>OW052087.1:22565000-25227500 GCA_932526535.1 Caradrina clavipalpis
TAGTTCTTTTAATTGAAAAATAAACATGTATTTCGAGTCTCAAGGGAATCAAAATCGTTAAGGTGCTTCCCGTTGACCTAGAACTATGAAATTTGGCAAGTAATATCTTCATAAACTATAGTATAGGGAGAAGTCTGAAAACTATACATTTGTAATTAAATTAAAAAAAGGAACTAAGGAACGGGGGTCTAAATTTTGAAGTGACTTAACCGTGTCATGGCTTAAACAGATTTTAAATAATTTTCATGATGTTGGTCATAGATTTCGATTTACGCTGAAGAATGAAAAAAAAAACATACTATCACGCCTGTATTTCCCGAAGGGTTAGGCAGAGGTGTACCGATGTACCGCCCCACCCACAGTTCGTCGGTATATTTAGGTCCCATGTAATAGGGGGCGAGCCTATTGCCATTAACCGGGCACAAATCCAAACTCCGAGTTGCTACTGAGAATTTCATAGAAAAACCCAATAACACTTTGCCCGACCTGGGAATCGAACCCAAGACCTCTAGCATAGCAGTCGCCCTTAGGACCATTAAGCAGTTGTCAAATAACTAACGAAATATTAATTCCTTTCCTCCATTATCTACCGTTTTCAACAACAAAACTAAGGTTATCTACAATCCGACGGCCTAGTCGCGACAACAATCTTAAGACAGCAAATCACGACAGCGATTGTCGCAATCGCACTTCGCTGTAGATCACTTGGCATCGTGAAAGATAACCGTTGCCATGGCAACTGAACAGCCAACACTGCCGACCGAAAAAACCCAGATACATTGCATAGATTGCATTACAAATAGGTATAATGAGTTGGGTGTGCAACTATCTCAATTTGCATAGATAGTCGGTTGTCGAGTGGCCGTCGACAGTGTGTCGGCGGCCTCACACGCTTTGAATTGTTTGTTGAACGTTTTCGTGAAGCTTTTCATAAGTTTCAGGTAATTTAAAACAAATGATACACTTTTTATCTTGAAAAAAAAAACTATCTTTTTGTTAATCGATTTCATGAAAGGAGGAGGAGCAAATTCCGCTTTATGTATTTTTTTGAACCGACTTAAAAAAAAGAAGGTTATCAATTCGACCCATGTATGTATGTAATATTTCCAGAACTGCCGAGTTTTCGTATAATATGTTAGTCTATATCAGCGTCTGAACAAATGTGCCAAATTTCAAAAGTGTATGTATGTATGTATGAATGTATGTAACATTTTATGTTTGTGTTCGCATATCTCCGTAACTAGAAGTCCGATTAAAGTATTTAAGTTTTTTGTTGTACTAGGTATTGTTCAACTTAAGGAATACTGCAAGTTTCATTAAAATCGGTTCAGTAGTTTCTGAGATAGGGCATTTTACCCGTTTTTTTATGTTTACAATCACGCCTGTATTCCCCGAAGGGTTAGGCAGAGGTGTACCAATGTACACCAACAGTTCGCCGGTATATTTAGGTCCCATGTAATAGGGGGCGAGCCTATGTTTGTTCGCGGATAACTCCGTCATTTATGAACCGATTTCGATGATTCTTTTTTTGTTGGAAAGAAGAGTTTTCATATAGATCTGATGTTGAATTCCTGAGATAGACAACGGAACTCTTCAAAAAATTACAGCATATCAACCGCGATTGCTGCTATCGCATAAATATGCATTGATTACGCAAACGCACAACATAACATCACGCTTGTATACTCGAAAGGTGTATATGGTAGTATTTGAAAATTTATGACTTTTTAGTGGTGTCTTGTTAATCTATACTAATATTATAAAGCTAAAGAGTTTGTTTGCTTGAACGCGCTAATCTCAGGGACTACTGGTTGGAATTGGAAAATTCTTTTAGTGTTGGATAGTCCATTTCTTGAGGAAGGCTATAGGCTATGTAACATCACGCTACGACCAACAGGTGCTGAGCAGCGAGGGTGAAACCGCGGGGAACAGCTAGTTTACATAATATGAGAGTTTCTTCATGGATTTGGATGACAGAAAGTTGATAATAAAGAGCGAGAAATAAAAAGCTTTTCTACAATAAGACAACCGCCTTCAAAAACTAAAAAGAGAAAAATAACTTTAGCTTTGGAAGTCGGAGGCAATACAAAACCACAAACAAAATCAAAACCGCCGACTTTGAGATTGGTCCCATAGAATTTTATCAAAATCGGTGTAGCACCTTGAATTTTAAATCAAAATAACTGGAAAAAAAATGCAAAATTTGTCAACCAAGAAAACTAAATTGTGTATTTAGCATTCCTGCGATTCTTTTTAGAGTAAAAACCCATATTTTCAATATAGTACCTACTACTACGTCAACATTACATAACATAGCATCACGTCCGTATTTCTTGAAGGGTCAGGCGAAGGTGTACCAATGTACACCCACAAAATTCACAATGATTGAAATTTTCATTTAAAACAACGCCAACTTCAAGACACACTTACTTCAACCCTCTTTCTCCCTTTCCGAATTAAGAATCGACCATAAAAAATCGCCCTCATAAATCCGTACATACGAGCGGCAGCTATGCAAATTACAGTAATAATTCCAATGGCACATTCAAATTGAAACAATGGCGCCCCCTAACGACAGTTCTCGCCTTTTGTTAAAGCTATAATGAAGTGGCAATGTTAATGATACTCGTGCACTATAAAACTGGCTAAATGTAACGAATCGACACCCTTACTGAACCTATTTCAAACATATTATTATTAATAATAGTAATTGTCTCGACTGCCTCGTTGGCCTAGTGGTCCTGAGCGCGACTGCTAGGCTAGAGGTCCTGGGTTCGATTCCCGGGTCGAGCAAAAAGTGTTATTGGGTTTTTCTATGAAATTCTCAGTAGTAGCTCGGAGTTTGGTTTGTGCCCGTTTAATGGCAATAGGCTCGCCCCCTATTACATGGGACCTCAATATACCGGCGAACTGTGGGTGTACATTGGTACACCTCTGCCTAACCCTTCGGGGAATACAGGCGTGATGATGGTATAGTAATTGTGTTCATAATGGGTTAACGACTTTAAATAAAAGACGTGTGCGCGATTTGGTTGGTAGCAAGGTAGGTACCTATTGCATTTGAAAAATCTTGGGTTTTAGAGCCGTCACATATATAAGCGATGCGGCTGTAAAGGAATGCTGACGCACATATTATATAGTCAGAACGTCAGCAGCGCGCAGCTAACCTCAGTTGTCCCGCAACTATCTACTTGAACACTGTTTTACTGTACTACACACTACAGGCACGCGTTATTCTACGCCATTCTATACTATTCTATGCCACGTTGGATGGCAATGCTTAACCTCGGGCCAAACGTAAAAGCCAGTGTTAGACTCACGAGAAGTGTCAACTAACCATTTAGATAAATCCATAAAAAAATACGCGCATATGGACCAAACGAAATAAACTTAAATCGTTCTGAATTTAAAATTTAAAAAAAAACTGCTCTAATGTCACTGTTCAGTCTTCGCTAACCCTCGGAAAATCCAAACATTAGCGGCAATCCAACTAAATTGTATACTCAGTCCTGAGTTCCTGACATATCGTTTACCATTCATGAAAAATATTGTTAAACATGTTTTTAAAAGAAAATGGTTTTAACATTTATTTCACAAAGTAACATTTCCTGTCCCATTAGTAGGTGTTTGTTCATATTTTACCCAACACTGACTCAGACTACACACTTATTTTACACTTGCAAAGTGCAACGAAAATTGTTTAAGGTTTCATCGGTCCATGTCACAAGCTACTGTTGGTTTGTAGAAACGCACAACACAACACGCTCTTTACAAAAACGTGAAAAGTTTAGTCATATTTTAATCAATAAGTAACACAAAATGTTAGTTTTTCTTAGTTATATTTTCATGGACAGCACATTATTTATACTATAGTTATATAATAAAAATAAAAAGATTTAAATGCCTCCTTGTTTAAACGCTTTAATCTTTGGAACTACCAGTCCAATTGGAAAACATCTTCTATCATTTTGTATATGATAGCCAGATTCTTGAGGAATCGTATAGGCTATATAACATCGCGCTACGACACACGGGAGCCGAGCAGTAACCTAGAATGGTAAAAAAACACGTGTGCAATGTCGCGAAAAGACGCAATTTCTCGTCAATCGCTGCCGCTTATAACTTTGTCCCGCTCTCAATAATGACATCGTATGTAGTTCAGAACACGCTAACATAGGGGGTTGAATACAGTAATCACATAATTACATAGTAGGTCTTTGTGTAAGTACTAGTTGTTAGCTCAAATTAACATCATTTTCGAGCTGTCTATTTATTATTAACAATAACTGTCGTGTGACAGCGGTTTAGCCTTCCTCAGGTGCACTAGGGTGTGGGGAGAACCGGATATCGACGACAAATGTGACTTTTTCCATTAAATATGTATTTTATATTTGTAATAACAGCGGCAACAGGGCAATTAGATTCAATTTTGTTAATTTTCCTCTTGTAATTGACGTTCAAAATTGCCTTTTAATGCTCTAATTGAAATAAATGATTTGATTTAATAACTTTGACTTTAAAAGATATCACTTTATGGGTTAAGAAAAATGACACGGGGAAATAATGCATTTCAAATTGACAATCCGTTTACACTAAGCGTGGTGATCAATGCTCGTGTCCTCTTTGTATGAGAGACAAACAGCCACACCCATATTTGTCAGGCCTGCAGATAGTTGTTCCGGGTCTGGCTGTTTCGACATCGAACCTGCGACACGCAATCCCTTACACCGATCGTCAATTTTAATTATAAAGGCAGTTGTTAAATAGTTTTGACTTTTTTTTACCGACGAGAAATTATCAAATGACTTCTCCTGCACTCTAGTGTCCGACATTTACTGACTAAAACCCATCCATGTTCCTTCTTGAGCCCTTTGCGTTCCGGGAGCGCGGGATCTCTTTCGAACAACCCGCAGCCCCGGCAATAATTTTGGCTTGGCTTTTTGCCTTTGGTTGGCTAGGTCGCGTGTAGTCACTAGACTGTTCGCGGTACCTCGGGCAGCCGCGCGACTTAGTTGAGCCTCTCTAGCGATATTATGTACATCTATACTATTTATACTAATATTATAAAAAGATAAAGTTTGTGAGGTTGTAGGCTGTGACTCTGGATCGATTGAACCGATTTTGAAAATTCTTTAACCCATAAAAAGTCACATTATTTAGGAATGTCATAGGCTATACAAAATCACGCTAAGATACACGGGAGCGGCGCAGTAACCAAAGACGTAACTTTACGGGGGTGAAATAAGTCACGCAGACCAAGTCGCGGGCAGTTCACTAGTTGCCAATAAAAATAAAGCTTAAAATCCTATGACTGCTGCCGGTCGCTGCCATCTCAGTGTCAATGAACCCAATCCAACCAAAATAAATGCTGACACATGAAGGTTGATCCATGTAAATAAACACAAAGCTAAATACAAGGTGATTTGCAACTTGAATGCAGCGGAAGAAGAGCCTATTAAAGTCTGTCAAAGCACTATTAACGAAGATGAAAGACTTCGAATATTGCAACTCACTGTAACTGCCGAGCCAAGTTGAGCATAAAAAAATGTTCACAATAATAGTTAAATCGAGGGTGGGTAAATAGCCGGCCGTCGGGGCGAGGCGCGATCCAATCGAGATGATTATGATAAATGATCGGCGAACGTTTTTGAGCGTTTCGATGCGTTGCGAAACGAAAGCCCAAAAGTGATGCGGATGGATTAGCACGGTGGTTACAGTTGGATGCGATTTGTATAGGATTTTGATTTTGGAACTGTTTTATCATCCGAATCGTGACTGTTACGCTAGAGGTCTTGGTTTCGATTCCTAGGTCGAGCCAAAGTGACATTGAATTTTTCTGTGAAATTCTTTGCAGCAGCTCGGAGTTAGGATTTGAGCCCGATTAATGGCAATAGCCTCGCCCTCTATTATGTGGGGACCAAAACATATCGGCGGACTGTGGGTGTACATTCGTACACTTCTGCCTAACCCTTCGGGGAATAAAGGCATGATGGTAGTAGAGGTGAAAAAGTTTGCATGATAAAAGACACACAATGAAAGTCCCGGGTATTAGTAAAATAATACACCAGAATATATTTCATTCACAATAATCTACTATATTACTAAGACAGATAGAGTCCATTATTTCCTAGGTCTAACTTATAAACATTTTGATTATCACCTAATAACCGGTTATAAATACCTCTATCCCAATCCTACTAAGCCAATCATCATGAAAATCAAATCATTATTCGAATCAAATTATTTTATTATCAACTCTAAAATGCCCCATAACTTCTGAATCATAATTTATATCTTGACTCAAGTTAATAATCTGCTCTAATCGGCACCCCTTCAAAGCGGGGACCAATTTCCATTCGTGTGACGTCACAGCCGTTTGGATTCGCTATTGGATGAGCGAGTCAAATGATTATATAAAATATAAATTCTCTTGCAATCTCCGTGAATAAGTTAATTTGCGTGTTCTTTCGCGTCGGTATTCGTCATAGGAATTGAATTTAAAAATACGTTTTCTATTTTTAAATTAAAAGAACCTCAGCAATGAAAACGAAACGATATAAAGCTGGTTGAAATTCTGAGGAAAGTTTGTTCGTTATTGTCAGACACTCTGTGGGTTAAAATTTCAGCCAGACGCTTTTAAGTTCCGACCCTTAAAACTGAAGATATGTAGTAAACTACGGTATTGATTTAAAGCGGCAGTTGTCTAATGTTGAATTGGTCAGTTGAAATTTACAACCTCACTTATTATTAACATCCCTAATGTTAAAATAACAGTCAGTTGTAAAAATGATTACTTAAATTTTACCAAGCTCTATCTTGATATGAGTGCATAAAAGCATACAGTTATACTCAAGATCAACCCGAACGACATATTATTTTAGTGGAAATTACAGACACCTAACAGACTAGACCAAGATTTGAAGCAAGGCAAAACAATATGAAATGACTTGATGATGACTTTACCATTATCTATATCTATACATCTATACATATAATAAAATCGTAACGAGGCCAATTCTGTACATTCAATATTTTGTATAAAGAGTAATTCCCACATGTTAAATACATTATACTCAACCCAAAAAAATGTTTTTTAGAATTTTTGTCTGTTTGTTTGTTTGTATGTACGCGCATAACTTTTTAATTCCTGCACCGATTTGAACAAAACTTTTGGCATTGTCTTGGCAGTAACCTGAGCTTTAATCTTAGGATTCAGCACGCTATGTCACATAGGGGTTAGACAGAAACAGTATGAACACTATTAACTTAAAAATACTGAACGCGAACGAAGTCGCGGGCAACAGCTAGTAAAACATATTTTATCACAACATCAAATACCAACCAAATCAGATTGAAATTGAACATCGAAAACATTTTGATTTGTAATCTCATCGACTGAATCAATATGTGGAATCACCTGGAATGAAGTTATAAGTCAGGAACGTCTCAAATAGAATTTTCTAAAGCGATAACAGTTTTCATTTACGAACAAAATTGGTGGGACGCTCACCCCGCCGCTACTACTGTTCCCATATTATGGGCCCTTTGATTGTTTTTGTGTGTTTCATTTGATTTCTGATTTTGTAAAGGTTTTTTGAAATTCATCTGCTTTTTATTTAAGCTCTTATGTCTCTGAATTTTGATCCAGATGATATAGATCATCAATAAACGGTATGTTAGTAAATTCATGACCCATAGGCGACACATTTGAGGTATTAACTAATTATCTTTAAGTGATAAACAAGCGCCCAACGGGCCACCAGATATAAGATGACTGCTGCCTAATAGACATCTACAATACTGGAGGCCTTGCAGATACGTTGCCACCCCAAAGACAAAGTTGAAATGTCTCATGTGTATTAACAAAGGCACCCATACCATTGACACCGAAATACAGCAACGTTGCTGTGCGGCTGGAATGGATATTATGGTGGTAGTACTTTCCCGGACGAGCTTTTTTATAAAGACCTCTATTCTTATAATTGTTTCTCCACGATGAAGTTTACTCCGGGTTTTTGTTTAATGTTAAGAAGGTTAATAGTTTCTTTTCTTTGTTGAGTTGTTCTTATTAATCCTACAGATTAATGTCATATTCATCACAGCTTCTTCTAAGCTGGTTACTTCATCTTTATTATCGTCTAAATGATAAACTAAGGCGAACATATTTCTCGTTTTTATTTTCGCTAGTGGACAATATGTCCCCCGCTGTTTGCCGGGACGGTCTGTCGCTTCCCCCTCGACGCTGTGTCAACAATACATTCTTATGGCAAACATGGTGAACTCCATATAAAATTTATTGTGCCAATGTCGAGTACATTCCTGACAGAGATGTAGAATATTTGTTGAGGCTTCTAGTCGCTTTACAGATTTCGAGATTTTCGGAAAGCTGTCTGAAAGTGTTCATAACAAGTGTGTTATGGACAGAGATCCTTAATTTTGTAATTAAATCATTATTAATATTTAATATACTCTAGAGAGTAAATTAAACAGGCTTCTCCTGGGATACGTCTACGATAGAGAGAGTTTACTCTCTCTATCGTAGACTTTGTCTATATTCTTTGTCTTTGACTATAGTCAAGAGTTTACACATCCCGAATAAAAAGTAAAAGAAAAAAATCAGTAGGTAAACATTTTCTTTTTTTGCTATTGTGTAGGTATTGTGGATGACTGTACAGAGAAAGAGAGAGAGAGAGAGATACATAGATAACATATTAAAAAAAATCACTCTTGCACTTTTAGAGTTCATATTACCATGGCTGATATCGTTAAAGAAACGCATTGTGAGGAAACCTAGACACACACCATGTAAAGACGAGTTTAGTCAATCCGCCTTAAGCAAGCGTCGCCGTCGTGATCAAAGCTCAATTTGCTCATGCCTTCTCTGCATGGGAAACCTTTGACAAAAGACAAATGAGGCTACAGTGTAAAAAAAAAATGAAATCCTCCAGACCGATTCCAGCCTCGGCGGCTAATCTTAATGCGGACTAGCCGTACGCAAGAGATATTATAGTGCACAAGTGTGTGCACTCCCTCACACACAAACACAGGTGCACTCCCTCTTCCCTAACTGTCATAGCCCGATGGGACGGCAATCCGACACGACCGGAGAGAGATCAGGCGCAGTACCAACGGCTTTACGTGCTTTCGGAAGCACGGGGGTGTCACACCACCAACTTCCAAACTCCGGTCTGCTACTGAGAAATTCCTAATGGAAAAACCCAATATCACTTTTTGCCCGACCTGGGAATCGAACCCGGGACCCCTTGCAGCAGTCGCGCTTGCGACCACGAGACCAACGGGGCAGTCGAAGCTACAGTAAAATCTCGTATGGTGAGCGAAAACAGGCACACATACACACAGACATGTACGGCGATCTTTGTCAATCTCAGCCAAATGTCAGTCGCGAGTGCACATGCACTAGTTATAGATGAAGAATGTCTATTGTGCCCGCATTTCGCTCGTTAAGCCCATCACAACCGTACCTATAATATTATTATAGCAAGAAATACCACGATATATTGTACTTGCGACGACGACCGCAGACTTAATGAGGGCAAAAATATATATTATAGTATAGCTACCGTGTGTTGTGGCTTGCTATAATATGTAGCACAGTACGTATATTGT
Source organism: Caradrina clavipalpis (assembly GCA_932526535.1). Classification (NCBI taxonomy): domain Eukaryota; kingdom Metazoa; phylum Arthropoda; class Insecta; order Lepidoptera; family Noctuidae; genus Caradrina; species Caradrina clavipalpis. The sequence goes on from OW052087.1 coordinate 22,574,628, forward strand.
AGTATGCGACGGGCTTTGTATAGCGCCAACCTTCTCTGAATGAAATTGCATTGCAATGGGACAATAATGGGCTAGCATTATTATAATTTGGCAACAGTTCATAACTGTATCAGTATTATATAATAAACCTTTTTGACCCAAAAGCATGTTAATTTCGTCTATAGGTATCTATTTCTTCCGAAACTTCGATTGTATTTGTGAAACTCATTTGCCAAAATAAATGCTCTGGTTAAAGAAACTCCTGATTCCTCTGAACAAGTGGCCCAAAGTGTTTGCCGTTAAATGAATCTGTTGGTGCCCAGAGCGGTACTCAAAGGCAAACCCCTTCACATTACAACTGATTGGTGCTCGCCAAATGAACCTTACAGTGTTAGTCTTTTCTGCTGTAATTACGCGCCATTACCACTAATCTTTCCCAGTACAAACACATGCCAAACCTAAATCAAACTCTTTGCACACGTAATAAAGAGCATTATCCCTTGAAAATCGGTGGCGTTGGGGGTTGAATAACAGTAATGCGCCTTAGTGCTTTGAGTTAAAGTTGTTATTCGGTTAGAGGGTGATAAAGTGTGGGGTGTTGTTGGAGGTCTGCAGGAGTTAATGCGTGCGGCACAAAGGGCCAAATCACTGCCCGACGTGCGGCCGCGGCGTCAAAGAGCGAATTTGTATTCCAATTATGACGCCAGCATAGACATCAGACGATCGATAAAAGGTGGTCATTTTATGGCAGTTTTTCCATGTTCAAATGTTGTATTATGTCTGGCGCCGTAGTCTGTGGGGTTACTACCTCAGTAGGTCGTGGAACAGGCTACATGTTTTAAGGTTTTTGTTGTCAGAACGTTATAGTAAGTATGGTCTTTCAAAAATGTGTACGACACTCTATAAATTGATGATCGCACTCTTGGTGTGATAACGCTTAAAATGTAGTGCTAATATTAATGAGCTGGTGGCTACCAGATTACCTAGTTTAAGTGGAAAACGTAAAATGGAATTCATTCATAAAATCTATCACATAAAGATGTATTTCACAAATCAGTACCAATGGAATGTCAAAGAAAGACAAGAAATCTAAAACAACCAGTACCGTTCAGAGTTACCAGTTTAAAGTAGCAAAAGGCCCATAATAATAATAAAAGGATAATTAATCGATTCCAGTGCATTACCAGTCCCCCAGTGAGTCGTTAGTGCAATTCGGGGCCCCTGTAGCATTAGCCGTTTGATTGCAATCCTGGGCCCCTACTCCCAGATTCAATAATGTTCACCCCAACAGATTTATTTTGACATTTCTATTTGTTAAGACGTATGATTATTGGTTAGTAATTGTTTTGTGAGATCAATCGGGAAACTTTTTTGGGAAGATTCCGTTACGTTGTGTTCGTTCGTTTGGTAGGTATAACCGTGAATAACACAGGGACGAATTTTGTATTTTTTTTTTGGGATCGAGTTTTTAATTGCTGCTCTTTGAAGAGACTGTACTTTCTATATATTGTTGTGTGCTGGGTATTTACATTTATTTTATGAATTTTAAATCTTCAATTGTCTTCTTCGTTCTGGGCGGGCCGGAAAGGAGTGTCAGACTCTTACTGACTAAAACTCATCCGTGTTCGTCCTAACTGATTGGTGAGTCTTTCGAACCAATTCCGCAACCCTGGATTTGCTAAATCTACGCTAAGATCAAAGGAAACAAAAAAGCTGAAAAGTTTGTTTATTGTTTTGTTTGAGCGCGCATGGCTCGGGCACTCCTGGTCCATTTATGAAAATTCTTTAGTTAATCGATAGCTACGTTATTATTGAGTGTTTTAAGCTACGTTTAAACTGTTAGGCGATTCGCACACTGCCCCGCGCTGCGCTCTTTGGTACGTGGCCACGGAGCTCTGGTGATCTGCAATACTGCGCGTGAAGACGCGTTTTCTGTATGTTGGACTCCGCGTGTTTTCTATACAAACACAGATACTTGCAAACAACGTAAGAACACGCACTCATGCGGGACAGTGTCTCAATCGCCTTAAAAACAGCTTTGCCCCTACTAAAACTCGCTCTAGGCGGCTAACGAAGTATCCTCCTCCACGTTCATACATCTGGTTATACAAGCTCAAAGTGACCTTTTTGGAGACCTCACCAGGGTAGGCCTTTCTAGGGCGTACCCTCCCGGTGTTGCCACTCACAACTGTCATATAACTCCCTTTTGTTAGTCGCCTTCCATTCATCAACATGACCGAACCATCGAAGCAAAAAAAATAAAATAAAGCATACTCTTTTCCATCTTTGTCACTACATCCTCTTTGCATCAAATTCTTGATTCAATACTAAATTGTTTGGTTCATTAAATGAATTCTTGTGAACGCTCCTGACCTTATTTATCTGGATACGAAATAGAATTATCCAATTCACTTTATCCTGGATCGACACAATGCATCCATTCAGACTGAATTAGTGCACTTAAAGAGTCAAGATCAATTTCGGGTCTTTCATTTTAACCTTCAGACGTGCATCTTGACCTCTTATTCGTATAAATGATTGAACTCTTGGTAGGTACGGACTCTCAATTGATAATGGAGCTTAATTCTGCCAAACTGTGCTCATCCCTTTACATTATGTGAACTGCCTCGATAGCCTAGTGGTCTTAAGCGTTATACTGAAGTCTTGGGTGCGGTTCCTAGGTCGTGCAAAGTATTATTGGGTTTTTCTATAAAATTCTTAGCAGCTCGGAGTTAGGATTTGTGTCCGATTAATGGCAATAAGCTCGCCCCCTATGACATGGGACCTAGACATACCGGCGAACTATGGGTGTACATTGGTACACCTCTGCCTAACTCTTCGCGAAATACAGGCGTGTCGGTATGTTAATTTATGTGAAATTGCAACGGTTGAAGTGTATTTTGGAAATGGAAGAAAAATTACAATACTAGAAACAATGAACTCACGCATCTTCGCATCATCATCATGATCTCGCACCAAATTAAACTAACCTATTCATGACAAACCTAATGGAACAAACGAAGCTACTTACTTTTAGTAACGATGGCAGTCTTATATCAGTCTTAATCTATCAAAAACGCCAATAATTTAAGTTAAGATGAGATTATTTAGAACGTAAACTTTGCCTTAAGAACGAGACTATTGACATCCAACGAGTAAAATATTTCACCAAGTTCCATAACTTTTACCAATAAAACAAAGCCATTCAATAAACTGCTTTATTGAAAATCCTGCAAACTTTATCTTCAGTTTTATCTCCAGAATATTTTTATACTTCTAGTAAACGCTTACCATCACGCCTGTATTTCCCCGTAGGGTTAGGCAGAGGTGTACAAATGTACACTCACGGTTCGCCGTTGTGTTTAGGTCCCATGTAATAGGGGGCGAGCCTATTGCCATTAACCGGGCACGAATCCTCTGTCCGATTTACTTCTGAGAATTCCATAGAACACCCAATAACACGAAACAAAAAATGCTTACATACTTCCAAATTCGGTTGAATAGCGTCAAAGGCGATAAGTTCCGCATGACATGGGCCCCTCTACAGCACAACTATGGGATACAAAAGACAATGTCGCCCGTCACCGCACGCACCCTTGTGAAAACAACGTTTTTGATTTCTTTCGTATTTTTACTTAGGTACCCCTGTTTGCATGGATGGGTGCGACCGATCAAACGATCGGCAAACATGTTTTGCTAGCCGTGGCTAGTGATTTTTGTATAAAAATAGTAGTAGCTGTAATTTTGGTTTGATGGTAAAATAATACTTTGGTTCCAAATAATTTTCACCCTAATTCATCCAGCAAATTATTTTTAAGGATATTTTTAATAGGCTATAATTTAGAGCATATCGAAGCTATTGAACGTTTATGAGTGAAATGGAGGTTTATGATTAAAATTACAATTCCGTTTAAATGTTTGGTTTTTAATGGCAAAGTAAGATTGATTTTTTATTTAAGTGTGTCGACAATTAAGTGTGTTTTTAGTTTTAGAATGATTTGAATGAGAATTTAATGTAATAGTTTAATTCAATAAAAAGGAAGCAGTAGGCTCGCCCCTTATTACATGGGACCTAAACATACCGGCGAACTGTTAGTGTATGTACATTTGGAACACCTCTGCCTACCCCTTCGGGGAATACAGGAGTGATGGTGTATAACAAAAAGGAAAAAGAAATAAACAATTGATACTCGTACTAAGGTAAAGAAACACGGAAGCTAAAGATTTTGGAACCTATTAACCCAAAAGCGTGTTCATAAAAAAAACTCTCAATCCAAATTCAAACACACAGACACACATTAAAAACAAAACAATTCTCGTAACACATACCTAAAACACAAATCGAAGAAAAATACGGGGCCGATAAGAGGTTGCATGTTAATAAGCAGTTGTTAGGTACAGTTGTTTCAGTTTAAGTACGCAGGAAAGTGGTTGAGCAACACATTCCTTACTCCTGGCTGGCTGTACACACCTTACAAATATTTTTAATACACGCCGCCATTGCTGGATTGAGTTCGAAATTTGAAACATTGTGAGGGTGTGTGTGTGTTGAAAAACTGTTGTTATTTTAATCTGTAGATATTTGAAACGTTGGATGCATGCCGCTTCCAACATGTCCTTTTGGAAATCTATGGGGGAGGCATATGTCCAGCAGTGGGCGTCCTGCGGCTGATATGATGATAAGGTGATGATATGGACGTGTGCCGTGTGCACTTTCCGAACATGTTGTGTCAATTTTCTGTAGCCCTAGGGCCAATATCGACATTGACAGGTCCAACAAAGTTTTAATACAGTTCTACAAGCTGTTGATTTGCATCCTCGTCAAATTTTAGGAGCTTGTCATAAAAAATAGAAGTAATCAAATATAATTACGATACCTGGCTAATATCTAATAAATACTTGTTTTTTTTAGTTGCAACTATCAAATAACAGTATTCCAGAATACTCCTCTTGCAAAATTCAGAACTGCCCAGTTGCGTATGCGGTAGGCAGAGTTGTCGCGCGGCTGTATCAATGTGTACATAGCGCCTAAACCCTCTGGCGAGATGGCTAGATCGAATTTCAAAATTACGTAAAAAAAAAATTCATACCAATTTATTTTATTATTGATTCGTGTTAAGAATCACGAGCATAGTTAACTCCTTGAATTTGACGAGGTTGCAAATCAACGCCTTGTATTTTTACAAGCGAACCGCCCCAGCTTCCCACTATTGTAAATTTCCGACTTATGCGGTGGATTTTCCAAAAACTTTCTATTAAATATTTTTGTCTATCCTTGGTCTATTATTAAGTTACTCTGTATGGTTGTCTCATATTCTAGTTTATTTAGGTAAAAGCTGACGTCATTAGGTACTACGAAACACCACACCATAAAACTGTAAACCTAGCTTACGTCTCTTGATACCAGTAACTTAAGCATTGAGTGGTTTTTGAAATGAGCATGTGATGTCGGGAAAATTAAGAGTTTTTTTGTTCGTTTAAACTCGCAAATCTTTGGAATTTCCAAAGTGATTGGAAAAATCTCTAATTTGTAGCACTTAGCACGTATTGTAGAACTTTAAATGACTTTTTGATCATATTGACATTCGCATAATTATATTAAATTTAAAGAATAAGTGTGATGTTTCTTCCCCGTTCTTCTCCATGCGAGTTTCAAATTATTTTTTCTTGTAAATGACGTTCAAAAGTGCCTTTTAGTGGTCTAATTGAAATAAACGATTTTACTTTAACTTTTGACTTTGTATTCCAGATCGGCATAAATAATAGAAATAATAATAGTATTCAAAGTAAACATAAATGTCGACTGCTACGCTAGAGGTCCTGGGTTCGATTCCTGCGTCGAGCAAAAAGTGTTATTGGGTTTTTCTATGAAATTCTCAGTAGCAGCTCGGAGTTTGGATTTTTGCCCGGTTAATTAATGGCAATAGGCTCGCCTTCTATTACATGGGACCTAAATATACCGGCGAACTGTGGGTGTACATTGGTACACCTTTGCCTAACCCTTCGGGGAATAAAGGCGTGATGGTATATATATATATATGTCTTTTAGGTCCATTTCCACTCAAACGTCAGTTCTGTCCAAGATCCCTAACTTCCAAAATGAATGACAGCGAACAGGCGCGTCGCTTCTCGATTTCATTAGAAAACATTGGGTTCATTTTCGTTGTTTGCTATAGTCGCGTGCCAGGCGACAGTCTGAGGTCGCGTTACATTGCTTGCTTGCTCCAATATTGTGGTTTGGATAAACTTTGATCTTGTGTGAGGTTTTACGCCTCTTTTGTTTTCTGTGGGATTTCTGAGTGGAAGAGAATTTTATTATGGATTCTGATGTGTCTAGAGAAGATAAAGATTATAAGGGTTGAGTTTCTATGTCGCTTGTTAAAAAATACAGCTGATATAAACTCTACGAAAGATTCGTATTTAGCCAGTTCAGAATTGGATTGAATTGGCTACCGGCCGCGCGCCTCAATTTATAGTAGTTTTAAAATATTTATTAAAAAATTATAAAGCTAATTACACGAAAATTTTGAATTGTAAGTTTTAAAAGAGATGTTCTTCTATTAGAATATGCTATTTTTATAATGATAAATGCAAGTTAAAACGTTGAAAAAGATCATTTTATCTAAGTGTAATTTCTTAATAATTAGACATTATTTCGATTTTATTTTTTTAGAGAATCTGTCTTGACAAAAAAATTATTAAGGATATTACCAATTAGCAAATATTTTTGTTAATTGATTCTATCAATAAACAAAGATCTGGCTGTTTGTGTATGCGAGTTTATTTTAATTTGCGCACCCACGATACAGGAGAAATTCTTAGCGTAGGTTAAAAAAAAAACGAGTAGAAATCATCCATCTATCCTCACAAACTTTTGTATTTATAATATTAAGTAGGATTAGTAGGAAGATGATTTTAATTTCTATTGCTCATAATAAAAAAGCTTAAAACATAACGTAACATAACGTTGTTAAGTGCAACGCTATTAACGTATTACAAAATATTTTTATTTATTTATTAAAACTTTATGCACCAAATGTATAAAATACACCGTACAAAGGCGGACTTAATGCCTTAAGACATTTATTTTTATTCTTAGTTTTCGTTCGTAATTATCCCGTATAATAAAAATAACTTAACTTTTTACCAAATTCAGTTCATTTTTCCTTCGTTTCTACTCGTATTCCACCATAATAACTTAGATTAGCGTTCGTTATGCCGCTAATCAGCTAATCAGTATAACAATCACGTGTGTGGGGTCCATTTCTGAGGCCACTTGAGAAACGATCTTCGTTAGTGTTCGAGCGTGTGCGTGGCCCCATTTCTAATAATTTTATTGTAAATCACTAGCTTCTCCAATAAAAGCAATAAGCAATAGGCTCGCCCCCTATTACATGGGACCTAAATATACCGGTGAACTGTGGGTGTTCATTCGTACACCTCTGCCTAACCCTTCGGGGAATACAAGCGTGACGGTATTTTTTTTTTTAGCTTCTCCGTAAGTTACGTCTTTGGTTACTGCTCTGCTCCTGTAGATCGTAGCGTGATGTTATAAAGCCTATACTATTCCACAAAAACCTGGCTATCATTTACATACACATACCATCACGCCTGTATTCCCCGAAGGGTTAGGCAGAGGTGTACCAATGTACACTCACAGTTCGCCGGTATGTCTTTTAGGTCCTATGTAATAGGGGCGAGCCTATTATACAAAAATATTTTTCTAATCTGACTGGCAGTTGCAGAGATTAGCGCGTTTGAACTAACTAATAAAAAAAACTCTTCAGCTTTGTTATAAAAATATAGACAACTAGCTTTTGCCCGCGTCTTTCAAACTTTCATCCCCTATTTTATTCCTTTAGGGGTGGAATTTATCGAAATCCTTTATTAGGGAATACCTACGTCATAGTTGCTTTATGCATGCAAAGTCTCAGCCCAATGGGTTTAAAATTCACAAAGTTTCATACAAACTTTCATCCCCTATTTTATCCCCTTGGGGGTAGAATTGATCAAAATCCTTTCTTAGCGGATGCCTACGCCATAACATCAACCTGCATGCCAAATTTCAGCCCGATTCGTCCAGTGGTTTGGGTTGTGCGTTGATAGTTCACTATGTCAGTCAGTCAGTCACCTTTGAGTTATATATATTTAGATGTTGTATTATTAACACCGATAAGTCTTAAGGTTAAGTTAAGTTCTTCATAAAGGTCGAATTTTTGTTGCATTATACCTATAAGATATACACATTTAAAAAATTCCAAACATTCATAAAATATTTAGTAAAACTTCTTCGTACTTACATGCCGTCCTCCATACGTACAAATACTCCATTAGGGACATTGAAATGCTCATGTTTGTGCACAATTCACGGAAGGTACGGTCGGTAAAGACACTGTGTGTGCCTCGGGTACCTAACTGACCGTGGCCAACAAATATTGACTGAGCGCTCCAGACCGGTCACCCAAAAATTTATAGTTCGTTAAACTGTTCAGGTTGTTTGTGTTGGAGTACTCGATAGCTCCGAGATTTTAAACACTTCCTTTTGGTTCGAGATCCCAGAGTAGTCGGACATATGTTACTTTATGATGACTCTTTTTGGAATAATAAAAAATAAAAATATACCATCACGCCTGTATTCCCCGAAGGGTTAGGCAGAGGTGTACCAATGAACACCCACAGTTCGCCGGTATATTTAGGTCCCATGTAATAGGGGGCGAGCCTATTGCCACTAACCGGGCACAAATCCAAACTCCGAGCTGCTACTGAGAATTTCATAGAAAAACCCAATAACACTTTTTGTTCGACCTGGGAATCGAACCCGGGACCCCTTGCACAGCAGTCGCACTTGCGACCACGAGACCAACGGGGCAATGCAGGGGCAATAATATTGAAAGCGTAATAACATATCATCAGCCTATATTCCCCAATGCACACTCAGAGTTCGCTTAGGATGACTCTTTTTGAAAAAGTATTTTAAAGCGGAGTAACTTATCATCACGCCTGTATTCTCCGAAGGGTTAGACAGAGGTGTACCTATGTGTACATCCAGAGTTCGCTGGTATCTATACTAATATTATAAAGAGGTGAAGTATGGGGGGTTGTAAAAGGGGTTATCTCTGGCTCCATCGATTTTGCCGTTAGAAAGCTACATTATCACTGAGTAACATAGGCTATATAACATCACGCTACGACCAACAGGGTGGTTAACAGTAACGTAAGGCGGGTAAATAAGCCAAGCGGACGAAGCCACGGGCAGTTAGCTATGTATCAATTTACGTATGTAGTGCAAAATTACGTGATGGCTCTGTAGTTCTTGCACCCGCATTTCATGCATGGGGTGGCGGATTCGATACCGGGCAAGTACTTTCTAGTTTATCTTGATCATCTATGATATCGGTGAACGGAAAACATCGAGTGAAAACCGGCTATATTATGAATGTACAGAGAAGGCATTGCACCGCTGTGGGACAGTAGTAGGTTGGTGTTATTTTTATTTCATCCGTACTAATATTATAAATGCGAAAGTAACTCTGTCTGTCTGTCTCTGCTTCACGCCTAAACCGCTGAACAGATTTCAATGAAATTTGGTACAGATATAGTCTGGGACCCGAGAAAAGACATATGATAGTTTTCATCCCGGAAATCTCCCGGGAACGGGAACTATTAATCCACGCGGACGAAGTTGCGGGCAAAAGCCAGTTTATAATATGTAGAAGAAGGTACGTGTTCTTGCTAATTGAAATGCTAAAGTTATATTTAATTGTAATGGCTGTTGTTTTTCGTTTTACTATTATTAAAAAGTCACGTATCTTTATTGCTGATACCTGAAAACTGGACCAACATCGAAACTAAGGAGTAGGCCATACTTTAGATAAAATTTTCGCCTGTATTCCCCGAATGGTTAGGCAGACGTGTACCAATGTACAAGTACATCCACAGTTCGTCAGTATGTTTTTTTTAGGTTCCATGTAATAGGGGGCGAGCCTATTGCCACTAACCGGGCATAAATCCTAACTCAAAACCCAATTACGCTCTGCTTCATCTAGGAATCGAGCCTAAGACTTCTAGCGTAGCAGTCGCGCTTAGGACCACATCCTAAGCGCGACTGCTACGCTAGAGGCTAACGAGGCAGTTAACTCTTCAATTCTTAAATTCTTAAAACTTTAGCCATACTAACATGACGTGGGTCTGTTGACTCTGGGATTTTAGTCCAAACGTAACGTCGATGACCTTTGACCTCGGATTGACCTTGTGGGTTCGGGGTTTTAATAGACTAAGTGGCCGGCTTTTATGCCTACTGTTTACTGCTAACGTTGGGTTGATCGTACTTTTCTTCTGTGTAAACAGATTTAAGTAATGTTTTGATAGTTATTATGGCACGTAAGTTAAAATAATGCAGAGAAAAAATATCTATTAATTGTGATCCCTTCTTTTCGCGTAATGTTCTTTGTCCTAATATACTTCAGCATAACGGTTTTGGCACAATTTGTTTTGGCATAATAATACTTTGGCAAATTTTTTTAGGCATACATTTTATGTTGGCATAATCATCTTTAAGACTAATTTGTTTTGGCATAACTTTAGAATATTATGCTTAATCATTATTATGGTTAGAGAAATTATGCTTGAAAGAGCGAGCGAAGCGAGCTCGGGACTTGGGGCACTCCGACTCGGACAGGTTAGGTTAGAAGTGGTGATTTTTTTTGTAAAACCTTTGGCCCGACTATGCCCTTGAAGCCTCTGGGGCAATGTAGAATATTATGCTTAATCATTATTATGGTTAGAGATATTATGCTTAAAAAAAATATGCCTAAGCTGTTATGCGTAGTTATATCTATTATGCGAAAATATAATTATGCTAAACAAAATTATGCTAAGTTATATAAGGTCTTAAAATTTTATGCAAATTGATAGGGAACCCTATTAATTAGGTACTAGATACCCAATCGTATACCACATCGTACCATATCGTATTACCCATTACTGGGTTGTGGAGGTCTGATAGGCAGTCGCTCCATGTAAAATACTGATATTCAGCTGCATCCGGTTCGACTGGAAGCCGACCCCAACATAGTTGGGAAAAGGCTAGGCAGATGATAAGATACCACCAATCAATTGACATACTTATATGAGCACTCAAAACTCGATTCCCCGTAGATTTTGTACGGCAATAGTAAACTGTGACGTAATTTTTTAAACCCCGATGTAAAAAGAGGGTTGTTAAAAGTTTGACGGTGTGTCTGTCTGTGGCCCCGTAGCTCTTAAGTGGTGCACTGATTTTAATGCGTTGTTTTTTTTTTGTAAGCAGGTTTCCTAGCAATGTGTCATGGATTTATCAAAATCGGTTGAGCCGTTTCAAGGTTATCAGCTATTTTGGTTAGCTGTGGTATGGATAATAAATTTATTCTTTTGTTGGGTGCTACTTAATATTTAGTTTTATTATTCGCCAATTATTTATTAGTGTCGCAGCAACTGAAAGTCTATTTTTACAGTTGATGTAAAATTATTCAGGTTCACAATGCTAAAATAAAGTGGGTTTTGGAGAATTTGTGTTTTGGTATTATTGGTTAGTGGTGTCATGTATCCCTGCGTAGAAATAGGGGGACTAAATTACATAGATGTTTACTTGTAGATAATTTATAACGTACGTCCGGCGTCATCAACTGCTTACCCCCTTTTCGAATGAATTTAATGCAAGAGAAAAACATACTTTTATGAGCTGTCAAAACGCGATTCCTCCCTAGATTTTGTATGGCAATAGAACAAACCGTGACGTCACTTTTTTGACATCTCAATCAACTAACTATTCATTGATTTCAAAAAAACTAAAAATCTAAGTTTAGATTTATTTAAAAATTAATCAAGTTTTCAGGAGAGAAATAAAGTGTATTTTAGAAAAGTACCCAATTGACCAATGTACAGACAGCGTCTGTCTGTACATTGATTATAACAAGGCAATATATTTTATTGGTAATATTTTGTTGATATTTCTGTCAGACATAATTATAATGTACTAACCTGGTTGACGAAGATGCGTGTGAGCATCAAGCGTCGACTTCGACATAGCCGATAGCGAGTTGGTGCCATAGCCTGGAATAAAAGAAAGTGATTAGTGCGGCGAATACTTTATCTATTTATGAATATAATGATATAGTTTTTTTAGAATATAATAGAATAAAAATTAAGAATATATGTACTATAGATCCTTTATTTTGAATGATGGGAAAGCATCAAATTACTTCTTCCTCTCTGGGCGGAGCGGAAGGGAGTGTCAGATTTATACTGACTAAAACCCATCCGTGTTCCTAATAATGCCCTATTCGTTCAAGGTCACGGTAACTCTTTCGAACAAACTCCGCCATCATGCAGGCGTACTGTTGAGCCTAGCTGTTTAACCAAGTACGACCTCATTTTTATAGTTTGCACAGTTATAATACGCTCCAGACCATTTTCGGTTTCGGCAGCTAATCTTAATGGAGACTAGTAGAGAGAGTAAGCAGTAGATATTATAGTGCACAGGTGTATGTACTAACACAGGTGTACTCTCTGCCGGGGCTGCGGGTTGTTGCCGGCGCTGCGGGTTGTTCTAAAGAGATACCGCGCCCCCGGAACGCAAAGGGCACATAAAGGAACATAGACGGGTTTTAGTCAGCAAAAGTCTGACACTCCCTCCCGCCCCGCCCAGGGCGGGGAAAGTTATTCGATAATTTCCCGTCTTAAAAAAAAAAGAAAAAAAAAAGGTGTACTCTCTAACTCTCAGGACCAACGACTTTACATGCTTTCCGATGCATGGGGGTATCACACCACCAACTATCAGACTCCGGGCTGCTACTGAGAAATTCGTAATGGAAAAACAGTATATGAGTAAACAATTTTCCCCCTTGATTTAAAAATGTCTGCTGCTTTATCCATTAATTTTGACAGTGAAGGTATTTCACTTTTGCATGACACAGCAATTGGGTAGATGACACCACTAACCAATAATTTCAAGAAACAACTTCACAGAAAAACATTTAATTTTAGCACTAAAAACCCAATGATTTTTTAAATAACTATAAAAATCGATTTTTAGTTGCTTTGAAATCAATAAATAGTTAGTGAATTGAGATGACAAAAAAGTGACGTCATAGTTGAGTATTGTCACAGAAAAATGGGGGAATGGCGTTTTGACAGCTCATAAAAAGTACGTCAATTGATTAGTGGTGTCATCTACCCAATTTTATTTTTAAATGTTTCCACTGTGCTTTTTAGTATCGCCTAGTACCTATAAAATCATGGCAAAATTATTCGTTACGATGACCTTTTGCCGTATGTTTAGATAGATGACACCAAACTATCAGCCTCATTCCACTAGCACGAAACTAAAAGATAATCCTTCAAAGATAGTGCTTTCCCTCGACCCGGGACAGATCGCGTTACCAGTGATCGATGTTCTGCGATTATTACTGGGGTCTCGTGGACGCTTCAATGGGTAACAATATTGGGACTACTAGACTGAAGCAGGATTCACTATAAATGTATTCCGTACTTGGTTCTCTCCGCGACTTTGTCCGCATCAAACGTAATTTTTTTCGGGGGTAAAAGGTATCCTATGTGTTCACACTACAATCTATCTCAGTGCCAAATTTCATCCAGATCCGTTGAGCTGTTTAAGCGTGATAGAGTAACAAACAACCACCCATTCTCACAAACTTTCGCAGAATAATATACTCGTAATATTAGTAGGATGCAACTGCTTCGTTAGTCTAGTGGTCCTAAGCGCGACTGCTACGCTGTAGGTCTTGAGTTCCATTGTCAGGACAAGCAAAGTAAATGAAATAAAATTTAAGGTTTAAAAAAATCTAGTAATACTATAACTTTTATGTAGATAACAATAAGAACAAATATTGTTTTAAAATCATTTCTCTCCTGTCACTATCACGTTTATATTCCCCCAAAGTGGCCCAAACACCGTGAAACATGGAATCAAAAATACACCCTCAGAATCAAAGAACTTTCCACAATATAGCTCTAACACTAACTATGCGTGAAATCCTATTGAGAGCATCAAAGAGAACCTAATCTTACATCCATATTGCCCTATAAAAACCAACTCTATCTTCAGTACGTAACGTTGAAAATCGATGAGCAGATCGCAAACAAATGCCTCGGGCCTTTTTTACCCCTAAGAAACAAATGGCTAACATTGTCAATGAAAATCATGCGGCTTTGTTCAATGACTGTCACAGGGTTAATTATGAACCGATTTAAAAGAAATAAATGAATATGAATTATCAATATTGCCCTGCCGCGGATGCTATGGGTCTAACAATTATGTATAGGTACGTAGATGTTAGATTTTCATACATTTTTCTTATCGTAAATGACATAAGTTGCAGTTTTAAATCCTTGTCAAACAGGAGGTTATGATAAAAGACATCATCATTTGATTAGCCTTTTCTCAACTACGTTGGGGTCGGCTTGCAGTCTAACTAGATGCAGCTGAATACCAGTGTTTTACATGGAGCGACTGCCTATCTAGCTTTCACAACCCAGTTACTCGGTAACACGATATCTCTTGGTAAGACTGGTTGTTAGACTTCCTGGCTTCTGACTGTCCGTAACGACTAGAAAAGATCTACGAATGACAGCCGGGAACTACAATTTGTGTCAGACTTTTACTGACTAAAACCCATCCATGTTCCTTCTTGTGCCCTTTGCGATCCGGGGGCGCGGTATCCCTTTCGAACAACCCGCAGCCCCGGAAACTCCGGGCTGCGACTTAGCACGGAATACTAAACTTCTCAGAAGTTCTTTGTCATAACTGATAACCTAGTTTTTACTGTTTCTTACAACAAATCCTAGTACCCTAATCCTAACGTTAATTAATTAAAATTTTACTAGGTTCCTAACGTATCACATTTGGCATATTGAATATATTCGTCGTGATTAATATTTTAGCTCTATTATCAGAACGCTCTATTGTAAAGCAAAAAATAAGGGTCAATACGGTTCAAAATCCCGTGAGCCACCGGTTCATTGTTTTGTTCCACAATAATGTCGCTATTGGCTCCAAATGGGAACGAAGATTGAAAAAAAAAAACCCTTAATTTGTCGTTCTTTTATCGTTCATTTTGTATTGATTTTGATTGGCGATTGTTTCAACGTTTCATCAGAAGCAATATAATGGATATAATGTAGGTGTAATGAGTTGATTGTTTTTTATGATTAGGAAAGTATACAATAAGTACCAAAATTAGCATGGTATGTTTGAGCACACGCTAAAAAATATCAGGTTATTTTATGGCAAATGGTTCTAGACTAAAGCTCTAAAACAAACAAGTCGCTACTATTACTAAATCCCTACCGAAACATGTTGTTTTTGTTCCGACCGACCTGAGATCGGCCATGGCAATTTATAACTAAATACATTTAATAAAACGGGTAATTCTAATTAAAAAGACAATTAAATGTACTCTTGGGGTTTTTAGTGCACGCTTCGCCACTTATGGTAGCCATGGCAAAGCCACTAATGAGTCCCAAACAATAGCATTTTTTCCAGTTGTTAAAAAAATCTCTACCAAAGAATCTCAATGAAGAATGTCAACTCTGGTTTTCTTGAAACAATTGGTGAATCTTGGTTTTTTTTTACATCTAAAAAAAAAGATATTAACTCTGCCAAAACCTTTCATTACGATGTTTCTTCTACCCGTTATTTTCTTTAATATCGATCGTATGGCCACCGATCACAGCAACCTTGTTAAGTAACTGTTCCACTTTAAAATGCAACAGTTTACCTAGTAAACGTTATCTTACTACATATTAAAATCCAAGCAAATAAGCCCCAGCAATAACTTCAAAATCAGACACCTCGAGTCCCCCAAACTTTCGCACCACCGGATTACAAACACCAAACGCCCCATTGTCAAAACTTACACTAAAAACAATTTAAATAACACCGCTGGGACCACCCAACCGCAGATTAGATATCTCATTACACCACATCAAAGGCTCGTGTCAGAACTATTTGTTTGAAGGAGGGCGTAATGAAATGTTGCGAGCGCTGCACTTTCAACTCGGCAGAGGACCGAGAGAGAGGAGGTTTTACAGAAAGATACTCCGTTGTAGACTTACCTTAGCATAGTATTAAAGTCATTTGATTGGCTGCGTCAAAATTAAAAAATAATGTAAATAGTATACCTTCTGTTTCGTTAGCCTAGTGGTCCTAAGCGCGACTGCTACGCTAAAGCTCCTGGGTTATTGTTATTGGGTATTTTTATGAAAGTCAGTAGTAGCTTGGAGTTAGAATTTGCGCCCGGTTAATGGCTCGGCTCGCCCTCTATTACATGGGACCTAAACTTACCGGCGAACTGTGGCTGTACATTGGTACACCACTGCCTAACCTTTCGAGAAATACAGGCGCGATGGTATGTTATGTGTTGTTGTTGAAATAGTAAATGTATGTAAACTGTAAGTATGTGTTTGTACTGAGAGCCTGTGCTAACGAGCGCGAATCGAAAAAATATCGTTTTTCAATTTGTTCATTCTAAAAACCGGATTCTCACATAATATTTATTCAGTACGTGATACTTCTTCTTCTTTTTCGAGTCGATGGTTCAAGTTATTTGCTTCTTTTTTGTTAAATTAGATACTTGGGCTCAGTAGTAAGCCACGTTTATTGCGACATCAGAGACGGTTTTAGTGTCCTTTAAAGTGCAGGTGTGGAGACACTTTGGGCATTGTTGTAGTAAATAGACCATGGTCTGGTCTGGAGCACTATATAGGTGATAGGCGTCCCTTACACCCCGTATAATCCCCTGTTTTGCTAAGTTATGTTACGGGTGAAGATAGCCGTAATTCCAATTCAACATTACACTCAAACAGTTTCCATTCAAACAGTTAAATAGAAATGTTATAATTAAAGTACTATTAATTTTCTATAAATCGTTGCCCGTCAGTATTTGAGTTATTAAAAGACACAGTACGATGCACAATTCCATTAATTATTTGAAGAGAACTGATGCATGCCTTCGTTTTAGGCTATTTAAAATTCACGAAAACACAGAACCCAAACGCTTTCCATCACATTGCACATTTTAATTTAGGCAGGTGATGGATGAGCAATGTAATTATTTCTAGGCGCTTTGAAATAACTCACATATTTCAGATGGACTTGTATTTTACGAAAGCGCTAAATAACAGGATTTTTAATAATATCATTGAATGACAAACATGAATTAATAAATGGCAAACAAGCCAACGGCCCACCTAATGTTAAGTGGTCACCGCTGCCTATTAATAGACATCTGCATTACCAGAGGCCTTGCAAATGCGTTGCAATCCCAGAGACAAAGTTAAAATGTTTCATGTGCCTATTATTACGCCGGCACCAGGCCCTTCAAATTAAAACACAGCAACGCTGCTTTTCAGCAGTAATTGGTATGATGGTAATACTTCTTCGAACGTGCTCCTTCACAAAGAGCTCTCTCATCTTTTCAATCAATCAGGTTTCAAATAAAAAATCTGCTGAATAGGTTATCATCCACTTCGAGCTGTCCGGAGAAGTACCAACTAATTTCCACCGAAAAGCTTATTATGTTCTAGTTTGATTGCCATTGTATTGGTGGGCTTGATTGCCATCCATTGCCATCCAATGACGAAAAAAAACTTGAATCCTTTTACAAACAGACCGAAGATTGTATAACAGGTATCCGTCTTCATTTTGAGAAAGACAAGAATGCCTCTAATTTACCCACATTTTTAAAAGATTCTTGATATTTATTGTCACTGAGATAAGATTGTGACTAGATCTACTTTAGTGACAAGTAACTAGTAGTCAAGAACAAACTTTATTGAAAAACCACTTCGTTATACAATTGCTTAATCTAAATCAATATGAGAGTTAAACGGCGTACCTCTCTAAGACTATAAATTTACAGCAACTGTAACCAAAACTTTATTACATTGCGCCGTACGTACCCCAATACATAAGCGCAAAATTTTCGTTCTAAATTACAATTCTTGTACACCCGTATAACTCCTACAAACGATTCTCGCTTCAGGGAGTGCAAAACAATAGGGTGCTTACCGCTTCCCTCCTGATGCCTGAAGCGGTTTTTCCTGCATCTTCCGTCCCATTCTAGCCCATTGTTCGCTTACTAAGTGCGAAGAGTATGGATGACGGTGACGAAAGCCACTTTTAGCTAATTTTCGCCGGCGCTCGCCGCTTCTCGTTGACGTGCAAACTCCGGACTTAAAATATACGCTCGTTTTAAAAACTGACTTTCTGAGTTTAGGACGGGATGATTTGTGATTTTTATTCTTAATTGGATTTAAAAATGCAGATTAAGCAAATGACTGATGAAAATTAAAATTTTTGCCACTTTTAGACCATGGCAATCTGGGACTGAATATTTTCACATGTGGAATAGATTGCATCCAGGGAATTCCAATCCGATCAATTACAAAAACTGTTTTTTTTATACAATAAAGCTAGCACTTTTCACACTCTAGCACTTTTCAACCTCATCAGCCTGCGAGCAATATGGCCTGCCCATTGCCACTTCAGCTTGCTAATCCGGTGGGCTATATCGGTGACTTTAGTTCGTCTACGGTTCTCCTCATTTCGGATTCGATCGCGTAGAGAAACACCGAGCATAGCCCTAATGTTTATAAAAGTATAAAAACGTTTGAACAAGAGCGACTCGAAAACACGTAAAGGGACCTGTGTAAATTCCTTTTAACCCTACAGGCAAACTCTATTGCATTAGCTGTGGCCGGTGTTTAAAACCAAATCGGTATTTAATCAAACGCAATGATAAAAAGATTTTTCTGTATAAGTGATAGTAGTAGGCAATATGTTTAGGAGAGGATTCAGTAATGGTAGCGACTTGAGCTGTTTGTGCGGTACAGCACATACGATGGCCCATGTCACATCGCGCCCTGCATGCCCTAACAGCTGCACGCAGGCAGATTTAATGGCTGCCACTGACAACGCAGTTAAAGTAGCTAATTCTGGGCCGCAACAATATAATTTATTTTCTATCAAAAATGCCAATAATTTAAGTTAAGATGAGATGATTTAGAACGTGAACTTTGCCTTTAGAACGAGACTGTTATTTGACATCCAACGAATAAAATATTTGACCAAGTTCCATAACTTTTACCAATAAAACAAAGCCATTCAATGAACTGCTTTATTGAAAATCCTGCAAACTTTATCTTTAGTTTTGTCTTTCGAATATTCTTATATTTTTAGTAAACGCTTACCATCACGCCTGTTTTCCCTTAAGGGTTAGGCGGAGGTGTACCATGTACACCCACAGACCACTGGTACGTGATATGTAATAGAGGGCGACCCTATTGCCACAAATGCAAATTCCGAGCTGCTACTGAGAATTTCATAGTAAAACCCAATAACACTTTTTGCTCGACCTGGGGAATCGAACCCAGGACCTCTAGCGTAGCAGTCACGCTCAGGACTACTAGGCCAACGAGGCAGTTAAAAGAATCTGTACTAGTCACTTAATTCCCTAAATCGCTGATGAAACTTTAATGTAAGTAACACAAAGCGTAAGCGTTAATGATTAACTTTGGGGCGTTAATTGGTAACATTTAGGTAGCCGGTGGGTTAAAGTTCAGTTTTAGGGGACCAGTAAGAGGGGTCGACTAATAGTGTATTAATTGTCAATGTGTTAATGATGATGGAAACTCAGTTTAAAGTATGAACGTTTATGGAGCAAGTATTCATTCAGTATTTAGGCATTACTTAGACGGGCCTGTTGGTCTAGTGGTTAGCGGCCCTGACTGCTAAGCCGGAGGTCGTGGGTTCGATTCCCGCCCAGGACAAACTTTGTGTGATGAGCATGATTGTTTGTTCTGTGTCTGGGTGTGATTTATCTTTAATATGTATGTATTTATAAATTATATAAGAAAATTACGAAGGCTGCGGCCGGGATACTTAAAAAAAACCAATTTAAATTTGAAAACCGATTTATTTTAAGGCCAAAACTTACAATGAAATATTCTGTAAAACTATGTCTAGCTAGAACCTAATGTCTTCATTCGAAGTCGGAATAGAAGTGGCCGACCTCCTGGGTCGTTGGCGCGATGGTGCAGCGGTGTTTCGTCCATTCAGCGGTTTTGCTTCGTGTCGCTAAGTGCGCAATTTACTTATTCGTTACGATTAATCGGGGTCATCCTTAGTAAGCGCTTTTGCTATACTACGACTACGTAACACCTCCGCCTGTAGTTCAGCAACTATTTTAAAACGCTTAGTGAAAATGTTGCTGGTGAATTTTCTCGCTGTGTATGGGTTGCGGATGTTTCAGGAACTGCGTGTTGGAGATTTTCTGGTCCTCTAGGTGCAGCATCATTCTGGCTTGGTTTCCTGGAAGCTGGTCTTCCGGTGAAATATCGTCTGATTACCATCACAATCATAAGCATGGCTACGATACACAGTATAACATAAAACGGTATAGTAGTGTGGTATAACGTTTCAGTGGTCTCGGGCGGTGGAATCGGAGCCTGAAGGGTTATTCTGTCCTGAATAGTGTGCAATCTTTCCAGGTTGATGGATGTTAAATTTGCTTGTATCGGGCTGGTCTCTTGTATTTCAGAATTGTATGGCATGTTAATTACTTTTACAGGTTGGCCTTTTATTTCATCTTTAGTGTTTAATAAGGTGATTTCGTGTGTGTGTAGCGAACAGTGCAATGGGATGGTAGCGAGATAGCTTCCCTTTAGCGTGTCGTAGTTGTCACTTCCGCATTTCATCTGGACTCTGGTAGATTGAGGGAATGAAATAACGTAGTGTCTACTATCTAATTCTTCCACAGCCGGTTTTGATAGATGCACGGTCGTCAGTTTGCATGATTTTTCTAATGTCTTGCTTGCAATGAAGCTCTGCACGCAGTCAGCTTGGTTTTGGATATAATGATTTGTCTTTTGTTCGCAGAGGTACCGATTGTTATCTAACTTCGGGCATTCTGCCTCCATGTACATGAACGTTTTCCCATTAGTTGCTATGAAAGGGTGAGGGGGTATAAGGACTTGGTTATTCTTATTCGGGACTATGGAGAGCTTGTAAAGTGTATACGTATCTTCTGAAACTATGGGAAATCTAAATGCTATTACAATTTTCTTATCGTCGTAATAATATCCGGCTCTGATGATATCATAGTACTGTCTTAACTCTAACTCTATAACATGCTTTTCACCGTAAATTTCCCTAAGTCTATCTACTACACCACCTAAAATGCCTATTCCTAACATGCTATGATGGGTGATCATGACACGGGTAAACGATAAAATGTTCTCTATTCTATATAACTCGGATAGTACGTCCTCTATGTTTTCGCTGACGATAGTCAACAGCTGATTGAACTTTACGACCTGGATCAGATTTCGCGTGTTATTTGATGCCTGTTGCGTTAATAAGCTTAGTGTGGTGTTAATTCTACTCTGATTTTCGACGATCCTATTTAAGATGTTAGTGTGGGATTGCATCCACTCCTTGCTGATGCTAATATGCTCGTTAAATTCGTCTATGGTTATTTTTTGGTTATTTTTCAACGTTTCTATGGCATTATTATATCGAACAGCATCCGAGTAATCGAGGTTGCCTGTAATACTTTTTATGACAGACCCTAGGCCGTCTATAAGACCTCTTTTTGACCGTTTAGACTCTAGGGTGCGTAGTTGTTCTGTGACTTTGTTTAATTTATCCGAAAGATAATCTATTTGATACTCGTAGAGAGAGTAAGTTTTATTCGTCATGTGTAGTTTAATGTATCGGAATTGACTTTGGAGGGTGGAAAGAGTGTTTTCGATGTCGTCCAGATTAACATATTGGAGGAAGGTATGATAATGGGTCACTAGTCTGAGCGGGCCGAGTTTGAATGGTACTAGTCCGATTCCAGAGTCCAAGGTTTCAAGTTTTATCTCCTGGCTCCGTATTGCGTGTAATGTCAGTATCAGCGTCATCCTGTAACAATTTAGCAGTCTTAGGTACGCGTTTAAGTCGTGATTTTGCGACAGGGCCGCGTTTTTTTGAGGTGTAAATGTGGATTGGTAGATTTGCTAAGACTAAGTCCTGTGTGTATCTTGGGGCTAACTTTTGTCGCGGGGCTGCTGGGTTTTTTATAAAGACCTGTTGCTTAGATTGATACTCTTCTTCCTGCTCGCGTGTCTTATTTCGGTTCTCGATTATTGAGGTGCGATTACTTAGTGAAGATTCGTTAATTATTTGGTATACCGTTTTCATTTGGTTTCTATGATTTAATATGTATTGTTGCAGCAGATGGCTGCTCAAATCAATGTCCCACGGGTCTCGGCTATCAAAGTGGCCGGTTATTACGTCAAATGGCCTGCATTTGGTGAAGCTATGGATGGAGCTGTTATATCCAAGTAGAGCGTATGGTATTAGATTATTTGCAGGTTCTTTTTTATGCTGTAATCGCAGTATTCTAATGTGTTCGAGTAACGTGGAGTGAAACCTTTCTATATTGCCGTTATCATTGGGGCTATGAGCCAGCGTTTTATGGTGATTTATTTTGTGGAGCCTAGTGAATTCCGCGAACAGCTGATTTGTGTACTCGGTACCGTTGTCCGTTACTATGGTTACAGGAAAGCCATGGTGAGTGCAGAACTGTAATAGGCCCTGTAGAATACTAATTGCGGTACCGTCTTTCATAAGATAAGCTTGTCCGTATTTAGAAAACACATCAATGAATGTTAGATATTTCTCATTCTCTACTGTGAAAAGGTCCATATGAATTATTTCAAATGGTTTGGTGGCTGGTGGCACTATATTGAATTTTTGTTTAATTGGATTGCGGTCATATTTGGCTTGACCGCAAATGGTACATTCATTAATATGCTTCGTAATATGGTCTTTCATCTTCGGCCAGTAATATTTACGCGAGAGGGATAGGTAGCATTCGTTTATACCACGATGGTTGGTTTTCCCGTCGTGGTAATGCCTAATAATTTCTTGCTGTCTGAGATACTCTTTTACATTTTCGAGTTCGTTTTTACATAGGACGAGATTCATTGATGAGCTTTTGAAGTTGTCTTGTATTATGGGAATAATGTCGTACATACTCAGAGTGGGATTAATAAGAATGCCGGTTTTTACTTTTGGGTTTACGTATTCTTTTATGGCGGCTATCACGTCGTTTATTAAGTTAGTCTGGGAAACCTGGATGGATGTACGGGTATGAGTGTCAAATGGCTTTGTTGCGGTCGGTCTTTTCTTTATGTCTCCCACTACGGTCATGATTATTTGTCGGTGAAATTTGTTAATAGGTTCGTCGGTGATGGGCACTTCGAGTATGGGGTTTTCGTTACTCGTATGGGCTGTTTCAGTACTAGAGTCTGCTATAGTCGGGGGTCTTTCAGATGGGTTAGCTATTATCGAGCTAAACTCGTCGTTGTGTATCTCCACTCGAGAGAGGGCATCAGCGTTGGTATTATTTTTGCCCTTTTTGTACACTACGGTGAAGTCGTACTCACTGAGTTTCAGTCTCCATCTGGTTAGACGCGAGTTGGGTTCTTTCAGGCTCATAATCCATTGTAGGGGCTTATGATCCGTGACTATCTTAAACTTGCGTCCAAAGAGATAGGGTCGAAAGTATTTAGTGGCCCACACAATAGCGAGAAGTTCTTTCTCAATGGTGCTGTAGTTTATCTCGCTTTCATTCAGTGTTCGGGATGCGTATGAAATAGGTCTATCTGACCCTACTGGTCCTTGTGAGAGTATGGCTCCTATAGCAAAATTAGAGGCGTCGGTCGTCAGTATGAATTCCTTAGTAAAGTCAGGGTACTGTAAGATCGGGTCGTTTGTTAAGAGGGTCTTACATCGTTCGTAGCAGTCAGTGTAGTCCTTAGTAAGTGCAATGTTCCTGCCTTTCTTCAAACATTGGGTGAAGGGTTTCGTAATTCTAGCAAAGTCAGGAATGAACTTCCTGTAGTACCCTATAAGTCCTAGAAATTGTTTTATCTGTTTTGCCGTTTTAGGGATAGGGTATTTTTGTATGGCTGCAATTTTGTCCGGGTTAGGTTTGATTCCCTCGTTACTAATTATATGACCTAGGAAAGCGGTCTCTAGCTTCAAAAATTCAGACTTGTCCATTTGAATTTTGAAGTTGGACTCGCGAAGTCGTTGGAATACCTTTTCCAGGTTATTTAGATGCTCCTGGAGCGAGGTGCTGTAGACAATTATGTCATCCATGTAGACCAGGCAGATGACGTTTTGTAGGCCCCTCAGCACATTATCCATTACCCGTTGGAATGTTGACGGGGAGTTCTTCAAACCCATGGGCATTCTTAGAAATTCAAAATGCCCGTGTTCCACATTGAATGCCGTCTTGTGGATGTCTTCAGGATCAGTTTCGACCTGATAAAATCCACTGGCAAGGTCGAGGGTGCTGAAATACTGGCACTTCCCTAATTTATCTAGGACGTCTGTTATGTTCGGTATGGGGTATTTGTCGTCTATAGTTTTTTCGTTTAATTTTCGAAAGTCTACTACAAGCCTCCATTTTTGTTTCCCTGAAGCATCTGCTTTCTTTGGGACAACCCAAATGGGAGAGCTCCATGCAGAATCAGAGGGTCTAATTATATTTTGCTCCAGCATCTTAGAAATCTGTTCCCTAACCTCTTGGCGATGAACAAAAGGATATCTGTAGGTTTTGGTATATATAGGTGCATCATCTACCGTTCGTATACGGTGTTTTATCTTGTTGGTGAAGGATAGGGGTTCGCCTTCAATATAAAAGACATCTGCGTACTTAGAGCATATGTTAGTTAAGTTAACTTTTTCTTCCTCGTTGAGATGGTCTGTTCGCAGCTTTGATATTACTTTACTGACGCGGGAGGCGTCGGGTGTTTGCTCTAAGTTCATGCATTCAAAGTTATTTATAGTTACAGCCTCTACTGGGTGGTCTAACGATAAAATTGTGTCATTGTTTGATGAGTTTTCTATTTCAATGATGCCGCGATTATTATAAACGGTTGTAATGCATTCGCTTACGATGCAATTACACAAGTATTGTTGCGGTATATGTACGTCACCGTCCGATGCATTTATAGGTAATCTGATAAGTTTAGTTGTATTGGCTGGTATGACGGCCTCGTAAAGGTTAACGTTACGGGAATTAAACATTAAGATAGGATTTCTAGCGGTAGCTGTAATCAGTAAATTGTCCTTTAGGTCAATCCTCGTGTTCCATTTAGTCAGCAAGTCCAGTCCAATAAGTCCATCAAAAAATTTATGAAAGTCATATATGAATAGTTTAATTTCAGCAGGGTCGTTGAGTTCCTGAAAGGCTGGTATGGTTATTGAATAGTCATTCCTAGTTGTGGCGTGGACATTAGTTACCTCAAAGGGATCGTAGTTGAGAGGGTACTCCGAATAATATCGTTGCACAGCTAAAGGACTAATAAATGACTGATTAGCTCCTGTATCGATAAGTAGGTTTAGTGGGGGGTCGGATATTTTTATATAGGGCAGCTGACGTTGCGTTTGCAAGTTGACTTCTATTTTGAGGGTTTTAATGGGGGTCTTGTCTGAAAATCCTGATTCGCGTTACTAGTCGATGGTTGGGGGTCCTCACTTTTTGTGGAGGGCTCGATTGGTTTATGTTCAGGCGTAGCTGGTCCGCAGTCCTGCACGTAGTAATAATTGTCGTCATAGTAATCGTTATAGTCGGTATGTTCGTAGTCGTAAGAGTAAGGTTCCTCTACCAAGTAATAATCGTAGCTATATTCATTACAATCGTTGAAATTCAACTCGCGGGTTTTAAAATAATTTGTTGGGGGCGGGTTGCCGAACTTGCCCCAGTCGTGAGTTTTATTTGGCATAGGCCTGGGGACAAAATGACTGACCCCGCTCATTGGCTGAGGTCCCGCAGGTGGGGCACGCGGTTGAACTCTGAATACGTTGCCCTGAGCGTTGTAATTAGGTGGCGCCGCGCGGAACATTTGCTGCGTACGCGTTAAGTTATTAGGTGCATTGGGTGCACGTTGCACGCCCTGTGGTTGGAACATATGTGGTGTCCAACTGCCTTGTGGAGCCGGTGGCCGTTGCCAATTTGGAACGGGTTGTTGGCTAAATGGTCTCGGCATCGGCATGGATAAAAAGCCTGTAGGCTGTGGTGTTAGTAGCTTGGACATGGGAGCGGTTGGAAGTGGCCTTTTTACACTCGCGCTATCATTACGGTTTTGCAGATACATCACATTTAGTTCCTCTTGAACGAATTCCAGCGCCTTTTCTATGCTCTCAGGACGCATACAACGAATCCGGGAACCCAGCGGTTCCTTTAGGCCACGTACAAACGCTTGCATTGTTAGTTTCTTGTATAGTGTGCGCTTTGCTTCTATGGTAGTAGTCACTGTTTCATGCAACGATACATATGTCATAATAGTGCTGAATAGCGATTGACAATGATCGTAGTACTCCTGTGGGGTATTATTACCTTGAGCCGATACTAGGAGGTCATTATAGAGAGCCGTTTCGTCTCTCTGGTCCGCAAAGCTATTGATAAGGGTATTTCTTATTCCTGCCCAACTATCTGGGATGCCATTCGAGTTAATTCTAGTTGCCGCGATGCCTGTTATTTTATTTAGTATTCCATTTAAAAGGCACAAATTACCTAATTCACTACCCGTTGCATTACTTAAATAAGTACTAACTATCTGGTCGCATAATTTAATAAATCTCGTGAGCACGTTGGGGTTCCCATCGAACTCGGGGACCTGGCGTAAAGCCTTGTAGATCGTGTCCGGATCGTGCGACATTTTGCGATCGTCAACTAAACTATCTATGTCTCTACTCGAATCTAATACTAATTGCCTACTATTCGGTCTACCTGATGTAGACTCGCGAGGACCTAAATTACGTGGATGGAAAATTTTGAAGGATTAAGTGACTTGGATACACAGGAAGCAACACAAGGAATAATTCAAGTGTACTCACAGAACCTTCATGTCGGTCTCTGGGGTCGATGTCTGGATCCCGTTCTCACCCGGCAGCAATCCTTAGTTCGAATCCTCGATGAAGCTTGATAGCAGGTCAGCCGCGATCGCTCACGCGCGGTAGCGATAGTATCGATGTGAGATAAACCTAGCTAACCTCGAGGATCCTACCGACTGCGCCAATTACGAAGGCTGCGGCCGGGATACTTAAAAAAAACCAATTTAAATTTGAAAACCGATTTATTTTAAGGCCAAAACTTACAATGAAATATTCTGTAAAACTATGTCTAGCTAGAACCTAATGTCTTCATTCGAAGTCGGAATAGAAGTGGCCGACCTCCTGGGTCGTTGGCGCGATGGTGCAGCGGTGTTTCGTCCATTCAGCGGTTTTGCTTCGTGTCGCTAAGTGCGCAATTTACTTATTCGTTACGATTAATCGGGGTCATCCTTAGTAAGCGCTTTTGCTATACTACGACTACGTAACAAGAATGTAAATATCAGTTGTCTGGTTACCATAACACAAGCTCTGCTTAGCTTGGGATCAGATAGCCGTGTGTGAGTTGTCCCAAGATATTTATTTATTTATTTATTTATTTATTACTAGCTTTGCTCCGCGACTTCGTTCGAGTCAACGTCGGGATGTACCGCGTGTGTGTGTATCGCGGATGCACACGAACACTAATTTAAAATAAGCGAGACCAATTTTGAAACACGTAATAAAACTTCTACAGCCTACCTATTCAAAATTATTATTGTAATTTGAACGCTAAATCCATATTTAATGTTTTAAATACAATAGTAAAGAAAGAAAAGAAAGAAAGAAAAACCATTTATTCCCGCGAAGTGACTCCTGGCTGTCTGTTGATGAAATTACAAAAATTATTTTAAAAAGAGTTCACCATTGGAATGGTACATTATCCTTGATTAACATAGGATGCATAACATCACGCTACGATTTACAGGAGCGGAGCACTAACCAAAGACGTAACTTAACGCGGTTGAAATTATTAACGCAAACGAAGTCGCGGATAACTCCCTAGCTGTTCTTCATAAGATTTTATACAGTACCTACATACGTACAATAAAATATTCTATTAGCCTTTCTATGTACCTATCTAACTGCTCTTAAAATAAAATAAACTCTATTAGGTAGGACTATTTACTACTACACATCTAATTGAATCGAATAAAAAAGCGATCAAAATAATACAGTTAAATGTAATAATATCGCTCCCTCTACCGTGTCGAGTAGGTAAACGTAATCGGGCCCTTGGGTCATTTGTAGCCATTGTAACCGACGCGACGAAATGACGAGGCCCGATGCGACGCGACGCGGCCTGACGCGACCCGACGCGACCCGACGCGACCCGATGCGACCCGACGCGACCCGATGCGACGGCCGGCGCAGCAGCGGCGACAAGTAGGTTATCGATAGGTTTTAAAAATTTAATATGGGGTTGAAGGCTCATGGTCAGAAACTTTACCACGGTTTCAGTTCATATATAATTTAAGACTTTCCAGAGTTAATATTTTAACAATAAACCAGCTGATCCATAAAAAATGCAACACCTACACGGTCAAAATGTGCAGCTAATCTTTTTTAAATAACTGCAGAAGAATTTGGACTGTTTTTTAAGGATGATACATCATCAAAGGATTTCTTCCGCCCTGGGCGGAGCGGATGGGAGTGTTAGACTCTTACTGTCTAAAATCCATTCGTGTTCCTCCTAATGCTATTTGCGTTCCAGGGCTGCGGTAACTCCGCAATCCAGAGTTTGTTCGAAAACGAGGCCCGCTAGGGCCAGTGCTCTAGCGGGCCTCGTCTGCTATGATGAACGAGATTGGGCCTAAAATATACTAAATCCAAGGTCTTTCAGGTCAATCCAAACAATTTTTAGTTATAATGTCCTTTGCACCCATTATTTTTTAGTTATGTGGCAGACACAAAAAGTCATGATTGATACAAAATCTGTGATAGGGACAGATTGAATTCATGAAATCGGTTTACATAAATTTGTTTTCTTTTATTATTCAAAACTTGCGTGTATGTAAGTACAATATAAAACTATTCCCGACGGTGTGACCAAATAGTTAGTAACCACCGTAGGGGTGACGGCGTCGCGTGCGGCAAGCGCGGCTTCAATATTTTCTTATGCAGTTATGAAAAGCTCACATACTTACAATATTACATGATTTTAAATGCTATTTTCATATGTACGAATTAATTGTTAACCAAATCAATTAACGATTATAATTAGGGGATTCTGTCACTCGAAGTAATCTGGTTCCATAAAAAGGTCGGGTGCGCAGTACTCGTAACCGCCATGCATTTGTGACCAGATGTATAAATGTGGACGAGGCGAAAGAAGTATGTAAGGATCGTAGGAGGTGGCGTTCTGTGGTTTCTGCCTACCCCCATGAAAAGGCGTCAGTTTATGTATGTGTGTAATTTTTAAGTTCAAATAAGGCGGAGTAAGTAGTCAAGAGGTAGGTACCTCAACTTCGTAAACCATAACACAAATCTGATATTTTAATAAAATGACATCACACTCGTTCAACTCGACATGTAAATAATACATTAAATTTCGCATTCAGAAGTCAATCAACATAAACGAACCGAACCGTGCACGCGATAATACGGCGGGAGCGCTAAAGTGATAATCATCAAAATATTGCATCAGTTATCGAAATATTGTAAGTGTCAATCAAAGAATTAAGTCTGTATTGTCGAGCCACGCGGCGGCCACGCGTTGTTTCGCATCGCTGAACGCTCGCATGCAACATTTTAGGGGCCCATTGTTTTGATTTTTGCGCGTGAAATGACACGGTTACGTTCGTTCCAGGGCTACGTATGTACGCTTTGTGGCCAATAGGTAATTAGTTAACGTGTACCATAGTAGGTATTTATAAAAATGGCGAATGATTTTATTTATTGATTAAGTATGAATGTGTTTATTTATTTAAAATTGTAATGACCTGTTCACCTAACTGACATATATTTTAAATTAGTTTAATGAAATCTATTGACATGCCAACTTAATTTAAATTGCTTGTTTATGTTAATTTTGTACGCCATATTATAATGGTAAAATATAGTGCACATATTTCAGTCAATTTATTATATGTCACTCTAAATATGATTTACAAAATAAATAATTAATTGATTGATTGAAAACAGGAATATTGTTTACCACGCTTAATCTCCTGCTTAAAACGTCAAACATCAATAAATAGGACAGCACTACAGCTCTCTAGCTGTTATGTGTGCAGCATAACACGTGTCCAATTGCGTCATCATATCAGATAACTCGCGACGATGACAGTTCATTTGCAACCTGCGCCAGTCAACTTCCGATCACAAGCGGAGGTGAGTTGTCGATACCCTGTGGTCCGGGGTAACAGACAGACTGGAACATGTCGCGAATTGTGGTAAATTGAACCAGCACCTATATTGTTCAACGATTAATAGAGCTAATTTGGAATGAGGGCTAACGGTTTTGTGATCATCAGTTCGCGCCGCTGTCGAGTAAGGCCACGCTATGCTATTCTGTAGTGCGATTCTCTAAACGAGTCTCACTAAAGTGATCGCGCTCACTTCGATAACGAACCAACTTGTCATTGGTTTAGTATTCGTTCGCCGTGGTGACGTCACTCAGCGTGATCGTGTTTAACAGAATACCATTTTGTAATCTCACTGCGGATTCAACTTTTGAATTACGAAGTGAGGCTTAGCGAATCACACTACTGAAATCAAATCTCTTCGATAGTCATCTCGATAGTCACGCTTGCTTCGCAGAATATAAAAACGTCAAAATACTCACTCGATATAATACTTCTCACTTACGCACGCGGTGGCGCTAGAGTGTCGAACTCACTCATTGTAAGAATACGAAACTAAAATTTCACCGCGGATTTAGGAGTGATTTCGCAATTAACTTTTTAGAATAGCACTACTGGTTAAGAAAAATCGATGTGAAGAACATTTTGTAAGTAGTATTTTTAGTTGAAATGGCAATAGGCTCGCCCTCTATTACATGGGACCTAAAAATATCGACGAACTGTGAGTGTACATTGTTACACTTCTGCCTACCCCTTCGGCGAATACAGGCGTGGTGGTGTATGTATTTTTAGTAGTGTTTAGTTGCGCACTGCAAAGGCGTGAAACCTTCTACATGCGTTTGTATTCCCGAAAGTATTCAACCCTAATTTCTTCAAAGTTAGATGTCATGTACGACGGAAGGTAGGTACTAGTACCGATATAGTCCGGGAGCCGACGCGTCGGTCGTCACCATTGTGGATTGTATCGACAGCGCAAGTATACATGTACGTCAAGCTATGGCCGTCTCTCCAGGTACAGACAGCGACATCAATTGGTTACCCCCTCTTGCATTAAAATTACTTTGAAAAAAAGGGAACCAGTTGATGACGCTGACCGTAATAGATTGACGACACGGTTGGCGCAGTGTCTGAGCGATCGACTGCTGCGCTGCGTGTCGCGGGTTCGATTCCCCTACGGAAAAAAATATTTGTATGACGCACGGATAGTTGTTCCGTCTCTGGCTGTTTATGTATGTGAGTTTATATGTTTGTAAACGCATCTACGATACAGGAGAAATTCCTAGTGAGGGTAACGTTTTAAAAAAAAAAAAAAAACTTATAACAGTTCGCCATAATTGCCGCAAATGTATGGACTCCCTAGAATTTGAATTAAACATAATATAACTAATTAACTAGTTTAAAATCTTCTTTTCTTTTTGTTTTTTTTTTTTAACTGTACATAGTTTTTAATTTAATTATTATTGTTTAACTAAGTTTAAAATCTAGTTATAACTAGTTTAAAATAACTTGAAAGGTTACCTTGTGAACCCTGTGATGTGGCATGAGTAGACCAAGAACTTTTGTATGAGGCATCTGAAAAGAAAAAAACATAAATTTTAGTACAAAGATATGTGGAGTAGTTTATAGCACATAAAGTAAAATAACACCAGCCTATTGTCCCAGTAAAATGCAAAGGCCTCTTCTCATACTGAGAAGATACGATCAATAATCACCACGCTAGCCTAAGGCAGATTAGCATTTTCTAGTCTTACATCACATAAAAGTCCAGATTTTTTTCATGATATTTTCCTTCACCGATCTCAGTGTTGTTCAAATTAAACTTGGAAAGTACGTGTGAATTGAAAAAAATACATTGGTACTTGTTCAGTAACGAACCCGCTACCACATGCATGAGAGGCAGGTACTTTCATCACTGGGGCATGACGACAATAACGACATTATAAAAATTAACCTCTCCCACTCTATTACACCTCTGCCTAAGCCTTCGGTTAATACAAGCGTGATGGTATGTTACAAAAGTTATTTAGAAAAGGACCAACTATCGACGTACTTTATCTTATATTCATTTAAAGTAGGCAACATATTATCTATTATTGAAATAAGTAAAATATGATGAAGATTATTTTCACACATAACTATTTTTGAAACTATACAGTTGTGGTCGTCAGAAAACTATGTATAAGTTATAGAAGTAAGACAATGTAACTAAAAAATCAATTATACAAAATCATCGACTCGAAAAGAAGAAGAAAATTTGTTTACGAGTATACTGCGTCGGGTCATTGACTCTGTTAAGGGTTACATTCTCGCACTACTATTTTGACCTTTAGGAACATCATCAAACATTTCGAAACTTTTCAAAAGCCTTTCATCTTTCGACTCTAATTTTTAATCCCCGCTTAGAAGGCCACATGCCCTAAGGGCGCTTTCAATTTAGACGGTTGGTGCCGGACTGCTGCCGCACGGTTGTTACGACCATGAGCCGTACTGCTGCCGGACGACAGCAGTACGACGTAAATCGTCTTATTTGAAGAGATACGCGGCTGCAGTCCGTTCGAATTTCTAAGAAACACGATGCGTTGACAGCACTAGCTAACAACGACTGAGCTGAGACACTGACACAAGCTGTCAGTGTCTCAGCCGTTCCGTATACGGACGTGCGCCGCACTGCTGTCGCACGACTTTGCGTCGTGACATTTTGTATGAAAAATCATAACCGCCCGTGCGCAGTACGATACCCGGACTGCAGCAGTCCGGCACCAATCGTCTAAATTGAAAGCGCCCTAACACTTAACAAATTACCCAAACCAGACCAGACAAGCCTTCATTGCAACACCACAGCGCAAAACATCTAACGTTTCATAGTAAAAAAGCCCTGCTCATCCCCACTTCACTGAAAAGCTTTCAACCCCTTCAAACCCGGGAAACTACCCCTAAAGGCTTTCAGTCCTTTAAAGGTGCCAAAATACCCATAAGTACCCGTTAGTACCCAGGTGGTGAGAGCCTGAAGAGACTATTATCCGTGAAAACGACGGAAAAATAATAATTAGGCTGTAGAAAATGGGGTAGTGGGGGCTGCAAATAGGACAAAAGATAGACTTTCATAAAAATGCAAAAGATAGAAGAAAACAAAACGAGCAAGCGATCAATTTGAAGCCGGGCTTCCACTGTGAGCGGAAGCGACTTCGTGCGGCATCCGCTCAACTCGCAACAGTAAATTTCCTTTTCGTGGTGGAAGCAATTCTATCTTCTGTGTTGTGACGCTTCGTTCGGAATCCGTTTCGTTTATTGTTTGCATGAAAACTAGCTCTGGCTTGGGTGTTTCCTTTCATTTAAAAGTTATTGAAAATAAAAGTTGTTTTAATTGCTAATCCTACCGTAGCTTCACATTAGTGAAAGAATTTCCAGAAACGGACTATTCAGGAGATTAGCACGTACGAACAAAAACAATAGACAAACTCTTCGTCCTCTTTAGTATTATAATATTACGTAGCCATCTATACTAGTATTATGAAGCTAATGGGTTCGTCGTTTAATCGTGCTAATCTCAGAAACTACTGTGTGTGATTTGAAAAATCTTTTTGCGTTATAAAGCCTGTAGCCGAAGAAAGTTGTATAACAAAACGCTATGACTTACGGGAGCTTTTACAAAAAACGTAACTAAACGCGGATGAAACGGCGGGGTATACCTAGCTAGTATGTAAATAATATTACGTATGATCATCATCATCAACCATCATGCGTGTATTCCCCGAAAGATTAGGCAGAGGTGTACCAATGTGTAAACCCACAGTTCGCCGGTATGTTTAGGTCCCATGTAATAGGGGGCGAGCCTATTGCCATTAACCGGGCACAAATCCTAACTCTGAGCTGCCACTGACAATCCTTACTAATATTATAAATGCGAAAGTAACTCTGTCTGTCTGTCTCTTCTTCACGCCTAAACCACTGAACCGATTTCAATGAAATTTGGTACAGATATAGTCTGGGACCCGAGAAAGGACATAGGATAGTTTTCATCCCGGAAATCCCCCGGGAACGGGAACTATTAATCCACGCGGACGAAGTCGCGGGCAAAAGCTAGTTTCATATAAAAACGCAATAGCACTTTGCTCGACCTAGAAATCGAACCAGTGCAGTGCAGTGTAGCAGTCGCGCAGGACCACTAGGCTAACGCGGCATACATCCGAAGTATATTATATAAAATAAACATTGTCATGAACGCGTACCTATTCTATATAAAACCAACTCACTACGTAATACGGTTAAAATGTTACGTTCCTGTCATATACAAAAAGGCAGGCTGACGGCGTAGTCTTCCGTAGAGACCCGTTGACACCCGAAAAAAAAGCAAGTGTTATATTTCCAATATTTTTCTAGGAACCCCAATGAAAAACCAGTCTTATTTTTGTAGACTTTAGATTCAATTTTTTGAAATGTCTAGAGTAGTCTAGACTTTTACAAAACATGGTAAAGAAGCTTTGTTGGCCAATGACAGCTGCTGTCTATAAAGGAGGCTGTGTTTCCGTTTCGAAATCGAAGCGAATTCAGTTTTTTTTCAACAAAGAACTTTTTAACATATCTGTGTGTCTGTCTGTGGTATTGTCATGCTCACTTTAATGTCTTGCTGACGGTGGCGCGTGGGTTGGATCGTTTGGTTCCCTTCAAGATGGTTGAGCTAAACGGTGCTGATGCACGCGTCATATTCGTGAACGGGTGCTGTCAGTTGGGATTGGTCATCTCTTAACTGCCATGGCTTACATCTTTATTATAATTTTGTTATTTTTTAGATTCACCTTCATTGTTTTCTCATATAGAAGCAACAGGAATATTATAACCTAGACTTTGTAAAAACTAAATTGAAGGAAAAGAGTGTCCATTTATTTCAATTAGACCATTTACAGGCAATTTTGAATTGTCAAGAAGTTACAGCAAGTTGAAGCTAGTTGCTCGTTCCAAAACGTAGATCTCTATGGAGAAGAACGAGCAAGAAACTCCATGGACACTCTTTTCAAAATGGTTTCTACAAAATCATGGTTACAAAATTCTTGTTGCTTCTATATGTGAAAACTCAAACTCATTTTGTGTACTTTATGCTATGAGTTAAGCGATAATTTAAAATTAAGCAGATAATGGCTGATCGTGACTACGGCTGTCAGAAAAACTAGATAAATTAAACAAAATAATATTGGAATAAATAAACTGCCTCGTTAGCCGAGTGGTTCTAAACGCGTCTTGGGTTCGATTCCCATGTCTAGCAAAGCAGACCGGGGGCAATAGCAGCTCGGAGTTAGGATGTGTGCCCAGTTAATGGTATTACGCTCGCCCACATGGGACCTACATTGGACCTAAACATACCGGCGAACTGTGGGTGTACAGTCACGAGCAAAAACATGTATACACTTGGCAAAAATGAAAAGCAATTTTCTCGTGAATGAACAATTGCAACGTTGAGATAAGATCGATTTCATAGTAATATAGGATCCAGAATATGATATTCGTAACACCACTATATTTTAATCGATCCTTTGGGCAGAAACTGCTTTAGAATGTCGCTAAGTGTATACATGTTGATGCTCGTGACTGTACATTGGTTCAACTCTGCTTAACCCCTTGGGGGATAGCACACGTCATGATGTGTTTGTATGGAATAAATGAAGTATGGATCCAATATACGAAGAGCAAAATACATATTAAGTGATTC
Source organism: Caradrina clavipalpis (assembly GCA_932526535.1). Classification (NCBI taxonomy): domain Eukaryota; kingdom Metazoa; phylum Arthropoda; class Insecta; order Lepidoptera; family Noctuidae; genus Caradrina; species Caradrina clavipalpis. Next base: position 22,610,605 of record OW052087.1, read on the forward strand.
AATCGAAGTATATTTAAAAACCTTCATCTCTACAGTACTACAGTTACTTTCCATCGGGTTATGAGAGTTAAGGAAGAGGGACTGCACCTGTGTTTGCGCACTCACTTGTGCACTATAATATCTCCTGCGTACGTGGCTAGTTTGCATTAAGGCAGCGAATTGTTAAACAATAATTCTAGAACAGGCGCGCGCCCCCCGCAACCCGCACACACCCCGGTAAGTAAGCTTTTTGTTATTTTATTTAGTCGGAAATGATAACTTGAGAAAATCCTTCTACAATTTCAAAGAGTATTAATAGACTTGTCTACAGAGCAAGTTGAGAGGCAAAAATCGGCCCCGTTTGCCCATAAGATGTGAATCTCTATTTAAAAAGAGGTATGTTTGATATTTTTTTATCTGTTACTAAAGTTACTTAATCATGTAATGAAAACTAACATAATAACATAATAACTAATATAATAATAAACTAACATAATAATAATATAACGTTCATCATGAACTATTCAGAACACTAACTCACATTTTTATACGTTTCGTAATTACTGACAAAAATAGAGATCACTGATGCCAAAATTTCCAATTCGTCCTCTTAATAATAGCCGCCGCGGCCGGAATCGGTCTGGAGAATTACATTTTTTACACTACAGTTACTTCAAAATGTGACCGATATAGCGGTTCTAGCTTCTGTTTTACTGAAACACGCTGGGTTACTTTTTCAGAATATAATTAATTAGTTATTACTCCGCGGTGTCAACCGTCTTGAGTTACAACTTTGGTTCCATACTTATAAACATTTGTCTTGAATCACTATAATATCTATTGATGAAAACCATATTAAATTCCGTTATGTAATCCATCCTAAGCATGGAAAAAAAAAAAAAATATACCATCACGCCTGTATTCCCCGAAGGGTTAGGCAGAGGTGTACCAATGTACACCCACAGTTCGCCGGTATATTTAGGTCCCATGTAATAGGGGGCGAGCCTATTGCCATTAACCGGGCACAAATCCAAACTCCGAGTTGCTACTGAGAATTTCATTGAAAAACCCAATAACATGCATGCAAGCATGGAAGTCGAAAATAAAAAGAAAAACTAAATAAATTACAGTAGTTTTTACTGTAAACCAATGAACTAGATCTTTATGCAGTTAAAGGTTGAAATAAATAATGCATTTGCGTATATAACAGTACGTGTATCGGCCAAGCAAGATTCGCTTGGCCAAAGCAAGTGCCTAACACAGTTCCACGGCGACGAAAAACATGGCTAAGCCAAGTTACAGACTAAATAACGTTTACTTATCTCGACTCTAGACCAAACTGTAATTGCTCGTATGAAAACTATGAAAATAGTTTGTAGGTACTATGCCTAAAAGTAAAATTTTATACACCCAGATAATTAATTTGCTCTGCCATAAAAATCCAACACCTACACGATCAAATTGTATAAAATAGCTGGCTCGGCTAGCTTTTAATTACTGATATAAAAATTTTACTGCCCCGTTAGTCTCGTGGTCGCAAGTGCGACTGCTGTGCAAGGGGTCCCGGGTTCGATTCCCAGGTCGAGCAAAAAGTGTTATTGGGTTTTTCTATGAAATTCGCAGTAGCTGCTCGGAGTTTGGATTTGTGCCCGGTTAATGGCAATAGGCTCGCCCCCTATTACATGGGACCTAAATATACCGGCAAACTGTGGGTGTACACTTGGTACACCTCTGCCTAACCCTTCGGGGAATACAGGCGTGGTGGTATATATATATATATAAAAAAAATCAATCTAGCCTTAGGGCGAAGCCCGAGCTTAATTATTTGAGCTGACACTTGCGAAATTTACACGGCGACGCAAAATGAGTAGACAGTTTCAATAGAAAGTAAATTATGCGGCTCAAAAAACGCGGGTCTCAACTGACAAAATTACGTTCGTGTCCTCACCCTTATCGTCTAGAATCATCTACCTACTGAATCTTTGGTAAAAGTGGTCGTTATGATGTCACATCTCCCCGTATATCAAGCTCATGGCTATAGATAGGTACATATATATATAGTATATTCTCCAGATCGATACCGGCCACGGCGGCTAATCTTAATGCAGACTAGTCACGTATGCAGGAGATATTATAGTGCACAAGTGTGTGCGCAAATACGGGTTCACTTTTGTTCCCCTAACTCTCATAGTCCGGTGGAACGGCAATCCGACATAATAGGGGAGAGATCAGGCTCAGAACCAACGGCTTGTATGTGCTTTTGGAGGCACTGGGGCGTCACACCTCCAACTTCCAAACTCCGGGTTGTTACTGAGAAATTGCAAATCGAAAAACCACACACTTTTACCCGACCTGGGTATCAAACCGAGGACCCCACGCTCAACAGTCGTGCTTAACAACAAGAGACCAACGGTGCAGTTAAAGATAGGTACAATAGTAACTTAGATACAATGCAATAAGGTTAGAAGAGAAGCACGCGACAGAAAATGAACCCTTTTTTCATTGAAATAAGTTTAAAATGTTATTATCTAAACTTGACATAATCGCAATTTAACTGCCTCGTTACCCTCGTGGTCCTAAGCGCAAATACTGCGCTAGAGGTCTTGAGGTGCTGCGGGTTGTTCGAAAGAGATACCGCGCCCCCGGAACGCAAAGGCCACATGAATGAACATAGACGGGTTTTAGTCAGTAAAAGTCTGACACTCCCTCCCGCCCCGCCCAGGGCGGGGGAAGTTATGTGATGATTTCCCGTCTATAAAAAAAAAGAGGTCTTGAGGTAGATTCCCAGATCGAGCAAAGTGTTATTGGGTTTTTCTGTGAAATTCCCAGTAACAGCTCTTAGTGAGGATTTGAGCCCGGTTAAGTGCAATAGGCTCGCCCCCTATTACAAGGGACTTAAAAACATACCGGCGAACTGTAGGTGTACATTGATTACACCTCTGCCTAATCCTTTGGGGAATACAGGCGTGATGGTATGCTTATCTGGTGCAAACGACATTATAGAAGCTTAAGTTCATGGAGAGGGAAGGAGCTTTAGTACTTTTTTTCATCTATGATTCTAGGTCATAGCTAAAAAGTACCACGTGGGCGAAGCCGCGGGCTGTAGCTAGTTAGCTATAATGTTCTCATAATAAATGTTAACTTAGCTACAAATCTTTAACATCTTGGTTAAAATCATTAATCTTAATAAAACTAGAACAAACAACTTGAATAGCTTAATTAGAAATGTTGTAGGATAGTTTAATGACTGCGAACCACGTTTTCCAGGTTAAAAATCTAAATCGATATATGTAGAAAATTTAACTTAGTAGTATAATTTATCATTTGTGCTTAAAAATCTTAAAAATACATAGGTAAGAGCGGTTTTTATATAATTAAAAAATCTCCAACATTTTGCTATCCAAAAACATTTTGAAAGCCATTGGTTCAAATCATTTTTATATCTTTTATTAATACTTTCTAATAATTGTTATTTGATTTCTTCGTTTTAGAAGTATTAAGGCGCTTTCAATTTAGACGGTTGGTGCCGGACTGCTGCCGCACGGTTGTTACGACCATGAGCCGTACTGCTGCCGGACGACAGCAGTACGACGTAAATCGTCTTATTTGAAGAGATACGCGGCTGCAGTCCGGTCGAATTTCTAAGAAACACGATGCGTTCACAGCACTAGCAAACAACGACTGAGCTGAGACACTGACAGGTTGTTGCCGTTCCGCCAACGGACGTGCGCCGCACTGCTGTCGCACGACTTTGCGTCGAGACATTTTGTATGAAAAATCATAACCGCCGTGCGCAGTACGATACCCGGACTGCAGCAGTCCGGCACCAATCGTCTAAATTGAAAGCGCCCTTACCGGTTACGCACGTAATATTATACTTGTGCTAAAATCCGTCTTGCACAAGTAAGCAACATGTGTGGGATTAATAAGCGTAAGCGTTTAAGCCATCAGAGCGTACCGTTATTACGCTGACTTGTGCAAGTGTAAACTTGCAACAAGAGTATAATTAGAATTTAATAAGTCTAATAAGAAATTAGCTGTTGATTTAGTAGCAACATGAACCATTTATTTGTATTCCAGTTGGAACGATTTTACATTATTTTGTTGCATTTAAAAAAAAAAACATAAATTTTAGGTTTTAGGGATGAAAAATTAAGACCAAAAAATTAATTAAAGTCAATTGGTTAGTAGACACCGTATAAAATCATTTTAAGTCACAACTTTCCTGAAAAACACTTTTGTGAGCCTAAAAACCCCGTTTTTACAAAAACTAAATAACTGTACCATTCTATTTTTACTTTGTTCAATAAATAAGTGACGTCGATGTGTTCAATTGCCCTAGAACATGAAGGAAGTTGAGTTTTGACAGTTCATAAAGAGCTCGTTATTTGAATTGGTAGCGTCTTCTACCTAATTGGTACTAAAATTATCAAATTCATATAAAATACAGTTTTAAGTTAGTAGATAAAAAAAATTGACAGTTTTTTTTTCTAGTTAGATTCTACCGATAGACTTTAATACAATATTGGTGGGAAAAAAACTTCACGGACTAACTCCCACAATTCCACTCTTTCCGTCGTACTTATGACCTATTTGACCAAACCTTCATAGAATCACACAACACTGCACGTGTCACTGCACAACACACATGGAAAAATTAAAAAAGAAACCATATTCACCCGCAAATAACATAGAGAAGTTGGTGAAAGTGCCCGACCGACTCAGATAGTCGGCGGAGCTTTTAATATCGAGCATGATTCACGCGCAGCTCAACATGACGGTGCGTACGGCGCGCCCTGGGAACAACTTCTCGACTCCCGGGCCCGGCGGGGGCGGCGACCCACGCAACCACGCCTACACACGCCCCCTCTCACCTCAACACACCACCCCGCCAATAGCAAAACACTCCAGCTAATCTCTATCTGAGAAAAATAAACACGGTGGGCGGTAGATAATGACGTGCAGAGCCATGATAATCAGGCTTTGTGGGACCAACGCCCCGCGCCGCCGCCGACACACAGTTTGGAGAAAATTGAACCGTTCGATCCTTTTTTAGAAAGAGCATAGAACGTTTTTATTAAAAGCCCATAGCCTATCGAAGTTGGTCTCGTTCCGGCTTGTTTGTCACTCCCATATTGTGTTTTTTTTATTAATTCGCCCGCTCGAATTTCGGCCTAGAACAATGGCCGCCTCTGTGCCGCTTTTGTATTATTTTTATAAATTGCCTGCCTTTTCCTATCTCGATAATTGTCCATATAATTGGCTGGGTTTAGGCGTATTGTATTTTGAATTTTGGTACAATGCTTTTCAGGTGTTGTTGCGTATAAACATTTGTTTTCAGTACCCATTTTGGGTATCAATGCCTCATTGTTAACAAAGACGATTCTCATTTCTTTAACATTTTATTAATGTGCGGGTTAATAAGTCTGACATACGAAATAATTTAATAGTAATAATCCATTTTATGGTAAAGTAAAACTTGAACCTGAATTTGAGGTTTAAGTAGACCTAACTTTCCGAATAATCCAGAATTCAAATATACCATAACGATGACATCAAACTGATGGCTATTACGTTAGCATTAAAATAAAATTAAAATAACTTTAACTCATTATTATTTTAAGGATATCAGTCTATTAGCATTGGCTTAGTGGCTACAGTTTCTAGTTCACCATTACCTTTAGTTTACATTAGAACAAAGTTTTACAATCCCATTTTTATTTTATTTTTTCAACCTCTTTTCCGCGTCATTTGTAGTCGCTCCATATCACGTTATCTTTAGACAAGCTCGATTGTATCGTAGTGATAATAAACAGAAGGCTACTGTACTATAGTTCAGTCTTAGTGGTCGATTCATTAGATATGCCGACGGGGTTACGGTCGCGACCTCTGGTCGTGGGTGGGGTCGCGATACCAAACAGGATTAAAATACAACGATTTTTTACAGGCATTTCTAAGATTTTTATATTTTCTTAGAACTGAGGGAATGATAGAGAAAGATAAATAATATTAGACTCTAGAGGAGACTATTCTCAACCATTTGAATGGAAGGTAAAGAAGAATCTCTTTCTACACATTTGCTCGCAGACTGGAATCATTCAAGCGGAAAGACATTGTAATATCTCCGTAATGGACAATAGGACGGCAGCGTAGGCTAGCTACGCCAGTGCTACGAGCCGTAGCAAGATTGCTACGAGAATAAAGGCTACATCTTGCTACGGCTGCTACACCGTAGACACGTAAACAATACATTTTGTTTGCATTGTATTGATATACTTGCGTGCAAAATAATCGACTGATCCTTTTGTCTTGTATTTGAGAAATAATACTGCATTTTTTTAAATTGAAATCTATTATAAGGTACTGTTTTCTATAATATTATTGATACCTTATCGTACTTAATTAATACTTACTTAAGGTATTAAAAATTATTGTATATTGTTTGATTTTATTTTGAGTTATTTTATTCCAAATAAACGCTTGCACGGGATGAGTCGATTTTTTTGCCCTTAATTTCTTTGGTTAACTTAATAATAAGTTACACAACAAACAAAAATAAAAGGTGTCGATTTTTTTGAATTTCAAAAAGTACATTTTTAATCTCAGAGACTGATTTGACGGCTTTATGTGTCCAACATAACAATAGTGTGCTTTATGTCTATGAGCCGAAAGCACATAATTTTTATATTTCGCTTTTCTTTGCTTCAATAATGTGATATCTTGAACAGTGGAACTTTTCAAAATAACACATTATTGAAGCAAAGAAGCGATTTATATATTTGTTTATAGTGATGTACGAAACGGTCACTTTAGTCTCTGTTAAAGCGGGTCTGTGGACAGTGAGCAATGGGTAGCTCACCGTCCGTACTCGCCCCCTATTACATGGGTCCTAAATATACCGGCGAACTGTGGGTGTACATTAGTACACCTCTGCCTAACCCTTCGGGGAATACAGGCGTGATGGTATTATATTAATCTACCTTTGCTGCTGACTATACCCTTCCGATAACAGAAATCTTTCACTGCCAGGAGCTCCCTATTTCCGAGTGTCATGGCGCATGGTACATTCGATTAGCATGCGGTCAAAGCGGGGACGCACAAAGCTTGTTAGGTCAGCAGTCGGTCAGTTAGATCGAGTAGGGCAATAGACAATACGACTCCCTATTGAACGGTAAACTAACTACATAATAAAACTGCGGTCACAGTTGCTCTTTTGGCTGTTATGGTAACAATACCAAAATAAAGCTAAACTTTGTCTTGTAACGTGCATTTGATGAAAATAAGACTATTTTTAAACCGACTTCAAAAAATAAAAAGAAATGTGAAGAAGAAAAAGAAGAAGGGAAAGAAATAGAAGAAGCAAAGAACAGGTAAGAGAAGAGGAGGTTCTCAATTCGTCTGAATGTTTTTTTTTTTATGTTTGTCACGCTATCATTCTGTCGATTATAAATAAATTTTGATGATTCTTTTTTGTTTGGTAAGTCATACTTAAGAGGTTTAAGTATTTAGGGTCTTACGTACAAAAATAACACTAATTCATACTTATCTACCTCTTAATTGACTGACTGAACGATGAAACACTATTATAATCTGCCAACACTTAGACGGTCAGCATAGAGCATGACCAAATTATTCGACTAAAGAACGAAAACGAACGAACAATTGAGCATAAGTGTCAAAATTTACAATAGAATCCATAGACCAAAAATGTTATCGTCACAGCTGATTGAAGCCGGCCATCTTACTTCTGAACTATACTTAAACAACGGGTCGCCGCTGTTTAAATTTTCTGTCACTGCGCTAGTACATAACAACGTCTCAACGTTGATTAACGTTTATAGGTAAAATTTTTCACCTGAGACACCGTTGAAAGTGGATGCTATGTGAAAAATAATTGACTTTTAGTCAAGGATTTAAGAGTTAATCAATTGATAAGTAGCTAAGTATTATTTAGCGTTATTTTTATAAGTAAGGCTGTTAGTTTTTAAATGAAAATAAATGAAAAAATATTTCATCCATATAAACGAAATTGCATATTCTGCTTTCTTGTGACTGTTGGGTAGCGTTTTGATAATTTACGTTGAATTACCGTTCCTTCATGAATTTGGATGACAGAAATTAGAAATTAAAAAACTTGAAAAAGACAACCGTCTTTTTTATTATATGTTTGTCCATAAACTGCCGCCACACTCAGCATGGCAACCACCAGAAGCGCGTTTATCATGTCATATTATTCTTTTAAACAAGTTTTTATATTGCATTGTCATGCGACGTGCAAATGTATTCAAAATTCCAGCTCAATAGAACACTGGGAAGTAAGGCTAATTTTTCTTGTAAGATTTGATTAAGTTTCCATGATCACCTTCCAGCTCCATCATCATACCAACTCTCTGATATCATTATATTGTATTGTCATGCAAAATGCACATGTGTGCAAAATTTCAGCTTAATCGAACACCGGTAAGTGGGTCAAATTTAACTTGCGAGATTTGATTACAAACAAACATCGGGCCAGGTGAAACTAAATAAAAACTTGTAAAATAAACAGCGTGGAAGTAAAAACATGTATTTAAACTACATAAATGTAGGTTCTCAGGAGCAGCTCGGAGTTTGGATTAGTGCCCGGTTAGTTGCAATAGGCTCGCCCCCTATCACATGCGACCTAAAAAAACTTACTGGCGAACTGTGGGTGTACATTGATACACCTCTGCCTCACCCTTCGGGGAATACAGGCGTGATGGGATGGATGGAATGTAGGTTAACGAGACAGCCAGTGGAAAATAGAAGGCCTCATATGAGGCGGGAGAAGCGCAACTGTCGGATTGCACTCGGGCGGTTTTCTTTTGTTACACAGTTGACACGCGACGTGTGTCGTACGCGAGTAGTACGGATGACGCACGACGCGTTAACTCTATTAAAGGAGATATTGTACGGCTCTGGCGCCACAATAATTCTGCACCAAACGCATACGTTGAGGGTTTTCTAAAGATCATCATAGCCTTTTCCCAACTATGTTGGGGTCGGCTTCCAGTCTAACCGGATGTAGCTGGATACCAGTGTTTTACATGAAGCGACTGACTATCTGGCCTCCACAACCTAGTTATAGAGCAACACGACACCTCTGGTTAGACTGGTTGTCAGGCTTCCTGACTTCTGACTATCCGAAACGACTGCCAAAGATCTACGAATGACGGCCGCGACCAACAGCTTAACGTGCTTTCCGGGGCACGGGAGTGCCACACCACCAATTTGCAAAGATTGAGAGATTTAAGGAATTTCTAAAGATATCTTTCTTAAAACAAGTAATGAAGAATAAAATTCCTTACCACAGCTAACAAATACGCTGATAACCTTGAACCGGCTGAACCAATTATGATAAAACATACCAGGAACCATTGCTAGGAAACCAGCTTGCAAACAAAAAAATCCGCATTGAAATCAGTTCACCCGTTTAAGAGCACACGTACCACAGACAGACACACAGATACGTCATTATAACACCCCGTTTTTGAGACGGGGGTTACAAAAACGTTTTCTCACACTAGGAATTGCCTTGTATGTATCCATGTCCATGCAAATATTTGTTCAAAGCGGGAACCTAACCCATGATCCGCAGTTCAGTGACTACGTCAAAAAGGCTTTTCTACCAAAATTCATACATCCTACTACTATTATAAAGGCGAAAGTTTGTATGTATGGATGTATGGATGTATGGATGTTTGTTACTCTTTCACGCTTAAACGGCTGAATGGATCTGGATGAAATTTGGCACAAAGATAGATTATAGTCTGGAATAACACATAGGCTACTTTTTATCCCGGGAAAATGTACGGTACCCGTAGGATAACACATCAACTGTGACGCGGACGAAGTCGCGGGCAGAAGCTAGTACATACATAAGCTCAGGCTTTTTTCACATGGGGGAAGGCAGACCCGCAGACCGCCACCTGCTATGACCCTTATGCCTCGTCTATGTTCATACATCTGGTCATACAAGCACGCCGGTTACGAGTTCAGCGCACCCGACTGTTCTGAAGAACCAAAATTCAAGTTTTAAAATAACGCTTGATTTATTTTATCTTTTTCTTTCCCCGACCGACGGCCGTAAAGTTATGAAGCTAATTGAGTGGGGTACTGTATTCAAGTGGCAATAATGGATGTTGCTCTATACGGAACCCCATTATCTCCACCATAGATCACCCTTTGTCCCCCTCCGCGAGCGCGATAGAACCGACGCCTTGTATGACTGTACCTACCTCTCTACCTACCTATCTATTTTGTATTGTGGATAGATATGAAAGTAAGGGTTATTGACGCCATTTTCTTACTACTAAAATGTTTTTACTGTTCCGTACCCAGATGGAGGCCAATTACTAAGGCATTGTCTTATGGGTGTCTGAAATAGGGAATTTCGTTAAAAATCAGGCTAAAATTAAATACGCATATTGACGCGGCATGTTGTGTCAAACACCTACAGACACATGCGGGTTTAAAATTTCGAAAATCAAGTAGTGAAAATAATACCAAGGCACATTGGCTCACACATACATTACGTATGTGGTGCAATGAAGATCTACATTGGTTTTAATTTTTTTTAATGAACGGCTTCAAAACACTCCACAGTAGCTTCAAAACACTTTTTCAGAAATCGTCTCAACTAGCTTCACATCCTTACTAATATTATAAATGCGAAAGTAACTCTGTCTGTCTGTCTGTCTGTCTGTCTCTTCTTCACGCCTAAACCACTGAACCGATTTCAATGAAATTTGGTACAGATATAGTCTGGAACCCGAGAAAGGACATAGGATAGTTTTCATCCCGGAAATCCCCCGGGAACGGGAACTATTAATCCACGCGGACGAAGTCGCGGGCAAAAGGTAGTACTTATAAATATTTCAAATCTTGAAAGTTTGAATTAGATAACGTAATTGGTAAATGTAAATAATTCTAATGTCAGCCTGTAACTGTCCTGTTGCAAGGTAAAGGCCTCTTCATGAACAGAAAAGTCACGAGCATTGATCACTGAAATAGGGAATGTTTAAAAAAAAAAAACCAATTGCGATTATAATAATTAATAATAATTTATTCAAATAAAAATGTTTACAAAAAGTGTACATAAAACCAAACAGATAAAAAGATTTTCCATAAAATTACAGTGCCTAAAAATTAACTAAAACTAAATAATTATAGGAGCAAGTAATGATAGTTCGGAATTGCAATGTTAGGTAGCGACCCGCCCAATCTAGGTTAATTTAAACCTGTGTTTCAGGCAGGATTGCAAGGGATCCCTTAGTAGTTTAGCAAACTGACTTGATTCCTCTCCTGTCCCGTGGTTGTATTTTACACTTGCCGCAGTAACTCTTTGCAAACGCACAAACAGCAACATTGTAGGTCATACACAAATGTTTGCTTGTACGGAAATCGAACCACCGATTTACGGCCAATGTTTACAAAACAATTACATTGTCATTGGTCAAAGTGATTACGTAATTGTAATGTACAAAAGAGATAATTACATGAAACTGTTAATTAGGTACTGTAGTTGGGTAGTGCCCCGTTGGTCTCGTGGTCGCAAGTGCGATTGCTGTGCAAGGGGTCCCGGGTTCGATTCCCAGGTCGAGCAAAAAGTGTTATTGGGTTTTTCTATGAAATTCGCAGTAGCAGCTCGGAGTTTGGATTTGTGCCCGGTTAATGGCAATAGGCTCGCCCCCTATTACATGGGACCTAAATATACCGGCGAACTGTGGGTGTACATTGGTACACCTCTGCCTAACCCTTCGGGGAATACAGGCGTGATGGTATATAATTATATATGTAGTTGGGTAGTTAATCGATGACAATAGCAGCCTATTATTGTTCCACTCCAGAGCAAAGGAAGCCTTTTCTGATACAGAGAAGACATCTCACCACGCTTGCTCAAAGCGGATTGGTGATTTCAGACTTATACTCAATATATAAATAAGTCCAGGGTTACTCACGATGTTTTGCTTAAAAAAAAACAAGCAAAGAATATTACTGGGAAACGATATTTTTTCACGAAGCTTCTGATATGTATATAGGCTTCTGACTATCCGTAACGACTGTCAAAGATCTAAGAATGACAGCCGGGACCAACGGCTTTACGTGCTTTCCGAGACACGGGGGTGTCTCACCACCAACTTCCAAACTGCTGCTACTGAGAAATTCCTAATGGAAAAATCCAATAACACTTTTTGCCCGACCTGGGAATCGAATCCGGCACCCCATGCTCATCAGTCGCACGTTGCGACCACAAGACCAACGGGGCAGTTCGTTCCTCTGTCGTGGAAATGACGGAGGGGCATGCAGGACTCTTGCCGGCTAGAACACCGCGGTGTTCCACCTCTGCCTGCGCCGGTTTATTAAAATGATTTTATTGATGGGAAAAATTATGCAAGTGTATTTTTTTACACAGGTTATCAATTCTTATTTTGTTCTAAATTTGAAAAAAATTACAGTCCGTTTCCGTAGAGCTATAAGGGCTGACAAGCTGGTTAAGTGATATTAGGTCAATACTCAAAACCGTAATTCAAAGTGATTTTCAATTGAATTACTTACACGCTTTAGTTTATAATGTGTGTCCTTGATTGGCCTTTGTTCCTAAGCCGCTGTAATGACCGTATAAATTACAGACAATAACTACTGAAGAGAAAAACATACTTGTTTATTAATTATTTTTTATAATTTTGGGAAAGAAAAATCAAAGGATAATATCATGTTTAAGTAAATAACATTAACATACTCGTTAATCAAGTCAAATATATTTAATGAAACAACATAACACACTAACAAATTCTTGCATCCAATCTTGCAATTGCATTTTTTTTTTTACTCAGAATAAAACACAATCATCTCAAACCAGCTTGTTTGTTAAAATCTCAATCCATTTAAAATCACGGATCTATTACACCCCATAATCAAAGGAGAGTAAAAAATAATAAATTTAAACAACACCAAACACCTCAAGGCTCTAAGAGAACGCGTGTTTGTGTGTGTCCGGTGGCTGTGTGTGTAAGTTTGTGTGTGTGTACAGCCATGATCGATGCCGGTGCGGCGTTGCCGCTCCGCGCACTTCCGGTTGCGACGCCGCCAGCCCTCGCTAGGCTGCGTAAAACTGAAATTGTGGATTAAAGCCTACCTACTTTTTTATTTTCATGCTTTTTGATATTGGCATCCACTTTTTGAGAGATGGTGATCTAGATTGTGATGAGCCTTTTTTTATCACGTACAATTTATGTGAAAGTGTGTTTCAAGTAAGTAGGTATGTAGGTAGATATAGTAATTATGGGAAATAGTATGAATATAATACATTTTTCCGTTTCTAAAGAAACACCTTATCACCACGTCTTTCATAAATAATCTTTCATAATAAGGTTTTTAGTAAAATGGCAATGTTATCATTAGAAAATATGAATAATAGGTACTTTTTATAACTGGGCTTCAATAACCTACTGTTGGGCAAAGACCAAGTACTTCGAGGTTTTTTTTTCTTACGCCACCTCGAACCAGCACTTAGATCCTTAACTTATTATTTTTTTAAGATAACAATGCGGTTTCAAATTCAAAAGTGCTTCTCCATACATGCGTAACCGATGTATCTAAACGCCACTTTTCCAATCGGCCGGTAGGCTAACGGGACACCAAAAAGAGATATTTTTTTAATTTTCATTTCAGCCATCCAAATGAAAACTATGCAATGACCGGAAATGGAACGAGGCAGTTGAATCGTCCGTCCACGAATCGAGTTTTCAGATTTCTCGTGTTGCTGTTGCTGCAATTAAATTTAAATGCATAGGGTCTGTACACAGTGAGGCCAATTATACTTTTACAATAACCTTTTTTTAGCCCCTCGACTCAAAAAGAGGGGTGTTATGATTTGACGTGTCTGTGTGTCTGTTTGTGGCACCATAGCTCCTAAACTTCGGTTTTATTAAGCTGTGCTTTTTAAAGCCAGTTTCTTAGCGATGGTTCTTAGATAAGTTTTATCAAAATCGGTTCAGCCGTTCCAAGGTTATTAACTGTTTTGTTAGCTGCGGTTGGGAAATTGGTTCTTCTGTCTGGGGTTACTTAAAATTGTCAATTTACTTACTTGTTGATTCTTTAAGGAGTAAAACTTAATTGATCATTTACTCATTATTATTCTTTTGTCTTGGGTTCGATTCTCAAGTCGAGCAAAAAGTGTTATTGGGTTTTTCTATGAAATTCTCAGTAGCAGCTCGGAGTTAGGATTTGTGCCCGGTAATGGCAATTGGCTCGCCCCCTATTATATGGCACCTAAACACACCGGCACTGTGGGTGTGCATTCGTACACCTCTGCCTAACCTTTTGGGGAATACAAGGCGTGATGGTGATTGTATAATTTTAATAGAAGACTAATATAATAAAGCCATAGAGTTTATTTGTTTAAACAATACGTTTTGCGTTATATAGCCCGTTTATTAACAAAGGCTATTTAACGCCGGGGAAACCGCGGGATATTGCTAGTGAAATAAAATATGTGTAAAACCCGGTTTAGGTAATTCAGTCCAATATTCTGTATGTTTAAATGTCGTTCGGAATGTTTAGATCTTAAGATACGTTTGAAGTTAATGAAATCGTGGAAATGTCTCCTGTCTAACTTCGCTTTACTCTCATCAAAAATATACGATGCGAGGCCAGTGAATAGGGAGTAACTGAATTGTCCACTGAAGCGATTGGGTAAAGGCAGTGTCACTATTTTGAAAAATCCCTCGGTGAAAGGACGTAAATCTAGTTTGAGGTGACTTGACATTTCACCAGAAACTCACCTCATGTGCACTTCACTTAATTCTGCGAAGAATATTTTTACAGAATTTTAATTTTATATTTAGGAGACGTATAATCCTACCTATTATTAAAAATCTGTCTGATTCTGAACATTCTTTCACTCGAAGTTACTTTTCCGGATTGCTAAACCTAAGCATATACTTAATTATGTCACACGGATGAAGTCGCAAAGCAAATTGGAACTAATATTGTAACTAGCAAGGTATAATATAATATAATTATATTAAGTTCTAAGTATAGATACATGTATGTATATAACAGGTGTAAAAAGACACGTAACGGAGTCGTAAATTACATGTTCATTGCTTTATTGCTTTTTTTTCGGACCATTAAAGTTAGTTACAATTTATTTTCTGTCTATTTCTTCGAAAATAATTTATAAATGTTCTAACTAAACTTCAAATACTCCCACGGCCCCTGTACTGTTGCGTACACCCATAAGCATAATCATTTGCGTGTGTTACATTGCATGGCAAGTTGAACGTAGGACGTCCACCCACAAGGTGGACGGACGACCTGATAAAGACCGCAGGAAGACTCTGGAATCTGGATGCAGGCCGCTGCCAACCGGTTCTTTTGTAAATCTATGGGGGGGACCTATGTGCAGCAGTGGAGGTCCTGCAGCTGATATGATGATGATTGTGACATTGCATGATACAACTGAGATTAGAAAAAAAAAGCATCCCAGCCATATATTCACCCAATGTTACTTAGTTTGGTGGCCAGTATGCGTAGTTAAAACGTGTGTGATGTATCTTGCACCCTTTATAAAGTAGAATGTGCTCACAATCACAGTTTAAATTTTGAACCAAGTCCCTATAGAACAGTCTGCACAATCATTACACAGGTAAACACATTACCAACTCATTTCTGTTCATCGGATGGCGGGATACTGTGCATTTCAGTTCAAATCAAACCAAAATTCGTTTACTATTTTCACTACCGGATTATAATCTGATTGGTGTTTACTGTTACCCTCATGTTTTGGCAATACAATTTGATTGTGTATTAAGCCTGTCTTTTGGTATTAGATGCTAAAGGTACAAATAAAATCGATCTTATGATAAAGTAACACGAGTGGTTTTTGTATAATTTGATAGTGCAAAAAGTAACAATCGGTATAGGGCAAAAAATGTTATTGGGTTTTTCCATCACGGATTTTTCACTAGCAGCCCGGAATTTGGAATTTGGTGGTTTGACACCACCGTTACTGGGAAAGCACGTAAAGCCTTTGGTTCTATGTCTGATCTCATCCCGGTTGTGTCGGAGTGCCGTCCCATCGGACTATAAGAGATAGGGAAGAGGGAAAGCACCTGTTTTCGCGCACACTCTTATGTAGTATAATATCTGCGTACTTGGCTTGTTTCTATTGAGGTTAGCCGCTGTAACCGGAATCGGTCTGGGCACTACATACATACATACTCGTATTTTATGGTATAGTCCTAAAATACAACATTGACTATATATTTCCAGACACATTCCGTGGAATATTTCTTCAGCCAGAGTCTTGGTCCAATGCCTTGCAAATTGCTTAATTTGCAAGTTACAGGAGCGATGGAAGAAAATATTGTTTTCAGTGAAAACCTCAAAAAAAGACTAAGGAATCATGATCATCAAAAGCAATTTAAAAAAAAAAAAATGAATATTAATGTTATTTTTTTTGTAATAAGCCTTTCATAAATTCATTGCATCGAGCATAGAAATCCCTATGCAAGTGTAAGTGTTGTTATAACAATATTTACTATCCCACTATGTTTATTTTATATCGATACAAAATCCAATCTCTGCGTCTATGCATGAGAGTACTTGGACAGTTAGCAACAAAAGATTAACATTTGAAATTTTTAAATTCTTCGGAATGGAGTATAAGACAAAAAGAATTCAGAATAGCAATGAATTGTGTTATGTCTTAGTAAATGTTATGTAAAAGTGACATTATTAAACGACGTTTGTTGCTGACCGTACGTAAAGGTAAGTCAACACACCCCCGTACACCCCACACCTGTTACAAGGTACAAAGGTAGGTACATAGATTTTTGTTTACATCACAGGATCGACGCGACGAGTCGGCGCTCTATCATTCTCTGCTTAATTTAAAATTAATACAACCAGCCGGCACACAGGAAATGAGCTTAGACTGTAGGGGGGGTTGTGGAGGGGGCGAGGGGGGAGGGTGGAGGGGAGGGAGCCCGACCTCCGAATTAGATGGAGCCGGCGCTATAATTTGATAACCATTGCTTATGTCGTACAATACTCACGATGTGGTTTTGTTTTTTTTTTTCCTGTAAATATTTTTGTTTTGGGGATTTCTTTATATTATTTGGAAAATATTATTATTAATATTATTTATTATTATTATATAAATATTAATATTATTTATTATTTGGTTTGGAATGTTTTATTCGTTACTGGCAAAATGCAGTAGTGAGATTTGATTGGGTGTCACTTTGATCTTGTGTTTGGACTTCTGCTTTAACTACATCTAACAATAATCTAAAAATCCATTTATTTGCTTATGTGTAAGACTGATTATCCAATGAAAGATCTTGAATGTTTGCAAGTCTCCTTAAGTATAATACAAGTAAAAAAAAAAAAATAATTAAGTAACCCCCGACAGAGCAGTAGATTCCCATACCGCTGCTAGAGCAAGAGCTGATGACCTTGAAACGGCTGAACCGTTTTTGATAAAAGATTTCTAAGAACCAACCTCTTCTTCAACCTCTCTATCGAGTCAGGAATTAAGAAGAAAATGACTAGCGAGACCTAGGCTACTATGTGGTAAACGATTTTTTATTTTTTAAATGTTATAACTAAACTTAAAATACCCTCATGACCCCATTGCTTGATGCAACTGTAAGCATAATGTTTTGCGTGCGTTATACGCATATACGCCATATCGTATATACGCCATGGCGTATGTACGCCAAGAATCAAGGTCGTTTCCCAGCAAAATAGCAATAATTTGTGCTCTATAGTAATTCGATGATAAAAAGATTATTGTTTGTTTGTTTGTGAGAGGTCATCTCTGCAAGTACAGGTACGGTTACAACAATTCTTTTACAGATTTAAAGTTACACTATTGCAGAGTGTCGTATGTTTTATAGTGTACAGTAACAAGCATAATAATACACTAAACAATATTCTAAAGCGATTCTCACCCGAGGGATTGATTATATTTTGAATCCATACCAGGCCCCCTAGCCAAACGATAATCGTAAACGGAGCTTTAAGTTGAAAATCTATTAAAGATTTCTAAGCGTTAGCGACTGGAAAGAACGAAAACGCTATGCAATCTTCACTAGATCTTCAACTTAAAACCAAGCAAATAAAGTTGAAGATCTATTAAAGCCTACTCAGCGTTTGCGTTTATCGCTTGTTACATGGCTGCAGACCCAGATGAGATACCACTATGAAATCGTTCAATAACGAAAAATCACTTTTAAATTTTGCCTAGTGTATATATATTTATGTTCGTAACTATACTTGAATTTCACGGGGGCGAAGCCGCGGACAAAAACTACATACTATCACGCCTGTATTCCCCGAGGGGTTAGGCAGAGTTGTACCAACGTGCACCTATAGTTCACAGATTTGTTTAGGTCCCATGTAATATGGGACGAGCCTATTACCATTATTCGGGCACGAAACCCAACTCCGAACTGCTACTGAGAATTTCATAGAAAAACCCAATAACACTTTTTACTCAACCTGGGTATTGAACTCAAGACCTTTAGCGTAGCAGTCGCACTTAGGACCACTAAACTAACCAGGCAGCTAATAAAACCTACAAACGAGGAACAATAGCTAGTGGGGAATAAAGTCGTAAAGTCCGGGTGACGTGAGTTCAAAAATAAGTGAGTGAGTGAGCGAGTTTTTACAGTAACCCACCCCTGCAGGTCTCACTTCCGGATTCAGTGCTTCTAGTTAATAAAGAACACAGATCTAAACTCATTATAAGTCTTATAGTTTAAGACTTATAATTAAGTTATGTTCATGCCTTTTGTTAAGTTGGACGTACTTAGATTATTATTGGGTAATAATTTTCAGAACTTTTAATTAAACACTAGCTCTTGTCTGCGACTGTGTTTGCGTGAAATTTGATATATTATCCCAAGGGAGCTATATATATCTCCGGGATAAAAGTATCTTATATATCTGTACACTACAAGATTGTAGTGTGGAAAGATACATAGGATACTTAGATACTACTGAGATAGATATCTCAGTGCCATTGCCATTGCAATCCGTGGTGCTTGGCAATCTGGGCTTCTCCCAGTTGTAAACATCTCTTTGTGCCTATTGGCCTAGTTCTGTTCTGTCTCCTGCTTGTTTGGTTTTGCCTGTAGTAGAACAAGCCTTCATAAGGCTGAAATATAGTCTCTGAGACAGTCAACATCAAACACTTGTTAAAAAATCCAATATTGTCCCGTTATATGTTGAATTACTATCAAATTACCTATTCAAAAGAACAATACATTATTTCAGATCTACCTCAAAACTATGAAACGAGGCGAGCAAGCATTTTCTTATACATATTATTATAATGCGCCCAATGAGTGAAGACCAGACACGGTGGACATATTCATTACTACCATTACACTTTAACAAACCCTGTCCATCAACAGGGTTTTGGTTTTAACTAAAGTAACTGAATCTATACATATAATAAAATCGTAACGAGGCCAATTCTGTACATTCAATATTTTTTATAAAGAGTAATTCTCACATGTTAAATACATTATACTGAACCCAAAAAAATGGTTTTTAGAATTTTTGTCTGTTTGTTTGTTTGTTTGTATGTACGCGCATAACTTTTTAACTCCTGCACCGATTTAAACAAAACTTTTGGCTTTGTGTTTGGCTGTAACCTTAGGTTAACCTAACAATTCATCACGCTATGTCACATAGGGGTTAGACAGAAACAGTATGAACACTATTAACTTAAAAATACTGAACGCAACGAAGTCGCGGGCAACAGTTAGTAAAAAATAAAATTGCTACATGTATGAAAAACTATCACATTTAAACGCCTCGACCGATATGGCTGATATATTCAAGAGGAAGGGTTGAAAGAAATTTTCCACCGGTAAAAATAGGAAATTGCATCCGTGTGAAACCAATAGGCCCGCTAGTGATTACACTATAACATCTCTTGTGTGCCTCGTACACATTAAAGTTACGGAAATACAAGCAACTGCAGCTAAAATTAGTGTCATGATGGCCTAGTGGTTAAGGCCCGCCTCTCATGCACGAGGTTGTGTGTTTGCAACCGGGCACGGATAAGTACCAATGTGACTTTTTCTAATTCATAATTATATACTTTCTAAGTTTATTTTAGACATCACTTACATCGGTAACCATGTCAGAGGCCCTTGAGACGGTTTAGAAACTCTGACACTAGGGTGTGTGGGATCGTTAGACCTTACTGCTCACATGATGAAGAAGAAGCTATAATTGGAATGCACATGCTAACATTTCGATATAGGATATGTACCTTCAATCAAGATCGGCAAATAATATCCGGAACGGGAGCGCCTTATCGAGCATTCCGGCCGCTGCCTAGGCAGAGCTGGCATCCGATGCGATAATGTACAATACAGCTGTCGAGCCTCTTCAAGTAAAGGAGGAGTGGTAATACAAAATGGACTGTAAACTAAACATACCGTACGGTTTGTTTTTGTTTAATTAGTTTACGGAATAGAATCTAATAGTAATTATAACTAACTATCTAACTTCTGCCCGCTGCTTCATTCGCGTCTGTTATCACACGATAACCGTTCATTTTTCCGGGATAAAAAGTATCCTATGTATTATTCCACACTACAATATATCTTAGCGCCAAATTTCGGCCAGATCCGGTCAGCCGTTTATGCGTGAAAGAGTAACAAAAAATCTATCCATCTATCCGGCATCCTCACAAACTTTCGCATTTATAATATTATTAGACCAGCCTATTATTGACCCACAACTGGGCAAAGGCCTCTCAGACAGAGAAGGGCACGAGCATTGATCACCACGCTTGCTCAACATAGATTGCGATTTCAGACTTATATTAATTACAAGTCTAGGTTTCCTCACGATATTTCCTTCAACGCTTTTAGAACAAAATATCAAAATAAATAATCCTAGTTAATAATCTATGCTAGAAAGGTTAACGAGTATTATGAGTATTCTAAAGTGTGTGTGTTTTTATATTATACTGTTAAGTTGTTATAATGGTGTGTGAAAACAAATAAATTAATTATATTTTACAACAGAAACATCAGTTTAGTTTGAGGATCATCCACCTATATATAGTGCAAAATACCCTATTTTTGGTTTAACTTTGTCATCACTTCCCATTTGAGAACTGATGTCTTCAATACGTCAAAATTGCACCATTTCATAAGTCGTCAGGATACGTTAGTTTGTGTTCGATTCTTGTCCGGACATTCCCTATTAGGTATCGTATCCGAGCGACACTCCATGCGCTATGTAGATCGCGATCCGATTCCAATCTATACTTATATAATAAAAGCGGGAGTTTTTTTTTTTTGTTTTTTTGTTCTAACGCGCTTAATTATGGTACTGTCAATTAGATTGGAAACGCTCTTTGTATATTATGATGGGCAGATTATTGAGGAATAGATAGGCTATATAAAATCACGGTACAACACACGGGAGAGGAGCAGTAACCAAAGGCGTAACTTATAGCGGATGAAAATCCCGACGCAGGCGAAGTTGCGAGCTAATAGGGACGCTAGTTAGAAATAAAAGCAACAAAATATACTACGAAAATAAGAACCTCCTCCTTTTTTGAAGTCGGTCCAACAGGCAACTTGTTACGTAACATCATAAACAAAACTGGAATAGTCTTTCCATGAAACATCGGCTTAATTGGGAAGCGGCCCACACGCCTCCCAATTAGCTGCCAGTTTCTAGCTCAGCCCATTATTTCTGCAGATGCAAATATACGAGAAGGGGATGAGCCTTAGGGGTGCAAAAAGAGTATAACGTTCTGGACGCTCACAGACAAAAGCCCTGCCTCCATTGAAAAAGTTTGAGATCGAAAACTTAAATTAGTTTACTCTGAGTCGAAACGCCTCCAGTTAGCACAACTTGGGATGAGCGCCATGCTGCAGGCCTTTAACTTTTATCAAAGGACTCAAGCCCCAAATTGTTTTTACTTCGACGTAAATTATTATTTATGAATTAGAGATTGAATTTTGTTAGCAGCTGTACTCAAATGCACGTATAGGATTTATTTTTTAACAGAAAGCAAATTTTTGTTTTAAGATGATGATAATGATGATGATTTTAAGAGGCATAGGGCAAAGAAAAGATGGATGTATTGTGTGAAGAATGATATGAAAGAGAAAGGAGTCAGTGATAGCATGACGGTTGCCAGGACGGTATGGAAGAAGAAAACGTGCTGCGCCGACCCCAAGTAACACGGGATAAAGGCAGGAAGATGATGAGTA
The DNA here is from genome assembly GCA_932526535.1 of Caradrina clavipalpis. Classification (NCBI taxonomy): domain Eukaryota; kingdom Metazoa; phylum Arthropoda; class Insecta; order Lepidoptera; family Noctuidae; genus Caradrina; species Caradrina clavipalpis. The sequence goes on from OW052087.1 coordinate 22,632,867, forward strand.
CTCGTAAGAAAATTTTTACTAAATAAAGTTAAAGTTCTAATAAATACATATTTTTTATTTTGATGAGGTTTAGTTATCAAACATAAAAGTTAAGACAGATTTATGGGCATTCGCCGCCGTCGGAAAACGGCAATGGCCCGGTAGGTAGGTAGGTATTAACTATGCGCTCGGTCCGTGCGTCGATGCGGGTTATTGACCTCTAATTTCATCAGCTACGAACTAAACAGTTGTAATTTCAGTTTTAAAATGCACAAAATTAAAACACACAACAGGTTTGAATAATTAATGGAAATGTGTCATATTACAGATAACTAGCAAAAAAAATCCGCTCGTACTAAAAACTTTTCCTGTATATTAACATTTATTTAAATTCTAAAGTAATATTTAATTTTCTAGATCGATTTTGGTTACGGGGCGGCCTAACTCAATGGAGACTCACGGGAGTGTCAAATCATCAAATTCCAAACTCCGGGCTGCTACTGCGAAAATCCTAATGGAAGAACCCAGTAGCACTTTTTGCCCGACCTGGGAATCGGAACCAGGACTCCACGCTTAGCAGTTCTGTATGCAACCGCGACACCAACGGGGCAGACCAGTTCCATCATCATTAAAAAGTAACTAACGAAGGCAAAGCCCAATCATTTGTTTCAATATTGTTTTTTTCGAGAATTATCCGCATATAACTTTTGCTATGTACCGGTTGTATATGACATTCACTTTTGAATGTCTTATACCTACAAGACAACATAATTGAATCTATTTGGTCCTTCCAAGAGGTAGTTTCGTTTGAAGAAGAATGGGCAACAAACTCCACACTTACTCCTAATTAAAACTTCTACAATATTTGTATTTAGGATTACGTCATAATTATCTATCAAATTTTTTGATAATATTAAACTTTTTAGGCAAGGCGCAAACGTGGATACTTTTGTGTCTTGTGTCAGATACAAGCTACCGATGAATATTTTATTACTATAGAACCAGTATGAAACCATCCACTCCCAGCGCATACGTAAACATTTTTTGTGTCCAGTTGCTTCCACTTAACACATACTCATGACGATCAAAAAGTGTTCGGTGTCGGTAACTGGAAACTAAATGTGTCTACGTTTGCGCAGCGCCTTACTACGAGTAAGGCGTAAGTGCACATGTCTCAAGAATCATAAAAATTTGAACCTTACGGAAGGTGTGGGAGAGGACTTATGCTAGTAAAATTATAATCGTAAAACAGTCCTAATTAAGAGTCTTATCTAATTCATTTACTATTTCGATTATGGAGTAAATGAGAACTGTTTTGGGTAGCGGTCATAGTTGTAAGATATTTCTAGCTATACTAAAGTTGATCGCCAAAACAGAGATCCCAATCGTTTCGTTTTCGTCTACTTTCTATCTTTTATTTGACATTTTGAATGTCAAATGGGTATTTATCTGACCTTTGGGAATTTTAAATTAGTTTATAAATGTATGGGTATGTGTTACTATGCACCAGTTACACAAGCGCTGTACTTTACTAGTTTTGTTTTATTGTTTTGCCAATATTACACTAGGTAGATACTAGATACCATATCAAGCCAATTTAGATATATTTTGTTCGCATCCAAATTATGTGATTTTACAAAAATCTTGTTTTTGTGTTTGCAATTGCTAGAATGATTTCTGAATAAATAATAAGTCTTTTGGTACCATGTATTATAAAAAATAGCTGGTAAAAACAAAAAAAAAACATCAATTTCAAAGAACTCAAGAAAAATCTAACCAAACGACTCGCGGAACTGCTCAAACACCCAAACGATTAACATATGAACGGAGTACAAAGAGCCTAATCATATTATCAGCTCCTAGATTAGCGGTAGGAAGATATAAAGGGTCCATTGTAGTGCGGCTGAGTCGGAACCACCTCGCCTCTCCTCTCCCCGCCACGCGGAAATGGCGGCGGAGAACGGAGACAGCGACATCCGGCGAGGTGAAGCTAGCGGTGCCCGGTTCAGTGTAAACCCGGGTATTGTCGGACGAACACCCACCTACGACCCACTTTTGGAAATAACCGTTATTATCCGCCACTCCGATGGGTTGCGACGACTTTCTGGATTCCATTGCATTAAAATTAAAAAATAATTCTCATCTTGATTCGTCTGATCAATTAAAATCTAGGGCTCAATTCCCGTATTTTGAGCATACTTGCGTTCTAATCTTAATCTTGCCTTCTCCCTAATAAACAAGTAATAAGTTATAACAGAAATAACTATACATTATTACACGTTTAAACTTGGAATAACTTTATTTTTTAATTTGTCAATAGAACCTCAATTTTGCCCACGTTGTGACGAATTTTGGCGATTAGATTTTGAACGAAACACGCTCAAAATCGCAAAAAAATTGTAGAGAGACGGGAATTAATATTTTTACTGTTATTTAGGATATCATGGAGGTATTTGTTTAGAGCGTTGGCGGCAAATGAAGTTCCATTGTCTACTGTTAAACATTTTGTGTTGTTGAGAATTAATATTTCAAAATGTATAATTATTATCATCTCTAAATATTGAGTTCTGTCTTAGAATTATATTTTGTGTTAAAGAAAGTCTGTACCTTTCCAGTGCCAGCAGAAGAATCTTACTCTTCTAAGAAGTTTGGATGGATGGATGGATAGATGTTTGTTTGTTATTTAATCGAAATTTGGCACGGAGGCTCGCCGAATATTATTTTATTATCAACTTGGACTCATACGAAGTCACGGGTTGACGCTAGGTAACCATACGAAGTGCTTATGATATTCCTACTACCTACATAAATATATCCGGAGGTCTAAACATGTTTGTTTTCAGTTAAGACGTAGTTCGAATAAAAAATAATGATAAATGACATCAGAAATTGTCAGTAAGGTGCCATAGTAACTATTTTGTGGCACTATTCTTAAACTTGAAAAAACGCCATCTCACGAGAAACGCGCACTTTACAAACAACAGGAGCTGCTTCGTGGAAGGGTAAAGCGCCCTCTACCCTAGCGACACAGAACTAACATTATAGAGGGGTTAGAAAACATCGGCGGAACCCCTACGCCATAAGTCATTCCCGCCATTGTGTCTAATATTTTAAGGGTAGATGGGGTGGCATTGAATAAAAAACATTTTAGATCAGCATACCTTCGTAAATAAAAGTATCAGTTATTATTTGAATTTTCTAGACCGAACTAAAACAACAAAAACAGACAAATTACAAACACTGTGATCCTACGTTATTTTAGCATATAACTGAAGTTTAAGGAATAGTTAGAGGAATATGTAATTAAAAGGTTATGCGTACTTGCTAGTTTCATACGGGCCATTTTTCAGATATCAGTCGCATAAATTGTAACTCCGAGCTGCTACTGAGAATTGTATGTAATACCCAATAACACTTTGCTCGACCTGGGGGAATCGAACTCAGGATCTCGAGCGTAGGAGTTGCGCTTAGAACCACTAGTCTAACGAGGTAGTACAGTACAATAAATTAGCCTTCAAACACCTACAAGAGGTATTTTAACCATTTCCGTTCAAGTGTACTTTAAAGACACGACACTGTTGGCGCAGTGATTAAGCGAGTCGTGGATTCGATTCCCGCACAATACAAATAATTATGTGTATGACCTATAGATAGTGCCGGATCTGGCTGTTTGTGTGTGTGTGAGTATATGTCTGTATACGCCCCCACGATACACGAGAAATACCTTGTGTGTAGCAACATTTTTTAAACATAAAATAGATAAATGAAGTTTGGAATTTTAAGGCTTTACGCTGAATTTATGATCCATGAGTGTGTAACAATAACGAAAAATGGTTTAATAGGAATATCCTGTAAAATATAGTAATTAAAAACAAAGGCAGGTGTGACTTTAAATGCTTGATGATTGGCAAATGGCTCAGCATTAAAATTAGCAAATACAGCTATGAACTTCTTACCTACATATTCCTTTACTTATTATCAAAATTTCAGCCATGGTAAAATGACGTAGGTCTCTGGAATTTAGGAACATCACAAAATGTGTACCTAATAGATTACGTTAACCTATCTGTTCCAAATATTGTTTTAACCCTCCTCTGCAGCTGTGTGTTCAATCATAAAGGCCCAAAATGATAATTATAATTATACCGACGACTTTAACCCTTTTTCTTCTTCTTCGCGTCCGCTTTCTGTTTAAGGATATACTGGGACTCTAACATAAGCATATAATCCATAAACTTCGGCCCCCAAGGTGTATAAGACCAATACCATTGATTATACACATCAACGTCTTCTTCATTCATACATACGGGATCACCATTATTTTGTACGCCCATAAGAACTTCCATGGGTTCAAGAGGCTTGAAACAAAGTTCAGCTACTCGCTTACCCGACATCAAGGCAGTAATACCATTTTCAATAGCGCTCATACTGTAACCTCTTAAAGCCTGAGCTGTGGAATGGACATTAAAGTCACGACTGACACCGTGGAACTTCATCAGCCTATTTGTGAGAAGATACGAAATACTACCGTAATCACTTCTAGGAATCACAATAGTTGATGGAAACGCTTTGTTCATAGTACCAGTTTTGGCTAGCCAAGGTTCTGTCGCCGTCCCAATGACCATTATATGATCATCCGGTACCAGTGGCTTGATTATTTCTTTGAAGAAGTCTTTTGATAAACGCGTTGGATCAAGCATCTTCTCTTCCGGTGGTACCTTTTTGTAAAATACCTTATCAGCATTATCGACAAGTATTACTGTCGGTTGCATTAGTCGACTTATTTTGTTTACGAATGTAAACAACTCTTTCTGGTTGGCTGGTCCAAGAAATTTACCAACAAGATTAAAAGGTGAGAGATCAATCAAAAGGGCGTTAGTTTCTGTAGCGACGGCATATGCTAAAGTTTTTTTACCAGTACCTTTAGGACCAACAAATAATTGTGATCGTTGCGCACCTTCACAGCGCGATCCAAGAGTCATCATACATCGAATCCTGATCTGCTCTTTTATATCACCAATACATGGTGGTGGAAACTTTGGTGTCCAAAGTATAGCTCTGCGATCCGCAGCAGCATAGTTTCTGTCACCCAAGTATTCATCGAGTGTCACATGAGGATATTGTCTGACAATACCCTCATCTGCTAACTTTTGGAACATAACTTCAGGTGTTATTTTATCTGGTTTAGCAGTCTTTGCCTTTTTTGGCTTTTTTCTTTTTTGTGTTAGTGGAAGGGGCAGTGGAAAGGACTCATAATCAGCCTTCAGTGCATTTTTCAAAAGAATTAATTCTAATCTCATAGCTTCGTCAGCAATCGGGCGTAACTCTAGATTTATGTCCTTATATACATTTTCTGTAATAAGCTGCATGACGTGACCTTTTATTGCATCTAATCCCGCATCAGGTGCATCTATGCTAGCCCATGCAATATCATAATCCTGCCAATCAAATTTTAAAGCATCATGGTTTTGGCCAATTGCAATGTAAACACCAGGGTCACCGTCGGGACTCATTCGTGACTTTTTGTATTCTTCAGCCTTTTTCGCTTCCCTAACTTTAAGTTCTTGAGCTATCCTTTTCTTTTCTTCACGCGCTGCTAATTTTTCAGCTTTTATTTGCTCTGCAGTTTTTGGGTTTGCTCCTCCAGCTTTTAACCTCTTCTCTTCGAGGGTACGCCATTCAACATATTCCTCAATTGTGAATGTTTCTCCTTTTACAACCAAAATTGAGCCACCTTCATCAGGCCAAGGATATTCATCAAACACACGAACTCCTTCAAACCATTCCGTAAACCACTGCCTTATTTCATCTGTTATATCATCCAATATGTCTCCTCCTCTCAATTTTAGTACACGTGTTTTTTCTGTTATCTTTGCTTGTACCCATTTCTCATAGTATACACGTCTAAATTTCCGTCTGGCTTCTTTTACCTTCTCATACTGAATAAGAGCTGATGGCGGTTGATAGGAAGAAATAACCATACCAATTTTTTCTTTCAGTTTAGTCTCTCGCAAATGTGCTCGTTTTAGCAACATAAATTGTCTAAAAATTTTTTGTATGAGTGAGGCGGCTGCAAGCCTAACACGTTCGGGTCGCTGTGGTTTTTTTAAAGCTGATAATTCTAAGAATAAGTTTTGATCTTTAACAGCCTTCACTGTAAGCTCCATTGTCATAATCCGTGACCTTTCCATTCTCTGAATTGGAAATGCATGACTGTTAAGTATATCCGTAAGCCTTTTTTCTTCCATCTGTTCTGGTGTTAAATAAACTGTTTTTTCTTCGGCCACATAAGCTTTAGGCGTATCATCATCCAATTCTGCCTGTTTTGCTGCTGCCAATCTTTCCTCTTCTTCCAGTCTTAGTCGTTCTTGCTCCTCTAATTCTTCTTCTGTAGGAGGCGGGTCCCCCAATCGAACGCCCGCATAAATTTGGTCCATAACATACTGCATCTCGGCTGCACGCATTTCAAATGAGTAGAAGAATGGGCAAAGTATTTCAATATTTTGAGGTTGTATTAACAGTTGTTGGAACGCATTATCAGGATATGTGAATTCAAAAACTTCTACCTTTTCCAGTGTTCTCTTTAGTTCAATAATTCGACAAGTGATCGCATCGATAATTTTCTTTATACATGGTCTTCTTTGTGCTTGCGCCATTTGGTCATAGCAATCGCATAATTTGTTAAATATTTCACAATATTTGCTATAAACTCTGGCAACTACTTCAACAGCGGTTCCTTGAGGCTTGACACCAATTTCTTTGACTGCTAATTCTTGTAAGCGCACATCCTCTGCTAGTGCAGCTTTAAACTCCGCTTTAAGTTCAAGCCATCGTGTATAGTATTCTGTATGAGACATTTTGTATACTTAATAATTTTCAGTGCATTTATGTTTTAAACTAGTATTACTGGTATTTTATTCTCAAATCAATTCACATAATGTAGTCAGACATTACTCGGTAATACTTAAACCAATTTATGACATGTATACTTCTAGAGACATGTCATGTCGAATTTGACGTAAAAAAATAATCATTAAGAAGTACAAGGTTGTACTTTTATTGTTTAGAGGTCCTAAAATAATTCCATAAAAATCATTGAACTCCGCTAAAGGTAAAAGGAGTACGTTTCAAAACCGTTGGCATTTGTGAGAATTTAGTTGTATTGTCGATGTGATCTCCGCCAGTTTCTGTCATTGCCACGAATACGATGTTCTCAGACTTTCAAGAGCTTTCTGAGGTGTACCAGTAATATCAAAATGTGAAAATAATATTAGTGGTTATAATGCAATATATATAGTATAAACAATACTGGAGAAATTACACCATACGATCTTGATATTTTTTTACATTTCTTTTTGTCTTTAGTTTTAACGAACATGAATGAATATTCATGATTAGAAATCAATCGTGTTACCATCACTGACAATATATTCAGGTGGCGATTCAGTGATGGTAGTGACTTTAGCTGTCTGTGCGGTACAGCACATAGGTACGATGGCCCATCTTACATCGTGCCCTGCATGCCCTAACAGCAGCACGCAGGAAGATTTAATGGCTGACACCGACAACGCAGTCAAAGTGGCCAAATTCTGCGCCGCATCAATATAATTTATAATATAATATTATTTATTTATTTATTATAATAATTATTATAGTTTGTCATCGAAACGCTAAGAAGAAGAAGAATGGTGCTACCACCATACCCGTTTCTGCCGCAAAGCAGCGTTGCTGTGTTTCGGTTTGAAGGGTTTGCGTGGCGGTGTAATTACAGGCATATGAGACATTTCAATTTTGTCTCTGGAATGGGATGGAACCGTCTGGTTATTTCCCATAAAAAACATATAAAAAACTGTTATGCTACAACGTAAGACCTAAATAACATCGTCATCATCATCAACATCATGACCATCCCAAGATTGTCAATTTAAGGCGGTCTTAAAGGTACAGTAACATTATGTTTACGATTCAAGTTTCCCTATGATAACATTGGTTCAAGATGTTTTGTACGGTAGCCTAGTAGTCCTAAGCGCGTAAGCAAACGCTAAAAGTCTTGAGTTCGAATCCTTGGTCAAACAAAACAAGTCATTGGGTTTCCTATGAAATTCGCAGTAGCAGCTCGTAGTTAGGATTTGTACCCGGGTAAAGGCAATAGGCTTGTCCCTTATTACATGGGATCTATATATACCGGAGAACTGTGTGTGTACATTGGTACACCACTGCCTAACCCTTCGGAGAACGCAGGCGTGGTGGTATGAATGTATGTAAAGAAACATATATTAAGCGGGATATTGCTCTACACGATTCCCTGTTCTGGCGCGATAAGCCGCAGTTGGTTTCTCCGCCCGCTGCTTGCGACACCGTCACGTATTTTGGACATACAAGTCACATATCGTGCTATATATCTTTGCACGTGACCGGCTGTGTTCGGCCGATCCTGAAACGCGACGGTGTCATGGGTGCCCACTAACACAAACAACGAATTCATTGACACGAAGACTATTGCTTTCTGACAAAAAAAAAACTTTGGTTGCACGGTATGGCAAGGCATTTTTAAAATATATACTTTACAGTTATAGAAATAAAGTTGAATTTTCAATGTTTACGGGTGTATTCAAGAGGCAAGAAAGGAAGGTTTTTAATAACAGAATATTACGCTACGACCAACGGGATTGGAGCAGTAACCAAGTAGTAATAGAACGCGGGTGACACCGCGGGGTTTACATCTAGCGATGACTAAAAACACCGTATCTTCCAAGTTCTAAGGGTAGCTTAACAATGGAATGTAAAAATGTTTTAAGTGTGCCTCCGTACGTTCCATTGAACATTTGTATAGTGTGTGCACGCGCTCCTGCTCGTCACTTACGTCCGGTGCGTGACGCGTGCCTAGCGAGTGGTCTGAGATTCAAGCGGCAGCGGGGCGGTTTATGTGTGGTTCAATTGAAAAAAAAACGGTTTAGTTCTGCCATAAGGCACCAACCAACACACGTCAATATTTTTCCCAATGTTTTGAAGTGATTGAAATATAATTTTCAATATAATAATTTTCTATGCTTATTTTGGTATAAAACATTTTGATTGTTGCTTCTGGGTACTAACACATTTGACACATTCAATTCATTAACCCCCGACGCAAAAAGAGGGGTGTTATAAGTTTCACGTGTCTGTCTGTCTGTCTGTCTGTCTGTCTGTCTGTCTGTCTGTCTGTCTGTCTGTCTGTCTGTCTGTCTGTGGCATCATAGCTCCCGAACGGATGAAGCGATTTCAAATTAGTTTTTTTGTATGAAAGGTGACTTACGTACGAGTGTTCTTAGACATGTTTGATGAAAATCGGTTGAGCCGTTTAAAAGTTATGGGGGTGAACGTGGGGAAGAAAAACTAAAAATGATTTGTCATGTGGGTTATTAAATTATTAGGAACCTATGTATTTACAGCTTAACAAAATTGACATTATAATAAATATGTACCTATAAAAAGTATAAAATAAAAATTAAATTAAAAATTTAAAAAACCCCCGACACAAAATCCTAAGTTCCCTTTAAAAAGTAAAAAAATAAAATACGTCGCGTTGGGGGACCGCTTGGGACGGTCGTACCCTAAATGCAACATCGGTCCCCCAACGCGACGTATTTTATTTTTTTACTTTTTAAAGGGAACTTAGGATTTTGTGTCGGGGGTTTTTTAAATTTTTAATTTTTTGACATAAGTAATTAATTTCATTACTGAAGGAGCTTATAGATTGAGTACATCATTCTATACCCCCCAGCTTAAATATATTTTGACGGTTATGAAAAAAAAAAACAGTTAAACCACACAAAAGTGTAACGCACAAGTACTTAGACGGTCAAATTGTGTTTAAATCTGGGTAGAGAATTAACCTATAGTATGGCATCCAACTAATGCACCAAAGAAAATCAGCAACTCAGTGACTTTACGACCTTTGTAACATACTAGACACGCTAAATCTCGCTTAGGGTGCCTAAACGCGACCGTATGAGATATGTAGGAACTTTTCAGCTTAGATCTTGAAATCACGCAACGGATTTTAATGCGGTTCTCATCAATAGATTGAGTAATTCAAAAGAAAGGTGTATAGACAATCACGCTACGATCAAAGGGAGAGAAGCAGTAACCAGAGACAGTTACTGAACGGAGGTGACGCTCTGAGGTATAAACTTACTATCAGCCTGTAGTCCCGAAGGGTTAGGCAGATGTGTACCCAATGTACACCCACAGTTCGCCGGTATGTTTAGGTCCTATGTTAAAGTACACTGCGGGATACATAGGTCCTATAATTCTGCCAACAGCTCCGCTATCTCCTCTATCTTGGCCCACCATCTCATGGGCCCGCTGCTTCGCTTATCTTGCACCCCTAAGCATCCCCAAAATGCAACGTAACAATGATTTATTCTGCAACCCTCGGAATATTCATTACTGATGTAGAAATTTAAGCCATTTATTTTGTTAACTCTGTCCCGGGCAATAAAGTTAGTAGAGGGTGCGATATTAAGGGATCAATGTAAACGTAGTTTGTATTCTTAATGTTTCTATTTGTTCATGTTTGAATATTTATAATGTTGCTAAGTGTTTGAACGGAGGCTTTATTATTGTTATCAAATCATTGGTTTTGTAATTGGATAGTTGACACCTGTAATTCCAAGATGTAACTTCTATAAATAACATTTTATTGTTGCTACTAGCTTCTGCCCGCGACTTCGTCCGCGTCACAGTTGATGTGTTATCCTACGGGTACCGTACATTTTCCCGGGATAAAAAGTAGCCTATGTGTTATTCCAGACTATAATCTATCTTTGTGCCAAATTTCATCCAGATCCATTCAGCCGTTTAAGCGTGAAAGAGTAACAAACATCCATACATCCATACATCCATACTTACAAACTTTCGCCTTTATAATAGTAGTAGGATAAAAGCTGGATTCATTTTAAAATTACTGTTAAATATTTAATTGTTTTGAAATTGTGTATTGAGTTGGTAAATCACCGTTGGTTGGTCGTCTCAGGTTGCTCTATTAACGTACAAAATAAATGGGGGAATCGCGTTTTGACAGCTCATTAAAAGTATGCCAATTGATTAACGTTGTCAACTACCCAATTGTGAAAAATATTAAAAAAGTACTTAGTGAGCAAATCTTTAGGTAAATAAAAACTTTGACCGTTTGTATGAAATATCAATACTTGAAAACTGCTCGTCCGATTTGGCTGTTGTTTTTTGGTATGTTCGTGATTGACAGGATAAAGTTTGTATAGTATTTATTTTTTAAAAATCCATTAGAAAAGTCGATACGGTATTCTCGTATAATATAAAAACCAGTGCGGAACTGGGGCGAGGCGCAATAATTTTATAATTGCCGTAACTTTCGTAGGTATTATTCTTCTTCAAAATGTAAAATTAAACCATATTGGCAATTAATATTCGATCGATCATTATGCCTTGTTTGTATGAGAAGAGGCCTTTGCCTTGCAGTGGGACAATAATAAGCTTGTATCATTATCATTATTATCTATCTTTTCCATTTTGCCGTTCTTGCAATTCCTTCAGTTTACGCCGAGGGCATAGAAACTGTATCGATGACGCACATCATACCACGAGCTACAGACGCAGCGAAATTCGACTTTAAAAACGTAGTAATATGTTGATAATATGCATGACGACACAGTTAACGCAGTGGCTGAGCGTGTGGTGCTGCGCTGCGTGTCCCAGGTTCGACTCGAAATACATAATATTTGTATGACCCACAGATAGGTGTACCGGGTCTGGATGTTTGTGTATGTGAGTTTATAATATGTTTGTAAAGGTACCAACGATACAGAAGAAATGCCTAGTGAGGGGCAAAAATTCATAACTTATTTTGATTTTTACGTAGGTATAGTTAACAAATAGTTTTCATCAATTTTAATTGTATGTAATAATTTCCCCTAAAATAAATTATTTAAAAAACAACTTTGGTTTATATAATCACCGTAACCGCTTTATTTATTTTGAACCCTATTTACTCAGTTTCTCACAGGGTAACATCTTTATTAGTATAATCCAGGAATTAGTGACGCCAGGGCCTCGCTCCACCCACGTATTTACGACCCGCCACCGGAACAGAACGGCAGAATGATTGACTGGGAAATGTACTGCCGCGTGGAGCAGGGGTGATCCCGGCGTTCATACACGTCATGTAGATAAATATTGGATGCCGAAGTGTTTGTTTATTTTGCGGTGTTACTAATTGTTTCTTGTCATTATACCATACCATCACGCCTTTATTCCCCGAAGGGGTAAGCAAAGGTGTATCAATGTACACCCACAGTTCGCCGGTATATTTAGGTCCCATGTAATAGGGGGCGAGCCTATTGCCATTACCCGGGCACAAATCCAAACTCCGAGCTGCTACTGAGAATTTTATAGAAAACCCCAATAACACTTGCTCGACCTGGGATTTGAACCCAGGACCTCTAGCGTAGCAGTCGTGCTCAGGACCACTAGGCTAACAAAGTAGTTTTCTTGTCATTATTCATTGGTTTTTATACAACTACAGCCGTTTCAGAGATTAGCCGGATAGTGAAAAGCTGAAATTTTAAATTACAAACAGGCAGTTAAGTTTTTTTTCAGGTCGTGCAAAGTGTTATTGGGTTTTTCTATGAAATCCTCAGTAGCAGCTCAGAATTAGGGTTTGTGCCCGATTAATGGCGAATTGCGTGTGTTCATTGTTACACCTCTGCCTAACCCTTTGGGGAATACAGGCGTGATGGTGTGTATGTATGTAAAGATCACCAGTTTTTTAAATTACTTAGTGTACTGGTAGTGGGTACATTATCTATATTACTAGCTGTTACTCGCAATGTACTTTTTAGGGGCCCTAATTTTTTTTCCAAAATGTAGTCTATAATATCGAGAATTATTAGAGAAGAAATTTACAGAATCGAATTAGTCGTTCTGGAGATTTGCGCGATCACACAAACAATCTTTTTAGCTATATCATTAGTATAAATAGTTGTTATACGAGGCGTATAACTGAATACTCGAAAACGGGTCATCGAACTTATCATGAACTATTTCTGCCAGTGCACAAAACCCTGAAAACGCTTAAAAATAGCGCTAATCTATTCAATTGTTTTATTATTTCAGTGAACGTAATAGATCAGCTGTTTACTTTTAAGATTTCAGCATTGACCTTGTAATATTTTTTTATACAATGCGTACAATGACCTCTTTTTGGGATTACAGTTCATTCGAGCCAATTTAAAAAATCTACAAATCCATTGCGCATACAGATAATTCCCAAAATAAACATCATAATAGGTTATAATTAATATGATGAGTACCACAATTAAAGTATGAAACCAACCCTAAAATTTCGCATCGTGGTCTTTTGTACCGTATGAGAAAAAAAATCTGTAATTCACGGTTGTCACCGCAAATTTCTAATCGCGACGTTCGCAGGGTTACGACACGCGCGTATATTCGATATGCTCGGTGGGGTCTGTCAGACCCCTCAATTTAGATATCCGAAAGGTTTCAGAAAGCTTACTTGTATGTACCGTGAAAATTTACTTTAGATACGTTGTCTAGTGGAATAGCAATTAATTCTGATTGAGTGGTGAGAAAGTTTACTTCGATAGAAAAAAGCAATCTCAAAAATAAAGGCTTATAAATTTACATATTGTGATGAGTTTTTTTACTGCCTTGGTAGACTAGTGGTCCTAAGGGCGACTGCTACGCTAGAGGTCTTAAAATCTATTCCCAGGTCGAGCAAAGTGTTATTGGGATTTCCTTTTAAATTCTTACTGAAAGCAGTTCGGAGTAAGGATTTGTGCCCGGTTAATGGCAATAAGCTAGCCTTATATTATATAGGTGTAAATTGGTACACCTCTGCCTAACCATTCGGGGGAGACAGGCGTGATGGTGTTATTTTCTTAACAAAACATAATAATAATACAAGCTTAATATGATGGTCAAATACCTTTTTCCATATTGAGAAGGCCCGAACATTGATCGCCATACTAGCTCAAGGCTAATTTGCGATTTCAGACTTAAATTGTAATCTCCAGGTTTCCTAAAGAATTTTTTGTTCAATGATGTCAATGATACTCAATACTCAATATATTTATTGCTTCCACAAGTACACTTAGATGGTAGGTTTTACAAAGATATTGATCAATATTGATGTGCAAGATAAACTGAGAGAGAAAACCAAAGCCGTATCTTTGAGATTCAGACACCATTATAACCACTGGAATATTACTAGATAACAACGATAACAACGTAGGAAATGGAAATAAACTAGGTGTAGTCTAGACCTAGTTAGCTGTAAAGTGTTTAGATTGCTATCATTACTATCAAGCTGTTATTGTCAGTTAAAACATCCGTTCACCGTAACGCGTAGAGATAAAATAAAAATAGCAAATGTACACAATAGTCTTACCAATAATTATAATCGGCGAATATTTTTATTTTATTTTATTCGATATTAAGTTACATCTTGGCTTGCTGCCCCACTCTTATAGGTCGTAGCGTAATGTTATATTGCTTATGTTAATCAGGAATAAAATAGCTATCTATTAGTGAAAAAATGGTTAAAATTTGTCCAGTAGTTTGGGAGCGTAAACAGCAGAAACAAACAGACAATAATCTTTTATCTTTGTAATATTAGTATACTCTTGACTCTAATCTAGGTCAGAGGTTACAAAGACAAAGTCGACGATGGAGTGAGCTTACCCAGAAGAAGTCTTTTAAAGAGATTAGGGTTGAATGCGTTCGGAAATACAGACGCAGGCAAAGAGTTCCACTCCTTTGCATTGGGCATTATAAACGACGTTTGAAAACGCTTAGTGCGAATTGGTGGAATGGCAATAAGATAAGGGTCTAAGGGTCGATTATCGGCCCGATAATCGACCCGATTTTGGACAGATTTCTTTATCCGCGAAAATAAACTTTTAAAAATCGGTCCGATTCTCGGTCACGTGGGGAGACGCTTAAGGTGGTATTTTGCAGTGCGTCTAGATGTACGATGGTGGAAGGGGCCGTACGACGAGGGTATCAATGAATAAAATACGGTAACGAATCGGGTCATACAAAGCGATAGAGAGGCCGATGAGAGCGCTTAATTAAGAGTACAACGCGTACCGGCGCGTGCCGGATTTAGTCACGGCACTAGTGCCTATTGTACTTATTTAGAGTACTCGGGAGTAATAATGTTGCTCATTTATATTGTAAAAATAGCTAGTTTTTGCCCGCGATGTTATTCGCGTGAATTTTCTAACCGACCCCAATGTTTTTTTTGTTTTTTTTTTTTTCAAATGATTCCTACTAATAGGTACTTAAGCGCGTTCAAAAAAACAAACATTGAACTGTTATTGCTAGTATATTTAATTTGGTGTATTTAAAGTAATTATCGAGAGAGTAGCTATATGGTGGGTACCCCGCGGTCTCACCAGCGTTCAATTACATCTTTGTCTACAAGACACGCGGACGAAGTCGCGGGCCTACCTAGCTACCTAGTACCATTGTACAGAAAGATTGTAGTTTGACCCGTTACTAGTTACGACAGAATAAAAACATTTGAATTCTGTTTACATATTGTACTCATTCCAAATTAAAAACCCTGCTGAGATCCAAAACCACCCAAACACTAAAAACGTTTGTTAAAACGAACACAATTTTATTATCTTGTTTGAAGTTTCTTAAGTAATTGCATCAAAAGATGGCAAGACTTTGCCTGTACTTTTGTTCACCGGTTTCCACTCGAGTCATATAGCATTTATTGCAACAGACCAGTTATCCCCGCTCATTGCCGATGCAGATACAGCTATCGCCCTCACCACAATCATTTTACCGCTTTACCGAGCGTAATGAGTGCCGCTTTGACGGTAACTTTTAATTGCAGCACTCCAGCGCCCTCTGTGGCTATCCTTTGAAGTCATGCCTCGTCTGAAATCGCTACTGTCATGGGTTAAATTGTACAGAATTTTTGAAGGGACTGCCTTTTATAGTTACTCATACAGGACTTATGTTACAAGATATTTGTGAAATTTTAACTTTCTTAGGTCAAGAGAGTGACTTATTTTTTGTTGATTTGTAGTTAGTTTTTATAAATTGCTAGCTTTTGCCCGCGGCTTCGCTCGCGTTAAAAGAAGAAAATCTAACATCTATACAAACGATCATCCCCTATTTTATCCCCTTAGGGGTGGAATTTATCAAAATCCTTTCTTAGCGGATGCCTACGTCATAATATCTACCTGCATGCCAAATTTCAGCCCGATCCGTCCAGTGGTTTGGGCTGTGCGTTGATAGATCACCTTTGAGTTATATATATTTAGAGTTGTAGAGCTTTTTTTTTTTTTTTTTTTAAGTAGAATGTCTTTAAATTCACATACGGGTACCAAGTCAGAAAAGCGACCTGTAACGAAATAGGTAACAATCTTTAACACTAACAGCGAGTTACTTCTTCTTCTTAGCGTATCGATGGCAAATAATAAAATACAAATAATTAAATAAGATATTTCTTAATTGCCTCGTTAGCCTAGTGGTCCTAAGCACGACTGCTACGCTAGAGGTCCTGGGTTCGATTCCCAGGTCGAGCAAAAAGTGTTATTGGGTTTTTCTATGAAATCCTCAGTTGCAGCTCGGAGTTTGGATTTGTGCCCGGTTAATGGCAATAGTCTCGCCCGCTATTACATGGGATATAAACATACCGGCGAACTGTGGGTGTACATTGGTACACCTCTGCCTAACCCTTCGGGGAATAAAAAAAAAAGTAAAAATAAATATCATGGGACAACTCACACACGGCTATCTGATCCCAAGCTAAGCAGAGCTTGTGTTATGGTAACCAGACAACTGATATACATATTTATATAATTTATAAATACATACATATAAATAAATACAGAAAAATACAGAATACAGGCAGGTATGGAATACAGGCGTGATGGTGTATTTTTTTTATATAATTTCTTAAATACTAGATTATGTTTGACCCAAAATTCGGCCACGGCAACACCATCCGCCGACGCAAGTTACTGACTTAAACCAAAAGGGCGTGTGCCCGAACAACAACAATTATTACGACAACTATTGTTCAATAATTATTGTCTACAAGTGACATAAGGTAGCTATAATTTGCTGGGTATTTGTTTACACGAAAATAATAAAAAGTTTAAATTTTATAGGCAAATCATTCCAAGAGAATACTGAAAATTCGACTTATATGCATTATTTAAATGTTCGTGAAATTAGGGCCTTAGTAAATGCCGTCATTATTATATAATCAACAACATAATTTAGCTGTTAATTATATGGGGTCTACATAGACCCAATATACTGGTAAAATAGGTACAGTATTTACAAAAAAAAATCCTTACCGTACTCAAATACAAGCTGTTGATTTGCATTCTCGTCAAATTCAAGGAGTTAACTATGCTCGTGATTCTTAACACGTATCAATAATAAAATAAAATTTTAAAATTTATATTTTTTGGCGTGATTTTCCAATTCGAACTAGCCATCTCGCCAGGGGATTAGGCGCTATGCACGCATTGATATAGCCGCGCGACAACTCTGCCTACCGCATACGCAACTGGGCGATGCTGATTTTTGCAAGAGGAGTATTCTGGACTACTGTTTTTTGATAGTTGCAACTAAAAAAACAAGCATTTATTAAATATTGGCCAGGTATCGTAATTATATTTGATTACTTCTTTTTTTCTTTGACAAGCTCCTAAAATTTGACGAGGATGCAAATCAACAGCTTGTGTAATCAAACAACCCAAAAATAAAATCCAAAAAATCCTGTTGCTTTGTAGGGTTTAATACCTACTATATTATATTAACGAAGCCTTAAGCTCAGCACAGACCAAAAGAACTTTTCATCATCCTGAAATATAAGCGATCCAAACAGTAATTTCTTTTCATACCAGATGCTGAAACTAGCACTTCAGCTTGCGAAGATACAACAGCTAGCGTAACCTTCTTTTTTCAAGGTTGGTAAATAGTCAAAGACTTCTTCCGCTCTGTGTGGATCGGACAGGCGTGTCAGACTCTTACTGACTAAAACCCACCCGTGTTCTTCTTAATACCCTTTGCGTTCCAGGACCGCGGTAACTCTTTCGAACAAACTCTGCAAAACTAGCGGAACGAGCGTAACCTTCGACTGGCTAGCCAATAAAGGATCATCACTTATTCAGCTTTTGTTTATAGAAACTGTACAGTACAACAGTTTTGTACCGCATCCGCTCAGACGCGGTAAGCTGAACAGATTTGTACCTCCGCATCTCTATACAAAACTAGTGTTTTCTATGAACTGAATCTGCATTGACCTAAATTGTAGTTGGTAGTTAAAACTGTGGCAAATCTCGTAAGATTTATTATCTATTGTCACATACCATCACGCCTGTATACTCCGGAAGATTAGGCAGATGTGTATACTAATGTACCATTGTACGCCGGTGTGTTTAGGACCCATGTAATAAGGAACAATCATCCTGTTTATTTGCCTGTACGCTTTAGGAGTGCTTATGACTGATTAAAATAATATCTTTAACAGAAATTAACAATATCGATGTTACCGATGCATTTACGATGTCGTACTGTTTTGTCAAAAGTATGCCCCGATGACATACTTACATACCATGACGCCTGTATTCCCCGCAGGGTTAGGCAGAGGTGTACCAATGTACACAAACAGTCCACCAGTATGTTTAGTTCCCATGTAATAAGTGGCGAGCCCATTGCCATTAACCGGGCACAAATCCGAACTTCAAGCTGCTACTGAGAATTTCATATAACAACCCATTAACACTTTGCTCGACCTGGGAATTGAATCCAAGACCTCTAGCGTAGCGCTTAGGACCATACATATAAAAAAACTGTTTCTTACTTTCCTTATTGGTCTTTGCTGAGTTTAAAATAATCTAAGTTTATCTTGGACATCACTGACATCGGGTCACTATGTCAGAGGCCCTTGAGGCGATTTAAAAACTCTGGCACTAGAGCGTGTGGGGTCGTTAGACCTTACTGCCCACACGATAAAGGAAGAAGAAGAAGAAGAAGAATACAAATGTGTCGCGAGCAGTAAAAAAGAACTTACCTGAACATTTTGAAGCCCGTAGTGTGTCGGAGAGTGTAGGCGTAGAGTAGCCTTTACTGATCCCACCAGACAGCTTGTCTGAACCTGCCGCGTCCAAAATGACATAACAATTACCAAACAATAGGGGAACTTAATAAAACAAAAGGGTTTCTATTTGGAACTGAAATTCCTAATGAACCGTTGCCAACGGAGAAAAAAAAGTAAAAAATATTTGTGTTTTCTTATTCATTTTCATACACCAGTAACATCATCATCATCTGCTTAGCCTTTTCCCAACTATGTTGGGGTCGGCTTCCAGTCGAACCGGATGCAGCTGCATATCAGTATTTTACATGGAGCGACTGCCTATCAGACCTCCACAACCCAGTAATGGGTAATACGATACTCTTGGTAAGACTGGTTGTCAGACTTTCTGGCTTCTGACTAACAGTAACGACTGTCAAAGATCTACAAATGACAGCCGGGACCAACGGCTTTACGTGCTTTCTGAGGCACGGAGGAAACTCGCTATGGTAAATGGTCACCCATCCACAGACCAACCTCGGCAAGCGTGGCTTAACCCGGAAGATCGGTCTATGCGGCTGTAATTATTTAGCCACGAGCTCCTACACCAGTAACATCATACCTCATAATAAACAAAGAGAAGGTTAAGGTTTAAGGATATCTTGGACATCATAGACGTCCGTAAAGGAAAACAACTTGAGAAAACCTGCACGTATAACTAAAATAAGTCTGAAATGGCGAATCCGCCTTGAGCAAAAGTGGTGATTAATGCTCGCCTTCTCTTGTAAAAGAAGAGTCCTTTCTCTTGCAGTGGGACAGTAACTATAGACTGGTGTTTTTATTTGACTGTCGAACGCAAGAAATAACAATAAGCAAGTATTAGTAGTGCATGTTTTAAGACGTATACAAAGTTAAAATCTCTGTCTGTCTGTCTGTCTGTGTATTGCAGTTTAGCAATACTATTAAATAACACTCAATAAATCCAAACAATCTGTTTACAAGTACGAGTTATAGCTTTATTGACGCCTAATGGTCTAGTAATTTATCAACTCGAGGAGATTTTAATTTAATAATTCATAATAAACTAAAAAAACATCACAATCATCAAATATAATTAAAATTTGTGTGCCAGATAAATCTTGCAAGCAAAGAAAATTTTTGTACGATTTATGGTATCCGTACTAATATTATAAATGCGAAAGTAACTCTGTCTGTCTGTCTGTCTCTTCTTCACGCCTAAACCACTGAACCGATTTCCATGAAATTTGGTACAGATATAGTCTGGGACCCGAGAAAGGACATAGGATAGTTTTCATCCCGGAAATCCCCCGGGAACGGGAACTATTAATCCACGCGAACAAAGTCGCGGGCAAAAGCTAGTTAATTAATAAGTTAATGAACTGCATGACCACAATTACTGCTCGTAGGCTAAAAGAAAAAACAATCTAAACACGTTACAAGCCGTCAAAAAACCAGAAAAGCTAAATAAATAAATAAAATACAGAAAAAAAATCTCTGCTCTCCCACGCTTAAAGTCGAACGTATCAAATTGCCGAACACAATATGTTTTGAACAATTTATTTGTTGAAAATAACGGTGGGGTGAGGTCGCGTGGTCACGGCATATCCATAAATCCTAAAAAAATGGGGTGGTATCATCATTACTGGTATCTGTCGCACAATTAAGCTCGCATTGTCTCGGCCACGGTTCCCATGAAATGGTAAGCAACATTGACGGGGCTATGAAAACAGCGAGCGATTAACGCGTTACTTGGCGTTACTGTGATTTTGCAAAATATGGTTAAGGAAAATCAGATTTGTTTTGAATGCAGTATGATAGGTACCGGATCAAAAGTCAGGTTTTCAAGGTGATGATTCTATAATATTTTAGATAATTGGATTTTCTTTTCTTAGATTTTTTGGGCCCAGTAGGTGGTCACGTTTATTCAATGCAAGTATTAAAGTTTCAGTAAACTATTATATAGTACTCAAGACAAGTGAAATATTATTTAAAATACAACTTTTGAGTTTAATTGTCGCTATTGTATAAAAAAAAAGTATGATATGTAAATGTGCATGATACTAAGCAATTAACATAATAATACGCCGTACTCCCCGCTGATTTCGAGCCCTCAGCATGTTTACGAGATGCGCGGGCGCGCGTCGACCGTGCGCCATCTATTGTCGCGAGCGGCGAACTAAAAGCGATGTCACTCTCCGTAACGCAAGCCATTATCGCTGATTTATAATATTCGCGCGCGAATGGCCATTGATTGTGTAATAATTGTTTGTTTGGTACATACTACTTGGGATCACCCCATGGGACTGGGAATTTGGCTTATTGGCTTAATGTGAAGTGTTTCGGCCGATTGAGAGGGTTAGTGGCTTAACAAAATGATTGTCCAATTTGAAGCCGTGAATTTAAATAAGTATCTATTTATTACTTTGTTAGGTTTTTTTTTGAGTTTAGTAATTTTCTTTATGTTATTTTAATAATTACTTATTGAAATTAACAACAATATAAATATTTGCACACCGTTTGTATTTATTTGTAACAACTGTATCACCTATTAGTATTTGTGTGTTATAGACTTCCAGCCGGTAGTTTTGAAGATCTATGGTTGAGAGCCATGTCCAGCAGTGGACGTCCTGCGGCTGATAAGATGATGATGATGATGATGATTTGTGTGCGGCTGATTTGATTGTAATGTTAATAAGTGGATTTTAGTACCTATTATATTAGTGCCAAGAGTTACAACATAAGGTAATAAGGTCACATTATTTCACCATCGATTCCTGCTTCCACAATATCCATAACTTTTAACCAAGGGTAACCAAATAATACAGGCGTCTACAAAACAATACAAAACTAATCCTCTCATTGAATATCGATTATGAAATTATTCAAAACAATTGGTATTGCAGATGTCTATTAATAGGCAGCGGTGACTAACTGGGTCGTGGGCTTGTTTGCCATCCGATCTGAGTCTGCCATATGACCTGGGAATTCAACAATATTGTAGCACGTTTCAAAAACACTAAGTAGGTACATTGATTCTTAGTTAGTCTTGCTCATTATAACTGAATGACTGGTTCTGCTGGTGACTGCCTCGTTGGCCTAGTGGTCCTGGGCGCGACTGCTACGCTAGAGGTCTTGGGTTCGATTCCCGGGTCGAGCAAAAAAAGTGTTATTGGGTTTTTCTATGAAATTCTAAGTAGCAGCTCGGAGTTTGGATTTGTGCCCGGTTAATGGCAATAGGCTCGCCCCCTATTACATGGGACCTAAATATACCGGCGAACTGTGGGTGTACATTGGTACACCTCTGCCTAACCCTTCGGGGAATAAAGGCGTGATGGTTTTTGAATGGTTCTATTTAAGATAAATAAATGGCTTAAACAAAAAATAATACATATAACTAAACTACACACGCACCAAAAAATCAAAACATCCATTACAATCTCAGTTACGTTAACCATAAGTCAGATTGTAATAATACAATAAGGTTTACTAATTAAAAAGCAAACCGTTTGGGGCCGGGGGACTATTAAACATAATAAAGTCGGTGCAGACAGCAGGGCGCCCCATGATGAGTCACTTTTACACTCGTTACACCGCTTTACGATACTTTCCTATCGTAGATTATCTGTGTTATAGTAAGTGCCTACTGTATGAGTGAACGAGCATGTTATTTTGTATTTGTTTCATGTCATTGGATGGCAAGCCGACGGCCCACCTGATGTTAAGTGGTTACCGCTGCCTATAGACATGATCTGCAATACGAGAGGTTTTGCAAATGCACTGCCATCCCAGAGACAAAATTGAAATATCTCATGTGCCTCTAATTACACCGGCACTCATATCTGTCAAACCGGAACACAGCATCGCTGCTTTGCGGCAGATTTAATATTAATATTTGATTTTCGAAACGTATGGTGACGAACGAGCTCTTTAACAAAGAGCTCTACTACGAAAACTAACTACGAAAATCTCTACATAGGATAAAAAGTCGATCCGTCTAGCTCTCTATATTTTTAACTACTACTGCTACGCAACGGATTTTAATGCGTTTTGCATCAATAGATAGAGTGATTCAAGTGGAAGGTTTATACGTATAGAACATAACACTCTAGGAGCAACGTGAGCGGAGCAGTAACCATCGGAGACGTTATATGGCTAGTTTTCTAATAAGCAACTAGTTCAGTTAAACAATACTAAATCCCAAGACATTATTACACCCTGCATCCTAATTCTGAAATGCTTTGCTACACGGAACATGGTAGGATAAGTTAATTTTAAATTACCAGATTGCAATAATTTCGTTATTGAGGAAAATGAATTTTTAACTGTATGAAGTCATATATTAATTTTCGTAAACATCTTTCGGATTAAGTTTGAAACTGTGTTTTTGAAGTACTTTGTAAAACTGACTACTGAAATCCACTGAAGCCGCTACTCTCTCCGACTGAATGACGCGTTCGGCGTTACGCTAAACGGTGTTCATAATCTACGCTCTACGCACCCCGCCCGTAATGAATATAAATCGAAAAACAACAACCCTAGCCCTTTGGCAATGTACATTAAAAAAAATCAATAAACTCATATCAGAGCAGTTGGAGCATGATTTATTGATATATATTTTATCGCGATACGATCTAAAGTGTGGCCTCATAATTGATGACATTTGTACCAAACTGATCCCGGGCCACGATAGCCATGTAAAATACTAGCAACTGGTATGCGGGGCGTTCTGCAATCATTTTCGTGTTAACAACTCTTTACGCGATCGTTGGGGGGTTACTTTTAATACATTTCTCTTAATGACTAAGATTAAGCGGTGGTGGCGCGTGGATTTTTGCACTTATTTGAATATTATGTAAATAGCAGCCCATTGCTTAGTATTTTTGGCTCGCCTCGTGTGTTTATCAAAGCCGCCTGGTAATGGATGTTGTTGCAAGCCGTTTAACACGGCAACTTTGTCTTGAATGCGAAATTTCATCAAAAAGTAATTTGTTTTGAGAATATTTGGTTGGCTTTTGTGAATTGGTTTCTACTATTTTGAATTGTGAATTGAATAGTTGTTGCCTAGTGTTGCAGTTACACGTTGACCCTAGAGAAATTAATTTCACTTATTAACAGCACAAACTCTTGCTCGTTCTTTTACATACATGCCTACCTACATTTTGTAACGATCAACTAGGTTCAAATTTCTAACTAACTGACTGACTTCTTGGCAATTCAAAAGTACCTAAAATATTCTAATTGAAAAAAATGCTTCGACTTTGAAACTAAACTTTATTTTAACGATTGTACATATTATGATCAAAATCACTTATTTCACCACACAAAAATTTATGAGTGATTGCGATTCGATCTACACCAAAACGTGGTTTTATTTTTAACCAAGAATTCCATTCAAATATGAGAAAGAAAAACCACCGACACTGAAATTAAAAACTGTCGGCATCGCGGCGCGTCCGACGAAACAGCACCTCCAAAAATGCAAGAGTTTTCAGTTAACGAAGGCGGAAAGGCCCGATCTCCTCTCCACAGCGCGACCAAGACAATGGCCGCTCGCTTCGAATTTTCATTTTTTTATGAATTGCGGTCTATTTTTTTTAATGGCAACAACTTTATTGTCTTTTTCGAGAGCAACTCCTTTGTCAGTGTGCTTTTGTGGCGACCTCTGGCGGGCACAAAGGATTTTTGTAACAATTGAAATATGTTTGTGCCATAGATCTAGAAATGTTTCTTTTTATTTTTTTGAATGGATTTTCACTTGAGTTCACAGCGGGGACAAGCTTTCATGAAACGAATTAATGAATAATTATTTATAGTAAGTATATAGTTGTGAATAGCGTAGATAAGTAGGGACAGTAAGGCATACTTACCATCATCTTAAAATAAACAAGTATATTACTATGCTATCTGAGTAGATTAGGTACTACGAAAAATGTTTATTGTAGAACTAGTTGGTTCATTCCTTGCCGTGCAAAAAAGTAGCCTATGTCTAGTTATATCTATACCAAATTTCAGCAGGTGGCTAATAAAATATTGCCAATTTGAAAGTTAGAATGAAATTTTAATTTTAATCAATACTGGCATCCGCTGTTACAGTCCATCGATATGGGCTCAAAATCCAACCCAGTAATTACTAGTATGTAGCGTCTGTATATAAAAAAGCAAATTGCGATCCAGTGCAAAGGTGCTGGATTCAGACGCTGCCGAATCCAATATCAATGTAGATAAATCAGACTTAAATAAAAGAAAGTTGTTTCAAAAATAATTCCATCTATGAAATAAATTAATGGTTTAAAAAAAGCGTTTTCAATCGCGCCAAAAAATCTTGTAACAAAGGACAATGCACGAAAAATGCACCAGAATTATCATCTTACCCTCGTTAAGCGAAAAAAGCGTCGGGTAACATCCACAATAATGAACGGTAGGATAATAAAAATTTATTTTTGCCACTATTTACTCGAGCGCGCGATGATCGCGGGGCGTTACGGGGCGGGCGCGTCTCTATAGCAACCATGGGGATAAAATCCCGTACGCCCCTCTCCCTTGATTGTTATCTGAAGATGCCACCCCCCAAGCCTCTTCTACCTACATCAAAGTAATCTAAAAGGGTTTAGTTTACACGCGAAATGTGATCGTGCGTTGTTATCATAAGGGCGAGTTTACGCTGTCGCCTCTCGCAATCGATATTCAACCGTGTCTACCGTTCGCGTTATCTTCGTGAGGTTAAGGCATGTGACAATAGACCTTAAATTCTGATATGAATGTAAAATGGATGGCGTAAAAGTTTACGTTTTGGTAGTGAATTTTATCAATTTGATGTAGTGCAGTTTACTGGGACATAGGGGTGACTTGAAAAATGACTACAAGACACATCATACATC
Source organism: Caradrina clavipalpis (assembly GCA_932526535.1). NCBI lineage: Eukaryota > Metazoa > Arthropoda > Insecta > Lepidoptera > Noctuidae > Caradrina > Caradrina clavipalpis. The sequence continues at coordinate 22,658,841 of OW052087.1, forward strand.
CATAACTACACATACTGCCCATCCTGCAACCATCTAACATTGAGCAGAAGTTTGATTGCTGGGAAACGACTTTAAGGCCCACTTTCACCACAAATCACCAAACATATTAGCGTTATATGTGTTAAAATTATCATTCTGTCTCTGCCACCTTCTAGCAATGTGACAGGGATGCAATGATGTTCTGAATACGTTTAGGAGCTAAATGCATTTAATGATTTTGGCGAAAGTGGGTAAGACCCACTTTCGCCGTTTTGGTGTAAAATAATTACTATTTATAGTAGAGCGCAATGCAACACACGCAAAACATTTTGATTGTTATTGCATTCAACGGTACTAGGGGTCATGGGGGGCATTAAAAGTTAAGTCAGAAAAATAAAAAATAAATATTTAAAAAGTGGGAATAATATGACTTTCATTAACTCCTGAACTAGAAGGTTCACAATGAAGAATAATATAATAACCTTCTTAGAAGCTATATGTTTGAGTCGTTTGGGGTTGCAATATTAGGGCCATGGAGTCCGAGCACCCATTTAGTTTTTCGGGACTTCGCCAAGCGACTGGTCGACTCTTCACATGACCAGAGGGCTGACCTTTTTCTTGGGCCAAAGAATCTCTGCCAGCCTTTTGGGCGCTTGCCCTATTGAATTGATTTTTTTGATGCCCTATGAGCTTCTTTTTTTTTATTAATTGTGCTTAGTTTCTAATTTAATTATTATATAAAGCTTTTATCTTCAATCAATAAAGAGGCGGTTTGGAAAAATATACAACTTTCGGCGTCGTTAAGTTATATTCACTTGGGTACTTATGTTAGTACCTATATCATACAGTTGTATTTATATTATATAGAACTATATTATCACCTTAATAGTGCCGCGAAAATGTTAATATAATAAACAGTAAGAGAATTTGCAACTACACACGTCAGGACAATCGTTGAACAGTGTGCTCCATATAATACGTTCTCTTAGCATATTTAGGTCAACTTTGCAGATAGGATAAGGGCACTGATATCTAGACTTGTGGGTAGGCCGGTTCTCGTCGAATAACTGAACTTCGAAATGATAAATAACTGAATGACTTTTAAGTCATACGACTGCTGCTACGCTAGAGGTTTTGGGTTCTATTTCCAGGTCAACCAAAGTGTTATTAGGTTTTTCTTAGAAATTCTCAGTAACAGCTCTGTGTTAGAATTAAAACGTACCGGCGAACTTGTGGTTGTACCTTGGTACACATCTGCCTAACCTTTTGGGGAATATAGGCGTGGTAGTATGTGTGTCCTTTGTTATTTGACTGAAAACTGCCTAACAACGGACCAAAATATTTGTATCCTTATCCTATCTACAAAAGAGAGAGTATATGAACAAAACTATGACTAGCCTATATCTGTATGAACCGTGCCAGCTCAACAGTAAGGCTCTGTCGAGAAAGTCCTCTAAAAAAAAACATGAAACGGTATTTATTAATTACTTACCAATAGTTTTACTTTTGTCCATAGCCCCCAGCATCGAGTCATCAGTCCTCGCCGTCCTTCCGAACCCAAGCGTGGAGCCGGTAGCATCCTGCCCCAGCTGGCCGCCATAGAAGTCACCGAACGCCGTCGCCGTACCCAGCAGACCTGACCTGTCTTGCAAGGCCGCTTTGGCCTTCTCCACACTCTGCTTTAGTTGCTCGAAGGTGGACTGGTGGAGACGGTACGGAGGCCATTCCGCAGCAGGCCATGGTTCCTCCTTTAAAGCGCTTCTCTTTAACTCTAAGGCTCCTGCATAGGAGCAACTGCTTTCGTACATTGCAGCTCTGAGGCCAGCGCGAAGTGCAGATGCACTCTTTATAGACCGAAGATTGACCCTGCGAACAAAAAGACTTCGATATAGAATAGTTTTGAATGTAATTCTGAACTTAGGGTTTATGAGGCTGAATGCAACACGTTGATTTTTATTTATTTATTTGAGATGGTATGCTCTTGAAGGGTCATGAGCAAACCATAGGGGCAAAGTCGATGATGGAGTAAGCTTAAAAGTAGCCTGTTTGCTCTAACTTTGAAGTGATTAGGGTCGAATGCGTTCGATATGAAGAGCAAAGTAGAGAGTTCCACTCTTTTGCCACCATAATTATCACCAATTCGTTGATTAGGTGCATATTGTGTTAAAATAAGGTATACTTAATAATGTAGTTCATACGCCAGTGGCACTTTGAGAGAGTAAGAAACTGCATAACTTGCAAAATGCTGAGCATCCATACAAACTTTTATACTCTGCTATCGCCTAATAGAGTTACTTTTCAAATAGCTTAGTGCTAAAGCTGAAGAGATGGTTTGGTTTTGTATTTAAACACGTTAATCTCCTGGTCCAATTTTGGAGATTCGTTTGCTAATAGGAAGCTACGTTATTCCAGAGAGCGAAAATCTACATTCTGAAATTAAAAACAAATAGGGACCAGTCAACACACGCAGACGAAGTCGCGGGCCAAAGCTTGCACATAACAATAAGTCACTTGCTGTCATATAGGAAGTTAAAGCAATGAATGTAGGTAGTGATTATTCAATCTGTGCATCTATTAATACAGACTGATTAGATAATGGCGGTTTGATTGAAAGGTTCACATGCAGCTATGGACCTTGCACACTGGCGGTCCAAGTGCACGTCAGCCTCAATCAAGATCATGGAACATTGGAATACAAAAGCCAGGATTTTTCCACTTTGTAGTGATTAGCAGTTATGTATGTATAAACAACTGGAAGTAATTTAATTAAACTAGTTTTTTTTCGGTAGTATGTAATTTAATGTAATATAATTGCATATACACATTTATATAAACTCACGCCTTTTATCTATGACAGCAACCTCTACGCTATGCTATGATCCTTACGTACTTTCCGTTCTTTCGCCTCGTTGACGTTCATACATCTGGCAATACAAGCACGCCGGTCATACTTACAAAATAAAATAATAACAAAAAAAATGTCATCAAAAAATTCCTACGCAGCGCTGCCAACTGAAGTGGCCAAAGACTAGTGGCATTACCACGCTGGATGGCAACGCATAGCTACTGATCAAGGTAAAACCCAGCCCTTAGTTACGGGAGTCAACTAACCGTTTGGACACATCAAAATATGGGCACATGGACTCCCGACCAGCATTGGACCTCCTCAAATAGACTTGGGAAGGACATCTCGCAATTCATGGTGATAACAAGTGGTACGCAAGAAGGAATTCAACTGCTGATGAGATGAACGTAGTTCACACTGTTGGCAACCACCAAATGACGACACGGTTGGTAGAGTGGCTGAGCGAACGGCTGCTGCACTAAGTATCTCAAGTTTAATTCCCACAAGGAATAAATATTGGTAGGGTCGGTTTTATTGAGAAATTCGTAGTGTGTGGCAAGGATTACTTAAAAAAAACCTGGATGTCGCTGGCACAGGATCTTGAAGACACAACACAAGCAAGGAGAGGTCTATACCCAGCTGTGGGTGAAGATTGACTGTGGAAAACGATAAAGAACGAGCCACCTGCGTCACTCTGATAATGGGGTTCATACAGACTGGTCGCCATCAGGCAAACTCATATTACAGTCGGTTCTCGTAATAAAAACTCAATCAATATTCCTTAAAGATATCGAAGTGAGTAACAGATTTGACATTTCCAACCTTTTGATTTTACCTACAGCCAGCAACAAAAGTCGATTAACATTTCAAATTTTTAAACCCAATTTTTTTAACACAATATCGTAGTTTTGAAATGAATGTAAAATTAAAAAAAAATAAACTCTTATCTATTACTTGACATCTGAGAAGAAGTGCATTGTGTTATTATTTATACATTTATTTATCTTAATAATTTTAGGAAAATTTACAGCTGATCATGTATAATAAATAGATGTGATGTTAGTTAGTTGTTATGTCGTATCTATATAAATGAAATGTAAAATTCTGTCGCTGCAGTACCAAAGTTAAAGTGTAAAAAATATTTTTATACAAGATTTAATTATTTAGATGTAATTATTAGAGGCATAATAATATAATGTAGATAACATATAACATATAATTTTTTATATTTTTAAATGTTTTTATATTTTTTATACTAATATTTAAAAATGTAATTTATATGTGTATTTGAAGAATAAATGGAATAATGTAGTAGTACGTACTACAGTGCCCAAAATATCCTTGTACACCTGTATTTCGGAGGACTTTAAAACACTATGTACATGTCGCGATAAACGTGGCCATCTAACTTCTCCAAAAATAATAAGATTATTAATCGACTAGAAAAGAAGAAGAGGCACTTATAGCATGATTTTGTTTTACTCTCACCTCATATCGGATACTCTTTTCCTTTTTGTTCGCTTTTTGTCTTTCCCGTCTTTTTCCGTCGTGGAAGCTGTATTGTGGTATCACATGTCAGTGATACCACACGTGTCAAACAAAAACAGTCCTTGGACTAACACTTTTATCAACTGATAAGAATTTCACTGTCCCACGGAACCAAAGTTCTCATAAAAATACATTTTTGAAAAATAATTTCGATTTGCACAATTAATAAAAATATTTGAAAATAGAATTCACAATAATAATACACAATAATTTAAACAACTGAAGTTATTATTTTTTTCTTCGAACCAGTGATGCGACCGATTCATAGATTTAAATATACCGATCACATTTCAACGCATCGATTTCTCGATTTTGGGTTATCGATCCCGCGGTGAGAGTGACAGGACGGCCGATCGCGAACTGTTCGTCGCCTGCGCACTCCGCTGATGCCAATTGAATGCATCCGGCTTCAAGGAAATATGTCCTACAATCAATTTAAATGTACCACTCGATTTGACCACGGTCGTGAAATTATGGTGTAAACGCGTATTAGTTAGTGCTGTTTTATTTTATTTTATCACGTGGGTTTTGTTTTAGAAGTTTTCATCTCGCGTCTGCACGCTGCGGTTCTATGTGGTTACAGATGACGATGATAATATCATCATCATCATCTCCCTGCCCTTATCACCTATTACTTGAGGTAAACAACAACACGTTTTCTTCTTCCATTCTATTCTGCCAACCGTCTTGCTATCACTGACTCCCTTCTCTTTCATATCATTCTTCACACAATCCATCTATGTCAATGATTATATTTGTTTAAAATTAAGAGAGTTTAAATTTTGGCACTAGTTCGTCTAACAAGACTACTTACTGGTCTCTGTCCTCATTACCCAGGTACAGGCAAAACTACATCCCATGTGCCTTAAACCCCACCGGGCACTACCTTTCCAAATAACAAAGTAGATGTTAATGTTCTGTAGATGATAAGATGTGTGTCTACGATAAATCCATAAATATTCTCATGTAACGGCACACATCAACCCGATCAGATCCATCTTAACTCAAAAAGAACATCTAGTTCTAATGGCCGGTACTCACTTTCTGCGTATCCTGACCAACAGTCAAATGAACATGTAAAACTGTGGCGCGCATGTGGGCGCGAGGACCGGCGCGCGCGCCACTTAGCCGCAGGAAGTCTATACATTACCTTATTATATCCCGTAAAAGTGTCATCCGCTTGTCGGCCAAACAGGTGGCGGCCTTTATAAGAGACAATTGATCTATATAAAATACACTGCGTGTATATAAAATCTACTGTGCGGAATTTTGGGCTAAAATTTAATATTGCACTTACCATCGCGCATGTATTCCTCGAAGGGTTAGGCAGAGGTGTACTAATGTACAACTACAGTTCACCGGTATTTGGTCCCTAATAAGCCAGCCTTTTGCCATTAACCGAGCACAAATCCTAACTCCGAGCTGCTACTGGGAATTTCATAGAAAAACCCAATAACACCTTTTGCTCGAACTGGGAAATCGAACCCAAGACCTCTAGAATAGCAGTCGCGCTTAGAACCACTAGGCCAACGAGGAAAAAAAATAGTTTTTAGGTACCTATTAATACCGTTTTGTCTACTCTAAACTGCTATAATTACCGCAATAAGTAATCTACATAAGAATATAACAGACCAACAATAATCAGCAAGTTTTAATTAGTTAATTAGGCTATGAATTAGTTAATGCGGAACTCGTGGTCATAGGTTATCTCGTCATCAAGTGACAGAAGGAAATCACCTATTGTCTACTGTTATCAGTATTGACAGGTGGTTAATATCCGGGGCTGTAGCTTACCGCTATGGTGAGATATCCGCACTGATAATCTATATGTAACTATACTAATATTATAAAGCGGAAGAGTTTGTTGGTTTGGTTTGAACGCGCCAAAAAGAGGAAGCCCGGGCTTGATAAAAAAAAATGTTTTCTGTTGGATAGTCCATTTATCCACGAAGGCTATAGGCTATATAGCATCACGCTATGACCAATAGGAGCGGAGCATTAACCAAAGATGTGACCCTGGTGTAAAACTACGAAGAGGCGATCAGAACTTAAGAAAATCAGAGAAGAAAAACCAAACAAAAAAATTAAAACAAGGGACCACCTTCAAAAGGTACACAGTTATCAAATTTTCACATAGTCCCGTAATTTGTTAGTACAACAATGTGGAGCGAGGTCTGGAATTGCCTCTTGATTAGAGAGCCACTTGGAACATATCCAGATGACACGCTTGCGTCAGTCATCGTCTAGCTAAGCGTTAAAATGGCAACACTTGGTGCTGCCCGTGACATCTTTAGCGTCGCTACGAACCGGGTACTTGCGTGTGCGCCAAACTATAGTCAACAACAAGAGCAATCGAAAATAGTTAAGATAACAATTGGATAAAACAATACAAAAAAAACAATTAAAAATCTTGACAACACTGTTATCGTAGTGGCTGAGCAACCGGTTGCTGCACGGCGTGTCGCGGGTTCGGTTTTCGCACAGAATAAATATTGGTATGACCTTCAGTTAGTTGTTCCGGGTGTAGCTGTTTGTGTATGTGTGTTTATATGTTTGTAAACGCACCCACGATACAGGAGAATTTCCTAACACACAAACCCTTTCCATTTCATAATATGCAATGATTTTTCTGAAAGCGGGAAAGCGAAAGAGACTCATTATTGTGTTGTCATTTCAGTCCACGCAGTATAAATGCGGGAAAAGGGCTGCATAGCTTTCTGATTGTTCAGTTACATAGGTCACACACTCGCCGGTCGCTATGCGTCCTAGTTCCAGTTAGCCTTTGAATAAAGACAGCTACCCCAGTTTCTAACAATAAAAGTAGCCCAGTAACAGTACCGCGGGAACTGCAGATTGATTGCATATTATCCCACATTCTATAAAATTTCTATGTCCATTTTAAATCCTTTTAACAATATGCAGAACGTTAGGAAAATGCCTATGTGTTGTGTCTTTGAATTCGTCAAAATTTTCCTGTGTTTATATGTTTGTAAACGCACCCAAGATACAGCAAAATTCCTGAATTCCTAAAACTCCTCCTCGCGTCGTATTCCTCGCGTCGTTTTTATTTTTCTGAGGGTCGTGAAGTTCTCTGTCGATCGATTCGTTTCTTATTGATGGTGTTTCACCATCTGTGTCGGTCTTTGGCGTTACGTAGTGCGACGTGGAATTGGGTGCCCAGTGTGGAGCGGACCTGATCTGCCCATCTTCATACTTACTACCTGTTCATCAAAGTTATTTTGTAACTTCTATGGCAGATGTGAGTGGCAACGCCAGGAGGGGACGTCTTAGAAAGACCTACCCTGGACTTTATTGGGGAGGTGCTTCAAAAAGATCGGGTGCGCAGTACTAGTAACCGGCGTGCTTGATAAACCAGATGTATGAATGTGGGTGAGGCGGAAGGTTTATGTAAGGATCGTAGTAGGTGGCGTTATGTGGTTTCTGTCTACCCCCATGCGTGCGTGTTCTATGTGCTCAAATGTAAGGGTAGTTAATCAAGTCATTGGTATGTTTGCCTCACTGAATACACCGATGTTTACGTCTTCATTTAGAATATCTTTTCTTTGATAACTTGCGTATGAGACGGTGAACAATACCTCTTGTGTTTGCGCTAGTTCTTCTTTGTAGAAAGATCTTCAAGCATACTCAACAAAGCTTACATTGTCCATTGCGTCTAAACAATGCTTTTATAGTCCGTCCTATCAAACATGTTTTGCATAAAAGCTACAGCTTTCATTATCACGACTGAACACTGAAGCCGTTTTCTATAAATTATAAAACGTTCAAAATCTAGTTGCAATCTCATCTCAGTGACTATTAATGTCAAAAACCATTGCATTTTTATAAATAGAGACTGATATTATATTGCAATCAGTTTTAAAAGTTAGTAACATTATTGCACTCATAACACAATGTTTCACTGTGTTTATTTACACAATATTTTCCAAAAAAATTCGATTACTGAGCTTTGTTTAATGATTTACTGGCGTCGTGTAGACGCCTGCTCTATTTTCCTATTCTGTTTGATTTTTCAAACTGTCACATACCGAATCGTCTAATAAATTGCCAAAATTATCCGCCCTTAAAAAGTTCGTAATTATACGCAGGTTTCCAAAAATCAGTAAAGCTGATGATAAATACAATTTCAATACTTTTAGCCATGAGTTTTTTAGCACAAGTTAGGTGCCTACTGAACTAACAAACAGGGAATTCTTCCCCCTTACCCTACAGGACCATCGGCTACTTATCACGGGCCTAATCGACCGAGAAATCGGCCCAAACTTCGCATTCAATACAGAGGCTCATCTATTTTTGTAGGCATACGAACTAAAACACGTCATCCCCTTTGAGTCTGTTTGTACTAGAAAACAAGGAAGGTATTGATTTTGAAAGGGCTGGGCCGTTGCTGTCTACGTAGCTATCTATAGTACAGCCATAAGGTAGAACATGTATATACTTAGCAAAATATAAAAGCGTTTGAGCAAAAGGTAGTATGGGATCCAAAATACATCATAACATTTCAATGAACAGTTATAATTATGTGTGTTTGAGGTGTGTAAAAAGACACACCACATAGCACAAATATTATATAATATGAAGTAATATGTTAAATACACATTCTGGTCTGAAAACTAAGTAACTTTTAGCTAAAAAAATCTGGGAAATTACTCTTACTTTTAGTGTGAAAAATTATTGATGTTAGACTAGCAAAATATTATGCTTCGTTCATAAAGGAGCCTAAGTGGTATTTAAAGTTTAGTCAGCACATTTAAAACTACATTGCGAGAAAAATACATAAAGAAATGTTGGAATTATGACCTTCAACACCTTCATAACCTGAAAATTCACAGGTATAGTTTAGAATATACAATCACAATGATAGGATATACTTGTGACTTTCAACTTTGTTAAGAGACTTTGTACACCCGTTAAGTAATAATGCAAGGCTTTATGCAAGGCGTTGATTTGCATCCTCGTCAAATTCAAGGAGTTAATAAAATAAATTGGTTTCGTTTTTTTTTTGACGTGATTTTCTAATTTGAGCCATTGATATAGCCGCGCGACAACTCTCTCTCTGCCTACCGCATACGCAACTGGGCGATTCTGAATTTTGCAAGAGGAGTATTCTGGAATACTGTTATTTTATAATTGCAACTAAAAAAACAAGTATTTACCAAGTATTGGCCAGGTATCGTAATAATATTTGATTACTTCTATTTTTTTATGACAAGCTCCTAAAAGACGAGTATGCAAATCAACAGCTTGTATATCCCTAAATTAAAGACAGTTGAAAAGAGATAAACTTAACATCAACAAACCAACATAATCTAAATCTTCCTCACCCCACATGTAGTAGGTACAGTCAGAAGCAATAATTAATTCTCATGTGATTTATTCGAATATTATGCGAGCATATACATGTACAGTCGGCCCCAACTCCAAGTGTCTACCGCGCGTTAGATTTATGCATCTATGGTAATACATGGTGATGTAACAGGAACATTTGCGTTTCTAAATAAAAACGGTACAACGTTATCTTTGCTGAGTGGATTTTAAAACTTTCTTCAGTTTCAGGTGCATTTTTATTTTTGTGATTTATTCGCTTACTTGCATATTAATTAGTGTTGCTGTCTGTTGGTTTATGACTGTGTTTTATGGAGGAGTGTAGATAAATATTTTAAGTTGTTAGTCCAGGATAAGAAACGGTAATTTTGGTTCTGTTTTCTACTGTAACTTGTAATATTTCAACGCGCATGTACAATAGAAAATTTTTAGTATTTTTTATCTAGATATAGATCTATATACCATCACGCCTGTATTCCCCGAAGTGTTAGGCAGGGGTGTACCAATACACCTCTGCCTAACCATGCGGGGAATACAGGCGTCATGGTATGTAAGTATGTCATCGGGGCATATTTTTGTCAAAACAGTACTACAACGTAAATGCATCGGTAACATCGATATTGTTAATTTCTGTTAAAGATATTATTCTAATCAGTCATAAGCACTCCTAAAGGTTACAGGCAAATAAACAGGATAATTTTTCATCGTATAGTAAAGTCTTTATTCCAATAATAACATCAGTAAAATTAACATCAAAGGAAAATTACTAAACCTAGCTTTAAACCCACTTTTTGAAAAGATTTAAAAGTAACTAGATATAAGAAAAAAAATACGTGTGAAAACGATATATTTTAATATAAAATTACTTGTTGCTCCGGCAAACGTTGTTTTGCCTTATAAATTATTTGTAGGGCTAATTAGATTACGACCGATTCTCAGAACCTACCGACTATACTTATCAAATTTCATGAAAAAACGGTCACGCAGTTTCTGAGGAGTATAGCAACTAACATTGTGACACGAGAATTTTATATTTGTACCCAAACATAGCTAGCACCTTTCACAGTAACTTGACCATACCCTTAAACGCAAATAACAGGTGCGGTTCGGTTACCCCTTCATCGTTGTATATTTAGTAACTAGCTGTTCCCCGCGGTTTCACCCTCGCTGCTTAGCACCTGTTGGTCGTAGCGTGATGTTACATAGCCTATAGCCTTCCTCAAGAAATGGACTATCCAACACTAAAAGAATTTTCCAATTCCAACCAGTAGTCCCTGAGATTAGCGCGTTCAAACAAACAAACTCTTTAGCTTTATAATATTACTAGCTGTTCCCCGCGGTTTCACCCTCGCTGCTCAGCACCTGTTGGTCGTAACGTGATGTTACATAGCCTATAGCCTTCCTCAAGAAATGGACTATCCAACACTAAAAGAATTTTCCAATTCCAACCAGCAGTTCCTGAGATTAGCGCGTTCAAACAAACAAACAAACAAACAAACAAACATACTCTTTAGCTTTATAATATTAGTATAGAAGTATAGATAAAACATTTCAAGTTCCTATTTTGCTTGTCTGACGCAAACGACTAAAATTACAAGTCAATTTAAAAATGATGAAGTAGTCAATCTAAGTAGTAAATTTTTTCGCCATTCTTTTAGCTAAATAGTCCAGGCCGACTTGCGTCGGTTGCATCGCGTGCCATTCATTTGCCATTCATTCTGTTTCCAGGGTGTGTGCCAAACCGGCATTTACTGGGAGTAATACTGTTACTGGCATGCTAATAACATGTTTAACTTATTTGTTGCACACAACAAGTGCATGTTCCAGTAAAAATGTTTTTGTTTTGACTAACAGTTTTGTCTTGTAGTACCGACAGTGACATGGACATACTATAGAGCCTGTTTATAGGAACAAAACCTTTTAGAAAAGTGAGAACTTGAAAGATTTTTGGTAGGGGCAAAACTTATTGGTTTCGTCACCGACATGCGAATGTGACGGCGGGCGCCGCGCGGATTCACCCACATGGTAATAGGTCGTAAAGTTTTTACTTCTATCATGTTAGCAGTTTCAATAACTGTTTTTTTTTAAATATCTTGTGTGTAAGTTACATCTTTAGTTACTGATCCGATACCCTGGGGCATGGCGTGATGGTAGTTAAACTATTCCTCATTAAACTGGCTATCATATTATACAAAATAACTATTCAGCTTTATTTTATTTGTATAGATAATGTTAAACAAGATATTGTTAAAAGCTTATATTATTCGCCAGACATTTTCAATGGGCATGGGATGAAACTTCAGCCTTACAACTTACAACTTTAAAATGTTTTATAGAATAAAGATTTGTTGTTTGTTTGTACCGAATAGGCTCCGAAACTACTGGACCGATTTTAATAATTTTTTCACCAATTCATGGCATTATTACCCCTGAGTAACATAGGCAATGTAACATCACGCTACAACACACGGGAGCGGACCAATAACCAAAGACGTAACTTAACGCGGGTGAAATGAGCTACGCAGGTGAAGTCGCGGGCTGTGCGCTTGACTGTATACTCGTATTTAGGTATTTCTCTATTTTCTCTCTCTCCAATAATACGAAAGGATGACCCGTCCATCCACCCGGATTACTCATTTACCCGCCTCTCTGTTCCCTGAAAAGTATAACCTAGGTATATTCAGTGAACCGGTTCATCCTAAGTAAGCGTGTTCCACCTTAGGCCGCATCACCACTTAAGATCATGTGACTTGCAGTTAAACGTATTACAATATATAAAAGGATCTATTTTATCAACACAAAACGCTATGCAAAATGTTGTCTTTGTGTAAACCTCGCCTAACTATCATAGATGTCAAGTCATAAAGTAATCTTCATCGATCACTCTGCTCGTAGCTCAATAAACTGGCTGTAAGGTAACAAATAAATTGGTTCAGTATCAACAGCTCAAGATAATTGGCCCTTAAGTGTGGCACAATAGACTCGGACAACAGTTGCATCAGCTTAATGCGCTTTGTTAACTCAATTGTAAGGTCTGGGTCCAGTGGGCCATTTATTAATTCTTTTGATAGAGCAACGGATGAATTGGTCAGGTACTAGATTCTGCACTTGACGTCGTCTGCATGATAGTCAAGCCAACGGTAATCTATACTAAAATTATAATGTTTGTGAGTGTAGGGGGTAATCTCTGGATCCATTCCGATTTAATTGACCCATAGAAAGCCACGTTATTTGTGAGTGTCATTGGCTATAAAACATCCCGCTACGACACAGTGATAGTAAAGTATATCATACATCTATCATAGCACACACTTGTAATCCGTCCAGTACTGCCAAAGGTTACCTCGCACAAACAAAAAACCAACAAAATGTACCTTTACTCCACCAACGACCGATTTCTGGCTGATTTCTCTGTCGGCGAGAAGAAATCTGTTAAAAATTGGTCAAAAATTCGGCCGTAGGCGAAGAGTTTGGATTCGACTTAGCTTGAGATAATAGTATTCTCGTCACCATTTTTTTTGTTGCCTCACTTCATGGATTTCTCCTGTATCGTGAGTGTGTATGTTAGTTGCCACTAGAGTTTGGCGATTTCGTGCACATGAATGCTAGTTGGGTTAGGTTAGCAGACGGAACAACGGATTATAAAGTAGCCAATGTTCTTATCTGCATCTCAAACTACCTATTGGTCAACTGCCCCGTTAACCTAATGGTCCTTACGGCGACTTTGATTCCCAAGTCGAGCAAAGTGTTATTGGGGTTTTCCATGAAGTTTTAATTAGCAGCTTGGAGTTAGGATTTGTGCCAATCGGGAAATAGGCTCGCCCCTATAACATGGGACCTAAACATACCAGCAAGCTCCACAGCTTGCTAGGCAGCTTGCTTGGAGGCAAGGATTAGGCAGAGGTGTACCGATGTACACCTCTGCCTAATCCTTCGAGGAATACAGGCATGAAGGTATGTTATGCAATTGGTCAAACATGACGCATGATTCTGTAGTTTTACCGCGTTCATCGCGTCATCATTCGTAACAGACACACAGACATATCTTTGCGTTCATAATAGTAGTGTCGATTGACTTGTTATGATAGCGCACTCGTCTGGTGATGAGTGCGCTAAGCGTAATGATGTTGTCCTAATCTACTCTGATGACGAGATTAGGAGAACATCATTACGCCTGCGTTCCTCGAAGAGGGTTTGATTGGAGTTTGTAGTATATTATTAAGCGTTTTACATACATACATACACATACATAAACTCACGCCTTTTTCCCATGGGGGTAGGCAGAAACCACAGAACGCCACCAGCTACGATCCTTACATACTACTTACGCCTCGTCCACGTTCATATTATGCCTATTTCTAGGGGAGGCCTATGTCTAGCAGTGGACGTTGTTCGGTTGATATGATGATGATGATTAAGAATAGACATAAGTTTTAAATAATTATGAGGTACGTTTGATATTTTATTTAATTGTACCAGCTAGATGATTATGATTGTAAAATGTAAATGATTTGTGAACCATACAAGAGGAGTGCCTACCTATAAAAACTACAGTACGTGATGTTCTGTATGTAGCTTTTTCCTGGAATATAGTTATTATGTCTTACATTAAAATCATCCATACTTCCATACTTTATGATCAAAAATGCGAAAGTAACTCTATCTTGTCTGCCTGTAAAGCTTTCACGCCTTTAAACCACTGAACTAATTAAGATGAAATTTGGTACAAAGTAAGTGCGACTGCGATAATCGAGTTTACGCGGATGAAGTCGCGGGCAAAAGCTATTAAACATGTACGAATGTCTTTTAAAATGATAATTGTTATTAACTATAATTATCTGCTCTGAGTAGCCATTTCCAGTTTTTACGCAAATAATTTCGAAATGTACGTAGATAAGGCAGAAGAGTGTAACTGAAAATTCAGTATTTTTTTTTATCAGAGTGTAAGTAATAGTTTGACGATGGTTCGTAGGGGCAAAGATTATTATACATTATTATTATTATAGAAGACATTATCTCTTCAGGTAAAATGCAAAACGTGTCTTCTATGGCTGCATAAAAACACATTGTATTCAATGCTCATATTTTGATTGTAACTGAACTTTTGTCAATCTCTCCAGCACTCATACAGACCACTTTCAAAGGACCATTTGCAAAGGACTATTTCCAAAGGGCCATTTCCACGAGGTTTATTTGAGCAAGACGTGCAGTGGACATCCTGGAGGAGACGCTTGTCCACTCACCTTTATTCAACAGCCTCCATCTCCGCTTCGAGACACTGAGCAGACGCTGCCGCACCTACACCGGACACAGTCCATCGCGAACACTCCGACGGCACCGGCGACGCGCCGGACGCAACACGGACACGACACGGCACTCGGAAGGGACGAGTCTGACCTATTTGTCTTGTTAAAAAAATAAACAAATCGATAGACCGGAGCAAAGCGAGCGTCCACCGACAGGAAACCGGGATAAAAGCGAGGTGCCTCGTCCGGTCGTCGGAGACGCGGCGAGGGTTGCGGGGGTGGCAGCCGGAAGACGCCCGCCACGCCCCGGGGCGGGGCTTGTGCTCGCCTGCGCGGGTTATCCCGGCCTGGCTCAATGGTAGTTGAGCAGAGACGTTCCGCTTACCAACTAGTATCAAGTACCAACTTTTTGGACTCTTTGTACTCTTAGGTACACATTGTGAGCTCTATCTTTTGAAGGTGAAACTAACAAAACACTTGAAAGTTGAACTTTATATTTATATCTTTTCCGCTGACTGTACCTACTCACATAACGTACGAGTATATCAATTTTCTATTTACGCACACATTATTATTTTATACATATTTTTCCAAAGCATCAGGCTAGTGTTTTCTCATCAGTAAGGCAGTACCTAAGCGCTGGTGCTATTTATTTTTGTATGCATAAGATCAAAGAATTAAAACAACAAAATACACAATTGTTAAACCTAGGTCACTAGTATGGCTGATTTTTTAATCCCCGACTCAAAAAGAGGGGTGTTATAGTTTGGCGTGTCTGTGTGTCTGTCTGTGGCACACTAGCTCTAAAAAGACCGAGTTGAATGCGGTTTTTTATTTGTAAGCAAGTTTCTTTGCGGTGGTCCATACATCTGTTTTATCAGAATCGGTTCAGCCGTTTCAAGGTTATCAATTTTTTGTTAGCTGCGGTAGGGATCTTGTTTCTTCCGTCGGGCTTCTTTTTTTTAAATTTTATTACTTGTTTCTTACTCTTGTTGTAACTTACATCGTTAACTTACATAGTTTGATGTTTAGTCTGAGTGTTGTGTTGTAGCTAGAGGTCCTGGGTTCGATTCCCAGGTCGAGCAAAAAGTGTAATTGGGTTTTTCTATGAAATTCTCTGTAGCAGCTCAGAGTTTGGATTTGTGTCCGGTTAATGGCAATAGGCTCGCCCCCTATTACATGGGACCTAAATATACCGGCGAACTGTGTACATCGGTACACCTCTGCCTAACCCTTCAAGGAATACAGGCGTGATGGATGATGGTACTTGTTTCTTGGCTGGGCTATTTACAATGTATTCTAATCACTTACATTTAAGTGAGACGTCTTTGTATATTTTTTTTACATTTAATTGTAAAACGCAACAAACACAACTACCGACGGCTAGTTACTGCAGTTGTTGTAATGTTTTTTTAAACGACCTGAAATAAAAGTCAGTAAGTAAGCCAGTAGTAAGTTTGCATGTCTTCTTAAAGACATAACAGGTATAATTATTATACCGGTATAATTTGACGGGCCTGTAATTAGTCTAGTGGTTAGTGGCCCTGACTGCTAAGCCGGAGGTCGTGGGTTCGATTCCCACACAGGACAAACTTTGTGTGATGAGCATGATTGTTTGTTCTGTGTCTGGGTGTGATTTATCTATAATATGTGTGTATTTATAAATTATATAAGTATGTATATCAGTTGTCTGGTTACCATAACACAAGCTCTGCTTAGCTTGGGATCAGATAGCCGTGTGTGAGTTGTCCCAAGATATTTATTTATTTATTTAGTTATTATAATAGGACACATCACTTAACCGTTAACTGCACATCATCATCATCATCATCATCTCAGCCATAGGACGTCCACTGCTGAACATAGGCTTCCCCTTTAGATCTCCCCATATACCGGTAACCGGCGCATACAGACCAGCTAATTTTGTAACAATTAAGAAAAATGATTGATGAAAAACATATTTATGTTTTACTTGCTTCTACCCGCGACTTCGTGCGCGTTTAAGTTGAACTATTGTCCCACGGGAACCGTACATTTAGGGGTAAAAAGTATCCTATGTGTTATTCCACTCTACAATCTATCTCAGTGCCAAAAGTCATCCGGATCCGTTCAGCCGCTTAAGCGTGAAACAGTAACAAACATCCATGCTCACAAACATCCACAATTATAATGTTACTAGGAAGTACGATTTTGTTTTAATCTCAGAAATTACAGGCCTGCCGGGGCTGCGGGTTGTTCGAAAGAGATACCGCGCCCTCGGAACGCAAAGGGCACATGAAGGAACATAGACGGGTTTTAGTCAGTAAAAGTCTGACACTCCCTCCCGCCCCGCCCAGGGCGGTAGAAGTTATTTGATGATTTCCCGTCTATAAAAAAAAAGAATAAGAAACTACAGGTATAATTTAAAATGATTTTTTTTGCGTTGTATTACCTGTTTTCCCGGGAACGTTAAAGGCATAACATTATGCTACGATACACGGGAGCGGAGCAGTAAGCAGAGGCAATAGGTCAATGCGGGTGAAACCACGGGGTATTTTTAGTACATATTAACCATCACCATCACGCCTGTATTCCCCGAAGGGTTAGGCAGAGGTGTACTAATGTACACCCACAGTTCGCCGGTATAATTTTAGGTCCCATGTAATAGGGGGCGAGCGTATTGCCGTTGACCGGGCACAAATCCAAGCTCCGAATTGCTACTGAGAAATTCATAGAAAAAGCCAATAACACTTTTTGCTCGACCTGGGAACATATACATACACAGACATATTGCATATTTTGTACATATTGTAAAGCTGAATAGTTTGTTTAAACGCGCTAATATCCAGAACTACTGGTTTTACTAATAAAATTCTATCGCTTAGAAAGCTACTATCACTGAGTGCTGTATGCCCCGTGGTGTCGCCCGCGTTTACTTACGCCTTTGGTTATTGCACCGCTTCCGTGGGTCGTAGCGTGATGTTGTAAACGTATAAACCTTCCTCTTAAATTACTCTATCTACTAATAAAAACCGCATTGAAATCTAAGCATATAGCCGGCTGGAAGCGACTTTGTTTCGTATACTAAGCATATAAACATCATTATATTAAGGATTAAGAGAAAATTTTGTCAAATAGTCTTGAGTAAAAGCTAGTAATTATACAAACTTGTTAAAGCTTATAAAACACACACACACCCTATCACGCCTGTATTCCTCGAAAGGTAGGGCAGAGGTGTACCAATGTACACCCACAAATGGCCAGTATGTTTAGGTCCCATGTAATAGGGGATGAGCTTATTGCCGTTAACCAGGCACAAATCTTAACTCCGAGAACTACTGAGAATTTCATAGAAAAACCCAATAACAATTTTGCTCGACCTGGGAATCGAACCTAAGACCTCTTGCGTAGCAGTAGCGTTTAGCAGTACTAAGCTAACGAATGAAATTTAAAGAATTTTGGCAGAATTGATCAGATTCTGTTTCGATTAAACGCGCGGCACAGTAATCGTCAGGGCAGCACGGCAGTCGGCGCTCAATTCTGCCATTCGTAGGTAATTAGCGATGCTCAATGAACGGCCGGTAATCGCGGGGGCCCCTCGGGGCGGTCCGGGCCACCCTCTTTAACGCCTCTGGGCGATAACGAGCAATGCTCAGCGTTTTTATCACGTGCCCACGTTTTGTTTGGGATTGAGACTTGTATAAACATTTCTGTGTGTTTCACAATTTAACGAATTAGACCTTAATTTTTTATGTTAAAAAAAATATACCATCACGCCTGTATTCCCCGAAGGGTTAGGCAGAGGTGTACCAATGTACACCCACAGTTCGCAGGTATATTTCGGTCCCATGTAATAGGGGGCGAGCCTATTGCCATTAACCGGGCACAAATCCAAACTCCGAGCTACTTACTACTGGGAATTTCACAGAAAAACCCAATAACACTTTTTGCTCGACCTGGGAATCGAACCCAGGACCTCTAGCGTAGCAGTCGTGCTTAAAACCACTAGGCTAACGAGGCAGTTAAAGGTAATTTTTTATGTTATCTGATACACACACATACTATCACGTCTGTATTCCCTGAAGGGTTAGGCAGAGGTGTACTAATGTACAGCCACAGTTCGCCGGTATGTTTAATCTGGATGGAAACGAACCCAAGACCTCTAGCGTAGCAGTCGCGCTAAAGACCACTAGAGTACAAATGAGCACGTGCTATGCAATGCACGTGATTGAGTGACAAATCCATCTATCCAAACTTTCGTGTCTAACAATCTAGTACATCATCATCTGCCTAGCCTTTTCCCAACTATGTTGGGGTCGGCTTCCAGTCGAACCGGATGCAGCTGAATATCAGTATTTTACATGGAGCGACTGCCTATCAGACCTCCACAACCCAATAATGGGTAATACGATACTCTTGATAAGACTGGTTGTCAGACTTTCTGGCTTCTGACTAACAGTAACGACTGTCAAAGATCTACAAATGACAGCCGGGACCAACGGCTTTACGTGCTTTTCGAGGCAATCTAGTTCACTCCTTTAAAAAAAATCGATACGGAAGACATTTACTTTTAAAAAAAACGTTATCCCAGTCTAGGAATTACTCCTGTATCCTGGATGCGATTACAAACATATGTGTTAACTTACAAACACAAACAAACTGGCCCAGAACAACTAGGTATCTGTTGGCATTATAAATATTTGATACCAGCGACTCGCATCGCAGACCAATCGCTTATGGTGAGTCCACATGACACAGACTTAACACAGACTTCTACAGAATTTTGTCTGTACAACAAATCAGTACCTACAGACAAATGTCGGTGTACCAGAAAAGTCGGAAGTCTGCGTACATGTCTGTACGATTGTCGGAGCAAAACTCATGATTATTGAATTACTTAATTTATTAATTAATATCGAAGTCTGAACTGATGAAAAGTCTGCACAGACATTTGGCAAGTAAAAATTTTTACTCAGACTTTATAGTCTGTGCAGACATCTGTACAGACAAAAGTCTGTATCGTGTGACCCAACGTGTTTTGTAACTTGCTTGCCACTCTATTCCTAAACCACTGCGCCTGTTGCAAACCACAATTAAGAGTAGTGATCAGGAAAGCGTAGAGGCGATGAAGCTCAACGGATCCCGGAAACCGATTCAACTGTCTTAGATCCCGCATCGAAATAACTGTACTTTATATTTAAGTGTCATGTAACATTTTTTACACACATTAAGTATAAATATGAATATGAAATTAATTAGAACAGAAGAAGATAGATACTTGCTAGTAAGATACTTATTGGTGAGGTTATTCAGAAAGGTCGGTGGCGCAGTACTCGTAACCGGCGTGCTTGATGTATAAATGTGAACGAGGCGAAAGGAGTACGTACGGTTTCTGCCTACACCCACGGGAGAAAGGCGTGAGTTTATGTATGTACTAAGAACAAAAGAAGAGTAAGAAAAACTTATTTCCCGCTCCATTTAACGTAGAGACTAGCCAACTGCGCGTAAAGTTCATAGTGCAGAACACAGTTCGCTGCACTCTCTCCCTACACTTTCGTATCCCGATGTGTCGGCCACACAACACGACGAGAGAGATCTGGGCCAAGACTAATTTACGTGCATCGCAACTTCTGCGAACCTCGTGGGTGTCAGACCTCTAACTCCGGGCTATTACTGAGAATTTGTCAACAGTACAAACTTGATAACTGGATTAAGTTATCGAATTTGTCTGAAGTGGTACTTATGGCGATGCATTGTGAACGTATAGTACCTACAACTATCTAAGGTGTTATGAGACAATTAAGTAAAATAATTTGTGACATAATTGTGCGCCACTGCTGCCGCCATCACCTGTGTCTGAACACAGGCACAAACTGCACAGAGTTACACAGATTCTACAAAACTGACTACGGTCGGTGCCTATTAGAAAATACAGCTATATCTGTCATACACAAGAACTGAGGTATTGGGATTACTCTATAGTACTTGCTTTTGTCCGCGACTTCGTCCGTGTAAATATCGGTTATCATGGACGCAGACGAAATCTCAGAGTAAAAAGTAGCATATTATGTCCTTTCTTGGGGTTCCGACTTCAGCAGTTTATTTGTAAAAGTATAACAAACAAATAGAGTTATTATCGCATTTACATAATTTTATAATAGTACTAGCTGTTGCCCGCGACTTCGTTCGCGTGGCTTATTTCAACCTCTAGGATACGTCTCGGGTTACCGCTCCCGTGTGTCATAGCGAGATGTAAAATACCCTATAACACTTACATAATTATAACGTATTTTCTATGGGTAAAATATTTTTTTAAATCGATTCAGTAGATCCAGAGATTACCCCCTTGTGCCCCGCGTTATCACCCGCGTTACGTTAGGATTTTGGTTACTTTTCCGTTCCCGTGGCTCAAAGCGCGATGTTATGTTGCCTATAATCTGTTATTCTGAGGCAACTGAGGTAAAGGCTACGGAATGTCACGCAGAGTCATTATTTTGCTGCGAAGTTATTTTAAAACTGTGATATCTCCTAAGATATTTATTGAAATTAAATGATGTAAAGGGCAATTTTGTTCAAAATTAAACACTTGTGATGAATAACGTATTTATGTTGATAAGGATTAATACTATGTTTATAAAAACACCTTCGCAAATAATGCATTATTTTAAAACAAATTGTCTGCCCATAAAAATGGCTATACTGAGTCAACCTTTAAAGTTAGGCATGTACTACCGCGGACTTTTTTTTAGAATATTTTAAGAGGAACAATTCTCTGATACATTATTTTTGCGTTACTTTAACCGTTTACGCAGCGCACGCAACAAAAGCCCTAAAAAAGAATATTTTTTCCCCGTTTTTGCCACATTTTTCATTGATGCTCCGCTCCAATTGGTCGTAGCGTGATGTTATATAGCCTATAGCACTCACGAATAATGTAGCTTTCTAACAGTGAAACAATTTTCAAAATTGGTTCATTACTTCCAGAGATTACCCCCTACATACAAACTTACAAACTTACAAACAAATGTTACCTCTTTATAATATTATTATTTTTATTTGGTAACTTATCTCGGGACCCTAGGGTCCCGGGCCTTTGGAAGGCGTACGAGGAGCCGAAGCCAACTCGCAGAGGCCCCTTACATGGCTTTACAATGAAATAGAACACCAGCCGACAATTATCCCTGTTTGCATTATGCAAATGCACCCAAGGACAATCCCCGGCTGGCGCAGGACTATTACAGAATATGGAAACTAAAAATAGGGCTATGGGTTTGGGTGACTAAAATGGACTGGTTTCCTGACACTATGGAAGGACTATGGCTATTATTATTATATTATTATTATTTTGATTCCGTTATTTATCTCGCGACCCTAAGGTCCCGGACCTTTATTATTATTATTAGTATTAGTATTAGTATTAGTATTAGTATTAGTATTAGTATTAGTATTAGTATTAGTATTAGTATTAGTATTAGTATTAGTATTAGTATTAGTATTAGTATTAGTATTAGTATTAGTATTAGTATTAGTATTAGTATTAGTATTAGTATTAGTATTAGTATTAGTATAGATGAATTTCAATCTAGCCTTACGGCCACCGCACACGTCCGACTTTTTGTAGGACCGATTAATTGGATCGTTCAATAGATTCATAGTTTTGTACGACTAACATTTTTAGAACATGTGCATATATTAGAATTTATATAATTCCATTCCACAAAAAAATTGGCCAAAATGTCGCTCGCGGGGGAGACGCTAATACGACTGCAACTAGCATCAATAGTAAATGGTCTAATTGAAATAAATGTTTTGACTTTGACTTTGACTTCGACCTGTCAGCTTTACAAGACTTTCTTATTTCAAACAGCGCTTATCTCATTGAAACATTATCTCTTGTATATATAGCTCATCCAGCTAGAGCCTCTTACATACTTGCTATACACACAGATAGATGACATAGATTTAGTCCCTAAGGATGCTTTCAATTAATGCTGCTGTGGCACTGGAGCAGTTCGGGTATCTGAATGCACACGATCGGTTGTCTTTTTGCAAACTGTTGAAAAGAGACGCTTGCCGTACTGCCGTTTTGCGTTCGCGGTACCGATGTCACACGGCATGTTAGACGTGTCAACTGTATGAACCAATATCAACAGTCCGTGTGCTGTTCGATTATTTATTTATTTTTAACATCCTCGTTATAAGCGCTACTGCTTCCCAGATCGTGCAAAGTGTTATTGGGTTTTTCTATGAAATTCTCAGTAGCAGCTCGGAGTTAGGATTTGTGCCCGGTTAAAGGCAAAAACTAGCCCTCTATTACATGGGACCTAAACATGCCAGCGAACTGTAGTTGTACATTGGTGCACTTCTGCCTAACCCTTCGGGGAATACAGGCGCGATGGTATGTTACGTAATGGCATGTGTGTTTATTTACCTTTTTTTTCATTTGCTTTCTGCAATAACAGTTAACAGCAACACAGTCAATCATTACAATTATAAATTGTCAATAACTTATCAAAAAACAGAATAATAAAAATGACAATATTGAATTGAAAAATTAAAATAAAACCGCACTGCTCCAGTGCCGCAGCAAACGCATCATGTTTGTGACACGCTTTGTGGAACCGAAAGCGTGTTACTGTCGGGGTAACCTGAATATGACTACTACTTTAACTGACTTCAAAAAAGAGAAGGTTCGCAATCGCTTGTATTTTTTTTTATGTGTGTTTCTTCACTTCTTCTTCCTTTTATCAACCGATATGGAAAATACTTTTTAAAAACTTTTATTTAACTTTACACTTATAAATGTTCTGGAATTCTGCAATGTATGTTGTTTATTTAAAAGAATTAGACTTTTACTGACAAACCTTCAGATTAGACTTCAGATCAGATGGTTGGTGGAGCAAACCCGTGTTAGAGTGGATGTTGAGGCAAACGCAGGGTGGGGGCGCCCTGCTGCACGCTGGATTGACGATTTGCAGAAGATAGCGGGCAGTGGTTGGCGCTCTTTGCTCAGCGCACACCAAGAGCAGAGCAGAGCAGAGCATTTACTGAGATTATTGAAAAAAATATCTTGTGATTATTATCATACTTCGCAAAATTGAATACACGCCCAAAGATGCTCGACCATGCTTGAGCAAGCCGACTGCGTGTTCGAGTATGCATTCTATACGTTTGGCATCAAACTGATCAAGCACAGCCGCCGCCGGGGTTTATATTTAACAGAGATGGCTCGCGCATTGTCGAGCATGCCGCCTGCATGCTCGAGCAGTAATAATTTTGGTGGACCATGCGCGAGCATTTTGCAGTTCGGTCTCTGCTGACCCACTTGGTCCCCCAAAGAGCGCCAACCACTGCCTAAATACAGCAATGGACAGCTATTAGGCTCAAATGATTTGATGACTTTCAGATTGGCCCTATAGAAATGTTATCAAAATCGGTTTAATAGCTTGGTTTTTAGATCAAAGTAACTGAAAAAAGAATATGATGTCCGAGTAAACGTAATTGCGTATTTGGCTTTTTGTGGCTTGTCAGTTTATCTTGTTAATCTAAATTCTAAGTAGTGTCACCGATAGGAAGAAGATACTGAAAAGCCAAAATAACGCTTTTTACGTGCTTTGAGGCGGTTACCTTCTGACACTATTTATGACAATTAAATGCATTCAAGGTGATTTTTATTATTTAGCACCGACAGCATACTTCTTATAAGTCACTAGTTTTTACCCGCGAGTTCGTCCGCGTGAACGGTGCATAGTTGAGTGTGACCAACATATTTCAATATTGATACCAGGTTCAGTATGCCTATTAGTAAAGTTTGGTGATTCTTACGTACGTATGTTACTCGTATTGCTAAAGTGCAACTAAGCAGCGCTATAATGTTTATGACAAAATTGAATCGATCGATTGGCCTAGTCACCAATATGAGTAAAAGGAATGAATGTAAACCGTACAAAAAAATACCAGTAAACGACAGAGGAAAAAAAAAATATACTGTTTTGTTAAAAATTTTACATAATTTAATTTACGTAGTAGCAAATCAAAAAATCAGCATTTTTTATTTAATTTAAAAACCACCAAAAGTATCTACTGATTGCACACCAAAATAGTTGCCTCAAAATATTGTAATGTTGGCAATAGGCAAGACGCATCGCTATTAATTGAAAAGCGGAGCTTTTTTATGTTACGGTGAGTGTGATTCATTGAGAATTATTAATAATTGTTTCTTAATACGCTTAGGCAGCTAACTGCCTAAGCGTATTAAGAAACAATTATTCTACCTAAGTAGAGGCCAGAACAGCTAGGCTCAAAGGTTTAAAAAAAATAACCACGAAGGGGATGGCGGTGTCTAAGAACCTGTCCGATTCGGGGTGCCTCAAGTTCTATCTGACAATAAAAATATTTCGTGGCATTATTAATAATTAACAATTACTTACACTTATCGTAACAAGCGTTTCATTTGATTTGCAATCAGTTTACTTGATATTAAAATAATCTTTCGAGCCATTACCGCTGACTTAGCGTAAGCGACATTTTTACCTAAACTGCGTTTTTCATCGCAAACGACATTTTAAACTATAACGGACCATGCCTCGTCGACCTTCCCGCCAAAATAAATCAGTTATTTAAGTTATAGCAAATTCTAATTCACTTTAATAGCGCAATTATTGGCAAAAATATTTAAAAAACCTTTCTCCTGTAAAATTATTGGGATTGGAATGGGTAAAAAAATTAAACTCGCGTCAGGACACGTGACCTGATCGAAAATCTTACGAATTTATCGTACACAAATATGACAATTCACGTCAGCGTCTTTAGCGTTTCCACTTCTGCCGGCACTCCCGGAGTGCAACCCGTCGTTTTATTTTATTCGAGATGTGTAAGCTCTTGACTCTAGTCTTGGTCAAAGGTGACATACATTAAGTCTACGTTAGAGTGAGCTTACCCAGAAGAAGCCTGTTCACTCTAACTTTGAAGAGATTACGGTTGAATGCGTTCGGAAATACAGACGCAGGTAGAGAGTTCCACTCCTTTGTACGGTTACCTTTGTCCAGACTGGGACAAGCGATATTTTTTAAATAATTGCTGTCTAGGTACAAAATAAAATTACTTGAAGTTTGTTCTTCTGATTCATTATAGCGCGTCCGTTTGGCATTTTCCAGAGCAAAATGGTCGATTAAATTATAATTATATCGAAAGGAAATGAATTATCCTCTTACAAAAAAAAATGTGTATTAGTTATTACTAAAAACATTTAGTAGTCAGTGTGTTTATAAATAAGTATCAGTAGACGAATCAAATTTCGAAGAACAACCCATAAAATCCACGCTAAGCTAACATAATATTCTACGTAAAACTGCAAATAAAACGAAAACAAAAGACCGATGACTAGTCCGACTAATAAATTAATTGACGTCTAATACATCAACACATTGATTTTGGAACACACGACACCTGGCCTTTTTAGGGTTAGGTGAAGGTGCGGCCAAACATTGGCACCGCCCAGTCACATTGGATCTCTCTGCCACTGTTGCATCTTCGACATAGGAGATCATTTAAAACTAGCCTTTCATACTAACTAGGGATGCCTCGATACGCTTTTTTGCCGCTACGATACCGATACCCTTATAACAATATCGGCGATACCGATAAAGATACGCCTATTGAATTCAAAAAGGAAGGTAGAATAAATAAAACACAATTAATTAATAGTTTTAGTAATCAAAATTAACTTTTATAAGATTTTTATTTAAAAAACAAAGTATTCTTAAGTTTTGCGGGCAAAGGCGATTTCGCAAGTCTGTTTGAATAAGACCTGCGGTGGAAAATAGTCTCTCAGATGCGACAGAACTTATTCGGAAAGTAAAGTATATAATACCGCCGATACCGATATATCGGCAAACCCGAAGTATCGCCAATATATCGGTATCGGTATCGGATGCATCCCTAATACTAACCTCAAATAGTTCGTACAGAGGCTGAGAAAAATAATGGAATATTGGGGTTCCGAATAAAATAGTTGTTGGCATAGAATCGATTTCTTGTCGATAAACAAAAGGTAGGTTGCGTGCGTGCGTTAGTAAATATACAAGACATACCTGCCTGCCTGTGGTGCCAAAATATTTGTCTTGGTGATAATTTTTTGATTTCTTTATTGACTTTGTTGTTTGCGGGTCCTAGTAGGTTTGTATAAAGGCGACTATCATTGGGTCTTGCGATTCTACTATTTATGTTGAGTTGTTGTATTAGATGTTTGGTTACAATAACAGAATAAATGGTGTATAGTGTAGGTTTAATAGGATTTTATCACGTTTTTTCAGTCCTTGTATTTACTGCTTACAATTTATAATCTAATAAATACAAATAATTCAATTTATAAGCAAATCTTAATTTATTATGTAACATCAACAAAAGGATTGGATTTGACGTAAATGTCGACTGCTGAGCGTAAGGTCCTGTTCGATTCTCAGATAGGGCAACGTGTTATTGGGTTTTACTACTAGAAAATTTCTCAGTAGCTGCCGGAGATGTGCAACGTTGGTCCAGTGCTTGACTCTTTTATATAAGTATTGATCCCTATTCTACCTGGCGTGGTTTATGAAAAAAGTGGGTATTTGTAGGCTGACACTAACTGCTTCGTTTACAAACTAAACTTTTTATTGATTCGTGTTAAGAATCACGAGCATAGTTAGTTCCTTGAATTTGACGAGGATGCAAATCAACGCCCTGTATAATTGAGCCATTCTAAAGTGATGGTGTTCATAGGTTTTTATTTTATTTTGATATAGCGAACTGCCCGCGACTTCGTTTGTGAAGCTTATTTCACTCGCAAAAACTTACGTGTTTGGTCGACGCTCCGCCCCCGTTGGTCATAGCGTGATATTATTATAGCCTATGTTACTCAGGAATAATGTAGCTATCGATTGGTGAAAAAATATTTAAAATCAGTCGGTTGGAGTTTATTCATTACAAATAAACAAACAAATCTTACCTCTTTATATACATAATGTAAAAGTATAAATATAAATTATTATCATGCATCATATTTTGCATGGCGTATTTTTCCAAATATTCACGTTACTTGAGTAATGCATAACATATTTATTTATCAGATGGAAAACCAACAGCTATACATAAATTGGATAAGAAATTGAATATGCTACATTAAGCCAATTACAGGTTCTCAGGCTTAGAAATATAACAGTTACATAGAGATCTTAAGGACCACTAGAAGCAGAGCAGAACAACAAAAAAAAATAAGTTAAAGTCACTGTACTATTACTAGTATCACCTTTGAAAACGTCAGAGTATAGCTGACTACGCGTATATATGCTTCTTAAAATAAAGTGGTTAGTGGTGGTGTGGTTTAGTTTCTTTTATATGATTTAATGCAACTGCCCCGTTGGTCTCGTGGTCGCAAGTGCGACTGCTGTGCAAGGGGTCCCGGGTTTGATTCCCAGGTCGATCAAAAAGTGTTATTGGGTTTTTCTATGAAATTCGCAGTAGCAGCTCGGAGTTTGGATTTGTGCCCGGTTAATGGCAATAGTCTCGCCCCCTATTATATGGGACCTAAATATACCGGCGAACTGTGGGTGTACATCGGTACACCTCTGCCTATCCCTTCGGGGAATACAGGCGTGATGGTATATTTTTTTTGTATACAGGGTGCTTTGAAATTGCTCGTATTCCTCTCGGGAGAAGAAACTATGACTAATTTAGAATGATTTAACCCCTATCACTTGGGGGTCGAAAATCCGCCATTTTCGAGAAAATCTACTTTGTTTTTATTTTTAGAAAAATCTGAATTTTGGTAATTAAAAATTAAATTACACAGTTTTTAGCTTTAGAGAGGTTGGTCAATTAGTAAGCTATCAGATCATACAAAATTTCAGGCTGAAAAGTGATAAGTTTTTTTTAATTACCAAAATTCGGATTTTTCTAAAAATAAAAACAAAGTAGATTTTCTCGAAAATGGCGGATTTTCGACCCCCAAGTTATAGGGGTTAAATCATTCTAAATTAGTCATAGTTTCTTCTCCCGAGAGGAATACGAGCAATTACAAAGCACCCTGTATATAATTATATATAATGCAAATAATAAATGCCAGCAGAATAGGTAAATTACAAATTGTATAAAATCTTGCTTGCAGTTTGGTTGTCAGAATTTTTGCTATTTGTTCCAAAATGTAATAAAACCGCCATCTATATATTCTATTCGGACCTCGGAACTATAATTTCTCTTTACTAAACGGAGGTCCTTGATTCAGACTGCGGACAACACAGAACGTTTAGTTTGAAATGTTCATACCAGATGGCGCTGTTTTAAATTCAAATAATAAAAAAACGTAATTATTAACAAACCAATAGAGCTTTATTAAAAGCAATTAAAATGCAATTTAGTTATTTGCATTCACTTATAATTGAATACTCATACTAAATAGGCATTTCAAAATTATAATTAAAAAAAAATTAGCCCACCAGCGTCGGGAACAGGATCCAAGCCACCGGTGGTCAGGGCTCCTCAGAAAAGAATCTTCGAACAATACGCGACGTGTTTAGGAGTAGGTACCGCTTTCTGAATCAAGCCCTAGATTCAACCGCCCAACGAGAGCCTCCTTAGGTGTTGGTCGAGGCTCTTGGCTATTATGCCACGCCTCAAAGAGATGTCAGCAAACTTGGAAGGGGCCACTGAGAGCCGATGCCTGCCGGGGCTGCGGGTTGTTCGAAAGAGATATCGCGCCCCCGGAACGCAAAAACTTTGTTTGTGTCAATAAACTTTTTTTCTTTCTTTCTTTCTTTCTTTCTTTCTTTCAAAATATCACAGAGATCACATAATATTCATACTATTTCTTTTTTAAGCATCGGATATCATCTAGTTACATCTTCCGCTCTAAGCGGCGCGGAAGAGGGTCAGACTCTTACTGACTAAAACCCATCCGTGTACCTTCTATTGCGCTTTGCATTCCAGGGTCGCGGTAACCCTTTCGAAAAAAATAGACAACCTTGGATAATATTCATTCCTACGTTAGCTCTACTGGATTTCTATAAAAATCTGAATTTGAGTAGATAAAGGCAGCACAAGCTGAATTTACCTTAATTCGTTATGGCAAGGTAATTAAAGAATAGACCGGTACCTAAACCAATCCTACTATCTAAAGAATTTCAAATTTAATTCGCAATCTATCCTTGTGCCACATTCAATGCAGAATTTTCAATAACAAACAACTGACAAATTATGGAATAGTTTGGGTACAAATATGACTTTTTAGTCGCCAAAACACGATGCAGCATCGGAGCAATCGCTAAAATGCGCGATTTGGAAGCTGCGATCGAACGCAGAGAGTCGCCAAGTATCGATATAGTTGCAAAAACGCCGATCGCCGCTACTAAAAGTAGCATGTGTGCTTAGGTCCTAAAATGTTTTATTGTATTTTATATAAGACTAACTCGGCTGCCCCATTTCAAAACCTAGCAAGGACCTAAAACTAAATTTTATAGAAGAGCGAATAAACGTAAATTAGATCAGAGACGAGTAGTGCATTTACTGGGTATCGATGATTAAATTTCACCGCTTTAATGTGAGTTTTCAATGCTGGCGTTTTTGTATTTGGCAGGGACGTATATGCTTGGTTAGCAAAATTATGCAATAAAACGATTTTTGGAAAAAGTGTCCCTTACTAGGTTTTGAAATGGGACAGCCGAACTGTTAAGGAAACACACGTAATAAGGCTAGTACTTACTATATAATGCAAACGCAAATTGTGTCATGCAGCAAGTGCTTACATACCCACATTTTATTAAATGTTTGTCGTCAAATATTCTTTTTCGAATTTGGCCAAAGTACAGACTCAGTGTCAAGAAACGTTTGGAATCTAGACGGCATCTCATCTCAGCGACAATCAATGTCAAAAACTTTTCAAGAATGTGGGTATTTTTGACCAATTTAAACTAAGATTAGAGTGCGATCTTTGTTCATTTTACGAGAATTGCCCCTCAGTAGTTTTGCGGTAAAAATGTGCTACCAATAGCAGTTACGCGATCGTAAACATTTGAATAGTTAGTTATTTCAGTTAACAGTACGCGGGAGCATACACACTCACCCAGACATAATTATCTACTAATGAATGTCATGGACAAACTTTCAACATTGCACATCTAACCACATTTAAAACATTTTCATGAATGAGCGAAATGCCCGAAGAATGTAAACACTCACATTAATTCTTCAATGCGGTCGATAAATTACCTAAGACCTAACTACTAATAACATTTAGAAACAGATTATTCAATTAACGTGTACCTAATTACGTAGGTATTAGTTTTCTTTGAACGGAACTGTAATCCAATTTTACACCCGATTCATACTGAAGACATTTGGTCCCGACACTGACCTAATGCTAGACGGATGACGCAAAAACTGTAATAATAATGGGTATATTTTTAACTCCACTGTTCTATTCCAGACTGTCGCGGTGTTAATGATACAAGCCATCTTTAATTGTCCACTTATAATACCGAGTTTTTGTAATTACGCAAATCTGTGTAGAAAACCTGTCCAGTGTAAAAATAAAACCCAGCCGTCGCAGACGGTGGTAGGACGCGCTCCGTAATCCAGGAATACTTTACGAAAATATTTTAAGATAACGTCCGAGAGTGAGCGCGCGTCGACGCGGGCGCAGCGAACGCTCCAGCGAAAAAAAATACGCGAAACGATATAAACAAACGCTAATGTAACTGGATGTTTTTGTTCTTGTTGGCTGTGTGTGGTGGTTATAGGTGATGAGAGTGGTGTAGTGGTGAGTGAGCAGTGTGCCATGTTCGCGGGCGGGGGCGCCGGCTTCCAGAAGCAGTCGAAACCACCGTGGGAGAGTACCAACGCCAGCTCTGGTGCTGACATCCCATACAACCGGTGAGTCCTAGAGCCCTAGATATGCTTTTGAAGGTCCTGTGATGACAAGATGATGATAAAACGTCATCATGTTTTGGAACTTACGTTATTGGTGTATTTTTTATGAAAGCTGGCGATTTGTTGTTGTTGAAAACACAAATATAACCTATATTGTATGACTTTTAAAGCTTTGTTGACTGTGGTAATGGTTTCTTTTCAGATAAACAGAAGGTAATTCAAAGATTTTTAGCTGTATTCGTACTATTTTTTTTGAGCACGAAAGAAATAAGATGATTTTTTTTTTACAATCACAAAAACAACATTGAGCGGGTAAGGCCCGATTACACCACCAACTTAGAGTTATTTGGTATCCCGGCTATGTTACCGTGTGTCTTTGAGTTAAGTTTTTGACGCAAACAGGCTATTTAAACATTATTTTTAAGATCACTCTTGGTGACCTATCTTTAGTAGGGTAACAAAAACAGGCGCATCTGTTAAAAAAAAATGCGAGCGGTGTTGTCGTAGCTAAATTCTGGGGCGAAAAAAATTAAAATAAATAATAGTTTAGTATTTTTATTTGCCATCGATACGAGAAGAAGAACTTCAGTTATTTCATACATTTTAACTGCCTACGTGTCACCATGATGTACCTTTATTTAGAACAGGTGATCATCATCATCTGCTTAGCCTTTTCCCAACTTGGGGCCGTTGGGGTCGGCTTCCAGTCTAACCGGATGCAGCTGAATACCAGTGTTTTACATGGAGCGACTGCCTATCTGACCTCCACAAGTCCACTACCCAGTTACTGGGCAACACGATACCTCTTGGTTAGACTGGTTGTCAGACTTCTTGGCTTTTGAATATATCTGTGGTCTGTGGCCCTAGTGTAAAAGGATAATCTCCAAAAATGCAATTTTTGGGGCCACATAGGAAGGGCACCTGATGTCTTTTTACAAAACCGAAGGTAATTGGGGTGTCTAGAATCATTATTGAATCCAATCCATGAAGATGAATGATTCATGATGATGGTTTTTCTATGAAATTCTCAGTAGCAGCTCGGAGTTTGGATTTGTGCCCGGTTAATGGCAATAGGCTCGCCCCCTATTACATGGGACCTAAATATACCGGCGAACTGTGGGTGTACATTGGTACACCTCTGCCTAACCCTTCGGGGAATACAGGCGTGATGGTATACCTATATATATCCATGGTAAAAGTTTTCGTAACAATGTCCTATTCACCCATTATGTCATAAACTAAATATCATCATCATCATCATGGTGCCCCCCGATCCTGCCGGGGCTGCGGGTTGTTCGAACAGATCCCGCGCCCCCGGAACGCAAAGGGCACATGAAGGAACATGGATGGGTTTTAGTCAGTAAAAGTCTGACACTAAGGGCGAGAGAAGTCATTTGATGATTTCCCATCGGTAAAAAAATGAAGTCATTCAATCAATCACTCATTCATCATTTACCAATCACATATTATTCGGAGTCGGCTTAGCACGTTTTCTTCTTCCATTCCATCCTATGAACCATCATAATATCACTGACTTCCTTCTCTTTCATATCATTCTTCAAACAACCCAATTCATTAGGGTCTAAGTTTAATAAAAATATTTTAATTAACTAATTGCCGTTCTGTCTGCACTGATTGTAAGAAGATCAAGGTTTATTGTTTTAAATATCTTCAGATTGAAAAATTCGTTGATCAATCAGAGATCACACTCTCATATAAAATCCCGGTTTACTTAATAAATAGGTACGTTAGCAAAATATTATAAAAAGCAGGTGAGTGTTTAGTTTCTTCTTATGTTTTAGTTTTTAGTGATTGAAATATTAATTTCTTAAAAGTAAGGGGTCAAACACCTTCTCTTAAAACAGTACCATTTTAATATTGCTTTGTTATTTTAGTTGTTTTACTTTTAAGATTTTAGATATTAAGTTGTTGCTGCATAGCCCTTTCCTCTCTCCTATGTTTTTGCTGTGCCCGACAGGGTCCATAATTGATTCTGTACTTTTATATTGTTAAGACCATTATGTACAATATGGAATGCAATAAAAAATTGAGTATGGAGTATTGAGAGTTTATTGTCCTAAGTAAACTCGGTAGCTACGGTTGCGCGTCAAGTATGTCATCGCCTATTCAGCTAATGTAGAGTTTAGTAAGCAAAAAAGTAAAACAATTACATCATGTGGCAATTCTTGTACAATTTTGTCACCAGTGTGATTCTCTAAGCCTCACTTCGAAAGCTAAATTCACAGTGAGATTAAAAAATGGCATTCTGTTAAACACGATCACGCCAGCGACGTCACCACGGCGAACGAATACTAAACCAATGACAAGCTGGTTCGTTATCGAAATGAGCGCGATCACTTTAGTGAGACCCGTTTTCGAGTTTGCATTTTAGAGAATCGCACTAGTTTTGTTTAGGACTAGCTTCTGTCCGCGACTTCCTTCGAGTGAAGGTCGTTTATCGAAATGTTCTTTACTGGCTGATAGCTATTATAAGGATTAAGTTAGACTACTTTTATTATCCAATGTATGCGAAAACTAAATAAGCTCATTCATCTCCAAAACAGTTTAACTGACGCAGATAAAGATTTAAGCCAAAAAAAAAAGTACAAAACTCCTCAGTAAAATAAATTAATAGTTTAAAAAACACAAAAAAACACGCTATAGCTTTTAATCGTGGTCAAAGTTCATTAAAAGACCTTTCTAACAAGTCCAAACACGGCTATGATACGATATTTCATCATGGAAT
Source organism: Caradrina clavipalpis (assembly GCA_932526535.1). Taxonomy (NCBI): domain Eukaryota; kingdom Metazoa; phylum Arthropoda; class Insecta; order Lepidoptera; family Noctuidae; genus Caradrina; species Caradrina clavipalpis. The sequence goes on from OW052087.1 coordinate 22,693,426, forward strand.
GCTAGTGCCTATCTTCCGGCTTTATCATCCGACCTTGAAACCTAATCATGGTCAACGGTCATTACAAGACCTTTCTAACAAGTCCAAACACGGCTATGATACGATCATCCATCATGAAGTTCCAGTTCATATCTTCCGGCTCCATCATCAGATCAGCTCGACAGTACTATGTTATTGTATTGTTATCAAAATCACATACAACTGCCAATTTTCATAACGCTACGATCTTTAGAAGATGGTTAAATTAGTTTTCTTAGATTTGATTACATAGTTACATACATACAATAAAAGCGTGTTAAAAAAAACTCCGCCGATAATCGACTTTTACGGAAACAAAGACACAAGAATAAGCTAGTTTACAATAGAGTCAATGTCGAACTGTAACTGGAGTTAGCGCCATCTAACGCGGGGTTGGTGAAACTCGTTTACAGGGTGACGGTCTCGTTGACGTAGCATTCACAGTTGTCGACTGATACACCCGTCGCGAAGTTTCCGAGTTCGGCCGCTAGTTGGAGCGCTGTGAGGTTGTAGTACAACACTCAATTGTATTAAATAAATGCGTTTATTTCTACCAAAACAAACCAACATTTTGGATATTATTCAACACTAATTAAGTTAGGCTTTAATACTTTATCGCAAAAAGACAAAAGCGCCACTTAAATGAGGATATAAGATAGCACTGAAATACATTTCCTAAGTAACGATAATAATGTATGTAGTACTTATAGTAAAAAAAATAGGAGTGCCTGTGACGTATCAACCCCTGTGAGGTATCCCCCCCCCCCCCCTATCAACAAAAAAAGAACATTCTAAAATGGTCCAAGCGTCTTCGAGTAATGGGGTAACATACATTACAAAAAATTATAAACCCCGACGACGATCGATTGCGACTGCTGTGCAAGGGGTCCCGGGTTCGATTCACGGGTCGAGCAAAAAGTGTTATTGGGTTTTTCTATGAAATTCTCAGTAGCGGCTCGGAGTTTGGATTTGTGCCCGGTTAATGGAAATAGGCTCGCCCCCTATTACATGCGACCTAAATGTACCGGCGAACTGTGTGTGTACATTGGTACACCTCTGCCTAACCCTTCGGGGAATACAGGCGTGATAGTATATTTTATATTTTTTTATAAATCCCGATGAATTGAGAACCTCCTCTTTTTTAACCGACTTTAAAAAAGGAGGTTCTCAATTCATCGGGACTTTTTTTTAAATTGTTAAAAAATGAAAGCACAAAGTAAAAAGATAGGTAAACAATACCAATAGGTTTACATTAATTGTTGGATTACACCTTCTACGATTTTATTCCCAAACTAGTCACATTAGTGGTAACATAAAATATTTGTCGTTAATTACATAATATAAGCAATGTTTTTTTTAAACATTGTGCCTAACTACACATTTCTCTCAAACTCACATACACAAACAGCCAGGCCCAGAACAACTATCTGTAGGTCATACAAATGTTTGTTCCGTGTGGGAATCGAAGTGGCATCACACAGCGCAGCAGCCCGTCTCGCTGAGCCACTGCGCCAACCGTGTCTTCGGATCTATTCTAAGCATAAGGTGCACTGTTATTGTTGGATAAAAGGGTGTACCTACATTTGGCACATTGAATTTGGGTGACGTCACTATGTCAAGTAAGTGCACTCGCTTACTACTTCCTACTGCACGCTACTTCGTCTGCATCAAAGGTGATATACTTATCATCCTGCAGGATCGGTACATTTATACAAGGCGTTGATTTGCATCCTCGTCAAATTCAAGGAGTTAACTATGCTCGTGATTCTTAACACGAATCAATAATAAAATAAATTGGGTTTGATAATTTTTATTTTTTTGACGTGATTTTCAAATTCGAGCTAGCCATCTCGCCAGAGGCTTTAGGCGCTATGTACACATTGATATAGCCGCGCGACAACTCTGCCTACCGCATACGCAACATTTTGCAAGAGGAGTATTCTGGAATACTGTTATTTGATAGTTGCAACTAAAAAAACAAGTATTTATTAGATATTGGCCAGGTATCGTAATTATTTATTTGATTAATTCTATTTTTTTATGACAAGCTCCTAAAATTTGACGAGGATGCAAATCAACAGCTTGTATAGGCACAGTCAATAACAAAAGTAGATTAACGTTTCAGAGGTTTAAATTCTTATTATTGAGCACAATATCAAAGGAAATTCTAAATGGTTTTAAAATTAATTTATAAAAGACTGCCTCGTTAGCCCAGTGGCCCTAAGCGTGACTGCTACGCTAGAGGTCTTGGGTTCGGTTCCCAGGTCGAGCAAAAAGTGTTATTGGGTTTTTCTAAAAAAATCTCAGTAGCAGCTCAGAGTTCGGATTTGTGCCCGGTTAATGGCAATAGGCCCTATATACCCCTACTATGTCCCCTTTACACTACACACACACAGTTTAGATAACTATTTTAGAAAATATCACAGAATTAAAATAACTAGAGCAATAAAATAATGTCTTATGATTTTGATGACGTCTACGGTGGTGGCAGGTGGGGGCGGGGTGGGTCCATGTATGCAGTGCATCGAACGCGAAGTGCCCCAAGGATAGCCGAGTGTACCCTTTGTGAATATTAAGTTACTGCCCGCGGCTTCGTCCGTGTAGTATTGTATGTCTTTGGTTACTGCTCTGCTTCTGTAGATAGTAGCATGTATCTATAGGTAGTATGTAGTAGTAGGTAGGCTAATTAAATGGTGGGTCCACACGACACAGACTTTTGTCTGTATAGACAGCTGCACAGACTATAAAGTCTGAGTAAAAATTTAGTTTTACCAAATGTCTGTGCAGACTTTTCATCAGTTCAGACTTCGATTTTAATGAATAAATTAAGTAATTCAATAATCATGAGTTTTGCTCCGACAATCGTACAGACATGTACGCAGACTTCCGACTTTTCTGATACACCGACATTTGTCTGTACTGATTTGTTGTACAGACTAAATTACTAAAGTCTGTGTTAAGTCTGTGTCGTGTGGACCCACCATAATATATAAAGCTAAAGAGTTTGTATATTTGGTTGAACGCGCTAATCTGAAGAACTACTGGTTCGGATCGAAAAAATGTATTAGTATTGGTTAGTCCTTTAATCGAAGAAGGCTTTACAACATCACGCTACGGCACTCGGGGGAGCAGAGCAGTAACTAAAGACGTAACTTATCATCATCATCATCTGCCTAGCCTTTTCCCAACTATGTTGGGGTCGGCTTCCAGTCGAACCGGATGCAGCTGCATATCAGTATTTTATATGGAGCGACTGCCTATCAGACCTCCACAACTCAGTAATGGGTAATACGATACTCTTGGTAAGACTGGTTGTCAGACTTTCTGGCTTCTGACTAACAGTAACGAATGTCAAAGATCTACAAATGACAGCCGGGACCAAAGGCTTTACGCGCTTTCCGAGGCACGGAGGAAACTCACTATGGTAAATGGTCACCCATCCACAGACCAACCTCGGCAAGCGTGGCTTAACCCGGAAGATCGGTCTATGCGGCTGTAATTATTTAGCCACGAGCTCCTCTAAAGACGTAACTTAACACGGGTGATTAAAAGCACGCGAACGAAGCCGCTGGCAGAAGGTTGTGTTATAATATAGCCTATAGGTACTATTACCCTAGAATAAAACTGAAAAGGGCGGGCTATACCTGTAGCTGTTTCCTCGAGCTACGGCCTTTATGACTTGATGTCGGTGGAGCCATAAGAGGTGAGTTTATTCCTTATAATTCTTTCTATCATAATACAAAAAGATATTTTCATCCGGCTATTGGTTCCAGAGATTAGTTGCATTTAAACAAACAAAAAAAAATATTTTAGTTCAATTTTTTCTCTTTTCCACGCCACGCCTGTTTTCCCCGAAGGGTTAGGCAGAGGTGTACCAATGTACACCCACTGCAGTTCGCCGGTATATTTAGGTCCCATGTAATAGGGGGCGAGCCTATTGCCATTAACCGGGCACAAATCCAAACTCCGAGCTGCTACTGAGAATTTCATAGAAAAACCAAGTAACACTTTTTGCTCGACTTGGGAATCGAACCCGGAACCCCTTGCACAGCAGTCGCACTTGCGACCACGAGGTCAACGGTCAGTCAGTTTTTTCTCTTTATATTTAAGGATTTTTTATACATTAGTATATGCCTGTACATTAGTATTCTATAGTAACCTAAAACATTAATATCAAAATATTACTTCTACTAAAGAAACTTTAGCATAGATTTATGACTTGGTAATGACATATTGGATGCGGGCAGCTCAGGACCGGTTTGTAGCTATTTTTAGGGGAGGCCTATATCCTTATCCAGCCGTCCCATCGGACTATGAGAGTTAGGGAAGTGGGAGTGCACCTTTGTTTGCGCACACACTTGTGCACTATAATATCTCCTGCCTACGTGGCTAGTCTTCGTTAAGATTAGACGCCATGGTCGGAGTCGGTCTGGAGAGTTAAATTTTTACATTTATATCCAGCAGTCGATAAACGTCGATTTACTGATATGATGATGATAATGTACATTATCTTCCATAACCTTACTAAAAAGTCATTTTCTTTTAGGACATTCCTGAAGTATATAAGTACATTTTTGTTTAGTCTTTTTCATGACCTTCACACGTTTACTTTTAGCGCACCCTTATTACGCACGAAATAAAAGTTGATATCAAGTGCTAAAGACTGATGAACTGCCTACCGTATCATAGCAGGAATGTTATGGATAATATGAAAGTTCGGATGTGTGTGGATAATATGTATTCGGATATTTTATGAACAATATTATAATATCGGTTTCAGATACATTTGTGTCGCTTAACTTCAAACTTGGATAAAGCCAATTCTGAGAATTTTTAAGATTTTAGTATGAAAAGAAAGGGAAAAAAATATAATTTTAAACAAATTTATCATGTGTGTATAAATCCGCATAGTTCTTGAGAAATAAACTGTCAAAATCATAATATTTTATCTAAGTCAGATAGATCCATGAGACAGTTTTTTGTCATAGGTATCTCCTAAGAGGGTAGAGTGGATTTATCCAAGTTTGAAGTGAAGGGACACAGTTGTGGATAGTTTCAGTTAAGGATATATTTATAAGGAATTGTAAAATGAATAAATTAAAAGAAAACGCTTTTTCAAAAACCAGCTTTTAATATTGATGAGAGCGCAAAAAAGAATCGAGTTATTCTCAGCAAACCCTTTCATTTGATACCCATATTGTAGTAGTGCATTAAAATTAATTAGTCCACCTTCTTTTCTTTGTGGTTCCGCCATTTTGGATTTAGATTGACGTACCTAACCAAACATTGCCATCTAAACTAAACATGTTGTCATACAAAATTCCATCTCCATCGTTTGAAGACATCTGCTTTAAAATTGAGTTGCAAGATTCTACCCGAACCAACGTACATACATTGCAAGTTAAATATAATCTTGTAAAAATACAAAATAATGGATGACTGACTTGTATGACTGAGTATTTGAAATTATAAAAAGCAATCAAAGGGTCGTGAATTATTCATTTCAAAATTATTCGAAACTTTTATATCAGATTCGGTTCCGATTTCTACAAGATATTATTCGGATACCTATCCGATAGCTTCGGTCACGGTAACGGAGCTCCATAACATCCCTGATCTATCGGCGTCTGCTAAAACTTCGTCATATGATCGCCCCATTTATCCGCCTGAAGGCGACTTCGCCGGCTATAGTTAATTACTGCCGTCCGAAGCCGGGACGGGTCGCTAGTATATCTTAAGTCATATTCTGAAGACGGGCTCTGAATAGCAATCATTTTTAGATAGGAGTCACTGGTAGTTCCGAAGGATCTGAATTTAAGATGGCAGATTTTTAACATTCAGTCGCTTTTTTATAAATCTTGCTACTTAAGCAGGTATTTTGATGTTCGACTTTATGTATTCTTATAGGTGGAAGGGATATCGTTATGAAAAGTTCTAGTTCTGGTAATAAAATTCTGTAACAAATTAAACCAATTTCGTTACAAAAAAATTTAAAACATTATAGGAAAAAATATATATATATATACCATCACGCCTGTATTCCCCGAAGGGTTAGGTAGAGGTATATAATACTAATGTACACCCACAGTTCGCCGGTATATTTAGGTCCCATGTAATAGGGGGCGAGCCTATTGCCATTAACCGGGCACAAATCCAAACTCCGAGCTGCTAGGCATCCAAGAATCTACCTACTATTTAAAAGCTATATATATACCATCACACCTGTATTCCCCGAAGGGTTAGGCAAAGGTGTACCAATGTACACCCACAGTTCGCCGGTATATTTAGGTCCCATGTAATAGGGGCCAAGCCTATTGCCATTAACCGGGCACAAATTCAAACTCCGAGCTGCTACTGCGAATTTCATAGAAAAACCCAATAACACTTTTTGCTCGACCTGGGAATCGAACCCGGGACCCCTTGCACAGCAGTCGCACTTGCGATTATTCATCGAGTATAAATTATAAGAAGCAAAGCGTAAACTGCCTCGTTAGCCTAGTGATCCTAGGTGCGACTGCTACGCTAGAGGTCTTGGGTTTGATTCCCAGGTCGAGCAAAAAGTGTTATTGGGTTTTCCTATGATATTCTCAGTAGCAGCTAGCTAGCTCATTACATGGGACCTAAAAACATACTAGCGAACAGTGGGTGTACATTGGTAGGTACACCTCTGCCTAACCCTTCGGGGAATACAGGCATGATGGTATGTATGTATGCAAAGCGTAATGACAGATGACCACAGAGAAGAGACTGGGAGTAGCAAAGCGTTCATTTATGTCTATATTCCAACAACTGCGATCATTTTATTTAATCTGGTTTAACCAGGTAACCATCTGGTTACAGAGATGTGGAAGTTTAAAGTTATTTTATTTTTTATGAATCATCATCATCATCATCATCATCATATCAGCCGCAGGACGTCCACTGCTGGACATAGGCCTCCCCCATAGATTAGGTACAAGTTTATTTATGAATAAAAGTTTTAAATTATCTAACTAGACTTTTAGTAGGTATCCCCACGGCCTCTGTACTATTACATGCACCTGTAAAGGCGCCTTCACATTACGTCGCAAGCAGTGCGGCAGCAGCGCGACAGACGCGCTGTTCACAGGCAGCTAATTCCATGCTACAAAGAGCAGCGCGACAGCCGCGCGACACGTGATTGTCCATACTGGACGGCAGCGCGGCAGCCGCGTGCTCTCAGTGTACTTCGAGCCAGTGTTGCAATCATACGTACGGTAGAACATTATTTCACAATGAGTGTATTTGACTCGCCCCCTATTACATGGGACCTAAATATACCGGCGAACTGTAGGTGTACATTGGTACACCTCTGCCTAAACCCTTTGGGGAATACAGGCGTGATGGTATGTATGCGAATTTGACAAAGAACAATTTATTATTCAAGTTCAAACACGTCCAGCTTTGTGGGATTTGAGGACCGATGATTACAGCAACAGGACCATAAAAAAGAAAAACTGTTGCTGTTGCTGTTGCTGTTATTGTTGTTGTTGCTGTTGCTGTGTTTCCTCTTTGGAGTCCATTGTAGAAATTAACTGGCCACCCTTAGTCGCGCGGCTGTACCTATTTGTAATGAGAAGGCATCCGCTGCAATCGCGCGGCTGCCGCGCTGCTGACGCACTGCTTGCGACGTAATGTGAACAATGTCTTACGTGCATAAATAGCGATTTTTATTCAACACCAAAAATAAAAATCGTTTCCCATCAATAATTTGTTCTCAGTGTTATTTAGCTCAATGAGCACTGAGCAGAATGTGTACATAACAGCTATGTGTTGTGTCTTTTTACACCACCTATAAATAAATAACTGGTTTAGTAAAATATCTATATCCAAAGCATTTCTATTCTAAATTAGGTAAATCCTGTAATGATAGTACAAACAAGCTGTTATAAATAAAACGATGGGTGAAGATTTTGTAAAACCAAATTGAAGGAGAAGAATATCCATGGAGTTTCTTGCTCGTTCTTCTCCATAGAGATCTAAGCTTTGAAACAAGCAACTAGCTTCAACTTTAAACTTTAACTTCTTGACACTTCAAAAGTGTCTGTAAATGGTATAATTGAAATAAATTCTTTGACTTTGAATAATTACATCTATACCAAAAGCAATAATTAACATAAAACGTACAAAATAATACCAGCCTATTGTTGCCCCACTGCAGTGCAAAGGCCTCTTCTCATACAGAGAACACACGAGCATTTATCACCACGCTTGCTCAAGGCGAATTGGTGACTTCAGATTTATATTAATTACTAGCGGGCCCGGCAGACGTTGTTCTGCCCTGAAAGTGCCGTGGGGCACTTTCAGGGCAGAACAACGTCTGCCTACCAACCTATTTACCCTACCTACCCACATACTTACTCTACCTACCCACTCTACCCCTACCTACCCTACCTACCTACCTACCTGCCTACATACCTACCTACCTACCTACATACCTACCTACCTACCTACATACCTACCCTACCTACCTACCTACATACCTACCTACCTACCTTCTTTGCTATAAACCTCACGGAGCCCGAGACCTTTCCAACGAATGCAAAACCGTGGAAATCGGTTCGTGCGTTCTGGAGTTATAGCGTCAGGAAGGAAAACCCGACTTATTTTTATATAGTAGACTAGTCCAGGTTTCCTCATGACGTTTTCTTACACCGATGTCAGTAATGTCCAAGTTAAACTTGGAAAGTACATAATATATGAATTAAAAAGTCACACTGGTAAGTACCAGTGTGACTTTTTATGCAGGTTGCAGGTTCGATACTGGGCAAGTGCCCAGTATCGAACCTGCAACCTGGACCATCACGACATAAAACGTATACGTACGGTTAGTTCAATCTCTTAACTGACTGTAGCCGCTGTAAAACTAATTTGGCCATATGTGGTATTCTTCACCTATCCCAAACGCAGTGCCAGGAACACCATCACAGGACATGCGTCACCTCCTTAGTTCCCCATCGTGCACGACCACCTGTCCATTCACGATTTAAAAGAGGACCATGGTAGATCTCTACAGGCTGCTCAATGTTGATTGCATAAAGAACAATGCACAAAAAAATATGGACACCGTCCCCACCCTTCTAGAACTTTAGAACCTATATTAAATAAAGAGCCATAGCCATCATTTGTCTGACTTTCTTGTCAAACCGTCTAGATGGTTAAGGGAAACTATGTTTCTAATTTAAGTACAAGATTTTAAGTTTGTATTGATAAATAAATATGTCGGCTCGTCGTAAGAATTGGTTCTTTGACGAAAACTTATGTTGCATAATTGAATAAAGAACGAATTTACAGCTGTCAACTGCACGTAACAACAGGCACTGAGAAGACGGCCCGCCAAAACTGAAGTTCAGATTGATTGATCGAAGAATAAGTTTAGATGGTATTGATTAGTTGATGTGATTATTGAAACATCGTGTTTGTGAAAACAGTGATGAAGTAGCTGATTGCGCTCGCGTCTCAAGTGTCTGGTGGAACGTTGTTCTTCTCTTATTGTTCAATTACGACTTTCTTGTTTTATCATCTCCTCGCCCGCAAACTCACGCAAGCCATAGCCTCTTCCGGAAAGATCGACGTTATGCCTTTAAATAAATAAAATAATCTTATAATTTTATTGTATGACAACGAACTACGAGTCAATGAACAAGAAATAGGAGACGAAGAATGGAATACACAATCAACAAGCCTTTAAAAAGCACCTACATGTTGCATAATAAAATTGAGCAGCTAGTTTTACATGGCAATGGTTCAAAATAGCTTAAACCAAGCCGGCTACTTTGTCCGTGGGTCGTGGCCCTCGGCCTACGAGCGATGAACACCCGGCGGGGTCACTCACGAGTTATGGGTGACCCCGCTAGGCGCGGGAAGGTCAAGGTTACTCGCAAAATCTACATGCATTTTAATTGTACGTATTGTAAGCTTAATATCAATAAATATTTTTTAACATTTTAATACTCTAATATTATGCCAATGTAAAAATATTTTTATATATTATCTCTATTACAGCTAGTAAAGTTTGAAGTGGCGAATTTTCACAGTATTTTTGCTTTCCTCTAAAATTAAGAAAATATAGATACGTTCATCTGACAATCACACGGATAAAGTCGCTGGCAAAAGCTAGTATTTAATATATATGTTGCAGTCAAAACTCTTAACCAGTCAAAAGTACTATTGACTAGCAAAATCAGTCAAAAGTAGTTTTGACTGAAAATTATTGGTTATTAGTACTTTTGACTGCAAATTTTCGGTCAAAAGTACTTTTGACTGACGCTCTTTGTCAAAAGTACTTTTAACTGCAAAAAGCGTCAATCAAAAGCACTATTAAATCGTAAGATGTGAATAAAAAAGATATTTATTAAACGTGACATCGTTTATTATGAAAAATTTAGCATTACAATCAATACAAAGAAATCGGTTTACTAATGTTTGCCATAATTTAAAATGCATATTTATATTCCATACTTTTATTTGCCATAATTTTATTAGAAATAACGCTTCAGTTGCCACAATCGTGAACTTATCTATCAAGTGTCATAATAATTTGAATCCATAAATTTATTTGCGATATTTCTTATTTTCCATTTATTTACCATAATATTCATTTGTCCAAATATATGATTATAATACGGTTCAAGGTTAGTGATATAATTATATTACTTGATATAGATATTTCGTGAAATAATTGTCCTACTTTCTTGCCTTTTTTTATAGACGGGAAATCATCAAATAACTTCCTCCTGCCCTGGGCGGGGCGGGTGGGAGTGTCAGACTTTTACTGACTAAAACCCGTCTATGTTCCTTCATGTGCCCTTTGCGTTCCGGGGGCGCGGTATCTCTTGCGAACAACCCGCAGCCCCGGCAGGCATCAGCCCTCAGTGGCCCCTTTCAAGTTTGCTGACAACTTTCTTGCCCTAGAGATAGAGCCAGAGATTGCCCTAGTGGCTTAAAAAGCATAGTCGAGGAGCCCCCTCAAGGGTTTACAAAAAAAATAGCCAAGAAGTGGATGGCGGGGTCTGTTCGTTCGCTCTCTAGACCCCTTCTAACCTAACCTGTCCGAGTCGGGTTGCCCTAAGTCCCGAGCTCGCCTTGCTCGCTCTTGCATCCTATAATTTACTTTTATAAGGGATAGATATCATTAATTGCAGATTAGTGACAGATTTCTAAGAGTTTTGACTGATTCCACCAGTCAAAACCACTTTTGACGGAATCATTTAGTCAAAAGTACTTTTAACTAGCTCCATTGGGCAAAAGTACTTTTAACTGTTATTTTAGTCAAAAGTATTACTGACTAAAGCATACGGTCAATTAGTACTTTTGACTGATTTTACTAGTCAATAGTACTTTTGACTGGTTAAGAGTTTTGACTGCAACATATACACAAAAAGGACACGTCTTATAGCATCCTGTGTCTTTTTACACCCGTTAAACATTCTACAGTAATAGGTAATATAAAGCTCGATACGAGTATCGAGCTTGTCAAAAATTACGTCTATGCATGAGTCCTCCTGGACTACTGGTCTACTTACCTTGCTAAACTACAGACGACGGCCCAGCCTATATCAGTTAGTGTAACGAAACCATAGCGCGATTCAGAAACTGCCCTCGACGGCACAACGCCATCTATCGAGCTCACATTAAACGCGCGCGTACTGAGAAGAGACAGCAAATTGTTTTGTTATTGTTATGAATCATTACTTATTACTTACTTAGTTGGTTTATATACAATAGAATATTTTTGTTTTTAATTATAATGTAGAAATGAACTGCTGCTATGGATATGACAACGCTGCTGTTTTTGACGGCTATTAATATAAAAAAAAATAACTAATTAATAAAATTCAGACCAAAACTACGTTTAATAAATTATTTATTTTATAATTCTAACAAATAAGAAGTAGAATAAAAGACCAGTGGCGAAGTCTTTGAAAATGGTAAAAAGTGAAAAAAAGATATAGTAGGATGGATGACCCATTACATAAGGAAGGGAATATACCAAAAATTAAAAGAAAAATAATTTACGGGCGTTCTGCGGTCGGGAAGTGGATGGGGGTGAGTTTTTAAGGGTAAAAAACGGTTTATCTCGATTTCCGGAAAAACTACAAGTCCTATGAAAAAAAGTTAAATGGCAAAGTTGTAGGTTTTAAAAAGATCTGCAACTTTTGTATTTACACTTTTTCTTTTAACCTCAACATTTACGTGAAAAATTTAAATAACCAAGCTTTTGGTTTTTTATTTTTATCTTTTACAAAAATGATTTGTTTTTCACGAAATTTGGTGAAAACTTGCATTGTTATGTCCCAAACACACTGTAAGTTTTAAGATTTAAAATATTTTTTTTTTCACTTTATTTTAACTTAATATCGAAAAAGCACCCTAATCACAGATTAAATAAGTACAGATACTTCACTCAGTAGAAAATTTCCAATACCTACTGCTATAATAGCCTACTCCGTCGCGTCAACTCGCGTCAGCAACCACTGCAAACTAAAATGTGCCTAAGTGCTCAAGCGTACAGTTGTGATCGCTTCGCACCGCGCGATCCCACAACAATCGTAGGGCCGCCTTTTCGATAAAATTAAATTAACATAACTTTTTATGTCTATGTTATTGAGAACTGTGAATATGTTCTGACTTATATGTGGCAGTTTAAAATTGTATCGTAAATGTTTATAAAATATTTTTTTTTATAAATTGGTGCTGACTGAGCAATACCTCTAGATAAAACATAATTATTCCTTCTTTTACTTGATTTGCACCCATCTACAACACATAAGGCACCAGACGGCATCGTAGGTAATGAATGAAACTATTAAAATTGAACAACGTGCGTGATGCGCTTGCGAAAACCGCACTGAATTTGGTTCGCAAACGGCCCGAGACCGCTCGGCCGGGCGGTAGGCAATTATAGCGCGCAAGTACATAGAGTGACGGAGGCCTGCCCTAATTTTCAATCGACTGTTTGTCTTTTCTTCACGATTAAACGGCTGAACGTATCTGGATTAAATTTGGCACTGAGATAGATTGTAGTGTGGAATAAAACATAGGATACTTTTTAACCCGGAAAAAATTACGGTTCCCGTGGGATAATATAAATATTATCTTTTACGTCAATGAAGTCGCAGGCGAAAGCTAGTCTAATATATAAAATTTTCGTGTCGCCATGTTTGTTGCTAAACTCTTCTAAAACGGATGGACCGATTTCAATAAAAAAAAATGTACATATCGGGTAGGTTTGAGAATCGGCCAACATCTATTTTTCATAACCCTAAAAAAGAAATATGGCAAATCAACGATTGCGGGGTCAGCTAGTATAATAATCTAATATAGTATAGTTTTAATAAACACGATGTGTGATTCACGTGTATTAATTTTAATCTTGTATACAAACGGTTACAAAATATTTATTATAAAAGTATGGAGTTTACCCATTCTTCTATTACTGACCCACTGCAGGACCCCTGCTCATACAAAAATTTACCCAATTTTCGACTTATAAATGTTAAGCCTTGGTTTTCTCATAATGTTTTTCCTTCACCGATGTAATGTGTGTTATTATCATCTATACTAATATTATAAAGCTAAAGAGTTTGTTTGTTTGAACGCGCTAATCTCAGGGACTACTGGTTGGAATTGGAAAATTCTTTTAGTGTTGGATAGTTCATTTCTTGAGGAAGGCTATAGGCTATGTAACATCACGCTACGACCAACAGGTGCGGAGCAGCGAGGGTGAAACCGTGGGGAACAGCTAGTAAAACGTATACATAATTATAATAATACCAGCCTATTGTTGTCCCACCATCATAAACCATCACGCCTGTATTCCCCGAAGGGTTAGGCAGAGGTGTACCAATACCCACAGTTCGCCGGTATATTTAGGTCCCATGTAATAGGGCGCGAGCCTATTGCCATTAACCGGGCACAAATCCAAACTCCGAGCTGCAACTGAGAATTTCATAGAAAAACCCAATAACACTTTTGCTCGACTTGGGAATCGAACCCGGGACCCCTTGCACAACAGACGCACTTGCGACCACGAGACCAACGGGGCAGTTGTCCCACAGCAGGGCAAAAGCCCCTTCTCATACAGAGAAGGCACGAGCATTGATCACCACGCTTGCTAAAGGCGGATTGGTGATTTCAGACTTATATTCATTGCAAGTCCAGGTTTCCTCACTATGTTTTCTTTCACCGATGTCAGTGATGTCCAATGTCTAATTGAGCACATACAAGGATTTGGGAGGTCATTAGCTAGGTTCTACCCATACACCCTTTGTGCCGAATGTCACGATTGGTTACATATGTTTTTTTTTTAAATGAAAAAATGCCCAAAATGTTTCCTTTAATTAGAAATAACTTTTTTGTTTCTTTTTTTTTTGTAGAACCTAGCTAATGACCTCCCAAATCCCTGAAAAAATTGTGGCGGTCAATGCGCCAAACACCCTGTATTATATATATCGCATTATCTTTGTGAAATTATTTTTGCACGGTATATGGTTGCTACTGGTATATTGATTTTTAATAACTGTAATAATATGTAAAGTTGACATTGTATGACATTTTTATTTAGGATTTTTGACTTTTGACTTTGACTTTGAAATAGAAAAAGTAACATTACTACTGTTTTCCTGTACCGATCCCGTAGATGGTCGCCTTAATTATTAAGACACTTTCACATTAATATTATTATTTATTCTATAACAATCAGGTAAGTTAGTAGAATATCGATCGGCTTTTATTATTGTACCGGTACGTGCGGAAAAAATATATCTGCATATACAAGGTCCAGTTGTACATCCTCGTCAAATTTCAGTAGGTTGACATCAAATAAAATTATGATAATTATTAATAATTACTTGTTTTTTGTTGTTGTTTATGTATGTCAGTGTTTCATAAAACACCTCCTTGAAAGAATAAAATCGCCTCTTTGCGTATGTAGACAATGTCGCGCCTATATAATATTTTATTATTATACCTCATTCTTGTAATTAACAGTTTAATAAAAATATTTTTCGAATTCATAACTATGAAATTACCTACCGGCAAACTGTGGGTGTACATTGGTACACCTCTGCCTAACCCTTCGGGGAATGCAAGCCTAATGCCACTAACCGGACACAAATCCAAAATCCGAGCTGCTACTGAGAATTTCATAGAAAAACCCAATTACACTTTACTCGACCTGGGAATCGAACCCAAGACCTCTAGCGTAGCAGTCACGCTTAGTAGGCTACCGAGGCTGTTGAAAATTACCAGCACACTTAACCTAATTGAATTTGACGTGGATGCAAAACTACGCCTTGTACTGGCACCTATTGCATGGCAAAACGGCCTCGTGACGGTTGTATCCCTGACACAGTTACCTGGTAGACACCCTAGGACATCGTAATACATTACCTAACCTAGGACATTGTGACGCAAATGACTTTTAGCTTTTTTAAACTTTTTTTAATAGGTTACAGCATGGAAATGAACGTTCATTTATGCGGTAATAAAGAAATGGAATATTAGCTTTCGGTTTCTTGAAACTAAGGGTGCTTTTGCAATTGAGAAAAAATTGAGAATTTAAAATAGAAATAGGCGACTAACAAAAGGTATTTATGTGGCAAATTTGAGTGGCAACGCCGGTAGGGGACGCCCTGAAAAGACCTACCCTGACCTTATTGGTCAGGTTCTTCAGAAAGGTCGGGTGTGCAGTACTCGTAATTGGCGTGCTTGTATGACCAGATGTATGAACGTGGACGAGGCGAAAGTAGTATGTAAGGATCGTAGCAGGTGGCGTTCTGTGGTTTCTGCCTACCCCCATGGGAAAAACGCGTGAGTTTATGTATGTATGTATGACGTGTTTCTACCAGAGCTAAGGAGTGTAAGGGTGTAGGTTGACTGCCCCGTTGCTTTCGTGGTGGCAAGCACGACTGTTGAGCCTGGGGTCCAGGGTTCTATTCCCAGGTCGGGCAAAAAGTGTTATTGGGTTTTTTCCATTACTAATTTCTCAGTAACGGCCCGGAGTTTCGAAGATGGTGGTGTGACCCGTAACTCGGAAAATACCTGATCTCCCCGGTCGTGTCGCATTGACTTCCCATCGGACTATGAGAGTAAGGGAAGAAGGTGTTCTCATGTGTTTGCGCACACACTTGTGCACATATCTTTTGTGTATTTGGATACTCTTCATTAAGATCTGTCTGGAGAATACATTATGTTTTAAAGTGGTAGGGGAGCAGGAAAGATATGCTTTGATTGAGGTAGATGTCTCAGAAAATGTGAGACTCAGGAAATTAACAATACACTCGCACATCGCTAAAATCTAAATACCCTGTGTCCAAGAGGGACGGTGGGTTATAAATACATACATATATAAATAAACTCACGCCTTTTTCCCATGGGGGTAGGCAGAAACCACAGAACGCCACCTGCTATGATTCTCACATGCTACTTTCGCCTCGTCCACGTTCATACATCTGGGGGGATAAAATAATAAATTAATCTCTATTAACATAAATTATATTCATAGTCCTTTTTATGAATTCAGTAGCTCCTGCGCTGGTGTACACTGCATTACCGAAGCTAGCGTTTTCCCTTAATTACATGTTGCAAGTTATTTATGGCATCCTAAGACTACAATGTGAATCAAAGTTAAAAGACAAAATAAAATTAAAAGTAATCTAACAGGCATTATATTTATTAGCAGACTATTATAGTTTAACTGCAGGGCAAAGGGCCCCCGCCGTGCTCACTTAAGGTGGTTAGGCGATATCAGACATATCTATACATATATAGTATTAATCAAACTGCCCCGTTGGTCCCGTGGTCGCAAGCGCGACTGCTGAGCGAGGGTTCCCGGGTTCCATTCCCAGGTCGGGAAAAAAGTGTTATTGAGTTTTTCCGTCAGGAATTTCTCAGTAGCAGCCCGGAGTTTGGAAGTTGGTGGTGTGACACCCCTGTGCCTCGGAAAGCACGTAAAGCCGTTGGTCCTGCGTCTGATCTCTCTCCGGTCGTGTCGGATTGCCGTCCCATCGGACTATGAGAGTTAGGGAGGACGGAGTGCACCTGTGCTTGCGCACACACTTGTGCACTATAATATCTTCTGCGTACGTGGCTAGTCTGCATTAAGATTGGCCGCCGTGGCCGGAATCGGTCTGGAGAATTACATTACACTCAAAATAAACATAGAAAACATATTTAAATTGAAAATGTCAATTAGGCAGGTAGGTACGTTCTGACTGTCAAATTCAAATTCAAATTAATTTATTGTAGAACATAGGTAAAGTAAGATGATACAATCTATTTATGCATAATATAGGTCTGCTATCAGGTCATAGCAACTTTAAGAGTAAATTATTTTCTTTTAAGCTTGTTGCCTCTCCTTTGTGCCAACGTTCTACATCTGACTGTGAATATGAACAATCTGCTCATCACATCTTATGGGAGTGTATTCTTTGGCGGAATGAGCGAAATATTATGTTAGATAGTGTACAGGTTACATCTTGTGTTGTTTATTACGCGGACCTTGTAGAAACTAGAACAAATTTCAAACGTGTTCAGGCGTTTTTGCCTTGTATTACTTTTGTCTTGTATTACTGGAATCAAATGTAACAGTTCACATTAGGACCCATTATGTTAATGATAATTGCAATCCGTGGTTCTTGGCAATTTGGGCTTCTCCCAGTCGTAAACATCCCTTTGTGCCTATTGGCCTAATTCTGTTCTGTCTCCTGCTTGTTTGGAGGGAAGTGGAAATTATGTTTTTCTTACTCCTCCGCTAATCTTTTCTGATTAATTTTGTTGCGGGATCCAAGACAGTTGAATCGTTTCTCCGGGACTCGTCGAGCTTCATTGTCTCAGCGCTTTTCTTGTGGTCGCCACTGTTGATTCTGGCTTACAGAAGTTGCAGTGGTTTGGGAAAAGAGTGGCGGGCTTGTCCCAAAAAAAAAATATAGGTCTGCTATGTCTCGCCACTGAGGAATACAAAATACACCAAATAAAATATATTGCATAAACTGTCATTTGATTCTCATCTTATAGAATGAGGTATAAATCATATATGACATTACGCCATTTACTTCAAAGCGGTTGGCAGAGGTGAGTGAGGTGTGTAAGACTGTCAAATTGTCAGAATGAATGCGCGCTGATGCTAAAATCTGGGTTTCAAAAGTAATTATCTTAAGAGAACTGTGCTGATATCTAGCTACATACAAAACGTAGTGTTGAATTTTAGGCAATAACATACCACCGCGCCTATATTCCCTGAGGAGTTAGGCAGAGGTGAGCCATTTTACACCCACAGTTTGCCGGTATGCTTATTTTGGACAATAATATAATCAATTTAACTTAATAATGTATCTTTATTACAAAATTATTAAATACTAATAATAATATAATAAAACTGTATAGATTTCTGTTTTTCCGTTTAATCTCTGGAACTCCCAGTCTGATTGAAAGATATCTTGTATTATAATAGTTAGATTCATGAGAAATAGCGATGGCTATTAACAACACTACGCTAAGACTCACGGGGCGGAGCAGTAACCAAAGACGTAACTTAAAGCGGGTGAAAAAAGCCACGCGGATAAAGTCGCGTGCAGAAGCTAGTATAAGATAATGCCACTTATTATAACTAGGCTAGTTTTTACTCTGTTTTTCATCAAAAAAATAATAAAACAATGTGAGTCGAGTTTATTGTTAAAAATATCGGTGAACATACATAAAAAAAAAAAAAATACATACAGACGAATTGAGAACCTCCTCCTTTTTTGAAGTCGGTTAAAAATATGACTAAGCAACAGTGGTGAAATTTCCGGTCTTTTTGGAAATCTATGGGGGAGGTCTATGCCCAGCAGTGGACGTTCTGCGGCTGATATAATGATGATGATGATGAACAGTGGTGAAGAATCCAAACAAATCAAATTGTACCGGCTTGGCCTGTTCGCTTACGACCAACGTTTTGTACGACCGATTCAATAAATCCATAGTTTTGTAGGACCGATTTTTTGTCGGCCGCGTGCGTTGGTGTATAGGCGCGGATACACATGCCAGTAAATCGGAAAAGTAGCTGGCATGAAAGTTACTGGCATGTACGAGTAACTGGCACAACGCGGATACATTTGCAAGTAATACTGGCATGCAAGTTGTGCCCTTGCATGCCAGTATCACCATCGCGTATACACAGTTCAGTTCACACGTGTCAGTTAAGCAACCCCCCGCGTCCCCTCCCTCAACGGGCATGCAAGTAAATCAAATGTTGTGCTAGCTACTTATATGCCAGTTACAGGCATGCCAGTTAGCGTATACATATGACAGTAGCTGGCACGTGCAAGGAGCTGGTATACTAGTGTGCAAGCTACGGGCGTGTGTATCCCCAGCTTATTAGACTTCTCGTAATTCTCGCCTACAAAAAGATTGGTCAAGAAATCGGTCTTGAGCGGAGAGGCTTCACATTCAGCTGATACTCCACCGCCATCGAAAAATGGCGCAGTCAATAGTATTTAATGTCTGCCAAAAAACAATAAGACACACTATACAGGTATTTTTAAATACACCATGAATCATAAACATCACAGTGTAATTGTTGACTTTTAGATTGACAATAAATATTTACTCTAATTGTAGATAACTAATAAAATTGGGTAGTAGATACAATGAATAATTCCAAGCAACAACAATTTCTCTAAAAATAACAGTTTATTTTATGTGTCATCTACCCAATTATGAAATCATATGCTTTCGATTCCTTTCTTACAAAAAAAAAGCCTTTAGCGCTGATAGACTACGCCTGAACGCATAGCAGCGGGCCATAAAATACCTTTAACCCTCGGCACGCGTAGTAGGGTCTTTCAGACCTATCACAGCAAAATAATAATGATATACAAACATACCATCACGCCTGCATTCCCCGAAGGGTTAGGCAGAGGTGTACCAATGCACACCCACAGTTCACCGGTATGTTTAGGTCCCATGTAGCAGGGGGCGAGCCTATTGCCATTACTTGGGCACAAATCCTATTTTCCAGCTGCTACTGAGAATTTCATAGAAAAACCCAATAATACTTTTAGCTCGACCTGGGAATCTAACCCAAGAAATCTAGCGTAGCAGTCGCACTTAGGACCATTGGGCTATCGAGACAGTTAAGGAAATATACATCGAATATGTATAACATCACAAATCATTCATGATATTTACATCGAGTTTAAATTCTACACGTAACGGCTTTTAGTTACTGGCCATTGTGAATTACTCGACTTCTCCCGCCGAGTGCGGAATGCACTTCTGAAGTGAAAGAACATGTAGAAAGCCCGCGCGAGTCAAAATACCGCTCAAGAAAATTTTGATGGATAATAACTAAAATCTGTGAAAGATTTATTTATCTGTACTACTATTATAAACAAGAAAGATTGTTTGTATCGAATAGGCACAGGAGCGGAGCAGTAGCCAAAGACGTTACTCAATACGGAAGAAAATATACATGGAGAAATCGCGGGCAGTTCGCTAGTTTTAAATCTAATATAACATGTCAGAGGCCCTCGAGGCGGTTTAGAAACTCTGACACTAGGGTGTGTGGGGTCGTTAGACCTTACTGCCCACACGATAAGAAGAAGAATCTAATATATAAAATTCTCGTGTCACAGTTTTCGTTGCCATACTCCTCCGAAACGGCTTGACCGATTTTGATGAAATTTTTTGTGCATATCGAGTAGGTCTGAGAATCGGCCAACATCTATTTTTCAAAAACCTAAAAAAAAAAAAAAAATGGCAAAACAACGTTTGCTGGGTCAGCTAGTAAGTTTATAAAGATGATATTAATACGTTCAATTTCATGTTAAAATATAACCTGAGTTAAATTCAAAGTTCGAGCGCGTTTGAAAAACGCGCTGTGCATAGGCTCTTAAATGGGCATGCAACACTCTAAAGCTCTAATCGCAGCCTAAGATACTTGGCTTGGCTTTGTAACCAAGTTCTAGCACGCAGGAGGACCAAGTTGCGCATGGTGGCTAGAGCCACTACATGACACTGCTGCTTAATCAAGCACAAGTCGTACATGGAACTAGAGGCATGCGAACCTGCAGACGCTGTAAGGAGTCTGACGAAACGTCACTCCATTTTCTAGGGGAATGAGGACCACTAACTCACAAGCACAACAATCATCTGGGCAAATAGCTCATCATCATCATTATATCAGCCCATAACCGTCCATGGATGTACGTACGCCTCCCCAAAAGAGCGCCAACCATCGTGGTCCTGGGCAGCCCGCATCCATCGGCAGCCTGCCATCTTCAAAAACACAAACCAAAACTCAAAAAAATATAAATACCTATTAAGCTCGAATGAAGTAATGGGATTGCCCTAAAGTTAATCCTGCAGTTCGTCACAGCTGCTGGCTTTGGTGACGATCTCTTACCATATATGCGGCGATCACAATAGATCAGCTATGGTTGCAGTGATACCACAACTACATAAAGCTGATCAAAAATAAAGTTATTAAAGTTGTGGATTTGCAATTGCTTATTTTAACTTAACCCTATATGTAAAATGTAATTCTCCAGACCGATTCCGGCCACGGCGGCTAATCTTCATGCAGACTAGCCTCGTACGCAGGAGATATTATAGTGCACAAGTGCGTGCGCAAACACAGGTGCACTCCCTTTTCCCTAACTCTCATAGCCCCCGCAATCCGACACGACCGGAGAGAGATCAGGCGCAGGACCAACGGCTTTACGTGCTTTCCGAGGCACGGGGGTAACACACCACCAACTTCCAAACTCCGGGCTGCTACTGAGAAATTCCTAATGGAAAAACCCAATAACACTTTTTGCCCGACCTGGGAATCGGACCCGGGACCCCTTGCTCAGCGGTCGTGCTTGCGACCACGAGACCAACGGGGCAGTATCTACTTAACCCTATCACTGTTATCAAGTTCCACTATAAAATAATTAGTGTGATTATTCTCATTTATTAGTTTCATATACATATTAAATACATTTTTAAATATTAGTATAAAAAAATAAAAACATTTAAAAATATAAAAAATAGTAGCCCACCGGCGTCGGAAACAGGGTCCAAGCCACCGGTGGTCAGGGCTCCTGAGAAAGGAATCTCCTAACGATACGCGCCGTGTCTAGGAGTACCGCTTTCTGAATCAAGCCCTTGATCCAACCGCCCAACGAGAGCCTCCTCAGGTGTTGGTCGAGGCTCTTGGCTATTATGCCATTGGCCGTCACGACTATCGGCACAATGATTGCCGTATTCACATCCCACATGTCGACAACCTCGCGAGCCAGATCAAGATACTTAATTTGTTTATCTTTCTCAGCTTGTGATTATTTACTATTAATTACCTCCTTAACATTGATTTAAAAATTTGGGTCTGACAGACCCATCAGGCATGCCAAGAATTGATCTATATTTTACTCACACCATCATATTATATCTACTGTAAAATGAGAATCCTATATTGTATCAAACTTTGCGAAGGCAACAAACGAGCATGACATAAAAAAGGCAAGATTTCAGGAAATCCCCGCCTCATACAAAAACATGGACTAAATACAAAGAAATCCGATCAATACACCAACTACGTTAGGTTTCAAGTAAACTGTCGTTCAAATTACACTGTGGTGCATACTAAATGAAAGATTGTGGGTGTGTCCTTAGAGTTGCATGCCAGTGTGCCATGAATATTGCATGGGTAATTGTTGGTTCGATTTCTTTAACACTTCAGTGATTGATACCTGATCAATACAACCCTTTGAAGAATAATGCATTCAGTGAGGGGGGGGGGGGATGGGGGGACTAAATTACGCCACAATGAAGTGGGTGGCGTTGGAACTGCGTGACTGCTACGCTTGAGATCTTGGGTTCGATTCCAAGCAAAAAGTGTTAAAAAAATTCCCAGTAGCAGCTCGGAGTTAGGATTTGTGTCCAGTTATTGGCAATAGGCTCGCCCCTTATTACATGGGACCTAAAGATACTGGCGAACTGTGGGTGTAAATTCGTACTCCTCTGCCTAACACTCCTAGGAATACTGGTGTGATTGTATGTAATGGCGTTTATCTTTAGATGTCTAACTGTAAAACTATTTATTTGATGTCTAGGGATCTTTCACACATAGTCTCTAAATTGTATAAAACAAAGTTGCATCCCGCCGCCGTCTATACGCTTATGTTTGGATCTTCATACAGTTTTCATCAATAGATAGAGTGATTCAAGAGGAAGTTTATTAATATAATAATTATCATCACGCTACAAACAACGGGAGCGGAACAGTAACCAGTAGACAGTAAGACGTGACTGAACTAGTCTATCTATATCGTGTGGGCAGTAAGGTCTAACGACCCCACACACCCTAGTGTCAGAGTTTCTAAACCGCCGCAAGGGCCTCTGACATGGTTACCGATGTCAGTGATGTGCAAGATAAACTTAGAAAATACATATGAATTAGAAAAAGTCACATTGGTACTTGCCCGTAGTGTCGTGATGGCCCAGTGGTTAAGGCACCCGCCTCTCATGCACAAGGTTGTGGGTTCGCAACCGGGCACTGAACTAGTTATTTGCTATTTTTTTAATATTTACTGGCTTATGATACTAAACGGGATAAAAAATATTCAATTTAGTTTTTTACCAGCAATCATTCCCGCGCATTGTTACTTAGTTTAGTCCATATTAATGGAAGTATGTAAAATGAAAATGTATTCTCCAGATCGATTCCAGCTGCGACGATTTATTTTAATGCAGACTAGTCAAGAACACAGTAGATATTATAGTGCATAAGTGCACAGGAGCACTCCCTCTTCCCTAACTCTCATAGACCGATGGGACGGTAACCCGACACAACCCGGGAGAGATCAAGCGCAAGGCCAACGGCTTTACGTACTTTGCGAGCCAAGGGGGTCTCACACCACCAACTTACAAACATCGAGCTGCTTCTGAGAATTTCACAGAAAAACCCAATAATACTTTTTGCCCGACCTGGGTATCGAACCTATGACCCCACGCCCAACAGTCGTGTTTGCCACCACGACACCAACGGTGCAGTCAAACGTCCTAATACAAAAAGAAATCTAATATAGTAATATATACTAATATTATTAAAGCTGAAGAATCGGTTGGACGGGATAATTTCAAGAAATTGTTTTGAAAAATCGAGAAAGGGAAACTACAATATTACGCTGAAACACACGGGAGCAGAGTAGAAATCAAGGACGTAAACCACAAGGTTTTGGTAGTAGACAATTTGCGTACTTAACAGCGTTTTAATGTGCCAATTTTCACCCTGAATAAAAGCTCTGTTAAACCCGTTGATTGTTGTAACAGCTGAAAGTGGTACAAAAATGGCTGAAAACGCTAGACTAGAGCAACAGCTGCCTCAAGTAGGCCACGGTCGCGGGGTGCTTGCGTGGCCACAAGGTCAGTGGACGAATGTATTTCGTCTTTAAAATCACATACTTCAGGGTGCCTGCCGAGGTTGCGGGTTGTTAGAAAGAGATACCGCGCCCCCGGAACTCAAACCCCCTAAAACTCGGAGTAAAGTTACACTAAACTTAACCCTCGAAAAATGTATTGCTAAACCGAAGTTAATACAGGTGTAACTTTATTTCACGTTTATTAATAAGGCCTAAAGGGCACAAGAAGGAACATGGATGGGTTTTAGTCATTAAAAGTCTGACACTCACTCCCGCCTCGCCCAGGGTGGGGGAAGTCTTTTTATGATTTCCTATCGGTAAAAAACGATACCTACGGGTCCCAAAAATTAAAAGTAACAAAATATTTGTCAAAATCAATTCACTGATGAATGCGTTTCACGCTGTGTGGGATGTGTGCAACATAGGACCAAAAGATTTTTTCTTTTTGTTCAAAGTGCGTTGCGTCGCTTTCGGATTTTCACCCGTATTGGTTTTATGTTTGACTAGCTGTGACCCGCGGTTTCACCCGCATTACGTTAGGTTTTTAGTTACTGATCCGTTCTAATGGCAAATAGCGCGATGCTATGTAGCCTTTAATCTGTTATTCTGAGGTATAAGCTTACTACGGAATGTCTCGCTGAGACATTATTTTGCTGCGAAGTTATTTTAAAACTTTGATACTCGTATCTCCTAAGATATTTATTGAAATTAAATGATGTTAAGGGCAATTTTGTTCAAAACTTAACACTTGTGATGAATAAAGTATTTATGTTGATAAGGATTAATACTATGTTCATAAAAACACCTTCGCAAATAATGCATTATTTTAAATCAAATTTTCTGGCCATAAAAATGGCTATAGTGAGTCAATCTTAAAAGTTAGGCATGTACTACCGCGGACTTTTTTTTGTATATTTTAAGAGAAACAATTCTCTTCTACATTATTTTTGCGTAACTTTAACCGTTTACGCAGCGCACGCAACGAAAGCCCTCAAAAAGGAATATTTTCCTCCGTTTTTGCCACATTTTTCATTGATGCTCCGCTCCAATTGGTCGTAGCGTGATGTTACATAGCTTATAACCTTCCACGATAAATGGGCTATCCAACACAAAAAGATTTTTTTGAATCGGACCGGTAGTTCCTGAGATTAGCGCGAACAAACAAACAAACAAACTCTTCAGCTTTATAGTATTAGTATATAGATAACAGTGTGTGTTTACACTCCCACGCAAATAACTAAACCTGCAAAAAGTATCTGTGATAAATATTTGTTAGTATATTTGTTCATACAAATATTGGACCCGCGGTACGCAGCGAAATTATTGATTTATTGATAGTAAAGTGTTTGTGTGTAAGTTTGTAGTGTGGTGTGTCGTGTTTGTGTTATTGATGGATTGGCATATTGCAGTTTGATTTATTTACTTAATTGAGAGGTTGCGGTCTTGTTGGAAGAACTAGGGTTGGGTTGGCTGGTTTTTTTTTAAGGGCTGGACTGGCAGGACGACGTCTGCCGGCCCTCAAGTTACGAATAGGATATTGTTTTCAAGTTGTTTGAACCGCTTTAACACGGAAATGGCGATACTTACGACAAACGTGTAGAGACGTTTTTTTTTATGAGATTCTTATGATCTACAATATTTGTTTGAATTATTTTTGATGCAACTCTATTCATAATCATCATAATAATCATAATTATTTATTTGACAGAATATGGTAAATACATCAGAAATGTGGTCCTAATTTAAATAATAGTGTCACAGCATATCCTGCCATAATAATGGCGTGCAAATTCGGAGTAGGTGGATACACTTTCTTAATACAGTATGCATGTCTATGATTCTATTCCTATTCTATTACTTGGAACACATCAATTTAACGTATTAGCACAATCCAGCCAATCGATTGTACTAGCTTGTCGACAAACAGACAACACGACGACAGAGACTTGATAACGTAGACCTCTTCTTAGGCTCGCGTTTGAGCGTACCTAGAATAGGCTAGATATGGCCATTGTCACCTCGCCTCAATGGTAATAACAATCAGCTATCAGATGCAAAGATCAATCACTAATGGCTTCCTTTAATAATGTAGAACATAATGTCCGATTTCAATCTACAGGACCACTTAAGGTATGAGTACTAGAAATTACAGAAATTGCTTAAAAAAGTTTCCCATACACATAGTACTGCTAACAAAGGTACTGCTACTGCTCTTAGTGACCCGTCTTAAACACCACCACCACATTTACTATCCACCCTGTATACAAGCTGCTGATTTGCATTCTCCTCAAATTCAAGGAGTTAACTATGCTCGTGATTCTTAACACGAATCAATAATAAAACTAATTTGTTTTAAAATTTATATTTTTTGACGTGATTTTCCAATTCGAACTAGCCATCTTGCCAGAGGGTTTAGGCGCTATGCAGTTATGCACGCATTGATATAGCCGCGCGACAACTCTGCCTACCGCATACGCAACTGGGCGATGCTGATTTTTGCAAAAGGATTATTCTGGAATACTGTTTTTTGATAATTGCAACTAAAAAAACAAGCATTTATTAAATATTGGCCAGGTATCGTAATTATATTTTAATACTTCTTTTTTTCTATAACAAGCTCCTAAAATTTGACGAGGATGCAAATCAACAGCTTGTAGTTATAGTGCGTCGCTATTCTGTGCTATATCTGCCGCAAAAGAAGTAAGCTAACCGTCTGAAAATTATGAAACTCAAGTGGCAGCGTAGAGCGGACGGTGGTTAGGGTCATAAGGCTTTCGAGTGGCGACCGTGCAACGGAATGCACAGTGTGGGAAGGTCGTGGAGGTGGACCGCCGACATTGTAAAGGTCGCTGGATATCACTGGTGATAGCAACAGTTGCGGGCAGCGCAGGACTATTGTGGCTGACTATAGGGGAGGCTTTTGTCAAGCAGTGGACGTCATTCGGCTGATATGATGATGATAAAGATGACTTTACTGTAAGCTTCACTTCGAACTTCACTGATAAAGATGACTTTACTGTAAGCTTCACTTCGAACTTCACTGATAAAGATGACTTTACTGTAAGCTTCACTTCGAACTTCACTGATAAAGATGACTTTACTGTAAGCTTCACTTCGAACTTCACTGATAAAGATGACTTTACTGTAAGCTTCACTTCGAACTTCACTCGAGTGATCGCACACGATTCGTGTTTTATTTCTCACTTGAAACCGGCACCGTTTAAATTTCGCTTGCGAGAAGTGTTACACAATAACCAATGTTCAAATCCAAATAACAATGAGGTACAGCATCGATTTACCTTTGAGTGCAATTTCCAATAACAATCCCATTGATGGTATTATTTATTTTATTTTTACCTTGTGTACCGTGTTTTTTAACAAACATACCATCACGCCTGTATTCCCCGAAGGGATTGGCAGAGGAGCAGCTGTATCAACGTACTCCCACAGTTCACCGGTACGTTTAGGTCCAATATAATAGGGAGCGAGGCTATTGCTATTAAGGGTAATGGCAATAGGCTAATTCTCAATAGCAGCTCGGAGTTAGGATTTGTAGGGATAAATCCTTAATCCTAGCTGCTATGGAGAATTTCATAGAAAAATCCAAGAACACTTACAACAACATACGGAATTGATACAAAGACCTCTAGCGAAGCAGTCGTAGAAACAAACTAACATTTTTAATCAGAAACTTAAAAAAAACTTTATTTAAAAAAAAAGTGAAATGTTTTTTTCTTTATTCTGTCAGCTATTCTCCTAGCCACACACTGGCGATTTAAATACTTTTGTGAGCGTGTCCACCAGTCATGCGACATTGTGATTGGATTATTAAAAATACCTTTTAATTTTTGTAACCAGTCCATAATAACTCTTTCTGTTTAAGCTTTAAGTCCATATTACACTACGCTACTTACTAAAAGCAGCTCAGCAGTTGATGCCACTCATATACGAATAGATAGGTACCTACGTCTTAAATAATTATAATAATAATAATATAGCAAAAACATTGATTGGCAGGGGCCATAGTCCTTCCATAGTGTCAGGAAACTAATCCATTTAAGCCACCCAAACCCATAGCCCTATTCTTTGTTTCCATATTCTGCAATAGTCCTGCGCCAACCGGGGATTGTCCTTGGCTGCATTTGCATAGTGCAAACAGGGATAATTGCCGGTTGGTTTTCCATTTCAGTGTAAAGCCATGTAAGGGGCCTCTGCGAGTTGGCTTCGGCTCCTCGTACGCCTTTCAAAGGTCCGGGACCTAAGGGTCCCGAGATTGTTAACCAATAAATAAAAATAATACCTATAGCCTTTCTTCACCCCATCTAGTATATTACAAAATATTATAAAAAGAAAATATTGTACGTACCTACGGTTAAGCTCAAATACTACCGAAGCGATTTCATAATTCTATCACCATTAGAATGAAGAATGACACATTATTCCTGAATAACACAGGCTATATAACATCACGCTACGACATACGGGGGCGGAGCAGTAATCAATGACGTAACTTAACGCGGGTGAAATAAGCCACGTGGAGGAATTGGCGGATAGCTCGCTAGTAATATTATAAAGAGGGATGATTTGTATGTATGTAACGATTAAGCTCAAATACTACTGGAGAGATTTAAAAATATATCACCACTAGCTTTTGCCCGCGACTTCGTCCGCGTGGATTAATAGTTCCCGGTCCCGGGGGATTTCCGGGATGAAAACTATCCTATGTCCTTTCTCGGGTCCCAGACTATATCTGTACCAAATTTCACTGAAATCGGTTCAGTGGTTTAGGCGTGAAGAAGAGACAGACAGACAGACAGACAGAGTTACTTTCGCATTTATAATATTAGTACGGATTAGAATGCTACATTATTCCTGAGTAACATAGGCTAGCAATATGGTCAGGCCATATTGCTCGCAGAGCAGATGGCCGATGGGGTCGAAAAGTGCTAGAGTGGAGACCACGGACTAGCAAGCGCAGCGTAGGACGTCCACCAACAAGATGGACAGACGACCTAATAAAGGTCGCCGGAAGACGCTGGATGCAGGTCGCTTCCAACCGGTATATGCGGAGATCTAAAGGGGAGACCTATGTTTAGCAGTGGACGTCCTATGGCTGAGATGATGATGATGAACATAGGCTATAAAACATCATGCTATGACATACAGGAGCGGAGCAGTAAACGCGAGCGAAATAAGCTAAGCGGACGAAGTCACGAGCAGTTCGCTAATAAGATAAATTAAATTTTGCAATATTTATTTATTTATCATCACTTACAACTACATACATTTGCTACACTACATTACAGGTACAACCAATTGCAATAGCGAATCAAAAACCTTATAATAACAACTTATTTTCTAAAACTTATTTTCTATTACTTATTATGTTAACCTTGTGTACAAGCAAAAATGTCTATCTCCTAGGCTACAAGTGCGAAGCGCTCCGTCCGGGGCGCCTCATTCAACAGATTAGTGCGGCCACGAGGTACAGCCAGCAGCTGAGGCCGACGTCAACCGTCGTCGATTGATATAATAATGCAATAACAAAAAATCTATTTTTAAGTAACCCCGTTTGAAGAATAAGCATTCAAGAATATCGCAACTAAGAAAACAGCTTATAACTTTGAAACGGCAGAACCGATTTTTATAAAACATTTAGGAAAGGCGCTAACTTGGACACTTTTGTGTCTTGTGTCAGATACAACTACGGATGAATATTTAATTACATAGAACCAGTATGAAACCATCCACTCCCAGCGCATACGTAAACATTTTTTGTGTCCAGTTGCTTCCAATTAACACATACCTACTCATGACGATCAAAAAGTGTTCGGTGTCGGTAACCGGAAACTAAAAGTGTCTACGTTTGCGCAGCGCCTTAAGAACAATAGCTAGACAGGTGCCACAGACAGACTCACTGATACGTCAATCTTATAGCACCCCCCTTTCTGACTCGGGGGTTAAAAATAATAATAATAATATACCATTACGCCTGTATTCCCCGAAGGGTTAGGCAGAGGTGTACCGATGTACACCTACAGTTCGCCGGTATATTTAGGTCCCATGTAATAGGGGGCGAGCCTATTGCCATTAACTGGGCACAAATCCAAACTCCGAGCTGCTACTGAGAATTTCATAGAAAAAACCAATAACACTTTTTGCTCGACCTGGGAATCGAACCCAGGACCTCTAGCGTAGCAGTCGCACTCAGGACCACTAGGCCAACGAGGCAGTTAAAAATAAAAATATTTAATAGTATAATTAAATACCCACCGGTAACGGTTGCAGGGTCCAACGCACCAGGCAGACAGGAACTCAGAGAGAGAAACCTCCTAACAATAAAGTGCAGAAGTAGTGTCTTCTGAATCAAGCCCCTCGATCCAACCGCCTAGGTCGAGCCCCTTCGTACGTAGGCCATATAGTCTTTTCAGATGTACTCAACAACAAATCTACAACCAATATTACAACATAAAATTTACAAAAAAAAAACAAATCTACAAGCAATATTACAACATAAAACTTAACAAAAAAAAAATAACAAATCTACAACCAATATTACAAAATAAAATTTAACAAAAAAAAATATAACAAGTCTACAACCAATATTACAACATAAACTTACAAAAAAAAAATCTATATTTATTTGTTCGTCCAACCTTTTCCATTCTGACCTTGCGTGAGCCCCTCTGATCCACTTCAGGCCTGCCACCTGCCACTTACCTTAGGTATTCATCACAAAAGCAGTAGTACGGGTCGCCCCCCATCCTTCCTGAAACCAAAGATAAATAATTAGGTTTACAATATTACTAATTGAATCGTTAGCCTAGTGGTTCTATGCGCGAGAGGTCCCGGGTTCGATTCCCAGGTCGAGCAAAAAGTTTTACTGGGTTTTTCTATGAAATTCTCAGTAGTAGTTTGGATTTGTGCCCGGTTAGTGGCAATAGGCTCGCCCCCTATTACATGGAACCTAAATATACCGGCGAACTGTGGGTGTGCATTGGTACACCTCTGCCTAACCCTTCTGGGAATACAGGCGTGATGGTATTTTTTTTTTACAATATTAATTAATTATTACCCCACATAGTTGGGAAAAGGCTCAGGAGATGATGATGATGATGACAATATTACTGAATTAGTACGTTTTAAGTATTCGTAGGCTATAGGAAATATGCATGATTTTTTTTGGGTTTTTGTTTACAAAACAAGAGAATACTGTACTTAGTAAAGATGACAAAAAGTAAAATTAAAATCGGTCCAAAAATACGGCTGATATAAGCATTTAAATCTATTAATTACGCACCGATTAGCAGACAGATCTGATATGACCAATGACGTCATTGGTTACGACGGCTAGTAAACGCATTGTTAAATTTCGTATTTCTAGAATGAGATAGAAACAAATCTTCGATGGCTTATATCTTTTAGAATTTTATAGTTATTTACAAAAAATCTTTTCTAAACTGTTTCTAACATAATGAGAATTGATTTTTGAATAAAAAGAAAACATGCAAATTCCCCATTGGGTATTTCACACGTTTTAACCAATAATTTTAAGAAAAAACTTCTCTAAAGAAATACTTAATTTTAACCTTTAACAGAATGTTAAGGAAAGGGTATTATATTCATAGAAACGCGGTGAAGAGTGTATTCAGTAATAGAATAAAATAACGAAACAACGATCCTACGAACAATGAACGTAAGAACAAATAACAAAAAACCTTTATTACAAAAAAGACAACCGCCTTCAAAAACTAAAAAGAGAAAAATAACTTTAGCTTTGGAAGTAATTTTATATAATAATAATTTTATTTTTATGTATAGATTCAGTAATCTCTATACAAAATGTCAGCTCAGTAATCCCTTTGGAAATGGATATTTTTTTTTATTTCGGCAGTTATCTACAAACATAACAAATGTGTCAGGAGAAACAAATCTTTTACGGAGTTTCTCTGTATGTAGTTCTTTGACACCGATCAGCTTAGTTGGCGTAGTTATGTGTTGAATTCAATTAATTTATTTATTATTACTTTTTTATTTTAACTGTACATAGTTTGTAATTTAATTATTATCTAGTTTTAACTTTGATGGTCCAAATGAAATAAATATTTTACTTACTACAAAAAAATAAAAAAAATATTTATTAATTTATTTTAAGAAACTAGCTGATGCCCGCAGCTTTGCTCGTGTGGACATAATTGTAACTTAAGAAATTAAGTAGTCAATGCCATGTTGTCAAAATCCTCCACGCAGGCATGGTGGCAAAGGTGACTGCTAAAAGTTACGATAGTGGGTTTTCTATTATAGAAAACCCACTATCGTAACTTTTAGCATAGCATAGACATACACACACGAAGATACAGATAAATTACTTATAATAAGTAATTTATCTGAATCTTCGTGTGTGTATGTCTGTATCCGGAGTCCGGATTTGTGCCTGGTAGAACTTGCTCCATTCCAGGAACTAAAGCATGTTTGTGGAAGAAGGATGTGTGTTATGAGTTTATTACCCTTTTCGAAAACTGATTTCTGATACACTTCGTATAGTTGCCATTTCTTTTTTCTGTTTGTTTAAATATATTCTATTATTTAGCTGTGCCCGAGGCTTCGCGCACATGGACGTAACTGTAACTTAAGGAATTAAATCTTGTTTTAAGAAATGATTCCTTAACTTTATAATTTTGCGAGTATAAAAAAAGTTTGATTTATGTGGCCTGTTAACAAAAAGAAACCGCGAATTTGGTACGATGCACGGATATCATACGCTTTCCAAAACACATCATAAACCTGATTAATTTTCGAATCGCGTTTTGACAAGTCACAAAAAGTACGTCAATTAGTTAGTTGTATCTAATACCGAAATTAAGCAATGTTTATTTTTAACGTCTGTGAATAGCAATTAAATTCATTTTTTGGGTTCCGTACCCAACGAGTAAAACGGAACCCTGTTACTAAGACTCCGCTGTCCGTCCGTCTGTTTCTGTCAGCAGGCTGTATCTTATGAACCGTGAAACTTAGACAGTTGGAATTTTCACAGACGATGTATTTCTGTTGCCGCTGTAACAACAAGTACTAAAACAGAATACAATAAATATTTAAGTGGGGCTTCCTTACAACAGACATGATTTTTGCCGTTTTTATAGATTTTGGCGCGGAACCCATCGTGCGCGAGCGACTCGCACCTGGCCGTTAGTTTAGGTACTAGTAAAAAATCAACTTAGAAACAAAAAGAAGTATACAGCAGAATACAAGAAGAACTCAGAAGAAAGAAGAACATCTCATAGATATTCTTGACCCAGATACTGTGGTGAGGTAAACCCGAAAGGCACGTTTCTGGTCTAAGAACTTCTTTGTGACTCATACTCATACCGCAATAGAAGAGAAAAGAAGAAAGAAAAACGGTCAAGAAGAGAAGATTTATTTTTGAAATTAAATGTTTTTTAGCCGCATTGAGCAACTGTTGGTAGGGGCAAAACTAATAGGATTGCGAATCCGACAAGCTAATGTAATCGCTAAACCGACAATCTAATTGGAATACATCACCGACATGCAAAATTGATTGCGACACCGATATGTCAATATGGTTGCATTACTGACAGACTAATTCGAAAAGGTCACCGACATTCAATTGTGACGTTAAATTTTCACTTCTGTCGGCAGTCCAGCCGACTGCATATTATTTCTATTTTTAGATTTTACTCGTAGTTCACTTGTATTGTTTCACAATAATTTTCTTTTTAATTTTTCCTCAAGTACTTCATGTTTAATTCTTAAGCTTCTTATTGTAAAACAAAGTTTATTTATTATAATTATAGCCTATTATAGCTTATAGCACTAAGAAATGACGTACTTTCGAATTAATGAAAAAAAAACTAAATCGGAACCTTTGATCAGGACATTATTTAGAGTGCACTAAAAATCAAATGAAAAAATAAAATCTTCAATTTAATTATAAGAGTGGACATTTCATGTTACAACTACGACCGAGTGCAAGTCAGCTTCGCAAATGAAGCTGGGTCCATTTCGTGTTGATTTTCGTGTCAAGTGTCCTCCAACATGGGTG
This sequence comes from Caradrina clavipalpis, assembly GCA_932526535.1. Classification (NCBI taxonomy): domain Eukaryota; kingdom Metazoa; phylum Arthropoda; class Insecta; order Lepidoptera; family Noctuidae; genus Caradrina; species Caradrina clavipalpis. Next base: position 22,727,911 of record OW052087.1, read on the forward strand.
GACGCCGACTGTGGAGACCAAGTAATATATAATGTGACATAATTACTAAAGCTCTAATATTTACAGAGTTTCTAAGTTAAATACATAATAATAATAACTTTTTAATTAAATAAAAACTAATAAATTTTAATTTTAGATCGGAGCGAAGTGGTAAATACTAATCAATTTTGAAGGAGCTCATGTCTTACTTAATATCTTAAGAAAATCAAAAAATCAAAATCAATCAAAATCAAAGCATTTATTTCAATTAGACCATTTACAGGCACTTTTGAATTGTCAAGAAGTTACAGTTTAATATTGAAGCTAGTTGCTCGTTCCAAAACGTAGGTCTCTATGGAGAAGAACGAGCAAGAAACTCCATGGACACTCTTTTCATTCAATTTGGTTTTTACAAAAACTTGGTTACAATATTCTTGTTGCTTCTATATGTGAAAACAATGAAGTGAAAGAATGAAATATAAAAAATAACAAAATTATAATAAAGATGTAAGCCATGGCAGTCAAGAGATGACCAATCCCAACTGACAGCACCCGTTCACGAATATGACGCGTGCATCAGCACCATTTAGCTCAACCATCTTGAAGGGAACCAAACGACCCAACCCACGCGCCACCGTCAGCGAGACATTAAAGTGAGCATGACGAAACTCTCAACTGCCATGCTCAGTGTCCAACACATAGTAACTTAACAAATAAATGGCTCCATGGTACTCACATTTACAAAATTGAAATAAATTATGTTAAATTATATAATACTAAGGTTTTTAGTAAACCTATTCGACTGATGTATGTAATAAATAGCAATAAAATAACGGTAAACGTTATTAAGGTCAATCAAAATGAAAAAAGGGGTAAGAAACATTCCCAAAAAAACAATATCTATTAATTTGTGAGCCCGAGTCTCTGTGGAGCAGGACCAGCATTAAGCCAAGCATTCTTATCATTAATATAATCTTCTAACTTATAATATGCCTGACTACATAGTGTGCGTTTGATGCAAGTTTTAAATTTTCTCTCATTTAGTTCGAGAATATCGAGCGGTATTTTGTTATAACATTTTACACAGTACCCCATAAAAGAAGTGTGTACTTTAGACAATCTGAAACCTGGTTGATCTAATTTATTCCTATTTCTAGTATAAACATTATGTCTATCACCAATTTTTTTAAAAAGATGAAGGTTTTTTCGAACGTGCATAATGTTTTCATATATATATTGACAAGGAACCGTCATGATATTAATTTTTTTGAACAATTCCCTTAGAGACTCGCTCCTGCAAAGATTATAGATGGCTCTGACAGCCCTCTTTTGCAGAATAAAGATAGACTCTATATCTGCAGCCCGCCCCCAAAGCAAAATACCGTAAGACATAATGCTATGAAAGTAACTAAAATAGACCAGCCTCGCGGTATCCACGTCTGTTAATTGTCTGATTTTTCTGACAGCGTAAGCGGCTGAGCTCAACCGCCCTGCTAGAGATGTTAAGTGAGGACTCCACTGCAGCTTTGAGTCAAGCGTAATCCCTAGGAAAACTGTCTTTTCGACGAATTCCAGTATATCCTTATTTAATGTAACGTTACATGACATACTTTTAACATTTGGCAAAGCGAATCTTATGCATTTAGTTTTCTTCTCATTTAATACTAAGTTATTTATAGTAAACCAATTATGAACCTCATGCATAGCGTTATTTACGTCGTCAAGATGTTGTGCCTTTCTATTAACTTTAAAAATCAGTGAAGTGTCATCAGCAAATAACACCATTTGAGGTTGGTTTTTCAGTAAATGAGGTAAATCATTAATATATACTAAAAAGAGAAACGGACCCAATATTGAACCCTGCGGAACCCCCATCTTTACTTTTAAGCCTAATGAGTTTACACCGTTTATTTGCACATGCTGCAGTCTATCATTTAAGTACGATTTTATCAAGTCACGCGCTAGATGACCAAGTCCGTAATGCTCGAGCTTAAGGAGGAGTGTTTCATGATTTACGCAATCAAACGCTTTTGAGAGGTCGCAAAAAATGCCAATGGCATCCTGTGAGTCCTCCCATGCATTAAAGATGTGTTTAATTAAAGTGACACCGGCGTCTGTAGTGCAACGCCCTCTGGTGAAGCCATACTGTTGATCGTGCAAGATGTTGTTGCAGTTGAAATGATTGAGCATTTGATTGAGCATCACTTTTTCGAACACCTTGCTGAAAACTGGCAAAATCGACACAGGTCTATAATTGTTGGTGTCTTTGCTATCCCCGGACTTAAATAGGGGTATAACCTTGCTGTGCTTCATTAAAGTAGGGAAAACTCCTTGGTCTATACACAAATTAAATATCAAAGCTAAATAGGGTGCTACTGTCTCAATTATTGATTTACATACATTAGTAGACATGCCCCACAGATCTTCGGTAACCTTGCTCTTGAGTTGTTTGAACGTCTTTATAACAATCAGAGGGTTAATATGTTTAAATTTAAATTCCTTGGGACAGGCTGAAACATTAGCCCTTACTAAATCCATAGCAAGTGCGGGCGAGGAATTTAAAGCTTCAGTAGTTTTAATTGGAATATTGGTAAAGAATGTTACAAATTCCTGAGCCACATCGATATTTGTGCTTATGGGACCTCGGGAAGTCTCTAGACTATAATCAGCATTATGTCTTTTATTTCTATTTGTTTCGTTATTAATAATTTTCCAAACCGTTTTTATTTTATTATCTGCTGATTTAACCTTGTTACTAATGTACAAGGCTTTAGCTGACTTACAAGTATTTTTAAAAATTTTAGAGTAAGCAGCAACATACTTATTAAAACTTTCAGTATTTACATAAGGCTTAAGGTCATACAATTCAAATAGACGTTCCCTACTTTTCCTGATACCTTTAGTTGCCCAATCACTAAATAAAAATTTTGGGCAAATTGTTTTAGTTTTTTTCTTAAAAATATTATTAAACTCTGTTTGCACGACTGAAAAGAATTTTTCATACAAAGTACTACCACTATTCATATCAAGGCTCTGAACACATAACTTACTAATTAAAGTGCTATTAAATTTATTCAAATTACCAGATGTTATTGGTCTTGATTGTATCTGCACTTTTTGTAATGATGTTTTGTACTCAAAAGAAACGGTTTGTCCGCTGTGATCAGACGGAAGACAATTTACTATGGCTTTATCTAAGTAGGTGCAGCAACAAAAAACATTATCAATACATGTAGCAGTAGTCGAAGTTATTCGAGTTGGTTCTAGAAAAACATATGATAGGTTGAAAGATTTAAAAAGACTTATTAATCTACTGCTATTTGAATTATTTTCTAGAATATTGATATTAAAGTCACCACAGATTATTACTGATTTATTACCAGTTGTAAGTTTAGACAAAGCATCTTCCATTACAGTCTCAAAAATAGAGTAATTTTGGTAATTTGGGGGTCTGTAGACGCACACTATAACATGCTTATCTAGCTCAACACAGGACAGCTCAATAATATGTTCAACCGATAGTTCAACTATATCTTTACGGGGCTTTGATTTAATACTATTTTTAATAAGGATTAGTGAACCACCACGCTGCATAGATTTACGGTTGAAACAACTGGCCACAGTATAATTCTCATAATTAATTAACATTTCATACTCCTTTAACCAATGTTCTGTAAAACAAATAATGTCGAACATTGTCTTTTCTAAAAACAGTTCAATTTCTAATTGTTTTGAAGAAAAACCTTGAATATTTTGATGAAATATTTTCAAGGAATGTTGCTTACCTCCATGTTTACTATTTGGTAAGGGATTGCTAGAAGATACCTTTTTGTTGATAAGTTTAACTAAATTGTCGTTGGTATCTTCTGTTGTCTTAATTACTAGTTTAAAACATTATTTTTTGTTACCACCTTAACATTAGTATTGTTACTAAATAGTGTGGTGCTAATTATGGAGGACTTCGACATACTAATTATGTCTGAGTTAATATTAAAAGCTAATAGCCAAGCTATTTGACGTCTAAATCTAATGGGCAGATACGCTGTATCCCTAGTCGATCTTAATTTGTCAACAAAACTGTTGATGTCTAGAAACATAAGTTTATCACTATTGTGACTAACAAGAAAATGCATATGATTATTTAACATATTAATGTTATTATTTTGTGTCTTTGAGAGGTGCTCAAAGTAAGGAAAAGCACACAATATTATTTTCTGACAATTAAGTTTTAACATTTCTGTGACACTGTCAGTAATGTCGTCTTTTGTTACATTTTTGCTATTACCTAATAATATTGTTATGATAGAATTTGCATTATAAACATTTTTTGTTATTGAAGACACTATTTCTTTGTAGGAAGTTCCAGGCATACAATAATTTAAAGCAGATTGTCTAAGGTTGTTGTTAAGTAATTTCCCCAGACCCCTTCCTAAACTATCTGAAAATATAATGGGACAGCAACAAACTTCAATATTAGATAGAGAACTACTGTCTTGCAGATCCAGAGATGAACCATATTCAATATCTGGTACCACACTTAAATTAGGGACACACTCCATGACATTCTCAGACTGGGACGGGTATTCCGTTACCTCAGACTGGGGAGCCTCAAATTGGGATTCCTTCAGTAAGATACCTTGAGTGGTACTGTGCGGCACTGGGTCAATTCTGTCTGCACTAGAGCTACAAATATCCACTAATACATTTGTTGCAAGTATATGCTCTTTAATTTGATGTTGTGAGCTCTCATACTTTTTAGAAAGAGAATATAGTGACCCTTCAAGCACCTCAATCTCTGACTGTAGGCGTTGAGTGTCAACCTCATAAATGTTTATACTGTCCTCTAATTTAATTTGGAAATTATTTAATTTATTCACTAGAAAAACACGTTCTTTCCTTAATTTAATATTATTGGAATAATGTTTTTGTTGTTTTCTGAACCTTTTACATTTATTAATGATTTTGTTAAACTTTGCATATTTTTTTAATTTATTGTGACTCACTGTATAATTGCTATTATTATATTTTACAAGAGAATCCTCAGTGAGGTCTATTGTAACTAAGGAGTTTGGGTTACACTTACTATTCAACAATTCATTATATAAGTGATTTGTTTCTCTAGCCTGGGAACATTCCTTTTCATTCAGTAATTTAGTAATTCTTAAGTTTGAATGTATTAATTCTTCCTCTAAGTCCCTAACTTTGCTCAAAGCCTCCTCATACAGGTCACTACAGTTTTTGAACCCATCAGTGACTGACCGCAGTTTGTCCCGTTCATCGACAACGTCTAGGTATTGCTGATGAAGGTCCACCAGCTCACGCTTCAGGCATGTGTTTTTGTTGATTATGCCCTTTACTTCCTCCTCACATTCGTCTCGTTCTTGCAATAATTGCTGGCATTGGATGCTGGATGCCTTAAGTTCTTCAAGGGCCGTTCTCAATTTAACCTCCATAACCTGAGCCGTAGCCTTGCGGGTCATCACTGACATGGTTTCAGGAATAGTTACTGAAATTAGAATTGAAGAAACGGTGAGAACTAGTTAAATAGACAAAAGTAGGGAAGGTGTGTGAAATGAAAGGTGAAATGGGAATGTTAGTGTGGTTTACTGGAGAAGAAAGAGGTAGGCTGCTAGTTGGAATAAGACTATGATTAAATTTAATGCAAAGTTATAATAATTCAAAATGATGTTAATATTTTTTTCGTGTGGGTACTTGTGTAGCAGAAGAAAAATCAAAATTTAAATGTATGTACAATATTAATTGACAGGAATTTACTAGATTGTTTATATATAGTCTCAAATAATGAACTATTAGCGTTATTTCGATACTAAGTCTCGCCTTCTATATGAATACAAATACAGGTCTGATACAAGACTTAGGTAAGTAGGTAATCCAATGTATCGAATCTATCAAAATAAATTATAGTGGGATTAAATGAGAGCGCGTTACAGATATTAAGTGACAATAATTGTGTGCTAATATGTGGCTACGATAGAATAAAAGTAAACAATACTCCCCGTTTAAATCCGCAGGATGACATCAGCTGTTCGAAATAGGTTACCGGTAACGGTGGATAACCAAACACTGAGTATTACTGTGTTTATCGACGGGAAAACAATAATCCCGGTTTATTATGCAGTTACGTTGCTTAATTATATAAAATTACACTTTAAAACTACTTAAAAATAATTAAAACTAATTTTCAAGCAGAAGCTTCTCCGGTCCGCTCCCGCTTTAGCCTTCTAACCTAACCAATCCGAGTCGGATTGCTTTGAATCGAGGGGTTAACCATAATGATGGTATTAATTATATTCTCATTTATTCAATTAAAATACATATAAATTACATTTTTAAATATTAGTAGAAAATATAAAAACATTTAAAAATATAAAATATAGTAGCCCACCGGCGTCGGGAACAGGGTCCAAGCCACCGGTGGTCAGGGCTCCTGAGAAAGGAATCTCCTAACGATACGCGCCGTGTCTAGGAGAACCGCTTTCTGAATCAAGCCCTTGATCCAGCTGCCCAACGAGAGCCTCCTTAGATGTTGGTCGAGACTCTTGGCAATCAAGCCATTGGCTGATACGACTATCGGCACAATGATCGCTGAGTCCACATCCCACATGTCGACAACCTCGCGAGCCAAGTCAAGATACTTGATCTTCTTATCATTCTCGGCCTTAAATTATCGACCGAATGATTTTCGATTAAAAATCCGATACGCTAATACGACATGAGTTTAAGAGTAAATAAATAATTATAAATAAATTATAAATAACTATAAATCAACACTTGAGAATTATGTCACGTTTATTAAATCTTGTTAACGAATGAAAATAATTAAGACAAATAATTATGACAATGAGACGCACCTGACTGCGGAGGTGTGGTGAGTTCTTGCGCGTCCTCATCAACTTCCCGCCCTTATCCTCTTGCGCTCGCTTGTTTATTATAATATAATGTGCGAAACTTAGTTGAAGTTCAAAATGCGGCGGAGGATACGACCTGCGCATGCCGTGATCGCGTTGAGACTGGCGCGTATTGCATCGCCTTTGAACGGGACGCCATCAAAGTAACTCGACAAATAAAACAAAACAAAATATGGAGAGACTAAATAATTGTTTATTTGTTCAAGCGCTGAAATACTTGGAACTAGCAATCCGATAGGAAAAAATATTTTTTGTATGGTAGTAAGATTTACGGGGAATAGTGTTTAATATTTGTTTCACACAAAGCACCTGTGACAAATTCCTTGTTAAATACCTACGTTTTGTATGGTATTTACTACTTTCTATTTAGTATTTTCACAAATAATTTATTTGGAAAATGTTTTATTTCATAAATATTCACTGTGCAAACAGTTTATTTGGAAGATACTTGTGAATCATTTATACATTTTTTATTAAATAATTAGATTCTTTTGGAAGAATTTAGGTCTCATAATTTACAGGCAAGTACCTACTGAAGTTCTTTAAACCCTTAGTGGGTTCGTAATTTTTTTCTATATAATCTAGTAATTTCTGCCACTACTCGCTTCGCTCGCTCAGCTCGTGCGTAGGGGGGTCACAGTTTTAACCTAACTTGGCCAATTTTCGTATAATTAACTTAATTTAGCGTATTACGAGATACAATAAAAAAAATAAAAAAAATATACCAAATAATTAAAAATAAATATTAATTATAAATTTTAATATCAATATTTATTATATAATTTTAAAATATACCGGCGAACTGTGAGTGTACATTGGTATACCTCTGCCTAACCCTTTGGGGAATACAGGCGTGATGGTATATTTTTTTTATTTATATACATTATTTTTATATTTTAATTAAAAAAATATTATTTTCTGTCAAGTAATATGTCCGATGGCTAGGCTAACGTCCACGTACAACAAATTTTTCAATATGTATAATTTGGATATCTTCCACGACCATCCCACACGTTTTAGATCTAAGATTATAAATGAGGGGAAGACTGTAGATAACAAAATAATGTAAAAAATAATAATAATATTAAAATAATAATACTTATATAATAATATAACATAATGTAATTTAAATTTAAATAATAGAATATTATTAGTCAAAATTATATTCTCTTTACTACCGATATTTTAGCTATAGTTGTTGTTCTTTTGTTTTCTTTAATTACATAATGTTCTTTTTTTTTTGTAACGTGAATGCTGTGTTTTTTCTTCTCTTTTGTTATGAATGCTGTGCACGTCTGTAATTGACGTAAACACTAGTCCATGCCTCTGTTCTCTGTTATTTGTCTGTGTTTGTGTTGTTGATGTGCCTTTATAATCTATAATATAAAAATGAATCGCAAAATGTGTTGGTAAGCGCATAACTCGAGAACGGGTGGACCGATTTTGCTAATTCTTTTTTTAAAATATTCCTTGAAGTACGAGGATGGTTCTTACGGGGAGAAATATTGTAAAAAAAAAAACCTGAAAAAGTCTAAAAACAACAATTTTCTATACTCCCATACAAAAGATTTGTGATAATACTTATAATGTCGGTAGGGGTAGGGTAGGGGTAGGGGTAGGGTAGGGTAGGGGTAGGGTAGGGGTAGGGTAGGGGTAGGGTAGGGGTAGGGTAGGGGTAGGGTAGGGGTAGGGTAGGGGTAGGGTAGGGTAGGGTAGTGGTAGGGTAGGGGTAGGGTAGGGGTAGGGTAGGGGTAGGGTAGGGGTAGGGTAGGGGTAGGGTAGGGGTAGGGTAGGGTAGGGTAGGGGTAGGGTAGGGGTAGGGTAGGGGTAGGGTAGGGGTAGGGTAGGGGTAGGGTAGGTGTAGGGTAGGGGTAGGGTAGGGTACGGGTAAGGTAGGGGTAGGGTAGGGTAGGGGTAGGATACCACGCGAACGAAGTCGTGGCGGGTCAGCTAGTAAATAAATAAATAAAACAGTAATTCCTTGATTTAGAAAGCAGTACTCCTAGGCACGGCGCGTATTGTTAGGAGATTCCTTTCTCAGGAGCCCTGACCACCGGTAGCTTGGACCCTGTTCCCGATGCCGGTGGGCTACTATTTTTTATATTGGGACCGATCTAAAATCACTGCCAACATTGACAATGAAGGTTGAGCTGGTAATTCATTTTCACATCCATTCGCTGCATACTGCGGCTCCACTAGTTATAGTACAGTTTCATACAAAATGTAATACGGCGCGGAATTTTTAAATTAAGCTACGCCCACCCCGTGAGCCTTTGTTTGTGAACGAACTTGCATTCCCGCAATTTTATCAATAAAGTAAATATCGGGGCTCATCAAATGAAATCAATAACTCATTGTTTTGCTCTTCAGGTGTATTGAATGTATGAATATAGAACATGTTTTGATAGAACAGTTGCAATATTGTCGGATGAAAACAGAACCTTGGCTGTGGAGTCACATTTCTGTTTTCTGGTGTATGAACATTTGTATTTGGAGACGAACAAAAACGACACGACAACGATTGGCTGCTGCTGATTCCCGCACGGATCAAATGTTTGTATAGCTAGATTGTCTTCGGGTCTGGCTGTATGTGTATGTATGTGAGTTTATATGTTTGTAAACGCACCCACAATACAGGAGAAACTCCTATTGTGGGCAGAGTTTTTGTTGCTTTTTAATGACCAAAGGGTGTATGATTCTGATTAGAGCCAACTTTTTGTTACACGAATTCGCTGGATGCAAGAAGCATAGAGCTGGAAGGTGCGGTTAATGATCAAATAATGCAAGTATTATTTTGTGATGGCCGAATGGTTAAGGCACCCGTCTTTTCTACATATGGTTGTATTTGCTCCTGTTAAGGGCAAGTACCATTGTGAATTTTTCAATACCGGCCAGGCCTCTGTCCTAAATTTCATCGACTTTAATTAATTATTTGACCAATATGTGAATAAAAAAACGGTAATTTAAAAAACTAAAAAACCCGACTGCTTCTCTGAGTATTTATGAAAAATCCCTAAAACAAGACAGTCGTTGTACCCGATTGCACTTAAAATTATAGCAGTCGGGACCCATTCGGGACGATCTGCAATGTAATATAGGTATGTGCTCTCAATTCACTAAGCGTCCATTGCTAGAATGGGTAGGTGGGGAATAGTTTTTTAGTATTTTTTTTTTTTTGTAGTTTTTTATTTTGATATAACCAGGGCCACTCTCACAGTAAATACGAATCTAACGACACCTCTCAAGCTAAAATCCATTGAGCCGTTCAGGCTGCAGAGCGTGCCAAACAATTATACATACATACATACATACATACATACATACATACATACATACTCTCGAAAAACATAACCCTCCTTCTGTCGCAGTCGGGTAATTAAGTTTCGCACGGAACGTGTTATCGATAATTCCGTAGCCGTTTATCGACTACCGCTTAGCCTCTGCGTAGGTTAATTTAATTTCGGAATTTTATTAAGCCCACGGTACGTCCGATCGTAATGATATTTTGCATGGAACTTTCTAGTAACAAGCTAACCTGTGCTGTGATTACTCAGTAGGTATACGTGACTTTTTCAATTCATAATGTATTTTCTAAATATGAACAGCCTTACTTATAAAGCAGTGTCAAATATTTGAGACACATCTAAACATTACTTATGATCAGGAAAAATCTCACCTACAAACCTTACCTACCTTAGTTAGCGTTGAGAAGTGACTTGATTGTATTGAGAGATAAGATGTTAGAGTATGATTACTTCCTTCAATTTCGTTCTTTAGTTGATTAATTTGGTCATGATTTATGCTGACCGTCTAAGTGTTGACAGATTAAAATAGTGTTTCATCTTTCAACGAACGTTCACCTGGAAGACCGTCGAAAGTGGTTTATAAGTGAAAAAAGGTCATTGGATTTAAGAGTTAGTCAATTGAGAGGTAGCTAAGTATTACTTATCGTTATTTTTGTAAGTAAGACTGTTAATGATCAAAAGGCATCAAAATGTCATCCTCATGACTGTCGGTGGGACAAGTGCCTAAAATACCTCTTGAATTAAGTAACAGACATTCAGGTATCTTAAAATTTTCAAACAATTGACGTATACCAAAAGCTGTTATCATTAGAGGTCGGAGTAGGTAGATTGGTTTTATATACTTGCGTCAAGATATTATAATATGGGCATGCCATTTTATCCTTAATGTGCGGGAATTACCGGAAACGTTCCGGGATTGGAATTAATAAAAAACATACAGATAGGCTAACAAAAAATAAAAATATACCATCACGCCTGTATTCCCCGAAGGGTTAGGCAGAGGTGTACTAATGTACACCCACAGTTCGCCGGTATATTTAGGTCCCATGTAATAGGGGGCGAGCCTATTGCCATTAACCGGGCACAAATCCAAACTCCGAGCTGCTACTGAGAATTTCATAGAAAAACCCAATAACACTTTTTGCTCGACCTGGGAATCGAACCCGGGACCCCTTGCACAGCAGTCGCACTTGCGACTACGAGACCAACGGGGCAGTTCACAAAACAAAAACAAAACAGACCTAACAAAATATAACAAAATAATAGGCTAACAAAATCGTTTATTATTATGAATGATTGATAGAATTCAATGAACAATTTTTTTTTAATTAAACAAAAACATAAATAAATACAAATTCGTGCTAATTTCAAAATTCCGGAACAAATGTCACAATAAATATGAAGATCCGGTATTTTGGAGGCATATCCATAATATTATCCTCTACGTTTGACGTCAACGACCTTAAATCAATCTACCTATTCCGACCTCTGGTGATCATTACAAAACCCTACTGTATTAATGCACTTGTAGCAGCATATCTTGATAAGCGTTGCCAGAAGGAAATTGCAGAGCTTATCGAGACATGCATAACGTACTGAAGCCTTGGTGTTGGAAGGTCACTGCCCCCTCAAGTACGAATACCAAGGTCATAGTGTTTTATCTTGATCTTACCGTTTTGTGGAAATAGACATGCAATAAAAGCATAAACGTCTAGTATATCGTGGACAGTCTCAGCATCATTATCATTATTAGCCGCAGGGCGTCCACTGCTGGACATAGGCCTCCCCCATAGATTTCCAAAAGAACCGGCTTGAAGCGGCCTGCGTTCAGCGTCTTTCAGCGATCTTAATCAGGTCGTCCGTCCACCTTGTAGGAGGACGGACGGTTGTCCGTTACTGCTCATCCTTTAAACATGATATTGTGGTTTCTGACAAATAGTTTTACCCTTTGGTTGTAGTTACTCACAGAATGTATAAATCATAATATTCTGATCTAAACATGTAATGTAATTCTCCAGACCGATTCCGGCCACGGCGGCTAATCTTAATGCAGATTAGCCACGTACGCAGGAGATATTATAGTGCACGAGTGTGTGCGCAAACACAGGTGCACTCCCTTTTCCCTAACTCTCATAGCCCGATGGGACGGCAATCCGACACGACCGGAGAGAGATCAGACGCAGGACCAACGGTTTTACGTGCTTTCCGAGGCACGAGGGCGTCACACCAGCAACTTCCAAACTCCGGGCTGCTACTGAGAAATTCCTAACGGAAAACCCAATAACACTTTTAGCCCGACCTGGGAATCGAACCCGGGACCTCTTGCTCAGCAGTCGCGCTTGCGACTACGAGACCAACGGGGCAGTCATAATTATAACATAATTATATTATAAAGCTGAAGTGTTTGAGACGTACCAATCTCAGAAAGTACAGGTTGGATATGATTTTTTTATATATTCTACGAGTTTAATGTCCCACTGATGGGCAAAGGCCTGGCCACCTATTTCCTTCGAAATATTATTTTCCTGAGCCATCATCATCTACTTAGCCTTTTCCCAACAATGTTGGGGTCGGCTTCCAGTCTAACCGGATGCAACTGAATACCAGTGTTTTACATGGAGCGGCTGGCTATCTGACCTCCACAACCCAGTTACTAGGCAACACGATACCTCTTGGTTAGACTGGTTGTCAGACTTCTTGGCTTTAGACTATCCGTAACGACTGTCAAAGATCTAGGAATGACAGCCGAGACCAACGGCTTTACGTGCTTTCCGAGACACGGGGGTGTCACACCACCAACTTCCAAATTCCGAGTTGCTACTGAGAAGTTCCTAATGGAAAAACACAATAACACTTTTTGCCTGACCTGGGAATCGAACCCGGGACCCCACGCTCATCGGTCGCGCTTGCGACCACGAGACCAACAGGGCGGTTAATTATTTTCATGCGACATCAGTAAGAAAAATAATCTTATCTGTCAAATATGTAGTCCGTTTATCAAGCTAACAAAATACACTCACAAACCACACTCAAACGCAAAACCTACCACTACAACGCTAGGAATAGGGATAGTATAGAACTACCTCCAGTTAGAACACTGTACGGAAGGAGAACCATTCAGTTTGAGGGAGCGCAGCTTTATAATAAGTTACCTAAAGAAATAAGAGACTCTTCCTCAGTGAACATTTTTAAAAATAAGTTAAAGTTGTATTTGGCCAACCAACAATAATAATGGACTACCCACTGTATGTACGATGGATCGAACGACAATTATGTTTAAAAATACTTATGATATTTGTTTTGTTAAGTTTCTCATATATAAGTGAACTGTGTATGTTCTTTTTGAGAAATAAATTTCTTTAAACCGAAGCTAGAAATAAAGGAAATATTTATCAATCCCGCTCGAGCCAATACCTTGGCTCAAAGTTGTTGCTTACACGATGCTAAATTCCAAATACTTACTTGTAATAATTATGCCAGGCAAAACACGCCCCTATTAGTAACTAGCTAGGAGTTAATTATATTTGAACTGATATAAAGCTGAAGAGATTGTTGCTTGTTGGAAACTGTTTGAACTATGAAGCTGGAATTCGGCGTGACGGTATTTTATAGGTAGAAAATATCGATTTTGCACGGTTTTAACTTCAACACAGGCGAAGCCTTGGGAAAAAGTTACTTTATCTTTGACTAGCGACCTGCCCCGGCTTTGCATGGGTGCAATGCTGATACTAAATACACTACAGAAAAACTGTGAACGTTTTTCAAAAACATAGCGGCCTGCTCCGGCTTCGCACGGGTATATTAAATTAAAAAATTAAAAAAACCCCAACACAAAAACCTAAGTTCCCTTTAAAAAGTAAAAAAATAACAAAAAAATACGTCACGTTGGGGGACCGCTCGGGACGATCGTATCCTAAATGCAACATCGGTCCCCCAACGTGACGTATTTTTTTGTTATTTTTTTACTTTTTAAAGGGAACTTAGGTTTTTGTGTTGGGGGTTTTTAAATTTTTTAATTTAATTTTTTATTTTATACTTTTTATAGGTACCTACTTATTATAATGTCGATTTGGTTAAGTTTGAGACCCCACTCGAGTATATTTACAGACATTCGGTTTTTCTTCCCTACTTTCACCCCCACAACTTTTAAACGGCTCAACCGATTTTCATCAAACATGTCTAAGAACACTTGCACATAGGTCACCTTTAATACAAAAAAAAAACTAAATTGAAATCGCTTCATCCGTTCGGCAGCTATGATGCCACAGACAGACAGACAGACACGTCAAACTTATAACACCCCTCTTTTTGCGTCGGGGGTTAAAAATATATAGCCGTAGACGTAGCGCCGCAAACACTACATCTCGCAATTTTTAAATCATTACAGATTTATCTTCGAAAACATTCATTTAAATCGTATGCGGCAAAAAGCCATATATATAATATCTATATTATTTAAAACAACAATTTATTTAAGGTATTTATTTGGATAAGGATTAATGCTGTATTGGTTAAAATCGCTTCAAAAAAAATGTTAATGTATGTTATTTCCATAAGAGATAGACATATATTACCACCGAAGAGTTTTCTGTAGAACTTTTCAATGTGTACAATACCTAGTATATTATTTTGATAAAATATTTCGTAGGGTTCAGCCTGCGTTTGCAATGTAAGAGGAAAAAATGAAATTATTTACGACATCACATTAGAAACCTCAAAAATACAGTATTTCTCCACTATTTAATGGATGTTATTATACATATAAACCACCTCTACAATCACTCTATCTATTAAAAAGACCGCATCAAAATCCGTTGCGTAGTTTTAAAGATTGATGCATACTAAGGGATATAAGGACAGAGAAAGCGACTTTGTTTTATACTATGTATTGATTGTGCAAGCAAGGATTAGAAATATATAGCTAATACCTCCGAAAGATTTTTGGTTTTTGTATTGTTTTAATGAACATAGCGTTCTCCCACTCTAGGAATTCCTCCTGTGACCCAGGACACAGGCATTTACAAACATATAAACACACATACTCAGCCAGACCTGGAACAACTATCTGTAGGCCATAAAAATATTTGTTCTATGCGGGAATCGAACCCGCGACGCGCGGCGCAGCAACCATACGCTCAGCCACTGTGCCAACGGTGTCGTAAATTTTTTAGTAAGGCTTTTGTGAGAGAAGCATAATCTTCCTGAACAGTTTATCGGGCCGTGGGGTCCGTGTGCCCATAGCCTTTTTAAAGATATTTCTAAACGGTTGGTTGACACTTCTCGTGACCCAAAAGCTAGCTTTTACCTTGGCCAGAGGTTAAACATTGCCATCCACCGTGGCAATGCCGTCTTTTGGGCACTTTTCCAGTGAATGGGTATGTGGAAGAATTTTTGAGGCTTTATAGCTTTAGCTTCTTTATTTTATTATTTTAAGGTTGTTTTATAAATTAAAAAAAAATACACGTTTATCGAGCCGTCTAAGAAACTTACACCTGGATCACTACTGGCCGATTTGGAAAACTTCAACGGTGGGGTTTCGCAGATGGCACCGACCTTCAGTGCCTGTGCGGGGTCTCTCCGCAGACCATGGCCCACCTTTTATCTTGTGCCGCATGCCCTGTCACCTGCACACGTGAGGACCTAATGACTGCCTCGATGGATGGTGTTGCAGTGGCTGAATTTTGGGTTAAACATAAAATTAAAAATAAAAAGCAAAAAAGCCTATTTATTAAAAAGCTTTTATTTAAATGCTCTAAAAAGAAGAAAATAAAAATTTCCTTTTTTTGGCCTAAGAACAGGCCAGGCCTCTATATTACTAATAACATACACATATTAATAATAAAATTCATATCTACTTTCTAAGTTTGTCTTGAACATTTGAATGCTCGTGTCTTCTTTGTATGAGAAAAGGCCTTTACCTTGCAATGGAACAATAAGAGGCTGGTATTATCCTTACTAATATTATAAATGCGAAAGTAACTCTGTCTGTCTGTCTGTCTGTCTCTTCTTCACGCCTAAACCACTGAACCGATTTCAATGAAATTTGGTACAGATATAGTCTGGGACCCGAGAAAGGACATAGGATAGTTTTCATCCCGGAAATCCCCCGGGAACGGGAACTATTAATCCACGCGGACGAAGTCGCGGGCAAAAGCTAGTTAATCATTATTTTAACAAAATAAGAACTGCCTCGTTGGCCTACTAGTTCTAAGCACGACTGCTATGCTAGAGGTCTTGGGTTTGATATCCAGGTCAAGCAAAGGGTTATCCAGAAAATGTCTCTTTATAAAAATAAGAAAAGGGACTTACATAAATGTCACGACGCTAATAATACGTATGCCAATTTTTTGTACCTCTGAGGGACTTCATTGACACCTGTATCATTTTATTTTGTTAAGAAATGTTCTGTATGGTATTGGAGCCTAGTTATTACGTTGATAGTCACGTTGGCTTATATTTTTGGAACGACGTTTTTTGACGCAATTTTTTGTAAGAGTTAAATGTCAGAAGTCGTCACGTTTAAGGGAAAACAGACGTAAGTCTTCCCACCTCACAAATTTCCAGTGAAATAAACAATACCTTATTTACTTTAAAGCAACATAGGCAAACGTGACTTGAATTTTACTTATACTGCCTCGCTAACCTAGTGGTTCTAAGCGCGACTGCTACGCTAAAGGTCTTGGGTTCCATTCCCAGGTTGACCTGGAAATATAACTCTCCAAAGTGATATAGGATTTTTCTATGAAATTCTCAGTAACAGTTCGGAGATAGAATTTGTTCCCGGTTAATGGCAATAGGCTCGCCCCCTATTACATGGGACCTAAACATACCGGCAACCTGTGGGTGTACATTGGTACACTTAACCCTACGGGGAATACAGGCGTGCTGGTATGTAAAATAAAAACGTTTATTAGTTTCAATAACCTAAAGTAAAAACATTGGCGAGCAAATTCCTCTGGAAAAAAACGGGAAGGACGAGGCGGTAAAACGAGAAGGTTGAAAAGACTGGAGGGAGGCCTTTGCCCAGGAGTGGGCTGTGGGACAGAATGGACTAACAAAAAAAAAAGAACTTAAAAGTTGTGGGGGTAAAGTATAAGATTGCATGAGCGGGGTAGTACTACCACAATCTTGTACAACCGCGTCGCGACGACGTTGTGAAGGCCTCTCATGCATGATGTAGTGGGGCCAATACCGGACAAGTACCAATATCTCTTTTGTCAACTCTTAAGTAGTTTCTAAGTTTATCTTGGACATCACTGACATCAGTGAAGGAAAAGGTAGTGAGGAAACCCGGATTTAAAATTAATATAAATGACTGCCCCGTTGGTCTCGTGGTCGCAAGCGCGACTGGTGAGTGTTGTTGTGGTGGGTTCGATTCGGGCAAAAAGTAATATTGGGTTTTCCCATTCGGAATTTCTCAGTAATAGCCCGGAGTTTGGAAGTTGGTGGTGTGACACCCCCGTGCCTCGGAAAGCACGTAAAGCCGTTGGTCCTGCGCCTGACCTCTCTCCGGTCGTGTCGGATTGCCGTGCCATCGGGCTATGAGAGTTAGGGAAGAGGGAGTGCACCTGTGTTTGCGCTCACACTCGTGCACTATAATATCTCCTGCGTACGTGGCTAGTCTGCATTAAGATTAGCCGCCGTGGCCGGAATCGGTCTGGAGAATTACATATTTTTCACATTAGTAGGAATTATCAAGCCGCCTTCAACTAGCTAGGTAATCAATGCTCGTGCCTTTTCTTTTTGTGAATAGGCTTTTGCCCTGAAGTTTTACATTAATAGGCTGGTATTAAATTTTAAGAACTAAAGTCTAGTAATTTTAGTTGTTTTGTACTTGTGTACAATTAGTTTGCATTGAGTTCTTTTTTTCTGTATAAAGTATGTATCAAATGTTGTTTTAATCTTTAACAATAATTTGCACCTGCCATGATATCTCTTCACCACCTTTGTTTGACTGGTAGAGAATGCCTAAGGCATTAAGTCCGCCTTTGTACGTTTGTTGCATAAAGTTTAAATAAATAAGTAAATAAAAGTCTGTTCGTAGAAATACAACCACCATTTGTTTGGCACATGCTGAATTTCTGTAGGTATTTCGGTGTGAAAGGTTCACGACACAAATTGTCAAACACAAATTCGTGTGTGTTTTTGTGATGATATATACGTAGTTATGTGCAGTGTTTTTTTAGTTACAGTATAGGCATACTATTACTAATATTTGTTTAAGATTTTACTTAACCTAATTCAGTAATTAGGTATAGTAAAATCTTAAATAAAAAACAGTTACCCTATTTAATTAAATTCAAGTCAATTTTTGATCAGATGTAATGTCAGGCACAAAACTGTTTTACAAATATTATTAATGTATATTGTGTGTAAGTATATGTTTAATATTAATTAATAATTATATTCATAACAAAGAAATACTTTTATATATTTATTTTTTTAAGATGGGAAATCATCAATTAACTTCCCCCGCCCTGGGCTGAGCGGGAGGAAGTGTCAGACTTTTACTGACTAAAACCCATCTAAGTTCCTTCATGTGCCCTTTGCGTTCTGGGGGCGCAGTATCTCTTTCGAACAACCCGCAGCCCTGCCAAGCAGCGCAGCCCCGGCAGGCATGTTTTTATAAATGAATGTTTTGAAAAATTTAAGACTCAGAAAAGAGCGGCTTAACAAATTAACGGTATTTTAGGGTTCTGTACCCAAAGGGTAAAATGATACCGTATTACTAAGACTCCGCTGTCTGTCCTTCTGTCACCAGGCTGTACTTCATGAACCGTGATAATTAGACAGCTGAAAATTTCACAGATGATGAATTTCTGTTGCCTCTATAACAAAACATACTAATAAATAGAATAAAATAAATATACAAGCTGTTGATTTGCATTCTCGTCAAATTCAAGGAGCTATGCTCGTGATTCTTAACACGAATCAATAATAAAATAAATTTACTTTTTTTATTTTTTTGACGTGATTTTCCAATTCGAACTAGCCATCTCGCCCGAGGGTTTAGGCGCTATGCACGCATTGATATAGCCGCGCGACAACTCTGCCTATCGCATACGCAACTGGGCGATGCTGATTTTTGCAAGAGGAGTATTCTGGAATACTGTTTTTTGATAGTTGCAACTAAAAAAACAAGCATTTATTAAATATTGGCCAGGTATCGTAATTATAATTATTAATGATTACTTCTGTTTTTCTATGACAAGCTCCTAAAATTTGACGAGGATGCAAATCAACAGCTTGTATCAGTAGGGCTCCCATACAACGGGCTAGATTTTTTGCTTGTTATAGATAATGGTGCGGAACCTTACGTGCACAACTCCGACACGTACATGGCCGTTTTTTTTTGTCGTTTCACAGTCGTAGTAGTAGTAATTTCTGTCGTGAAATATCTTTAAAATCATATACAGCTACCAAGTCAGAAAAGCGAACTGTCGTGAAATAGCTTTCGATATTTGACACGAAAAGCAACTTGCTAACGTAGACGTTTCAGGTGTACTCGACAGCCGTGTGCCCCGCGACACAGCTTTACCTGACATTTCGGAAATTCAAGTTGTATTTTTGTATGAAAAATACCATCAAAAATAATCTACACATCATCATCATCATCATCATATCAGCTTATAGCCGTCCACTGCTGTACGTAGGCCTCCTCCAAAGAGCGCCAATCATCCCGGTCCTGGGCAGCCCGCATCCATCCGATGTCCGCCACCTTCTTTAAATCGTTGGTCCACTGTGCAGCAGGGCGTCGAGCACTGCATTTTCCTAAACGTGGTCTCCACTCCAACACGTGTTTGCTCCACCGACCATACTGCCCGTCTAACTAAATATAGTGGAGCGTCAATTATCCGAACCTCGATTAACCGGACGACTGCTTATCCGAACTTCTAGCGGATAGGCTCGTTTCGGCAGACGAAGATTGAAGTTTTTTTTAAGCGTCAATTGTACTTGCACCTTCATGGGTTTCATTACAAGACTGTCTGCATTTTTTTGTTTAATTCATATTTTTCATTAAGGATTTTTATTGCCGCATCAATATACCTACATATAGTTCGGTTATCCGAAAAAAAAAACCGTACTGTAATCGATTACTGAAACACCTTCAACCTAACTCGAATTATCCACAAAGGCTAAATTCCGTTCTACCTTTAAACAGGTTTACTAGGTCATAAACAATCATTATAATAGTACTAAGCTTACTTTCGTTAGTTCTTCAAAACACGAAACACAACAAGACCCGACTAGCTCAAGGCTAGGTATGATGCTATCTCCGATAGGTACCTTCTGATTGGTTATTTGAAAATTGTACTATTCTTTTTATGTAAATGGGTAATTCCAATTTCAAAATCGTTTGAATTTTCCTTACATTACGTTTAGGTACTCCCTCGTGGTTCGCTCATCGCTCAGGGGGTAGGCAATTGCCTAGGGCTGATGGTTACTAGATTCATAATTCGAATCACCCTAGGCAGTTAAGCCGTACTTTTGTGAAAATAGGGAAAAAAGCCAGATTTTATTTCTGTTTTTTTTTTTACAATGTTTCATCATGACATCTATTCAACTGCCCCGTTGGTCTCGTGGTCGCAAGTGTGACTGCTGTGCAAGGGGTCCCGGGTTCGATTCCCAGGTCGAGCAAAAAGTGTTATTGGGTTTTTCTATGAAATTCTCAGTAGCAGCTCGGAGTTTGGATTTGTGCCCGGTTAATGGCAATAGGCTTGCCCCCTATTACATGGGACCTAAATATACCGGCGAACTGTGGGTGTACATTGGTACACCTCTGCCTAACCCTTCGGGGAATACAGGCGTGATGGTATATATTATAATATAATCTATTCAACTTCTAGTGAATTTAATGTAAAAAGCCTAACAAAAGCCAGACCGGCCGGACACAGAATAATTATTAGGCCAGATACGCGTCACAAAAGCCTGACTAACAATAACGACATACATTGTCCGAGTTTGTAAATATTATAATTTCAGGATAAGCAGTGATCTTCAATACATTTTATTATTACTCTGATTTTATGATGTTCCTAGATTTTTAAATTTTTATTCTAATTTTTACTTTGTTGGTATGTTGTTAGCTAGTAGTTAACTTTCTTGTGCATGCTGTAGTCTCCGATAATTGATGGAGTACACCAACATAATTATTCCATCATCACGCCTGTATTCCCCGAAGAGCTAGGCAGAGGTGTACCTATGTACACCCGCAGTTGACCGGTATGTTTAGGTCCCATGTAATAGAGGGTGAACATATTGAAATGAACCGGGCACAAATCCTAACTCTGAGCTGCTACTGAAAATTTTATAGAATAACCCAATAATACTTTTTGCTTGACCTGGGAATCGAACCCAAGACCTCTAGCGTAGCAGTTGCGCTTAGGACCACTAGTCTAACGAGGCAGTCACCAACATCATACTTTTGTTAAATATCGTTCTTATGTCATGATTTGTATACAATCTATTGTTGGAGATCTTAAATACATTAATGATACAGTAGTGCAGGTTACGTAGTTATTGCGCACACAAGTGTGACCACGGAATGAATCACTTGTGGTCGGGTGTAATTGTGTATCCTCGCAGCACAAGTCTCTTAGCAAGGGAAATGAAGACAGGAAGCTGATGTTGTCTGATACATACATACCATCAAGCCTGTATTCGCCGAAAGGTTAGTTAGGCGGAGGTGTACCAATGTACACCCATAGCTCGCCGGTATGTTTAGTTCCCATGTGTTATCCTCCAGAGCGATTCCGGCCACGGCGGCTAATCTTAATGCAGACTAGCCACGTACGCAGGAGATATTAAAGTGCACAAGTGTGTGCGCAAACACAGGTGCACTCCCTCTTCCCTAACTCTCATAGCCCGATGGGACGGCAATCCGACACGACCGGAGAGAGGTGAGGCGCAACACCAACGGCTTTACGTGCTTTCCGAGGCACGGGGGTGTCACACCACCAACTTCCAAACTCCGGGCTGCTACTGAGAAATTTCCTAATGGAAAAACCCAATAACACTTGTTGCCCATGTAATACGAGGGCGAATCAAAAAGTAATGAGAATGAAGATAAAACGCGGTAATTAAAGTTAAAATAATAATTTATTCTTCTACATAGTCTCCTTACAAATCAATACATTTATTCCATCTTTTTTCTAAACCCAGGATTCCCTTTGAAAAAAATATTTTTCTTGACCCTCCCAAAACGCCTCAAAAGTGACTATCACTTCGCTATCGTCTTCAAATTTCTTACCTCGGAGGTGTTCCTTGAGCCGAGGAAAGAGGTAGAAGTCACTAGGAGCCAGATCTAGCGAATAGGGAGGGTGTTCGAGCAGTTCGAATCCCGTTTCTTGAATGGCAGCCATCGCAACTGCGGCTTTGTGAACCTCTGCTTTTGCTCGTCGGTTAACATCCTGGGTACCCAACGCGCGGAGACCTTTTTCATATGCAACTCGTTCGCAAGGATTTTTTGAATGCTGCCATATGAGATCCCTGTGACCTCAGCTACATGCCTGATGGTCACTCTTCGATCTGGCAACACAATATCTTCGACTTTTTTCACGTTGTCTTCAGTGAGGGACGAGGATGGGCGTCCATCGCGATGTTCATCTTCAGTGGATGCTCTGCCCAGTATAAATTCCTTGGTCCAGCGTGCAACTGTAGAATATGGAGGAGCAGAGTCCCCCAATTTTCCCACTAAGTCACTGTGTATGTCTATTGTAGATTTTTTTTTCAAACAGAGGTTTTTGATGACTTCTCTAATTTCGTTTTTCTCCAAGTTGGTGTTATCTCTTCGACAGTTCGTATTCAAATGAATATAACTCCCGGAAATCGTGATATATGTATATGATTTTTTTAGGCTGAAGTAGTGAGTACATAAGCAAGCAAAAAAATCTTTTTTTGCGTTTTTATGCGGACCTGAAGTAACCGATTCTCATTACTTTTTGATCTCCCCTCGTAGGTCAGCCTATTCCTATTGGTGTCTGATAGTGTGGAGGAAGCACACTATGCCAGTTACGTGACTACGCGATCATCGCGCGAGTAAGCGATGCGAGTACCGCGGATAGTTAACAAACATTTTAATCGCGCGAACGCTCGCCCCACGTATCTTAGTTACAACACCTATTCAATATCAGTATGTTTGGTCGTATTAAAATTTGAGCGATCTAGCAATGATTGCGTAGTAACGATATACTCGTATATTTTTATTTGGTTCCACTAAATAAAAATATACGAGTATATAACATCACGCCTGTATTCCCCGAAGAGTTAGGCAGAGGTGTACCTATGTACACCCGCAGTTGACCGGTATGTTTAGGTCCCATGTAATAAGGGGCGAGCCTATTGCCATTAACCGGGCACAAATCCAAACTCCGAGTTGCTACTGAAATTTTCATAGAAAAACCCAATAACACTTTTTACCCGACCTGAGAATCGAACCCTAGGCTAACGAGGCAGTTAGAACATTGTGTTGTTTAGACACGGTGTTAAAGTCTTTTAACACCGTGTCTAAACAACACAAGTAAGTGATGTGTCTACATCACTTACCCTTAACTAGCAGTGCCCATCCAACGTAGCAACATTGAGCAAAAACTTTGCTAGCAAATTACTTTAATTTTGGTGTGAAAATTCACTCTTCATGGTAGAGTAACATTGTAACTTAATTTACTGTTTATAGTAGACCGCAAAGTAACCCCGGGCAATGTAATGGGACTGCCCCGTTGGCCTCGTGGTCGCAACGTGCGACTGATGAGGATGGGGTCCCGGGTTCGATACCCGGCTGGTCGGGCAAAAAGTGTAATTGAGTTTTTCCATTAGGATTTTTGTTTTCTCATTAGCAGCCCGGAGTTTGGAAGTTGGTGGTGTGACACCCCCGTGCCTCGGAAAGCACGTAAAGCCGTTGGTCCCGGCTGTCATTCGTAGATCTTTGACAGTCGTTACGGATAGTCAGAAGCCAGGAAATCTGACAACCAGCCTAATCAAGAGGTATTGTGTTACTCAGTTACTGGGTTGTGGAGGTCAGATAGGCAGTCGCTCCATGTAAAACACTGGTATTGAGCTGCATCCGGTAAGACTGGAAGCCGACCCCAACACAGTAGGGAAAAGGCTAAGCAGATGATGGTGAGTAGACCGCAATGTAACGCATGAAAATGTGCTTACAGGTACAAGTAATAGCCCCTAATGGGGTCGTGGGGGTATTTAAAGTTTAGTTAGAACATTTAAAAGGTTCCCAGGTATGTTTTACGGGAAGAGAATAGAATGTTTCGGCTTCGTTAAGTGTCTTGTTATATCAATTTATAATCATTTAATTATTCTTTGTATCTATCCAAGGCGTTTATTTGCATCCTCGCCAAATTCAAGGAGTTAACTATGCTCGTGATTCTTAACACGAATCAATAATAAAATAATTA
Source organism: Caradrina clavipalpis (assembly GCA_932526535.1). Lineage (NCBI taxonomy): Eukaryota > Metazoa > Arthropoda > Insecta > Lepidoptera > Noctuidae > Caradrina > Caradrina clavipalpis. Next base: position 22,752,532 of record OW052087.1, read on the forward strand.
TTTTTTTAAAAAAATTGACGTGATTTTCCAATTCGAACTAACCATCTCGCCAGAAGGTTTAGGCGCTATGTACACATTGATATAGCCGCGCGACCACTCTACCTACCGCATACGCCACTGGGCGATTCTGAATTTTGCAAGAGGAGTATTCTGGAATACTGTTATTTGATAGTTGCAACTAAAAACACAAGTATTTATTAGAGATTGGCCAGGTATCGTAATTATATTTGATTACTTCTATTTTTTTATGACAAGCTCCTAAAATTTGACGAGGATGCAAATCAACAGCTTGTATAATCAGACACCTGCTTTTTTTTAAATTTGTATTCTGTTTTGTTTGTGATTAAGCCACAAAATAACAGAGAGTAGTTGAAACAATAATACCAGCCTTATTGCTGTACTGCAGTGCAGAGGTCTCTTCTCATACAGAGAAGGTATAAGCAAGCATTTATCACCACGCTTACTCAAGGCGGAGCTTCAGACTTTATTTACTGTAAGTCCAGGTTTCCTCAAGATCTGGTTCTTCACCAAAGTCAGGGACGAATCTTTAATCATAACCCAAAACGAATTAATATTACATAGGTATTCTTCTTCTTAGCGTATCGATGGCAAAATAGACAGGCCCCTCTTCTCCACTGGGCACTCTGGGCAAGTGCCCAGGGCCCCAGGAACGTCAGGGGCCCCAGCCTGCCCGCAAAATAATAATTATTTAATAATAATTTAAATCCCCAAGCTTAAGAAATATGAGTATTGTTTATTTTATACATATATTGAATTGGGTTAAATCAAACAGTGAATTAAATTCAATTTAAAAAACACAGGGGCCCCGTAATTCTTATGTGCCCAGGGCCCCCAATAGGTTAAAGACGGCCCTGAAAATAGATAGGATATGTATCTAGCTTCTGCCCGCGACTCCGTACGTTGGGCTCATTTCACCCACGTTAAGTTACGTCTTTGGTTACTGCTCCGCTCGCCTAGGTCGTAGCGTTATGTTATACTAGCTTTTGCCCGCGACTTCGTCCGCGTGGATTAATAGTTCCCGTTCCCGGGGGATTTCCGGGATGAAAACTATCCTATGTCCTTTCTCAGGTCCCAGACTATATCTGTACCAAATTTCATTGAAATCGGTTTAGTGGTTTAGGCGTGAAGAAGAGACAGACAGACAGACAGAGTTACTTTCGCAATTATAATATTATATATTAGTACGGATAGCCGATATACACTCACAAATAACGTATTTTTCTATGGGTAAAAGTATTTTCAAAATCGGTATAATAAATAAATAAATAAATAAATATCTTGGGACAACTCACACACGGCTATCTGATCCCAAGCTAAGCAGAGCTTGTGTTATGGTAACCAGACAACTGTTATACATACTTACATAATTTATAAATACATACATATTATAGATAAATCACACCCAGACACAGAACAAACAATCATGCTCATCACACAAAGTTTGTCCAATAGATCCAGATATTACCCCTTACAACCTCACAAACTTTACCTCTGTATAATATTAGTATAGTATAACATATTTTTTTCAGTGGACTGTTTGACCCTGATAAAGGTCAATTAGAGCTTAAATCAAAGATATTTGAGGTCGTGGTGAAAGGAATTACAGTAGTATTAAAAGAATAGGCCTGCCTAGGAATAGGCACTGCCTCAGTGGCCTAGTGGTCCTAAGCGCGACTGCTACGCTAGAGGTCCTGGGTTCGATTCCCAGGTCGAGCAAAAAGTGTTATTGGGTTTTTCTATGAAATTCTCAGTAGCGGCTCGGAGTTTGGATTTGTGCCCGGTTAATGGTAAAAGGCTGGCCCCTATTACATGGGACCTAAATATACCCGGCGAACTGTGGGTGTACATTGGTACACCTCTGCCTAACCCTTCGGGGAATACAGGCGTGATGGTATAAAATAATAGGAAAAAGTTATCTCTCTATCTAATCTCTTCGAACATTAAACATTATTCTGAAATTGACTATTTCAAGTAACTTTCAGTTCTACGTATAGGTATATATGTATATAAAAATATACCATCACGCCTGTATTCCCCGAAGGGTTGCAATGCATATAATGATAGTACTTACTGAATAAGACAAAAGTAAATTGAAACTCTAAATATATTACTTTAATAATACATAGCAAATGCTTACATAGGTACCCACATTTTTTTAATGTTATTAAAAAATATTTTTCGAGTTTCGCATAAGTTTTTTTTTGTCGGGTATATAATATACACGGTAGATTCTTTTTCTAGCCTGAATTGGGAAGGCATAGATAATCGCGAAGTGCAACAAGACACGACAAGTTACCAAAGTGAGCTGATCCGTGCTTAAAACAAAGTGGTGGCCACGTCGAGCAGTTTATACGACGATGGACGAGGTAAGTGTAATGTAAGCTAATATTTAAGACTAAGTTTTGCCTGCGAGTTTGTCTACGTCGAACCCATAACCAATCAGATCATAAAACATATCCTGTAACACTCAGTTAGTGTACTTTCTATCAGTAAAAGAATGTTTATAATCAGACTAGTAATTCCAGAGATCTTTCAAACGAAAGTACACACATAATCTTTCTCGCTCTTCATAATATTCAGTTATAGAAAACTTTTACAACTTAATACCTACTGCAATTATCAGACATGATTTAGTTAGAATATTATCATTTTTACATAAACTAATATTTTTGAACACATTTATTAAAATAGAATGCCACATCATCATCATCATCATCATCTCAGCCATAGGAAGTCCACTGCTGAACATAGGCCTCTCCTTTAGATCTCCACATATACCGGTTGGAAGCGACCTGCATCCAGCGTCTTCCACCGTCTTCTTAGAATGCCACATTTTTATTTAATTCACGGTTCCAGCGTATTTTTCTATGGCCAGTATTTTAATAACTTTTACAGGGTAGAAAAAAAAACATCCTATACAGCTATTACAGATTTATACTTACCTACACCAAATAATATGCTTGAACTTGAATACTATCCAATAAAACTAGAAAATAAAACAAAGTTGAAAAACTTTTGCGCCTATGATGATCCTTTGCTCGCAAACTTTTGCCGTGAAGGGGAAGCCATATGTCCTAGATAAACAGTTTGAAAGAACCAGATATGGATAACTCTCCTACATTCCCACGATAAAGAAGTAACTACATTCTTTACTGCCATCTTACTGGTACGCATTGCGTCCAATATTATACACGTCTGGTTGTTAAGAGAACTCGTAAACTAAATCGAAGTAAATGTTCTCTTGTCGACCTTGGGATCGCACGTCTGACCCAATAAAAACATGATTACCTACTCTCCCCGACTTCTCCAGCCGCCACAAGTTGCGGCTTAATTTACGATCACTGCAATGTATGGCAACGTATAGCAAGAGTTAAAAACTAATATTGCCGGAACACTTTGACCAAAAAATGATTTAGTAAGGACAATAGCGCGGTAACAGGTAGAGGGGCTAGGCAGCGGAGGGGCGGGCGGCGCGGAGGGCGGGCGGCCGGCTCCGAGCGGCAGAGCAAAGCCTCCGCACTCGCGCGCTCGGGCTCGTCGCGCTACCACGGCTGTGCGCCCGGTACGCAGTGGTTACGTAACGTCCGCCACGGCTTGGCTAACATCTGTTGAGTACGAGCCTACGCGCGCACGCTTGCACCGCTCTCATAGCGCGCACGTCATGCCGCCACAGAGACTGATAGGGAAGCCGTCGCCATGGTTACACCAAAATACAAAATCGCCGACACGTTAAAATAATGTAGCAAATTCACCAACTTAACTGCCACACATTCCTGCCAATTTTTTTATAAGTTTTTACAAACTTATCTACTAGTAGTGAACGCTTTGCTTGATTGTGATACAAACTATTTGTGACAAGATGATACCGTTTCATTTTATTCGTTGGGTACACCATAAGAATGCTTCGCTATCATATGAGCAGCATTCATTATAATATTCGCTTAATGTAAGCTTACACTGCAGATGCCTTGGTTAGTCCTAAGTTAGGGTACGATGAGAGCAAAGACTGAAACATTATAAAAACCCATTACAATAAATAGATACCGTGGACGTGACGCCGTCGAATTTACCGCTGCTGGACTACTCAATTTCAAGATTCGCGATAACATCAGCTCGTGGGTGCTGTGGTGGCGACAACGCCATCTTTGGATGGGCGCACCGCAGACACCTAAACCAATTGAAGATGATGACTGCGTGCCAAGAGTGGCCGTGGTAGAGGATATCGGAGAAGTGCAGGGAGATCGAGAGCGTAAGATGGAGCCGAAGCGTCGCGCGGGTCCCGGCCCGCGGCGCCGGGGGCTGGAGACCGACCTGGAGGGCGAGAGACGCCGGCCTCGCCGCAAACCCAAGAAGAAGTGAGTCCAAACCCTAACACTAACTATTCTTAACTTTAACTCACACAACACAACTTAAGTTAGGTAACAGAAAAACTTTGGAAATCCAACGATAATAATCACGGCTGTAGCTAATGTTAACTTAATCCTTGGCGTGTAGAAACAAGAAATTACGGGGTCTGCGTGCGACCTGGGGTTAATATCGGGACCAATTTAGTTCTGCGGTCGTTCTGACATTGAACAATTTCAACGTAAAAACGTTCATGTAGTGTTCACCTTGGAATAGCGAGCTGTTTGCAAAATCGGTGGGTCTACCGCATCGGCCTCCGACGACGATCGATCTCTACGAGACCTCATTATACCCACACCTAAGCTGTTCCCAAGTTTTTATTACAAGTGAATTATCATCTGATAGACTCCTTTGAAATTTAACACGCGAACCGAACTTTTTGCAAGTTTTAAACTTAATGTAGGTAGGTAACTACTTTTTTAAATAATGTACGGAACACTCTTAATCAAACTTTTTTTCAAAGTCTTTGATGTTTTAATTTGTTCGTTGAAAGACGGCAAAGAGTTCATTATTTTATAAACTATAAACTTTGAAAGTTTAGTTAGTGACTTCATTAGACAAAAAAGTTGTTGTTAAGTCAATTTAACTCGTCCTTGGTTTCATTTTACCAAAGTCAGACATTAAAATCTTTTACCGTGAAATAAAATTGACGTCTGACGGAGTTTCCATGCAATACCAGCCTAGTTTTGTGCCACTGGAAAGTATGTGGTGGCTTCTTCTCATACAGAGAAGGCATGAACAATCACCACGCTTGCTCAGGGCGGATTCATAATTTCAGACTTATATTAACTATAAGTTCAGGCTTCATGTTTTTTCCTTTACCGATGCCAATGATGTCATAAGTACGTATTAAATAAAAAGTCACAATGTCCTGGTTTGAACCCAGTACCTCACGTCTGAGAGGAGGGCGCGGGTATCTTAATCGCTACGCCATCACGACGTTATATTTCCATAAACTGTCTAAAAAAATCGCAAGAAAAGACTAACTCTAGTATAAACGAGACGACAGGGTTGGCGCAGTGGTCGAAGGATCGACTACTGCCGCTGCATGTCGCGGGTTCGATTCCCTCGCGCAACAAATATTTGTATGACCCACAGATAGTTGTTCCAGGTCTAGCTGTTTGTGTATGTGAGTTTATTATGTTTGCAAATGCACCCACGATACAGAAGAAATTCCTAGGGAACGGTCCAAAAAAACGAAAAAATAAGAAACACTTTGGTCTGATTTGCTCTGAATTGATTGGTCAAATCTTCAAGTTCAACTTATCTTGTTCGTTATAATAAATACAATTAACTTATGACGATAATTGCTTCACAGTTTTGACTCGTGAGTCAACAAGTCCTAAATCAACAGATTTTTGTTGACACTATTTAGTTTTTCCTCCATATCACTCCATATTCACTTTTAGTTATTTAGTGTCCGCTCAATAGCTAATAGACTAACTAAATTAATATTTAATTCCAGTCTATTATAATATTGTCTCACTGCAGGGCAAAGGCCTCTTCCCAAAGAAGGCACGAGGATTGATCATGCATAAGACTTAACTTATTATAAGTCTACAATCACCAAACCGCCGTTATAAGGCCTTTTTTTATGGACGGGAAATCATCAAATAACGTCCCCCGCCCTGGGCGGGGCGGGAGGGAGTGTCAGACTTTTACTGACTAAAACCCGTCTATGTTCCTTTCATGTGCTCTTTGCGTTCCGGGGGCGGGGCGCGGTATCTCTTTCGAACAACCCGCAGCCCCGGCATTATAAGGCCTGGTCTTACATTTATTATAAGTCCAGGTTTCCTCAGGATTTTTTCCTTGAAGAAACTCACATTGGCACTTGCCCATACCTACACGGTTGCGAACCCACAACCTCATAGATCATAGGGCCAAAAATACGATTAACAAAATTAATTACACAGTATATAAACCCGCGGATTCATTTTACGAGACAAATTTGTCAAGCACAACACAACGTAAGCTGATGTCTTGTGTTGTTTGACTGAATTATAAACAGTTAATTTTAGCAGCTTACTCGCGTTAGTCAATTTCTCATATTAATTTTTCGTTCGCGAAACCTGGGTTTAGTCGGTTAAATTAACAGCAGTTTATTAAATTAACTGCTTTTATATCACCCAGTAACAGTACTGTTATACATCTTGCAGTAAAGTACTGTAAAGAAATGGGATTGCCATAATTACCACGTTAGATTCAAAATCAGAGGATCTAAAATTAAGACAAATTAAGTTAATGTCTTTATATTGATCACTATAATTTAAATTACGTACTTTTTACATATACGCCAGAGATGAATAGATGCAAAAACTTTTCGGCTCAGAAACATTTGTATTTTTTTTTCTATATTCTCTCAAACGATATCGATATTGAGAAAATCATCACAATCACCAAACTTGACATACCTATGTTATGACACAAAATGGTGATTAAAGTTTTTGGTTTTTAATAATTAGAAGAATTTTAAAATTCAATCTCTTGACGTGAAGTCAGAGCCTCGGCCGAGAATTGACCAAGTGACAAAAGTCATCGTCATCATCATCATCAGCCTACAACTGCAGTCCACTGCTAGACATAGGCCTCTCCAATCGCACGCCACTTAGCTTGATTTTCGGCAACTCTTATCTAGTTGCTACCCTGCGAAGATCGTCGCTCCAATAAGCCTGTGGGCGTCCCACCTTAACACACATAAGGGGACAAAGGGGACAAAACTATTTGATTTAAAACACCGTAACTACCTTTAAAGATTTATTATGCCGAACAAAAACTACTTAGATAATAAAAACATGTTGAATCAAAAACTTAGATTGTATGAAAACTTATCCAAACAATATTTTACTAAAGTTTTCATCTCGTGAACGACTTGTATTAAAGTTATATTTATTTTCTTTTATTGTTTACGTTTGTACATCTCTTTTGTGCATTCAGCGTAAAGTATGTATCCAAGTTTCTAGTTCAATTTTAAATTGCAGCATTTAGAAGGAACTGACACATAATTCATTATCATAGTCAAGTCGCAAACATACAGACCATTTTTTTCTATAACGGGTGTCACAAGACTCTTAAAGAATCCCATAGTAAGAAAAAGAAACCATGCTTGAGAAAATCTAGTAAAGAATTTTTTTAAGGGTAAACTCAATTTCTTTTCTTAAGGTATTTTACAAAATCAAGTATTCACTGTCGTAACTTAGCTTTAAAAACTTAGCTTTTGATTGTCACATACAAGACAAAAACTCTTAATATAGTTGTCTTGAAAAGGTAGTTTTGTATGAAGAAGAATGGGAAAAAACTCCATATTTTCTCTTTTAAATCCAATATTTTTCAATTTTTGCATACAAAATCACACAGTTTTAGACGTGATTGCAATGCAACCTGCATAAAAACCACTAAGTATATCATTCATAATACATAAAAGTATCATCATCATAGTAGCCCCAGAATGTCCACTACTGGGCATAGGCTTCCTCAAAGATTTCGTAAAAGATCGGTTAGAAGCTTAAAAGAATATGCCCGGTTTACATTATTCCAGTCCAGCGACCGAATCCAGCGCTGGATTGCTTTCTGGAAAAATGTAAACCGGCACTGGAATGCACTGAATCCAGTAAGCATTCCAGTCCAGTAACTGGATTGGCAGTCTACTTTTGAATCCAGTGCGACAAATCCAGTGCAACTGGAATAATGTAGACGGCCAATCCAGTGCCATTCCAGTCCTGACACAGTAAACACGAAACTGATCTCTTCTTGAAATCATTGTGAATGTAGTGGTCACACTGCAACGGCTTCTAAATAACTGGAATAATGTAAACGTTACAGATCCAGTCCAGCACTGGACTGGATTCTCGCTGGATCACTGGACTGGAATAATGTAAACCAGGCACAAATTAATAATTGACGATAACCCTTTTAAAAATCCGATTACTTTTTAATCCAGTCATACATTGTTACCGAGTTCGTGACCCCTTTCAAACCTAACACCACCCCCTTCTAGGGTTTCCTTTTAGGCGACTTGCTTAGGGTTCGCCGTTCAAGTGGTTATTAGAACAATAGGGTTAACACTTTCAAAGTGTTATGATTATTATTTGGTTTTCGCTTCATGACATTTGAAAGGTTAAAGCCTTACACGATGTTACAATGCAGCATAAGGGTTATCGAACGAACGGCCTACCTTTTTAATGACTTTGTTTGTGGGGTTGTATGGTCATTGTTTTGTGTGATCATTCAGGCCCTATCATAATTGGATAGAACACACTTTTGACCAATTTTTATGAATTTGATATTAGAATTTATTATGTTCCATTCTTATACATAGCATCACGCCTGTGTTCCCGTAAGGGTTAGGCAGAGGTGTACCAAAGTACATCCACAGTTCGCCGGTATGTTTTTAGGTCTCATTTAATAGGGGGCTAACCTATTGCCCTTAACCGGGCACAAATCCAAACTCCGAGCTGCTACTGAGAATTTCATAAAAAAACCCAATAACACTTTTTGCTTGACCTATTAATCGAACCGAAGACCTCTAGCATAGCAGTCGCCTTAGGACCACTAGTCCAACGAGGCAGTTGTTCCATTCTTGCCGACAAAGAAACCGTCGTGCGCGGAGAGGATAACCAATAAATCCAAGACACAACATAACTAATAACACACTTTTATTTTAGCCCTGAAAGTCGTGATGGGCCTTTGGTTAATAGGTACGTAGGTACGCCTCTCATGCATAAGGTAGCGGGTTCGATACCGATATCAATGTGACTGTTTCAATATATACGTATTTTCTTAGTTTTACTTGGACATCTCTGACATCGGTGAGGAAACCTGGACTTCTGATGAATATAAGTTTTTTATTACCAATCCGCTGTGAGCAAGAGTGATTATCATGCTCGTGTCCTCTCTGTGTGAGAAGAGGCCTTTCCCTTGCAGTGGGACAATAATAGGCTGTTATTATTATTTTAGTCCCAAAAATCAGATAAGTTTTCGATTAACTGTAAAATTATATTTATACTAGCTTTTGCCCGCGACTTCGTCCGCGTGGATTAATAGTTCCCGTTCCCGGGGGATTTCCGGGATGAAAACTATCCTATGTCCTTTCTCGGGTCCCAGACTATATCTGTACCGAATTTCATTGAAATCGGTTCAGTGGTTTAGGCGTTAAGAAGAGACAGACAGACAGACAGAAAGACAGACAGACAGAGTTACTTTCGCATTTATAATATTAGTACGGCAAATAATTACGTCACAGTTTGTTAATGCAATGCAAAGTCAATAACAGATTTACTTGAAAACGAAGTCTTTAAAACAATGATGGGGAAAAGACCAAATTCAGTAAAGGTTCTCATAATTTTCAGCTCTTTATACTTGAACAAACATGTTGCTGTTGCAAAACCTCACACAATGTTGTCTCCTTTGGTGTTCAAAACCCTTTGATGTTCCGTATAGAGTCTTGTGTTTTAATATCACATGAATAGGAAACAGTAATGACGTTACATTTTTGGAGGAGACCGTGACATAGAAACAACACACTTAATAATTTTGTCGCATGTACCCACCAATGCACATGGTACAATGCGAACAAGACCTGAAAAGAACTAAAACGTCTATAGCGCAAACGTTTTAAATTAATTATATCGCCAGCAAAACCTAATTTTGCAATGTATTTTTCGCAGTGGCACATAAGTGTTTTGTCGCGAACACAAACAGCTTTATTCTGTTCTTATTAGGCCATGGTCGATCGCCAGTATTGTTGCCATTCTTATTTTAATTGTTAAATCTTGAATACCCGTCGCCGTCGGTCTTTTAGCCATACTTAGGCAAATCTCTTCCAGGCTTCGCTGGACGGACATACCCAGGCTTTCGGCTGGGTCTCAGGGTAACGTAAAGCGTTACTGGTAGTTTCGATTCAAAAATTGCCAATAGATTCTCCGTAGATTTTAGTAACATTGGACTTGACAAGCTTGTAATAAACGCTCTTTGACTTACCCCTTCAACTACACAGACTACATGACGTTACACTCATTCAATTCAATTTTAGATCCTGGAGAATGACTACATAAACGTTAGAGAGCGTTTCCATTTTTATCTTAAGAAGAAAAGCGAGAAATAAAATGTAAAAGCGAGCTCCAACCACTGACACTACGTGGCAGTAGGTGTGTGCTTATGTGGCTTCACCACCGTCAACCGCAGAACGTCCTTGTTACGATGTCGGGAAACTTATGTTCACCTCGACTTTGAAATTGTAAAACGCGTTTATGTCTCACTCCATTAAGTAGAAAAGAAGTTTCAAGGCTGCGGCTAGAAATAATAAGTACTGGTTTTATTTGGGAATTATTAAATTACTTACAGAAATACTTATGAATAATTTAGACCGAATCCGAGAAAGAGAGGCCTTTGCCCTGCAGTCGGCAATACAGGCCAAAAATAAATCCTTACTAATATTATAAATGCGAAAGTAACTCTGTCTGTCTGTCTGTCTGTCTCTTCTTCACGCCTAAACCACTGAACCGATTTCAATGAAATTTGGTACAGATATAGTCTGGGACCCGAGAAAGGACATAGGATAGTTTTCATCCCGGAAATCCCCCGGGAACGGGAACTATTAATCCACGTGGACGAAGTCGCGGGCAAAAGCTAGTAATGAATAATCTTAGAAGTGGGGAAGATCATAAATACACGGCTGAATATATATATATGCATGTAGATGTTACCAACATTTCGCAAAATTAAAGGAGAAGTAGCTAAGCAAAGCCGGTCGTAAGCTAAACATATTCTATAAAAATTCTAGTTTAGACCGTATTTTTCAATCTAGCCCTTTAATGAACGTTCGAGGGACCAACGTGGCCTTTTTGAATTAAATAACAAGACGGATTCAAATGAACTGGGCCAGAGCTTTTATAGTGCATAATGAACTAGTTTCCCGGCCCTAACGATTAATGAGAAAATTCTAATTATGGGTGGAAAGCAGTTTGTACATATTCTAAGTACTAAGCTTTGTTTGTACGTTAGTGGTTTTATTATGACACGGTCTTTGTTCGTCTGGGTCATGCTGAAAGCGTGTTTACCACGGACGCGTTCCAAAGAGTTCTACAGCTGCATTCTTAAATAATCACATGGTACGTGTGTGGCAATCGGAAATACCTCAAAGAAAATACCATGAGATTTAAAAAGCAATTCTTAAGATCGCTTTGTGACGTTTTCTCTAAACATCAGTCAGGTTTCCTGCTGCCTCGTTAACCTAGTGGTCCTAAGCGTGACTACTACGCTAGAGGTCTTGGGGTACGATTTCTAGGTCGGGCAAAAAGTGTTACTGGGTTTTTCTATGAAATTCTCAGTAGCAGCTCGGAGTTTGGATTTGTGCCCGATGAATGGCAATAGGCCCGCCCCCTATTACATAGGGCCTAAGCACTACTACTAGTGAATTGTGAGTGTACATTGGTACATCTTTGCCTAACCCGTCGGGGAATACAGGCGTGATGGTACCTGTATAGTCAGGTTTCACGAGACTTGCTATAATTGTGTACGCTCAACCATTTCATTTCTAAAAAAAACAGTTTACGAACTAAATAATAGTTTTTGTTTAGTTCTCATTCATCGAGCAAACAGAACACAGCCAATTATAAACTTTTCCTTTAGGTATGCTCCAAATACAATAGTACTTTTCTATTTCGTACTGTTTGGACGCATGAAATGCATATGAAAGAGAAGTTTGAAAAATAGTTAAGTAAGGTCGTTTTTAATTTAACCTTGTTCATTGTTTACTGTTTTTGTCGAGTATTTATTTCTGAAGTTTAATTTTTACATATTATTATATACCATCACGCTTGTATTCCCCGAAGGGTTAGGCAGAGTGTACCAATGTACACCCATAGTTCGCCGCTATATTTCGATCCCATGTAAAAAGGGACGAGCCTATTGCTATTACCTGGACACGGATCCTAACTTTGAGCTGCTGCTGAGAAATTCATAGAAAACCCAATAACGCTTTGCTCGACCTGGGAATCTAACTCAACACCTCAACTAACCTAACCTAATTTTTTTTTTTGCTGCCGGTTTGGAAAATCCTCATGGATGTCCACCGCCCTGTGTTGGGTGGAGAGGTCTAACCTTTTTGTCGCCGGGATGGAAAATCCTCATGGATGTCCACCGCCCTGGGGAGGACGGAGGGGTCTGTCAGACTCTTACTGACTAAAAACCACCCCAGTGTTCCATTCCCACACTTACGCTGGGGATCCTAACCTAACCTTACCTAACCTAACCTAACGAGGCCCGCAAGGATAGTTCGTTAACTATTGAAAACCTAATAAAGCCAAGAGTATTACCGCAGTGCATCAGGGGAGCAGTGTATTATGCTCCGTTCATTCTACCTTGACTTCCAAATATCTAAGAGTACCTATTCATAATGATACCGATCCTGCGCTGTATATCTGAAGATTAATATCTTCAGATTCTACAGCAGGATCGCAGGACCGCGCAGGATAATTCCTGCCACAAAATAAAAACAATTATAAAAAAGTTAGGCAGTAAAAATACTATTATTTAAAACAAAATAACTGGAGGCTAAGTCTCACGCGTAAAGTTTCCATTCTGAATTAACTTAAATATTGTAACACGTTGTTAAAATATAATTTATATAAAAAGCCTTTGAATTTCAGGTCTTCTTTTTTTTCAATCGATATTATTTCATAGTAACCGGCCCCATTACATAGCCACTTTCTGCTAGAACCCTAGAACATAAAGGGCATTAGAAGGAACACTAAATAATTTTAGTCAGTAAGAGTCTGACACTCCGTTGTCACAAGTGACAAGGCATACGATGACTTACCATCATTAAAAAAAAAGTACGTGGCCACGTTAATCAGTAGCACTTTTATTTGAATTTCGGGTAATAATCAAATTCACCTTTTGTTTCGGAAGGCACCTCCTTCGGAGCGTAGCTATTCGTGGTTCGCATCGTCGCTCCTCCGAATTCCTAGATATACTAGCATAGTTATAATAGAGCAGTACGTACGTACGTGCGGTCATCGGGTCAAGGCATACCATTCAGTACCAGGAATCCGATTACCGCCTTCCTATAAAAAACGGTGTTGTATTGAAAGGTAATTATATAGGCGGCAGACCTCATTGCATTGTGCTAAATGAGTGCATTGCGTGTCAGTGAAAGGAAAAGTAGCTAATGGTTTCCAGTTGAAATGAAAAGCTGTGTTGCAAGTAGAATTAAAACTTTTGCGACATAATAACACGCTTATACCCCCTGGCGATGTGTTGCAGAGATTCAACAATGACTTTTCTTTTTCACTCATTATTTTCAAGCCTTGTGAAAACTATATACATAAGTAGGTACCTACTATAATACAGAACTTATAAATTACGTTCAATTTCTAAAAAAAAAGAGGGTGCTTATATGGCATCAAACATCTCATCCGCATTACTGTCAATGGGGAAGTCTCCAAAAGAGTGGCAGCATTGCCACGTTGTATGGCAATGCTAATTCTCTGGCCTAAGGAAAGGCCAGACTTCTGGTCACGTGAAGACTCGACCAGTCGCTTGGTGATGTCAATCAGGGTGGTTTTTTTTGAGCTAATTCCAATAACACGCTAATTTCTCCTATAAGTTAATTAATTACATACCTTTTGTTGGCCATTATTTGTTTGTCATGATTTGTGTTATGTATAATATATTTTTGTTGGAGGTAAAAAATAAACAATACTTTGAAGCTGTGTGGTTTTACATATTATTATGTATAATATACACCATAAAAAATACTAAACATTTTTTTTATTAAAACACTAAATAAATATTCTCAGTAAATTATGTTTTCTTGAGCAGAAAAAGCGAAGTCACTAAAGTTCATAACCGGAAACCTCTTTATCCGGTTACAATAAGAGGATAAAAAGCTTAAATACCCGGCAAATCGTAAAACGGATAAATAAATTATCACCAACTGACTTGGCTTTTGGTTTTTTACTTGATTTTGATTGGGTAATTTGATGATTTATATTGAATCTGAACTATCTATTTGTTAGTTTGTTATTTATCCTGCTTGAGACGTCATTTAGGACAAAGTTTCAAGTTTCGAAAGAACTGTGTTTTCTTCGGACCATATAATAGTCCTCTAGACCAAAATCTCAAAGCGGTAAATCTTAGCGGGAACTAGCCATCGACACAGGAATATTTCATTGCACAAGAGTGCGCGCAAACATAGGCGCTCCCTTTTTTAAGGTATCGGAAATCATTTAATGGCTTCTTGCGCTCTTGGCGGAGCAGAGGGGAGTGTCAGATTGTTACTGACTAAAACCCATCCGTGTTCCCCCCAATGCCCTTTGCGTTTCATTGTCTCGGTGTCTCTTTAGAACAAATTTCGCAATCCTGGACACAGATGCTCCTTGCTCTGTTCAGCAGTGTGATTCTCTAAGCCTCACTTCGTAATTCGAAAGCTGAATCCGCAGTGAGATTACAAAATAGTATTCTGTTAAACACGATCACGCCGGTGACGTCACCACGGCGAACGAATACTAAACCAATGACAAGTTGGTTCGTTATCGAAGTGAGCGCGATCACTTTAGTGAGACTCGTTTTCGAGTTTGCATTTTCGAGAATCGCACTACTGATCTGATGGAATGATGGAGCCTGTACCTCGTAAAGGACGATAAACTGTTGCTACTGCACCTGATCTCACTACAGTCGTTCTCAGAGCCACAGCTTACTACCACGAATTCTAATATTCGATGGTCATTTCTAGTAGCATAACTAATCAAAGATTTTTGGAAATGTTCCAAGTTTCTTTAAATCCTAGTCAACCCGACAGACATTTCTTTCTGAAGCAGAAGGCACGGGGTCGATGACTTTATGGTTTTTAGGGTTCCGCAACTGAAGGCCACCAGCGGGAACCTTTTACTAATCCTTTGTCTGTTTGCCAGCGGGCTGTATCTCATGAACATTACCAGGTAGAGAGTTAAAATAATGTAATGTATTTCTATTGCCACTGTCGCTATAACAACAAATAATAAAAAACCAAGATGGCTAATTTGCAAATGGCCGCCATGCTATGTTATATCTTGTGCGATGGTATGGAACTCTTGACTCTTGACTTCTGTGAGTGGAACTCGCACCGGTTTTTATAATACAGTGCCACAAAATGAGTTTCAAAAAAATAAGTTCAACAGGAAAATAATCTAAACATCAACCAAGTCATTTTCTTCCGATTTCGTCGGTCTTACATTATTATTCAAATCCCGCGAAATTAAAAAACAATCATCTAAATCCGTTCAACCCAGTTATTTTAACCTAACGGCAATCATATTTCGTGGTAATACAAAAATAACTGCCTCTTATAACGTTCCTAAGGAAAACGCCACTAGATTACGATCGGCACTTGACCTTGAAGAAACTGAACCACTTTGACCTTGAACTATAATAATTAAAAGAAATATCGTCAACAATTATTATTATTACCGTTTCGTGTGTAACCAGTGATGTTTAAATTATGATTTCGTTTCATAATGTTTATTATTACTTAGACAGATTTGTTGATTTGGTAACCCGTTAATAGTTATGGTTGCTATAGAATTTTAGAGTCACATTTTCGACCTTTGTTAGGGCGTTGTACTCGAAGGGTGTTAAAGGAACCCTGTTACTAAGCGTCTGCTGTTTGTCCGTCTGTCTGTCAGCGAGCTGTATCTCATGAACCGTAATTGGTGGAGAGTTGAAATTTTGCCAGAGTGTGCATTGCTTTATTGCCGCTATAACCATAAATAAAAATAAAAAAGTCAAATTTTAAAGGGGGTCTGTAGTGTTAAATTTTGAACGGTAGTACGGGACCTTTGATGTGTGACTAAAACACGCACTTGACCGGTTTTTATAATAAAGTAACTAATCAAAAAATGTCTACATGACGTGATGTAAATTACCCCGGGTCTAGTTTTCAAAGAACTTCATTACTTACATTATTTATAAAACCTTTTATAATAGATGACTTTTAATTTATGAGCTAACTTCAAGGGCAGAAAGTACTTATAAATGTGAATAATTTTGACTATAGAAAAAAGCCTAAAATGTGAAAAGAAATCTGTTCTACTTCATTTTCTTTTAATGTCTTTGGATGGTATGCAAGCTGACGGCTTCCCTGATGTTAATTGGTCTCCTCTACCTATAGATATCTGCAATACCAGAGGTCTTGCAAATGCGTTGCCATCCTAGAGACAAAGTTGAAATGTCTCATGTGCCTGTAATTACATCGGCACCCAAACCATTTAAACCAGAACACAGAACTGCTTTGAGGTAGAAATAGGAATGGTGGTAGTAATTTCACGAACGAGCTCCTTCACAAAGAGCTGTATAACTACTATACTGCTTATATACGGGATAGACACTTCGACGTGATCACATTTCAGAGTTGAGCGTTTAGTAAAAATTACCATATTCATAAGTACTTTCCACTCCCTGAAAGACTGCCCTTCAGTTAAAAGTCCGTATGTATACTTAACATAGTTGTTACAAACTTTACTTAATGTAGACGAAGCCACGGGGCGTGGGTTGTAAAGTTACTTCTATCAAAATAATGTTATTGTTACTGGTCATAGTTTTGGTTAAAATAAACTAGTCTAGATATTAAGCGATGCCGGGGCCACGAGCTAGGCTAAAATAATACGACCTAGGTCCGCACATTTACAATTTAAATGTTACTTTTTAAGCAGTAATTTTCTTTGTTTCACTTAATTTTTGTAAGAGAATAACAAATTGTAATTATGTGGTGTTACATTTTGCGAGTCACTTCACACGCGTAATTTATTTTACTGATTTTAATTATTTGGTAATACAATATAAAATATAGCACTAAGGGATAACTGAGTTTGGTATTAATCGAAATAATTTTCAAAAACGGACGAATAATTTCATATACTGGCGCGTTAAAACAAAAAAAGCAAGCAAAAGTATAAACTTTTCAGCGTACATTATGTAGTTTGACAATAATGCTTTTTTAATAATTAACTCATTAAATTAGGTACACAAATTAACGCAGTTTTTTTTACTACTTTAACACAGTTTTACAATAAACTTTGCTTTTACTAATAATTCTCCATTTTGTTTCAGGAACGCGCTAGAGTAAGTACAAGATATTTTTACACTTCGAAGTGAATTAAGTCTCTGTCACCTCGTTACCAGTCTGTCTGCGGTCACAGGATTCACAGGGATTAACAGGTAATGCAATTGGTCGGTATCTACAAGAAAACTATGGAACCCAAGAATTTACCTAACAAACATCGGTCTTTTCAGAATAAGTCCTAATAACCTCTAAAACCATTGATCCAATTTTTCTTCAAACTTCGTTATTTACCGGTTAAAAAGCCTTGAAAAACACAATTTCTTCCGTATCGTAGGTGTGTTTATAAACATATAAACTAACATACAACTTGACCTGGAAAATCTTTCCATATTGGCTATACAAATACTTGTTCCGTGCGGAAATCAAATCCTCGACACGCAGTGCAACAGCCAATTGTTGACAAATAGAATGTAGATTGACACAATTTATCTACGTAAGAAAATGGAAATAAAATAAAATATTGCTTTGAACTATAAAATAGACTACGTAAGTAGCTTACTCAGGAAATAAACAATAAGGCCTAAGGCCCTCTACGCCTATAACGTAACTTAGTTGCTCTCACAGGGTTAAATAACAAAATTGCATACGTAATTTGCAATTTAATCTCAAGTTAAAACTTTTAGTACTGTCTTGAAGGCAAGCGCTTCTAAAAGTATTGTTTTAAATAAAGAACTATCACCTATTTGAATAATTATTATTTTTAAATATGAGTTCCATTAGAACGTTAAATGATTTTGTGCCTTTGTTGACTGTATTGAATAAAAATTGAAACCTGAATAATTATGTTTATTTTAACCACGACTTGATTCGAATACAAAAGAGAATTTTTTTTTTTACTTCATATTAACTGCCAGTCTTATTCTACCGGTTCGGAGACTAACAGGAGTATTATTGGGACTATTACCTCAAGTAGGCATGACGAAAATTTAAGCAAGTTATATGAAAATTTCCAGTATAAACTGACCTCTCAATGTATCGAAAGTCATGCAATGTGAGGTCAACATATACTGGCAAAGTATTTTGAATGTCGCCGAGTACTCGGTCTGAATTTTATATTTCAAAATAAAATGCAGTGCGGACTTGTGCAGAATTTGTTACATTTTATTGTGAACTAGCTTTTACCTGCGACTTAGTTCTGAGAAATATCGGTTATCGCGGTGAACTCGCAGAATAAAACGTAGTCTGTATAAGGACATATGCTACTTTTTATTCCGAAAAAGAAAGAAAGGAAGGTCTTTAGAAATGCACACTTACTCGGTAAATATCATTTAAATACATCAGCGCTATCTTGAAAACATAATAGATAGAGTTATCTTCGCATTTATAATATTAGGTAGTACGGGTAGGACGAAATATAATTATAGACTGAAAATGTGGCCTACATTTAGGTGCGTTTTTGGCCGTACAGTTTTGTGTCTCAATCATTATTTGACACAACATCAATGAGAAGATAATTATTATCATATATGCTAGTTAATTTTCCATTCCGACAGACAGTAACGACTCGATAACCCAGTAAAAAAAGAACTTCGAGAAAGAAATTGGAATTCTGCTTCGAGAAAAATTTCAATAGTTTGAACAGGAAAATATAGGAATCGTTTGACCTGTTTAATCTTCATCCAATATCTTGCGAAGTTAGCTGTTTGAACAAGTTCCCTATTCAATGATCCTTGTCCGTCGTCGTATACTCCGAACCATCTTCTGACTGTCCACTTGACATGCCATTTGACGGTCCAATGTACCGTTGGGAATTGGACTATCAATTTTGAAGAAGTTGATTTTAGAATGATGTATACTCCCATAACTTTTTTAACAGTCGGGCCAAAAGGTTGATTTAGAAATTTTCGGCGGGCCACTAACGAATCTTAATTTAGTTACTTTTGGGACTTAAAACCAAAGGTACAAGGTAAGGTAATGCAATAGTTGTTCATTAAAAAATATATAAAATACAGAGTATCTAGCGACATAAGCATTTTTAGACATCAAATTGATTGTATCACATGCAATCAATGCGATTTCTGTCAATGATTCTGTTGTAATAGTTTTCTCATATTAGGCGGCATATGAGCTGCTACTGAGAATTTCATTGAAAAATCCAATAGCAGTTTGCTCGACCTAGGAATCAAATTCAAGACCTCTACGTAGCAGTCGCGCTTAGCACCACTAGGCTAACAAGGAAGTACAGTAAAAATGAAGGTATAAAACTGTACCTTTTAAGCATTAAAGCGCTGCGTGATTATCTTGTCTGGTTAGACGACCAAATTGTTTAAGCGCTAGCCAACGTAAAAGCTCTAAACATAATGAAGCATGGCCGTTGCTTAGGATAATTTCTCTAGTACATTATGCCTCAATTATTCTAAGTATTTCATAGGTGACCGAGTGCTTACCGATAAACATTGTGGAATACCTTCCATGATGTATTGGGAACGTTAGGTATCTAGGTCGCTTGACCCACGTCATTTAACCATGGCTGGAATTTTGAGAACAGAGAGTAATAATGTAATTAAAAAGGTATGTAAGTTCCTTACCCACTTATTTTCAAGTTTGACGGCTGGATTTTGTACATTAGCCATTGTTCATTATTCTCATGAATGTATTATGGTGGGTCCACACGATACAGATTTTTGTCTGTACAGATATCTGCATAGACTATAAAGTCTGAGTAAAAATTTTTACTCAGAGGTCTTTACCAAAATGTCTGTGCAGACTTTTCATCAGTTCAGACTTCGATTTTAATGAATAAATTAAGGAATTCAATAATCATGAGTTTTGCTCCGATAATCGTACAGACATGTACGCAGACTTCCGACTTTTATGATACACCGACATTTGTCTGTACTGATATGTTGTACAGACAAAATTCTATAGAAGTCTGTGTTAAGTCTGTGTCGTGTGGACCCACCATTATTCTTATGATTTAGATGACATCAAGTTGATACAAAAAAGGGAAATATAAAAAAGAAACTTTTTATATTTATTAATGTAAAAAAAATATAATTCTCATGTTTCCAAATCAAATAATAATAATTTAAACCATACAATTTTGAAAAGAACTTATTAAAGTTGGAAGACTGCATTCTAAACAGCAATGTTAATTAACACTCACTTACGTACGCCAAAAACGATTCAAAGTTAGTTGCTAACTAACTCGTCTATACTAAAGATAGCCACGTTATTTGTGAGTGTCATAATTAGACTTTAAATCATCAAACTACGTCACACGGGAGCGGAGCAGTCGCGGACAGTTTGTGTTTTATAACCACAACGCGAACGAAGTCGCAGGTATCTAGTAGTTAACCCAGCGTCGTTGTGGCTACTAAACGGAACTTAGTCGTTGTGGCCGGGTATATTTTACCCATGTACATTACTGTACACTGAATCAAGTTTATGTCAATACTAATTTTCTACATTAAAGAAATAGGTAATTATACACATTATTTATAAAAATTAAACATGTACTTATTATAAAATAAGAGTATTACCATCAAACATAAAAAGAAAAAAAAGTCTTCCTGAGATCAATTTGTTAGAACATAACTTGAAAAATATATTCAAAAACAAAAAATAATAACCATTTTAAACATAAAATTGACTTTCACACGTTAACAATAAACTATATAAAACATGCTTTGAAATTTGGTCGATCTCACCTTCGTCGTCTGAACTATACTTTTCATTGTCACTAGTGATAGTTTGTTCAAACAAGGCTAGAAGTCCTCTTTGTTCTTACTCATAAGACATAGTTAGTAAAACCGAGAAAAACGATATGCATTTTATCAATAAACAATAAAAAAAAAACAAGCAGACTATATTATAAACGTTACATGGCCATTGTGGCCAGGTATAACATACCCGCGCGCTCTTTACAGACGTGTATGCTCCGTTGTAGCTGCAGCACCACTATAAAGAGTAGTTAATATGCTTGAAGAGGTCAACAAGAGCAGCCTACTGTGAGTGGCTATTAACTCGCGAATTTTGTTTTAAAGTAATTACGGCTTAAAGATCTGCCTGGTATTAGATACCCGGCAACAATGACGCCGGGTTAATAAACTAACCCTTACCACTAGTACACCAGTTTACCAGCCCATAACTGTCAAACACTGCCAGAAGACGAGGTTGAAAAATTCTATTCGATTATAATACCTTCAGTCTTCGCCGTAGAGTTCCGAATGGCATCCAGAAATGCCGATAGCTATTAAGATTCCTGAGACGCTTTCCCTGATTTACTATTCTGCCTGATCTATAGCTCGATGCAGATTGAATAAACTTGAAGGTGTTTTTTGTAAGTGAGCAAATTGAATCTAGTTCCTTCTTCAAAAAGTAGTTCGGTATAGAGAAGAATAGGCAAGAAATACCATGGAAAATCTTATTTTGATCTGCTGTTTCAAATCACACAAAAAAGTCAGTCTATTTCTTCGATACCATTAACTAACATCGTCATCATCATATCAGCCACTGGACATAGGCCTCCCCCATAAACATAACTCTGAACCGCTGAGAATTTCATAGATAAACCCAATAATACTTTGCTTGGCCTGGGCATCGATCCCGAGAACGTAGCAGTCGCGCTTGGAACCACTAGGCTAACGAGGCAGTTATCAATTATTATTATTTTATTAACGCACCATGAGGTTTGGTTCGAGGTGGCGCATGAAAAAATACTTAGAAGGCCCTTGCCCAGTAATGGAACATTATGGGCAAGCTAAGAAAAAATAAAAAAACGTTATTTACCTTACCAAGTAAGTACCAATAAACATGTAACTCATCCTGCTTGAGATTATTTGGAACTGGACTTATTTACATATTTTATTAGGTTAATAACAGAAAGTTGTGCTAATTAAAAGTTTGAACAGGAATCACGGATAGCTTCATAATTATGTATGCACGAGCTGCTTCTCAAATAACTTATAATTATTATACTTTTTTGACTTTCTTTGTCAAACCATTGTTAACATTATCCTTATCTTCGAATCTCCTGCATAACGTCATGTTAGCTTTTGTTCGCGACTGCGTCTGAATGGTTTTAATCACCCATGTTAAGTTACGCCTTTAGTTATTGCTCCGCTCCCGTTCAACCAACCAACCAAACAAACAAACGTTTCACCTTTATAATATTTGTATAGTCAAAAATTATGGTTTTATTTTGCATTGTGAGTACTAATTTACACACTCATCTTTAGGTTACACAAATATTTGTTACGCGCGAGAATCGACCTTAAGACACAGCCTCTGTATCAACCGTGTCATTAACCAAGGTCACCCCGATCAAATGGGTTAGGGAAGGTCAGTTACATAGGGGTACGCGCGAGCCGTTGCCGACAAGGTATAACTACATGGAGCTAACATTTAGTGCAAGAATAAATACAATTATTTCTTTTCTAAAGGCAAGAATAGAAAAAGAAACCTAATACCAAACTATTTTTTTTTTAATCTTTGCTAAGATCATAGTGAAATAAAATTTAGGCACCATCACCTATCATAAAGGTATAATATTTTCTCTTTATTGTAACAGGTTTAGAAATAATCCGATTACAAAATCTTTTTCATTGGAGGAAAGCTATATTGCCGTGCTATTTTAGGGTATAAGCACTTGACTTACACGTGTACGGAGTCAAGGGAAAAAGCAGAGGTATTATAAAGAAAATAAAATAAGTGGGACGGTAAGCTTTCAGTGGTGGATCTTGCTCCCATGCCTCCATATCGATCAGGGTCTGTCTCGTGACACAGTCCCATCGAAGCAAGGTCACTACAATCGCATGCAAAAATGTTTACATTATTTTCCACCCAACATTAACCCAGCCATTAAATCTGAGGGCGTGTAGCTTGGAAAAATGATGTGGTATTAAAATAACATACCATCACGATTGTATTGACTGAAGGGTTAGGCAGAGGTGTACTAATATACAGCCACAATTCGCCGATATGTTTTGTTCCCATGTGATAGGAGGCGAGCCTATTGACATTATCCGGGCCCATATTCTAACACCGAGCTACTACTGAGAATTTCATAGAAAAACCCAATAACACTTTTTGCTCGACCTTTCAATGGAACCGAAGACGTCTAGCATAGCAGTCGCGCTTAGGACCACAAGGCTACCGAGGCAGTCGATACATACCTATCACGGCTGTTTTCTCCGAAGGGTTAGGCAGAGGTGTACCAATGACAACCCACAGTTTGCCAGTATGTTTAGGTCCCATGTAATAGGGCGAGCCTATTGCCATTAACGGGGCACAAATCCTAACTAAAAGCTGCTACAGAGAATTTCATAGAAAAGCCCAATAACACTTTTTGCTCGACCTGGGAATCGAACCAAAGACCTCTAGCATAGCAGTCACGCTTAGGACCACTAGGCTGACGAAGGTATATTATAATAATTTCATAAAATCGTGGTGAATGTGTACCGTAGCTGAAACTTGTTCGCTGTGATAGTTCGTTTTCTGTTAGCTTTTATAATTACAGGGCTTGATTTGTTGGTGTGTTTAAATGTGTTATTATCTGGGCACTAAACACGGACATACTCATATATTATTCGAAAGGGTTGTAGTTTTTAACTGTTGCTAGTTGAACTCGCTGCCTTTGTAAATATTTGTAAATAAACACCTAGTTGTCCTAAGCGCGACTGATACACTGGAGGTCTTGAGTTCGATTCCCCCAGGTCGAGCAATAGGTTGGGTTTTGCTATGAAATTCTCAGTAGCGGCTCGCAGTTAAGATTTGTGCCCGGTTAATGGCAATAGGCTTGCCCCTATTACATGGGACCTAAAACATACTGGCTATCTGTGGGTGTACATTGGTACACCTTTGCCTAACCCTTTGGGAATACAGGCGTTATATTATTTATATTCATCGAAGAAAGACAGCAGCATGAAAAATAAGTGGTTAGTTTTAGTGATAGATTTATATCTATTGTGAATAAAAACCAGAACTGTGTGTTCCACTAGATTGCGAACGTAAAAGCAGTGCTTTACAAGTAAGCCTTGTAAAACTATTTACTATTAGCTTCTGCCTGTGACTTTGAAACTATACCAGTTCAAAATTTTCCCACGGGAACACACAAAATGGGATAAAAATTATCTAATTTGCTTGCTTTGCTAATTTTGTTCAGCCATATAAACATCAATTCAACCATCCTTCACTTATAAACAAATTTTATATATTATCCCACGGTAACCGTATTTTTTTCCGGAATAAAAGTATAACTATGTGTTAATCCAGACTAAAATCTATCTTAGAGCCAAATTTTATCCAGATCCGTTCTGCCATTTAAGCGTGAAAGAGTTACAAACATCCATTCATCCATCCTCTCAAACTTTCGCTTTTAAAATACTTTTTTTATTCTATGTGTTAAGTTAGATCAACATCTATAATGTGTACCAAATTGCTAACTTCATCCATCCGTTTAAGCGTGTAAGGGTATCAAACATCCATCTATCCTCACAGATTTTTGCGTTGGTAATAGCGGTACGATAGGTAGCATTTCTGTCACTAGAACTGCTACTACCTACATTCTATTTTTAACTTAAAGCTGTAAGGTACACAGTCTTTATTGCAAGTAGAGCGTCAAGTCGGAACCTTTGATTAAGCCGGGGTTCGTGTTTAAAAGTAATTAAAAAGCAGTTTAAGTTTTTGTCGGGTAGTGTGTGTCACACTCGCATTTTAAATTCATTACAAATCAGGTCACGTATAATGTACCTACAAACTGCTTATTTGTATGTCGCTTTATACTGGCTAGTGAGGAAATGACGGTTATTACGTATTTATACAATGAAATAGGCACATTATGTTCATGTTGAAAAGTTTAAGTTTACAGTAAACGTGCCAATTTTAAAAAAATATTTTTTAAACTACAGATCAGGTCTACTAATTAAATCTGTACAAAATTTTGTCGCAATCTGGTCCCAGTGATAATAATCCAAGCTCAGTGTTTAAAAATTTAGGAAAATTGGAAGCATTTTTGGCCGATTGACACTGAGATTATATTGCAAACGTTCCTAAAACTCGGTAGAATTGGCCACATAATGTCGCATCTACAGTTTAGCAATCAAACTAACTTACCTACAGGATTGTTAGATTGACTGAGGGCCCTTACAAACGTACAAACCACGACCACAAGAGAGCGATACAACAGAATAATTGAAGGTACGCAAGCCTCTCGTGCGGACTACTCTGTAATACGACTTTTATTTTCCAGGCAGTGAAAGTACTCATGAATATAAACAACTTTTATTATGGGACCATGTCGACGTATAAAAAAACATCAGCCCTACTAAAATGCACTACAACACGATCAAAATGTTTGCATTTTTTGTTCATATTTCAGGGTTGTCTTGTAATACAAATTGTTTGTATTCATAAGTATTTTGCGCCCCTAAAACTGGCAAGTATAAAGCCAAAAATTGTTAACAAAGAAAATTGGCTAGGAAAATTAGCTTGTTCTGACCAACTCCTGGGCAATGGCCTCCCTCCACTCCTTCTGCTTCACGCTTTCACGCCTCATTCTTCTAGTTTTTGAGGAATCTATCCAGTTCATCCCGCCATCTCCTTCGTTGCCTGCCGCGACCCTCACTCACTGTCTCAGGGCTCCAATTTTATGCTACTTTGGCCCACAGTTTGTCCGGCATGCGCCAGACATGACCTGCCTGGTTCTATAAAAATGCTTTTGAGCAACGTCCGTTATCCCTGTTTTGCAGCGCAGTATAGTCTTTCGAACACCATCTGTTAATTTCAATCTACTCTACATTCATTGCATTATGTCCACAATGATACTATTAGAGCCTATTTAGATGAGGCGTTTAGCGCGCGAGTCCAATAATATATTTACCTTACTATTGGTCACAGACTGTTGACGATATTCACGATGTTGTAGCTACAAAAAACAACCCTGTTAGTGCAGCATATTTGGCCCAATTTTAAACTGTCATACTTTTTTTGCTTTAAAAGTAAGAGACCTTGCGCACGACGCGTCGTCCCCAACTAAACCGCACGCGCGCGCTCAATAAATGCAATGAAAGTTTGGTCGCGTTTTTAAATTGAAAATACCCGTATTTCCTAACTAGAAATTGGATAGGAATCGAATACTTTTAAGTTAACGCGCTCCGTCTGTACACCGTGCTTGAATTGTTGTTTCACCGTAGAGTAATGATTTTGTCTTGTCTTGTTTTTAACAGAATCAAAAATGGCAGATTGATGATAGTGTAAATAAAACAACTAATGTTTAGTTATGATTCTTTAAATTCATTTATTTAAAAAACAAAAATATTTATTTTATTTTAAAGTATGATTTGGTGCGCGTCTATGTCATCTCGCCATCTCTTCCTGAGTCTACTCTGACTGTCCTCAGGCACCCATTGCGTGGAATCTTTTGCCGAGCACTTGCCGTGCATGTGGCTGACGTGACCCGGCCTATCCCGTTTGAGACTGGCGGCTGCAAGGCTCAAATGGGATTGATGGATTTTTTTGCTCACGACCATAATGCCAGTTTTGGAGCGCAGCGTAGTGATCCGTATTCTGTCTATTTGAGGTCTTACCCCAGCAATGGGAAATTATAGTAAAGCTAGAAAAAGTTCAACTCTAGTTTCCGAAAATACGGTACTAAATAAACAAAAGTTACAACTTATATGAGTGTTGATAAATGGGGGAAATTTAAAAGAGCATTAGCTATACTAGAAAGGTTTAGGTAGTTAACTAAAGGTAAACAAATCGTCGAAAAGGTTTTTTATAGTTGACACTTCCTTGTTTAAAAATACGTTACAACAAAATCAATTGTAATTTCGATTTATGCGATACTTTTCTCTTTTATTAATGTATGTTAAACTTTATCATTTATTCGTAAACTACTCTTTATAGATGTCATTGTTTGGACACCACTTTTTTGTTATTTTATAAAATAGTATAATATTTTGTAATCTGTCTATTGTAAAGAGCCTAAAAAGACAGGTTCCCAAAACCTTTTAGAAGATACGATGAATTAGATAACGTCGCTAAATTGAAGAGTACGCCCGTGATGTAGTATGGCAACTAAAATAGCAGGTATTACGTTTAGTCGATTAACCAGGCGCCTTTGAAAATTGCGAGGGTCATGTAATAAAACAAGAACAGAAAATGTTTAAATTAGATAAAATGATTGATAATACCACTGAACGTTTTGTTATTAACGTGGCAGATAGTTCCCCAAATTCTGATATAGACTAGAGCCTATTATTATACGACTTTAAATAATACGATTTAAAAATTTGAAGTGAAAGGTTTAGCATCCATGAGTCACGTGGTTTGTTTTGTTTACATTTAGTTAACTACCTAAACCTTTCTAGTATAGACTTTTATTATTAAATAATATTACCAGCCTATAATTATTGTCCCACTGTAGAGCAAAGGCCTCTTGTCATGCAAAGAAGTCACTAGCATTGATCACAACTCTTGCTCAATGCGTATTGGTGTTTTCAGACTTAAAGCCCAGGTTTCCTCACGATAATTACTAGGATATAATAAACAGAGCCAAGTTTTTTCGAAAATGTAAAGTATTCTACATAAAATACACAATATCAATATATTGTTCGAGTATATCTGTTCATCAAGTTTTCAAACAACGCAGCAATACGAGTAAGGTTCACTGCACAATTACTTCTATTGGATGCATCTGCTTGCATCCATGAAAACGTTTCGCTGTATTACTTTGTATACTATATGTTTATTTTTTCTTACTTTTGGAAATGTTGATGTTTATTTATAAAAGAGTGTAGAAAGATACTCAACAAAGTTGATAGTTACATATTCTTCTCATCATTGTGGTTTTTTTTTTTGTTGTGGATGTTACCTGAGAACCTTCTGATAACAGAGATATTGAAGGTACACATACACTACGTATATCGCAAATAGGATTTTGTTTATTTTTTTTAATCGTTACCCTACTCCCTACTCCAGGATTTTCTCCTGTATCATGGGTGCGTTTACAAACATATAAACTCACATACACAAACAGCCAGACCCGGAACAACTATCTGTAGGTCATACAAATATTTGCTGCGTGCGGGAATCGAACCCGCGACACGTAGCGGAGCACAGCAGCCAATCGCTCAGCTACTGCGCCAACCGTGACATCATTTTAGATAGTTATTGTCAGATAATTATTATACGCGGGTCTTAAGATTACAAAAGCAACTTACAAACAGAAAATGTTAATGCTGAAATTCTTTAAATACTGCCTTGTTCGCCTAGTGGTCCTTAGCACGACTGGTAGGTACGCTAGAGGTCCTGGGTTCGATTCCCAGGTCGGGCAAAAAGTGTTATTGGGTTTTTCTATGAAATTCTGAGCAGCAGCTCGGAGTTTGGATTTGTGCCCGGTTAATGGCAATAGGCTCGCCCCCTATTACATGAGACCTGAATACACAGGCGAAACTGTGGGGGTACATTGGTACACCTCTGCCTAACCCTTTGGGGATTACAGGCGTGATGGTATATATTTAAGTACTAAGGTTGGCCAAAAAGTTCTTCACAATACACGTTAACAGTAACAAACACTATCAATCACTTTGCAATACAATAATCACACATTCAACCCCAACCCCCCCCCCCACTCCTCTCTCTCCCCTCACAATTTGCATGGTTGTACAAAAAGGAA
Organism: Caradrina clavipalpis; assembly: GCA_932526535.1. Taxonomy (NCBI): domain Eukaryota; kingdom Metazoa; phylum Arthropoda; class Insecta; order Lepidoptera; family Noctuidae; genus Caradrina; species Caradrina clavipalpis. The sequence goes on from OW052087.1 coordinate 22,781,670, forward strand.
TAAAACAGCAAACAAACTGTCAAAGAAGACTGATAGGGTGTACTGGTATATTCGCAATTGGCAGTCGGTAACCTACGTGTAGTTTTAATTTAATGTTCTGTCAATACGTCATAGCGAATGACAAGATATAATCGAATCAACGTGTTACGTTTTAAGGCGCTACCTAAACGTACGACACTGTAGAACGCTTAGTTATTTCTCGTACTGTTAGACGTATTGGTATATAAGATAGACTAAAAAAAACGACGGGTTGCACTCCAGGAGTGCCGGCAGAGGTGAAAACGCTAAAGACGTAAGTACACAAATATGACAATTCGCGAATTGTCATATTTGTGTACGATAAATTCGTAAGATTTTCGATCAGGTCAGCGTGTCCTGATGCGAGTTTAACATTTTTTACCCATTCCAATAAAAGTGCACAACGCCGCTAAAGAAGTTTTCACCTAAAAAATGTGTATTGTCTAAGGTTAAAAATACTTATCTATACTAATACTAATAATGTTATAAAGAGGTAAAGTTTGAGAGGTTGTAGGGGGTAATCTGTGGATTTACTAAACCGATTTGTAACACATAGAAAGCCACGTTATTTCTGACTGTCATAGGCTCACGGGAGCGGAGCAGTAACCAAAGGCGTAACTTTGACATTTAAGATATTTTAACAGGGAATTGCATATGTTACTTGATAATCAATCGATTGCTCGTGTTATAATAATGATTTATTTATATTGTACTTCTTTTAATGTTAATTTTGTTTTATAATTTTTGTGTAAAACATTTCGATACAATGTAATAATTGTTAATAAATAAATGAAATGAAATGAAAATGAAATGAAACTTATGGCGGGTGAAATAAGCAAAACGGACGAAGTCGCGGGCAGTTCACTAGTACATATAAGGCGTATTGATAGATAAGTAAAAAACAAATTGAGTGTCTTGTCAAAGGTTGAAAGAAAAGACTTATTCAAAAATATGTTAAGAAAATGAAATAGTGTCATGATACAACCAATCATAAAAGAGAGATCCATAAAATATTTTTCGACGTATTTTGATTGCTTTCTGGTTTCTTTAGTAACACAAAAAGTCATATTACTACCAATATATGTATGGATATGTTATATGGTATACTGACTTTGAAGCAGGCAAAATTAACAGATTTCTTAAACAGGTTACTAAACCTCGAATACCATTGTTGAACCATCTATCCATTAGAATTGGTAGAAAACACGTTCTATCTATACTAATATTATAAAGCTGAAGAGTTTGTTTGTTTGTTTGTTCGCGCTAATCTCAGGAACTACCGGTACGATTTGAAAAATTCTTTTTTTGTTGGATAGCTCATTTATCGAGGAAGGTTATAGGCTATATAACATCACGCTACTACTTACGGGAGTGAAGCAGTATTCAAAAACGTAACTTAAAGCGGATGAATAAAGCCACGCGAACGAAGTCGCGGGCAGAAGCTAGTTAATAATATGATGAGTCTTTCATTCAGAAGTTTACGGGACACAGTGACAAAAGTTCAGTTTCGTCTCTCTGACCGAGGACCGATGGCATTAGTATTCTCAACCCGTCACCGTTCGATAAAAGGGGGGTGCGTGCGTTTTACGAATTCTTTATCAGAGTTCCTGTTGTTGAACAAAAAGATATTAAGCATTGAACTTTACTTATTTAGCCATTTTTAGTTTTTTTTTGTAGTTTTTGAGTGCTTACGTAATACTGCCTCGTTATTGGGTTTGTAAAAATGTCGTGAGGATTTTTCTTAAAGGACCAATACTCTGAAAGCTTATAAAGCTTACTTGCGAAGACCCCAAGTAACATGGGATAAGGGCAGGAAGATGATGATGATGATGATAATGACTCTGAAAGCTTATAGTGTTGAAATGAATAAATGAAAAAACACACATACCATCACGCTTGTATCCCCCAAAGGGTTAGGCAGAGGTGTACCAAGTACACCCACAGTTCGCAGGTATGTTTTGGTCCCATGAGCTACTTAGCTGCTACTGAGAATATCATAGAAAAACCCAATAACACTTTGCTCGACCTGGAAATCGAACCCAAGATCTCTAGCGTAGTAATCGCGCATAGGATCACTAGGCTAGTGAGGCAGTAAATGTAAAATTCCAGACTTATTTGGCTATAAAGGTTTGTAAGTAAATAAAAGTAAATAAGCTATTGTTTATTTCAATTTAAATAAAGTATGTGCGGTTGGAAGACCTACGTCTATTTTTCCTTAAACGTGACGACTTCTGACATTTAACTGCCACAAGAAGCTGCGTCAAAGAACTTCGTTCCAAAAATATTAGCCAACGTGACTATCAACGTGATAACTAGGTTCCAATACCTTACAGAAAATTTCTTAACAAAATAAAATGATACAGGTAAGTCCCTCAGAGGTACAAAAAATTGGCATACGTATTATTAGGCTCGTAACATTTACGTAAGTCCCTTTTCTTATATTTTGTAAAGGGAAAATTTCTTTGGAAATCCCTCTACAACGTGACAGGAGCCCAAAGGACTTTTTTTGAAAGGAACGTAGGTACTATTTTTCGTAATGAGTGGGTTGCAAGTCACGTGGGCAGCTGTAGGGGTGTAGAACAAAGAACAGCTTTCATTGCGTTATAGTTTTCTTTTAAACTTTGAACATCTGGTTTGAAGGGTAAGGGTGAGGGTGTAATCACAGGCAGACATTTCAACATTGCCTCTGGGTTGGCAACGCATTTGTAAGGTCTCTGGTATTGCAGATGTGTATAGGTACCGGTGACCTGGGCCGTGGACTTGTTTGCCATCCAATGACATAAAAAAAAACATTTTTGATTTAAGTTTTGGAAAGGAAACGACATTTTTGTTGTGTCTTATTTTTTTTATACACTATGTAAAAATTTCAGTACAAAGCATATTTTTTTAAATGAATTATTATTGGCTTCACTCGGAATGAGTGAAGCTTTCTACTCGAATACATACAATATCTTTTGTAATCGGATCAGCAGATTGATTGAAAAACACTCAACAATAATTGCATTGATAGCAGATTGGCCGTATTTTATTGAATCGTATTTTCATAAATTATGTTGTAGATATTATAATTATGTTGTGATAATTATGCTGTTGCCTCGTTGGCCTAGTGGTCCTAAGCACGACTGCTACGCTAGAGGTCCTGGGTTCGGTTCCCAGGTCGACCAAAAAGTGTTATTGGGTTTTTCTATGAAATTCTCAGTAGCAGCTCGGAGTTCGGATTTGTGCCCGGATAATGGCAATAGCCTCGCCCCCTATTACATGGGACCTGAATATATCGGTGAATTGTGGGTGTACATTGGTATACCTCTGCCTAACCCTTCGGGAAATACAGGCGTGATGGTATGTTGTAGATACAAACACACAAGCTTAATTCTGTACATCTAGTTTTTTTTATGTCATGTCATGAAGTTGCGGTTACCAAACTGTTGTAATGTGTAATGATTACCGTCTTGTTAGCCTAGCTAGCCCAGTTAGGAATTTTGACGGTTATGCACGTTCTGGATATTGGAGCGTCAAAACAAAACAAATAAAACAAAATCTCTTTACATTACTTTCTAACCTTTATAAATGTACAAAAAAAAATTGTCCCACATTAGGACCTCCTTCTGTAGATACATTTACAAACATATAAACTCACGTACACAAATGATCTGTAGGTCAAAAAATACAAATATTTTATTTGTGCGGGAATCAAACTCGCGACACGCAGTGCAGCAGTCAATTTCTCAGCCCCCGTAACTACAGGTAACATGGGATATGGAGAGGAAGATGATGATTAGTTAGTATAATATTATCATAGATCAAGTGTAGAGGAAACTGCTAGATGGAGTAAACACGCCACTTGTCACGTAGAGCGTAAGCCACTTCCAGCAAGCGCCCCAACCAACTAGATTAATATGACTCCATCTTAAGACAGATTTCGTACTCAGAAGCGGTACTCCTGTTTATACCTAATATGAACGGTAGAATATTACAAACCTGCAAAGCAGAGAATTGTAATTAAGCTTCAACGTTTTACTGTACTTAGAAGCGGATCCATCGCAAACTACGAGTACGTCAGAGTTAGCGGCAGGCTTCGGTGTGAGCAATAAAACAATTTTAATTCACTTAAAATAAATTGGAAAAGTGAAAAAGCTCGAAAAATGGGTACCGCAAGAATTGAGTGAAGCAAACTAACAAACACGAGTCGAGTGCTGCGTTACATTACTCAATCGTCACAATATTGATGGGATAATGTACGATAATCGGAAACGCTCATCACAATGGCTAAAGCCAGGAGAACCGGCCAAATCCTGCCCCAAGCGAAAGTTGACTCAGAAAAAGGTACTGTTAAGTGTCTGGTGAACCAGTGCTGGTGTCATCCACTATAGCTACCTAAGATTTGGCTAGACGATTACGGCAGATCTGTATTGTCAATAATTGCAAACCTTGAAGGAAAAGCTAGCCGTTAAACAACCGAGACTGGTTAATTGCTCTAGCCCACTGCTGCTTCAGGACAACGCTAGACAACACACTGCACAACAGACGGTCGCTAATTAGAAGAGCTGCGATTAGAATGTCTCCGACACCCACCGTACTCCCCGGACCTTGCTCCAACAGATTACTATTTTTTCCGGAATTTGGAGAATTTCTTGCAAAGAAAAAGTTTCTACTCCGATGAGGCAATTTTTTCAGCAAAGGAATCAATGAACTACCGATAAAATGGCGAAAGTGCATAGATAACAATGGTACATGCCTTGATTGATTAATAAAAAAAAACAGTTTTGCTTTTCCACTTACAAAACGCCAATTTCATATGTCGTTGATTAACAGTGACCACTAGCGTCACGACTTTATAGTTTATAAAACCGATGTTTAATCGGTTTTCCAAAAATTTACAGAATATCGAGGATATAATAAGAAACATGGAAGGTAACGAACAGATTATTCCGTCAGACCTTATACTCGGGCGTGTAACACAACGATAGCGCGATCTAATTCGACGCCAACGCCATCTATCGAGCGAGCTGGTAAACTTTCGTTCAGGTGAATAAGGAAGGTGAAAAAGAAAAGTAAGACCGTAATGCCTACGTAATCATATATTTATTTATTCAGAAGGACATAACATAAAACCGTTTATGAGGTATATTTAAATTAAACTGTGCTCAAACGTTTTTTTTTAACAAATGATCATAAAACACGAAACGCCTACACGTGGCTTCCCTTCAGAAATTCGGAACAAGTAGTACTGTCTACCATTTCCAAATTTTATAGTCACACTACAGGTATTTTAAATATAAGTCGATAGTGGACAAAAAACATTTTGAAAACGTCTATAATTTAAATCACACAGAGAATTAAGTAACTCTAGTTTCGGCTAACCTCATGGCAATTGACTTTCGCAATTTTTTTTTTCAACCTGTATAATATGTGGAGATCTAAAGGGGAGGCCTATGTTCAGCAGTGGACGTCCTATGACTGAGATGATGATGATGATGATGAAGATTTTTAGTAGAGTTATTCGGGATGGGGTTGTATGCCCAACAGGGAGTCCGCCTGTTGTTATTCCGCTTAGCTTCGTCCCTTACCCAAAGCAGTACTTGCGTATACCTACCGTTATTTTTTCGGTAGGGCATCCCGCAGTTCAACCTAAGAGGTTGTTTACTGCTTTACCGGGCTATCTTGTTAGTGTCCACCACCATCAATTGACATACTTTTTATGAACTGTCAAAACGCAATTCTCTCATGGATTTTGTATGGCAATAGCATGCTGTGACGTCACTACGTGGCCTACTCAATTGACTAACTATTTAAAAAAATTATGATTATTTAATTAAATTATTTTTATTATTTTTTATTATTACTTTTTTTAAAGTTAGTAAAAATCGAAATCTACAATAAATTGAATATTAATCGGTTTTCATGAGTAAAATAAAGTGCATTTAAAGAGAAGTCGTGACTTGAAATTATTGGTTAGTGGTGTCAACTACCCGATTAAGGCCTCCAGCCAGGGCATACCAAGTCTGGGGTAGGTATACAGTTCGTAAAACTGACTTATATACAAAATTAAGTGCTACTATTACGGACTTCAGTGGATACAATAACTCTAATGTTAACGTTTCTTTGTTACCCAGTAACTGGAGGTGAATTTGATCGCTTGCTACAGTTACCACTGACACCGTATCCGCTGTTAAAAAACTGTAGTTTTCGCTTTATTATAATTACTAGCTATTTAGTCCGCGGTGTCACCCGCTTTTAGTTACGTTTTTGGTTATTGCTTTGCTCCCGTTGTTAGTAGCTTGATGATGGTCTATCCTTATGAACCTCTCTCTTGAATCATTAACATCCGTTGAGTAGGTCAAAAGATCTAAGCGTACAGACGACGGGAACCGACTTTGTCTTGTACTATGTAGAGATTCTGTCTATCAGTATTACTTTATGTGCGTGTGGTGTGGGTGATCTTTTTTTAAAGTTCAACCAATGAGTTTAAAAAAAAGGTATGTGTTTGTAAAAAAATGTAGAAACGTAGTGGTAAAATAAAAAAATTGTAGAACCTGAACTAACAAAGTTATAGCGAAAAACAAGATCACTCAATCTGCCACTTTGAAGAAAATGCCCTATCACGTATCTCAGTATATACCAGTATTGTGGTTTTAATTTATATCTCAAATATTTGTATAAGAATTGTAAAAGCTATTAACAATATTATTCGTTTCATTGGAATGTCCGGTTGCAAAGTTTGAATGCTTTATTTGGATCACTCAATCAACACACGTGCCCGTGTGAGTGATCTTTGAATGGCGGCCTTACACTAAATAACTACGTAATATTTCTTTTGGATATTATACCTAAGCTCGAAAGAAAATTGTACAGCATAAATCATGCCTAAATACCTATTAATTCAAGAGCTAACGCAAATTGAAAATTTGTAAAACTGCCGATCTGAGTGATCCAGTTTTTGGCCTGTAAGTTCAAAATCAAAACTCGTAGACAAACGGAGCTTACACACGAAAACGTATTTTTTTTTTTACAAATATTTGACATGTCTTCGGCTTTTCCAAGTACTGTACTTTAAAAGATATCGCAATTTTTTGATTTCTCAAGGAAAAAATTTGTAGGGTGTCCATACATTTGCTGCAATTATGGCGACCTGTCATAAACTAGTACCTGGAGAGACGCCTATAGCATGACCTACATGTACGACGGAAAGTACTTATACCATTATAGTCTGGGAGCCGACGCACGCTTCGGTTGTCACCATTGTGGATTGTATCAACAGCACATTTTTTCAAAATGTTCCCAGAGCGAGTGCCCAGAGGGGCACTCGCCTAGCTACGACAGTACAGCAATGGAAAACCAATTGAGACTTCAAAAAGTAAAGAATTAATTAAAGAAGAAAGATTAAGATTTACCAATTAAAAAAAGCTAGATTAGCGGAGGAGTAAGAAAAATATAATTTCCACTTCCCTCCAAACAAGCAGGAGACAGAATAGAATTAGGCCAATAGGCACAAAGGGATTATTTACAACTGGGAGAAGCCCAGATTGCCAAGCACCACGGATTGCAATTATCATTAACTTTATTGGGTCCTAATGTGAACTGTTACATTTGATTCCAGTAATAGGTATGGCAAAAACGCTTGAACGCACGGAAATTAGTTCTAGTTTCTACAAGGTCCGCATAATAAACAACACCGGATGTAACCTGTACACTATCTAACATAATATTTCGCTCATTCTGCCAAAGAATACACTCCCATAAGATGTGATGAGCAGATTGTTCATATTCACAGCCAGATGTAGAACATTGACACAAAGGAGAGGCAACAAGCTTAAAAGAAAATAATTTACTCTTAAAGTTGCCATGACCTGTGAGAAATTGGGCAACACAGTGGCAATTAAATTCATATAATATCTGTTTCTATTTCAATAATTAAGAAATACTTTTTGAAGTCTCAATTGGTTTTCCATTGCTGTACTGTCGTAGCTAGGCGAGTGCCCCTCTGGGCACTCGCTCTGGGAACATTTTGAAAAAATGTGCTGTTGATACAATCCACAATGGTGACAACCGAAGCGTGCGTCGGCTCCCAGACTATAATGGTACAAGTACTTTCCGTCGTACATGTCGGTTATGCTATAGGCGTCTCTCCAGGTACTAGTTTATGACAGGTCGCCATAATTGCAGCAAATGTATGGACACCCTACAAATTTTTTCCTTGAGAAATCTAAAAATTGCGATATCTTTTAAAGTACAGTACTTGGAAAAGCCGAAGACATGTCAAATATTTGTAAAAAAAAAAATACGTTTTCGTGTGTAAGCTCCGTTTGTCTACGAGTTTTGATTTTGAACTTACAGGCCAAAAACTGGATCACTCAGATCGGTAGTTTTACAAATTTTCAATTTGCGTTAGCTCTTGAATTAATAGGTATTTAGGCATGATTTATGCTGTACAATTTTCTTTCGAGCTTAGGTATAATATCCAAAAGAAATATTACGTAGTTATTTAGTGTAAGGCCGCCATTCAAAGATCACTCACACGGGCACGTGTGTTGATTGAGTGATCCAAATAAAGCATTCAAACTTTGCAACCGGACATTCCAATGAAACGAATAATATTGTTAATAGCTTTTACAATTCTTATACAAATATTTGAGATATAAATTAAAACCACAATACTGGTATATACTGAGATACGTGATAGGGATTTTCTTCAAAGTGGCAGATTGAGTGATCTTGTTTTTCGCTATAACTTTGTTAGTTCAGGTTCTACAATTTTTTTATTTTACCACTACGTTTCTACATTTTTTTACAAACACATACCTTTTTTTTAAACTCATTGGATGAACTTTAAAAAAAGATCACCCACACCACACGCACATATTACTTTTATGGTGTCTTCCTCGTTCTATTTATCGATTTAAAAATAATTTAATACGAAAACTAATTAACTGCCTCGTTAGTCTAGTGGTCCTCACCGCGACTGCTATTTTTATTGCAGAACGTCATTTAATTGAATGAAGTCTCCGTTGATAGGTTTTATTTCATGACTAGTTGCTTTAATTTGTCGTACACAAATATGACAATTCGCGAATTGTCATATTTGTGTACTTACGTCTTTAGCGTTTTCACTTCTGCCGGCACTCCCGGAGTGTAACCCATCGTTTTTTTTAGTCTATCTTATATACCAATACGTCTAACAGTACGAGAAATAACTAAGCGTTCTACAGTGTCGTACGTTTAGGTAGCGCCTTAAAACGTTACACGTTGATGCGATTATACATATCTTGTCATTCGCTATGACGTATTGACAGAACATGAAATTAAAACTACACGTAGGTTACCGACTGCCAATTGCGAATATACCAGTACACCCTATCAGTCTTCTTTGACAGTTTTCTGTTTGTGTTTTATTCCTTTTTGTACAACCATGCAAAGTGGAAAGTGAGGGGAGAGGGAGGAGCGGGGGGGGGGTTAGGATGTGTGATTATTGTATTGCAAAGTGATTGATAGTGTTTGTTACTATTACCGTGTATTGTGAAGAACTTTTTGGCCAACCTTAGTACTTAAATATATACCATCACACCTGTAATCCCCGAAGGGTTAGGCAGAGGTGTACCAATGTACACCCACAGTTCGCCTGTATATTTAGGTCTCATGTAATAGGGGGCGAGCCTATTGCCATTAACCGGGCACAAATCCAAACTCCTAGCTGCTACTAAGAATTTTATAGAAAAACCCAATAACACTTTGCTCGACCTGGGAATCGAACCCAAGATCTCTAGCATAGTAGTCGCGCATAGGACCACTAGGCTAATGAAGCAGTAAATGTAAAATTTGAGGCATATTTAGCTACTAAAGCTTGTAAGTAAGTAAGAGTAAATAAGCTATTGTTTATTTCAATTTAAATAAAGTATTTCACTAGAAATGTGTGCGGTTGGAAGACCTACGTCTGTTTTTCCTTAAACGTGACGACTTCTGACATTTAACTGCCACAAGAAGCTGCGTCAAAGAACTTCGTTCCAAAAATATTAGCCAACGTGACTATCAACGTGATAACTAGGTTCCAATACCTTACAGAAAAATTCTTAACAAAATAAAATGATACAGGTAAGTCCCTTAGAGGTACAAAAAATTGGCATACGTATTATTAGGCTCGTAACATTTACGTAAGTCCCTTTTCTTATATTTTGTAAAGGGAAAATTTCTTTGGAAATCCCTCTACAACGTGACAGGAGCCCAAAGGACTTTTTTGAAAGGAACGTAGGTACTATTTTTCGTAATGAGTGGGTTGCAAGTCACGTGGTCAGCTGTAGGGGTGTAGAACAAAGAACAACTTTCATTGCGTTATAGTTTGCTTTTAAACTTTGAACTTCTGGTTTGAAGGGTAAGGGTGAGTCATTTCAACTTTGACTCTGAGTTGGCAACGCACTTGTAGGGTCTCTGGTATTGCGGATGTTTGTAGGTAGCGGTGACCACTTATCATCTGGTGAGCTTTTTGCTTGTTTGCCAATGACATTAAAAAAAAAACATTTTCAATTCAAGTTTTGGAAAGAGAACGTCATTCTTTTTGTTTGTGTCTTTCTCGTTTTATATACTACTAGCTGTTAACCGCGGCTTCGCTCACGTCAGCCTTAGTGTTACTTAACCAATTAAGGATTGAATACTATGTCATCATAATCTTCCAGCCATGTCAAATGGTTTCTAAGGTTAATAATAGTTACAACTGTGAGTTTTAAAAATTAGTCAGTAGATGCCCGGAGTCTGATTTTTTGTCCGGTTGGTAATGAGCTTGCACCATACCTGGGATTAAAACATATTTATGCGGAGGGTATATGATATGGCTTTTCTATTTCTTTCGAAAATACTGTGATGTGGTGTCAAAATTTACTTGTTTTTCTTTCTCTAACCGTTGAAAAGCATTTTTAATAGGTTCTGCTTTAACACTCACATTGTAGCCTCGATCTGTCTAGTATCAAAACCGTAGAAACGAATCTTGTAATCAGAGCAACTGCCAACTAAATCTGAACTTCGTGTTATAACCAAGTTAATAATAATTATGTTGTTGGGAAAAAGTATGGACAAAAAACAGTAAGCATACGACTTATTAAAAGGCTAAGCAAAGTTTTACCTCTCAAATTACCTTTCATCTATTGCAGAATGACGGTAATAGGTAACCTTCATTTTCATTTTGAAGTTCATTTGTAAGCATGCAAAATATGGTCTGTTGACAGTTAGTACCTACCTATTAGAAGAAATTCTGCATGCGATGCATAATTAATGATTGATGCATCATTCTACATGTATCGTAAAAGCTTGAAGTCTGAGATACATTTTTTATATCGTATAGGTTTAATTATTTTTGGTACACTTCCTGTTGTAGCTAATTTATTTCTGTTTAGCTATTGGAATAGAAGTATGTTTTTTAGTAGCGTAGCGCAGCCCAGACAGTAAAGTATTGCACACATAACGTTTGCAGATAAATCGTACGGCACTTGTATGAAGTGTCGAGGTTGGTAGGCCCACGGTGCAGTGATCCTTCTTTTTTAATGATGGTAAATCGTCATATGAGTTCTTTCGTTCTGGCAGAAGGAAGTGTCAGACTCTTACTGACTAAAATCCATCCGTTTTCTCCTAATGCCCATCGCGTTCCAGATCCGCGGTGAGTCTTTCGAACAAATTCCGCAACCGTAGCAGGCACTGGCCCTAGCGGGCCCCGTCTACTGTGCTGATATCTCTTTGAGACGTGTGTGAAACACAACGCGACGTCGGCACGGGTATGGTTCTGATCGGACGGCGAGCCACCCAACGCTCGCCGACCGGAGGCCCGTTGCCGTTGATCGCCTCTATGAGGACACGGCGGTGTTCCGCCAGCAGCAAGCAGGGCAGACCTCCACCTAATGCTTCACCGTGTCCACCGGATGATCCTCACAATGATATCACTCTGGCGTGTCCTCATGTCTCATGTCAACATGTCCGGAGAATACCTGCGTCAGAGCATCATGGTGTTGCGGCGATCCTACTATCGATATAACTTGGTAACTCTTTAAATAGTCAGAGGCGCCGTTTTTTACTTACGAAAAATATTCTTAGCGTAGCTAGAATTTGTGGAATCAGTACAATTTTGTTCCGGTCATTCCTCTTCAGTCGATCCATGCATATTTTTTTAAGTTATGTAAGGCAAAAAACTACACCCACCTAAACCTGTTTTATTATAATATTGGAATCCTACTGCATCAAAACAAAAACCTATTAAAATAATAACAAAAAGTAACAATTGATTGGAATTGACCCACACAAAATATTTTACATGGTTTTCATTAAACAGTGGAACTATTCACTTTATTTACGTAACACAATTAACTAAAAACAACTATGTCATATTTGAACGGCCCCGTTGGTCTCCTGGTGGCCAGCAAAACTGTTGATCATGGGGTAATGGGTTTTTCCATTACGAATTTCTCAGTAACAGCCCGGAGTACGGACGTTGGTGGTGTGACACTCACGTGTCTCGGAAAGCACGTAAAGCCGTTGGTGCTGCGCCTGATCTCTCCCCGGTTATGTCGGATTGCCGACACATCGGACTATGGGAGTTAGGGAAGAGGGAGCGTTTGCTCACAAGCTTGTGCATTTTAATATCTCCTGCCTACTTGGCTAGTCTGCTATATTTAGCCGTCGTGGCCAGAATCGGTCTCGTTTTGAATTCTATTACACAATTAACTGCTTAACTCCTTGTGGCTATGACTTGACGATTTTTATTTCATAGGATAAATATTATGTGAAAAATCTTTAATATTTTATGTATTTTACACCAGTCCCTTGGTAAAATCTTCGCGGATAATAAACATAATGCAATAATGCTTACCTACCTAACTCCATTATTTGTTACAAATACCCAAATAGCCTCACTTTTTATTACAAAACCCACTACACAAAGAGAGAAGTAGATTGTGGGAAGGAAAACAGCCTCATGACTACTTGAAGCTGCCAGAGTACCTGCTTCCCGGTAGTGAACTCAGTGATGTATCTAGAAGGTACTGTACATGTCTCAACTGGTGTAAATTATTGTTAGGGGAATCATCGATGCGAAAATAATTCAATCGCGTTATATAAAACACAAACAAACATACATAAATACATACATACATACATACATACATACATACATACATACATAACTGTATACCTACACATAAAATATATATCCTATGAAAGTTCAGAAAAAAAGATTAAGAGACAACTCTTACAATTGCTCCGCAAAATAAGTCCGCGATTTCTGCTTGAAAGCATACCGACTAATGGCTGTCCTGATATCGAGAGGAAGCGCATTCCAAAGAAGAATAGCCTGGACATGAAAGGAAGAATGAATGAAATCAGAAGTATGAGAAGGACAGTTAAGTAGAAGATTATTAGAGGAACGTAGACTCCTATCATGAGTAGAACAAAGATATTGAAAATGAGAAGTAAGATAAGAAGGAGGAGAGTGAGAATTGAGAAGGGAATAAAGCGTGGTCAACGCACGTAAATTTCTTCTTTGACGAATGGGTAACCACTTAAGCTCCGATCTGAAGCTAGACACGTGGTCATATTTCCGCAAATTAAAAATGAACCGAATGCAGTTATTTAGCAGCCTGTCCAATTTATCCAACAGGACAGCATGCAGGTCAAAGTAGCACACATCACCATAGTCAATTATAGGGAAGATTAAAGACTGCACAAGCATTGCAGTTTGTTTATTTTTTTGATTTTGATAAATTAATAATTTTGGCTTTAATATTGTTTATATGAAACTATGATTGTATAGACATTATTTTTTGCAGAAATAATAAAATATTTGAAAAATAAGAAAGCAAAATGTTATGGCGGAAGAATCCAGTCTTAATTTTATGAAATTTTGGAAATGTTCTAGAATTAAAAATGTATATAAAAATCACAAAAAGTAAAACAGTTATTGGGGTTTGAACTTATACCCAGCGCCTTGTGAGGCGGTCATCGAACCATTAAACCACATGCTCTGATAGAAAATACTCTAAAATAGCCGTTCTACTCTGTCACGATTAACTGCTTAGCTCCTTGAAGGTATAGCGTTATGATAATTATTTCAGTAGTTTAAACCCCAGCTACCTAAAGTATTCTTATGTTTAGTGTCGTATTTTTATAAACGCGATGTAATCTGTAGGAGAACAAAACATAATGCAACATTGCTCAGCCCCCAAAGCAGATAGCGTGATAATTTATAGCCTACGGTCAAATTTGGCCTATGTGGAATATATATACAAAAATTGAACAGAATCTGTCCGGCAGTATTTGCGTGATGCTCTAACAAACAAACAGACAAACAGACAAAAATTCTAAAAATTGTATTTTCGGCATTAGAATCATTCCCCGACCTCGTAGCAATCACTTTTTCTCAAAAATATTAAATGTACAGTTTTGACATCGCTACAATTTTATTATTATGTATAGATCACACTCGGAACGGATACAAATATTTTACCCGTGCGGTAATCGAACACGCGACACGCAGTGCAGCAGTCAAGTTCTCAGCCCCCGTAATTCCAAGTAACATGGGATATGGAGAGGAAGATGATGATTAGTTAGTATAATATTATCATAGATCAAGTGTAGAGGAAACTGCTAGATGGAGTAAACACGCCACTTGTCACGTAGAGCGTAAACCACTTCCAGCAAGCGCCCCAACCAACTAGATTAAATATTATGACTCCATCTTAAGACAGATTTTGTACTCCGAAGCGTTACTCCTGTTTATACCTAATATGAACGGTAGAATATTAGCAGTCGGCAGCTGTAGGGGTGTAGAACAAAGAACAACTTTCATTGCGTTATAGTTTGCTTTTAAACTTTGAACTTCTGGTTTGAAGGGTAAGGGTGAGGGTGTAATCACAGGCAGACATTTCAACATTGCCTCTGGGTTGGTAACGCATTTGTAAGGTCTCTGGTATTGCAGATGTGTATAGGTACCGGTGACCTGGGCCGTGGACTTGTTTGCCATCCAATGACATAAAAAAAAACATTTTTGATTTAAGTTTTGGAAAGGAAACGACATTTTTGTTGTGTCTTATTTTTTTTATACACTATGTAAAAATTTCAGTACAAAGCATATTTTTTTAAATGAATTATTATTGGCTTCACTCGGAATGAGTGAAGCTTTCTACTCGAATACATACAATATCTTTTGTAATCGGATCAGCAGATTGATTGAAAAACACTCAACAATAATTGCATTGATAGCAGATTGGCCGTATTTTATTGAATCGTATTTTCATAAATTATTTTGTAGATATTATAATTATGTTGTGATAATTATGCTGTTGCCTCGTTGGCCTAGTGGTCCTAAGGACGACTGCTCCGCTAGAGGTCCTGGGTTCGGTTCCCAGGTCGAGCAAAAAGTGTTATTGGGATTTTCTATGAAATTCTCAGTAGCAGCTCGGAGTTCGGATTTGTGCCCGGATAAAGGCAATACGCTCGCCCCCTATTACATGGGACCAGAATATATCGGCGAATTGTGGGTGTACATTGGTACACCTCTGCCGAACCCTTCGGGAAATACAGGCGAGATGGTATGTTGTAGATACAAACACAAGCTTAATTCTGTACATCTAGTTTTCTTTTATGTCATGTCATGAAGTTGCGGTTACCAAACTGTTGTAATGTGTAATGATTACCGTCTTGTTAGCCTAGCTAGCCCAGTTAGGAATTTTGACGGTTATGCACGTTCTGGATATTGGAGCGTCAAAACAAAACAAATAAAACAAAATCTCTTTACATTACTTTCTAACCTTTATAAATGTACAAAAAAAAATTGTCCCACATTAGGACCTCCTTCTGTAGATACATTTACAAACATATAAACTCACATACACAAACGATCTGTAGGTCAAAAAATACAAATATTTTATTTGTGCGGGATTCAAACTCGCGACACGCAGTGCAGCAGTCAAGTTCTCAGCCCCCGTAACTACAGGTAACATGGGATATGGAGAGGAAGATGATGATTAGTTAGTATAATAGATGATCAAACGAACTTACCTGTGTGAAGTTCGATCATTATTATACGAAGTGCTTCGTTCGAAGATATATGTATTTACCATGCAGCTTTCTCGAGTCACTCGGCAACTGAACGCAATTTTCAGAGCTAAAACTAAACGTAAGTATTAGTGTGCGTAATCTGTGTCTTATGTGAACTGTCATTCTTTTTAGATTCTTTCAAGGCTATCTTAACTTTACCAGGGGTGAGGTGGGCAGGGAACATATATCTTCGAACGAAGCACTTCGTATAATAATGATCGAACTTCACACAGGTAAGTTCGTTTGATCATCTATTATACTGCGTGCTTCGTTCTCGATATATGTATTTACCATGCAGATGTTCAGAGAGATGGTAAAGTTGAGATGACCCTGACTCCTTGTCCTTTTAAATAAATATTTATATACTTTTTCACATTTGTTTATTTTTAAAACAACATTGTTATATTCATAAACATTTTAAATCAATAAAACTCAATTCACAAACATTCATCATGTTATTAATCAGTTAATCCACCTTATTTGGTACATAACTATTTTGTTTTTAACCAACTTATCATAGCATGTTTGAGATCACAATATCTATAAAGACAAGTGTAAATTAAAAGTATATATTATTCTGCATTAAGCACAGCACGGGCAAATTCTCCTGAATTCAGAATTGGCCGGTTATAAAATCTTGCAAATGTTAATGAGTTATTTGTCCAACCAGCAGTCTGTCTAATTACATCTAATGAAATTCCTTTTAACTTAGCCTTGGATGTTGAAGCATGTCGTGTACTATGACCTGAGAAGACACGCGTGTCAATACCGCAGTCTGAGAGAGTATTCTTAATCCATCTACCAATAGTAGAAGCCGTAACAGGTTTATGGGGCTTTTTAAGTGATAAAAACAGATAGTCATTATGACCTCTTATATCTCTAGTAAATCTCATGTAATCACACAATGTTCTGGCTGGGCAAATTTCAGATTGTTCAAAAAAGGGTAGGAAAAGATTAGGTTGGGTTCTTCCCGCAACTGAAGTTTTGGTTGTATCAGTAATAGTAATATTGACACAACTTTCACTCTGTGTTATATTAGATATTTTAATTAAGGATAAGGTTTGTGCTCGTTGAGCTGTGCTTAGTGCAAGCAAAACTACCAGTTTCTTTGATATACATTCAAAACTCAATGGTAAATTGGGAGTCCACTTGTGTAATACACTGAGAACATTATTTGGATCCCATGTACTTTGGTATTTTGCTACTGGTGGTTTTAACCTATAGAATCCTTTAAATAGCCTCTTAATACGATCATCCTCCCCAATTTTAGAGCCTATAATCAAAGATAGAGCTGACTTATGAGAGTTTAGGGTCCCATAAGCAGCTCCAGAATCAAATAATTTTGTCAAAAAATATATAACAAATGGTATAGATGGAGTGAATGGGTTTATACCATGTTCCTGACAGAAGGTCCACCAAATCTTATATGTAACATTATATTGTTTTAGTGTATTATGTGAAAGGGATGCAAACATGACATCTATTGATGTTGGGGGAATAGCCCTTTTTAACCAAGCTTGCCTGATAATATCCCTGCAATCAAGGTAAGTTGATGGTGAAGGGGGTGATGGTTTCTGAAAGGAGAATATAAAAGATATTTTTGAGGTTTTAAATATATAAGCTTTGAGGCTAGCATAGTCTGCATTAAAGGATACCAAGCCTGTGATGGCCAGTGGGGCATGACCATAATACCTGTTGCCTTCTCATTTTTAATTTTTTGTAAACATTTTAATATTAAACTGAATGGAGGAAAGGCATAAAAGAAATATCCTGTCCAAGACAAAGTAAAAGCATCAATGTTCATTGCTTCTGGATCTGGTTTCCAGGAAACATAAGAAATGCATTTAGCGTTTGTGCGGGTTGCAAATAAATCTATTTCAGGTTTACCAAGCACAGACACAATTTGTTGAAATGCCACAGTGTTTAACTCCCATTCTGTATCTGGGTTAATTTTTCGTGATTCTTCATCAGCCTCTTTATTTTCACTAGACTTAATGTAGGAGGCAACTAGCCAAATATGTCTCTCTTCACACCACTGCCATATAGATCTAGCCAAATTATTTAAATGTGGGAACTGAATACCACCCATTCTATTTACATAAGATATTGCTGTCTTATTATCTACACGTAACAGGATGTTAAGGTATTGCTTATCCTTTACAAAAACCTTTAATGCCATAAATATTGCTAGTAATTCTAAATAGTTTATGTGGTATGTTTTCTCATATTCATCCCAGAAACCATGAGCTCTTTTATTTTCGTAAACAGCACCCCATCCAGTCATGGATGCATCAGTGAACAGTTCAATATCATGTTTATAATAGGCAATACTTTTATATACTGTACTAATATTATCTGCCCACCATTGCAGATCTAATTTTATATCTGAATGTAAATCTACTTTCACATCATAATTGTCATTGTTTTTAACTAAATACTTGTACTTATGATGTTCTAAAAATTTTGTGTAAAGCCAACCATATTTGGTAGCTGGGCATGCTGCAATTAATATACCAATTAATTTTGCCAGATCTCTTATAAGACAGCTATCTAGATTTAAGTACTTCTGAACTGCCTTTTTAATATTTGATACTTTGTCCATGGGCAATTGTAATGTCATATGTTTTGTATCAAACACAAAACCTAGAAATTTGCAGGATTGTGATGGTTTTATAATACTTTTATCAAAATTTATAATAAATCCCAAGCACTTTAAGAGGGCTATTGTTTCTTGAACATTTTGTAAACAAGATTGATAGCTAGATCCTATACATAATAGGTCATCTAGGTATTGAACTGACTTGTAACCTTTTCCTCTTAGGTGTGTCACTACAATCTTCATAATCTTTGTGAAAATATTAGGTGCAGAGCACAGGCCATAAGGGAGAGCGTTAAATTCATATAATTTATCATCATATTGAAAACGTAGGTATTTTCTATACTGTGGATTTATATTTACCAATAAATATGATTCTTTTAAATCAATTTTTGCCATGTAATCACCAGGAGACATTAAAGCTATTGCTGTCCTATAGTCCTCCATTTTAAAATGGGATGTTTCTACATATTTATTCAATGACTTTAAGTTTAGTATGAATCTTTTTGTACCATTATGTTTTGGGATCAAAAATATAGGGGATATAAACTGGTCTTTACATGGCATGCACAGAGATATAGCTCCTAATTTTAATAAATTGCTGATAGCAGTATGCATATCAGTAGTTACTTCAGTTGACCTTACTGAATGGGGGAGAGTCACCGGATTCTGATAAGGTTTCTGTACAAAGGTAATTGAGTATCCTTTTATATAATTAAGTACAGATTTATCTTTGCAAATTTTCTTCCAACAAGATACAAAATGTGCCAGCCTTCCAGCATGACTTACCTCTATGTGCGAGCAGGAGGTTTCTCCTGTGAGGTTTTGGGTTTCTTGGTAGTGGACTGATAATAGTGGCTGATGTGCTGTTTCCTGGCTTGCATTGAGGACTGGCTCTTCTTGGGTCCGTACCTCGGAGTTGTCCTCTGGTTGTAGCGAGGGGGACCTCGTAAGTTTCCCTTATGGTTCACTGTATTGTATTGATTGAATGTAGATTTTTTGATGGATTGGCCACTTTGTTGGCATGTTTTCAAAATTTTTATTTTGTCACTAAGATTAACTCCATAAATGTATTCATCTCTTTCAACATCTTTAATAACATTAGAAAACTTTTTATCTATCATGGGGAAAATCAAGTTTCTTCTTGATTTTGTCTGTACAAAATGTAGATCTGTTAAGATTCTTCCTGCATCACTGAGTAGTGAGATTAATTTCAGTCTGTCCACTGTATCATTACTTATTAACAATGATATTGCATTACTGACTATAGATAGCCCAATGCCAAGTTGATTTTGTTCAAACTCTAACTTCTTGTCTCTGCTAACCATAATTTCGCTTACCGAAGCAGAAATCTCTGGGTTAAGCTTAGGTGCCTTTAATAAAGGTACATTCTCTGGAATCAGTTGTTCCATTAATTTTTGTTTGGTGTCCTTTAGACCACTTTTTAAGATAGTGCCCCATATGCGAGCTAAGTCAGCATTTACAGCAGGACCATATGCCGGTTTCTCTGGCATGAGATCGCCCAATGCTAAGAGTACCTCCGTGCTTATAGAGGCAGGCACAGGATCAACTGTTGGTGAGGCAGGCATAGGCTCAACTGCCGGAGTAGAATTTTCTACTATCATCGGTCCAAGTTGATCTGGAACCACATCTGTCATAGGCTGTGGTGATAAGACTCCGACCTCGCTCGAGGTGTCATCAGTATTATAGTCTGAAAAGAATAAATAAACCATGCCACTGGAACTTTGTACAAGTGATTGCTAAAAAACTACTTATTGGAGCCTCACGGACTTCACATAAGAGTTTAAAGATCACGTCCGTATATCTCGTATACGACCCGCGTCTAAGGATCTCGTCCGTATATCGCGTATACGACCCGAGTCCAGTGAGCCCGTCGATGTATCTCGTACACCACCCGTCTCATCCGATACAAAGGTTATGAAAAAACCTTATGGCTTTAACTGCTATGAAAGCCAGTAGCCGTACCGGTATAATAGCAATCACAAGACAACCTTTCGTTACCTGGAATACAAGAACTTGGTCTATCGGTATGACTCTCATGTTCATCCCGACGACGGCGTCGTTTCATTTTTCGTTCGATTTTCCTTATCTTCTTCTTATAGTATCGTAAATCTTCTTCATGGCGTCTTTTAGGCATAGTTGCCGTTCAAACTTACACAATTTCCACTTTCTAACTCAAATTTACTCCAGTTATTCTTACAGAACACAGTATCAGTTGCCGCGCAAACGAAAAGAATGACAGTTCACATAAGACACAGATTACGCACACTAATACTTACGTTTAGTTTTAGCTCTGAAAATTGCGTTCAGTTGCCGAGTGACTCGAGAAAGCTGCATGGTAAATACATATATCGAGAACGAAGCACGCAGTATAATATATTTCCTGCGTGCCCTAACAGCTGCACGCAGGAAGATTTAATGGCTGCCACCGACAACGCAGTCAAAGTGGCCAAATTCTGGGCTGCAACAATATAGTATGCCAACGGTATAGTTTGTCATCGAAACGCTAAGAAGAAGAAGTATAATATTATCATAGATCAAGTGTAGAGGAAACTGCTAGATGGAGTTAACACGCCACTTGTCACCTAGAGCGTAAGCCACTTCCAGCAAGCGCCCCAACCAACTAGATTAAATATGACTCCATCTTAAGACAGATTTTGTACTCAGAAGCGTTACTCCTGTTTATACCTAATATGAACGGTAGAATATTACAAACCTGCAAAGCAGAGAATTGTAATTAAGCTTCAACGTTTTACTGTACTTAGAAGCGGATCCATCGCAAACTACGAGTACGTCAGAGTTAGCGACAGGCTTCGGTGTGAGCAATAAAACAATTTTAATTCACTTAAAATAAATTGGAAAAGTGAAAAAGCTCGAAAAATGGGTACCGCAAGAATTGAGTGAAGCAAACTAACAAACACGAGTCGAGTGCTGCGTTACATTACTCAATCGTCACAATATTGATGGGATAATGTACGATAATCGGAAACGCTCATCACAATGGCTAAAGCCAGGAGAACCGGCCAAATCCTGCCCCAAGCGAAAGTTGACTCAGAAAAAGGTACTGTTAAGTGTCTGGTGAACCAGTGCTGGTGTCATCCACTACAGCTACCTAAGATTTGGCTAGACGATTACGGCAGATCTGTATTGTCAATAATTGCAAACCTTGAAGGAAAAGCTAGCCGTTAAACAACCGAGACTGGTTAATTGCTCTGGCCCACTGCTGCTTCAGAACAACGCTAGACAACACGCTGCACAACAGACGGTCGCTAATTAGAAGAGCTGCGATTAGAATGTCTCCGACACCCACCGTACTCCCCGGACCTTGCTCCAACAGATTACTATTTTTTCCGGAATTTGGAGAATTTCTTGCAAAGAAAAAGTTTCTACTCCGATGAGGCAATTTTTTCAGCAAAGGAATCAATGAACTACCGATAAAATGGCGAAAGTGCATAGATAACAATGGTACATGCCTTGATTGATTAATAAAAAAAAACAGTTTTGCTTTTCCACTTACAAAACGCCAATTTCATATGTCGTTGATTAACAGTGACCACTAGCGTCACGACTTTATAGTTTATAAAACCGATGTTTAATCGGTTTTCCAAAAATTTACAGAATATTGAGGATATTATAAGAAACATGGAAGGTAACGAACAGATTATTCCGTCAGACCTTATACTCGAGCGTGTAACACAACGATAGCGCGATCTAATTCGACGCCAACGCCATCTATCGAGCGAGCTGGTAAACTTTCGTTCAGGTGAATAAGGAAGGTGAAAAAGAAAAGTAAGACCGTAATGCCTACGTAATCATATATTTATTTATTCAGAAGGACATAACATAAAACTGTTTATGAGGTATATTTAAATTAAACTGTGCTCAAACGTTTTTTTTTAACAAATGATCATAAAACACGAAAAGCCTACACGTGGCTTCCCTTCAGAAATTCGGAACAAGTAGTACTGTCTACCATTTCCAAATTTTATAGTCACACTACAGGTATTTAAAATATAAAGAAATAAAATAAAAAGAAAAATAAAGTGCTTTTAAAGAGAAGTTGTGACTTGAAATTATTGGTTAGTGGTGTCAACTACCCGATTAAGGCCTCCAGCCAGGGCATACCAAGTCTGGGGTAGGTATACAGTTCGTAAAACTGACTTATATACAAAATTAAGTGCTACTATTACGGAGTTCAGTGGATACAATAACTCTAATGTTAACGTTTCTTTGTTACCCAGTAACTGGAGGTGAATTTGATCGCTTGCTACAGTTACCACTGACACCGTATCCGCTGTTAAAAAACTGTAGTTTTCGCTTTATTATAATTACTAGCTATTTAGTCCGCGGTGTCACCCGCTTTTAGTTACGTTTTTGGTTATTGCTTTGCTCCCGTTGTTAGTAGCTTGATGATGATGTATCCTTAGGAACCTCTCTCTTGAATCATTAACATCCGTTGAGTAGGTCAAAAGATCTAAGCGTACAGACGACGGGAACCGACTTTGTCTTGTACTATGTAGAGATTCTGTCTATAGTATTACTTTTATGGTGTCTTCCTCGTTCTATTTATCGATTTAAAAATAATTTAATACGAAAACTAATTAACTGCCTCGTTAGTCTAGTGGTCTTCACCGCGACTGCTATTTTTATTGTAGAACGTCATTTAATTGAATGAAGTCTCCGTTGATAGGTTTTATTTCATGACTAGTTGCTTTAATTTGTCGTACACAAATATGACAATTCGCGAATTGTCATATTTGTGTACTTACGTCTTTAGCGTTTTCACTTCTGCCGGCACTCCCGGAGTGTAACCCGTCGTTTTTTTTAGTCTATCTTATATACCAATACGTCTAACAGTACGAGAAATAACTAAGCGTTCTACAGTGTCGTACGTTTAGGTAGCGCCTTAAAACGTTACACGTTGATGCGATTATACATATCTTGTCATTCGCTATGACGTATTGACAGAACATGAAATTAAAACTACACGTAGGTTACCGACTGCCAATTGCGAATATACCAGTACACCCTATCAGTCTTCTTTGACAGTTTTCTGTTTACTGATTTATTCCTTTTTGTACAACCATGCAAAGTGGAAAGTGAGGGGAGAGGGAGGAGTGGGGGGGGGGTTAGGATGTGTGATTATTGTATTGCAAAGTGATTGATAGTGTTTGTTACTGTTACCGTGTATTGTGAAGAACTTTTTGGCCAACCTTAGTACTTAAATATATACCATCACGCCTGTAATCCCCGAAGGGTTAGGCAGAGGTGTACCAATGTACACCCACAGTTCGCCTGTATATTTAGGTCTCATGTAATAGGGGGCGAGCCTATTGCCATTAACCGGGCACAAATCCAAACTCCTAGCTGCTACTAAGAATTTTATAGAAAAACCCAATAACACTTTGCTCGACCTGGGAATCGAACCCAAGATCTCTAGCATAGTAGTCGCGCATAGGACCACTAGGCTAATGAAGCAGTAAATGTAAAAATTGAGGCATATTTCGCTACTAAAGCTTGTAAGTAAGTAAGAGTAAATAAGCTATTGTTTTATTTCAATTTAAATAAAGTATTTCACTAGAAATGTGTGCGGTTGGAAGACCTACGTCAGTTTTTCCTTAAACGTGACGACTTCTGACATTTAACTGCCACAAGAAGCTGCGTCAAAGAACTTCGTTCCAAAAATATTAGCCAACGTGACTATCAACGTGATAACTAGGTTCCAATACCTTACAGAAAAATTCTTAACAAAATAAAATGATACAGGTAAGTCCCTCAGAGGTACAAAAAATTGGCATACGTATTATTAGGCTCGTAACATTTACGTAAGTCCCTTTTCTTATATTTTGTAAAGGGAAAATTTCTTTGGAAATCCCTCTACAACGTGACAGGAGCCCAAAGGACTTTTTTGAAAGGAACGTAGGTACTATTTTTCGTAATGAGTGGGTTGCAAGTCACGTGGACAGCTGTAGGGGTGTAGAACAAAGAACAACTTTCATTGCGTTATAGTTTGCTTTTAAACTTTGAACTTCTGGTTTGAAGGGTAAGGGTGAGTCATTTCAACTTTGACTCTGAGTTGGCAACGCACTTGTAGGGTCTCTGGTATTGCGGATGTTTGTAGGTAGCGGTGACCACTTATCATCTGGTGAGCTTTTTGCTTGTTTGCCAATGACATTAAAAAAAAAACATTTTCAGTTCAAGTTTTGGAAAGAAAACGTCATTCTTTTTGTTTGTGTCTTTCTCGTTTTATATACTACTAGCTGTTGCCCGCGGCTTCGCTCACGTCAGCCTTAGTGTTACTTAACCAATTAAGGATTGAATACTATGTCATCATAATCTTCCAGCCATGTCAAATGGTTTCTAAGGTTAATAATAGTTACAACTGTGAGTTTTAAAAATTAGTCAGTAGACGCCCGGAGTCCGATTTTTTGTCCGGTTGGTAATGAGCTTGCACCATACCTGGGATTAAAACATATTTATGCGGAGGGTATATGATATGGCTTTTCTATTTCTTTCGAAAATACTGTGATGTGGTGTCAAAATTTACTTGTTTTTCTTTCTCTAACCGTTGAAAAGCATTTTTAATAGGTTCTGCTTTAACACTCACATTGTAGCTTCGATCTGTCTAGTATCAAAACCGTAGAAATGAATCTTGTAATCAGAGCAACTGCCAACTAAATCTGAACTTCGTGTTATAACCAAGTTAATAATAATTATGTTGTTGGGAAAAAGTATGGACAAAAAACAGTAAGCATACGACTTATTAAAAGGCTAAGCAAAGTTTTACCTCTCAAATTACCTTTCATCTATTGCAGAATGACGGTAATAGGTAACCTTCATTTTCATTTTGAAGTTCATTTGTAAGCATGCAAAATATGGTCTGTTGACAGTACCTACCTATTAGAAGAAATTCTGCATGCGATGCATAATTAATGATTGATGCATCATTCTACATGTATCGTAAAAGCTTGAAGTCTGAGATACATTTTTTATATCGTATAGGTTTAATTATTTTTGGTACACTTCCTGTTGTAGCTAATTTATTTCTGTTTAGCTATTGGAATAGAAGTATGTTTTTTAGTAGCGTAGCGCAGCCCAGACAGTAAAGTATTGCACACATAACGTTTGCAGATAAATCGTACGACACTTGTATGAAGTGTCGAGGTTGGTAGGCCCACGGTGCAGTGATCCTTCTTTTTTAATGATGGTAAATCGTCATATGAGTTCTTTCGTTCTGGCAGAAGGAAGTGTCCGACTCTTACTGATCATAAATCCATCCGTTTTCTCCTAATGCCCATCGCGTTCCAGAGCCGCGGTGAGTCTTTCGAACAAATTCCGCAACCGTAGCAGGCACTGGCCCTAGCGGGCCCCGTCTACTGTGCTGATATCTCTTTGAGACATGTGTGAAACACAACGCGACGTCGGCACGGGTATGGTTCTGATCGGACGGCGAGCCACTCAACGCTCGCCGACCGGAGGCCCGTTGCCGTCGATCGCCTCTATGAGGACACGGCGGTGTTCCGCCAGCAGCAAGCAGGGCAGACCTCCACCTAATGCTTCACCGTGTCCACCGGATGATCCTCACAATGATATCACTCTGGCGTGTCCTCATGTCTCATGTCAACATGTCCGGAGAATACCTGCGTCAGAGCATCATGGTGTTGCGGCGATCCTACTATCGATATAACTTGGTAACTCTTTAAATAGTCAGAGGCGCCGTTTTTTACTTACGAAAAATATTCTTAGCGTAGCTAGAATTTGTGGAATCAGTACAATTTTGTTCCGGTCATTCCTCTTCAGTCGATCCATGCATATTTTTTAAGTTATGTAAGGCAAAAAACTACACCCACCTAAACCTGTTTTATTATAATATTGAAATCCTACTGCATCAAAACAAAAACCTATTAAAATAATAACAAAAAGTAACAATTGATTGGAATTGACCCACACAAAATATTTTACATGGTTTTCATTAAACAGTGGAACTATTCACTTTATTTACGTAACACAATTAACTAAAAACAACTATGTCATATTTGAACGGCCCCGTTGGTCTCCTGGTGGCCAGCAAAACTGTTGATCATGGGGTAATGGGTTTTTCCATTACGAATTTCTCAGTAACAGCCCGGAGTACGGACGTTGGTGGTGTGACACTCACGTGTCTCGGAAAGCACGTAAAGCCGTTGGTGCTGCGCCTGATCTCTCCCCGGTTATGTCGGATTGCCGACACATCGGACTATGGGAGTTAGGGAAGAGGGAGCGTTTGCTCACAAGCTTGTGCATTTTAATATCTCCTGCCTACTTGGCTAGTCTGCTATATTTAGCCGTCGTGGCCAGAATCGGTCTCGTTTTGAATTCTATTACACAATTAACTGCTTAACTCCTTGTGGCTATGACTTGACGATTTTTATTTCATAGGATAAATATTATGTGAAAAATCTTGAATATTTTATGTATTTTACACCAGTCCCGTGGTAAAATCTTCGCGGATAATAAACATAATGCAATAATGCTTACCTACCTAACTCCATTATTTGTTACAAATACCCAAATAGCCTCACTTTTTACCCGACTACGGCGAAGCAAAAAGGAGGGTTATGAGGTTGACCGGTATGTATGTATGTATGTATGTATGTATGCATGTATGTATGTATGTATGTATGTATGTATGTATGTATGTATGGATGTTCATCTGTTCCCTCATAACTTCTAAACCGTCTAACGTAAATTGACAAATGAGGTGTCATTAGAAGCCTCTTGATCGTCCGCTGGTTATAGGCTACATTATGTTGCAATAAATTGTATGTGGCGCCCTCTAGGGCTCAAGAAGATGTGAAAAAAAAATTTTTTTCTTCCAAATATGGTCGTGTTACATATCAAACTAAAGGGCTTAATTAGCACATTTCAAATATATATATATATATTATATAAGTAAATTGTACATAGCACCCTTTAGAACGCATCATAAACCTAGCTAACTAACCAATATTTCGTTTGGGAGACTTAATAGATTATTATTTCATATATTGTGTATATATGTTGCAGTTCCAATAATATTACGCATATAAATGTCTAAATTTAAACCCCAAAATATTTTAAATAAAAAAGAAGTTTAAAAAACTAAAACCCGAATACAAAAAATTCACGTTCTAAAAAGTATGAAACAAGAAAACATTCTCATCTGAAAGCCGTGGTCGTATGCCACCTAATTCAGGTAAAACTGTATGTATGTAGTTATAGAACATGAATCTTTAGCACTAAAGTTTAGGGTAAAGTGGCATACGACCACGGCTTTCAGATGAGAATGTTTTCTTGTTTCATACTTTTTAGAACGTGAATTTTTTGTAGTCGGGTTTTTATTACAAAACCCACTACACAAAGAGAGAAGTAGATTGTGGGAAGGAAAACAGCCTCATGACTACTTGAAGCTGCCAGAGTGCCTGCTTCCCGGTAGTGAACTCAGTGGTGTATCTAGAAGGTACTGTACATGTCTCAACTGGTGTAAATTATTGTTAGGGGAATCATCGATGCGAAAATAATTCAATCGCGTTATATAAAACAGCCATGTGTTGCCCGACATTTAAAGACTATTTTTAAAGAGTCAAACAGACAGATTTTTTTAACAATACGTTTATTTTCCGCTCTACTATCGTTTATTTATTTATTTAAACTTTATGCACAAAAAAGTACAAAGGCGGACTTAATGCCTTAGGCATTCTCTACCAGTCAACCAAAGGTGGTGAAGAGATAACATGGCAGGTGCAAATTACTGTACAAGAGTATTATAACAATGAAATGTACACAAGTACAAAAAAATTAAAATACTCCATACTCTAAATGTACAAAAACAATAATATTATAATAATTCAATATATTTTATTCCATATAAATTCATTTTTACAAATATACAAACAAACATACATAAATACATACATACATACATACATACATACATACATAACTGTATACCTACACATAAAATACATATCCTATGAATGAAATCAGAAGTATGAGAAGGACAGTTAAGTAGAAGATTATTAGAGGAACGTAGACTCCTATCATGAGTAGAACAAAGATATTGAAAATGAGAAGTAAGATAAGACGGAGGAGAGTGAGAATTGAGAAGGGAATAAAGCGTGGTCAACGCACGTAAATTTCTTCTTTGACGAATGGGTAACCACTTAAGCTCCGATCTGAAGCTAGACACGTGGTCATATTTCCGCAAATTAAAAATGAACCGAATGCAGTTATTTAGCAGCCTGTCCAATTTATCCAACAGGACAGCATGCAGGTCAAAGTAGCACACATCACCATAGTCAATTATAGGGAAGATTAAAGACTGCACAAGCATTGCATCAGTGCATTGCTATCAGTTTGTTTATTTTTTTGATTTTGATAAATTAATAATTTTGGCTTTAATATTGTTTATATGAAACTATGATTGTATAGACATTATTTTTTGCAGAAATAATATAATATTTGAAAAATAAGAAAGCAAAATGTTATGGCGGAAGAATCCCGTCTTAATTTTATGAAATTTTGGAAATGTTCTAGAATTAAAAATGTATATAAAAATCCCAAAAAGTAAAACAGTTATTGGGGTTTGAACTCATAACCAGCGCCTTGTGGGGCGGTCATCGAACCATTAAACCACATGCTCTGATAGAAAATACTCTAAAATAGCCGTTCTACTCTGTCACGATTAACTGCTTAGCTCCTTGAAGGTATAGCGTTATGATAATTATTTCAGTAGTTTAAACCCCAGCTACCTAAAGTATTCTTATGTTTAGTCTCGTATTTTTATAAACGCGATGTAATCTGTAGGAGAACAAAACATAATGCAACATTGCTCAGCCCCCAAAGCAGATAGCGTGATAATTTATAGCCTACGGTCAAATTTGGCCTATGTGGAATATATATACAAAAATTGAACAGAATCTGTCCGGCAGTATTTGCGTGATGCTCTAACAAACAAACAGACAAAAATTCTAAAAATTGTATTTTCGGCATTAGAATCATTCCCCGACCTCGTAGCAATCACTTTTTCTCAAAAATATTAAATGTACAGTTTTGACATCGCTACAATTTTATTATATGTATAGATCACACTCGGAACGGATACAAATATTTTACCCGTGCGGTAATCGAACACGCGACACGCAGTGCAGCAGTCAAGTTCTCAGCCCCCGTAACTCCAAGTAACATGGGATATGGAGAGGAAGATGATGATTAGTTAGTATAATATTATCATAGATCAAGTGTAGAGGAAACTGCTAGATGGAGTAAACACGCCACTTGTCACGTAGAGCGTAAACCACTTCCAGCAAGCGCCCCAACCAACTAGATTAATATGACTCCATCTTAAGACAGATTTTGTACTCAGAAGCGTTACTCCTGTTTATACCTAATATGAACGGTAGAATATTACAACCCTGCAAAGCAGAGATTTGTAATTAAGCTTCAACGTTTTGTATGCAGTTTGTCCATTAACTGCGAGTCAAATACTTAATATCCTAGCTCCTCTTTAGATAAAACGGGAGACGTAGCTGTGCGAAATGGAAATCTCAAAATTCAAATTCGTTATTTCAAATAGATCATGAAAATGCAGTTTTGAACGTCATTTACAATGAAGAGAAATATGTAATAAGGAAAGAAGTCTCCGTAGCTAGATTTTATTTCATGACTAGTTTCTGTCCGCGACTTCGACCGCGTGGCAGTCAAGTATGAGATTTACACTTTTAGCACGAGGGATAACGTGTCTCCCTACTAGCGAATTAGTTTTCGTTAGTTCCAGAGATAAGTGCATTTAAACAAATGTACATGTAAACTTTTCAGCTCATAATATTAGTAGGTACATAGATACAGATTAGTATAATAGTATTAGTATGTTTTCAATGAACTATACTACTACCATATAAACGGATAATATCACAGCTAACAGCTGCTTATGTGATAATATCCATGCATAGAATAGATATTTAGAGCATCAAGCCTATTGCCATTACCGGGCACAAATCCTAACTCCGAGCTGCTACTGAAATTTTCATAGAAAACAAAAGTTTTTGTTTGACCTGGGAATCGAATCCAAGATCTCTGCGTAGCAGTCGCACTTAGGACCACTAGGCTAATGAGGCAGTAAATGTAAAATTCCAGACTTATGTGGCTATAAAGGTTTGTAAGTAAATAAAAGTAAATAAGCTATTGTTTATTTCAATTTCAGTAAAGGATTTCACTAGAAATGTGTGCGGTTGGAAGACCTACGTCTGTTTTTCCTTAAACGTGACGACTTCTGACATTTAACTGCCGCAAGAAGCTGCGTCAAAGAACTTCGTTCCAAAAATATTAGCCAACGTGACTATCAACGTGATAACTAGGTTCCAATACCATACAGAGCATTTCTTAACAAAATAAAATGATACAGGTAAGTCCCTCAGAGGTACAAAAAATTGGCATACGTATTATTAGGCTCGTAACATTTACGTAAGTCCCTTTTCTTATATTTTGTAAAGGGAAAATTTCTTTGGAAATCCCTCTGCAACGTGACAGGAGCCCAAAGGACTTTTTTTGAAAGGAACGTAGGTACTATTTTTTGTAATGAGTGGGTTGCAAGTCACGTGGGCAGCTGTAGGGGTGTAGAACAAAGAACAACTTTCATTGCGTTATAGTTTGCTTTTAAACTTTGAACTTCTGGTTTGAAGGGTAAGGGTGAGGGTGTAATCACAGGCAGACATTTCAACATTGCCTCTGGGTTGGTAACGCATTTGTAAGGTCTCTGGTATTGCAGATGTGTATAGGTACCGGTGACCTGGGCCGTGGACTTGTTTGCCATCCAATGACATAAAAAAAACATTTTTTATTTAAGTTTTGGAAAGGAAACGACATTTTTGTTGTGTCTTATTTTTTTTATACACTATGTAAAAATTTCAGTACAAAGCATATTTTTTTAAATGAATTATTATTGGCTTCACTCGGAATGAGTGAAGCTTTCTACTCGAATACATACAATATCTTTTGTAATCGGATCAGCAGATTGATTGAAAAACACTCAACAATAATTGCATTGAAAGCAGATTGGCCGTATTTTATTGAATCGTATTTTCATAAATTATGTTGTAGATATTATAATTATGTTGTGATAATTATGCTGTTGCCTCGTTGGCCTAGTGGTCCTAAGGACGACTGCTCCGCTAGAGGTCCTGGGTTCGGTTCCCAGGTCGAGCAAAAAGTGTTATTGGGATTTTCTATGAAATTCTCAGTAGCAGCTCGGAGTTCGGATTTGTGCCCGGATAAAGGCAATACGCTCGCCCCCTATTACATGGGCCCTGAATATATCGGCGAATTGTGGGTGTACATTGGTACACCTCTGCCGAACCCTTCGGGAAATACAGGCGAGATGGTATGTTGTAGATACAAACACAAGCTTAATTCTGTACATCTAGTTTTCTTTTAGGTCATGTCATGAAGTTGCGGTTACCAAACTGTTGTAATGTGTAATGATTACCGTCTTGTTAGCCTAGCTAGCCCAGTTAGGAATTTTGACGGTTCTGCACGTTCTGGATATTGGAGCGTCAAAACAAAACAAATAAAACAAAATCTCTTTACATTACTTTCTAACCTTTATAAATGTACAAAAAAAAATTGTCCCACATTAGGACCTCCTTCTGTAGATACATTTACAAACATATAAACTCACATACACAAACGATCTGTAGGTCAAAAAATACAAATATTTTATTTGTGCGGGATTCAAACTCGCGACACGCAGTGCAGCAGTCAATTTCTCAGCCCCCGTAACTACAGGTAACATGGGATATGGAGAGGAAGATGATGATTAGTTAGTATAATATTATCATAGATCAAGTGTAGAGGAAACTGCTAGATGGAGTAAACATGCCACTTGTCACCTAGAGCGTAAGCCACTTCCAGCAAGCGCCCCAACCAACTAGATTAAATATGACTCCATCTTAAGACAGATTTTGTACTCAGAAGCGTTACTCCTGTTTATACCTAATATGAACGGTAGAATATTACAAACCTGCAAAGCAGAGAATTGTAATTAAGCTTCAACGTTTTACTGTACTTAGAAGCGGATCCATCGCAAACTACGAGTACGTCAGAGTTAGCGGCAGGCTTCGGTGTGAGCAATAAAACAATTTTAATTCACTTAAAATAAATTGGAAAAGTGAAAAAGCTCGAAAAATGGGTACCGCAAGAATTGAGTGAAGCAAACTAACAAACACGAGTCGAGTGCTGCGTTACATTACTCAATCGTCACAATATTGATGGGATAATGTACGATAATCGGAAACGCTCATCACAATGGCTAAAGCCAGGAGAACCGGCCAAATCCTGCCCCAAGCGAAAGTTGACTCAGAAAAAGGTACTGTTAAGTGCCTGGTGAACCAGTGCTGGTGTCATCCACTACAGCTACCTAAGATTTGGCTAGACGATTACGGCAGATCTGTATTGTCAATAATTGCAAACCTTGAAGGAAAAGCTAGCCGTTAAACAACCGAGACTGGTTAATTGCTCTAGCCCACTGCTGCTTCAGGACAACGCTAGACAACACACTGCACAACAGACGGTCGCTAATTAGAAGAGCTGCGATTAGAATGTCTCCGACACCCACCGTACTCCCCGGACCTTGCTCCAACAGATTACTATTTTTTCCGGAATTTGGAGAATTTCTTGCAAAGAAAAAGTTTCTACTCCGATGAGGCAATTTTTTCAGCAAAGGAATCAATGAACTACCGATAAAATGGCGAAAGTGCATAGATAACAATGGTACATGCCTTGATTGATTAATAAAAAAAAACAGTTTTGCTTTTCCACTTACAAAACGCCAATTTCATATGTCGTTGATTAACAGTGACCACTAGCGTCACGACTTTATAGTTTATAAAACCGATGTTTAATCGGTTTTCCAAAAATTTACAGAATATCGAGGATATAATAAGAAACATGGAAGATAACGAACAGATTATTCCGTCAGACCTTATACTCGGGCGTGTAACACAACGATAGCGCGATCTAATTCGACGCCAACGCCATCTATCGAGCGAGCTGGTAAACTTTCGTTCAGGTGAATAAGGAAGGTGAAAAAGAAAAGTAAGACCGTAATGCCTACGTAATCATATATTTATTTATTCAGAAGGACATAACATAAAACTGTTTATGAGGTATATTTAAATTAAACTGTGCTCAAACGTTTTTTTTTAACAAATGATCATAAAACACGAAAAGCCTACACGTGGCTTCCCTTCAGAAATTCGGAACAAGTAGTACTGTCTACCATTTCCAAATTTTATAGTCACACTACAGGTATTTAAAATATAAAGAAATAAAATAAAAATAAAAATAAATTTTGTTTATTTCAGGCATTAACCCATATTAATGTTACAATGGATTGTTAGATTAAAATATTACATTACAATATATTATTTTATCACAGAAAAATTACAAACAAAAAACATTCTGAAAACGTCTATAATTTAAATCACACAGAGAATTAAGTAATTCTAGTTTCGGCTAACCTCATGGCAATTGACTTTCGCATTTTTTTTTTCAACCTGTATATGTGGAGATCTAAAGGGGAGGCCTATGTTCAGCAGTGGACGTCCTATGGCTGAGATGATGATGATTTTTAGTAGAGTTATTCGGGATGGGGTTGTATGCCCAACAGGGAGTCCGCCTGTTGTTATTCCGCTTAGCTTCGTCCCTTGCCCAAAGCAGTACTTGCCGTATACCTACCGTTTCTTTTTTTCGGTAGGGCATCCCGCAGTTCAACCTAAGAGGTTGTTTACTGCTTTACCGGGCTATCTTGTTAGTGTCCACCACCATCAATTGACATACTTTTTATGAACTGTCCAAACGCGATTCTCTCATGGATTTTGTATGGCAGTAGCATGCTGTGACGTCACTACGTGGCCTACTCAATTGACTAACTATTTAAAAAAATTATGATTATTTAATTAAATTATTTTTATTATTTTTTATTATTACTTTTTTAAAGTTAGTAAAAATCGAAATCTACAATAAATTGAATATTAATCGGTTTTCATGAGAAAAATAAAGTGCTTTTAAAGAGAAGTTGTGACTTGAAATTATTGGTTAGTGGTGTCAACTACCCGATTAAGGCCTCCAGCCAGGGCATACCAAGTCTGGGGTATACAGTTCGTAAAACTGACTTATATACAAAATTTTATTAAGTGCTACTATTACGGAGTTCAGTGGATACAATTTATAACTCTAATGTTAAGGTTTCTTTGTTACCCAGTAACTGGAGGTGAATTTGATCGCTTGCTACAGTTACCACTGACACCGTATCCGCTGTTAAAAAACTGTAGTTTTCGCTTTATTATAATTACTAGCTATTTAGTCCGCGGTGTCACCCGCTTTTAGTTACGTTTTTGGTTATTGCTTTGCTCCCGTTGTTAGTAGCTTGATGATGATGTATCCTTAGGAACCTCTCTCTTGAATCATTAACATCCGTTGAGTAGGTCAATAGATCTAAGCGTACAGACGACGGGAACCGACTTTGTCTTGTACTATGTAGAGATTCTGTCTATAGTATTACTTTTATGGTGTCTTCCTCGTTCTATTTATCGATTTAAACATAATTTAATACGAAAACTAATTAACTGCCTCGTTAGTCTAGTCACGTTGCAGTGGCCCAATTTTGGGCCAAACATAGTATTTAATAAATATCTTATTTAATTATTTATATTTTATTAATAATAATAATAATAATTTATTTATTTGCATTAAACATGGTATACAAGGGTGATAAATATACAAACTGAGGCACAAGCATGTTTAGCTAGGATAAAACATAGCATGCAAAATTTTAAAGATACGTTTAGGCAACAACAATCGTTTTTTTTTTTAAACATCAACATTTATTATCCATAAATTCTTTTAGACTGTAAAAACTACACTCGAGTATCCATTTACGAAATTTAATTTTAAATAATTTTGTATTTAAAGCTTTCAAATGCCTAGGTATTTTATTATAAATGCGTACACACATTGCCAAGCAGTTACTATTATATTTAGCCAGTCTAGGCAAATCATTTAACACTAGTCTGTATGGATCTCGTCGGTTCCGAGGATTGACATCATTTGCAGTCTTAAATAGTTGCTTATTTTTCATTACAAACACACATACCTCGTAAATGTAAAGCGACGGTAACGGTAACAAACCAAGTTTTTTAAATATTGGCCGACATGAGTCGATGGGCTTAAGTCCACAAATTGCTCTCATGCACTTTTTTTGAGCGATGAATGCTCTTTGAAAGTCAGTGCTGTTACCCCACATTATTAGTCCATAACGTAACAACGATTCGACGTACGCGTGGTATGACATTATAGCAGTTTTTATATTAGCAACATTTTTTACTTGTTTTAATGCATAAACAAAACTATTAATTTTAGTGCTAACATTGTCTATATGCTCTTTCCAGTTAATGTCTTTATCTATTATTACACCTAAAAATCTGGTACTCGTTACTTCATTGATTTTGTTAATATTGAGTTTAATGTCATTTTTGGAATTATTTGATCGATTAAATTGGATGTAAATGGATTTGTCTAAATTTATCATCAAATGGTTAATGTCAAGCCAATGCAATAATTTGTCAATTGTATTATTAATGTCAAGTTCATGTTCTGAAATGGTATTTAGTTTTTTATTAGATGTCACTATAATAGAAATATCGTCAGCAAATAATACGCATTTATGGTTAGTTACTTTTATAATGTCATTTATGTAAATTAGGAATAATATTGGGCCTAGCACACTTCCCTGTGGAACGCCATATTTATTATGTCTATATTCTGATGAATAGGATCTTATGACATTATTTTCATTTTTTGTATTGATGATGACACATTGTTTTCTGTTGCTTAAATAGGATGACAGCCACTGAAGTGCCGGTCCTCTAATACCAACAGCTTCCAATTTTTGTAGCAATATGCCATGTGACACCAGATCGAAGGCTTTTGATAGATCAAAAAAGAGGCCTGTAGTTATATAGTTATTATTAATATTTGAAAGTATAGTTTGCATCAGGGAGAAAATAGCTAACGATGTGGACTTATTCTTTTGGAATCCAAACTGCTGGTCATTTATTATATGAAATTTATTGCAAAAGCCAGTTAACCTTTTAGACATACATTTTTCAAAAATTTTAGACAATATTGGTAAAAGAGTTATAGGTCGGTAATTGTTGATATCACATTTATCTCCCTTCTTAAATAAGGGCTTTATTAGAGACAGTTTTAATTTTTCAGGAAAGGTGCCTTGTGAAAATGACATGTTTATTAAATGCGTCAGAATACCAGCCAGTTCGTTGCAGCAGGCTTTGACGATTTTTGTATTGATTTCGTCATACCCCTCCGACCTAGTGTTGGACAGAGACATTATTTCCTGTCTTACCTCGTTAACCTCCATTGGTCTAAGAAACATAGAGTTGACACACGTACTTTTGAACCGGTTAAGATTTGGGTTCTTTTCCCCTTGTACATGCGCTAAATGAATATAATTGTTATTAAATATAGAAGCCATTTGCACAGGGTCTGTAGTTATTGTATCATAATACATTCTATGTTGTCTTTAGGAGTGTTACTGTTTATTTCGGTTTTAATGACATTCCATGTGGCTTTACACTTGTTATCATGATTATTAATATATTTTATATTTGTACTTTTTTTTGAATTATAAATACATTTATTTAGCAGACTGGAATAGTTTTTATATTTAGTTTTATTAATTAAATTTTTATTTTTATAATATCTATACCGTAGCTTCCGTTTAGTTTTACAACTTTGTCTCAGACCTTTACTTATCCACTTTTGTTTGTTTTCCTTATAACTATTGATTTTAACTTTTACTTTAGGAAAACAGAGACCATACAACACACACATTAGCTCATGAAAATCATTGAACGCACAGTTTGTGTCAGTTTTGAGATAAGTATCGGACCAAGAAAGATTATCCAGACATTCCTTGAATTTCCGGATGTTGTCTACGTTATAGTCTCTTTTATAAATATAGTATATTGTTGATTTTTTTGATTTCTTATTGATTGGAAAGCTTAACATTTGTGCTGTGTCATGATCAGACAGATACAGGGGTAGTACAGTGGCCGTTGCGTTGGCAATGTTACTTAAAATATGGTCAATACAAGTCAATTTGCGAGTAGGTACAGTAAGCGCTCAGAAATGCATACCCCCGCTAAGGTTCACTTTCCTATGAACACGGGCGCGATCCAGTCAGCGCGTGCGCATGTGTGTTTACGAGTGATGTCTCAACATTCCACAGATAACACACACTAATGAACCATCGTCGCACTACGCGAAATGGCATTATATTTCTGTTTACCGTACGAGTCCTACCCGACGCGCGACGTATTCTTACCATTGCATTGCTAAATTTCGCATAACTATAACATGGCCTGGCAGCTGGTTTGGATAAGAAAGGGTTTACGATCATTGAATTCCGAGTTCAAATCTTATACTATGAGTGGCTGTTTTTTGTTTCTTGAAACCATAATAATGTTAGGCAAAATCTTTTTAGGTTTATGTTGAATTATTACGTATTCATGCTTGTTATTTATTTTTTATAAGAAGCAAATATTAGTTATTGTATTATTTATTTAACTTTTTATGTGATTTTATTTTAACTTTTTGTAATTGGAAGTAGGAAAAAAAGGCGTGCTGTGTGATAACAAAAATTTATTTTTAAAATTAACAAACTTATGAGAATTGTAACGTCACATTCCTACCGAAATAAAAGAAGTTCTCTTGTAACTGTTCATAAGATTTTTTGTTGAATACCCACTTAGTCAATAAAATTCATAATAACATAATAAGAGAAGGATATTTTAATAACACAAATAAATTTGGTGATGCTCACGTATTAAGTTTCTGAATTGGTATTCAGCAGAGTTAATTGAAAACTAAACTATAATTCAGACTTTATGAACAGGTTTTTTTTATGTAACGTCACAATAAACTTAGTGAGGTAATAGTTTAATAATTCGTTTTCTTGATGAAAAGAAGATTGAAACTAAACCTCAATTTAAGATCATTAAATAACTATCTACGAATATATAGTATAATTATGACTAAATATTTAGTTACACCGTCTAATTATTAAAACTAAAACATCCAGGTTATTAAATGTTGCATAACACCGTCTAATACTTCTTCATAAGTAGCACTGTTGCACGCCATCCCCACATATTATAAACGAAACGTATTTTTTCTGGTTTATGATGCATGCAGCTGTTGTGTAAACAGTATGTTATCCAGTGCGAAACCACCAAACTTAATCCACTTCGCTGTTGAGTAGGTAGGATAGGCTATCTATCCTCTTCCTCGTATTTCTTGCTCCGGAGACTAATAATAGTATTCCTCTAAAACAACAAAAAAAGTAATATTAGGCATTTATAACAAAATACTAAAGTGACTAAATTTTTATATAATTTAATAATATTTATTTAATATAACAAATTTTAATATATTAAAACTATTTATTTATAAATTCCATAATAAACACATTTTTTTTGGCGTCATTATATATTTAAAAATCAATAATAAGTATTAATCGAAATGCCACCAAATAATTTTAGGTATCTTAGGTATAAATTTCAAATAAAAGTTTAATTTACAATTCGTTAATATAATACTCACATTCAGTCAGGTTTCATAAGATATTAATTGGCACCACTTTTATGCAGCCCAATAACAGTCGCCCTCGCCTCAGTAATATTATTTGCCTGCGTTTCGAGAATAATTACAATACCACTACGAGTATCTATTAAATCACTCGTTACTAACCAACAACCACAACCAAACGACAACGCTCATTCCAATCAAGTTAAATATGCACAAAACTCATGTCTACCTCACAGAAATCTAAATTCTTTATTAGTTTTCTATGACTACCCTTTTAATTTTACGAAATGTGTGAACAAAGCGAACAAGCTAAAGAATATTATATTTCTGTTCATTTCTTCAAATTGAGTAAAAACAAAAAGACAAAAATAATGTGAGATTCGAACTCGCGGCTCATTGATTAACGCCGTCAACTAGGCGCGCTTAACCGCGAGACCATCTTGTCTCATGTAGAAATGTTGAAATTATGAACTACATTCACAACGATGATACATGTGTCTATTCTTGAAAGTAAAAGGTCGTAAGTCAAACTAAACGTCAACCTAATACGTTTTGAGATTGG
This sequence comes from Caradrina clavipalpis, assembly GCA_932526535.1. Taxonomy (NCBI): domain Eukaryota; kingdom Metazoa; phylum Arthropoda; class Insecta; order Lepidoptera; family Noctuidae; genus Caradrina; species Caradrina clavipalpis. The sequence continues at coordinate 22,821,611 of OW052087.1, forward strand.
GTATGGACTTTTGGTCGCCACTGTACATTGATATGGATTTTTAAATTGTGATTGTTAGATAAATCTTGCAATCCATTTGTGATGTTACCTTTTTTAAGAGTATTTATGTTGAAATCACCGGCCACAACTATATTTATTTTAAACTTGTATTTATTTGACAAATCTTGTAAAAGATTGTTTAATTTTGTCAAAAACAGATTTGGATCTGATTGTGGTGTTCTATAAATACATATTACTATTAATTTATTATTTATAATCTCTATGCCACAAGCTTCAAACGAGTTTTGAGTTGCATAGTTTTTCATAAATGATAGTTCTTTAAAAAGTAAACCCATTTTCACTAATATGCATGTGCCACCTCTTTGCTTCTCTCTACAGTAATTAGTAGCTAACTGATAGTTACAGACTTTCACATAATTTTCATAGCCTTTTTGTACAAAGGTTTCAGATAGACATATAACATCTGGATCATTATTCGCTTCTTTTAACTCCTGAAAAGTAATTTCTAATAGTTCTTGTTTAGATAATAAACTGGCTATATTTTGATGGAGGATTCTAAACTGGTGTGTTTTGTTAGTTTGAGATACGAAAAAAAGAGTCACGCTTATTTAACACAGGAAAATAATAAGGTATAGTCCCTATTTGACGTTTTGAGTTGTGTTGCAAAGAGGAGCTATGTTCGTCGGGCGTAGTAAGGGATACCTCAATACGACCGAAGTAGAAAGGGATTGTGCCTTTTTTGGGTTTATCTGTAGGAACGTTTAATTTGGAACTTGATTTGTTACTCGCTATTAATTTCCGTATTTTGTTTGGATTTAAATACTTATCACTATAATCACAACAATCTATAAAATAATTTATTGACTTACAAACATCGGATAGATTTGTGGATGTTTGATTTACGAAGTGACAATTTTTATAACTATTACAAACATTTTTTATAGAGTAGTTTAACTTACGGACATTGAGGTATTTGTTATTCACGACATTTAACACAATAATAGTGTTATTTATAAATGTATTTAATACAATTTGCAATTGAGACAACAACAGGTTAGGGTTGTTGTCATTTTCACCTATGCATAATACAAGTTTGTCTTCAGTGGTCAATTTAGCATTTCTGCAGTTTGCTATAATTTCGTTGCTAGGCGCATTTGGCTTTGTTTCAGCAACGAGTCTGTATTTTTCATACTGCGTATTAGTCCTTGAGTGTGAGATGGCTGCTGCTAGTCCAACGCAACGCTGGGTACCGAAGATAAATATCTTCCTTTCGGGGATATTATTCCCGTCTGAGGCAACACAGATCTGAGCTCTGTCGGTGGTCACAGTGTTTAGCTTCAGTTCTTGACTTACGGCAGGTTTACAGACATTGCAACTACTTTGCATTATGATTGCAATGCGTTCTTGGAGAGCTGCAATCTCCTGCTGTGCTTTTAATTGCTGTTGTAGGGTTCCAATTTCTTGTTCCAGGGATGACACAGTTGCGCTGTCATTGGGTTTGAATTTCAACTTTCTGGATGATCTATTATTTGCCATCGACACGCTAAGAAGAAGAAGAAGTCTAGTGGTCCTTACCGCGACTGCTACTTTTATTGTAGAACGTCATTTAATTGAATGAAGTCTCCGTTCCGATTAGTAGTTATTATATTAGTATAGTTTCGATTAATTATACCAATAGCATACATCGCATATCAGCTTACAGTAGTGCTAATATGTCACTATCCATTTAACGGATAGATACTTAAATAAAATATTTAAAAAATATATATATAATATCTGCCAGCAGACTGAAAAATCCAAGTATTCATCAGAAATTTAAAAAAATGTATGTTTGTGGAAAAAATAATAATTAAACAAAATTTCGCACCTGTCTAGAAACTACTGAACGTCACGCATAAGATACGGGCGCCTTAACCACTCGGCTGTCCCATTTCCAAAAAGTGTCCCTAGTAAGGGACACTTTTTCCAAAACTCGTTTTACTGCATAATTTTTAACCAAGTAAGTCCCTACCAAATACAAAAACACCAGCGTTGAAAACTCACTTTAAAGCGGTGAAATTTAATCATCGGTACCCAGTAAATGCACTACTCGCCTCTGATCTAATTTACGTTTATTCGCTCTCCTATAAAATTTAGTTTTAGGTCCTTGCTAGGTTTTGAAATGGGGCAGCCGCACTGGGCCATCACGATATTTTACCATTGTTATGAGAATTTATTTCAGAGAATTTTCGACAATAAAATCTCTTTAAAAATTTAGATAGAGCATATAAATCTCAATATTTAAACACATCAGTAGATCACAGTTATGCGAAGCTTGGGCTGGTTGCTTATAAAAGATAAAAATAAAGATTCATACATAGCAGCAAATCATACAAAATTCCAGACTCGGTAAAGCACATAATACAAGCAATTTGTCCAAATGTACTAACCTTTTCTCGACAATTTCTTTACTAAAACGACATAACATACCATCACGCCTGTATTCTCCGAAGAGCTAGGCAGAGGTGCATCCATGTACACCCACAGTTCGCCGTTATGTTTAGGTCCCATGTAATAGTATCAAGCCTATTGTCATAACCGGGCACAAATCCTAACTCCGAACTGCTACTGAAATTTTCATAGAAAACAACACTTTTTGCTCGACCTGGGAATCGAATCCAAGACCTCTCCATAGCAGTCGCGCTTAGGACCACTAGGCTAAAGAGGCAGGTCACTCAAACGAGACAACATGATTATTTTATTTTTATCAAAATTTTATACATATTGCGCTAAAACAGTGTAAAACATTTAAATTGGTGATAGAACCTACTCATGAATATAAACAAGCTTTACTACGGGACGAAGACTGAAAGAGAGAAAAAAAAATGGCTGCTCTATACAGGAATGTACGGTCAGGTCAACAAAAGAGATAATTCACCATGCCGTCACATATACTTTAAGTTCTTTTGTACGCTGAAGTATGGTTTCAATTAAATTTTGTTTTAATAATTAGAAAACAAACAGATCATTAATTAAAATTAAATTAAATTATATCAGTTTGGTCGGAAATTTCAACTTAGATATCTGTCACCCTGGTTTCTTATCTCTTTTTTTGGTCGTACCTACGACATTCCAATGCCAAATCAAAATGTTTGAAAACAGGAGGCTACATTTTAGATTTCAGACTTAATCTCAGACTTGGAGCAACCTTGCAAAACTTGGTTCATTAAAATATTAAAATAATAATACTAGCCTATTGTTGTTCCACTGTAGGATAAAGGCATCTTCTCATACAGAGAAAGCACGAGATTTGATCACCACGCTTGGTCAAAGTGAATTGGCAATTTCAGACTTATATATGTCACCGGAAAATAACAAGATCCGCAAGTTTATAAACTTTCGTAAGATTCTAAACGGGAGATAAATTGTACTATTTTACGTACACATTTTCGTAAATTGATAAACTTACTGAACTCACTCGTAAAATAATAGGTAAGCAGTAACCAAACGCTACGCGCGATCTGATTGGTTGGCTGTCACGTGTCACTTCTCCTTCCTCGCGGCCGCCAGCTGGACACAAGCATTGCCACTGTGAACATTCACCAATCAGAGAGCAGTGTGTTATTTTACGTATTTCAAAGATCGTATATTTAAAAGAGTTTCTGTGATTGGTCGAACCATATAAAATCTTACGAATAGATATTCGTTAGTTTATAAAGAACAATGGGTAATTTTGTATGGAACCCGTACCCACTTTGTAGCATTTTAGACTAGGTGTAGTTTAGAAGAGGCCTAATTGAGTAACTCGAAAATAAGTGAACGAATGAATGAATGAATGAAAGACCGAAGTTATGATAACTTCTTTGTAACATTTTTAATCGCCAATAATCGCACTTTTTCTGCTTTTTGGACTAAATAAATAGGTAACCAGTCATTTTTTTTGTCTTTAGAGAGCGATATAGCTTCCTATCGTTGGTTTTTGGTACAGAAAAAATATTAAATAAGAACTATCAATCTTAAATAGCACAGTTTTATTAAATTGTATTGTTACTTTCAATGATTATATCATCCCAGGCACTTGCCGGACCTACGAAGTTATCTAGGTGCCTGCCAACACCTAAGTACCATATTATGCTAATAGTCGTTGGCCCTTTACGGGGCCCCGGTGTGGGCGCGGGGCTTGAAGCGGCTTGCCGCCCATTACCTGATCGCGTCCCAGCGGGTGATCGCCATAAGGGTCATCCGCGGATACCGCACGATCTCCGGCGAGGCAGCGAGCCTCCTTGCCGGATTGCCGCCGTGGGATCTGGAGGCGCTGGTCCTCGCGCGCCTACACGAGTGGCGCGCGGAGGCACTAAGCCGGGGGGAAACTCCGCTGCCGCGGCAAATTGCCGCCCAGCGGACGGACCTCCGGCTCGATCTCATGGCGACATGGAGAGAGCGACTGTCGCAACCTCGTGCAGGGCACGCCTTGATTGAGGCGGTAAGTCCCCTCTTTGAAGAGTGGCTAGAGCGGCGCTACGGCACCCTCACCTACCTCCTGACGCAGGTCCTCACCGGACACGGAAGTTTCGGGAGGTTCCTGCACCTCATCGGGCGGGAGGAAACGCCCGGCTGTCACCACTGCGAGGATCGCCCCGAGGACACGGTGCACACATTGGCAGTGTGCCCCGCTTGGGCGGAGCACCGCCGAGTCCTCGTGGCGGCCATCGGCGGCGGCGACCTCTCGCGTCCGGCACTGGTTCAGGCCAGGGTCCGGAGCGAGAGGGAATGGGAAGCAGTCGCCTCCTTCTGCGAAGCTGTAATGCTAGAGAAGGAGGCGGCGGGACGGGAAAGGGAGAGGAGAATCCCCCGTCCCAGCGGCCGCCGCGGTAGACGCTCCGGGCGTCGGGAACCAAGAGACGACTCCCGGCCACCGTAGACGCGGGTCTGTGGACGGTGAGCAATGGGTAGCTCACCGTCCGTACGTTCATTAATAACGACAGACCATGTCGACGGCGCGTTCGTGTTCCACGCGCGCCTCAAAGAGATGTCAGCAAACTTGGATGGGGCCACTGAGGGCCGATGCCTGCCGGGGCTCCGGGTTGTTCGAAAGAGATACCGCGCCCCCGGAACGCAAAGGGCACATGAAGGAACATAGACGGGTTTTAGTCAGTAAAAGTCTGACACTCCCTCCCGCCCCGCCCAGGGCGGGGGAAGTTATTTGATGAAAGCACTGAAGTCCGTTGTGAAAGCCGAGGTTGTAAATAAAAGTAAGAATAACATAAACTAAGATATGCGCGCGTGCTCAAAATCAGTTCCTAACAGGTACTAACTACTGACGACACACCGACGCTAGCACAAAATAGTTCAAACTACCCACCTAATGGATAAAATAAAAAAAAATTGAACGTGCGTGGGTGGATTTTACTACGGATTTTCGGTATTTTCAACATTGAATATCTTTTTTCCTACATAAGTTACAAAGTTGCTCCCATACAAAAAATATCTACGTTTTCAAAGACCTTTCGAATGGTACCAATTTCAACTTGCTACAAACTGGGTACGTTCCGACCCATGTTCTTTACCGTATGACGTCGGAAATTGATAAATTTACGAAAATGTGTACGTAAAATAGTACAATTTATCTCCCGTTTAGAATCTTACGAAAGTTTATAAACTTCCTAGTAAATTGATAAACTTACGGATCTTGTTATTTTCCGGTGAAGAAACCTGGACATGTAATATATATTACAAGTCCAGGTTTCTTCACGACATTTTCTTCACCAATGTCAGAGTTGTTCAAGATAAACTTAGAACGTACATATAAATTAATTTAAAAAAAACGACGGGTTGCACTCAGGGAGTGCCGGCAGAAGTGAAAACTTGAATATTAACGTTGTGCATTTTTGATATTTTGGAATGGTTAGGGAATAATTTTGCACGAATTGCTTTAATTATCAGTATAAAAGTACTATCATTTATGTGGTATAATACAATATGTATTTATTGCGCTCGTACACAAATATCACAAATGTCATATTCGTGTACGATAAATTCGTAAGAATTTCGATCAGGTCACGTGTCCTGACGCGAGTTTAAAAATTTTTACCCATTACAAAAAAAGTGTACAACGACGCTAAAGAAGTTTTCACTTCAAAAGTTACATTGGTATTTTGGAATCGAATCCGCCACCTCTTGCATGAGAGGCGGGCGCCGTAACCACTGTTGATTAAAGATTAGATGTTGAACTATATATATAAGCAAAATTACAAGACATAGTTTGCTCAGTGATACTTGACCGTCGAATAAAAATGAAGTCACCGCCGACGGTGCATAATTGAAGCGATGGTTTCTGCGCAGCCGACAGAAAAAATGGGGACGAGCCACTAACTGGATTTAGCTAAGTTCATCCACTTTTATGCCCACAGGTAAACCCTAGGGCACAAACATGTTTCTGACTTGATGTCATTACACGTTGACGTCGTGATCAATGCTCGTGCCTTCTCTGGATGAGAAGAGGTCTTTGCTCATCAGTAGGACAATTATAGGCTAGTATTATTGTAAGGAAAGTTCTATACGTTAAACAACAACTCGATCTTCTTCTTCTTATCGTGTAGGCAGTAAGGTCTAAACGACCCCACACACCCTAGTGTCAGAGTTACTAAACCGCCTCAAGGGCCTCTGACATGGTTACTGATGTCAGTGATGTCCAAGATAAACTTAGAAAGTACATATGAATTAGGAAAAGTCACATTAGTACTTGCCCGTGCCTGGTTGCGAACCCACAACCTCATGCATGGGAGGCGGGCGCCTTAACCACTGGGCCATCACGACACTAACAACTCGATTAAAATCGTTTAGTAAATCCAATCTCATTAAAATCATCGCATACCATCACTTCTGCATTTCATGAAGAGTTAGGCAGAGGTGTACCAATGTCCACCCACAGTTTGCCGATATGTTTAGATCCCATATAATAGCATCAAGCCTATTGTCATAACCGGGCAAAAATCCCTAACACCGAGCTGCTACTGAAATTTTCATAGAAAAGTTTTTGCTCGACCTGGGAATTGAATCCAAGATCTCTAGCGTAGCAGTCGCGCTTAGGACTTATTTGGCTATAAAGGTTTGTAAGTAAATAAAAGTATATAAGCTATTGTTTATTTCAATTTAAATAAAGTTTGTGCGGTAGGAAGACCTACGTCAGTTTTTCCTTAAACGTGACGACTTCTGACATTTAACTGCCACAAGAAGCTGCGTCAAAGAACTTCGTTCCAAAAATATTAGCCAACGTGACTATCAACGTGATAACTAGGTTCCAATACCTTACAGAACATTTCGTAATGAGTGGGTTGCAAGTCACGTGGGCAGCTGTAGGGGTGTTAAACAAAGAACAACTTTCATTGCGTTATAGTTTTCTTTTAAACTTTTGAACCTATTCTAACTCAGAGCTGCAACTGAGAATTTCATAAAATACCCACTAACACATTTTGCTCCATCTGGAAAACGAACCCAACACCTCTAGCGTATCAGTCGCGCTTTGCACCACTAGGATAACAAGGCAGTTAATAATAAAAATGATAGCTATACATAATTATTATGTACTGTCATACTATCTAGCTAAACTTTGTATTAAACATAATTTGTTTGATCCACTCTATCTAGTGAAAAACAGCCCTGGTTCCCAAGATACAGGCCCCGCCTAGTTTGGGAACCACTGCTTTTAACTAAATGCGAACTATTAACAGTTACCAATCTCTTTTTTTGTGTACCATGTTAACCTAGCTATAGGCAACCTATTGTAACAATGAACAATAAATTTTTACTTTACTTACTTACTTACTTACTTTACTAATTAACTTGTTTATGATGCATTATACGGTGCACCTACGTAGCGGAAACAACAAAAAAAAAAAACACGCTTTACCATAATGGTGTACCTGATAATATGTGCAGTTTTTCTATGCTTTTTGTAATTAAAATATTAATTATGGGAGAAAAATCCTAAATCTGTTTTTAATAAAGTTAGTGGCGAACAAAATTTTAATATCAGGTATAAAGACTTATAAGCCTCTCTATCTTTTATGTATTTTATATAATATTACGTATTGTAATTAAAGTAGATCGTATTCAAGTATAATCCTGTGTCATCGAAACATGGTAACTAGAAACAGTAGGTAAGTATGTCGTTTCTTACTCATTCTTCTCCTTATGTAACTACATTTGAGACGGGCAACTAAATTCAATTCCTTTTTTTAATTGTTCAAAAGTGCCATTTAATGATGCAATTGAAACATTTGACTTCAACATTACTTAACAAGCATAAAGTGGAAATTATATTTTTCTTACTCCTCCGCTAAGCTTTTCTGATTAATTTCGTTGCGGGATCCAAGACAGTTGAATCGTTTCTCTGGGACTCGCCGACCTTCATTGTCTCGGCGCTTTTCTAGTGGTCGCCAGTGTTGATTCTGGCTTACAGGAGTTGCAGTTGTTTGGGAACAGTGTGGCGGGCTTGTCCCATAATTTAAAAAAAAAGCATAAACGCTCAAACTTATACCAAAATGAGTCGTATTTTGGCTAAAGCTGTTCAAACCCTTTTCAGACCATTTTAATTTAATGAAATTCCTCTTTGTATACACATTAATGCTACTAGCAGTAGGAATTGCAGAGCGCTGTCGATGTGGTAACCGCGTATTCATCTGATTTGAATCCGAGTTACATTACGCGTTCCCGACTCCGCTCACGATCTTAATCAACCACAATTCCGTTTGAATTGAATAATTTAGATTTGATTTTAACCATGTGAAAATTAAGATAATTTTCTACTTAACATTTTACCATGATCACCGTATTTATAATGTATTGTGTAAACAAATTGTTGGATAATCTAATTAAATGAATCACGATTGTATTTCCCGGGTTAGGCAGAGGTGTACCAATGTATTAGTACACCCACGGTTCGCCGCTATGTTTAGGTCCTATGTAATCGGGGACGAGCCTATTGCCGTTGACTAAAAATGAACCGTTGACTAAAATCTTAACTCTATGCTGTTACTGAGAATTTCATAGAAAAATAATACTTTGTGCTCGATCTGCGAATCGAACCCAAAACCTATAGCGTAGCAGTCGCAATAGTTTGTCTTTAAATGAGAAAAAGCATGTTGGGTACAACATTTAAATATCTCCAAATCTCAGGCAAAATATAATAAATTTATAGATAAGTACCATAAAGTTGATTTCTATTTTTTTAAAATTGTACCATTATAATTATTAGGATTACTTTGTTAGCTAGTTGTTAACTATATTGTGCTTATTGTGGCCTAAGGTAAAAGAAGATAACTGAATAAATAGACTCTTTGATAATAATTATGAACTTCTTAATCTCAACACATACCATCACGCCTGTATTCTCCGAAGGGTTAGGCAGAGGTGTACCAGTGTACACCCAGAGTTCGCCGGTATAGATAGGTCCCATGTAATAGGGGGCGAGCCTATTGCCATTTCCCGGGCACAAATTCTAACTCCATGCTGCTACTGTGAATGCCATAGGAAACCCCTGCGCTAAGGACCACTAGGCTAACGAAGACATAAGGCTTATAAGTTAAGGAGGATAAATAAATAAATAAACACTCAGATTACAATTATAAACTTCTTGATCACATCGCTTACAAAATATTTTTCAAAAAAATAATACAAGTATTTATTATGGGTCGTAGAGTACGTCTCCACAGAGAGCGCCAATATCCAGCATCCAGCGTGCATCTGGCGAGCGGCTGGCTGGTCGCCAAACGCAATTTGTGAATTTTAGATACGATTTCATGTAATTATGTCGGTAATGCAATCCGTCTAACATGACACTTACTTCAGTTCCAAAAAAGTTTCTAGCCAAATGTTTTACGTGGCAATCTTGCAAAATTATACCTTATTTTCCTGAAAATAAAGAAGATTATGGAAATAATAACTGGCTACAAAGTCCTACATACCAACATGTTTAATTTTTAAAAGATACAATGAGAAAATGATAAGATTAAAAAACATTTTATTTTATTTTTATATCGTAGAGTAACAATCAAGCCTACGGCCCACCTGATGCCTAAAGAAATCTGCAATATCAGAGGCAAAAATGAAATGTCTCAAGTAAGCACCTGCAATTTCACCAACACCCAAACACTTGAAACTGGAACACAGCAACACTGCTTTGCAGCAGAAATAAGTATGGGGGTAGTAGTTCCCCGTAGAGGAGCTCGTGGCTAAATAATTACAGCCGCATAGACCGATCTTCCGGGTTAAGCCACGTTTGCCGAGGTTGGTCTGTGGATGGGTGACCATTTACCATAGCGAGTTTCCTCCGTGCCTCGGAAAGTACGTAAAGCCGTTGATCCCGGCTGTCATTTGTAGATCTTTGACAGTCGTTACGGATAGTCAGAAGCCAAGAAGTCTGACAACCAGTCTAACCAAGGGGTATCGTGTTGCCCAGTTACTGGGTTGTGGAGGTCTGATAGGCAGTCGCTCTATATAAAATACTGATATTCAGCTGCATCCGGTTAGACTGGAAAGCCGACCCCAACTTAGTTGGGAAAAGGTTAAGCAGATGATGATAGTAGTTCCCCGTGCGAGTTCCTTCACAGAGAGATCTACTACTACTACTAAAAAAACATAACCCTCCTTCTGGCGCAGTCGGGTAAAAATCATTACTGCATTTAGCATCAAGATGAAAATTTTCATTTAAACAAACTCCAAATTTTGACGAAGTTATTAAACTGCAGAAAGAATCCTTTAATAAAATAGCTTGTTTCGAAAAAATCCTTTGACTCTTTTGCTATATCGGAATATTGATATGACGAAATAACACAGTAGTCCAAGAACCCGTAGTCGACAGATCTACGTCTTTATAGCATGAGTGGAATTTTGAGAATAGGTAGAGAAATATTTACTTAAGAAATGCTTAATTGAAGCTAACACGTGGTAGGCTCTTTTCCAGGTGCAAAATGCATCTCACGCACTTACTTTCAAGTTTGATGGCTGGTTTTTGTATACATATCTGCATTTCTTATGCCACGCACAAAATTATTATTTTTCTATCACTCGGGTAGGTCCAGAGATAACCGCATTTTTAAAAGAAACAAAAAAACTCTTCGGCTTCGTTATATTTGTACATATTTTCATTGCATTTACAATTATTACAACGTAACTAACTTTAACACAATAGTAATAAAAGAAATAAAAAATCTTAATGTGTACATTTTGACATAACTGTTTAAATTTATTTTTTTGGAAATGACGTACACATAGCTACTCCGCGATCTTACTCCAAAGCTTTTGTCTTAACAGTGCATCCACTCAATGGGTGTTTCTATTCGGAACAGATGCCAGTCAAAAGTTAGTACAACAATACTACATCTTAACAAAAGTACCTTTGCAACGCTGTAGACAGCGAGCGCTGCAAATGACTGCACGCTTACAATTGTTTCCCCGCAGTTTAAAATGTTGGGAAGTCACTCATTATAACTTGGTTTATCATAGTGTTATTAATATTGAATTGTACTCCTTATCGTGGCAGTCTATAGTAACTGTCACGTTATCCAAACGCGACTGAGAGACGCGAGAGAGAGAGACAGAGGTCTTGGGTTCGATTCCCGGGTTGAGCAAAAAGCAACGAGCAGAACAACCAGTTTGTTGTGCTCTGTGGCAAAAAAAATAATATTAGGTATTTCTATGAAATTCTCAGTAACAGCTCGGAGTAAGGATTTGTGCCCGGTTAATGGAAATAGGCTCGCCCATTGTTACATGGGACCTAAGCACCGGTGAACTGTGGGTGTAAATTGGTACACCTCTACCCATCCCTTCGGAGAATACAGATGATTGATGAGTGATTGTCTATATGTCTATATTAAGTCAGTACAGAATAGATTTTATTTTAATATTTTTTATTAGGCAAAAGATTGCCCAACTTGTACTCGTAATTTTTCTTATATTTTTCAAAAAAGACAACGGCACACTTGGTTTTAAGTGGTTACCGCTACCTATATAGACTTCTGTAATACCAGAGGCCTTGCAAATGCGTTGCCATCCCAGAGAAAACGTTGAAATGTCTCATGTGCCTTTAATTACACCAGGTACACAGCTAAGCTGCTTTGCAGCAGAAGAAGGTATACCTTCATGGTAGTATTCCCCGGAGGAGCTCCTTCACAAAGAGCTCTACTGCTACTTAAAATCATTACTGCATTTAGCATCAAGATGAAAATGTTCATTTAAACGTCGTCCGATTTTCCGTACTCTTATGGTGGGTCCACACGATACAGACTTAACACAGACTTCTATTGAATTTTGTCTATACAACAAATCAGTACAGAGAAATGTCGGCGTACCAGAAAAGTCGGAAGTCTGCGTACATGTCTGTACGATTGTCGGAGCAAAACTCATGATTATTGAATTACTTAATTTATTAATTAAAATCGACGTCTGAACTGATGAAAAGTCTGCACAGACATTTGGAAAAGACCTCTGAGTAAAAATTTTTACTCAGACTTTATAGTCTGTGCAGATATCTGTACATCCAAAAGTCTGTATCGCGTGGACCCACCATTAGACAAAGTTATTAAACTGCAGGAACGTTTAATAAAATAGCGTATTTCAAACAAATCCTTTGACTCTCTTGCAATGTCGAAATATTGGAGTGACGAAACAATACAGTATTCAGTATAGGATGAAGTTATTAAAATGCAGGAACCTTTAATAAAATAGCGTATTTCAAACAAATCCTTTGACTCTCTTGCAATATCGGAATATTGGAGTGACGAAACAATACAGTATTCATTAAAGGATGAAGTTATTAAACTGCAGGAACGTTTAATAAAATAGCGTATTTCAAACAAATCCTTTGACTCTCTTGCAATGTCGAAATATTGGAGTGACGAAACAATACAGTATTCAGTATGGGATGAAGTTATTAAACTGCAGGAACCTTCAATAAAATAGCAAGCTTCAAACAAGTCTTTGACTCACTTGCAATGTCGGAATATTCGAAGGCAGTATGGGATGAACTGGATTTCTTTAAAAGTGGACGGATAAAGCACGGAAACTTGAAGTAAATGAATAATAACAGTTTAAATAACTGTACTTGCATTTAAGTGGTATGCAGATAGAATTAATTACAGAGAAAAGCAAAATGTTGTTTTTGCTAATACTTCACAAATTCCCAATTCCAGAGAAGTTCCCAATACTTGAGAAGTTCCCAATGCTTGAGAAGTTCCCAATGCTTGGGAATTTCCCAACATTTGAACCAAACTTGCTTTACTTACATACCTTGGATTGCTAATTACTTTCGTTGACCACTGGTATGCAGACTTAGTATATTGAATTAGATGTCTGCGTGCAACCGCAGACATCTAATTAGATTTTGGAAGCCAGACGAAATGTTGCATTTAATTAAATGTAAGTTAATTAAATGTCAACCTGAAAAGTGTTGCATCTTGCCCTAGGATGTCCGACTCGTTTTATCATTGCATCCTATTAAATTGGTGCCCAATAATAAAATTATGATTAATTATTCTTAATTTAAAAAAAAACAATGTTTGTGTATGCTTTATTGGCCTCGTGGTTGCAAGGGTGACTAATGAGCATTGGGTCTGGGTTCATTCCCAGGCAAAAAAAGTAATAATGCGTTTTTCCATGAAGTTAGTGGAGTGGTAGAGCCGTGTCTCGAAAAGCACGCAAAGCCGTTAGTCACGGCTATCAATCTGAGATCTTTGACAGTCGATACCGACTGTCTTACTATGAGGTAACCTGTTGCGCAGTAACTGGGTTGTGGAGGTTATACAGGCACTCGCTTCATATAAAACACTGGTATTTAGCTGCATCAAAATGGAAGCCAACCCCAACGTAGTTGAAAAAAAGCTATGCAGAGTTAAAGTTAGCTTGAATATTATATTGAATGCTTTAACAATCTCGTTTCTGCCAAGACGCCTACGCCGTAGTCGCGTAGCGCCGTAGCCAGATCGTAGCGTTACGCAAGAATGCTACGTTGCGTAAGTCTGTTGACTTTGCAGCTCTTTGTTTCAATGTCAGACTATAGAAAGCGTATTTGCATGATTAAAACTGGTTTGATAATCGACTTCGCTTAAACGAAAAACAATTGGAATCATATTTTTATTATATTTGTATTTTTTTTTAACTTTGTCCCGTACTCGGAGTTTTTCTGAACCGTGGGTGTGTTTACAAACATACAAATTTACATACATAAACAACTAAACATATTATGCTGTACAAGCCTGGAAATTGGACAGCCTTTTTCTGAATATTGTATCACTGGAACCAAGCTTCTGTGGTTTTAATTATCGCATCAGAAAAACTCATTGCGAACATTTGTCGTGTCCGTGTGTTTGTAATTTGTGGAATGGCACTAACAATAAACTTGGAACGAACTAAACATGAGTCGCGAGCGTGCCAATTATCAGCACATTAATGAGATACGGTGTGATATCGTATTTATTTATTTTATGGTGCAAACATGTGTCACTGATAGGAAAGCTAAAGGCAATATAACTACATACTATCAGGCTATCACGCCTGTTTTCACCGAAGGGTTAGGCAGAGATGTATCCAACGTATAAGTGTAGGTTTTCTCGTGATGTTTTCCTACACCGATGTCAGTGATGTCCAAGATAAATTTAGAAAGTACATTTGGATTGAAAAGTCTCATTAAAATGAAATTGTTGTATTTGCTGCAACGCTAGAGGTGTTGGATTCGATTCCCAGATCGAGCAAAGTGTTTTTGGGTTTTTCTATGAAATTCTCAGTAGCAGCTCAGAGTTAGGATTAGTGCCCCGTTAATGGCAATTAATAGGCTCGCTCCCTATTACATGGGACCTAAGCATACCGGTGAATTGTAGGTGTACATTGGTACACCTATGCCTAACCCTCCGATGAATGCAAGCGTGATGGTATGCATGTAACTTACATAAAAGTAAACTTTCGAACTCGACTAGTTAACATCGTGACCAACATTCTCGTCATGTATGTAATTTTATTCATGGAGATTAAATGTTGATTGGGGCCGTCAATTTGGAGCCCCATGTTCGGCAGTTGCCTTTTACGAGTTGATTATAATACAGCGTAGAACGAGCAACGCGGGGCGAATTGCACAGTCTTTTTAAGGACGGAGTTTTTGGTATTAAGCTTTTGTCACAGCGAACCAATCGAAAATATAATGTGATACATTGTTAAGTAATCTTCTGTGATTGGTTGTCAATTATACCAGCTTATTATTGTCCTACTGCAGGGTAAGCCATCTTCTCATTCAGAGAAGGCACGAGCAATGATCACCACGCTTGCTCAAAGCAGATTATTAGACCAGATTTCCTCTCGGTGTTTTCTTTACTGATGTCTAAAATGTCCAAAATAAACTTAGAGAGTTTATAAAATATGAATTGTTGAAAGTCACATGCGTACTTGCCCTGTATCGAACCCGCAACAAACTTAAGAAGGGGGCGTCTTAACCACTGAGCAATTACGACATTTTTTTTTATGAGCAACGCAAGTTGCTTTGCACATAAAAACATAACAGCAATTATTAAAACAATGTACAACGTAGGGCTAAAAGTTACATCATATGAATAAAAAATATGATAAGATTGGAATTTTTCTTAAAAAAAAATGATATAATGTAACCACTATATTATTATAAAAAAATCGACCATATAATTCATAACGAAATACTGCTGTAGAATAAATAAACTTCTGTTTATAAAAAGAAATTTATAGATAAAGTTAACGATAAAGTCATCAAGTTACTTCTTAAGATGCAAACTATGTTTCCCAAAGCGCTTGTTGTTACAATTTCATCACATAAATATCAACATGAAAAAAGACACAATTATTATTGTGCTTGACGTTTTGTTATTGTTATGAATAAAACTGTGGCTACTAACATAATAAATCTGAAGTTTTTTGTTTGTTTGTTTAAACGCACCAAGCAGTAGAACATCAAGTCAGATTGAAAAAATATTGCTGTATAAGATAGCCAGATTAATGAGGTATAGTATAAGCTAAGTAATATCACGCTATAACTTATGGGAGCGGAGCAGTTACCAAAGACGTAACGTGAGAGAGATGAAAAAAACAGTGCGGGCGTGACCGCAGAAACTTGTTATTAAAAAAATGACGAAGATACAGGATTATTAGTAAGCTATTATTAAAAAAAAAAGCAATAGTAATCAAGACAATAAACAAGGTATAGATAGCAATAGCCGCAGATACCTCAATTAATTGGTTTTACGTATTATGTTGCATTGTCTGCAACCAATTGGGTACTTGAGTTACAGTGTGCGTGCAATCTTAACACATAATACGCCGCCTATTAAGATTATGAAAGCCATTACGTGAATCAATCTGTTAACTAAATGGAAAAATAAATTGTTTGTTCTTATGTATTAAGACAAGTTAATTTAAATTTGAGTGTATGACCCTGTCTAATAGTCATATTAATAAAGAATCATAATCTTGATTTCGATCTTTGATTGTAGTTTGAGTCAAAAGCAGTACACATGGACCCGGATCAAGACTTCTATTGCGTTTTTCTACGAAATTCCCAGTAGCAGTTCAGAGCTAGGATTTGTGCCCGGTTAATGGCAATAGGCTAGCCCCCTGTTACATAGGACCTAAAACATACCGACGAACTGTGGGTGTACATTGGCTACAACTCTGCCTAACCCTTCCGAAAATACAAGCGTGATGTTATGTTATGTTTTTTGTATGTTGCATGGTGACACGGAACCCTTCCTGTAGTCCGGTTTATTTTGAACTAGAATTTATTCCTGAAATGAAAGTCTGAAACAAAGAAGGTCAAGGCTTTTATTAAAACGCAGACATCGTCGCCGTACGAATTGTGTTACAGTAAAAATGTAGCGTACCGTCTGGCATGCCTACTAAATAATATTATTCTTATTCCTCGACTTGTAAGACGATATAATTTAGACGATAGGTACCGCGGAATTTGTTCGAAAAAGTCACCGCGGCCCTGAAACGCAAAGGGCATTAAGAGGAATACGCATGGGTTTTAGTCAGTAAGAGTCTGACATTGAATTCTTCTTCCGCTCCACAAATAGAGCGGAAGAAGAATTTAATGATTTCCCACACTTAAAAAAAAGTAATGCGGAATTTGTTCGAAAAAGTCACCGTGGCCCTGGAGGGCAAAGGGATTAGGTAGGTTCTAGTCAGTAAGATGGCTATGTATGATGATGCTGTGGCACATGTCCCATTGACAGCGATGCGGATGAGTTTTTTGATGCCCTATGACCTTCCTTTCTTTCTTTTTAACTGTACATAGTTTTTAATTTAATTATTATTATTCAACTAAGTTTTGTGTATGCAAGTAAATTATTTGTCAGTAAGATGAGTTTTAGTAGTAGTTAGCAAGCGAAAGAAGTAATTTGATGATTTCCCATTCGTAAAAAAAAGTAATGCGGAATTTGTTCGAATAAGTCACCGTGGCCCTGGAGGGCAAAGGGATTAGATAGGTTCTAGTCAGTAAGATGGCTATGTATGATGATGCTTTGGCACATGTCCCATTGACATGTGCCAAAGCATCATGATGAGTTTTTTGATGCCCTATGACCTTCCTTTCTTTTTTTTTAACTGTACATAGTTTTTAATTTTATTATTATTATTCAACTAAGTTTTGTGTATGCAAGTAAATTATTTGTCAGTTAGATGAGTTTTAGTAGTAGTTAGCAAGCGAACGAAGTAATTTGATGATTTCCTATTCGTAAAAAAGGGAACTCAAAAAATTGGGTGGTCTATTAAGAGTTATTAAGTTTTTTACACCTACTTCAAGACCGCTGTGTATAAATACTGCATTACTTAAAGTAATGAGTCTTTACCGCTAATTGTGCATTAAAAACGACGTTGCACAAAATGGTTTAATGCGCATAAAAGGTTTCGTCAGTTAAACTCCCTTAAGGATGCACTATGACGATTTCTGCAACGTTTTATTAAATTGCTTTAAACCGCAATTTCGTACTCCATTTTTTGTATGTAAAATATAGCCTGTGTTATTTACTGATAATGTAGCCCTCTACTGGTGGGAGACTTCTTAAAATCAGCTAAGAAGTTTTTGCGTTTATTCATTACGAATCAAATTACAAATCGAATGTCTTGGGAATATTAGTTAATAATAGTTAACTGCCTCGTTGGCCTAGTGGTCCTGAGTGCGACTGCTACGCTAGAGGTCCTGGGTTCGATTCCCAGGTCGAGCAAAAAGTGTTATTGGGTTTTTCTATGAAATTCTCAGTAGCAGCTCGGAGTTTAGATTTGTGCCCGGTTAATGGCAAAAGGGTCACCCCCTATTACATGGGGCCTAAATATACCGGTGAACTGTGGGTGTACATCCGTACACCTCTGCCTAACCCTTCGGGGAATACAGGCGTGATGGCATATTATATTAGTTTAAATTCCTGACTTGACATTTCGTTTGGTAGGTACATACAAAAATCGTGTTAAAATTACCTGTGAGGAATGCTGTTTTATATAACTCTTTAATGTATTCTAATTTTATAAAGAGGTAAAGTTCGTGAGTTTGTGAGGTTGTAGGGGGTAATCCCTAGATCTACTAAACTAATTTAAAATTCTTATACCCATAGAAAGTCACGTTATTTGTGAGTGTCTTAAGCTTTATAACATCACACTACGACACACGAGAGCAGAGCAGTAATCAAAGACGTAACTCAACGCGGGTGTAATAAGCCGCGCGGGAGAAGTCACGGGTATCTTGCTACTGATACATAAGCATAAAGATACTTTAAGGCGCGTGGCCGTGCAAAACGCAGCGGCAGCCGTTTTTAGGGCAGTTTTTAGGAGCCCACTTCTCTATATCAAATAGAAATACAAACTAATATAAAAAATACGTTAAATTTCTACACATTCTTGACTCGAAAATGGTAGATTTATTTTTAACTTTTTAGTAACATAATGCTTAATTATAGGGTCATAACGAAACTACAGAAATGAGAAATAATAATTTTTGACATGCATCTCCTCGTAAAGTGAACATTATTTTGATTTGCGACTTAAACTAATAATTAGGCAATTTAATAAAGAACATTATGCTAGTTTTATTTTTTTCAAAACACGAAAATTTGGTTTTATATAGATTTTACTCTAAAATCTGAGCGTATTTCCTACGTATCTCTTGCGCCGCGTTAGTGTGCCGCCAAAGGGAACGAATGCTCAAGGTTATTTGGTCAGGGTAGCGCCTTAATATGTAATTTAAAGACTATTTGTACAGCGAAGTAATTATTATGAATATTATTTAACTTATTTCACGCAAAACCAAATAACCACAAGCCTAGATCAATAAGTACTTATCTAGGCAGCCAGGCACCTGCCAGGCCTTTGTCCTAAATTTCATCGAGTTTAATTAGATATTGACCAAAATGTGACTAGAATACTAGACTATATTTTGCATGAAACGTGTTATCGGTAATCCCACAGGCGTTTATCAATCACAGCGTAGCCTCAGCGTAGCTCAATTTAATTTAGGGAGTTATTATCCCATGGCGCGACCGATCATAATTATATTTTGCATGAAAGTTTAAATTAACAACCTAACCTGTGCTATGATTGCTTAGTATACCTGAGGTCATCATACCATCTTATCATCACGCCTGTATTGAAGAGTTAGGCAGAGATGTACCAATGTACAACCACAGTTGGTATATTTAAGTCCCTTAAAATAGGAGCGAGCATATTGTCCTTAACCGGACACAAATTCTAACTCCGAGCTACTACTGAGAATTTTATAGAAAAATCCAATAACACTTTGCTCGACCTAGGATTAGAAAACATACCGCTGAACTGTGGGTGAACATTGGTATACTTCTGCCTAACAATTCGGGGATTACACACGTGATGGTATGATGGTGTAATTGCTTGTTAGTTTTTACGGAACTGATTCACTTTGTCTCCTACTGCTATAAACTAGTACTTACTTGTATAACGGCCATTCTCGGAGTAAGCGATGTCTCTAGAAATTTCGCCTAATTACCGTACCCATTTTTATTTTTCACCGATTTGACTTAAATGCATATAAACATATTAATTAAAACAATAAAATAATGAGGCGTTAAATACTTCATTAATTATTTATTGAATTAGTTCTTTGATGTTGTTTCATGTTTTAATGTTTTTAAGTCAAATTGGTGAAAAATAAAAATAGGTAAGTACGGTAATTAGGCGAAGGACACTTTTTCGGAGAATGGCCGATAAACTGTTTTACGTTGGAACAGTTTTCTTTGTAGTAACTAAATTACACAATTAAACGCATTGGTTTTCAAATAAAATTACCGCTCCAACAAATAACGACAATGATTGAATGGATGAACAAAACGAAGCTGTTTCAAAAGCGCAGTTAAAGTAATAAATATTCATATGTATGTATAAACAGATTTTCCGTAGCGTAGTGAACATCTGTTGGCAAGCGTCATGTCGTTTAAAAGTGCAGCAGAACAACAGGGTCAAAAGTTTTTCGTGAACGTAGTGTCAATGACCTCTGGCACTCTTTCTTTATTATTATTGTTTTAGTGTTTCTGTTTTGGCTATCTTTTGGCAAGGTTGTTATGATGGTGACAACTAAGAAGTTAGTCATGTAGTCTGTTACTTAGTCTAATATCAGCAAACATACATACTATTGTATGTATGTTTGCTGCCTCGCGCGTTTTTCCCATGGGGGTAGGCAGAAACTACAGAACGCCATCTGCTACGATCCTTACATACTTCTTTCGCCTCGTACACTTTTATACATCTGCCGGCTTATTCTGTAAGAAATCTCCCTCAGTGAATTAAGGTGAAGTGAGCTAAAACTGGGCCGTCACTATACAGTGCTAGGGATTCACAGGTCGCCACACGCTCACTTCACGGAAGGAGGGTTTTACAGAATAACACCGCTCGTAATACAATCAAGCTGGTTACGGGTACTGCGCGTCCGAACTTTCCTTCCTTTCCTTTTTTGTTATTTTTTTATAATAATGCAAAACAAATTGCAACGAATAAATAAATATCAGTAGGCACGTTTAACAATGTAGTTATTTATTTTGGAATAAGAATTAATAAGGTTATTATGGACCCTACTTTGACTGAAACCTTCTTTGAAAAAGTGTGATAACATAATCAAACACACCCCCAAAGGGGTTGGTTAGAATTGGGTACATAACAACATTAATCAATTGACGTACTTTTTCTAAGCTGTCAAAACATCCCCCATAGATTTTGTAAGACAATACTAAACTATGACGTCACTTTTTTGTTATCTCAATTCACTGAGTATTTATCGATTTCCAAGCAACTATAAATCTAATTTTAAAATTATTTAAAGATTAATCGGGTTTTTAGGGTTAAAATAAAATGTTATTTTTAAAGAATCTGTCTTGGAATTATTGTTTAATGTTGTCTACTAGACGAGCTACGAGCGACGAGCTCGTGGCTGAGTGTCATTCTGAATTTCGACAGTTAATTACTTCGACACGGTCTCAATTTCGAAATTCAATACTTCGACACTTCACTGCTTCGACAGATCATATATTCGACAAGCATTAGTTCGACACACTTTACTTCGACAACACATACCTTCGAAGAACACTACTTCGACAGAACACTTCTTCGATATGCACTAGTTCGACGGATCTCTATTTCGCCGGGACATACCTTCGACATAATACTGCTTTGAAATGTGACAATTATAATTAAATTTAGGTTTACGGTTTATGGTACAAAAAAAAATTATTTAATTTCGGTAACCAATTGTAATTAATTGGTTTTAATTAAATCAGCCTGCTATGAATCTAAATTTCCTGTTAATCGTATAAAAGGCAAGTCCACTTAAAATTACATACAATATTTAAAAGTACATACCACGCCATCCTACCCAGCAGCCTGGGCGGCGGGTTGTGGCCGAGGCTGCGGGTTGTTCGAAAGAGATACCGCGCCCCCAGAACGCGAAGGGCACAAGAAGGAACCTCGGTGGGTTATAGTCAGTAAAAGTCTCGTTGAGTTTCGTTGCGGGATCCAAGACAGTTTAATCGTTTCTCCGGGACTCGTCGAGCTTCATTGTCTCGGTGCTTTTCTTGTGGTCGCCACTGTTGATTCTGGCTTACAGAAGTTGCAGTGGTTTGGGTACAGTGTGGCGGGCTTGTCCCAAATAAAGAAGTCAGTAAAAATATGACGCTCCTTCTCCCGCCCCACCCAGGGCGGGAGAAGTGATATGATGATTTCTCATCCGAAAAAAAACAGAAAACTGGTATGGTCGGTCACCCTAGTTACGGTTATATATATTTAAATTGTTTAAAGAAATCATTAAACTGTACAAAGATGTATTAATGGTTATATTAAAATCATAATTATTTTTTATATTTTTTGTACCATAAACCGTAAACCATAATTTAATTATAATTGTCACATTTCAAAGCAGTATTATGTCGAAGGTATGTCCCGGCGAAATAGAGATCCGTCGAACTAGTGCATATCGAAGAAGTGTTCTGTCGAAGTAGTGTTCTTCGAAGGTATGTGTTGTCGAAGTAAAGTGTGTCGAACTAATGCTTGTCGAATATATGATCTGTCGAAGCAGTGAAGTGTCGAAGTATTGAATTTCGAAATTGAGACCGTGTCGAAGTAATTAACTGTCGAAATTCAGAATGACACTCGGATAAATAATTACAGCCGCATAGACCGATCTTCCGGGTTAGGCCACGCTTGCCGAGGTTGGTCTGTGGATGGGTGACCATTTACCATAGCGAGTTTCCTCCGTGCCTCGGAAAGCACGTAAAGCCGTTGGTCCCGGCTATCATTTGTAGATCTTTGACAGTCGTTACGGATAGTCAGAAGCCAAGAAGTCTGACAACCAGTCTAACCAAGGGGTATCGTGTTGCCCAGTTATAGGGTTGTGGAAATGTGGAGGTCAGATAGGCAGTCGCTCCATGTAAAACACTGGTATTCAGCTGCATCCGGTTAGACTGGAAAGCCGACCCCGACATAGTTGGGAAAAGGTTAAGCAGATGATGATGTTGTGTACTACCCAATTATACGTATATTCGGAGTACCTTATTCAGAACACTGTATCAGTGCTCACCCATGTATTCCAAATTAGAACAGATTTAGTCACAACATATTCTGCCTTTGTTGGTTGACTCTAACGTTTGGCACCAATCTGATTAGTTAAATTGAACCTTTGATGCAGGATGGGATTGCAATTGAATTGCTCAGTGCACTGATACAGTCAGCAACAAAAGTAGATGAACATTTCAGATGTTTACATACATACAAAAACACACGCCTTTTTCCCATGGGGGTAGGCAGAAACCACAGAACGTTCAGATGTTTAAATCCTTATTATAGAGCACAATTCAAAGGAAATACGAAATGAATCTACAATTAAGACAAAATGAACTCTTTGATATTGCCTAAATGCTGAATAGCAGTGAATTATGTCATTTTGTGTCTATTTAAATGATTTATGTAAAAAGGAACATTGTTAATCGACCTGTGTTGATGACCGTACGTAAGGCCTAACAATATTGACCTAGGCACAGGCATAGTGATGACGTTCATAGTCACTGTTACCAAAAGCCTAATTGCAATCTAGTTTAACCTAGGCTAGATCGAATCTCTGTGAGGATTGTGGGTACCTACGTAAACATGTTACGATTGCGTTGATTGGTGTATGGTCTGTTCTGTTCTGGTCTGTCTGGTTTGATAAATAAATAAATAAAAGTTTATTTTGGAACAATGACATATTACTAAGTAGAGCAAGTAAAACGATGATAGTTGCAAAAATATAAACTGTAGCGCAGTTAGCAACGCCCCATGGTTTGGACATGGTAAACATAGATTATAAAATAATCTACATCGATGTACACTTATCATATTATAAAGAAGAAAGATTGGTATTTTTGTACGTACTGCATGAAAAAAATTAAAAACTACTGGACCTATTTTAATCATTTTTTCACTAATAGATAGCTACATTATTTCTGAGTAACATTAGCTATATTATAACATCACGCTACGACCCACGGGAGCGAAACTTTAACCAACGACTTATGACTGATGAAATAAGCCACGCGGAGTAAGTCCCGGGGAGTTCGCTAGTAGGTCATAAAATAATACAAAATCCGAAAGATGAAATAAATCATATAAACTGCCTCGTTGGCCTAGTGGTCCTGAGCGTGGACCTCTAGCGAAGGCTAGAGGTCCTGGGTTCGATTCCCGGGTCGAGCAAAAAGTGTTATTGGGTTTTTATATGAAATTCTCAGTAGCAGCTCGGAGTTTGGATTTGTGCTCGGTTAATGGCAATAGGCTCGCCCCCTATTACATGGGACCTAAATATACCGGCGAACTGTGGGTGTACATTGGTACACCTCTGCCTAACCTTTCGGGGAATACAGGCGTGATGGTATATATTTACCTGATTAACGTTAATGATTACTATTTTTTTTTTATTATTGTTTGTGAAGATTTTTCTTAACTTATTTTATTTTTTAATTTTAGGTTAAAACCATGTCGATATGTCCAATAAATGGTTTTTCTTTCTTTCTTTCTTTCTTTCTTTCTTTCTTTCTTTAACAGGGTCCATAACGGTCCTTTAGCTATAAGCCTTATGTAACATCGTATTACACAATATGGTTTGCAAATAAAAATGAATATGAATAAAAATGTTACACAAGATTGAACATGGGTCACCCTACAACACTTCACGCAACTCAAATTCAAACGGTGCCGGTTTCAAGTGAGGAACAAAACGAGTTTTCGAGTGATGTGCAATCACTTCAGTAAAGTTTGAAGTGAACTTTTCCGACTAGTGATATACTTACATAATATATTGAAAATAGATCTATAGTGATATATGGAAATCGAATATCATTCATCAAACATCGAACTGCCTCGTTAGCCTAGTGGTCCTGAGCGAAACTGCTACGCTAGAGGTCCTGGGTTCGATTCCCAGGTCGAGCAAAAAGTGTTATTGGGTTTTTCTATGAAATTCTCAGTAGCAGCTCGGAGTTTGGATTTGTGCCCGGTTAATGGCAATAGGCTCGCCCCCTATAATATGGGACCTAAATATACCGGCGAACTGTGGGTGTACATTGGTACACCTCTGCCTAACCCTTGGGGGAATACAGGCGTGATGGTCGAACATCATTGTTCTACATTACTAAAGGACTCCATTAGTGATTGATCTTTGCATCATTACCTGATTGTTGTTACCATCGAGGCGAAGTGACAATGGCTATATCTAGCGTATTCTAGCGTATTGTACGTACCTACAATATGCGCATATTGTAGGTAGGTACGTACAATCAAACTTGAGCCTAAGGAGAGATCTGCGTAATCAAGTCTCTGTCGTCGTGTTGTCTGATTGTAAGCTAGTGCAATCCATTGGCAGGGATTGTGCTAATACGTTGAAGTGATGTGTCCTAAGTAACAGAGTTGCAGCGATTCGACTAATTCGAATCGCTTAAATTCAACATAGACATACCATCACGGCTGTATTCTCCGAGATGTAAGAATGTACACCCAAAGTTCTCCGGTATGTTTAGGTCACTTGTAATAGGGGCGAGTCTATTGCCATTAACCGAGCACAAATCCTAACGCCGAGCTGCTACTGAGAATTTTATAGAAAACCTCAATAACACTTTGATCGATATTGGAATTACCTAGGGTAGCAATCGCGCTTAGGACCGAAGCTTCGAGCTCTTAAGCAATTTTCTAGTTTTAAAGGAATGCAAAAATGTTGGGACGTACGTTTTATCACCGTCATTGTTTTCACATAAGAAGCAACAAGATTATTGTAACCAAGATTTTGTAAAATCCAAATTATAGGAAAAGAGTGCGGCTAGGCTAACGAAGCAGCCAAAATAAATACAAATAAATTTGTTATCGTCTTTATTAAGATGTGCTTTAGCTTAGTAACAGCAATCAATTTAGTAATAGCGCAGCTCGCTCGCCCGCAAGGTTGACAAACGGTCATACTTCTTTACCTAATATTTTAACCTAATTCGATTGGTCGTGCTGCCTTAGCTTATTTTATGTTGCTACCTTTAAAAAGAACCAAAAGCGCAAAGTAGGACGTCCACCCAAGGTAGACGGACGACCTCAGACCTAAGACCGCAAGAAGATGCTGGATGCAGGCTGCTTCCTACCGGTCCTTTTGGAAATCTATGGGGGAGGCCTATGCCCAGAAGCTGACGTCCTGCGCCGGATATGATGATGATGAAAAAACACGATCATCTTTAGAAGATTGAAATGCTTATAAATTATATTACTGTCCCAGTGCAGGACATAGACCTCTTATCAGTGGACGCACGAGAATTGATCAACGACTTACATTAATCATAGTCCAGGTTTCCTTCACCCATGTCTGTGATCACCAAGATAAACTTAAAAAAGTGCAATGTGACTAGAAAAAGACACATGCAAGAGAGGCATGGGTGCCTTAACTGCTGAGCCATCACGATATTTACCTTTTATCCATTAGTCATGTACTGATGACAAACCAACACGTTCCTATCACTCCACCACGGTCACGATCCCATGTCAGACTTTTATATATAAGTAAAACTCATAAAACCACATCAATGTAATTCCAACCTCACTACTATTTTGAAGGTATTAAAGGATGAATTCTATACTTGGCGTTGTGAGCACGTTTTTGCTTTTTGCAAGTGTTAGTAAACAAACATTTTAGAACATTTAGGTCTAAAATATTTCCCAAATGTAAACCGCCTCTTACTGACTCGGCCACAGCACCCGTTAACTACGTTGTGCCAAATAATTTACGGGGCGAGTGACTAAACCGGTGGGCTTACACAATTTGATTTGAAACTATGTTTAGAGTACAGTTTCTGTATGTTTGTTTTGGTGTACAGTAAAAGTTTAACTTGACTAAAGCTATTTTCTATTTAGTTGACGTTGATTCGATTTGCTAGTATAGGATGAATGTTTTAATTAATTTATTTTTAAATAGGTATTTCTTCTTAATTTTCGTGTTTTTAAAAATGTCATAGGCATTGTACAGTCACGATCATAAATATGCATACACTTAGCAACATTGTAAAGCAATTTCAATTTCAATTTCAGCTCAAAAAGGATTGGTTAAAATGTGGTGGTGGTACGATTATCATATTCTGGATCCCATACTACTATGAAATCAGTCTTAGATATCTTAACGTTGCAATCATTCATTGACGAGAAAATCGCTTTTAAATTTTGCCAAGTGTATACATGTTTATGCTGGTAATTTTGGGTTTAGATTTCGAAAGTCAGCATTATATAAAACCGGACTTAAAGTACCTTTCCTTAAGGTCAATATTCAAAAGTTAAATCAATCTTGATCAAAAGTTAACCATAGTGATCTACCATAAATGTAGCCTCACATTTCACACATCGGAGACTTTAACTACATAAACCACCCATAAAAATTGCAAATCCACTTTGTACTAGATACCAAAATCGGTTTAGTTTACGAAATAGCTTAAAACTTTTTGCCCTTGCACCAAGTACCGAAGGCTTTCGTACTTGTACTAGTAAAGCCTTACATTATCATAATGTGGTGCTGGGCACGAGTTTCCAGAGAACATCCACTTACACTCGCACTCGTGTTGATACGGTCACCCGCAGAGAGCTATCAGATTGTACATTTTGGGCTCTGGTTCGTGTTATAAGTTATAGCGATTAAATATAATAATTATAATAACATACGATCACGCCTGTGTTCCTCGAAGGATTAAGCAGAGGTGTACCAATGTACACATACTGTTCGCCGGTAAGTTTTTTAGGTCCCATGTAATAGGGGGCAAGCCTATTGCCATTAACCGGGCACAAATGCAGACTCCGAGCTGTTACTGAGAATTTCATAGAATAGGTAACCCAATAACACTTTTTGTTCGTCCTGGAAATCGAACGAAAGACCTGTAGCGTAGCATTCGCGCTTAGGATCACTAGGCTGATAATGATTTACCCTCGATGGGACAATAGGCCGGGTATAATTAAAGCGTGATTTTATACCCGACTATCGACCTGCCCGCGACCTTATCCGCATAGCTTATTTCACTCAAGTTAAGTTACGTCTTTGGTTACTACTCCGCACCCGTGAGCCATAGCATGATTTTATACAGCCTATGATGCTCACAAATAACGTGGCTTTCTATGAGCAAACTCTAAAAGGTAGAGAAAGTAAATATATCTACACAAAAGCTTGCTTTAGTATCTACAAGCGAACTGCCTGTGAAGTTACGTCTATGGCTACTGCTCCGCTCCCGAGTGTCGTAACGTGATATTATATAGCCTATGACACTCACAAATAACGTGGCTTTCTATACGTAAAAGAATTTTCAAAATCTGTTCAGTAGATCTAAAGATTACCCCTACAACCTCACAAACTCACAAACTTTAGGTACCTCTTTATACATAATATTACTAGTATAGATACTAATGCCGGTATGATTTAGCAACTGCCAATTGGTACGCTCAGCTCGTCTCGCCGGATTTGCGAGCGAAACGTTATCAAGTTAGAGGTGTGTTAATATCGTAATCATCTGCCTAGGCCGTTCCTAACTAAGTTTTGGTTAGCGTGTTCGTGTATCATATGTAACGACTGCCTATCTGAGTTCCACCGCCTAATTACACGTTGTATGTATGTTAGTATGATGACGACAAATATGACGGATATTTATTTGACTCTTTAGCAAGTTGTTATGTAATTGTAATGACATACAATCACGCCTATATTCCCCGAAGGGTTAGGCAGAGGTGTACCAATTTACACCCACAGTTCGCCGGTATATTTAGGACCCATGTAATAGGGGGTGAGCCTATTGCCATTAATCGGGCACAAATCCAAACTCCGAGCTGCTACTGAGAATTTCATAGAAAAACCCAATAACACTTTGCTCGACCTTGGAATCGAACCCAGGACCTCTAGCGTAGCAGTCGTGCTAAGGACCACTAGGCCAACGAGGCAGTATTTGTAATGAATACCTTGCTAATTCATTTCCATTTATTTTTTACCTTCTTTCAGTAAAGATTTTGTTAGTTTGAAATTGAACGTGATCTTCGGAACTACTAAGGTGGCTACGTTATCCCTACGGTACATGTACGCTATATTTTATGATGAAAACATTTAGGGGTTCCTAAGAAAAATCACACACAAGCACAAGCTAGTATTTTGATAATCTATACAAAAACAGCAGCCAATAAAATTTATTGACGAGGTTCTTCAGAAAGGTCGGGTGCGCAGCACTCGTAACCGGTGTACTTGTACAAGCTGTGTATTTGCATTCTCGTAAAATTTTATGAGCTTGTCATAAAAAAAAAAATCAAAAATAATTACGATGCCTAGCAAATATCTAATAAATACTTGTTTATTTAGTTGCAACTATCAAATAACAGAATACTCCTATTGCAAAATTCAGAATCGCCGAGTTGCATATGCGGTAGGCAGAGTTGTCGCGCGGCTATATCAATGTGTATATAGCGCCTAAACCCTCTGGCAAGATTTTTAGCTCGAATTTGAAAATCAGGTAAAAAAAAAAACAATTTATTTTATTATTGATTCGTGTTAAGAATCACGAGCATAGTTAACTCCTTGAATTTGACGAGGATGCAAATCAACGCCTTGTATAACCAGAAGTATGAACGTGGAAGAGGCCGAAGTAGTATGTAATGGTTTCTACCTAAGGTCCATGGGAAATAGGCGTGAGTTTATGTATATATTTTAATCTTCCATAATAGTCTACATCACCTACCGTGAACTAAATGTAGGTAATTTGTGGGGAAAATTAATATTTTCCCGATTAATATATTTTCTGGGGTAGGAAAATTAGCAGGATATAAAAACTAGGCAGTGTATTATGTGAAAATGACGTTAAAGCACATGTTGTTTCATTCCATGGAGAGTAATTAAACCCCGACCCTAATTTGAATGTATAGTAGCCAACTTTCATATTTTAAACTTTCAGTATACAAAATTTATTATTTCACATTCAATGTCAAACAAAGTAAAAAATAAATGTTCTGCTAAAGCTAATTAGCAAAAGGGACTCAAACCTTACAATAAAACAACACAGATTACATGCATTAAAGATTGACTATAATTTTAAACTTAGAATACAAATCTTTAAGTTGATACTTACTTCAATTTAAATAATTCTGATTCTTATACAGGATAAGTTTTTAACCAGTGCGTAAATTTTTTTTGGTAGTTCAGTGTCAGTAATAGAACACATTTCCGTGTTTAGTTAAAAAAAAAAATTAAAAAAAAATTCATCCTTATCCGAGTTTGAAATAAGCAAAACATCCAGGACATAATCTATTCGCCATACTATCAATGAAAACTCGCGGCCGCCGCCGCCGCCCGGGCGCATGGCTGGGGTGAGGGGGTGGGGAATGCGCTAGCGCCGAGTGACAATGAAATATGGTTTTTAAGTAAACATGTTTCGTAAGCGATAACTTTTTTTTTTAGTACTAAGACATATCAAAATAAAATATACGTGTTTAATAAAACGTGTTGAAGTTTATTATGGCAAAATTTACGCACTGGTTAAAAATTTTTCCTGTATGTAGTTATGAGCCGTTTCATTTTGAACTGTAACCCCATTATTATTTAATCCAAAGTAAATACTAACACTCACTAAGGGCGAATCCGAGTAAACTTAGAGCGCTCCCTGAATCAAAGTCGAAAGTCAAATCATTTATTTCAATTAAACCATTAAACGGCACTTTTGAACGTCATTACATTTAAAAATCATTAATATTGAATCTAGTTGCCCATTCCAAATGATAGTTTCGTATGGAGAAGAACGGGCAAGAAACTCCATCCTTAATAACAAATTGCATCCAGAGCTTTTCTGCGAACCCCTACAGAAAATAAGGATGATACATGTAAACATAACGGCTGGCTAAACAACCAATCAAAACTGGATCCAATCAGATCCAGCGACAGGCAATCCTACTGATAATCCACAGCTCACATTAATTATCGATTACGTAGCGATGACGGTTGCATCATATGCAACACTCACATAATTATTCCAACCTGTCAAGCGCAGGGCAGACTTACATCAATTGAAACTAGTTATGAGATAATTACAGCTACATTAATGGATTATCTCGGATGGATCCCATACACACATCGTGTTATGTAATCTACCCGATAATGAACCCTCTACTAGGTTAAAACGAACTATTAGACTAGCGAACTGCTCCCGGCTTACTTTTTGGTTACTGCTCCGCTCACGTGGGCCATAGCGCAATGTTAAATGCCGTATGTTACTCTGCATCACCCTAAGGTTGACGGGTAGAGAATGCCATTGGCATTAAGTCCGCCGCTGTACATTTTAAATAAAAAAATAAAATAAAAAAATCTCTTGTAAATGACGTACAAAGTACCGTTTACTGGTCTTAATGAAATAATTTGACTTTACTAATTAAATAAAAAAATAAATATAAATATACCATTACGCCTGTATTCCCCGAAGGGTTAGGCAGAGGTGTACCAATGTACACCCACAGTTCGCCGGTACATTAAGGTCCCATGTAATAGGGGGCGAGCCTATTGCCATTAATCGGGCACAAATCCAAACTCCGAGCTGCTACTGAGAATTTTATAGAAAAACCCAATAACACTTTTTGCTCGACCTGGGAATCGAACCCAGGACCTCTAGCGTAGCAGTCGTGCTTAGGACCACTAGGCTAACGAGGCAGTTGGGTGGCATAAAAATATAATTAGCAATAACCATATTTTACCAAACGGCATGCAAAAGTACAAAATAAACCAGAGATACCATGAAGTACCTACATAATTATAAAATCAATTCTGCTGTAGTTACAATTTTTCGTTATGGAATGATTTCAAAACGATATAAGTTAAATTAACTTATTTCAAATTTTGTTAACTGTTTCGTTAGCCTAGTCCTAAGCGCGACTGCTACGCTAGTCTTAGGTTCGATTCCCAGGTCAAGCAAAAAGAGTTTTTTGGGTTTCTGGTTCTGGTTCTGTTTCTGATAGGTTCTTTGAAATTGTCAGTAGCAGCTTGGGGTTAGGATTCGTGCCCGGCTAATGGCAGGCTTGTCCTCTATTACATTGGACCTAAACACAGCGAACTGTGGGTATACATTGGTACACCTCTGCCTAACCCTTCGGGGAATACAGGCGTTATGGTATGAAGGTATAAGCCAAATCTATCCATAATTACATAATACTAATGTAAGATAAGATTTAAGTTGTAAAATAAATTAATACACTAATGTTAATAAACAAATATCCATTTAATAACCTACGCACGAGAGCATTATTACGATACACATTTCCAGTATAAGCTGAACTCTTATTGGACAGAAAGACTATAGAATACACGGCCAGCTTATAAATGTGTAACTTGATAATTATAACAAGCCTAATGTTCAAGCTATGTTAAAACAGACCGTGAAAAATACAGTAACTGTTCAGTGCTGTAACAACGTTAATAACGTTAAATGCTAAGTGCTTTTACATTTAATGTGAGTTACAAATTCTGCTCGAATATAAGCTGAGTCAGTTAGTTAACATCACTTAACAGACACCATGCTATTCTTGGTCTGTCTTAAATTAAAATGCCAGCATATTGTTGCCTCAAAGCAAGGCATTGGCACTGCAAAAGGCATCAGCATTGATGAGTACTCTTGCTCTAAGCGGGTTGGCGATATCAGACTTAGGTACATTTACTATTAGTTCGTTGGTAAACCAAGATATACTAGGAAATACATATATGTATATTTCCTAGTATATCTATACTATATTCTGACCACAACCCCACCAACCACAACTGAGAAACACGATACCTCTTAGTAATATTGGTTGTCGGACTTACTGGCTTCTGACTATGTGTAACTAGAAAGCACATATGAAATAGAAA
Source organism: Caradrina clavipalpis (assembly GCA_932526535.1). NCBI lineage: Eukaryota > Metazoa > Arthropoda > Insecta > Lepidoptera > Noctuidae > Caradrina > Caradrina clavipalpis. The sequence goes on from OW052087.1 coordinate 22,854,504, forward strand.
CATTTAACATAAGTACTTGACCGAGGTTTATAAAAGACGGGCGTTTTATGTACTAAGCCATCACGTCATTCTTCTTTTGAAGAAAAATAATGTATGGAATTTCAGTTAAACTTATTTAATTTATTCAACTATCGTATACTTTATTCTCTTTGCTTTTATATTTATGAGAAAAAGATAGAAATAGTCTTCAGCAGGATCCTGATTTACAAAGTTTGCTTGGCACTTATTGCAATTAAGTCATCAAATTATACCTTTATTACAATTTAAATCCTTAATCGTATTACTCATTCGTTCATATTATTTCTGCATGATATTGTTCTGTCGATTAAAGTTATTACATGTCGACAGTTCATGTCAATCCAATTAATGATTTGGACACTTAATTGATGTTGTTAATTATCACGTCAGTAAAATGGCTTCAATCATAACCATACGATACAATTTAAAATAAAATAATTGAGTTAAAATGATACTTCACTTACTTATGTATATGAACATGAAATAAGCAAGAGTCATTTTAAAATGTTTTATTCTTCATTTGTTTTTTAATGCGACTAATGACAGGTTTTTTCCACATTTCCACTCAAAATCTAATCTCGCAATCCAGACTTGGCGGGAGTCAATGACAACAAAATTAGATAATAATAAACACATTTTCACAGACTGAGAATTAGATTGTGATCGTTCCAAAAAAAAATTATAATCGCCTTCCTGATTTGCTAACGTACCTTTCACTAAACTTTAACTAGAAAATGTACGTAAACCAATTGACAATTCTATCTTCTAAAAGCTGCAACAAAATAGCAAACTATGACGTTTCTTATTGTCAATTCAATTGAATTACTATTTCATTTCAAAGCAACTAAAAATCGATTTTTACACTTACTTGAAAATTATTCAGGTTTTCAGGTAAATTGTTGTAGAAGGTGCTCTGTCTCGGAATGATTTTGACGTGACAACGTCTTATAAATTGGTTTGCCGGGTGACACTTCAAGAAACTGCGTTACGCTCCGCTCACGTTATGCGCTCACAATGAGAGCGAGTGAGAGGCACGCGTCCCTTCCACTCGGGCATGGTTAGCCCGCCTAAGAGCGAGAGAGACAGACATAAAAAGTGAAAGGCACTACTATACGAATGAATATTCACATTAAAATTATTTTACCACTCAAAGTCGTTGTCACGTAAAACTTTCGCCCGTATACCGACTTTACAGGCAACCAATTTTTTTAGGTGTTAACTACCCAATTATTTCAAGGTTAGATTTTGGATAAATGATTGATGTTGTCACGTTACCAACAAATTCATAGTTCAAGTGACAAGTAATGATTGGTTGAATGTATTCTAAAAAAATATATAAAAAAATATACCATCACGCCTGTATTCCCCGAAGGGTTAGGCAGAGGTGTACCAATGTACACCCACAGTTCGCCGGTATATTTAGGTCCCATGTAATAGGGGGCGAGCCTATTGCCATTTACCGGGCACAAATCCAAACTCCGAGCTGCTACTGAGAATTTCATAGAAAAACCCAATTTGCTCAACCTGGGAATCGAACCCGGGACCCCTTGCACAGCGGGGCAATGTATTCTAGCTAACTATAATTATACCAACTAATTTATACATTTACTTATATAATGAAGCTAAAGATTCATTTTGTTTGTTTAAAAGCGCTGATCTCTGGATCAACCAGTAGAACTGAAAAAAAAAATATTTGAAAATGATAGCCAAATTCATAAGAAAAGTATAGGTTTTACAACATGACACTACGACCTACGAGAGCAGAGCAGTAACCAAACACGTACCTAACTTAACATTGGTAAACGATGACATCAAAAATCTGACCAGAATCAAAAACTTTTTCACCGCAGCTATTCATAGGCAGGTGTTACCTAAATCTAGAATGTCTCATTAAAAAATCAGAACATTAATCACAATACTGACCCTAACGAAAATAGCCGTGATAAACCATTGGTATCGATCGTGGTTCTCAGCGCCTCCGGGGATTATCACTGAAAATAATTTAGGTAGTAAATCACTAAATAGGGGAGATAAGTAATAAATATCACTAAAGACAAGACGGGAGCGGTCTAAACACTCCGCAAGGACTGATAACAGAACTTGATCTTTTTGGTGACTACTACGTTTATACTCAACTGCTTCAGAAAGCGAGTTCATGTTTTCTGGGGCTGCGGGTTGTTCGAAAGAGATACCGCGGCCCTGGAACGCAAAGGGCACATGAAGGAACATAGACGGGTTTTAGTCAGTAAAAGTCTGACACTCGGAAGTTATATGATGATTTCCCGTCTTAAAAAAAAAAACCACCGACCATTTATTATACAAAGGTGGTGAAACAGTTTTTGTAAATTGTACATATTTTATAATTTTTGTATTTTGTATATTCTTACTGCCGTGTTGGGCAGTCCCATGCCTTGGGTTCCATTCCAAAATGTTATTGAGTATTCCATTTCTAATGTCTTAGCAGCCAGGGATTTGTAATTTTGTTGCGTGGTACTCCCGTGTGTCGAAAAGCTCGTAAAGCTGCTGGTCCTATGACTGATGTCTCTGCAGCAGTGTCAGATTGTCGTGAAAACAAGTTTATCTTAATTTTTCTCATTAAGCACAAGAGGCTACGAATTCCTACGCCTTAAGTTACATCTTTGGTTATTGCTGCACTCCCTTAAGTCACAGTGTCTATATCCCATATTACTCAGAAATAATGTAGATAAATCTATTTGTGAAAAAATGGTTATAATTGGTCCAGTAGTTCCGTAGCTTATGCATATAAAAAATCTCTCCTTTTTTCTATATTTGAATCCTTAAAAAAATAAAAATGTATCAGCCAGGTTACCACGGTATGCGACCTTGACAATGCTTTCCTCTGTAAAAAGATTATCAGTAAAATTAAAACTTCAAAAGTTTCAAATTCTCGAATGATCTATATCGGAGAATTTGAGACTGTTGATACCTTCGCGGTCTACCAAATTTCAAGACAAATCGTTGACTATCCATTCGAAAGTCTCAAATTTTCCGATGTACACCATCAGAAAATTTGAGATTTAATGCCTTCGCGATCTAATAAATTTTAAGAGAAATCGCGCACGATCCATACTAAAGAGTTTATGGTGCCAGTAATTCTAGCTCAGCTAGTACATTATCTAAACTATAATAATTATAATCATATTAATAAAAGAGTAAAGCTTTGTCTTTTTGTTTACAACGGATAAAATCAAAAACTACTCAACCGATTTTAATTATTTGACCTATGAAAACACGCGCTACATAACATCACCTTACGACCCACGGGAGCGAAACATTATTAAACAAAATGCAAATTAAATGCAGATGAAACACCGTTGTATTGCTAGTTTTTAATAAAAAAAGCTTATTTTTCGACTATTTTCAGGCAGGTGTGCTGTAAAACACTGTTTGTTTATTTGTGATGAAAAAAGCTTAAGCCTTTGTGACATTGTCACGCCTCTTATTTTATTAAACTCGACTGCTAGACCTGCCTATGGAGATGGGTTGGTGCCTACCGGTCCAGTAGGTTTTAATAAAACGTAGCTTACAGTAAAAGCGCGCATATTGCTGGATTCCGAACAATTCGCACTGTTTTCTGTAATTGTTACAGTCATGTGCAACAGCTCTGGTGAGGTTTGATGAATGGAAAACGATGGTTGACTTGTTTTGTTGAGGATTTTTGAAGGAATAAATAATGGATGCTTTAGGTTCTGTTGTAGTCATCAAGAACTACCTACATAGAGTAACACCAGCCTATTACCGTCCCCCTGCTGAGCAAAGGCCTGTTCTCAAGCAGAGAAGGCACGAGCATTGACCACCACGCTTGCTCAAGGCGGATTGTCGATTTCAGACTTATGTTACTTATTACAAGTTTCCCAACGATTTTCTCATTCGCCGATGTCAGAGATGTCCAAGTTAAACAAACAACTACCTGCCTACTTATGCTATAATTTTAATTTTGTTCTGCAGTTTTTTCACTGGAATTTTGTACTGAATTATACATAAAGTATTTGCAGATGTATTTACGTTCATTAAATACATAGTTTGGATTGATTATGAGTACAACAAACCATTAATAATTAAATAGCAATTAATTTTAATGAATCCAATGTTATTATTTTGAAAACTAAACAGATTCTAACCATATTTAGCCGCATATTTAAAAAGGTTCATGAAAAGAGGATCTGCGGAACCGGGAACGAGAAGCAATTCTGACGTAGTGGTTGTTCTTTTTGGCTTTAAACGTCGCTGGCAGACCATCATGTGAAAAAGTATAGTGTTCACAACATTCGATCTTTTTTTTTATATCGGCGTGTTTATTGATAGATAACAAAGTTTTATTGCCAGTTTCGGGAACAATCAACTATAAACTGTGTTATCATTTTTATATCCACACCTAGCAGTGATGAAGGCGTTATTTCCATAATAAAATGCGAAGATAACTAACATTAGGGGGAACCTTAAAAATAACTGGCACATTTTTTTTTTTAATATGGAAGTCATCAAAGACCTTTGCTTTCCGGGGGCGCGGTATCTCTTTCGAACAACCCGCAGCCCCGGCAGGCATTGGCCCTTACTGGCCCCTTCCAAGTGCTGCATTAAGGCAGTCAAGTCTAAACAATGCCTAATACGGGCGTGATGTTTTGTGTAGTTCATATAGGGACTATGTGTATGGGGGGCCTATGTGCAGCAGTGAAGGTGGCAAACAGCAACGCCTGATGTTAAGTCACCGCTGCCTATGGACATTTTCAACACCAGAGGCATCGTGTGTTGCCGACCCCGTAAAAACCCCATGCTGTCCTACGACAGATAAGATGATGATGATAATGATGATGATAAGGATAATTCGTCGTCCGTAACGTCTACCGTAAATCTAATGTTCCTATAATTAAAATATTGTATTTCTCGTCCATTCTTCGTCTATTTTATTAGAGCCTAGTAAAGCTACGAGGTGCCTCCTGCCCTGTAATTTTCTAAGCCGTTGAGGCGCGGTGCTGTCAACACAGTGTCAACTAGGCACTGTGCTCGGTCCAAGCGGTCAATGCGGTGAGAGGAAGCTCGGCACCTTTATTTAAACGGCCACACCACTGGTGGTGACATCTCTCTGACATTTAATACTAGCTTCTGTCCACGACTTCGTCTGCGTAAAGAGAAATATTTCAAAGACCTAAATTATTCTACGGAAACACAAAATAGGGACAAAAATTATCCCTTGTGTTAAGCTAGCACAAAAATGCTTTGTCTAACTTAACACAAAGCTTAAGTGGCTGAACGGAATTAAATTAAATTTGGCGAAATTTTAAACTTGAGCTAATTCCTTTCAGCTGACTAATCGTGAAAGAGTAGCAAACATTCATCTACTCATTCAGCCACACTCACAAACTTTCAAGTTTTATAACAGTACGTTTATAAACAAGTACATTGGTACACCTGTGCCTAACCCTTCAGAGAATACAGGCGTGATGCTCCGTCTGTAAACAAGTCTAGATATTAGTACCCTTACTCTATCCTCAAAACATCGAGTTTAATTACTTATTGAACAAAATATTCCCTTTAGGACCTAATAGGAGTAGATTTACAAATAGTTTAGCTAAAGCTTTTCAACTCCATGTACCTAATATTGTAGATTGGTTTTGTTTTGTCTACTTCAAAGTGTTATGACATTGCTGTCTACAAAAGGGCCAAAAGGGGCAAAGGGTTGCCTAGAAGAAATCTGGCGAATCCAATAATAAATTTAATTTTAGCTACGTTTTACACGACTGGCTTTCGATAGAAAGCTTGCCGGACATTGCAAGGTTTTACAGACACATTTTGAACGACAATTTTCTTCGACAGCCCGGCCATCGGACCAATAGGATGTTGAAAGATCTCGCACATTATTACTTTTGAAATGTTTCTAGTGTATAAAAGGCTTTATTTTCTGTTTTATTGGGGTTCAAGCAAATAGAAAAGTATTTAAACAATTTTAATTCACTTATTGAAAATTATTGTTTAACAACGCCTGTTCTTGTCTTAACAAAATCGATTTCAGAAGTGAACAATAAGAAGCAATTACATTGCTTCGTATTCAAAATCATCACAACGATGAAAAGCATTTATCTGAAATATGCGAGAAATTGAATATAGAGAGATGAAGGAAGAGGAAGGCATCTACTCAATGGGTAGATCAAATATTGCAACCATATTTCTTTCTTAATAAAAAGTTTCCTCGCACTTGGAGGACCCATCGATAGCTAGTTGGTCAATACCATAACCGGTCAGAAGGACCCAACAAGTTCTAGTTCTTCAGAACTTTGGAGTGGTTGCACGAAAGGGTTCGGGAAATTTTCCTTCAACAATCTGCAAATATGGACTTGGGACTTGAAGGTTGGAAATAATTTTATTTCCTCCGTCGTTTTATTTCCAGTTCTGGTTTACCGAAAGGTGACTGTCTGTCAGCGAACTGTTACCTCATGAACCGTGATAGGTAGAGAGTGGAAATTTTCTCAGAAGTGTAACGTGTATATCCAATGGCGCTATTACAAAAATAAAATAAACACATAAGCTAACATACCATCACCCACTGAGGGCCGATGCCTGCCGGGGCTGCGGGTTGTTCGAAAGAGATACCGCGCCTCCGGAACGCAAAGGGCACATGAAGGAACATAGACGAGTTTTAGTCAGTAAAAGTCTGACACTCCCCCCCGTCCCGCCCAGGGCGGAGGAAGTTATTTGATGATTTCCCGTCTATAAAAAAAAACATACCATCACGCCTGTACTCCCCGAAAAGCTAGGCAGATGGTGTACCAATGTACACAAACAGTTCGCCTATATGTTAAGTTACAAGGCGAGCCTATTGCCACTAACCGGGCACAAACCCTAACTCCAAACTGCTACTGAGAATTTCATAGAAAACCCTAATAACGCTATGCTTTTTGACGCTCCAGTAGTAATTATTTTTAAAAACAAAAAATAATATTCAGATTGATGTAAGATTAGAATTTTCTTTAAAATTAAAACGCAAATGAAACTGAAGCTCAGATTTTTTCCGTATCAAAATGTTCTTCTAACTAAGTAATTAGTCGTCAATGGTTTTTACCTCAAAGCAAGTCAAGGCAAGGGCGTTGCAGTGCAGTATCATTATAATATACGGCGGAAGACATTGAAGCACAATCTTTTAGCATGAATTCAATTCGTAGTAATGCATTTATGAGTAAGAAAAATGATAATTATATATAATATATATATAAAATATACCATCACGCCTGTATTCCCCGAAAGGTTAGGCAGAGGTGTACCAATGTACACCTACAGTTCGCCGGTATATTTAGGTCCCATGTAATAGGGGGCGAGCCTATTGCCATTAACCGGGCACATATCCAAACTCCGAGCTACTACTGAGAATTTCATAGAAAAACCCAACAACACTTTGCTCGACCTAGGAATCGAACCCAGGACCTCTAGCGTAGCAATCGGAAAAATGTCTGAAAAATTATGATTTGGATTTTCATGACCTTGCAGTGTTCGCGACTTAAAAAGTCACCTGAGTGGTCGCGCGGCTACATTTATGTATGTAGCCCAATTTGATTTGTCGTTTTTTAAATGAAATTCAATTGTATTATTATTTTCTTATTAAAATATGACAAATTAACTCTTCCTAAATAAAATTAAAACAAAAAACAAACATCAATCTTGACCGGTCTTGTTTAAATCACCTATGAAAAAAAAAAGTACGTAAAAAGCCATGTCAGTTTAAAAAACCATGGGCTATATAACTATGTACCCCGCGCAACCACTGCAGAGTTAATTAGGTACTTATATTTTGTACGCCATAAAGGCAAAACATGACATCTCGCATTTATGTATACTCATATTTTAGCAAAATAAATATCTTGTATAAACATGCACTTATATTTCTTTCCAAGTTTATCTTGGACATCTCTGACATCAGTGAAGAGGAACATCGTGAGGAAACCTGGATATATAATTGATATAGGTCTGTAATCACCAATCCGTTTTGAGCAAGAGTGGTGATCAATGCTAGTGCCTTCTCTGTGCAAGAAGAGGCATTTGCCCTGCACGCATAAGCTAGTACCTATATATTTTTTAAATGTGACGTATAACTTTAGCCCTTTGTTTCTAAAATCGTGACGAATACATTGTCGAGTTGTACGTCAATGTAGACCTGAAATGAATACTTTGCCATTTTATTTAACTGTGCATTCCCATTGGCCAATGTAAATTGTGACGTCAGCAAAAAAGGATATTAGTACCCCGATAGCGCACAAGTTTCGTGTTCTCTATTATCTCATCAGTACTAAATTCAGACATTGAAATAAATACGAGCCAAAAAAGGCTCGGTTTGACCTTGAAGACACTGTTGTCGCACTACAGCAAGGCTGTACGGGTCAAAACGGCCGAGCAAACTACAAAATTATCGGGTGTTTTGACCTTGAAAACATGTTAATATTTTCACGCAATCTTGCACTGTACGGACCCTGAATACGGCAGGCTGGGCGGTGTATCTTTAATGTTCATCTATATTAAGTGAGTTGAACAATAAAAATATCAGTGCTGGCACGGTGCCAAGGTGGGAATGTTTTACCCTTGCACCCGTAAACCTTTCTGTCAAGGGCGCTATTGTAAACAGATTAAACTGTACACTTCACACTTGGTTGCTGTGAAATAAAGTTCTTTTATCGTCACGATTTTTATTAGGTCGTAGTTTTTTGTAAAGGGTTGGGGAGGCACTTATGTATAGTTGCGTTAGCGTATGTATTTCAGAATAATGTCCCAAAGAATTCGATTTCAAGGTTTCTTTTTAGTCGCGTTGTGTGATTTTTAGTAGGGGCAAAACATATTGGTAGTTAGTTTTCACTTCTGCCTGGAGTCCCCACTTTTTTAATTATAGGTAACTTCACTGAAGTCCTACATGTTTTTCTTTATTATTGTTTTTATTTAATAAGTTTTATGTAAATAAACCATTTATCCGATTGAGATGACAATTTTTTAACGGCTTAAGAACTCTTCAAATATTGTAATCCTTACTAATATTATAAATGCGAAAGTAACTCTGTCTGTCTGTCTGTCTCTTCTTCACGCCTAAACCACTGAACCGATTTCAATGAAATTTGGTACAGATATAGTCTGGGACCCGAGAAAGGACATAGGATAGTTTTCATCCCGGAAATCCCCCGGGAACGGCAACTATTAATCCACGCGGACGAAATCGCGGGCAAAAGCTAGTTACTTATAATTGGAAAAAACTTTGCTTAAGTTTTGATTTCTAGTAGTATTATAAGGAGATGATTCCAACTGCAACATTCACTATCATCGGCATTGGCAGTGTAAAATTGGACATAGAACCCACCATAACGCTGTCCCCGCACGTCAAACAATGGACGAGCGATTTTTTTGTCGGTGAGATTGGAACACATGAATTCTAATATACCAACGCATAAGTCCTACAAAAAATCGGTCCTCGAAACTATAGATTTATTGGACGACCCAAAAATCGGTCCAACAAGAAGTCAGACGAGCGGAGGTTCTTATTACGACTTTTATTAATTCAGCGCCACCAACGCAAAGTTGCCACACTTAATATTACGTACTCCAGTAATTTGACAAACGACGTTCATAATTGAGACACCAACGTTTCGCAGGGTTGCCATTAAAATGAAACATTAATTGGGGTATTAAAAACCTAATGTAGTAACACGTTCATAATTATGATGTGTTGACATGTACTCGTATCATCTTAATTAACTAGCTTCTGTTCGCGACTTCCTCTGCGTGGTTTTTTTTTAAGTTACGCCTTTGGTTACTGCTTCGTGGATTGTAGCGTGATGTTTTGTAGCCTTTACTATTCCTCATAAATATTTGGCTATCATATAAAAAAAGATTTTTTCTACTTCGACTGAAACAAAACATCGTAAGCATTCTGCTCATACCTATTTACGAATGGTTTGTGAGGATGGATAGATGTTTGTTACTCTTTCACGCTTAAACGGCTGAACGGATCTGAATGAAACTGTGAGATAGATTGTTGTGTGTTGTGTAGAATAACACTTAGAATACTTTTTATTCCGGAAAAATGTACGGGTCCCGTGGGATAATATTTAAAATTTGACGCGGACTAAAGGCGCGGATACACATGCCAGTAAATCGGAAAAGTAGCTGGCATGAAAGTTACTGGCATGTACGAGTAACTGGCACAATGCGGATACATTTGCAAGTAATACTGGCATGCAAGTTGTGCCTTTGCATGCCAGTATCACCATCGCGTATACACAGTTCAGTTCACACGTGTCAGTTAAGCAACCCCCCGCGTCCCCTCCCTCAACGGGCATGCAAGTAAATCAAATGTTGTGCTAGCTACTTATATGCCAGTTACAGGCATGCCAGTTAGCGTATACATATGACAGTAGCTGGCACATGCAAGGAGCTGGTATACTAGTGTGCAAGCTACGGGCGTGTGTATCCCCAGCTTAAGTCGCAGGCGGATACCTAGTTTATTATATTAATATTTCACATAAAGTGGTTATACACTTGCGAATGCCAGTCTCATCTTTTGGAAGTGCATTTAAATATTATGAATAACTAAGTTTTACGTAGCTACGTCTGGTTACTGCTCCGCTCTCGTGTGGCGTAGCGTGATGTTAAAAAGCCTTTGACACTCACAAATAAAGTGGCTTTCTTTGGGTAAAGGATTTTCAGAATCAGTTCAGTGGATCCAGAGTTACCCCCTACAACCTCACCAACTTTACCTCTTTATAATATCAGTATAGATTAGCATTTAAAAAAATCTATATCCATTTAAAATTTCCTCAATAACATCAAAATTCAAACAATAAACGATAGACTAGAACGCGTTAACCAGAAAACAAGTAGCATCATACGCTTCATGAAGCGGATGGCCCTTCATTAGAGTGCCGCCACTCGTCGGAAAGCGCTGTAATCTCGCTCGTTCACTAGGCGGTGTTGATGTAAAGCGATGTAAGCGCTGCCTCCACGGTGGTGTTATTGTCGGAAAGGAATTCTGTCACGTGTTCCTTTATTATGAAAAGTTAGAATACCTTGTGTTTTGTGTTGTTCTTTTGTTTTTTATTAACGAGTATGTTATTGGAATGCTGGTATTATAATACTAGCTTCTGGTTGGTAGGTGATTTTTTCCGTTTTAAGCTACGTCATTGGTTACTGTTCCGCTCTCTTGGGTTATAGTGGGATGTTATACAATTCCTTATGATTTTGGCTATCTTATACAAAAATATTTTTCCAATTCGACTGGTACTTCCAGAGATTAGCGTGATTAAATAAACGAAAATCTTTTTAGCTTTATTATATTTGTATTGATGTACGTCGTGTCTGAGCGGACGCTAAAAGTTGCTTAACATAGTGTTAAAAAAGAAAAAGAAAAGTGAATAACAGTTTTCTTATCATTAATTTAATAATGACAAGGTTGTCGAAAAATCAATGTAGCAATGAATGAGATATTTTTAATAATAAAATAATGTAATACCTTTCTCATTAAACTTAAAAAAACATTATTTACTTTGCATCTATTTTGTAAAAATATTAGTACTGGTATATTACTCATGCGTCTGAGTTTTTCTTCTACATTTTTGTGTGCAAACAAAATATTATCAGTTCAATTACTATTGCTTAGTGGCAAAATCTAAACTAATTTCAATATCAGTATCGCTCGTACAGGCTTAGCGATTAAGTAAAAAATCCTCTGCCTGCCTCCTGTGTACGAAATATCGCTGTATCCTTACACTAGGGAACACAAATCTAACCACAAAAAAAAAACAATTCTTTCCAAATGATATCACAAAAGAATAAATCTCGATGATTCCTCATAAAACTCCAGTTATCACTCATTGCTTGTTGATTCTTTCCCCCACTTCGATAGGCCTATCCCAAACTTGCTGTCTAATCGAAAGGTATTCAACAAGTAAACTAACAATGATGGATAGGCTAGTTTACTTCGAGCTTCGTGCCTCTGCAAGTAATGGGCTACCTATCTTCTGAATGGGGACTGAGGGATAACAGGTGGATAGGATTTGTGGATTAGACGGGGGATCTTTGTTTCCTATAGGAAAATACCGATTGGATAAATAAATAAATAAAAAATAAATAGATGAAGGATAGAGAGAAGGGATTTATATGGCATGGGAGTGGCAACTAATAGTATATTAATCTATGGTGGCAACACGGGACACCCTAGAAGGACCTACCCTGTCCTTATTGGTAAGGTTCTAACTGCCTCGTCAGCCTTGTGGATCTGAGCACGACTGCTACGCTAGAGGTCCTGGGTTCGATTCCCAGGTGGAGCAAAAAGTGTTATTGGGTTTTTCTATGTAATTCTTAGTAGCAGCTTGGAGTTTGGATTTGTGCCCGGTTAAGTGGCAATAGGCTCGCCCCCTATTACATGGGACTTAAATATACCGGCGAACTGTGGGTGTACATTAGTACACCTCTGCCTAACCCTTCGGGAAATACAGGCGTGATGGTATATATCTTCAGAAAGGTCGGGTGCGCAGTACTCGTAACCGACATGCTTGTATGACCAGATGTATGAACGTGTAAAAGGCGAAAGGAGTATGTGTTCTGTGATTTCTGCCTACACCCATGTGAATAAGGCGCGAGTTTATGTATGTATGTAAAAAATAAATAATACCAGCCCAATATTGTCCCACTGCGTAGAAAAGGCCTCCTCACAATCAGAGAAGGTATGTACGAGCTTTGACCATCACGATTGGCTGCAGCGCTGCGTGTCGCGGTTTCGATTCCTGTACGGAACAAATATTTGTATGGCCTACAGATGGATGTTCCAGGTCTGGCTGTTTGTGTATATGAGTTTATATGTTTGAACACGCACACACGATACAGGAGAAATTTCTAGTGTGGAGAAACGGTTTGTCTTTTGAAAAAAAAAATGATTTAAAAAGAAAGGTTTCCTCACTATATTTTTCATCACCCATGTTAGTGATGTCCAAGATAAACTTAGAAAGTACTTAGTAATTGGAAACACACCCAGTGGTGTGGCCCAGTGGTTAAGGCACCGGAATATTATCTAAACCACTGGGCTACCACAACATTGAAACAGTAATATCTTTTTCAAATATCCTCTGTGTTAAGCCAGATCAATATCTTCATGTGTGCCAAATTTCAGCTAATGCCGTTTAGCCGTTCAAGCGTGAAAGAGTGGCAAACTTCCATCTATCCATCCTCCGAACTATCACGTTTATAATACTTGTGAGATTGTTGAAAGTAATTTGCAACCTCGATCGGTCTGGAGTACTCACCTCTCTCGCTTGAATAATTTACCATCCCATCGTGCACTTTCTATGCATTTTTCTTAATTAGTTAGTTTCCTCTTTCAGAACCTTTGACTTGGTTTCATTTTGAATCCTTCGCTGACGTTTTAAATATGGAACGTGAAGCTTTAGAAATGGCACCTAGCTTCAGTAATATTACTTAGAATTTCAAAGCCGTAATTAGTGTCAGACATTTTCTTATGTCCCTATTTAAAAATAGTTCTGAATGGAAAACGCAGACAGGTTTCTTATTAACATGGACTTAGAATACATTAATTATAAATATTAATATCCATTATGTATTAGCTTCGTAGTCCTGGCAAGGCTAGAAAGCTTTTGGTTCTTTTTTAAAATTTCTCCTGTTTTGTAGGTGCATTTACAAACTCATAAAGTCACATACACAAACAGTTAGACCAGAACAACTATCTGTAGGTCATACAAATATTTGTTCCGTGCGAGAATCGAACGTTGCACAAGCAATACAGCTGCCAATCGCTCAGACAATTTGGTTACTTAGTCTATTTGATATTCGAGTGATGCAAAGTACATTATACACATGTTTACTAACAAAAAAAAATATGTTGAAATAACTTGACTCAATTAAGCAACTTCCTAAAATATTAAGCTTAGTTCAGAACTAACCCACGATCTCTCAATAACTAAATTATTTAGGTCAAACTATTGCAGTATGCCGAATGTGTAACATTACCTACTATCCAGCAGTGCATATCAAAAACCTTTGCTTAAAATTGATCAAATTAATCAGCGTTGAATATCGAAAATCAATTATGATGAAATATTTGGACGTAGGTATGTTGTATCCTACTTTTCCTACTAATATTTTAAATGCGAAAGTATGTGAGGGTCGATGGATGTTAGTTACTAAAAAAAAAAAAATATACCATCACGCCTGTATTCTCCGAAGGGTTAGGCAGAGGAGGCTGTTGGTGTACCAATGTACACCAACAGTTCGCCGGTATATTTAGGTCCCATGTAATAGGGGGCGAGCCTATTGCCATTAACCGGGCACAAATCCAAACTCCGAGCTGCTACTGGGAATTTCATAGAAAAACCCAATAACACTTTTGCTCGACCTGGGAATCGAACCCACAGCAGTCGCACTTGCGACCACGAGACCAACGGGGCAGTTAAAGACGGGAAGTCATCAAATAATTTCCCCCGCCCATAGTGTCAGACTTTTACTGACTAAAACCCGTCTATGTTCCTTCATGTGCCCTTTGCGTTCCGGGGGCGCGGTATCTCTTTCGAACAACCCGCAGCAAGCCTTTGCCCTGCAGTGGAACAATGGGCTGGTATTATTATTATATGTTCCAATGGCACATAATATGTTTAATTTCAAACTTATTACACTTTCTTTACTTACTTAAGATATTAAATTCAACGTTAACTTGGAGTATAAACTTAGACGAACTTTGAAGTTTGTCCAAGAACTTAGTCCTGAAACGTCGAACTTACTATAGCGCTTACAGGACGGATAAGCTTGAATTATCATAAAAAGGAGAGTGTCTACAACGCAGGCCCGAATTAAAATAATTTATTTTATAAGATAAAATTTAAGCAAACCACAGCAAATCTAGCAGCCATGATAAATACCTACTAAAGGAGCTTTCTTAAATGCAAACTTAACTTAAACCTATTTATTTATTATACGATTATAAATCACCTAAGCACAAAATTTATAAACGATAACTAAATTACAAAGTATGTACAAATAATGAAATAAGTAAAAAGTAAAGAAAAGGAAGGCTCACAATTATGGCATTAAAAAAACTCATCCGCATCGCTTTGATGTTACACACATACAACAAAAGAAATTATTAAGCCCTTCTTAGTCGAATACAATTTTTGAATTTCGATTTATCTATACTAATATTATAAAGCTAAAGAGTTTGTTTGTTTGAACGCGCTAATCTCAGGGACTACTGGTTGGAATTGGAAAATTCTTTTAGTGTTGGATAGTCCATTTCTTGAGGAAGGCTATAGGCTATGTAACATCACGCTACGACCAACAGGTGCTGAACAGCGAGGGTGAAACCGCGGGGAACAGCCAGTATATTATAAGAAAAATGTACCTAACTTCTCGACTAGCACTTTGAACAAAAGCTAACCAGCAAAGAATTATAAACGTTATAAGCAGAAAAGTCGTAATAGAAAAAGCAGTACTTCCCTTGAAGGTGGCTATTTTCCGTCGGTCCGTTGAAATTGTATTGAATAAGACCCTCTCTTGAAATATTAGTATTTATGTTTTCTCTTTTCAAGCACTTTCCTGGGTCTTAAGAAAATACGTTTTAAAAGACGCTGGCAGTTATTACAAATGTTATTTATTTTAAATTTTCTTTGAAGTACTCTATTCTGTTGGAAATATTATATGAATTGAAGACGTCACGTTTTATTATGTTTGTTCGGGTGAGGACAAAAGTGGAAAACAATTCTATTTTCTAAAAGTTTCTTTTTCTAAAAAACGTTGCTCGACTATTGGATTTTCTCTTTTATCGTGTGTGCACTCACAAACAACCGGACACTTGAAGTAAGCTTTGGGTTTGGGTGGGATCGAGTCACCGTACATTAGTCGAACAACTAAGAAACAGTAACAAAGTTAACCTTATAAACAGTGATAGAATAGAATTTATGCATTTATTTGTCAGAATATTGTACAAAGCTGTTATATAGATTATGTATTACGATCATAATATTGTGCCGTTTCCGGCGTACATATATGGTTTGTAAAATTATGGGTCATCATTACATTAAAATTAAATTAATAATTACAGAATTAAAATCACAAATAATTTCAATAAATTGCACAATAGTTTTAAATGAGACTATTTATACAGTCAAAATTCAATGAAGTCAAGGATAAAATCTGATGATAACTTACAGCTGAGTGTAGGTACAGTGATAACTTACAGCTAACAAAAATAGTTATGTTATATTTTTTGAGCTTTCACTTAAAATCGCGTTTAATACCTTCGCGTCGAATATCCTCCGGCAGACTATTTAACTTATCACCTCGCTTGCTCAAAGCGGATTGGCGATTTCAGACTTATATTAAATTTGTTATAAATCCAGATTTCTTCACGACGTTTTCCTTAACCGATGTCTGTTATGTCTAAGGTAAAATCAGAATATAGTACTTTCAAACGTGTTGCCGAGCAGTATTTAGCGATTTAACAAAATAAAATAAATTAAACCCAACGCTTACCTAAATAAAGTTAATTGCTAATTTCATCACTTTTTTGAAAGAGACACCACAATTTGCCGAATTCACATAGATACTATGATACTATTTAATATTGAAGATTATATACCCAGTGAATTTTATATCATGCACTAACCAGAACACGAACCCGCAACGTGCCACAAAAAAATCATCCAATAAACCAACTCGATCGAATGTAGGACACCTAACAAGAATGAACACCAAAATTCTGATAACAGATCGAAATGGCGGTGGGTACGATAATAAAGTCACGATTCGCGAACGGAATAAAATATATCACACGTTTATTTTTTTTTACTGTTCTCGGATCACGATTCTCGTTAAATTTTTCGTAGTTCAACAATCCCTGAGGATTGTAATTTGACTGAAGCAACAGCTGCTATAGTTTCCACCCTCAATTTTTTTCTGCTATTTCTGTGGTAGATTTTGATGAAAATTTTATCTGAAAAATTTTGTTGGCTTTATGTGGATAGTAATACACTCCGTATTACGTACAGCCACATCGAACTACCTTGTAATCTCCGAAAGACGGAGTGCATGGCTAATGAGATTGTAGAAAAACATAATTTAGGAAAAATAATGTTTAAATTATAAATATAATTAGGTATCTAGGTGATTTGGTAATTTGAATTTGGGTATAATTCCGACAACAGGAACAAAGCCACATTAAAATTTATTGTATTTTGTGAAGTAATTGTAATAGTTAGTTGGATATTTATCACTGATTAATTTTAAATATACATTGAAAGTAATTATTTTACTAGATTAAGCTATGATGAGGCTGACGTACCTTAGTAAAAGCCTTTAAATAAATAAAGATAAAAAAAAGTTTTACATAATTATATAAACTCACGCGTTTGTTTGACGTTTTTAAATTAATAATTGTGGGTTGGCTCGGTTTGGTTGTGCTCTATTTAAAAAGATATTGAAGTGTTATGTCTATGAAGAACCAATAAACATACCTACTTTGTTCTTTGAAAGCAACGTTCAGAACTCGTTTCATATAAATAATTATAGTAAAAGAATCAACCGTTCAACAAAGTAAGTCAATTTCTTAATGGTCGCAATAGTAAGTTGTGATGTAAGTACGTTGCGAGTTCCCTCTGGCAACGAGTATTTCAAAAGGCTTGGCTCTGTTACTATGTCTATTCTGAAATATCGTTCAATAAATACTAGCAATTTATGAACACGATTCTGTGGGTACAGGGATTTTTTTTTTGTCTTTATTTCGTTACGTTATCATACCGCAACTAAGGCCAAGAACTTATTTGATAGAACGAAAATTAATTTGTAAATAATTAACCTCTAAACAAACCTTTTATAATAATTAAATCACAAAGTATGTACAATTTAGAACAGACAAAAAATACGGAATCAAAAAAGTAGCTTCAATCCCAAACGGATCAAACATAACGCTTCCAAAAATAATTTATACACCAGTTTTCTGACTTAGGTCAACTGCCTCGTTAGCCTAGTGGTCCTGAGCACGACTGCTACGCTAGAGGTCCTGGGTTCGATTCTCAGGTCGGGCAAAAAGTGTTATTGGGTTTTTCGATGAAATTCTCAGTAGCAGCTCGGAGTTTGGATTTGTGCCCGGTTAATGGCAATAGGCTCGCCCCCTATTACATGGGACCCAAATATACTGGCGAACTGTGGGTGTACATTGGTACACCTCTGCCTCTGCCCTTCTGGGAATACAGGCGTGATGGTATATTTTTTAAAATATTTTTTATGACTTAGGTAACCTACTAATGATATCAAGAATTGTGTTAAATATCTAGTTACGAGTATAATGTTGAATAATCAGCTAGAAGCCGACTCGAGACAGTACGTCTTAACTAAGGCCTAATTAAGAAATTAATTTGTGAATAATTAACCTTTAAATAAACCTTATAAAATTATTATATAACAAAGTACTTACAATTCAAAAAAAGAAACGAAAGGGCAGCTCATAGGCCTTAGCCTTTTCCCAACTGAGTTGGGGTCGGCTTTCAGTCTATCTGGATGCAGCTGAATACCAGTGTTTTACATGGAGCGACTGCCTATCGGACCTCCACAACCTAGTAACTGGGCAACACAATACCTCTTGGTTAGACTGGTTGTCAGATTTCTTGGCTTCTGACTATCCGTAACCACTGTCAAAAACCTACGAATGACAGCCGGGACCAACGGCTTTACGTGCTTTCCGAGGCACGGGGTTGTCACACCAACAACTTCCAAACTCCAGGCTGCTACTGAGAAATTCCTAATGGAAAAACCCAATAACACTTTTTTGCCCGACCTGGGGGAATCGAACCCGGGACCCCATGCTCATCAGTCGCACATTGCGACCACGAGACCATCAACGGGGCAGTCGCACATTGCGACCACGAGACCATCAACGGGGCAGTCGCACATTGCGACCACGAGACCAACGGGGCAGTCATAGGACATCAAATAAGTAGTGTTTAAATTCCAAACGGCTCAAATACACCGCTCCCAAGAGTAGCTTATACATAAGCTTTCTAACTTACCTAGGTAACCTAATAATGATATCAAGAATTATGTTATTTTAAGTAATACGAGTAATTAAGTTCTGTACTAAGTTTAACGTTTTTTGAGCTTAACAAGACATTATTTCTTTGCGAAGGAATCACAGACCAATTTTAGCAAGTTACACGTGTTTGACACACCTATTGACACATTTTTTGTTCGACAAACACGAGCCAGGGATTTGCTATTCTTGTAAACAGAAATACATGATCTTCTTAGCGTATTGATGGCAAATATAGATGTTAAATAATATTATTTTGTCACTGTTTAGGCTTTCGTATATAAGGTTGAAAGTTAAGCTAATTTTCATCATAATCATCATCGTATCAGCGACAGGACGTCCTCTGCTGGACTAAGCTTAGCAATAGCTTTTCCAATAGAACCGGTTGGAAGCGACCTGCATCCAGCGTTATCCTGCGGCCTTAATCAGGTCATCCGTGCACCTTTAACTTATAGTAAATTCAGAGAATTGTCCAAACGATTCGTTGACCCTTCTCGTGACCTAAGGGTTAGCTATTACATAGGCCAGAGGCTTAGCATTGCCATCAAACATGGCAATGACGCCAGTCTTTTGCGTACATTTCTAGTTGATGCCATATAGTTTTAGTTTCTTTTTTGTATTATTTTATTCAGATTTATTTAGATTTATTACCACCAACCTATTATTGTCATACAACAGAAAGAAAGCCTCTAATCAAGGACTTAAATCCGTGATAATACCGATACAATGATTTGAGGTTTCTTAATTACGGTGTAACCAATATACAAGTACGATTGAGAGCCGAGTAAATTGCGCGGTTAACGATTAGCGGTAACTAATTTGTAGTATATTAACAGAAATAGTTTGAAACAGTCTTATGTACAGTTATGAGAATAAACATGTACAGGCAGCAAAAGAGATAAGTAACTAGGGCCGCCTAATGAAATCAAAGTTTTACAAAAACCGATAGAAGTTTTTAGGCCTAATGGTTAAGGAATCCGCCTCTCATGCACGAGGTTGTAAGTTCGCAACCGGGCCCGGGTAAGTACCAATGTGAGTTTGTCTAATTCATAAGTATGTACTTTCTAAGTTTATCTTGGTCATCACTGACATTAGTAACCATGTCAGAGCCCTTGAGGCGGTTTAAACGTGTAGTTACCGCGAAGACTTGTTTCTTACCACAAATATCTGTAGAGTTGTGAGAAACGCACATTTTAATAGGAAATGGAATTCCGAAACAACTAATTATTTCTCTGAGTAACATATTTGATGAAATATTTTAAATGTAAGAGTGAAATGATTTATTATATTCTGTTAAAAATCAAATAAACATTCTTCATTTAATCGCAGCTCTTAGTATGTGTTGTAAACGAACGAATGTTTAATTTTTTAATCTGAAAACTACAAATATTATTCCTTTATTGTGAATAAACAAGCCAATCCCTGGAACGCCCAGACATATTAGAAAAAATGAGATTCATTGTATATGACATCATGCTATGACACACGAGAGCAAAGCAGTAACCAAAGACTTAACTTAACGGGGGTGAAAAAAATCTTATTGTATTTAAAGGAACAAGAAAACTAGACAAGGGTATCAGGGGCATTGCCAGCACAAGATAGTGTCAAGAAGGGAATTATATAAAATACATACATACATACATACAATAACGCCTATATTCCCTGAAGGCTTAGGCAGACGTGTATAAATGTACACACACAGTCCGCCGAAATGTTTAGGCCCCATGTAATAGGGGTGAGCCTGTTGCTATCAACCGGGCACTAATCCTAACTCCGAGCTGCAACTGAGAATTTAATAGAAAATCCCAATAACATTGCTCGACCTAGGAATCCAAGCCAAGACCTGTTAAGTGTAGCAGTCGCGCTTAGGACCACTAGACTAGTATAAAATTTTTGTATTAAACTTTGCATAAATTAACTGAAAGGAAATGACGTGCTTGCAGATAGCTCATATTATAAGGCACATTATAAGTAACTATCATAAGACTGCCTACTTTTATTTTAGAAAATAGGCTACGCCGTGACTTCGTTCACGCGATCGAAGTTACAGCAATACCTAAGTTAGTATATTATTATGACTGAAATCCATTAATTGACCAGCTTTATTAAAACACGATTGGCTGCACCAAAATTAATTAATAATCAAGTATTTCACTCGAAACATCTCCGCGTCAACCTCAGTAGTACATTTAATTAATATTTCGGCCAAAACTTCGAGCGTCATCGGTAAATGCACGTAGATAGACGTTTTAATTGCAAATATTCTTGTTTGGACACCAATTATTGGGTAAATATCAACGACGAAAATTAATTAAGCGAAATGCAAAAATTAAAAAATACTGCGTAAATGGTGCAGTATTGCATCCTCGTTAAATTCAAAGAGGTAATACATATATATCATCACGCCTATATTCCCTAAGGGGTTAGGCTATTTATTTATAATGTTAGGTATTGGGAATGTTGGGGATTTTCAGCCCATCTCAAGCTCACTTCAGCAAAGGAGATTTTTGCAGAATAGTACTACTAACTCGAGTTAGTAAAATTCTTGAAATTTTAAGGCCACGATTGCAAACTTTTTACTTGATCTAAGCACAAGATATGTGCTCATTTACCAGAGTGCACAAGTTGTAAGAGTACAAAACTTTCACGAAAAAGAAACAGTCGTATTCAGAATGCCTTTCATTTTTATTTTTGAGACTTTGGAAACTAAAATAAAATACTTTTAAACTTTTTCAATCGGTGCTGGCCTTTTTAGGATTCTGTAGCTCGAAAGGCAAAAACAGAACCTCTATAGGATCACTTTGTCTGTCTGTCCGTCCGTCTGTCAAGACCCTTTTTCTCAGGAACGCGTGGAGGTATCAAGCTGGAATTTATACCAAATTCTCAGGTCTACTGTCGCTTCGAGCTGTGAATATCAAACTTCTAAGCAAAAGATACAGATGTTTATGCCGCAAACCGCAAATTTTCGACACTCGCAAGGGAGTCAAAACCTACAGGATACTTCTCGTGAACTTACTCGTAAAATCAAAAAATTAAAATCTTAAAATTTGGTACGAAGCAAAATAGCACAGGTAAAGGAAAAAATGCGAATACCACCTAGTTACACCATATAATAAAAATAGAACTTTACAATTTTATACACATGATAATAATATAGCTGTTTTTGATGTATGTTATATATGTATGTTATATGACAATACATGATTAAACAGTTGTTCGACGTCGGTCGAATGTTAACCCTCAAGGCTTTGTTTCTCGGCTCCATGACGCCGTGACGCATGACAAGAATGCTTACTCACATGTACAATGGCTTTATTAGCCATCCCACATGGTTCAATGACGCATAAGTATCAAGTCGGCGCGTCATTTTTAACCCCTAACAAAAAAAGTTGATGTACTGAAAGCCATTGTTTGCCAGTACATAATATAAACCGATTTAAGTATGTATTAGGGTGAGGCCAAACGAGCGTAATTTTGTGACTCGTGAGTCGCAGCAGAATTTCTGTCGAGTAATTTACTTTCTACTGAAACTGACAACTCATTTTGAGTCGCCGTGTGAACGAAACAGCCCCCCTAGCCAAGTCGCAAACGATAATCGTAAACGCTCGGCAGATACCAATAGATTTTAAACTTTATACTCCAGAGCCTTAAGTTAAAAATCTATTAAAGATTTCTAAGCGTTAGCGACTGGAAAGAATGAAAACGCTATGCAATCTTCACTAGATCTTCAACTTAAAACCAAGCACATAAAGTTGAAGACCTATTAAAGCCTACTCAGCGTTTGCGTTTATCGTTTGTTACATGGCTACAGGCCCAGGAGTTTTGTATGAAATCGAGTGTAGCAGAAAATAACGCGACAGAAATTCTGCGACTGACGACTCACAATTTGACGCTCGTTTGGCGCCACCCTAAGCCGCACAATATCTCATAAAAACTTACAAGTCTAAAAAAGTATACCGAGTTTTATTAGTCTTGATACTTATAGTTAAGTCTAAAAAGTTTAAAGAGTTTTGTAGATAATGAAAAGCGATTTTTAGTAGACCAGCAAGAAAGGTTCAATTTACCTATATAGTTTTTATTAAAATGACATCATAAAATAATTTAAAACTATCGTTGGATAGTATGGCCACAAAAAAATAAAAACTTTACAAGTTTTATGATTGTTTTAATTATGTTTTGCGTGACTGTGCAATTCAGTATTCTAATGGCATTAAAGGAAATAATAATATTATCATGATACAGTCACCGGCTTTCAACTTTATGCCTCTTCCCCCACGATCGAGTTTTTACTGATTTTCAACAGATTTCTTCAACAAATAAAGCTGTCAAAAATCGGTCAAAAAATGAATCGCCTGCGAAGAGCTTTAACACTAAGCGTTTTACCATCACGCCTCTATTCCCCGAAGAGTTAGGCAGAGGTGCACCAATGACACCCACAGATCGCCGATATGTTTTTTAGGTCCATGATAGGTTAATTGCCATTAACCGGGCACAAATCCAAACTCCGAGCTGCTACTAAGAAATTCATAGAAAAACCCAATAACACCTTGCTCGACCTGGGAATCGAACCCAGGACCTGAAGCGTGGCAGTCGTGCTTAGGACCACTAGGCTAACGAGGCAGTTTAAACCAAGCGTTTTCTTTTTAAATAAAAGTCTGTTTTTAAAACATCGTATATTCAAATTTGAAACAATGATGACATCAATACTTGCCACTATGTCGACTTCAAAATTGTAACTTATATTTATTTACAGTACTTGTTTTATTACAGAATACCTACATGAAAGCCTTTATACTGAACATAAAAATTCACGGTGACTGGTTTCAGGAGTCAGGGAGTATATTTGTAAGGCAGTTGTGTTCAGGAAATATATGAACACATCGATGCATAATACACAGATCAAGTATTGTACGAACTCGGACGTAGTACCTCAATTCAAAGGCATTGAAAGCTAGCAGTGATGCAAATAGTAACAATGTTTGCACAAAAGGAAATAACAAATAGAACTATTCTAGAGAGTTTCTCGTAGCTTTATAACTAAAATTTTAACAAATATTGAATCTGTATTATTACTAGCATTTGCCCCCGACTTTGTCCACATCAAATTTGATATGTTATCCCACGGGAACCGTACATTTTTCGGGAATATAAAATATTTTATTAACCCCCGACGCAAAAAGAGGGGTGGTATAAGTTTGACGTGTCTGTCTGTCTTTCTGTGGCATCAAACTGCTGAACGGATGAAGCGATTTCAATTCAGTTTTTTTTTGTGTTAAAGGTGACTTATGTGCGAGTGTTCTTAGACATGTTTGATGAAAATCGGTTGAGCCGTTTAAAAGTTGTGGGGGTGAAAGTGGGGAAGAAAAGCCGAATGTCTGTAAATATACTCGAGTGGCGTCTCAAACTTAACAAAATCGACATTATAATAAGTAGGTACCTATAAAAAGTATAAAATAAAAAATTAAAAAACCCCCAACACAAAAAACCTTAAAAAGTAAAAAAAATAAATAAAAGAAACTCAATCTTAAAGTACCAGAGTATGTATTAATAATTAAAGAAAAAAAAAAATACGTCACGTTGGGGGACCGCTCGGGACGATCGTATCCTAAATGCAACATCGGTCCCCCAACGCGACGTATTTTTTTGAATTATTATGAACAATTGAATTCTGTAAGATGGTGAGTTCGATCGTTTATACAGAAGTACGGTCAATGTAGAAATATTTTACTTATATTCTGCTGTTACTATGAATATTAGTCTTACTAATAACAGTTAGTTATTTGATATCATCACGCTGTGTAAATCTAGACGTCCATTAGGGGCCGCAATGACCTTGGCTGTACATTTTTGACATCCGTCCTCTTGCCTCCAGACAACACAATTTCATGTATAATTAACTAGCTTCTGTCCGCTACTTCGTCCGCGTGGATATTTCTTTGGTTACGGCTCCGCTCCCGTGTGTCGTGGCGTGATTTTATTTAGCCTATGTTAATCAGGGATAACGTAGCATTATAATGGTGAAAGATTTTTTAAAATCAGTCCAATAGTTATTGAGTTTCTTCGTTTCATACATACATACATGCATATTTATCTTTCCTCTATATAGATATGGAATTATAGATATGGATGAAGACTATAACCTAAAAAACTGTCTTGAGAACTATACCAACGTGTAAAGTTTCTCTGTATCATTAGTATAGAGGTACTGGTTTTAATTCAGTTTGCAAATTTTGACCGTAACAAACTAACAAACATTGTAAATTAAATAAACGCAAAGTTTTATTCGACCCAATATAAATAAAATAAAACGAAGTAGCTACCAACACCTAAGAAAGCTTTAATACCAGCCTAATTAATATTATCCCACTACAAGGCCTCTTCTTAAACAGAGAAGGCACGAGCATTGATCACCGAGATTATAAAAAAAAAATACTGAACCTATATAATAAAGTGTGGATCGATGGAAAGGAAGAGGGAGGCCAAAGAAAAGATGGATGGATTGTGTGAAGAATGATATGAAAGAGAAGGGAGTCAGTGATAGTATGACGGCTGACAGGACGACATGGAAGAAGAAAACGTGTTGCACCGACCCCAAGTAACTGGGGATAAGGGCAGGAAGATGATGATGATAATAAAGCTGAAGAGAACAAAAATCAAACGTCCATGTGCAGTTCGAAACGTACTACTCTACTGCAGCAATTCAACAACCAACCCATACATTGTCAGATCTCTAATTTTAATATAGAATTAAGAACTGCCTCGTTGGCCTAGTGGTCCTAAGCACGACTGCGACGCTACAGGTCCTGGGTTCAATTCCCAGGTCGAGCAAAAAGTGATATTGGGTTTTTCTATGAAATTCTCAGTAGCTTCTCGGAGTTTGGATTTGTGCCCGGTTAATGGCAAAAAGCTCGCCCCCTATTACATGGGACGTAAATATACCGGCGAACTGCGGGTGTACGTTGGTACACCTCTGCCTATCCCTTCGGGGAATTCAGTCGTGATGGTATATAAATAATTAAGCAAAAAAGTCACAATAACCTCACTTTACAATGACAATTTCACTCATTATGGAAGAAATGCAAACGCAATAAGTAGTGTAATGAGAGACTATAGTACCCAGTCGCAGTAAGCGGCTAATGCAATTTGTTGCGCCGAAGTAATCCTGTTACACAATGGGCCAAGGTCGGTCGTGTTGCGATATACGAGACGAAGAAAATCTTCTAAGCCCAAAAAGGCAAAGTAAAAGTTGGAGCGATTTTTGTGAGATTGGTTGTGTAGTCGTTTCAGATTTATAATAATAAGAGCCAGAGGTAAGCACCTACTTATATAATACATAAAATACAATCTAAATATCTAAATAACTCAAAGGTGACTGACTGACTGACATAGTGATCTATCAACGCACAGCCCAAACCACTGGACGGATCGGGCTGAAATTTGGCATGCAGGTAGATGTTATGACGTAGGCATCCGCTAAGAAAGCATTTTAATAAATTCTACCCCCAAGGGGACAAAATAAGGGATGAAAGTTTGTATAAATCTTCTTAGATTTTCGACTGATTGAACTGAAATTAAAGATGAATAATAATACTTCTTAACGCGAGCGAAGCCGCGGGCAAAAGCTAGTACTACTCTAAACGTACACACGTCTTTAATTATAAAATCAATTGCCGTGCAATTGTCTCGCACAATATGAAAAACGACTTCAAAGTTTTTTTTTTCTGTTTTCAATACTTTACGTATTAATCATAAACTCACGCCTTTTTCCAAAGTCCATTAATAGATTAGTATATAGTACTCCAAATGTATTCCACGCGCTTTGATGCAACAGCCCACAGTAGTAATTTAAACTTACTAAAAGTAAAAGTCACTGATCGTCGACCGTCGAGCTTCGATTCTTTCGATTCCCCGTCGCTTTAACTTGAGCGATTGCCCGTCTGAAAATTAGCGCAAATCCAAGCCATGATTAGAAAAGTTTTCGCTAAAGTCGCGAGTAAATAGCCTCCACAGCGACACCTGGCGGAAGGTCACGAAATTATACACAAGCGGCTCAAGGCCACCCAAGGCCACGTAAGGCCAGGCCGTAAAAGGGAAAATCTTAGACTTGGGACACTGCCAAAAAGCAGTAATAACATAGCAGAAAACGTTATCTCGGTAGCTTAAATAATATATTATTTGTTTGCCGTGCAGAAAGCAAAATTATTTCATGATTTTCAATGAAGTTGAACCAAATAGAATTCGCGTCGACACCGGGCGGCGCGGCGGGTCAATGGAATATATGGAAGTAGCTCAAGGCCACTCAAGGCCAAGTTAGACCGGTAAAACGGAAAATCGGTGAAGATTTGGACCCTTGCCAAAACAACTGTAATGAGCTTTGAAGTCAGCCGAAAAGATGCTGTGATGCTTACTGAAATAGAGCAGTAAATTAAATGATCCGTGAAATCAAAATGAGACACTTTCCATGAAGTAGTCGGTTTCATCTTTTTTTCTCGATTTTCTTTTGTTTTAGTTGATTTATGTATGTACTCAGTCATTCGTATTTGTTCGTGGTTTATGAAGGAAAATAAACGATCTGTTTGATATTCTTTTTTTTTTATTTATTTACAATATACTAAACATATATTATAAACATTTTATACGTATATAACTGATTTCTATATTTATTTTTATTCGTAGAACCGCATAAAGTTCTAACAAAACTTACTAAAAAAGTTTGAAAAGTTGATACACAACGCAACGCACCAAGCTGCGCCATCTATCATTAAACTAATAAACTACGGCGGCACCCCAGCTTCATAAAAATTCCACTCGAAACCTGGGGGTGGCACCACTGGTGACCACACTGCAATAATCAACGTTGTTGTACAAGCAATAAGGATTAATTTGAAATGCTTGACTGTTTTTATACTTTATTGGGGAAACTTGTGGAAACCTGTTCAAAGGGTGTGAGAAAAGTTTTACTTAATTCTAACCCTCTTACTAATAAACACAGAATAAAGTTATTTCAAGTTTAATGCTTTGAGAATTTATGGTTTTTACTGGTGTAACTTTATTTCGTGTTAATTAGTAAGTGGACAAATGTTTAATGGATTGTTCTTTGGTATAATGGTGGAAATAAATTAACAAAAACATTTATACATTATTTAAACATACTTAGTACGAGTATTATAGAGTTGAAGAGTTTGTTTGGTTGAATTCGCTAATCTCAGGAACTACCTACTGATTCGAATTCAAAGAATATTTTTGTATTGGTTAGTCCTTTTATTGAGGAAGGCTATAGGCTATATAACATCACGCTACGACACTCGGGAGTGGAGCAGTAACTAAAGACTTAATTTTATAATATTTGATTGCTGCTTTTAATAGTAAGGTGAGTTCACAATTAAATCCTGAACAACTTTTTCAGTTTTTTTTTAATCAATTTTTTTCGAAGAATGCTTAGATTCGTATAAAAATGTCTATTAATTTGTATTTAAAATTAACAGATGATAGAGAAGCTTTACTTGGATACTTTATTTTTACGTGATTACAAAATAAATTACTACATTATATTAAATCGTTTGGAAAATTTTGTCGTTGTTGTTGAATAATTATTAAGAATGAATAAAACAGACTTAACCAAAACTTGTTTTTGTACATTAACGTCGGGTTCTAATTTGTTTCTTTTTGGAAAATTAGGAACTGCCTACTGTTAACATTATAACATAAGAACTATTTTAATAAGCATTAAAATAGTTCCTACCTAGTTTATACCTAAAATAAGCATTTTAGGTATAAACAATTCACAGTTTTACTAATTGTTTTATTCTTTTCTTTTCAGGTAAGTAGCCCACTACTTCGCTACACATCCCAATATCGGATAAATGTTATAATCGTAGATAGTCTCGTCTCTAAAAAAAGGTAAGTTTAGACTAATTGAGTTCTGCCAAAACGAGCTAACTCACAATCTTTTAATAATTCAATTAATTAATCTTTTAATTAATTCGGTTAAAATAATTTAATATGCCCGCAGTGTGTTATTTTACTATCCACAAAAAAAATTGAACAAATTGATCACAACACTTATTTCGAAAAATTGGAGATATACTGATGTGGGTTGGCTCATTTTAGCAAAACTTAACCCTATGTGTGCTATGTTAATAAATCATAGGAGGCAGCATCTGCATCGACGAGAAAAATGACCTGGCGAAGAAAGAAGAAAAAGGCATCTAATAAAAAGCATTTGAGTATTTACCAGCTAAAAATATGCGCATCGGCGGTTACCGTTAATTTTTTTTAAAAAAGAACGCCCGACTTTTAATTACATTTCTTATATTCCTATAAACTTTATGACTAACCGACCGACTTCTTGACTATTCAAAATTGCCTGCCAATATGTTAATTGAAATAAATGTTATGACTTTTGACTTTTATTGAAGTAATAGTCTTTTGTTACAAACTTTGCCTCGGTACGATTAATCTTAGACGTTCTTGATGAAAACACGAGAAGTTCCGAAGCGTATATTTTTTCTGGTTTAGTGAGTGTACCTACCTACCTACTGTATTATTTTTTATTATATTGTATTTATGATCTTTTTATTTTTTATTTATTTTGACTATACTGTTTTTATTTTATTTTATTTTTTTAAATTTACTATTAGCTGATTCTTCAGATATTTTAAAAGCAGCAAAGCATAATAATACCCATACACAGTGACTGTATAGGTACTTAGCTTTCTGCACTTCGAATCTACTATTTTACTTATAATAATATACAGTAAAAAAACTTTTACAATTTACTTAAAGTTTTTTAGGCTATTAGCGACAGGGTAAAACATTTTTATTCAAAAGGTCAATCTATTTTACTAATCAAAAACGCTAAAAATGTGGTTAACGCCTGTATTTCCCGAAGGGTTAGGCAGTAGGTGTGTGAGCCTAGTACACCCATAGTTCGCCGGTATGTTTAAGTCCCATGAAATAGGGGTTTTTTTTTTTTATAGACGGGAAATCATCAAATAACTTCTCCCGCCCTGGGCGGGGCGGGAGGGAGTGTCAGACTTTTACTGACTAAAACCCGTCTATGTTCCTTTCATGTGCCCTTTGCGTTCCGGGGGCGCGGTATCTCTTTCGAACAACCCGCAGCCCCGGCAGGCATCGGCCCTCAGTGGCCCCATCCAAGTTTGCTGACATCTCTTTGAGGCGCGCGTGGAACACGAACGCGCTGTCGACACGGTCTGTCGTTAGTGAACGTACGGACGGTGAGCTACCCATTGCTCACCGTCCACAGACACGCGTCTACGGTGGCCGGGAGTCGTCTCGCGGCTCCCGACGCCCGGAGCGTCTACCGCGGCGGCCGCTGGGACGGGGGATCCTCCTTTCCCTCTCCCGTCCCGCCGCCTCCTTCTCTAGCATTACAGCTTCGCAGAAGGAGGCGACTGCTTCCCATTCCCCCTCGCTCCGGACCATGGCCTGAACCAGTGCCGGACGTGAGAGGGCGCCGCCGCCGATGGCCGCCTCGAGGACTCGGCGGTGTTCAGCCCAAGCAGGGCACACCGCCAAAGTATGCTCCACCGTGTCCTCGGGGCGATCCTCACAATGGTTGTCACCATTGCATACCCGGGCGTTTCCTCCCGCCCTATGAGGTCCAGGAACCTCCCGAAACATCCGTGTCCGGTGAGGACCAGCGTCAGGCGGTAGGTGAGGGCGCCGTGGCGCCGCTCTAGCCACTCCTTAAAGAGGGGACTTACCGCCTCAATCGAGGCGTGCCCTGCACGAGGCTGCGACAGTCGTTCTCTCCATGTCGCCATGAGATCGAGCCGGAGTTCCGTCCGCTGGGCGGCAATTTGCCGCGGCAGCGGAGTTTCCCCCCGGCCCAGTACCTCCGCGCGCCACTCGTGTAGGCGCACGAGGACCAGCGCCTCCAGATCCCATGGCGGCAATCCGGCAAGGAGGCTCGCTGCCTCGCCGGAGATCGTGCGGTATCCGCGGAAGGGGTGACCCTATTGCCATTAACCAGGCACAAATCCTAACTTCGAGCTGCTACTGAGAATTTCAAACAAAAACCCAATAGCGCTTTGCTCGACCTGGGGAATTGAACCCAAGACCTCTAGCGTAGCAGTCGCGCTTAGGACCAGTAATCTAACGAGGCAGTCCAGTTGCAATTTTTAATTTGCGACAATCACAAAATGCCCGTAAATTATAGGTATTTTTGAGAGATTAAATTACAATCGTGTCTAAAGAAGTGTCTAGTAGAATTGCCCTGATATTAAAAATTAGATATCATAAATCCTAGTTGAAAATTCAGACACAACGTGCCATTCCAAGAGTTACAACCAAACATACCAATACGAAATACGTCCCAAAAATAGTTTATCTTATCATGGACCACTCGTCCCTATACTCGACCCTTATTCGTGTCTAGCATTTTTGTATGGTTACAAATTGTGACTGTAACATAGTCTAAGATCCCCAGAGCTGGTACAGTAAGCATGTCATTTAACGTGGATAACATTTTGAGATAGAAAGAAGAATAAATTTAGTTCAAAAGGTTACGCACTTAATTGCTAGCTCAAATACCAACAGTATATCTATATGTCTTGATACTAAATAATAAAACTTATCTTTCTATTTACTTTTTAAAAAATCAGCTTCGCGCTTACGATGGCGTAACTCCAGCTACTACATAACTATTTATAAAGGAGACGGGGATTTCTGGGCCAAATTGTATTAAGTTGTAATATGGGTTAAAAAAGCGTCATATTTCTCTATTTCAAATTACAAAAAAAATGCCTAATTCAATGTCAGGAAGACAAGAAATCATAAAAATAAGTTTATGTCACGACTAAAAGGAGATATCGATTACTATAATCGATTTATGTGAATAAGTTTCAACAATTGAACACAATATATCTTACACCAGATGATTGATTTAACATAATGCCCGCAGTTAAAAAAAACAACATAATATAAAGAAAGCTTAAAGTTGATTCTCGTTTACAATTCGATTTATTACTTGTATTTTTAATCTGTGCTGGCAGTGACATAGAATACTTTTTGACAGCTCTAGTAGACTGTCAATCACTCGTTTCGTAGGATCGTTTTGTGAGTTTCCTAATGTATACAATTAATATAGTATATACAATACAAAACACTCAATACAGTACAATTAATATAGTAAATAACAGTATAACATAATAAAATAGCAATCGCACTTCAAAATTCGTCGGATTAGTATAGGTTTTTGCCAATTTATTGCATAACCTCACTTTTAGAAAACCTTCTATAACTCTGCTCTCAGACTCAAAATTCGCCGAATGTTTAGTAATACTTTGTTATTATAATTATTATAAGCCATTAATTGACACCAATTTTATCTTTTTACACCCGGGCCCAAGAATGTATGAAAGCGTATCCGTCTCCTTTATGAGCTATTAACGAACTGCTCGCGACTTCGTTCGCGTGCCTTATTTCACCCGCCACAAGTTACGTCTTTGGTTAAATCTCCGCTCCCGTTGGTCGTAGCGTGATGTTATATAGCCTAAGTTACTCAGGAATAATGTGGCTATCTATTGGTGAAAATCGGTCTAGTAGTTTCGAAGCCTATTCGTTACAAACAAACAAAAAATCTTACGTCTAATATTATGGTATTGAAAACCACAAATAAATTTTGCTACAGTTGTCACCTTCTCCTTTCACCTTTATATCGTCGATAAAAGCAATATTACTAAACAGAAATGTGTCAAATTCTCCAGTTTTATTAGTATTAGCCCGCATAGGACGTAGACCGCAATGCGGAGCAATATGGCCGACCTTGACACTAAGAGAATAAGAAACCACCCGAAATACGGTATCAACAATTTTATTTGTCTTCCAAAATATAGGTCTAGGTCTGTGTGCCGGCCACTGTTATACCGTACCGTTGTAAATACGGGGTATAAGGACACATAGTAGCTAACTATACTTATAGTCCGTCAAGCTAAGTAACATTTTTTGCTTTTAGAAACCTTGCTTCACCTTAGAAATTTCTCCTGTGTCATGGGTGCATTTACAAATATATAAACTCACGTACATAAATAGCCAGACCCGGAACAACTATCTGTATGTAGGCCATACAAATATTTGCTTCAGGCATCGAACCAGCGACAAGCAGCGCAGCAGGCAACACTCAATTACTACGCCAACTGTGCCATCAAAAACGAAAGAACACATTGCCATAGAAGAATTACTGCTAAGAAACGACTATTGTATTGACAAAATGTAACAACACAATGCCAATGTACATTAGTACACCTCTGCCTAACCCTTCGGGGAATACAGGCGTGATGGTATATTAAAATGTAACAACGTAATGCACGCAAAATATTGTGCTTACAGTTGCATGCAGTAGTACGAAGGTTCTAGGTTATTAAAGTTTAGTTATAACATTTTAAACTAGTTTTCGTAAAAACTTAAAAAAGTTGGGTCTACCTTCAAAGCTAATGAATAAACCCAGAAAAAAAAGATCGCAAAGATGAGCAAAATATTTAACTTTTGGTCTTTTTACACCCGCCATGTCTTGTCAATGAAAACGTATAAAAAGCCAGTGCTTCGATTGCAATGAGGCCAATACAAAAAAGAGAAACTAATTTATTCAAAAAAGGAATTTGCTAAAGGCTTTCAGTGCATGAAAGAAAAGACTGCACTCATAATACTCATTTATGAAATGAAAAGTTGCGAAGAGTAGCCATTAAATGCTCGATGAATATTTCAGGGAAAATTAAATGGTTTCAAACTAATAGGAAACTGAAAAATCACTCTAACTAAGCCTTTTTACATGAACTACCTATTAGGGTAATAAAACATGAAAGCGTGCTTCAGGCATGCCGTATTTTCTCCCTGTGAATTTGCAGGTAAAAAGAGGAATTGAATGGCCGAGTTCTAAAGAGAGCTCTCTAATACTCATCGGAACTCTTCAATGAACACATATTTTTAATTAGGATTTTTCATTGAAGAGTTTCGATATGATTTCTATAGCGCGCCGTACGTTCATTTGTACGTAAAACGCAATGTATACCATACCTATGGTCACACACATACAATCACGCCTGTATTCCCCGAAGGGTTAGGCAGGGGTGTACCAATGTATACCCACAGTTCGCCGGTATGTTTTGGGTCCTATGTAATTGAGGGCGAGCCTATTGTCATTAACCGGGCACGAATCCTAACTCCGAGCTGCTACTGAGAATTTCAAAGAAATACCCAATGACACTTTTTGCTCGACCTGGGAATCGAACCCAAGACCTCTAGCGTAGCAGTCGCGGTTAGAACCCGGCGCGGCGGGTGGGGAGTGACCTAGGGTCAGTATAAATAAAAGAGCAAAATGTTCTAGTTTCAATTAATTAACTGCAAATGAACTAAATTGCGTCACTAATAGAGCTGAAAATTGTCTGTAGGATATATTTCCGAGTGGTATTTATTTATTTGTTCGCAAGTAATTTTCAACTCGTGTGCCTCTTAAGTGTCTTAATTTTCAAATATGTTGGACAGAAGATTCTTTGGCCAATGTGCTTTTATTATTTACTGTTTAAACTTATAAACATTTATTTATTTATTAAGGATCTCTAACAATAGATTTTATACACAAACATGACATACAAATAATAATCAACAAAAATTCGTAGTTGAATTAATGTTATTATAACTAGGTACTATTTAGTTTACTTTACCATATTACTAACCATTAAAACCCATAAATACATAACTGGAATCACACAAACACAAAAAGAGAAATGTTAATTTAGATATCTGTTATCAATCTATCGAAAATCATAACACTATTTTAAACGATTTCATACAGTAAAATTTCGGATTCAAGTTCTAACAAACATAATGTTATATTATTCTTAACACCTGCACCTCTTTACAATAACATTTTTGGGCCAATCAACATCACCATAATTATCAGCCGTAGGACGTCCACAGTGGACTGTCCACAGTGAGCTCCTCCAGCAGTGACTGCTGGAGGAGCTCGTGACTAAATAATTACAGCCGCAAAGACCGATCTTCCGGGTTAAGCCATGCTTGCCGAGGTTGGTCTGCGGATGGGTGACCATTTACCATAGCGAGTTTCCTCTGTGCCTCGGAAAGCACGTAAAGCCGATGGTCCCGGCTGTCATTTGTAGATCTTTGACAGTCGTTACGGATAGTCAGAAGCCAAGAAGTCTGACAACCAGTCTAACCAAGGGGTATCGTGTTGCCCAGTTACTGGGTTGTGGAGGTCAGATAGGCAGTCGCTCCATGTAAAACACTGGTATTCAGCTGCATCCGGTTAGACTGGAAACCCAACCCCAACATAGTTGGGAAAAAGTTAAGCAGATGATGAGGACGTTCACTGCTGGACATAGGCCTCCTCCATAGATTTCCAAAAGGACCGGTTGGAAGCGGCCTGATTTCAGCGATTTCCTGCATTCTTGATCAGGTCGTGTGTCCATTATTATTTTTCAAAACAACATGGAAACTAGATTAAAAAAGCAGTTTTCATTCTAGCAGTTTCAGGCAGCACGAATTTCGCAAAAACGCAAACAGAAACCAATTATTTTATTAAATCAGTTTCGCTTTGAAACATAGATTTATTCACAAATAGATTAGTTGTATTGTGGTATTGAATATTTGGTTTGGACGTTGCAAATAAAACATGTTTTATTATTTATGCAAACATGGCCATTGTTGTTCTTTCATTTAATAATAGCAACAGTTGCGGTTGGTTAGTTAGCGTTTATTGTTGGCCAGGGTAGGCAATGGATAGGGAATAGCAATAGGGAGACTGTTGCCGAGTACTGGGACAATAAAGGTTGAAAGAAATAATTGCATTCCTTTATTTTGCACCCTTGGCAATTTATTAGTAGCCACATTGGTGGAAGTTACAGGAATAATTTGAACCTGATTTTGTTATAAAATGCTTATTTTTGCAGTTCCCGATCCCTAAGATACCAATTTGGGATCTTCATCTTTTAAAATCCCGAATACTTTTAAAATGAATTTGATAGATGCTGGTTACATTCAAAGTACTTTATCGGAGCCTCTCTCCAACGCAGCTATATTTATTTATTAAATAGTGAGTAAGGTGTTACAGTCCTAATAGTGTCTAAGGTTTAGAGCTTTACTTGTATTAGGTTACGATGGGGCTGGCATGGTCTAGCTGTGACCAAAAGCCCCTAAATTTAAAAAAAAACTTTTAAAGTGATGTATGTAAATTTAAATAAATTACATGCAAAATTCTTGAACTAGTCCAATTGATTTTATTTTCCTATGAATATAAATTTAGTTTTTATATTCTTATAAACATAGTGGTTATACTACACCTAAATTAGTATCAATAACCCGTAGCGCTTGCTACGTCACCGTAGCAGACGTAGCAACAAAGCGGCCTACGTCGTAGCTTGCTCCTTAAACATTGATGAATCTGTTTAAGTGTTTACGCTACATGGTCGTTGGTCTGCTTAGAATTTGATGGATTATGCACCAGTTACTCGTACAAGTTTAAATCGGATTGTCGCGTAACATTTGCGACACAAAATTTAAAAGCGATTTTCTCGCGAATGAACGATTGCAACGTATACTACTAACTAATACTACTACTACATCGGTTTTGTTTCATAATACCGATGTCATAGTATTATGGGATTCAAAATATGATACTTGTAACATCATTACATTTTAATCAATCCTTTGG
This sequence comes from Caradrina clavipalpis, assembly GCA_932526535.1. Taxonomy (NCBI): domain Eukaryota; kingdom Metazoa; phylum Arthropoda; class Insecta; order Lepidoptera; family Noctuidae; genus Caradrina; species Caradrina clavipalpis. The sequence goes on from OW052087.1 coordinate 22,891,283, forward strand.
GAGGAAATTGCTTCAGACATAATATACAGCATATACGTGTAGTATGCATGTTTATGCTCGTGACTGTACTTAATAATGAAAATAAATTCATTAGAGGGGTCCCGGGTTCGATTCCCAGGTCGAGGAAAACGTGTTATTGGGTTTTTCTATGAAATTCTCAGTAGCAGCTCGGAGTTTGGATTTGTGCCCAGTTAATGGCAATAGGCTCGCCCCATTACATGGGACCGAACTGTGGGTGTACATTGGTGCACCTCTGCCTAACCCTTCGGGGAATACAGGCGTGGTGGTATGTTTATATATTTATTTTATAAATTCATTATTAAGTACAGTGTTTGGTGTTGGTTGCAAAGCAGACTTATGTATTTACCTTTGCAGTCAAAAACATCTCTTTCAGACAATAAGCAGCTTTACATTTCATTGTTTCAAAAACTCTAGTAAACATTACTGTACTACGGTCTTTTGTCTCACGGATATTCGAACAAATTCACAAACCAACTACGTTCCGCAGTCGACAGCAAAAATAGTACATTTTTACTGTCTCTAGAATAGAATCCTTTGACGTGATTTGAGTAAGAACTGGTATGTGTGAGCAATCGGACTTCACAAACGTAAAACTCGGACCACTGTGTGTAGAATTCCTCGAAAACGAAAGAGGAAGCGGTTTTTTAAACCTATTTTTGGTGACTTTTATACCGTCGTCTGTGAAAGAGATTCGCTTCGGAATATCTCAGTATTCCAGTGGAGTAATTAAGGAACACTTGCAACACACTACTTAAATACAAGCACACTTAAAACTGAAGGATTGCATTGCAACAAAAAATCCTTTGACTTTACGTTTGACAAATTCGTCTGCTTTCCAATGTAATTAATGCCATGAGTGTAATGTCATAGAGTTTAAATTGGTACTCAAAGCTTCATTCTCAATCAAAACTATCACGGTGCGAAGGGTTTAGTAATTATATCATCCTTTGCAAAAACATGAGCTTGTAACTCTTTCGAGTTGTCGTCGAAAATCATATTTCACTAGGTATACAATTAAAAATGTATGTTATGGTGCTTGATATTTTTATTCCACGATCATTATAATATTATAATATCTATGTTTATTTATTTAAACTTTAATCATCACGCATACCATCACGCCTGTATTCCCCGAATGGTTAGACAGAGGTGTACCAAAGTACTCCCATAGTCCGCCGGGGCCGATCCTATTGACATTAACCGGGCACAAATCCTGATTAAGAGCTGCTACTGAGAATTTCATAGAAAAACCCAATAATATCGCCCGACCTAGCAATCAAACACAAGACCTCTAGCGTAGCAGTCGCGCTTATGACCACTAGGCTACAGAGCCAGGTATTAAACTTGAATTTAAAACAAAGAACAGGCCTAGTACTACCTATCCCACTTCAAGGCAAAGGCCTCTTTTCATACGGAGATGGATGCAAATTGGCGTTTTTAGAATTATATTAATTAATTCTAGCTATGTTTTCGTTCACTGATGTCAATAAACTCCAAGATAAACTTAAAAAATAAATACAATTGCGGCCATAATACCTTAGGCATTCTCTTCCAGTCAACAAAAGGTAGTGAAGAGATAACATGCCAGGTGCAAATGATTGAACGAGCCATCCACCCACTAAACAAATGGCAACTGGTGCTCAAAATGAGGCTTTTAACCCCCCCAATGCGAGAATTTGGCTTCATACGGAAAACGTAGTAAGAACACCTTTATATTGAGCACAGCGCTTGTCACTGCCAGCTGGGTGTGTGCCCACTCGTCTGGCACATTTGCGCGATGGCAATGCCAATCCTTGTGGCCAAGTGTCGCCATATGGCTCCCTATCTTTACAAACTACTTTAATGAGCATATGGCTCTGTCAAACATTTGTGGCTATTAGCTTTGTGAAAGTGGTAATGTCTACTGCCCCGGTGGTCTCGTGGTCGCAAGCGCGACTGCCGAGCAAGGGGTCCCGGGTTCGATTCCCAGGTCGGGCAAAAAGTGTTATTGGGTTTTTCTATGAAATTCTCAGTAGCAGCTCGGAGTTTGCAAGTTGTTGGTGTGACACCCCCGTGTCTCGGAAAGCACGTAAAGCTGTTGGTCCTGCGCCTGACCTCTCTCCGGTCGTGTCGGATTGCCGTCCCATCGGGCTATGAGAGTTGGAGACGAGGGAGTGCACCTGTGTTTGCGCACACACTTGTGCACTATAATATCTCCTGCGTACGTGGCTAGTCTGCATTAAGGTTAGCCGCCGTGGCCGGAATCGGCCTGGAGAATTGCAATGTCTCATATCAAAGTACAGTTACTTTGACATGAAGTTAAAATTACGTATAACTACTTGTACAGAGTAGGAACATAGCGTAAACCGCTAAGTAATAAAGCAGCTATCGATAACTTTTTTTTAATCACACCTTTTCATCCAAAGTTTGACTCTTAAAAATAAACTTTATAGTATAATAAAGCTAAAGTTATTTTTCTCTTTTTAGTTTTTGAAGGCGGTTGTCATTTTTGTAAAAAAGTTTTTTATTTCTCACTTTTTAGTATCAACTTCCTGTCCATGAAGAAACTGGCATGTTATGTAAATTAACGAGACACCACTAAAAAGTCATAAGAAAGCAGAATATGCGATTTCGTTTACTTGGATGAGAAATTTTCAGAGTGTACAGGCGTGATGTTATGTTGTGTGATGGTGTAAACAATGCTTAGATATGCTATAGCAACAATCGCGGTTAATCTGCAGTTATTTATTGAAGAGTTCCCCCGATTTCTACAAGATTCCATCATCAGATATTGAAATGGTAACAATGGGACCACACGGGAAGTACCAGCTTTCAAATAAAAAAAGAATCATAACAATCGGTTCACTCAGTCGGTACATTCGAGGTAACAAACATAAAAAAAAATACAGTCGAAGATAACCTCCTCCTTTTTTTGAACTCGGTTAAAAAGGGATCGTGCTACTACCAAGAAAGTGCACTTACATCTGTGCTTACAACCTGTCACACGTTTTAAAACGTAGAGCACTAACAAAGAGACGAGAATCCTTTGAAAACGTCACCTGTCGGATATGCAGCTTTTGATCTATTTCCGAAACTCCGTTCCTACGAATGGGGTATTGGACACAATTCCATTCGTTTCCTATTTAAAACTCTCTTGACGTCCATTTCGTAATCAACCCAATTTTTGCTCCTTTTAATGCTTTTTGCATCGCGACAGTCGCAATCTGGAGGATATGATGGAAATGGAGTTTTCTGCATCACATCCGTGAGTCGCGTTTTTGTAATCTTCACTTCGCTTCGCTTGATGAAAATTGGAAAATGAATGAATGGACACACAAGTGGAATCACTATGTTCTTAATTTCCGTTTATACCTAGTACAAGAGGCTGTATAACGCTAAAATGACATTTGTTTATCTTGATAACTATGAGTGTTAAGACGAAATTAAATGAAATATTAAAATTAAGTACACTTTGTAAACAATCATAATTATTACCAATTAGAGGATTATATTAAAGATAATGCTTGGAAACATGCTGGTACTGCTCTATAGGTCAATAATTATAAAGTTTTGATAAAAGTAACTTGTTCCTAATTCAATTAATGTAAGTAAATTGTTTTGATTCTTTCATTATTTCTTCAACATTAATTCTATATTTGTTGATTACTATGGCACACACACTGATTCGTTGTCTTTTGAAATGTCGATGATGATTGTTGTTGATGTCACAATATTGGTATAAAACAACAAACAATTAATTTAGTAATTATAACTAATATTAGTAATTACATTAAATGCCTTTTATTTAGGCACACCGTGTTCACATTCGTATATTCTATTGAACAGAATGTATCTGAACCTACAGCTTATTGCAAAATATTTTATTAAGGAGTTTCTTGCCTATTCTTCTCCATACGAAACTTGCTTACGGAATGAGTAACTCACCTGCATCCTTGACGATCTGAATAGCGCTTCTGACGCAGTTATAAACATGGCCACCTAAGTAGCATAAATAATAACAAATGTATCATCGAAACTAAGCTTTTTAACATCCTTTTTTCATTATTTTAAAACTCTAGATTCCCTCTACTTTGTACATTTTACATTATAAAATGTCGTAGTTCTCGTCATGCTACTCGTCGTGAAAAAATTCCATTAGTCCCCGTCCCACAGATCTAAACAATAGAACAGAAAAGTAGAAAAAATAGATGTTTCCGTAAGTTTTTAAAAGCCGCGATAGCAAGCAACCTGTTTTCTTTCCACTCGATGTTGCTACCAGCAAGCTTTTAGCAGCACTTTTTCTTAATCTGTTGAAGGCAGAACAATAGTTGGTCATAATAAATTCAACAGATTTTAAGTGTGCTAGTGTTTCGTGTTGATTTTTATTTTTGAACTAACTTGAGAGGTGATGAAATTTTTACTTGAAAATAAATGGTACAAAAACGCTTTAATTTCGTCTTTGTTATGTTATAAAAGCGTTGTTGGAATATTATGACTCAAAAATGTAATTAAATTAAGTAATAGTGTACATAAATTTTTTATTTTGGAACGTCGAAATTCATACTGTGCGTTGAAACACAAAAGATAATTAAGAAAATGCTTCTAAGTACTGCATAAAAGCATCCGAAAAGAAGAACATTTTAATTTTGTGTACGAAAAGAAGAAGGAATTTGTTTTCAATTTAATTTTAATTATGAAAATTCATATTACTTACGTAATTTGTTACTTTACATTTAACAAAATAAAAGTTTTAAAAGGTATCAACTAAAGGAGAAGGATAGGGCTCCATAGTAACTTGGGCCCAGGTGTTAACTCAATCAAACTAGTGTTATTTGAAAGAGGACATAATAACAAGACTTCAGTGAAAATGTCCAATATTCCATAACATTTTTTAAGTTTTCTCGCTTCCTAGATAGAAACATGGTATAGTATTTTGCGATTTCTTTTAGAAAAAAATATAAATTTTTTTAAGACACATTTCAACTAGTTAGCTGCTGGGCCCAAGATTAGCCTTCTCCTTTGAGTTGAGTTATTGGTGCATCGACATCAGTATTACAGGCGAACGAGGTCCACTGCTGGACATAGGCCTCCCCTAAAGATAGCCAAACACCAGGTCCAAGATCCAGCGCTGCCCGCCTCCAGCGATTTCTCGATTTTTAATGGTGCCACTGGGCCTAAAATAATTCCAATTTGTTACACAAAGTTAATTGGTTATGACAAGTTATGGCTGTATACAACACTAGCTTAGAGATTACCACCCACCTGCGGGTTGTTCGAAAGAGATACCGCGCCCCCGGAACGCAAAGGGCACATGAAGGAACGTAGACGGGTTTTAGTCAGTAAAAGTCTGACACTCCCTCCCACCCCGCCCAGGGCGGGGGAAGTTATTTGATGATTTCCCGTCTATAAAAAAAAAAAAAAAAAAAAAAAAAAAAAAAGAGATTACCACCCACAACCTCACAAACTTAACCTTTTTATAATATTTAATTAGGCTTAATTTCTGCTAAAACGAACCAACCTAAGTCTAGTTCAATTTTTCGAAGTAATTTAGTGTTTTTAGATATTAAATCTATTGCAGGTATAAGTTTACTACCTACATCAAACTGTTACTACAAGATAGTAGTTTTAGCAGTTAAAGGGCTTCTTATGAAGTAGCTCGTCCGGGGACTTAATACCTTACCTATTTCTCAGCCTTTTTTTTTTTTTTTTTTTTTCTTAGCCTTGTAAGCGCAACGTTCCGGTCGAAGTATATTAAAGGTGCCGGTGTAATTAAAGACATTTCATCTTTATTTCTTGGACAGCAACGTATCAGCAGGGCTTCTGCTATTGCAGGAGACCAGTATAACTTTTAGGAACGATCGCGAACTACATACAACTTACCTTCAATTTTGAAATTGATTGTCGCTGAGATGAGCGACTAATGTCCCGATTGTTTTTAACCTCATAGAAGTAGTTTTCAAGTTACTAATAAGCAACGGCAATCATTTAACATCAGGTGGGACGTTGGGTTGCTTTGCCATCTAATAACATGATAAGGGACATATTTAAGTAGTTTAACAATATTATTTTAATTATTAGGAGAATGTGACTTAGCTTAGTTTTGGCAAAACTAAACCCAATTCATCATCATATTAGCCTAGAGCCGTCCATTGCTGTACGTACCTCCCCAAAATCCAATGAAAAGTTTATAAATTTATTAATTATTGTTTTCTAAACTTGCTTGCTTGCATCCCGATCTACTGAAGAGTAATACAACATTGTTACTTAGTCTTTACAAACCCAAACTATGTAGCGAGCTTACTTCAGCTGTCAGTCCAAATGACCCCGGTTTCAAATATGAAACTTTGTATGTATTTATTTTCCTTGTACGCAAGGACGCTTCCCACATTACAACTAAGTAGGCCACTGCAAAATTACGCAGAGTTTATATAGCTCTGCATCATGTAAGACTAGAAGATAGTATAACGCCTAGTTAAGGCCCCCGGGAGTCGTACGAGCCACAAGTAGCTATCCGATGCGGTCAACGACCGACATACTAAACGCACTCCCTAGTGCCTACAAGAAACTTTATACTTCAATTTTTATATGTAACTGGCTTCTGCCGGCGACTTTGTCCGCGTTGATAAGTTATTTCATGGGAACTATAAATTTCTCGGGGTTAAAAAATCAGTACTATTCAGATTCTAATCTATCTCTGTGTTAAGTTTTATCGAGATTCGTTCAGCCGTTCTAGCGTGATTGAGTAATGGTATGAGAATAGACAATGACTAGAAATTTTCTTTAAAAAAAATCGTTTTCCGACACTTGTCTCCTATACAGTGAGTGGTTTGACAAACATTATAAACTTACATTCTACACGCAATCAGACCCGAAACAACAAACAAAGTCATACATTTGCTCCGTGCGGGTATCAACCCTGGGACGCGCAACACAAAAACCAAAAACTCAGCCACTGGACCCCCATGTTGAAGACAACCAACTACAACCAACCAACCAACCAACAACAATCAACTGCTACTCGAAGTGCAGAAGCTAGTTCTCAGTCACTGCGCCAATTACATAACGTCCGAGTCCAGTAACGAACCTCAATCATAACTTCATAACCTTGATTCCGGTCTTTGTGTAGCAATCAGGCCGAGTTTGCCACCTTTGACGTGAAGCAATCAAAGACTGCATCATGATTCGGGCTGGTGATACTTTATTAGTAGTAATGAGGTACTAACAACTAGTGCGAGCGCGCAAAGCATTCTTAATCTTAATTTAAATCTATTTTACAAGCTTTTATTAACTGTCGATTGAGAGGATGAGTAAAAGGCGACTAACAAAAGGTATTTATATGGCAGATGTGAGTGGCAATGCTGGAAGGGGACGCCCTAGAAAGACCTACCTTGACCTTATTGGTGAGGTTCTTCAGAAAAGTCAGGTGCGCAGTATTCGTAACCGGCGTGCTTGTATGACCAGATGTATGAATGTGGACGAGGCGAAAGGAGTGTGTAAGGATCGTAGCAGGTGGCGGTTCGTGGTTTCTGCCTACCCCCATGGGAAAAAGGCGTGAGTTTATGTATGTATGTTATTTACTGTCGCTTGTCCCTGTGTTGGTGTCAGTGATTAATCAAATCTTACAAGTTAAATTTGAGCCACTTTCCGATGTTTGAATGAGTTGAAATTTTGCGTAAATGTGCATTTTGCATGACAATGCAATATAATGATGTGACAGAGCTGGTCTGATGATGGAGCCTGAAGGTAGGAAGGGAATAGGAACTTCATCAAATCTTAAAATTTTACTTTGACCCATTTTCCGGTATTCAATTGAATTTTAAAATTATTATTTTTATGTTGTGTGTAACATAAATAAAAGAAATACGAATAAACTAAAAATAAAGTTTTAATATGGATTACATAATATGCACATTACATATAATGAAATATAAAAGCTAGTCATATAAAAAAATCTTATTTAAATTGCAAATATCCGTTTTTGGGTTTATTAAAAAATCAACTGGAATCTAATATTTTTGTTTTGGAAAAAAAATGACCTACTGAACAAATTAAGAAGATTCGGCACTCCAAAGTAGGGTACTTGTGCAGTTATACATTGTTCAAATAAACCTTTTGTTTTTATTTTAATTTAAATTTGTATTATTTTGATGCCTTTTATTTAATTGATTTTAAATTTTTTATTTATTTTTTTGTTTAACTATATGTAACTATATGTATGTACCTGCCTGTTAGTACTACCCCCTGTGTAGATAAATGTTTCTTGTGTGTTTCTCGTTCACTTTAGGTATGTTAGCCGTGGTTGCTGATGTGCATCAAATAGGTAAGTAAAACTATGAAAAAACATGTACCTACCTCAACTTTCTTCTCTGATCTTTTAAACGAAATTAATCTCTATTCTTTACTCTTTACAATACATTTTTATTGTAGGTTTATGAGCTCGCGTTAACCACATCCAGCCTTACTTATAAAAATAACACTAAATAATAATTAGCGACTTATCAATTGATTAACTCTTAAATCCTTGACTAAAAATCTACTATTTTTCACATAGCAACCACTTTCAACGGTGTCTCAGGTGAAAAATCTTACCTATAAACATTAATCAGCGTTGAGATGTTGCCTAGGTGACAGAAAATTTAAACAGCGGTGACCCGTTGTTTAAGCATTTTTGGTCTATGGATTCTATTGTAAATTGACCATTATGCTCAATAGCTCGTTCGATTTCGTTCTTTAGTCGAATAATTTGGTCATGCTCTATGCTGACCGTCTAAGTGTTGGCAGATTAAAATAGTGTTCCATCGCTCAGTCAGTCAATTAAGAGGTAACTAAGTATGAATTAGCGTTATTTTTATAAGTAAGACCCCAAGTATATTGTTTAACATATAAAGATACTACGGTAATACATACGTACAGAACTAACTTAATAAATCTTACACTCAGTTGCAGAAACCTTTCTTTAAAATTTCATTTAATTCATGCTTTAATAACGCTAATGTTTCATTTTGCATATATATAGAGGTTAATGAAGCTTCACAAAACGGCTGGAGGTTTATTATAAGTTTCTTAAACTAAAGATTTGTTTAATGTGAAATTAATCAATACTAGAAAACTGACAAATTAATAATACAAAAATCAAAGTCAAATCATTTATTTGAATTATGTCATTAAAATTACTATACAGTACACTGCTGGTTGTTGTCCCTAACTAACACATAACGTACATACCATCAACCCTGTATTTCCCGAAGGGTTAGGCAGAGGTGTACCATTGCACACCCAGAGTTTGCCGGTATGTTTAGGTCCCATGTAATAGTGGGCGAGCCAATTGCCATTAACCAGGCACAAATCCTAACTCCGAGCTGCTACTGAGAATTTCAAAGAAAAATCAGATAACACTTTGCTCGACCTGAGAATCGAACCCTAGACCTCTAGCATAGCTGTCGCACTTAGGACCACTAGGCTAACGAGACAGTTACATTATATTATGACATTGGCATTATATGGCAAATAAGCATTATAATTGCCTACAAGTACTGTTTTGTGCAACACTTCGATGACTCATTAGCGTTTAAAGTCTCTGCAAAGTAATAGTTTCTGCAACTGAGTGATAATCTAAAGAAACATTAATATTTTTTTATTTGCATACCATAATGTCAATGAAGGTGCTACAATAGGCACAATTATGGACCCTGTGAGGGCACAGCAACATAAGTAGCAAGGATATATTACAATTAAATTCAAAGTAAACATTAAATTTAAATAATAGCTTTAGAACATATAAATAATAATATAAAAAAAATATACCATCACGCTTGTATTCCCCGAAGGGTTAGGCAGAGGTATACCAATGTACACCCATAGTTTGCCGGTATATTTAGGTCCCATGTAATAGGGGGCGAGCCTATTGCCATTAACGGGGCACAAATCCAAACACCGAGCTGCTACTGAGAGCTTCACAGAAAACCCAATAACACTTTTTGCTTGACCTGGGAATCGAACCCGGGACCCCTTGCACACCCCCCTTAGAACACAAGAACATTATTTATCATAAGGCGAATTGCACACTGCCGTTTTCGTACAATTCTCCAATTCTAACTTTATTTTGCATCGTTTATCATAAAATCCGAGGATACTTGATATCGGAACTTTATTCGGAGCTCTGTTCATTCAAGCATCTTGATCGAGCCAATCATCCCTATAGCGACCCACGGCACTGCAGAGGATTTGAAATTTTCAATCTTACTTGTCAGTAACAGGTTAAAAGCCAATTTTTCCATAAAATTCGCTTCTGTGAGTAGCATGGACGAAGCAACCGACCTTGGTTTAGGAATACCGGGGGGATATTTAATATTATGTAATATTTATCGGAAATGCACTTTTTAGGATTCCGTAGGTACCTGAAAAGGTCCGATTGGCACTTTTTTGTTACCAAGCGTCCGCTGTAGCCGTTTGTCTGTCTGTCTGCGACCTGTATCTCAAGAACCGTAATAGGTAGAGAGTTGAAATTTTCACAAAGTGTGTATTTTCTATTGCTGCTGTAAAAACAAATAATATAAAGTAACAAATTGTAAATAAAATACATAATAGAAAAAATAAGTCTTTTTTATGTAATTTTGAATATTTAGTGTGGTACGGGATCCTATGTGTGCAAATCTCATTTGTACTTGGCCAGTTTTATATAACCGACATTATTGGTCATTTTAAATGTAGCTGCAGTATCGATGGCTCGGTTATATACAGGTAATTTTTGAAATATTTCACGTACATACTTACCATCACGCTTGTATTCCCCGGAGGGTTAAGCAGAAGTGTACCAATTGTACACCTACTGTTTGCCGGTATATTTAGGTCCCATGTAATAGGGGGCAAGCTTATTGTAATTAATCGGGCACAAATCCAAACTCCGAGCTGCTACTGAGAATTTCATAGAAAAACCCAATAACACTTTTTGCTCGACCCAGTAATCGAACCCGGGACCCCTTGCACAGCAGTCGCACTTGCGACCACGAGACCAACGGGGCAGTTTAATTAGAATTAGAATGCTTTATTTGTAAACATAGGTCAAATTTGAACAGAGTGTGAGACATTACAGATAGATAGATTCTCCGTGTTTAGCCGAAGGGCGTACAAATATAAAAAAAAATAATAATCTATACATATAATAAAATCGTAGCGAAGTCAAAACTGTACATTAAATATTTTTGAAAAAAAGTAATTGCTATGAGGTCGGGGAATGATTCTAATGCCGAAAATATAGTTTTTAGAATTTTTGTCTGTTTGTCTGTTTATCTGTTTGTCTGTTTGTCTGTGCGTTTGTGCACGCTAATCTCAGACACGGCTCAACCGATTTCAATGCGGTTTTCACTAATGTATAGTGGTAGGCTTAACTTAAAACTTAGGCTATAAATTATCACGCTATTTGCTTTGAGGGATGAGCAATGTTGTATTATGTTCGTATTCTTCTACAAATTCTCACGGTATTGAAATAGACGAGATATTATGTAAGAATGTTGTAGATAGCTGCGGATTGAATTTCTAAAATAATATCATCACGCCATATCTTTAAGGAGCGAAGCAGTCAATCATGTTAAACTAGAACGGCTATTTTGGAGTAATTGTCATCGAAATAATTAGTCTAATGGTTCGACGATCGCCTTGCAAATCGCTGATCCTGAGTTCGGTCCCCCAAAACTGTTTTACTTTTTGTGTACTTTTTATTGTTTTTTGTCATGCTAAGAGATTCCCAATAATAATAAAAAAGTAGTATGCACACATTCTCCCATAACAGTGATTTGTTTAGTTATTTTTTTTCTATCTTTTATATTTCAGTTGTAAATAATGTCTATTTCTACATAGTTACATTTAAAACAGAGCGAAGTCAAAACAGTACATTTAAAAAAAAGTGATAAGTGTGGGAACGATATCATCATCTGCCTAGCCTTTTCTCAACTATGTTGGGGTCGGCTTCCAGTCTAACCGGATGCAGCTGAATATCAGTATTTTACATAGAACATAAATAACATAGTGTGGGAACGATAAATAATAAAATATTGTTCATGTGACTCAATTTTTACAAAATAACGTAGTATTTAGAGGTCTGACCACCACATGGCTTTACATTATTAAGCTATTTGAATTCTTCTTTTCATATCGGTAATAATAATGTATGCCACTTGAGCCAAGCAGGCCGCGATTATTGCCGTGTCAGAGGTGTTATTCAGATTTTCAAGGGTGCAAGTGACCAGACAATTGGGACACTCCAGTATATGGGGCATAGTCTGACCAGGAGCACTGCAATTGCACTGGGTGTCAAACAGGTCTATGATGCCCTAATATTTCTCTAAATTATGTTTGCAATGACCAACTTGGGTGCGCACCAAACCATTTAGTGCCTTCCAGATAGATCACTGCAGTTCACTACCGGGAGGCAGGTATTCACAGGGCGTCAAGTTGTCGTGAGGTGGTGAATGTCTTCCTTCCCACAATCTACTTCTCTCTTTGGGTGGAGGAGTTAAACAGTTAATCGTGACATATGTGGGAATGGTTACTTTATTTGTCATGCCAATAGTCTTCGCGGTATAACGAAAGCCATGCAAAATATTTAGCGTGATATCGATCACAATTGATTGTTATTTTTTGTCATTCTTTCGACAGGTTATAATGATACAATGTTTAGGCACACTTCAACATAACGTTTAAAACTGAAAAGAATGAACCGAACAGAATTCGACTGATTGATCCACAAAATTTTACTTAAAGAGTTACCAAGGAATATGGATCACTGTGCCGTGGGCCTCGACACTTCGTACAACTTCTTCTTCTTCCTAACGTATCGATGGCAAATATAATTTATAGAATATTATTAAAAATTAAATATTATGTTTGACCCAAAATTCGGCCGCGGCAACACCATTCGCCGACGCAGTCATTAGGTCCTCACTGTGTGCAGGACACAGGGCATGCGGCACAAGATAAAAGGTGGGCCATGGTCTGCGGAGAGACACCGCACAGGCACTGAAGGTCGGTGCCATCCGCAAAACCCCACCGTTGAAGATTGTCTTTGCTACGGCCGACTTGGGTACGGAGTCTATTTAATACAACTGATGAACGATTAATCAGCAAACATTTTGTGTGCAATATTTTATAGTCTGGGTTTAGCTACGCGGCTACCCCAATGACGGCACAACAATACTGTCAACCAGGCGTAGCAAATTTAGTTTTTTAAGTAGTAAGTTAAATTCTTTCCATGGGGCTTCAGGATTATTTTATAAGAAAATCTCGGTGTAAGATCCCACCAAATTGAATTGGTACCAAAAAGCCTACTTCTTTTCCAATGGCTGAATAGAAAAAAAAGACAAGAACAGGAAGATAGGAAAAATCTACCCAAATGCCAATTCCGTTGCAGTCAGTCTTCTATCGTTGAATGAACCCTGTCACAGACTTTAGCTTTCAAGAGACATGGTTTCATGACGCGACTGTGAGCGCATGCAGAATTTCTTCTCTAAGGTACTGTTACGAGTATATTTGACATGCTTTAAATTAAACTTTAAATGGAAATAATTATATTGTATAGGTTTATGTTACCTATAACCACCATTTTGCAAGAGAAATTGCGTGATTTGTGAGGTAAAACTTAACCCCCCCTGTGGCCTCTTATTTTTTTTATACTCTCTGTTTTTGCCCTTCCTCCAAAACATAATAATATGTATTGTTGTGTTAACATGAAGGTCAGATTCTGTTAGCAGTTGCTCTGTCTACAAGATGCATATTAACGGTCTTGATCTAGACCAGACATATCCAAATTAAAATGTAAGGTGCTTTATTAAAAAAGCATCTATTAAAGATGTTTCAATGGTTTAAGATCGAAAAATAAGTAAATTTTGACTCTACATCATATTATTTTCGACAGCGGATAAAGTCATAACATACACCATACCTGTTCATGACCTAGGTATGACGCAATTCAATTACTAACCGGGTACGAAACCAGACTCCAGACTCTTAAGTTTTCTGCAGTCACCTTTGCAACCATTTAACCTCCTTGGAGGATTTTGATGACATGGCAGTCAAAACTTAATTCCTTAAGTTACAGTTAGGTCCACGTACGCGAATCCTCGGGCACAGCTATAATAGAATATATTTAAACAAACAGAAAAAAGAAATGGCAGTTTTCGAAAAGGGTAATAAACTCATAACAGACATCCTTCTTCCTCAAACATGCTTTAGTTCCTGGTACGGAGCAAGTCCAACCAGGCACAAATCCAGACTCCGGACAAGGACATACACACACGAAGATACAGATAAATTACTTAAAGAAAACCCACTATCGTATCTTTTAGCAGTCACCTTTGCCACCATGCCTGCTTGGAGGATTTTGACGACACGGCATTGACTACTTAATTTCTTAAGTTACACTTATGTCCACGTGAGCGAAGCTGCGGGCATCAGCTAGTATCTAATAATAATAAAGATATGTGCCCGACCCAGTTCTTGAAAATGGTCATATCAAGTTGTATTGGGACCGGTCTATCATCACTGACAGGACTATTGTTGCCAATAAGCCTGACAGTGGTGGTAGATCGATTAGAGCGTCGCGCAATGATTGTTGATATTACTGTCCCGCTTGACGAGAACCTCGTGAAAGCTGAGAAAGATAAACAAATTAAGTATCTTGATCTGGCTCGCGAGGTTGTCGACATGTGGGATGTGAATACGGCAATCATTGTGCCGATAGTCGTGACGGCCAATGACATAATAGCCAAGAGCCTCGACCAACACCTGAGGAGGCTTTCGTTGGGCGGTTGGATCAAGGGCTTGATTATGAAAGCAGTACTCCAAGACACGGCGCGTATTGTTAGGAGATTCCTTTCTCAGGAGCCCTGACCACCGGTAGCTTGGACCTTGTTCCCGATGCCGGTGGGCTACTATTTTTAAATGTTTTTATATTAATATTTAAAAATGTATTTAATATGTCTTAAAATAAATAAATGGAATAATAATATTGTCATCCAAAGTTTCGCCCAAGAATCAAACCCGCTCAACGCAGCACTGCAACCGACTCTCAGTTTCTGCGCCAACGTAAAAAAAGCCGACCTACTTACGCATATTATTTATAGTTTATTGTTATTATAAAAATGATGCCACAATTGCTATAAGGCGTAGTGTTGATACATTTATAAGTCAAAAGCGCTTACAAAAGCAATTATACCTACATATCTGTTTGAAATTCTTACGTATAATAATAACAGGTTCTGGTTTTATTGTTAGGCCATGATTGTTTATTAACGAGAATGAATGGGCCTGTGTATAAGATTCAAATTTCCTTGTTTTTTTTACTTTTCTGTTACTATACTCCATTCATACATACAGAAACTGACGCCTTTTTCCCATGAGGGTAGGCAGAAACTACAGAACGCCACCTGCTACGATCCTTACACACTACTTTCGCTTCCTCCACGTTCATAAATCTGGTCATACAAGCACGCCAGCTGCGAGTACTGCACACCTTTCTGAAGAACCCTCACCAATAAGGTCAGGGTAGGTCTATATACCTACTCCATTCATCAGAAAAATATGCAATGCTATCGTTATTTTTATGTAAGCATAAAATAGGGTAAATATAAAGCTATTTAGAATATAAGACATTGAAAAAAGGATATCACCAAAACGCAGTCAATAGCCGTACCTTACATAATAACTGCTGTTATTTTTGTAATTGTAACAGTAAGAATAATAATAATCCTTCTGAACAAAATTCGGCCATGTCGGCCAACATCAATGGGGTCTAACCAAGTACGCAAGAATTATTGTAATGCACTAGTGTGTGCGCAAACACAGGTACACACCCTCTTACCTCTCCTTTATAGTCCGATGGGACAGCAATGCGACACGTTTGGTCGGAGACCGGACGAGAGGCCAACGTATGTACTAGGTTTCTGAGGCACGGGGTGTCGCTCCACTAACTTCTAAACTCAAGACTTAAAAAAGCCAATACCACTATTTGCCCAACCAAGGAAACGAACGCAATACTCACGCTTGGCAGCCGCAGGTTTCTAATAGTACAAATAGGTACCAAATTTCCAAATCATAATATTTTTTCTTTGAAGGTTTTCCTAAAGAACTTACATATTATGTACCTAATGATTTGTGTTTGTGTCTGAGGATCTAAATTGTTATTGGGGTTACTTCTCATGGAGTTTTATTCCAAAATTGAAAACGTCGCCAATAAATCTTGATACTATCGTACCCCATTACAATGAGACAATGGGACCATTATGGGAACCGTAAACCCCCAAGATTAAAGGGAAAGACGGAAGAATTTTGCGGGTAGATGTAGTTTGAACATTTATTATTACCACTGCGGAAAAATTACAAGACTTTACACACCATCACGCCCGTATTCCACTAAGGGTTTGGCTGAGGTGTGCCAATGAACCGGTGAACTGAAGGTGAACCCCACAGTTCACCGGAATGTTTAGATCCCATGTAAAAGAGGGAAAACCTATTGCCATTAACCGAGCACAAATCCTAACTACGAGCTGCTACTGAGATTTTTATAGAAAAACCCAATAACACTTTGCTCGACCTGGGAATCGAACACAAGACCTCTAGCATAGCAGTCGCGCTTAAGACCACTAGGCTAATGAGACAGTTACAAGATTTCCTACTTGCATTTTCCCGATGCAAATGTAGTCGCAGATTAAAAAGTAATCTATATCCTTATCTAGGCTATCTTTTGTTAAATTTCATTACCCACTGGTTTTGCCTGGATAAGGTAACAAACAATCAGACAGTTCTTTTTTTGCCATTGTAGTACAAAATAGTAATTTCACAGTTTTACTGTGTACCACGGCTGGCGCAGTGGCTAATCCATTGGTTTGCGATCTGTGTGTCGCGGATTCAACTCCCGCACGTAACAAATACATGCATGACCAGCATGTACTTGTTAAAAGTCTGGAGGCTCGTGTATTTGAGTTAATATTTTTGTAAACGCTCTCAATATACAGGAATAAACAAGAATTTTAAAAAGAAGAGGCAATCATTGAGTTTTACTATGAAATTTTCAGTAGCAGCTCGAAGTTAGGATTTCTACCCGGTTAATGACAATTGGCTTGCCCCCCTATCACATGACTTAAAACATACCGGCGAACTATGGGTGTACATTGGTAGACCTCTGCCTAACCCTTCGGGGAGTACAGGCGTCATGGTATGTAAGAAGTCCTAATGTGGAACAGCATTCTATTTACGAGTTTAAAAGAAAAATAAGAAAGAAGAGAACTACTCCATTATCGAAAGGACACAAAGAAGCTTTAAATCGTATTACAAATCAATGAAAAACTTTTAACGCTATCAATTACGACCTCGATTAAAATTGTTTTCAAGAACAAATTTCGATCGAAAGTTTGTGCTGTAATGAACTAGTTCTGGACTTAAACGGAGCTATTGTTGTTCACGAGCATAAGTTCGAGTCTTGATTCTGAATCGAGCGTGCAATTCAAGTCCAAATCCAATCTGACATGCACTTAATTTGTAGGTTTCCAAAACAGATATTTTGAAGTCCTATAGTATCACCATCAGAGCATATGTATCATATTACGGAAACCGTACATTTTAAGGGATAAATAGTAGGTATCGTATGTGTAATTCCAGACCACAATCTTTCTCAGTGTCAAATTTCATCCAGATCCGTTCAGCCGTTTGAGCGTGAAGAAGAGACAAACACACAAATTTTCGCCTTTATAATATTAGTGTGACTCACATCTATACAAGGTTACTTTTCATTCACCGGCCATATTTCAGGGGGTGAAAGTATTCATGAATATGAACAACTTTTGCTAAAGGACCAACCCAGACATAGCTGCGGGTTGTTCGAAAGAGATACCGCGCCCCCGGAACGCAAAGGGCACATGAAGGAACATAGATGGTTTTTAGTCAGTAAAAGTCTGACACTCCCTCCCGCCCCGCCCAGGACGGGGGGGGTCAATTGATGATTTTACCATCTATAAAAAAAAAAAAAAGACATATGAAAAAAAAAAACCACTGTTCCGTACATTTTGATAGTGTTGTAGTGCAGTTTTGTAAGGAACAGCAGTTTTTTTTTTCATATTTCATAGTTGGTTCCATTATGAAAGTTATTTATATTCGGGAGTACTTTCACTCCCTGAAAAATGGCTGGTGAGTGAAAAGTAACCCGGTATAGTTAGGAGGTGTGGCAATATTTTATTATTTCATTTATCTGTACTAATATCTTATAGAGGTAAAGTTTGTGAGGTTGTAGGGGGTTATCTCTAGATCAACTAAACCGTTTTTGAAAATTCTTTTACGCATAACAAGTCACGTTATTTGCGAGTGTATATAACATCACGCTACGAGATACGGTTGGAGAGCAGTAATCAAAGATGTGACGTAAGGCGGTTGAAATATGTCACGCGAATTATATATTTTTAAACATTTCTAATCATTTTATTTATATAAACACGAATATTTAGTACTAAAATAGTATTCCGCCGGTATCGAGAACAGGTCAGGGCTCTAGAGAGATGTCTCCAAATAATGTAGGTCGTGTCTAAAAGTAAAGCTTTGAGAATCAAGCTCTTGATCCCAGTAACTAATAAGAGCATCTGTGTTGATCGAGGCTCTAATTATTATTATACATACATCCATACATAAACTAACGCCTTTCCCCATGGGGGTAGGCAGAAACCACGGAACGCCACCTGCTACGATCCTAACATACGCCTTTCGGCTCGTCCACATTCATACATCTGGTCATACAAGCACGCCGGTTACGAGTACTGCGCACCTGACCTTTCTGAAGAACCTCACCCATAAGGTCAGGGTAGGTCTTTCTAGGGCGTACCCTTCCGGCGTTGCCACTCACATCTGCCATATAAATCTCCTTTGTTAGTCGCCTTTCACTCATCCTCTCAACATGACTGAACCATCTAAGCGTACTCTTTTCAACCTTTGTCATTATTATTATAGTCACCACATATAACATACCAACACGCCAGTATTCCCCAAAGGGTTTGGCAGAGGTGCACCAATGTACACCCACAGTACGTTTAAACCCACGGAATAAGGAGCGAATCTATTGCCATTAACCGGGCACAAATCCTAACTCATCACGACATATGAATACTCATTTATCATCAGTTGTTAAATTAAAACATGTTATTCCACTTCAGACTCAGATTAACGCCATTATTTTATTATTTCGAAGTCTGTTTGTAGGTTGATTGAACATAATAATAGTAGAATAATTATAGTGACCCGTACTTAAACACAGGATTGTGTATACTCATAATAACAAACCATTTAACCATCAGCTGTTCGTTAAAAAAGTACTTGTGTTTAAATAGCTGTTTATTTGGGAACGTGGTTTGCTGAGTACAAGCATGTGTTTAAGTATCTTTTACAAATTACAGTCACCCTGTAAACACACTATAAATAGGCTTGCTTAGTATCTAATTTAAATCAGCTGTAGCCAATAATTGTTAAAATAAGCATCGCAATATCAATACTTATGTAATACAAAAACAGGCTTCAAATCTGGTTTTAACGACTGCAGCAATACCTTTCTAATAATCTAATGACAGACTTACCACATAAGTATTAACCTAATTTCAATGTATAGCGAAACAATTTTTGTTTCCTATTTTATCAAAATTAACTTCAGATATCGTGCAGAAATCAATCAAAAACTTGTTCATAATTAGTAACTGTGCAAACTTGGACATAGCATTATCTTTGTACAGTTCCATGAATGATAATTGGTAAAAGTTTTCATGAAGTCGAAGTACAAAGAGCCGGTCATTTGATTAATCGGTGTCATTATGTCTATACCTACTGGAAAACCGTAAGCTTTTGATATTTGTCATCATCATACCATCACGCCTATATTCCCCAAAGGTTAGGCAGAGTTATAAATAGTGCACACACACAGTACGCCGTTATGTTTTAAGGTCCCAGGTAACAGGGGCGAGCCTATTGCCATTAACCGGGCACAAATCCGAACTCCGAGCTGCTACTGAGAATTTCATAGAAAAATCTAAGAACACTTTGCTTATGTAATAAATCAATATATTAATACCAGCCTATAATTGTCTCTTGTTATACAGAGAAAGCACGAGTATTGATCACCACACTTGCTTAAGGTGGATTAACGATTACAGAGTTATATTAATGTAAGTTCAGATTTCCTCGCGATGTTTTTTATCGCCGATGTCAGTGATGCCTGTAATAAACTCAGAAAGTAAATATAAAATAGAAAAGGTCACATTGGTTCTTGTCCGTAGCTGATTGCGACACCACAGCCTCGTGAACGAGAGACGGGTGTCTTAACCACTAGGCCATCATGACAAAGTGTTATTGGGTTTTTCTTTGAAATTCTCAGTAGCAGCTCGGGGTTAGGATTTGTGAACGGTTAATGGCAATAGGCTCACCCCCTATTACATGGGACCTAAATATATCGGCGAACTGTTGGTGTACATTGGTACACCTCTGCCTAACCCTTCGGGGAATACAGGCGTGATGGTATATGTTTCCAATCAATTTATAATACGCTTCAAAACAATACATCATATACAATAGAGAAACTTGCGCGCTCATATTTATTTGCTCCACATTTCCATTTCATTTGTTTTGAAAAACTTTTCCACACTATTTCCAACAACCGCAACTAGTGGAAACCAGTCCTGCAACAATGGTGAACATCAGGAAAGTGCCGAGACAATGAAGCTCGAAGCGTCCCGGAGAAACGATTCAACTAACTTGGTTCCCGCAACGCACAAAAGAACAGCGGCGGAGTATAAAAAATATTAATTTCCACATCTTGTTTTTATTTTACATTCACTTAATTATGAATGTCCAAATGATTGGTTGACACTTCTCGTGACCCAAGGGTTTGGCTTTGAAGCACATTTCCAGTTGACTATGATATGGAAGAAAATTTTGATGTCATGTAGTTTTAGACTCAGTTTGGGTGAATATTTTCACCCATGTTAAGTAACTTCTTTGGTTACTGCTCCGCTCCCGTTTGGCGTAGCGTGATATAACATAGCATATGACACTCACAAATAACGTGGCTTGATATGAGTCAAAGATTTTTTTAAATCGGTTGAGTAGTTTCAACGATTACCTCCTCACAAACTTTACGTCTTTATAGTATAGTGTACATTATTAAATACCGAAATAATTATCAAAACTGTTTAGACAGTAATCGAATCTATTTCATCTACACAAAGGTCGAAACTGTGTCGATAGATCAAAACGTAGCTAAGTACCAATCGATTACTTACAGCGAGTAATTAGCTCGGCATTGGTCATATCCACTGGGTATAAAATAATATGTAAAACGTGCTAATATGGCATGCTCGCCGCACTTTACCTAATTGCACGTTCGATATTAATATTAGGTATCAGCATAGTAATATGAGATAGACTGTGGACATTACGGCTTTACTTCTTTGCTGCTGCGGAACTAAAAACGATGAAAATCTAGTCCCAATTTCATCTCAGTGAGAAAATGCAAGGTCAAAATAGTTTTTTAATTTTTTTTAACTTTACACTGGGAATTTCTCCTGTACCGTGGGTGTGGTTACAAACATATTAACTCACATACACAAACAGCGAGACCCGGAACACAATAGGCCGTACAAATATTTGTTACCCGCCATACGCACAAATTAGAGGTAAATTTGTGGTATTTTTGACAACTTGGGAGTGCAATGAACACAATCATTGTTAAAGTTAAGGGAATTGCCACTGTGATTAATTACGTTGCATATTACAAAACACAAAACAAACAAAAGATACTCTACAAAATAAAATACAACAATTTATTAAAAACATTTTATCTCTAATAAATATTGTTTAGACTCTTTCAATACTTCGGAATTAAATCATTTCTTGGAGCGGAAAGAATAAACTGAGAGCTCTCTAAAGTAATTGGCAAATAATAAAAATAACAATGCAAGTAAACATTCCTTTAGTATTGTTAGATCTCTTAACCTTTATGTAATGTAATTGCCGACACAGTGGCGCAGTGGCTGAGCGAGTGGCTGCGTTGCATGTCGCGGGTTCAATTCCCACACTGAACAAATATTGGAATGGCCTACAGATAGTTGTTCCGGGTCTGGCTGTTTATGTATGTGAGTTTATCTAAATAATTATAACTCAAAAGTGACTGACTTACTGGCATAGTGATCTATCAACGCACAGTCCAAACCACTGGACGGATCGGGCTGAAATTTGGCATGCAGGTAGATGTTATGACGTAGGCAATCTCAAGAACTACCGGTTCGATTTGAAAAACTCTTTATGGTGGATAGCTCATTTACTGAGGAAGGCTATAGGCTATATAACATCACGCTACGACCAATTGGACCGGAGCAATCGATGAAAAATGTGGCAAAAACGGGGGAAAATATTTTGAGGGTTTTCGTTGCGTGCGCTTTCTGCGTAAACGGTTAAAGTTACGCAAAAATAGTGTAGAAGAGCATTGTTCCTATTAAAATATACTTAAAAAAAGTCCGGGGTAGTACATGCCTAACTTTTAAGGTTGACTCACTATAGCCATTTTTATGGTCAGAAAATTTGTTCCAAAATAATGCATTATTTGCGAAGGTATTTTTTATGAACATAGTATTAACCCTAATCAACATAATTACGTTATTCATCACAAGTGTTTAATTTTTAACAAAATTGCCCATTACATCATTTAATTTCAATGAATATCTTAGGAGATACCACAGTTTTAAAATAACTTCGCAGCAAAATGATGACTCTGCAAGACATTCCGTAGCTTATACCTCAGAATAACCAGATGAGCCACGGGAACGAATCTGTAACCAAAAACCTAACGTAATGCGGGTGAAACCGCGGGGCACAGCTAGTAGCTATAATATACGTACCTATATATCATGTTGGGCTGATATTGGATTTTGCAAGCGTCAAAGTCAAAGTCAATCCTGTTTGAGCTATGAAGCTATCCAGCTTCATAGCTTCAGCTGTAAAACCACTTCAGTGGTTTTACAGATTTCGTGTTTAATTACTATGTGACCTTGCGCTTTTATAATAAAAGATATTTTGTCATCTCACAAAATATATTTCAGCTCTTTCAGAAAAGTAACTAATAACTGCTTCATTAGCCTAGTGCTCCTGAGCGCGATAGCTTGAGGTCTAGGGTTAGATTCCCAGGTCGAGCAAAGTGTTGTTGGGATTTTTCTATAAAATTCTCAGTAGCAGCTCGGAGTTAGGATTTGTGCCCAGTGACAATAGGCTCGCCGTATTACATGGGACTTAAACATTCCGGCGGGCTGTGGGTGTAGATTGATACACCTCTGCTTAACCTTTCGGGCATACAGGCGTCATAGTATGTCATGTATGCTCTTTTAGAAAAGTACAAACGTAATGTTGAACCTAACTATTTAACATGCAATTCTTCATAAAACTTAATGTTAAACAAAACAGTTAACGAAAACTTATAACATTCATTGTATTCAAAACAATTTTAGGGGTGTACTTTAATAATTACATATAAAGTTCCAGCTAAATAGAAGATCAAGTATGGTCGAATTATTAATTAAACCATCAGTTTCGTCACGTAAGGGGATCTTAATACGCATGCGCCGGATAACTTCGTGCCTCACATACATAGAGGAGGGAAGACAGTAAACAAATCGGTATTGCTTAGACCGGTCGTCTGTCCTCCTTTGGACACTTTCGCGCGGAAATTGTCGCCGCAATATTTTCCCAATAATTATTTTAACATCGAAATTACGTAAATTTTGGGAGCCATGAGGTTTTCAATGCAGTTACTTAGACTCCAGTTGTCATGTGTTGTTGTATTTTTTTATATTTGTTATGTACTTAACTGTATTCTTTTTTATTATAAAAAACTTCAGTGAACGTTTCGGTCGGAAAAGTTAGGTAAGTATTTTCTTTAGTGTCGATTCGGTAAATTTATATAGATTGGTACTGGATTTTTTATTTTTCTACCGTACTTACTATAAGAATATGTTCTACTCCAAAACATTACTTTCAAAACAGATTAGAAAGTCTAATTCCGAAGGCTGGGTCGTCATTATATTTGAATATTTCATGTCTATTTATTTTAAGCACAAAAAAACCTAATTAATTTAGAGGTAAGCGCGATTCCGTGAAACAAATACGATTATGTGTATAGTATGAATGCCTGTAGGCTGAATTTTGCTCTTTTTATCCATGGATAAATCATCTTCAAGGTCATGCAACAATATTAGCAGCAACGTTCTGCCTTCTTAAAACAAAAAAAAAAACAGCAAAAACTTAATCCTTCTGTCAATTGTATTAGATACAGCGATTCCTTCGGCGATTTTCTTTTGAGGCAAAGAAAGGCAAAATCTTTACCGATCGAAATGATCTCGCAACGAATGGTCTGTAAGATGTCAAGGTCAACCAGCATTCCGTTGAGACGAGAAAAGTTTTGTTTGTTACTGTGGAAGTGTCCGATTGTCTGTGTGAGGCACTTCCGGCCCCTAAATGTTCCGGAGCGTGTTCTGATGTAAACGGACACAAAATCCGGAACAGCTCGGATCCGGAAAGAGCTGTGGGAAGGCCATAAAGCTGCAACTGATTGACTGAATCGGCCACTGAAAAATATCTCATATTTCTGCACAGTACTCCCATACTGCCTCATACCGCCGTATACAGCCAAATAGTAGTAGAGCTCTTTGTGAAGGACCTAGTCCGAGGAAGTACTACCACCATACCTATTTCTGCAGCAAAGCACCTTTGCTATGTTCCGGTTTGAAGGATATGCCGGGTGCCGGGTAATTACAGGCACATGACACATTTTTACTTTGTCTCTGGGATGGCAACGCATTAACAAGGCCTCTTGTATTGCAGATGTCTATAGGCAGCGGTGATCACTTAACATCAAAGCCGCCGGCTTGTTTGCCACACAATGTCATAAAAAAATACAGTACTGAAAAACCATCCAGTGCTTTTGACAAACATGAACTGTTTTACAGTTTTCTGGATATTCTAGAAACGGTTCTCGAACTAATAGAAGAGTGCTCTTGCAAAAACTATATGATTTCCAATATCCTTCGAAATATTACGTAATGGAATGACCTCAGCAGTTCATGGTGTCGTAATAAGGCAAAGTAGCTTCACTTAACCGATACGGTGATCGGTTTCCCGGCACGAACTTTTACTAACAGCTCTCACTGACCGAATTTCGGTAACAGCGCCAACCATAATGGACACTAGCCAAGTACACAGGAGTTATTATAGTGCACGAGTGTGCGCAAACACAGATGCACTCCCTCTTCCCTCACTTTCATAGTCCGATGGGATAGAGAGGTTAGGTGCAGGACTGCTTTAGGGGGCAGTCAAGTATTAATTTTGAAAGCTTAAAGCTATCTGGACTTACATTGAAGTACTTATCACCATTTGTGGAGTTTATTTTATTGCACCGGTGATTCTGGAAGCACCAGTTTCAGCCACTAGTCATACTTTGAACACAATCCTCTTCGAGACCGCTATTATCATCGAAAATCCGAAACGATTTTTCTTACTTCTCCGCTGTTATTCTCTTATTCCGTTGCGGCATCCACGACAGTTGAATCGCTTCTTCAGAACTCTTCAAACTTGTGAAAGGCAATTTCTTCAGAACTTCAGTAACAGAAAATCACATTAAAATGATGAGTAATACAATAAACAGGAAGCTAAACAAATATTCATATTGCTAGTCTCAAAACACATAAACACTATTCAATGATAAACAAATACCGGAGTCTGAGTGTCTTAGTTCGACATCTTCAGTTTATCTTACTGGCAATTGCAGTCGGTAACTCCGACTAATTTTAGTTTTGGCAAGTGCAAAACTTACTAACTTTGCACTTTAGCAGATACGTGGCGATACCTCTGGCATGATATTACCCGTTTATATTCAACATCGATAACAAGTCTAATTGTCCAATTATAGGCTGGTATTACTATCATTATGTAATCAGTAAATAAATAATCATTTGTTTCGTGGCTGGATAGTAGATGTCTATTAATCGTAATGATTACACTCACATGGTATTGTCATGCGTGTAAAATAAGTCCACTATTAAATTGAATGACATCCATAATACACTCTAGGCTCGTATGTACTGTGACGTCGCAGTCTAAAAACATCCAATTTTGAATGCTAAATAGTGGGTAGAAAAAGTTGTTTGAAACAGAGACTTTATTTTCTGGCAGGTACTGGTGAACTACTTTTTTGAGTATTGCACCAGTAGCTAGTTTGCATTTCGGGGATTTCTGCAACCGCTTTTTCGACCTTTCAACCTTGCCTACGCTTTATATGACGAAAAACAAATCCAACTACACATTCGTACATCACAACCTCCTCGGTAACGTCAGCCGTGGTAAAACAACAACGCGGCAGCGAACCTTTATGTCATAGTAAAAATAGCAAAAATATTCTCCTAAACAAGACATTTCAGTCCTACAAACAAACATAGCTTTTTATGGCAGCGCAGAAAACAGAAAAAAGTTCGCATTGAATCGTATACCATTTAACGAGCACGGATGCGGATGTGGGTCCAAAAAATGATACGGACATCCGCATCAGGATGCGTAACAGATGTCTGCAACAACTCTGCTTCCCGTACACCCACCACTAATATTATCTTCCCTTTGAACCTTCCATTTGTGAAATATACCTACCTCACATTTATATACATTTAGCAACAGAAAACATGCAATCTGTTTACGTAACACCGTCGCACATTCTCCAAACTACAATAACATCTTAATTAATAAATGTCCCGGAGCAACTGTCATTGTTTCTCAATTATGTTAAATGTATGTGACAAAATGGGGCCAACAGAGATTTTATAGGTGAGCACATTACTGTAACCATTGAAACCGCCTGCAGACGGGTAAGCGAGCAAGTCACATTATTCCGACTTTGAGCGACGAACGCCGAGGGGCGACGCGGTTTATATACCCAGTCCCTCGAGCACAAATTAAGGATATCTCGTTAAAAGATGAGCTGACTATGGCAGCTGTGTGAAAGGTTTGAGAAGACTTGGTAATTGCAGCAGATTTTATTATAATCACGAGTTTAACTTCAACATAAAATAAACGTACCTACATGATAATAAATCACGGTTCATACAAACAAAATGTGTTTCAACTTCTTTTAATTAAAAATGGGACACGGTTCCATCTCTTTTCGACACTCAGGTCATTGATATTGTACAATTGCATTTGCATTTTTATCAGGGCGACTATTTTGTCCAGTTTAAATCATTACTGACTTGCTTCATTTCGTTGAATTGGAGTCATCAGCATTTTTGGCAATCGATGAAAAGTTCAATTTGTATCTTAATCAAACTTACTTGTATTGAATGAAGTTAATTAACTTTTTCTCTTGCTTATACTACTGTCAGACTCCATAATTTTCTCACAGTTCTGGGGAAATAATACCATCATAACTAAGTCTGCTGCAAAACAGCGTTGCTGTGTTACGGTTTGACTGGTATGGGTTCCGGTGTAATTGAGGCACACGAGACTTTTCAACTTTGTCTCTGGGATGGCAACGCATCTGCAAGGCCTCTGGTATTGCAGATATATATAGGCAGCCGTGACCACTTAACATCAGGTGGGCCATTGGCTTGTTTGCTATCCAAAGTTAATAAAAAAGGAATGGTTCATAAGTCCTTCTTTCGTAGTAACACAAACATTTAAGTAGACACTGTACTCACGCTTTTAACCGTCGCCTACTTGTTGCGTTTAAGAAAGTTGTTACTAAAACCTTAATTTTATGGAAATCCAAAACTTGCCGAATAAATATTTTTGCTCAAGGAAATTCAAGGTGTATTCAGAAAATGGCAGCCTTGGAATTTCGTCTTAAGACGTATCAGCATAACTGCAGCGTTGCGGAGTACGCAAATGTCTCGCTTTTCAGGAATCTTGTAAAGATTTATATTAAAGTTATCGTGCCGACGCCAAGGTGCCGTCCGTACTTTGCCTCTCATTCGCACTGCTGTACACAGCTTTATGAGTTTGAATTCTTAATGCCTGAAGTATTTCATTTAATTTTACATTTTGAAACTATACAGGTGCTATTTTAAAACAGATATCTTGATCCAAGTCCTCAGCGTGCAGATTTCATACGATTCCGGCAAGTTAAGTTTGTCGAAGGTCCATATAATTTATGTACTTATTATGTGAAGATCAATTGATCACAGATGATCGGTAATACTTATCATACAAAATATTAGGAGGTATAATAATATTTTGAAGTATTTAAGAATATATTTATTTAAAATTATTATTATAATTACACAACGTAAGTCAAAATAAAAACAAAATATTTATAATAAAAAATAAAATTAATTAAAAAATAAAATAAAAATAAATAATCCTCTACCTTATTCAAGAATTTTTAAATACATATTCATTAGGTATTTCTTTTTGTTTTCAGAGGCAAGCTTCGTATTATCTCATTACTAGACATGCTGGTTAGCCTGTTATGTTTTTAGAAGCTGTTCTTCTTCTTAGCGTATCGATGGCAATTAATAGAATTTTAATAAATATAATTTATAGAACAATAATAAAATTTAAATATTATGTTTGACCCAAAATTCGGCCGCGGTAACACCATCCGCCGACGCAGTCATTAGGTCCTCACGTGTGCAGGTGACAGGGCAGAAGCTGTTAGGAATCCTTAAATAAAACATTTGTAAAAAAGACACAGATGGCAAAACAAGAAATAAATCGAGCCCATAAGCTCCATTTTCGAAACCATAAAATAAAATAGTAATGTGTCACTAAATCACCGACGCATTTCATCTAAATCTTAGTTCATTGGTTTAATTTTCCGGTCATTAATAAATCTGGTATTGGTTGAAATAGGGCCCAATGACAGACACTAGCAGTGCACCATAAAATCAACATAATGTGTTTGGACACTTGCCAATCACTCGTAAAGAGACGTAGCCTGAATACTTCGCCATATTAATCTTATGGAAGCCTCAAGACCAGATTAGCATAACAGCTTTTGCTAAGACATCTGCCAAAAGTTTAATTAAACGCTAATTAACTAAAGATAGGGTCTATTTTCAAATGGATACTTCAGCAGTGGCATTCTATACGGTAATTCCACCGTCACTTCGACGCTCACTTCGCACTTCAAAGTGTCAAATAAAACAATGTCATTTGAATTTGATTGAATATTTGATGTCATTGAATAGCGACGTGAGATGCGAGTTCATGTCTGAATTTTACAGAATCGACGTACTGGTAAGTAGGATTTAGTTGAAAAAATGAGAATGAATTTCTTTAATCAGTTATAGTTTCGCCTTTAAATCGTCTTTTGATAATTTATTTAAGAGGAATAACCTTAACCTTTTTGCAATTATTTTTTCCGAAGGGTTAGGCAGAGGTGTATTAATGTACACCCACAGATCGCTGGGATTTTTGTCTCATGTAATAGGGGGCGAGCTTATTGCCATTAACCGGGCACAAATCCTAACTCCGAGCTGCTATTGAGAATTTTAAAGAAAAACCCAATAACACTTTGCTCGACCTAGGAATCGGACCCAAGACCTGCAGCGTAGCAATCGCGCTTAGAACCACTAGGCTAACGAGGCAGTTGAAATTATAAAATACATAATAATTCAAAAGGTACCCCACCGAGTCGTCAACCAATAATACTAGGTACATTTTTTCTGTTTCTTTTTTACATCCTAAATATCATAATCCTAAGAAGATGAGACAAAGTTTCGTTTGTACATACTTGTCAAGAAATATCAAAGCATGCCAATTGCTGTATGACATCGAGAGAAAAGCGAAAAGAAATTTCTTTAGTCACCAAACTGTCCGTCCACCTTCACTACTAAAGCTTACTGACAGACGAAGACGGGTATCATCAAAGAACAAATACCAAAAGCGCTACGCTAGAGATCTTCGGTTCAATTCCCAGGTCAAGCAAAGTGTTATTTGGTTTTTCTATGAAATTCTCAGTAGCAGCTCGGAGATTTTATTTGTGCCCCGTTGTGCCTATTGCCCCGGCAATAGGCTCGCCCCCTATTACATGTGACCTAAACATACCGGTGAACTGTGGGTGTACATTGGTTACACCTCTGCCTAACCTTTCGGGGAATACAGGCGTGATGGTATGATGATGACAAATATCAAAAGCTTACGGTTTTCCAGTATAGAGCTAAATGACACCAATTAATCAAATGACCGGCTCTTTGTACTTCGACTTCATAAAATCTTTTACCAATTATCATTCATGGAACTGTACAACGATAATGCTATGTCCAAGTTTGCACAGTCACTAATTATGAACAAGTTTTTGATTGATTTCTGCACGATATCTGAAGTTAATTTCGCTAAAATGTAAAGCAAAAATTCTCTCGCGATACTTTTAAATTAAGCTAAAACTAATGTGGTGAGCCTGTCATTAGGTTACTAGAAAGGTATTGTATTGTCATTAAAACAAGATTTGAAGCCTATTCTTTGTATTTTGAACTTTAAAAAAACTGATTTTGAAACTAAAATGAAAAATTTCAATTTGCATCCTCGTCGAATTCAAGGAGGTAACTGTGCTAGTGATTCTAAACTCGAATAAATAGTAAAAAATGAAATTTTATTTTAACATAATTATGTGGTTTTCAAATTTGAACTAGCCATATTGTCGCTGGGTTTAACTACGCGGGACGGTTCTGTTCTTTGAAAGAGTTGTAATCTAAAATACTGTCAAACAAACAAATTAACAATGAAAAATACAATTATTTATTCATTAGTGTCGTAATTGAATTTGATTATTTGATGTCTTTTCTAACCTCCTGAAATGTGACAAAGATCCAAAACTGCACCTTCTAACAGTCGGAATAAAGATCGAAATACAATAACGTAAGTTAAAGTTAAAATAGTTGCGTAATAATACGGTATTAGAAACCAATACAAAAACAGTTCTAATAATCCGTTAGCTTTCCTCCCCATACGTCACTTCAATGTCTCTCACATTGACAGGTAGTAATTTAGACTAGACTATATTGACAGGTATTCTTAGAACGCGATGTTCTATTTCCATATAATTTTCTAGAAAACGAGACCCTGACAATATGACAAGAATGACAATATAATTACCCTGATCAAACAGTATCATTCGAAGAATAGTTCGCTACTTGGTTAGAAGTTAGAAGAACACGACACATAGATGTTCACCACGCCTACTGCCCATCAAAGTCAGTTTCGTTGAACAAAACTGTTGCAGGGTAATTATTATAGTCGTGTACAATGGTACGTTTGTGTCGTAGGGGTATTTAAAGATGAGCGAATTTTTTTTTTCTCAATTTAATAACAACCATTGCCAAACATAAAATAAAAGACATCACAATGTTAAAAACAAATAAAATCAAATAGCATTAAATAAAATTAAACAAATATCAGCCAAATAAATACAATCGAATTGAATGAAATCAAATTAAAATTAAATTATCATAATACGCAACTAAAATTATTTTATTTCACCACTGTGGCATGTAGGCCACCGTCTGCTATTAGTGCTCAGGATTCTGATGGTTATGACATTTGAAACTGGCTTTTAAAAAAAAAGACCTTCAATATCTCCGCAACCAGAAGGTTGCCTGGCATGATCCGGACCAAAGAAATGATCACAATATTAGGATGCAGATCAATAACAGTTCTACTTTATGAAGAACCGACAAATTCATTCTATTAAACTTGACCACTCTTCTGGGCATCATCTTCTTGGTCTCTGGGTCTATGACACATGGGGTCGTTATAACACGTTTACTCTATCTTCAAGCAAAGTCACTTCTCCCTTCCTTCATAATCATCATACTAGCCGTAGGACGTCCACTGCTGGACATAGGCCTTCCCCATAGTTTTCCAAAAGGACTGATTTGAAGCGGCCTGCATCCAGCGTCTTTCTGCGGTCTTAATCAGGTGATCCGTCCACCTTGTGGGTAGACGTCCTACCCTCGTTTATGCTTCTCCAAATGTATACCATCCATCACCATCACGCCTGTATTCCCCGAAGGGTTAGGCAGAGGTGTACTACGTACACCCACAGTTTCAAATGTATCTATCATGCAAACATGTGCAGAGCTCATTATACTTGAAATGTGCTTCTCAAGATTACAAATACGAGTGCTCATTAGAGACTGTGTACTATTCTGTTTCAGTCTCTTAGGTGATCGAGTTTCTAACGAAGGACGTCAAATCGAAAACGCACGCTTCTCTATATTTACTAGACCTGTTATTTGAGATTCCAAGGCTAGGCAGATGACGTTCTAAAAGCCAATTTTCGTTCAAAATCTAGTCGCCATCTTATCTCGGTGACAACAAATTCTCTCAAAATCTTTTAGTAACTGCCTCGTTAGCCTAGTGGTCCTCAGTGAGACTGCTGCGCTTGAGGTCTAGGCTTCGACACCCAGGTCGAGTTTTCTTTACGCGTATCAAGGTAATATGCTGCAAATGCATTAATACAGTAGGGTTTTGGTATGATAACAGCTCTTGCTATACTATACTACTTCAATTGATTGAAAGTTTTAAGATACTCCAATGTCTTCATGAGGTATTTTGGGTGCACTGCTTCGTTAGCCTAGTGGTCCTAAGCGCGACTGCTAACACTAGAGCTCTTGGTTTCGAATCCCAGGTGAGCAAAATGTCATTGGGTTTTTCCATGAAATTTTCTGTAGTAACTCGGAGTTAGGATTTGTGCCCGGTTAATGGCAATAGGCTAGCCCCCTATTACATGGGACCAAAATGTAACGTCGAACTGTAGGTGTACCAATGTACACCTCTAACCCTTTGCTAACCTAAGCCTAACCCTTCGGAGATTACAAGCGTGATATTATGTGTAAATCACTTAACACTCATAAATGCAAACGACAATTTTAATTAGGTTCCCGTTACGCGTCTTGTTGGGGAAAACAAAGCAAGCAAAACAGCCCTATTTTCATTCCTAACTTTGTCAAGCTTTTTACAACATACCAATAATATTTTGCCGATCGATATTTTCGTAACAGCATGTTACATTTATGCTACTAAATATCTTTTTTATGGGATGGACGCAGATGAGCCGCTCATTCTGCCCGAATTTGCCGGTAAAGCCAGATAGGGCAAGGAATTTGCTGGGTTAGGAAAAAAGGTATGTTGGTTGCAACGACGGGCCTGTTGGTCTAGTGGTTAGCGGCCCTAACTGCTAAGCCGGAGGTCGTGGGTTCGATTCCCACCCAGGACAAACTTTGTGTGATGAGCATGATTGTTTGTTTTGTGTCTGCGTGTGATTTATCTATAATAATAAATGTATGTATTTATAAATTATATAAGTATGTATATCAGTTGTGTGGTTACCATAACACAAGCTCTGCTTAGCTTGGGATCAGATAGCCGTGTGTAAGTTGTCCCAAGATATTAAAAAAAAAAAAACTTCGACTCGCATTTTGATGCCTCGCGCAATGATTTGACTTTAACTTTGATATTACAGACGCATGATCTTCAAGTGAGCTCATGATAAGTCGTTTGAGTTCAAAAGGTTTTCACAAATTTAGGTGCTGTGTAGTTCTAACGTAAGATCGTAATTTGTCTGCGAGCAATGTCGGTTATTAAGTCAGTTACTGCGAAGAATTATGTAATATTTTTTACATACACGCATTTTTATATACGTAGCATATTTTTTATATACGTAGCGTATTTTTTATATACGTAGAGTAGGGAACTACTACCACCATACCTTTTTCTGACGCAAAGCAGCGTAGCTGTGTTCCGATTTGAAGGATAATTACGGGCACATAAAATATTTCAACTTTGTCTCTGGGATGGCAACGCATTTGCAAGGACACTGGTATTGCAGATGCCTGTAGGTAAACCACTTAACATCAGGTGGGCCGTCGGCTTGTTTGCCATCCAATGACGTAAATAAGAACATATTCCCCCTTACTGCGAAGTACAAGAACATTCATCACACCAGTGGTATCGTAGGCGATATCTTCAATCGTTACCATCTAATAGTGGCACTTCACATGGCGTATTCGTCCAAATATTCAGGTCACTTGAGCAATACAAAATATGCATTATTAGCATTGGATTAAAGTTGTTTTTTAATTAGCGATTTAACGTAAATATTTGCGCAAATACCAGCGTATCAACGAAATATTTCAAATGTTGTTCCTGAAACAAAAGAATACAGTAAAAGTTGTTATCGCCGACTGTTCCACTCCCTCACCGTTTAGTACTTCATACCAGTATCGATTACAATTTCTAGGTTCCTACCTAATCTCGGTAAATGGCTACAAGAATATTGTCGGTAAGTACTTGATTCCTATCAAAAGAGGCGCGTGAAAAACCTGCTAAGGTTAATGAAATTTTTGCGGAATTTACTTCATTACCAAGTAATAAACTAATAATTTAAAAAAACACTAAAAAACACGCTTTAACTTTTAATCGTGGTCAAAGTTCATTACAAGACCTTTCTAACAAGTCCAAACACGGCTATGATACGATATTTGCAAAAGCAAGCAGCTCGGAGTTTGGATTTGCGCCCGGTTAATGGCAATAGGCTCGCCCCCTATTACTTGGGACCTAAATATACCGGCGAACTGTGGGTGTACATTGATACATCTCTGCCTAACCCTTCGGGGAATACAGGCGTGATGGTATATTTTATTATTATTATGAACATAATCTGGCAAAATGGTGCATAATAGACCAGTTAACACCCAGTGCGATTGTCGAGCTCCTGACCAGACAATGTCCAATGTGCTGGAGTGTCCCAATTGTCTATTCACCTACACCCTCCAAGATCTGATCACAGTCTCAGACGCGACAATAAACGTCACCAGCAACTGGGTCCATATAGTATAAACAATGATAAATGTATCACCGATACGAAAAGAAAAAGAAGAAGAAAGTTAGATGGCAAACTCCAAGCCTACAGTTTGAAGCTTCATCCTAAACTGTAGGATTCTATCGAGAAGCCGTTGTCATTCGTAGATCTTTGACAGTCGTTACGGATAGTCAGAAGCCCAGAAGTCTGACAGCCAGTCTAACCAAGAGGTATCGTGTTGCCCAGTTACTGGGTGGAGGTCAGATAGGCAGTCGGCAGCCGGTTAGACTGGAAAGCCGACCCCAACATAGTTGGGAAAAGGCTAAGCAGATGATGATTCTATCGAGAAGAACCAGTAAGAAACTACAAAACATTATTAGTTAGTTGAATAGATAAAGAATACATGCGACTGCCGACTGAAAAAGTCAATGATCAAAAAGTGGTTTGAGTATCTAATATCAATTATGCTATTCAAAATACTACTTCCACTCATTCAAGTATTTAAAGTTCTTATTTTACTAAATATTTTTGTCCAGTCAGTAAGTCTCTCTGACTACCAAATATCAAAATCAGTTTGATTGTTGAAAATAATCTACAATAAACTTGCGTGAAGCTACAAAGGATGTTAAAAATATATTATTTGCAATTTTCATCGTTATTTTGTCATATGTTGCAGAATCCCAAGAAATCTTTTGACATCCATTAAAACAACACGCTTCATTAAAGCGAATACAACAACACAGGTGTAAATATTCATCTGTTAACAGAAACTGTAATTGCAAGATGTCCACTGCCTCGTAAATTAAATAGGTACACTTAATTTTAATAATATACCATCAAGCTTATATTTCCCGAAGGGTTAGGCAGAGGTGTACTAATGTACACCCACAGTTCACCGGTATATTTAGGTCCCATGTAATAGGGGGCGAGCCTATTGCCATTAACCGGGCACAAATCCAGACTCCGAGCTGCTACTGAGAATTTCATAGAAAAACCCACTAACAATTTTTGCTCGACCTGGGAATCGAACCCGGGACCCCTTGCACAGCAGTCGCACTTGCGACCACGAGACCAACGGGGCACTTAATTTTAAAGGTGACCAATGGTATTCTTCCTTTCTTCTTCTCCTTTTCGTGTCGATTGACTCGTATGAAATGTTGACTAACCAGTATTGAGCAACCTGTACAGCTCGATCATTGGCCTCGTTTAGATCTGGGATGGTGCAGGTGGTTCTGCACGACGGGCAACTAAGAAAATTATTCCAAAAAAAAAGGACGAACGGACGGTTAATACTACGAAAATGATCAAGACATCACTTAAAAGTCAGTTATTTTGATTTATTAACCAACCTAATTAACCGATTACTATAAAATTTATATGGGACCACCTCTGAAGTACCTACCAAACAAAACAGAACGATCAAAATCAATTCGTAATTGGCGGAATCACCGCGTACCAAACATACAAATAAAAAAACATACATCCGAATTGAGAAACTCGTCCTTTTTTGATATCGTTTACAAAAAGACATTTGAAACAGAAGATTTGGCAGATATATTATTAGTTGCAGACTAGTGAAATGAAATTGACGCTGAACAGCTAACGCTAGGTACTTCTGATATAAATACTTCACAGTTCCACTTCAACCGTTAATGATAAATTCTCTCTCGCGATACACGGTTACATTTCATAATAAACTGAAATAATACGAAAATAGCTCTGTCTTTCTATTAAGCTTATACTGCTAATTTACAGAAGCGATATTTATAAAAGGTATGGAGTAAACTTAAATCTCAATAATTACAAAGGCTGCGTAATAATACGTAACTTATGGTGGGTCCACACGATACAGACTTTTGTCTGTACAGATATCTGCAGAGACTATAAATTCTGAGTAAAAATTTTTACTCAGAGGTCTTTACCAAATGTCTGTGCAGACTTTTCATCAGTTCAGACTTCGATTTTAATGAATAAATTAAGTAATTCAATAATCATGAGTTTTACTCCGACAATCCTACAGACATGTACGCAGACTTCCGACTTTTCTGATACACCGACATTTGTCTGTACTGATTCAAACAAAATTCAGACAAAATTCTATTCTACCATTAGACTGACCGACATTTTTTTGGCGGACGCAGACTTGATCGGGTCCTAGTTATTTAATATCTACCAACATCATTATCATATCAGCTGCCTAATAATTATGGACAAAGCAGGCCTCCCATAGATTTCAAAAGCACCGGTTATAAGCGGCCTTTATCCTACCGTCATACATTCTACTACAAACTTAAAAAATAATAATATACCATCACGCCTGTATTCCCCGAAAGGTTAGGCAGAGGTTTACCAATGAACAGCAGACCCACAGTTCGCCGGTATATTTAGGTCCCATGTAATAGGGGGCGAGCCTATTGCCATTAACCGGGCACAAATCCAAACTCCGAGCTGCTACTGAGAATTTCATAGAAAAACCCAATAACACTTTTTGCTCGACCTGGGAATCGAACCCAGGACCTCTAGCGTTGCAGTCGTGCTTAGGACCACTAGGCCAACGAGGCAGTTACTATAAACTTACTTCCTACTTAACATTATAAATGCGAAAGTTTGTGAGGACAGATAGATGTTCGTTACTCTTTCACGCTTAAACGGGTGAACAGCTGTGCGATTCTCTAAAATGCAAGCTCGAAAACGCTTAGTATTCGTTCGCCGTGGTGACGTCACCACGGCGAACGAATATACACCAATGACAAGTTGGTTCGTTATCGAAGTGGGACTCGTTTTCGAGCTTGCATTTTAGAGAATCGCACAGCTGATCTGAATTAAATTTGGCACTGAGATAGATTGTAGTATGGAATAACACAGACTACATACTTTTACACACTACATACTTTTTATCCACGAAAACGGCTGCAGTGGGATATTATATCAAAGACGCGAACTAAACCGTAACATTTGTTTACTAATTTTAATTGAAAGTAAGGCAGAAATTAATCATAAAACCCAGGCATCGCAATAAATTCCAAACAAACACGTAACATTCAGTTCTAGAGCATTCTGAAGAGATAAGTCGAACTGCACTTCCTGCTTTCAATTTTACTTGAGGACGCCTCAAGAACAAGTCTTGAGATCTCTGCAGGTTTGCTCGCATCAAACTAAACGGTTTTTACTTTATCCTATGAAACTTTTACAATATAAGGTCGGTTGAGGAAGTAATAGATGTAGGTACAGACACCCATATGACACTAGTTCATTTAAGTTTGATGTAGAAAGATAGTTACTTTGCTAATATCGCGAGCGCTTAGCACTCTTAACCTTATAGCAGAGGAGATAGAGATTTTTGCTTGTACACTGAGTAAATACATAAGAAACTATCACGCCTGTATTCCTCGAATCGTTGGGCAGAGGTGTACCAATGTACATCCACAGTTCACCGGTAAGCTCTTAGGTCCATGTAATAGGGGGCGAGCCTATTGCCATTAACAGGGCACAAATCCTTACTCCGAGCTGCTACTGAGAATTTCATATAAATTTCAATAACACTTTACTTGACCTGGGAATCAAACCTAAGACCTCTAGCGTACAGTCGCGCTTAGAATCACTAGGCTAACGAGGCAGTCAAAGTAAGTTGTTATTATTAGATAACAACTTATTACCCATTTATCATTAACCCACTATTGCATTGGGTTGTACCTGTAATTATAGTTGTAAGTGATAAATAAATAGATATGACCTATTAAAAGTTTTCACAGATAGCTACAATTAATGTGACAGTGACGCATCGTGCATCCGTTTACGTTACAAATTAATACATAGTGACAGGCACAAATTGATAGATCTATTTCAAATAAACTATTCTATACAAGTTTTAAAAGATATAAAATGTAAAATCTAGTAAATATCACTAAAATAAAATATAATATCTATGAAACTTTTTTATAAAAAAAACATTGCCTTACAAATTCAAAGTCAAAGTCAAAGCATTTATTTCAATCAGACCATTTACAGACACTTTTTAATTGTCAAGAAGTTATAGGTAGTAAGTTGATGCTAGTTGTTCGTTCCAAAACGTAGATTTCTATTTAGTAGAACGAACAAAAAACTAAATGGACACTCTTTTCAACATAACGAATATCTCCTGTATCGTGAATGTGTTTACAAACATATATTATAAACTCACATACACAAACAGCTAGACGCGAAACAAACTGTAAGCCATACTTGTAAATATTTGTTCCGTGGAGAAATCGAACTTGCAACACGCAGCGCAGCAGCCGATCGTATCGTCACCTACCTTCCTTTTGAATTATTCAATTAATAATTTAATCAGTCACTATTATAGCGTCTATATAGGAGTATTAGGTCAACCGTACAAACAAACAAACAGGCCCGCATACACACGCTGCCTACATATCGTAATACTCAAAGTCTAACACCTAACCAAGTTGCGTAACAAACCAAATTGTAGTTTAATATAGTCGCATATGAAATGTATTGCGCCAAATCCTATTATATTCTGAATGCACATGTAACATTTCAACGGCCAGTAATATTTATGTGGATATAACATTGTAATTCTTGCGTGAACTGTAATATATTTGGATGTAGATACTAAGTACCTACTTCCAAATGATTTTAGAGTGTGAGGTTTCGAAACTGTAGTGAAAACTGCGATTGCGTCTTCAGAATGCCCTTTATTTATTAAATTACATACAACATACAACATTCACGCCTGCATTCCCCAAAGAATTAGGCAGAGGTGTACCAAAGAACACCCACAGTTTGCCGGTATGTTTTAGGTCCCATGTAAAAGGGGGCGACCATATTGCCATTAACCGGGCACAGTTCCTATCTCCGAGCTGCTACTGAGGATTTCATAGAAAAACCCAATAACATTTTTCTAGCGTAGCAGTCGCGAAACTAACGGGGCAGTTGATTATTTAATTTTTCGGTATATATATTACAATGTTCACACGTACACTGTGATATAGAGATAACTATGTAAAAAATTAAATAATGATTCAGTAGTACACTAATGGGGGTCGTAGGCACAACGACAGACCGTGTCGACGGCGCGTTCATGTTCCGCGCACAGAGATGTCAGCATCTGGAAGGGGCCACTAAGGGCCAATGCCTGCCGGGGCTGCGGGTTGTTCGAAAGAGATACCGCGCCCCCGGAACGCAAAGGGCACACGAAGGAACATAGATGGTTTTTAGTCAGTAAAAGTCTGACACTCGGATCCCGTCCCGCCCTGAGGTAATTTGATGATTTCCCATCACTAAAAAAAAGGCACATGGTTACATCGAGCTTATGTAAATCGGTTGTGTATTAGGTTCGTCGGCGTAAGTGTCAGTTATATTTAAAATTCAATCATGCTTCCATCTGTTATCATAAGAACGTTGTTGTTGTTTTCCTCGGGAACAGTTCTTTTTTTTCGGGATGAATGTTACCCTACGACCGTTTCTGTACACCTGTGTAAAATTTTAAGATTATTGGTTCAGTGGTTTAGGCGTGAATAGGTAACAAACAAACAAACTTACTATCGCATTCATAATATTAGCAAACGTTGTTTTGCCAAATAAATAATTTCTAGGGGTTTTTTTTAGGGTTATGATGTTGGCCGATTCGATATGAAAACAAAATTTTATTCAATTCAATTCAATTAAAATTATTTATTTCAGATAAATTACAACATTATATAACTTATCCATATTGGGTTTGGTAATTAAATAATAAATAAATAACACTATAATAATAATATATTGAAATCCGTCTAGCCGTTTCAGAGGAGTTTGCAACTAACACCGCGACACGAGAATTTTATATATAAGATCTATAGTTAGGATATTACAAGATAAATAGTTGCATAATTGCCATATGCCTAAAAAACTGTGATGTCTATGAATTCCTGATACTTTCATTGTGTGTTTTAGGGCGAAAGAACCGCTAAAATTGTGCAGCTTCGCAGAAGTAAAGTATGAATTAACGTAATGCCTTTCCATGGTGCTTACATTTCCATTTTTAACTTCGGACTAGTTTCTGGCTTGCCTAATATTTGTTCTTGTAATATTCTATTAAATAAAGAAACTTGTTTTTATAACTCGCCTGCTTTCCATAGCTTAGGTACTATTCTTCATACCATTCCCAGTGTTTAAGCAACGAGAACAAACTTTTAAAGTTGCTGTGAATCTTTGTGATGATAAAATCCATAAAAAAGTTCTGTCTTGTTCCTGATTGAGATTCAAGAAGATTATAATGAAAAGATTTTTAAAATTCAATTTTTAAAATGTCATGAAAGATATAAAAACAAGAACACAAATAATTCAAAGCATTTGTTTCTATTAAATTATTTACATGCACTTTTGAATTGTGAAGGAGTCAGTCAGTTAGTCAGACAGTTGAAGCCAGTTGCTCGTTCCAAAACGTAAGTCTTTTAGGTTTCTCTTAAGGCGCTACCCTGACCAAATAACCTTGAGCATTCGTTCCCTTTGGCGGCACACTAACGCGGCGCAAGAGATACGTAGGAAATACGCTCAGATTTTAGAGTAAAATCTATATAAAATGAAATTTTCGTGTTTTGAAAAAAATAAAACTAGCATAATGTTCTTTATTAAATTGCCTAATTATTAGTTTAAGTCGCAAATCAAAATAATGTTCACTTTACGAGGAGATGCATGTCAAAAATTATTATTTCTCATTTCTGTAGTTTCGTTATGACCCTATAATTAAGCATTATGTTACTAAAAAGTTAAAAATAAATCTACCACTTTCGAGTCAAGAATGTGTAGAAATTTGACGTATTTTTTATTAGTTGGTATTTCTATTTAATATAGAGAAGTGGGCTCCCAAAAACTGCCCTAAAAACGGCTGCCGCTGCGTTTTGCACGGCCACGCGCCTTAAGAAGAACGAGCAAGAAAAGAAATCAACAATAATAAATATAATACGAAAATAATAGTATGTCTATTACGCTTTCACTACTAAACCACTGAACCAATTTTGATCAAAGGTAAGGACATACACTAGCCACTTTTTACGGCTTTAACTACGTTAGTGACAACCAAAACACGGCGCAACCAAAAGCTTATTCTAAAAGCATCAAACTGTCAAAAAATATTTAGGTAGTCGTAACACATTGTTTCAGACACTGAGAAGCCAGATATAGTACTCAGACCCAAAGGATTTGCGAGGATAACAATACTGAAATACATATTATGAAGTTGAAACGAAAGATCTTGGAAAAACTTTGTTTTGGATATGGGCCAGACGGAGAGTAGGTATTGGCTGGCTCAAGTAACCATGACAAACATTTCTCTGTGTATTTCCTATTAACTATTCTTTTATTTAACATTTGGTTGAACGGAATTATAAATCTTATAGATTTATTATTGCGTACTATGTTCGTTTAAGTAAAGCCTCGTTTTCGTGGTTGAAACAAAACTTGCGCAGTGTTGGCAACATGTTTTTTGTGACACAATACGGTTGCTTGCAACACTACAACACAGCAAGCATACTTTAAACAAACACATCAATTCTTGATGACAAAGAAGACATTATCAATTCTTGTTGCTGCAACAAAGCTGTGTAACTGGCGACATATTTCGGACTATTTTGGTGCATAAACTGCACTATAACACTCTTGACATGATTCTTTCAAATTTCCGATCAATGTTCTCAAAATCTACCTATTCCCCTATCCCTTGAACCACATAATGGTTCAGTGTGATTGTTTAACTATTACATAATTTGTTTTCTTCGCGAGTAGTGAAAGTGTTAATAAAATAAACAAATGCCTAAACGAACTTGGCTTCACACTTAAAG
Organism: Caradrina clavipalpis; assembly: GCA_932526535.1. Lineage (NCBI taxonomy): Eukaryota > Metazoa > Arthropoda > Insecta > Lepidoptera > Noctuidae > Caradrina > Caradrina clavipalpis. Next base: position 22,933,952 of record OW052087.1, read on the forward strand.
TAGGTATACTTTCAGTCTAAATAAAAAGTACTTTTTGTGTTTGAACCTAAACCTATAGTACTACTTGCTTCATAAGTAATAACGCTCAGTAGTTAAGTACCTATGTCGGTCAGACTGATTTCGAAAACAAATTAGTCGATTCGATTCTTTATGTAAACTACCGGGTTTAAGTGGGTATAATAGAGTTCATGGTAGTAACTACACTTTAGTTGAATGTCGCATGCATGACATAAAATGTCAGTCTATTTTTATTTTAAGATCAATACACATTACATGTGGAACGCAAAGGGCATTATGAGGAACACGGATGAGTTCCAGTCAGCAAAAGTCTGACAGTCTTTTCAACTTCGCCCAAACCAGAGGAGTAATTTGACGATTACCCATTCTTAAAAAAAGAGTACCCACTATTCTCAATGAATAAAAATATATGACAAACTAGCTTTTGCCCGCGACTTCGTCCGCGTGGATTAATAGTTCCCGTTCCCGGGGGATTTCCGGGATGAAAACTATCCTATGTCCTTTCTCGGGTCCCAGACTATATCTGTACCAAATTTCATTGAAATCGGTTCAGTGGTTTAGGCGTGAAGAAGAGACAGACAGACAGACAGAGCTACTTTCGCATTTATAATATTAGTAAGGATTAGCAAGAGCGCATAAATTGTAATTGGTTATTGATAATTCAGTTAACCAATCACAGAAGCTCAAGCACGTTTGAAAATATGACACAATCATTTTCGTACAAGAAACTGAAGTTTCAAAACCAACCATGGTGGAGTTAAAATTCTCTGACAATTTATTTCAAAAGTGGTGACGCAATTACGTGTTCTTCTGTGCAGCAGACTGGTTTCCTATTCCAGGGGAATAAGTTGCTCATCATTTAGAAAACCGATAACTGACAGATTTCAACGTTGTGTCTTATATTCTTTGTTATAAGATCCAATATTGACAGGCTAGTTAGGCATGCAGCAGGAAGTTGTAAATGGCTGTCAGCGGCTGGTAGTGGCAGTTCTGTTATTATGTAACTAGGGAATGCAAATCTCGCGAGATTGGGGCTCAAGCGAGATCCCGCGAGTTTATGAATAACAATACTGCGAGATCTCGCCAATTTCGAGATCTCGCGAGATTAGCAGTTTGGTGTGTTTTTTTGCAAATAATCACAATATTTGAATACATTAGGAAAAAAATAATAAATATTTTAAGTAAGTATTATAAGATAAACATTTATTTTCACGAATTTTTTCAATAGACTTTTATGCATCAAACATTGTTTGACGTATCTGTCTATAATTTTTTAATAAACTTCTAAGTAGTAAATTTTGACATACGTATCTATCAAATAACAAACGAAAGAAATAACCAGTCATCTCTTCTAATATCATTTTTTTTTTTGTAATAGAACAGTTCTTTTTTAATTTTTTGTATGCTTAAGTGCAATCTTGTTGAACTCGCGAGATCTCGCCTATTTTTCTTCCGAGATCAATCTCGTTAAAAAAGGCCGAGATTTCGCGAAAACGAGATGACGCGAGAACGAGATTGCATTCCCTATATATAACTTACTAGCTACTGCCCGCGACTTCATTCGCGTGGATATATCCACCCGTGTGAAGCTACGTCTTTGGTCACTACTCCGCTCCCTTGTTTCGTACAGTGATGTTATATAGCCTATGACACAGAGTGTCCATGGAGTTTCTTGCTCGTTCTTCTCCATAGAGACCTACGTATTGGAACGAGCAACTAGCTTCAATTCTAAACTGTATTTCTTGACATTCAAAAGTGCTTGTAAATGGTCTAATTGAAATAAATGCTTTGACTTTGACATAAACGCTTACAAATAACGTGAATTTCTATGGGTAAAGGAATTTTCGAAATCGGTTAAATAGATCGAGAGATTGCCTCACAACCTCACCTCTCGCCTCTTTATAATATTGGTACAGATTGTATCTGAAAGTTCAATCTAATCATATCTAAATAATGAACATCATTGCCAGTGGAAGACATAAAACTATAGAAAAAACATGCCTTATATTTTGTATTTCATAAAAATATGCATTTTTAAACAAACCGGAACAGTTTTGACAGTCAAACCAAAGAATAGAAACAATAGAATCCAATTAGCCTTACTATCAAAAACTGTCTGATGTAAAATTAAGACATTTTGCCTACCTTGGCACACCAGTCAGAATAGAACAAAGAAAGTATTTTATTGTTTTCCGTCGTCAAACCGATTTGGTACAAGGCACGGAGGCTATGCGCGAGGAAGCCGCCTGAAACTCGGCAAATATCAATTTTTATTATATATTTTCCAGTAGGTAACCGGTCGTAGGTATGGTTACCAATTTTTATATTTTTGCGTGAATGTACTAAAAGTATGACTGTTTAGGGAATTTTGGTACTTATTATGTAAATTTTAATATAACACTCACATATTGGGTATGTCATCTTTTATGATTTTTATTCTAACTTCGAAATTATTTGCAAGTATCAGAAAGCCAACTCTCATAATTAAAAATGATTAAAAACTAGTCACAATCTCGTCTCAACGACAATCAATGTCAAAAACTTGTCAATTAAGTACAAATCAGAGGCATTATTGACAGATTCAGGCTATGAGAATACAAATTTTATGAAAAGTACTAGAATATCCCCGCAGGAATGAAACAGAAATACATTAAATTTAACATGTAGTCGTGATGTCAGTATTAAGTAGATTTCTGGCTTAGAGTAAGATAATCTTATTGTACAAAAGCGTTTATTAATATAGTATTTACGTAGGATTTAATTAATCTGACAATTCTCTAGATGTTCCTAGAGAATTGGGGCAACAGTCAGATGCAGAAGGCATTTTAGATATCTAGTCACCGTCAGCTTAGATCTTACCTTAGGGTGGAGCTCTATTTCATTTACATAATAATTTTATCTATACCTATAATATTATAAATCTGAAGAGTCTGTCTGAACGAGCTAGTCTAAGGAACTACTGGTTCGAATGTAAAAAATCATTTTAAATTGAATAGTCAATTTAACGAAGAAGGCTACAAGCTACATAGCATCACGCTACGATCGATAGGTGCGGAGCAGTAATCAAAAACGTAACTTAATGCGGGTGGTAAATCTGCGTGCACGAAGTCGCAGTCTGGACCTAATTAAAATAATTATTTAAAAAATATATTTTAATATAAAGAAAACTGTGCTTAACTAATTTAATATTATTATATAGTAGTATATTATTTTATAGTGCACAAGTATGTGCGCCAACACAGGTGCACTCCCGCTTCCTCACACCTCTCTTTCCTTATCTCTCATAGTCCAATAGGACGGCAATCCGACATAACCGGGGAGAGACCCGGCGCAGGACCGACGGCTGTACGTGCTTTCTGAGCCACGAGGGTGTCACACCACCACCTTCCAAACTCCGGACTGCTACTGAGAAATTCGTAATGGAAAATCCCAATAGCACTTTTTGCGATCACCATCTGGACAGTTAAGTACTGCTTTACTGTGATGATAGTATTTATTAATAAGGTTTTAAACACAAAACAAGAGTCAATATGATCCGATATAAAATATAGACTGTATAATATATTTACACCCGCGAAAATATGGCTTAAAAGGTCGAAAATTCGTTAAATTGTGGCTAAAAGGTGCGCTCATGCTCATAACAAAATTAAAAACCGACGGCTGTGTAACCCTCGATCGGATTTTACATCGTTAGCTTCTGCTTTCTGCTAATAATATCATATGGATGGATGGATGGATGGATGTTTGTTACTCTTTCACGCTTAAACAACTCAACGTATTTGGATGATATGCTATGAAACTCTCAGTAGCAGTTTGGAGTTAGGATTTGTGCCCGGTTAATTGCAATAGGTTTCCATGGGACCTAAATGCGAACTGTGGATGTACCAACATTGATACACCTCTGCCTAGACGCTTCGCGGAATACAAGCGTGATGGTATGTGGCACTGAGGTAGATTGTAGTATGGAATAACACATAAGACACTTTTTATCCCAGAAAAATATACGGTTATCGTGGGAAAATATATCAAATTTGATGCGGACGAAATCGCGGCCATAAGCTGAAGCTTATAATATATAAAATGAATTAAATAATAACTGCAGACACTGTAATTGGCTGCGTATCGTAACTGGCAACAGAAATGCGGTCAGCAATTAATTAATTAAACTGTGCTTATCTTATGATCTCTATAAGCCGTCATTTCAGCACCCAGAAAGTTTCTCTATAGGTCTTGCTATCTTTCATAAAAGATACCATCACGCCTGTATTCCCCGAAGGGTTAGGCAGAGGTGCACCATTGTACAACCACAGTTCGCCGGTATATTTAGGTCCCATGTAATAGGGGCCGAGCCTATTGCCATTAACCGGGCACAAATCCAAACTCAACTCCAAACTGCCTCGTTGGCCTAGTAACTGCCTCGTTGGCCTAGTGGTCCTGAGTGCGACTGCTACGCTAGAGGTCCTGGGTTCGATTCCCAGGTCGAGCAAAAAGTGTTATTGGGTTTTTCTATGAAATTCTCAGTAGCAGCTCGGAGTTTGGATTTGTGCCCGGTTAATGGCAATAGGCTCGCCCCCTATTACATGGGACCTAAATATACCGGCGAACTGTGGGTGTACATCAGTACACCTCTGCCTAACCCTTCGGGGAATACAGGCGTGATGGTTTTTTTTTTTTTTTTTTTTAAATCCAAACTCCGAGCTGCTATTGAGAATTTCATAGAAAAACCCAACACTTTTTGCTCGACCTGGGAATCGAACCCGGGACCCCTTGCACAGCAGTCGCACTTGCGACCACGAGATCAACGGGGCAGTTAAAAAAAGAGGATAAAAGATATGTAAATATTCTATTTAGCCTGTCTCTTCTTTATAGCTATCACATTGGGCAACATCGCTTTTTTGTCTAATTCTTCCATCCCGCGGTTTCATCAGCTTTCAGTTACATCTTTGGTTATTACTCTACTCCCGAAAATCGTAGCGTTATGATATATTTAGGTAGCATTCCTCATGAATCAGGTTATCATGAAACAATTATATTTATTTCAATCTAAATGGTAGTTTCAAAGATTAGATCGTTTAAACAAATCAAAAATCTTGCAATAATATAAAACCCTGTGATAACAGATATTAACGCGAACAAAATCCCGGTTATAAATAAGCTAGCGTTAAATAAAAAACCAGTTTCAATTCTCGCCTTCCATATTCCAAGAATACTCTACATTTTCTAGAACTACAATTGCTCGCTTAAAACCGTCTTGTTTTTTGCTAAAAGCTTTCACGATACGACGGTTTTACTCGTCCTACGCTAATTACAAAAATGTGACGCGATGCGATGTGACGTAAAAAGCGCTTTAAACACTATTACATAAGGATGTAGTTACCTGCGCAAAAACGACCACAGAAACGTTTTAGATACATATTTTAGCCGCAGGACGTCCATAGCTGGACAGGCCTCTCCATAGATGTCCAAAAGGACCGGGGAATCACACATAATTTTTGAGGATAATGAACCATAAATCAATTTATTTGCTTTAGCAACATTTATATTTTAGCATTCTTAGCTCTAGTTTTTATATACTGGCAACATTGTATGTAAAGGATATTATTTTTCTCTGGGCGCCATAAGCTTCTGTGCTCATGTTCTAAAATTAATTACCATTTGTATTCCCCGAAGGGTTAGGCAGAGGTGTATCCAATGTACACCCATAGTTCGCCGGTAAGTTTTTTAAGTGCCATGTAATAGGGGGCGAGCCTTTTGCCATTGACCGGGCACAAATCCTACTCCGAGCTGATACTGAGAATTTAACAGAAAAACCCAATAACACTTTATGCTCGACTTGGAAATCGAAACCAAAACCTCTAGCGTAGCATTTGCGCTTAGGATCAATAGGCTAACAGCAGCAGCAGCAATATCAGTTTAAATTAATGATCTATTTTTTTTGGAAATATAGTTTATTGCTAAGAATCAAAAAAAGCATTTTATTGTACACAAACTGCCCCGTTGGTCTCGTGGTCGCAAGTACGACTGCTGTGCAAGGGGTTCGATTTCCGGGTCGAGCAAAAAGTGTTATTGGGATTTTCTATGAAATTCTCAGTAGCAGCTCGTAGTTTGGATTTGTGCCCGGTTAATGGCAATAGGCTCGCCCCCTATTACATGAGACCTAAATATACCGGCGAACTGTGGGTGTACATTGGTACATTGTGGGTGTACACTCTGCCTAACCCTTCGGGGAAAACAGGCGTGATGGTATATATATATTGTACACATACTAAAGACATACATAGTCAAACATTGTCATGAACGTACGCGAGCTTATGTTGATACAAACGTCATGTCTTTGTATATCGTTAGGTCATTTTTACTGAACGTCAATATTGACCTTAACGATGCCTCTATTATTTGTAATTATGTTTATTTTGGGGATTTCTGTGGGTTAAATTATTTTTGCGTAAATATTTCCTTCACTCCTTGCCACGTGAAGAAATTTTCAGAATAGATTTATTTTCTGGTCGTTCTAGTTCTAGTTTTTATATACTGGCAACATTGTATGCAAAGAATTTTTCTCTGTGCGCCATGAGCTTCTGTGCTCATGTTCTAAAATTAATTACCATTTGTATTCCCCGAAGGGTTAGGCAGAGGTGTATCCAATGTACACCCACAGTTCGCCGGTATGTGTTTTAAGTCCCATGTAATAGGGGGCGAGCCTATTGCTATTAACCGGGCACAAATCCTAACTTTGAGCTGCTACTGAGAATTTCATAGAAAAACCAATGTAAATAAGATCGATTTGTAGATTGGGTTTAGGTCTGACAAACCAACACACGTCAAAACCAGTGATTTTGGATATTAAACACTGATTAACTTTACTAAGAGATATTTACTAAGTATAAGTTTTGGATGTAAATTAGAACTGTGTTGTTTATTTTTACGTAATTAATATAATTATTAAGAGATTGTAGGTTGCGTCGTTTTTACAAAATAAACCTTAATTACAGTTCCCGTTTCTGTTACAACATTAATATAGTTTAAAAAACTATTCATATCGAACAGGCGTCAACAATTTTGCTTGTCGTTTTAAACTAAACCGTAACACTACAGGATAATCCACAAATTCGAAAAACAACTTGAATCGAATACGATGTCACGTTCAAGCTAGGCCTACTGATCTGGCAATCAGACCGCACTTGTGTCTGACACTAGAAACTAGGTATAACTCAATGCTTTGAACAGAATCGGGAGTCGGTTTTGCGAAGTTTAGAACGCTGAGCCCCAAGTCTTATTATGGATATATTCTCTGGAGTTCTGACTTATATGAATTGAATTGGATTGATAAACAAATCCCAAAAAAAAGAAAAAAAAAAGCTAAAGGCAAAGAGAAAAGAAACTAAGAAAGTAAAAGAGAGCCAAGTTAGGTACAAAGGAAGGGCAGTATCTTCAGCTTTGATTTAGGCTGTCATTGGGTGCCATGTACTATGGAGGAGTTTCTTTTTTAAGGTCTAATTAAATATGCACTTTGGCATGGTTTAAAAGCTAGAGATTTAAAAAGTTCATGATGAGTAAGTAAATCAGTGAATAAGTGATAAAAATCTAAATTTAAAATATCAAGATTTGTAAACAACAAATCATACCTTGATATATTATAATTTTAAGGCAACTTAGCAGGTACGCGATATTTAAACTTTGTTGCTCTCATATATTTTGTTTTGAAGGGTGGTCAAAATTAAGAAGCTCGAAATAGTTCATGTCAGCTTTGTTCTTCTCCGAACTTGGCTTGACACATTACCATGTGTTAAGATTACATAGGAGTCGTGGTGAAAATAACTGCCTAGTGAGCGCTTGGACTCAAGATACTCTTTGTACTACATCCATACATTTATAGTTACATTTTACTTATACTTTGAATAACTCTTATGAAAAAAAAAGCTCGTTTATATTAAACAAAAGAAACACGGTTTTATTTTCGACCAAATTTCTTTCAAGGAAATGATAATTACTCTAAGATTTGATTAATTTGTTTTGATAAAGCTTTTAGCCTTTCTCAGAGATTTATTAATAAATCATAATAAGTAATGGAGAGTTAGTAATAATCATGCAAAATTGAAGCTTATTCGTATCTAAAATCTATTTTATATTAAAGAAACCTAAGCTTCTTTTAAAACGAATTAACATTCACAAAACCACACATGCCTAGACAAAGTGCGAAGCTATCAACTCCGCCGAAAACAAACAGAACTGTATGGCAAACATGTTCTTTCCTAATTATGTGTTGCATGAATAGTCACAGTGAACTTGTTCATCGATCGCCCACGAATATTGCGCCCTTGCCTCAGACAATTCCACAAGTTGTGTGGGAAGATTACCAACTGCTCACCAAGTTTTTGTCTTATTCCAGTCCCCACACAAATAGAAACATACAAAAAGAGACTGCGACAAGGCCAACAAATTAATGTATCATTCTGTACCTACCAGTCTTAGCGTAGAGTACAAATCTCGATCCAGATAAATCATATGGAGACTGCCAACGATATTGGCCTCATAACCAAATAGTATGTTTAGTATAGTTAATAAAATATAACAATACATAAATACGATGATATTGCCTCCGCATAGAATGAGGCTTTCTCGACATAATATGAACATGGGGGAGTATAAACATATGTATCTGTGTCAGTCATTCAATAAGTGTTATGGAAAAAATGGTCGACGTAAGTTGGAGTCCAATTTGAAGCGAGAATCCTGCCCGGAAAATACCATGAGCCCAACTACTACAGACCTCCGTGATGACGTAATTTAAATATGGAAATTTAAGGACACCGACAAGCTACGATTGTAACGCGAAAGTGAATTTTAAAGTTCCAAGAATAGTGATTAGATTCGATTGCGTGTTTGTCACGAAGTTTCTTATCTTTTTAAGGTGATGCGGAATGGTTCTGTTTTTCTGTAAATAGGTTAGTAGTTATTTTCTAATAAGGGTGCGACGGATATTTTTTTATCGATAGAAAACTAGTTTTTATCAAGTCTTGAACTGAGTATATACTGTGCGCGGCGCATTACAATATATCCCTCCAAACAAAGAAAAAACAGGTCGGTCAGAAATCAATAAAACTTTATTACTTACCTTCATTTCTCGTTGAACGGTAATAAAGGTAAGTACTCAGACACACGCAAAACAACGAGATTAACAAACAAACAAACAAACAAACAACTAAACCAGAGACCGTTTTTCCTCTACTGAAATATTTATTAGAAAACCTACATGCTGAATGCCTCATTTTGTAGGATTATAAAACGAAAAGATCTGGCAGTACCTATTTTTTACGCGTATTTACAAAAAACAGACTACGTTTCGTAATTGTCTGAAAAACGTTAAAGTCTATATACTATGCACCTTGATTGATTATCCCTGGTTGTTGGGATGAAAAGGGGGTGGGTAGTGGCGTCGGTTAGTCTGAACGTCATGGCGCCGCACAGTCTCGGTATTAACTCGGACTGTCTACGCAAGATCTTCTATATTCATTTTTTTTATTTCGATATACGTTATACCTAGTTGATTATTTTTGGTATATATGTTTAGTAGCCAATAAAGTAATGTTCTAGCGGTATAGGACTAATTTATTTATTTTCTTTTGTTTTATTGTAAACTAGCTGTTCCCCGCGGCTTCGCTCACGTCAGCCTTAGTGTTACTTAACCAATTAAGGATTTAATACTATGTCATCATAATCTTCCAGCCATGTCAAATGGTGTCTAAGGTTAATAATAGTTACAACTGTGAGTTTTAAAAATTAGTCAGTAGACGCTCGGAGTCTGATTTTTTGTCCGGTTGGTAATGAGCTTGCACCATACCTGGGATTAAAACATATTTATGCGGAGGGTATATGATATGGCTTTTCTATTTCTTTCGAAAATACTGTGATGTGGTGTCAAAATTTACTTGTTTTTCTTTCTCTAACCGTTGAAAAGCATTTTTAATAGGTTCTGCTTTAACACTCACATTGTAGCTTCGATCTGTCTAGTATCAAAACCGTAGAAATGAATCTTGTAATCAGAGCAACTGCCAACTAAATCTGAACTTCGTGTTATAACCAAGTTAATAATAATTATGTTGTTGGGAAAAAGTATGAACAAAAAACAGTAAGCATATGACTTATTAAAAGGCTAAGTAAAGTTTTACCTCTCAAATTACCTTTCATCTATTGCAGAATGACGGTAATAGGTAACCTTCATTTTCATTTTGAAGTTCATTTGTAAGCATGCAGAATATGGTCTGTTGACAGTACCTACCTATTAGAAGAAATTCTGCATGCGATGCATGATTAATGATTGATGCATCATTCTACATGTATCGTAAAAGCTTGAAGTCTGAGAGACATTTTTTATATCGTATAGGTTTAATTATTTTTGGTACACTTCCTGTTGTAGCTAATTTATTTCTGTTTAGCTATTGGAATAGAAGTATGTTTTTTAGTAGCGTAGCGCAGCCCAGACAGTAAAGTATTGCACACATAACGTTTGCAGATAAATCGTACGACACTTGTATGAAGTGTCGAGGTTGGTAGGCCCACGGTGCAGTGATCCTTCTTTTTTAATGATGGAAAATCGTCATATGAGTTCTTCCGTTCTGGCAGAAGGAAGTGTCAGACTCTTACTGACTAAAATCCATCCGTTTTCTCCTAATGCCCATCGCGTTCCAGAGCCGCGGTGAGTCTTTCGAACAAATTCCGTAACCGTAGCAGGCACTGGCCCTAGCGGGCCCCGTCTACTGTGCTGATATCTCTTTGAGACATGTGTGAAACACAACGCGACGTCGCGAGTCGGCACGGGTATGGTTCTGATCGGACGGCGAGCCACCTAACGCTCGCCGACCGGAGGCCCGTTGCCGTCGATCGCTTCTATGAGGACACGGCGGTTTTCCGCCAGCAGCAAGCAGGGCAGACCTCCACCTAATGCTTCACCGTGTCCACCGGATGATCCTCACAATGATATCACTCTGGCGTGTCCTCATGTCTCATGTCAACATGTCCGGAGAATACCTGCGTCAGAGCATCATGGTGTTGCGGCGATCCTACTATCGATATAACTTGGTAACTCTTTAAATAGTCAGAGGCGCCGTTTTTTACTTCCGAAAAATATTCTTAGCGTAGCTAGAATTTGTGGAATCAGTACAATTTTGTTCCGGTCATTCCTCTTCAGTCGATCCATGCATATTTTTTAAGTTATGTAAGGCAAAAAACTACACCCACCTAAACCTGTTTTATTATAATATTGAAATCCTACTGCATCAAAACAAAAACCTATTAAAATAATAACAAAAAGTAACAATTGATTGGAATTGACCCACACAAAATATTTTACATGGTTTTCATTAAACAGTGGAACTATTCACTTTATTTACATAACACAATTAACTAAAAACAACTATGTCATATTTGAACGGCCCCGTTGGTCTCCTGGTGGCCAGCAAAGCTGTTGATCATGGGGTAATGGGTTTTTCCATTACGAATTTCTCAGTAACAGCCCGGAGTACGGACGTTGGTGGTGTGACACTCACGTGTCTCGGAAAGCACGTAAAGCCGTTGGTGCTGCGCCTGATCTCTCCCCGGTTATGTCGGATTGCCGACACATCGGCCTATGGGAGTTAGGGAAGAGGGAGCGTTTGCTCACAAGCTTGTGCATTTTAATATCTCCTGCCTACTTGGCTAGTCTGCTATATTTAGCCGTCGTGGCCAGAATCGGTCTCGTTTTGAATTCTATTACACAATTAACTGCTTAACTCCTTGTGGCTATGACTTGACGATTTTTATTTCATAGGATAAATATTATGTTAAAAATCTTGAAAATTTTATGTATTTTACACCAGTCCCGTGGTAAAATCTTCGCGGATAATAAACATAATGCAATAATGCTTACTTACCTAACTCCATTATTTGTTACAAATACCCAAATAGCCTCACTTTTTATTACAAAACCCACCACACAAAGAGAGAAGTAGATTGTGGGAAGGAAAACAGCCTCATGACTACAAGCTGCCAGAGTACCTGCTTCCCGGTAGTGAACTCAGTGATGTATCTAGAAGGTACTGTACATGTCTCAACTGGTGTAAATTATTGTTAGGGGAATCATCGATGCGAAAATAATTCAATCGCGTTATATAAAACAGCCATGTGTTGCCCGACATTTAAAGACTATTTTTAAAGAGTCAAACAGACAGATTTTTTTTAACAATACGTTTATTTTCCGCTCTACTATCGTTCCCACACCTATCAGTTTGTTTATTTTTTTGATTTTGATAAATTAATAATTTTGGCTTTAATATTGTTTATATGAAACTATGATTGTATAGACATTATTTTTTGCAGAAATAATAAAATATTTGAAAAATAAGAAAGCAAAATGTTATGGCGGAAGAATCCCATCTTAATTTTATAAAATTTTGGAAATGTTCTAGAATTAAAAATGTATGTAAAAAATCACAAAAAGTAAAACAGTTATTGGGGTTTGAACTCATACCCAGCGCCTTGTGAGGCGGTCATCGAACCATTAGACCACATGCTCTGATAGAAAATACTCTAAAATAGCCGTTCTACTCTGTCACGATTAACTGCTTAGCTCCTTGAAGGTATAGCGTTATGATAATTATTTCAGTTGTTTAAACCCCAGCTACCTAAAGTATTCTTATGTTTAGTCTCGTATTTTTATAAACGCGATGTAATCTGTAGGAGAACAAAACATAATGCAACATTGCTCAGCCCTCAAAGCAGATAGCGTGATAATTTATAGCCTACGGTCAAATTTGGCCTATGTGGAATATATATACAAAAATTGAACAGAATCTGTCCGGCAGTATTTGCGTGATGCTCTAACAAACAAACAGACAAACAGACAAACAGACAAACAGACAAAAATTCTAAAAATTGTATTTTCGGCATTAGAATCATTCCCCGACCTCGTAGCAATCACTTTTTCTCAAAAATATTAAATGTACAGTTTTGACATCGCTACAATTTTATTATATGTATAGATGGTTTTTTTTTTTGTATAAGTAAATAAATGAATTGTCAATAATAAAATATCGCTAACAAATAAAATATAGTTGTAGAAATATTTATTATCTTTTTCCAATAATATAATACCAGTAGGTACGTACATACGAGTGCAATGTAACGAAATATATTTATATTTTTCATCGAAAACATAAAAATATACCATCACGCCTGTATTCCCCGAAGGGTTAGGCAGAGGTGTACCAATACACCCACAGTTCACCGGTATATTTAGGTCCCATGTAATAGGGGGCGAGCCTATTGACATTAACCGGGCACAAAAAATAAAAGCAAACAAATAAAGATTTCATTATAAAATTAATGGGTAATTATATTAAACATTTTGTAAAACATAAAATTGTGTCTTCACTCGCAATCATCTCTTGCCTACCTACGCGAAAATCTGTGCGTGAATCTGTTTATACAAAATTAATATAAATCTATGAAATTTTTACCTTTGAGCTTTGGAATACCGGGATTATTTGCATATTCCAACTTTCAACTTACGAGAACTTTATTTATTTGAATCTGCAAATGAAATCGCTGGTCGACTCTTCACGGGATCTGAGGGCTGGGATTTTCTTGGGTAAAAAAAAACGACGGGTTGCACTCCGGGAGTGCCGGCAGAAGTGAAAACGCTAAAGACGTACACAAATATGCGCGAATTGTCACATTTGTGTACGATACATTTTTTACCCATTCCAAAACAAGTGCACAACGCCGCTTACGAATTTTCGATCAGGGTCACGTGTCCTGACGCGAGTTTAACATTTTTTACCCATTCCAAAAAACGTGCACAACGCCGCTAAAGAAGTTTTCACTTCAAAAAACAGCATTATGCCATGGAGCGTGGCAATGATTTCAGGCATTTGGTCACTTGTCCTATGATTTCAGGCATTTGGTCACTTGTCCTATTGACAGGTATACTGACGAGTCTTTTTATACCCTTTTAACTCCTATCGTCTTTAAAACTGTACATAATAATTTTATTATTATTTCTTTTTTTTTATTTTATTTCTTATTTTTTTGCCATACAAAAGTACCTTTTGGAAATAGCTGGGTTTTTTCCCCATATTAATTTTTTTTGATGTGCCTTGCCCATTGCTTGTTAACTAAAATTGAATTCCGACATAGACAATTTTTTTGAAAGTACTTAAACATGAATTTAAATTTAACTTGTAAAATAAACAAAAATCTGCAAATAACAAACCTAAACACAAAATGTGAAACGTTTGTAAAACAAAACTTTTTGAAACGTTAGCCGAAAAGTAAAGTATGCACTTTTAATTTACACAGTTAGATATTTACTGTCGCAAACAAAATAAACAGCTGAGAACGTACATTTTCGAGCTTACGAAGACTTTTCATAACATCCTATTACATAACTCTGTCGTTATGCAAAATAGCACTACAGCGATAGTAGGTACCTAAGACGGGATTTTGAAACCTGACTAGGTACAAACTGACTTTTACAATAATAATAATAAATTAAAACCAGCCCAGAATACCATACCATGGTGCAATATTTAAAACTACGTGCAAAAAAAACACGTTTCTTGTATGTTTATGGGGATCAACTTTATTTATTTATTTGTTTTTATAGCGGCAATAGAAATACACACTGAAAAAATCGACCACTGCCTATTACGCTTCATGAGATACAGCCCGTTGACAGACAAACAGAGGCACAGTGAAGGTATAGTAATAGGGTCCTGTTGACACCCTTACATAACACTTTTTTTATATAGATGGGAAATCATCAAATAACTTTCCCCGCCCTGGGCGGGACGGGAGGGAGTGTCAGAATTTGACTGACTAAAACCAATCTATGTTCCTTCATGTGCCCTTTGCGTTCCGGGGGGTATCTCTTTCGAACAACCCACAGCCCCGGCAGGCATCGGCCCTCAGTGGCCCCTTCCAAGTTTGGAAACATCTCTTTGAGGCGCGCGTGGAACACGAACGCGCCTTTGACACGGTCTGTCGTTAGTAAACGTACGGACGGTAAGCACCCATTGCTCACCGCCCACAGGCCCGCGTCTACGGTGGCCGGGAGTCGTCGCGTGGCTCCCGACGCCCGGAGCGTCTACCGGGGCGGCCGCTGGGACGGGGGACTCTTCTTTCGACCCTTACATAACCCTAATAATTTAACACTCATTGCACAGGTTTAGTTATTTTAGCCGGCTGGCGAATTTTATCGGTATTAATGTATTAATCTACCTCCCGGTTCCTCGAACAAAGAAAATATCTGACAATATGCGCTAAGCTATGACTCATGTGTGAGTCATGAACAACGAATCAGAGCGTCGTACGCACGCTTGCCAATTTGTCATATTCATTCTTCGATGGAAAATTCGGGTGTACCTCTAGCGTTTCATACTCATTAAGATGATATTTAACCAACAAATTAACCAGTTAGTTTCTGAACTGCAAGGAGTAGACACTCCAAAATACTCTCGCCTTATGAGATATCGTAATCCAGTAACAAGATTCGCAGAGAGAATGGCACCAATTAAGTGATCATCGCTACCTATAGACATCTGCAATACAGAGGCCTTGCAAATGCGTTGCCATCCCAGAGACAAAGTTGAAATGTCTCATGTGACTGTGATTACACCGGCACCCATAACCTTCAAACAGGAACACAGCCGCGCTGCTTTGCGGCAAAAATAGGAACAGTGGTAGTACTTCCCTGGACGAGCTCCTTCACAAAGAATTACTACTAAACACCAATGGGTGCACAATTTAGTTACTGATTACTAGCTTCAGCCCGTTCACAGCAAAGTGAATATTATTTTACCACGGGAACCGTTCATTTTTTTGCGATAAGAAGTATTCCATGTTATGTTAATCCAGGAAATGGTCTATCTATGAGCCAATTTTCATCCAAATCTGTTCAGCGGTTTGCGCGTGGTTGTAACAAACATCCAAACGTTTTGACAAACTTTCACATTTAGAATATTAGTAGGATTGTTCCAAGGGAACAGACAGCTAAGTAGCAGGATTGATAAAAATAAAATAATAATAATATTATACCATCACGCCTGTATTCCCCGAAGGGTTAGGCAGAGGTATACCAATGTACACCCACAGTTTGCCGATATATTTAGGTCCCATGTAATAGGGGGCGAGCCTATTGCCATTAACCGGGCACAAATCCAAACTACGAGCTGCTACTGAGAATTTCATAGAAAAACCCAATAACACTTTTTTGCTCGACCTGGGAATCGAACCCGGGACCCCTTGCACAGTAGTCGCACTTGCGACCACGAGACCAACGGGTCAGTTAAAAAAAAATGGGATAAAGAAAATATGTTAAATTCTCTTCAGCGAACAAGAAAGAAACAAAAAACATATGTTCTGCTCGTTGCATAATACTGATTGATTAATATCTTATGACGTCATTGAATTAACAGGCGGCGGTAATGAAAGGCAGTTTTAATTATACAAATGGAACTTACGCTGAACTAACTGTTTTAGTCTTAATTTATAGCCACGCGAAATTAATAGACATACGTTTAATACCTGTGTAGTGTCATGGCGACTACGGAACATGAATATGGAATTATAAAATTGAATAAAAAGTTTCTTGGCGACGTTTTTCAAATATGTCTTGTATAACTGTTGTTTACGCCGACGGGGCGGCGCAACGAATGAGATTTTTAATTTATCTGATTATTTAAAATTGAATCATTTATTTCAATTAGACCATTAAAAGGCAGTTTGGAACGTCATTTACAAGACAATTATTAAATGTAGTTGCCTTTTCCAAAAAGTAGTTTCGTATGAATAAGAATGGGGAATAAACTTCTTCCCTTTTAAAATATTTTGTAACTGGCTTCTCCCCGCGACTTCGTCTGCGTGGCTTATAACACTAGTTTGTGCTCCGCTCCCGTGTGTCGTACCGTGATGTTACATAGCCGATAACACTCACAAACAACGTGGCTTTCCATTGGTAAAAGAATTTTCAAAATCGTTTCAGTGATTACCTCCTACAACCTTACAATAATGGCCAGGCCATAAAATAATGCAGTTTAATAAACGCAAAAATAACCATGTCAGTTTGTTAATCACGTATGACCTTCTAAACTACTGCGCTGCTTTTCATGAAGCAAAGCGGAGTGCTAGTTTTATACTGGAAAAGGAAAGTAATAAAAAACTTTATACGCTAGTGAGCTGCAGTTAGTTCGCTGTATTTAAACAAGTTCTCTTATTCAGCATCGTAAAGCAAAAGCACACGTAACACGGTAGAGAATATATTTCGTGAAAGCAAAACAAGTTTTTAGTGTCAGATTTGAGAAAAACTAGAAGATGTAACTATAAAACTCATGCTTTGCCAAAATCGTGAACGCTGCAGCTTTCTTTTTATTTTTTTAAATTTCGAACGTCACTAGGAATTTCTCCTATATATATTTTATATCTTAGGTGCGTTTACCAAAAAATAAACTTGTACTATAAAACTCATGCGCTTTGCCAAAACCCTGAACGGTGCAGTGCTACACCCATACCTACAAAAACTCACGCCTTTTTCCCATGGGGGTAAGCAAAAACCACAGAACGTCACCTCCTTTTGCCACGTTCATACATCTGGTCATACAAGCACGCCGGTTACGAATATGAATGCACACCCAACCTTTCTGAAGACCACTAATAAGGTCAGGGTCACTAGGAATTTCTCCTGTATCGTAGGTGCGTTAACAAACAGATAAACTCACGTACAAAAACAACTAAACACGGAACTACCTGTAGTATGTGACGACGGCCTAGAAAATTCGGAAACCTCGGAAAGTTCCTAGCAAAACGGAGCTCAACTAATCACTGGTTTGCGAACACCGAGTTGTTGCCAAATAAATTGTGTTTTTTCTCTTTCGGAAGGCCGAGAGATCTACGGTTATATAGTGAGCCAAAACGTTTTCCGTCAATTAGGAGGCGACATGCATCTACGAAATTGGCTGAGTTTTATTTTCTGATCTATTATGAATACGAACAAATTTTATTGTGATTCTGAAAATAATAATTATTGTAACTTTTTTTATGTCATTGGATGGCAAAGAAGCAGATGGCCCACCCAATGTTAAGTGGTCTCATCTGCAATACCTGAGGCCTTACAAATGCGTTGTCATCCCAGACACAATAATTACGGTGACTATAATTACACCGGGGCACTCTTCAAACCGGAACATAGCAACGTTGCTTTGCGGCAGAAATAGGTATGGTAGGAGTACTCTCCCGGACGAGCTGCTTCTAAAAGAGCTCTACTGCTACGACTTTGAGTAACTTTTAGCAACGCTGGCATTCTAATCTTAGCCTTAATTTGTGAAAAATGCATTACCTATACCTATATTTACTAGAAGATTTTGAATATACAAATGCACTACAGCGTTCAAATTGCATGGAATTGATGATTTTTTATAGGTATTTCAGAGATGGTCCTTTAATAAAAATTGTTGGTATTTAAAAGCAATTTGATACCTTAAATATGCTCAGTGAATTAGAAGTCAGCCATTTACAACTATCCATTGGAGACCCTTTTTATTACGTCTATTATTTCGAACCTCAATAGATAGGTTTGAACGGACCAATCAGAATAAAAACATGTTCTTGAATAGGGTTTGCGTCTATTTGATTTCACTAGTCAAGTAACCTAGTACCTAGTAAGATTAGGGATCTAGGGAAAGTCGCAGGAATGCCTCAGGATAGCTCCATGTGGCAACGTATGGGGGTGGTCTTTTTCGGCTGTGATGATGATGACTTACTTTGGCATCGAAATATTTTCATTGGCAGATGTAGATCTGATAGTCTTAAAACAAAACCTTTGAAATCTCCTCTCTCTCTTTTTCTGTCTCTTATAAACAAGTGGTAAGAATATTTAAACGCTGGGGGTTTAGAATCATGTACTGAACCCATGGTAAAAGTTTATAACACAGTATCCCTTTTACGGTGTATAATGTGATCTAGCTAATCTTTTTCTTAAGTAGGTAATGTAATTTCTATGCAGAGCTACAGAACATTTCACGCTAATAATTATAATATAATATCTACATTCATCGACTCAGCCTTCAAAAAATCTAACAATACTAACTGAATATATGAATTTACCGAATCTAATATAAATTAAAAATATTTAGACGGAGTAGGACACTACTATGTGAGTAAAACACGTGTGATAAAAAACAAGTGAATCCCAAAACAAAACACTGTAAACAAAATCGTGTGAATGTGTAAATAAAAAGAAATAGAAACTAAAAATGTAAAAATGTGCATAAATAAAAAAAAACTAAAATTGTAAATTAATAATGTGTGCCTATTTAGTGATAAAAGCGTACGTCAGTGATATTGCTTACATAATGACTTGAGCAATGCAATTTCCTTCACGGACCGGACGAAAGGGTACCAAGCAGGATGCAGATGATTTTAGTTGCCGGCGGCGGGTAAGTAATTAGATGCCTAGAGATGCTAACGAAGGTTATAACCAAATTATATTTATATGCTGTGCGTTCTAAGTCACTTAACAGGATCCAAAAACGTGAGGGAAATCAATTCCGTCGCTCACTAAGAAAACAGCTGTTCCATTCATTTTGACCTTGTAGGTAAAAAGCCAGTAATAATATTTAATACTATGTTTAGAATCACGTAGGTACTGAATCCATGATAAAATATCACTTTGTGCTCGACATGGGCATCGATCTCAAGACCTCTAGCGTAGAAATCGTGATTAGAACCACTAGGCTAACGAGGCAGTCAATCTTTTTTAATCAGTTTTCAATATTCTATTTTAACTTTAAACAAATACAGCCTCGGATCAGCTGTGTGATTCTGTAAGACCTCGTTCTAAACTTCGAATCTTTCTTGATTGATTCGAATTTACACTAGCACCACTCTTGCGAGCGTGTCAGCGAGTTGAACTAAATTGACGGGGAAAATTTAACAGATAAAGTATGAGATCACGTAAGAAGTGGCATTCTATACGGCAATTCCACCGTCACTTCAACGCTCACTTCGCAATTCAAAGTGTCAAATAAATCAATGTAATTTTGAAGTGAGGGTGAATAGCGAGACGTGAGATGCTAGTTCATGTGTGAATTTTACAGAATCGACGTACTGCTGTACTGTAGCATACACCCGTAAGTACCATGTTTTGCGTGCCTTACATTGTGGGTTACCATCAACAGTGATCTCAAGGCAATCTAAAATATACGTGTGTAAATCAAAGTAAATAATATTTGATCCCTCCATCTCAAAATATCCACATGGATCAAGACCAACATCACGGTTCCTCAACGGCCAGGTACTTCCAGTATACTGTATACTGGTATCATCAGAATATCAAGTTACTCTGTTACTGGATATTTCTAAGCGATACACGTTACAGGCAAATGACCATTTCGTCGAGCATTGATTGGAACTACGTTACATTTCATGCCACCATTCCCTGAACGTTACGTTACAGCAAAATTCTCTTATATAATCGTGACCCTAATGTAGTGTCGTGATGGCCCAGTGGTTAAGGCGCCTACCTCTCAGGCACGAGGTTGTCAAAGTCAAAGACAAAAGTAAAATCATTTATTACAATTAGACCATTTAAAGACACTTTCGGATGAAAAAATAAATTAAAAATATTGAAACTAGTTGCTCATTCTAAAAGGTAGTTTCGTATGGAAAAGAATGGGAAAGAAACTCCATACATACTCTTTTAAAAAGTATTACAACAAATTGTACATACATGGTTACATTGAGGATTCTTTAGCGGCCAATGTAATGTATTTTCTATGTTTATCTTGGACATCACTGACATCGTGAGAAAACCTCGACCTATAATTAATATAAGTCTGGAATCGCCAATCCGCCTTGAGTAAGCGTGGTGATTAATGCTCGTGCCTTCTCTGTTTAAGAAGAGGCCTTTGCCCTGGATTGGGATAATAAGGCAATTCTGAATTTTGCAAGAGGAGTATTCTGGAATACTGTTATTTGATAGTTGCAACTAAAAAAAACAAGTACTTATTAGATATTGACCAGGTATCGTATTTATATTTGATTACTTCTTCTGTCAAGCTCCTAAGACGATGATGCAAATCAACAGCTTGTATAATGTAATATTATCAATATTATAATCGTGTAGTTTAAAAAAATAAAACACAGTCTCACCAAATATTATTGAACTATGTACCATTGTTCAAATAATAGATTTTTAAACAGATAAATAGATTAGATTACTTTAGATTTTTTGACAGATATGAAAAAGGTTTTTCTATTTTATAAAAAAAAAACTTAGTAGTTCTTAAGTAATTATGTATCTTAATTAATGTTTTCACATAACACATAATATTCTACACAACTTAACATTTTTCTTTCCAAGAATCGTTCTGTAATTAAAAAGAAAATAACGTGCCATCAACAAAAACGTGTAAAACTTATTAATTAGTTTTGCAATCCCACTATAAGAAAACTGTGAAGTCCTTGAACAACTTTAAGAAATGCAGAAATCTTGTTGGACTTCTATAAAGGCGAGAGATGTAGTGACGTGTCACCGGCAGCATTGCAAGCATTTCTGCGAACAAGCATTCTGTTTATTTGTTCCCTAGAATCAGGAAATGGAAGAATCAAGCGCCTCGGACGAACGAAAAGATGGTTTACTAGTTTTGGCGTTCAGTTTTGATTGAAGTTTTATCTCATCGTGCGCCAGGAAGAGACGTTAAACTTGTTTATAGTTTGCAGTTTGCGGGCGAAAATATTGTTCGTCTTACGTAAAACAATTGAATTATGCGCGTTGTATTACAGAGAATATAAGCACTGATTTTGCATGGATAACAGTCTGTTATACACTAACCATCATGCGTGTATTTCCGAAGGGTTAGGCAGAGATGTAGGTACCAATGTCCACTCACAGTTTGCCGGTACCTTTAGGATCCAGGTAGTAGGGGGTGAGCCTATTGCTATTAGCTGGGCACGAATCCCAAGTCCGAGCTACTACTGCATTTCACAAAAAAACCTCAATAACACTTTTTGCTTGACCTGGGAATCGAACTCAAAACCTCTAGCGTAACAGTCACGCTCAGGACTATTAGGCTAACGAGGCAGTTAAGACAGGTTTTTTATAGGTAACAGAAAAGACTATTAAACTTTTGTTATATAACGCAGTACATCATCTTGCTTCCTGCTCTTATCCCATGTTACGTTTCCATCTTCCATTCCGTCCTGTCAAGCATTATATAAAACTGTACAGCTTAGTTATAAATATGACGGTTCGGTGGTCAAAGCGCCTACCTCGCATACAGGTATAGTTTCACAACCGGAGAAAGAGTAATGTGACTTCTTCAGTTTATATTGTACTTTCTAAGTTACATTTACGACGTCATTAATAACAGTGAAGGAAATCATCGTGAGGAAACTTGGACTAATTTATGAGTGATCTGTCTTAAGTCATCGTAGTGATCAATGCTCATACCTTCTCTGTATGAGAAGAGACCTTTGCTCTGCAATGAAACAATAATGAAATAATTTTCATATTAGATATTAATACCAGAACACATTAAAACTAGCTTCCGTTCGCGAATTCCTCCGCATGACTTATTTCATTCATCACTGCTCCGCTCTCGTGTGTCGTAGCGTGGTGTTACATAGCCTTTATAACTCAAGAATAATATAGCTATATATTGGTGAAATATGGTTCAAATTGGTTTAGTAGTTTCGGAGTTTAATGGGTACAAACAAACAACAAAAATCGTTCCTCTTATCATATTAGTGCAGATGAACAAAGCTGTAGCATATAAATAAATATGAAATACGATTCAGTTGCAACGCGATTGTGTGAATTTATTCGTTTGAGCGTGCGAAAAGATCGAATCGAATCGAATTGACAACCGAAAGGGCTGTTAGCATGATTGTAGTGCAGGCACGCGATAAATTCACTCGTCAATCCAAATCGCCGTGTAAATGGTCACGTTAGGTGGTACAGGTGTATATGTAGGTGTTTATTAAAGAATTACGTCATAGGACAAAAAGCCCACAGTAGCATAGTACGTCATTTTAGCATGGCTGAAATTTTAGTATTGATATGTTGATAAAAAGGTATGCTTACTTCAAGCGTTCATTATGTAATCAATACATTTTTATTGCGTTTAGCATTATAAAGAAGTGTCTGTTTGTAATTTTAAAATAACAGCTTTTTACTGTTTTATTCATGTCTATTTTTCTGTCACGCCTTTTTCCCATGGGGGTAGGCAGAAACCACAGAACGGAAAAAGGAAAAAGACGTGAGTTTATGTATGTATGTATTTTTCTGTCATTCCGTTTGTTGGATCTAACCTCAGAAACGGCTGGACAGATTTTACTGACAGTTAGTTAAAGTGATATGGAACTTAGGATATTTTAGGAGAAATCCGTGCCAGAAAAAATTAAGACCCTACAGATAACTGACATTCACGCAGACGAAGCCGGGCTATTAAGCTAGTCTATACTAATATTAAAAAGAGGTAAGATTTTTCTTTGTTTGGTTTTAACGAATAGGCTCCGAAATTACTGGACCGATTTTAACCATTTTTGACCAATAGATAGCTACATTATTCCTGAGTAACTTAAGCTATATAACATCATGCTACTACTCACAGGAGCGGAGCAGTAGCCAAACCAAGTGATCTTTTAAACTACGCAACTGATGGTAAAGCAGTTTCAGCAATAGTTAGAATGAATCAAAATTAAGGTTTACACTCTACGACCAACGGGAGCTGAGCAGTAACCAATGACGTAACTTACGGCGAGTGAAATAAGCTACGCGGGCGAAGCCGCAGGCTGTTCACTAGTTATTTAATAAACTGAATGTGTTGTTATGTTTTGAACTACTTTCATTTGAATAATTGCAACACGACCGTAGTCATACACGATCACTAGTCAGGCAAATCAATATAAAATAATATACAAAAAGCACATTTCAATTGTTTATGTACTTGTTTCTACCTGTGACATCGTCTGCCTGGAATTCAAGCATAAAATATTTTCTTATAACACTTGACAATAGTGTACCTTTCCATCATTGCAAGCATTTTCGTCACCCAACCAGTACTTTTACAAATTACCTCTTGCAAGAAATCAGATATTTTGCCTTATTATATTTTTTGTAGAAATTGCCAATCCGCCTTAAGCAAGCGCGGATAGCAATGCTTGTGCCTTCTCTGTATGAGAAGGGGACATTGCCCTGTAGCGGGACTATAATAGGCTGACATTTTATAGATACATAATTAATAATTTCTTTGGTTAAACTTCAAAGAGTGTTAACAGTATCAGTTCCAAGCCACATAGGTGTGGACATCTTTACATAGTATAAAAGTAAGTCGCTTCTCGTTGCTTCTCGCCGCAATGGAATTCAATGCGGTGAGTGAAAAAAAAAGAAGTAAAATCAGTATTTTTCATCCGTGCCTAGCCGAGGCGGTTCGCAAGTATTTTATAAAACTACGCAACGGATTTTACTGCGGTTTTCATCAATAGATAGAGTAATTGAAGAGGGCGGCTTGTGCTCGGTTCCTATATAGGAAACGGATCGTTTATCTTACCAGTCGTAATTTCTTTGAATGATTGACATGTCGATTGTGAAAATTCTGGTGTCAATTTTGAATGTAAGAAATGGTCACAAAAAATATGGCTAAAAACTTCAATAACAGCGAAAAACGAAAGCAATATTGATTGGGGCTAAGAAATATCGATAGGTACGTTTTCTTCTTCTTAGCGTTTCGATGACAAACTAGTAGGTATATAGATTAAATTTAAATTAAATTAAATTTAAATGCGTTGTCAGTGGCAGCCATGAAATCTTCCTGCGTGCAGCTGCTTGCGCACGCAGGACCCGATGTGAGATGGGCCATGGTTTGTGGTGTACCGCATAAACAGCTTAAGTTTTTGGAGTCGGGCATTAAACGTATAGAACTTCACGCACCAACGGTATCGGAGCAGTAATGCGATTCTCTAAAATGCAAACTCGAAAACAAGTCTCACTAAAGTGATCGCGCTCACTTCGATAACGAACCAACTTGTCATTGGTTTAGTATTCGTTCGCCGTGGTGACGTCACCGGCGTGATCCTGTTTAACAGAATACCATTTTGTAATCTCACTGCGGATTCAGCTTCCGAATTACGTAGTGAGGCTTAGAGAATCACACTGCAGTAGCCAAAGATGTAACCGAACGCAAGTAACACCGCGGGGTATATAGCTAGTTCAAGAAGAGACGTTCACTTTACTATGTAACAAAATGTGGATGTTGTGTGGCGATCCCAGTATTGTACAAGATACGTAAACCGTAGGTTTGATGAGCTGCGCTGGATTATTTCAATAGATAAAAGCGACAATGTATTTGAAGGTTTTTACCAAGCTGAGCGACAATAAAGACAGGGTTATGTTTTTAAATAAAAGCGGTATTTTTTACTATTTTTATTATGCCCGCAACTTCATCAGCGTTAAATTTGACATTATTATTTCATGGGAGCCGTACATAAATTTTCGGGATAAAAAGTACCCTATGCATTATACAACACTACAATCTATCTCCGCGACAATTTTCATCCAGATCTGTTCAGCTGTTTTAGCGTGAAAGAGTAACAAACATCCATCTCCAGCAAACTTTTGCGCTTTTTTAATATTAGTAGGAAAGTAGGAAGTTCAAAAATAAAAATATAAAAAATAGTAGCCAACCGGTATCGGGAACCAAGCCAAACAGGAACCAAGCCAGGGCTTCAGACGGAGGAATCATCAAACAATACGCGCCGTGTTCGGGAGTACTGCATTCTGAATCAAGCCCTTGATTCAACTGTAACAACAGCCTCATTAGGTGTTGGTCCAGACTAATACGCCTCTGGCCGCCTCGACTAATAGGGACAATGACTGCTGTAGGTACTCACATTGCAACCTAGCGAGACCAGCCCCTGTAGCCATGTAACAAACGCAAACGCTGAGTAGGCTTTAATAGATCTTCAACTTTATGTGGTTGGTTTAAGTTGAAGATCTAGTGAAGATTGCATAGCGTTTTCGTTCTTTCCAGTCGCTAACGCTTAGAAATCTTTAATAGATTTTCAACTTAAGGCTCTGGGATATAAAGTTGAAAATCTATTGGTACTTACCGAGCGTTTACGATTATTGTTTGCGACTTGACTAAGGGGGCAGATATAACCTAGCGAGGCATGTCATGAGGTTTGGTTCGCTTATCTTTACGTTCTCGTTAATAATCTTATTATTGACATCAAATGGTGACAATGATCGTGCGTTTGACTATACCTAATTTTTATTTGGAATCGTCTAGTGTTATGTTTGGGTAGGCAAATAACTATTCTTACTACGGATCCCTTAGGAATTAAAACAGATACGAAAAAAAATTAAATTAAAGTGCTATTTTGTTTAGAAATGTTTGAAATTCTTATTTATGCAATTAAATCTTACAAGGAATATAATTATAATTTAGGGATATAAAATACTGCTACATGTACAAATCCTGCGAATTTTAGCGATTGTTGTCATAATTTTCTACAATTGTAAATTTTCTAATTTTCTTTGTGCGACCTATTGAATAAGATTTTCCAAATTTTGTACTTAAATAAAATTAAAAAAAAAACATGAAAATTGGCTTTAATTTTTTACTCAATGGTTTCTATGGTTTCTATGTCTTTCATGTTTCCTTTCATTTTTGTGGAGATACTCTCCGTCCGGGGAGTGTACGAGTATAGGGTTATATTGTACTACTTAAACCTCAAGGTTTCTTATTAAGCCACTGTATATGACCAAACTGTATCTATTAGACTGGGTTTAGTAAGTGTAATCCCCACTTCTTCTTCTAGAGCGATCCGTGTTTCCTGAATGTGTAGAAAACTTTTTGAATGTGCTTTTATTCTTTATTCTTTGCTGATTAACGGCCAGCGCAAACACAGCAGTAATATTTCCAAGTCGTTTTCACTAATTATCTGATAATGAACCAAAAAACATAATGTGTAGAGTTGAAAATTGTTTGCAAGACATCGGTCTCAGGTAATTTCGCGCGGCATTTATTTATCTTGCACACAATTACGGAATTTTCAACTTTATGCTTTTGTTTTATTATCTATTATTTAATGAAAATTACTCGAGCCTATTGTTGATCTGTCTGGGCTGACTGAACCCCCGAAATGGATGTATTTATTTTTCCCTTGGATGTTTGTGGGTTGTATCGAGTCAAGCAGCACGAGTTTCGGACTGAAGATACGAAATAATGGATTAATGCAGGTAAGACTGTAACGGTAAGAAATTAGAATTAGTATTTTGTTTATCATTAGGCTCCTTCAATGTATGCATGCGGACACGGGCTGTTGCGCACTTTATACTCGGACGGTTGTCTTTTGTCATGAAGTTGACACTTGACGTTTGCCGTGCTGCCGTCGTACGGTCCCTCGCAGTAAGGGTATCGCCAGACTCTCACCAGTATAAAATAAGTATAACAAAATTAAAAATTGTAAGCAATCCCCGACAGAAGAATAAATCTCCCTACCGCAACTAACAAAAGAGCTGATAACCTTGAAACGGCTGAACCGATTTTGATAAAACGTATCTAAGAACCATCGCAAGGAAACCTGCTTTCAAATAAAAAATAACTCATTCAAATCGTTTCACCCGTTTAAGAGCTACGGTGCTTATAACATCCATCTTTTTGAGTCGGGGGTAAAAAAGACAACTGTCCGTGTTCAGTACGAAACTCGCACTGTTCCAGTAACGCAGCAGTCCTGTATAAATTGAAAGAGCCTAGCTACCTTCGTTTTGCTATGAGCAGTGACATAAATCATAACAAAACACGTGCCTACATTTGCACTTGCTTTGATATTATATCAAAGTGCAATAACCATGTGTTACATGCTTAACACTGCACTTCATGACTAAATGATTAGCTACACTATTAGTAGGACTAGCTATATAGTTCCGTTTAACTTTTGTCCATAAAAATACCAGTTTTTTATCGCATCCTTTCAAACGCGGAAAGCTGATAAAAATAGCAATGTGCTTGAAGAGTTTTTCCTGGCTAAAGGCATACAGATATATATATTTATATATTTTGAATTGGAATAATAATAAAAATTGACAGCGTTTTTGTTTAAAAACATAACCCTATCAATTTATATTGTTAATTTCAATTCAATACATATAAATTATATTTTTAACAGTAGCACACCGTCAGGAACGCGGTGCAAGTTACCGATTGTCAGTGCTCCAGAAAGAGGAATCTGCTAACAATACACGTCGCTTCAAGGCAACGCTTCTGTATCAAGGCCTACAGCCTAATGAGCGATTTTACAGGTTATAAATGGCCCGATACATACGCGTATCTGTATAAAACTGGTATTTTATATGGACAAAGCGTGAATGTAGCTGTAAATGTTCAGTAGGTCTCCACCCCCATATTAGACCCACCTCAGAGTATTCCCATTACTAACACGAGATCAACGCTTATTCTAATAAATCACTCTTGTCTTGATCATTGTACTAATTGACGTTTTGTTGCAGGTGTCTTTCATGGAGCCAGTTTTTTGGAATAATCCGATGGATATTTTCATTTGGAGCCACGTAAGTTTTAGCATAATATTTTTAACACTAACACATACATACATGCATAAAGTCACGCCTTTATCACAAAGGATTACCTATAGAACGCTACGTGCTAAAATACTCACTTTTGCTTCACCCATGGGCTTAGTTCTGTCAAAATAAGCCAACCCACAATCACTCCATCATTAAATTAACTTCAGTGACAACAAAACTTATGAAGACGTAATGTAGCTGAGATTTTAATGATAAAATGTTCATTAGTTAACACGTTTTTCAACATTATTTCAACATTGCTATAAATAAATTGATACTGAAATAAAATTACAATTTATTTCGTCATGAGCAACATAATCAACAAACAGTTAACACAATCTCTTCTCTATCAAGGTGTCAAAGTTACTCTTACAAAGTCAAAGTCAAATCATTTATTTAAATTACATCATCAAAAGGCACTTTTGAACGACAATTAAATGAGAAAAAATAATAATATTGAATCTAGTTGCCCAGTAGGAAATACCATGTAAAAGCATAAATACGAAAGAAGTAAAAAGCTATAGATGCCATAAATTATAATTTTGAATTATAATTTTCACCATAACAGCAGTGTAATAAGAGTCACTTTACAAGCAAGTATGTTAAAAAATAAATTTGTTTTATTAAGCTCAACTTGACGAAAGCCACGTGGGACGCGGGACGAAATTCCCTCGGTAACTTGTATTGACGTGTTCAAACTGGTACGAATTAATTTTGCATATTGTATTTTCGTAATTGCGCTAAGTCGCGACCCACGACCCGTGCGGGCTCGCCTCACTTTGAGTGAAGCTTACGTTTTAGAACAAAATTATTTCACAAATCATATTTTTACATACATAACATCATGCTCTTATGCCTGGAAAGGTTGGGCAGAAGTGTACCAATGTAGATACACTCACAGTTCGCCGGTATGTTTAGGTTCCATGTAATAGAAGGCGAGCCTTTAACCGGGCGCAAATCCTAACTTCGAGCTGATTCTGAGAGTTTTATAAAAATATCCAATAATACTTTTTACTCAACCTGGAAATCGAACCCAAGACCTCTACCGTGCTGCGGGTTGTTCGAAAGAGATACCGCGCCCCCGGAACGCAAAGGGCACATGAAGGAACATAGACGGGTTTTAGTCAGTAAAAGTCTGACACTCCCTCCCGCCCCGCCCAGGGCGGGGGAAGATATTTGATGATTTCCCGTCTATAAAAAAAAAAAGACCTCTACCGTAGCAGTCGCGCTTAGGACCAGTAGGCTAACGAGGCATTTTCACATTTTTAACCTATACCTACCTCAGTCGCGGCTAACTGCTTAAATTAGCCGTTGAATTGGACTAGCTCGGTTCGAATTTTGAATGGCGAGCCTTTTCATTGAAAAAAACCATTCAACCACACGTCTGAATGTCGATTAGCCGAATGGCTGAGCACTACGTTCAACAGTCCAGCTAGACGACTCTCAGCCATCTGGTTAAGTGCCAATTTAGGGTAACTGGTAGGGACGAGTTTTTCTGGGTTTAAAGGAACCTAACATGAAAGGGATGACGGGGGTTTTGTTTTGCTCCCAAATTCTGACCTGCGTCATTCCCTTCGAACCTAACCTGTCTGTGTCGGGTGCCAAGATTACGCTCACTACTCTCGCTCCAACTATTTTAATCAGTTTTTTAGTACGTTTTTAGGAAGTCAATACTTATTTTGGTAAGATTGCTTACCAAAATAAGTATTGACTTGCTAAAGGTATACATATCAATGACTACAAATACATTGGTATTTGTAGTCATTGATTAGTATACCTTTAAAAACACAGTATCACGCCTGCTCTCCCCGAAGGGTTAGGCAGAGGTGTACCAATGTACACCCACAGTTCGCCGGTATGTTTAGGTCCCATACCTTTACCATTAACCGGGCACAAATCCTAACTCCGAGCTGCTACTGAGAATTTAATAGCTAAACCCAATGACACTTTTTACTCGACCTGGGAATCGAACTCAAGATTTCCAGCGTACAGGCCGCACTTAGCCTACTCTAACGAGGGAGCCAAAAAAACCCAGTAGATTTTTATTTTTTACCGACAATTTTTTTAACTCTTTTTTTCTCTAAAAATGTCCTTACCGCCCGTTATAAATATGCAATCAAATTTAATATTTTTAGCTTGCATATTACGAACCAGGGCTATTCGAAATCTGGAATATTTAAATGTCAGATATTCTAGAAATATCAACGGTCAGTTCGATTCCAATTTTAAAGAGCGATCGGACTATGCTTTTAAGATTCTAAATTTGAAATGTCAACTAAGGGCCAGATATAAAACAAGCTAATAGGATAGAACTGCCAGTTAGTGCTGAGATTCTCTATTTAAAAATAAATATACCTTCTGCTCACAATCCAATATCGACAATGAAACGTTTAATCAAGAGATTCAAGTTAGACCAGTAAGTATAGTATTCTCGATATAGTAGTATTCTACCTACCGAATTTTGGTCTATCTCAATGATAACTAACCAAGTGCGCAGTAGATATTATAATCCACAAATGTGTGCGTAAACACAAGTGCACTTCCTTTTCCCGCACTCTCATAGTCCTATGGGACGGCAACCCGACACGACCGGGGAGAGACCAGGCACAGGACCAACGGCTTTACGAGCTTTCCGAGGCACAGAGGTGTCACTCCACCAACTACTGCCGGGCTGCTACTGAGAAATTTCTAATGAAAACACACTTTACTTTGCCCGATCTGGGAATCGAATCTAGGACTCCTCGCTCAGCAGTCGACAGGCCGTTTATTCAGAGTATTGATCTGACAGTCTGACATCTAATTATCTATGAAATTAACGTAGAACGCCTTTTCATCTGTCACTAACTTTCGTTACATATTACTGGCTGTAAAGTCAAGAATTCTAAGAAACAACACTTAAAAAATAATTGAAAGGGAACAATTGAAACAACATCCGTTGACAGATGACAGGTTCTTTTGCCAAGGTCATAAATATGGCTATACTCATGTATTCGATTATTATTAATTACCATACCATCACCATCACACCTGTATTCCCCGAAGGGTTAGGCAGAGGTGTACCAATGTACACCCACAAATCCAGACTCCGAGCTGCTACTGAGAATTTCATAGAAAAACCCAATAACACTTTTTGCTCGACCTTGGAATATTAATTACTTTTATAAATAATATGTTTTAAATCTAGTTCTGTTATGTTGACAGCCGCAGTCACGGTCTGTCATTCTCTTCATAATATTTAATCTTGCTAGATTTACTATCTCAAACATTAGAGTTTATAATCGGCTCATTCAGCCAAAACTTCTACCTACATAAGAAGGTGGAAAGTTCCTGGCCAACAGAGACCTTGCCAGTAGCAATGTTACAAAGGCTCATTAATAGGTATTGCCTGAAAGTGATTATACCCCAACCTTGACATACTCTGCCAAGACAGCCGACAACATGTAAGAAGATATTGTTACGTTTATATAAGGCTCATTATAACGTAGTTATTGACCTTCATTGTCAGAGCTAGCTGATGTTATCTATTAATCGAAAAGCTGTTGGTACTACTTCACAATTTTACATATTATGTAAACTCACGCCTTTTTTCCATGGGGGTAGGTAAAAGTTACAGAACGCCACCTGCTACGATCCTTACATACTCTTTTCGCCTCGTTCATACATCTGGCCATACGAGCACGCTGGTAACAAGCAATGCGCACCTGAACTTTCTTTCTTTCACAATTTTCTATGAAGGAAACTTTAACGGCATAGTTGTGCGCAGTGACTGAGCAATTGGCTACTGCGCTGCGTGTCACAGCTTCAATTCCCGCATGGAAGAAATATTTGACCAACAGATAGTTGTTTCGGGTCTGGCTGTTTATGTACGCGAGATTGTATATTTGTAAACGCACCCATAATACAAGAGAAATGGGGCAACGCCAACGGTTTAACAGAAAAAAGAATCTGTAAAATACACATGTTATCAACTTAGACTAACGTGCACGTTTCATCATATACCTGAACCGTGGTCAACCCTCGGCTACATGCAAAACCACATAGTCAAACAGATGTAGTCACATAATTTAATTCCTTTTTTATGCGGTACGGAACCTTGAAAGGGCTGCGGTACCGGGTTTTGTAACACAACGTGACTTGAGCCGGCAAAAACATATAATAGCCAGAACAATTATAATAGGCCGCCGATTATGGTCCCACTTCAGGGTAAAGGCCTCCTTTCAAACTGAGAAGGCTTACCTCTCTTGTTAAAAAGAGTTGGCGATTTCAGACTTATATTTATAAGTCCAGGTTTCCTCATGATGTTTTCCTTTACCGATGACGATGTCACAACAATATACGTTATTACAACAAAATAACACAGAACATTATTAGAGTTAATCAAACAAAAAACACTAGAAAATTAGAGTTTAATTTATAATAATACTTCTTACTAATTCCCTCTAACACTCGTATTACAATGCGAGTTTTGGAAGAATGAATGGACGGATGAATGGATGTTTGTAAGTCTTTCACGATTAAACGGCTGAACGGATCTGAATGAAATTTGGCCCGGAGATAGATTGTAGTATGAAATAACACATAGTATACAGTAAAATAGAGTTTCATCCCGAAAAAATGTACGGTTCCCGTAGGATAATATATTTATCAACTTTGACGCCGATGAAGTCGCGGGTAAATCTAGTTAATTATAAGTCCAGGTTTCCTCACGATGTTTTTCTTAACCGATGACGTCACACATGTGACATCACAAAAATAATTACAACATAATTTCATAAAACAACATTTCCCCTCTACTATCAAACAGGCTACTTTTTATCTCCGAAAAATTAACGGTTCCCACAGGACATATATCAAGTTTGACACGAACGAAGTCGCGGGAAAAGGTAGTAAACTACATATACATAATCAATGAGTCACCGCTTATTCCTAACCTCTGAACAGTGACACTGAAACAAAGTCACGAAGTTTTAGTGATATCATTAGGTGAATATGTTAAATTAAGTAAAAGCCGCGCGGTACTACAATTAGTTCGCGGAGGGACACATTTGTGGGGTCAAAGGTGAGTTGAGGGTGAGTATAACTAGTAGGTAACTAGGTAGGTACCACCGAAAGATAATAATATTGTGAGTTCGTCTCACGTAGGCTACAAGATGCGACAAAGTCACGCGATACAACTATATCTTTCACCTTTATAGAACTATGGTTACGGTGTAACAATCTTAGTAAATGTCTAGATAATTGGTAGGATAGTGTTTTAACCCTGCAGTCATCGCGTCTTAAAAAGTCACGTGAGTGGTCGCGCGGCTACATATGTAGTCCAATTTGTTTTGTCGTTTTTTAAATGAAATTCAATTGTATTATTTTTTTCTTATTAAAATATGACAAATTAACTATTCTTTAATAAACAAATAAAAAAAAATTCAATGGTCTTGTTTAAATCAGCTATTAAAAAAAAATACGTAAAAAGAAATGTCAGTTTAAAAAACCATGGGCTACATAATAATATGTAGTTCGCGCGACCAATGCAGGGTTAAGTAATATCTGTCTATAAATAAATTAGGTGGTTTAGAGTGATGGTCTAGTTTCTGTTCTATAAATACAATTGAAGTGTCTACTTGAAATGTCAAAACGCGCCTAATAATACGTGAAAAAGATTTTCCTTTTTGAATTTGTATCTTATCTGTCTTCTAGCTGACCCGGCGAACTCTGTTCCGCCTTTTCATATCAGCCCCCCTAGCCAAGTCACAAACGATAATCGTAAACGCTCGGTAGGTACCAATAGTTTTTCAACTTAATACCCAAGAGCCTTAAGTTGAAAATCTATTAAAGATTTCTAAGCGTTAGCGACTGGAGAGAACGAAAACGCTATGCAATCTTCATTAGATCTTCAACTTAAAACCAAGCACATAAAGTTGAAGATCTATTAAAGCTTACTCAGCGATTGCGTTTATCGTTTGTGACTTGGCTAGGGGGGCAGATGCTTTTTGTTGTACCACGTTTTGAATTGTATTATATTTGACGTTTTATGTCACGTCATACGGGAACGCGATCGACCGGGATAAAAAGTATCCTATGTCCGTCTCCTGGTTCTAAGCTACCTCCCCACCAATTCTCAGTCAAATCGGTTCAGCCGTTCTTGAGTTACAAATAGTGTAACTAACACGACTTTATTTTTAACCGACTTCAAAAAAAGGAGGAGGTTATCAATTCGACTGTATTTTTTTTTTTTTTTTTTTATATTTGTTACCTCGAATTTCCCGACTGGGTGAACCGATTGTCATGATTCTTTTTTTATTTGAAAGCTGGTGCTTCCTGTGTGGTCCCATTGTCACCATTTCAATATCTGATGATGGGATCTTGTAGAAATCGGGGGAACTCTTCAATAAATAACAGCAAATTAACCGCGATTGTTGCTATAGCATATTTAAGCATTGTTTACACCATCACACAATATAACATCACGCCTGTACTCAAGGGTTACACAGATGTATACAGTAGTATTTAAAAATCTCATCCAAGTAAACGAAATCGCATATTCTGCTTTCTTATGACTTTTTAGTGGTGTCTCGTTAATTTACATAACATGACAGTTTCTTCATGGATTTGGATGACAAGAAGTTGATACTAAAAAGCGAGAAATAAAAAACTTTTTTACAAAAAAATTACAACCGCCTTCAAAAACTAAAAAGAGAAAAATAACTTTAGCTTTGGAAGTCGGTGGCAATACAAAACAACAAACAGAACCAAAGCCACCGACTTCCAAAGCTAAAGTTATTTTTCTCTTTTTAGTTTTTGAAGGCGGTTGTAATTTTTTTTATATATAGATTTCGGCTTATCCTTGAAACGGCCGGAACATATTTAAAGGCTCTTTTAGAGGGTGATAACTAATGTTATAGGGAGTAACTCAATTGTATTTGAGAAAAGAATTACCTACGTTTACGCAAACAAAGTCGCGAGCATAAGCTAGTCCTCAATGTAAAAGATGCACATATTTAGATATTTACATACAATTTAAAGTCAGCGCGAACAGACAAGCAGTTTTAATTTATTAATTGAAAATGAACTGAATATATCACTAATACGGTTTAAAATTCTGTACACGATTTTCTTCCACGCGTCATTTGTTATCTTGTATGCAATTATGCAATAATAAACTCTGTTTGCATCGAGTTTTAGTTTATTTTCAATTAAAAAGGTAATATTGTTGTTCTATAACTCTGGCTTATGGAGGCGATACGATGGTTGCAATAGATCCGATAATACAAGTATGTTATCCATACTAATATACTTATACTAATAATTTATAAAGAGGTAAGATATTATTGTTTGTTTGTTGAATAGTCTCCGAAACTAATAGACAGTATTTAACCATTTTTTCACCAATAGATAGTTACATTATTCTTGAGTAACTTAGGTTATATAACATCACGCTACGACTCACAGGGCCGTAGCAGTAACCAAACCAAGTAATCTATTAAACTACGCAACGGATTTTAAAGCAGTTTTCAGAAATAGTTACAGTGATTCAAAATTAAGGTTTACACGCTACGACCAACGGGAGCGGAGCAGAACAGAGCGGGTGAACCCTTGTTTATAGCAAGTTATGGTATAAATAGACAAACTATTAAAATCCAAGGCTGATAGAATACATATTCCACAAGCTTTATCGAGATTTTCCACTCAGTGAACTGTTAGTACATTGTGATGCGTGAAACCTCCAAGCAGAAATAGCTTTATATGCTCGTATTTATTCATTCAATACTAGCTCCTGCACCCGGCTTTGTTCGCGTCAACTTTACTATATCATCCCACGGGAATTGTACATTTTTCAGGAATCAAAAGTATTCTATGTGTGATTTCATACTACAATATATCTCAGTACCAAATTTCATCCAGATCCGTTTAACCGCTTAAGCGTAAGAGAGTTACAAATATCCATCCATCATTACAAACTTTCGCATTTATAATATTAGTAGGAGTATTATAATATGAGTACACCAACAACATAAGAATTTACCTCATATTGACTTGCTAAACTAATGTATACACTTTGTATGCACCAATCAGGTACATATATATATACCATCACGCCTGTATTCCCCGAAGGGTTAGGCAGAGGTGTACCAATGTACACCCACAGTTCGCCGGTATATTTAGGTCCCATGTAATAGGGGGCAGGCCTATTGCCATTAACCGGGCACATATCCAAACTCCGAGCTGCTACTGAGAATTTCATAGAAAAACCCAATAACAGTTTTTGCTCGATCTGGGAATCGAACCCGGGACCCCTTGCACGGCAAGCAATCAGGTACATGTAAACACAAAATTCAGTTATATAGACACATCTCATAGTACAGAAGCACAGAAGGACGCTCTAGAAAGACATACTCTAACCTTCATTAGTGTGAACGTAGTGATAAACTAATCATATATGAGATAGATACCAGACCCTACCTATACCAATAGAACCATGGGTACCGTCTTTGAAATCAAGTCGAACTATACAAAAGCACCGTTTCCATACAGCAACGGCACCGTCGACATCGCCTCATTAGCTGTCGGTGCGCCGCTCGCCACCTGCCACCTTCATTATCTTGTCATTATAAAATAATATTCTAACACACACAATTTAAAGCTCTAACTTGAATAGCAAATTATTTTATTATTTAGTGGTGCTCCTGTGATGACCATCATTGTTCAAACTTGTAAAAAAACCCCATTTTGGAACCGCACACAATTTGCAAAACGAACTCATTCAAACTTTTTAAAAGTTAAACGCCCTTGATACAAACCACGGCACCGCGTAAATTCTAAAGTGTTTACTACTGTTCCGCACTCATGATTCAAAATCGCTTGACAGCATGACGGCCTTACTTTTTTTGATACTTTTCATAAATTGCCTTGCCATATGGGAACCTCGGGACCCAATTGCAAAACAAATGGAGAACTTTTTCTTGTGCAATCAATCGTCTTTCCACCAATCATCGTTCACTATAGCTCCTCGATTAAGGTAATACCTAGTCGGTTGTATGTGATATGGGGCACGAGATTAGATTGCAATCATCCGGAATCACACGTCGGTACACGGCACCCCGTTGCAGCAACAAACAGTAACAACTTGCAACTACAACAGTTCGTAAGTCAGTTGCATACGGTTGGGCGTAGTTCAGCTACATGACATATAAGGTTACTAGCACACAGTATTGTTTGCTAGGTCGCCTAGTAGTCGCCTTAACTTTGACTGTGCCGAGTCCCGTTCGTCCGTCGGAGTGCGGTATTGTTTTAAGTTCGGAGTGGGATTCTCACAAACAAATACCGCTGTGTGTGACAAGTTTAAACTGGGATCACTTAGAAGTTCTACGTTTAAACACTATGTTGTTGATTTACTATTAATCGGGTTACTTTAAAGTGTTACTTGACGTGGTTAAGACGCCTGCTTCTCATACAAGGACCTCTTGTGTGAGATGGGTTCCATACCGGGCAAGTGGTAATGTGACTTTTATATTTTTTCTGTACTTTTAAGTTTATCTTGGACATTACATTGTGAGGAAACGTATTCTCATAATTAATTTAAGTCCGAAGTCACTAATCCGCCTATCGTTATCGTGATTAATAATACTAGTGCCTTCTTTGTATAAGAAGAGGCCTTTGCCCTGCAGAGGTAAAATAAAAGGCTGGTACAATGGTATTTCATTATTGTTAAACAGTCATCGTAAAAAGTCGAGCAGTGTTCATAGATTAATTCATAATGAACTGTACAGCAACAGAAACGCGAACACAACCTTACGAACCTACAATTTTCAACTCAATTTGTAATGCACTTTAGTTCATTTTCAAATGTAAACTGCTTTGTTTGTGCTAATTCTTCATCGTCATCATCCTATGTTATGTGTTAAGGGGTTTGGTTTCCGCACTTATTCCTTCAGTGGACCATTGTAAGTGAGCCGTGGTGGGGGTTATTCCAACTAGTCTACCTCCCTCCAGAAGCAAATAAGTCTTCCCGGTCTCCCCAAAACGTCCGCAAGGGAACTTGGTGTACCAAAAGTTTCTTTGCGGATCTGGGCGACGCCGCCGCCGGTGAATTCGAGGAGCACGTGCGCCACCGTCTCTTCTGCCTCCATGCACGCTCTGCACAGAGGACTGTCTGTAATGCCTAACGTGTGAAAGTGTTTGTTCAGTGAGCTGTGACCGGTGATGGTCTTTGCCACCAGTCGCAGGGTACCTCTGTCCAGGTGCAGAAGGCACTTGGTCAGCAAAATCCTCTTCACATCAGCTGCACATAGGCCTCTCTCGTAATTTCCAAAAGGACCGATTGGAAACGAGGGGCAACCAGCGTCTTCCTGTGTTCTTAAATAAATTAATCAGGTCGTCCGTTCACCTTAAGGGTGGACATCTTTAATGCCTAATCCTTAAATACACAAAATTCTTATACTTTAAAAAATTAAAGGTGTTCCTAAAGACAATAGAAGTAAAGTTCATAGTAAACCACACTAAAATAAAACTAGGTACTTAATTTATGTACATGGTAGATAGGTAGGTACTTGAACTGTACCGCGTGCCATCGTAGTGAAGGCAATCGATGGCAACACACGACAGTAAATTATATTGTACTATTATTACCAAATTTACAAAAAGGGTTAAAACATCCATACCATCACGCCTATATTCCCATAAGGGCTAGGCAGAGGTGTGCAATATACACCCACAGTTCGCCGGTATATTTAGGGTTATTTGTAATAGGGGGCGAGCCTGTTGCCATTAACCTGGGCACAAATCTTAACTCCGAGCTGCTACTGAGAATTTCATAGAAGAAAACCCAATAATTCTTTGCTCGATCTGGAATCGAGCCCAAGACTCCTAGCGTACTGCACCGATTTGAACAAAACTTTTTGTAGTATGTTGGCAGTAACCTGGGCTAATAATCTTAGGTACACTTCATCAAGCTATGTCACATAGGGGTTAGGCAGAAACAGTATGCACACTCTTAACTTAACAAATACTGAACCGACATGCACATATCTTTTTGCTTTAATACAAAATTTAATATATTACGCTATGTCACTTAAGGGTTGGACAGAAGCAGTACTGAAATTTGGTTAAATTATAACAAACAATATGGGTATTGAACTGCTGAAATAATTATCACTACGGTACAGCTTCAAGGAGCTCAGCAGGTATTCAATACTTAATTAGTTACGTAACAGTTAGGCCAACGTGAGCGAAGCCGCGGGCAACAGCTAGTAATCAATAATTGTCTAAAATATTTTTGTCTTGTGACTTCTTTACTTAGAAGGAGACATCATATTTCTTTCAATTTATTTGACCTTATAAAAGAGCGCTGATTGAAAAATATCAACCGTGTCAATCAATTGTTGTGAAGCGTAAATAAATAATATTTTAATAGCGACCTGTCCGATACTGTTGGAATTATTAGACGTCACATTTTTTTGTGAGATTTTTATACAAAAATAACATAAAATTTTCCGACACTTTTGTAATAAATATGAGGAATATACCAAAAAGAAAACTTAACAATTCTTGTCCTGACAACTGCGTACCTACACATTTCAAAAATAAGGAAAGTCGATCCAGGCCTCAAGTGATGGTTTTAGAACTGACTTTTATTTATATTTTATTTTTCTCTTTTTATTGCTTCTATTGACATTGTTACTCATTTAATTCTAGTTTTGATTGTGTTGTCATGTTATTACTTGATTATTTATTTTGATCTAGGTACTTTTGTTTTTATTTTTTATGCTTATTAATACACACATAACATAAATAGTTCCTGAATAAATAATATACCATCACGCCTGTATTCTCCGAAGGGTTAGGCAGGGGTGTACCAATGTACACCCACAGTTCGCCGGTATATTTAGGTCCCATGTAATAGGGGCGAGCCTATTGCCATTAACCGGGCACAAATCCAAACTCCGAGCTGCTACTGAGAATTTCATAGAAAAACCCAATAACACTTTTTGCTCGACCTGGGAATTGAACCCCCTCCTTGCACAGCAGTCGCACTTGCGATCACGAGACCAACGGGGCGGTTTTTTTTTAATATGGATTAATTACTTAAAAAGACTTCAAAAAATTGGATGCCAATCAAATATCTACCTAACAGTTTTACATTATAACAGATAACCGTAAAATTATAAAACACGGAAGGCACTGCCTAGCATTCAATTTGAGATCAACTGACCCATAAAACTAGCGATACACCTGACGCAGCGCGCACAATATTTCCCTCAAAGTTTCCAACTCAACACTTTGTTTCAGAACTAAAAACACGAAGTGAGCAACTTTGCACGGCTAAGGAAAATATCCTTCGCTTTAACTTTATCTAGAAAGTTCTCTAGTATCGCTAATACAAATCTTGATCTGGCAACAGGTTAATACTAATTGGGTAATACCCGCTACCAAATAATTGACGTACTTTTAATGACCTGCCCCGTTGGTCTCGTGGTCGCAAGTGCGACAAAGTGAGCAAAAAGTGTTATTGGGTTTTTCTATGAAATTCTCAGTAGCAGCTCGGAGTTTGGATTTGTGCCCGGTTAATGGCAATAGGCTCGCCCCCTATTACATGGGACCTAAATATATCGGCGAACTGTAGGTGTACATTGGTACACCTCTGTCTAACCCTTCGGGGAATACAGGCGTAATGGTATATTTATTTATTATTTTTAATGACCTATCAAAACCCAACTCTGTATGGCAATCGTGAGTTGTGACGTCACTTGAGGCATTTTTGCCAACTCAATTGACTATTTCTTGTTTTCAAAGCAACTCCCGTGGTACGTAGCTTGATGATATTTATTATAGCCTATCGTATACCAATCCTAATTAATACATGGCTATTATATACAACACGAATTTTCTAATTTCCAATCCGAGTATTAGTTTCAAAGATTAGCGCGTTTAAACAAGGAAACAAAAAACTCTAGAGTTACATTATTCTAGTATTGATAATGTCCCGATTGGGTAGATGACACCACTAATCAATTGACATACTTTTTATGAGTTGTCAAAACGCCATTCTCCCATATATTTTCTATGACAATACTTAACTATGACGTCACTTTTTTGACATCTCAATTCACTAACTATTTATTGATTTCAAAGCAACTAAAAATCGATTTTTTATAGTTATTTAAAAAATCATCGGGTTTTTAGTGCTAAAATTAAATGTTTTTTTGTGAAGTTGTTTCTTGAAATTATTGGTTAGTGGTGTCATCTACCCAAT
Source organism: Caradrina clavipalpis (assembly GCA_932526535.1). Classification (NCBI taxonomy): domain Eukaryota; kingdom Metazoa; phylum Arthropoda; class Insecta; order Lepidoptera; family Noctuidae; genus Caradrina; species Caradrina clavipalpis. The sequence goes on from OW052087.1 coordinate 22,975,828, forward strand.
TGTGGTCATTATTATTGGCGCTTACCTGTATTTTTGGTTCCGCAGACAAGCCTCGTTCATGTATGGCTTGTAAAAAGTCAAGTCGTGACTTCGCGGCTCGAGCGGCTTGCGTGACTCTTAGGCGCCTGCCTGTCTCCTATAGGGAGTACGTATCGTGATTGACTGATAGGCAAAATACCAATGTACCAGCGTTTATGCACGAAATTGGGGGGATAGGTATTGACGTATTCAAAACTCTGACGTTCAGCAAGGGTAGGTATCTACCTACCCTTGCTGAACGTCAGAGTTTGAGTGACTCGTAACCGGCGTGCTTGTATGACCAGATGTATGAACGTGAACGAGGCGAAAGTAGTATGTAAGGATCGTAGCAGGTGGCATTCTATGGTCAGTCAGATTTCGTCTAGACGAAATCTGACTATTGAAATCAACACGGTTGAATCTAAAATCCTACTAATATTATTCGACTTTCTACACATACACATACACACATACATAAACTCACGCCTTTTTCCCATGGGGGTAGGCAGAAACCACAGAACGCCACCTGCTACGATCCTTACATACTACTTTCGCCTCGTTCACGTTCATACATCTGGTAATACAAGCACGCCGGTTACGAGTACTGCACAGTGCACACCCGACCTTTCTGAAAAACCTCACCGATAAGGTCAGGGTAGGTCTTTCTAGGGCGTCCCCTCCCGGCGTTGCCACACACATCTGCCACATAAATACCTTTTGTTAGTCGCCTTTCTACTATCCTAGAAAATATTGGAAATCCGAAAGTTCCTTTATAGATATTTGTGAGGACGGATGGATGTTTGTTACTCTTTGAAACTTAAACGGGTGAAGGCATCAGGATGATACTTGGCAATGAGATAGATTGTAGTGTGGAATAACACATAGGCTATTTTTTATCCCGGTTCCCGTGGGATCATATCAAATTGGACACGCACGAAGTCGCGAGTAGAAGCTAATGTTTAAATAAATTTTCACATTGTAGCCACCAACAATAACTTCTTACTATGGCCACGAAAGTACTGTATGAGATTGCAAACACCTCTTTAAACATACATGGTCATTTTTGAAGGTCCAATTAGGTTTAGTTGTATAAAAAAATGATCCAACACTTAACAAAATGCACTTAACAAAATGTAAAAAATGATGACACATCATTTTTAACATTTTATTAAGTTTTGTATTTACATTGAACTGTTAAATGGTAATTTACCACACTACATAAATACCATCACGCCCGTATTCCCCGAAGGGTTAGGCAGAGGTGTACCAATGTACACCCACAGTTTGCCGGTATGTTTTTAGGTCCCATTGAATAGCCACTACACTAAACCCACTGAATTAGTTTACCATTATTAACTGAATAATTAAGCGTTCTTACACTTTCAGGTGTAAAACCTCCATCTCACTTAGACCACTAAAGCAACCGGACTTCCCAATATAAATGTCCAATACACTACTAGTAACGCAGTAGCATTTCCATTGCACGATTTAACAGCAGCTGAGTCGACTTACTATTCACTAAACCGCAAATGTGCATCGTAGGGATTTGCATACAAAACAGTTCGCGACGGTGTAGTTGGGATCGTGAACAACACGCCAAGCTTTTCACTTGTTTCGTATTTTCAAATCGCCCAATAATACCCGATTTACTCCCTACACCTTTAAAAGTGATTAGGCAATCGTTTGAAAGCTTTTACTTAAAGCTTACAGTGTATGTGGACGCTAGCGTAAGCCGGCGACTCCGCCCGCAGGTTTTAATTTGGTTGAGCGGACCCGCTACGTTAAATCGGTTCGCTTGTTTCCGAGCCCCTGGTAGCTAGAATGAATCGCAAAACTAGGCCGGTTTCAGTGCTTGACCGATCGTCGGTGCGTACGTCAGTCGCGCTTGTCATTTTATGAAAATTCACAAACCGTACAGTGCTGGACTGACCGTACGCACGCGTATATTGGTACGCACTGCGTACGAGGACCGTCGGTCGAGCGCGTCCGCATGCGTGCCGTCGGTCGACCGACGCGCTATGGAAACATATGAACGCGTTCAGTGCTGCACCGACCGGTGGACGTACACGGTTCCATTGCGTGCGACTGTACCAGTCCGGTCAGTTTGTTGGTCAGGAGAGCACTGAATGATACAAACTGACGATGACGGTCGGTTCAAGCGTATCGTCAGGACGGACCGTACGTACTGACGGTCAGTGGAGCACTGTAACCGGCCTTAGATTCCTGCACGGAACAAATATTTGGCTTCGGTACAGATAGTTGTCCCGGGTCTGGTTTGTGTTATAGAGTGCTTGTACCCACGATACAGAAGAAATTCCAAGTGCTTTTTTCCTCGAGATGGGTAAGCTCTTGACTCTAGTCTTGGTCAGAGGTGACATAGACAGAGTCTACGATGGAGCAAGCTTACCCAGAAGAAGCTTGTTTGCTCTAGCTTTGAAGAGAACTTTCGAAGTAACTTTTTGTGTGGGCCAAAATTTCCATACAAAAAAGCTTAAACCCACATCTCCATCTCAGAATTGACGTCTGAGTAACTCATAAAATATGTAGATCAATAATACTAAGGATTATTGTGAGTCAGCGCATATTGCGCGCTGTGGAGGAACTCGACTCACTGTTATTACTTAGTGATGAACTCCACTATTGGCACGAGATATTCGGGAAACTTTCAGCTTTCATAAGAGAATACATTATGCGGTAAAAAGCAAGCATAATAGGACTTTATGAATCACCCATATATCTTTGTTCATCTTTGTTTAAACCAGTACGTCGATTCTGTAAAATTCAGACATGAACTCGCATCTCAAGTCGCTATTCAATGACATCAAATATTCAATCAAATTCAAATGACATTGTTTTATTTGACACTTTAAAGTGCCAAGTGAGCGTCGACGTGACGGTGGAATTACCGTAGAATGCCACTGCAGGAATTTCTCCTGCATCTTGATTGCGTTTACAAATACATAAAATCATATACACCAAGACCCACTTTCACCAAAATCATTAAATAGATGTAGTCCCTAAATATATTTAGAACTTCATTGTATCCCCGTAATATCGTTAGGTGACTGCTACAGAATGATAATTTAAACACATTTAGCGCTAAATACGTTTAGTAATTTTGGTTAATGTGGGCCTAACAGATAGGCCTGGAACAACTATCTGCAGGCCATACAAATATTGGTCAAGAGCGAGAATCGAATCCGCGACATGCCAGTCGCTAAGCCAAGCCGAAGTCAATATTTGAAACATCGTCATTGTACCTACATCACTAGTGTAGTGCTGTTGTGGAATTGCACACGGATGGTTGAACTTTTTCATCCAATTGACGCTTCGAGACCTGTACGTCGATTCTGTAAAATTCAGACATGAACTCGCGTCTCAAATCGCTATTCACCCTCACTTCAAAATGACATTGATTTATTTGACACTTTGAAATGCGAAGTGAGCGTCGAAGTGTATAGAATGCCATTTCTTACGTAATACTTTATCTGTTAAAATTGGGAAATTGTAACAGATAAAGTTAATAGTAATAAGTCAATTTAGTTCAACTCGCGGACACGCCGCAAGAGTGGCGCTAGTGTAAATTCGAATTATCAACCGAGTTTTTAGAATGCCAATCAAGAAAGTCACAGCGGATTCAGATTCGAAGTTTAGAATGAGGTCTTACAGAATCACACAGCTGCAGGCGGTATAATACGATTCAAACTTAATGACGGGTTGGAAGTTAGCTGCGAGTGCAGGTTCACATAGGTTTAGTTAAGTCTATAATAATTTAGACTCCCATAAATTACTTTTATAACATACTAGCTGTTGCCCGCGACTTCGTCCGCGTGGATTAATAGTTCCCTTTCCCGGGGGATTTCCGGGATGAAAACTATCCTATGTCCTTTCTCGGGTCCTAGACTATATCTGTACCAAATTTCATTGAAATCGGTTCAGTGGTTTAGGCGTGAAGAGACAGACAGACAGAGTTACTTTCGCATTTATAATATTAGTAAGGAAAATAAGGATATAAGGATTTTATAGATCTAGAAATAATTAAACGAAGCCTAAATTATTATTGACTTGAATAAACTTGCGTGAATCTGCAATCGCAGCTAACTTTGAATCGTATTATACCGCTACCACACACGCACTACGGAAGGACGACAAACGTCACTTGTCAACTGTATGACAAAAGATAACAGTCCGTGAACATTCTGACACCCGCACTACTCCGGCGAAGCAGCAAAGAGCCCTGACAAATTGGGTAGATGGTACCATTAAACAATAATTCTAAGACACGATTTCACAAAATGAACTCTTTGTTTTAGCCGTGAAATCACAATTCAATTTTTGTGTGCTTTGAAATCAATAAATAGTGAATTGAGATGCCAAAAAAGTGACGTCATAGTTTAGTATTGTCTTACAAAATCTATTGGGGAATTGCGTTTTTACAGCTCATAAAAAGTACGTCAATTGATTAGTGGTGTCATCTACCCAATTGTTCTAGCTCCGTATACTCTCAACTGTTATTTATCGATGTAGATAACAACCAATAACGGACCAGTTTTTCGGAAAAAGCTCAATAACCAGTTCGCCTGAAAGTGCTGGAACCTCAAAACACGTTAGTGGTTAAAACTGCCAATGAAATAGGGGCAGCAAGAATTAGAAAATGGCGCCCATTTTTAGGGCACTCCGAGGCTTTCATTAAAAACTTAGACCGTGGTTAATAAACGATTTAGCACGAGCTTCGGTTAAGCTGTATTCCTAACACTGCCCCGTGGATTTTAGACTGTTAAATCGTTTTTCTGGGACTCGTCGAGCTTCATTGCCTCGGCGCTTTTCTGGTGGTTTCCACTGTCTGGCTTTCAGGAGTTTCTGTTGTTGGGAATAGTGTGGTAGGGTTGCCCCGTTGAATTTGTGGTCGCAAGAGAGCGGTTTCGATGCCACGGTCAGAAAAAAAAAGTTGTTGAGAGTTTTTCCATTAGGAATTTCTCAGTAACAGCCTTGGAAATCACGTCCGCTGGGCTACACCTTAACTCTGCCCAGCCCCCGCAGTGATCTCCCATACAGCAATATAGTTCAATGTTGTATAAAAACGTTAATTCACGCGCTTTCGCACCAAAGATTGGCAAGACGTAAATTGAAATATTTGTTCATACAATATTAAACTGTAATGCTGTACGAATAGAGTGTTTATTTCTTGTACAAATTTTAATTTTCAATTCACTCCTCGCTGTCCCGATATCAAACTACCATTAAACGTCGTCCGAACAAAATGCAAGTAAAACCAATTTCATAGTTTTATATCGCAGACTTGACATGATTTATGGACATTTAAATCACATGTCTGGCATTACACGGCACTTGCATGGCATCTGGCGCTGCCATACTGTTTGGAGACCAAGCGATGCCAAGAAGTCTGGCGTAGCAACTTGGCTGCCATACCACAAATACGAACTTGATATAAGAGCACTTGGTCATTGTCAAAACAGTCTGTTTTACGGTAAACAGTCGGCAAATAAAAGTTATTTAAATAAACGTATATTGTACATAAACGATAGACGTAAATAAGGTAATAAAATTGTAATCTATTACTTCTGACCTAGGCCTAACACGAATGCGCTTTTGATTATCGAAATCAAAACAGAAGGTCTTGTATGAGTGCGTAAAGAAGAAAGAAAGATTTTTGAATCAGAAATGCTCGTTTCGAACATAATATATTAATTTAGTTTAATGACTTTATTACTTAGATATGAAAGAGAAGGGAGTCAGTGATAGCATGACGGTTGACAGGTTAGCATGGAAGAAGAAAACATGTTGCGCCGACCCCAAGTAACATGGGATAAGGGCAGGAAGATGATGAATGACTTTATTACTTAAAAATTACGTAGTCTGCCGTATAAAACTGAACGAAAATACTTAATGATAGACCTATTTCCAATTAAAAAATTGAGTCTAAGCGAATATTTTTTTCTTTTAAGCCATCGTACTAGGCGTTACTGCCTCGCTGGCCTAGTGGTCCTAAGCACGACTGCTACGCTAGAGGTCCTGGGTTCGATTCCCAGGTCGAGCAAAAACTGTTATTGGGTTTTTCTATGAAATTCTCAGTAGCAGCTCGGAGTTTGGATTTGTGCCCGGTTAATGGCAATAGGCTCGCCCCCTATTACATGGGACCTAAATATACCGGCGAACTGTGGGTGTCCATTGGTACACCTCTGCCTAACCCTTCAGGGAATACAGGCGTGATGGTATATATATATTTTTTTACTAGGCGTTATGGCATAAAGCCCTAAGCCAAACGCTCAAATGAGAGATCACATTGTGTGCAAAAAAAGACAAAATTTGGTCACAGTTTTTCTATAACACCCTCTATAAAGTATCTTCAAATCTCCAAAGCAATAATGAGTCGACGGAAAGAGATAAGCTACGGCGTAGCAGGCGTAGCGGCCTAATCTCAACATCAGCTACGCCGTAGCAGGCGGAGTTCCGTCTTGACAGTGCCGTAGAGCGTACATTACGTTTGTAAAGAAATCGATAACGCGTTTGCATATAATGGTGATTGAAATTAATCTTACGAAGGAAAGTATTGTAAAGGGTGTACAAAGAAACGGGTGTAGAAAGTTAAATGTTCTTCCCATCATTGTACTTTTTTTTTGTTGTAGACCAAACTTGGAAACCTTCAAATTGATGATGATGATGTGATCCGACCGATTTCGGTCAAGGCGATTGCTTCAGCTCCGATGAGTACCTTCAAATTACGTAAATAATGAAGTCAAAGTTCAATTTTATTTTAATGAAAACAGGCTTTCAGAAAAACCCAATAACACTTTGCTTGACCTCGGAATCGAACCCAAGACCTCAAGCGTTGGGGAGCTTAGGACCTCTAGGCTAACGAGGTAGTTAAGAATTTTCCATCCGATTTTTTTATAATTATATTATCCTCTCACCCCCTGTATACTTTGTTTTATATTCAATGGTATAGTGGTGTGTAATGTAACGCACACTAATATACCAAAACAGTGATATTTCTCACCAGAAACAAAAGTCGATTCCCAGCAATAATTTTTGCTCGATGTTACTTAGCCTAATAGGCATTATGCGTAGATAACGACTATGTGCTGTCTTTCCACCCCGTAGATTAATAATACAATACATTATTAATGTATAACTGTCATACATTATTGTATCCATATATATATCCACGCCTGTATTCCCCGAAGGGTTAGGCAGAGGTGTACCAATGTACACCCACAGTTCGCCGGTATATTTAGGTCCAATGTAATAGGGGGCGAGCCTGTTGCCATTAACCGGGCACAAATCCAAACTCCGAGCTGCTACTGAGAATTTTATAGAAAAACCCAATAACACTTTTTGCTCCACCTGGGAATCGAACCCAGGACCTCTAGCGTAGCAGTCGTGTTTAGAACCACTAGGCTATCGAGGCAGTTCCATTGTATCCATATATCTGCAAATAGGTTTTTCACACCATTAACCAAGACAAAACTACACTGGTGTGACAACCAGTGTAACCTTGAGGTATCGTGTTGCCCAGTTACTGGGTTGTGGAGGTCAGATAGGCAGTCGCTCCATGTAAAACACTGGTATTTAGCTGCATTCGGTTAGCCTGGAAGCCGACCCCAACATAGTTGGGTAAAGGCTAAGCAGAGGAACCAAGGCAAAAATACTTAAAAAAAACACTTAGTTCTTGCCCTAAAGTCCTGATTTATTTTCAATCAACAGTAAAAATAGATTTATAGTTGCTTCAAAATCAATGAGTAGTCAGAGTAAAAAGTCAAAAGTCAAAGCATTTATTTCAATTAGACCATTTACAGGCACTTTGTCAAAAGTTACAGTTTAAAGTTGAAAGTTGAAGCTCGAATTAATCAATTGATTTTGCAAAAATGTGACGTCACGGTTTAATTTTTGCCATGCAAAATCGGGTTTTGACAGCTCAGCTCAGCTCATAAAACGTAACTATGTCAATAGAATGGAATTCAAAAGATTTTTCGAAAATACGTGTGGATGTGTGTATGGATGGACACGAGATACAAAATTGATATCTAACTAACATATTATAGAGCAAGTGAAACCGAACCATAATTATATTAGCAATAGAATCGCTTTTAGTTAAAGAGCGGACTATTGTTCCAATATCCCTTTACTTAAACCTTACTTAAAGTTAATTAATGATCAACGTCTGGTAAACCATTGGTTTTTTGACTTTATGGGTATCTTTACTTTAATTAACGTTTATAGGCCAATTAATTGGGTTAAGCTGTGGTCGAATATGTACCTATTGACTAAGTAGTTGGCTTATGCATACAGTGCCGGAATACGTAAAATGTATGAGATTTAAAATAGTAAAATTATACGGTAACACTTACACACATACCATCACGCGTGTATTTCCCAAAGGGCTAGGCAGAAGTGTAGGTACCACCAAATCCACACATAGTGAAATAATGAAAATTTATTAATTAGTCATATGAAATAGCTGGTGATTTAAAAACATTGACCAATATCCAAAACTTTTTAAAAGAAACTGAAATAATCCATTAGCAAAAAATTCAAGCATATTTAATGCATAAGCTAAAAATAAACTATTCCGTACAATTATACTGCAAAGCTGTTCCACACAAAACGGTTAAAATTTTCGCAAATAAATGAATATGAATATGTGTAAAAACAAGCACTAAATTCATGGCAAATCTCCCACCGTATGCATCTTGTAGATAGTGAATAAACCAACTAAAATAAAAAGGAAACAGTACACTTAATCCCGAGTTTGTAACCAACAGCAGACGAATTCCAAAAATAGTACAACTCTGTCCTGCAGCTTATTACATTTATAGAGGGATTTCCGGCTTCCAGACAAATCTGGCCGGCTGCAAACGTTGCCCGGCTATTCATTATGAGGGAGCCGGTGAGGCGGTTTTTGTCGGGTATTCACGGACACCCGGACAGGGAATTGTATGGCCATGCCTCCAAATGTAGATACGTTTGACGGAATGTCAAAAGCCACTTCACATACTCGCTAATTACGCATCAAACTATGTCACATTAAACAGAAATATATGTTGGGAAATTTAGTTAAATTTACATTAACATGCATACATATTATCACGCCTGTTTTTTCTGGAGGGTTAGGCAGAGGTGTATAGTACAACCACAGTTCGCCATTATTTTTAGGTCCCATGTAATAGGGGGCGAGTCTAATGCCATTAACCGGGTGCGAATCCTAACTCCGCGCTGTAATTGAGAATTTCATTGAAAAATCCAATAATACTTTGTTTTACCCAAGATCTCCAACGTAGCAGTCGCGCTTAGGACCACGAAGCTAACGAGGCAATTATTTTTATTTTTGGAGTGAAAATTATGTTTACCACCTAACGTAATGCACGGATGAAATGGTGCTTAAGCGCGCATGTAACTGTACAAGTGTCGTATGGTGGTACTCAAAGTAAAGGCAAAACATTTTAAAACTAGTTTTTACAGAAAAAACAACCTCGTAAACATAGAACTTGAAACTCATCGTGTAAAGCTGAAAATTGCGTTAAAAAAATACTGCGGGGAATTTGTCATCTCGCAACCAATTACTCAACTTTTAACTTTATTTCTATTGCGTTCGCTTCATTTTCAAGTAATAAATGTTAATTTCTCGTGCATAATATTGTTGCTCTGTCTACACTGGCGTTTTATGCAATAATCACAAAAATAAATGAACCAGCCAATAATAAACCAATAGGTATATTCATTACGATAAACATTCAATAATTATGATGTCTGTTAAAAGGGATAAGTAACTAAAAATAACAGCTGATGGTTTGTTATTATTGTTACCCAAATCTATACTAATATTATAAAGAGGTAACATTTGTTTGTAAGTTTGTAAGTTTGTATGTAGGGGGTAATCTCCGGAAGTAATGAACCAATTTTAAAAATTGTTGCACTGGTAGAAAGCTACATTATTCGTGAGTGCTATAGGCTATATATCATCACGCTACGACCAATTGGAGCGGAGCATCAATGAAAAATGTGGCAAAAACGGGAAAAAATATTCTTTTTGAGGGCTTTTGTTGCGTGCGCTGCGTAAACGGTTAAAGGTACGCAAAAATAATGTATGAGAGAATTGTTCCTCTTAAAATATTCTAAAAAAAAGTCCGCGGTAGTACATGCCTAACTTTAAAGGTTGACTCAGTATAGCCATTTTTATAGCTAGAAAATTTGTTTTAAAATAATGCATTATTTGCGAAGGTATTTTATGAACATAGTATTAATCCTTATCAACATAAATACCTTATTCATCACAAGTGTTTAATTTTGAACAAAATTGCCCTTTATATCATTTAATTTCAATGAATATCTTAGGAGATATCACAGTTTTAAAATAACTTCGCAGCAAAATAATTACTCTGCGTGACATTCCGTAGCCTGTACCTCAGAATAACAGATTATAGGCTACATAACATCGCACTATGAGCCACGGGAACGGAAATAAGTAACCAAAATCCTAACGTAACGCGGGTGAAACCGCGGGGCACAGCTAGTTATTCGATAAAGGGGTGAATGAGGTCATGCGCTTTGTAAATTAAAAAGACTTCGTATCTTTGGTAAATTTATTTGTTACCATGATTTCAACCATATGTGTAAGTATCAGTCACTGAACAGTCACTCTATATACCTAGTTACCAAGCTAGATGGTATATAATATACCTACGTAGGTATGTATAAGATACAATTGTTCTACCCATACGCCTGAACACGCATTTAACAAGCTACTTGCACCAATTAACATGGTACTATCTATAGAGTAGTGCATTGTGCTTCATACATATTGTAATCCACACAAAATATGCATGGTAACTCCCAGACTCATATTGAAAAGAATGATTTAAAAGGTACTTTAAAAAAAAACCCTTCGATCTTGACCTAAAATCCTAATTCATTTTCAACTAACAGTAAAAATAGACTCAAAGTTGCTATAGAACCAATAAATAGTTACTAAAAGTCAAAAGTCAAAGCATTTATTTCAATTGATACAGGCACTTTTGAATCATTATAAAGTTACCGTTCAAAGTTGAAGCTAGTTGCTTGTTAGAAATCTCTAGGAATTTCTCCTGTATCGTGAGTGCGTTTACGGACTTATAAACTCACATACACAAACTGTAGAATATTCAGGCGCACGGGTCGAGGGTTCCGAAGAATTAAATAAAAGACGAGCAGAGTCTTCAACCACTTATATTGTTGTTCACAAGCTTCCGATGATTGCTACAGTACGACTGACTTACGACTGACAAATTTTGCCGTGAGGCGGCTATATTTATGACTTTCCTACGTGGGTGCAAGTAGTGCCATGACAAATAAAATAACAAAAGGTGTTTGCACCAATCACGTCACAGTATTTCTCCCATATGTCTCTACGGTGGTGGAAGTAGTGGGTAGGGCGCGACATCATCAACAAATGTTCCACCAATCAAATATGCACATTTTTGTCATTAAATTTACTTATAATCTAGAATCATATATTTACCTTAATTCTAGATGTATCCTAAGTTACATTAATGCTAAAAATAACCTAGGACTAGATAATCAAAACATACATCATTTGATAGCGCAAAAGCATCTATATTTATAGGAAAATCAAATATTGTTACAATTATAGATTTAATCTTCCTATTGTACATATTTAAAACTACAGAAAGCCCTCGTGCTCTCTTACAATTCCACCCCCCGCAAGAGGGTTCAACCGATTGCGCTTCCGTCAGTAGGGAGCACGACAACTTTTACTACGGGCCGACGCAGCGTACCCTTTGTAGTTTTGATATCTACAATTCTAACAATACTATCCGCACCTGGATGCACTTTGGCTATAATGCCTTTGGTCCATTCACTACGTGATTTGTTGTCATCGACCACTATCACTACATCGCCCACTTTTACGTTTGGCACTACACTGTTCCACTTTTGTCGTTGCTGGAGCGTAGGCAGGTACTCGCGCAGCCATCGCCTCCAAAAGAGGTCGGCCAGCGCGTTTACTTGGCGCCACATGCGCCGCGAGTCGATGTCGGCGGCATGCTGACGCGTACACGGAGCATCTCCCGCGGCAGTGCCAAGCAGGAGATGGTTCGGTGTCAACACGACGGGTTGCTCAGCATCGGTGCTCACGTAGGCTAGTGGCCGGCTGTTAATTACCAGCTCGGCTTCTGCGAGGAGAGTGAGTAGCACCTCCTCCCGAGGCGCGCGCTCTTTTAAAGTAGAGCGCAGCGCGTTCTTCACGGAGCGCACCAGTCGCTCCCAGCTCCCGCCCATGTGCGGGGCGGCTGGCGAGTTAAAGTGCCAGGCGATTCCCCGACCTGTCGCCTCGCTTCTAATGCGACCCACGTCTAGGTCGCGCAGGGCCTGGCGTAGCTCGGCGTGTGCTCCAACGAAGTTGGTCCCGCGGTCGGAGTATATGTCCGCGGGACATCCTCGACGTGCGATCAGGCGTCGCAACGCCAATATGGCTGAGTCTGCACTCAGCGACGCCGCTAGTTCCAGGTGTACGGCGCGTGTGGTGAGGCAAGTAAATAGAACGCCCCATCTCTTCTCCCGGCGCCGACCGATGCTCACCTCCATAGGGCCAAAATAATCCACTCCACAGTGGACGAATGCCCGGCGATTAATCTCCAATCTCGCGATGGGTAGGTCGCCCATCTTAGGCGTCGACGGCTGGGCTTTCTTAATCCTGCACGTTTGACATTCTCTTGCGATTGCTTTCACTGTTGACCGTAAGTTCGTTATCCAGAACTTTTCTCTTAAAGAGTTCACCACGGTTTCCTGGTTGGCGTGAAGCGCTGTTGTGTGGTATCTTTTAATGATAAGCCGAGTCAAGGCGTGCTTTCCGTCTAAAATAATGGGGTGACGCGCTCCGAAAGTAAGTTCACTGCAGGCGCCCAACCTGCCGCGTACCCGTATCAAACCATCTTCAAATAACATTGGGTCTAGTTTTTTAATCTTACTGTTCCGTGGTAGCGGGCGGGCTTCTTGTAGAGCTTTTGATTCTTCCTCGAAGCTCTCAGTTTGTGCTATCTTCAGTAAACGTAGCTCCGCCTCTCGTAGATCGTCGACCGTTACGGTTGTCGAGTCGCGTCGTTTGCGACAGCGGTCCGTGAAGACCTTTATACGTGCTACTACGTATAAGATGCGTGTCCACGTACTATACCTTTCATAGGGCAGCGCGGGTTCGGCCTTAGTAGTGACGTTCACGTTGTGTACCCGCTCTAGGTCTGCCTCTGACACTGCGTCAACTCCAGAGTCCACCGGCCATTGCTCCTGTGGGCTGGAAAGAAATGAGGGACCCGAAAGCCACATATTACTGTTGACGGGCCACTCCAACCGGGTGCCTTTATCGGCTGGGTTCATCGCCGAGGGAACCCAGCGCCAGTCTTTCATCTTTGACCTTTTATCTATCTCTGCTAACCTATGAGATACAAAACGTTGGAAGTCGGTTGCTTCCGAGTGGATCCATTTGAGTACTGTCCTACTATCTGTCCATAAGACCTTTCGGGTGATTTCAACTCCTAACTCTTTCTCCACGGTGTCGGCTACCCTGCAGGCCAACACTGCCGCCTGTAACTCAAGGCGTGGGATTGAAATCACCTTTTTAGGTGCCACTCTAGCTTTCCCCATCACGAAGCTAACGCGCCTAACGCCGAGTGCATCTTTTCCCACCAAGTAGGCGACTGCCGCGTAGGCGGATTCACTAGCGTCCCCGAAGACGTGAAGTTCTACCTCTGATAACTTTATACCGTACCATCGCGGGATGGTTATATTGTTTAAGATTATAAGGTTCCGTAACCACGCGAACCATAAAGTTGCCTCCGCTTCATGCAGCCTCTCGTCCCACTGGATTCCTGTACGCCATATCTGCTGCATTAATATGCGCGACTGAATGACGCATGGATACAGGAAACCCAGCGGGTCGAACACCGACATTATGAAGCGAAGAAACTCTCGCTTCGTAGGAACAACGTCACCCTCTATAATTGTCTTCGGTAACTTTTTAAATGATAGGTCAAAAGCCAATTCATCGGTCCCCGGTGACCAAATCATACCTAAGGTGCGCTCTGTGGCGCCCTCGTCTTTTTCTAACGAGACTCTGTCGGGCATCTCTATTTCGAGAATCTCCCTGAGTTGTGGCGAATTGGTGACCCACCCCCGTATATTAAACCCGCCTTCGGCGTGGATGTGAGCCACCTCCTCTATGCGTTTGCTAGCCTGCGCGACGGACCATGCACTATCTAAATAGTCGTCCATGTAGTGACTGTTATGTATAGCCGACACTGCTTCGGGATACTGACTATTAAATCTGGCCGCATTTTTATTCAAAATATAGATTGCGGATGTAGGGGAAGACACAGCACCGAAAATCATTGAATTCATGACAAACGTGTCAGGTTCTCCACTATTATTTTTATTCCACAAGAAAAGCTGTGCCCCTCGGTCACGTTCTCTGATTTTTATACGTAGGAACATGTCCGCTATATCTCCGGTGAATGCTACCGGTCCCAATCGGAATCTAATTAGAATTCCTAAAAGAGAATTTAATAGGTCTGGCCCCGCGAGCAAGCAATCGTTAAGAGCGGTACCTTGAAAAGTGGCGGCGGCGTCGAAGACTAGTCTCAATTTCCCCGGCTTATTAGGATTCTGTACCCCAAAGTGAGGTAGGTACCACACCGGATCTTCGAAGCGGCCGTCCGCTTTACTCGCATAACCCTCGCTAATTAATCGTTCAATTTGATTTTCATATGCTTCCGCGTACGTAGGATTCTTATGCAACCTACGTTCTATTCCCGACAGTCTCTGTCGCGCATAAGCATAGTTATCGGGTAGCTGTGGATCGTCACGCCTCCACAACAATCCTACTTCCCATTCGCCGTTAATAGTGAAGCTACTGGTTTCATCTAATATTTTTAAAGCTCTGTCGATGTCTTTATGAGACCTAGGGATTTCGGTTATACCTATTGCTTCTAATTCGAATTGGTTTTTCACCATATCATGCAGTTCAGACAGAGGTTCCGCTAAACAGTTCACGGCTTCGTAGCCTACCCTAAACCCTTTACCTATGGGCCCATGCAGAACCCAGCCTAGCTTGGTCAAAGATGCAACTGGCTTACCGGACTTTCCTCGGCGAATCTCCTCGCCGACCAGCAACTCCCAGTTGTCCTGTCCCAGCAACAGCATCGGCTTGACTCCGCACATTTCCTCCAGGCCCAAGTCACGCAGGTGGGCGAGCTCCTTTATCAACGCAGCCGGCACCGTTTGGGCGGGCAAATCCAGCCTCTTGAACGTACGCACACTTATTTTGTGATTCACTTTATTTGGCCCGCGCACTGTCACATATATTTTCCTTGAGGATTTATCAGTCACCTCATTACCGCGCGCACTTTTTAGCACTAAAGGTATTCTATCACCCGTTGCCTTTCCAGCTATCGAGTCGTCGATAAGCGATACTGTAGCTCCGTCGTCCAGTAGAGCGTAGCAATCTCGTTCGTTTCCGTTCACTGACACGGAGACGGGAATTATCTTCAACAACGCTTTGCCGTTATATTCTTTCACATTAGTGACGCTTTCAGTTTTATGCTCTCTATCTACGTGCAGTAAGTCGTGATGTGCATAGTGGCATTTCGAGCATTTGCTTGCTCGGCAGAACTTCTTCGCATGTTGTTTTATTATACAATTAAAACACATCCTCTGATCTTTTACAAATTGCCATCTCTCATCAGAAGTTAGTTTCGCAAACTTTTCACACTTCGGTAATTTATGATCTCCCTTGCACATAGCACACTGCACATTGTTCTTATTATCTTGTTCGCTGTCGCTTTGTACATGTAATCTCTGAACATTTTTAAAGTGAATGCCTGGCTTACTATGTGCGCTTCTCAAACTTTTAACATTAGCCGTTTGACCGGCAGCGCCCATGTCCATCTGCACATAAAATGACGTAGCTCGGGCTAAATGGCTCAGGAATTCAGATAATATCTCTAGGCTGGGTGACACTCTCACATCGATGCCCTGAGACGCCGCCATACCCATTGCGAAGTCGCCATATTGAGCCCTCTGCACAGGCGTTAATTTACTCAGTAATTCACTCACCAGTTGTGGGTTGTTCAGGTATCCATTCGCGTGCACATTCCTCAACAGCGACACACAATTCCTCACTGTAGATGAGAACTTTCTCAACTCACGACCACTTTCTGTTACTTTCGGTAACGCACGCACTTTCTTCAACGCACACTCCAATATTAAATTAGGATGTCCGAACTCTTCATCCAGTGCCTTCATAATCTCCGATGGGTTAGTTGATGTCCGCAATAAGTCTTCTACCGCTATTTTTGCCTCTCCCTGCAGTGACGTTTTCAAGCGCGCTAAGTTCTCGTGCGGCTTAAAGTTGTACATAGCTGTTGTGTCCCAGTACATGTTCTTGTACGATAGCCACTCTGCCGGGTCACCGTTGAAGTATGGCAACTCATAGGCTTGCCTGGGTACTGGCCGCGGACGAGCTAGGTTTGAAATAGCTTCTGCCAGCTGATCTATTTTCCTGTCTCGCGGCTTGCTTCTCTCCGTTTCTTCGGCGAACGATTGATCCCATTCAGGCACTTCACGTGGTGGCACTCGCGGAACACTAGCCGTTACTATCGGCGTATATTCGCGGAACTGTACGGTCGCGGGCGCACACTGAGGGAGCGCAGATATCGAGGTCGTATATACTGTATGCGGTTGCGCGGTCACTGTTTGCGGCGCGGTCACTGTCACTCCGCGGGAGGTCGCGGCACTCTCGGTTGCAGGCACTCCGTACGCAGTCGTTACTACTGCGGGCACTGGCACTGGCACTGTTTCTTGCGCGTCGTGAGCTTCTGCGATCACTTGTGTTTCACTCGGCACTGAGTGTGTGATCCAATCTTCCACACGGCGTGTTGTAGTTTCTTCATCGGACGAGTCTTCTTCGGCGACGGCATCTATCTCGGCCAGTTCCGCCTCCAACTTCTTCTTGACGAGATTTTCCCTCAGGCGCACTAATTCCCTCTCAGCCTTGTACTCGGCCCTCCGGCGGAGGTAATCGGCACTCTTCTGGCCGCTCTTCGATGAGACGTGGCTGGTTCTTGATCTCGGCGTCCGTACCACCCGTAGTATCTCCGATTCCCGAGGCACTGCAGCCGCGTCGCGATGGTCAATCACGCGTCCGGGGCCCGCCAATGGAATCACGGGTGCGGGTAATGCCGACGACACTGTAGGCGCTATCGAAGGTGATCCCGGTGCCATTTCAGACGGCACTCCTGAATCGGCTTCCATCTCTCGTCGCTTGTTCAACGCTGCCTCCAATTTGCGCAGCTTGCTCCTCGTGGCGACTGAGCTTCGTTCACTCATCTTGAATGCTTCAGACTTCTCAGGCTTGAAACTTCAAACTCTTCAGGCTTGAGATGTAATTCTTCAGACGCAGGATCCGGCTCGAAGGACCAAAATTGTAGAATATTCAGGCGCACGGGTCGAGGGTTCCGAAGAATTAAATAAAAGACGAGCAGAGTCTTCAACCACTTATATTGTTGTTCACAAGCTTCCGATGATTGCTACAGTACGACTGACTTACGACTGACAAATTTTGCCGTGAGGCGGCTATATTTATGACTTTCCTACGTGGGTGCAAGTAGTGCCATGACAAATAAAATAACAAAAGGTGTTTGCACCAATCACGTCACAGTATTTCTCCCATATGTCTCTACGGTGGTGGAAGTAGTGGGTAGGGCGCGACATCATCAACAAATGTTCCACCAATCAAATATGCACATTTTTGTCATTAAATTTACTTATAATCTAGAATCATATATTTACCTTAATTCTAGATGTATCCTAAGTTACATTAATGCTAAAAATAACCTAGGACTAGATAATCAAAACATACATCATTTGATAGCGCAAAAGCATCTATATTTATAGGAAAATCAAATATTGTTACAATTATAGATTTAATCTTCCTATTGTACATATTTAAAACTACAGAAAGCCCTCGTGCTCTCTTACACAAACAGTCAGACCCGAAACAACTTTCTGTAGGGCATTTTATTACTATAAACAGTTGTTAAGTGTGGGAATCGACCCTGCCACACGAAGCCTTAGCCGTCTCGTATTGTGGATCTTTAGTAATTTTCAGTACCATACCATCACGCTCGTTTTCCCCGAAGGGTTAGGCAGAGTTGTACCAATGTACACCGACAGTTCGCCGATATGTTTAGGTCCCATGTAATAGGGAGCGAGCCTATTGCCATTAACCGGGCACAAATCCTAACTCCGAGCTGCTGCTGAGAATTTCATAGTAAAACCCAATAACACTTTTTGCTCGACTTTTCAGTATCAGTTATGAAGTTAATTGAGTTATTTGACAGGAAAATGCTAACTACCTAGGAATTAATGACTTTATTATATCTCCAAAATGTCATCGCTTTATTTGTTTATTGACCCTTTGCTTATTATATGAGAAGACTACGTTTTGTAAGGAGCAAGGCTTTTGATACAGTTCTCTAACGCTTTCATAAAATAGATCATTGTTTTACTAAAAACATCTTTTCATAAAAAGTACCTTTAATGTAGGTAGTAAATATGTTGATATATTATTGTCTAAAAGTTAAAATAAAATGTGTTTTTTATGTGTTTAGTTAATAAAAATTACAATCCTCCTTTTGGAGTGGTCAGCGAACATTGCTTTTTTATGTCTCTTCTAATTATATCGCCTTATTTTATTACTGAAAGCTAAATAAGTACTGATATTATGTACATTATTCTCATTTATTTATTTATAATACATATTATTTACATTTTTAAATATTAATATAAAAAAAGAACATTTAAAAATATAAAAAATAGTAGCCCACCGGCGGCGGGAACAGGGTCCAAGCCACCGGCGGTCAGGGCTCCTGAGAAAGGAATCTCCTAACAATACGCGCCGTGTCTAGGAGTACCGCTCTCTGAATCAAGCCCTTGATCCAACTGCCCAACGAGAGCCTCCTCAGGTGTTGGTCGAGGCTCTTGGCTATTAAGCCATTGGCTAAAACGACTATCGGCACAATGATCGCTGACTCCACATCCCACATGTCGACAACCTCACGAGCCAAGTCAATATTATTATATTATTATAGCGATTAGCGATACAGGGTTTTACGAACTCTTATATCTTATTGAACAGGGGTAGGTAATTTAACTGACTCTTAGGAATGATCGCAATGTAATCTTAGTCTTAATTTGCCAAAATGTCAATGTTATTCAAAAGTCAAAGCATTTATTTCAATTAGACCAATTACAGGCACTTTTGAATGTCAAGAAGTTACAGTTTAAAATTGAAGCTAGTTGCTCGTTCCAATGCGTAGGTCTCTATGGAGAAGAACGAGCAAGAAACTCCACGGACACTCTTTTCTTTCAATTTGGTTTTTTACAAAATCTTGGTTACAATATTCTTGTTGCTTCTATATGTGAAAACAATTAGGGTGAATGTATAAAAAGTATGTATTTAGTACCCGATGAATGAAAAATTTTGTTTGGCTACATTTTTGACATTGTTTGTCGCTGAAATGAGGTCGCGACTACATTTTTATTAGTAGAAGAGGTCTGCAGTTGTTTAGCTTGTTTAGCAGTCAAGAAAATGTTCGATTCATAAACATAGTTTTGTGTTACCAAGAAAAGAAACTCTCTAATTTTAAAACACTCCATATTTATTTCCAATGCAGGATTTTATAATACCACAGAACTCTAACATGTCATGTGAAACAGTTGTTTAGCCCATAAAAAAGTAGAAACAAAAAAAACATTCTTCGAATTTATTGACTTTATTATCTGTTTAATGTTCATGTCAAACTGGATTATACTGAATTGCCTGTTTTACTGGAAACATGAAAAGATTAAAAATACCGTTGTTTTATCAGTTCATCTTGAATAACAATGAAGTAATATTACCTATTAAAACGGGTATCAAGGGTGTATTCAAATAGCATGGAAGGCTCAATAATACCTTATGGAAATATCGTGAAATAAAAAATAACTTTCTATCGAAATCATCTGCTGTCATTTGTAGATCTTTGACAGTCGTTACTGTTAGTCAGAAGCCAGAAAGTCTGACAACCAGTCTTACCAAGAGTATCGTATTACCCATTACTGGGTTGTGGAGGTCTGATAGGCAGTCGCTCCATGTAAAATACTGATATTCAGCTGCATCCGGTTCGACTGGAAGCCGACCCCAACATAGTTGGGAAAAGGCTAGGCAGATGATGATGATGAGACCTCATCGTAATGATATTAATAATCCCAGCCTATTATTGTCCTACTGTAGGACAAAAGCCTCTCCTCATATGGAAAAGTTAAGAGCATTGATCACCAATCCACCACGCTTGCTAAAGGTGGTTGGGGATTCCAGACTTCTGTTAATTATAAGTCCACGTTTTCTCACGAAGTTTTCTTTCACCTATGTCAGTGATATCCAAGATGAACTTAGAAAGTACCTAGGTACATTATGAAATAGAAAAAGTCACGTTGGTGCCCGCTTGCGAACCCATAGCATCATGGAGTCAGAGGCGGGTGCCTTAACCACTGGGCCATTGTGCCATGATGATATTGTCTATCATTAAAAAGCGGTCTAGATTAATGTACTGAATCCATGTTAAAACTCTTTGTTACGTTGCCCTTTTTTGTGTATGAAACGATATAATTATTTAAAAAGTTGTTAAAACATAAATAATAAAGATAGGTAATAATTAAAACCCATTGTTCCTAAAGTTAATGAACAAATTAAATAGAATATTTGTATAATTTAGGTAAGCAAAATATTTTTTAATCTTCCTATCCGAAGACCAATACAACAGACTATTTTGAAAAAAGAAAACTGAAAATATTTCCTGTTGAAAATCCTTCAAATGTGTGCCTTAATACAAGGGTTAAAGAGACGAATTAGAAGTACTGAAAACGTTACCTTTTGGGGATGCAATTTATTAATCTTTCGTTCCAATGTCATGACAAAAAAAATATTCGGAACAACATTTTAAACGTAGAAATACTACACATGAAATGATGTGAAAATGCGCGCAAAGCCGATAAAAATCGCAACGAAAATTATATATAAAAAAGCGATATCGTGCTGTAAAAAAGCGTATCGCATTGGGCGCTTTGCCTATTTTCCTTAATTACCAGTTTTGTTACAGCGCCACCTATGGCAGCTACCACGAACTTTCACAGTTTCAGTGCGCAAGCCTGCGAAGCTTAATATTTTCAGGGCACACGCCCGCCATCTATGAAACGCTCGGAACAACTCAGCGGCAACGTAGTGTAACCACTGGCCGCTAGATGGCGGTAAATTTGCAAACTTTTGTCAGCGGCTGGCGGCGGAACTTACTCAACTGTCATTGTTGCCCCTATTTCGCACTAGATGGCGCATTTACCATGCAGCACTAATATTGACTTGTGGAGTATCTTGCCATAATACCTTTTGTCATTACTATATTTAAAAGGACTGCGGTGGCGGTAACTATTCGAAATATAATTAAGCCTGATATTTTCTGCAACGAAAAAAATAAAATAAAACAGTACTAAAGTTACTTATAAAAAGTTTGTGAGTTGTTATGTTGAAGCAAAATTTTTATATCTGCTGAATGAACATTCTCATCGTAACTTAGTACCGCAAACATTATTTATGTGTGTGTAAGCCGTAAAGGGGTTCCGCAGAAGCAGCTGATAAATAGCTGCAGCATAACTATGAACAGTCAGAACTAAAACTAGTTTCATTATTGATTTAAAGAAAAACGCTTCGTTGATTACTACATGCCAGTAACAGTGACATAATAATGACATGAAGTAGCATTTGCTTATCAATTTAGGATTTTATGAGAACTCATTAGGGTTTCGATTCGTAGAAATCGTATATTCTTCCTATTGTTCTACAAAGACAAAGACATCTTCTCATACAGAGAAGGCACGAGCTGGCTCAAGCCGGATTGGTGATTGCAGACTTATATTAACTATATGTCCAGGTTTCCTTACGATATTTTCCTTCACCGATGTCATTCGAGTTAAAAATAAACATAGAAAATATTATGAATTGAAAATTTCACATTGCCCTGGTATCGAAGCCGCAACCTTATGCATGAGAGACGGGCGCCTTAACCTTAGAGCCATCACGACGATTCGCTTGATGTAAAATACTGTTATTCAGCTGTATCCGATTAACATGGAAGCCGACCCTAACGTAGTTGAAACAAGGCTTCTATTGGTTCAAAATTGGTCTTTTGTTTTGCCAAAAAAACAACTCCAACTTAGCTAAAAGCTGGTCACATGAAATATTATAGAGAGAAATAAATATACTTATTATTGTCTCATTTGCAAGCCAAGTTTAGAACATCGAATATGAAGAACCATTGTGTGCAGACAGCAACAAAAGTATATTATCATTTCAGATTTTTTTATTTCTTATTATTGAGTACAATATCAAAGGAAATACGAAATTGATCTAAAATTAAGATGACACTAATTCTTAGGTATTGCCTAAAATTCGGAATAGCAATGTTATGTTGTGTCTATTTCAATGATAATTCAGTAAAAGTAACATTGTTAATCTATTTTTCTTGCTATGCTTAAAAAATCTACCATTTATAGGCAAATAAATTTTATTTTTATTTATTTTATAACAGCTTATACTATCATTACAAGGTTAACCCTAATGCGACAGTTTAGAACTCGATATCAGTAATGTCCAAGGTAAACTTAGAAAGTACATATGAATCTATCTATCTACATATAGGTACCTTTTTGTTACCGATGGAAAATCATATGACTTCCCCCGCCCTATTGTCAGTGTTTTACTGACTACAACCCATCCATGTTCCTTCGTGTACCCTTGCGTTTTTGCGTTCGTTGGAGGCACGGTATCTCTTTCGAACAACCCGCATCCCCGGCACATACGAGTACATATAGGTACCTTGAATTTAGTTTGAAGTACCTTACAACCTTGAACGGGAGTAGGTCAAGGTCCAGGCATAGTTACAGGGATTACCCTTGCGCAGGTCAACTAAGGCACACAAGCCTGTGCAGCCTTTTGTAATTAAGCTTTGTTATGCCAGAACAAACTAAAAGAATTCATATAACTATTAAGAGACTGTCTCTTAATAGTTATATGAATTCTTTAGTTATTTAAATTTTATGGAGCAAAAAATGTGCAAAGGCGGACTTAATGCCTTAGGCATTGTGTGCCAGTCAACTAAAGGTGGTGATGAGATAACATGGTTCGATTCCTAGGTCGAGCAAAGTGTTATTGGGTTTTTTATGAAACTCACACTAGCAGCTCGGAGTTAGGATTTGTGCCCGGTTAATGGCAATGGCCCCCTAATACATGGGACCTAAACATACCGGCGAACTGTAGGTGCACATTGGTACAGTCAGCAACAAAAGTCGATTAACATTTTAGATTTTTTAATCCTAATTATTGAGCACAATATCAAAGGAAATACATGGATGGTGGATGTAAAATAAAGATAAAATAAACCCTGGCCTGAAATACTAAAAAAATATAGTATATTGTGTTATTTCGTATCTATTTCAATGGTTTCCAAAATTAACAGTGTTAACCGACTTTTGTTGCTGACCGTACATCTCTGCCTAACCCTTCGGGGAATACAGGTGTGATGGTATATATATGTATGTTATGTATGTAATTATTTTATTGTAGTTTAGGTTTATCTTTAATGTTTTTCCTGTAGATACGATGAGGTGGTAGGTATTTATATTTAAGATCATAATGGACCCTGTCAAGCGCGGCGCATAGATCCAGATAGGTAGGACCTATTTAATTGCTGCAATTGTCTTGATTTTCCTGCCTATGCGAATTTATTATAATATACTAGCTTTTGCCCGCGACTTCGTCCGCGTGGATTAATAGTTCCCGTTCCCGGGGGATTTCCTGATGAAAACTATCCTATGTCCTTTTTCGGTTCCCAGAAAAATTGAAATCGGTTCAGTGGTTTAGGCGTGAAGAAGAGACAGACAGACAGACAGAGTTACTTTCGCATTTATAATATTAGTAAGGATTAAAATAGGTTTACCAACAGCTTCTTTATACGTATACATTAAATGATATACACTACTGTATCAATCTCATGTAGGCAAACTCTCGTAATTAAAAACGTACCGAAGTACAAAGTGTAATCGCAATCTCATCTCAACAACAATGTCTAAAACTTGACAAATAGGTATAGGTAAATAAGAGATATTTTTTACAGATTGAAACTAAAATTAAAATGCGAATGTTTTTAACAATATAGGAATTCTTCTTTTGATCTTCTTTCTTTGGCCCTAGCGAATTAATAAACAACAGAAACAAGAACATTTTACATGTATAGAACACACAAAAAACAACATATTTATTTATTTATTTTACATAAACAGTACATAAGCATAATGTACACAGAGCTTTATGAGACTGCTACACGAGAATGCGTCACAGATACATAAACTCAATATTATTTACTATACACACTTATTATATAACATAAGATAAAACAATGGTTACTATATCAACCATCGATAAATACCCCGTTGGCCTCGTGGTGGCAAGCACGACTGTTGAGCGTGGGGTCTTGGGTTCGATACCCAGGTCGGGCAAAAAGTGTTATTGGGTTTTTCCATTAGAAATTTCTCAGTAATAGTCCCGAGTTTGGAAGTTGATGGTGTGTCGCCCCCGTGTCTAGGAAAGCACGTAAAGACATTGGTGTTGCGCTTGATCTCTCCCCGGCTATGTCGGATTGCCGTATCATTGGTATAAGAGAGGGAATGCACCTGTGTTTGCCCACACTTGTTCACTATAATATATCCTGCGTGCTTGGCTAGTCTGCATGAAGATTAGCCGCCTTAACTGCCCCGTTGGTCTTGTGGTCGCAAGCGCGACTGCTGAGCAAGGGGTCCCGGGTTCGATTCCCAGGTCGGGCAAAAAGTGTTATTGGGTTTTTCCATTAGGAATTTCTCAGTAACAGCTCGGAGTTTGGAACTTGATGGTGTGTCGCCCCCGTGTCTAGGAAAGCACGTAAAGCCGTTGGTCCTGCGCCTGATCTCTCTCCGGTCGTGTCGGATTGCCAACCCATCGGGCTATGAGAGTTAGGGAAGAGGGAGTGCACCTGTGTTTGCGCACACTTGTTCACTATAATATCTCCTGCGTGCTTGGCAAGTCTGCATTAAGATTAGCCGCCATGGCCGGAATCAGTCTGAATAATAGGTACATACATGACACATTGATATATAATTATTTGTGTACTTATTCTTTGCTTTTGTTTTCAGGTAAGTCGCCTTTTATTCTATCGACTTCAGTGATCGGCACCTTCTGGTAAGGTTAGCTGTAAGATTTTTCGATTTTCAGCGTCCAATGTTTGCTTTGAAACTCTTTGAAATCATAGGCGAAGAAAAACGTCTTTAACAAGTATAAAATAGAGTATATTTTTGTTTGATTAGAAAGTATATTTACAAAATATAAATGTTCATAATATTTTTGTCCCTTGTTCAATCTAGGTACCTTAAAATAAGTCTTGCAAATGTTGAAAGTATGCTAAAAACACATGTTACTAAAATATATACAGTTTTAATGAACAATTTATTTTTAATGAAAAATTACGGAATCGACATAACTATACCATTTATTATGTCATTGACAGATAGGTAGCTAGTTGCTAAAATATGTCACAACTTACCTTTCTATACGCTTAACCCAATACTATTATTACTTTTAACATCTAGTTTTATTTATCAGCAAATATATAACACCACAATAACCTTAAAAATGAACACACCACAATAACCGAATATATTGAGTCATCATCATCATCATCATCATCAAAACAGCCGTAGGACATCCACTGCTAGACATAGGCCTCCCCCCATAAATATCAATAAAAAAAATATTGAGCAGGGTTTGAAATTCGAAATAGAACGAAAAATCCTTATTCGTCAAGCTTCATAACTTCAAACTTAAATGTACACAATCATCGTTAAAAGCATTATTCTAACGTTGTACGTCTACCTACCTACCTATAACTGAAACCGCGCAAATATTCACACTGAAAATTCAATTAAAGCAAGAAGCTCGCGCTAGTACTCAGTGCTCCATACGTCAGTGCCAACAAATAAACTATTCAGAAGTATTGGACTGTACATAATACAAACGATATTCGATTTAAAAAGGATGCATCACTTATTTGAATATAAGGAGATTAAAGTTTATTCAACTCTGTTTTAACTATTCTACTATGAAATTAAGTTGTTCCTATTCTTATAGGGACCTTATAAACAACTTAGTCATCTCGCCTGTATTCCCCGAAGGGGTAGGCAGTGGTGTGCTTATGTACACCCATGTAATGCCCATGTAATAGGGGGCGAGTCTATTGCCATTTACCGGTTACAAATCCTAACTCTGAGCTGCTACTGAGAATTTTATAGAAAAAGCCAATAAGACTGTTCGACCTGGGAATCGAGCCAAACACATCTCGCGTATCGCTCGCATTAAAAAAAAACTTGATACTGAATTTGTATTTAAAATAAGAACCTTATTTAAATCTAAATAATTAAGATTCTTGATTTTGAATGAAAAGTCGCCATGAAATTATTACAGTAGGTATACTACGCAATGGAACTTCTAAACATGTCCTGCGCCGCGACTCTCCCCGCGATATTGCGGGTGACAACTGCGGCGTAAGCCGCTGATGCACTGGTTGGCGTGCACGCATAACTTGCGCTTATCTTATTGGTGCACTGCATCATTTGAATTATTTGCATCTTTGAATTAATGTGCACGCGAGATTTCTAGAAATAATACACCCAGTATTTGCTTTGGTATATTCAGTTTTGCAACATCGAAATAGTAACTACGACTTTTATATAGGTCGATATCTTTACAAATAAATAGAATTAAAGTGTCGGTTTGTGATATAAAAATAACAGCTTTTTACAAAATGAATATTTATGGAAACAACTAAAAAATGTACTTCAAAAAATTTTGGCTATCTGTCTATATTTTCCGGCTTATTATTATCCGGTTTTACGGATTTTAACGTGATTGTTACTAGCAGATAGCCCATTTTGTGAGGAGTAGGTAACTAAGGCTACATTTATTATCGAAACCTAATTAGGGCTCTGCGCAACACATATATAACCGTGCTTAACTAATAAAGTCAAAGGGTTTATGCTAATAGGTATAATATTGATAAATTACATCATTACTGTGAAAACTTCAGATAAAACCTAGACATATCTCATGTTAATATTATCAAGAAAGATTTCTAAAAC
The DNA here is from genome assembly GCA_932526535.1 of Caradrina clavipalpis. Taxonomy (NCBI): domain Eukaryota; kingdom Metazoa; phylum Arthropoda; class Insecta; order Lepidoptera; family Noctuidae; genus Caradrina; species Caradrina clavipalpis. The sequence continues at coordinate 23,003,164 of OW052087.1, forward strand.
CGACAAGAGACTTCGTAAGCCATCTTAAATTCTATTTAGAGCTTTGAAGACAAAAGTTAAGAAATTATTATCCTGCTTTGCGTATTTATTGTTATTCTTTATAAAAGAAGAGGGATAATAAAATAATACTGATATTTTTATCTCATTTCTTAATATGAGGGTTGAGTTAAAGAGACAATCTTATAATACCTACTTATATTGAGCTTTATTCTATTTGCGGTAGATTTTTTCCAGAATAAAAAGTAGCCTACGCTAGTTCTCTAGACTACGAAATATCTTTAACATGAAAATCATTTAGATTGGTTGCTTCGTGAAATTAAAATAAACTAAAATCTAACAATAATAATACCGATGCAAGCAGCGCAGGACTGGTCATTATGGCCGGTCTTTAGGGAAGACCTGTGTAGGGTGCACTATTTATGGTGCCTCCCTAACATAAGTAATGTCAATGCAGATTTAAATGTCAAATTTAAACTTAAATGCAGAAAATTGTCCGACTCAAACCACGTCTAATTGAACACTAAAATGTAATACACATAAAATGCATAGAACAATGGTGTCAGTGTCAATGCACTGCCAAATGTAGGTTGCGTCCAAAGTGCAAATACGCGAGCCTACTGGCTAACTTATTGTAATAAATGTATTATAAAACCCATGTGCGTGCACCGTACAACCGGTGCCCACCATTAGACGTCGTTCGACTGACATGATGATGATGAATACCTAAACTCACTAGCTTCACATTTAGTTACGACTAACTTAAGTTACGTCTTTGGTTACTGTTCCGCGCCCGTGTGTTGTAGCGTGATATTATATAGCCTATGACACTTAGAAAATGTGGATGGATGGAGAGAGAGAGGGAGGCCAAAGAAAAGATGGATAGATTGTGTGAAGAATGATATGAAAGAGAAAGGAGTGACTGATAGCATGACGGCTGACAGGATGGTATGGAACAGGAAAACGTGTTGCGCCGACCCCAAGTAACATGGGATAAGGGCAGGAAGATGATGACTTAGAAATAATGTGTTTTTTATAGGTAGAAGAATTTTCAAAATTAGTTCCGTAGATCCAGGGATTACCCCCTACAACCTCACAAACTTTACCTCTTTTCAATATTAATATAGATAGGTAACCTTTTCCTGCAAAAAAGCAATCGACGCACTTAAAAATCAAACAAGAAAATTTCAACAGCTTACTACGTACACTACACAGTACACACTACTTGCACTATAGAAGGAGCGTATAACCAAACTGAAATAAATGGCTGTTAGACCGAACGTCATTAGTGGCTTGTCGCCAACGATTATCAGCGGAAAATAGCTCAACAAATCTAATCGTCACTTCCTTAGTTCTTCCGTTTAGAACACGCTAGCATAATGGCGGGGCCAATAATTGCACAGGTTCTCTGTTGAACAAGTTCATTTTATGAATAGAAGAGAAATAATGTTGGAAGGCACTGAATACTGTTTTTGGAGGACATGATGGATTTTAAACTGTTTCGGAAATGAAATGATTGTGGCTTTATTTTATTTTTTTAGATAACTTAACATACTATTCCTGTATTTCCCGGAATAAGGCAGTGGTGTACTAAAGTACACACACAGTTCGCCGGGATTTTTAAGTCCCATGTAATAGGGGGCGAGCCTATTGCCATTTACTGGGCACATATCCTAACTCCGAGCTGCTGAAAAACCCAATTATACTTGGTTCGACCTGAAAATCGAACCCAAGATCTCTAGCGTAGCAGCCGCTCTTAGAACCACTATTCTATAGAGTTAGTCAAAATAAACTTGATACTGAATTTGTGTTTATAATAAGTACCTACCTTGTATACATTTAAATGCTTAAGACCTTTCAAGAAGAGGCTACATAAAATATAAGAATGTATGCCGAAGGATAAGAAAATCCTATTATCCAATCATCATACATGGACATAGGCCTGCCCCAACCAATTGGAAGCGGCTTGGATCCAGCGTTTTCCTGCGGTCTTCATCAGAATATCCTATAAGTTCTAATATAAAACACACATGACAAAATTTAATGTAAAAGAAAATATCGTAAACGCAAAAACTGTACATTATGATAATACTAATGCAAACTCAGGCAGTAGTTTATTATAATCTCAGCAAATCTAAAACTTCACTAACTTAAAGGTAAAGGAAAAATTGGCGTAAAAACCTGAATTTATTAGCCTGAAATCACCAACTGGAATTAAACACGCTAGGTGATAAATGCTTGCCATGCAGCAATACAATTACTGGTTGAAATCCAAGGGGCAATACCTGTATTTTAAAGAATGCTTGCATTCTTACTGAAGAAAAATTTTTAATCTTTTTTTAGTAGTAGAGCTCTTTGTGAAGGAGCTCGTCCGGGGAGTACTACCACCATGCCTATTTCAGTCGCAAAGCAGTGTTGCTGTGTTCCAGTTTAAAGGGTACGTGTGCCGGTGTAATTACAGGCACATGAGACATTTCAACTTTGTCCCAGGGAATGGCAACACATTTGCTGGACTCTGGTATTGCATATAGGAAGCGGTGACCACTTAACAGCAGGTGGGCCGTCGGCTTGTTTGCCGTCCAATGACATAAAGAAATCGTTCGATGTGCCTAAACATAATACTGGTATTGTAAATCATTTATTTTGCCATGGAAACGTAAAATTTATTTGAACAAGATGTGTGATTTCTGAGATTTTTTGTTTTAAAATTTTAAGCGTGATACATGTAAATACAGAAAGGCTACATCTACGATTTTAATATTTGCATTTTAACCCAAATTTCAAACTGTTATAATTCGTCTTAACTTTTGACGTGCATTGTGAATAAGAGGAAATTAAAGATCTCTTTATTTATTGTTTAAACTCTGCCCCAATATCAAAATAACATTGAAATAAAATAAACAACAAAGTAAAATAATTAAATCATTCTCATTCATATTTCAAATTAAACCACCACAAATAGTGCAAACACGATGTCTGTTAAATAAATTAGTTTGGTCAAATAAACCAGTTTTCAATTTATTTGACCACTTTGATTTTAAAGCTTAATAATTAAATAAACTTCATGCCATTAATATTTGTGTTCCGGAACTAAAATCGGAGTATCGTGTTGATTGAATTCGCCAAAATACAAACAGATATGTTACACAAACGTGTTACTTCAGAATCATTTATTTAGACGAGGGTAAGAAGTAGCACTCTTAAGCGTTTTGCACATGGAGCAACTTAAGTTCAGGCAACTATCAACACTTAAAAAGTTTCCTGTAAAAAAATGATAGATGCTATAACGTTTACGATTGCCGCAACATTATGGCAATCTGTCAGCTTTCATAGCCGAGTTGCTCAAGTTACGCAGCGATCTTTAAAAACCGGTATAATATTTAACAGTTGCTAGTTGCGGCAATTAGGAACTGACTTAGTCATCGGTTACAACAACTGAAAACTGTTGACGATCACCGGAACTCGAAACTCGAGTTGCTAAGTGTGCGCAGTCCAATTGAAATATATGTAAACAGCTAGTTGCCAGTAATCAGTTACTGCAATAGTTGCTTTACGTGCAGCGCCTATGGTGGGTCCACACGATACAGACTTTTGTCTGTACAGATATCTGCACAGACTATAAAGTCTGAGTAAAAATTTTTACTCAGAGGTCTTTACCAAATGTCTGTGCAGACTTTTCATCAGTTCAGACTTCGATTTTAATGAATAAATTAAGTAATTCAATAATCATGAGTTTTGCTCCGACAATCGTACAGACATGTACGCAGACTTCCGACTTTTCAGTACACTACTGTGTACTTTTGACTGTACAGACAAAATTCTATAGAAGTCTGTGTTAAGTCTGTGTCGTGTGGACCCACCATAGACACATTGCTCTATAGGTTACTAAATACAATAAACGTATGTAGATCATCACTGTATCCCTGTCTAATTGTTCGAAGTTGACAAACATAGGATCATTATTATAATACGTCAACGCAAAATGTGTTTAGTGAGTGAAAAGCTTTCAAGAGAATTGAAAGAAAAATATTCTAAAGTAAGATTCTTTAGAAAGCTTTTTTTTATACCACTTTAAATAAGCTAACGGAACGCCTGATGTTAAGCGGTCACCGCTGCCTATGGACACTTGCAACACCAGAGGCATCACTCGTGCGCTGCTAACCCCGTAAAAACCTCAAAACTCCTTTCTTGAAGAACCCCATGCTGTAGTCTCTTGGGAAAACCTTAGTTTATGATCAGAAAACTAATTATTGTAATTAAAAAGTTTAAAAATGTAGTCGCAATATTTTCAACAATCAATGTCAATGTATTGGTAAATTCTTTAGATTGATTTTTTTACAGATTGAGAATGCGACTGTTGGTAATTAGAATTGCCCAGAATTGAGATATCGCTTACAGGCTTTCAAAAAATGAATTTGCGAGATCATTCTTTAAACATAATTATATTCTGAAGCAATACCAGTCAACAATCTATGTCTACTATTTTCCTACTTACAAGTTAACGCACGAATAAAAACAAGGAACAAAACTAAAAGCAATTAGTTTGTACACGTTTTACCTCAAATATTCTGAGACAGCCAAATAGCGTGCTCTTTGTGGGGTTTTATAAGTAACAATATAAAAAAAAACACAAGTAATTAGGTCCATATGGGGTAAGCGACGATCAATACCTGCCGACGCACGTGCTCACTTAATCGATTGCTTCATGACATTCTAAGTGGGGAAATATAATGGGAATTATTTTGGGCGTTTATGCTGAATAATATAATAACATCAAAAGCGTTTGTGAGATCACTGGTTACTATTTATGAGGTATGTAGACACGATTTTGAAATTATTGTATTTTTTTATGTCATCGGATGGCAAACAAGCCTACGACCCACCTGATGTTAAGTGGTGACCTCTACCTATAGATATTTGCAATACCAGGGTCCTTGCAAATGCGTTGCCATTTCAGAGACAAAGTTGAAATGTCCATGTGCCTGTTATTTAAAACGGCACCCATATCCTTTAATCCGGAAGACAGTAGCACTGCTTCACAATAGAAATAGTTATGGTGGTAGTACTTCCCCGGACGAGCCCCTTCACAAAGAGGTCTACTACTACTAAACTTTTATGACTACATTGTAAATTGTATGTGGTGTTACGCGGTTGACGCAGTAGCTGAGCGATTGACTGCAATCAGCTGAGCTGCGTATTGCGGCTGCGATTCCCGCATGGAATCGAATCAAATATTTATATCCTATAGGTATTTAGTTGTTCCGGTAATATTTTATTACTTAACTTCTAAGCGAGCGAAGTTGCAGGCAGAAAATCTAGCAATCAATAAAACATGATAAAAAAATACTGGCAATATTTGACAACACTGTTGGCTCAGTGGCTGAGCAATTGGGTAGATGACACCACTAACCAATAATTTCAAGAAACAACTTCACAAAAAAACATTTAATTTTAGCACTAAAAACCCGATGATTTTTTAAATAACTATAAAAATCGATTTTTAGTTGCTTTGAAATCAATAAATAGTTAGTGAATTGAGATGACAAAAAAGTGACGTCATAGTTGCGTATTGTCATAGAAAATCTATGGGGGAATGGCGTTTTGACAGCTCATAAAAAGTATAATAATAATAAAAGTATAATTGACTGCTACACTGCTGATCTACAGATAGTTGTTCCGAGTCTGGCTGTTTGTATATGCTACTTTATGTGTTTGTAAACGCACCTACGAGACAAGAGAAATTCATAATGTGGGGCAACGTATTATTAAAAAACGTAGCAGTACAAAATCACTTTACCCGTATGTTTCCAAACATAGCGTTACTACATTGTATCAGAACAAATACAACAGTGCGGCGTTTGAACAAAGAATTCATAATAGTTATGTGCGTCTTGTTTTTATTAGCATGGAAACAGGCAATGAACATTTAGAACAGAAGTTTGTTCCTGCAGGCCTTGTGCCTACAAGAACCAGTTTTTAAACATACACAAATTCATAAACTCACTCTTTTCCCTCATGGGGGTAGGTAGAAACTACAGAACGCCTCCTGCTACGATCCTTATATACTCCTTTCGCCTCATCCACGTTCATACAGCTAGTCATAAAAGCACGCTGGTTAAGAGTACTATGCACCCGACCTTTCTGAAAAACCTCACCAATATTAGGCTACCAGTACTAGCGTATAAAAGCAAAATATATCAAGATATAAGTATCAAGAGTAATTGTGTACTAACTCGTATTGCGCGAGCCTACAACAACGACTTCTCTCAGGTTGATGTATTTAACTGCACAAAACCTAGTTTTAAAGCCCAAGTTAAAAAGATTATAGTTAATATAAACAAATAGCAAGCAACTACGTTCCATTCACCATAAAGCATTTACTATGCTTAATTCATAATTTAACTTAATTAATAATTTTTTCATACCCTGTTCATAACATGTAGCGTATTTAACTTTCACTTCTAAATTAAAAACTTATTTTTAAATATTGTTTTAAGTCCGTTCGTATGGTAAATACAAATTATGTTAAGCAGGGAAACTTATTATTAGCATTACTAAACTGTAACATCTTTACTTGTATAATATCATATGTATCGCTGTTGGTTTTCTAAATAAATAAAAATAAAATAAATAAATAAAAGATATAATTTAAATAAAGCTGAAAAGCTTTTTTGTTTATTGAAAAGCGATGATTACCCGGATTGTCAGTCTAATAGGAAAAAATATAATTGTACATGAAAAAAAGTTAAAGCTATATAACATCACGCTACGAGACACGGGAGCGGGGCAGAAACCACAGACGTTACTCAACGCGAAAGATAAAAACCACAAGTACAAAGTTGGCAGAAGCTAGTATATACCATCACGCCTGTATTCCCCGAAGGGTTGGGCAAAGGTGCACCAATGTACACCCACAATTCGCCGGTATTTAGGTCCCATGTAATAGGGGGCGAGCCCATTGCCATTAACCGGGCACTAATCCAAACCCCGAGCTGCTACTGAGAATTTCATAGAAAAACCCAATAACACTTTTTGCTCGACCTGGGAATCGAACCTGTGCAAGGGGTCCCCCCTTGCACAGCAGTCGCACTTGCGACCACGAGACTAACGGGGCAGTTAACGGGGCAGAAGCTAATATTAATTAATTTAATTATTGAGAGATTATAGGTAGTCTTTTTAACAAAACCAAACCCTTAAGAGAAAGCACAGTAGCCATACTTCAGACCATGCTATTTCTAGACCACTTAGACGATGCTAGGCAGTTCGAGCACTTAGCAGTTAATGAAAGTTTCAAACTGAACCAATGGGCAGCCCTGTCTACCAAATTAGACTAAAATAATGGCCATCGACGGCTGACCAGTGCCTTCCCAATTAAAACCAGGCTTCACAAAGTTCGGACACTCACATATCGAAGTTTATTTTCAGTTTTCGATAGACGTTTATTTAACCACTATGTTTTCCTTCTCCGATATCAGCGATGTCCGAGGTAATCTTAGAGAGTACATAAATAAATTATACCAGTTTATAATTGGGTAGATGACACCACTAACCAATAATTTCAAGAAACAACTTCACAAAAAGACATTTAATTTAAGCACTAAAAACCCGATGATTTTTTAAATAATTAAAAAAATCGATTTTTAGTTGCTTTGAAATTAATAAATAGTTAGTGAATTAAGATGACAAAAAAGTGACGTCATAGTTGAGTATTGTCATACAAAATCTATGGGGGAATGGCGCTTTGACAGCTCATAAAAAGTACGTCAGTTGATTAGTGGTGTCATTTACCCAATTGTTCCACTGCTGGGCAAGGGCCCCTTCTCATACTATTAAAGACATAAATTCTTAGCTTCTGCCTGTGACTTCGTCCGCGTGGACATTTTAACCCGTGTTAAGTAACGTCTTTGGTTGCTGCTCCACTCCCGTGTGTTGTAGCGTGATATTATTTATATAGCATTTGACACACACGATTAACGTGAATTTCTATGGGTAAAAGAATTTTCAAAATCGGTTCCGTAGATTTAGAGATCACCCCCTACAACCTCACAAACTCACAAACATTACCTCTTTATAATATGTATTAGTATAGATAAGTCCAGGTTTCCTCAAATGTCTTCACCGTTGTCAATGACGTCCAAGATAAGCTTAGAAAGTCCATATGAGTTTCAAAATTGATATTGGTACGTCCCCGGTATCGAACTTACAACCTCATCCGCCATAACTACTGGGCCATCAGGACAAAGATTAATGAGTTTTTTTATGAACCCTTTTTCCATTAAGCCGTCATGGTAAACACTTTCAGTCGTGCTTTGACAAGCAATCACATAAAATATCTTCATTTCGTAGCGATCACGACTCAAAGGAAAGCCATCGGGATAAAATCTCATCGAAATCGTCTTATTTACCTGGAGTCGTTCTCGCAGATTTGAAAATAAAATAAACATAAAAAAATATTCACGATTTTCACCTTCATCTGCTGTGTTAGTCGAAAAAATAACGAAATAGAACTCCGTTTTACAGAAACTAGCCGTAGGCATTATACAAGCTGTTGATTTGCATCCTCGTCAAATTTTAGGAGCTTGTCATAGAAAAAAAGAAGTAATCAAATATAATTACGATACCTGGCCAATATTTAATAAATGCTTGTTTTTTTAGTTGCAACTATCAAAAAACAGTATTCCAGAATACTCCTCTTGCAAAAATCAGCATCGCCCAGTTGCGTAGGTATGCGGTAGGCAGAGTTGTCGCGCGGCTATATCAATGCGTGCATAGCGCCTAAACCCTCTGGCGAGATGGCTAGTTCGAATTGGAAAATCCTAACCTAACCTAACCTAACCTAACCAGATTACGGAATTTGTACGGAATAATCTTATATGCAATTCTGAAACGATCTCTTTTAAAAATGCCTACAAATAACCTTTTTTTTATTCTCATTGATTGTCGTTTCCCAACGACAATTGAGATGATGATTTTAAACGTTTTTAATTCGTGGAATTCTTCTTCTGTCAAGTAATATAACAATATAAACATATAATATAAAAATAACTCAATTATTTACTTTTTCGAGTCCACATTTTACTAGAATCCTCCAACATTTTCTACCTAAAATCTGCTATTTTTACGTTCAATAAAATATCCAGTTTGTATCGTAAAATCCACTGAATACAAAAGAATTACCTAGCTCTATTCCGCAGTCGTATGTTCGAAAGCTTTCCGAATCGAAACTACCTCCAGCGATGCATAAGTGCATTAAATTCATTGATCTGTGAAATATTATTAGTAGGAAGACTGGAATATATTGTTTGTATTAAGAAAAGGAATATTAAATTGAAGTCTTGGAATTCTAAAATAATATTGCCGAGGAGAAATTATTTGTTTGTTTGTGAGAGTAAACTCTGGAAGTATTGAGTCGATCACAAAAAATTGACTGATATAAAGCTAAGCTACCGCAGACTTTTTACAGGATTAGTTAAATGGTAATCTTGACTACAACGTAAAAGAAGTCGAGAGCAGAAACTGGTATTTAATACAACGCGTTGATTTGCATCCTCGTCAAATTCAAGGAGTTAACTATGCTCGTGATTCTTAACACGAATCAATAATAAAATAAATTGGTTTTGTTTTTTTTTTTACCTGATTTTCAAATTAGGGCTAGCCATCTCGCCAGAGGGTTTATGCGCTATGTACACATTGATATAGCCGCGCGAAAACTCTGCCTACCGCATACGCAATGTGGCGATCTTGAATTATGCAAGAGGAATATTCTGGAATACTATTATTTGATAGTTGCAACTAAAAAAACAAGTATTTCTATACCTGGCCAATATCTATGGCCAGGTATCGTAATTATATTTGATTACTTCTATTTTTTTATGACAAGCTCCTGAAATTTGACAAGGATGCAAATCAACAGCTTGTTTAGTATATTTAAGTATTTATTATGGAGTTTCTTGCCCTATATTCTCTATTATATTCTCTTCTATTATATTCTCTATGTTAAAAACCTCTCACCTTTTAGTTTTTCCCCTTTTGGAAGTCTTAAACTAGATCACACAAGATGATTGAGAGATTCTTCTCCACACATCACCAGCTTATTGGTGCCAACTGCTTCAGCTCCGTGCTACTCACATTTAAGCTCAAAACACATCGTAATGACAGTCTCAGTGTCAAAGTATTTTAAACTTTATCTCTATTACGAAAGTGCATTTCTCGAAACGCGCGACCTGTCTTGCGTGCGGTTAATGCGGCGATGAGCGTACCCTAATTCTTTCTCTAAATGATTAGCCTCAATTACTTTATAACATCAGTTATATACTAGTGAAAGTCCCAGTCAGCCCAGCCGTTTCGAAGATTAGTAGGTACAATCAGACAGGCAGTTAAAATGTTAAAAATTGTTTTTTTTTTATATGCTTTTGTAAAAAGATGCCATTTTGAAATTACAAACAGACAGTAAAATTTTATTTTATTTTTATATGATTATTTCAAAATGTTATTTATATATACCATCACGCCTGTATTCCCAGAAGGGTTAGGCAGAGGTGTACCAATATACACCCACAGTTCGCCGGTATATTTAAGTCCCATGCAATAGGGGGCGAGCCTATTGCCATTAACCGGGCACAAATCCAAACTCCGGGCTGCTACTGAGAATTTCATAGAAAAACCCAATAACACTTTTTGTTCGACGTGAGAATCGAACCCAGGACCTCTAGCGTAGTACTCGTCGTTAGGACTACTAGGCTTTTTTTTTTTTTTATAGACGGGAAATCATCAAATAACTTCCCCCGCCCTGGGCGGGGCGGGAGGGAGTGTCAGACTTTTACTGACTAAAACCCGTCTATGTTCCTTCATGTGCCCTTTGCGTTCCGGGGGCGCGGTATCTCTTTCGAACAACCCGCAGTCTTTCGAACAACCCGCAGATGACTACTAGGCTTACGGGGCAGTTGTAAATGTAATATATACGTAATTTAAATGAATAAAAATGAGAATTATAATTTTCTTGACAATTTAAAAGTGCCTGTAAATGGTCTAATTGAAACAAATGCTTTGACTTTGACTTTGACCAGCCCAAATAACCCCACTACAGAACAAAGCCCTCTTCTCATACAGAGAAGACACTAGCTTTGTTCACCACACTACCCAACAAATACAAGTAGAACCATTCAGAATAATTGAAATGCTAATGAAGTTGGTTTATTCAATTAAATAAACTTCAATTTCTGCTTATAGACGTTCCCGTCTTCAAACTGGACTGGAGTAATTTTAATCTTAGAATTGACGAGAACTAATACTGACAGCTCACTGACTCTATGAACTTTGAAACGGCTATTTCTGTTACAAAGTAAGACTGCTGGCTTCGGACTTTGATAGTCGAACCGAATCTTGGTAAAGTTCAGTTATGTTTAAATGGAAATTTTGGAATACTTGTTTAACATAATATACAATCACGCCTGTATTCCCCAAACGGTTAGGCAGAGATGTATCAATGTGCACCCACATACCGCTACTATATAGAAATCACTAGAGTGAGCATTCGAACTTAATCTGATTACTGTGTGAACGTTAACAATATCGAGCACTAAATTCAATTTAAGTTAGTTAGACAGATGCACAACTGAATAAAACAGTTTTAAAAATACATCCCGCATAAACTTGAACACCGAACGGTTTTCAATTATTTTCGAATAACTTTTATAACTTAATTCTAAGGCTTAGGCTACATTAGGCCGCGACGCGACCTGAGACACTTGAGCGATTAAAACAAATAAATGAATCCTCACGTATATGGCTACAGCGTAAAAAAAATATTACTAGCGATCTTCGATTTCTTTATGCGATAGGGACAACATTACTGTAATCACAGATTTTCGCTTATAATACATGTAGCCTTTTCCAGCCTTACTTATAAAAATAACGCTAAATAATACTTAGCTACTTGTCAAACCACTTTCAACGGTGTTAGGTGAAAAATCTTACCTATAAACATTAATCAGTGTTGAGATGTTGCCTAAGTGACAGAAAATTTAAACACCGGCGACCCGTTGTTTAAGTATAGTACGGAAGTAAGATGGCGGGCTTCAATCATCTGTGACGATGACATTTTTGATCTATGGATTCTACTGTAAATTTTGACAATTATGCTCAATTGTTCGTTCGATTTCGTTCTTTAGTCGAATAACTTGGTCATGCTCTATGCTGACGTCTAAGTGTTGGCAGATTAAAATAGTGTTTCATAGTTCAGTCAGTCAATTAAGAGGTAACTAAGTAAGAATTAGCGTTATTTTTATAAGTAAGACCCTTCATGTTTATCTCGTTTCGCTTTTCCAGTCAGAAATCGATGCCTACTGTTGCCTCACCCTAACATGTATAAGTTAATTTAGTCTTGCTGATACACTTAGCTGCACTTAGAACGGGTCGCCCTATTCGGTTCGGCATTCTTAATAAAACATTTGATAACGTTGTGTATTAAGAAGGCTGAACTGAATGTGACGTGCCACTTATGTATACAAACCCGCCGCCCTACTCCCGGCGACTGCACTCCTGAAAGTCAGATTCAACGGTGAAGACCGCAAGAAAAGCGCCGAAGAAATGAAGCTCGATGATTCCCGGAGAGACAATTCTACTGGCTTGGATGCCCAAGCAAAATTTCCCAGAAAAGATTGCCGGAGGAGTAAGAAAAAACACCTTTTTATGTACTGACTAGCTGTTCCTCGCGGTTTCACCCTCGCTGCTCAGCACCTGTTGGTCGTAGCGTGATGTTACATAGCCTATAGCCTTCCTCAAGAAATGGACTATCCAACACTAAGAATTTTCCAATTCCAACCAGTAGTCCCTGATTAGCGCGTTCAAACAAACAAACTCTTTAGCTTTATAATATTAGTATAGAGTATAGATATAACGGCCGATGCCCAAAGTGGCATACAATTTTTATTACCTAATTTATTCAGTTTATTTAATATCTATAATATATTGTGTGCCAAATTTTAGTTACCATTACCGTTTTGCCTTTGAAGCGTAAATGTGCAACAAACATATAGACATCCATACAATTATCCATGCTCACAAACTTTACGTTTATAAATGTAAGTAGAATAGTATGATTGTTTTCTTTATCAAGCATTTTATCAATACAAAATTAATGTCTCATATCATATACTAGCTTCTGCCCGCGACTTCGTCCGCATGACTTATTTCACCCGCGTTCAGACACGTCTTTGGTTTCTGCTCCGCTTATGATACTTACAAATAACATGGCTTTCTATGGATAGAAGAATTTTCAAATCAGTTCAGTAGACTGCCCCGTTGGTCTCGTGGTCGCAAGTGCGACTGCTGTGCAAGGGGTCCCGTTTTCGATTCCCAGGTCCAGCAAAAAGAAAAGTTTTTTTATGAAATTCTCAGTAGCAGCTCGGAGTTTAGATTTATGCCCGGTTAATGGCAATAAGCTCGCCCCCTATTACATTGGACCTAAATATACCGGCGAACTGTGGGTGTACATTGGTGCACCTCTGCCTAACCCATCGGGGACTACAGGCGTGATGGTATATATATATTCAGTAGATCCAGAGATTACCCCCTACAAACTCACAAACTATACCTCTTACATTAGTACTAGCGAACTGCTCGCGACTTCGTCCGCGTGGTTTATCACCCGCCATTAGTTACGTCTTTCGTTACTGCTCCTCTGCGTGGGTTGTAGCGTGATGTTATATAGCCTATGTTACTCAGGATGCAGCTATCTATTGGTGAAAAAATGATTTAAATTAGTCCAGTAGTTGCTGACCCTATTCTTTACAAACAAACCAACAATAATTACCTCTTTATAATATTGGTATAGATAGATTAGCTTTAATATTAGTATTGATATAGGTACTTAGTGCGATCCACCACTTGCTTAGCTTGGTTAGGCAAACCGCAACTGTGCCACGCTTGCCAATAGGACATTAATGTCATGAATGGACGTTAAATTGTCTGCAACAGCCTGTTAGTTTGATCAGTGGCCTATTTAATGGGGAAGCTAAGAAGATATGTGTACCAGCAGTGTTATTCTGCGAAGATCTCCCTTGGTGAATGTAGGTGAAGGGAGTTTTATGTGAGATGTCATTTTTTAGCCTGTCATCAATGTGGGATGACAGCTAACCGTATACCTTCTTCAACGAAAGTCACCGAGGGATATTTTTACAGAATAAATCATTTTTATTTTCATGAGTCCTCTTTCTCCTAGTTGCCTCGTTGGCCTAGTGGTCCTAAGCGCGACTGCTACGCTAGAGGTCTTGGGTTCGAATGCCAGGTCGAGCAAAAAGTGTTATTGGGTTTTTCTATGGACTTCTCAGTAGCAGCTCGGAGTTTGGATTTGTGCCCGGTTAATGGCAATAGGCTCGCCACCTATTAGATGGGCCCTAAACATACCGGCGAACTGTGGGTGTACATTGGTACACCTCTGCCTAACCCTTCGGGGAATACAGGCGTGATAATATGTATGTATTCCTCCTGTTAATACGTCGCCCCACACTAAATATCTCTTATATCTAGCTATAGTTCCAACTCATATGCACAAACAGCCAGCAACACCTGTCTGTCATCATCATCTTCTTGCCTTTATCCCACGTTACTTGAGGTCGGCGCAATACGTTTTTTTCTTTTCGGAACAACCATTTGTAGGCCATACAAATATTTGTTTCGCGCGGCAGCTGAAACAAATAGCAAAGATAGCTGCTGTAATCAGCAGCTATCTCTCAGCCACAGCGCCAACTGAGCCGACCAAGATTTATTTATTTATTAAAACTTTATGCACAAAATGTATAAAATACACCGCACAAAGGCGGACTTAATGCCTTAGGCATTTAGGCAAGATTGGCTCGCATGTATGTATTTAAGGAATCCTTAAACTTTTATATCAATACCAGCCTGTTCCACTGTAGCGCAAAGGCCTATTCTCATTGAAACCATAAGATTGATCACCATGCTTGCTCTAGGCAGATTATGGACTTGTGTTAATTCATAAGGCCAAGTTTACTCACGATGTTTTCCTTCACTGAAGTCAGTGACGTCTAAGACAAACTTAGAAATCAAATATACATACAAATACAGACATACAATCACGCTTGTATTCCCCGAAGGGTAAGGCAGAGGTGTACCAATGTACACCCACAGTTCGCCGCTATATTTAGGTTCCATGTAATAGGGGGCGAGCCTATTGCCATTAACCGGGCACAAATCCAAACTCCGAGCTGCTACTGAGAATTTCATAGAAAAACCCAATAACACTTTTTGTTCGACCTGGGAATCGAACCCAGGACCTCTAGCGTAGCAGTCGTGCTTAGGACCACTAGGCTAACGAGGCAGTTAAATCAAATATATTATGTGTTTTCAAAAGTCACATTGATACTTGCTCGGTATCGAACTGGCATAATATTAGCCTTAACCACTCGGGCATCACGACACAAATTACAAACCTTAGAACCGATGTCGATTCCCAGAATCTGAAGCTGTTGTATGTACAATCGAGAACAATGGCGGTTGACAACTTTATAACCTTATTACGAAAGGCGTAAGGGTGAAAAGTGGTCAACCGCACTTGTCCCCAAGCTACGTAGCTACAAATTTACAGATTGACGTAACAAAATTGCGGTATTGCCATCGGCATTAATATTCAGTTGAAATCGGGTCCGACTTTACTTAGTCAGAGAAAATATTTCCAACTTCAGTCTCAATGTAGCTCTCGAATTTCCAATAATGAAATAAATATTTGCACTCAAAGATTTAGAAGGAGTTTACATACGTGATTGGTTTCTGATCAAAGTCTTGCCAAATAGACCTTCAGGTCTATACCTGAAGTTATATGGTCTTCGCAGACACATGTATGTATGTATGTATATATCTTGAAACAACTCACACACGCTATCTGATCCCAAGCTAAGCAGAGCTTGTGTTATGGTAACCAGACAACTGATATACATACTTATATAATTTATAAATACATACATATTATAGATAAATCACACCCAGACACAGAACAAACAATCATGCTCATCACACAAAGTTTGTCCGGGGTGGGAATCGAACCCACGACCTCCGGCTTAGCAGTCAGGGCCGCTAACCACTAGACCAACTGGCCCGTGCAAGATTTATGACATACATACATAAACTCACGCCTTTTTCCCATGGGGGTAGGCAGAAACCACAGAACGCCACCTGCTACGATCCTCACATACTACTTTCGCCTCGTTCACGTTCATACATCTGGTCATACAAGCACGCCGGTTACGAGTACTGCACAGTGCACACCCGACCTTTCTGAAAAACCTCACCGATAAGGTCAGGGTAGGTCTTTCTAGGGCGTCCCCTCCCGGCGTTGCCACTCACATCTGCCACATAAATACCTTTTGTTAGTCTAATTATTATTATTTATTACATCTTTAAAAATATATTTCCAACCCATTATTGTCCTACTATAGGCCAAAGTTTCTTCTAATACAGAGAAGGCACGAGCATTAATCGCCACTTTGGCTCAAGGTAGATTGGCAATTTTAGGCTTATTTTATTTATAAGACCAGGTTTCCTCACGATGTTTTTCGATGACAGTGATGTCCAGGATAAACTTAGAAAGTACGTACGAGTATTAATTAAAAAAGTCACATTCACAGTTCTACGTATTTTTTAACATACTAAATGGATCTTAGGTTTGAATAAAAGAATTATTATCATAATTATTTCTGAAGTACCATATTTATTTTAGCTAGTAAGAGTGACTTACTTATTAAAGAGAGATAAAATAAAACACAAATATTCTTGAATACGGCCACAATATTTCCAACCTTTTCAACATTCCCTCGGTAACCTTTCACTGAAAGTCCCCCCTATGCAACCAATCGTACACAAACGGGGGGTGCCGTCGACACGGCCAAGGGTTCTAATTATGACGTCACGTTGGGGGGGAGGGGGGTTCTCCCCTTAGCTGTAAATCCTCCCTAAACTCTCATTTGCCTAAATAAATTTAAAGACTCGCAATGACTTTTAAGACTGGCTTTAAGCTGTGACACAGAATGTCTGTTCCCACGATTATAATTATTAGAAGGTGTTGGTTTCCTTCAGCAACATCATCATCTGCCTAGCCTTTTCCCAACTATGTTGGGGTCGGCTTCCAGTCGAACCGGATGCAGCTGAATATCAGTATTTTACATGGAGCGACTGCCTATCAGACCTCCACAACCCAGTAATGGGTAATACGATACTCTTGGTAAGACTGGTTGTCAGACTTTCGGGCTTCTGACTAACAGTAACGACTGCCAAAGATCTACAAATGACAGCCGGGACCAACGGCTTTACGTGCTTTCCGAGGCACGGAGGAAACTCGCTATAGTAAAAGTAAAAAGTATTTATTACTAACGATCCAAACCCGAATTCACGCGGGTAAAATAATAATTAAAAATCATCACTATTTCCCGACATTTTCAGTGGATTTTCCAAAATTTTCCGAACTCGGGCCAGGTTCTGACAGGACTGCGAGCCACCTAACCCTCGCCGTCCGCAGGCCCACGCCTGCGTTGGCCAGTAATCGCTCTGCGACTCCCGACGCCCCGGGCGTCTTCTTCTGTTGCTGTGAAGTGTAATAGTTTTCACCGTTAGCACTTTCAACAACGTTTACGATACTACAATTCTAATACTAACTTATTTACATAACATTCGCTTCTGTTGTAACATTGCCAGACTATTTAGTCGCTATTACAATTCGCTCCGCATTTCCGACACAATCATTACAAGTCGCTTAGTTTAATATTACGCGGAATATTTGCAAAATCATAACAAGCATGAAACTGACAAGAGTGTTGAAGCCCTACCCTGTATTTAGGGCTCCAGAAGTAGTCCTGCGGCAAATTAGCCCACGGCCCACCTGATGTTAAGTACCGCCGCCTACAGACATCTGCAATACCAGAGGCCTTACAAATGCGGAGGAACACCAGCCCCAGTCCTGCCACGAATGTAAACCTTGTTAACACTCAAGACTCACACTTCCATTACTTAAGTTACCTTTATTTTTCAAACATAAAACTTATAATAGTATAATTATATACCATCACGCCTGTATTCCCCGAAGGGTTTGGCAGAGGTGTACCAATGTACACCCACAGTTCGCAGGTATATTTTGGTCCCATGTCGTAGGGGGCGAGCCTATTGCCATTAACCGGGCACAAATCCAAACTCCGAGCTGCTACTGAGAATTTCATAGAAAAACCCAATAATACTTTTTACTCGACCTGGGAATCGAACCCAGGACCTCTAGCGTAGCAGTCGCGCTCAGGACCACTAGGCCAACGAGGCAGTTAAAACTACATAAAACTTACTTAAATAATAATATTTAAATTACAAACTATGTACACTTAATAAAAATAAGGAAGCTCATGGAGGATCCAAAAACCATCCGCATCGTTGTCAATAGGACAAGTGCCCAAAAGGCTCGTAGCTTTGCCAAGAAAAGACCAGCCCTTTGGTCATGTGAAGAGTTGACCAGTCGTTTGGCGATGTCTCGAAAAACTAGATGAGCGCTCGGAACCCATAGTCCTAGTGTTTTAACCCCAAACGACTCAAACATTTAGCTTCCATAAAGGCTTCCGCCCATAGCAGGTTAATTAAACCCAATTAAAAAGTTCACTTATAAAGGAGACGGGGATTTCTGGGCCAAATTGTATTAAGTTGTGATATGGGTTAAAAAAAGCGTCATATTTTTCTATTTCAAATTACAAAAAAAAACGGTAATTTAAAAAACTAAAAAACCCGACTGCTATTCTTTAAAAATCCCTAAAACAAGATAAATTGTAGCAGTCGGGACCCATTCTAGAAATGGAGGATTAGTGAATTGAGAGCACATACCTATATTACATTGCAGATGGTCCCGAATGGGTCCCGACTGCTACAATTTATCTTGTTTTAGGGATTTTTAAAGAATAGCAGTCGGGTTTTTTAGTTTTTTAAATTACCGTTTTTTATTTTTTATTTTTTTAGTGTTTTAAAAAAGAAATTAATATACCCAGTATCACTCTTACAGTAAATACGAATCTACCGACACCTCTCAAGCTAAAATCCATCGAGCCGTTCAGCCTGCAGAGCGAGCCAAACATTTGAATTTGGCGCCAATAATCCGCCATTTTGTTTTTTTTTTTTTATATACCCAGTGTCACTCTCACAGTAAATACGAATCTAACGACACCTCTCAAGCTAAAATCCATAGAGCCGTTCAGCCTGCAGAGCGTGCCAAACAATTATACATACATACATACATACATACATACATACATACATACATACATACATACATACATACATACATACAAACATACCCTCGAAAAACATAACCCTCCTTCTGTCGCAGTCGGGTAATAATTGCCTAATTCAATGTCAGGAAGACGAGAAATCTTAAAAGTAAGTTTATGTCACGACTAAAAGGGCATATCGATTACTATAATCGATTAATGTGAATGAGTTTCAACAATTGAACACAATATACCTTGCACCAGATGATTGATTTAACATAATGCCCGCAGTTTATATGCATGTACGCATATATGTTTATACGCATGTATCGTTTTGTGAGTTTCCTAACGTAATACAATTAATATCGTAAATACAATACAATACACTCAATACAGTACAATTAATATAGTAAATAACAGTATAACATAATAAAATAGCAATTGCTCTTCAAAATTCGTCGGTTTAGTATAGGTTTTTGCCAATTTATTGCATAACCTCACTTTTAGAAAACCTTCTATAACTCTGCTCTCAGACTCAAAATTCGCCGAATGTTTAGTAATACTTTGTTATTATATTATAAGCCATTAATTGACACCAATTTTATCTTTTTACACCCGGGCCCAAGAATGTATGAAAGCGTATCCGTCTCCTTTAACAATTAATTATTAAAACGTTTATTAATAAAACATCTATTTACATATAATTCAATAAACTTAACCAATATTATGGTTTATAATAATCTTGGTAATTTGAATTTTTCACATTCATCTTGAGGTAATAAGAAAAAAGCGTTAACACAAAAATTTAAGATCTTTTTATTACCCACAACTTTGTCATTTAACTTTTTTTCATAGGTCTTGCAGTTTTGCCAGAAATCGAGATAAACCATTTTTTACCCTTAAAAACGCTCCCCCATCCAGACTTCCCGACCTCAGATTACCCGTAAATTATTTTTTCTTTTATTTTTGTTATATTCTCTTACTTTTCCTATTGGTTTCAACCTACCACAATTTTTTTTTCACATTTCACTATTTTCAAAGGATGGCACTGGACTATAAATGACCTTTACATGTGAAAATTAAGAAATTTTCACATATTGTGTTTGTTCGAATTACGAGTTAATTAATTAGTGATTAATTAGTTACGATTTTGTTTTATATTAATGGCTGCGAAAAACAATAAATAGCGTTGTCATATCCATAGCAGCAGTTCATTTTTACATTATAATTAAATCAAAAATATTATATTGTAAATAAACCAAATATGTAAGTAATAAGTAATTATTAATAACAATAACAAAACAATTTGCTGTCTTATCTCAGTACGCGCGCGTTTAATGTGAGCTCGATAGATGGCGTTGTGCCGTCGAGGGCAGTTTCTGAATCGCGCTATGGTTTCGTTACACTAACTGATATAGGCTGGGCCGTCGTCTGTAGTTTAGCAAGGTAAGTTTGTCATCGCTGGAACCCCAAAGAGGTGTGGGGGAGCAATCTGACCATTGGAGGTCGGATTGCGATAATTTTTGACAAGTTCGAACTCGTTCGAACTTAAAATTACTTATTAACTACTATAGAATATTTAACGGGTGTAAAAAGACAGAGGATACGTTTGTGTCCTTTTTGTGTGTATATTAAAGACTAGCTTTTACCCGTGACCTTGTCCGCGTGAATGCCAGATAAACGGATCTACATTTTCTTAATTTTAGAGGAAAGTAAAAATACTATGAAAATTCGGTACTTCAAACTTTTCTAGCTGTAATAGAGATAAAACTCAAACTCAATAAAGCACTCAATAACACTGCTCCACCTGGGAATCGAACCTCTAGCGAAGCAGTCGCGCTTAGAACCACTAGGCTAATGAAGCAGTTAGCGGCAAAACAACTGCTTAATTTAAACTTACTACATGTATATACATAGGTATACATACGTGACAAGCATTACATTATTTTCTCCATACAAACTTATTCCGGCCGTTTGCCAAGTTTCAACTTTAAAAAACTAGTCATATACTCATTAGCCAGTTTTAAACAGAGCACGTCTGTAGTTTGGCCTAGTTTAATGCTATTATATCTATTATATCTAAACCTAGAACTTAAAAAGGCAAGTAAGTATTGCATATTTTATTATGGAAATGTTCCGGCAAATAAGTTATATTTTATGAAAAGAAGGTATTAAGAATTTGCCTCTTAAACGTATATCCGGAGTTTAAGTGTACCAAAATGAGTCAACGTACAATTTCTCAAGGACAACATTTATCTAATAAACGAAATAGTGTCAACATTGCTATTCACCAAAAACCGTTCAACAATACACATGAAACTTGTGCTTAAAATAAATTTAATATTATTTTACCAAAAATGCAAAATCATGATAGTATCTTCAAAAAATGTTTCCTTTTTTACCCGACTGCGACAGCTTGAGAGCTTGAGAGGTGTCATTAGATTCGTATTTACTGTGGAAGTGACAATGGGTAAATAAAAAATAAAAAAAGTAAAAAATAAAAAACCGTAATTAAAAAAACTAAACTTAAAAATCGCTAAAGCATTTGATAGCTACAGTCGTAACCTCTACAATTCCCTGGTGATACAGGCCAAATGCCAGAGCTCTTATGCTGGGAAATGCCAGAATCAGGCCATTCCCTCTAGCGTATACGTGCCACGTGCACTGAGCACAGTCTTACCCACTACACACTAACAGTGTTGCACAATATGGATTAAAGACCCAACCATACTGGAGCGGGCAACTCGCGGTCAGATTCTGCAGTAGAATATTTGCCCGCGTTGGTTTGGACCCGTGAATATAAATATTACTGCCCGCGTCTTTGGAATTTTTACTTTATTTCTATCTTTATCGGGTACTACTCAACTCCTGTGTGTTGTAGCGTATAATATAGCATGAATTGAGCTATCATTTGGACGACACTGTTGGCTCAGTGGCCGAGCGATGGGTGTTTGTAAACGCACCCACGATACAGGAGAAATAATTAGAATGGGGAAACTTTAAAAAAAAATATCAATACATTTTCGATCATCAGATCCGACTGGGAGTTCCAGAAATTAGGGTTTAAACAAAAAACTCTTCAGCTTTATGATGTTAGTATAGATTATCTGATGCTTTCGACCGTGACCGCGTTCGCAAGTTGTTTGCTCCAGTGTGGCTTGGGCTTAAGAACAGAAATAAAATTTAAAGTCTTTTTCTTTATTTACTCCTACTGAGTAGATT
The DNA here is from genome assembly GCA_932526535.1 of Caradrina clavipalpis. Lineage (NCBI taxonomy): Eukaryota > Metazoa > Arthropoda > Insecta > Lepidoptera > Noctuidae > Caradrina > Caradrina clavipalpis. Next base: position 23,025,630 of record OW052087.1, read on the forward strand.
TAATTTTTCAATTTTCAACTCTAGGTGTATTGTTTTTTGGATCATTATCAATTAGAAAATTCGAGCCGTTTTTCTTATCAAAAGTCACGTAGATATATACAGGCTGTTTAAAAAAAAACATCACAAAGTCTCATCTGTTAGATGCATTATTTACATGAAAGTAAGTAACATTAATTTAAAATAATTGCTAGGAAACTTTTGGTGTGAAAAATGGCTGTTTACGGTAACACGCAATGTGACGCACGCAAAACATTGTGCTTATGGGTGCATACCACAGTACAAGGGTCGTTTGAGTTTAGTTATTATATTTCGTGTTTGACCTACAAGCTGTAATAACAAGAAGGTTGCCAGACATTTATAAAAACAAATACAATGACGGAGAGAAGGCTCGACTCTTTTTCTACTTTTCGTATCGATGATACATTTATAGACTGCCCCGTTGGTCTCGTGGTCGCAAGCGCGACTGCTGAGCAAGGGGTCCCGGGTTCGATTCCCAGGCCGGGCAAAAAGTGTTATTGGGCTTTTCCACAGCCCGGAGTTTGGAAGTTGGTGGTGTGACACCCCCGTCCCTCGGAAAGCACGTAAAGCCTTTGGGCCTGCGCCTGATCTCTCTCCGGTCGTGTCGGATTGCCGTCCCATCGGGCTATGAGAGGGAGTGCACCTGTGTTTGCGCACACACTTGTGCACTATAATATCTCCTGCGTACGAGGTTAGTCTGCATTAAGATTAGCCGCCGTGGCCGGAATCGGTCTGGAGAATTACATTACATTACATTTATAGCTACTACACATACTATTACATTTACACTACTTGGGCGCAATAGGTGGCCACGTTTATTGCTGCATCTGAGGCGCTATTCAAATCTTCAAGGGTGCAGCTGAACGGCCAATTAGGATACTCCAGCATTTGAAGCATTGACTGATCGGGACCTCCGCAATCGCACTGGACTCTTGACCCGTTTAACTTAAGATTATCAATAAACTAGCTGCGTATACATATATATCCCATGGTGTCAACCGCGTTCAATTACGTCTTTAGTTACTGCTCCTCTTCCAATAATCATAATGCGAACTTCATAATCCTTTGTTGGTTATAAACCTTCGTCTTGAATCACTATATCTGTTTATGAAAACCGCATTTTAAATCCGTTGCGGAGTTTAAAATATCTATTAAGACGCAACGGGAAGCGATTTTTTTTCATACTCATCATCATCTGCTAAGCCTATTTCCTGCTATGTTGAATACGGCTTCCAGTCTAAGTGGCTGAAGCTATCTGACTTCTAAAACCCATTTACTGGGCAACATGACAAGTCTTAGTAAGACCGGTAGTCAGAGTTCCCGGCTACTGTCAATCCGTAACGAACTGTCAAAGATCTACGAATGACAGCCAAAAACAAACCGGCTGTACAACCGGGCTTTACATGCTTTCCGAGACACGACGGTGTCTAGTTGTGTGACACCGTCGTCGCCGCACTTCCAAACTCGGGGCAGCTACTAAGAAATTCCTACTCATCATTATCAACATCATATCAGTCGCAGGACGTCCACTGCTGGACAAAGGCCTCCCCATAGCTTTTCAAAGGGACGGGTTGGAAGCGGCCTGCATCCACGCCTTCCTGCGGTCTTGATCAGGTCGCTCGTCCACCTGGTGGGTGGGAAATGGAAAAATCCAATAATACTTTTTGCCCAACCTGGGAATCGACCCCAGCTCCCCATGCTGATCAATCACGCTTGCGACCACGAGGCCAACATGGCAGTCAATTACAAAACTAGTAACACGAGCTAATATTACAGAAAATTGAGTTTCCATGACAGTAGCAAGGCAAATTACTGTTTTAAAGCTCATAACTCGGCTTAAGTGGGAAGTTACAGCCAATCGCGAAGTTCCTAAACGAGTTTTGGAACATGCAACCTGCCTCATAAATTGAATTATCGGCGTCGTGCACTGTTCTTAATAATACACAAGACACGTGTACGATAATACATGGGTTTGTCTCCCTTAGGTGATACATATTTGTATGAGATACAGATAGTTAACCGGGTTTAAAACTCTTATATTATGAGGAGGAAATAATTTTGTAGTGAATAGGCTCCGAAACTACTGGACCAATTTAAAGCATTTTCTCACAAATAGATACCTAAATTTGGAAGAAAGGTAGGAACATAGGCCATAATTTATTTAAAAAAAGAACAGAGATTCTTAAGAAAATGTAACCCAAAGTAGTAAAATTTTACCAATAAAATTATATTGGTTCCCGGAGAGTAGCGAGGGCAGGTCACTAGTAGGTAAGTAAATATATTTGTAATTATAATATAAATAAAAATGCTAGCAACCCCCGGCAAGAGAATAAAGATACCCTACCGTTGCTAATCAAAAGAGCTGATAACTTTGAAACGGATGAACCGATTGCGATAAGTCATTATCTAAAAGCCATCGCTAAGAAATCTGCTTTCAAATAAAAAAAAACCGCATTCAAATCGGTTCAGACCTATGTTGCCACGGACAGATACAGACACGTCAAACTTAAAACTTGAAAGAAAGAAAGAACTTACTGGTGAATACCAGCCAGCCACCAGTAAGTTCCCCGAACAGATAGGCAGAGGTGTATCAATGTAGTACACTGACAGCTCACCGGTATGTTTAGGTCCCATGTAATAGGGGCTGAACCTTTTGCCTAAATGCTACTGAGAATTTCATAGAAAAACTCAATAACATATTTTGCTCAATCTGGGAATCGAACCAAAGACCTCTAGCGTAGCAGTCGCGCTTAGAAGCACTCGAGGCACTCTATCTGTTGATAAAATTGCATTAAAATCCGTTACATAATTTAAACGATATAAGCATACAATGACAGACGGCGGGAAGCGACTTGACTTTATCCAATGTAATGTAATCTCCACACAGATTCCGGCCATGGCGGCTAATGTTAATGCAGAGTAGCCACGTACGCAGGACATATAATAGTGCACAAGTGTATGCGCAAACACAGGTGCACTCCCTCTTCCCTCACTCTCATAACCCGATGGGAGGGAAGTCCGACACGACTGGAGAGAGACCAGGCGCAGGACCAACGGCTTTACGTGCTTTCCGAGGCACGGAGGTGTCTCACCACCAACTTCCAAACACCGGGCTGCTACTGAGAAATTCCCAATGACCATCACGCCCGTTATCCCCCGAAGGGTAAAGCAGAGGTGTACCAAGGCACACCCACAGTTCGCCGGTGTATTTAGGTCCCATGTAATAGGGGGCGAGCCTATTGCCATTAACCGTGCTGCCACTGAGAATTTCATAGACAAACCCAATAACACTTTTTGCTCGACCCGGGAATTGAACCCAGGACCTCTAGCGTAGCAGTCGCGCTCAGGACCACTAGGCCAACGAGGCAGTTAAAAACACTGAGAAAACCCAATAACACTTTTTGCCCGTACCTTACACTTTTTATCCCTCGCTCAGCATTCGCGCTTGCGACCACGAGACTAACGGGGCAGTCCTTAAAAGAGATACCTATCTAATATTGCTTTTCTAAAATCACTTACCACTATTATTCTATGTTCAACTTTGAGATAATTCTTTTAAAAGCACCTGCTTGCTACAACTAAAGAATACAAAACGAATACATTCACACCACGTGTATTCATGAGACTTTGTGAATCGTCGTCGTCCCATCTCGAATACGTGTCGCGTCCATTAAATGGCTGATTTTACTACTGCAGGTTGCAATGCGTAGAGTATATTGTTAAGATAGTTTATTACATTTGTATGTGTGGCATTTTTAATGCTAAAATCACGTAGGTATCTCATTTTTAAACCGTGACTCAAAAAGAGGGATGTTGTAAGTTTGACGTGTCTGTTTGTCTGTCTGTGACACTGTAGCTCTTAAACGGGGGAACCGATTTGTGTACGGTGTTTGTTATTTGAAAGCAGGTTTCCTAGCGATGGTCATAGATATATTTTATCAAAATAAGTTCAGCCGTTTTAAGGTTATCAGCTCTTTTATTAGCTGCGGTAGGGATCACACTATTCTTCTGTCGGGGGTTACTTCATTTTTTTAACTTTCATTCTCAACTGCCACTGCCTCGTTGGTGTAGTGGTCCTAAAGGCAACTGCTACGCTAGAGGTCCTGGGTTCGATTCCCAGGTCGAGCAAAAAATTTTATTGGGTTTTTCTATTAAATTCTCAGTAGCAGCTCGGAGTTTGGATTTGTGCCCGGTTAATGGCAAAGGGCTCGCCCCCTATTACATGGGACCTAAATATATCGGCGAACTGTGGGTGTACATTGGTACACTTCTGCCTAACCCTTCGGGGAATACAGGCGTGATGATTATGGTAACTTTCATTCTCTATCTGCACAAATAAATACATTTAAAGTGTCTCTTTGTAATTTCAAAATAACTGTTTACGCGGCACATAATTATACCAAAAATTATTGTGTTTTTCAATTTGTGTGCGTCGGGTTTGTTCCGGCTGATCTCCAAAACGACTGGACCGATTTTGACGGGACTTTCGCTGAAATATACGTAAAGCTAATATTATAAGGAGTAACTAAGGCTACTTTTATTTTAGTAAAACAATTAGGGTTGCGCGCAACAAATAATGAAAACCCTGCAGGTGACCGATACCCTTAGGGAGTAGTTGCGGTCATAAGGTACTCAATATTTGTATTGCTTTTCCAGAAGTATATACTTGGGTGTTTAGGTACTTATCTTAATGTTGTTTTATAACATTTTATTATATTTTTATTAATAAGTTTTCTCAGTCTACGTGGTCTGGTTATAGCGAGTCCGAGAGTGTACAGCAGAACCCAAAGTGTCCTTACACCTGCACTTTATTTATTTATTTATTTATTTAAACTTTATGCAACAAAAAGTACAAAGGCGGACTTAATGCCTTAGGCATTCTCTACCAGTCAACCAAAGGTGGTGAAGAGATAACACGGCAGGTGCAAATCATAAGTACCTAAAAGAACAAAATTTGATACTTTCAAAAATAAAATAAAAAATTAACCCAATGCAATTACATAAATTAATTAATTTAGAGACACTAAAACTTTAGAGACTTTAGAGGACATTAAAATATGGCCGTCTACTGGGCTCAAGTACTTGAACAAAAAAGGATTAACTTGAAATATCGACCAGAAAAGAAGGAGAAAAAGTAAATCCGACTCGAATTTTCCGGGTTTTATGTTCTTAAGAACATACATAGCATACATACGTACATACATACCATGACGTCTATATTCCCCGAAGGGTTAGGCAGAGGTATACCAATGTGTACACCCACAGCTCGCTATGTTTAAGCTCCATAAAATAGGGGCGAGCCTATTACCATCAACCGGGCAAAAATCCTAACTCCGAGCTGACACTGAAAATTGTATAGCAACACCCCAACAACACTTTGCTTCACCTGGGAATCGAACCCAAGACCTTACACAACGCCAAACTACGCAAGCTGGTATTTAATGCGGTATACAGAAGGTATCTGTTTGCAGTATGAGGAAGGCAATATTCCACGAACCGTAGATCCTTTGTTTAATATAGGTTTTTGGTTCCTGTTTATTTAGCGCTAGACTGTTTATAAGCAAGAAATTCTAGCTCGGTTTTCATAAAATAATAATACCAGTTTATTATGGTCTCACTGGGTAAACGCTTCTTCTAATGCAGCGAAGGTATGAGCATTTTTTTTTATAATTGGGAAATCCTCAAGTAACTTCCCCCGCCCTGGGCGGGACGGGAGGGAGTGTCAGACTTTTACTGACTAAAACCCATCTATGTTCCTTCATGTGCCTTTGCATTCTGGGGGCGCGGTATCTCTTTCGAACAACCCGCAGCCCCGGCAGGCATCGGCCCTCAGTGGCCCCTTCCAAGTTTGCTGACATCTCTTTGAGGCGCGCGTGGAACACGAACGTGCCGTCGACACGGTCTGTCGTTAGTAAACGTACGGACGGTGAGCTACCCATTGCTCACCGTCCACAGACCCGCGTCTACGGTGGCCGGGAGTCGTGTCGTGGCTCCCGACGCCCGGAGCATCTACCGCGGCGAAGGTGTGAGCATGGATCATTACTCTTGCTCAAAGTGGATTGGCGATTTCAGACTTTAATTATCTACATGTAAGTCAATGTTACCTCACAGCGGTTTTTGTTACCAATGTTAGTGTTGTTTAAGAAACTCAATACTCAATCATTTATTGCGTTCCCTAATGTACCTACATAAATGGTCTTAAAAATATAAAAATAAGAAATCATGATGAACGCTGTGGGGCACGGCAAAAACTTAGGAGAGAAAAAAAAAAATGAAAGTAGGTAAGTACTTATTAATTGAGAAAATCATATTGAAAAATAATGTTTAGCCACGATACCTATTTAATAAGTAAAGCATCACTACATTTAACGACACGATATTAAAAGTATAAAGATTTAGTTCAACCGATGTTAAAAATGCTTTAAAATCCCTGTGTTAGTTGAAACAGTATTTATACGTACATCTAGTAACCAAAGTCAGCCAGTGGGTGGTCACAAATTCGAAATTTTATGACACGAATATCTCTTTCCTATAAAAGCAATTTTAGTCGGTGCCCAACCGAATCGGGGCAATAATGTCAAGAAAATTGACATAACATATTGCGAGCAGCAATCGTTTGTCAGCCTAGCCTAGCGTTTATAACTGTGGTCTTTCATGATCACGCCTGGCAATTGTTTATGGGGCAGGCTTAATAGATCAGTAGGGTTGTGTTGTTGTAGCCTTATCTATACAAGGTTACTTTTCATTTACCGGCCATATTTCAGGGGGTGAAAGTATTCATGAATATGAACAACTTTTGCTAAAGGACCAAACCAGAAATATGAAAAAAAAACCGCTGTTCCGTACATTTTGATAGTGTTGTAGTGCTGTTTTGTAAGGAACAGCAGATTTTTTTTTCATATTTCATAGTTGGTTCCATTATGAAAGTTATTTATATTCGGGAGTACTTTCACTCCCTGAAAAATGGCTGGTGAATAAAAAGTAACCCGGTACAAATAAAAATGAATGGCTAAATGTGTTGCTAAGCGCAAAACTCGGGAACGGGTTGACTGATTTGGCTGATCCTTTTTTTGTTGCGTTTGTAATTTTCCGGGCATTTCTACCTTTAAAAAATCGGCCAGTTCTACCTTTAAATTGAACCGGGGGGTTTTGCACGGGTGCAAATACGCGCGGTACCCTAGTCTCTTTAATAAAAAATATCGTGACTTCATTTGCGTCAAAAACTTGGTTGCTACAGTTTGTTTGGAGTTTCTTGACCATTCTTCTCCATACGAAATAACCTTTTGGAATGGGAAACTAGATTCAATACTTACCAAGTCAAGGACAAAAGGCTTAGAGGTCCACTTATTCAAATAAGACATAGCGGACTCCACATAGGTGGAAATGGCGTGTTTATCAAGCTCAGCTGAAATCATTAACAATTATTTTGTGAAAATATATTAGGTATTACTGTTGTCTGTCCCAAGGTTTTTTTTTTTTTACATTTTTGGATGGCAAACTACCCTGCGGCTCACTTGATGTTAAGCGGTCACCTCTGTCTATACCTACACATCTGCAATACCTGAGGTCTTGCAAATACGTTGCCTTACAAAGTTAAAATGTATCATGTGCCTGTAATTACCCTTCAAACCAGAACATAGCAACGCTGCTTTGCGACAGAAATAGGAATAATTCAATTAGTATTTCAAAACTTAGACGCAAGTTCCGTAATTCTAACAATGGATAATATCGGAGGCAAACCAAAGGATTTTGAAGACTAAAATGTCGAGAATGTTGAACAGAATTCAGTTGTTTACCTCAGAGCTCGAATTTGAGTCCGAGAGTAACCGAATTCAGTAGTTAGGTACTTAATTAACTACTAAAATACCAGAACTCATTAGTATTTGAGATGCAAACTCTAAAAGGTACAGAAAACAAATATACGTATATCTACACAAAAGCTTGCTTTAGTATCTACAAGCGAACTGCCTGTGAAGTTACGTCTATGGTTACTGCTCCGCTCCAGTAGGCCGTAGCTTGATGTTACATAGCCTATGATACTCACATAATACAAATATATACAAAATAGGTTTAGTAAATCCAGTTTACAACAACTTTACCTCTATAAAATAATAGTTTTGATTAAAATTCAATTCAATAAAATTAAAATGATAAAATAATAATAGCCTAGTATTGTCCCAATGCGGGGTAAAGACCTTTTCTCACACAGACGGTTCTCACCACGCTTGCTGAAGACGGATTGACGATTTCAGACCCTATATAAATAACTTAAATGTCAAAATTTCCTCACGATCCTTCAAATGATTAGGATAATACCATACCATCACGCCTATATTCCCCGAAGGGTTAGGCAGAGGTGTACCAATGTACAGTCGGTTGTCAACATTATCTGACCCACCCTAAACACAATCGAAATTGGACCTTCTGCCAATGAAAATAAGGTTTAATTTCAATTTATATGAGGTTATCAGTCAAGTGTTCGAGAACTGAGAACGAACAAATACAATAATAATACACACACGCAAATTTGATCTTTATCACGTTAGCATTGGGTTAAATCTTATAACAACTTGTTATAATATAATAAGTGTAATAGCTTATTTTAATGAGTTCGGTCAAGTAATTTTGGTCTCGTGGTCTGTGTATAAGACTGAGAGTGACAAGTTGCGAGATCAAATCCTGCGACGAAGATATTGTTTTGCTTTCAATTTAGAATTTATTCTAAAAGTATTTCTTGTATTATTGTAAAGAACTATATACATCCGTATATAGTTCTTTACAATAATACAAGAAGATTATCCAATCTTCAAATATAAAGTTTCTAAAATGGCAATATTTTGGCATAACTTGTAAAAAGTGGGTAGTTGAAAAATAAATATTTGTATTCATTGTAAAACTGGTATTCAAATGCTACTAACTAAGGGTATGCAGTGACAACGCGCAAACATATTTTACCTTGCCTTACTAAATTGCAAAAACAACTTCTCTTTACAATTTATTTTTTTCTATTTTATAGGTAGTTTTTTTTATCATGTCTTAATGGAGTGATTAAATAATGAAGGGATAAAATACAAAATTCTATTTGCACTAGGATAAGGTTGGCTGCTTGTGCTGTGCAAGAATAAACTTTATTGAAGTATACTATATGGTTTAAATTCTTTAGTCTTGTGGTCACTAATTGTTGTTTACGTTCGAAATCAAGTTTACCCTAAATATAGCTTCTGCTCAGGTGTCTTTTTTAATTATTTAATTATACTTTTTTTTACATTTCTTTAATGGATAACGCATAGAAATAAAACTAAACAATTGCAAATTTAAAATGTTTATTATTTCATTAAAACACTTAGGTAAGATAAAGTAAGTAAATGCTCACATATTTCCAAATTAATAAACAATTTATATGAGTATACCATAATCAAATCTAACCATTTATAAACATTAAAAAAGGCATGTCTATGCTTGAAAGTTTGTTATCGAGAAAAAAATTAATTCATCTGTGAAATACTTTACAGATTTATAGCTGCCTATATGTAGTGAATAAACATGTCATTTAAATAGAAAAAATCTATTTATAACAATAACATCACCACGTAATTGGCAACATTTTAATGGTTTAACAATCTATCCATTGAGCATTTACTTACATGGTGTGTTTAAAAATATCCTAGATTAATTAGTAGCGGAGTGATGGCGCACCGTTCCTTGTTACGTTCATTTTTGTTCGATTTAAATGATTTTTTTTCATCAGTGAAGATCACAATATTTTCTTCCCAATTAAAATTTAAATATTCCTGGGCAAAACGGACCCTTCTTCTTCAATGCTATTTTCTGTGCCGGTTTATAATTCCTTATTCCAGCAGCGTGTAAATGCCTTCTCACTGTTTCCACTGAAATATCGTGTTTCATTGCGGTTACACTTATGGGCAATCGCATTCGGGACTATACTTGATGTTTTTTGCCCCTGGACGAATCCGCTGAATATTTACTTTGTCTCCATAACGTCTTAGCTACAGTCGTATTTCTCTAAAACAAAAAAAAAAAAACATTTTTGGAACCGTTTATGTAACTTGAAAATGTAATAGTAAAATAGCCAACTACGCGTTCATTAATCACAATCAATTAAATAAAATAGGTATAAAAAAAAACACTTACTGCTATATTAAGACGACGACCAATCTCTCTAATTCCAACATTCTGCTCATGTAAAAATATATTATGATTTTATGTTTGGTATAGTCATTAAACTGCGACATGCTTTTTTACACCAAATTGCTTAAAAATACTTAACGAGTAATGCGAAACGATTTACAAATGTGTGTGCGCAGTCACTGCTAATAGGCGTAGTGTAACTTTTGTCACATAATGTAGACGAATTTATTATCTACCTCACGAAGCAAATATATGTGAACTTAAACTTTTTTAATTTACCCACCTTTTTACAAGATAAGTTATTAGGCGTAAAACATATTGGTCGTTCTTTAATAATGCAAACAATATTGTAGAAATTAAATCAAATTAAAAAAGAAACTGATAACTCTAAAGGAACTGATACTCCATGTTTTCGAACCCACATGTTGTTCCTCGGCAATCCAACATCAAACCGCTAAGCCACAAGAACTTGTTAAGACTCCACGAAATTAAAGATTGGGTTCTAATTATGTAGGGTGACTTAAAAGGTTTTAAACTTTAATGTCAACGAGATAATGATTAAAATAGCTTAACAAAATGATATAATGCCGGTGGCTCCGACAACGTTGGGTGGGTTTATGCGTGTCTGTATTCGTCGAGTTCTCGAGCACTTGACTGATAAGCTCATATAAATTGAATAAACCTTATTATCATAGGCAGAGGGTCCAATTTCGTTTGTGTTTAGGGTGGGTCAGATAATGTTGACAACCGACTGTACACCCACAGTTCGCCGGTATATTTAGGTCCCATGTAATAGGGGGCGAGCCTATTGCCATTAACCGGGCACAAATCCAAACTCCGAGCTGCTACTGAGAATTTCATAGAAAAACCCTTAACACTTTTTGCTCGACCTGGGAATCGAACCCGGGACCCCTTGCACAGCAGTCGCACTTGCGACCACGAGACCAACGGGGCAGTTAGGATAATGTTGTTGTTGTGATTAGGATAATGTTTCAATATAATGTTTCGAAGTAAACATGTACAATTTTATCAATCATTTTTTCAATATTTTTTTCGCCCTGCTACACGATGCTGCTTGTGGAAGCGGGCTGCCCAGGACTGAGATGGTTGGCGCTCTTTGGGGGAGACCTACGTACAGTAGTGGATGACTTTGGGCTGATATGATGATGATGATGACAATTTCATGCTTGAGAGGCTAGGCTCGGCGATGTTCTATTGGCTTAGGCACCCCTAAGCCAATAGAACATCGCGACATCAATCACAATGAATTGTCGTAATTTGTTGAGAGTTCTTCTAACGTGTTAGTAACCCCACTACTTCGACTATAGGCCTTAAATGACTAGGAGTCACATTAATTATTCAGAAATTAACTCTGTCTTCACATACCTAAGTAAATGTGATTTGATGAGCTTTTAATTAATACTGAAGCTATTTACGGACATGTGACTAAGGTATCAGTTATTAATAGTAACAGATCATCTATATTATTGAAACTGTCCACGACTTCGTCTGCGTGGCGTATTTCAATCACGTTAAGTTACCTACATCTTTGTTTACTGCTCCGTTCCCTTGAGTCGCAGCGTGTTGTTATACAACCTATGCCTATGTTATTCAGGAATACTGTAGCTATCTATTGGCAAAAACCGGTAAGAATTGGTCCAGTAATTTCGGAGCCTGTTCGGTACAAATAAACAAAAAAGAATACATTAATAATATCAGTACAGATAGCTTAGTTACTAAAGTAATTATTTATTTCTATTCTACAGAATTAAGCTCAGTGACCGTATACGCACTACCTCGATATGCTCCAAAACAGGAATCATCGATGTGACCGATTTGGGCATTAGTCTGCAAGATTGAAATGGTATTGGGCAGGCCACGTATGCAAAATGTATAAAGACAAATAGGTCAAAGCGGGCAGTGGGTGCCGGAAGACGGGGATGTCATTGAGTGAGGCGTAGGAAATGCTGACTTAGAGTCGTTTATGAGAGATTCATCAGAGAAGGCAACGCATGTTGTATTCTCCGGATTTCGGCCAAGGCAGCTAATTTTAATGCAGACTAGCCAAGGAAGCAGGAAATATTATAGTGCGCAAGAGTGTGGGCAAACGCAGGTGCACTCCCTCTTCCCTGACTCTCATAGTCCGATGGGACGGCACAATCGGGGAGAGATTAGGCGCAGGACCAATGGCTTTACGTCCTTTCCAAAGTAAGGGGTGTAACACTACCAAAACCCGGGCTGTTACTGAGATATTCCTGATGGAAAACCCAATAACACTTTTTGCTTGATCTAGGAATCGACCCCAGTACTCCACGCTCAACGTGGAAGGCAAGCATAGGGTTGAGTGGAAGGCAAAAAAAATTCTTCTCCTTTTGTTATTAAGGGTCCTTTTACGACCCCTACGCTCCAAACATTTCTCAGAAAGGTATTACTTACAACCAAAGCTTTGCAAACGTCAAATCTGTTAACACGAAGTTACAAACTGGAGAGCGACCAATATAGCGAATTGGGAACAAACTGAGAAAAGTCGTAGTTCTAACTCCAGTAGTAAAAGAAATAGTAGGTCGATGTGTAAAACAATAAGTATAAAAACCGAAAGTTAACCTCAAAAAGTCGTATATATTACTCTCATCCGACGATCGGCGCCGTTCTACAAAAAAAAATGACGCCATGCGGTCTGTGACTTAGACCTGTGTACACCGATATTCTCATCAATATTATTGTTGCTAAGTGCTGCTAATCGATATCTGGAGTCCATTGCCACCTCCAGCACAATATCAAATTAAACTAATTCATTAAGTATTTTTCCTTTAATGATTTTATTATTTTTTGTTTTTATACTGACTTTTTAGACTGCCCCGTTGGTCTCGTGGTCGCAACGTGCGACTGATGAGCATGGGGTCCCGGGCTCGATTCCCAGGTCGGGCAAAAAGTGTTATTGAGTTTTTCCTTTAGGAATTTCTCAGTAGCAGCCCAGAGTTTGGAAGTTGATGGTGTGACACCCCCGTGTCTCGGAAAGCACGTAAACGTGTTACCCAGTTACTGGTTGTGGAGGTCAGATAGGCAGTCGCTCCATGTAAAACACTGGTATTCAGCTGCATCCGGTTAGACTGGAAGCCGACCCCAACACAGTTGGGAAAAGGCTAAGCAGATGATGATTTTTTGTTTTTATGATTTCATGTTCAGTATGTATTAATTAACCAATAAGTTGTATATCCGGTGCAAACTGTAAGTGTAGGTTGGTTATCTACATATAAATAAATATTAATTCCAACATTTCGACGTTCTATATTTAAAACCTTTTAAAAATGTATATAAACAGCTGAAGATTGAACATGGTTGAACGCGGGTTTTAGTCAAGTACAACTTTGAGCCAGATTTTGGCATAGATCGGTTGGAGTTTGAAAACTTTGAGTTTAGGCGTGTATACACCAATATTCAATCCAACGATTCGACGTTCTATATTTAAAACCTTTTAAAAATATATATAGGTGAACAGCTGTTTATGATAAGTACGTGAAGCGAAGATTGGATGTAGTTGAACGCGAGTCTTAGTCAAGTACAACTTTAAGATTTTGGCATTATTTAGGTTGGAATTTAAAAACTTTCAGTTTGACGTAGATACCTACTTTAGATATATTTTAATATGGTTCTTTAAAGACTTACTCATTTGTTGCTTTTCAAATAATTTCAAAATATATTTTAAAAATTAATGTAGCAGTTTTCGTCATCATCATCTCAGCCATAGGACGTCCACTGCTGAACATAGGCCTCCCCTTTAGATCCCCACATATACCGGTTGGAAGCGACCTGCATCCAGTCTCTCAGCAGCTTTACAAAACTTCAATATTCTTCAAATCCTTTTTTTCATCATCATCATCATATCAGCCGCAGGACGTCCACTGCTGGACATAGGCCTCCCCCATAGATTTCCAAAAAGACCGGTTGGAAGCGGCCCGCATCCAGCGTCTTCCTTCTTCCTGAAATCCTTTTTTTGTGCTAACTAAATTGGCACAACCAAATCGAAAGGGTCCATGGCGTAATATTCTTTTGAAAACAAACAGATATAAGAGACGAAATGGATATAGCGTCCTATTAATGTATTATTCCTACTTTTCTGCTACTGAACGCGAAACTATGTGCGAAAGGATATTTGTTACTCTTTCACGCTTAAGCGGCTTAACGAAATTAACTGAGGCACACATATAGATATTGATCTAGCTTAACTTGTACACACCTCATTAAAATTATAAACTAGCGAATTACCCGCGACTTCATCCGCGTGGCTTATTTCACCCGCGTTAACTTTCTATGGGTAAAAGAATTTTCAAAATCGGTTTAGTGGGTCCAGAGATTAACCCCTACAACCTCACAAACTTTACCTCTTTATACTCGTTATACTAAGTATAGATGTGAAATTACGACTAATCCATGGGACCTATAAATAAATATACCATCACGCCTGTATTCCCCGAAGGGTTAGGCAGAGGTGTACCAATGTACACCCACAGTTCGCCGGTATATTTAGGTCCCATGTAGTAGGGGGCGAGCCTATTGCCATTAACCGGGCACAAATTCAAACTCCGAGCTGCTACTGAGAATTTCATAGAAAAACTCACTAACACTTTTTGCTCGACCTGGGAATCGAACCCAGGACCTCTAGCGTAGCAGTCGTGCTCAGAACCACTAGGCTAACGAGGCATTTCCACGAGGTTGATCCACGGAACCTATTTTGATGAAATTCGGTACAGAGTAAGTAAAACTTCCAGCGGTTGACTTAGATATAATGATGATGGCGATGAAGTTAGAACCTCAAAAAAAGACATAGGGTACTTACTATCCTGCGACTTCGTCTGCGTCCCCAATACCCGACATTTATGCGGATTGGGTATATAGAATACGATCCAAGTACGATAATATTTATCCAGTTTTATTGTTTCCGTAGAATAATTCAGGACGTCGGCGTCATTTTGAAGTTTACTCAGACAAAGTCGCAGGAAGCTATTGACTTATATACGACCAAAAGTAGGTTCGCAAGAAACCAGACACATTCCGCCGACTGACCGATTGCTGGTGCCAGCAAAATGTCAAATGGAACGGTTGTAGGGGGACTGGATACAAGTAGGTCATCCACAGAATACCTATAAAAAGTTTGTTGTCTATAAAAGTTATTAGATCACGACTTTGGAACATCGTAAGTAAATGACTACTGTTAAATAGATTCTCGATGACCCCAAAGAATAATTAGGCACAGAAGACAGGAAATCATTTGTGGTTATTTCAAAAATATGTAAATAAATAAAATAAATATCTTGGGACAACTCACACACGGCTATCTGATCCCAAGCTAAGCAGAGCTTGTGTTATGGTAACCAGAAAACTGATATACATACTTATATAATTTTATAAATACATACATATTATAGATAAATCACACCCAGACACAGAACAAACAATCATGCTCATCACACAAAGTTTGTCCTGGGTGGGAATCGAACCCACGACCTCCGGCTTAGCAGTCAGGGCCACTAACCACTAGACCAACAGGCCCGTCAATGCCGCCGTCTGCTATATTTTTTGAAGTCATCTCCGCAAACAAATCTACGAGCTCAGGTACAGTCACGCTTACAACCACTAGGCTAACGAGACTGTTTATTTATTACAATGATGAAAATATTATAACATAGCAAGCGTTGTGAACCAGATATGCAGGTCAAACACAGCGATATAGTGCAAGATGAGCACTAAACCGCCAGGCGCCAGCTCCCAGCTGTTGACAGCGGTTACACACACACACGAACATGAACAATGTTTTGGTGTGTCATAATGTATGAGTAATGTGTGGTATCGCGTTATATATTACACGGAATATGGTAGTGTCGAGCCTGTGGTTCGAAATGTATGCGTATTTGCAATTAAGCGTCAGCAAGTTACCACTTAAATCAGGCAAAGCCGGACGGTCAGCTTTGCTGCATACTCTTACAACTATGCGGAGTAATACAAAAAAGAACTTTAAAAATAGGCTATGAATTTCCGAAATCGAATGGGCGATAGTTCTGAACGCTTGACTTTTTTAATCGCTTTTAAAAGTAACGTAAATTCGTTCGATTTTTGAATTGTACATAATATTGTTTCGCGAATAATATTTATCTAGTTACTAGCTGACCCGCCACGACTTCGTTCGCGTGGTATCCTACCCCTACCCTACCCTACCCTACCCCTACCTTACACGTACCCTACCCCTACCCTACCCTACCCCTACCCCTACCCTACCCTACACCTACCCTACCCCTACCCTACCCCTACCCTACCCCTACCCTACCCCTACCCTACCCCTACCCTACCCTACCCTACCCTACCCCTACCCTACCCCTACCCTACCCCTACCCCTACCCAACCCCTACCCTACCCCTACCGACATTATAAGTATTATCACAAATCTTTTGTATGGGAGTATAGAAAATTGTTGTTTTTAGACTTTTTCAGGTTTTTTTTTTTTTACAATATTTCTCCCCGTAAGAACCATCCTCGTACTTCAAGGAATATTTTAAAAAAAGAATTAGCGAAATCGGTCCACCCGTTCTCGAGTTATGCGCTTACCAACACATTTTGCGATTCATTTTTATATTATAGATTAAGACTTCATTCATAAAAGTCAAAGGTACTTTCGAACGCCAATTACAACAGAAAAATATTTGAATTTAAATAAAAGGTAGTTTCGTAGAAGATTGGGTAAAAAACTCCATACCATTTTTAATAAATGTTTTATAATATTTTTATACATACCTCCCTTGTTTTAAATACTAAAAAAAAAAAATATATATAAATATACCATCACGCCTGTATTCCCCCAAGGGTTAGGCAGAGGTTTAAATACTGTTGTGTACTATTGTTTCTGTCGCGTCACCATTATAAATTTTTGCACACATACATACACAAACTCACGCCTTTTTCCCATGGGAGTAGACAGTAACCACAGAACGCCACCTGCTACGATTCTCACATACTCTTTTCACCTTCATACACCGTCATACAAGCACGCTAGTTACGAATACTGCGCACCCGATCTTTCTGAAGAACCTCATCATCATCTTCCTGCCCTTATCCCATGTTATTCGATGATATCCCATGTCTAAAAAAAAACAAAAACCATGTTACTTGGGGTCGGCGCAACACGTTTTCTTCTTCCATACCATCCTGTCAGCCGTCATGCTATCACTCACTCCCTCTTTCATATCATTCTTCACACAATCCATCCATTTTTATTTGGCCTCCCTCTTCCTCTTTCTGAAGAACCTCACCAATAATATTTGTAAACAGGATTAAATATAAAATTGCTAAAAGAACCATAATTGCTTTCAAGAAAATGGAACCTGTGTTGTTTATAGTGAAGCTGCTTACCTTTTAGTTACGTGGCAGCACTGATCTATTAGCGTAAACTAACATTAGCGCCGACAGCGCTTCGCTTTTAACATTAAATCTGCAGTACATTTTAGACGAAGGTAAGATTATGATAGTTCGTAATATTATTTTTTATAGAGACAATATAGTGAGATACGTAATGCTTACAAAAATAGCAGATTCATTTATACGTACATAAACTCACGCCTTTTTCCCATGGAGGTAGGCAGAAACCACAGAACGCCACCTGCTATGATCCTTATATACTGATCATTGTACTTTACATTATGAACAACTTTTATGTTAAAGCCAATAATGAAAACACAAAGAAAAATCATCTGATAAGCTAATAAAATAATTATGTATGAATCAGGATCTTTTTGGTTAGGTTCTCCTGAAAGGTCGGGTACCCGGCGTGCTTGTGTGACCAGATATACAACCGTGGAGTATGTACAGATCGTAGCAGGTGTCATTGTGTGGTTTCAGCTTACCCCCATGGGAAAAAGGCGTGAGTTTATGTTTGTATGTATGTTTTTTTTGGACGGAAACTGACTAACCAATGCCCACATACTGTTATTATAATACTTATAAAATTTCAGACTTATTGACCAAGATAAATAACTAGACTCATCATCATCTGCTTAGCCTTTTACCAACTGTGTTGGGGTCGGCTTCCAGTCTAACCGGATGCAGCTGAATACCAGTGTTTTACATGGAGTGACTGCCTATCTGACCTCCACAACCCAGTAACTGGGCAACACGATACCTCCTGGTTAGGCTGGTTGTCAGACTTCTTGGCTTCTGACTATCCGTAACGACTGTCAAAGATCTACGAATGACAGCCGGGACCAACAGATTTACGTGCTTTCCGAGACACGGGATAAATGACTAGACTACTTATGTACAAATTACGTAATCGGACAAGTTCTATTAAACCTGTTGTGATTAATTGAACAAAGCAATAGACACTTAAACATTTGACACCTAATCTGCTTACAAAGTAGTTACAACACTGAAACCTACTCGCTCGTCTCACAAAAGATAAGTCAAGATGTTAAAAAATTAAAGTTGCATTGACTACCTCGTTAGCTTAGTGGTCCTAAGCACGACTGCTATGCTAGAAGTCATGGATTTCTAGGTCCAGCAAAGTGTTATTAGGTTATTCAATAAAATTCGACTTTGACTTTGACTGCCTCGTT
Source organism: Caradrina clavipalpis (assembly GCA_932526535.1). Classification (NCBI taxonomy): domain Eukaryota; kingdom Metazoa; phylum Arthropoda; class Insecta; order Lepidoptera; family Noctuidae; genus Caradrina; species Caradrina clavipalpis. The sequence goes on from OW052087.1 coordinate 23,044,397, forward strand.
GGCCAAGTGGTCCTAAACGCAACTGCTACGCTAGAGGTCCTGGGTTCGATTCCCAGGTCGAGCAAAAAGTATTGTTGGGTTTTTCTATGAAATTCTCAGTAGCAGTTTGGAGTTTGGATTTGTGCCCGGTTAATGGCAATAGGCTCGCCCCTTATTACATGGGACCTAAAACTAACGGCAATCTGTGGGTGTACGGTATACCTCTGCCTAACCCTTTGGGTAATATGGCTTGATGAAGTAGCATTGTAGAATCGACATCTCTCTATCAACAAGCTGAATCGAGTTACGAAATGGACAATCAGTCGAAGTTCCCTTTATTTACATTGCGAGCATCATGGACTAAGATAAATCGTTTGGTTTCCACTTTCATGAAAATTGGTTTCACTGTTTACTTTATAGGGAATTGAAATATTATTCTAGAATTTGAGATGTTCTAGGTACTAAAGTTTGTTTTATTAGGCGAAGTTGAAAAATAAAAGGGGTGTAACAAGGCATATCACATAGCAGTTACCTATACTTACTGCCTATCAAACTAAGTAAGCTTGAGCAAAAGATATTTCTGGGAAACGCCGTCTAATTTTGGGGCGAAAAACTCACTATTGTTGATTAAAAAACGCGTAATGCACGTAAAACATTATGCTAATGCAAGCAAGCCTGTCCTTGGTTACTGCTTTGCTCCCGTGTGTCTTAGCGTGATTTTATACAGCCTACACTATTCTTCATGAATGATTCATAAAGAATAGTGCCTAGAATAGCCTGATGGCTATCATATTTATTTTATTTTATTTAAGGAAAAACAAACAGTAGCACAATAAAAAATAGTCAAAATATCTTAAATATTACATATTAACTAATTATGCTACTACGTTTTCGAACACATATGTTAAACTATTTCTCGAATCCAACTTGCAGTTCCATAAATTAACGCATTTAAACATACAATCCAACAAACAAACTCTTCAGCTTTATTATTTTAGTATATACTTACTTTTGTCCGTTACTTCGTCCGTGTCAAATTTGATCTATTATTCAACGGGAACCGCACATCTTTCAGGGATATAAATTATCCCATGTGTTATTCCACACTACATCTGTCTCAGCACCTTTCATTCAGATCCGTACAGGCGTTTAAGTGTAATAGAGTAACAAACATTCATTCATCCATGCTCACAAACTTTCGCATTTATTATATAAACAGGATAGGATTGGCTACGCAACCTGTAATATAAAAAACGACGGTTTGCACTCCGGGAGTGCCGACAGAAGTGAAAACTTGAATATTAACGTTGTGCATTTTTGATATTTTGGAATGGTTAGGGAATAATTTTGCGCGAATTGCTTTAATAATCAGTATAAAAGTACTATCATTTATGTGATATAATACAATATTTATTTATTGCGCTATCGTACACAAATTTTCATATTTGCGTACGATAAATTCGTAAGATTTTCGATCAGGTCACGTGTCCTGACGCGAGTTTAACATTTTTTACCCATTACAAAGAAGTGTACAACACCGCTAAAGAAGTTTTCACTTCAAAACTCCATTTTCAATTTCTCGATCCTACAGGAGCTTGAAAATCTTTTTAAACATGAACGGCGTTGTAAATTCATTAAGCAGTCACTGCAGGCTTAATTAAGCGGTATCGCAACCGCTAAGTGTACGTAAGACAAAAAGCGACGCTTGGGTTTTCCGCCACAGGGAGAAAATCAGATGCAGTAGTGGATTTAGAAGAGTTACTGACTGCTAGGTCTAGACTTGGGGGCTAGATTATGCGTCAAGCGAAAACCGAGCTCCTGAATCTTGGTATCGAAAGGAATAGTGCGGGTTTAGTCGGTTAGAGTTCGATATGACCCAAAACGTTCCCTCGACAGAAAGTGTCCAAAAGATACAAAAAAATGACTACAGTTTGTATATCCGGGTCTGGCCGTTTATGCCATCATCGTCATCATCATATCAGCCGCAGGACGTCCACTGCTGCTGTGTGATTCTGTAAGACCTCGTTCTAAACTTCGAATCTGAATCCGCTGTGACTTTCTTGATTGGCATTCTAAAAACTCGGTTGATAAATCGAACACTAGCGCCACTCTTGCGAGCGTGTCAGCGAGTTGAACTAAATTGACGGGGAAATTTTGACAGATAAAGTATGAGATCACGTAAGAAGTGGCATTCTATACGGTAATTCTACCGTCACTTCGACGCTCACTTCGCACTTCAAAGTGTCAAATACATTAATGTCATTTTGAACCTTAAGCGAAGTGAGGGTGAATAGCGACTTGAGATGCGAGTTCATGTCTGAATTTTACAGAATCGACGCACTGGACATAGGTCTTCCCCAAAGATTTACAGAAAGACTGGTTGGAAACGGCCTGTATCCAGCTGTTTATGTATGCGAGTTTATATATTTGTAAACTCACCCACGATACAGAAGAAACTGGTAGAATAGGGATAAATTAAAAAAAAAATGCATCTGTACAATAACTGAAAAGGTTTATTATAGCGGTAGCTACCAAGATACTTCATGAGGACTTAGGGCGACCATTCAAAACTTAACAACTCCTTATATTGTGGCACAAATAGGATTCGTAAATTGCAAATTTAATTTATCATAGGTTAATATTTTTTCCTAGATCTGTACCTATCTACCATAATCGCCATCAATTGGCCTCGCTCTGAGGTACGCGAACAAATCTACCCTCTAAAAATAAAAGGGAGGTTTAAATTCTACATTTCCTTGCAACGGACCTCCTTTGTCGCTTCTCAATGAAAAATCCTGCACGAATGCGTTGTACTCGGAACAAATTATTGAACATTCGTTCAACAGAATTCCCGATACATTCCCCAGATAATGGGAATACTTAGAAGGTTTTAATTATGTCGGTAAGCACCTAACGTGTGGGGTATAGGAATCTGATTTCTTTTTATTATTCTTTCGGTCTTTGGTTGATGGTGTGATATCCCCGTGCCTCGGAAAGCACGTAAAGCCGTTGGTCCCGGCTGTCATTCGTAGATCTTTGACAGTCGTGACGGATAGTCAGAAGCCAAGAAGTCTGGCCACCAGTCTAACAAAGAGGTATCGTGTTGCCCAGTTACTGGGTTGTGGAGGTCAGATAGGCAGTCGCTCCATGTAAAACACTGGTATTCAGCTGCATCCGGTTAGAAAACCGACCCCAACGCAGTTGGGAAAAGGCTAAGCAGGTGATGATTCTTTTGGTCTTTATACCCAAATGTCTCTTTGATAAATTAATTTCAATTTTATGACTTGTTAAACCCTGCGATTCATATGAGACGGCTTGGTTTTATGTAATCATGTTTTTGAGTTTCTTGCAAAACCAAAATACATTATTGTTAGACGCAACGAAGATCCATTTTCTGAAGACTTGAATAATTCCTGCAAAGAAAGAAAACCCACAAAGGAACAAAGGATTTAGAAACAAACAATATTATTATATTCAGGCTAACATGCATCCTATTTAATAATAAGAAGACAAAGAATGGAAGATTTCAATTTTGTGCTTTGACATTTGCAAAGATATTGCCATTAAAGATTGTTATTTATACTATTATTTTACCCTTTTACAAATAAATATTTAACTAACTCCTAAAAGTAGATTTTATTTATCTTCTTGTGTACATCGCCCACACAATAGTTTTCCCGGCTCACATAATGCCTTACTGATATCTTAAGCCTAAACTAAGACTAATATTAGGCGAGCTGCCTAATCAAAGTCAGTAAATATAATATTCAGTCCTAATTTTTCACTTGAGTAGTAATTGGAGTCGTGATGTCTCGGTGTTGCCAGAGCTTATATTGCGACGGTGTTGATATAAAGGATAAATACAAAGTAATATGAGGCTACGATTTGTGATGGAGAAACGTATTACTCAGAATATTTATTTGAACTAGTATGTCTACTAATATTTTTGCTATATTATCATTATTGTTAATCTGGCTCAAATGTTACTACAGATATTGATAAATAAGAGTTTATTTGAATACATTAATCTTCGGAACTACTAGTCCGATTTTGAAAATTCTTTCGCTAATAGGAAGCTATGTTATCTGTGAGTTCTAAATGCTACTTTTTAAGGTATTTTATTTTCAAAAATATTCGGAATCCGTGAGAAAGTTCACGCGGAAGAAGTCTCAGGCAAAATCTTCTTACGTACTATAAATAATAAAATATTGTTTAGTAGAATGACGTCACTTTTTCCTTATTTATAGGATAATGACAATATTATCATTTAACTCCCTTGATAATAAGGGTTATTATAATACAGATAATTAAAACTAAAATTAAACTAAATTCTACCAAGTTAGTAGCTTAAAATTTTGTGGGAGAATTTAATTTTGGAATTTAGTACTGATTCATAGTTTTTTTGTCAAAGTTTCCACTTCTGTACTCAACGAAAAAAAAATTATAGCGTAAATCCAACAGACTGGCTGGCAATCGCCATTTTAAAAATACACATTGTCTCACAATATGCGCACACGTCTACATTATTAAAATAATATTCTCGAAATTAATTTGAAACGTCTATTTCTCTTTAAAACGCGGAAACCAGGTTACACATTAAAATTACCGTGTCCCGAACTACGCAATACTCATAGATCAATAAAATTGTCTAAGACGTGATTTGTAATATATGCGGTATAAATAAACGTGCCTACACGCCTCTGTAGACTGGAGTGCCAATAGGTACTACATGTGTCATCGTTCAAAACCTATTAATATAACTCGATTAGAGCGCGGCGTTAGGTTAAAATGGATTTGTTTGGTAAAGACGTTTGGTGTTACGCTCTTCCATCCATCAGTAAAATCGACGTACAATTACAAGAAATTTCTCTTAATTTTATTCTTTAAAAAAAGTATTTAATTTTTCTTAAAGATTTTTAATTGATGAAAAAAAGCTGCAAGGAGCTTTAAAAGCTGTAATTTAAGTTATTTTTCACTTCACATAATGCACAGTAAATGCTTGTTACACTCGCGGATACAGCTAAATTATATACTTGGTCAGATGATTTAATTATTCTTTTCTACACAATTATAAAAAACAAAGTTGTTTTCCGTCGTCTGTCACTCTGTAGGCCTAGATTTTTAAATTGCGCAACGGATTTTAATGTAGTTTTTAAGAGTTACAAGAGGAAGCTTTATACTTATAGAACACCACTCTACGACCAGCGGGAGTGGAGCAATCACATAAGAAATTTTACTAAACGCGGGTGACACAGCGAAGCATAATAATATAGCTTATTATAAAATAAAATAGAAATAATACTAGCCTATTATTATGGCACTACAGGGCAAAGGCACATTATGCTTGCTCAAGATTTGGTGATTTCACTTTTTTTTTACTATGATACTGCTTTATTTTTCTGAAATATTTATAGATAAGTCTTTTCTTTGAACCCTTGACTATACACAACATTTTTGTCAGGCTTATAATGAGTACCAATACGCCAGACTATGCGACAAAAAAAATGAGTGCTTTCGGTGTCCTGTGTTCGGATAGCCCCTTAAATTCAGGTAGGTCAGGTCTAGTTTTCCTTACGATGTATTCTTTGCAAGAGAAATTGGAACATGCCCGTGCAAACCCAAACCCACAACCTCGAGTATGAGAGACCGTCGCCTCATCTATTTGGTCATTATGACAGGTTATTAAAAAAATAAAAATAAAATAAATATACCATCACGCCTGTATTCCCCGAAGAGTTAGGCAGAGGTGTACCAATATACACCCACAGTTCGCAGTTCAGTTCGGTTATTAAAATAAGTCTTAAAGTTGATTGCGTATGACCAGATGTATGAACGTAAACGAGGCGAAAGGACCATGGGAAAAAGGCGTGAAATTATGTATGAATGGATGAAATAATTGATTGAATGTTGAAGAGTCAGAGACAATAGTACACAACAATGTTTAAAACAAGGAACTATGTTCAAACAGTCGCAGACATTATTGTACCACTCCGCCATCAGCTATCAATTATACTAACGTCATCTGAAACTGAAAGGAATGTCGGATCTGCACATTTACGAGCAAACTCTATCAAAACAAGATTATTAAAAATACCGGCCAAGAGCGACTGTCACTCGTACGCGAACGGTTCTGTATCACCGCAATATTTAAATATATATATATACCATCACGCCTGTATTTCCCGAAGGGTTAGGCAGAGGTGCACCAATTTAGGTACACCCAGGGTTCGCCGGTATATTTAGGTCCCATGTAATAGGGGGCGAGCCTATTGCCATTAACCGGGCACAAATCCAAACTCCGGGCTGTTACTGAGAAATTCCTAATGGAAAAACCCAATAACACTTTTTGCCCGACCTGGGAATCGAACCCGGGACCCCTTGCTCGGCAGTCGCGCTTGCGACCACGAGACCAACGGGGCAGTTACAACGGGGCAATATTTAAATACTACATGAAAAATCGTTCACGTTTCTTTTATGGCGACCGAATATTATTTTTTAGGTTGTTTTATTTTTATTATTTAGTGTTATAAAGGCAGTAGTTATACACATTCTGTGAGAATTTCAAGTGTCTGCTTATTACGGTTCAAAAGATAGTTAAACTAAAGATCGAGCAAAAAATTTCGAAACAAAAAGCTAGTTTTTTGTAAATTGATTATCTTGAATTTTCAACTTTATTTTAGTTTTTTTTTTATAATATGGTTATTAGGGCTAATAGTAATTAACACTCTTTAAGAAAACCAATATGTACTTATTACGGTTCAAAAGATACAGCTGTATAACAGTCTTACGGATAGACAGAAAAACAGACAGCGTAATCTTAGTAATAAGGTCCCAGCATCTTTCTACTACGGAACCCTAAAAACGTACATATTACGTGATTCTTTTATAATATATGGTCGTGCGTACACCGCTCGAGTGTCTATATTCGAAGTCAGATTATTTTTATTATTGTCTTTCAGATTATTTTTGCTGTCAATGTCAATAAAACGGACGGGGAAGTGTGGGTAAAGGCGAGTTTACACGACTTGAGCGTTTAAAAGTTTTATTTAGTGGCCGAGTTTTCAATCGTTAGTTATGTCTTAACGGAGTAATAAATAGAACGGTTTGGCAAACCGTGATATTTATTCTTCAGATATTTATAGGACTGTTGAAAAGTTGGAAAAGGTACTATGAAAAGCTGATAGTGTGTTCATCCTTTAAAGCTCTGATCTTGTTGTGACAAGTTAAAACGGTGTAGGTAAGCTTGTAGGTTTTTAATATTTTTGTTACAATTATATCGTACTGAGACTTCACGCTCGTTGGTCTCGTGGGATACTCGGTTTAATTCCCAGGTGGGCCCCTAAAGAAGATTTTTTTATTATGGATTTCTAGAGTAAAGAAGTTTACAGTGTGACACCTCCATGTCTCGGCAAGCACGTAAGGCCATTCATCCCGGCTGTCATTCGCTTACCCAGGGGTTATCGCGGTACCCACAAAAGTAGTAAATTATTTTTTGTCTGCATACATGCTTTGATAAAGTAAATAGGTATTCAAACTTCATAAAAAAAAAATATAATGTAGGTAGTTTAAAACACAGATCTTTTAAAATTACAAGACTTTTGCTGTAGGTTATTTTAGCCAAGCTGTCTATGCAATTAGCCTCTTGATCGGGCCATTGTACGTATACAGGTATTTAGTACTGAGACGGCGATATCAGTTATAATATATTAAAAAAAGAATCTTCCAAATGGGTACAGGCGTACACATACATGAAAAACAATATCCCGACACTTTTAGTTCGAATGTCATTAAGTAACATGTTTAATTTTGAATAATAAGCGGCGACCTACAGGCTACAACGTCGAACTTCTGCCAATCAATGTTACAAAAAAAAACGGTAATTTAAAAAACTAAAAAACCCGACTGCTATTCTTTAAAAAGCCCTAAAACAAGATAAATTGTAGCAGTCGGGACCCATTCTAGAAATGGAGGGTGAGTGAATTGAGAGCACATACCTATATTACATTGCAGATGGTCTCGAATGGGTCCCGACTGCTACAATTTATCTTGTTTTAGGGCTTTTTAAAGAATAGCAGTCGGGTTTTTTAGTTTTTTAAATTACCGTTTTTTATTTTTTATTTTTTCAGTGTTTTTTTAAAAAAAAAAAAAAAACCTGAGTCACTCTCACGGTAAATACGAATCTAACGACACCTCTCAAGCTAAAATCCATCGAGCCGTTCAGCCTGCAGAGCGAGCCAAACATTTGAATTTGGCGCCAAAAATCCGCCATTTTTTTTTTTTTTTTTCATATACCCAGTGTCACTCTCACAGTAAATACGAATCTAACGACACCTCTCAAGCTAAAATCCATCAAGCCGTTCAGCCTGCAGAGCGTGCCAAACAATTATACATACATACATACATACATACATACATACATACATACATACATACAAACATACCCTCGAAAAACATAACCCTCCTTCTGTCGCAGTCGGGTAAAAAATGGCCGTCCTGGCAGAATTTTAACAAATTAATTTTATTCGAACTCCCTGCAGGTTTATTTACGCTCTCAGTAATTCGATATTGCAATTAGCTCCGTGCTGCTTGAACTAAAATTTATTTTATTGCACTTTTAGAAAAAGAATTGAGAGAAATGTTCGAAACAATGGAAGTAGCCATTCTTATTGCCGGTCGTTCCTTTCCTAATCCGCTAGGGACCGAACGGTATGGATATGTAACACGATGTAAACGTAAATAAGTTCAAATGTTTGCGTACTCCGACGTGACGTCATCGGTCTTGCCTTACGTCACTGAGTTTAAAACAAATAGGTAATGAGCTTATTTCATTATTATGACTAATATTTTTGTAAGTTATAAGTTAAATAGTCGCTTTATATCACTCTGGTAGGCTAAAGTTTCTCAATCTTCAGAAAGGGTTCAAAATCCAGGCATTTGAAAAACATACGCCGTATCATAAACTGCCTAAGTGCTCCCCAAAAACAGGGCTAAAATAAAACGTTTATAAAACGATGAACGGTATACTTGAGGGTCAAGCCTTGAGCCCCTTACCTGAGTGGATTGCAAATTGTGGCAATCGACGTGTCAGCCATCATCCATAAAGCCACACAGAGCTTAAATAAAAGCCAACAGTTTGACTGAAAATGAAGAGAACGGGCAAAATGAAAGAGACTTAGTTTAAAAGCAGACAGAACAAACACAGGTTTTAGTTTAGGAATTAAAATTTAATCCACCATACTGCGGCTGCATGTGCCTTTGAAATATGCCAGCTTTATAAATCCGCTCAATTAAAACTAAAAGGATTTCTGTTTCAAACCTCCACCACTTAAATGTTATGTAGATTTTAGGATGTGATAACCTAGTTTAATCTTCTAGTGTTTGAGAATGATGCCAGAACAGTAGAGTTATGTGAACGGTACAAGTAAAGTGTGGCCTGGTGCCCTTAAACCGGTGAAGGTTTGGCAGAAAGTCAGGAAGTGGGCCATTCCCGTCGTTAAGCTTTACTGAACAGGGGTCACATCCAACGCTGTGTGTCTGGTAGACCGTATTTCCAGGCGTAACATAATTATGATACACCGCAGCTTAAATAAATACCTGCAATTATAGTATTGTATACCTAGTTGTGTATTGTGTAACTGCCTCGATAGCGTAGTGGCTGTAAGCGCGACTGCTACGCTAGAGGTCTTGGGTCCGATTCCCAGGTCGAGCGAAGTGTTATTAGGTTTTTCTATGAATGGTCTATCTATGTTAGGATTTGTGCCGGGTTGTTAGGCTCATCCCCTATTACATGGAACCACAGGTCATGACCAAAGGTCTGGCCTTTTCTTGGGCTAAATAAGCTGCATTAGCATACAACGTGGCAATACTGCCAGCCTTTTGGGCACTTGTACCATTGACAGCGTTTTGATGGCCTATGAGCTTCCTTTTTTAATAAACTGTATCTACATAGTTTGTAATTTAATTATAATTTATAAGTTTTATGTTTGAAAATAAACTATGTACTAGATATTATACACAGTTTTTTAAACACTTAACGAGACACAAGAAAACTTTTATTGTTAGTGTCCCACACTGTGTTAAATAAATCACTGGAATAAAACCAGCACGGTCTGCGCTAACTCACATACAATAGCAATTATAAATCACAGCAGACTTCAAAAAATAAACTACTAAAGTTGACATCTGAAAACCTTTTGGTTATTTATTTACTTGCAATATTTCCAGCGTTTCGTGAAACTGTCGACACTACATCATGTTTGACAACTTTCATCATCATGATATCCATCATTCATCATGTCCACTGCTGGACATGTAATGTAATCCTCCAGACCGATTCCGGCCACGGCGGCTAATCTTAATGGAGACTAGCCATGTACGCAGGAGATATTATAGTGCACAAGTGTGTGCGCAAACACAGGTGCGCTCCCTTTTCCCTAACTCTCATAGCCCGATGGGACGGCAATCCGACACGACCGGAGAGAGATCAGGCGCAGGACCAACGGCTTTACATGCTTTCTGAGGCACGGGGGTGTCACACCACCAACTTCCAAACTCCGGGCTGCTACTGAGAAATTCCTAATGGAAAAACCCAATAACACTTTTTGCCCGACCTGGGAATCGAACCCGGGACCCCTTGTTCAGCAGTCGCGCTTGCAACCACGAGACCAACGGGGCAGACTGCTGGACATAGGCGTTCCCTAAAGATAGCCACAATGACCAGTCCTGCGGTATACTTTACTTACTTTTCAACTTCATCAAATAGATTTGCCCGCGACTTCCTCCGCATGGCATTTTTCACCAGCGTTCTTCTACATCTTTCATCGTTGGCCACTGCTCCACTCCAGTGGGTCGTAGCGTGATGTTGTTCAGGAATAATGTAGCTATAATTATATGGGTGAAAGAATGGTTAAAATTAGTCTAGTAGATTCGGAGTTTATTTGGTGCAAACAAAAAAATATTTCCTCTTTATAATATTAGTTTATATAAGTGCTAACGCCGTCGAGTTAACGATGTTAACTAATATTTCCATTACACTTTAAAATAGTCCTAGATACGCCTGCTACAGCCTAATTGCATTTCACACCATATTGATGTGTGTATATCCATGTACAAACTAGGTGCATGCTCGCAATAAAAAAACTGAAAAGCTTTCATTCTGTTTCGTGACAATTGGTTTAATTGGGTAGCAGATACCGTTCATTTTTTGATTATAAATTTCCAGTAGGTAGATAATGAATTTTGGCTTTAATTTTAATATAACATAACATACCATCACGCCTATTTTCCCGAAGGGCTAGGCAGAGGTGTACCGATGTACACCCACGGTTCGCCGGTATGTTTAGGTCCCATGTAAAGGGGTGAACCTATTGTCATGAATCGGGTACAAATCTTAACTCCGAGATGCTACTGAGAATTTCATAGAAAAACCCAATAACACTTTGCTCGACCTGGGGATCGAACCCAAGATCTCTAGCGTAGTAATGGCGCTTAGTTATGTTATCCATCATCATGATATCTGCCTCAGGACGTCCACTGCTGGGCATAGGCCTCCCTCATAGATTTCCAATAGGACCGGTTGGAAGCGACCTGCATCCAGCGACAGTTATGTAATGAATAAATAATAATTTGTTATTTTAATACTATAATAGTTGTAAATAAAGCATTCCAAAAGAGCTAGTTCAATTACTGGTAAGGACAGTTTCGGCTAAAAGCAGAACGGATTAAAGTTAACCTTTCAAGAACAAAACTTGACTTTGCACTTAACTCTATCTGGAAATCTTTGCATAGTTTATAGAAACATCGTTATAAATAGCAAGCTTTTCGTTGCCTTCGAAACTGCAGCTGCAATTAAGTTAGTTTTGAATATCAATTGAATGAAATTCTCCTGATATTTTCTCGTATAATTATAAAAATATATATATACCATCACGCCTGTATTCCCCGAAGGGTTAGGCAGAGGTGTACCGATGTGCACCCACAGTCACCGGTATATTTAGATCCCATGCAATAGGGGGCAAGCCTTTGCCATTAACCGGGCACAAATCCAAACTCCGAGCTGCTACTGAGAATTTCTCATATAATTGTGTTTCTTTTTTCCTTCAAACTTGTTTTGAAAGAACTGCAAGACTCATCCACTGTCGCTCTCAAATGCAAATATTAAGTAGTGCCTCTGAAAGAGGCATTAGATGACCATTCAAGACATTTCCACGCCTTGACTTTCCACTCATTGCAATTCAACCAAAGTGGACAAACCACTTCGGCGACGAATGCGAACTGTAAAAGTGTTTTTTAGCTTTTCTATGAAATTCTCAGTAGCAACTCGGAGTTAGGGTGTTTTTAATATCGTGCGGATTTCATCACGCATGCGGGATTGCCCCGCACGATATTCTGCTGCCCAGGATCACGCCCCGTGTCCCGCGTGCGTATTCCATGCATTACAATAAATGCTTGTATGAAAAAAGTCATTTGCGGGAGATACGCATGCGTGGCAATCCCGCATGCGTGATGAAATCCGCACGATATTAAAAGTACCCTTAGGATTTGGTCGCCTCCTCTTACATGGGACCTAAAACATATCAGCGGACAGTTGGTGTACACTGGTAAACCTCTGCCTAACCTTTCGGGGAATACAGGCGTGATGTTATGTTGTTGTTGTCGTTGTTATAAAGTGTATCGTTGTTCACATAATTTGTAGCTACTCGTATTTTCCTAATTCACTATTTTAATTCGGAAAATCATCATCATCTGCCTAGCCTTTTCCCAACTATGTTGGGGTCGGCTTCCAGTCGAACCGGATGCAGCTGAATATCAGTATTTTATATGGAGCGACTGCCTATCAGACCTCCACAACCCAGTAATGGGTAATACGATACTCTTGGTAAGACTGGTTGTCAGACTTTCTGGCTTCTGACTAACAGTAACGACTGTCAAAGATCTACAAATGACAGCCGGGACCAACGGCTTTACGTGCTTTCCGAGGCACGGAGGAAACTCGCTATGGTAAATGGTCACCCATCCACAGACCAACCTCGGCAAGCGTGGCCTAACCCGGAAGATCGGTCTATGCGGCTGTAATTATTTAGCCACGAGCTCCTCAATTCGGAAAATATTCTACACTATCAATCTGGATTGAAATTGGATTGCGATTCTGTGATAAACAATTTGAAACTGTTGTAATTGACTAATCTGTTTGATCCGCTCTACACTTGTTGTTTTAACTCTTCTATCAATTAACGTGTTTTTACACTTAATATATTGTTTTTAAGCTCAATTGTTTTTTTTATTTGTAGATATTGTAAATGTAGTCATATTTTCATTTTGTTCCTCCTTTTAGTTTTAGATTATCATTATTTTCGCGAGTTAGGGGAGAAGTGCAGTTTAGTTGCGCTTGTGGGGTTTTTAGGGACTTGGCTATTTCCGATTGGATTTGGCCACTGTGACCGAAAATATTGACATAATTACATACATATAGGTTATTATTATAATTCTAACTTCAAGACTTTATCCTCTTTCTAAATTATAGATAATTTTATTTTGAAAGAATCTCACTAATATTATAAATACGAAAGTTCTTGAGGATGCACGGACGGATAGCTAAACGGATCTAGATAAAATTTGGCATAGATTATTAGGCTGGAATAGCACACAGGGTACGTTTAATCCCGCGAAAAATGTACGGTTCCCGTAGGATAATAATAATATTAACTTCAACGCGAAAAAAGTCGCGAGCGGAAGACAGTAACAAATAAAATCGCAAACATTTCACCAACAGGTACAAAAATCATCAGTATACACATCGCTTTACATTTTGAAATACAACAATTTTATGAGTGTGACCGTTATAAAGTGATGTCGACACTGTAGTCCCACGCCACAGACACCACGTCAACTGTTACAGCTCGCATCCATTAAATTAAATGCTCCTATGACGCTACGGATACAACGTCCACTCTATATACAATATTTTCATATAGAACTTTATATAAAAAAATCGCTGGCTGTCTGGTCTTTCTCTAATCTACTTATATCTGTGTCTGAGTATACAACTTCTCTTTTTAACGTATATATATCTACGTATATATATATACGTATATTTATCTGCCCCTGAATCAGACTTAGCACCGCCGTATTAATAAACTACTCTCAATAATAATATGAGCTCAATCTTATAGTGTTATTATTTTCATCGGTCGACCACGGTGGCCTAGTGGTCCTAGTGATGCTACGCTAGAGGTCTTGGGTTCGATTCTCAGGTCGAGCAAAGTGTTATTGGGTTTTTCTATGAAATTCTCTGTTGGAGGTCGGAGTTCGAATTTGTGCCCGGTAATGGCAAAAGGCTCGCCCTCTATTACATTGAAGGCCTAAACATACCGGCGAACTGTGGGTGTACAGCGGTACACCTCTGCCTAACCCTTAAATACGGGAATACTGGCGTGACACATACCGTGTTATTTTCAGTTTGATTAGACAACTGATAAAATAACTATCTTTAGTAATTATTAAACATTTCTAATTCAACAATCTGTCTTAACCACTTCCAATCTGAGAAAATCAAAGTCAAAGTCAAAGCATTTATTTTAATTATACCATTTACAGGCACTTTTGAATTGTCAAGAAGTCAGTCAGTTTCTCAGAAAATTGAAGTTAGTTGGTACTTCCAAAACGTGGGTAGAAGAAACTCTATGGAAAAAAAAAGAACAAGTAAGAATCTCCAAGTAAACCCTTTTTTATTATTTTTTTAAAAATCCTAGTAACGTTATTTTTGTTACTTCTAAATGCAAATAATTGTAATGTAGGTGAAGAGTACGAGTATAACAAATAAATACAACCTACAACAATAAGAGCACGTTCTATCTGCTTACGTTTTGTATGTGTGGGTAAGAATTGTATGGACTGAGCTAAACCAATCGCAGTAAGGTAGTAACTGCTAGGCTTACTGCTGCGTGCGATAGATTGACAGACAAGGTGGCAACCTTTCGTCTTTATGTAGTAACTAGCTTTTGCCCGCGCATTCGTCCGCGTGGATTAATAGTTCCCGTTCCCGGGGGATTTCCGGGATGAAAACTATCCTATGTCCTTTCTCGGGTCCCAGACTATAATATCTGTACCAAATTTCATTGAAATCGGTTCAGTCGTTTAGGCGTGAAGAAGAGACAGACAGACAGACAGACAGAGTTACTTTCGCATTTATAATATTAAGTAAGGATAGTAGTACTTTGCTCTAGGTCCGAACTATCACCTCCGAACTATCAAACGCTTCTTAACTTTAAGACGTTTTCAAATGTATCTCTATCGCTACAATACACATTAAAGTGACAGAGATAGCAAATGACTTTAAGGCTACGTAAAGTTGAGTTGCGTTCGAGAATTTGGCCGAGCTACTAGACTAACGTCGTGTTATCGTGCAATGCCATAGTGCCAAGTATTCATGTACAAAACTTGTACGTTTCTTGAAGAAGTCACATTCTTCAGAACCATAAAACGGATTCAAAGAGTTTATAGCTACTTCTCCATATTCTCCACCTACAGGTATTTCGCAACGGTTTTATTAAACAAAAACAATGAGCCTTTAACATCGTGTTTAAATGTTTCCACATTCGAAGGGCCTTTTGCGGAAGCCTTTTGATGCCTGCCCAATTGTTGAGGATGATTACTTTTGTTTCGAAAAGGTTTGAATTGTGAGATTTTTTCATTCAATTCTATCCGGTTCTGCAAAGACTTTTGACTTTTATTCAGATATGTATTCCTAATCCTTTGTTGATGTTTTTATTTTTATTTTACACCCATACTTTTAAATCGCCTGTATTTCCCGAAGGGTAAAGCAGAGGTGTACCAGTGTACACCCACAGTTCGCCGGTGTATTTAGGTCCCATGTAATAGGGGGCGAGCCTATTGACGGGCCTGTTGGTCTAGTGGTTAGTGGCCCTGACTGCTAAGCCGGAGGTCGTGGGTTCGATTCCCACCCAGGACAAACTTTGTGTGATGAGCATGATTGTTTGTTCTGTGTCTGGGTGTGATTTATCTATAATATGTATGTATTTATAAATTATATAAGTGTGTATATCAGTTGTCTGGTTACCATAACACAAGCTCTGCTTAGCTTGGGATCAGATAGCCGTGTGTGATTTGTCCCAAGATATTTATTTTATTTATTTATTGCCATTAACCGGGCACAAATCCAAACTTCGAGCTGCTACTGAGAACACCCAATAACACTTGTTGGTGGAGCTAGGAAGCGAAACCAAGACATCTAGCGTAGCAGTCGCTCTTAGGACCAATAGGCTAACGAGGTCGTTTTTTTTTGTACTATCTTATTTTTTTCGCCGATTTCACTGTCCCGCTGCTGAGCAAAAGCCTTCTCTCAAGTCTTTTAAGACTAACTTTTCCTGCGCCAACTCAAGCCTTCATAGAATTCGGTTGACGGTAATAACACTTACACACGCCTAATAGCTCTCTCTCTCGTAGAGAAGGCCATTGGGGTCATAAGGCCATTAAGTGGCGACTACGCTCCGGAAGACGCAGTGTGGAAGGCCTCCTACGAGGTGGACCGACGACTTGGCAAAGGTCACGGGAAAACGCTGGATAAGGCTGAAAAGAGGAGAACTACATACATACAATCACGCCTGTATTCCCCGAAGGGTTAGGCAGAGGTGTACCAATATACACCCACAGTTCGCCGGTATGTTTAGGTCCCATGTAATAGGGGGCGAGCCTATTGCCATTCTTCTTCTTATCGTGTGGGCAGTAAGGTCTTACGACCCCACACACCCTAGTGTCAGAGTTTCTAAACCGCCTCAAGGGCCTCTGACATGGTTACTGATGTCAGTGATGTCCAAGATAAACTTAGAAAGTACATATGAATTAGGAAAAGTCACATTGGTACTTGCCCGTGCCCGGTTGCGAACCCACAACCTCGTGCATGGGAGGCGGGCGCCTTAACCACTGGGCCATCACGATGTATTACCATTAACCGAGCACAAATCCTGACTCCATGCTGCTACTGAGAATTTCATAGAAAAACCCAATAACACTTTTTGCTCGACCTGGGAATCGAACCCAAGACCTCTAGCGTAGCAGTCGCGCTTAGGACCACTAGGCTAACGAGGCAGTCGAGAGGAGAACTATGTCCAGCAATAGACGCTATTTGGCTGATATATGTTGATGATGACGTTGAATATTTTTAAGCATTCATCAAGCCGTCATCAAGAGGTTACTTTTAAAAGTAGCATCGTAATAAACAAAGGCTTCAATAGGCTCTAAGAAAAAATATCGAAACAAACACAGGCTTCTTTAGGATAAATTTGTCAATAAACAATTGACGTCACATCTTCATACTTTCAAGATATCACTGCTAAACTGCTTTCTAACTTTGTGAACAATGTGAATCAAAGGAAAATTCTGCTTTATAATTATGGTTTATCCAACCTGCTGTACCCGAGTAAGATAAAATATTTATCCAAGATTAGCTTACACACGCGAGTCCGCTCCTGTGCAAGTCAATAACATAACACACTCAATAACATATTATCCTATGACACCGGCAATAGTAGATTACTATCACTGAAAGATTGTTTGCAATCGGACCAAGACAATCAAAGATTACCCTGACAAACAAACTGTACCTCGTTATAATATAAGTATAGCAAACACTTCTTATTTTATTTAACCTAAACCATTTCAATCATGACAAAAATGTATGATGACGCGATTGGCGCGTACGCTTCTTATAAGCGTGACATTTGCGACGATATTCAAACTTTCTCTGAGAAAACAAACTTTTAGCGAAACGAATTAATGCCGATGGCACAGACGCATAGCCGTAGGCTTTACCAGCTCTGCCGAATATGCCGACGGGTTCCCTGGAAGATTAAAATCTGACATCCAAGAATTACGAACAAACGGCAAGTACTTGAAAATTGCATAAAATTAAAATGTCTTCACTTGTTTCCGTGTTGTTTATGGGAGATTAGAATGGGTTGGAGTGACATATAAACAGCTGTTTCATTTTGAACGTGTAAGTGTAGCTCTTTTGTTTGGAACAGCTGTTTTTTTTTTAAAAATTGACGAACATTTTTGGCCTTTGGGTGTCTTGAATCATATAATAAATTCATGGCAAAAGTTTTCGATACGATGTCCTTTCCACCCATTTAAAAAATCATGCCAGAAGTTCTGCATGGCTTGGAGCAAAACTTTAAAAGAATTGCCACCATTGCCGCGCTTGCACTGCCGTGTATGTCATTAGACGAAGGACGGAGGAAGCAGATTACCATTTTCTTCACATTATTCTATGATTTAACTAGCTTTTGCCCGTGACTTTATCCGAGTGGAAGTCAAAGACCTCCATATGGCTTTGTCCCAAACTTCTAAGCTGACGTCTCCCACCTATAAACTACCAACCTGCCTGCCAAATTTTAGCTTCATAGTACAAGTAGTTTTCGAGATTTCGTATATAGTACCTATATTTTTTTTATTATTAGAATATTATTATAATTTTCCAATGAATTTAATACAAGTTATTTCTGAATCATTATTCCAAATTTATTTAGACGCGTAAGTGTATGTGAGTTGTCCTCAAAACTAATGAGCTTCATTTATGTAGAAGTTTACGTACCTACAACAGCTAGTTCCCGCCAAACGAATAAACTTGTTATCAGTTATGTGTGCGAATTGCTGCTGATTGCTAAGTAATGTGTGCCAGGTTCTGAACTATTGCGATTGCGATCTACCTGTATGAGCTGATAGAAGTCAAGCGGTGTTTGCACCGTTCTTGGCAACCATTCCAAGAGTAGTTTACATTTTAAAATTTAATTCATAAAAGATGTTTGCCTTGCGGATATTATACAAAAAGAATTCGATATTAAAGTCAGACTTAAGAAAGAGCCATTCCAAATGCCTTGTTTTAAACTTTAGACGATCAATGCAGCTTACAACTGACACTGTACGTCCACTTGTTTAAAAGTCCAATAACTTTGGGCTTGCTCCATCTCCTGTTACGTCAACGTATGATAGATGATGATCGCCCATGCCGGCTGTTACAAACTTCGTGCCACAAACTTTGTTCACAACTCTGGGAAGTGTCTCTACCGATCAACATCCAGACCTAACCGCGGACATTTGTATTTTCAATCGGTTCTGGTTCTGCACTGGTTGCCACTCCGCATCCCATTCAGCAGCACTAATTTACTTTTAGACCCGCGACGTCAAATTAATTGCACTGCAGTGAATTCCAGCTGTTCAAGCTGAGTCGCTTTGAATACATTAAAAATGTACCCCCTTCTCCAAGTTTAGTTTTGGGTAGGTGAAAAGTTTCTTTTTTATTTGTTAACGACATCTGCAATGTAACATGTGGCGGCAGCACACTGCCCGTGAGCGACGTACTGCAGAAAGCGTGGATACAGTTGAAGTGACGTAGTCGCCCCAAGAGTGGTCTAGGCTCTTTGTGCGGGTCGGATCCGCGCTTGAGGGCGGGCTGAACGCAAGAATGCGGCGTGCGTGCGGGCGCTGGCGCGGCGGGGGCACGGGGCGCGCGGCGCGGTCGGGGGATGCGTCGCGGTGGCGCGGGGCAGCGCGGGCCGGGCGCGTGCCGCAGTAGCGTGGAGGCGCCGCCGCGGCCGCTCGGCATAGTCGCCACACCAGGCGTCCAGCCGCCGCCCGATGCGAGCGCGGACCCATCGCCGCGCCGAACCGGCCCCGTCGCGCCGACTACCCCGAACGGCCAGTTTGAACTTCCCGGTGGTGCGGTTCCCGCGTATCGTACGCGCACAACTCATGTGGACGATAGTTGAGCGAGTTAAAAGTGCCGCTCTCGTTACTGCAAAGAGCGAATACAAATTCGGCCGGGTTGAATGAAGTAATATTTGAGGATCCGAGTTGGGGTGGACAAAGCGGGCGCTGCAGAAGCCGGCCTCATTGTTGCGCTCCTGCCTCCCCTCATTACCGAAAACCTTGCTTTCTTGTACTGTTTTCATTTCAAATCTTACAGTTTTTCCAAGGTTGGTGAAATTGTTTCGCATTTGCGAATTCGAACAGCCGAAGTTATTATGCCAATATCCAGCGTCGAAGTTATATAAATGGAAATGATCCCCAAATTACCATGTTCCATGAACATTAGATTATTGTTTGCGGACGGAGAATGGGTATAAAATCCCAATGGATTTGTATGGAACATGGTGACGTGTGTATTAATTTTTAAGTTTGGAATTAAGCGTATTAAGTAACGCGTCGCATGATCATAGGACCGAAGTTCGTAGTGCTGTCGCACGATGTCACACCTTTTATTTAAATGATATAACCGATTTGTTAAATTAAATATAGTTTGCGGTAGTATTTGAAATGCCGCCAAGATTTCGGCAGAAAGCACCATCTACAAATATTAATGTCACTAAATGCGCCATTAAAGCAAAGATAGCCCCCCAACGTCATAATTTAACCTATATTATTTTAAAATGTCCTTTTTATTATTAAAATAATACTTTGTACTGATTTCCGTTAGGACGTTATTTATTGTGATCGTAGAATTAGGTGAGACTATCTATTTCGGTCAATGGCCAATAGGTACACCTACCTTGATATATATTATTTTCGTGATTAATATTTATGGCTCTGTAAGTCGAGGTGTTAAGAGATTCGTTGGGTTATTGCCATTATTCTCTTTGACACTTGTTCTGAGCCAATTAACATTTTGAAAAACTAAATTTCTGTCTTCATAAATCCTAGTTATCGGGACAGTCTGTCGGGATAAAAGGGTATTTTTTTCTTTTTCTAATTGTGACCATCCTTTTTTCGGGTGACTGTACGCAACTAGTTAGGGAAGCTTTTGTGCTTGGTATGTGAAAGAAATACGAAGTAATTTTCTAGAAATAATATTTTCCTTAAGCTACGAAAATTTGAAGAAGTTGATCAACCGATTGATCTGATTATTGTTTATTGTATCTTTTATGATTTTCGAATAAGGATAAATTATAATTCAAAAGACTGAACTGTATTTTTAATTAAAAGATAATATACGAAGTTCTAGAATAATTTGTTAGTCTACCAGATGCTGGTTATCTTAAGAAACTAATATAATTTGGTAATCATCATTAAATACGGTAGAAGAGACATCGTAAAGAAAACTTTTCCCATGGATTCTATGGAATATCGTTTGTATAGAACAGCTGTTTTTTAGGTTAAGTAGGTATCTATCTAACCTAAAAAACAGCTGTTCCTAAAAAGTATCTGCAACACCAAAATTTCTTTATTAGTTTTTTTACATTTCAAATAGTATCGCAAAATGGTAGGTATACTAAACTAAACAGTTCAAAGCAACGTATTGTTTTATAAAACGAACAATAAATATCATGTCTTTATTGCACCAGATGGAGGGTAGTTTGACTCTTGCCAGCAACTGTGTCTAAGATACTAGAACGTCTATAAAAACAAAGGCTGTAATAATATGCCTACACTGCCTACATGAATTTGAATATGATTTCGCAAACTATATTATGTTTAGTTTATGTACATATATTAATCACGTATATTATGTTTAAAATATTTAGCATAAACATAACTAAAATAAACTAAACTAAATTCGAACATAAACGTTATGTATCCTAACAAAGCAAGTAACTTCAATATTTACAATAAATTTGACTAATTGTTCAGAATATTCAACTTTATCTAAGAAAACCGAACCGAGAGTTTTTGAAGATAATGTTAGCTTCATAAAAAATTCTTCTTTACAAAGTAAAACAAAGTTGTTTCACTTCAGATAATGAGTGCTTTTATTAAACAAAAACTAATAAGGACGTGTTTTGATGGCGGGCTTAAATTTTTACTTTTTTTTCTAAAAAATACATACACATTTTCCGTAGTAATAATAAACTTTGTTCGAAAAATAATAAGAACTTTTTAAATAACAAAAAGTTCGTTAAATAACAAAATGTTTTTAAAATCGTCGGGCATTAATTTTATTCGAATAACTCGGTAACAGTGTAGGTATTATATTAGTTAAAGATATTTTGAATCGGGCCAGTAGTCCTTGAGACTCATTATCATCATATTATCAGCTGGAGGACGTCCACTGCTGGACATAGGCCTCCCCAGGACTTAGGCCTCCTAGGGGAGGCCTAAACCCTCTGTGACTTAGGAACTGCACTTTAGGAAGTGCCAGGGTTGCGGAACTTATACCAAAGAGTTACCGTGGCCTTGCAACGCAAGGTCATGAAGGGACACAGATAGGTTTTAGTCAGTAAGAGTCTGACACTCCCTTCAGCATCACCCAGTATGAAAGAAGTCATTTGATAATTTCCCTTCTTTAAAAAAAGGCCTCTATAGATAGTCACATTTAACCAGCGATTTACTTCTTACAAACCTAAAATAATAATTGCACCACTGCAGGACAAAGGGCCTCTTCTCATACAAAGAAGTCATGAGCATTGATGACCATGCTTGCTCGAGACTGATTTCAGACTTACTTTTAATAATAAGTCCAGGATCTCACGTTGGTTCCCTTCACCAATACCGCTGATATCTAAGATAAACTTAGAAAGAGGCAAGCGCATCGAAACCTCAACCACAAGCATGAGAGGCGGGCGTCTTAACCATTTGGATAACGATTGATTAGTATAAGTAGATAAAACACACTATCCAAGAAATATAACATACCATCATACCATCACGCCTGCATTCCCCAAAGGGTTAGGCAGTGGTGTACTATGTACACCCACAGTTCGCTGGCATGTTTAGGTCCTATTTAATAGGGGGCGAGCCTGTGGGCACAAATTCTAAATCCGAGCTGTTACTGATAATTTTATACACAAGCCTAATTACACTTTGCTAGACATGGGAATCGGATCCAAGAACTTTAGCGTAGAAATCGCGCTTAAGACCACTAGGCTGCTGCGGGTTGTTCGAAAGAGATACCGCGCCCCCGGAACGCAAAGGGCACATGAAGGAACATAGACGGGTTTTAGTCAGTAAAAGTCTGACACTCCCTCCCGCCCCGCCCAGGGCGGGGGAAGTTATTTGATGATTTCCCGTCTATAAAAAAAAAAGACCACTAGGCTAATCCAAGAAAATATCTAGCTTTAAAACTATGTCTAGAAACTTCAATAAAAGTTAAAGATTACAATACACAAAGGATAATGTTCCACTACATTGAACACGACGTATTGACAGAGCAGAATTGAGTGCCTTTCACTTGGCTTGCCAATATAATATGAAAATGCACTTGAAATGTTTCAAGAGGATTGGAAAACAAGGATAAGGATCTGAAATAAATGGCAAGCGATAAGTGGGACTTTCATTTTATTTATAAAGATTATTCACACTAATATTTTGAAAACTAAAGTTACTGCTCGTTAACCTAGTGGTCCTAAGAGCGACTGTTACACTAGAGGTTCTGTGTTTAATTCCTAGGTCGAGCAAAGTGTTGTTGGGTATTTTTATGAAATTCTCAGCAGCAGCTTGAAGTTAGGATTTGTGCCCGATTGATGGCAATAGGTTCGCCTCTTATTTACATGGGATCTAAAAAAACCGGCAAACATGGTGGTGGGTGTACATTGGTGACAATTTGTATGTATAGATAAAGACGAAGGGTAGTTTAATAATATACCATCACGCCTGTATTCCCCGAAGGGTTAGGCAGAGGTGTACCGATGTACACCCACAGTTTGCCGGTATATTTAGGTCCCATGTAATAGGGGGCGAGCATATTGCCACAAATCGGGCACAAATCCAAACTCTGAGCTGCTACTGAGAATTTCATAGAAAAACGCAATAACACTTTTTGCTCGACCTGGGAATCGAACCTAGGACCTCTAGCGTAGCAGTCGTGCTTAGGACCACTAAACAAACCACAAAAATACGATACCACCACGATAAGATTTTACGTTTGTGTAAAAGAAACACAATCGCCTATTATTTTAAAATTCGAACCTCTTTTTTTAGTATTCGGGTGAGATTTAAACCGAATAGGATTAAATTTAACTCTTCAGCCAGGTTGTAGTGGTATATAACCTTCTCAGTATTATCTATGGAGGTTTGTAATAGTTGTTCTATACACTCTACTTATCTCCATTGGTGTATAGGTCCTACACAAACTGTCGCTACTTTCCCCACTCGGACACTCTTCATTAACAGGGTCCAAGATAATCTAATTCAAAGATAAATGACCGTTATTTACTCAACACAGTGTTCCAATTACCTCGAATATTAAGTTAAACTACTTACAACACCAACGTCTGACTAGTTTAACGTTATAATATCAGCAGTACCAAGTAATTGGATTGCGAAGACCAGCTGGGCAGTCGCTTCATGTAAAATACTGATATTAAGTCGCCGCTGGTGTGACTTGAAGTTGATCCTACCCTTAAGTTGGGCGGATTATTTGGCGATCGCATTTTATTGAAGCCGATTAATAAAATCCGGATCGTCTTAATAAAGTCTTTTAGTTCAGACTCTTAGGCTCTCTTCACTAAACATATTTAGTGCTAAATGTATTTTAATTATCATTCCGTCTCTGTCGCCTTCTAACAATGTGTCAGGGATTTAATGTCAAAGTCAAAGCATTTATTTCAATTAGACCATTTACAGGCACTTTTGAATTGTCAAGAAGTTACAGCAAGTTGAAGCTAGTTGCTCGTTCCAAAACGTAGATCTCTATGGAGAAGAACGAGCAAGAAACTCCATGGACACTCTTTACAAAATGGTTTTTACAAAATCATGGTTACAAAATTCTTGTTGCTTCTATATGATAAAAAACAATGGCCGTGACTAAAAAACAAAAGAAATAATACCTAATAATAAAGAAGTAAACCATGGTAGTTAAGAGATGACCAATCCCAACTGACAGCGCCCGTTCACGAACATGACGCGTGGCTCAGCACCACTTAGCTCAACCATCTTAAAGGGAACCAAATGATGTTCTATATAGTTACGTTTAGGCATTTAATGTATTTACTATTTGTGGTGAAACTGAGTCTTAAACCACAGGATAGTTTATGTTGTAATGTTAAGCTAGGAAAACGTGTTGCGCCGACCCCAAGTAACTTGGGACAAGGGCAGGAAGATGACGATGATGATGTTAAGCTTATTTTCCAGTTTTGTTGTAGTGTCATTCCCGACACATCTAGAGCACTTCCGAAAAAAAAAACATTCAAAACTTGTCCTGAGAACAATTAAATACAAGCATAACAAAAACTCTGCAAAATCGGCTTAACAATATACATGTAAAAAGATCGGAAATCAGACACCAAATAATCGCCCTCATTGCTGTCTATGGAACAAGTAGATATACAGCAGCCTGATCAGTAAATTGTTCACACGAGTATTAAAAAAATAAAACTGAAACCTGAAATGTAAACTTGTCGAGATGAACACAAAATCAACAAGCAGAGTACACACATACCATCACGCCTGTATTCCCCGAAGGGTTAGACAGAGGTGTATCAATATACACCCACAGTTCGCCGGTAAATTTAGGTCCCATGTTATAGGGGGCAAACCTATTGCCATTAAACAGGCAGAAATCCTAACTCAAGAGCTGCTACTGAGAATTTCGTAGAAAACCCCAAAAACACTTTGCTCGACCTTGGAATCGAAACCCAAGACTTCTAGCGTAGCAGTCGCGCTTAGGACCACTAGGCTAACGAGGCAAAGTACCTATCACATTAAAATCAGCAGCAAAGCAGGACTCATGATTAAATAAAAAAATTAAACTGTTTGTATGAATAATTTCAGCCTTTAAATCCGATAATTCGGATCTTCTGTGTAAAATCGTAAAGGGATCCGCGTTGGGTTTAATAGTCCAACTTTTTAACGGTCGTTTAAATAACTTATTATCCTTCAGACATTTTGGATACGCCATTAATTTTCCAATGTTCTTTAATCAGGAACATTTTTCTGATATAAATCATTTGTATTTCATTTTTAGGAGGAAAATAATAAGACGTATGTATTTCAACGTGTTACATTCGACATTAGGTACTGAGAGTTTACGAACAATCAATCAACCGATTATGTATTTAAGCGATTGTTTATTACCTTAATGGCGACACGATGGCGCAGTGGTGGGGAGATCGGCTGCAGCACTGTGTGTCGCGGGTTCGATTCACGCACGGAATAAAATTAAATATTTCTTTAGGCTTCAAGTATAATTATGTTCATGGTCTGTTATATGTTATTAAACGCATCCACGATACAAGAAAATTCCTAATGCGGGATAACGTTTTATCAAACAAAAAGAAAAATATTTAGTGTCAAAGAAAGATTTCAATATGCAATATTTAATTTTGTTATCATTTCATTAAATATCGGTGAACGCGAACCGAACGGCGACGTAGAGATTGGTAGAAATTGAATAAAACTCCGAATTCAATAAAAACAACAACGCGTCCGCGTCAACATGACAAAATCATATTCAAAGTAACACAGGAATAGCAATCACACATAAATATAAATAGAACAATTTATAAAAAAAATCTACCAGTTTCACTCTTCAAGTGAGACATTTAAAATAAAATGAATGGTGCCTATATTTAACTGTACTTTACCTAATTATAGATCGAGAATATTGCAATACGTACAGACGGCCGACATTCATGAAAAGTTCTTCTTCAGACTAAAATATTATATTAAAAACATCAAGATGATAAATGAACCAAATATTGTGTCACGGAGCTATTAAAATGAAGGTTATGACAAATGTGTGGTGCAAATGTCATTCGGAGATTCGACTGGGAATTTTGTGTATGCTTTTTAGAGTTCCGTGGTCAAAGGGTATTGAATGGGACCCTATTAGTAAGACCCCACTGTCCGTCTCAAGACTGTATCTTTTGAAGTGTAATAGACAATTGAAATTTACATAGAGTATGTATTATTACGCCCAATGTAACAATAAATAAAAATAGCGGTTCTAATACTGACTGCTACTCTGGAGGTCTTGGGTACGATTCCCAGCTCGAGCAAAGTGTTATTGGGTTTTTCTATAAAATTCTCAGTAGCAGAATAAACTCGCCCCATATTACATAGGACCTGAACATACCGGCGATCTGTGTGTGTACTTTGGTATACCTCTGCCTAACGCTTTGAGGAATACAAGCCTGTATATAGACACGGTGGAGCATACTTTGGCGGTGTGCCCTGCTTGGGCTGAGCACCGCCGAGTCCTCGAGGCGGCCATCGGCGGCGGCGCCCTCTCGCGTCCGGCACTGGTTCAGGCCATGGTCCGGAGCGAGGGGGAATGGGAAGCAGTCGCCTCCTTCTGCGAAGCTGTAATGCTGGAGAAGGAGGCGGCGGGACGGGAGAGAGAAAGGAGGGTCCCCCGTCCCAGCGGCCGCCGCGGTAGACGATCCGGGCGTCGGGAGCCACGAGACGACTCCCGGCCACCGTAGATGCGGGTCTGTGGACGGTGAGCAATGGGTAGCTCACCGTCCGTACGTTCACTAGCGACAGACCGTGTTGACGGCGCGTCCGTGTTCCACGCGCGCCTCAAAGAGATGTCAGCAAATTGGATGGGGCCACTGAGGGCCGATGCCTGCCGGGGCTGCGGGTTGTTCGAAAGAGATACCGCGCCCCCGGAACGCAAAGGGCACATGAAGGAACATAGACGGGTTTTAGTCAGTAAATGTCTGTCATTCCCTGTATATAGAAAAATAAAACGAAGTAAAAAAAAATAAAGGATAAAAATAAACACGTTTTTTGCTCTATTTTAATATTGTATGGTAGTACGGGACCCTTCGGGTTCGAGTCACATTCGCTCTCAACCTGTTTTATATACCATTGATAGGGGTCAAGGCCACTAGCGCTTGTTTTCCTCTTCACAATTTCTTTTGAGAACTCCGCCAAGCTTTACACTACATTAATCACACATGTAGTATAAAATAGGTAACTCTATTAATTATAACATTTAATCATGTCCAATTAATACAAAAATAATTTCACTGTGTTGGAAATAAATAATGTTGTCATTATGATAATTCCACAAGCAAACAAACCAACAAATGGAAGAGTTAATCTTTAGCGGTTTACTGCTTTGTTCAATGACTTGTTATTCACATTAATTATATTGTTGTGTTCTGTCAAAATTGTACATGATATACTAGCTCTGCTCACAAGCGTCACTGCAGTTAAAATATTATATTTTTAGTTATTTTATATTTTTGACTAGGTACCACCGGGTAAATAATAAATGAGCAAGGAGCAACGTGACTTTTTCAATTCATAAGTGTACTTTCTCAATTTATCTTAGACATCACTGTCATCGATGGAGTAAAACATCGTGAGGAAATCGCCCATCCGCCTAGAGCAAACTTGGTAGTTTTCAATTGTCAATGCTAGTTGGTTTCTCTGTATGAGAAGAAGGCCTTTACCTTGAAATCGGGCAAGAAGAGGCCGAAATTATTGTTATAATAATTCCCTTAATAATAAAGATTACCTTAAACCACAAAACGTTTATTTAATGTAAACAGCTCGAACAATCGTCTAAGATCAAAGATTAAACCATTGAGCCACGTTTTCTACTCAGTGATCATAAAAGTCGGAATACGCCGGGGACACTGATTGCATTTCTCGTAACTCTATGCCCCTTTTTTGCAGAAACAATCGCTTTTCCAGCGCACCCAACCGTTTTCCACTTTTCTAATGGCTTGATGAGTATCGGCTCTCGAGGCAAATGATTCTTTTTTCTTCCGTTGCATTGTTGTCGCCCACCTTCACCGGCTGAGTGTGAAATACGGACCGCACTATTCAGCGTACATTTTCTGCTTCTCTGAATTGCGTGTGAATATGCATTTCAAATGGAACTCCAGAACGGACGAATCAGTGATTCCTGTGAGCAATCTGTTGCCATATAACGTCACACTGCTTTCAAACTCAAACTAGAACACCGAATGCTGCTATTACCACTACAGCTGCTCAACTTCTGGTTAACAATCCCTAACTGGGGGATGTCTTGTGATTTCCGTCATAAACTGGTAGGACATGACCGAGTTTCTGTTATAAATGAGATAGCTATTCTCTAAAGCCAATGTCTATTTAACGGAGGGGTGCACTCGAAAGCTGCGGATGACGCGGCATATTCGTTACCAGCTAGATGTTGGTGGAGTCGGGGCCAGTGCCTCTCCCCCGGCACCCGCCGCCCGGCAGTTACAATAAATTTGCCACTCTCATTCACGCTTCCCTCGGATCCTATTTTACGAAGTTTCTCACTCAACTCTGAATTTCCA
The DNA here is from genome assembly GCA_932526535.1 of Caradrina clavipalpis. Classification (NCBI taxonomy): domain Eukaryota; kingdom Metazoa; phylum Arthropoda; class Insecta; order Lepidoptera; family Noctuidae; genus Caradrina; species Caradrina clavipalpis. The sequence continues at coordinate 23,073,580 of OW052087.1, forward strand.
ACGTAAAATATTCTGGACTTAAATCAATTTAAAAACATTTCTGTTATGACGTCTGCGGTGTTTTGTTGAGCGCTTCACCGATCATCGTTCGGTGTAACTGTGCGAGACATAGTTTGTGTTCAGAAGATCCGAGCATTCCCTCCGCGGCACTGTGACGGACGGACGGGGAGTTTCTTTTATTTCAATAATGTTCTTCGAAACCGATTGTAAATTTTGTTTGGTGCGGCTATAACGAAATGCGACATTGATAAACGACTGGACATTATTCTTTATATTCCAATTCCAAAGGCATAGCTGCATAATGCATTTTTCTGTCGCAAAGTAAGATGCACAGTGTGCAAGGAAAAAGAAAATCTCTTCGCCATTTATCGGATTCGATTCCAATCCAGCTATACGAAGCTGACAGTTTTTTAAACCGGAAATTCTAATTATACGGACGGCTATTGCGTACTGTGACGTACCTGCAGAGTTAGACTGGTAGCGATAAAAATAAAACACTTTAGTAGCGTTATATTTCCTAGTTACTCAAATTAAGATCTAGGTACATTATGCTTGGCGCTAACTATGCAGTGCTTTTTTCCGCGGCAAACGACTAAAGAGCGTTGCTGACGCGTGAAAATTACTCAACTTCACTTAGGTATGAACTACTACCATGACTTACCTTCAACTGCCCTGTTGGTCTTCTGGTAGCAAGCGCGACTGTTGAGCATGTGGTCTTGGGATAAGATTCCCAGGTTAACAAAGTGCTTATGGGGTTTTCTATTTCTCTGTTGCCTAGAGTTTAAAAGTTGGTGGTGTGACAGCCATGCCTCGGAAAGCACGTAAAGCCGTTGGTCTTGCACCTGATCTCTGCCCGGTTGCATCAGATTGCCGTCTCATTGGACTATAAGAGTGCACTATAATATCTCCTGAGTACTTGCGTAGTCTCCTATAAGATTGGCCGTCGTGACCAAAATCGTACTAGAGAATAATATTATTACTACCACAGATTTTTAATGCCTTTAACAGCTTCTACTACTCCCTGGGTAGACATACAGATGAGTATTAATTATGTACCGATACACATAAAAACTTTAGTTTACTACTTTTTACCGTATCGTGGTTAAATTTTTCAATCAGAAAAATCCATTTCCAAACGAAGTTTGTTCCCAAACATGCCTTAAGCATGTCGATTGACGGAAAATGTTATTACGCGCCGCTCGTATACGAATGTTAAGGGGCTATACGAACACAGGACACCGAAACACACATTTTTATATCGCACTGTCTGGGGTATTGGTACATATTACAAGCCTGAGAAATTATGTGAATTGTCAAAGGTTCAAAGAAAAAACTTATCGATAAACATTTCATGAAAATAAAGCAGTATCATGGCAAAGAAATTGCAAAGGAGCGCATAAAAAATGTTCGTAAGTAGATCTCAAAATTTTGAGCTTCCATACATAAAATTATATAGTGTAAACTATATAATTTTATGCAATGATATTATAAGGAACGCATACATGCGCATTGCATGAACTAAAGACATCTAAATTATTCCAGTGAGCCGTGATTTTTTCTCAATTTAATGAAAACCTCAAAATTACTGTAATTTGGTGATTATTCGCTGCAACATAGATACATCAAACGTATCGCTATTTTGAACCTTATTTGTTGTCATGACGCGTTATTATCGACATTACATTACGTTTGCTTACCATAGGGCCTTAAGAGCTGAATTCACATATTTTTCAACGTTGTAAAATTGCAAAATCGTTCTGTTCTCCCCTCAGATTTCCTTCATATGAGAACTATTTTCTAGTTAATCCACACGCCACCCGCTGCCGCCGGCTTTGCTTTAGAAAAACCCGCAATAGAATTATGAGTTTATTTCTCTTTACAAAATCCACACATCGTTTAGCCCCGCAGGGTTTTAAATCTACTGCAGTAAGTGGATGCTGCTTTACTTACTAACAATCCTCTAGCAATTAAATATGAGGTTCACAAACAGCTGTGAAGCTTGTGAAACATTTCAATACGTGCTGAGCATAAATAGGCCGTTGTAACGTTTAAACCTAAACAAAATGTAATATTAATCGATTAAAATAATCATCATCATCATCATCATCCTCATATCAGCCGTAGAACGTCCACTGCCGGACATAGGTCTCCCAATAGATTTCCAAACGACCGGTAGGAAACAGCGCCTTCCTAATAATAATTAAATAAATCTTATCTCATCTTTATTTTTTAATGAATTTAAATAAATCAGTTCAAGACGTTCCTAATAAACTAACTACTCGTATTATTTATAAACGCGAAAGTTTGTGAGCATAGATGGATTGATGTTGTTCACTTTCACGCTTAAACAGCTGAAAGGAATAGCTCAAATTTGGCATTCATATATTATGTAGATATATGCAGGACCGGTCATTGTGGCTATCGTTAGGAGAGGCCTTTGTCCGTCAGTGAACGTCATTCGGCTGATATGATAAAGATGATAGATATGTAGATATTAATCAAGTCTAAGGCTCTTCAAACACGACCGATTTTATGACCAATATTTGACAGATTTCTTCTGTCAAAAATCGCGAGGCTAAAGGCCAATTTGTGTCCCCGTAAGATAATTTGGGACTTTAGCTTAATTCTAAATAATGATGCAGAGAAAATCGCGCCGAAAAGCTACTATAAACATATTTTAACATGACTGTGCTAATTTAATTTGTCACCGGTCACTTGCCACATTAAATGATATGCCATTTCGCCGCGGCCTCTAATAAGAAGTGGGTCAAATCAAGTCTAGTTTTGCAAAAAGGTATTCGCCTCAAGGGGTTCGCTCCGTTTAATTTTTGATTGCAACTGTATCCGATCCGGGCTTCAAACAGATGTTCTCGAACGTCTTTGAGAATTCTTTGGCATTGAGACTAGATAGGTAACTCGTTCTTTTTTAAGCATTTAATCTGAAAGCTCGAAAGATTTTCACACTGATTTCTTTTTACTGATGAGCAGGTGGATTTTTAGTTTAGAATTGTGTTGTAGTAGCTATGGCCTGTTTTTTTTACCGCGTTAAGTTGCGGTTATGGACCTCTTTCGAGTGTCACAGTGTGGTGTTATATAGCCTATAACCTACCTCGATAAATGGGCTATATACCACAAAATGATCATTTCAAATCGGATCAGTCGTTCCTGAAATAAACCCGTTCAAACAAACTCTTTAGCTTTATAATATTAGTATTGATTTATAACATATTCTATGAGTTATTCAACGTGGGTTTAATTCACTTAAATGTCTGACATAATACCTGGTAATTCATGAAAAAGCCGCCATTCGAGTTGATCGTGTGATAGTATGGTAACTTCCGTCCATTTAAACCTTACACCAAAAACTGTAGTTCGACCAAAATCAATAGTGTAGCTAAGCAGTAAAATTCAGCTTGCCGTGTCCTTGAAACGTACATTTTAAATGGAGGACCCGTACATTTTCATCTTTGAATTCCACACAAGAAACCGAAACAAAATTCAATTTATTCTCGTACATTTTGCAGCGAAATGGATAGATTCAAGAAGTGCAGTTCAGCTGCGGGATTGTAGGAGACAATTTTTGATTTATGATGCCGAAGAATGTAGTAAATCCCCTAGTAGTATAGTACGTTAGCCGGCTGCGATGGCGGCGATAAATGACCCATGCTCAAGGTGACGCATGCTTAATTATTGCATGAACGTGTGCCTGTGTGTGTGTGACGTATCGGCTATTAAGCGTGCTGTGTTGTGGTTGCTGTTAATTGGTTGGCATGTAAACACTACATACGTATATCTTGGCAGTAGCTATTAGGGAGGGGGTGAGAAAGTACGTTGGATCAAGATCAAGATATTTTGGTTATTAAGTTCATTGAACAAAGAAAATTATCGAACTGTTTAGTTTTACCTTTAGAAATAGAAGCGTTCAATTTGAATCGTTTGCAATTTAATGGATGGACGTTTTACTGTGGAAATCCAATAAAGCCTGGTGTGGACGACGTGCGATCCCTCATGGGGTTACTCTGACGTTGCCAAGCCGGCTTGAAATGGTTAACATCTGCATCCGCACTATTAGGTACCAACAATGTATCGTTGCGGTTCGCTTTTGGTCCCCAGCTACCATATGTATTCGAGGAAACCTATTTACGATCGGTATTTTTTAATTAATTATTATAAAGTGATTTATATTTCACTTTATATTTTTTACGATAAGAATACTGCTTTTATTAAAAGGCAGTACGTACCGCATTTGATTGTTATTGTTTAGTCTAAAAAAAGAACAAACATATTATTTTATAAACGTGATGCTATATTTACATAATTTTTTTTTTAAACTAAATTGCTTTTAGTACATACAAAACACATTACATAATATACCTATGTTGGAAACATGAACCACTGATCGTCTGTTGTGATAACTTACTATCGAAACATATTATTTAAGGGTCATTAAAAATGTATGCTTAATAGAATTCGTTGAGCTTTTTTGTTGAAACTGAATAAAATTGTATGATTTTTATCTAAAATTTCAATAGAATTATAACTTGTTTTTACTGCCAGTAAAATAATAATTATTCATTTTACAAAACATAAAATATCCATTAGAAAAAATATTTGCCATACTTATTTGAACAATATAGGTACCTTGTATAATATGCAAAATATAAAACATTTTCGATAAAGTAAATTCGGGTTTATATATTTTAAAATAATTAACAGAATTTATTTAACAGACACTTTTTGTCGGTTCCGATAAAATTTTAAATTTTCAGCTCAGCTTTAAAATTGTGAAAGCTTGGTGTTAAGTTTATTTAGTAAATACGTTGAAAATAAAATTAAACACGGCATTCAATTTCGTAAGGTAATGATCGTTTTAACTGCTTATCGACACTGATATTTTTGTGTTTTAGAAAATAATGAACTAAATAAAATGAGGGAGTAAAATGTTAGGAAATATTTTTAGTTAGACTTTACTTATTTACGCTGTAGTGTTAATAATGTAATTTAATTTAAATTGAAAGACAAAAATCATTCTGAATTACTCTTACGAATGCGTTTGCAAGTGAGTGGCATTCTATTCAATATTTTAGGCTAGTAAGCAAATACGTGAAGTTTAGCTACATTTTCCGGCCGACTGCGCTATGTTTTTGACCTAGATGTGCACTGTATGTCTAAGAGGTCATGTATAGTTCGGATATCGCAATTTCGAGTACTAGCTCAGTCAAAGTTCGGCCGCCAAGAATGGCTCTTTGGAAAAGAGGCACTTGCTTATGTTCTACTGAAGTTGTTTACCATCGACGGCGAGAAGTGTGTCACTTCTCGCCCGAAGAACTTGCTCGTTCTTGTCCATAGAGACCTATCTGTATTTTTGAACGAACAACTATAGCTTCAACTTTTTGACTCAACCGTCTCAAAAGTACCTGTAAGTAGTTTCATTGATATAAATGCGTTAACTTATTAGATTAGAGAAAACTATTGACGAACCTTTTCTTAATTTAATTTTATTGAACTTAGCTAATGTTGTGTGTGCTTGCTTTTAATGGCAATGGGCGCGCCCCCTACATGGGACTTAAACATACCGGCGAAATGTGGGTGTGTACATTGGTACACTCCTGCCTAACCCTTCAAGGAATACAGGCGTGATAATGGTGAACTGAGCTATTTTTAACCCGTTTATATCCCTATTCTTTTCAACCTTTAAACAATCGACACAAACACCGAAATCGTTTTCAAACTTGACTTCACACATAAATATCACATCGGTTCTCAGAATTTTAAACGTAACATTTCAAAAGCGTCGAGGCTTGAAATGTTTTTCCACATTGGTGAACACTCGACAGCCAATGTGGCTACCATAAATATATTATTGACCGAACGCGTCACTGCTATTTGTTATCCCGGCGTAAAGTAATTGATCATACATTTAATTCCAACGATCCAGGATCGGGAGCGACGGTTAATAGCTAAAAGAAGAAAAATACCAGCCACATATCACGAACGCCCCGATATCGTCCGACGATAGACGGCAAGCTGTAACAACGTTTTATACAATATATGAACTTGAGAGTAAAGCGAATCAATCGCTGTCCAGTGAAAAATCAGCGGGAATTTAAAGCTGAAAATATAAGGCGGGTTACAAACGCTAGCGTCCTTAAAATTTCCCTAATATAGTTAATGTATACCTATTAAGTAACTAACTAACTAAATTTGTGTTATATTGCTAACGTTATGGTTGTCGTGTTCAGCGGGCCTAAGTGATTTGTCGGAAAAGGCGGTTTTACAATACTGGTCGCATTTATGAAAGTCGTGTAATGTTGCCGTTTGCTTTTATTCATGACTTCCTCATTTTACTATCTGGACGATCGGGTAAACTGTGTCCACTGCGGGTATTTAAATTATTTATCGTTTAACAAACTGAGCTGTATCGTCTCAGCGTAGTTTTAGTTTGAAATTCAGCTAACGGGCTTCTCTTGTTTTATTGAAAGCATAAATAGCGAACTTAAAATCGTTCTCATTTATACACCGTGGATCTCTGTCTGCAGAACTTTCAACTGCTTTAACAACTTGGTGAAACTTCCAAATAACCGAACGCTTAGCACTTAGTCTTGTCGAATCTGTAAAAAATACTTTTGGTGTTGGGAATAGAGCTCAATTTGCTACGACGAATCAGAATCATTTAGACGGCGCAAGACGAAATGGGGTTGCCTATATTAATGTACGCTATAGTTTTTTGTTTTGTTAGTGTATATGTACATGTTCGTTGTACCAAAACTAAGCGACGAACATGGAAAAGTTTTTTGATATGGCAATATTGTATTGTCCTTTATGATACTTGGGAGATAAAAGATGTTTTTCCTATAATACAGAGAGATGAAGGACGTTGATCGGATAAAACGAAAAAAGTAAGTAAGGCTTAATATAGGACTGCTGAATCTTTTTTCCTTTAGCATTCACTACACAAAAAAGGAAAAAAGGTTACGCATAATTCTATAATTAATTAGGTACTTAATTTCAAAATGTACCTACGTAATTCCAAATTTCGTATTTGAAATAAAAATCGTTTCATTTTGAAAATGATATCTTAGTGCCAAAATTTCCATACTTTTATAAAGATAGAAGAGATGATAAAGATCGCCTTGTGACTGATATAAGAGCTTGTAGGTACAACACAAAGTGAAGATACTCACCATATTCTCAGATATTGGATGACCAATTCGCCAACGGCCCAACTGTTGTTAAGTGGTCACTGCCACTTATCGACATCTCCAGTACTAGAGGCGTCATATCACAGAGTCTACACCGTCAAAATGTCTCAATATGTAATACCAGTACCTGCGTCTTAACATTGAAATATCGACAGTGCTTCACAGCAAATATGGTTGTAATTACCTAGACACGCTTTTTTACATAAATAGAGATACTCTGCTATTGCAATAGCAAAAAGCAATAGGCTCGCTACCTATTACATGGGACCTAAACATACCGTCGAACTGTGGGTATGCAGTAGTACACCTCTGCCTTACCCTTTGGGGAATACAGGCGTGATGGCATGATAGTACTCTGCTAAACTACTAAATATATTGAATGAGATTCTATCACTGTTAATCGTCATTTTAACATGGCGGAAGTTTTGTAATTTTTTAATTATTATCTCTTTTTATCTATCCTAAATAACGTAAATCTGGCTACACTGAGATCTTGGAGAACAAACAAAAGTCTTGTAACAAAAGTCTGCAGGCAATTGTCGGAAAAACTGTCATGCCAGACTGTTACACACATGTAGCAGTAAAAGGTGGATAACACAATACTTTTCAACTTGCTACTTTTGCGTCTTAGCGAGTTTCTCGTACCAGAGTTCTCTCGCATGCAAGTTAAAATTCTTTAAGAAGCGTAAGCACCGTATTAGTCTGAAGCCGGTAGTTATAATATTACTTGGGTAGTTTTAGTTTAGCGAAACATTGTGTAATCATGTCTCCGTTGTGTAAGTTTTTAAGTGTTTTGGCGAAGAACTTAATGTAGTATGTACTACTCTTTCGTCAGAAAATCCTTAAATTTTAAAGAATTAAATATTATTTCACAGCTTATTTACTTTCTGAGTGTATTTTGGAGATCACTAACATCGGCGAAGAAAAACTTCGTACGGAAATTTAAACTTGTAAATAATAGATTTGCCTGTCGTAAGCGTGATGATCAATGCTCATGCCTTCTCTGTATGAGAAGAGGCATTTGCTTTTTAGTTAGACAATAATAGACTAGTGTTCTTCTTTTAATCATTTCATTATAGATTCATAAGTAATTGTAGAATCGATTGTCACAGTTCGGGGGCAGTTATTTGATGATTTCCAATCTATAAAAAAAAGGGTTGTATCAATAATGTATACACACAGTATTTGATAGTTTATCTATGAAAAAATAGCTAAAATCAGATACGTAACAATAATTTCATTTTAAATTACCCATAACAGGTACCTACCGAGTGTAATAATTTGTTACCACGGACCACGTGGCTCCGTCAGTGGTTACTCGCTCACAGTGTCAATATGTGGTCGCGTGTGGTAGTTACAACTGAATTTTTACGATCGTTTTAACGACAGTTTTGTGGTCACAATGTGGTCGCTGTCAACACTGTCTTTATGGTTAAAAGAGAAAAGAAACGCTTTATAATATGGCCTTTTATTTTTAACTTTTGTCATTAATTTAGGAATTTTTTTAGACTCCATTTTTGTTAGGAAACCGTTCCGTGACAAAAGAAATGGGAAAGCAGAAAAACGGAATATAATTTACAAGTTTTTTGGAGTGTTATATGCATACATACATAAACTCACGCCTTTTCCCATGGGGGTAGGCAGAAACCACGGACCGCCACCTGCTACGATCCTTACACACTCCTTTCGCCTCGTCCACATTCCGTGTGTGTGTGTTTTTCGTGTTATATGGTTCTACCATTTCGTAGGTTATGGCAGTGCCATCCAAGCACAATACCTACTCTTATCACTTAAACATTTTCTTAGTAACACACAAAAGTCAGTGCGGTGGAAAGCATAACATCCTTAAGGGTCCAGTAAATTATTTTTGAATGTTTGAATGCGACCTAAAGTCTTGAGCATAGAATACTAATAAGACATATAAGGGACTTTAATTCTAGATTTCCTTGATAATCCAGGCCCTATAATGTAGTAACTTCGATACCAAACATCCATAAACATTATTGTAATTAAAACAGGCATAGAAAGCCATGTTTCATTTAGCTGTTCGCAATCGCTAGATACCAACTAGCTAAGCTATCCTAGGCTTTTACCGAGAGGAATGTAGCGCCTCCAGTCCACGCGTTGCCAACACTACTGACCGCACGGCCTGTCATTTCACACCGAATGCACCGCAGAAAGGCAAAGCCGAATAGAAATGAAAATAGGTATGCATTGTGCATTTTTAGCTGGACTTTCCCCTTTTCAGGGCAGCAGGTAGAATTTTCTTGTGAAACAAGCGATAGTTTAATACTGAACATACCATCATGCCTGTATTTCCTAAAGGGTTAGGCAGAGGAGTACTAGTGTACACCCACAGTTCGCCTGTGTGTTTAGGTTCCATAGGGCTACTGTCATTAACCAGGCACAAATCCTAACTCCGAGGTGCTACTGAGAATTCATAGAAAAACCCAATAACACTTTGCTCGACCTGGGAATTGAACCCAAGATCTCTAGCGTAGCAGTCGCACTTAGGGCCACTAGGCTAACGAATCAGTTACACTGCGAGTTAGTATTTTATACAGTCACACGACAGGAGCTAAATGTAATGCTGTGTTTAGCACACAGTATTTCATTTTTAATCCCAACTGCAGCTCAAACACCTCTTCTCATATAGAAAAGGCACGAGCATTGATCACCACCCTTTCTCAACGTGCATTGGTGATTACAGAGTCATATAAATTACAAGTCCAATTTTCCTCACGATGTTTTTCATTCTCTGTTTTCCTTAGAAAGTATATTATGAATAGAAAAAGTCACATTGCTTATACCTGTGCCGCCGGGTTGCGAACCCACAGCACACACAGTTTCTTGTATAACCCTTTTATTACTATCTTTAGGTACACAATTCAGTGTTGATAAACATTTTTTTCGTTTCTTTCAATCGACCAAAAAATACAGTAAAGCTTCCCAAATAATTGCCTCACCAGCTTAAGTCAAAACAATTGACAACCTATTAAGAATCCCAAAACCCTTGAGGACAAAACTAATTTTTTCTCCACAAACCCCAAATATTCAAACAGAAACATTGGCAACACAGTAATCCTGACAGTTGACATCGCTAAGCCAATTAAAACATCGGGTGCCGATTCAATAACACCCTCGTATGTGGCCAAATACTCGGGTTTAGCCTGATGACAATGACACTTTTGAGTTATGAGCTGTGGTGGCAACTGTACCGGTGCAGCAAGCGTGACGTTAAATGAACGGGGATTTTGTGGAATTAATAGGCTTGCTAATGATTTATCATTTGTTTACTTCTAATTTGCTGTACACTGGCCGCATTGTTATTAAATTAAAAGGCTACTGTTTGATCAGGATTTTAGGTGGAATAATGAAAGTAAAGGTTGGTAAATAACAGAACAAGTAACCTAAGTCTACTGTTAGATCCAAAACTGGCTTGTTGCGAAGGGTTGTCTCTTGTATGAATCTTGTGTAAGGACATCTTTAATTTTAAACTTTGTTTTTGTTTCTTGTCATAGCACAGGCATACTCGTAATACAGATTCTGTGAAAATTTCAAATCACTACATATTACGGGTCAAATTATACGGCCTGTGACATACAGGGTCCTGTTTGGCAAGCTTTGGCGCGGAACTCTAAAAAAGCAATATTGCCAACGGAACGATTCTTAGCTAAACAATATTCGTTGCTGCAAATGGCATTACCGACGCTAGTGTCGAACGTTCGTAAGAAGTACGGAGCGTTATTGGAAAGTCACGTTTTAAAGAATTTTTCAACAAAATAAATGTTCGAAACTAAAGCGATTTCAGTATCAGTTGTGCTGTTGGCCTCTTGTAGAATGCAACGGCTGGTAGGAACGTTGGATATTAATGTGTGTTTTAGGCTGCTATATTGGTAGGTTTTCCTCATAAAATAGAATATATAAATATTAATGACTAATCTGGTTACCCCCAAAAAATAGCAGGTTAAATCATGAAATCTGTGAAATTTTAAAATAAATATTTGTATTTTTAAAGACAATATTCAAACGTATTTTGTTTCACAAAAACCTAAAATTTCTAGAATAACACAGTCCTCTACAAACAGTGCTACCATCTCAACCATAAAACGCAGACAGGCATAATAAATTAAAATACGGCAGCCTACTCAGAGCCCGTCGCAGCCAACCGGGTGGTTGTTGAAAAACAGGTCAACCAACAACCCACGAGCTTAAACAACCCAATTATAATTGGCACAAATAAATAAACAAAAACATTTCGAAATAAAGTTTTGAATAGAGAACGGCATTAGCGAGGCAGTTAGCATTCATTTCGTCGCAATTTTAAAAGTTCAGCGAACAAATAGTGTCGTCTGTTGAGGAAGAATAAAGTAAGCGGTGAATAGCAAATAAACTGGGTTATATCTTAACGACCGTGCATGTGCTGCGTTATTTTTCTGTTGGCATGATATGAAATGAAAGGCCAGGATATTTATTTCTGTTTGGGGACAGGTTTTCCAGCTGAATTCAATGTAAGAAAGTACTTACTGCCGGCGTTCCGGCGTGTATTCTATTTGGAACCTGAGAGCTCGCGGACGCGCTGTGTGTACGTAACGTAAATTCGATCGACTTTTGAATTGGAAATATTCGTTTCTCACATATTATTTTATGAGTGTAAATTGCGTGAAAATGCTTTCGGATTGTCGTATTTTTAATTCGAAATTCTATTCGGGCCTGCGCTTAAGTACGAAGCTTTTATATTTGGTAAAAAAAAATATGGAGCGAATAAAAATATTCGCACCCAAATGTAACATCCTATATCATGACGCGAAGCTCAAAAACTAATCTCAAACGGTTGTTTTCTCGCCCGAAACAATCAGCTGATAAGTGGAAAAGTTTAATGAGTATCTCTGCAAACTTTTAATACCAAAGGACATCATAATATTAAAAGAAATATTCTTGATACCACTAAGCGCAAACAACAGGTTGGCTTTAAAAAAGCAATAATACAGAGTTTAACCCTGCGAGAACTGCAATAATCCGTTTCGTTTTATCGTATTTCATTTTTCTCTTATTATTTACAGTTCAGCCAGTTTAATAAAATGGAGTTCAATTATTGAAGTCGATGTTTTAATAATGGTAGAAATGGCGAGGTTTTTGCATTTTGTTGACGATTTTTTATTGTCGCCAATAAGAATTTCGTTGCAATATGAAAATGACAGGCCGATTTGATTGGTTAGACATCACTTCGCTGGCGTTGATTGAATGTGTTTTATGAACAAGACTAATTATGAACGATCAATTAGGTGACAAATTAACACTAATTCCATCTCATCACAGCTAATGAAGTGTCTACGAATAAGCAAATTGAATATTTGATGAAATAATTGCTCGTGTTGATTGGCTGCAATGCAACATGTCATCGGATGTCGTACACGCCGAATTTATCAGTAATGTAATAGCAACGTTGATTACCGAATTATTCAACGTTGAAACAAATGCTTGCGATTAATTTATGCATTTATTTCGATAATATGCAAGTTCATTGTGTGTATTATGTAAATGAAATAACTGTATTCAATACGTTAATTAATTGAATATGTTTTGGTAACCATTGGGTTAAAATAATTCACCCGTGTGATTTTTCTTACGAATCTTTATTTTTTTTATAGTAATCGATATAATACACGCCTTGAGCAAGCGCGCTGATCAATGCTCGTGCCTTCTCTGTATGAGAAGACGCCTTTGCCATGCAATGAAACAATAATAGGCTGCTATAAACGTTATAACGTACCTACATAAAGAGATTACCAAACCTCTAAAACATTCAACGCAAAGCTTTAATTATGTAAAAAGTCATTAGAATAAAGAGCTTCGTGTTAAATCGTTTTATTTCAAAGAACACCTCGATAAATTAAATATGTAGACATCGGGACAAAAATCTTCGGATTCTCCTAACACTCTGACACGGTCGCGTGGCTCCACAAACCGGAATCGATTACCATACCTAATGAAAACGCGAACCAATAAAGTGAGGTGTGCTCACAAACGTTTGCTGTCCCCACACCCGCTGAGAACTTAATAGAAGAGAAAAATGAAATAAAAAGTGTAAAAAAGAGGTTATAAAAGTGGGATTGCATTGTGAGGGTTAAATAATTGTTAGGAGACAGTTGTTGATTTTAAAAATAGAACACCACTGTTTTTTTTATATTAAATAATATAAAAATAAAGTGTTAATATTTTCTTTTACTTTACATAACTTGACCTGGACTTTGGGGTCCCGGGTTTTTGGAAGGCGTATGAGGGGCCGAAGCCAACTCGCAGAGGCCCTTTAATTAACTTTGGATGAAATAAGACACTAACTGTAGATAAAATTATTATTGTATTTTTATTACTGTATGTTAAATAGAATTAATAATAAAATTATTATTGTATGTTAAATAGTTATGCTAAGATTTTAATAAAATAATAAAGCATTAAATTCATACACCCCAAAAATAATACTATTTCTTCATTTTTCTATCCTGCGTTCAACCGTTGACGTGCTGCTAAAAGGACCGCTTTTACGACATTTTTTCTGAGTAGTGTAATAAAAACCGAAAAACAAGCGGTGACGTCACTTGCAATGAATTTAAGGATAACATCATTCTATTGCTTCTCACTATTGGACATCGAAATGATTAACTTCAGTGAGATAGTTTCATTCATTTGTCGTTAACGTAAAAAAGAACAAATTCAAAAATATTTTAAAAATGGAATCACCATTTTATATAACCGGTGGGGTGAATACCTTGTAATACTTATACATATAATTATTGCAAAGAGATATACATAGTTTAGTTCCTTTTGGTTTGTAAGAGATAGTCTCTGGCTTGTCCCAAAAAATGTATTTATTCTTCTTGAATTATTTATTGATCCGATTACAAACATTCTTTCACTGATAGAAAGCTACACTACTGCCTAGTGTCATAAGATATGTTTTATGGTAGGTACCTAAACGTGACTTAAATACGGAAGAAGTTGCGAGCAGAAGACAGTATATCATAAAAGTAGGGTAAGGTACCTTGAAAATATAAAAAAATATATATATATAAAAATATACCATCACTCCTGTATTCCCCAAAGGGTTAGGCAGAGGTGTACCAATGTACACCCACAGTTCGCCGGTATATTTAGGTCCCATGTAATAGGAGGCGAGCCTATTGCCATTAACCGGGCACAAATCCAAACTCCGAGCTGCTACTGAGAATTTCATAGAAAAACCCAATAACACTTTTTGCTCGACCTGGAAATCGAACCCAGGACCTCTAGCGTAGCAGTCGTGCTTAGGATCACTAGGCTAACGAGGCAGTTCATTGAAAATATAAAATGTTTTCAATAGAACTACAGGTTGTTCTCAATTTGATACAATGTAACAAGTCGTGTAAACTTTGTCAGAAAGTTTTAGTTTCACCTAAGTCTGCTCTATTTTTTCTCCATCCTCTATCTTGTTTTTTTTTGGCGTGTAGGTACGTAATATAATAAATTTGCTAACAAAAAAGGCGAGATAAATCACGTTTACAAATAAAAAAGGCAAATCTATGTGACAGCGAATATTAATATTTATATATATCATTATTGTAAGACTGAAAATTGCTTGTTTGGTATCTAAAAGGGATAAATTCGACACTTTTTATTCAATTTTGTTTACGGAACTGTGGGAAGTTAGAACCAGTTGCTATTCTAATCGAACAAAGCCTCGGTGATTGTAAATGTCGTTGCTGGTTAAGTTGAATCGACGCTGAGGTTGGTTACACGCAAACTGGGCACCTGGACAGGCAGCTGGCGTCCCGCTGTCCGGCGGCAGCTGTCCGGCGTCCGGTGAATACCACAAAGAGATATAAACGGTGCAATACGCTCAGATTGCTTTTAGCTTCCGCACTGCGGTCACAAGTGTCCGCGCATTTGTTATTTATGAAACTAACGAAGGTCGTATATAGTGTGTCTTTTTTTCAATCTTTTAATACTCGGGCAATCCCGTCCGATTGATAAATTATTGATCTGTATACTGTAGACAGTTAAGTTTTATACAAAACCAATACCAACAGAGCCGTCAGCATAGAACGTAAAAAAATACGCAAAAAAAATACAATAATAAAAAGAACACAAAGAAACATAAAATGGCGTAATAAGAGCCATCAGTCGTGTCAAAAACAATTGTTTCTGTTACGTCACGTCCTCCACTCCCCAAAAATCTTTAAGATTACGTCACGACAACGATTATATTTTCTGGAGCACCATTAAACCGAATAACGCCAGCTTACCGCTCCGTGACGTAACATTTAACTATAACATAAGCCGTATTGGCGCGCTGCGGAACCCGCAAAACCGGCAGAATAAAATAATAATTCAACAACCTCCATTAAAACGCGTATATTTAATGTACCTACTTCCTATCCGATGGTGGCGTATTTTTCTCAGTGAACCCTCGCCGCTGGCGCGTCGCCAACACTAGCGGGTCCTTAGGGCACCAGTCCAGCGCCTTGAGATAAAATTTGAAATAGTACTCGTGACGTTCGCATTTTAAAAATATATATAAAATCGGAAATCGAGCATTGATCTACGTATATTCGCCCGTAGTGCCCACCTGGTAGCGTTAATCATTTCATCGTTCGAATATCGAGTCATAAAACCCCCATAAAATCGGATTCGACGGCGTTTTGAAGTATTTTTATCGTGCAGTCAATAGGTTCATCATAAAACGGCAAAATAAACGTCAGACACTATTAATTTGTACGTACGTCTTCCCCTCGAGTCGTTTCGTTTGAAACAAATTCCTTTTTATAGAAAGATCTACGACACTCACCGACTAAGCTGTTTGAGGGATTTAATAATAAAGTCAGCCTTGACATTACCGGCAATCGTAAGAAGATATTTTACTAAACAAGAAAAATACATTATTTACATCACAAAGCAGTCGCGTGTTGTTTACATATTTTCTCGCTTTTGATATTAAGTCCGTTTATTTTCTGTGGAGAAATACTTTATGGAAGTTAATACCGAGTTCGAACCGTGAAAAAGACGGATCACTGTGTGTGTACTCGAACGAATATCAAAGAAAACTTATCTGTTAGTGTGTGAGAGTATATCGAGTTCAGCCGAAGCTGGTGGCCTCAAGCGCTCTTCAGCGGATATTTCAAGTTTTTGAGTGTTATCCGGTTTAGGTTTTCGGAACGAGCTTTTCTTCTACATTTTGTTACGTATATCAAGATTCAGTTTGCGTTACCGGGAATCGAGAATAAGAAAAGTAATCGTACAGTAACCCTGATTGCGTAAACATTGGTTATAAAATATACACCGCAAATATGGAACAGAGAAAAACATAAATAACGAATATAAATTTAATTTATTCTAACCAAAACAGGAATGTCTTTAGTATGATATAAAAAATTCACGAGAGAATAACCCAAAAACCGAGTAGAGGAAAAATCAAAGCGTTTTCCTTGAAAAAAAAGTAAGAACGTAACACGCGGTAGAAACATCCTGAAAACTATCTCGTAGGAGTTTTAAACTCCAGTAGGTATTGTAGTGTAACTTGCAGTTCTGGGAAGCGACGTGTCGCTAGCTATGAATTTTTAAAGTCCCCACACGATCCCGAACATGAATTTAATACCACGTGGTGTGGTGCCGAAAATGGGGTACCATACTGAACCTCTGTGCCAGAATATTCAGCTCGAGTCGATGCTGCAAATGGTTAAGATAAATATAATAAAATCTTCATCATCATCATCATATCAGCCTCAGGACGTCCACTGCTGTTCATAGGCCACCCCATAGATTTAAAAACGGACCGGTTGTTTCGCCAAATAAAAACTTTATGTGACCAAAAACATACAGAGTTTAAAAAACGTTTATAAATAAAATACAAAAAAAAAAAACAACAAAATAAACATAAGGGCAATACTTGTAGCCTTATACATACCTATGTTTTGTTAACTTTTGCCCTTTTCAAAAGCTCCTTCTGCAAGATGCTTAGACATGATTTAGTGTACAGGGAGAAAAGGGCCGTTCAATAAAGAAAAATGCTACTCTGTTGACCTTGGCTTGCTTAAAACTGTATATGGGTCAAAAGTCAAAGAAATACGTAGCAATCCTTTGTCTTTTCTATTGGCCATATTACTTATTCCTGACCTACATACACAGTGCAATTAATTTAACCGGGAAACTCGTAAATAGGTCATTGTACTATTATTAAAAAAAATCAGCTGATCCATAAATTTAAATGTGTTGATGATTTTTTTTCCATGATATCCGCGTGGCTAGAAATAGTGGTAATGTGACTTCAAATACAAGTTTTCAATTAATTTAACTACACGCTGTAAATAGGTCAGGATTATAACGGACAATAGAACAAAGGATTCTTACGTTGCTCGATAACTTTTGACCCCAGCTTTTATCAAACCAAGGTCATCTTTCTTTATTGACCTGCCCGTATTTCTTCACCATACATTTTATAAATAAAATGGGATTGAAATCCTTGTCTACCTATGTATTTACCTAGTAACAGGTTGCCAAAATATCGACGTTGGAGTTCCCCTAACATCGATAATCCGGATGACCTTGAGAGCTCCTCCACTTTTGTTAAACGTCCTGGGTGGGGTGGCAACCCTCCCACAATAAATAAACCGAATGTTACATCAGGAAAATTATTAAAAATATTATTCAACTTCAGATAATATATTGTATTCGTAATGATTGTCATAAATAATTCGTCCCTATTTTAAGTAAATTAAATTTTAATTCGTTTCAATTAAACAGCTTTTGCTGAAATTAACTTCGGAACAACAGTTTTACTGTTTTTTAAGAGGTTTTTCCCTTTTAACATACGCTTATTGTTTTGGCTTTCGGTAAATTAATACGGTTTTACGGTTGCCGAACTTCACTGAAGACGAGAATGGCCATTCCTGAGTTTATTTTAAAAGGTGTGTATAATATTAGATACAAAACAAAGGGCTAAATTGTTGGATAACAGAATAAGATTCAGTCATGATATGAATATGAAAGTAATCGCTGTAATGTTTTTTGGTTGTTATAATACAAGCTACTTTGCTTTGCTATTTTATTTTTTGTCGCCATTAATATTTCATTTTATAACAGTACTAGTTAAAATCCCCGCAACTTCACCCGCATTCAATTAGGTACGTCTTTGATTATTGCTCCGCTCCCGTTAGTCGTAGCGTGATAATCCTACGATAAACCTTCCTCTTGAATCACTTTATCTATTGATGAAAACCGCACTATCTAAGAGTACAAACAGCGGGATTTTTCTGTGTTTAAACACTTCAACACACTACACTTTCTATATTTCACAGCCACACACCCCACACACACCCTCTCACCCTTACACACGTACACCCACACTACCTACACTCCACACACCACAACCTACTCTAAATTCAAAATAAATGTCGTTCGTCTTCGTCCGAATAGAACGAACCTAGTATGATATCCATCCAGACGGTCTAAGGACCCTTCGGCGGTTGAGAAATTTGAATTTCCCGATACATCTATTTTATTGATAGAATTTTCGTTTGCTTGCTGGCCGGAGGCTAGATTTATTCTAATATCGGCCGATACCTGAAATATTTCAGATAGATAGCAAGTCTGTCTGATAAGAATAACTCAAATATTTTAGACACACTTCACTTTTTGGCTAGTGGTTTAAATCAAAGCGGTGTTTTGCATCCTCTTCAAATTCAAAGAAGAAAAATCAATCATTTGTTTCAATTAAACCATTAAAAGGCACTTCAGTACCGCAATTACCTACATGAGAAAAGATTAATAATATTAAATCTAGTTGCCTATTGCAAAAGCTAGTTTCGTATGGAGAAGAATGGGCAAAGAAACTCCTTACATAGAGGTGACTTCGCTAATGATTTTTAGACACGAATCAACAACAGAATTAATAGGTGTATTTTTTATTATACGCAAAGGCGTATTCTGAAATACTGTCAAACATGACCAACTAAAATAATGGTTTTTAATGTGTCGTAATTTTCATTTTTTTAATTTTAATTTCCAAAACCAACCTTCAGAAAGATGAGCTTCTGAAACTGTACGTTATATTAAATACCAGTACTGAGTGCATTCAAAAGCTCTCAGTTAATATCACCCACTAAATACTACAAACTTTTATTGTAGTACCTAGTGCAAATTTACATTGTGAACAATGTTCGAGCTCAAATATGGGAGTATCGTGTCTATTGACTCAGCGAACTGTTTCACACAACGAATTATCACGTTTAAATGGTCCTCTAAAATACATTTTCATGAATATAACTGTAAATTAAAATGTTCATAGTTCAAATGTTTTATGTGAATAAAATTGATTTGTAGCAATCTGTGTATAGCCGTCGTATTTTTGTTTTCGTCATGCCTTCCACCAGGTCGTCATTGCTGGAAATAGGCCTCCCCTATAAAAAAAACATAACAAATAAATACCAAAATAAGACGTCTCCCGAAGTAAGACGGTGGTTGCAGGCCGTTTCTAACCGGTCCTTTTGGAAACCAATCTATATTCATTACTCATAATTTTATTTTAATACTTGTAACGACAATCCTACATCAGTGTATGTCCCTATGAAGCTACTGATAGGTCTAAATTGTATTAGAAACGTCATATTTTTTGTTGTTTCGCACATGAAAACAACATTCTAATTTACAAAAAAATCTTTCATGCAAACCTTGTCCTGACAATTACGAACATGACAAAAAAATCGGTCGAGCCGTCATACATGGGACAACAAATTTTGATTGAATAAAAATACAATTCACAGTAACTTATCAACAACACACCATCACGCCTGTATTCCCTAAAGGGTTAGGCAGAGGACTACCAAGGACACCCACAGTTCCAGGTATTTTTAGGTCCCATGAAATAGGGTGCGAGCCTATTGCCATTAACCAGGCACATAGCCTATCTCCGAGCTACTACTGGGAATTTCATAGAAAAACCCAATAACACATTTAGCTCGACCTGGGAGTCCAACCCAAGACCTCTAGCGTAGCAGTCGTGCTTAGATCCACTAGGCTAACTTGTCAAATTTGTCTTCATTATAAAGTTACTCGAGAATAATACATACAAGCATAGGCAAGTAAACTACCACATGAGAGTATATGCGTGGCTTTTAGTTAAAAAAGCTCTTTGAACTAGCGCAAAGTAATATAGTGTCGCTTAGCGCGCGTTACAGCAGGTATCTACCGCAGCTGCGGTACTTGCAATCACTAAAGTACTAGCAATATAACACACGTTGCAACTTTTGTGAACATATACCTACAGGCGGCATTTTAATTCAGTTCACATATTTCAGGGAGTGAAAACACTTATGAAAACGGTCAGTTTTTACAGATAGAAGCTTGTATTCCCCGAAGGGTTAGGCAGAGGTGTACCAGTGTACACCCACAGTTAAGTGATCTGTTTATTAAATGAAGAAAATAAACGATGAATTATTTCATCTAAGACTAACAAATTCAAATGAAAAGTATTTTTGAAATTTATTTTACGGTAGTAAACTTCAAGCAGTACTTTCATTTGTATGCTCTCGTGTAGGTTGTCGGCAGCGAGCCTATTGCCATTAACCTGGTACAAAATTATAACTCCAAGCTGCTACTGAGAATTTCATAGAAAAACCCAAAAACACTTAGCTCCACTTAGAAATCGAACCCAAGACCTCTAGCGTAGCATTCGCGCTTAGAACCACTAAGCTAACGAGGCAGCAATTAATTAATTTTCCAGAAATGTAAGAGCCTTTTAAATATTTCAAACCATCTTAAACTTGAGATTATTAAGTACAATAACAAAATATACTGTATCAATCTACAAAGGAGATAGAAAGCGTTGTTTAAAATTGAAAGACGAGAAGTGGTTTCATTCGTCTGTGGGGATTATACTAAGACCTTCGTTCATCATGCTTGCGTAATCATTTTGTGTACAGGTAACATTTTATAAGTACGTAATAAACAAGATTCGATCTTTATTTTCCAGTTGTCTTTTTGTTGGTTTTTTGACTACCCCGTTGGTCTCGTGGTCGCAAGTGCGACTGCTGTGCAAGGGGTCCCGGGTTCGATTCCCAGGTCGAGCAAAAAGTGTTATTGGGTTTTTCTATGAAATTCGCAGTAGCAGCTCGGAGTTTGGATTTGTGCCCGGTTAATGGCAATAGGCTCGCCCCCTATTACATGGGACCTAAATATACCGGCGAACTGTGGGTGTACATTGGTACACCTCTGCCTAACCCTTCGGGGAATACAGGCGTGATGGTTGTCTTTTTGAACGAACAAGCTTTATTCTTTGAACATAAAATCTCATTATAATTAAGGTTGTGTTTTTTAATGTTTTATCAGGGTTTCGGACAAATCAGGGTAAGAATACGGTTAACTAACAATATGCCCCGTGGTGTCACCCGCGTTTCGTTACGTTTTGTTACTGCTCCGCTCCTTATGGTCGTAGCGTAATATTCCATACATAGAAATCTTCCTCTTGAATTTAAGTATCCGTTAATGAAAACCGCATTAAAATCCCTTGCGAAGTTTAAAAGATCTAAGCATTTAGAGGGACAGAGCGGGAAGGGAATTTGTTTTATACCATCCATCACGCCTGTATTCCCCGAAGGGTTTAGGCAGAGGCGTACCAATGTACACCCACAGTTCGCCGGTATATTTAGGTCCCATGTAATAGGGGGCGAGCCTACTGCCATTTACCATTTACATTTGTTTTATACCATGTAGAAAATCATCAATCCCTTTTAATATACCTAAAGGCGGAGTAAAGTTTGCTCCAGTATATTAAGTTCGGCACCATACATTTTTGGAGGTTTAACCCTGCAGTGGTCGCGTCTTAAAAAGTCACGTGAGTGGTCGCGCGGCTACATATGTAGCCCAATTTGTTTTGTCGTTTTTTAAATGAAATTCAATTGTATTATTATTTTCTTATTAAAATATGACAAATTAACTCTTCCTAAATAAAATTAAAACAAAAAACAAACATAAATCTTCAAAGGTCTTGTTTAAATCAGCTATGAAAAAGAAAGCACGTAAAAAGCCACGTCAGTTTAAACAACCATGGGCTACACATGTACCCCGCGCGACCACTACTGGGTTAAGATACGCATACTTTACTCCGGGTTTAAGAATGCAACCGGTCGGTGGACGAACAACGACGTCGTGATTTATGTAGGTGTAAATATAAAACGACCTTATCGCGTTTATCTTTGAAACTGCTAGTACGATTCGGAAAAGCCTTTCGCCAATAGAAAGCTATGCTATATGAGTGCTAATAATTTATATCAAAAAAATTGTGAGTGAATTCATGCGGACGAAATCGCCAGCAGAAACTAGTATTTTATAACAACGAGGAACGTGTTGTAAAAAATTCCATTATCTGGACAATATTCGTCATTATAACACAAAAGTTTATCACTATGCTATTTCCTAGATACATTGTCATACCTATAAGTCAAGGGAAAAAATCCCCATTTTTCGTAATAATTGGCGTCGCCAGCTCTCAGCCTTGCCATAGAAAAGACATGACGGCATTTGGCGCCTATCCATATTGTGATTTTTATGTCAACCTAACAAATAAGTATTGATTTTTTTGCCCTGGATTGTTTTGAGGACCTGACAAGTACGATTTTTTGTGAAAATTGTGGTCCTATATCACTGGGCTTGCCTTACGGGGAAATGTAGCTTTTTATATGATGAATGAAATAACTCATTAGGCAACTAAACTGACGGCCCATCTGATACTAAGTAAAGAGTCTATAGAAGATTTACTTAACTATAATGACGAATACGAGGGGAGATCAAAAAGTAATGAGAATCGGTTACTTCAGATCCGCATAAAAACGCAAAAAAAGTTTTTTTTGCTTGCTTATGTACTCACTACTTCAGCCTAAAAAAATCATATACATATATCACGATTTCCGGGAGTTATATTCATTTGAATACGAACTGTCGAAGAGATAACACCAACTTGGAGAAAAACGACATTAGAGCAGTCATCAAGTACCTCTGTTTGAAAAAAAAATCGACTATAGACATACACAGCGACTTAGTGGGAAAATTGGGGGACTCTGCTCTTCCATATTCTACAGTTGCACGCTGGACCAAGGAATTTAAACTTGGCAGAGCATCCACTGAAGATGAACATCGCGAAGGACGCCCATCCACGTCCCTCACTGAAGACAACGTGAAAAAAGTCGAAGATGTTATGTTGCCAGATCGAAGAGTGACCATCAGGCATGTAGCTGAGGTCACAAGGATCTCATATGGTAGCATTCAAAAAATCCTTGCGAACGAGTTGTATATGAAAAAGGTCTCTGCGCGTTGGGTACCCAGGATGTTAACCGACGAGCAAAAGCACCGGTTCACAAAGCCGCAGTTGCGATGGCTGCTATTCAAGAAACGGGATTCGAACTACTCGAACACCCTCCCTATTCGCTAGATCTGGCTCCTAGTGACTTCTACCTCTTTCCTCGGCTCAAGGAACACCTCCGAGGCAAGAAATTTGAAGACGATAGCGAAGTGATGGTCACTTTTGAGGCGTTTTGGGAGGGTCAAGAAAAATATTTTTTTCAAAGGGAATCCTGGGTTTAGAAAAAAGATGGAATAAATGTATTGATTTGTAAGGAGACTATGTAGAAGAATAAATTATTATTTTAACTTTAATTACCGCGTTTTATCTTCATTATCATTACTTTTTGATCCGCCCTCGTACATACCAAAACTCATGCCTTTATCCCATGGGGGTAGGCAGAAACCATAGAACGCCACCTGCTACGATTCTTACATACTCCTTTTGCCTCGTTCACGTTCATACATCATTCAAATAAAAATGTGGTGAATCCATCGATTATGATTTTATTAATTAATTTATGTTTTTAAAGGACCTCGAAAATGTAGAATATTACAAACATTGATTTAAGAAGATTATTGTACTTATATCAATGGGAATGACCGCGTTTATTAACCACATAAGGTTAACTAGGTACTCAGATTTAGTTTTAAACTCAAAACACTATATTTAAACGTAGTATAGCATCGACTAGCATTCAGTGAACAACATACCTTACTCATCTCATCAACTCGCTTGGAAATGGAACTGTTTTTTGAATTGAAAAAACCAATCTCATTTTTTCCATCGAGGGAATTCAGAACCAATACTATTAGGGTAGGTTCGTATTACCCATTACTGGGTTGTGGAGGTCTGATAGGCAGTCGCTCCATGTAAAATACTGATATTCAGCTGCATCCGGTTCGACTGGAAGCCGACCCCAACATAGTTGGGAAAAGGCTAGGCAGATGATGATGACTATTAGGGTAGGTTGATGAAAATCATCTGTTATATTACCTAGTCCTTCATTACTTTTGCTCAAATAAAAAGCACACGTGTTACGTTATTGACAAGATGTATTTTTGTTTGTTCACATCAGCCGCTAGGGACAGCTTAACTCAGTATCTTTGGGTAAGGGTCTAGTCAAGTCGTGAATGGAGAAGAATTACTTAGACAAGTATTGCGTAGACTTTTATCTTTGTTTGTTTACTTTGTTTAATTGGACAGGCAATAGACACTTTTATAATTGCTACAAAGCGACTGTCGTATCACATACATACATAAACTCACGCTTTTCCCGTGGGGGTAGGCTTGAACCACAGAACGCCACCTGCTGCGATCCATACATACTCCTTTTGCCTCGTACATGTTCATACATCTGGTCATACATGCACGCCGGTTAATCGTATCACAGTGTATTTATATTTATTCAGCCTTGTAGTTCAAGTTCATTTTTTACCATGCCTATAGTGTCCCACAGCTGGGGAAAGGCGTCGCTCGAGGCCAAGTATTCTTTTCTTGCCCCACATCGAACGCGCCCTCTCGGTGCGCATTTAAGTCAAGTCGCCACCTTTTCTGCCTCATTATTTGTCGTAATTTTTTATCTGAAATTATGAAGAATTTTCATAAAATTATTTTGAATAAAACATTATTTTATAAAAAGAAAATACCTTTCCGTCAGAACCGATAATCCAAATTCGAGGTAAAATATCCAGTTTTAAAAAGACCTTTATATAAATACCCGGTAGGTAAACAACTAAACATACAATAAAACGATCAATTTTATTCAAAGTAAAGGTCAGTAAGTTTCTAAGAAATAGACGTATATTTTATACATTTTGTACTACCTGTGGGATTCATGTCGCATATTTTATTTGAGCCCCATTACAATTCCCTGATGTCAAAACTTGATCGTAACAAGGGCAGAAGATGTTATACTATCTTGTTTTAGACTCGTGTCGTCACGAGTTTTATATACTCGTGTCGTTTTAAGTAAATTAGAGTCTCAGTATGTTTAAGTCAAGGTTTGTTTTGAGTTCACAGGCCAGAGCTGAATGCACAGTCGCTTGTCCAATATACATCAAGCTATAAGATTTCTATAACTGGACTTGATCCAATAGGAGCCCACATTCTCTCATTCAATTAATGGAAAAATATAAAATATATACCTTACTATGTAGCAGTTCAATGGTCATTTAAAATTTAAGTATAGTATAGATTTTAAATAAACGTGCAAAAACGATCTTCGAAAAATAAGAGAAAGCTTGACGTTCTTCTTTTACTTAACTGTTTTACCAATACTTTTATTATGTACGCATTATGATTCAGAAGTTTTTGGGGAAAATCCAAGGTACTTACGAGTATGTGAGCATATTTGTGTACAAAATAAACTTTAAAGTTCAGTTTATTCATGCGCGAACCCCAAATATCCTATCGAGTTTAATTGCAATGCGTTAAAAGTATAATAACACGAAATAATTATGGAAATATAATTCCATTAAACTTATAATTGTCACCCATGAGGCTTCGATATCGAAACGTCGGATTTCAATAATGAATCATTAACTTTTGATATTTATTCTCACAAATGATGACTGATATCTCATTTTCCATTCACATTTAAATATAACGTACAGTTCAACAATCTATTTGGTACACAGGCAGCTTACTTGCAATTACTTAATTTAATCAATGTTGTGAGTGTGCTAAGCAGTCAATTCTTAAACATCACTCTCTTAATCGCGTCATAAGCTTAAAAGTTATTACGCATACCGTAAATACTGATATTGTGACTAATAGTGTGTGTAGTAGAAAAACAAATATTTTTGCCTGAATACCAAACATTTTCAGAGACAGCACTGTTAACAAATTGACTGTGGGTACTAATGCATGCGCCCATAAGCACAAAGTTGCAAAATTACATGGCGTGCTAACATAAACAGTGATTTTTAATGCCAAAAATAAAAGTCGTTTCCTAGCAATAATGTTTGCCTAATGTTACTTAGCGGGGCAGTAGTTAACAGCTATGTAATATGTTTTTTGTTACACCCCGTATTTGTGTACAAAATAACTGCCCCGTTGGTGTCGTGATGGCAAGCAGGACTGTTGAGCGTGGGGTGCAATTCCCAGGTCGGGCAGAAAATGTTATTGGGTTTTTCCACTACGAATTACTCAGTAACAGCCTCGAGTTTGGAAGTTGGTAGTGTGAAATTCCCGTGTTTAGGAAAGCACGTAAAGTTAATGGTCCTGCGCCTGATCTGTCCCCGATTGTGTCGGATGACCGTCCCATCGGACTATAAGAATTGTGGTGCACTTTCTGTGGACTTTAGTAGTAGCCGGAATCGGTCGAATTCGGTCTAGAGAATACATGTGTACAAACCGAACATAAGAACAGCAACACGACCCTTGTACGCTCTAAGTTATCAAACCGTCAGTTCACCTCATCAAACTACATTTAAACTCACCGTTAATCACCGGAGATTCTTGTTAACTTAACTAACTTCCGTTTAATCAATTGCCTCACGGAGTTTCAGGTGTAAAATCAGGTATGTTTAAAAGTTAGGAACCTTATTGGGGCAAGCTGCGAAGTGTGAACGCCGAACAAGGTGTACGTAATTTGGGGTGTGACTTTTGCCCGGGGCTTTGTGATACAAAATATGTCATAACGGGTGTGAACAGACACTTAACGGAGCTGTTCTTCCTATTGCGATCATTGTTTTGTTACCTTCTGGTTCTGGTAATATTGAAAGTCAAGAAAAAAAAAAAAAAAAAAACGTTTTGCGAAGACAAGTTTTAAACGTTGTAACTAAACTTAAAATATTTATTTTATCTTATGATATACTATCACGCCTGTATCCACCGAAGGGTTAGGCAGAGGTTTATTCATGTACACCCATACAGTTCGCTGGTATATTAAGGTTCCATGTAATAGGGGGCGAGCCTATCACCATTAACCGGGCACAAATCCTAACGTCGAGCTGCTACTGAAAACTTCATAGAAAAACCAAATAACACTTTGCTCGCCCTGGGAATCGAACCCAAGACCTAAAGCGTAGCAGTAACGAGGCAGAAAGTGATTTTTAACACCAAAGATAAAAGTTGCAATCTTATTTGCTACACTTAGTTTGACAGGCAGTACCTATGCATCTTCTTACACCCAATAATTGCCGATTGCCTCGTTGGTCTCATGGTCGCAAGCGCGACTGCTGAGCAAGACGTCCCGGGTTCGATTCCCAGGTCGGGCAAAAAGTGTTATTGGGTTTTTCATTAGGAATTTCTCAGTAGCAGCCCGGAGTTTGGAAGTTGGTGGTGTGACACCCCCGTACCACGGAAAGCACGTAAAGCCGTTGGTCCTGCGCCTGATCTCTCTCGGGTCGTGTCGGATTTCCGTCCCATCGGGCTATGAGAGTTAGGCAAGAGGGACTGCACCTGTGTTTGCGCACATACTTGTGCACTATAATATCTCCTACGTACGTGGCTAGTCTGCATGAAGATTAGCCGCTGTGGCCGGAATCGGTCTGCAGACATTTATATACAATTGCCGACTAAAAAGTAAAGACTATGTTGCATAATATAAGATTGTTATTTAAATACAAGACCGCAAAGGTTTATATCGCTTAATTTAATTTCTCCATAGAATTGCAAAGAAGCCTTACTAATGACAGATTAGTTAGAAGATCGATGCCTTGCGTTGTACATGCAAACTTGTTCCAGTATATTTGTATAGCAACTATTACTGGTATCAGGTTAAGGTTATCTAATGACCGTGTAGTCAAAGATCAGGCGGTAACATGTACGGCTTTTGTTAGTTAGGTATATTACTTTTCTATTAGCATTCATACTTCGACGTATTGATTTAGTTTGGTATTGAATTCTCAGTAGCAGCTCGGAGTTTGGATTTGTGCCCGGTTAATGGCAATAGGCTCGCCCCCGGACCTAAATATACCGGCGAACTGTGGGTGTACATTGGTACACCTCTGCTTAACCCTTCGGGGAATACAGACATGATGATGGTATTGATTTGGTTATAGTTCTGTCAATATTCTACCATTTTTTAAAGTAGCTGTATATTTTCATTGCAGTATTTAATGCTAATTAATTTTATTTATGTTGTAAGCATAAGTTTTGGAGATAGATTGAGCTATTTTTGTTGGATAGCAATGTAATACATTTGGCATATTTAATTACTTTGACAGAAACGTTTCATTCCAAAGATTTTAACCATAAATACACTACACACACATACACACTATCTTATACCCCAACTTCTAACTTTAGCTTTAGCTTACAAACATAGACTAGTTTTTTATAATTAGAACACTAAATCAGTCACAATAAAGTCCTAAATAAAAAAAAATGAATCGAAGGTTTTATAATTGAACTAAAGTTAGACCTTCGCTTTGTAATAAGATACTTCGGTTTATGTTTTAATCATTGTTTCTGTATCTTTGACGCGGGAAACCCTAATTTATCTTACTTCGTTATTTTACTCGATTTTAATTAAATTGAAAGAGACGGCGTCTTGTAAGCGTTGGGTGTGATTTTTGCCTACAACAATTAAATCAGAGTTCTTAATTAATAGGCTTTGTGCGAAAACGATGTATCTATTACTAAACGATGTAAAAAAATCTTGAAATCAATTCGAATGGCCGACGTCTAAAAGGGTGTTTTTTTTTTTGAGTTTTAGTTTCTTTATTATTTTACGGCAAGACATAAATAATATCTTAATAATTATATATAAATCTCGTGTCACAATGTTTGTCCTCAATGGACTCCTAAACCACTTAACCGATTATAATAAAATTCGCACACCATGTGCAGTTCGATCCAACTTGAGAGATAGGATAGTTGAGAGGGTAGGGTAGGGGTAGGGTAGGGTAGGGGTAGGATACCACGCGAACGAAGTCGTGGCGGGTCAGCTAGTATAAATATAAATGAAACCTACTTAATATAATTTTAAAAGTTGTAATATTCTTAATGATTTATTTGCATACCTTAATGTGTATCAAATATGTTTCGAATTAGCATGTACGGTACCTTAGTGCTTTGTAACAAAATACAAAGAATACTAGCAATACTAAACCTTAAAGACTGATAGTATAGCAAGCGACGAGTCTACGACAATACGTACTTAATGACTAGTTGTCACATACATACCATGAAGCCTGTATTCCTCGAAGGGTTGGGCAGAGGTGTACCAATGCACACCTGTACTCCGCCGGTATGTTTAGGTCCCATGTAATAGAGGGCGAGCCTATTGCCACTGGCCGGGCACTAATCCAAACTCCAAGCTGCTACTGAGAATTTCATAGAAAAAACCCAATAACACTTCGCTCAACCTGTGAATCGAATCCAAGACGAGGCAGTTATTTATCAAGTACCTAGTATTGAAGGAGGCTTTCTAGCTTGCCACCTTCAAACATAACTATAGGTTCCCTAATTCTAGTTAGTTATGAAAACGTAACCTTCCTTCTGGGGCATATAGTAAAAGCGCTTGGAATAACAATACCCAAGGGGGACTAGGCAATAGAATCTCTTAACATGTACCTACCCCTAAAACCCGATGTACTAAGGTACAAGCCGAAAATCTACCAACTACTGGCCAGAATTAAAACATGAAAAGGATTCTACAAATAAAAATTATTTGAATAGAATAGTCTTACTTTTAATCATTGAACCATTTAATATTTGAACCGCCTTGTAAGTCTAGTGGTTGGTCCTAAGCACGATTGCCGAAGTCTTGGGTTCGATTCCAGTTGCGGACACCAGCCCGTTATACCAATACTAATAATATATTTTCTTTAATTATAATAGATTTACATTTTTAAATATTTCGGGTTCGATTCCCGGGTCGAGCAAAAAGTGTTATTGGGGTTTTTATGAAATTCTCAGTAGCAGCTCGGATTTAGGAATTGTGCCCGGTTAATGGCAATAGGCTCGCTCCCTATTACATGTGACTTAAACATCCCGGGGAACTGTGAGTGTAGATTAGTACACCTCTGCCTAACCCTTCGGGGAATACAGGGAAATGTTTAAATTATGTTATTTAAACACAACAAGCCTTGTTAAGTTTTATTGATTTTATTCAAGTCGGGTTCCGCGTAAGGTATTCGACAAAGAGGTCGCGATGTCCGTTTAATTGCCACTATTACCAATAATTGCCTTAAGTTGAAGACATCGTATTTGCGACGCGGAATTAAATAATAGCTTGCTAGACGAGACTGTGCTGTCGCGACAAGATGCGACACAGTATGATTTATATTATAAGCTTGCGTGTTTTTGTCACTCTTTGCAAAATGGCTACCTATTGTGTTTATTTATCTGGTGCTAGGTATATCTAGAATGTCATTTTTAAGTTGGTGGCAATAAATGGTGTCGGGATTAAGGATGTTAGGTTCATCAAGATAGGGCTTTAAATAGGGTACGTTAAAGTATTTTTTATAATGACATAAGATGAAAAAGGTGAAGGGTATTTCGAGGCCGTTCCTTGGTGGACCTACTTAATCGGATATTAATAAGCGACAACCAACAATAGATAAAAGTAATCACATTAGAGCTATCGAATAAATTTTGACATAATTTCTGTTATTTCACCTAAATACATACATAAACTCACGTCATTTTCCCATTGGGGTTGGGCAGAAAACACAGAACGCCACCTGCTATGATCCTTACTTACTCCTTTCGCCTCGTCCACGGTCATACATCTGGTCATACAAGCATGCAAGTTACTAGTACTGCGTACCCGTACTTTCTGAAGAACGTTAAACTAGAACGTTGCGGACTAAAAGAGGAGGTAGTGACAAAGGTTAAAAAGAGTATGCTTTGATGGTTCTTTCTGTTTCTTGACATTGTTAAAGTCATGACCAATAAAAGACCCTCGCCATTTAATTCCCCGTCTCCTCCAATTTGTCGTCCCTATACGTGATACAAAGAGTAAGTTTGAATCGGGTCGCCGAGATCGAAGCCGGGATATCGCGACTTCGCTTTCAATATCGATGCATTCAGAAGTCAAAGTTTCCAACAATAAAGTACCAAGTTTGGATTGAACTCGCTTGGCGTTCACCTGCAGTTGCACGGAATGCAAATTAACTTAAGCGGATATCGCATTTTATTCTAGCGAAGCATGATCTTTAATTAAATTTTAAGGGGCTGTTTCACCACTTCTAAATACACAATTTTCACTAAGGGGTCAGTTTTACTAACTTGCTTGCATAACTAGACCGTGACATGATGAAAAAGCAGTTCAACATTATGACAATCTAAAATATGAGAACCGTACCTATCTAGATAGGAAACGATCAAAAAAGACTTTTATTTTTAGTGAACCGCATTGTACAGAAAAAACTAGGTCATTCAAAGCTTGATGCATATAGTCATCTCTTGCTGCATATGTCAAAAGTGTTACATAATCAATCAAACGGGCGGGCGATGAATTAGTGTGCAAGTCGATCATCGCTAATATCAGTGGGTCGGCGTACGATCCACCATGTGCATTATCAGCAGTCGATTCACTGGGCTTCGCTCCA
Source organism: Caradrina clavipalpis (assembly GCA_932526535.1). Lineage (NCBI taxonomy): Eukaryota > Metazoa > Arthropoda > Insecta > Lepidoptera > Noctuidae > Caradrina > Caradrina clavipalpis. Next base: position 23,105,655 of record OW052087.1, read on the forward strand.
CAAATCGATTTGGTTCACCCCACTAGGGCTGGCTGACGGCTATGACTGATGCTAGATAGACCTACGATATTTGCAGTGCAATCATTCTGAAATGTTCGCAGCTTTCACCATTCGATAGCATGAATATTTATCTGTTGCAGAAAGGGTTGGTTCGGTACGGCTTTCGGTAATAAAAAGCCGGTAGTGCAAGTCGAAGTTAGCGTGATTAATGTGGCCTACCATCAGGCGACGGAAAACTCGCTTTTTAGTATCCTATTTTTGCGAAGTACGGAATAGTAAAAATGTGTCTAGATTTTTCATCGGAAAATCGACTGCACTGCACTTTGGAATAATGTTTTTCTATTTTAAGTTTGGTGTTACTGGAATATTTAAATAATCAAATTTAATCTGGTACTAAGAAGAGTGTAATTGCAACAGCAACTAAAGCTTAACTTTAAAAGTCGTAACAACGCTGATTAAAAATAAACACACCTTCTATATACAACTAGCGGCATTAACAGATAGCTATACTAGCAGAGGATTTAACATAAAATTCTCGGATCGTTATTTCTAATATAGCTTCTACGTTTGCACAACAACCAGCTTATGAATATTAGGCCAGGAGAAGGCAACTTGTACTTTAATAAGTCAGAAAGCCTTGCATCGTATCCCAGAAAACACGTAACGAAATTGAGGGAACACGTCTTTAGGATTGCGCTCTCTTTGGAAGGTCACGTCAAACATTTTAGCGTATTGGATCTTTGTATTCATCGGGGGAGATATGAGATTGAAGATGAAAAGATTTTTAAAAGTATAATACAAATGAAAATCTACCTTTTAGCTAACAATCTCCATTGTTTCTTTGTTCGTACTGTTTTTGAAATAGAATGGAATGTTTATTTGCAAGAAACGTAGCTGAAATACAATGTTCATAGTGTTACATATTTCGTCGTTATGCAAAATCTATTTACAATTTTACATGTATTTTATTGCTTTGCCAATGTTACTACCTACCCGCAACATTGGCATTTTTTAAGATAGCGAAACAATATCGATCTTATGTACTACATGATAAAGTATAAACGGCGACCGCCGAAATACTTTCGCACGTCCTATACCTTATGTAATAAAAACGTTCCTTATTGCATTGTGTGCATTTAAGCTATTGTGAGTCTGCCCTAATTTTACATTAGATTGTTCAATTAATTTTTCAATTATCAGACCCATTATTAAATTAGTACCTAAGCACTACCCAAATCCATATGATAACGCACCTAAGTCCTTTATGAAAAACTACCCCTACTTTAGCTAATATTCCTCAAGGTAACATGTTTGGACCACATATTCTCCGAGTGGATCCCCGACAAAGCTTTTCAAGTATATTGTGCGAGATTTAAATTTACGAGCGGCGATGAAATGTTTTTTTATTCAGAAACCGGGAAAACGGCTTTACTGAAGATTTTCAACACGTTGAAGATTGTGGAAGAAAAAAGGAAAAAAACGATACAATATGGTACACGTTAAGAATTTCGCAGTTTTTGGCTAATAGATACAAGATCGTATACATTATATTTACATAGTATATAACAAGTTCCGCTGACTGTTCCTCTGTGCACTTAGATCTTTTAAACTCTGCAACGGATTTGAATACACTTTTCATCAATAGACTGATTCAGGAAGAAGGTTTATGCGTATAGAACACTGCGATCAACGGGTGCGAGCCAGTAATCAAAGAAATAACTGAACGCTGGCACCGTGATTTACAAGTATATAGCAAGTTATTTATAAATAGAACTGCCTCGGTGGCCTAGTGGTCCTAAGCGCGACTGCTACGCTAGAGGTCCTGGGTTCGATTTCCAAGTCGAGCAAAAAGTGTTATTGGGTTTTATAATGAAATTCTCAGTAGCAGCTCGGAGTTTGGATTTGTGCCCGGTTAATGGCAATAGGCTCGCCCATATGCCGGCGATCTGTGGGTGTGCATTGGTACACCTCTGCCTAACCCTTCGGGAAATACAGGCGTGATGGTATATTATAAATAGAAGAAGAGTCTTTGTACCACTATACCTATTCTAGGCACATGAGGCATTTCAGTATTGAGTCTGTGATAATAAAGTATCAGAATTTTTGACAGATTGAAGCTGAAATCAGATTGCTATCGTACCTAAAAGTACAATTGGGTAGATGACACAAATGATGATGATGATAATTCTAAGATACAACTTAACTAAAAAAACTCCTTAATTTACCCCTGAAAACCCGATTCATTCTTAAATAACTATGTTATTAGGTTTTTATTTGCTTTAAAATCAATAAATAGTAAGTGAATTGAAATGTCAAAAAAGTGACGTCATAGTTTAGTTTTGTCAAACAAAATCTATGGGGGAATCGCGTTTTGACAGCTCATAAAAGTATCTCAATTGATTAGTGGTGTCATCTACCCAATTGCCACCCGGTGGGCCGTCGGCTTGTTTGCCATGCAATGACATAAAGTTTTGTGCTATACCGCATTATGCAAGACTATTACCAAAGAAACTCAACAATGAATCAAATGCGGTTGGCGCTTACAAATACATAGCAGTAACAGATACCAACAGATTATTTGTTCATGTTATGTCAAGTGACAAATTACACAGTTCGCGTGAAGGAAGTAGTTTAGAATTTCAAATTCTTGTACTCCTTCCGAACTTCTGATGCAAATATAATTATGCATAAATATAAAAACAAACTTTTCAAATACAAATCTGTCTTCGCTTTGTTGCACATCTACCGCGGTAAATACTGCGTCACGCAATTTTGTATTCCAAAGTCGTGTTTATAGTTAGTTTATGCAAGTTATAACTTTTATTGCAATGTTTTCTACATAATAAATAATATTGTAAAGAGAAACAAAAATTTTTGTTTGTTTGTACCGCATTAACTCCGAAGGCACTGGACCGATTCCAGTAGATAGCTACATTTATCGTCACGCTGCGATACACGGGAGTGGAGCAGTAGCCAAACACGTGACATAACCCGGGTGAAATTATCCACGCGAACGAAGTCAAGCTAAAAGCTGGTTATAAATATAAAAGGACTTATTCACATTCAGCACCTGTAGCCATGTAACAAACGATAAACGCAAACGCTGAGTAGGCTTTAATAGATCTTCAACTTTATGTGCTTGGTTTTAAGTTGAAGATCTAATGAAGATTGCATAGCGTTTTCGTTCGTGCCAGTCGCTAACGCTTAGAAATCTTTAATAGATTTTTAACTTAAGGCTCTGGTGTATAAAGTTTAAAATCTATTGGTACCTACCGAGCGTTTACGATTATCGTTTGCGACTTGGCTAGGGGGGCAGCGCTCTCGTGCGTATCGCTTGTCCGTTCCGTATTGTTGACAGATTGATGTTGTAACGCAGTTTCGTCTGGCGGGGCACTGGCCAATTGAGTTTGGAATTGTTATGGAAAAAAAAACTTTGAGGGTGTAAAATGCATTTACATCTTTTTCTGTTTTATTTTCAAACAGCTACAGTCCTGCTTAGCCTATAAGTAAAGTATGAAAACGCAAGTTGTTTGAGCTCCAGTGTGTCGTCGCTCGGTGTTATACAGCCTATGTTAATCACGGATAGTGTAATATTCCATTTTAATCTAGATCCTAACTCTTTGTTTATCACCAATCAATGGTTGAGTTACCATCCTAACTTCCTAACTAATATTATAAATGCGAAAGTAAGTTTGTTTGTTACCACGACTAGACCACTTAACCGATCAACCTGGAATTTTGCATTTAGGTACGTTGCCAGGTGTACAGAAACGGACCTTACATCCCGAAAATTAGTGCTGTTCCCGAGTAAAATAACAAAAGTTCTTATGATAATACATAGCACCACGTGTCTTTCGAATCATGATTGAATCTATACATATAATAAAATCGTAACGAGGTCAATTCTGTACATTCAATATTTTTTATAAAGAGTAATTCTCACATGTTAAATACATTATACTGAACCCAAAAAAATGGTTTTTAGAATTTTTGTCTGTTTGTTTGTTTGTTTGTATGTACGCGCATAACTTTTTAACTCCTGCACCGATTTAAACAAAACTTAGGCATTGGCCATTGTGTTGGCAGTAACCTGAGCTGTAATCTTAGGTACAATTCATCACGCCATGTCACATAGGGGTTAGACATAAACAGTATGAACACTATTAACTTAAAAATACTGAACACGAACGAAGTCGCGGGCAACAGCTAGTTTTAAATATAACTGACATTTACGCGATGATGTCGCGGGAAAAATCTAGTCTGTAATATTTGAGTGGTCGAAGTATAACCAGCAGTCATAGCCGAGGATCAAGATTGGGACCGAGATACATTATTAATTTCGAGGGTTAAACACTTAATAGTCCTGTGGGGATCTCTGTGGTTTAATAATGTACGGCATTGCCGTCTCTTGTAATGTCAAAACAACATGTTCCTTGACAAGCCATTTATCATTACGCGATCGATATGATTGTAGTACTAAGTCCTGGGAAAGCTAAACGTGCGTCATTTTAGAATGGGTGAAGTTTGAGGACAAATATAAAAGAATATAAGATCGAGCTATATAACGTCTAGATGAAGTTATGTCTTACAGAAAGTCTTATTAACACGCTTTTACTTTTATTCAAATTCTGTGAAGCAATTAAACTAGCGATTTCCCAGTTCTGATGTATTAACTGCCAAACAAAAAAAAAACGTGAAAAATAATTCTTTGGCGGAATGATCGCGTAAAAAAACATACAAAAAAACAACTATACGCATTCGAATTGAGAACCTCCACCTATTTTGAAGTCGGTTATATAAAACCAGTAATTCCAAAGATAAGCTCATTCAAATGAAAAATAAACAAGAACAACAATTGTTAAATACTTTATAATACCCATGAATACGTGAAAACGAAACGAGGATTGAAACAAGCAAGCATAACCGCAGACTTTTTCTTAACTAAATAAAAAAAGCAACTAGTTTTATATGACGTATGTGTCTACCTACCCAAAATCTTAGTCCATTGATGATATTATGCTTGCAAGAAGTACCTAGAAGCTGTATTAGCGATGACACTTTCTTCATACAGTTCAACAATACATATCATTTATGATTCATGTATACCATCACGCCTGTATTCCCCGAAGGGGTAGGCAGAGTTGTACCAATGTAAACCCACAGTTCGCCGGTATATTTAGGTCCCATGTAATAGGGGGCGAGCCTATTGCCACTAACCGGGCACAAGTCCAAACTCCGAGCTGCTACTGAGAATTTCATTGAAAAACCCAATAACACTTTGCTCGACCTGGGAATGGAAGCCAAGACCTCCAGCGTAGCAGTCGCGCTTAGGACCACTAGGCTAACGACTCTAATGAGGCAGTTTTTCTTAACCATATAAAAAATAACAGTTTTATATGACGTACGTGTCTACTGACTCAGGATCTTCTTTTTTTTATTTTTTAAAGACGGGAAATCATCAAATAACTTCCACGGCCCTGGGCGGGGCGGGAGGGAGTGTCAGACTTTTACTGACTAAAACCCGTCTATGTTCCTTCATGTGCCCTTTGCGTTCCGGGGGCGCGGTATCTCTTTCGAACAACCCGCAGCCCCGGCACTGACTCAGGATCTTGGTCTGCTGATGATATGCTTGCAAGAAGTACCTAGAAGCTGTAATGGCGATGACACTTTCTTCATACATAGTTCAGCGACTCATATCATTTATGATTCATGCGACCGGTTTATCATTAAGCATGACGTTTATGTCTCCTTCCCTGTAGTTAATTATACAGGCTTTCAGACGAGTCGTCGCCTAGCAAATTCTATGGGTTTATAATTTTGATGTGTTATTTCATGTTTAATTTTTGTTAGTTTGTTTATTTTGTGGTTTGGTAGTGGTTGACGTGTTTAGACGAAGTTTTTTTAATACCTGAAACTGTTTTTTTTTCTAAGATTATGTATAAAGAATGTTTTTTTTTGGGATCAGTAATCTGAACTACAAAACTTATGTTAAAACTCGATTCAAAATTCTGGTTCAAAATACAAATTTATTTACAGATTAGTTGATTGTGTCATAGGTACTCACAGCTTACTGAAGTTTCTTATTTTTAGTTTCATAATCGCGTATGTTGTTTTACTTAATTATTTTTAATTAATTAAAAATATAAGTTAGATGAACAGATAGTAAAACAGGCCTAAAACAGAACTTAACCGTTTAAAAACAACAGCAAAATTTGATTCATGGAATAATAAGTCATATTAAATATTACGATCAAAAAACACTCATACAACACAAACGCCCTCTAATAGAACAATAGCTAAATGCAATAATTTCTAAACAATAAAAACCTAATCGGACAAAAGTAACGCTTGAGTGCGGCCATCACAGTGTTTACTGCCGTCCCACTGTGGCTCGGCAACATAATATGGTACACTCCAGAACACAAGTCATAATAAATCATGTAAGCTTGTCCACAGATGGGCTGAGCCTTAAGTGGAAAAAAGAAAATTTGTTGGTACCGAGGTAACAAAAATAACTTGTAAGGTTCATGCAAGTTATTTATTTGCATACACAAAACTTAGTTGAATAATAATAATTAAATTAGTTAAATTAATTAAATAATTAATTAATTTAACTTAATTGAATTTAATTAATTAAATTGGTTCTCCTAGACACGGCGCGTATAGTTAGGAGATTCCTTTCTCAGGAGCCCTGACCGCCGGTGGCTTGGACCAGGGACTTGAAACGTTACTCAAAATAACGTTACGCGTAGTTCCAGTACCGATAATTTGTACCGTTCCACCAGGATCGTAACAAAATTAATACCTTGGCTATAACGATACTGACAAACAGAACGAAATCTTAAAGTGTTCACTAACAATATTATCAATATATCGTTGTTAGTATAACGATATAATAACGTTATTCATTACAGTGGTGGCTTGTGCCGAGGCTACCGGGCCGCGGGCGACGACGCGACGGAGCGGTTGTCAGCGAGAAAAATTCTTAAGAATAACGTTACAAATGAATCTGTAACGTTTCACCTGTAACGTTATTACAAGCGGATAAGCTTAATGTTACTGATACCTGTAACGTTACTTAAAATTTTGTTCTACGAAAATGATATTCTTTAACGTTTCTTTCTTGTAACGTTATTGGTATTTTTAAGTTTTAGTATCGTTACAAATTTTGGAACGTTATATGATAACATTAATGATAACGGAACGAAATTCATTTCGTTTTCAAGTCCCTGGCTTGGACCCTGTTCCCGACGCCGGTGGGCTACTATTTTTTATATTTTTAAATGTTTTTATATTTTTTTATATTAATATTTAAAAATGCAATAAATATGTATAATGAATGAATAAATGATAGTATTAAATTAAAAACTAAGTACAGTTAAAAATAAAAAAGAAAGGAAGGTCATAGGGCATCAAAAAACTCATCCGCAACGCTGTCAATGGGACATGTGCCCAGAAGGCTGGCAGCATTGCCACGTTGTATGGCAATGATTCTTTGGCCCAAGAAAAGGCCAGCCCTCTGGTCACGTGAAGAATCGACCAATCGCTTGGCTATATTGCGAAAAACTTGTAAGTTTAAATTGTATAGTTCTCTTTGTTATGAATGCCTTATATCCAATAATAGAAACAGGGCGTTCGTTAATATCTCATGGAGTTTTTGAAAAGGTGTTAATGTAAAATCTGTTCCTTCAGCTGTAGGTAAAATCTGTCAATTTAAAATATAACATTAACTACACAGATAATGACGAGTATCTAAACTTCTTATAAAGAGGAAATATTGTTTTGTTTGTATCGAATAGGCTCCGAAACTACTAGACAAATTTTAAACATTTTTTCACCAATAGATAGCTACATTATTCCTGAGTAACATAGGCTGTATAATATTACGCTAAGACCCACGGGAGCGGAGCAGTAACCAAAGACGTAACTTAACGCGGGTAAAATAAAAGATTGACCACGCGGACGAAGTCGCGGCCAATTTCCTAGTACTCAATAAAAAGTCCAATAACAAAACATCAATACCAAGTTATAATAGATCATAATTAACGGTAACCATATACCTATAAAAAGTTGAAGGTATAAAAAAAACCCGACTACCCTACATATGGTATAATTCTAGTTCTCTCCGATTCTTAATAAATTCCAAATACGTTTTTATATTCATCGAGTTGTTCAGTTGACTGTACGTTAGCCTTAGATTCAATTAAAAGCTGGTAGCGGGCCAACTGCCTGTCCTGTCAGGCTTTAAACTGCGCCGCATTTTTCAACCAGCTTGAACCTATGACGTAATAACTTAATACCGTTTGTATTTATTTCTGTAGATTTTATTGTATTTATAACCTAAATGTGTGCTAACCCTTCTGCCTAACCCTTCGGAGAATACAGGCGTGATGGTATGTATAACCTAAATGAGATACAATAAAAAAAAACCATTAATAATAAAAAAAGAAACTAACACTACTTAGGGTTATGGCATCAAAAACTTCTTCCGCATCGCAGTCAATTAGTCATTGTTACATTTTTTTATGTTACTATGTGGTGTATTTTAATCAATGAAAAGATAAAAGTACTGTACCTTTAGACCGAAAATCTAGAAAGTAAATTGGTATGCAGTGCCCACACCAAAAACTTTACTAAAAGTCATTTGCTAACATAAGGTTAAGACTTGTATGTGTGGAAATATTCTTCTTATTGAGTATTGAGTATTGAGTAACCGCAGACACAGACAAAAACACAGATTAAAAAGTAGCCTAAGTAATTAAACAGATCCCAAACTACTTCCTTGTTAGATTTCATTATGATCGGTTCAGTGGTTTTGCCGTGAGGAGCTTACAAACAAACAAACTAACTTTCGCATCGTCTGGAAGTTGAAAAGCAACCTCATCATATTCAAGTTGTTATTCCAAAACTAACAATTTCACTCACGATTTATTTGTCTTGTAGATAAGATTCTTCTATGAAATTCTATGAACTCGGAGTTAAGGTTTGTGCCCGGTTAATTGTAATAGGCTCGCCTCCTATTACGTGGGAACTAAATATATCGGCGGACTGTGGGTGTACATTGGTACACCCCTACCTAAACCTTTGAGGAATACAGACGTGATAGTATGATGGTATAAGGTAGTTGTAAAAGTCGTCATACCAATAATAAGACTAAAAGACCCACATGAACTAATCCAGGGCGATCTCCAAACCCGTGCCAACTTTTGAAGAAAATCTTATTCTAGGTTTTCCGTGAGACCTGAGATATCTTTTGAAACTTTCGCCCATTGTAAGTAGTGCCATGAATGTCGGCTTGAAGGACCTATTCACAGACCACTTCATGCTACTTCAGCGTTTTGAAAACCAGCAACAAGTATCGTGTCACTTTCCATTCTGAAGGGGGAAGTACATACCCATATTATTAGAGCAGAAGTAACTAGCTTCCAGGAGTGGCATTACTTGCCTACATTGAATACGGTGCATCCCTGCGATAATTCCTGCAAGGGCTTTCTTAACGCGAGTTGGATAACCGTGTATTCTAACAAAGGGCTTGTATCGTTTCTTCTGTCTTAAATATTAATACCAGCCTATTATTGTTCCATTGCGTGGCAAAGGCCTCTTCTCATACAGAGAAGACACGAGCATTGATCACCACGCTTGCTCAATGGGGATTGGTGATTTCAGACTTATATAAATTACAAGTCCAGGTTTCCTCACGATGTTTTCCTTCACCGATGTCAGTGATGTCCAAGATAAACTAAGAAAGTACAACCGCATGCATGAAAGGCAGACCTTGACTGCTGTTCCATCATGACACTGTCTCAAGTAGTGTGTCTTTAATTATTGTAATTGGTTTAACCTAGCCGTTGTAATTAAAGTGAAATAAATAACGGTCTGGTGTCCGGTAATCCACGTCTTAGCGCGTAATTTGTCTACTGATGGGAAGTAGATAATTCAATCCACCCCAGCTCCACAAGAAATGCCAAGGTTACCTACTGGATACAAGGGCTTACAATCGACCTAATAGTTTTACCATGACTTTACCTATCCTTATACATGTACTTAGTTCTTATTGGTTCAGAGAAGTGCTCTGTCCTTCTAAGTATTTTGATTAAACAGTTCCAAGTATTTCATGGTTAATTTAAAAGCCGATAATATGAGCCTCCTTTTAATAACATAGTTTTAATTAATAGCTGTCAAGGCGTAGAATGTTAACTTATAGTAGTGTGTAATAGACGACTCAGTGTGGTATCTAAGGACTGATAATTTTCAAACTTTAATAACTATAAGTTAAAATTATTACCACATTAATGTAATTATCAGTAATTGCTCTTCAACCCCTATACATAATTTTAATCCCTTCTAAGTGTTATTTATGACAAGCACCAGATACTCGATTGGATTTCGAAGTTTAATTAAAAAATAATATTCCTTTGTGTAGTTCCGAATTCGTTTTACCTTCGGTAAAAGTACCGATTCAAAAATGTTTACTAAGAATGATTTCTATAAACTAATTGGCACCACTCCTTTCCACAATTGTATTGTTTCAGCCGTTGCTTCAGCCACTTTAGCATTAATTACGTTATTACTCTTTTGTGTTAATTGTTTCAATCCATTTTTGAACTACGTTTAAATTGACTGTTGAGGTAACACCCACAATACTCGAGTTTCATTAAATAATAGATTCGATTATTGTTTTTGTTTCACTAATCCTTTTGAGCATTTATTCATTGGTATTGTTTAGTCATTATTGTTTTATAATAGGAACAAATAATGGTTTCAGTTTTTGCCCTCTTGCTAATAATTACTGAGCGATATTAAAACAATTTTACTTCGTGTAGGATAAAACATACATATTTTCTATATATTGTGTCACATGTTTTGGGTTACTGTGTTAGACTTGTTGTATACAAAACTTGTTAAAAATGACAAAAACAATTGTGATCAAAATAAGTTTGAATTAGTGCCCATTTTTCAACAACGCATAATTATCTATATTTTATAAACCAGGGTTCAAATTCCGCATAATATCTAACAAAATTCTACTACCAAAAATCAACTCCAATTTAAAAATAAAAACCTGCACTTATTTTCACGTAACTTGCGCCGAATGCTACGGATGTTTTATAATTAAAAAGTTTATTATTGCCAGTGAAATTCTGCCAACTGTCACAGGAACACGCTATATTTTTTCGGGCACTGGGGCAAGTCTTGCACTGTATTACGTGCTAGGACTTCCAAGCTGTGCTGGGAATTAAAGAAAATAGCTGTGGAGACAGTAGGTACTTGGTTGACACCTTGACTTTCCAATTCCACGCCCGATCTCTGAGGCACGTGTAGGAATAAAGGTTTCTGCGAGTTGAAAGAACTGCATTAAGATACATTGTTTTTTTTTTTCAATTGATGAGATACTACTACCCCCTATTACATGGGACCTACACATACCAGTGAAGTGTGGCTGTACATTGGTACACCTCTGCCTAACCCTTCAGGGAACACATGCGATGGTATGTATATGTATTGATGATGAGAGTCAAATTAGGACGATTTTGTTTATTTGTAATTCAATAAATTTAGGGCCCGTCATAATATTTATTTAGTTATAATTCAGAAAGTTTACAGTTTAAGTTTACATTTTGAATAAGTTTCTACGGTAGTAAATATTAGCGCCTATTATACTTACTATATAGATCAAAGACTGTAGATCAGACTGAAGGATAGTATAGTTAACTTTAGGTACATCTGAATAAAGTTCAGAGAACTATCCTTCATCGTAACAAAATAAAACCAATATTTGGTTTAAATAGATAAAATGTTAAATTAAGTACCTACTAGCGAAATAGTATAATCAATTTAACAGGGCTTTTTAAATTAATTGGTAAAAGTTAGCAGACAGGGTGCGATGGGCCCCTAAAATTATAAAAATATGGTACCTACCTGCTATGATGTTTATGCCTCTCGAAGTAAGATGAATTGGATACTAGTTTTTGCCTACGACTTCGTCCGCGTGGTTTTAATCGCCCGTGTTACGTTACGTCTTTAGTTACTGCTCCGCTCCCGAGTGTTGTAGCGTAATATTATAATCTCAATAACCTTTCTCGATAAAAGGACTAACACAAAATATTTTTTTCAATTCGAACCAGTAGTTACTGAGATTAAAAACCGAGCAAACACGTGTTATTAAGTTTTTCTATGATATTCTCAGTAGCAACTCGGAGTTAGGATTTGTGCCCGGTTAATGGCAATTATAGACTCGCCCCCTTTTGCACCTATTTTTGACCTAAACATACCGGCGAACTGTGGGTGTACATTGGTACACCTCTGCTTAACCCTTCGGGGAATACAGGCGTTATGGTATGTATGTAGTTTCTGAGATTAATGCGTTCAACAAAACAAACAAACTCTTCAGCTTTATAATTTTAAATATGGATTTTTACTTTCGATATTTCTTTTAAATATGAAACAGAAAACTTTGATACTTTGATTAATTACGACTATTTCATACGACTACATTTACAAATGCAGTTTACTGACACGTTATGTACATTTGGCACAACATTAAATAGTTCACTAAAAACGTTTGGTCGTAATTTTTTTCATACGAACGTTTTATTTTTGTAGAAAACTTTTAGATTATTGATAGTGTTAAGGTGACGAGGTAAAACCACGCCTTCTTGTAATTAATTGTTTCGCCCTATCTGCGTTGTTTACCACTAAACAGAGAAGGGGTTGCCATAGTTTTGGCCGAAAATTCACAAGTAAAAAAAAAAACTTCTCACCTTTCTTACGCCTCTAAACCTCATACAAATATTAGATTGAATAACTAATTAACTGCCTCGTTAGCCTAGTGGTACGCGACTGGTGCACTCGAGGTCTTGGGTTCGATTCCCAGGTCGAGCATAGTGTTAATGGGTTTTTCTGTGAAATTCTCAGTTGCAGCATGAAGTTCGGCTCGTCTCTTATTACATGGGACGCAAACATATCGGCGAACTGTGAGTGTAGTAATTCCAGCTGTAGTTATTCTGTAAACGTCTTGCTTAGTGAATTTTGGTAAAATGAGCATGAGGTGAGCTATTAATGCCTAGCATCGGGTGTATAACAGCTCGCTTCTCTCATCATCAGCCTGCATCAGTCCATAGATGGGCATAGGCCTTTCCAATCGCACGCCACTTAGTTCATTGGGTAGTTGACACCACTAACTAATAATTTCAAGTCTCAACTTCTCTAAAAACGCACCCTTGAAAACCGAAAAAAGTCAAATTATTGTAAGATTCGATTTTTACTAACTTTAAAAATCAATACATAGGTAGTCAATTAAGTAAGCGATTTAGTGACGTCACAGCGTGCTATTGCCATACATCATTTATGGGAGAATCGCGTTTTGACAATTCATAAAAAGTGTGTCAATTGATGGTGATGGACACTACCCAATTCTCGGCAAGTCTCATGCAGTTACCGCCAGCTACGCACCGAAGATCTTCGCTCCACCGCTAAGGCTTACCGATTCGCGGTCTTCAATCAAGAACACTTCTACCGTCATTCCGGTCAACCGGTCATCGGTTCTACGGCTAATATGGCCGGCTCAATGCCACTTCAGCTTACTTATTCTGTAAGCTATGTCAACAACCCTGGTATTTGTCGGATTACTTCGTTCCGGATGCGATCTCTCAGAGAGAAATACCATTTCACCTACATTCACCAGTTAAGATTTTTGCCGAATAATCCAGGACAGGCAAGTCGCCGGAAGACGCTGGATGCAGGTCGCTTCCGACCGGTATATGTGGAGATCTAAAGGGGAGGCCCATGTTCAGCAGTGGACATCCTATGGCTGAGATGATGATGATGATGAATCCAGTTGGTTTTTGCTTTGCGAATTACGCTGTTTAAGTTCTATATTCCAGTGTAAGTCTCATGTCTTTTCCACCTAAAAGATTGCTAATTAATTAAAAGTCACGTAGTATAATCTTTCTGTTACCTGTTTGATAAGGAAGTCATCGGCAGCCAGCCAGGCTTAGATTAGCCAATCAGCGCGATCGGCAATTCAAAAGGTCTATACCAGCCAATCAGCGTTACCGATTCATGGAACATAGATAGTTAGTTGCAATTAACTAGATTGGAGTTCTTTGCGATGGTTCTCAAAAAATCTAGGATAAATGAAAGCGAATGTATAAAATTTTAGGATTCTCGCATTGATTGCTATCCTAGTACCTAGGTAAGTAGGTACTTACTTTTCAGACTATAATTATGGTCTAGTGTGAGTATTCTGTTCCTAGAGTCCTGACACCATCCTGTGGACTTAGGGTACGATTTCCAAGTCGGATAAATTTAAAATGTAACAGTAGCAACCGGGAGCTTGGACTTGTAAGTACTATTAAACTTCTACCTAACCCTTCAGAAAATACTTACAAGCGTGATCATATGTTGTTTCTACCCAACAACGTATTAACTTGCTTACGTAACAACTACCTAGGTAATTTGCATGTAAATATAAGCCAACAGTCACAAATTGGCGGTAATAATTTCAAACGCTACAAAAAATGATAATCTTTTGATCTACCCTTTTAGATCTTATTATTTTTAACACATTTTTATCAGCCCACCTAAAAATAATCCGGCCCACACTAGACTGGAGTCTCAACACAGAAAAGTATAGCTTAACAAGGTTGAATTAGGTGTCAATTTTGCTTGGGATTCAAATACCCACATTTTCGGTTCTCTGTAGTCTTCGATTGCAATTTTTTTATGAGTTTCGTGAGAGATATGGAACTTCGTAATTGTAAATTAATTTCGCTTTTTTTTACGCCGGCAAAATATTGTGTACCTATTTAAAAACAACATTTTGTCTGGTCGTATAATTCACCTAGTAAGATTCGATATTAAACTGTAGGACTCGGTTAAATATTACATACCATCACGTCTGTATTCACTGAAGGGTTAGGCAGAGATGTACCAATGTACACCTACAGTTCGTCGATATGTTTAGGGCTCATGTAATAGGGGGCGAGCCTATAGCAATTAACCGGGCACAAATCCTAACTCCAAGCAAAAACTTTTCCAAAGAAATGTTTATTTTTTTAAATTTGCAAATCTCATGACCCCGGTCACCGCAATAGAATTATAATATGATATATTAAGACGAGTAACAATAGTCCCGAAGATTAGACTAGGTTCATGAACTTGAAAGTTTTTATGAAATACCTACCGTACCTAATAAACGGTTTTATGTTATGTATTTCTGAATAAACGTAGGTATTACCGTCTTAAGTATTTACTTCTTTTTCTTTTTGTTTTATTCACCTTCACGAAAGTTTTGCGGCTCGCTCGATAGATGGCGTTGGCGTCGAAATAGATCGCGCTATCGTTTTGTTACACGCCCGAGTATTAAGATCGATGGAACAATCTGTTCGTTATACATGACATACAATACAGTACAATAGAGTTTTTGAAAAGCCGATTAACAATCGGCGTATAAACTAAAAAGTCGAGTCGCTAGTGGTCACTGTTAATCATTGATTAATATTCCATTTATTTATTTTTATACATATTAATTACATTTTTAAATATTAAGTACTATAAAAAAATAAAAACATTTAAAAATATAAAAAATAGTGGCCCACCGGCGTCGGGAACAGGGTCCAAGACACCGGCGGTCAGGGCTCCTGAGAAAGGAATCTCCTAACAATACGTGCCGTGTCTAGGAGTACCGCTTTCTGAATCAAGCCCTGATTAATTATTAGGTATTATCATCATGAACTGCATCACCATTTTGCTTTAGACTAGCACTTTGCCAGCGACTTCCTCCACGTTGACATTTTCACCCGCGTCTTTTGTTACTGCTCCGCTCCCGCGTATCGTAGCGTGATATTATGGACTTTGTTACTTCCCGATAATTTAGCGGTTAGCGGCGTAAACAATCAAATTAAAAATTCTTTCCTCTGTATAATATTATTATAGATTCCCTCAACCATGGAACAAATTTCTTTAAAACTTTTTAAAATCTCAAAATTTGTTGTTTAGTTGGTCTCGTATATTAATTTGCACCTAACATTTTATCTTTTTACCACCTTTGGTATTGTTAGAGAATGCCTAAGGCATTAAGTCCGCCTTTGTACTTTTTGTTGCATTGAATATAAATAAATATAATACCTAAGCCCATTTGTTTCAAAATTACGAAAGTACCTACATTATTTTTGACAGACTTCAAAAAGACTGTGTTTTTTTTGTATTTTTGTTACGCGATATTCCCTCCAATTAGGAATAGATTTTGATGATTCTTTGTGGATACTCCGACCAGCCCGCGAAATTTAAATTTCCTTACGTTTTTTGTCAAGATTTTTGTCAAAATGTCAAGATTTCATGAAATCTTGACATTTTACATGAAGCTTGACTTATGGAGTCATTTTACTGATTTTAATGGTTATAATTTTGAAAAAAACGGTAATTTAAAAAACTAAAAAACCCGACTGCCTTTCTTTAAAAATCCCTAAAACAAGATAAATTGTAGCAGTCGGGACCCATTCGGGACCATGTGCAATGTAATATAGGTATGTGCTCTCAATTCACTAATCCTCCATTTCTAGAATGGGTCCCGACTGCTACAATTTATCTTGTTTTAGGGATTTTTAAAGAATAGCAGTCGGGTTTTTTAGTTTTTTAAATTACCGTTTTTTATTTTTTATTTTTTTAGTGTTTTAAAAAAGAAATTAATATACCCAGTATCACTCTTACAGTAAATACGAATCTACCGACACACAGTAATTACGAATCTAACGACACCTCTCAAGCTAAAATCCATCGAGCCGTTCAGCCTGCAGAGCGTGCCAAACAATTATACATACAAACTTACATACATACCTACATACATACAAACATACCCTCGAAAAACATAACCCTCCTTCTGTCGCAGTCGGGTAAATACATACTTCTTACGCCCGCGAATCATACTAATCAACATTAAACCTAATACTGACTTGCAAATTGCAAAATACGTAAGAAAATTTAAATTTCGCGGGCTGGTCGGAGCATTCACCTTAAGGTTTTGTACCCAAAGGATAAAACAGACCTTATTACTAAGACTTCGCTGTTTGTCTGACACCAGGCTTTAGCCTGTGGCAATACACTACAAACAAAACCAAAGCCGCCGACTTCCAAAAGTAAAGTTATTTTTCACTTGTTAGTTTTTGAAGGCGGTTGTCTTTTTTCACCTTAAAACCAATCTGCTACAAAAAGTAAAAAATCAAATCATTTTCTATGTAACCATTAAGACTGTCCGCCCACGTCCTAAAAAGAGTCGGTCCCACAAAACTATGGATCTATTAAACTGTCCGATAAATCGGTCCTACAAAAACACGGACGTCATAAATATTATATATATAAAAAAAAATATACCATCACGCCTGTATTCCCCGAAGGGTTAGGCAGAGGTGTACCAATGTACACCCACAGTTCGCCGGTATATTTAGGTCCCATGTAATAGGGGGCGAGCCTATTGCCATTAACCGGGCACTAATCCAAACTCCGAGCTGCTACTGAGAATTTCATAGAAAAACCCAATAACACTTTTTGCTCGACCCGGGAATCGAACCCAGGACCTCTTGCGTAGCAGTCGCGCACAGGACCACTAGGCCAACGAGGCAGTTATACAAGAAACAAAAACAAATTGAATCTAGGTCTGCTTCTCTTAATCAAGATACTGGAGCTCATCTGCACTAAGACGCATCCATACATCGGATGTGGAATTTTGAAGAAAAATCGTAACAGTCCTATTTTCTGATAGAATATACCAGATATTTAGTCACACATCAAATTTGATCAAGGCATGCATAGTAAGTGAGGCTTACAAGCGGTGCGTTGTACGTCAGCTGTCGGAAGTGGTTATTGCAGCGTTTGCAAGCGGAGCGAGCGACGGGAGCAAGCTGTCGCGCTTTGAATATCAAATGCGTTACGCGACAATGCGACTTTCCGTACCAATAACCCGATAGTGTTTGCACTGCTGAAGATTGCTAACCGGGCTTTGCTCCAGTGTTTAATTAAACATGTATTTGTGGTATCACAAAGCTAGTAGCAGCTACTAACTCAAATATAATATCCAAGCTATCATACGATCTGCGGGTTGTTCGAAAGAGATACCGCGCCCCCGGAACGCAAAGGGCACACGAAGGAACATAGATGGTTTTTAGTCAGTAAAAGTCTGACAATCCCTCCCGTCCCGCCCAGGACGGGGGGTCATTTGATGATTTCCCATCTCTAAAAAAAAAAAAAAGCTATCATACGATAGTTCGCTAGCTTCACTTATTTCACCAGCGTATAGGTACGTCTTTGATTAATGCTCCACTCCCGTGGGGCTGATGAGCGTGGGGTCTTGAATTCGATTACCAGGTCGGGCAAAAAGTGCTATTGGGTTTTTCCATTAGGAATTTCTCAGCCCGGAGGTTGGAAGTTGGTGGTGTGACACCCTCGTGATTCAGAAAGCACTAAAAGCTTTAGATCCTGCGCCTGATCTCTCCCCGATTGTGCCAGACTATGGGGGTTAGAAAAGAGGGAGTGCACCTGTGTTTACGCACACACTTGTGCACTATAAGATCTCTTGCGTACTTGGCTAGTCTGCATTAAGATTAGCCACCGTGGCCGGGATCATTTTGGAGTACATTGCTATACAAAACTGAATTTTCAGCTTACCTAGACAAGCAATCTATTCATAACTGTACCTACCGACTTGATTGCTGGTGACTGTATCACCTCTGTCACCAAGGAAACCGATCATTAGCGTATGCCGATCAAACTGACACAAAATTCTGCTTTTAGGGTAAAACCGGTTATAGAAAAATCATGAGGCAAAGTGACCAGTTCAGGCATAACATACATAACATCACGCCTGTATTCCTCGAAGAGTTAGGCAGAGGTGTACTAATATACACTAACAAATCCCCAGTATGTTTATTTCCCATATAATTGGGGGCGAGCTTATTGCCATTAACCGGGCTCAAAACCTAACCCCGAGCTGCTACTGAGGATTTCATAGAGAAACCCAATAACACTTTTTGCTCGACCTGAGAATCACACCCGAGATCTCTAGCGTAACAGTCGCGCTTAGGACCACTAGGCTAACGAAGCAGTCAGTTCAGGCATCAGGCCACGAATTGTGCATTATACACACTTGACAAACATTTCGCCTATTCGAGTCGTGTTTACGTAAGCTGTGCACTGGGGTATGGATAATAACGGGAATGTCAACTGGGTTAGGAGTATCAATTATTGATGAGACTTAGGGTGAAACCACATTCACACTCACAGATCATCATTTTCTGTCTCTTTCTGACACGCTAATTGCAACTCAACAAAAACGAGAGATCAAAACGCAGGAAAAACCAGTTCACGAACCAAAATATCACATAAAAAATTGACATCAAACATACCATCACGCCTGTGTTACCCGAAGGGCTAGGCAGAGGTTAGGCTTTTGCTATTGACCGGGCAAAAATCCTAACCCCGAGCTCCTATTGAGAATTTCAAAGAAAAACCCAATAACACGTTTTTGCTCGGTTTTTAATCTCAGGAACTACTGAATCGAATTGAAAAATTGTTTTTGTATTGGTTAAGCTATATAATATCACGCTACAACACTCGGGAGCGGAGCAGTAACACTTTGCTCGACCTGGGAACCCAAGATATGTAGCGTAGCAACCACGGTAGGACCACTAAGCTAACGAGGCAGTTAATATCGAGATAGAAAATTGAGTAAATACTTAACTACAGCAGCGGTATCGTATAATACCCTAACATCTCGTCCCTTTTTAAAAAATATGACATGGCGCTTTTAACGCGCCCGCTATCGTTCGATCATGGAGGAAAATGGTGCAGCAAAATAAGAGTGCTCCATTTTTGCAATATGAACAGCACAAAAGCTTCATATATAACAAGCTAGAAGAGAGCTTAGGGATGCAAACACGATAATTAAATACCTAGGGAAACCAAAAGTAAATCAACAGTAGTTAGTACAGCTCATTGTGAAGGAGCTCGTCCGGGGTAGTACTACCACCATACCTATTTCTGCCGTAAAACAGCTTTGCTGTGTTCTGGTTTGAAGGGTATCGGCGCCGGTGTAATTACAAGCACATGAGACGTTTTAACTTTGTTTCTGGAATGGCAAAGAATTTGCAACGCATCTGGTATTCCAGAGGCAGAGATGACCACTTAACATCAGGTGGGCCGTCGGCTTGTTAGCCATCCATCGAAATAAAAAACATCAAAACAAAGAAAGAACTAAAAACGTTGTTAGAAATATCGGACAATGTGTAGGTAGTAACATTCTCAAGAGGTCTACTACAAATTGGCTAAACCGGGCTATTTGTTAAGAATCAGTCTAAAATTGTACAGTGTTAGACGAAGTTCATGAAGCTTGTTCCATACAGAGGAGTTCAGATTCCCTGCACATACAGCTCGGTAAACGAGCTAACATGTACTTACCGTGTTTGCTGTTAGTTGTTACAACAACACACATGTGCAATGTGAAAAGAAACGTTGCGTGATGAGATTGTACTTTTTCTATAAAACATGGTATAGTAAACGGTATAGCAAAGTTTATTAAAAGTGATTTCTTTTTCCGACTTGGCAACTCGCTGTTCAAACTAGGGGGTAGATGTCTTAAAAATTAAAGGTTTTAGCCAAAGCTTAAAAGATAGAACGTGTATCAATCGTTATCATTTTATGAAGAAACATAGATACTCTCTCCTATCTTATGGGTAGGCAACCCAATTCCACCATAGAGAAATCAGGTGCAGGATCGATGGCTTTACATGCTTTTTAAATCACGGGGATGTCACACCACCAACTTCCAAACTGGGCTAATATTTAGAAATCCCTAAAAAAATTATAAGTTTTTTTCCCGATCCAGAAAAGAAAGGACTATAACCCCTTCGCAAACGCGCTTGCGACCACGTGACCAAAGGATAATCTAATTAAATAAATAAATAAATATCTTGGGACAACTCACACACGGCTATCTGATCCCAAGCTAAGCAGAGCTTGTGTTATGGTAACCACACAACTGATATACATACTTATATAATTTTATAAATACATACATATTATAGATAAATCACACCCAGACACAGAACAAACAATCATTCTCATCACACAAAGTTTGTCCTGGGTGGGAATCGAACCCACGACCTTCGGCTTATAATATAATGCGGCTTATTTTTAATTATATGGCATACCATCAAATACCACATACAATCACGCCTATAACCCCCAAAGGGTCAGACAGAGGTGTATCAATATACACCCATAGTTCGCCGGTATGTTTATGTCCCAATTATGACGTGAAATTATAATGCTTTAACAACTTGTTACCACGTTTGAGCGCAATATCCATTGAGGCAAACAACCGGTCATTACCGCAGTGCTTTGCATGGACATGGTGCATGACTTCACAATAAAACGACTGTAAAAAACACGTCAAGTACGGGCCGGATTGACACACAAGGGTTTAAAAACCAACGTACAATATTTAACAGTACATTTGAAACAAGTTTCTTGTATGGAAACCCCTTCTATTAGCAACATTAATTTTAATTTTGATGATTTCTTCTTATAGCGGCCACGCTAATACACACTCTGGAAACAAGTAAAGTGTCTACCGATTAAAGATACAGCTACCGTTCTAAAGATACAATTCTGTGACAGACAGACCAGCAGCTCGATCTGGGAATTGAACCCAAGACCTCTGGCTACTAGACTACTAAGCTAACAAGGCAGATCCACTACTAACCAAACCACTTAAACAGCGTTACCTACTTATTACTATTATTATGTCTGCGCTAACCCTTTTACTTCCTACTATTATTATAAACGCAATATTTTGTTTAGATGTAAATAAAATATGTTGTTGTTGTTTTATATGTTGTGTGTTTTGTTTTGTTTTGTGTATTTTGTTTGTGTTTTGGTGGGGATTCGGTGACGGTAGCGACTTGAGCTGTCGGTGCGGTACAGCACAAACGATGGCCCATCTTACATCGTGCCCTGCGTGCCCTAACAGCTGCACGCAGGAAGATTTAATGGCTGCCACCGACAACGCAGTCAAAGTGGCCAAATTCTGGGCTGCAACAACATATACCAATAATATAGTTTGTCATCGAAACGCTAACGAGAAGATGTAAATATGTATCTATGACTTATAGCAACTCTTTTACGCTTAAACGGCGAAGCGCAATTAACACACACATATAGATAATAATCTAGCTTAACATAAAGGATAATTTTTACCCCGTATTCGTGTTCCCGGTATATAATTTAGGATATACTTAATTCCATAGTATATACAGACGAAGCCACGGGCAGAAGCCAGTAACATATAATACCATAGATCAGTGTTACCCTTCCGCTACGCTGACTGCTTTAAACCGTATGTCAAGTGATATACGAAATAGCTTAAGACGCAGACAATAGCTTAGTGCGGTTCGGAGGGGCCACTCAGGGCCAAAGCCTGCCGGGGCTGCGGGTTGTTCGAAAGAGATACCGCGCTCTCGGAACGCAAAGGGCACAAGAAGTAACATGGGTGGTGTGGTATCGCAAATAAACACGTAAATTAATTAATTAATATTTATTTGATACAGAGACGCACATGGTACAATGATAGATACAGAAAGAGAGATAAATATATGTGCGAGGGAGTTAGATAATAATGAGGATGCGGTTCCATACCTCACACTCTCCCGCACTTATTTTTTACAAACTTTTATTATAAAATAACTTTAAACTTGGTACTTATACACTTAAATTAATTTCTAAATTAACTTAACAACTATCTACAGTTTTAATCAGTAAAAGTCTGGCACTCCCTCTCGTCCCACCCCGCCCAGGGAGAAGTTATTTGATGATTACCCATACGAAAAAAAATGCTTATAAATTTTACTCATAAATAAAATGGGTAATTGAAAATAACAAAAGAACCCAGACCTTGATGAAAAAGGGATACTTAATTAATTTTGACAACATAACGTTGACCTGTAATAAAGATATTTGCCTAAGGCTTACCAACCTTTACCATGTTTTTTATCAACAAAAACAAATGTTCTCAGAACAACACAGTTATCAGAAATATGTTCTAGACTACTAAAAAACGGGTACCACAAACTCAATAAAACCAAGAACATGTACCTAATAAAATAAGCTTTACCATGTTTTTGTACCAACAAAAAAAAGATGTTCCCAAAACAGCACAGTTTTATAAATGTGTTCTAGACTAAAATATACTATGGAATATTTGGGTGTTGTCTGAGCCTTAAGTGGGTAGAAATCTGTGACTACTCCAGTGATTCGAGAAAGTGAAAATGATGATAATATGAGAGCTGAGCTTTGACATGAAAGAGGGATCTGTTCAAAGTGAAAAAGGTCATAATCGTCAGACGTGAGTGATACAACATCACAGGGAGACAGTAACAAAGGAAATGGAGTACAACAAGTCAACAACATCGCTAAAATATAGATGACTAGCGTTTGCCTGCGACTTCATCCGGGTCAAAGGAGATGGCTAAATGGAAGTATAGGCCACTGCCCCATGTGCCAGGTACCATGTATAAATATCGTACCTAGCACAATGTAATGCTGAATGGCTAAATATTAGTATTTCATGTAAAAAAGTTTCAGATACTTTTGGGAATAATATAATGGTAAAATAATATTGCCTAAAAAGGAAAAACGGTGTGTGTTTGACAGTATATAATTTTCTTCAACTGACACTTTCGAAAAATAATAAAACTAAAAACGAAAATGAGGTTGTTTATTTAAAAGCGAATGTTTGTGATGAAAAGTTTTTCTTTTTTTTTAGATACTTTATTATGTTTAATAGTTCACGAAAGTGCTAGGAAAATATTAAACACTACATAATTCATTAATGATTTTTTAAATATTATGAGGTTATGTAAGATTCATATACATTCCAGAATGTATCTGGCCCGGGGGAAGTCATTTAGCCATCACCTTTGATATATTATCCCATTGGAGCCGTGCATTGCTCCGGGATAAGAAGTATCCTATGAGTTAGTATACCACACTAAAATCCATCTCAGTACCATATTTCATCCAGATTTGTTGAGCCGTTTAAGCGTGCAAGAGTAACAAACATCCATCCATTCTTCCTAACAAACTTTCGCATTTATAATAATACTAGCTTACTGCCGCGACTTCGTTTAACTCCCTAACCTCCGTCTTCTAGCTTATTTCACCCGCGTTAAGAGGACGAATTGGAAATTTTGGCATCAGTGATCTCTATTTTTGTCAGTAATTACGAAACGTATAAAAATGTGAGTTGGTGTTCTGAATAGTTCATGATGAAAGCCTTATTTTGATAGTTTTCATTACATGATTAAGTAACTTTAGTAACAGAGAAAAAAATATCAAACATACCTCTTTTTAAATAGAGATTCACATCTTATGGGCAAACGGGACCGATTTTAGCCTCTCAACTTGCTCTGTAGACAAGTCTATAAATACTCTTTAAAATTGTGGAAGGATTTTCTCAAGTTATCATTTCCGACTAAATAAAATAACAAAAAGCTTACTTACCGGGGTGTGTGCGGGTTGCGGGGGGCGCGCGCCTGGTCTAGAATTATTGTTAAACAATGCGTCGTCTTAAGTTACGGCTTTAGTTACTGCTCCGCTCCCGTGTGTCGTAGCGTGATGTTGTATAGCCTTTGTTACTCAGGAATAAAGTAGCTATCAATTAGTAAAAAAATGGTTTAAATCGATCCGGTAGTTTCGAAGCCTAAGCTATTTCCAATTCGTAACTATTTCGGTTCGCGCGACTAGTTTTGGTTTATAAAACCATCAACAATAATAGAACATTGATGGCTTTCCATATCCATTAAATTAACTAAAGTTATTACTGAAGAGAAAAGTTTTCATTGATTCAAATCGTTTTAACGTTTATAAATCGACATGAATGGACTAGAGTTAATAGTGTAGGCTATACGATATGTACCGAATATGTAACCCTAACACGAGCAAGCGACCGTAAAATTATTCGAATCAAGTCCATTTTCGAATTGAAAATACAACTGTTCTATGTTTATTATCATTTTGTTTTGATTTCATACGACGGGCACAATTAATATCACCCATTGATATGAATAAAGCCTTCAAGCTAACACATAACATACTATCACGCCTGTACTCCCAGAAGGATTAGGCAGAGGTGTATCAAAGTACACCCACAGTTCGCCAGTAAGTTTATGTCCCATGTAATTTGAAGCGAGCCCATTGCCATTAACTATTTCTTAGAAAAAGTCAATAACGCTTTGCCCGACCTAGGAATCGAACCCGAGACCTCTAGCGTAGCAGTCACACTTAGCACCACTAGGATAACGATGCAGTTAGACTAAATAAATAATTATAAATGTACGAAACGGGTTATTCCAATTAAAAACTCGATCAAATAATCCCTCAGTCTGATTATTTCTGTCAAAACATCACTAACAACGTGTCACAAAAGTACAATTAAATTAAAACGAATGAATCAATAAATAACATAATAATTACCTTATTCAATTGTAATAAGTTTTAATTCTACATAAATCATAACCTTTTAAAGCCAAACGTTTGTAACAAGTTGCGTGTCTAGAATGTATTACAAAGTGCTTATAATGTTGTTGTTTTAATTCTCGATTTGCTCCCTCCTTTCGTCGCCATGGTGATAGACAAACATTCAGGGCGTGTTTCTATGTTACTGTATGGTATTTCCATAGGTAAGTACTTCAGGGTCTAGCGTTATCGCCAGGGTTCCAGATTCGAAAGTGTCACCGCGGCCCAGAAACGCAAAGGGCATTAGGAGAAACATGGGCGGGTTTTTCAGTAAGAGTCTAACACCCCCTTCTGCTCCGCCCAGAGCGGAAAAAGCAATATAATGATTAACCAAAAAAAAAACCATATATATATACCATCACGCCTGTATTCCCCGAAGGGTTAGGCAGAGGTGTAAAAATGTACACCTACAGTTCGCCGGTATATTTATGTCCCATGTGATAGGGGGCGAGCCTATTGCCATTAACCGGGCACAAATCCAAACTCCGAGCTGCTACTGAGAATTTCATAGAAAAATCCAATAACACTTTTTGCTCGACCTGGGAATCGAACCCGGGACCCCTTGCACAGCAGTCGCACTTGCGACCACGAGACCAACGGGGCAATGATTAACCATGCTTAAAAAAATCCTTGCCTGCCTTTTTCAATATGTACTGTCCAAAAGGTCTCCCTCATTGCCTTCCACTCATCCGTATGCGTTGCCTTCTCTGGCCAATCTCCCATAAGCGTCTCTAAGTCATCACGCCAGCGTTTCTATTATTATTTTTGGTGTAGGAAATCCTCTTGGTCTGCCTCCGCCTCCGGAAAGGCGGAGAAGTGTATCGGACTCCTACTGACTAAAACCCCACGATGTTTCTCCATTGGCCGAGACACGGGTATCGCTTTTAGCATTCTCCGCACCAAGCCAGGTAACAGCAGCGTTTCCTAGGCCTCCCTGATGACGTCTGTCTTCGGGCACCCACTGCGTGATCACTGGGCTACTGTGATGTGACCAGGCCGCTGATACGTACTACTTGTATCATACGATTTCACATTCTTAAACCCATTTCAAGCTACTATGGTCCATGGCCATATAGTATAAATAATGATAAAGGGAGATCAACCATACGATCATCGATCATAGGGGGATCATCGATACGAAAAGAAGAAGACCAATTTTCGAGTGAGACGAATTGAATGGTGAAAAATTTCAACCCGTAAGTAATGTTACAATGCAATACATCCATCTTAAGAGTACGTAAAATTACAAAACACCGTCACGTCAATAAAATCGACATGCTAAATGGTTGTTCAGTGGCAATAAATAATATTATGACGCATAAAAAGAAACCGACACGGAATCCGACAAGAAAATGAATCGCTTTAGTTTATCCCGGCCACAAAGTAGATTATTTAAATCCACCTGATTTCCTTTAAACTAGATTTATTGCAATGGATTCATATGCTGCCGGTCTCGGTGGAGGGGCTGAGCTGCTCGGTACTGAGTCATAAGCTGAATAACTGAGCTTTTATAATAGCCTATTGAGCTGTTGTAGGCACGTTGGTTTAAACATTTCTTGCAACTTAGACCTATTGTCCCAATGCTGGGCAAAGGTTTCCCCTTTGGCCTTCCATTCTTTCTTGTGTATTTTTTTATTGTCCTTAGTGTCAATACAGTCCTGTAAATAAAAGGATTACAAGAGAAAATAAATAAGCTTCTACGTTTGCTGCGCCTGTGGTGAACTAATTATTGTTCAATCAGTTACACACCTTTGTTAAAATTTAAAATCGTGTATCTGAAAAAAAGCACTTTATAAATTTAAAATGTTGCAGAACATGGATTAAAAAGTGATCCGTTCTTGACTTAAAATAAAACATGATTTTTAACAAAAATAAAATACATGATTTTGCGGGTTCGGGCAAGCACTAATGTGACTTTCTCAATTCAATTACTTACTTAATAAAATTAAGAATGATACATACTTAAGATAATTGTCGGTGGATGTTTTTTTTGAAGTGAAAACTTCTTTGGTTCTTCTTCGTTGTGCACTTTTTTTGGAATGGGTAAAAAAATTTAAACTCGCGTCAGGACACGTGACCCTGATCGAAAATCTTACGAATTTATCGTACACAAATAGTACTTTTATACTGATAATTAAAGCAATTCGTGCAAAATTATTCCCTAACCATTCCAAAATATCAAAAATGCACAACGTTAATATTCAACTTTTCACTTCTGCCGGCACTCCCGGAGTGCAACCCGTCGTTTTTTTTAATTTTAAACCCGTCTAAGG
Source organism: Caradrina clavipalpis (assembly GCA_932526535.1). NCBI lineage: Eukaryota > Metazoa > Arthropoda > Insecta > Lepidoptera > Noctuidae > Caradrina > Caradrina clavipalpis. The sequence continues at coordinate 23,133,491 of OW052087.1, forward strand.
GGCCTCTGCGAGATGACTTCGGCTCCTCGTACGCCTTTCAAAGGTCTGCGACCCTAGGGACCCGAGATAAGAGAAAAATATTATTACATACCATCACGCCTGTATTCGCCGAAAGGTTAGGCAGAGGTGAACCAATGTACACCCACAGTTCACCTATATGTTTAGGTCCCATGTAATAGGGGGCGGGTGCGCATTAACCGGGCACAAATTCTAACTTCGAGCTGCTACTGAGGATTTCATAGAAAAACCCAATAACACTTTTTGCTCGAACTGGGAATCGAACCCAAGACCTTTAGCGTAGCAGTCATGCTTAGAACCACTAAGCTACCGAGGCAGTTATAAAAAATAAAAATATTATTATTAATAAGTATATACGTTAAGGGTGAATAGTCACGAACATCCTAGATACCTAATTTCTGAACATAAGTGTTCCCAGTGAGTGAGTATTGGTCTCAAACATTTCTAACTACGAGGCGCAACTGTAACAGGTAGCATTGACAATACGGATCGGTAATCTTTTAAGTAATCCTTTGTGTTACGATTGACTATAACATTGTGATTGGTTGATATATCTGCTGTTATATTTTATTGTCGTTTTTATTGGCTTTAAATTGTAGCTTCGTTTCTATAGGATTAGGTACTTGTTTTGTAAGAACTTTAATAGGTATAACCTGCCTGGGGTGGGTGGGTAACTGCGTCGTTAGCCTATTGACCCTAAGCGCGACTGCTACGCTAGATGTCTTGGGTTCGATTCTCAGGTCAAGCAAAGTGTTATTGGGTTTTTCTACGAAATTCTCAGTAGCAGCTAGGAGTTAGGATTTGTACCCGGGCAATGACAATAGGCTCGCCCCCTATTACATACCTAAACATACCGGCGAACTGTGGGTGTACATTGGTACACCTCTGTCTAACCCATTCCCCGAAGGGTATGCATATTGTCTAAATTTTATTTTTCTGTCTCATTTGTCTAGTAGACTGAGCATGAAATCCTGAGTTCAATTTCAAAGTTGTGGTTGGGTTTATCCATCAGGAATTTCTCGGTGCTGCGTCTGAATTTGTGCCTGTTTGATGACAGAAGGCCCGACTGCTATTACATGGGGCTAACAGCTGTGACTGTACTAAAGGTACATCTCCGCTCAACCCTAATTTAGCCCTTTTGCCCGCGACTTCACCCGCTTTGTTTTATTCAACCGCGTTAAGTTACGTCTTTGGTTACTGCGCCGCTCCCGTGTACCGTAGCGTGACGTTTTATAATCCATACTATTCCTCATGAATCCGGCTATAATATACAAAAACATGTTTTCCAATACGACTGGCACTTCCAGAGATTAGAGCGCACAAACAAACAAACAAAAAGAACTCTTCAGCTTTATTACATAAGTTTATTATATTAGATAGCATCTTCTTCCATATAAAGCTTGAGACAGATCCTTAACAGTGTTGACGACGAAGATTTATAAATTAATCTCACAATACGTGTTTGTGAGATCGATGGAGGATGAAAAGAGATTAATCGGATAGAATCAACGGATAAGACGTAGGAAATCGGTTGCGTCGAATACGATCGAGTTGTGTTTGAGAATTGAAGGGGGATCGATCGATGTCTTCACAGAATTTATTGCTGAGTGAATTAATTAAACTCCTCTCGTTGTTAATAACTTCATCTATATTAATATTATAAAGAGGTTAAGTTTCGAAGTTTTGATTTTCGATTTTGAAAATTATTTTACCCATTGAAAGCCACGTTATTTGTATGTGTCATAGGCTATATAATATCAAGCTATGACTTACGGGAGCGGAGCAGTAACCAAAGGCGTAACTTAACGCGGGTGAAATAAGACACGCGGATGAAGTCACGGGCAATTTGCTAGTATAGGTATACAAATAAACAAAAAAGATTTTTTTGTGCATATATTTTTTTTTTATTGACGGGAAATCATCAAATAACTTCCCCCGCCCTGGGCGGGGCGGGAGGGAGTGTCAGACTTTTACTGACTAAAACCCGTCTATGTTCCTTCATGTGCCCTTTGCGTTCCGGGGGCGCGGTATCTCTTTCGAACTACCCGCAGCCCCGGAACGCAAAGGGCTGATTAGAGTCTGGAATAGCTGATGACTTTGCCGCGAACGAAGTCACAGGCGGAAACTAATAACCTATGTACGTATTAGACATTGAAATTGTTATTGTCCCAGGGCTTTCATAATTGCTTGCTTTGCTTTTTGTGCATAATGACAAAATTACAGCTGCTCACAAAGTAAATACAAATGTTATGTGGTTTATATAGTCGTTACACGAAAAAAAAACAGTTTAAAAAAAAATCTTCAAAACGGTTGGACCGAGATCGAGATCAACAGGAGTAGATAGAGGACAAATACAGCGTTTTTTCTCAAAAGATTTAGTTCAATTAGTTCGACGTGTTTACCGAACTAATTGAAATAAGTTAGTTGAGCTTATATTCTGTCGATACTCATTACCTCTCAATTATGTCAAACTAATTCAATACTAAATATTACTATCAGCTAGCCCCGTTGGTCTCGTGGTCGCAAGTGCGACTGCTGTGCAAGGGGTCCCGGGTTCGATTCCCAGGTCGAGCAAAAAGTGTTATTGGGTTTTTCTATGAAATTCTCAGTAGCAGCTCGGAGTTTGGATTTGTGCCCGGTTAATGGCAATAAACTCGCCCCCTATTACATGGGACCTAAATATACCGGCGAACTGTGGGTGTACATTGGTACACCTCTGCCTAACCCTTCGGGGAATTCAGGCGTGATGGTATATTTATATACTATCAGCTAGATTTATGGTTAATAGATTAAAAAATAATAAACCATAAAATATCCAAAAACATTACAATTACTTCGAAAAATGGTAAAAATTCTGACGTGGGTTAGTTCGTTTTACCGAAACTAATCCCAATTAACTGTCCCAACAACATTTCTATCGCAACAGAAATATTAATTAACAAACAAAGTTAGTAATTAAAGTGAATTTCTGAAACTAGCACAGTTACCGAACTTCTAGAGCGAACTTTACGTTAAAACCGATACTATTAGTAAGCCAGTTTGTACTGATCATGACCATGAACTTTATTTACCATTTCCAATAAACTATAATTTACATTTTGCAGTTAAATGTAACTGAACTGCTAGTCTAGTGGTCCTAACCGCGACTGCTACGCTAGAGGTTCGATTTTCAGGTCGAGCAAAGAGTTATTTGGTTTTGGTATGACATTTTCAGTAGCAGCTCAGAGTTAGGATTTGTTGACCAATAGCCATGAGTAATTTGGCTCACCATCATCATCTGCCTAGCCTTTTCCCAACTAAGTTGGGGTCGGCTTCCAGTCGAACCGGATGCAGCTGAATATCAGTATTTTACATGGAGCGACTGCCTATCAGACCTCCACAACCCAGTAATGGGTAATACGATACTCTTGGTAAGACTGGTTGTCAGACTTTCTGGCTTCTGACCATCGAATCATCATTCTTTCTGAATTTGGCTCACCATGTATTAAACAAAAATACTTCATTTTAAAATCCGCACGGAAATCATTCATAGCCATTCACAACAGTTCGGCTATTAGCCTTATCAAAAAACGCGTGACACATTGCGGCTGAGCTGCGTAAAAATTGTTATTGCATAGGTGAAATAACAATACTTCAAAATACGTGGTACAAAAACCGACAGCTTGCCGCGACCGTTATTTGTTATAAAAAAAATAACTGCAGGAATATGTCAGCCGTTATAAAACACTAGTAAAACTAAGGCTTCGCTATCGCTCTAACCTTTTTTTATTTTTAGGTTAGTCGGTTCTAACCTGGGTGTACGATAGGCAACTCACCGACAGCGGTTTTTTTAGAGATTTCAAAAATGAAGATCGAGCGGTTTACAAAATACGTAAACATACCACCGGTACGTTTTAGGTCCCATGTAATAGGGGGCGAGCCAATTACCATTAACCGGGTACACATCCTAAACCCAAATTGCTACTGAGAATTTCATAGAAAAACCTAATAACACTTTGCTCAACCTAGGAATCGAACCCAAGACCTCTAGCGTAGAAGTCACGCTTAGGACCACTAGGTCTACGAAACAGTTATACAAAATTTAAAAACAAAATTAATACAACTATTACACTCCATTTCATTATAGCATTAGTAAAATAACTACAGTAATTGTGTTATATTGTTAAAATGGCTGCATTTTGGTGATATGTAAATGGCTGATAGTCTACATCGCTTTCATCGTGAAATAACGGAGTTTATTATACACTAAACATTAAACATGTCAAATGGGTTTTATTACTATCCAGCAATAACGCTTACATCCGAAACACATGCTTATAATAAATTTAAAATTAATCAGCGTCACATATAATTTATTCTTGGTTTTTCTTTCTTATTTTTCTTGGTTCTTAATTGGTCTTGGGTTCGATTTCCAGGTCGAGCAAAAAGTGCTGTTGAAGTTTTCTATTAAATTCTTAGTCGGCAGCTAGGAGTTAGGATTTGTGCCTGGTTAACGGCAATAGGCTCGCCTCACATTACATGGGACCTAAACATACCGGTGAACTGGGTGGGATATATAAGTACACCTCTGCCTAACCCTTCGTAGAATACAGGCGTGATGGTTTGATGAAGATGATGACATCAATTATTTTCATTAGTACAAAAAATGGTAGACATTTTTGCATAAACCTTATATTCAGCAGCAATTCTTGTGACACTAATTGATTCAATCACGATGACAGATTTTTGAAGTGGGTAGAGTGTTAATTGTTATCTTTCAATACAAGCATTTAAAACGTATTGACAGGGGATCGAACTATCCGAGTGCCATCTCGTATGGCCGCGAACGATAAGTCCGTATTAAAATACGTTTTGAATATGAATATGTGCCGGTATGACTTTGTTTACAATACCGGCTGGATGTAAATATTTACTATGTCAATCCTTGGGTTGGGTACACATGAGCAGAGTGGATGATGATTCGAGGATTTTACGTTCGACCTTTGTAAACAATTGAGAGCATTTTGCGTCAAGTGTAAACTTTTATGAGTTTGCAAATATTGGTGTGTACCTAGTTTTTAATGTAAAATTAAATCGAAAGCTACGGTACATTTTGTGATGGACACTGGTAACTTGAAACCGGCAATAGTTGTCAGAGATAGCTACTTTTGTACAGTTTTTATACATTGAATAATAAGTCGTGTGATTAACTACAAAATTAATGAAGGAAGGGACATAGTAAAGAAAACTATAATTTATATCTAGGTATGATTTTAGAAGAATTTATTTTTTGACAGTTATTTTTACAACAAATACGTGGCTAAGGGTTAAGGAACGTATTTGTGCGGGCGACGCGGAGGTGCGTCAAAAAAAAACGCACATTTTTGTTGTCAGCACAGAAAGGGTTAAGCTTTAACCGTATAGATGCTGCACTATTGCATAGAACAGCAGATTTTTTTCTGAATGTATGATAAAAGTTTTCGTTACGATGAAAAGTGGCCGTCACTGGCCACTAGTTGCGGCTGTGTGTGGTCCGTCCGCGTGTAGCCTTAATCTATCGGACACTCGACCACTGAGTTCGGAAGTGAACGTGAAATTCGGTTTCGCTGCGGTAACCGATTGATTAAAACTGGCCAAAAATGGTAAAAACTTTTGAATTTATTTTATCTCTTTAGTTTTTTTGTTGCACAAATAAAAGTATATGAACATATTTATTATTTTATTCGTTGTTTTTACGTGTGGATTATGGTGCGAACTTTTCCACCTCTATTATTTGAGTTTAAATTCAAGCACTTTATTTTACCCATGAAAACCGATTATTTTTCAATTTATTGTAAAATTCGATTTTTACTTACTTATAAATCAATAAATAGTTAGTCAATTGAATAGGCCATGTAGTGACGTCACTGCGTGCTATTGCCATACAAAATCTATGGGAGAATCGCGTTTTGACAGTTCATAAAAAGTATGTCAATTGATTTCTTCAGAATTGTATTCTATTTTTATCCGATTGCAGGAAAATAAGAAAGGGATTAATGTTTTTAGTTAGTGTAACGTCTTGTTTGTTACTATATTTCCTCCTATAAAGAAAAATGTGGTGTCTAATGAAACTAGCTACATACATTAAAAAAAAACATTAAAACATCAATAAGTACTCATGTTTTCTCAAAATAAAATCCGTAAAGTATGTTTACAAGAATTCTCTAATTCCAAAAACATAATTTAGTAAAAGGAAAAACTTGCACCAGGTTTTATTAATTTCTAAAAACCATACACTTTCCTAAGCCTACTAGCTGCAATCCAAAAAATAAATGTAGATCAATAAACTGAACGCCAACTAACAGGCTGGAGGCCACTACAAAGGGCGCCAAATCATTTCCTACGAGTGACAGCAATACTCGCGGCTTCCGCAATCAAAACGACGCGCGGCGACCGTTGCTATGACAAATAATACTCTACCAATCTCCGAATAAATAGATTGTAGCCGGTTCAAAATAATTGTATTTACAAAACACATAAATATTACAACATATACGGTAACATTATATGGTATTTACATACCAGCGAACTGTGGGTGTATATTGTTACACCTCTGTCTAACCCTTAAGGGAAGACAGGCGTGATGATATGAAAGTATGCATAAATATTAAAAAACTTGTATTTTTGTTTTTTGTTTATGATTAAAAAACTCAATATCTAATCGACCGTTTTTCAATATTCTTTCACATATGGAAAGCTACATGATCAGCGAGTATAATATACCATCACGCCTGTATTCCCCGAAGGGTTAGACAGAGGTGTACCAATGTACACCCACAGTTCGCCGGTATATTTAGGTCCCATGTAATAGGGGGCGAAATCAGCGAGTAATATGGGCAATAATCCATATAAAAAAGAAAATGGAATCCGCAAGAAAATAAACGCGGACGAAGTCGCGAGGAAAAGCTAGTAACAAATACAACTGGCCATTAGTAAGAGTACCGACGCTCTGAATAAAAAAAAAAACATCCGTTCCAAACATTTAAATCTTTTTTTGAAAATATCTGCAAAAATTTCTGCATCCGAAAAGCGACTAAATGATCTAAAGTGTAAAGTTAACTTTGGTTTAAATCCTCTACGTTTTACACAAGTGGTGTGCACTAATTAATGATAGATGAAACTAGACGGCGCAACTTTCAATGTCCACCGCAAGTAGGAACTGAGTTTTAATTAATTTCCATGTTCACGCTTAAACGGTAAAACGAGCGTTCTACGTGGGAGAGAGCGATGCGATGCTATTTGTATGGAGTATAGTGTGCGTTTCATACAAAAATAGTATTTTTATATAAATAAATAAGCAATCATCACGATCATCATCAGTCGAACGATGTCCACTGGAGGACAGAGGCTAAAGATAGCCACAATAACCGATAATAACAATTATAATGAACTACAATAAGCAATTAAACTTTAAAAAAGAACAGTGAAAATATTTAATTACTAACAAAAATATTGGAAACTTATTTTAATTTTTATGTATCAAATAAAGTTAAAGTGAACAGGCTTCTTCTGGGTAAGCTCACTTTATCTTCGACTTTGTCTTCGTTACCTCTGACCTAGACTTGATTCAAGAGCAATCCCATCACAAATAAAAATGAAAAGAAAACAATGAAAACATCAATATAAATTACTTTTAAAAACCGCGAAAGCATTTTATATTATAATAATAACTGCTTAATAACTCATTGCAGTGCAAAGGTCTCTTCTTACACAGAAAAGGCACAACCATTGTTCAAGACGGATTTCCGAAAATATTTCATAACTTTTCACAGTTTTTTCGCGCCGCATCGCGTTAGTTGCACACGTAGGACGATGGCTGACAGGCACCTACAGCCATTCACACGATAACTGTGTGACGTGCACGATACTACAGCAGCTAGAGCCCGCTTCGACGTTAACGAACCAACTTCAGCCGTCACGTGCCACGTCAAAATGTTTTACGAAAAAAATGGATGATTCCGTTTCGAAGCGATTTAGTTTGTTTGAACTCAATTTGAGTGACGTTTGTATAGTTAGATAATGTTAGGTATCTTGATTATTATTTACCACTACAACAAAAGCCCGCGAGTTCGTCCGCGTGGCTTATTTCATTAGCTTTTTTTTTGCTTTATTTTTTGTACACAGGTTAAGTTACGTCATTGGTCACTGCTCCGCTCCCATGGGTCATTGCATGATGTTATATTTTATAGCATTATGTTATAATATATCATCACGCCTGTATTCCCCGAAGGATTAGGCAGAGGCGTACCAATGTACACCCACAGTTCGCCGGTATATTTAGGTCCCATGCAATAGGGGGCGAGCCTATTGCCATTAACCGGGCACAAATCCAAACTACGAGCTGCTACTGAGAATTTCATAGAAAAACCCAATAACACTTTTTGCTCGACCTGGGAATCGAACCCAGGACCTCTAGCGTAACAGTTGTGCTCAGGACCACTAGCCCAACGAGGCAGTTGTTACAGCATTATGTTACTCAGGAATAATGTAGCTCTATTGGTAAAAACATGATTAAAAACGGCCCAGCAGTTTTTAAGACCATTCGTTACATACATAAACGAAATCAGTCCTCTTTATCATATTAGTGTAGAAGAATAGAGTTGGTATTAATGTTTAAATAAGTAGGTACTTTGTAAGCTTCTAAGATTATTTTGAGATAAAGTGAAACCTACCTCGTGTAAAGGTAAAGTTACGTGTACAACAAAATAACAACAAGACTTGTAAAATCCTTTTGCATAAAATTTAAACTGATATTAAATACGAGTAAGTGTTATTTCATATCGTTTAACATTATTTGCATTATCTGCTCGAACCATTAATAGTTACAAATGGTTCCAATAAATCTGGCCCGCTAACATTGTTTGCGCGCTTTGTTTATTGTCGCGCTATGTTACATTCTGACTGGCCCATTAGTTTCGCGGTTGCAGCCTGGTTTCGATTCCCAGGTCGAGCAAAGGGTTATTAGGTTTTCCATTAGGAATTGAAAGTAGTATGCATTTGTAAGTTTTACATAATTATGGATGGATGGAAAAGAAGAGGGAGGCCAAAGAAAAGATGGATGGATTGTGTGAAGAATGATATGAAAGAGAAGGGAGTCACTCGGAGTCAGTGATAGTATGATGGCTGGCAGGACGGCATGGAAGAAGAAAACGTGTTGCGCCGAACCCAAGTAACTTGGGATAAGGGCAGGAAGATGATGATGATGCATTTGTAAGTTTGTGGTGTGACATCACCAGTGATACGCCTGATCTCTCTCGATCGGATTGCCGTCCTATTGAACTATGAGAGTAAGAGAAGGACTGTAGACATATGTATGTGTGCACTATAATATCTCCTGCATACTAGGCTACTCTCCATTGAAATTGGCAACGAAATTAGGACAAGAGAAAAAAATGGACGCCTGCCATTGCAGACACGGGGTCAATATAGTAGACAAAATGTGGCCATTGATATATGGCCCACTTACAACAATATGTTGCCACATTTTCAGTGAATATTTTGTCATGCAAAATTTTTTTGGACAGCATAGGCTATTATAACATTACTTTTTTACAGACCTTCTAAGGTCGTTTCCTATACCATGTAAAAGTACCTTTATAATGTACCTACATTATTTACGATCTAATACCAAAGCTTTGCTAATCATGAATAGTAAATCTGTTTCTAAATGCCTGTTAAATATTTATAAGTATGAATATTTTAGTGTTTACAAATAAACGTGCCAAAATATGATGCTAATTACCTTACATTAATTTTGTTGTTTGTTAAGGCTACCACATTGTAGTCATTAGTAGTAGTAGAGCTCTTTGTAAACAAGTTCTTCCGGGGAAGTACTACCACCATACCTATTTCTGCCGCAAAGCAACGTTGCTGTGTTCCGGTTTGAAGGATATAGATGCCGGGTATAATTATATGCACATGAGACATTTCAACGTTATCTCTGGGAACGCATTTGCAAAGCCTGTGGTATTTCGGATAGTGTAACAATGTACTACCTTTATTAGAGAAATAAAATGATAATTTATTTATAGGTAGCGGTGACCACTTAACATCAGGTGGGCCGTGGGCTTGTTTGCCATCCAATGGCATAAACAAAACCTACGCTAATTAATTTTAAATTTCTAAGCATAAGTTTGAGGTATCATTTAACCTGCTATAGCTGTATAGTAATGCAACACATTTGGCATATTAAATTAGTTTAACTAAAACAAAAAAAAAAAAATGTATGAATGAATGAATGAAATTATAATTAATTATAATTTATTATTGCCTATATACGCCAGCATATAGGCAGAAATAAGCTAATTAAACATTAATCTTCCTACAACTATAAAGCACAATGAACATTTATTTCTTACAGCTAGACAATACTGAAATCTAGCCAATTTCAAGTAAGTCCAGTAGCTACAAGCTTGGCAAGTAGGGAATTTGAGACACTACATTTTTAATGTACTGAGTTCATCGTCTTTTTGGCATTTGGCCATATTAAAGTTTATAGCCGCTACTGCGAACTATAAATACATAAACAGTGACCGACATTAAGTAACCTATTTACTTATAGTCTTAATTTAAAGTTTTAGTTTACAACATTCATCATCATCATCATCATTATATCGAGCCATTACCGCCGACTTAGCGTAAGCGACATTTTTACCTAAACTGCGTTTTTCACCGCAAACGACATTTTAAACTATAACGGACCATGCCTCGTCAACCTTCCCGCCAAAATAAATCAGTTACTAAAGTTATAGCAAATGCTAATTCACATTAACAGCGCAATTATTAGCCAAAAATATTTAAAAAAAACCTTCTTCTTCTCCTGTAAAATTTTGTTTTTGTCGGTTACGCTAAGTCGGTGGTAACGGCTCGATATCAGTCGCAGGACGTCCACTGCTGCACGTAGGTCTCCCCCATGGATTTACAAAAAGGCCGGTTGGAAGCAGCCTGCGTTCAGCGTCTTCCTGCGGTCTTGATCAGGTCGTCCGTCCACCTTGCGGGTGGACGTCCTACGCTACGCTTGCGGGTGCGTGGATTACACGATTGCAACATTAACCTTAACTTATTATATACTTACTAGCTGTTGCCCGCGACTTCGTTCGCTTTCAGTATTTTTAAGTTCATAGTGTTCATACTGTTTCTCTCTAACCCCTATGTGACATAGCGTGATGAATTGTACCTAAGATTACAGCTCAGGTTACTGCCAACACAATGCCAAAAGTTTTGTTCCAATCGGTGCAGGAGTTAAAAAGTTATGCGCGTACATACATAAAAACAAACAAACAACAATTCTAAAAACCATTTTTTTGGGTTCAGTATAATGTATTTAACATGTGAGAATTACTCTTTATAAAAAATATTGAATATACAGAATTGGCCTCGTTACGATTTTATTATATGTATAGATAAGCAAACTAACTTCATTCGCGTGGCTTATTTCACCCGCGTTAAGTTACGTATTTGGTTACTGCTCCGCTCCCATTGCTCGTAGCGTGGTGTTATACAACCTATTAATCAGGGATAATGTAGTATTCTATTGGTGAAAGAATTTTCAAAATCGGTCTAGTAGTTCTTGAATTTATTTGTTATATACATACGTGCAAATCTTTCTTTTTTGTAATATTATGTAGATATTTAAAACGTTAGTCTTTATTTACCAGAAACCTGAAAAGGGGTCATTGCACTCTTCATTATGAAAAACATTTAGAACGAAACCAACCCCAAAATTCCGACAAAAAAAAAACAGCTAATCCATTAATTCTATAACAGAACATAAATGTTGTTTCAGGTCCGTACAATCTCATTATTGTGTAAACTGTGCACAAACATATTCAAGTTAATATCAGAGCGAAAGCGACATTAATTAGTTCAGCAAAGTTTAATCACAAGTTCGAACAAAGACCAAACAATGCAACGTAGGTTTCTTTAGTGGGGTACACGATGCACACTTATGTACCCCAGCTATGCACACTTGTACCCCAGCTATGCACACTTGTACCCGCTTAAACTACGCGTTCATAATTATGACACAGCTCAAAAGCTATGCAACTCGCTTTATTTCGTACTTTGTATTAGGAACATTGTGATTGCAGAACTTTTGCAAATTGGTTTTAAATGCAATTAAAATATGCTGTTTATGCACAAAGGGGTTTGTGAGACAGATTTATGTTGCTGGATATTGTGATGTTTATACAGCGTGTAACGGAAAGGGTATATCCATACAAACGGGGTTAAGAGTGTATCTGGTACTGAGTCTCTATACAAAATTTCGGCTCAAAAGCAATAACTTTGAAAATGCATAATATTTTTTTTTATTTCGGCAGTTTAAGCCATAAACAAACTTGTCAGGAGAAACAAATCTTTTACGGAGTTGTTTCTTAGTGTGTAGTTCATTGACACCGATCAGCTGACTTAGTGTAATGATGTGTAGAATCTAATTCGAAACATTTGTTTTTTTGCTTAAATGTTGTTTAACTTTATAATTTTGTGAGTATAGGTATTAAAAAAATGTTGCTATGTGGTTTGTTAACACCAACCGTACCTTTGATATGTATATACCCTTTCCGTAACACGTTGTATACAGACAGTGAACTATAGTCTTTATTGTTTCTTTTGATAATACCTATCATCACGCCTGTATTTTCCCACCAGTAAGTTTTTAAGTTCTATGTAATAGGGGGTGAGCCTATTGCCATTAGGCGGGCACAAATCGTAACTCCAAGTTGCTGAGAATCTTATAGATAAACCCAGTTACACTTTCCTCAACTTAGGAATCGAACCCAAGACCTCTAGCGTAGCGGTCGAGCTTAGGACTACTAGGCTAACGAGGAACGTTCTTTTTGATAATCTTTGGACAGATTTAGTTTATCTTGAAACGATTATTATTTAATTTTTTTTTTTAAAGAACCTTGCGAAGCAGAGGTTTCTTTGGTTAGGTGTAGGTTCAAGATTTAGGTTTACTCCCTTATAAACAAAGCAACACATTATCGAACTTATTAACAACACGATAAAGTATATTTATGCATGCTGAAGCGAATTTCAACATGCATTCGTGTATACCTTATCCCGCAGTCAATAAGTTCTATATTGTATCGGTATTTTAAAAAGAGATTTTCCATAAAAGCTGAACCTTTCTGGCAAATCCATTGAGTCGCAGATAGAAAGAAGAAAGCGACACACAACACAAAAATAAAAAAAATATAACAATAACAATAATGTATATGCGCCACTACCGCGCGAAAAGGCTGACGCTCAGCATAAAGCCGTGGCCCGTGCACGAGACACGGAACCACAGCGCTGGTTTCCAGCGCCAGCCGGCGTGTCGCTGCCTCGGAACTATAAAGTTCGACATCACCCACAGTTCCGAGACCGAACAACAATATTTTAATAACATCTGTGGACACAATAAGACGCCGATCGGCAAGCACTCTCAAAGTCCATTTAAAACATTATAACTACAGATACCAACATTGTCGTTACTACTATTGAAATAACTTGGCAGCTCTGTCACAGTGGTCGCCAATAGGAATCCATGACGGTATCCAACAGAGTTAGGTTCCCGGTAACCGGGCAGACGTTTGGCATTCCGCATAGATGCCAGACACAATAAGGTTGCTTGGTTGCACGCTACATAGAATATTCTCTGATTGTAGAATTCGAACAGTGTCGACATTGTTCCGAGTCAATTACAGACCTATGTCAATTTAGCATATATTATAATAATTACACCACTGAGAAGTCTGGAATCATATTCGGAATTTGTGTCATAATATCTCTTCCACTATGTATAAGATGTTTGGACAGGTGAACTTGAGCTGCTACTACGAATTTCATAGAAAAACCCAATAACACTTTTTGTTTGACCTTGGAATCCAACCCAAGACGTCTAGCGAAGCAGTAGCGCTTAGGAGCACTAGGCTAACAAGGCAGTTACCAACATACTTTTTGCTTAACCTGGGAATCAAACCCAAGCCCTCTAGTGTAGCAGTGGCGCTTAGGAGCAACAAGCCAAATGTGACACTTAAAAAATAATTAAAGGCAGTAAGTGACGTAAAACGAACGTAGTTTTGTGAATAATCGCGTAATTTACATGTAACTTAAACTGACGCCTCAGTTTGCATCGCCGTGTGGCGCAATATTTTTAAAACATTTTCATTTGAATCTCAATCTCGATGAATGAAAATACCTCTAACTTACCTCTTTTTTAAGGATGGGAAATTTTCAAATGACTTCTTCCGCTCTCCCCTAACTTACCTACATTTTTAATAAGGTGTTTAACTCTGATAGTTGCTAAGATGACATTAATAAATATTGAACGTTTTGAATTACGGGAATTGACTTTCAGAACCTTAATATAAAAGACCTTAATAAAAACCTTAATATAACCTTAGTCGCTCCATGTAAAATACTGATATTCAGCTGCATCCGGTTCGACTGGAAGCCGACCCCAACATAGTTGGGAAAAGGCTAGGCAGATGATGATGACTTTCAGAACCTTAATAATATTTATTGTAAAGCCATGTAAAGGGCCTCTGCGAGTTGGCTTCGGCTCCTCGTACGCCTTCCAAAGGTCCCGGGACCCTAGGGCCCCGAGATACGTTACCGAATAAAAAATAATAAAAGGAATGCAAAACAAGTTGTTATGTGACTCAAAAATTACCTTCATTTGCTACAACAAGCCTACATTCTCTATTTCTCGACCTATTTAACCCCTTACGTACTATTTTTACCCCCTCACGCATGGGCTCTGAAACAATTCATCACCCCTCACGCGTCAGTATTTAAATAGAGCCCTCAACACATTGACTACATAAATATGTATGACGATATCGCACAAACTCGCTATCAATTGCGGCTTGACCGGCCCCTAGTTTTTACTGCTGAGGAGTAGGATAAAGTCTGCTGGTAACTTAAAGGAATAGGTTGAACGGTTAAGAAGCAGATGCTTTAAATATATTATATACTAATAGTACCTATTCCTAATACAAAACCCCCCACCTCCACCTTTTATGACTATTTTATATTAATTATTTATTTGTCTGTCGTGTGCTTATAATTAGCTATTTGTTAATATTACATTCTTTATCTAATTGGTGTACTAGTCTGCCTTCTGTAAAATAAAATAAATAACTAACTACATAAACTGCAAACATTTTTTTAAAAGTAACTTTGGTGTTCCGTTTGATGTTTGACCGCGGCGTTCAAAGAATTTAAAGGTTGCCCAAATTAATATGATAAATATTCATATTAATTTAGGCTACCTTTAATTCTTTGCTCATCTTTCAACGGACGGTACCCGTGAATACGAACAAATTTTATTATGGGATCAACTCTGAAATTAAAGGTTAAAGGATTAAGGGAGTTAAGGGGCGGTCCTAGTTCGTATTGCTGAGTACTTTCACCCTCTTAAAGATGTGAAGTGAATAAAAACAAACCTTTATAAAGAACTTAAATTAAGTTAGCATGTTGAAAAGAGATTGAAATTACTACACCGGCTGGTGTGTTACGTTTCGGAATAATCAACGGCAATAATCAAGCGTTCCTTCTCTCTCCTAATGACTGCAATCAGAAACCTTAACCCTCCTCCGAACACACTCTAAACGAAACTCGGATCTTCGAAAAAAAAAAGATAAATATCTCACCTCGCGAACCACTCGCTCTTTGCGGTCCCGACGGCGGCAAAACAAAGCCTGTATTAAAGACCTCTTACGCCCACAGATGCAGCGGATCACGAATATAAAGCCGAGTACTCACGCAGACTCGCAACGGCAACGATAACAATAAAAAACAAAAACAAATGTAGCCTAGCTATCAATTCAACTTATGACGAGATACAATAATAAAAATTGTGATTAAAAATATAATTAGAAGAAGAAAAAGTTTATGTACTGTACCAAATTATGCGTCCAAATTTTTCTTGTAGGATAATTAGGTATTTAAAAGTGTGTGCCAGCCGAGCTGAGTGAACTGTGTGATGACACTTTGACGTTCCAAGATGTGTTTGACTTCCTTGTATTGGTTGAGTATGTGAGAGTGGCGGGAGTAGCGTTCAAGCAGCATGGCGGCCGTCGCCGGCCTTTACGGGCTGGGGGATGAGCAGCGCGCGAGGCATCGCCGCGGCCAGGCCAATGCGGAGCGCTCCGAGTCCAGAGATGACAACACTGAGGCGTAAGTACTTACGATCTAAGTTCTTGTGATCCTGGTTTGCACCAGTTGTTCCAGAACCGACGTTGCAAAGCTCCCGGTGTTGGTGCTGTTTTCTTTGATGTGTATTCGCCATTACATTCAGGTTATAGGCTGTATCACAGTTACCTATATCTTATTTTTTTAATCTGTCAACAAAGAAAATTGTTTTTTTATTTACCTAAGTTTTTTAAAGATAATAAACCGATAGGGTACGTGAACATACGCGATACGATACAGCACGAATTATAGATACTTAACCACAGTACAAACATGTACGTAATACAAACGCTTAGACGAAATATTCTTGATAATACGGACAGTTGAGTCTGACAATTGAGTCCGCTTTTTGTCAAAGAAAATGAAACATATGAATTCCAATATACCAACGCAGATATTCCACTAAAAGACGGTCCAAGTCCAATGAATCATGAAACAGTTCGAATCAGTCCTACAAAACCTCTGTCGTATGAACATCTATACTTATATTATAAAGAGTAAGATATTTTTGTTTGTTTGTAACGAATAGGCTCCGAAACTACTGGCCCGATTGTAACCATTTTTAACCGACTTCAAAAAAAGGAGGAGGTTATCAATACGACTATTTTTTTTACCTCGAATTTACCGACTGGGTGAACCGATTGTCATGATTTTTTATTTGAAAGCTGGTGCTTCCCGTGTGGTCCCATTGCCACCATTTCAATATCTGATGATGGGATCTTGTAAAAATCTAGGGAAATCTTCAATAAATAACAGCAGATTAACCGCGATTGTTGCTATCGCATATCTAAGCATTGTTTACACCATCACACAACATAACATCACGCCTGTACGTACACTCAAGGGTAACACAAATGTATACAGTAGTATTTGAAAATTTCTCATCCAAGTAAACGAAATCGCATATTCTGCTTTCTTATGACTTTTTAGTGGTGTCTCGTTAATTTATCACCAATAGATAGCTACTTTATTCCAGAGTAACATAGGCTATATAACATCAGGGAGCGGAGCAGTAACCAAAGACGTAACCTAACGCGAATGAAATAAGCCACGCGGACGAATTCGCGGGCAATTCGCTAGTCATACAATAAATGGACATATGGAATACTAAAACAGTTAATCAAAGGTAAATAATTTCCAAATAGAGCCTAATATTGTTAAATTGATCACGAATGAACATGCTAAATTCATTTCTGATTGAACATGACGGTTTAATTGCGGCAGTGAAATTTCAGTGCAACGGTATTCAGTTCTGATTTGATTTAATTACCGTGTTCGATTTGTGGTACCTATTTGCATTAAACTATTTGAAATGGAGGTAAAAAGATTATTTGGGACTAACATTCTTTTTTATTAAATAAATTGGAGTTTTAGTTTCACATTCAGATTAAAATAATCAATGAATTCATTGATATTTGATACCTACCTATGTATAAAATACTTGCCCGCGTCGAAGTTAATATTTGGGTACATTTTCCGGGACATAAAATAGCCTATGTTCCAAATTATAATCTATAGTCTGTGCCTAATCTAGATTTAATAATAATAAATAATACCAGTTTATTATTGTCTCACTACAGGGCAAAGGCCACTTCTCATACAGAGAAGGCACGAGCATTCACCAAGTTTGCTCAAGCCAATTCCAGACTTATATTAATTACAAGTTTAGGTTTTCTCACGATGTTTTCCTTTACCGATAAGCGCTTGACACTTAATCCGAGAGGTTTCCTAACATGACGACTCACTGAGCCCGACTTGTTTAATCAAGTTGATACTTACGTTAACTCGACACTTGACTACGACTAAGCCGTATTTGCCAAGAGTTTGCCTCGCCAATTTTAAGTAAAAGCTATTCGCCAAATACACATACAAAAAATTATAAAAAATTGCTATAATATATATCCCGCGGTGCCACTCGCGTTTAGTTACGTCTTTGCTTACTGCTCTGCTCCCGTTGGTAGTAGCGAAATGTTCTATACCTAGAAACATCCCCTTGAATCACTTTCTCTTTTGTTCAATTGCATTAAAATAAAAAGTGTAAAGCGAAATGTAGAAAAGAATAATTAAATCATCTGGCCAAGTAAATACACGTATAATTAAGCTGTATCCGAGAGTGAAACAAGCTTATAATTCTGCATTATTTTGAGTGGAAAATAACTTAAATTACAGCTTTTAAAGCGATCATAATGTTCACAGAACAGTTAAAAATCTTGAAGAAAAATTAAATACTTGCGGTTTTAACCTGACTGAATATGAAAGATTTTTTAATGACTAGAGTGAAATTCTCTTTTTATTTATTTTATTTGGCCATATTTTTTTTTTGCATTGCTAGAAGAATTCTTTTTCCCAACAAATATTATAAAGCTACTTTGTTTTTTTTTTAACTTTTCATTTTTTGTCTTGATATTTGGAAATCTCTGGTTGTCCGATTCTAAAAATTCTGACGCTCATAGGAAGCTAAGTTATACAGGCGTTATATTACTATACAAAAAAAAATATGTATCCGTTAGATTCAAGCAGACAAAAGCACGAGCAAAAGCTAGTAATCAAATAAATTCCATCCAAGACCTGGCTACGTGATCTCAAAACTGGCCTTGTATGTGCTGTAGCCACAGATGTTTGCAATTTCCAGGTCTAACTTTCTAGAATTAAAGAGAACAGTACTTAGTAGATAGTTCCAGAATAAAAGGAATTGAGGTTAAAAAACACTAAGCAACTAGTGCGAGTTTTAAACGGCTGTTTTTGAACAAAACTCGTCTGCAGGCGTTTTGTTTGTTGTCTACGAATAAGCGTTTATTCTTTTATCATTCGACTGAAAATTGTTCAAACATTCTTCAATTGTTTTTTTTCTGGAACCGTTTGTTATAATTTTTATATGACTAAAAAATTGTTGCTTTAAAAATATATTTTGTTTCGTGAACCGTAGCTTTGGTGGCAAGATTGATTAGATTTTGATTAAGTGAATGCCTGCGTATCTTTTGCAATTTAGGAATAAAAATGAATGAGGAGAAGATATACAATGGCGTTGGTTTGAATGTATAAATAATGAAAAAGTAACTTGATAATTCCATTACTGAAAAAACAAATGGTAGTACTTTTGAAATAAAAACTCAAACTTCTGTCTGTCATGAGATACTATGATACAATTTTAATAATGTTAAAAAAAGAGGTTACCTGTACAAGAAATGCATTTTATTGAACGTTTTATGTTCGACTGCTATTATTAGAATTTTCTTGACATAACTACTACAAAGTCACAGGCTCAACGGGACCCTTGCAGCTGTTGTTCACAAACATACACTTTTTACCTAACTAATTCTTAATGCTCGTGTTTAGGTGTTATTTTTGAATGACGAATCAATTAGTGATTCTTATAGCTATAATTTGATAGCTAGACTCAGATATAATAATGAAATGCCTGCATTGCGGCGGCCGGTGGCAATGTGTTTCTAGTATCTCTTTAATTATTTAAAACTTGTGGAAATTACAGAGAATTGGGTAACATCGTGTGGAAAGCTATTTTAATTTAATATGGGAATTGATTTTGGTTAGCTAATGGTTTATTTTGGTAAATTTATATTCATATTCATAAAATAATAGTAATAAAAATCGAAAACAAAGGTTCTGTCTGCGACTTCATAAAGTCCAAAATTATCCTACAGTGTCACAGTAACTCGATACAATTCTATGTTTTAAGCTAGATCAGTATCTATATGTGTGCCAAATTTTAGCTAATTTTATTCAGCCGATTAAACGTCAAAAGAGTAGCAAACATCCATCCAAACTCACAAACTATTGTATGAAGTAGAATAGGATAGGGTAAGATACTAAAACAATCATTTTATGCTAATGTTATAACAAGCTCATAAATTAGTAATTAAACCTTCAAAAGAATCAATATTCAAAAAGTTGTCCATATTTGCAAAAAATAATCATGTGTCATAAATCAATCTTCGCAAAATGAACCGAGTATAATTTCTGACAAAATGGCGAAAGCAAGGGGATTAAAGAAAGAAGGTAGCTACGTAAATTCAAAGTAACAGCTCATCTCGCCTCTTCATACCAAACTCAAACTAAAACTTCCTAACAAGATCAAGTGTATAATACTCCGGATGACCTCGAAATCTTTACTTTGTTTCACTTACTCACATCTTTAGCTAACGCGACAGAAAGAGACGCAAGATTTTATTGAGAATCAATTTGAAAGAAGAGGTTACCTCTGTGCCCTTCGCAATTAACATTTCGATTTCCCAAAAGAGACTTTGTCTAAGGAATCTGTTTTGAGAAATGTATTTATTTTATATGGATGTAATATTATATTTCTGTATGTTATAATGTATAATTTATACTAACAGTTATTATAAAGCAGAAGAGTATCTTTGTTTATTTGTTTGAGCGCGCTAATCTCAAGCACTACAGACGTGACTGAAAAAATCCTTTTGCATGATATAGCCCGTTTATTGAAGAAGGTTATAGGCTATATAATATCACGCTACGATCTATGGGAATAGAACAGTAACTAATGACGTAACTTAACGCGAAGGAATCCGCGAGGTATAACTATGTAGTTGGTTATATGTTTTTCTTTTTGGTTTATTTTTAATTTGATGAGTTGCGAGCTTAAAGGGATCGTTGGGTAAAAGTTAATCTTATTTTCAAATAGCTTCCTATTTCGAGGGCGACGCTACGGTCGAGCTCATTTTTTAAATAAATTATTCTTGAATCAAATATTAAAAATAATGTGTTTGATGCCTCGTTTGTGGGTAAAAAAGGTATGTCGCGCAAAATTTTTGAAAATCTAATGTATTTGTTGCAGTTTAAAACTGGAATTATAATGAGGTCATTGTTAAACTTACGAAGTATACCATTTGTAACCATAGATCACAAATACAACACAACTCTAGATCAGTGCACATAAAATAGGGATTAAAATTATTTTTTTCATAAATCACTTAGGCATGTACAACGTTTAAATTAATTAAAATTAATTTTATTAACATCAGGCGGGCCGTTAGCTTGTTTGCCACCTTAAGAGGCATAAAAAAAAAAAATACGCCATACAATCGGTGACCAATTTCCTTGTTACCGTGACTAGAAGAAATGAATTCTAATTTCAAAAAGTCGGTCCAACAAAACTATGGAACTACTTATCGGTCCCAAAATCGGTCCTACAAAAAATCGGACATGGACGGAGGCCCTTAAGAATCTACTAAGTCAAGTCAAGTACGACTCCCAGCCACCGCAGACGCGGGTCTGTGGGCGGTGAGCAATGGCTAGCTCACCGTCCGTACGTTTACTACAGACCGTGTCGACGGCGTGTTCGTGTTCCACGCGCGCTTCAGAGATGTCAGCAAACTTGGAAGGGGCCACTGAGGGCCCATGCCTGCCGGGGCTGCGGGTTGTTCGAAAGAGATACCGCGCCCCCGGAACGCAAAGGGCACATGAAGGAACATAGACGGGTTTTGATTTCCCATATATAAAAAAAAAGTCAAGTCAAGTCAAGTCAAGTCTCAGCATTGAACTGTCTTCTACATTGCCCCTGCACATCCAAGTTTCAGGGCTAGCTTTAACAGACAAGCGAGGGCAGTGGGCCGTGATTGTCGGACGCCACATTAATTACCGCCTCGCCTTGACCATGAGGTTACGTTACGTAATCACGCTGCATGCGAGCGAGGCCGGGGGTTGAGACTAGTGTGGCTAATGCCTCTAGTTTGCCTACATTTCTAGACATTGAAAGTCGGTTTTGTTTTTAATTAGTAGAAGCTGAAAACTAAATTAGTTAGTATCAACTGAAGCTGTTTGAAATAACCACACATCGTATTGAATTTAGTGAAAGAATTTAACCCAATAATTTAAACTGATTATGTTAATTTAAAGAGATTCAAATAATTTGGTGGAGTAGGTAGGTAGGTATAATGTTTAATCTGACATACGTTTGGTAACTAGAACTTTGCACATTTTGTTTTAGTAACGTTATAGTTTAAAAGTATGCAAATGTACCGAATTGCAATTACCTTATTTATACGTTTTATTTAATGTCAGACACAAAATTAGCATTTTAAATGAAAAAGTGTAAGCCGAAACAGAGACAAAAAATTATGAAAAGACAACATTTTTCTGCAATAAGGAAAAAACTTCATTTCTGACTGAGGTTTAAATTGTAACCATACCTTAATTAAACAGTGAATACCGAAAACAATCAGTACAAACGCCAAAACCCTTATTTACCCACAAAAAAACAACCCTATTGACCCCGGGGTCATAAGCACCCATAAACCGCTTGACACTATAAAAGAGACTTTCAACCTATTCGTAGCCGCTACGTCGCGTAGGTGTTGCTACGAGCGGCCTACGCGAAAAGCGTAGACAGCGCGGCGTCTTTAATCAGGGGTCTGTGTTGTTTTTATTTCAAAGGAAACCAATAAATAAAAAGAAATAGGTTTATATATTGTATTAATTAATGTACGTACTTAATTCTGTTCAATAAAGTGTCGTAACCTTCGTAGCACCGTAGGCACAATTGCTACGAGGCGCCTACGCGTAACTGTGCGTAGACATTGTGGCGCCTATTTGCGAATGGTAATGGGTTTTGTGCGACTGCTAATCTATGTATGTCGCTGTGATAATGTTGGTGTGGAATATTATTGTTCAAATAAAGAGACGTTTAATTGGAAAATAATTTGGAATTGTTTATTTGACACGTCTTGACAATACATGAATTACGAATACTCAAATCAATGAAAAGAAAATGTGAAAGAAATTATTGTATAAAATATATTTTTAGAGAAAAAAATACGAGGTATTTTTTTCTGAAAACATCTTTGGTTAAAACGATACCACAAATCAATCAAAAGAAAATGTTTTAAAAATTTAACCAAAGATTTTTAGAAAAAGAATTACCGTTGTACTGCCTCGTTAGCCTAGTGGTCCTGAGTGCGACTGCTGCGCTAGAGGTCCTGGGTTCGATTCCCAGGTCGAGCAAAAAGTGTTATTGGGTTTTTCTCTGAAATTCTCAGTAGCAGCTCGGAGTTTTGATTTGCGCCCGGTTAATGGCAATGGGCTCGCCACCTATTACATGGGACCTAAATATACCGGCGAACTGTGGGTATACATCGGTACACCTCTGCCTAACCCTTCGGGGAATACAGGCGTGATGGCAATTACCTTTGTAATTTTTCCTTCAAAATAATTTCTCCGAGGAAGCACTAAGTACTAAGAAAAGCCTAACTTTTTTCTTTACTTTAGATTAACAGCGAAATTTCGTAACTAAACTTGTACTTGTTCGGAATTAGGCTTCTTTTTGTAGCCAATAAAATGTGAGTGGCTTCGCGAGGCCTCAATAAATTGCCAGATGATAGTAACATAACAGCCGCCTTGAAAGGTTAAACAGAAACACTGAACCCTTGATCAGAATTGGGTAGATGACACCACTAATCAATTGACGTACTTTTTATGAGCTGTCAAAACGCCATTCCCCCATATACTCGTATTTTGTATGACAATACTCAACTATGACGTCACTTTTTTGTCATCTCAATTCACTAACTATTTATTGATTTCAAAGCAACGAAAAAACGATTTTTATAGTTATTTAAAAAATCATCGGGTTTTTAGTGCTAAAATTAAATGTTTTTTTGTGAAGTTGTTTCTTGAAATTATTGGTTAGTGGTGTCATCTACCCAATTAAAGAAGGAATGAAAGAAAGATACGAAAATAATTATTAACAATTTTGTTATGTGAACGAGGCGAAAGGAGTGTGTAAGGATCGTAGCAAGTAGCGTTCCGTGGTTTCTGCCTCCCTGAAAAAAACACGAGTTTATGTATGTGTGTACTTTCACATACCAGAATCAAACGATAACCTACGATTTGTAGTAGTAATCGTCCTCTGAGAATGAGATTTGATTGTGATCGATCTTAAAAGTTGTAGTATTGACATCCCCCCCCCCTTTCCCCTCCCCCAGATACATAGAAATACATTATTGAAGAGATAATTTAAAACTCTGTCGGATAAATCCTTACTAATATTAAAAATGCGAAAGTAACTCTATCTGTCTGTCTGTCTGTCTCTTCTTCACGCCTAAACCACTGAACCGATTTCAATGAAATTTGGTATAGATATAGTCTGGGACCCGAGAAAGGACATAGAATAGTTTTTATCCCGGAAATCCCCCGGGCACGGGAACTATTAATCCACGCGAACGAAGTCGCGGGCAAAAGCTAGTTAAAAATAAAAATTAAAAAGTCATAATTTTAGAAGTTTTTAATTCAACAAAATCGATACAGAGCATGTTGCGCGACTCTTGTACATCGATTTAAAACTTTGAATTACTCTCCTGTGAAGTAGGTGATTTGCAGTTTCGATAGTGTTCGTTGCGGCAGTCGACATACCAATTAAAAGCGTTTAAAACCTAGTCGCAAACAAACTCATTTCAACGACAATCAATGTCTAAAAATGTATGTAAATTAGAGGCATTTTTGAAAAATTGAGACTGAGATTGAATTGTAATCGTTCTTAAAAGCTAGTGGAATATCCCTCCAGACATATATGACTGTATGATGTAGTCATATTACTTGCCTTCTGATTATTATTAACATATGTATAGAATCCAGCTGTCTCACTTGAGTGTGAGTGAGTTAGGTAGCTTTTAAACCTGACATTTGGGAAGGTCCAGCATTCAAGCTAGCAAGTACGCACGTTTACCATCTAATAATCGGGTAATCTTTGACTTAAATTTTAAAAGTGGGTAGAGATCTACCTTTAAAGTATAATCTAAAATATTTTTGTAATGTATATATATTTATATTATCACGCCTGTATTCCCCGAAGGGTTAAGCAGAGGTATACCAATGTACACCCACAGTTCACCGGTATATTTAGGTCCCATGTAATAGGGGGCGAGCCTATTGCCATTAACTGGGCACAAATCCAAACTCCGAGCTGCTACTGAGAATTTCATAGAAAAACCCAATAACACTTTTTGTTCGACCTGGGAAAAAAGACCAAGATAAAAGAAAGTTCATAATAATTTGAGAATGTCAAATTGGTAGCTTCCTGGTATGGAACAGACAGCCACAAGCGTGTTAGGCGGGCGTCTTAACCACTGAGCCATCACAAAACTCAAGACTATTACCTAAATATTTAAGTATACACAATACCTATTATTTTGGTAATGTCCAATCCGATTACCTGAAGCAAACACGATCAAAGTGTAATCGAGGGGTGAAAGGCTATTTGTTTTAAGCGACATTTCACCAACTTTACAGGAGAGCCATTTAAAGATTCAAAATTTGGAAAAAAAATCGTCATGAAAAAACTACTGCACTCACTTTAATGGGGATCGCAAATCTTTATTGCAAAAAAATCCCTTTATGTTTTGGTATATTTTTTAAGAAAAAAACAGTTATAAGTTCCAAGATAAATGTCGCTTAATACAAAATGATCTGTATCGCCTTATTTTTAGAGTAAAGAAAAATGATTCAACTTCCAACTTTGTCACTAATCAGCAGCAGGCAAAATGGTTTAAGTGACTTTACAGTACCAATGCAGGAGAAGGCGAAATGATTGAATCGACGTTACTCAATAATAATAGGAATTGGCTATTTTGTTTAACTACCATTTGGGTTTTGTTAACGATACAGGCAAGTTGGCTTAAGCAACGACGAACATTCTTAATGAGTTGTTTGATGTCTCAGGTTTCGAAAGGAGTTTATATAACTTGGTTGTTGAAACAAGATAATAATGACAGATTTATAGTAAGTTAAGAGTTTGTAGTATTGATATGGGCGAATAATTACTATGTCAGGAATAAAAAAAAAGTTCTGTTAATTAGATTTTTTTAATTTATTACGCATCTTTAACTTAATTAACACTCAGTCTTAATGAGATCGTAAGTTTCGTTATATAAAAAATACAGTACAGTAAATCAAACAAGTACTTAATTATTTGTTTTTGAAAAGAAAGGAAAATATTTTACTTATTACAAAATAGAGATATGGCCGAAAAAGAAAACATAAATTATGGATATAAATGTAAGCATTATTAGCAAATCCAAATCAAATTAATTTATTCATTTATAGACACAATATGACAATATTAAACTTACAAGTTTATTCTATTGGGGTGCTGGTCAGAAAACTTCCACGCGTACCGTCGTCGGCTGCTTGTCCCTTCGGACACGTCTTGAGGGAACGGCAGCTAGCTGGCCGGTGCACTCCGGGCACGGGTAGTGATCTTCCCTGAGGAATGGGAAGAGATTCCTATTCTTTGGGGAATGTCACTGCTCGTGGCCAATATTCTGACGGGTGGGGTCCGATTCGGACCGAGGGCGTTTCTCCGCGTGTCCCTCTGATCAGCAGAGGGCACAGCGGAGGAGTGAGGACGGGCTCGGCGTGCACTCACCCTGCCACCGAGCAGACAGAGAGGAGGGTGGTTCTTCTCTGTCACCGTCGTACATCGTAACCCCATATCGGAGTGTCGTGGATCATGTCTCGCGGCTTCGATTGGCACCGAGGGTCTTGGCTTAACCGCCCGGACCGCGAGGTAGAAACCCTCTATAAAAAGTCACCCCGAATCCCAAGCGGCGGCGCACCGTGACGGGATGTATGGCTGACGGGCGTTCCTATAGAACATCAGTCGCTAGTGCGAACCACTTGTTTCTTGGTTGGTTGGTTGGATATAGTTTTTACTCGTGGAAATCAAAATGGACCTTACAATGAAACCAAAAGACGTAGAAGGAGGGAAGGGGGATGCCGGGTCGGAGTCCGACTCGGCCCCTAGCGTGGTGAGCGTGGGTAGCTCAGGGAGCTCCCACCGCAAGATGGTTGGGCCGCCCGGGAAGTTCTTCCGGAAGCGGCCCAGACCGGAGGACTAGGCGTCCTCCGAAGGCGAGTTTGCCTCGGCTTGCAAGATCCCCACCAGCAGTCGCGGTGGGGTCCACGAGCGAGGCCCAGGGAGGGTGACTGCCCGGAGGAGACCAGCGACGCTTGTCGCTGAAGGGCAGTCCCTGAACGAGACTGGTGGCGACGATGTGGTCCAGCCGGACACATCACGCAACCAGGCAGGTGCATCTGGCAGCTCTGAGGAGCGTAAGTCCAGGTTCATGGAGGCGGTCGCGAGCGTAGCCCGAAAAAAGATGAAGGGCTCGAAGTCTCGGGCCATGGAGGAGGCTTCGGCCACTATTGCGGCGGCTGCGGAGGCCAGGTTTGCGGGCCAGGTCCCGCAGCTTCAGGCGGAGGTGGCTCGTCTGTCAGCCACAATGGAGCTCCTCATAGAGGAGAATAGGAGACTCCGACCTGGCTGAGCTCCTCGGGTCCGGCTCCCGCCAGGCGCCCAAGGCGGGGAGCCAGGGAACCCAGCCCGAGCCAGTGGATTACCAGGTGCTTAACCTGGTTCAGCTGGAGCTGGCGGCCTTCCAGGCACGGTTTTCCGTCCTGAAAGGCATCGTGACGGCAACGGGGGCCACGATGTTGGAGGTCCCCGGTGCCACCAGCGGCCCGTCTGCAGACGCTCTAGCAGAGAGGCTCAGAGCGTCCCTGGATGCGGACGTGGACCGAGTGTCCAGGCCCGTCAGATGCGCAGACCTGCGCATCCTGGGTCTGGACGACACCGTCACCACGGAGGAGGTGGTAGCCGCCGTCGCCAAGACGGTTGGATGCCTTGCCGGGGAGGTGAGGGCAGGCACCATCCGCCCGGAACGCACGGGTATGCAGACCATCATGGTCAGCTGCCCAGTGGCGGCGGCTAAAGCCATCGTTGGGGCGGGGCGTTTACTGGTGGGCTGGGTATCAGCGCAGGTTAGACTGCTCGAGCCCAGGCCCCTGAGGTGCTACCGTTGCCACGTGGGGAAGCACGTGGCATGTCGGTGCGCCTCGGAGGTGAACCGCAGCGCCCTATGTTTCCGCTGCGGTCAGCCCGGTCACAACGCCGCGGCTTGTGATGCCCCGCCGCACTGCGACGCATGTATGTGCGCGGGGCTAACAAGCCGGCAGATCACCGGGCTGGGGGCAAGGCCTGCGCCGTACCCGCCAGGGCCGGGGGAAGGCCCCGCACTGCCGCCACCGCCGCAGCCGCCGCTGATGCCGCGTCCGCCGGCGCAATGGTTTGCCAATAACGGCACCATTGCGCCTCCCGCAGGTGGATACCGTAGACACGGTCTGTGAGCGGTGAGCAATGGGTAGCTCACCGTCCGTACGTTATTAACTAACGTCAGACCGTGTCGACGGCGCGTTAATGTTCCGCGCACAGAGGTGTCAGCCACTGGAAGGGGCCACTAAGGGCCAAATTCCTGCCGGGGCTGCGGGTTGTTCGAAAGAGATACCGCGCCCACGGAACGCAAAGGGCACACGAAGGAACATAGATGGTTTTTAGTCAGTAAAAGTCTGACACTCCCTCCCGCCCCGCCCCGGACGGGGGGGGGGGGGGGGTCATTTGATGATTTCCCATCTCTAAAAAAAAAAAAAGTTTATTCTATTCGGTTTTATCCCAAACTAAGTACAACAAAACGCGTCCTGTCTCTCTCCTCCACATTATCACGACTGACTGATGCGCCTGCGCGGGGCGGGACAGTACTAATACTGCTACGGTTTACGAAAACTATGTCAACTTTTATTTGTTTTAAATTACATAGATTGTTATTGTCGTATTAAAATTGGATGGTTTAAAAGACAAACTATTTATTATTATGATACAGGAAAAAATGATTTTAATCTAATCACTTGGTATTAGATTTATCTTAAGTGACGTATTTATAAAATGTGAATACTGATAAACTGTCCAAGCGACTAAGGAACCCAGTTTTGAGAACAGAAATATTGTTTGAAGCTCCAAACAGAGTGCAAAACAGTTGCAGCGAAAAGGGTTGAACCGATATGTCTTAATGAATTTGGCTGACGGCAAATTGGTTGAAGCGACATTGCATAGTGTAAGTAGTCGTAAGCAAAATGTATGAAGGGACTTTTCATCTAAAGTTAGCCATATCGAAAAACGATTTATCTGCCAACGAACTGAAATTTTAGGACGAGAATAACGGCTTATGCCCCGATTCTCTGTTTATGTGTACAGCTTAAATGAAATACTAAAAAAATATGGCAAATTTGATGTCGGATCATACATCAAGTTTGAGAATCATGCACTAAAATTGCATTGTTTTAAGCGCCATAAAAGTGCTCAGAATTGTACGAAACCGGGCTCATTCGACGCAGAAAAATTCGCTGATTCCGAATATGTATCGAGGGGTGAAAGGCTATTTGTTTTAAGCGACATTTTGGGCGATATTGAGTTATATACATATTCGGAATCAGCGAATTTTTCTGCGTCGAATGAGCCCGGTTTCGTACAATTCTGAGCACTTTTATGGCGCTTAAAACAATGCAATTTTAGTGCATGATTCTCAAACTTGATGTATGATCCGACATCAAATTTGCCATATTTTTTTAGTATTTCATTTAAGCTGTACACATAAACAGAGAATCGGGGCATAAGCCGTTATTCTCGTCCTAAAATTTCAGTTCGATGGCAGATAAATCGTTTTTCGATATGGCTAACTTTAGATGAAAAGTCCCTTCATACATTTTGCTTACGACTACTTACACTATGCAATGTCGCTTCAACCAATTTGCCGTCAGCCAAATTCATTAAGACATATCGGTTCAACCCTTTTCGCTGCAACTGTTTTGCAATCTGTTTGGAGCTTCAAACAATATTTCTGTTCTCAAAACTAGGTTCCTTAGTCGCTTGAACAGTTTATCAGTATTCACATTTTATAAATACATCACTTAAGATAAATCTAATACCAAGTGATTAGATTAAAATCATTTTTTCCTGTATCATAATAATAAATAGTTTGTCTTTTAAACCATCCAATTTTAATACGACAATAACAATCTATGTAATTTAAAACAAATAAAAGTTGACATAGTTTTCGTAAACCGTAGCAGTATTAGTACTGTCCCGCCCCGCGCAGGCGCATCAGTCAGTCGTGATAATGTGGAGAAGAGAGACAGGACGCGTTTTGTTGTACTTAGTTTGGGATAAAACCGAATAGAATAAACTTTTTTTTTTTTTGAGATGGGAAATCATCAAATGACCCCCCCCCCCCCGTCCTGGGCGGGGCGGGAGGGAGTGTCAGACTTTTACTGACTAAAAACCATCTATGTTCCTTCGTGTGCCCTTTGCGTTCCGTGGGCGCAGTATCTCTTTCGAACAACCCGCAGCCCTGGCAGGAATTTGGCCCTTAGTGGCCCTTTCCAGTGGCTGACACCTCTGTGCGCGGAACATTAACGCGCCGTCGACACGGTCTGTCGTTAGTTAATAACGTACGGACGGTGAGCTACCCATTGCTCACCGCTCACAGACCGTGTCTACGGTATCCACCTGCGGGAGGTGCAATGGTGCCGTTATTGGCAAACCATTGCGCCGGCGGACGCGGCATCAGCGGCGGCTGCGGTGGTGGCGGCGGTGGCGGCAGTGCGGGGCCTTCCCCCGGCCCTGGCGGGTACGGCGCAGGCCTTGCCCCCAGCCCGGTGATCGGCCGGCTTGTTAGCCCCGCGCACATACATGCATCGCAGTGCGGCGGGGCATCAGCAGTCTAACCTGCGCCGATACCCAGCCCACCAGTAAACGCCCCGCCCCAACGATGGCTTTAGCCGCCGCCACTGGGCAGCTGACCAGGATGGTCTGCATACCCGTGCGTTCCGGGCGGATGGTGCCTGCCCTCACCTCCTCGGCAAGGCATCCAACCGTCTTGGCGACGGCGGCTACCACCTCCTCCGTGGTGACGGAGTCGTCCAGACCCAGGACGCGCAGGTCTGCGCATCTGACGGGCCTGGACACTCGGGCCACGTCCGCATCCAGGGACGCTCTGAGCCTCTCTGCTAGAGCGTCTGCAGACCGGCCGCTGGTGGCACCGGGAACCTCCAACATCGTGGCCCCCGTTGCCGTCACGATGCCTTTCAGGACGGAAAACCGTGCCTGGAAGGCCACCAGCTCCAGCTGAACCAGGTTAAGCACCTGGTAATCCACTGGCTCGGGCTGGGTTCCCTGGCTCCCCGCCTTGGGCGCCTGGCGGGAGCCGGACCCGAGGAGCTCAGCCAGGTCGGAGTCTCCTATTCTCCTCTATGAGGAGCTCCATTGTGGCTGACAGACGAGCCACCTCCGCCTGAAGCTGCGGGACCTGGCCCGCAAACCTGGCCTCCGCAGCCGCCGCAATAGTGGCCGAAGCCTCCTCCATGGCCCGAGACTTCGAGCCCTTCATCTTTTTTCGGGCTACGCTCGCGACCGCCTCCTTAACCGCCTCCATGAACCTGGACTTACGCTCCTCAGAGCTGCCAGGTGCACCTGCCTCGTTGCGTGATGTGTCCGGCTGGACCACATCGTCGCCACCAGTCTCGTTCAGGGACTGCCCTTCAGCGACAAGCGTCGCTGGTCTCCTCCGGGCAGTCACCCTCCCTGGGCCTCGCTCCTGGACCCCACCGCGACTGCTGGTGGGGATCTTGCAAGCCGAGGCAAACTCGCCTTCGGAGGACGCCTAGTCCTCCGGTCTAGGCCGCTTCCGGAAGAACTTCCCGGGCGGCCCAACCATCTTGCGGTGGGAGCTCCCTGAGCTACCCACGCTCACCATGCTAGGGGCCGAGTCGGACTCCGACCCGGCATCCCCCTTCCCTCCTTCTACGTCTTTTGGTTTCATTGTAAGGTCCATTTTGATTTCCACGAGTCAAAACTATATCCAACCAACCAACCAAGAAACAAGTGGTTCGCACTAGCGACTGATGTTCCATAGGAACGCCCGTCAGCCATACATCCCGTCACGGTGCGCCGCCGCTTGGGATTCGGGGTGACTTTTTATAGAGGTTTTCTACCTCGCGGTCCGGGCGGTTAAGTCAAGACCCTCGGTGCCAATCGAAGCCGCGAGACATGATCCACGACACTCCGATATGGGGTTACGATGTACGACGGTGACAGAGAAGAACCACCCTCCTCTCTGTCTGCTCGGTGGCAGTGTAAGTGCACGCCGAGCCCGTCCTCACTCCTCCGCTGTGCCCTCTGCTGATCAGAGGGACACGCGGAGAAACGCCCTCGGTCCGAATCGGACCCCGCCCGTCAGAATATTGGCCACGAGCAGTGACATTCCCCAAAGAATAGGAATCTCTTCCCATTCCTCAGGGAAGATCACTACCCGTGCCCGGAGTGCACCGGCCAGCTAGCTGCCGTTCCCTCAAGACGTGTCCGAAGGGACAAGCAGCCGACGACGGTACGCGTGGAAGTTTTCTGACCAGCACCCCAATAGAATAAACTTGTAAGTATAATTACTTTAATATTGTCATATTGTGTCTATAAATGAATAAATTAATTTGATTTGGATTTGGTAATAATGCTTACATTTATATCCATAATTTATGTTTTCTTTTTCGGCCATATCTCTATTTTGTAATAAGTAAATATTTTCCTTTCTTTTCAAAAACAAATAATTAAGTACTTGTTTGATTTACTGTGCTGTATTTTTTTTATATAACGAAACTTACGATCTCATTAAGACTGAGTGTTAATTAAGTTAAAGATGCGTAATAAATAAAAAAAATCTAATTAACAGAACTTTTTTTTTTATTCCTGACATAGTAATTATTCGCCCATATCAATACTACAAACTCTTAACTTACTATAAATCTGTCATTATTATCTTGTTTCAACAACCAAGTTATATAAACTCCTTTCGAAACCTGAGACATCAAACAACTCATTAAGAATGTTCATCGTTGCTTAAGCCAACTTGCCTGTATCGTTAACAAAACCCAAATGGTAGTTAAACAAAATAGCCTATTCCTATTATTATTGAGTAACGTCGATTCAATCATTTCGCCTTCTCCTGCATTGGTACTGTAAAGTCACTTAAACCATTTTGCCTGCTGCTGATTAGTGACAAAGTTGGAAGTTGAATCATTTTTCTTTACTCTAAAAATAAGGCGATACAGATCATTTTGTATTAAGCGACATTTATCTTGGAACTTATAACTGTTTTTTTCTTAAAAAATATACCAAAACATAAAGGGATTTTTTTGCAATAAAGATTTGCGATCCCCATTAAAGTGAGTGCAGTAGTTTTTTCATGACGATTTTTTTTCCAAATTTTGAATCTTTAAATGGCTCTCCTGTAAAGTTGGTGAAATGTCGCTTAAAACAAATAGCCTTTCACCCCTCGGTATATAACTCAATATCGCCCAAAATGTCGCTTAAAACAAATAGCCTTTCACCCCTCGTAATGATCCATTTGATTTTCAATTTAGTAGAGTATCAATTTCCGAATTGAATCGTTGGGGTTGATAGTATTGACCTTGAGATCTCGACCTTGCAATCAAGCGGTAAGTAGAGGAGTTAAATGGTACATTCCGTCCCTAGAGTGTTGAGGTGACATGCCAACATGCCTGCTTTGTAATTGCATCTGCATAATCAATTATACTGTTTATGTTTGTCTTCACTTAACATAATAAAGCTCATGAGTATTTCTGTTTGTTTAAGCGCGCTAATCTCAGGACTGTCAGTCGGATTGGACTAATTTACCGTGCTTTTTTTTTATAGACGGGAAATCATCAAATAACTTCCCCCGCCCTGGGCGGGGCGGCAGGGAGTGTCAGACTTTTTCTGACTAAAACCCGTCTATGTTCCTTCATGTGCCATTTGCGTTCCGGGGGCGCGGTATCTCTTTCGAACAACCCTGCGTTATGTCTTTCGCTACTTACTTTACTGCTCCGCTCGGGTAGGACGTAGCGAGATGTGGTATGGCCTGTACTATCCTACTTACTATTATAAAGGCGAAAGTTTGTAAGTATGGATGTATGGATGTATGGATGTTTGTTACTCTTTCACGCTTAAACGGCTGAATGGATCTGGATGAAATTTGGCACAAAGATAGATTATAGTCTGGAATAACACATAGGCTACTTTTTATCCCGGGAAAATGTACGGTACCCGTAGGATAACACATCAACTGTGACGCGGACGAAGTCGCGGGCAGAAGCTAGTTTCTTATAAATCTGGCTATCTTATACAAAAAGATTGTTTCCAATCCGACTGTTTGTTTCATAGATAACGCGTGTTATCAAATACACAAAAAAACTCTTCAGTGCTACTAGGTATATTAGTATAGATTAGTTAATACCTGTAGATTAATATTAAAATAAATTTATTTTTGTTACTTATAATTACTTCAAATTAAGACTAATAACATCTATGCCCAAATAGACGGTTTTGGGAGATAATTTTTCTATTTGTATGTGTTTTAAGTTTCTTAGATTAAAAAATAAATATACGTTAATGTTTGAAAAATGGTACTTTTATAGAAAACAGTAAACAAAATAGCCTACAATGGCGCGCGTCGTATATTTTTAGTACCTTGCTTACGATGAATTCATTCATGGGTATTTTGGCGTAAAATAACGTATTTATGGGTACTTAGAAGTTAAATTTAAACACGCTTTTTTATCGTTACCACGTATCCTATCTTTCGTCAATTTTGGAAAATGGAAAGTAAATATTTTTGCTTTTAAAAAGAAAAGTAGTAGTACTAGTAAAAAGGAAAGTAACGATAGTCTTGTCCAATTTGTATTGCAACTACATTTTTGGAAATCACCTTCATTTGCACATTTAGGGTTAAATTCATCAAATTTGTAAGCCTAATATGCCGTGCGCGACTTCGTGCGCGCCCAAATTAATATATTTTCCCATAGGAACTGTACATTTTTCAGTGATAAAAAGTTCTTTATGTGATTTGTCAGACTATAATCTATTTGTGTGCAATATTTCATCCAGATCCGTTCAGCCATTCTGGCGTGATTGAATAACAAACATCCATCTATCCAACATTCGCATTTGTAACATAAGTCGTCAGTTTTTAACAGTATTTTCGTACAACCTTCAGCGCTCAATTGAATTCGACTCGAAAAATAAAATAAAAGTCAAATTCCCCTTTGCTGTGACAATCAGTAAAACCGAAGAGCCCAAAGAGCATTCCAGTGATTACAAATTGCATCCAGTAAACGAATTCCGCGCACAGCTCTGCTTCTGTGAACAGAAAAAATGCCGATGTCACAAAAAAAGAGATGCTCATCAGAGATGCAGCATCCACGGCCGCTGTTAAATATGCACTCGTTTAATTTGAGAGGTTTGGTGCATAGCTTCACACTGCTATACAGAGTGGAAACTTTTCCCATACATTTTGTATGGGAAAACGATCAATCAAGTTGAAATATTCTATCTAGAAGCAAAAGTAGTTAGTAGTATAGTTGCAATGACATTTTTCTACAATACAAACACAAAAAAATAGGTATCATTTAGGTGATCTACGAAATAAATTGCTCAAAAAGAACCGCCGTTTTTACTTGATTATGAAGGTTTTTCCATAACGAATACGTAAGAAAAGTTTTTGTTGATTTCGATTTACCTTAAATGGTCCCAAAGAGTATTTTGATCCCTAAATGAAATGGGATCGATAGATATAAAAAAAACGTATTTTGTGCATTTTTTCACTGACAATTTTTTTTCTCCAAAATCTGTGTATGCAGTTCAGAATATGTTAAAAAGTTATGGATCGTCTCCTAAGAACGTTTTCCTATATATATAACGGCATTGCAATATAAGTTACCTGCAGAGACCCGTTTTAAAAATCCAGCCTGTACATCATAGTGTTATAACTCACATAGTGGTTTTAGAAAGCTGTTGTAAACAAAACCGGTTTTTGACTTTATTGTGGAACTAACCGCAGTATCATTCGAGTAAAGTCTTAGGTTACTGCTTCTCTTCCGTGGTACGTAACGTGATGTTATATTGCCTCTAACCTTCCTCGATAAACGGGCTTTAATAAAGGAAGAAGATTTTTATAATGATGGATGATGGTGTACATTGGTACACCTCCGCCTAACCTTTCGGGGAATACAGGCGTGATGATATATATATATTTTTTTTTTTTTAAATCGAAACAATACTTACTTTCTAAGATCAGCTCGTTTAAACAGTCAACAATCTATTTAGCATATAATGTGCTTGAAAATTTATATTGCCTGTAAGAATTTAGGTATATTTTACCCAGAAATGTCATTTAAATAATTTCAGGAAGATTTTTGGATGCAATTTTGTTTGTTCTCTAACTGTTAAAGGTTATCTCTTTTATTAAGTATCCAGGTAAACAATGTACATTTTAATCATACTAATCCGGTATTGTTATTTTAAAAACAAAATTAGGAACTATTATTTATAATGTACCAAAAGTGTTTTACCCTTTTACGTTTACGTATCCATTTTTTAAAAGTTTAGAATAATACTAATGTTTCATTGATAACATGAAAGATTTGCTAAGCGATAGTTGTTAGAATATCAAACAATTCGGAAAAAACTTCTAAGTTCATAAGTTTTTCAATAATGCCTTGAACTTGAACGAACTTTGCAACGTAAATAATAATTTGAGAGCGCGCCACCTAGCATCAAACTGCAGAACTAACAGCGTCTCACAGTTCCCGCTACGGCCGCCAGAGCGCTGCCTTACCGGCGATACGCTGAAACTTGCGCTGTGGCTGTACTTTATTTCAACTCTCGTGTAGTCGTACCACCTGCCGCTAGATGGCGCTGTTTTGTCTTGTTCTACGCTCGCAACCTAGATGGCGTAAAAGTAGCTAGCGGAAAACATGTTCTGCCTGCGTTATTATAAATTCATAAATCGAGATTTTTTCTTATATTCCACGACCTATACGAGAATAGCTCAGGCTTATAATAAAGATAGGGAAAATCTGCCAAGGATGAGCTAAGTTTGCTTTGAAGCTTTTATAATATAAATCTTTTATCCCGTTTTATGAGTAGGTTCCACGTAATGCCTATCTATTATTAAGTACCTTTGATCATACTTACTTAGGCAGGTGGGTCAATATACATGATAGAGACTGTAATAAATAATAATCTTTTAATATATTTTAATATTGCTAAATAGGTCTTGTGAGCCCTCGTGGCTGACTGTTCAGTCTTTTTAATTTTAAGCATGGTTTATCTTATAGCAGATATTAAGGTAGTCAAATAAGGTTCGATATGGCTAAACCTACCAGAGTTTTAACAGTACCTAATCTAGGTTCTAACGTATCGTAAGATTGTTTTAAGTAATTAGATTTATTTGTTCAAGTTCTTTAGATTTTTTTGTGAAGTTAATGTAATACTTACACATTTTATGGGGACATAAAAACCACATACTATCACATCTGTATTCCCCGAAGGGTTAGGTAGAGGTGTTCCAATGTACACTCATAGTTTTCAGGTATGTTAAGTTCCCATGTAATGAAGAGCGAGCCTATTATCATTAACCGGGCACAAACGCTAACTCAGAGCTGCTACTGAGAATTTTATAGAAAAACCCAATAACACTTTTTGCTCGACCTGGAAATCAAACCCAAGACCTCTATCGTAGCAGTAGGGCCTAAGGACCACTAGGCTAACGAGGTATTTTATGGGAACGTTGACTAAAATAACTGGAGGATCTTATTATAGTTTTCTATTAAACTGCGGTATACCCAGTGCACGACAACAGACGCCTTGTATCGAATTTTGCCTTACAGATTTAATCTTAGCTCGGTGTTTCTCAAATAAAATGAATTGAAATAAATAATACCAGCCTAATATGGTCCCACTGCAGTGCAAAGGTCATTTCTCATACAGAGAAATCACGAGCATTGTTCACCACGCTTGCTCAAGGCGATTGGCGATTTCTGACTTTCATTTATATTATAAGGCCAGGTTTTCTCGCGATGTTTTCCTTGTACCGCTGTCAGTGATATCCAAGATAATCTTAGGAAGTACTTATGAATTGATAATGTCACATTGGTACTTGACCGGATCGGGCCCGCAACGTCATGCGTAAAAGGCGGGCCACCCTAACCACTGGGCTATCACGACATGCAGTTTCGTTGAGTGTTTACATCCCTTATTGGTAGTAAAGTATCAAAATGGATCTTTTTTTTTTTGATACTGTATTGCTACGAGCCTCCTTCAGTGTGCTACGTGCTACGCCGTAGCTGCGTAGCAAGTAAACGAGTTACTTGAAAACTTGCTGTGTTAAGTGTACTTTCACAGTTTTTATCTGATTAACTATATAGAAAGTAGTTTCACTGGCAAGATAATTATGTAGATACTGTGGTAGCTGTAGGTAGAACTTCCTTCTTAATTTACAGAGCCAACTACGCGAAAAATGTTAAATTTTTTATTTGACAAGGTTAAATAAAAACGAGGATATTGGTTAAATGAATTTTATGCTCATAAGGAACGTAAACAGTTCTCTTGACATATGAGATACTTAAACAGAAAATGCAGTTTTAGAATAGCATAGTGACTCTGAGTCGAAAGCAAAGCAAAAAAAATTAAAATATGGATCTGTGTGTAAAATTGAGCGTCAAGTAGCCATTAACTACGCTTTGTGACCTTAATAACAATAACATTGAGCAGACATTGTGGTTGAGAAATGACTTTTATTTTAAAAAACACTTATTATGGTAGCTCGCCATGTAACGCACGCAAACAAAATATTGTACTTTTGAGTGCTTGAAACAATTTAACCTTCAATGTCTCCGTAAGCAGCAGGTTGACCATCAACCTCCAACCATTGAAATTGGCATAGTTTTTAATAGTAGTAGAGCTCTTTGTTAAGGAGCTCGTCCGGGAAAGTAACACCACCCCTTTTTTTTACGACGCGAAATCATCAAATTACTTCCCCTGCCCTGGGCGGGGCGGGAGGGAGTGTCAGACTTTTACTGACTAAAACCCGTCTATGTTCCTTCATGTGCCCTTTGCGTTCCGGGGGCGCGGTATCTCTTTTGAACAACCCGCAGCCCTGGCACCACCACCTATGGCCTCTGGTATTGCAGATGACTATAGGTAGTCATCTAGCGGTGACCACTGAAGGCCGTGGGATAACTTGTCATACAAAGGCATAAAAAAATATATATATGACTACAATAATGGGAAGAATAATTGCTTTGTTAAATGTCATTTTCACTCGTTAAATTACGATATCCCCGTAAAGTTTAATATTTATTTAAAAATATTTGTTCTTTATAAATTGACCAATTATCTGGCAATTCGTTATACCATCCCAAAAAAATATTATTTTTCTTTCCCTAAGTTTGGTTATGGGTGATATTATCGGCAGCGTCCTGCTGTGCGCTCCACATGAATATAATCTTCCCTTATTATGGTACATCTCGCTTAAAAACACGTTAGGGAAATTACAAGATTTGCCTTCTTCTTTTCGTATCGATGATACATTTAAAATATTTTTTTTCCGGTTATAATAGAAGCAGACCCCAAAATAGTTGGGAAAAAGCTAAGCAGATGATGATGATACATTTAAAATCATATAAATTTACTACTATTCAGATCGTCATGGCTGCAGATGAACGAACAATTAGGACACTTCAACATATGGGACATTGTATCAGGAGCTCCGCAATCGCACTGGGTGCCCGACGGGTATATGATGCCTCATTTTACCAGATTATATTTGCAGTGGTCTACTTGAGTGAACACGGTTCGAGTTTTTCTGTTACCGTGTATCATTTGGAAATTAAGTTGAAAAACGGACTAACCTCAAATCTGTATTAGTGCCCTTATATATAATTTCCTCGATTTTAATTTAGTGCCTACTGATTTAAATATTAG
The DNA here is from genome assembly GCA_932526535.1 of Caradrina clavipalpis. Lineage (NCBI taxonomy): Eukaryota > Metazoa > Arthropoda > Insecta > Lepidoptera > Noctuidae > Caradrina > Caradrina clavipalpis. The sequence continues at coordinate 23,173,383 of OW052087.1, forward strand.
CTTATATAAATAAAATAGGCTACACAACGTTTAGTTCAAGCACGAGTTGTCTCAATAATATCCTCTTCAAATGGTATTTAAAACAAGGATAACGCGGTGGAATAACAAAACTAGTCGTAACAGAAGCAGCTGGAATAATACAAAGGTAACAGAAACACAACCGTCTTGGCGCTTGTTTTTTGGCGCAGTGGTTACTTTATTCCAGTAACGTAATGTCTTATGTGCATAACCCAGATACATACGAGTAGTAGGGAGGTTCCAGAGTTATCTATTATAAAATCATAAAAAGAAGACCTTTTGAGTTTTGCCGCAATCGGGTGAAAGAGTAAGATTTTCTGTAAGTCCCTAAGATAAGCAAACATATTTGGTGTTGATTATTATTTCCATTTATTTATAATACATATTATTATTTACATTTTTAAATATTAATATAAAAAATATAAAAACAAATACATGTACAAATATAAAAAATAGTAGCCCTCCGGCGTCGGGAACAGCGTCCAAGCCACCGGCGGTCAGGGCTCCTGAGAGAGGAATCTCCTAACAATAGCGCCTTGTCTAGGAGTACCGCTTTCTGAATCAAGCCCTTGATCCAACCGCCCAACGAGAGCCTCCTTAGGTGTTGGTCGAGGCTCTTTGCTATTATGCCATTGGCCATCACGACTATCGGCATAATGATTGCCGTATTCACATCACACATGTTGACAACCTCGCGAGCCAGATCATACATACATACATACATCTTAGCATTTAAAAAGCCTCGACCTCCACACTTACACACAGATTCCATAATCTCTCCTCGCTTCACATGCATGACTGCACATTTATCCACAACAAATTCCATCCTGATGGCACTACTGAAAGTTTTTATTACCTTCAGTAGCTCCATCAGTCGCAAATTGTTGGGGCAAAGATCATCCATGTAAAGGAGGTGAGATATGACCTGACCACCTCTTCTCAACCGATAACTCAGCCCCGAACCCTCCAGCAGTGTACTTAGAGGGTTCAAGGCTAAACAAAACCACAGTGGAGTCAGACTATCGCCCTGAAATATACCACCCTCGATCTTTATTGGTTCACTGTTCTGTCGGATTTGCCGATATCCTGGATAGCGTAAGACCGTCCTCCACTGCCCCATACACGACATCAAGAAGGTGCGCAGAGTTGATGTTGGTTATTATTACATTTTTTAGGTTTGAATATGGACCCTGAATAACCTTTTTACAACGTTTCTTTAGACAGAAATCATACTAATGTTAATTATTATTTTAAAACTAAAATTGAATCCTTAAATTCACATTGAAAACATAGTTTATCTTGAACTAAATTCCAATAAATATGTCTACTAATAAAAATGAAAATATTTATTCGTTTTAATTATCCTCTGTTTATCTAGGTATACATCGGCTGACAACGCCTTTCTCCAAATACTGCATTATACCGTAGCTCTGCAAAACCACACGAAAAGCTAATACCTAATAGACATTAATGTACACGTCATGATTAGATGATAGATCACATGCATCGTTCCGCAATCTTTGTAGAAATCAAATCGACCTGATAATGCGCAATGGGGTGGGCCACCCCCAAAATCCGCCTTTTATAAAACATTCTTAATAAAAACCGTTAATTATTTAGGTAGGTCATTATTAGTCTCAATACACACGACTGCTTTCATACATCCCAAGCAAAAGGATGTATGAGAGGCCGGCAATGCCGCACAGGGCCAAAATCGCGTCACGGAGCGCAAAATAATTCGAGCTTAGCTGGAGTAGTAGGCGGCGTGGCGCCTCGCCTGCCAAGGTTGGGGTGCAAGGTGGCGGGGACCACCCCTCGACTCCGGGAATGATACAGCAGTGCGACGTCGTCACGGGGAGAGGGTAGACGCGGCGTCGCCGGCGCGGCCCCGGCTTGTGGGCTAGTAGGGATCGTCCTTATGGGGGCAGGATGATTACGATGCCAGCGATTTAATCGTGTGTATGGATGGAAAATTTATGTATAGGCTTAGTTTGTAATGGTTATTAACTTTATCATAATATACGCTCATTAACATAGATGAATATTTAACAGCTTCAGAATTTGCTTGTACAAACAAGTATAAGTTTGGGCGCAAATTCAGGGATGTTGAAAGAAAATAGTCGGTATTGTTAACCTGTAAACAAGAAAAACAAACATTCTCATAGCGATACCTTGTGACATTTTAGGTAGGCATAGAGATTTATTAATAATATAATTTTAACACAAACTAAAAACACTGAATTAATAAATAGCAGTACCTATATACTCCATTCTTAAGCATGAATAAATAAGTAAGGGGAAAAAATAAACAATAACGCTTTAGCAAACATTCCGAACGCTGGCAGCTACAGGTCCTGCGTCTGCGCAGTAGAAACTTGACATGTTGAGACTTGCACTTAAGTTCGCTTGCAAGTATCCGGACTCCGGATATTTAACTCTGTAGCGATCCGAAGCCTTGCCGGATATATCAATATGTTTACACGAAAATGAAACTGTAGTTTAAAAATTAAATTTCTACTGAAATTTTTAAAAACAGAACGGTATATTAGTTCCCTTGTTTAACAATGGAGTTACAGGAAGCGACGTTATCGTTATCAGCAATCTTTAGCAGACAGATATTCATGTTGCTGTGAATTTGTTGCTAATAATATCACTGACGTCTGTACACGTAACATTCAACTAAAATATCGAAACAATATTATTCGTACATGAAAATACTGATAAGTACTTTATGTTAAGTAGACAAATAATGTATTAGGTACTGGTAGAAATACGCGTCTGCCAAAAACCTAATAACCGCATTGAGTCTGCCTAAACTTGGCATCACATCTCGCTGCTGACGCACTTTGGAAAGGCTCAAGTACAACCTCCGAAATATCGTTATTCTTATGTTTTCATCGCGAGTAGGAAAATGAGGTCGTTCCTACATTTCTATTAAAAAAGTTTGTTAGACATTTTATTACAAGTATATGTTTATAATGGAGTTTCTTACATCTCGTCCACGTGTAAGCAATTAAAACTTTTGGAAAAGATTTTTTTTTCCTCAAATAGGCTGAGATCCAAAGTTGTTCTTACGTCATTTTGACATGGCAGATATTTTGAGGATAATAATTATAATATGTTAAAAAGATATGGAATTGCCGAAAGTAACTCAATATCCAAATTTCAGTGTTCGCTTCTTTCTTCGAACTTGGCTGACACGCTGCCGTGTGTCTAGATCGCGATCTGAGGAGCAATGCTTGTGAGTTTGACTAGTTACGAATATTAGGTTTATTAATAGATACTTATTTACTTAAAATACAAATTAAACCATTAAGTAACCAGTAAGTTTTCCTAAAATTATTAAAATAAAATAAAATAAATTACTTTATAAGCATGATTGACTTCAGTCACGAGACCATTTCTACTAATTAAAAACGTTCAAAATGTCAAAATTCACAAAGTAGCTAAAAAGGAAAGATTTTTGACAGGTTGAGATTAAATGGCTATCATTCCTAAAAGTGAGTTCTACAATTGTAAGCGAATTCAGTACTTCATAATTTTATTTTACTAACTTATTATTCCAATCATCTGTATTCGCGATAAACTGCCTCATTACCCTAGTGGTCATAAACGCGACTGCTACGCTAGAGGTCTTGAGTTCGATTCCCAGGTCGAGCAAAAAGTGTTATTGGGTTTTTCTATGAAACTCTCAGTAGCAGCTCGGAGTTTGGATTTGTGCCCGGTTAATGGCAATAGGCTCGCCCCCTATTACATGGGACCTAAAAACATATAGGCGAACTGTGGATGTACATTGGTACACCTCTGCCTAACCCTTCGGGGAATACAGGCGTGTTTGTGTATTCGCGATTAACCCGTGGCACGACAAAGTGTCACGCCGGGTGCAAAGTTTCGATTGTTTAATATTGATTTATTGATTGTTTAACTATTGTGTCTGCTCAGCTGTCGTGCCACGGGTTAAAAATACTTCAAAAACAAAATAAAAGTGTATCATTAAAAGAAAATAACATAAGTACGTAGGTACTCTGTATTACGCCGGCTGCAGTTTCATTAGCCGCTCTGTCGCCACAGTTGAGTGGAAAAACGAACAAACACTCGCTTCGAACGTATTTGATCCAGATAGCTATGTTTTCTCACACGTTTTGTATTACACGATGATTACAGACTAAGTTGGTTTATTTGTTTATTTTGTGGGGACGTAAACAGGCCAGGGTTGAGGAATTTGTTCGAAAGAGTCACCGAGGCCCTGGAACGCAAACGGCATTAGGAGGAACACGGACGGGTTTTAGCCAGTAAGAGTCTGCTTGAGTCTGTTTGGTTGAGCAGCTAAACTGGCCAAATTCTGGGCCGCAACAATATGATTTTGAATAGTGTTGTATTATTTATTATTGGTAATAAGGCTCTCTAGCCAAGTCGCAAACGATAATCGTAAACGCTCGGTAGATACCAATAGATATTCAACTTTATACCCAGAGCCTTAAGTTAAAAATCTATCAAAGATTTCTAAGCGTTAGCGACTGGAAAGAACGAAAACGCTATGCAATCTTCACTAGATCTTCCACCTAAAACCAAGCACATAAAGTTGAAGATCTATTAAAGCCTACTCAGCGTTTGCGTTTATCGTTTGTTATATGGCTACAGGCCATGGTATCAGTTCGTCATCTAAACGATTGAATTTATTGAAAAAAATCATTGAAACATTTAATGATTTTCCATCCTAAAAGAAAGGGTTGTAAATAGCCAGCCATGCAGCATGCATGCTTTAGCAGCCATGGTTTACATTTTTTTTTTTGTTATCGTTTTAAATTCACCTTCATTATTTTCTACATAAAGAATCAACGAGATTGTTTTAACCAGAGTTTTGTTACAAGCAAAGTAAAAAGAGTGTCCGTGGAGTTTCGTTCTCGTTCTTCTCCATAGAGACCCACCTACGTTTTAGAATGAGCAACTAGCTTCAACTGCCTGTCTAACTTCTTGACAATCTAAAAGTGCCTGTAAATGGTCTAACTGACATAACTGCTTTGATTTTGACTTACCTACAGGGGTTAAAGTACTTTCCCTAATAAAGAAATATTTCCATACATTTTGGCTTCATAATAATATATACCATCACGCCTGTATTCCCCGAAGGGTTAGGCAGAGGTGTACCAATGTACACCCACAGTTCGCCAGTATATTTAGGTCCCATGTAATAGGGGCGAGCCTATTGCCATTAACCGGGCACAAATCCAAACTCCGAGCTGCTACTTCGAATTTCATAGAAAAACCCAATAACACTTTTTGCTCGACCCGGGAATCGAACCCAGGACCTCATAATAATATCTTTATTTTTTAAATTATTTTATACCGGCTGCTTAATTCACTGCACATCTTTCAGGGGTTGAACACTACTCATGAATACTAATAACTTTTACGATGAAACCAATTCCTAAGTGTAAAAAAATCAGCACTTCCATACATTTTAAACCTGTTGTGGTGCATTGTTATTGCAAATGTTTTTCTCATATTTATGAGTAAGTCCCTCGGTAAGAGGCATTCGTATTTACGAGTACCGTCACCTCCTGAAAGACGTGCAATAAATTAAAAATCACCCTGTTTACGATGACACTAGCTTCTACCCGCGACTGCTTCCGCGTGGATATTTTCAGATGTAATATAGCCTATGACACTCACAAATAACATAAAAGAATTTTCTAAATTGGTTCAGTAGATCCAGAGATTACCCTCTACAACCTCACAAACTCACCAACTTTACCTCAAACTTTACCTCTTTTTTTATATTAGTAGAGATAAAGATTGAAATCAAAATTAACACAAAGAAGATTAAACTGCGACCTCACTAAATGTCAAGATTTTCACGGTATCGGAAGATAACGCCGCGCGCGTTTCGATCTGACATTTATAAATCGCTAAGCACTGCCCTTAGTGGCCCTTTATTGCTGACGCGGCAGCGCAAACAGGACATAGTCCCATTTTTTGGCCCGAAAATAGGGCATCCCAACACGCGGTGACGTCATTCAACCTGCAGTAGGTACAGCGTCGTGAGTTCGTGACCAAGTTGTCAGTGGCAGCGCGATTATTCTATCCACTTTAAATTAGTTGTGCTCGATAATTCAGCCAGAAAATTAAATGATTATTCAGTAAATAGATTTAAAATAACACTTTAAAATTTCATATTTAGAAGCTGTGTTATTCTTTGTTTTTATTTCGACGACAATAGTCTTATATACAATTTTTAAAGGGTTTTAATCAAGTACCTACCTATCGCCGTATTTTTGTAATTCAAAATAAATGAAAGATCACTAACATAGGTGAAGGTATGATACTTTAATGTAAGTCTAAAATCGCCGACCCGCCTTGAGCAAGCGTCGTGATCCGTATAAGAAGAGGCCTTTACCCTGCAGTGGAACAATTAGGCTGGTATTTCGAAATTAAACATAAAACATAGCTGGCACAGAGTTCAAAATAAGTATCATATATAACAGTACTTTACATAATCTTTTTTAACGATGTCACAATGCCCTAAAGCCAGCCTGTTTCTGTTGTCCCAGATACAAGATAATCCTGTAGGGGCCGTACAGATTATTTATAATGAGAAAAGGGGTCAGGCAGAAAGGTCAGATTGTTAGTTGCAGCCTTGCAACAACTTTATTAAACCTAATACTGATTGGCGCGGTTAGGCGAGACCTTGAAACTAAGCCACGGCTCCCAACGCTCCCACGGCTCACTGGGAAATTAAAACGAATGTTCATTTTATATCCGAGAAATAGTATTGTTTATCTATTACTTTAATGAAGCTGCAGGGGTTGTTTGTTGTTTTGCTTAAACCCGCTTATAACTGGTCCGTTTCGGAGAATTCTCTCGCTAATAGGAGGCTTCGTTATCCCAGATAGGCAATTTATGATCAAAAGTAAATCTGGCAAAAGAAAACCAGTATTATAAAATAACGGAGATATTTTTTTTTGTTTCTCTATCCTAGATTGTCCCATTGCTGGGCAAAGGCCCCCCCCTAAATCTTTTATAGGCACTTTTCGAAAGCCAACAAGAACCACACTTCGATACTCGTCCAGGATATCAAAGTTGTGTCAATTTATTTTCTAATATTACTCGTATTAAATACAGCAAACAATAGAACCCTCTAGTTTGAAATTGTCAACTTTCTAGCACACATTCGTACCGACACTGTCGCATAAATTTTTAACAATCATAAAATGAAATCTAGCGAAAAATGGAGGGCTGCCGCGAGCCGTCGCTCGGCACAATGAGAGCCTTTCATAAAGCTTTGATAGTGCAGATAGCGTCGTGGGAGGGTTGTAACAAGCAGTGGATGGCCGGCACTACGCGGCCACATAAAGGCTGTGTTTGCACAACACTCGTTCGATAAAAGGCCTCAAAGAGACAGCCTCTTGTCGCTCAGATTGCACGCTGCAATGTTGTCGTAGCTTGTCAAGAATCGTTTCAAGACAAGCAGATATTGGAGTTGGGAAAATAAGATTTTTTTTTTCTGCTTTTCGGACTTTTGGGGATCGGAGTCCGGGCTGATAATGCCACGAAACAGAAATAACGACGACGTGACGACGTGACGTGACGTGACGTGTGACGAAATAGAAATAGAAATGATTCTATGACTCATTAACTTGGAGTTAAGAGGTGACCTATGAGCTCTTTAAGTATAGCTTTGTTTCCGTGAAAAAGTAGGAAGAATAGTAGAAAAGCGCTTTGTAAAAGTCCATCAGAAAATTAGTATTGAAGCTGCAGCGCTGAGCGAAGCGATGTCACCGCTTTATGCGGCATGACAACTGCGGTATTCAGCTGCCGTAGCGGGAGCTTGCGAGAGACAGGTTTTGATAGCAACGCTGTTGATCGACAGAATTGGCTCTATTATCTGTGTTGCAATCGACTTTCTATTGGAAGTTTTCATTGAAGTATCAACTTCACTTTCTGTTGTTGAGTTTTGACAACTCTCTATAGCATTCGATTAGAAAACTATGTAGTAATAATTACTTAGATACAGTTGCAGATTTATAGTGTAACTAATACCTTTTGATAGATTTTAACAAACTTGTACCGACAGCGTATAAAGCTACATACTGATAAGAAAGATTATGCTATGACATGTAGATACAAATAACGGTACCAATTTCAGTAAAAGCTTATTACGTGCCACATATACGCCATGTTTTTCTTGAAACCATGTTAAGTTAATATTAAAAGTAAAATATAAAAGTATTTATTTATTAAAAATTGCCCTTACAACTATTATTACAGGTGTGTCCCTAATGCGATAGCGCGGTCTTAAAATTTACTTATTTACAATATAATATAAAACTATGAAAAACATAAAAAACCTAGTAGCACATACCTAAAGCAGCATATCTAAAACAGCTTTGTTTTAGTAGCTTCTAAAACAAAGCATAGTGCAGAAAAAAACAGAGCAAAAATAAATTTGCTTCATCGAAAGATATATAGATACATTCCAGTTGGGTTAATCCGCAATACGCAAGTCCTGCGAAATCGCAGCGCGGGCGGACCCCCCGGCTGCGGAACCAGCGGCCTCCGTGTCACAAAGCGGTCGTAACCCACCATCTTTATACCACCACTAACAAATAGGCCTATTTCTGTCCACAACTTACTGAATGGACCCACACGAGGTCATACAACATCTAAAAATATTTTCTTTCGACTCGCCTCGCGGTTACTGTTGACTAAGAACTATATTTGATTGAAGTAGTCGTTGAGTGTCAGCTGTTTGGGGGAAGCAGTGGACAAAGTAATATTTTATGTTAGAAAGGAGTTTGGGGAAATGTTGACTCGCTTTCATATTTTTGTTTGACTTTCTATCTTGTGTGGGTCTTAAGTATTCTTAAAAGCACCCCTTCACAACTGAATGGTACCTGTAAATAGTGCTACGTTTTATTTTTCTCACGACAAAACAAATCTTAAAACAATATCAGCTATAAATATCATAAATGAAGGACACCGTCTGCCGTAGATAATGCAATATCGCCACGAACAAAGCATCGATTCGATCCTGCGTAATCCCGAGTGGCACTGACACACTTAAGTCCAGCCGGGTGCCCCCGCTGCCCTACTTATACCGTAAGGAGCGCAAATACCACCAACAACTTTCATTGGAAAAATAATAAAACGTCATCAAATAACACAGCTCTTGTTATTGCAGTATTTTCTTACGTAATGGTATAATACTTCTACATGAGCGGAATAATAATAAGCATTCAGGTGTCTAAGGTGAAATGGCATTCCTTTTGCCCAATCTCTCGTCCGTGCATCGCGCACGCGCTAAGATATGAGCGCTTATTTTGAATTCCGCAGCGGTCAATATAGGCTTAGAAAATATCTTGCATCTTTCTGAGTTTTCTTTGAAAATAAACTAGAGTAAAAGCTGAAGGCGTGCCCGTGAGAGCATCCTTGAGTGGAGAAAATATTACATGCGTCGTGTAGAGGTCAGGTAGACAGGTGCACGTGATGCGGAATTATTTGTTATAAAGAGATTGATGTCGTGGTGTCGCGTTCTATCTATTGCGGAATATTTCGTTTAAGGTTCTTAAGCGTATATACTTTACCAGCCATTTATTTAAGCAACGCTTTACACTTAGGACATAATTAAATTCTACATGACATTTCCGTGGTAGCAAGGAACGCGTGTATCTATCACGCGACGGTGCTGCACGTCTAGTATATGTAGTCACCTACTTAGCATTGCCGAGTTGCTTGATTGAATTTCTAAATTGCATCAGGAGCGGCGAGGTTTGACCCCGCGGGGTCGCCTGCCTCACCTCGAACCTTTTACTTATTATACACTCAGGTACTAATATAACCAAACCATTAAAATGATTCTAAAGGCAATTCTTAAATCCCAAGATATTATTTTCTTCAAAGAAAGAAAAGCTTATTAACTATTTTCTTATGCAGCTGGCAAACAAGCAAATTGTCTTTATTATTTATACTTTCCTCTGCAGTAGCATATTCGATCCGGCTCGCTTTCTGTTTTCAAGGAATGCAGTCTACAGTCGTTGCATTTTAAAACTGAGGTACTATCTAAAAGTATACCTATCGGAACGATCTCATTAAATGTTGTTCACTCTACTTGAAGGTCGGGCTACTTGGCTCAAGTTGCACTCCCGAGCCGCAGCAACCTTTGATCTAGATTAGTGAGTGAACCGGCGGCGACCAGTCTGCTCTGCCACTTGCGATAGTACGTGCGGTGCAGCGGACACACTGCGGCCTCTCCGCGCCGCCCCGCGCTCGATGCTACTAACTACACTCTCGGAACCCGCAGCCCATGTAAATCCTTCTTATATAACTAAACCAGCTTTACCATTTGTATTAAGAATCATGCTTCTTGCTTTACTATTACTCTCATACATCGGCACTCCGTAGTGCGCCCCATATTGTTCGAGCTGACCCTCGCCGACGACAAACATCGGAAAGTGAAAATAATTCCAGCCCGAACTAATAAGGGCAAGGAAAGCGAATGTTTTCCTAGGAAGTGGTGTGTAGGGGGTTGCGTGTTACGGTGCGGCGGTGCGGCGGTGCGGGCGTGCAGCGGCGCGGCGTGACGCGCGCGTGGCAGGCTCGGGCCGCGCCGGCCGCTGCGGCGGTTGGCGGGCGGTGTCGATACGCGTGCGGCGGAGGGCGCGGGAGGCCGGGAGCGCGGGGCGCGCCGGGAGCACGCACGCGCGCCCGCTCCAGTACTCTGCCGCCGCGCCACGGTGATACACTCGTTGGCCCGTGCCTTGCGACCGCCACGCGGATCTTCGCCAAGACATGACTCGCCGCACCCGGTGAGGCGCCTTCGCACGCGTCCCGTTTACGCATTACGTAAGGAACCGTCGCCGACGACGCTCCGCCACCGGCGGTCGCCATACCATACATATCTAAAATATATATCGAATCGTTCTCACATAATCATCGTAATACTAGTTAACGTTAGTCGTCCATCGACAGCGATAAAACTTCGCGCGGCAGAACGCGCGCACGGGGCGGTCAGATCAAAATTCGGCGGTAAAGTTGCGCAGGTCGCGTGTAGTGCGCGGTGCGTGAGGTGCCCGGCCGCTCGGGCGTGCCGCAGTGACGCGGGCGGCGCGATGCGACCGCGGACCCGCGCACCACTCTAAGCACATTATGAGGAGCGTCGCGAGCCAGGAGCGAGCGTAGCGCGAGCCAGGAGGCGCGAGGCGAGGCTTGACATGGCGCGCTCGTAAGGTGGCGGGGGCGGCGCGCGCCACGAGCCGGCCGGGGGGCGCCGCGGGCCAGCCGGCCTCTCCGCCGCGTCCCCGCTGCAGCGCACCAGCTCCGAGCCGATGACACATTGTCGTTGAGCAGCCACCATTGCTCGCATAGAGTTGGTCGAGAAATGGGGGCTGACGCCTGTCCTCAGGCCGAGGCAGGAATGCCCCCGGGCCCCAGAGGAAGGTGGAGACCAAAGGTATGTATCTCCAGTAGTATAAGCCATCACAGCATCAGCGGTGTAGAGTAGAATAGCGGCTATGGAGGTGGCAGCTAGTCGGCGGTCGTAAAGCGGTTTGCGGTGAGGATGTGTCCCATTGACGTCACAATTCATGTTTGGTGGTTGCGCCGGCGGCATGCGGTGGCACACGGCGCGCGAGGCGCGTCCTGCTCGCCGCACGCGTGCGTCTCCGCTCCGGGATGGACTACTTCGACATGTGCTGGTGAGTCGGGCCGGTGCTGCAGCAGATGCCGCTACTAACACCTAACACTTACGACATGGCATACGGTGAGTGTCGTCTTATGAATTATGCTAATGTCTTCATCACATCTCCTGCTCAACCGACATTTTCACGGCGTTTCCCATTATATACACATCCTCGTGACAAAAGGCGTTCATCTCCGCGACCTTGTCGTGGCTGCATACCGTCGTTGTACCTGAGAACGCTTTCCTGTTTCCGCACATAGCTTTATTGAATTCCAGGGCGTGTTATTTGTATTGATGGGTGTTATTCACTGCGGTATTGCTCTCTGAGCATCGGACGGGACAACAACAGATCGTTTGTCTACACGGTGTCGGGAGCTGTAAAAATATCGATGATTGAGGTCGTAAACGTAACGCGCTGTATGCTGCAGACCGGCCACACTCTGCGGAATTACGTTCGAATTACAGCTCTCAATCGGGATCAATAAAGATATTATAATAACACGCATGAGTCATGAGCATTACGCCGTGTATCACACTATCATGCGCCGATGAGCCAGTCATCGGAAATGATTGAGTGAATGCGCCATGCATTACTCTGATTATTTTGTTGATGTCGCGCAACACAAGCGCTAGCGCGCGCCTCGGGCAGGCGCGCCGCACTATACATATACTGACAACTTTTATGATCTAGTACATTTCGCGTGAAAACCATCTCTAAGCTCTAACAGACGGCTAAATGCAGACGTTGAAATATAGGTCATAAAATAAATTTAGTAGACAATCATTTTTCTATCACATTGATACGGGTTGATATGTGGTATCAATCTTTGGCTGTCGATACTCATTTAACGAGAGTTTCATTTGACATCCTTAAATACCGAAATCAGCAAAAGGGAAATAGCAATATACTTAAGATTATTGAGTTTATATTCCGACAGGTTTCATCCGTAAAAGCCAATAAATAAATGGTAGTGGCGTGTGACGCCCCCGGCAGCCCGGGCGCCGGCTCACCGGCTGTATCTCCTGGCTGCATCGCTCGCTCCGGCGGATTACCGCATTTGTGGTAACACCGCTCTGCGCTGATCCGCTTGTTTCGTTCGTTTGATTCCATTTTAAAGCTGACTTCAACGCAGTGGGTCTTACGAGCGCTCGGCCACTGCGGCTGTCCTTGCATGTATTATTATAACATCTTCACTAACAGCAGTAGTCACTACTATTTCATATGCATTGATGGTTTACGGCCTCGATAACATGTGTTTTGAAAAAAATATTGATGTTTTATCGGTTCGGAATGCGAGATGATTTGTCGAATTTCAATCGCAATATTAGAAACGTTGGGAGCTTCCGTTACTTTGTTTGATGGGAGTTATTATGAATATGAAGCTTAAATAGTGTTCAGGAGAACACGCGGAGAGGAATATGGCGAGTAACGTAAACGTTTCAAACTACGTTGATTGATACTCTGTATATTGCAATAGCTCGCTAACGATACTTTACAAACGTTTTTATTGTTATGAAGTATGGCAGTTCATTTGATAATGTGGAAGAGATCATTCGGCTCTCACTCCAGTGGCAAGCGCGAGATATGTTAGGCTATATGAACAGTGACGAGAATTTAGATTAACTAACACTAATCATCAGTTTTGTCCTGAATACTGCGGTAGCTTTTTACTTAGGGGTTGGATTTTCAGCCAGTCGGATGCTGGACTTTTAGCGTTATACCTAACTACTAGCATAGGAGTACAATAAGTAATTTTGTCACTCGGTATTTGATATCAAAATGACTAAAATACTACAAGGAATATATAAAAAAAACTTAATAAAAAAAGAGGGTTCTCTTTTTTTATTAAGTTTTTTCAAGCATGAACTACAAAATGGAAAATAACTTCGGAAGACAACCTTGGTCCCACATGTTATGCATTTCCGCAATGCATAACACGCATAGCCAGAGCGAGAGTGCACCTTAAGATGCACTTTAGCCATACAATTCGAATAAGTCCAAATACAGCTAGGATACATTCTTGTATTACAAAATGACGATGCCTATCTTCCGGATTCATCATCAGATCTGCCCCTCTAGCCAAGTCGCAAACGCTCGGTGGGTACCAATTGATTTTAAACTTTGTACCCAGAGCCTTAAGTTAAAATCTATTAAAGATTTCTAAGCGTTAGCGAGTGGAACGAACGAAAACGCTATGCAATCTACATTAGATCTTCAACTTAAAACCAAGCACTTAAAGTTGAAGATATATTAAAGCCTACTCAGCGTTTGCGTTTATCGTTTGTTACATGGCTACAGGTGCAGTTCGATGGTAGCCTTGTTATCAGAATCTTTTCTCGTAGTCACTTACTATCTAAATCGAAGTATCTTATCACCACAAGTCAAAATATACCTTATATACAGTATACTAAGTAACACATTCTGAATACAAATATTTGTTGATGAAAATCAAAAATATTTGAAGAGTACACTCTTTCCTTTATGAATCCTCCTGAAATAAATTTGGGGCTAATCTGGAAATATATAACCCTCCTTCTGTAGCAGTTGGGTAAAAATAATCGATGTCGATGTATATGGCGAGTTCTGAGGAATCAAACATAATAATAATAATAAAAAACAACTAAATTGGGAACCTCCTCTTTAAAAAAAGTCATTTAAAAATTATGAACTTATTTAAAGTGTAAAATAACATACATACCATCACGCCTGCATTCCTTGAAGGGTTAGGCAAAGGTGTAATAGAGTACACCCACAGTTCGCCGGTAAGTTTAGGTCCCATGTAATAGTAGGTGAGCCTATTGTCATAAATCCTAACTCCGAGCTGCTAATGCGAATTTCATAGAAAAACCCGATTTCACTTTGCTTGACCCGGGAACTGAACCCAAGATCTCGCGTAGCAGTCGCGCTTAAGACCACTAAGCTAACGAGGCAGTGTAAAATAGCAGTCCGCCCGCAACCATATAGAAGACCCATAAAAATTAATTGTTATTATACAACCAGTCTTACCAAGAGTATCGTATTACCCATTACTGGGTTGTGGAGGTCAGATAGGCAGTCGCTCCATGTAAAATACTGATATTCAGCTGCATCCGGTTAACTGACCCCAACATAGTTGGGAAAAGGCTAGACAGATGATGATTCTTAAATGCATTCATTATAACCATTACAAAGTAATACGGTCTCTATGACCTTCCAGGTTACATACATGAGCCTTGAAAACATTTTGATGTACGATGTATGTACGAGTATATAGGTACCTATTACAATATTGCTACACAACATAAAAGACAAAATTCTGGCCATTTCAAAATACGTTGGTAAAATATTAATCTCATCGGGGGGACAATTCCGCTAACCTCGATCTGTCAAAGAATTTCTAATTTACCCACATTTCTTTTTCTGATGTGAGATTGCAACTGTATTTTGAACGATTTTTAATTAATACGATTGGCCTATATTCTGTCTAATCAAGTTAATTATACAAATAAGCGTAATAAGACCGAAACAGTCATTCAAACCATTACGCGCCGTTTATTTGGTCGTTCCGAGTCGTCATCAATTAATAATAATTAATGGATGCTGGGCTTACCGCCCTTCATGGCGGCTCCCCTCACCCTAAAATATGCGCAGCAAAATCCAGTTGTACACATCTGCGCATAGTCTAGACGACCAGGATGGATGATTTGAAAACGGACTTCCCAAACCGGTTTCATCCGCAGATGCACAGAACAAAAGTATTGATCCTCCACGAGATAATAAAACCACGAACGGGTACATTTCGCCCCCCTTCCCATGAGAATCAGAAGACAAAGAAAGCCTGCCTAAACCCATATAAAAATACTGTCTTGACGTGGGACCCTCTTTGCAAAGTTTTGTTTCATTTGGCCACTCCGCTGGCGTGAGTGACTAACATATAAACAGTTGACATATTTGTTATGATAAAGGTGGTTGCATATGGCGCGTGTCAACGTCGGGACGAGACTCATGATTTATTGACTTGTCGACCCGGCTGATGACGAGGAACAGAAGAAAAGCGTAATTTAGGGGCTTTCGGGCTTAAATTGGAGGGTTGCGAAATAGTGTAGTGTTTTAGTAATATTCAAATCCGTAACGTTACCATTAACCTTTCGCTCAAAACAGAGAACAAAGGCTAAAACTTTCTAAAGGTTAGGTTACTCGATAATTTATTCAATAAACACGATTATATTGGTTCATTCTTAGCTCTCAAAATCGCTTGATCAGTATAAACAAGTCCTGGCAACAATGAGCGGTGTAAACCAGTCCACAACATTGCCTGTTAGCCTCATTTTGCTAAATTCCAGCTATCCTAGATATTATCTCAAGCTCTCCGCATTGTTCCGCATCCAACGATGTAGCAAATGTGCCAACGGAATCGAGTTTGCTCCTTTTAACTCGATTTCGTTTGGACAATCGTTCGGTCGCCCTTTCGAATACAAAGAGCAGGTCTCTATTGTACCGTGTACATTGTATTGTAACCCTTTTTGACCACGGTGACGACTTGTTAAATTCGCGAGTACAAAAGTGATTGTGCCTCGACACGCCAGCTGCGCGGCGCGGCGGATCTCCCGCGAGATGCGGATCGCGTGCTCTCATTCATCTGTGAGCTTTTGTTTGTTTCTTTAACAAATGTTCGCTTATATCGCGACTTGAGCTCCACATAATTTTCCTTTATTTTTAAGCCTGTTGTATATTGCTTCCGACCCTTCAACATCACTCTTCCATCTTCGCGTTGCCTGTCGAAGTTTAACTTTTCCTTTTGGGTACATTCCGTACTTTGTACGACCTATGCTTATACGAATCTACCAACATGTCTTTTAGTAAAAGTTACTTAGACATTACATAAAATAACAGACCATCACGCCTGTATTCCTCGAAGTGTTAGGCAAAGTTCCACCCTCAGTTCACCAGTACGTATAGGTAAAATGTAATAGGGGGCGAGCCTATTGCCATTAACTGGGCACAAACTCCGAGTTACTATTGAGAATAACTGACCATAGAAAAATCACTTTTTGCTTGACTTGGCAATCATAGATATCCGTGTGGCAATCAAACCCAAGACCACTAAAGTAGCAATCGCGCTTAGAACAACTGGGCTAACGAGGCAGTTACCTAGACATTCTGACACTTAATACACAAACACCATCTCAACTTGAAATGGATTTGCAATTTATTTTTTAAGCGAAATATTTCTCTAGCTCCTTCGGAAGTAGAAAGCTGAGTAAATTATAACAGAACGGTTCTGGAGCGCTCAGCAAAATAAATATCTAATGGCGCTGCAGATTTTGATTTAATTTTGACCAGAGAGCGCCAAGAAACGAGGCTTCGCTTGATTTCGTAGCAAAGCGGGACGACTGTTTTAAATCAGTTTTCAATCCAATACAATACAATATAAATTGGCGGAAGTTAAATATAAATTTTATCAGCTACAAAACGTAGCCGCTAATAAAATTTTGCAATTCTCACTTTGCATTTTATTATTGAATAAAGAGTAAAATGCAGGAGGTGAAAATGTGAAAGCGTTTTTATTTGCACATAAAAGGGCGGTAAATGAGTTAGCGAAATGCATCCAAGCAGAATTGCGAGTGCGTTGAGAGACAATGTCGATAACGGTGCTCAAATAATAAAATGGTTTTTACTTTGATAAATTTCATCAGTAAGTCCCGAATAACTATAAACGAGAATCTTTTTACCACATACCATTACGCCTATATTCCCCAAAGGGTTAGGCAGAGGTGTGTCAATGTACACCCACAGCTCCCCAACATGTTTAGGTCCCATGCAATAGCGGGCGAGCCTATTCCATTAACCGGGTACAAATCCTCACTCCGAGCAAAATTTCATGGAAAAACCAAATAACACTTTGCTCGACCTGGGAATCGATCCCGAGACCTCTAGGGTAACAATCGCGCTTAGGACCACTAAGCTAACGAAGCAGTTTATACCAGTGGAAATTACTTCATATATCTCAATTCCTACTGGCTTTCCTTCAGAAGTTCAGAATAAAAGCTATTTTAAAAGTAGTCAAAATAATGACCATCAAAAATACCAATTTCAATTCAGTTCAATTCATACTCTAAACTAGACCAAGCTAAATTTTTTTGGGATACAATCACGGGAGCTGATACGTACAGTCGGTTGTCAGCATTATCTGACCCACCCTAAACACAATCGAAATTGGACCTTCTGCCTATGATGATAAGGTTTAATTTCAATTTATATGAGGTTATCAGTCAAGTGCTCGAGAACTGAGAAGGAATAAATACAATAAAAATACACACA
The DNA here is from genome assembly GCA_932526535.1 of Caradrina clavipalpis. Taxonomy (NCBI): domain Eukaryota; kingdom Metazoa; phylum Arthropoda; class Insecta; order Lepidoptera; family Noctuidae; genus Caradrina; species Caradrina clavipalpis. The sequence continues at coordinate 23,191,379 of OW052087.1, forward strand.
CGCAAATTTGATCTTTATCACGTTAGCATTGGGTTAAATCTTATAACAACTTGTTATAATATAATAAGTGTAATAGCTTATTTTAATGAGTTCGGTCAAGTAACTCTGGTCTCGTGGTCTGTGTGTATGACTGAGAGTGACAAGTTGCGAGATCAAATCCCGCGACGAAGATATCGTTTTGCTTTCAATTTAGAATTTATTCTAAAAGTATTTCTTGTATTATTGTAAAGAACTATAGACGGATAATCTTCAAATATAAAGTTTCTAAAATGGTAATATTTTGGCATAACTTGTATTAAGTGGGTAGTTGAAAAATAAATATTTGTATTCATTGTAAAACTGGTATTCAAATGCTACTAACTAAGGGTATGCAGTGACAACGCGCAAACATATTTTTCCTTGCCTTACTAAATTGCAAAAACAACTTCTCTTTACAATTTATTTTTGTCTATTTTATAGGTAGTTTTTTTATTATCATGTCTTAATGGAGTGGTTAAATAATAATGAAGGGATAAAATACAAAATAATCTATTTGCACTAGGATAAGGTTGGCTGCTTGTGCTGTGCAAGAATAAACTTTATTGAAGTATATATATGGTTTAAATTCTTTAGTCTTGTGGTCACTAATCGTTGTTTACGTTCGAAATCAAGTTTAACCTAAATATAGCTTCTGCTCAGGTGTTTCTTTTTTAATTATTTTATTATACTTTTTTTACAGTTCTTTAATGGACAACGCATAGAAATAAAACTAAACAATTGCAAATTTAAAATGTTTATTATTTCATTAAAACACTTAGGTAAATAAAGTAAGTAAATGCTCACATATTTCCAAATTAATATACAATATATTATGAGGATGCCATAATCAAATCTAACCATTTATAAACATTAAAAAAGGCATGTTTTCTTGAAAGTTTGTTATCGAGAAAATTTATTTTATCTGTGAAATGCTTTACAGATTTATAGCTGCCTATTATACGTAGTGAATAAACATGTCATTTAAATAGAAAAAAAACTATTTATGACAATAACATCACCACGTAATTGGCAACATTTTAATGGTTTAACAATCTATCCATTGAGCATTTACTTACATGGTGTGTTTAAAAATATCCTAGATTAATAGTAGCGGAGTGATGGCGCACCGTTCCTTGTTACGTTCATCTTTGTTCGATTTAAATGTTTTTTTTTTCATCAGTGAAGATCACAACATTTTCAATTAAAATTTAAATATTCCTGGGCAAAACGGACCCTTCTTCTTCGCGATGAGCTGGTGTCAATGCTATTTTCTGTGCCGGTTTATAATTCCTTATTCCAGCAGCGTGTAAATGCCTTCTCACTGTTTCCACTGAAATATGGTGTTTTATTGCGGTTACACTAATGGGCAATCGCATTCGGGACTATACTTGATGTTTTTTGCCCCTGGACGAATCCGCTGAATATTTACTTTGTCTCCATAACGTCTTAGCTACAGTCGTATTTCTCTAAAACAAAAAAAAAACATTTTTGGAACCGTTTATGTAACTTGTAAGGAGTGAATGTAATAGTAAAATAGCCAACTACGCGTTCATTAATCACAATCAATTAAATAAAATGGTATAAAAAAAAACACTTACTGCTATATTAAGACGACGACCAATCTCTCTAATTCCAACATTCTGCTCATGTAAAAATATGATTTTATGTTTGGTATAGTCATTAAGCTGCGACATGATGCTTTTTTACACCAAATTGCTTAAAAATACTTAACGAGTTATGCGAAACGATTTACAAATGTGTGTGCACAGTCAATGCTAATAGGCGTAGTGTAACTTTTGTCACTTAAGTAGACGAATTTATTATCTACCTCACGAAGCAAATATATGTGAACTTAAACTTTTTTAATTTACCCACCTGTTTACAAGATAAGTTATTAGGCGTAAATCATATTGGCCGTTCTTTAATAATGCAAACAATTTTGTAGAAATGAAATCAAATTAAAAAAGAAACTGATAACAGGTGGACTGTGTTTTCGAACCCACATGTTGTTCCTCGCCAATCCAACATCAAACCGCCAAGCCACAAGAACTTGTTAAAACTCCACGAAATTCAAGATTGGGTTCTAATTATGTAAGGTGACTTAGAAAGTTTTTAACTTTAATGTCAACGAGATAATGATTAAAATAGCTTAACAAAATGATAATTATAATGCCGGTGGCTCCGACAACGTTGGGTGGGTTTATACGTGTCTGTATTCATCGATAAATTGAAATTAAACCTTATTATCATAGGCAGAGGGTCCAATTTTGGTTGTGTTTAGGGTGGGTCAGATAATGTTGACAACAGACTGTACATTCTGATTGGAGTTTACATAAATTTGCATAATTGTGCAAGCGAGAAGGGCGAGAGATTTTTTTCTGTTCAACCACTTGATCGATGGGGTATTTTGAATAATTCACAGAGCTGCCTATTCGTCTAATGTAAAATGTTGAATATACCATATATTTTCAACATTTTACGTTACATATATAACATATTGATTTACAAAAAACAATGCTTATATTAACCAAAAGCACCTAAAATGTGGACAATAAAAACAAATTATCTCAATCCAAACGCATTTTCAAATTAAACAAGAAGATTATCTAGAAAACACAAACAGAAACCATAACAAAACTGTGCATATTAATCCGGGCCCTATTCATCAAGTTCGGTAACAAGATGGCGTCGTCTTTGTAAGATCAAAGCAAGTACACGGTGCAGACAGACGTGGGTTGTATGCATCTCTGCTTCACTAGAGATGCATACAACCCACGTCTGTCTAAGGTCACATCACTGTAAACTCTAATGGATTAGCATGTATCACGTAACCGTAGCTAACGTCTAATGGATTGGCCTGCGGACAGAGCCGTATCTCCTCAAAGAAACTGAGAAGACATTCATTTTCCTTGCAAAGGCTTTCAGTACTGCAGTGTGATCCTCTAAGCCGCACTTCGTAATTCGAAAGCTGAATCCGCAGTGAGATTACAAAATGGTATTCTGTTAAACACGATCACGCCGGGTGACGTCACTACGGCGAATGAATACTAAACCAATGACAAGTTGGTTCGTTATCGAAGTGAGCGCGATCACTTTCGTGAGACTCGTTTTCGAGTTTGCATTTTAGAGAATCGCACTACTGATATGAAAGGCTTTCGAAACAGACAAATTGCAATTTGAAACACTAACATTTCCTGTCAAATAGATTTTTTTGAGAACGTGTTACTGGTTATTCAAAGTTTCTTACGCCTATTCGTGAAGTATTTAATCATAAAAGCACGTTCCCAATCGTCGGGTGTCGTTGAATTTAGTTGAGGGGGTTGTCGACAAGCACAATTCGTATAATCATACTTCTTCTTATTGATATACTTCAAATGGCAACGGCAATAGCAATAGGCAATTCAATGGCATTAGGCTCGCCCGTTATTACATGGAACCTAAACATACCGGTAACGATGGGTGTACATTGGCACACCTCTGCTTAACCCTTTGGAGAATACTGACGTGAAGGTATGTGTATGTGTGTAAAAACTTCTAAGTACGTTATTACTCTGTGCGCTATAGGTATTTTAAGAAATTCAATACATTTCGAGAAAATTGGTTTAATAATATTCGGAACAAAAAAAAAAACCTGTACATAGGCATATTTGCAAAAAATCTTACTTCCTTAGACGCCCCTCCCTCTCAGAAAATCAATATTTTTAAAAGCAAAACCACTTCCTTTAGGAGTGAAATTAAAATCGATACTTCCCGGCGTCGCAACAACTTTGTAAATTAATAATTGAAAGAAGAAGCCACCCTGTTAAAGGTCACATTAATCTCATCCCGTGCCGGCACGAGCTAGGTAATAGGCAAGTCAAGTCGCTGTAAACAGATTAGCCAATCAGGGTAGCTTGCCGCCCCGCCCCCGCTAAGACGCTCGCTCCGCTAAGACGCGATAACACTGTAAGCCTTTATGAATATACAACTATTTCAGGACCTACTTATGAAGTCGGCTAAAGAAAAATGATGCTGGTAATTTTTCAGCATTAAAAATGTATTTGAAGGCCGATGCCGTAACCAAAAATATTTAAAATCTAGTCGCAGTGTCGTTTCAACGACAATCAATGTCGAAAACTTGGCCAAAAATGTAGGTACTTTTTTTTAACAGATTAAAGCTGAGATTCGAATGAAAATATTCTTAAAAATACAAGAATTTGTCCTTCAGTCTTATTAACTAGATCTTTATTGTCATCTTATGGTGGGTCCACACGACACAGACTTTGGTCTGTACAGACATCTGCACAGACTATAAAGTCTGAGTAAAAATTTTTACTCAGAGGTCTTTACCAAATGTCTGTGCAGACTTTTCATCAGTTCAGACTTCGATTTTAATGAATAAATTAAGTAATTCAATAATCATGAGTTTTGCTCCGACAATCGTACAGACATGTACGCAGACTTCCAACTTTTCTGATGCACCGACATTTGTCTGTACTGATTTGTTGTACAGACAAAATTCTATAGAAGTCTGTGTTAAGTCTGTGTCGTGTGGACACACCATTAGTTTTTTCGTTTCATTTTTGGTATCCAATCTCAAAGTTTACGTATGTTTATTTTTTGTAATAAATAATTAAAAAACTTGTAAATTAATCAAATCATTATCAACGTCATCATTTATTATAAATGACACACAACTTGATAGGCCAAGAAGTGGTTGCCTATAATTAGTTAGTAGTCACAATATTGTGACAATGTGACCCACTATTGAAATAAGAACTAACTGATTCAACTTTTCATCATCATCATACCAGCCGCAGGACGTCCACTGCTGGACATAGGCCTCCCCAAAAAAAATTCCAAAAGGACCGATTAGAAATCTGTGCCTGTACCTTTACTATAAAATATTTTCATACCTGTCAATACCAATACTTTCTTGCCCTTATCTCTAAAGTAAATAAAATAAAATACAAAACATTATGTCAAAAAGGTAAGGGCGAATGACGCATTTGGTTGTCAACCGAGTTGCGTCATTGACCCATCACCTGAAGATACTCCTACTTAAATTAGAAATGGGTCAACCGTGGCACTTCTCCCCTAGCGTTGTCCCAACATTCCGGCCTCCACCGCGTAATGAAGAAGGTCGTACGTCATTAGCAGCTGCAAGATAAGCTATTACACCCGTGAAATTACAAGTTGATTGAAAACGAACGAATATATTGCTTTCTATTTTCAAGAAAATTCAGTTTAGATTTTAACCGTGGTAGAATAATTATGGCTGGTTATTTAGAAGGTAGTTTTGGTGGATCATTGGTATAGTTTGACATTCATACATAAAGTCACGCCTTTTTCCCATGGGGGTAGGCAGCAATCACAGAACGCCACCTGCTACGATTCTTACATACTGCTTCGTATAGTTTGAGCAGTATACATTTGTGGCGCGTTTAGATTTCTCGGGGAAAGTTTAAAGGTACTGAAAAGATAAAAGGCTAAAGGCTAAGCTATAAAAACAATTCGAAACTTAAAGAAAAAGAAACTTTAAGATACTATATATTAAATTTTTTTTTAATTCATTACAATACATTTAAACACATAACCTACATTGTTATTTATACAATGAATAGATAAAAAGTGTTTAGGTGCACAAATACCTGACACGTTAAACTAGTGATAGTAAAGGTCTTGGGTTCGATTCCCAAGTCGGGCAAAAAGTGGTATTGGGTATTTCTATGAAATTCTAAGTAAGTAGCAGCTCGGTGTTAAGATTTTGCCCGGTTAAGGACAATATAGGCTCGCCTCCGGATACATAGGACCTAAACATATTGGCGAATTGTGGGTGTAAATTCGTACATCTCTGCCTTACCCTTCGGGGAATACTCCCCAAAGGCACTCTAGCTAGAGGTGTTTCACACACACACCATCACGCCTCTATTAGTTCTCTATAGGTGTGTGTTTACATATGTAGCTTTTTTTTTATAGACGGGAAATCATCAAATAACTTCCCCCGCCCTGGGCGGGGCGGGAGGGAGTGTCAGACTTTTACTGACTAAAACCCGTCTATGTTCTTTTCATGTGCCCTTTGCGTTCCGGGACGCGGTATCTCTTTCAAATAACCCGCAGTACATATGTAGCTTACTACATTATTTAAATCTCAAATAATAAAGACTTTTAAGAAACTATTTGCAAGTTTTCAAGTATAATTTAAAACATCTCTGTACACCACTCATATGAGCTTTCCGTGTCATATACACAAAATCCAATTCTAAATATTTAGACCGACACAAAAATCATACCGAACATACTATCGAAAATATATTCTAATATTAATATTAAGGCTTCGTACACAGTACGCTTGCGTCATAGGTTCGCTTATACGACTACTAGCAGTGTTCTAAGACCCGCTCCTCGCGAACAGTCACGGAGTGCCTACCCTGTGTAATCAGAACACTTAATGGTTATTTATACTATTCCGTTTGAATACAAAATTATACAAGCAGGATGAAGTAATAAACTTGTATTTTCTGTGAAAAATAAATGCCCTCTCCGTAGGCATACATTGAAAATTCTGTTTGTAATGTTTACTACTTAAAGGTTAGTATTCCCAGTTTATCTGGCAATATTTCCCAAGATAAGGACCCAACATACTATCACGCCTGTATTCCCCAAAGGGTTAGGCAGAGCTGTACCAATGTAAACCCACAGCTCGCTGGTATGTTTAGCTCCCAAGTGATAGGGGGCGAACCTATTGCCATTAACCGGGTACAATCCTAACTCATAGAAAGAGAATTTCATAGAAAAACCCAAAAACACATTACTCGACCTGAGAATCAAACTAGACCAAGACCTATATCGTAGTAGTCACATAACCTATATTTCTGATAAAGGTCAAGTACGTCAATCTATTGTGAGGAAACAGGTAGTTCCACAGCCATGTTGTTCTTCCTGTAGAACATTGTTACAATTTCCTGAGCCTGAACGCTCATTTCCACGAGAAATTCTCCATATTTCCATCATTCATGGGCTGGCGGATGCCGGGATCGTAAACCATCGTAACGACATTTTAAATGACTCATATTATTATTTAAGAACTCCTTCGTAATCCTAAGTGTTGGTTTATTACACCCTGTGAAACTAATTTCTGAAGGTGTAAAAATTTAGTCTTTTAATTTATTTTAAGAGATTTTTGATTCTCGTTTCTTAAGGCACCATGTTGCGAGGGGGTAAGTAGTGTTCCAAGGCCCTAGGGCATTTAGTTTTAGGTAGGTACTGACAACCCAAATAATCAATCATAGCTATGCAACTAGATCTAATTTGGATTTTTCATTTAATTGACGTTCATATGTGCGTCCTAATGGTCTAATTGAAATCAATTAAATGACTTTTACACTGTAGTAAGATTAACTAACCCGTTTAGAAAAATTTCAAGATTGAAATTCTCCATACTGTGTTATTCTCCATTGTGTATCTAAAAATCAAAATCTAAAATTCACTTTTCAAGGTAGCATCCACGTCAGTAATCAATCACAATACGAAGAACTCTGAACTTTTTCGCACGTAAGATAGATATCAAGTTCAAGTACATCTCTCATTACGAACTTTAACTCGAAGAGAAAACTTTTCAATACTTCCCAGGTTTAGTTAGTTAGTTAGTTAAAAGATTGAAGATAGTCAGAAGTTTAGGTGACCTACATTGATAAGAGTGCTGTGCTGAATTATAAAGTTGTGACTTTGACATTCAATTTCAAGATTTTCAAGGTAGCTCTCACAACATGTATACTAAAATTATTAAGAGGTAAAGTTTGTAACGTTGTAGGGGGGTTTTTTTTCGAAACGCAAGGTGCATTAGGAGGAACACGGATGGGTTTCAGTCAGTAAGAGTCTGACACTGCCTTCCGCTCCGCCCAGGGCAGCACTTCTTTCGCACTGGGCGGAGCGGAAATCATCAAATATCTTCACATTTGATGATTTTCCATCCGTAAAAAAGAGGGGGTTATCTCTGGAAATACAGGGCCAATTTTGAAAATCCTTAATTTACCCATAAAAAGCTACTTGTGAGTGTCATATGCTATATAACATCACGCTACGACTCACGGGAGCGGAGCAGAAACCAAAGACGTAAGTTAACGCAGGGTGAAAAAAGCCACGCGTGAGACGTCGCGCGTATTTAATTATTATTTGAACAACTCTTTTCTCCCGCACGTAAGAAAATCAAGATCAAGTTCATCAGTCATAACAGAACTTTATCTCAAGAAGAAGAAGTCATACTTTTAATTGAACTTCCGTTACTTCAAAGCACAGGAGACAAGAAGTCAGTGATTTCGTTCAAAAATTTCTCAGTTGTAATGATTATTGACACTGTTCTGAGTAGGATGTTGTGTGACGTTAAACTGACAGGCCACGTCAATACGACGAATTAAAAATGGCTGTTGAAAAGATTGCAGATGAGCGCGTGATATTATGTTTGTTTTTGTGTCGGTTAAGATTGGAATACTTAGTTAGTTACCTTTTCTTAGTTACCCGGCCTTACATACTAAAAGGACACTTGAAATAAAAAGAATAAAATGGTAAAGTTTTACTTTATTTAAAAAAAAAACAACTAACTAAATAAAAAAATATATACTATCGAACTGCTACCCCGCCATAAGTTACGTCTTTTACTAATAGTCCGCTCCCGTGTGTCGTAGCGTGATGTTTTATAGTTTATGTTACTCAGGAATAATGTAGCTATCTATTGATAAAAAATGGTTAATATCGGTCCAGTAGTTTCGGAGCCTATTCGTTACAAACAAAGAATATTATAATATAGATTTTTTGTTACCTATATCACAAATCTATATAATAACATCATCATACTATCACATCTACCAAGGAAACACAAAAAAACTCAACTCACGGAATTCACATATAAACGCAATTAAGGCGTTTATATTTAGGCGCTAATCTACGAAACAACTGAACTGATTTTAATGAAACCTTGAAAACATATCGGGTACCCGACCGACATTGAACAAAAGCGCGCAAGCATATAATCTAAATGTGTCGCGAAGAATGCTCGTCACATCTTGCACTCTCAAAATTAACTAGCCACGTTAAAACGCAATGTATACCGCATTGATCTTGAAAAAAAAACCAGCGCCCTAATTCTAAACTATTCATAACTAATAAACCAGGCTGATTATAAATCGCCATGATAAATTGCTCATAATTTATCATACCAATGATTCGTTATTCGAAGTAATTTTTTATGTGAATTCGACGATAAACATTTGTTATGTACATTTTTGTAAATGTATCTCATTTTGTAATAGTTAAGTATTTAATTTCTTCTGCATATTCTGCACAACGGAATTATTTCTTATTGTATGCTAAACAAGTTTACGTATATCTATCAATATGTACCAGATTTCCTATAAACACAAAACATACTCTTATAATAATATCACTAAATACAAATATCGTTTGTACCTATATGTAAACATTCCCCATGCACATTGTTAATGTGCCGACAGCATCACACTTCTCGGATGCTGTTAAACTCGGCAGAAATCACTCAACTGCTACGCATTGAAGTTCCGACTTCAATGTTTAAATACATTTAACCCTGAAAGTATCGGTTGATATTGTGGTATGTCACGTAAAGATGCGTACTCACCGCGAGCATTGTATCGCGAAGTTTTACAAGCTTTCGTCCGCGAAACGAAAATAAATTCTCGAGCTTTCTAAATGTTAATATTCCATTGTAATTATTGTCTGGTTATGTCTTCCTCATATCCTAATGACCAGTGGTTCCGTACACAGTGCAAGCACAGTTAGCTTTGTCACTGTGGCCGGTGCCCACGCGTGTGTTTCTATTTATTATGATTTACCAAAGCGTACGCTCAACACTCGCCTATTATTAGCACAACCTTATTTTAGAGGCTGGCTGGAAACTCTGTTAATGCGCAAACGCACAAACACACACGTTAAGTGGGAAATACTGGTGTTCACACGATATTATGTCGTCGGACGGAATTTTGAATATATCACCTATTTTTAGACGTGAGAGTATTTTAAACAGCGTGTTTTAATACATTCCCGAGATTGCATAACGTTGCAGATATACCTACGGAGATGTTTACAAATTAATGTTTATTCGTTAATATTGTAAAGCTTAACTATCTAAATAAAACTGGCCTTAGTACCTATAAGCGGGGTAAGAAAGTTACGAGAGACCCAGAAAGATGGTCAATCCTTCCTAACAAACTCTGTACGTCATCTCGCTAATGAAGTGCATTTGCTAATGAGCGCGCGGCGAATACGCTAAATTGCGCAGACCGTGTTTGTGTACGTCGGCCACTAGCGAACTGTTCCGATCGAAGTTTACGCCTCAAACAACGATACACTTGTACTGCTATTTATTGCTCTATTAAATTGCCTTCTGAAACGTGTAATGATCACGATGTTCATAATTTGTGACAAATTGCCGCTGTACACACAGTAACCCACTTCTATCGACTGTCGTGTGTTGCATATTTTGGACGGCTCCATGCCATTTTGTTTGCTATTAAGTATTCTCTTTCTGCTTGTCACAAAACAAACAATCGCACGAACCGATAATCCTCTGAACAACGGACCCGCATAAAAGTATTGGATCAATCATATGAATGTGTATTTGAAAGCCCAATCTAACGCGAAGCTTTCATGTATACGCACTTTAAAAAAAATATATATTGATTCAGTGAACTTTTGAATAGTATGAAATTGTTTAATCCTGGACGACAAATCTAATAGCGGCCATTCTCGGAGTAAGCGAAGACTCTAGAAATATCGCTTAATTACCGTACCCATTTTTATTTTTCACCGATTTGACTTAAATGCATAAAACATATTAATTAAAACAATAAATTAATGAGGCGTTAAATGCTTCATTAATTTATTGAACTCGTTCTTTGATGTGTTTCATGTTATAAAGTTTTTAAGTCAAATTGGTGAAAAATAAAAATGGGTGCGGTAATTAAGCGAAGGACACTTTTTCGGAGAATGGCCGACAGAATTGTAGTGAACGAAATTTGCACTCCAGTCCACTCTAAGCCATCACATGCATTCACAAAGAGTGCGTACTAAAAAAATAGATTTTATAGTTATGTTTTACATAAAACATTCAACAAAACCACGATCGAATGGTCTGTGCCAATTTTTTCCGCAAAAAAACGTTTCGGTTACGGTCGCGAATCTGCTGTTTTTAATTTTCCGATGAAACTGTGTTACACAATATATTTTACGTATCTAAAATTTTAGTTAAATGCTTAGAATAAGCATTGTTTTCCAACCCGTGTAAATTCTAGTTAAACTTTTGAATAAATAGGTAAAATTGCAACCACGACAAAAATGGAATAAGGACAAAAAAATAATACCCACATATTTTAATCAAGCCAGGTGTATGTTTTATATTACGCAAATTCATATCTTCCATTAGTCCTACTTCCATATCATGATGAAAATTTAATAAGTATGAAATATGCAGGCTGGCATTTAAATTTTCACATACCTCAGGTCCTCAGTATTAATAGGTAAAAAGCAATTAAGGTCTATAAGCAATGCATGCTCCTCCACATGCGTAGAACGTACGGATCGATATTGAAAATGTCAGGAACTTAAGCACTATAGTATTAAGACAAAGAATTCATAAGTGTTAGGGCATAAGGTGTATTTTAGATATTGGAAATGATTGGGTAACTTCGTGAAGCATCGATAATGGAAGGAGGAGGTAGTTTAAGTGGTCAGCGTGCAGCGCGCCCCGGGGCTGGCAGGGGGAAGGGGTGGATGCATCGCTCTCCGCACTGGAGGGCTGTTAGTTGATCGCGATCAGTCCGCAAGTTAACACACCGGCACAGCTATGATGGAGATGGCGACGTACTCGCGGCTCATCCGCCGCTTCCACCACAGCGACGACGACGCGGATGATGAAGACGAGCCCGATGTTGAGCGCCAGCGCCCGTGAGTTTTAATTACGAGCGTTATCATTATTTGAGTTCTTTTTGTGTTTTTATTTAATTAAATTTTTATTTTATTGTTTTATTGTATTTTTTTTTATTGTATGGTGGAAATAAATGGTTTTATTTTAATTACACTTTAGTAGGTTTTTGTTTTTATTTAATTTTCATTTTTATACTTAGGTACCTTAGATTTAAGGTGGAGTGACTGTGAAATTACTTTAATTTTTTTTTACTCAAAATTTTTAAACTTTTCGCGTATTGAAAATTTTCTTAAATTTTTTGGAAAACCAGTTTTATAATACTTTTTTTCGCTAAATAGTAATTCAATTCTTTTTCTGAAAAATATTTTAAAATCCTTGTCTGTCGGATATCTGCAAACGTTAATATTTTTGGATTATCCGCTATAATTCAATAAAATGTTAATTTAAAGTGCGCGAGTACTTTACTACCTGGAAACCGCAACTCATTAGTGATCAATTAAATAATCCTAATGGCTTCTGAGAACTGAATTTACTCTCGCTGAAATAATTTACTTATTAACATCCCGGTTTTGTATTTTCCTGGTTTTAATTACAAAATGTATTGCGTCTTCAAAATTTTTGGTATTAAATAATTTCGGTACCTTTTGTTGTTAATTCCAAGTGAAGTTAAATTATTGAGATTACACGTGTAAAATGTACAAGTGTTTTTGTTCGAACATAGCGTAGTAGGCTGTGTTCCAATAATAATCTGGTGACTTAGGAAAACGTGTTCTGCAATCTCCTTAACACTTACTTTCAATCTCACTTAATTATTATCACCAAGCAGGTATCGGTTATCAGTTTAAGTGTGCAGATAACGATGGGTTGAAACAGAAGCAATTTACTAAGTATTAATTATATTTCTAAACCGTTAGTGTGCCAAAGAATAAGTGACTATCTACGTAAAATTTTCAAGATTGGCAAAATAAATCGCGAACGCGAAAGTTTCTAAGATTCCCGGTTTTGGAATCATGTTCTTATCATAAAAGCAATAAAGTATAATCTACAACACGGCTGGAGAAAATAATACTCAAATTATGAAATAATTAAATAAATCAACACGTCAATTGAAAAAGTGAATCTTGAGTTATGAGCACATTTCTGAACGGAGATAATTATGAGACGTTTAATTTTTTTATAAATCGGGTGAAAATCACACGTGTCGTAACTAAAAGTTATGACTTGCGATCATTTTTCGATACCGCGCCATCCGTGGGAACTTTTTAGTTGCGGAGATACTAAAGAAGGAAAGAAAGAAAGAAGGAAAAACCATTTATTCCCGGTCAAAATTACAAGATTTTTCTAAGTCATTTTTCAAAAACAAGTTTCAAATATTCTTAATCATACCAAAATATGTGTTTCCCAGCGTTAATTGGTATAATCAAATGAGTAAAAAAAATCGGGATGTAAAAACGACACCGTTTTTACATCCCGATTTTTTTCTTTAAATAAATATTACCTTCATGCCGTAATGTTATACAAATACAAAGAACGGAAAGGTTACATTTTAAATAACATATTCAGGTACAAATTAATTCTCCCGAATTTACATCTCGCTGCACCGTACTACCGCGGTTTCATTAAAATTAAAACGAGCATAAATATCATTTGAACTTGAACTTCATTACTGAAATAATTATTTCACTATGTACTGTAGTTTTAATTAAATAACGTGCGATATTAATTACGGAGAGAGATTTCGAAATTACGTCACAAAATAATATTTAGAATTGAATTGTTTCAATTTGATATCGACATAATTTTAATGATGTTAAATGAAAACACATCATTAACCCTGATAGCCACATAATATCACACAATTTTCAATTTTAACAAAGTAAAACAATTTATAAGCGATTTACATTGATTTTCTATCAGCATAATATTAATAATCAGTGTTCTCCGATTTACCTTTCACAAGACTCGCAAGTAAAGACTTCTTATTATTATAACAGACACAACGTAATATTGCGAACGCAATGGAGCCAAGTTCAAGACCAGGCGTAATTTCCCGTGACAGGAAGATTGCGGGGCTCACCGCTGATGTTATTCCTTTTTCCATTAATATTCCAATTGCAACCAATTACCGTCACCATTTTATAAACTACAAAGACTTGGAACGGACCTTGACTTACACAAGGCGTTTCCTTAGTGAATACTTAACTAAATAATTGTTTTTGCTCTGATTTTTAATCATTGCCGGTCTACTGTTGCTTCGTTTCTTCGTAAAATGAAGACAAAGAGTCACGTTTTACTTTTAAGGCACGTTCACTTGAACTTGGCAATTAAGGAGGTAATTCTCGTGACCTTTAGAAGCGATCGCAATCTAATCTCAAGTATTTTTACCCGACTGCGACAGAAGGAGGGTTATGTTTTTCGAGGGTATGTTTGTATGTATGTATGTATGTATGTATGTATGTATAATTGTTTGGCACGCTCTGCAGGCTGAACGGCTCGATGGATTTTAGCTTGAGAGGTGTCGTTAGATTCGTATTTACTGTGAGAGTGACACTGGGTATATAAAAATAAAAAAAACAAAATGGCGGATTTTTGGCGCCAAATTCAAATGTTTGGCTCGCTCTGCAGGCTGAACGGCTCGATGGATTTTAGCTTGAGAGGTGTCAGTAGATTCGTATTTACTGTAAGAGTGATACTGGGTATATTAATTTCTTTTTTAAAACACTAAAAAAATAAAAAATAAAAAACGGTAATTTAAAAAACTAAAAAAAACGGTAATTTAAAAAACTAAAAAACCCGACTGCTATTCTTTAAAAATCCCTAAAACAAGATAAATTGTAGCAGTCGGGACCCATTCTAGAAAAGGAGGATTAGTGAATTGAGAGCACATACCTATATTACATTGCAGATGGTCCCGAATGGGTCCCGACTGCTACAATTTATCTTGTTTTAGGGATTTTTAAAGAATAGCAGTCGGGTTTTTTAGTTTTTTAAATTACCGTTTTTTTTAGTTTTTTAAATTACCGTTTTTTGTCAATAATGCTTCTAATTTACCTAGGTTTTTTGACGTTGATTAAATACTCGCTGAGACGAAATTGTGACTTGATTTAATCACGTCTACTCAAAATCTCATCTCAGCGACAATGGATGCTAAGAATCTTGTCAAAAACTTGTAAAAAGAGCCATTTTTGACAGTTTAAGACTGGCATTAAGATACTAGTATAGATACTATAAAAAATCGAAGCCACCTATTAGCCCAAATAGTATGAATTATAGATAGGAAAAGAAGAAAATAAACACCCTTGTATGCCAAAGTAACCACCTTTTGCATCATCACAAAATCAACTAAAAAGTGTAGCCCTCACTCTTGTAGTGCCGTCGTTAAACCATCTCATGCGAAACTTCAGATGCTCTCCATCTGAAGTTTAATGAGACCGATCGCCGAGATAAGGGAGCGTTGGAGAAAAACAAGGATTTAATACATCGATCCTATAGTACCTATAGCAATAATGTAGTCTTTTTCTTCTTTTTTTTTCTTCATCGAGTGGGCACAGTGAGGTCTAACGACACGGTCTAACACCCTAGTGTCACAGTTTCTAAACTGCCTCAAGGGCCTCTGTCATAGTTACCGATGTCAGTGATGTCCAAGGGAAACTTAGAAAGTAGGTACTTAAGAATTAAAATAAAAACATTGGTACTTGCCCGTGCCCGGTTGCAAACCCACAACCTCGCGCATGAGAGGCGGGCGCATTAACCACTGGGTCATCACGACAATTAACAAATGAATTCATTTAGTTTAGTGATAATTGTTTTAATGAATCTCATTATTGCCTCTGATTAGAAGTGATATCGTACGCATACGTACCTAATTAATAAGTTTATCTAATTAGATATGCAAAATACTACATGTATCCTTGATACACTGTAAGATAATTATCTTGTAGATACCTACTTATATCCATAAGGGTAATTACATTACATGTCTTCGTAAACCAGAGTATAATAAAACTAAAGTTTCCAAACCCTTTATTTATTTCTAGTAGGTACAAGACTAACTTAAAACAAACTCTGTGCGTCTATTGCTTATGAAGTCTTAACATTTCTTGATATTTCTTCATCTCAAGCAACCTTGGACGCTGTAGTTATGAAGCTTTACAGCTTTAACTAGGTGTAGGTGAAGCGAAAGAGTTATCGCGGCCCTGGAACGCAAAGGGCATTAGGGGGAACAGCGGGGGGAGGGAAAAGGGGTGTAGATAATAACTTACATGATTAACTCTAGGTTTTCTCACGATATTTTACATAACCGATGTTAGTGATGACCAAGATAAATTCAGAAATGGAAAATGTCATATAGGTAGGTAATTACCAGTGCCCCGGTTGCGAACCTACAACTTCAAGTATAAAAGCCATAACACCTTAATAACTAACGACTTAACATAAAAATAGAAAATGTTAAAGGAAAACAGACCTAAACGATACCGCATCTATACATAAATAAAGAAAATGTGACGTAAAAACTAGAAACAGGTCGTTAGTGACTGTGAGTGGCATGTTTGAGCACGTTTGGCTGGGCGTAGCGGGATCTGCCCTTGGCAACCTTGGAGGGGTAGCTGAGTGGTGGCTGGTATTATTATTACCCTATTATTTTATGAGCTCGGATACAAATAAAAAGGAGGTACTTATTTAAATTTTTTAGTTATACAATAATCTATAGACCGAGGATGTTTCAAGTACCAATTTGACTGCTGAAAATGTGCATACATGAGCCTATACGGTTCGTTTGTTTAACAACCAATTATCCCATTCTGTACCTATTGTGTGGCGAATGGCAGTAATTGAATTTCTACTAAAATATAAAAAAATAAAATATGTTTTTCAATAACGTACTTACATTTTTCAAGTTACTTGACTTTTTTGTAACAAATGAAAATAAAATTAAAATGAATTGAATAAGGGTTTTGTGTGGTTTTGTGTTTCAAGTGTCCAACTTGAAACTCAAAACCCTTATTTATTTTCCCGAACTATATAGATATTACTATCTCCAAATCTAAGAAAATCACGTCTTTTTCGTCTAAATCTTTAAGCTTGTTTTGTAATAAACAAACTGAGTCGCCATTGAGTATACATCTCAATACTGGTCGGACAAAATTTAACGACTCAATCGACACGAAAAGAAGAAGAGCAGTAGTAGTAGATCTCTTTGTGAAGGAGCTTGTTGGGAGAAGTACCTGCCACCATACCAATTACTGCCGAAAAGCAGCGTTGCTGTGTTACGGTTTGGGGTATGGGGTGTCGCTGTACTTATAAGCACATGAGACATCAACTCTGTTTCTAGGATGGCAACGCGTTTGCAAGGCCTCTGGTATTACTAATATTATTAATATTAGTAATATATATTGAATTATTATAATATTATTGTTTTTGTACATTTAGAGTATGAAGGATTATATTTTTTTTTGTACTTGTGTACATTTCATTGTTATAATACTCTTGTACAGTAATTTGCACCTGCCGTGTTATCTCTTCACCACGTTTGGCTGACTGGTAGAGAATGCCTAAGGCATTAAGTCCGCCTTTGTACTTTTTTTTGTGCATAAAGTTTAAATAAATAAATAAGTATTACAAACGTCTACAGGTAGCGGTGACCACTTAACATCAGGTGGGCCGTGGGCTTGTTTACCATTAAATGGTATAAAAAAAGAGGAATGAACTGCCTCGTTAGCCTAGTGTTTCTAAGCACAACTGCTTCGGTAGAGGTCCTGGGTTCCCAGGTCGAGCAAAAAGTGTTATTGGGTTTTTCTATGAAATCCTCATTAGCAGCTCGGAGTTTGGATTTGTGCCCGGTTAATGGCAATAGGCTTGCCCCCTATTACATGAGACCTAAATATACCGGCGAACTGTGGCTTAATCCTTCGGGGAATACAGGCATGGTGGTATATCCGTACTAATATTATAAATGCGAAAGTAACTCTGTCTGTCTGTCTGTCTCTTCTTCACGCCTAAACCACTGAACCGATTTCAATGAAATTTGGTACAGATATAGTCTGGGACCCGAGAAAGGACATAGGATATTTTCCATCCCGGAAATCCCCCGGGAACGGGAACTATTAATCCACGCGGACGAAGTCGCGGGCAAAAAATGTTTTTTTTTATATGAACCAATTATTAAGTGAATCTTCTCTTGTCCACAGGTCACTGCCAAAATTGTGCAACCAAGAGGAGGAGCCCGGACGCCCGCCCCATGGTGGGGTGGTGACGTTCGAACCTATACAACACGACCACGACTTCTGCGAAAGGGTTGTTATAAACGTAAGTACCTGGTTAAGCATTTCCTTTCCACGCTATAGGTCTTCGGTTCAAATCCCAGGTCGAGAAAAGTGTTATTGGGGTTTTCTATGAATTTCTCAGTTGCAGCTCGGAGTTAGGATTTGTGCCCGGTTTATGGTAAATATGGCACTTGGGCCATGAAATGTGTGTGTTTGTGTTCAGCAAAAATCTGACCAACATACTGTTCCGATCAAATTCCGATCGCGTCGACCAATCTCACTGAAGACTAATCACACAGGAGATATTGTAGCCAAGAAAGCACTCCCTCTTCACTTCTCTCTCTCTCTCTTTGTCTGATGGGACAGTAATCCAACACGACCGGACGACAGAGGAGTGCTTCCAAGCAATACTAACGTAACGGCATTTCGTACATTTCGAAACACAGAGATGTTACAGTCCCAATTTCCGAACTCCAAAAAACTAAAAAACCCACTACTTCTTTGCCCGACCTGGGAATTGAACCCACGACAACAGTCGCGCGCCGAGACGAGACCAAAGTGACAGTGCGGCATTTCGAGACACAAAGGCGTTACACTCCCAATTTGCGAACTCCAATAAACGAAAAACCTAGTTCTAGTTTGCTCGATCTGGGAAACGAACCGACAACAACAGCCGCGCTTACGATGAGAACAAAGTGACAGTACATAAGATCTGACAGAAATCACTTATAGGGGACTAAATACCTATTTTATCAAAATTCAAACACAACAAAAAAAAATAAAGCACACAAACGCTACATCTGTGTTTCCCATCGCTTACTTATCTACGTAATAGATGACCTAGTTGTTACCATGACCATTATCTGCGATTCTATTGACATTCAAGTCACACTGACAAACGGATTCAGCTTGTCAATACCATAAAAACTTGCTGAGGGTGATAACTAGTTTCAGCCCGTGGTTTCATCCGCGTCATCATCATCATCTCAGCCATAGGACGTCCACTGCTGAACATAGGCCTCCCCTTTAGATCTCCCCATATACCGATACATCATTTATATACATCCGCGTCAGATTTGATATATTATCCAACGTGTACATTTTTCCGGAATAAAAAGTATCCTATGTGTTATTCTACACCAATCTATCTCAGTGCCAAACTTCATCCAGATCCATTCAGCCGTTTAAGCGTGAAGGAGTAACAAACATCCATCCATCCTCACAAACTTTCGCATAAATTAGAATATTATTATAAGTAGGAAGTAGGATAGTAGGATACGGCTGTAGTATAAAATTCTATTTTCTTTTTGCAAAAATCTCCCTCAGTGTGCTAAACTCACGAAGTGAGCGTGAGGTGAGTTATCAATGACTTTAAGCTCACTAGACAGATATTTTACAGTATAGGACAGCAAAAAGTCTAGGAATACACTATCAGTTACTATTAAAGTCTAAAATCACAATATCATTACCATTGTCAAAATCCCTATCTTTACTTTAATAGTCATTATTTCCAAAATCGTAAAATCCCATAATTATCTAGAAATATTTAGATGCACCTCTTAAAACGAGCCCACATTAATTCTAGGGTATTTAAAAAGCAACTATTCTACTCTTATATACGTAAGTTGCTCCGAACATACATAAAATAACCCATTTCAAAACACCAAAAATTGTACTACATACCTTCCTAGAAGAAAAACAAATGACCCCATTTTCTGTGAGTACTGCTTCGATTTGAATATTTCGCGCAAAACTCTTGTTCGCCATGAATATCAAATTGTGAATCTAACGTAAACACGTAGCTAGCCATAATAATCATGCACACTAACACACCCTCCCATTCAAAAATTACACACACAGAAATATAATTTCAGACACACACAGTCCCACAATATTATGTTACCTCGAGCTGTAACTATGTCAAAAAGGTTTTAAGCTGTAAGCACATTTTGCAACTGAATTCAATCCCTGCTTCAAGGTGAGGTATTAATTAATTAACACGTTTAATTAAATCATTTACGCTAAACAAGAACTAAAGTTTCAGACAGTAAAGTCAAACTTCCAACACGATAAACATTGGAACTTTAACATCTGTGTTCCTTTTTTAAACAACAACAAAGTTACACAAAAGATCGGGTATTTCTATAGGTCATTATCGTTAATAACAGTGTTCCAAACCCGAACAAAATATTGTTTTCATGATAATAATAAGCGTACTACATAATTCAGTTGGCATCCCTCTATAAATAACTCTCACACACACCCACACATACAATACTGCACTCACACTCACGGCCATTGGCCAAATACTCCGGAAGGACGTAATCTGTGGCCATTGTTACTCAGCTCTCAACGTTAAAGGAAAAGCCACATTGGAAGCTACGCTAAAAATGAAACTGAAATTATGTACGTGGCTAAACCACTTATTATAATGTCCACTCATCACTCACATGAATGAAAATAAAAACGACCTTGTAACACCATACTCACCACTTAAATATGTTTATTCTGGTTCAGAAGCGTATTCACTTTCTTTTGTGACGTATTTTTTCGTTTCCTGCATTCTGAACGTGATTTTATGAAATATTTATTATGAAAAGTGCATTATATTGAAACTCGAAGATTAAAAATTCTGAGAAAAGTAATTTAGGTCAATGTTAGGCATCCTACCAGTTCCTTTCACTTTCCTATCTCCATTGCCGATATGAAATATTGATTCCAAAGATATTCTTGTCACAAAAGTGAAGTGAAATGAAGTACCTACTAAGGATTCAGGTATTCAATTTCCCGTCGCCAGCTTTTCTACGTAATTGGAACGTTGAATTAAAGTCCGGCTAAAAGAATTTCCAATAGAAAAATATTAAATTCTAAAATAGTTCTACAGAAGATTTCCTACAACCTTCGCCTACATGAAGTCCAATAAATGCTCATTAATTAAAAAGGGGCATAATACTTGGCCTCGCCTTTCTCCGTTCAACATTCTTCGCTAATAAATAATCAAGGTTTCAGTATATTAGAGGTATGTGGGATGAAAACATATTGGACTCCGACTTTTATCTAACCCTAACTAAACCTTTTCACTGCACTAGACCTCATATTTTATTAAGATGCCATATCACGTATCGATTCCAAGTCACGTAAGTCAAGGTCACGTTAGCCTTCAAATGGCCACGTATTTCATTACACGCTGCGTCTGAGATTGAAATATGTGAATACGGATGTAATACGAGAAAAAATTGCATCCCGTACCCAGTGCGCCGCGCAGGCTTCAATTTAATATACACACGAGAGGCGCGCACAAAAGGCTGTCACTTTGAGCAGCAAAAGCTTTCTCAGCGCTGAGCCCTGCCAGCATTTCACTTTACAATATTCCCCCGTGCCGCCGTCCCAGGACTTACCCTTGACATTTAGCTTTCTAGTTGAAGGTCACGACTGTTTTCTTCGTATGAAATGCGGTTATATTTTCTAGTTGTTTATTCTTCTTGTTTTATATTAAAGGACATCTGACAATACGCCGTTCATAACAAAAGCTTAACAGGCTTCCATTGTAAGAGCTTTTCAATTAAATGCGACCGAGCTCCGTCAACAACAACAATCATTTAATTCAATGAACATAGCGAAATGTTTATTTTTTATGATTTGTTTACCGAAGGTTTTAGTATTGGTGCACTACCGATTTTAATAATATTTTGCTGAAAAATTTGAAGTGCAGTTGTTGAAGATTTAACGGTGGAATTTCGAAAGTAAACATTAGTATGTAATGAAAGCTGTTTTGACCGATAGTTTTAATGAGAAACCTTAGATAACTTGTACCAGGGTCGCAGTAAACTGTGTAGGGTATGGTTTTCTTGAAACCTTCGGAAGTTAACAGGACTTTATAATAAGGGAACTTTCTGAACTTAGTGCATCGTTAGGTTTGCCACCCACTCGCTTTGAAGTCTAAGCCACAAGACCTAGCTGTGCTTCAACTTAAAGCAACACGATCTTCAAGAACAAAGTCTATGTTGTTAAATGTTTGTTCTTCAAACCAATGTTTTTGTTTACATCGAGTATTATGCGCGACTTTCACACTTACAGAAAATGACGAATAATAAAAATATAATACAATTTTAGAGATTAGCTTAAAACCACGTTCAATGCTTAAAAAATTTGGAAGATTACGCCATCCCTTTACAACCATGGAGGCCAATTAAAAGACATACGCCAACTACAGACAAGATCAAAACCTCCTGGCACACAAAACAACATCTCTCTCTCTCTAGCTCTCTCTCTCTCTCTCTCCCTGGAACTTCACGAACGTTCAAATTTAGTGCAATCATCGTGAATTGTAGTTTAAATAAATAAATAATTAAGAACGATGAAACGTTGCGGATTGTAGCGTTCACCGGCACTCAGGTAGCTATCAACGGTAAGGTGTTTACTGGCCGCGGAAAGCACCAAACATACGTTTAACGATGCCAGCATGGATTCACGCAGGTGTGGAGGTGGCATTACTACAGGACTGCCAAGCAAGGTTAAGGCTTCGAATTTGGAACAGAATGTCGAAATTTAAATTTCAAAAAACAAAACGTTAGTTAATTCGATGGTTATTGATTATCATTTATAACGTTCCGGTGTAATGTAAATTGATCCTAACCATTTAAATTAAGAGTTATCAAACATTCAAGTTTTATACAAATTATCTCTGAAGGCACATCGATCGTTTTTCAATTTATTATTATGCAGATTGTCGGTTAGGTCATTTACAAACACCATCACTATAATGGAACTCCTTGCATCTTTGACCTAAATCAGTCATGAAGATGGTTTGCTCATAGTTATTAAACAAAGTGGCTATCCATATTGCATCGATGCTTTTAACAAGCTTCTTCATACTCATTCGATGTTGACATCATCTTCAAGGTGATCCATCACCTGTGCCACTCCTCCATCAGTAATTTGTTTTAAAACAATCTTTTCTACGCTATAAGCTAAAAAGTGGCTTACCTCATTATTCTTGCTATCATTTGTCATGCCTCTAATTGAGCTGGTCTTTACGCCCAGTTGTAACATGTCGTTAACCTCATTTAGATTACATAAACAACGATTTTGTATTTCAGTTACGACTTTCGTTTAAACAACATAAAATGGTGTATTTGTTTTCCACCCTCCAGCACTTTGTAAGTAATCTCCAAGCGTACAAGAACAGCATGTTTGGTAAAGAACACGGAATTAAATCCCAGTATACGTTGCAGTTAATTGGTTTCTCCTATAATGTTACACCCATTAATCTTCCGAGCGAACCTCGATTGAATGGTTTACAATGTGTCAGGGTTACGACCGGTATTTAATCGAAACAACTATTTTTAAACCGGACGTTTTTCTAGTGGATTATCACAGCATTCACAGCTGACTAATTGAATGATGCGTTCGACGGTTTTTGTTGCGACTGTTAAAGTTTTTTGTGGACTCTGGATTAACCAATTCTGATGATGATACCAGAACAACTCCAAACGTAACTATGCTATCGTTTCCTATTGTTTTGTTTTCGGGTACCATTCGGCAACTTGTTTCACCGGCTATCGATTTTCCTCATTACGCAAAGCCAGGTCGCGTGTCAATCCACACTAATCTTCTCGCCGGCCATTGGTCAACGACTGGTAATTATGCCTACCTGTTGATATATCACGATTTCACTGCCTTGTTAGTAAATATCGCTTTGAACTTTGTGAAACTCCTTCAAAGCAAAAAGTCACTCAACGTCCGCAGTTTCGTCAGCGTCGAATGGGCAGTTAACATTTTACTATTCCTGCATTACGTCAAAATCGAACTAAGCGTTATGCAATCGGCAATAATAATTTAGACTTTCGCTTTTCATGTAACTGTATCAATGTGCCAAGTGAATAAATCCTGCGGACATTTAAATTTGGAATTAGTCATTGGATAATTAGTGACATCTACTTAGGAGATTAAGGGGCTCATTATAATGCCTTATCCTTTAATTAGCGGAGCGGAGTAAGCTATAATAGTAAACGTGGAGCAGTCACATTACACGGTTTTGACAAATCGCCTATGTAAGTGCAACACGTTACCCCACACGTGTGGGAGTTAACTGCCACACTAACGTTTATAGAAAATTTTCAGTCCGTGACTTATTGCCTTTAGGTTTACATTCCAATTTCCGCTTAGTGCACTCTGTTGCAGAGTTGTAGAGGCTCGAAATGATTCGGTGAATCGAGCCGAGATGACGATAGTTATTAATGAGTGCTATTTTTGAAATAGTAATTGGCGTTCCGAGAATATTTGAATTGGGTTTCAATGTAATAAAACTGTGACTGTGTAATTAGTGACGGAGACGTTAGTATTAGAAGAATTTCAGTTCTGCGAAATATTGAATGGAACGCACGACGTTTTAATTCAATATCGTTTACCTAAATAATGTATGAGTTGACAACATCATTATAAAAGCGTCACCGTGGCTGAGTGAGCGTTCAGCAAATTGACGTGGCTACGTGTCGAGAACGCGTGCACAGCTGGAGCGGCGCGGGCGCCGAAACGCGCGACTCAATTTATCGCCACCGCGTGTCTCCCATGGCTAATAAAAAGAAACCCGACCTTAAAACATAGATCCATTCGCGGTTTGCGTTTACAACGGAAAATTTATTAAAATCTCTTCATAAAAGCCCGCTGCAGTACGACGTACAACTCGCTCCGCCCTTGGGGAACACACAATAAAATGTATTTTTGGATACACCCATTGCCAGCCGCGGAGGTACATCCGCGCCGAAAGAAATATTGTGTGAAACTTTGCGTCCGCGGAAAGTGAATGTACGCGTTTGCTTGTAAATATTGATTTGATTAATTTCGCGGGCGATCGGGCCGCGTCCACCGGCCGCGGCGTGCGTCTGCTATTCTTAATGCGCGTCGCCACGCAACGCCGACGGCCGAACCGCTTCCAACCGGAATAGGGTTCTCACACTTTATTTATGAACGCATTAAAAATGAAGTGTTTGTTTTATGATGACAGAGACTTTAATCCCTTAATTGAAATAAATTAATGAGCACAGGTTTTTATAACCTGAGATTGGCTAATTACTGTAATAGCTCAGGGACTCGGTATAAATGGAACAGTTTTCAACATTTAAAACCGTCGTATTATCGTCACAGCACACGTGTAACGGTACATTAGCAAACCGCAGCTTCCCTCCACAAAATGACTCCGTTTTTATTTAGTGTTCGTATAAACATAAAAAATACATTCTTAATACATTATTTATTACATTTTATTTGCGTACCGTTTTAAACAACAAAATATAGGTATAAACATAGGGTGTTGCCATTCGGTTTATTTTTATCACTAACAAGACCATTAGGGCGTCCACTTCACTTGTTTCTGAACATTAAAGTCTAGATAGGTATCTTGTCAACGCTTTAACTTACGACAGGTAGACTGCCTCGCAAGCCTAGTGGTCCTAAGCACGACTGCAACGCTTGGGTTCGATTCCTAGGTCGAGTAAAAGAGCTATTGGGTTTGCCAATGAAATTCTCAGTAGCAGCTCGGAGTTAGTATTTGTGCCCGGTTTATGGTAATAGTAATAAGGCTCGCGGGGGCGAGCTCGGGGCCTACGTAATAGGGGTATTAAATGGGACTTAAACATACAGGCGAACTGTGGCTGTACATTGGTACACCTCTGTCTAACCCTTCGAGGAACTCAGACGTGATGGTATGATGATGGCAAATTGGTAACCCTAAGTTGTATAAATCTTGGTATAACATAATACCCCCATATTAACTCCTTTTTTAATATGTTATTATTATTACCCTCATAACTTTTCGTCTATCAGTTTTCACAGCTACTTAATTCCTAGACATTCAAAATCCCCATACTAACAGTAATTACAAAAACTCGTGCTCTACATATATTTTACTTTCCCGTTTTTCGGAAAGGACTATCTTTTTATATTGCTATTTATGCCGCTAAACTGCTATGTTCCGGTTTGAAGGATGCCGGAGTAATTACAGGTACATGAGGCATTTCGACTTTGTTTTTCTGATACCAATGCGTCTGTATGGTCTCTAGTATTGCAGTTGTCCATAAGCAGCGGTGACCTTTTAAAATCAGGTGGGCAATCGGCTAGTGTGCCACCCAATGACATAAATCAAAATGTTCCTAGGAGTTGTAGAGAATTATTAAGCAACCCGTTCTAGTATACCAGAAGTAGCAGTAATTCCTGCTATCATCAAACCGTCAATCAATATCACAGTGATAACACAAATAGACTGACCTTTCGTTGCACGTTCGTGTTCAAATTTTATGAACGTTTAAGCTGAAATGTTGGAATCTTGACAGACACACGTGAGTGAACGAGAAATTTTATACAGTATTCCGATAATATTGACACATTTCCATCGACTTCTGGGTACAAACGAACAATTCTGAAAGATGCACTCGAATATATTTTTCTTCAAAATAGACCTACGTCATAGAATACGTCACGCTAACCTATATTCTCCGGTGGGGTGGGTAGAGGATTTTAATGCCATCAATGTATCGAGATTCTAACTAAACCTTGACTAGCATGTAGCCCGATGCAGATTTCTGAGAGCGGCCTAATGGATTTACGTAATTAAGGCAGACTGTTATCCCATTGGTGATACTGATTATCAGGCATTCAGGCTTCTGGGTATTCGGTACAACAGCGTTTCAGTCTCTCCTAACGGATAACTGGCTGTTCTAATCATGTATATCCTACATGTTATGTTACTGTTTACAAGTTTGCGAACCACCTCAATGTCCGGACGAGGAGTAACTGAGAAATTATATCGGGCGGATTGGTAGCAACCACGCATATTTGTAGACATAAGATCAAACTTCGAAAACCTTGATTTGCAACAAGTCTTCAACATCTGTGATCTACTTACCATTATAATATAATGGTCCATTACGCTCGGTCCCAAAAACGCTGGTTTTTAAACCAAACACAATTAATTTTAAAGGTCAACCGTAAAAATAACTATTAGCAAATTTAATGTAAACGCACTCATCCATATGATTAAATAAAAGCCCTGGCATGTTATGGAGACCGCGCTTCAATCATGGCGTATATAAAGCTACGATGGGAGTTAGTTAACAGTTAACCGATATTAATGCAATATAAGCAAAAGCTTTCGTATCACTAATGCACTTTGCTAACCGCTGTCCATTAGTTTACTTATTCTACCGTAAAATGACAAAAATGGAAATAGTCATTTCCCGGCTTTGTAGACTTTAGTCTCTTTGTCTTTATCAGTTATGGTTTCCTGAGCCCGTCCGACTGAGCTAGAAATAGTTCAATTTAGCGGCTGTGCTGTGGCTTTGTTGTTCATCTTTTGTGAACCATTTTCCACACTTTAGCCCTAAGCCGTTTCGTCTGCGCCGAAAATACAGTACTTATAAATGCGGTTTAAGCCGCGGCCTGTACGCTGTCAACGTGTTACCGAGAGAGTTAGTAAGATAATTTTGTAGGCTAGTCTTGTTCCAGTATAAATTAATTGGGCTTGGGAAAGGCACTTTTGGTCTGCGCACTCATTGTTAATGATACTAAGAGTCGGAGACATTCGCGGCGACGGTTCTATTTCTAACTTAGGACACTTTGAATGGACCATGGTACTAAAATGGAAACTTTATTCAAACGACAGTTCTATTTCCAACTTAGAATACTTCGGATAGCCCATGATAATAAAACGGATATTTCAAACGTTAGGTCTATTTCTAACTTAGGACAGTTCGAGTGGAGTATGATACTGAAATGGATAAAGCTAATTCAAACGACGATTCCATTGTCAACTTAGGACAATTCGGATAGGCCATGATACAAAAACGTTACATATTTCAAACGTCAGGTCTACTCCAAATTACGACACTTCCAGTGGGCGTAATCTCATGATACTAATACTGATAATTCGGTCTAATGCAGTGAGCAAGTAACACGCATGACAGCTACATGTGAAGGCACTAAGTTGAGCGTTGTTTGTCTAAAAATAAAAAATAAAATCTCTGTGAATATATTCAGTTAATGGCTTCTGGATATGACTGGCTGGCACTTCTAATTGTTGTATAAAAATGGGAACTTAAGTGTGTTTTCAAAACTCGGAGACTGTTTTGACAGCTTTGTGTGTCCAACATGAAAATAGTGTGCTTTATTCACGTGCCGAAAGCACTTTATTTTTATTTTTGACATATTATGAAACTGTCAATTTAGTCTCAACTAAAAAGTACGGGAACCGATCACTTGTCCGGACGTTTTTAGTTCGAATTTTATTTTACCGAAATCTATTGGCCGATGCCTTTTTTGGTATAATATGCATTGTTTGACATATTTTTAGATCAACGAAGTATCATGTGCCAGAGTTCAAATGAAACGTCAGTGTAACGAAAAAAATCAAATTGATAATAGGTCAACTGGTACAGTGGTGGTGGTGGTATTTCGATAAAGTAAAAGAAAACAAAACGATAATAGTTGAAAAGTTTTAGGTGAAATGGAATTCGGTGTAACGTTTTTCGATCTTATGATAGGTAACCAAAAAAATACACTCTAGTTACAAATTAGTAAATGTTTTAGTGCAGTAAGCTATTATTAAGTAAGTGAGTTGTAATCCATCGATGCTGCACATATGTGGTTTGTTAAACTGCTGAAGCGTCACTGAAAGCCAACGGTCCGTCTTCACACGTGGTGGACGCAAATAATAAGTTCAAGGGCGTTACAATATTAAGCCGCGTACGCACGCACGAACACGAACATAGCGAACACAAAAATCAAACTTGAACATTTGGTTCTTACTTATGGATGGCATATTCGAACATGAACGCGAACATAGTTCGAATCGAGTTCGCGCACAACAATCGTGGATTCAATAGCCATGGGGCGGCGTTAATAATAATAAATGTTTATTTTCTTCCACAAATAACATCCATAAACCAAAACTTAAACACGGTAAAATAATAGTTTTAATGATATTACAATGTTTATTTATGGGAGACTGGTGCCTAAACTAAGCCGTAGCCTGTATTTCAGGACACCAGAGACTCCCCCCTTCAGGAAAAACACCATCACAACAAAGTATCACCCCAGTATGGATGTGACATGTAAAATAATCAATTTGATGGAAGAAAAGGAAACACTAGGAAGCATTAAATAATAACAATAACTTAAACAAGACATTGGAAGTGGTCGATAGTGAATTGAAGAACAGTTTGGTTTCGTGACATTTATTAAAGCTTTTCGAACTCCGTCCATACAGAACATACTAAACTACATATATTAGTTGCTGTGCCCTAACAGGGTCCATAATGTACTTAGCTTAAAGCCTGTTGTAACATCTTTGACACATAATTATGGAATGCAAATAAATACCTAAATACTTGAATGCTAATAGGATGACGGCAAACATGTTTGTCGAACAGAATGTTCGATGAAGTTGCTGCGTATCATGCAACGCAACGGATTTTTTCGTACGCGTGTACACGGCTTAAGAGTGGACGCTTGGCATTACGTAACAGTGTGTGTTTGAATACACTTCGGGAATGCAAAAGGTTTTGTCATGTTGAACGCATTGTTTATCTCCCATAAAACGGTCATTATGCAATCAATTTCATAAGCGGTGACGTCCCTGATTACGGAATCGTTTCTGCGGTAGAATATATTTTTATACATCTTTTGAAATCGTTGAAATAAATAAAACTTAGATAGCTTTATAAAACAGTTAATAGTTACGTTGTGTTCTGAGTATTGTCGAACATTTTAGTAACAGAGATTTAGGTTTTCATCCTCCTGCTATTAGATTTGGAACTGAATTTGAATCAGACTTACTGTTCCTTATTAAGTTATTATCATGTTTGCAATTTATGAAGGATTCACTGTTAATCACACTAGTGGTCACTTAATATCATGATTTTCTATTATAAGATGTGTCACTTGGTCTCGGTCCTAAATTATTACGTTTACATGTATTTATGCCGACATAATTTCATCAACATCGAATACAGCTCTTGCTTCCTAGTGTATTAACAGTTCTTTTTCTTTTTTCTTAGATAAGCGGCCTGAAGTTCGAGACGCAACTACGTACACTCAATCAATTCCCGGAAACCCTTTTGGGGGATCCCACTCGGAGAATACGTTACTTCGATCCCTTGAGGTAAGTAGTAGTAATAAGTTCGGCTCCATTGCTAATTACCTCCAGCACACAATGGGACATTGTAGGTATCCTTTTGAAGTTTGTCGCTAGGTTCACTCAGTTCGTTTTTTTGAACCTGCGTCATTTCCAACAGGAACGAATATTTCTTCGACCGAAACCGCCCATCGTTCGACGCAATCCTCTACTACTACCAAAGCGGCGGCCGCCTGCGGCGCCCAGTAAACGTACCTCTAGATGTCTTCTCCGAGGAGATTAAGTTCTACGAACTCGGAGAACAGGCCACCAACAAATTCCGGTGAGTTCTAGCACATGCGAGAAGCCTCCTTTCCTTACTCTTACAAGTTGTAACCTATTCGAATCCTTGCAGTGAGGATGAGGGCTTCATCAAGGAAGAGGAGAAACCTCTTCCCTCCAACGAGCGCCAACGCAAAATCTGGCTGCTCTTCGAGTACCCCGAGAGCTCTCAGGCCGCACGAGTCGTGGCAATCATCTCAGTATTTGTCATCTTACTGTCCATCGTCATCTTCTGCCTGGAAACCCTCCCAGAGTTCAAGCACTACAAGGTCTTTAACACGACAACCAACGGCACTAAGATCGAAGAAGATGAGGTCCCTGACATCACCGACCCGTTCTTCTTGATAGAGACGCTCTGTATAATATGGTTCACATTCGAGTTGATAGTACGGTTTTTGGCGTGTCCGAACAAGTTCAATTTCTTTAGAGATGTTATGAACATTATCGACATAATCGCTATCATACCGTACTTCATCACCCTGGCGACAGTCGTTGCTGAGGAAGAGGATACCCTTAACCTACCACGCGCACCGGTTTCTCCACAAGACAAATCGACCAACCAAGCCATGAGTCTTGCAATACTCCGGGTGATTCGTCTGGTGCGCGTGTTCCGTATCTTCAAACTATCACGACACTCCAAAGGCTTACAGATTCTGGGACGGACGTTGAAGGCTTCGATGAGGGAACTTGGCTTGTTGATCTTTTTCTTGTTTATTGGTAAGTCACTTGCACTTAATCGCCATGATCGCCATAAATGCGTTCTTAAACATGTTACTATATTCTTAATTAATTTGATTACAAACATTATGTCCAGTGAAATTGCAAAATCGAGTCAACAAGTACGTATAAACATATTTATAACATTAAAGTTCTCATATTATTCTAGTTAATCTAACATTACTGACGTAAACTTGACCTAGTAAAACAAAGCGTGTCCTCGAGGAGTATTTGTGGTATGGAGAGAAGATCTCGGGATGTGCATTGTGACGCAGCAGACGGGCCCGGTCGGGCGGCGAGAGCGGCGAGCGCGGTGCCGGTTACTTCAATTCCAATTCCATTTATTCAGTAAAATCATTTCCAATGTTGAATCCAATAAAGTACACATAATCAATTTATTTATTCCTAAAGTAATCCTCGACTGTAGCGCGGCCATATCATGACAGTGCGTTCACATGTTATTTTGCGTTCGCAGGTGTCGTGGTTTTTTCCAGTGCTGTCTTTTTCGCTGACAAAGAGTGCCATGACACTAATTTCGATAGCATTCCTGATGCCTTCTGGTGGGCAGTAATTACGATGACCACAGTCGGCTATGGAGATATGAGGTAACCTGTGTCGCGCCGCCACCCCGCCCCGCCTTCCCCGACCCCGCCGCTCGCAAGCCATCCCCACCACTGTATGTCGCACTGTATTCTCCGTTGGTGTGTGCTTGTTCTTCAAGGTGTGGTGCTGTTTTCATCCGCGGTGTACTTCGCTGAGGCGGGAAGTGAGAACAGTTTCTTCAAATCCATACCAGATGCGTTTTGGTGGGCGGTCGTGACAATGACGACCGTAGGATACGGAGACATGACGTATGATACAGCGACTTCACTCTAAGTTTCATCTTTGCCTTCTCGTCATTTCATTTTACCCCCAACCTTTATATTACATTGGTATATTTAACACTATTGTGATATTCTTTCGCCACATCATGTAACTATGCTTCAGTTTGATTTGATCGTCGGTTCGCTTAGAACTTAACCGATTACACGTTTTATTCACCTCTGAGACTCTTGCACGTTCGAGAACGTTTCTTATTGTCTTGTATCTTTTATTTTTATAAAATGTTTGTGTCATCATTTTTGTCCTGAACTTTTACAATTTTACATGGAAGCTCAGTTGTAAAATTTTTCATTGTCAAGACATGTACACATAGGGTGCTAGTGTACCACAGGCCCCGTCGTCCGTGTGACTATCGCCCCTCCCAAAGCGTATTCTATGATTATGAGAGAGAACAGCTTTAGATGTACACTTCAAGTGTGGCGATGTGTCGCTGCTGGCACCTGCTCGAGCGCACGCTCTCAGCACTTGAAGTGACTCGTTGTGTACCGAATACTTGTCCACTGTCGAATGTTTACTCCTCTGTATCGCTTTCGCTAGATGTGTACCGTCCGATGTGTCATGTATCGGTGTTGTGGCTATATGAATGTTACCAACGTAAACATATCGAAAATGGTGATCCATCTCAGACGCACACGTTGGCATCACGTCGTCTTCTTCTTCATAGTGTGCAGTAGAACTATAGCATCGCTTCTGCACTCGTGTTCCAACTATCATCGCCACTATCTCTCTCTGTCTAGTTGTTGGAATGCCCTGCAAATCTGTCTCCGATGGTAAATTTTACACATGAATGCTACTATGCAAAATTGATGTTCAGAATGATCCATTGCTTGTTTATATCATTGGCTTCCACTCATTAGCTTTCACACACCATTTTCGATAGCTAAGTATTCTGTAAGTATTTATGTTTAGTCGTAAAACGTCCGAGTGCATGCCTGTAAAGTCGTTCTGTAGGTTTGAGAACAATATTCGTAGTTGATGTTTCAGTTTTATGTCTGTTTAGGTTCCTGTTTTTTTGTTGACTTTATTTTCTTTAAGCCTTGACGTCCTTTGAGATACGTAATTGTTGAGCGGAGATGTGTTGAGGAATATATTTAGTTCTTGGCGGTATTTTGCTGAGAATCAAATGGTATACCTTAACACGACCTCCAAACAACGATTCTGTTTTTCGTTAGGACAACCCGCTAGCGTTAAACAAACTGCATTGCAATAAGTACTGTTACAGTGCCGCTGTAACATGCTGGCGCGTATGAATGGGGAAGAATGAGATTGTACTGCTAGCGCCCTTAAGCCGGCCGTGCGATTGGTCTTCAACTATTTTATACCTAAACACCATGCCACCAGTTTCATCACGTTCTTATTTTATTTTTGTTTTTCATTTTTGGTAGAATCCAAATATTTATTTTTATTCTTATTTGGTTGAACTACAACGGTATGTATTAAACATTTTAACGCATGAATTTCATCCGTCGCGTTGATGTTTATTAACAAAACATTTTATAGTTGAATCATTAGTTTTATTTTTATGTTTTAGATGAATGAAGATGGTGTGTAGTTCTATATTTTAATGAAATGTTTTTGTGGTATAGGCCGGTTGGAGTATGGGGAAAGATTGTCGGTTCCCTGTGCGCGATCGCCGGTGTGCTCACCATCGCTCTGCCCGTTCCCGTCATCGTATCGAACTTCAACTACTTCTACCATCGCGAAACTGACCAAGAAGAAATGCAATCCCAGAACTTCAACCACGTCACCAGCTGCCCCTACCTGCCTGGCACTATGGGCGAGCCATATCTTAGTAAGTGCTTCCCTTGTTTAGCCATCACTTCACCATTACTGTTTCCAACATTCTATGGTGCCCTGCTACACGTTGCGAATGTTGACAACTGTAATAAGTGTTAACTACCAACCGTGTTCTATGTTCAATTGTGATAGTCCCTTTATTTAAACGTATTTTGTTTTTATTTCACAGCATGCGTAGATTTCCAATTTGATTTCTGACAGCATGCTTTGGTTTTTTTTTCATTTTTATTTTGCTCTTATTCGTTTCTTTTATGTTGATTTTCGGTACTTTCAGGTGGGAAGGACGATGAAAAGGACGAGGTTTGCAGTGATCAATGACTGTTTAACAGTGTTATTGTTTATATTTATATTATGAGGACTTAAGTAATCGCCAGAGACGATATCCGTGATATTACCGCGTAAGGGACAAACGAGTGCACTGTTTTTTTTTTTGTTTTTTTTTTGTGTAAATATTTTTTAGTTAGTAAGCGATGTAAAAAATAATTGAAATAAAAAATGTTATTTATTTTCTTTTAGTTATATTCTAGTTTGTTTTCTGTTTTTATTTATGTTTTATATTTTTGTTTATTCGAGTGCATTAGTTTTTGTTAGGGTGTGTTAGAGTCACATAAATAAGCCAGGATTGCTAGTGATGGTAGTTTTACAAAGACGTATCGCGAGAATTGAGTCGGTGACTTGTCATCTACATAATTATAGAGTTGTCTGGAGGTCGATGCCGTGTTGTGTGTGAGCACGGGAACTCAAACGGATATGACATGTGGCACGCACATATTGGGCAAACATACACAAACAATACGTGCACGTTGTCAATATTAACGTGTTTATTTTTTGCGTGTCATATTTTATGTTACTTTGGGAGGTAGGTAGGATTTATTTATATTTTAGGAAACCATTTGAGGAATTCACATTGTAGAGAAAGAAGACGTAGTTATTTACACAACACTACTGAAATTCAACGTTCCGCGCCAAATTTTACAGCTGACTCATACACAACCAGCTGATTCTTGCACTCCCAAATGCTATAAACACAAAACAAAGAACTAAAAAGAAATTGATGTCTATACTACATACTGACCTCATTAAGTACGTGTAGCCCCTTTATAGCTTTTATGTTGGCATTCACATTCTAAATGTCCATTCAATAGGTTGGTTCGCGGGGCATGCTGGCATGTGAATGGGCCTTATGACTAGATAAACACGCGTACAGAAATAACTGGCTGGCTTATTTTCGATTTATTTTTCTTTATTTATGTGGAACTACGTTCGCTTTTTTAACGTAAGTACCTACATTTTGTTTTTTTTTTTTAATTACCTTTTATTTTCTGCCAGTGCTTTAGTGACGTCGTATTTTAAAAGAAATTACGATTTTAAAATTGCAGGATCTTCTCCTTGTCGAGACCTCTGATAACACGTGATAGTAGTATTTGCAGTTATTTTATAGTATTTGTGGGTAACTCAATTTCAAATGTCTTTGTTGTCTTCTATGACTTATAATTAACCAGTTAAAATACTATATAGAATCAGTATATTAGTTTGTTTGATTAACATTTAAGATTGGTTTATAGACTCACATTTCTCATAACAGTATAGAATCACGGTAAATATTAGTGCCTAGTATTCATTCAAATATCATTTTCTAGTAACACTAAAGTGTTAATTTAAAATCAAGTACAGTTTGAGTTATGAAGCTAAATCAAAAAGCTCGATGAAAAGGCAAAATATTGAAACAAAAATCTGTTGCACTCAAATGTAGTGTAAAGTAGTTACAATTAAGTTGTAAATCAACGGCGGCCAGAGTCGCGAGCGATGGCAGCCCGCCAGACTATACGCTCGATGGACTTCGATATTTTGTTTGTATTTGTAGTATCGGCTAGTACCAACGTTACCTACTACACTTCCATTAAAACAGATTCAATTTATATAAAAATAAAATTCCAATAAATTAAACAATCTATAACTTTTGTTTTCACAAGAGTAACAACATTATTAACATCAAAAATCCATTAAAACATAATGTTCCAGACCATAGTGCTGCCAATAAAAATATTTACATTTACTAAGATGCATTTTTCATATTAAACTAAAATAATAACGAATTAATTTTGAATTAAACAAACTGTAAGTACGAAGAGTTTTAATTCGTTTCAAGTAGGTTTTCGGGATCTCAGTTAGTATCGAAATTCATATTTATCTGATATCTCATAAACGATAAATTTAACATTCTGGCAAGATAAATACATTTTATAGTGTTTGTACCATAAGTTTTATCCAATCGCTTTATTATCACGATTTATTTGAAGTTACTTTGTAGGCTAAGAAGTTTGTAACGAATAATACGAATGTTTAAAGTGTACAATTACATAAAGCCAAGTACAACTAATTATCGCACAATGTTACATGCCAGAAAAAAATATAAAAACGCTAAATATGTATCTATTATAATTATCCGGGATGTTTCTCTATTAACAAAAAAGCAAAGGTTTTTTACGTGCGCAACTTAGAACTCACAAATAAACATTTGCAAGACAAAAAAAAACATTACTTACCAAAACCAAATTAATAAAATAGGTTTAGTTACAAACGCAGATTAAACCGACCTACTAATAAAATCATAACCAGCCAAAAGTTAGCAACCGGACCGACATAGTAACATAACAATTACCATTTCGTAACCCATACACCATACAATACTCCTCATACAGTTTCAGGGCCCATACGTAAGAAGTCCTCGGTGAGCGACGACTCGTCCTCGGACTCGATGGACATGGACGATGCCCCGATGCTGCTCGACCCTCAGATGGACCAGAATCTCCGCCGTCTACAGGATGAGGAGACAGTCCTGCTTGAGCGACAGGCGACTATGGAGGCTGGCGCTGGTGATGACATCGCCGCCCTAGAGCTGCAGGACGCACTGCGGCTGAACCATGTAAGTTTTGTATTAAGGATTTAGTAGTAAACTTAAAGTAGGAGAGCTTAAATATAGTAATATCACCAATATTTTTTTTATAGTTACGTTGGGATCCTTCACACACACTAAAGGCTAGAAATCTGATTTAATTTAACTTACACTTAAATGCAAAAGGTAGCACTGATTAAACACATAATCTCGAATAGTTGCAGGACCTATAAAGATGTAATTTCGGAGGTAGAAAAGATCTGGCTTTAATTTTTGTCTTTGAAAAATTTGCTATTACAATACAGTGGGTGAAACCAACATAGACCTTCTTATTTCTAGCTTTATCTTCCTATCACAAACGTGTATGACTGTGAAAGACTGCAGAGAGATATAGACAGAGTGGTGGCTTGGAGCAAGGGTAATCTCCTGCAGTTTAATTCATCTAAGTGTGTGACCATAAGTTTCTCGCGCGGGCACACACCAATCACATATACATATATGGTGGACGGAGTGCCGATGAAAAGGGTCATGGAAGTGAGGGATTTAGGAGTTCAGTTTACCACTGGGCTCACGTTTCGTAAACATATAGTGAAAGTTTGCAAAAAAGCATACAGAAACTTAGGATTTGTGCTTAGAATGGTTAAAGGCTTCACAAATATTAAAGCCATAACGGCATTATATAATGCTTTAGTAAGAAGCCAACTTGAATGTAATGCAGTTATCTGGGCTCCACATGAAACTAAGTATAGTCTCATGTTGGAGAGAGTTCAAAATAAATTTTTGAGGTACAAATACATGAGGGAATACGGGGTATATCCATTTTACCCATTGATGTATCCAACTCTATTTGTGTTGGGTATGGTCGGATATAATGAACTAAGGGTCAGGAGGCAACTCACACTAGTGATTTATATCTTTAAGATAATTAGAGGGAAGCTTCACAATGCGGATATATTGCGAAGGATCGAGCTAGTCGCGCCAGACGGGTATGTGGGACGTCGTCGGCAGCCGCGGCTGCTGGCAGAACCGCGCGCGCGTACTAACTTACTGCGAGAAGCGCCGCTCACCAGCGCGCTCCGCACTCTCAATCTCATTGCTGATGATATTGATATATTCTGTTGCTCTTTAGGTGAATTTGCAAGAACAGCTACCTATAAAATTTGTTATGGTTAAATAGCGGAACTATGTATTTTTGTATGTGTGCTACAATATCGCATTGGGTCTAACCTGTAAGGATATTTGTATGTTTATAGTGAATAAATAAATAAATAAATAAAATTTCATGAATATCTATGTCATTGGATGGCAAACAAGCCGACAACCCACATGCAATACCAGAGGCGTTACAAATGCGTTGCTTTCCAAGAGACAAATTTAAAAACCACCTGAACAAAAACCACCTTTTGCTCTAGTAAAAACCTGTGATAAGTTGTACGTAAAAATTTTCGACAAGTTAATTTAAAAATCATATTTAAAAAGGATCTGCTTCATTCATAATCACGGTGGCGCTTGAAAGATTTCGGCATAACAATACCAGCAACGTGACCGCGTGATCGTGACCTCAGATTGTACGTCTTCGTTCAAAAGTTCAGGAGTTCACGCCGTAACGAGAAGTGTTTGTAAAAATATTTGTTGAAAGGAGGAGTTGTAAGGAGATTGAGGAGCTTCACTTTCGACAGCGTAATTGTTTGTTGAACCAACAGTGTTACGCAGAGTTTCCAAAGTCATTAATTTCGGGCCATTCTCCATGAAGCCGCAGTAGTGCTACCTTTTGTTTCTTTAATTTCACGCTTTCTGGGAAAACAGACGTTACACACACACGTTACACGTTTTAATTGAAGAAATTTTCCTAAACCTTTGATAGATTACGTAATTTACCAACACATTGAATTATGCTTAAAATTTTTACTTTAGTTACCTTGTTAAATTTCTACCTAATTTCCTTTTATAAGTTGTGTACTTAATGATAAATCTCAATCTGTGGTAGGTGTTTAGCTCAAATTGAAGTCTAGCCATGTTTAGATTTACTTTTTAATGATGATATAAGCAGCATCCGATGAAGTCTGATGACGAAATCAAATTAAACTGATGTTTGCGTAAACGTGATAATTTAAAAGAGTGTGTAAACGTGTTATACATGTGCATTGCGTAAACACTCGACAGCTGCGCCAAGCTGAGCTGCAGAAGCAGCAGGCGTTGTTGGCGCAACGCGTGCTGCGCGCGCAGTCCCTGGCCCTGGGCGAGCAGCACATCGTGGTGGCGCCCGGCCAGGTGCTCGGCTACGCGCACGGGCTCGGCCACGGCCACGCGCACGGACAGGCGCACGGCCAGGCGCACGGACAGGCGCACGGACACGCCCACGGGCACGGGTACAGCCACGGACACGGCCGCCGGGAGCAGACAGCGCGCCGCCGGGCCATCTGCACCGTGCGCGTCAACAACCTGCACTCCGCAGAGGCTATTGAGACTGACGTCTGACTATCAGGTCAGTAGTATCCACTACATTCAGCCAGGTCATCATTTCCTCACCAGCACACATTTAACGCTTTACTGGGCAACCCTCATAAGGTTCTCGTCCCGGCTGCCAGCGGTTCGGTTTGCACCAGCAGTGACGCTTCGCTTTTCTATTTTATTAAAACATCAATTTTAAAAATCTTTTATCACTTGAAATGTAAGCTTTTTTTTATTCCTAGAAGCGAAGTGGCCTTATGAGGGTGAGCAATGCAATATTTTACGCCAATGCTTGGTAAAGGAGTTAATTTTTGACCCTATACCATACCTAAAGTCCATCCGCTCCTAACACTCCAGTTTTAGCTATCTAGCTGTTTGCCAATAGTAAAAGAAGTTTGTCCATACATTTTTAGACATAGTAGAAACCACGCGTAACTATTCACCGCAAAAAATGTAGAGAAAAACAGAGAGACTTTAGTTGAAATAGAGACATCTTTTATTATTCAATATTATTATGTATTTATTCATTAATATTAGAATAATTACCATTTTCGATCAAAAAGTCAATTTAACTAATATAAGCAAATCCATTTAGTCAGAGGCAGAAAAATATAAAGGTAGCAATTGATTTAGTTAGAATTTCTTATAATGTTATAATATAAAATCAAGGTACTGAGGACGTTTTATAAGAGAACAGTTAATTTTATTACTTAAAGCTATCAGCCACAGAGCACATTTTTGTCGGCACACAGTAGCACGTCGCCCCATGTTTCATAACGCACGTTGTATTTGACACTTAGACCATTATCCTCTAAATGGTCTAAGATTTAACATCGTGTTATACAACATGTTACGCCACGCTACGTAACATGTATCACAAAATTTTCGCGCTTATTTCAACATTTTTGCATCATGCTGGCGAATTAAGCCAAAAGCTTTTCCAATTTTAAAGATTTTTTTATATTTCTCTTGAGGTGAGTGCATGGTAATTACAAAATTGTTTATTATTGAATTAAATGAAACGTTAACGGTTGCAATAGTGCTCGGATAGGTAAGAAGTTAATACGGTATTTGTAATGAAAGAAATCGCAAAATTCGGGATGGCCATACTTTTATGCAAGAATTTAAATATCTTGTTTACGTTACTATCAAACCTCAACAAATGAATTCAAAAGTGTCAAGTTGTAGGATATGTATAGGCATTGGAAACCACGTTATTCAAAGCCAATGTCACGTCTTCTCCATAGTTACGTGAAACGTGCCCTTGAATATGTGAGAACAATTCATTTCCAACTATGCAAGTCGCATGTGTAGGCAGCTGTCAGCTTGGGTAAGCAGGAAATGAAGAGTTCTTCCCGTACACCGCTCGGGAAAGTACACAAAGGCCGGAGATGAGATGTTCAGCACAACTCAGCTCAACTCGCTAGCTCATGTTTAGCCTAAAATGTTAACGTCAGTGTCGGAAGCTTTTGACAGAAGTATTTGTTTTGGTATTTATTAGTTTGTTTGGTTCATATTTAGTGATGGATTTGTTTAACGATATTTTCTTTCTTTGTATGATTGAGTTTCTGCTGTCTTCTGTTTCTCTATTTTTGATTATCGGTTCTATGACCAAGTATACATTTATATCAAGTTCTAAGCAGATAATAGAAACTTGACCGACTTTTCGGCCGAATTTTGTGGTAGTTAGGTTTATAGCGGTTTTCGCTACGAGATCACCGTACTGTCTTTTAAACTGTATCTAAGTGTGGTGGCCTCTTGATCTAGATATTATGAAGGTTAATCCTTTAAACGTAATGACACGCCATGAGTCGGGTGTTAGCCATAATCTAACTTCGCAGTTACCGCTTCCAGCCAGTTATAAGTTAGCTTAAAATGCAAAAGTTCAAGATTAAACTTATAACTTTACGTAAAAAATACCATTAATCTATCTCTATTAAAAACTGAATCGAATATTCACCCCGACATTGACGCTTGACATAATACCTAGGCTACTATAATCTAGTCAACGATGAAGTGGGAGTGGGGGGTGGGGGGATAAGTGTAGAGGGGAGAAGCGGTTGTTAAGTTTTATGAACGGTGGCGAAGTGGTCCCCTTGATCTTCACCTTGACCCCCGATCTAGTGCCTCCATTCTTTTGCACTTGTAAATGAACATGAATATTCATTCAGAAACCCGAAGATGCCATCAACATGAAACTATCTTTCAATTAACGGATTAATCAATAATGTTGTCTGATATTTCAGTCGCTCCTAATTTAGGACAAGACCAATTGCGACCACTTAACTAATTAAATTAGATATTAATAGCAAATAATGTCTACAAAACGTGTACTTTAACACGCAGTATTCCCAACTCTGGGCATTGAACATAATCACCGATATAATTAACGAGAGAATGAGGTGGGGGGTGAGGTAGGGGGGTGCACTTGTGGAGGGGGGTGTTTTATGAAGGATGGTGAGGTGTTGCGTGAATGGCACCGTTGAATGCAGGTCGGTAAGTGCAGCGGTGTCCTTGCGACAGGGTGAATGGAAGCAGGACCCGCATCGATCCGCTGTCGTCAGCCGTAGCACGCACGTGCTCGCCACCACGTGCCGCTACTGTTGACCCTGTCATTATCAACGTCGATAACAACCGGAACGTGTCAATAAATAAACGCCATTTTCATTCAATAATATTCTGATGTAGGTAGGAATTTACAGTGGACAGGTGTGGCCTTTTTCTTTAAATAACTTTGAACATTGTTTATTTTTAAACAAGGGCTCGTTTTCTTTAAACTATACTTAGTTAAAATATTTTCTGTAAATGGGCATCAATTTATCGATAACTGAACTTAATATCGGACTGATGAAGAACAATTAAATTGCTTACCTGTTAGTGAGTTCGGCACAATTTCTATTGAAATGCTTTGATCCATTGGAACTGAATTTAAAAAAAAAAAAACATTTTGTTATTTACTGTTACTTGTTGAGTTGCAAGGTAACAAAAAAATTATAAATCAGTCATTTTTGAAAAATAGAACAGTAAACTACGTGTTTGGCCATTAGTCATTTAGATGAAAACCTTAGGTATTCTGGTCCAATGATTTGAAATACACATATAAATGGAATTTGTTCACGTTTATACCTTTCTGAGGGCGACTTTACCTATAAATTACATAGCCTGACACTTGTTGCTCAGGGAAAAAAAATTGATACTATTTTACTGAAACAGCATTCAAAAGGTTTTAGTGGAAAGGGATTTTAACTTGATATCAAAATGGAAATAACGGACCAAATGGACAATTTAGTTTTTGACTTAAATAAGTGTTTTTGATAAAATAGGCTAACAATTTTATCGTGAAAACGTAAGAATAAAAAAGTCTCTCTGTATTTTAGGGAGGCATCAGCATCATATTTCTCCTAAACCCCGCGTTGTATGTCCGCTCGATGTTTAGTACCTATGTGTGTTGTCCTGTCGTTGTGACCCTTTTCCCCTTTGTGTTTCCAAACCCTGATGGCCTGGCTGACTACTATCGGTGTGTTGTGATGAACTTGGTAGCCATGTTTTAAATAGGACCCCAAAATGATTCCAGACGAGGCGAGTCGGCGCGAGAACGCGGCGGCAGTGTGGCGCGGCCGAACGCCGGCGCGCTCCCCGCCACCCTGCCACGTGTGACCAGCGTCTGACTGCGCCGCCCCCGCCGCCCCGCGCCCCCCCGCCCACACACACCCTCTGACACACACATCCCCGCCGACTACCCGACACCATAACCCAACTGTGAACTACACAAATAACTGCTTCACTCAATCTCAAACCCAATTAAATTACTCATATTAATGTTAGAAGAAGTTTAAAAAAAAAAAACATAAAAAACAATAAAAAAATTCTTTTAAATATGCTTACCTACAGTGAGTCCGATCCGCCGCGGCCATCGGCTCCAATGTAAATAATAATCAAGATGCTTATAAAAGCTTGTATACACTTTCTACATTATCAACACTGTGTAATAATTAGGTTCTTTGTGACAAATAAAATAATCAGAATAGGCCTATAGAATTCCGTTCGCGGAGGACATTTATCAAGTGTCGCTTGCGCTTGACCATAGTTTGTAAATAGTTGTAACGGGCGGGATGCGCGCGCCGCAATCCGCACACACGGACATACAACTCCCTGGACACGACACACGGACATGCGTACATTGTACACTCACTCAGGCGGTCACCCGATCACAGCTGACGCTAGTCGGCCCCCGGCTCCCCGGAGCCGCGCTGCCGCAGGCGGTCGCGAGCCGGCCACTCCGCGCCTACTACCGCTGACTAACGTGCCAGCCCACAGACAACTCAGAACTGTTACAGTTACCACTAAATGTGCAGAAAGTTCGTGAAACCAGGAATCTTAGTATAAGTTACCATATTTAAAATTTATGTTGTTGTTATCGTCGTGCGTGGAACAATATCAGTATAATATTCCAGTATAACCGTGTTTACACGTTCATCCCTTTGATGTCCCCTGCCCTGGGCCCCGCGCCCTCACGTCGCGCAACAGTCTCGGCTATATTATAATTATTTAAATGTAATAGGTGTAATGTGACAGCAACGTACTTGTCTATCATCATTGTTGTTATGTTACTGTTTTAATTGGTGTTAATTGTTTGTACGTAGAGCAGAGGGTGGTGGCGCGCGCACTCCGGCGTGCGGCGCCGGCACGCGGAGCTCGCCGGCACGCGTGTCGCGCACGCCGCGTGTGCGCCGGTAGCGCTAGGTCGTATACAAGGACAGTTATATTTTCGGTCGTTGACATAATCGTAACGACTGTATTATACAGTTTAAACATATCTAGAAAGAAGTGAATTTATTAATATATGTTCGTAAGTAAGGCAGGCGACAGACGCGACTCGACCGACACAGCATTGCTCAGAACAACAGACCACCTCTACTTGTTTATTTTAACTTCAGGAGCG
Source organism: Caradrina clavipalpis (assembly GCA_932526535.1). Taxonomy (NCBI): domain Eukaryota; kingdom Metazoa; phylum Arthropoda; class Insecta; order Lepidoptera; family Noctuidae; genus Caradrina; species Caradrina clavipalpis. The sequence goes on from OW052087.1 coordinate 23,235,728, forward strand.
TTAATAACGCGCGGATTCTCGGTGAATGGAATCTCAGTTGTTGATGGCAAATTTGTTTTGGCGAATTCGAGGCTAGAACCCTTCCAAATTTTAGTGTTTTGATAGGTACTAGTCTCAAAGTAGACTCTTTACTAGTTTAGTGAGTGCATACCATTCTGTGCCAAGAACTCTGCAACCACGGTTTTCACTCAACGTGAGCTGTACGCGATAGCCACCTAAGTTTCGCAAATTCAGAGTTGCATTTCCGATAGCTTTATTGAGAAGCTTTTTCTTTAATTTATTTCTCAACATCAACAACTGGTAGGAAAGAGAGCGAGTGAATGGATATATTTCTGATTATTTTCACAGTTCCCGTCTGTCTGTCCGTGGACTTGTTTAGCCTTGAGTTGAAAGAAGACAATTAATTATTAGGTATAGATTACACCCGAAATAATTATTTCATCATATCATTACACATTTCATAGCGTTTAAACATCTAGGTGAAAAGACATATTTACGCCCTATATTATAGTCTAGTGTAGTTTAGTAGATATTGATAGTAGTTTAAGTGCTGCCCTTATACTGGGTATATAATATCTCTCGACCCACTTATTGTCCGTCTGACACAACAAGGCCAAAGTTAAGATTGCAATTTGCTTCAGCCTGGTCGCTTTTGTAGCATCGAGCATTCATTCTCATTCACGCAGTTAGGTCACGCAACTAAAAAGGACTTTTTGCAAGACAGATTTAGCTAGTGAAGAAGAGAATGTCCGGTGTGTACATCGCACCGACACGCCTGTAGCTCCGCGAAGGAGCCGCAAGCTGTTCATCTTAAATTGGTCTTCAACTCCGATCATTCCTTCCGACAGAAAATTATATGTTGTGAATACCTATTAGTAGATTATTCATATTAATATTCAGTGTATATTGGTGTTTAATAATAATTCGATAATATATTAAAATAGTTCTCGAGAACGCGGTTCAGTAACAGTGATTGAGGCTCACCGAAGCCGGAGCGCTTGCGCAGAGTGAGACTTGAAGAGGTTTGTTCAGAAGTTAAGCATAATATAAAGTTGATTGGATGTGCTACACTATACCTAATTCTCCATTTGTATATATATTTAATGCAGAGAGTGAGTAATTTATAGCAGGACGCGGAGTAGCGAAATGTTAAAGGTCGTCAGTCACTGTTACACAACACGCTAAGACAATGACACAGAGCGTATGCTCGAATCCCGGCCGTGACAAGAGAAGTCAGTATAGTAGTGACTTGGACAATCATACCTATAATATGCTGGGCAAGCATGTTAACTGAATAAGTTATCACAATTTGAGTGTCTTCGTTGTAATGAATATCAATAATGTTTGTCAATTAGATTCGAATTGTTTGGCAAATTAATTCATTATGATAGTCTTGATTGTTGCGTTAATGTTGTTTGGTATAGAAATGATCGATGGTAAATGTTGGCACTTATATTATGAGCAATGTTGCACTATATCAGTTACGACACACGCCTGACGCGAGTGGCCACATGACTTGAGTCCCAGTGCGTTACGAGTTGTCCGATAACATGACTGTAACGTTGCTTATCATACCGAACGTTATGAAAAGTACCCCCATAAAGCAAATGAATCGTCAAAGGTTTCAGTGAATGTCTAGTACATATTACAGATGATCAATATGTAAAGACTATCATAATATGGTCACTTCATTTGTCAATATATTCGATTTGTGTTAAATGTGCGGAGTTAGTAGACAGTGTATACTACTACATGTTATATGACATTATACGTAAAATGCCGAGGCTGTTGCGACGAATATAATTAAATAAATGTCAATCAATGTTAAATGTACCAAGTATAAAGTGTAGGAAGCACATTATGTTATATTATAGTTTATGTAATCGGATAGCACACGGGTCCTGTTTTTATCTTGTGAAGGAAACTGCAACGCGGCATTCACTGACCGAATGGTCAAGACGCGAACACCCAGTTTAGTACATTTACAACACTGAAGCAATTCCTGGCGCTATATCATTGGCTTTGTTCCGGGTTTCACGAAATCTCCCGGAGCAGCCAGCCAGTGTGGTAAAACGGTTTAATGCTCTACTCATTCCTCGACTGTCAGGAAAGAGAACAGAGCTGCGAACCTGGATGTTACCTTCAACAGTGGGAAGACTAACTTCCACTGATAAGCTTCTGTCTGTGTCCTTGGGTAACATTGTCAATAGTTAAAGAGCAGTCTAGCTAGTACTAAGTCAAATCATTATTTATTTTCTTCAGCATTTTTGGAAGTCAAAATTAGAAAAACCATGTTCAGTTAACTTGGGCACCAAACATGGCTTATATGACAACAATGAACCAGCCTTTTATATCCAAGAGTGTGTAGTTAACAGGCTTTAGATCGATGTTAACTGTCTTCCCAGCAAACCCGGTGAGACACAGTCAATGAAAAACCAAAATCACTAACTCCAAGGGCCTTAGTATATTAGTGGACAAAGTATATTTATTCAATAGTTAATCGACAATGTATGCCCATGACTAGTATAACAAAGTCTTACAAATACACTTGATGTCACTAATATCAGTACTAAATCTTAAGCTTGGTGTTCGCTCAAATATCAGTTGCGTTGCAGTAACGGTGTGACGCGAAGATGTGACTAAATCTCATTTACATTATGTGTGTCTGTATAATCATAGCAAATTAATGTCTAGTAAATACCCGCATTTAGATATCAGTCTCAATTTACAGAGATGTGACACCATCTTCAGCTTAGAGTCCTCGCGCTTCAGAACGTACGTTGTAGATTAGAAATATGGTGTAAATGAGTCTTGGTCGATTGTAACCTAAGTATATACTTTTATCAGATTTATTGTACGTACACATTTGAGACAAGCGCGCCCATCGGTCTTCAACCATTCAGCCGTGTGGTCTTCAACTAGTCCCGCAATCTCTATTCTTGTCTGCAGTTTCAATATTGCCGCGTTGTTGCGCACTGATGTCACAAGTGGTATGTCATTTTGAGATTGTGTCGACATCTTTGGCCCAGCTCTGTGCCCTGAACTACTCTGCCGGTACTCACGTGTCAATGCCAAATGTATCAATGAATGCAGAAATGAATATACCAACCTGCAAAACGCCTCGGAGTACCTATAAGTGTTCAGGGCACGGGATGTGGCCTCGGATGTCTGCCTTGTCCTGGCAACAAGGATCGTGTAAGACCTGTGTGGTCGACTCTCATATACAAGAATAGTGGTAAATTGTGAATTACTCAAGTTGGCCAAAATTGTAGTTACGCCAGTTAAAATAGGCGTATTATAATTTTCGCTCAGTATTATTAGTTGATATTTCGTACGTAGTGTATGTCATGTATACAGAGGCGGCTAACACGGGCCCGGTGCAAGCAGAAAGATTAATTTCTCAACCATCACACTTCGTAAAACATTCTCAAATTTAAAATTATGTTAACGAGACGAAAATACTAAATTATCGTAGATAGTAAAACCACATAGATTTCACAGGAGAAATCACAATTTTCTATTTACTTGAGTACTACTAATATCAATCTCGTAGTTAGGAAGGAGTTGGGAAAATTTTAAATTTATTAAGAAGTCTGAAATGTCCGTTATGACAGACTATATGTAATATGGTCTTTAGGAACAACTGTAATCAGTAATTTTATCTGTAAATTAAATTGAATTTAATTTAAGATTTATAGTTAGGTGATATCTACAAACTTATAGCAGTGTGTGGTATCTAAACATTTGTTCTTTTTTTAAGGATATTTGGTATGTTTTGCTTGGATTGTTTCGGCTGAGGGACGAGCGTGGCCGTTGTGTTTGCATGAATTCCGAAACGTACGATGGGACCCCGCTGTATGTGTTGCGGTTTTTATAAAAATGTGCCAGTTTTACTTCTTGATAGTTGCCTTTACGCGTGTTATTGCGCTTAACGTCCCAATATAATAGTCACTGCAGGCTGAAACGTATTGTAATATAATGCCTAGGGCTTGTCACGTCACTCTGCGCATCATTTTCACTGATATCGAGGAGTGTGACAGGCGCAGTCTTATACACTTGTCTTGTAGCTATAATTTCCTTTATTCACCGGCCCCCTCTCCGTCCAGGTCAAAGCGTGTTCATATATTGGATATAAAATCACAAATTGCAAATTAAATATCGTATACACTAGCATCGATAAAATTATTACCTATTTATTTATATGAAAATTTTCAGTCATAATTGGCGTTGTTTACAAAATATCTACACAAAATTTATCAATTATATCTACTAGGGTAAACCTACGTACCGAATTATTTTTCCAAAATTACTTAATGTTTGATATCAAAGTGTTGAGTTCATTTGTTCGCCTATACCATATACAATAAACTGGGATATGCTAGCTATGAGCTTAACTTATTATTTCAATTTATATGAAATAACTTCTTGTATTTTTCATCACCTAATGTAAGTTAAATTGGAGCGAATTCTTTAGAAACATTATCCTCTTACAATACATAACTTAAGGATTTATAATATTAAGAGCTTTTCGACTAGTATACTTACAAAAAAAAATGAGATCTTATGAAATAATCTGAATTTTTCGCGATAATTTATTATATTTAATATCCATCCAGTATTATTAGATAAATAGGTGTAATGGTGAAATATTGCCATTTTCTAGCTCCTATAGTTAATGTAACATAGGTTCAGTAATTGGCCAACAGATAATTCTTAATTAAGTACCTACAAATTTTCCGAATAAAATGTTTTTAATTTGTCCCGGTCCCATCGCTCGTGAAACAAGTAATATATACCTACATAATAAGTATATACATGTAGGTCGTCGATGTTGTTTTGGTTAACGCAACCTGTATAAACATGAAATTCTAAATTGTTAATTGAAACAACGTCTAAACGGACAACACTTTGCATTGCCCCCTTTTCATGACGTCATTGGCACAACATCCACCTAGAGTTTAATATCAAATAATATTTGGAAATGTTTGTTAAAATTGTTGTAATCTAGGGTGGTTGGTTATATATTATGATTTTATCGAAGTTGATAAATAATCATAACATTGGAATTTATTCCGTAACACCTAATATTATACTCTTACCTTATAACTGACCTGTCATTTATCGACTTTGATAAAAGAACACGGATTGTTATCATGACTGGAATATATTAAAATTTATATCCTCTATTGGGATAGTAATAACTTGAAATATTAAGACCAATGGTGCAATGTTAAGTACTGATAATAGGAAGGGGACATCCCGGGATAGTCCGCTGAAGACATCCCTGGACAGTCTACTGAAGTTCATAATTTTAAAGAACTTCTGTCCACTCTAATATTACTATTATTCGCGTTCATGAGTCTGTTTCGGAGTTCATCAAGCGTACGTGCAAAAATATTTGGTAATTAAATGATACGAGCGATTCCAAACATAGTCCTGTTTAGTCGAAATATATTAGTTTAAAATTCACGGTTTAATTTTCAAATACAGTTAGTGGATATGTGAATGTAAAGATCAATGTAGTGATGCTGTCGTGGACGCTTGGACCTTGTACACCACAAAGAATGAAAAAGAAATTGGTAATATCTCAGAACAGTGTTTAACATCATTAAAAATATTTGTAAGGCAATACAGACAACGTACAGTCTCAGCCGTGATGATTAGTGGTGGCTACGTTGGTATTAGCGACGATTTTCTGGTCCATCAAAGGGCACTATACTATCCAATAACTTCGTAATACATCCCTCTAACACTCCCTGACGCACAAATAAAGTTATACGCCTAACAACAATAATTTCAGTACACAAACAACCGTACAGAGTAAATACCGTCAACAAAAGAGATAAATTACCAGGGTAATCCGGTTCTAGCTGAAATTTTCTGAAAACCAGTGAATGCCTTCGAAAGAAATTAAATTAAATTAATGAAATACTTATTTTTTATTAATTGAATTAAATTTTATTCGATAACATTGATCGGGTTTTAAGAAAATGTGAACTATATCTGGCGGCCTGGATATTTATCAGTTTTGTAGGAAGTACATGAACCGTGTTGGTCTTTCCTTGTTTGTGCCTCACAGTCAAAGACTACTATTGTCGTTACTAATACCTACACAGTCGGAGAGTCCACGATGGGTCCGCACATCGGCGTCATCAGCGACGTTATCCGCCAACTGAAAAACATACACACTGTAAATTGAACACGTCATTTTTTTTAACTCTAGATCACTTTCGCCGCCTGGTGCATATATTTGAAGGCACCACAGCCAGTGATCAGTTTTATTTTCAATGTGGTGGTTGTTTACGTCATCTGACATGCAAAGCGAAGGCTCATTGGTATAGTTAATACGGATAAATTGTAATTTAATGCTTATATGGAGCCTACTGTTACTCAGGAGTGCTCGTAAAGCAGCCATCTTTTTGTCGATGGCTAAATATACATATTGTAATGAAACAACAATGTTTCTGAATGATGCGGAAGCAAAATAATCTTTCTGATAACTTTGTGGAAGGCTAGTTTGGACTATAGACCTTATTGTCACTTCGGGATTGTATTATCACTATATCGCAATACGTACTCATAGCAACATCAGTGGTGTTTACGTAGATCCTATTTTCCACTGGCTTCAACTCCTTATGCGTTTTTATAGCAGTCAACCAACACTATGATGCTGAAACTAATAACTAATGATCTGTAAACCTGTTGACGGATTTCGATAAAAACGCCCGCACTTGTACCTCTAATAAACGTTTGTAACTGTATTACATCTGTTTGATTGTAAGAATAACCCTTATTTAGACCCTGCTACGTAATATATCGCCCAGACTGAGTCGATGTGACTAACTTGGCAACTTGGCCATTTAACCACCTCTCAAGATATTTGAAGAAAGCAAACCGGGTTTCAATAAAGTCTACGTGTCCAAACACTTCAACACGAACTATATTGCTAATGATACCCGTTTCTATAAATTCCATGGTGTGTCTGGAGCTTTTTCCAATTTTTATACTTAAGTTGTAACGTGGCAGTGCTAAGCTGTACTGTAAGAATGATTTCCTTTTCGTATATCTAAGTTGTGAATCCAAATTGTATAAATGACTAAATAAAACGAAAATCAATGTTTTATTTTGGAACCCTACTCAAAAGCGATTTTTCAATATACTTGTGTGCCTGTGCTACTAACACTCAACCTGACAGTGATATCCCTGCTGTGCGCACATAGCCCAGAATCAAGTACACACAGACAAATGTTAGGAAAGGTCTGGTATCCAAATGAAGGCAGAGAGCATGAGTCATCTTAGTTGACATCTCATAGATAGCACACAAACATAAAGCTCAAGTCTGATTGGCAAAGTAGATCAACCTTCTCTAATGCTAAAAGCCATAAGCAGGAGCTTCTCATGTAAAGGCGCTGCTCCCCTGCGGCCCACGGGCACGGTGCGCAAGGTCTAAGCTTCGCTATGTATAAAATCAAACGCACATCTTGCACCGCGTGCACCGCAGTGGATCAACACCTTTACTTAGGGCTGCGATGCCTGCTAGGTGATAATATGCTGTACAGGACTGACCCATGGTTAATATTGCAATGGAACAGTAAGGACTAGTGTAAAAACTGGCGCGTGATGCCGTTCTGCATGTCAACATTCTCATAGCGAGTCTTCTAGTACCTACAGGCACATCACTATCGTCGACGTGCATAAGATGGAGGATGCCTGTAATTAATGACCTAACACCTGCTTGTAGGTATAACACATGATAATGGCACTGCTTCTCATTGCGTTGTTAAAGCAGACTAAAGACGGTATTCCACTAAGGCTAAGGCTCACGGGCATGATGCTCACGTCCAATCTGTCACCCCGCTTTGCCCCCTTATGGGGACAGATCAACGAGGAGACAGCCAACTAGGGGACAGTTCGATCTTTATTCACTTCTATAGGAGTGAGTCACCCGAATTGCTAACAGGGGGACAAATCAAAGTCAAAGTCAAATCATTTATTCCAACTAGACCATTATAAGGCACTTTCGACGGGCCTGTTGGTCTAGTGGTTAGTGGCCCTGACTGCTAAGCCGGAGGTCGTGGGTTCGATTCCCACCCAGGACAAACTTTGTGTGATGAGCATGATTGTTTGTTCTGTGTCTGGGTGTGATTTATCTATAATATGTATGTATTTATAAATTATATAAGTATGTATATCAGTTGTCTGGTTACCATAACACAAGCTCTGCTTAGCTTGGGATCAGATAGTCGTGTGTGAGTTGTCCCAAGATATTTAATTTAATTTCGGACGTCAATTAACTCATACTATTGAATTTAGTTGCCCATTCCAAAAGGTAGTTTCGTATGGAGAAGAAAGGGCAAGAAACTCCATACATACTCTTTATAAAAAACCTATTACATTATGTTGTACTCAAACTTTTTGTTTGATCTGTCCTCATAAGAGGGCGAAATAGGGTGACAGATCGTAATATTCCCTCACGTTAACTTAGCCGTGGGTTTCTAAGAACCAAATGCCCCATGCTCCTTTCCCCCATTTTTCGAAGTAATTAGGTACTTGACACCATTAACAAATAATTTCAACCATAGTAATGTTCAATTAACTGAGAAAATAGTTATTAATTGCCCCAATATCAACCAATAGTTAGTACATTCAATTGGCCAAAAAATTACGTCACTTTCTAGTATTGTCATACCAAATATATGAAGAAATAGCGTTTTAACAGCTCTTTTCGCCCTTTTGCATAAGTCATGTTTGGCACTACCAGTGATCTCAAGGGTACCGTTTAGTCCCCTTTGAGATCAAAGGCAGACGCTCCGGTCACAGTGCTCGCCGTATTTATAGGAAATTTATTAGTGGAGAGGGTAGACTTGCTACCTTTACGCATGCGCCACCCGACGAAATAACTAGGGGACGGGTAGCCGTCCTACAAGGGCTGCCACGTTTATTTTTGTAAAATAAACAGCATTTTTTTTTATTAATTTTAGCTTTGACTATTATTAGAGTACTATTATTCAAAAGTACTATTATTAGAGCATAGTATACTATTAGTTCCAAATTAAAAAATTTCATATTTTTTTCTTTATCATTGAATAAATGTTCTATTTCTTTCTTTTCGTCATTTCATAAATATTAAGAGGGAAAAATATAGAAATTACTTTTCGTACTTTATCTATTTTTTTGTCTGTACGGGATGTAAAAAGCTCATTACGAGTACATACCCATTAACTAAGCATAGTGCTCATCAAACTAAGTAACTTCTAGCAAATTATAACTGGGAACCAACTATTTTTTTGTGTGAATACTCACTTTTTGTAACGCACTCAAATTAATGTGTGTAAGTGTGCATAAAACAGTACAGGGGCCCAGAGTAGTTAAAGTTTAGTTAGAACATTTAAAGGTTGTGTTCGTAAAAGAACATAGTAAAGAGTTGAAACTTTGACCGCCAATACCTCCAGATGATGATGAGACGATGTCGTGATGGCCCAGTGGTTAAGGCACCTGCCTCTCATGCACGAGGTTGTGGGTGCGCAACGGGTATGTATTACAATACCGGTAATTTAAAAGATTGAATTTTAAAATACCTATGGATACAATCCCAAAGATCCATATCCCGAACTTTAAAATCCCGAAGATCCATATCATATCCCGAGGTTCACAATCCCGAAACCATAGCCTAAAATCTCTAAGACAAGGACAAAAAAGGAGCTTAACATAATAGGTATGTATAAAATGTGCAGTCGGGGGGCCCAAGGGTTTACAAAAAAATAACCACGAAGTGGATAGCACCATCCCCTTCTAACCTAACCTGTTCGAGTCGGAGTGCCCCAAGTCCCGAACTAGTTTCGCTCGCTCTTTCATGTATCCTATCTCTCTTATATCTATCTTTAATCGATCTACCCTTGCTATAAAAAATATTATATATTATTGAATTATAATTGCAATAATAATAATAATCCAACTGTAATTTTTCACACCAAATCTACGGGAAATTGCGTTAGACTAGTTATAAAAAGTACGTTAATTAATGATTAGTGGTATCATTTACCCAATGGGCATTGTTCATTTTTTTTTATATGTTGTAATTAAAAACCCGTTTCGAGGAATAGCGTCACTGAGCATTATGGACTAATTAATAATGAAAAATATTCATATTTTACTGATATTTTTGATAAAATACGATTGACCTTCATTGCCCTTCAAATTAGGTCAGCGCTGGCCCTACAGTATTGTATAGTTGCCTCAGAAAATAAAAAAAAGTAAGTGGCAAGTATTGTCAACCAGTTGTCAAGTGTCAAATTATAACGCAAATGTCAAAAGTTTTTGAAACATAATAACAGTTTAAAGTTTTTCAAAAATAATATTATTCCTGCGACTTTCCTAATAATCTTGTTCCATTATTCCGACACTCGACAATTTTTATAGTGTAAGAGTTATGGAATACGGGAAGTGCTTTGTTCCAACTTGCAGTAATAATAGCAACCTTATTTCAACCTTAAGCAGGTTTTGTGAGTCTGCTTTAACAAAAGTATCGCTCATTGTGGTTTAGGAAACCGAACAATAATGTCACCTCGTCGATTGTTAACACCTTAAAAAAAGCACTCTCTGTTTAAAATTAACAGTTTCGGTTTGAAATTTTCAATTTTAGATTTGTTTATGTATGAGTTATGTTATGACGCCTATTGACGTTTGACAGACGTTGTGTTGACAGATTTAAACTTTTAATTATGTAAATAGTTGGGCAAAGACACAATCTTTTGAGCCAATGATGACGTCATATATTTTAAATAAAATATATATTTGAATATTTTAAAAAAAAATAACCATTGAGCCAATCATCAAAATATTCAAATTAGTTTCTCAAAATGGTCTAAATTTTTAATAAATAAAATAAAATGTAGTGGTTAAAATTTTTAAACTATCCCCATTGACAAAAAAATAAGTTTAAACCGAAAAATGAAAAGTATGAAAAAATTACAATGTAGGTAATTGTGAACCCTCCTTTTTACTAAAGTTTTAGTCGGGTAAAAATATAGTACAATACTTTATATTATAGTTCCTACGGGTGACAACCCTTGCACTTACTACGTTTTGACTATTGGATCCGAATCATTTCAAACCTGCGAATAGCTAGGCTTGCCATAACGTTCAGGGAAAAATACGGGACGTTTCGAACAAAACAAATGGAATCAAAATTATTATTAGAATAGTACTTAGAACAATTTCTGGAAGTATTCTGGAATACTGTTATTTGATAGTTGCAACTAAAAAAAACAAGTATTTATTAGATATTGACCAGGTTTCGTAATTATATTTGATTACTTCTATTTTTTTATGACAAGCTCCTAAAATTTGACGAGGATACAAATCAACACCTTGTAGATAGGGTGACAGTCCCATACATGCGGGACGTATGGCTACCCTACTGGTAGCTACTAGACTGTGTTTGAGCCCTTTTGATAGTATTTACGTGACTAGATCCTTCAAACAAACTGCTGACGATCTAATGATGGAGTAGAATAACATCGCGGGGACCGCTGCAAAGGCACAGGACCGTGATTGGGCTATTTACCCGACTGCGACAGAAGGAGGGTTATGTTTTTCGAGAGTATGTATGTATGTATGTATAATTGTTTGGCACGCTCTGCAGCTTGAACGGCTCAATGGATTTTAGCTTGAGAGGTGTCGTTAGATTCGTATTTACTGTGAGAGTGACACTAGGTATATCAAAATAAAAAAAAACAAAATGGCGGATTTTTGGCGCCAAATTAAAATGTTTTTTATTAGAGTTTGATGAGTTATTTGCAAAAACAATAGAAATAACATAACATAACATCACGCCTGTATTCCCCGAAAGGTTAGGCAGCGGTGCCACCAACAACAACGTACACCAACAGTTCGTCGATATGTTTAGGTGCTCTGTAATAGGGGGCGAGCCTAATGCCATTAACCGGGCACAAATCCTAACTCCGAGCTGCTACTGAGTAATTCATAGAAAAACCCAATAACTAAACCCGACCTGGGAATCGAACCCAAGAGCTCTAGCGTAGCAATCGCGTTAAGGACCACTAGGCTACCGAGGCAGTTCAGCAATAGCAATAGAGAGAACAGATAGACAGATATAAACAGAATCGACTCTAGGGAACTTATGGATGTCACACAACATGTTTTGATTCTAAGACGGAGCAATATAAGAGTAAAATGCAAGGGTATAATCCTACTTTCCGACTAATGTATTATTTTCTTTATATTTAATATCCTGCTTAATAATAATTAATTATAAAGCCCTCTAAGAGGCCTCGACGTGCTAGTTGCGAATCCCCGTATGCCCTTCAAAGGTCCGGGACCCTACGATCCCGAGATAGGTACGTAAAGAAAATTTAAAAAAATATTGAAAAAACATGAAAAAAATAAATTGTTCGGTCATGTTGAGAGGATGAGTGAAATCCGACGCACAAATGAGATTTATATGGCAGATGTGAGTGGCAATGCCGGGAGGGGTGGGTCTTCAAAGACCAACCCTGACCTTGCTGGTGAAGTTCTTCAGAAAGGTCAGGTGCGCAGTACTCGTAACCGGCGTGCTTGCATGACCAGACGTATGAATGTGGAGGAGGTGAAGGAAGTATGTAAGTATCGTAGCAGGTGGCGTTCTGTAGTTTCTGCCTACTCCCACGGGAAAAAGGCGTGAGTTTATTATGTATATATTTATGACATAAATACTCATCAGAACATAACATCACGAATACACGCTTTACACACCACACCACACCACTCTACATTTACTTGGCTTTGGCCCGCAGATGTGCCTTTGAAAATGTTAAAAAGTGATAGAATTGTCGTCTTCATTATCATGTGGGCAGTAAGGACTAACGACCCCACACACCATTTTTTTTTTTTTTTGTGTCAGAGTTTCTAAACCGCCTCAAGGGCCTCTGACAGACATCGGTAACCACCGATGTCAGTGATGTCCAAGATAAACTTAGAAAGTACATATGAATTAGAAAAAGTCACATTGGTACTTGCCCGTGCCCGGTTGAGAACCCACAACCTCGTGTATGTGGAGTGGTGAAAAAAATATAGTAGGATGAAACCCATTAGAAAAGGAAGAGAATATAACAAAAATTAAAGGAAAAATAATTTACGAGCGAACTAAGTGAGTTTTTAAGGGTAAAAAAGGGTTTAACTTTAACTACAAGCCCTATAGAAAAACTTGAATGACAAAGTTGGGGGTAACAAAAAGATCTATACTTAACTTTTGTATAACATATTTTATGCGAAAAATTCAAAAAAACAATTTTTTGGTTTTTTATGTTTCTCTTTTACTAAAATATTTAATTTTTCACGAAATTTGGTGAAAACTAGCCTTTTCATGCCCTTAACAAACAGGTTTTTTTTTGTTTTTCTCCTTATTTTGATTTAGTGTCGGTTCCCTGATTTTCAATCGAAAATTCTCATATCAAAATATCCGCTTTTTTTTAAGTCGGTGGAATTTTGTTCCTTGAAATCTCTACTTTCTGATGGAATATAAAAATATACGTTACTTGGTAAATCTCAGAATTTTCGATTGAAAATTAGGGTGCCTTTTGTATATTAGTTAAGTTTTTTTTATATTTGTAGGATAGGATTATTTTCTTTACGAAATGAAACACCAACCGACAATTATTGTCGGTTGGTGTATTGCTTATTTGCTTTGGTTATCTTTGTTGGTTTGTATTACCACCGACTTTCAAAAAGGTTATTTTTCACATTGTAGTTTTTAAGTTTTTTATTTTTTGTTTTTTAGTACCTATCTCCTTCCTGTGATCCAAATCGTAAAATCACGACACCACTTAAGTCCCAAGAAATCAAAATATACAATTTCTTTTACTTAGATGACATATTTTTTCAGTTATTTTGATTTATAAACCAAACTACTTCGATATAATTTGGGACCTCTGAAGTAAGTACGACCTTCCAAAAAGAATCATCAAAATGAATTCATAATTAGCGGAAAGACATGCAAAATTGAGAACCTCCGCCTTTTTAAAAGTCTGTTATAAAAGGATCAAATTAATTACATTCCAGTAAAACCCATTTAAAAAAATATTGACACAGCAATACATAATAACGAATAGGTATAGGTAGTAGAGATTATATTCACCTACCTATTAACACAATTACAAACCCAAGAAGATCCGTCGACTGCTGCCATTACCAACCCTGTTCTGAATTTTAATTAAAATGTAGCAGTTTATAAAAACCCGACTCTGTAAAACATGAAGTTTAAATAAAAACTAAATAAAAAACCAAGTCGTCGGGACCCATTATTAGGGCGATTTAAACTGGTGTAGATTTTTAACATAAGTTCATAAATAAAGTTTTCCATAATGTTATACGCATTCGGATTTTTTCCTTTTTAAATATTTTTATTTCATTTTACAATTTTAGCGAGGCTGGTTGCTAAGTAGCCAATGTGTATTATTTGTGTAAGCCATTTATAAAACGCTAGGTTTTTGTCCCACTGCAGGTCAAAGGCCTCTTCTCGTACAGAGAAGGCACGAACATTGAACACTTGCTCAAGACTGATTCGTGATTTCAGACTGGTAATTATAAGTCTAGGTTTCCTCATGATGAACGATGTCAATGATGTCAGTGATGTCCAAGACAAAGTTAGAGAGTACATTATAACATAGAAAAAGTCACATTGGTGCCGTGCTGGGCTGCGAACCCACAGCCTCGTGCATGAGACGCTGGTGCTTTAATTACAGCTAAGCCATTACGAAAATTACACAAAATTTATGACGTAGGCAATAATTATTGCTGGGGAAAGACTTCTATTATTGGTATGCAAAATCACTGTATGCCAGAATGCAATGCGCCACACGCAAAACTTTGCGCCTTTGGGTGCTTTCAACAGTACAGGGGTACATAAGGGTGTGATATCATCAAATGACTTTATCATCAAATGACCCTCCTTCCGCTCTTGGGGTAGCGGAAAGGAGCGTCAGGCTCTAACTGACAAAAACCCATCCGTGTTCCTCATAATGTGATTTGGGTTCCAGGGCCGCGGTGAGTTTTTCGAGCTTTGTACCTACTTAACCTTAATAACATTTTGCCTTTTTTGGTAGGCATCTCAGTATCTGAAAGATTACCAGGTATGGTCCAAAACAAAAAATTGATCGCAATGATCGGAAGACATACATACCATCACGCCAATATTCCCTGTAGGGTTAGGCAGAGGTGCACACCCACAGACCGCCGGTATATTTCTATTACGGATCATGAGGTACAACTCGATAAAAAACAGAGACGGGCAGCGGATTCTTAGTAATAGGTTCTCGTTGGCACCCTTCAGGTAAGGAACCCTAACGAATTGTCGCATTATCGGTCAAAATATAAAAGTACAAGTATTATTGTTAAAAAAGTGCACTTTAAATAAATCAGTGTCAATAAGCCAGTGAAAGTTACGTCAAAATCGGTCCAACAATTTAGGAGATTATCATAAACAAACAAACAGACTGGCAAACATGATTTTTTTGTTTGTAGGTACACGTTCATGTCGTCTGCATACAAAGCCTTCTGGTGCGTGGGCGCCACTCGAGAGCCATACTAACCCAGCGGCTGTACTCTCTACGAGCTGTGCCTGCCCATTACCACTCCACATTCGCCATTTTGAAAACTATGTATGTTATCTTAGTTCTTCTGCAGACCTTCTCATTTCTTATTCAATCTCTCAGAGGCCCCTTAGCATAGACCCTCTCCATTGTATTAAATGGTATAAACGCAATATGTCATTGGTTTTTATTTAAACTGTACAGGTCACTAACAAACTACAATAAAACACAATGGATAGTTGTGATAGCGTGCTTACTGGTGAGCCGGTCTGCGGTATGAAGTGCGTTTGGTCGGCCGCACCCCACCGCCACTCGACCCACCAGTAAGCATGCCTCTTTATTGGAAGTAAGTTACAAAAAAATGCCATTCATTATTTCCAAGAATCCCAAGTCATGTTAATTTTTAGCCTACAGCGCGGCGACTGTGGCGCCATCTATATCATCACAAGCGCTCAGTCTTAGATCTACAATACAGTTAGTTATCCTACTTTAAGACTAACATAAATACAGATATTATTATAACGGTCAAACAAGCAAAACCACCAAATAAAAGCCTTATAATACAAAAAAAACCATTTATTCTTTCCGTCACATTAAAAATCTATAAAATAAAACAAGGCAATATATTACAACAATTACGTGCACATGACTTTATAAACAGAGCAAATAATTCGAATGAGTTCCTTTGCGCATGCGCCGGGATATATTACATAGCATGTGTATGGTGGCGAAGAACTAGCGAACCAGAGCAGCGGCGAGTGAACGTCTTAGGTATTTTATCCTTTATTTAAAGAAACGTAAAGTTGATATTCATTTGACAGTGTAAATCACGATGCGCTGCGTTTCACCAGATCAGAGCCCTTAGCCAATGCAAACATTATAATACAGAGGAAGTATGTTGAAATGGAAACTAGTCATTTATGCCTAAACGTTTTATAAATACTACAATTATTTCACATCAGAATGCACAGTATTATACAATTTTAGTAACAACGCGTTTGTAACACGTTAATAAATAAGGTAAGGGTGGGCGAGGAGAGGCTAATACAAAACAAACACGAGGTGCTAAAGATTCAAGAGACTGCATGAACACAAGCAATATGAAGAAACCCATAGTTTATTTGTTTATTTTATGGATAAGAATATTTCAATGAGATGTAATTACACTAATATTATGTACCTACTACAGCTACTGCTTTCAAGCTACTTTTTATTAAATTTAAAAACGAATGTACTTTATGGTACTCGTCAGGCCCTTTTCAATAATAAGCTACCCCTGTTACCGTTCGCTTAGGTGACTAGGGGTACACTTCGTGGTCTAGCTGTGACAAGAACCTTAATTTACAGTCAAAAACTAAGGTTCTTAATCACCTATATTACAATATTACTAAAATGTTAACTTATATATTTTTAACCACATAAGTGCACCAAGAAGATGTGCACATGAATGCCATTTCTTTTAAAATTTAAGTACGCCAATAATTATTTTAGTTATTTATTAAAAACGTAATATAAATCCATCATTGTGTTAACAATTTCTCTTTGAGATATTTACTCATTCAAAATATAAATTAAAAAACAAAATATCAAGAACCTTCCAAAATACGTTTTATACATATAACTATGTCAAAAGATATTTATTTTAATAATATGCATTACGCCTTCACCTGACCTTCTAACAATGACCCTCGATATCTACATTTAAAATTAGTTTCTCCAATATAGACACCAAGATTATCTAAATTATACCTTTATATCTGTAACTCTACTAAAATACTAGATAAATACAAAGTTAGGTATACATTTGCATTGTAATTTAAATTGACATTCAATATTTTAATTCACATTTAATATTTAAATTCACATTGGATTATTAAATTTACATAAAAATCTGTTACATGTATGAGCAAATCAATTTCACCATAATTTTATTGGTTAAAGCAGCGCTAATGACATATATGGCTTATTTTTAAGAACAACAAACATTTAGTTGTATGTAATACGTAAATAAGACATCGAGAATCTGAAATCCTGCACTAAGTTCTAAGTAGATCTTTTAAAAATGGAGAATAAATATTGCACATGATATTAAATAGACACTGAATACTTGGCTACATCCATTAATATAATTGGTTATATATGAAGTCTAATAGCTGATATGTCAATCAGTTGAAGTTATGAAAAAGAGCGAACCCGGTTCAATAAACTCGTTAAGGTAAATATACACCTGAGCATTTTCTAGAGCATTTCGATAACGTAACAATTCAAAGAAATGCTTATATAAAAAAAAAACGTTTCCGTGTAATGTAACGTCGTGAATGCTCGACGCCGTGTTCGATGTAACGCTCAAGGCGATTGCGCATTTATCTGTAACACTCATTAAAATTTTTCATGTACTCTTTGGTAAAATGTCTGCTTGTCAAGTTTTGCATACGCTCTTGTGTTTGGTGATTTGCTCTATAAAATGTCAGTTTGTTTATAAAATCAAGGTTCGTGAGAGCACGACACAATAGAGCGGCTCGATGTTCGGTTACAAGTAAATGTTCAAGTGTATAATCACGTACAGTGCTCACACCAGCATAAAAACGGTAACCCATCCATAATAATCGACCACGAAAGTATCCTGCACAGCTTACACTAAGCTCTTCCCTTCAAGAGACATAGTTTTATTATGAAATTTGTTTGTGTGTTTAATACACTAAATAATGGCAAGTACTGCCTTCAATGGTCGATGGCTTACGAAAGATTGAGTTCCGCACGGTGACGGAACTCTTCAATGCGTGCTATAAGGCATACCGATACGGCTTCAGCTCGAAGACGGCGGCGAGGGAGAGGTGGTCGGAGCCGAAGATGTGGTTGGGGATGCGGCCCAGCTTCCTGCACTCGGCCTCGGTAGGTAGCCGCAGGCGCTGCAGCAATCTGAGTGAACTGCGACGACTGAAAGAAAAGATATCTTTAAGATATAGGCGTGTCGATTCGCGATTACATTGATATTTGTTATAGTAGCAGCTCGGAGTTGGGATTGGTGCCCGGTTAATGACAATAGGCTAGCCCCCTATTACGTGGGACCTAAACATATCGGCGAAACTTAGGGTGTGCATTAGTACACTTCTGCCTAACCCTTCGGGGAATACAGGCGTGATGTTATGTTTGTATGTATGTGTTATAATAACCCCCGACACCAAAAAAAGCTCTACGAAGTAATTATGCGTCTAAGATGTTGTTGTTATTAGCTGCGGTAGGGCAGCTAACAAAAAAGCTGATAACCTTGAAACGGCTGAACCGATTTTGATAAAACATTACATTAGAACTATCGCTAGGAAACATGCTCCCAAATAATAATAAAAAACGAATTCAAATCAGTTCACCCGTTTAAGATGTGCAGACAGGCACACAGACACGTCAAACTTAGAACATCCCTCTTTTTGAGTCGGAGGTTGAAAACTGATTTATTGAATTGTGACGATGAGTCAATTATGTTCTATGCTGTGATAGCGCCCGCCTCGCACATACAGCTGACATGAGAAGTACTACTATCAACGTGTCCCCAGCTCTGTTAGGTAGGTCGTATTATAATATAACGGTTGAAGGCGGATACCGACCGGCGTTAAGGGTCGTAATGTAACGTGAGACACAGCGAGCTTTCGAGCAGTCACTACGGGCAAACAAGGCCCTCGCAACGAGCAAGGAAGAGTTGATTGCTCGCTGCGAATGGTACGGTCAGCAACAAAAGTCGATTAACAATGTTACTTTTACTTTAAATTTAAATAGACACTAAATAGAAGCGTTTTACCTGAAATAAAACGTATATTAAAATACTTACCTCACTGGAAGCTTTATATTGAGAGAGCATATCCGTTTCCGTCGATTTCTTATCAGTTTTAGTACTTATTTGACCTACTCAGTGGCGCCACCTGGTGTTCGCTTGTCAATTTTAGTTTCGTAAAATGTAACAAGCTACTTTTTGTTCATTGGCTCAATATAACCAGGCAGAAGTAAACTTAAAGCTTCCAGTGAGGTAAGTATTTTAATATACGTTTTATTTCAGGTAAAACGCTTCTATTAAACTACTTGACCGTCACTGGAAGCTTTATATTGAGACCTGTTTGTTATCGCCTGGTGTCGCCACTAATATGATAACGCCAATGTGATAGAAAGTTTTTAAAAACACAAATTAAGTTTTTAGAAAGTATATTTATTACACTTATGAAATGGTACATAGGTACATATTTATTGAATCACAAGATCACCAAAATAACAAAAACAAATAATAATAACTATTCAGAGTTAATTAATTGGATTAAACAATTGTGTAACACTTAGACTTGAATCAGCACTTGTTATGACTTCTCTTCTGTAGAAATTCTGGAATGTATTAGCCGATTGCCAATTTCCTCGAGATAGGATTTCGTCAAGGGGATGATTTTCTATCCAACTTTTAGAGGCTACTGCAGATCGTGTACTTCCTGGAGTTGCTGCAATGCCAGCTTCCTTAAATAGGGTTTTTACCCAGCCTGCGATGACGGTACGTGAAGCAGGTTTCGGCACCCCTCTTACTGTTATAAACAAATTAAATGATTTTGCGGCATCACGTCTTTCATTTAATAATTGTGTAGTTCTTTCTATCCAGAATATAGGATTTAGGTTACTATTGTTAGGATTTTCAAGAATTTTCCAGCCGGACTGTCTGTGATTATTGCAATCTGTTTTTGAACCAAATTGAGGCCATAGTATAACACTATCATCTGATCTGATATAATGGTCAGGATCAACTCTAAGCAGCGTTAAGTCATGTATGCGTCTACCTGAGCAAAGCAGTAATATAATTGCCGTATGGCGTGATATTTGAAAGGGATTGTCTATGTCTACAGTGTAATTGCTTAGGAAGGTAATTAATTTACTAACATCCCAAATTGGTGGCTTTGAAGACTTAGGATTTTCCAGAGCAATTGATTTCAAGATATGTTTTACAAGAACATGTGAACTTAATTGACTGGATTTTTCAACATGACACAAAGTAGAAACAACCGATTTATGTAAAAGAATTGTATTATATGATAATTTATGAATTAGATGCAAATCAGATAAGAATTGGGCTAATTGCGCACCTGTAGGATTATTTGTGTCAATGTTTTTAGATACAGACCAGGAAGTCCAACGTTTCCAGGCCACCTCATATGTTTTTAAGGTAGACTTACGCCAGGAATTTTTGAGCAATAACTGTTGTTCAGCGGTCCATGTTTCTATCGCTTCCGACCACCCCCACATTTCCAGACTTCGAGGATGATT
Organism: Caradrina clavipalpis; assembly: GCA_932526535.1. Taxonomy (NCBI): domain Eukaryota; kingdom Metazoa; phylum Arthropoda; class Insecta; order Lepidoptera; family Noctuidae; genus Caradrina; species Caradrina clavipalpis. Next base: position 23,256,604 of record OW052087.1, read on the forward strand.
TTGTCCACTTGTGGTGGGGGAAGTCCCGTCGATGTGTCGACCAGACGCGTCTGTAAGCTTTTTAGAGTTAGAGGTGGTGCTAGCGCTCGGACTTTGAGGTCTGCTCGCCAAAATACCTTCTCCCATCGAGGTACTACTATTAAAAATATTCCCGTTGATTGATTGAGGTGTGTTAGGACTTTTGGGATTAAGAACGGAGGTGGGAACACCCATGCAAGTGGATAGTTCCATGGGGCACTGAATGCATCGTGAAATAGTGCTTGTTGGTCTCTCAGGTCTCGGGATACATAATTGTAAACAACGTGAGCTGTTGCTGAGGCAAACAAATCTATTATGGGGGTTCCCCACTTTGGAAATACTAGTTCCGTACAGGCTGGCATTAGGTGCCATTCCGGAATTTGGCGAAAGCGTGACAAATGATCGGCATGATTGTTGTACTTGCCTGGGAGATGGTGTATGCTGAAGTGTATTTGAAATTGGTCCAGTAAATTCAGAATTTGATAGGTTAGCTCTATTAGGGCTAATGATTTCGTACCCCCTTCGTTCCTTAAGTAACTGACAACAGTCTTGCTGTCGCATTGTATCAGCATCGAGCTGTTGCAAAGCAGGTGAGCGTTGCCTCGAAGGGCGCGAAATATGGCTAACATTTCTTTTTGATTGCAGTGCAGTGCTTGTTCCTCTTGCGACCAACTGCCCGATAGAGCCAGACTGTTCAGTTGCGCTCCCCAGCCCTGGTTTGATGCATCTGTTGTCAAGAAGTTTACTGGCGGAGGGTAATGTAGAGGTGTCGATGACTGACAATTCAGAGTCCACCATTCCAGTTCCTTTTGAACATTTTGTGGTAGTGGGTAGGATTTTGATAAAAGGTCTGGTAGCGAGTTCATTAACATTAATAACTGCCGGTGATTGAGCCGGCCTCGAGGAACAACATAACTGGCAAAATTTAGAAGTCCTATTATTCTCTGCAATTCCTTTAGAGTTATTATTCCTCGCTCGAGAATTTGACTCACTTCTTTGTATAGTGAAAAAGTCTTTTCTTTTGGCAGGGATTTGAAATTGTCCCAGGGATTCCACAATATTCCTAAATATGTGATAGTTTTTTGAGGACAAAGAACAGATTTCTCGAAATTTACTTGCCAACCAAGACTTTGTAATGTCTTTAATGCGAGCTTCACATGATCTCGAAGAACGTGTACGTTTTGATGTACTATTAAATAGTCGTCGAGATAGACAATGACTCGGATGTTCCAGCGTTCTCGTAATATTTGGGCAACCCAATTCGTAAGTATTGAAAAGGTTTTGGGTGCAGTGCTCAACCCGAACGGAAGGCAGGTCATCTCTAACAGTTCTCGGTTGTATACAAGGCGAAGGAAGCGCCTGTGTGACTTTGAAATTTTTAGGTGGAAATATGCCTGTGACAGGTCCACCTTGCACATCCAGTCTTGTGGTTGCAAAAAGTCCGGAATGCGATACATGTTTATTAAGTGAAACGGTTGAGTCTTTACAAATTTGTTTAACGTTTTTAGGTTGAATATGGGACGGGTGGATTTGTCCGGTTTTGGTATCAAAAATAGAGGGGAAATGAAACTTGGTGAGAGTTGAACCACTTTTAGAATGCCCTGAGCTTTCATTTTGTTTATTATTGCAGACATTTCTTTTGATACAGGTGTTTGAAAGGGACCTTTGGTTACATTTGGGTATATCAGAGGTGGTTTGTGAATAAATGGTATGCGATACCCTTGAATTAATCTGAGAACAATATCTGGTGCCCCCATTTCCTTCCATTTCGAGTGGTAGTGCGCTAACTGACCTGCTCGAAATCGATTCAAGTCATTGCTTGTATCGGTTTTGGTGTGCTCGAGAGCTTTTTGGAGGGTTTGAACGTCCTCGACTCTGGTTACTTCCACGATCGGGCCGCGAGCCTCGGTTGTGAAATGAACCTCTGACGTTGGTGTATTGATCTGACTGAAAGGATGGTAGACTCCGACGTTTGTTTGCATAATTGGTGCGAAAATATCCACCCCGCGAGGGTGAGTTGTCATATGCATGCATGTGCATCGGTATACCTGGTTCATGACCAAAATATTGAGTTTCACGCGATGAAACTATTGGTTTATGTACGCCTTGCCCCCGCGAGGGGCGGCGGTTAGATTGATTAGATCTAGTATGTGCATCATTTTTTGGGGGCCAAAAAGCTTTGCGTACACCACCGGCCTTTTCTAATGCAGTCGTAAAAGATTCGGGACAAAATAAAAAGGTAGATGATGGGGGAATTCGGTTCAAAGATGCTTTAACTAATGGATCTCGAATTTGACTAGTGATAGACTCTCGACGCATTTCTATACTTTCGGCTCGATGGCCACAAACTAATTGTAACAGGTCTGAAGAGATTTTATGCAAATCACCTTTTTGAAATAATTCTTCAACCTTTCCGCTTAAATTATCAAAACCGACTTCTGTATTTTTAGCCCATACAAGGAGATTACGAATAGCTTCTTGTAGTGATTCTTTTTGTTTAAGGATGCAAAAAGTAATCGCTGCATATGATTTATCAGCATGAGCCAAGTGACGTAACGTATCATACTTTTTAATCTCTTCATTGGTGTCTAGGTCTACGAAACCGGGGGTGTGATTGTAGAGCTTTTGGGTATCAGAATACCTTACTTCGGACCAAGATGTGCTGCCTAAACGCTGGACATCTAGTAGCATTTTTTAAAAACTGTCAGGAGTTTTCGGAACTGATGGTTCCTTAAGCTTTGTCTCGATATTAAAAGTGAAGTCTAAATTAGAGTTTTGACCTTCAACCTCAGGGCACTGTTCATACAAATTATGCTGGTCATATAGTTCCCCACTGACACCAGAACAAACTGATACCCCATCATCATGGCAAGCAGCATGCATATTATTTGCAAAGACTTGTTGGCGTAGCTCACCGACTTCCTTTATAAGCTTTTCCAATGTCGGGTTAGATTTTTGAGAGCGCTTATTTTTCTTACGGCGTGCGCGGCGCGACCGCTTGCCACATTTTGGAGAAGATGAGCTTGAAGAGCTACTGCTTGTCGTGCTGCTGCTCGAGCAGCTAAATTTCCTTTTCCGGGCCATTCCACTTGTGCCGGCTACAGCTTGTGGCTCGGCAGCCGAAACAACCACGTGGTCATCCATTATCGCAATAAAAGTTACAATAGATAGACCGTTATAAAACTCACCTAATAAAATCACAACACAATTCACTCACAATAAAACTAAGTGCACACAAATATATAACTGGTAAATAATAAATCCAAGTAGTGATCCAAACTGAACAATGAGTTCGAGGGAATTATTATTTACGTTAATAAAGTAGGGTACTTACAGTTTTTCTTCAAAAACAGCACTTAATTTTTAAATTTAAATAACTTGTAATTTACATGACAGTGATTCGAACGGAAAACCCGTTAAAAGTATGATCACTTAATTTTTTACTATGAAAATTAATATTCCTAAATAAAAATATACTGTAATTTAACTTGTGTGCATCGGTCGTGAACCGATGCACACAAGTTTCTTCGACGGAGAACGAAACGCCAATGAACAAAAAGTAGCTTGTTACATTTTACGAAACTAAAATTGACAAGCGAACACCAGGTGGCGCCACTGAGTAGGTCAAATAAGTACTAAAACTGATAAGAAATCGACGGAAACGGATATGCTCTCTCAATATAAAGCTTCCAGTGACGGTCAAGTAGTTTAATAACACATTTCACTGCTATTCAGGATTTTAGGCAAAACCTGAGAGTTAATTTCGTATTTTCTTAATTTACTTTTGTTGCTGACTGTCTGGATTAGGGCCCGTAACATCGATTTGATCGAACCTTTAGGTTTCATAATACAACAAAACCACAAACCAACATAATACCAATTATGACTACTTTACAAGTACCAGTTCTGACTACTTTTGTTATCTTGGGTCCTGGGCCATCAGTTGACATACTTTTTATGAACTGTCAAAATGCGATTCTCCCCTAGATTTTGAATAGCAATAGCACGCTGTGACGTCACTTATCGGCCTACTCAATTGACTAACTATTTATTGATTTTAGAGTATGTTAAAATCTAATTTTACAACAAATTAAAAAAAAAAAACGGTTTTCATGGGTGAAATAAAGTGTTTTTTTAGAGAAGTTGTGTCTTGAAATTATTGGCAAGTGGTGTCAACTACCCCATTGTATGTGTAATATAAATAAATACTACAACTTACCTAAAATAAATATAGTCGACCATGACCCAGTAGTCCTGGAAGGTGGTGGCGCCTTCATTGTCGTACACCGAGCAGAGGCTGAGCGAGTGGCCGATCTTGGGTCCGTTGAACATGGTGCTGTACTGGTCCACCGGTGGCGGCCGGTGCAGGCACGGCAGAGGCCCCACCCTCACCCCGGGACCGCGGTACTCGGAGTGGAAGATCTGAGGATATATTTTCAACTTATATAAATACAAGATTTTCCCAAGAGGCTATAATACAGCATGGGGTTCTTCAAAAAAAGAGTATTGAGGTTTTTGCGGGGTCGGCAACGCACGAGTGATGCCTCTGGTGTTGCAAGTGTCCATAGGCAGTGGTATCGGCTTCATAGGCGTATAGGGGGGACTATCATTGAAACCTCGTTCTGACAATCTCACACGAATACAACAAAACATTTAAATTAAAACCAGCCGGTTCAGATATTAGCCAAAACAGACAAACATTATTTTTTTATAATAATCGTTTGGTATAATTAACTTGATAAAAGTAAGAGCCTTCTTGCCTTAACTTAAGTTAAACTTTTGTAGGATTCTACTGTTCAACGGAGCGGATACATCACGTAATTTTTTATTATTTTAGGATAAAAAAATGCCTACTTTAGAAATACCTGATATCGATTTAATAGCCGATTTTGAGCATACTACTTCCAGGGTTTGCGTTTAATATGTTACACGTTGTATAAATGTGTCATGTTGCACTTGCGCATGCGCATATGTAACTCACCTTAAGGTTGGAGAAGGCAGTGGCGCGCCCTTCCTGTCGGTTCAGGAACACTGTCAAGTGCTGACAGTTGTCAGTCACGGCCAGACGCTTCCAGTCTGTCCCCTCCCGGTAACGACTGGCACTGTAAATCAAAGCGAACAATTTATCTTTGTGACCGTTAAAGTCGAAAAACAAAATAGCTACTAAGAGCAACTATTAAGATATTTAAAAAAAAAAAACGACGGGTTGCACTCCGGGAGTGCCGGCAGAAGTGAAAACTTGAATATTAACGTTGTGCATTTTTGATATTTTGGAATGGTTAGGGAATAATTTTTCACGAATTGCTTTAATTATCAGTAGAAAAGTACTATCATTTATGTGATATAATACAATATTTATTTATTGCGTCAGCGAATTGTCATATTTGTGTACGATAAATTCGTAAGATTTTCGATCAGGTCACGTGTCCTGATCGAAAATCTTACGAATTTTTAATCAGGTCACGTGTCCTGACGCGACTTTATTTTTTTTTACCCATTACAAAAAAAGTGTACAAGTGTATAATAAATACTTGTGTTTTTAGTTGCAACTATCAAATAACAGTATTCCAGAATACTCCTCTTACAAAAATCAGAATCGCCCAGTTGTGTATGCGGTAGGCAGAGTTGTCGCGCGGCTATATCAATGTGTACAAAGCGCCTAAACCTTCTGGCGAGATGGCTAGTTCGAATTTTAAAATCACGTCAAAAATTATAAATTTCAAAACCAATTTATTTTATTATTGATTCGTGTTAAGAATCACGAGCATAGTTAACTCCTTGAATTTGACGAGGGTGCAAATCAACACCTTGTATAACATACCGAACTTTCCCTTTTTCCAGCAATTTTATAACAGGGCTTGAGCGTGTGGAGTTCAGGTCGCCCGTCAGTATTATAGGATAATGTCCCGATCTGAAAAGAATAGAAAATATATTAGCTATAGTCAAGAAAAAAGTTTCGTCTATCGGATTATTATCCTGATCTATTCGTTCAATAATTGTAGGTACTGTTGGTCTCGAGGCCGCAAGCGCGACTGTTTAGCGTGGAATCGTTCGATACCCACAGGCGGGCAAAGTGTTATTGGGTTTTTCCATTAAGGGTTCCTGAGTAACAGCAGGTTGTAACACCGCTGTGACTTGCGTGTGCGCTGTGCAAAACTTTTTTTAAGCATGAATGTATTCTAATGTTAAGAGCCTATATAAACGATTGTACTCTATATTTATAAGAGCAATAAAAGAGTTTCCATTGGAGGCACTTATTTAACTCGGATCTCTATCGTGTCACCTAACTTTTTTATCCATAATTTAAAGTGCCATAACTTTTTTTGGCCTAATCATCATTTGTCCGAATGATAACTTACCCGAACTCAATATCACATAGTATCACATGCCATAAAATTGAAATCCCTAAATATAATAGGTCCTAAATTCGTTTGTCATAAATATAACAATCAATATTATACAAAAGACATAAAACTATTTTCAATAAAAGTTATGTCCTAAATTCATATGTTGCAAATATTAAACGCGGCGACAAACCAAACTGATTTAGGGTTTTAAAAATAATTAAAATGGGTAGCAAAAATAATAGGCAGCTACAAGTAGCATATTTTTAAGTATAAAGTAGCAGCTTTCCATTCAGTCGTAAGCTTTGTTTGAATTTAAATTGACAGTGATTTTTTTGGTGTGGCTACTGAATTTATGGTTAGGCGACAATGCATACATGCTACTTACATGCCCTAGACATAGATCCAGATATTGCCCCAGGCTTAAAAGGCACGGCGGGGATCCCCGCTTCGCGGGGCTCAAGGGTTTACAAAAAAATAACCACGAAGTGGATGGCGGAGTCTGTTCGCTGGCTTCGCTCGCTCTTTCATCCTATAGTGTGCATTTATAAGGAATAGAGTTGCCAATAATATATTTTTTGATATCCCACTGTTAATATTCGCCGCCAGATCATTATTTTTAATACTTCACCTATTAATTAAATTTATTATAAATGAACATTCGGAATAATACACATTGTTTAACACGATACTTAGGACATAAGACTTTAGGTCATGTAAAATTCGGAGTTTCAATTAATATAATACTCGATATTATGACAGAATACTTTTAGAACTAAAGATAATTATTTTATACAAAATTTCGGGATTTTGAACATTATGGTTACTAAAGTTTATAGCAAACGTGTTATGGATAATGATTTTCGGAAAAACAATTTTAGGAGAAGAAAGGGACTACCATTTAACACATCTCAAACTGACAACCTTATACATGTGTGTGTTAAAAAAATCTTACATATGTGTGTGCCCAAAAAACAATCGTCTGTCGTGTCGTATTTACCACCCCATCGGACTATGAGGGTGAGGGAAGAGGGATTTATTGCTAACATCCACTGAGATGGGCTGCCAACCTGCCGCCATGTTCTAAATTCAGTCGGAATAAGGTTATTAATAATGTAACTGGGTACAATGCTAATCGATTGATTAAAAAACACATGGTGACAGTACTTACGCTCTCCCATTATCAAAATGAGCGAAGCGATCTATTTCAGCCAAGAAGATCTGCATCTGTGCCAGCCTGACGTCGGATCTCTTCGGGTTGTACAGCAGATGCGTGGTGGCCACCACCAGAGGAGTGCAGGGCATCTCGATCGGAGACAGTTTCACCATGATACCGATGTTGTCACGATTCAGGAGCGGGAAGTCGGGCTGGTTGAATTCCACCTGTGAAAGATAGGAAAAGCTTCGTGTGTTATTGGTACAACGTGCAAAGTACTAGCAGTAGTAAATGGAGTGAGTAGATGGTACGCTTACACGAGCCATTCAATTGCGCAATTATTTTAAAGAGTAACTAGGGGCGGGTTCCCATCATGTCGTGTCGACATTATCGTGTCGTATAAAGCGTCGTGGCTTGTGTACTTAAAAGGAGGTGTTCACATATAGGACGACACGATTAACTGATATCCACTTTTTACTTGCATTCACGACAGATTTTGGACAGTCGTAAAACAATAATAAAACGTCACGACTAATCGTGACGGCAAATCGCTTGTCGTTGTTGCGCTGGTCTCTAAAAGAACCTAGCGGTGACGATGTGCAAAAAAAAGTCGTTATAATGGAGACAGCTAGAGACGAGTCGTCTAACGATAAATAAATCGTCACGAGGTAGTGGGAACGCACCCTATGACGTCACGGCCACGCGAAGCCATTTCAAGATTACGCAGAAATTGACAAAAATAGCACAATTTTAGTTTTCCGTGTAAGAGCATCACGTCATCACGAGGGAAACGTGGTTTTATTTATGTTGATTTGTTTCGAAATTTTATTCAACGTGAATTTTCAGTACCGTGGCAGAGATTATTCTTATTTAATAATGCTAAAAGGACACTGTTTCCAAGCTACCAATTTAACAAATAATGCAAATAACCATTCGCCTGAGTATATCGCAATATGAAGTTTATGTAAATATAAATAAGACATTAATTTCAAAAATTGCAAAGCGCTATTGTTTTCTTTTACGGCAAAAATCAATAAAACATTTCTTTGGGAAAGTTGTTTGTTATCATGAGTACAATCATGTGTATGTTAGTATTGGTCACTTAGTTCTAAGAACACGGCAGTAGGTAGAATAAATTTCGCCCTATACCTACTGTATCGATATACTGAATCGAACGCCTAGCAATAATGCAAATTCTTTTATATTGATGCGATTCAAGAAATTGCATTATTTACTTTGATAATTCATTGCTTCTAACAATGAAATTACAATTAATCAAGTACTAACTTTTGGTCTAAAAAACGCACGCAGTCTCAATCTAGTAGTCGCAATCTTATTTCTATTTTAAACAACGCCAGAACGGCTGAACGGATCTGGATGAAATTTGGCACAGCGATAGTTTGTATTCTGAAATAGCACATAGGCTTTTTATCCCGAGAAAGCTGTAAGGTTCTCGTGGGATAATATATCAATTTTGACGTGGAGGAAGTCGTGTCCAGAAGCAAGTCTAATTATATAAGGAGGTGCAGGAACAGCACTAACCTAATTTCTATGCTCATTTGAACCAAATGCTTCTAAAATGAACTAACATTGAGAGCCCACTACTGGCATGGGATCAATAACGAGCAATTACAAGATGAATGTTACCACCATAGCATTAGCGTTATTCAAAGCCAGACGGCACAACCAATCAATATCGGGGTTTACCAATCAAATGAAACGGCGCATGTATCAGATAACATTAGAGCATAAAATACAATGGCATGCAGTTATCCGTAGATAAAGATTACATTCATATTTAAATCCTCTTTTGTGTGGAATAAGGACTATTAGATACAGCGATAGATAACAATGAGTGTGTTGATCATACACACTCGCGACATAATGCTCCTATAAATCAACTGACAGCTGAACTACTTATCTGCGCGACTGTATCAGACAAGGTCATAGCTGAATAGAAAGGTTACGATAACATTTATTTCTGGATTTTTTACGGAGAATTTTTGCATTCAAAGTATTAAGGAAAATGTTTACACAAAGGAGCTACAGTTTCCTAATGAACTATGTGACCTGACACATAAGTACTTGCTACAATAGAGACAGACACACAGCATGGTGACACGAGACATTCGCGCTTATCTTATCAGATATCTATACAATATAAAACAGTTTTATGACCAAGTGGCTAATGAGCGGAGTGACGCACAGCTTTTAAGTACTAAATATACAATCATTAATATTCCCAGAAGGTACGGAAATACATTAAGATTTAATAAACGCGTGACAACCCAACCATTTTAATTAAAGAGCAGATTTAAATAAAGTCTCTAGATTAAATGATTTGCAAGATTTGAATTTCGCATTAATTTGTACAAACATACACGGAGCTCTTCCAGAAACACATGAAACAGTGTCCTTTCAATAAATCTGGAGAATGTGACATTTTTATGAATCCAAAGATGTAAACTTCTTCGTTCTTTGGGCAGGAGAGGTGTGGGTCAAGCAGTACAATGCAATAAGCCAAATGCTTGCCGATACTTACACTAATATGGTCCAACAGTTCGAACTTGTTGTTATTGTAGAAGATCGCACACCCGTCGTGCCTGAAGCCGGTCTTCTTTTTGAATATCTTGGTGTAGCCCATCTGTTCGAACTTCAAGTAGAAACTCTCTAGGTGTGATGATTGTACTTCTTGAAGGCATAATATCTGAAACATTAAGATATAACAGTGATTTCTTTTGACATTGGAAAACCTTAACCCACAGAAAAATAAATAAATAAATAAATAATAAATAAAAAAATAAATAGACATATGTATTGTCATCGTATCTGAACAAGCATACAACTTTTTAACTGGATACTCCAAGAAAAAGTGTACCGAAAATACTTTGCAAGATTTGACTGAAACACACGTACATCGGGTGCCATACTGGTGATCTCGCTGAAAAGGCGCTCGGCCCTGACAGCCCATGTGAGGTCCTGCGGTGCGTGATCTATGTACAAGTAGGGGTGACATTCCAGCAGGTACTGAGCCAGCAAGTTGTATGATAGGACCTTGAACTGAATCGATGGACCGGCTAAAACAGATAACATAACAGTTAAGTAAGTACAGGAATTTGACAGAATTTGGCATATTTCTAAAAACATTTATTTTAAACAAAATACTATGTAAAAACTAATGTCAATAATGGCCAACTAGTAGAAAGATTCTAACGATTCTATACTTTAACGGAGTGTAAATAAAATACATTATTGAAACTGCCTGCGTACGGAATCCAAATTTTTTTAGCATAGGAGACTTTAGTAGGGGTTGTCTATTTTTTTTTTCTCAGATTCATTTGCAATGTGTTTTCAGGTATTTCAATTGGACCTTACCTTTGGTATTTGAATTTAAGATGCTCTAGTTAGATAACTCGTAGGTACTTTCAGAAAATATGTTTGAAAGGGAAGATAATACACACCGTTTCTTCCAGGAGTACTTGCACACCCTACATTCTCCCAGGTCCTGAAGGTAGCTGCGTTGGTATTGCCGTCGTCGTCTGCCGCTGTATCCCCTCCCGAATCTGCATGAGAATCTGTCGCACTGAACAATAAAAATAATATTAGATAATCACATTAACATTTACAGTTTACCTATACTTTATTTAAACAGATAAGCGGGTTCCCTTATGCGTCAGGCTGAGAAATAATACTCGTAGTTCTCAAAAAAGGTATCTTAAAGAAATATTTTTATTACTGAATTTTAATTGATTTATTTATTTATTTAGAATCTGTGGGAAGTTAAACCTATTGTAGTAAGTAACAAAAAGTGAGGTTTGACAATTAAAATAACAAATGCTATAAAAATCATAAATTATTAAATAAAAACAAATAAAACAATGGTCAATATTGTAATGCTTTAATCAATTCAATTGTAAAATATTGTTTAGAATAAGAATACATTTATTTCCATAGTTATAAAAAAAATCCTTAATTTACACATACATAATACATATTTTTTCCCTATTCGATTCCAAGCTAGTGAGTGTGTCCATCGTTTTGGGGAATCCCTGAAGACGTTTCATTTTCGAACATAAACAAGTAGGGTAGCCATATGTTCAAATCAAAATCGACTAAATTGTAGTAAAAACCATCTATCACTCACACACTCACAAGCCATCTATCACTCAGATGTCTGTGTAAATAAATAAAAATAATAATTTATGAATTAAAAGAGGTTATGATTCAAAAAAGAAATAAAACTTTAATTATTATTTTCATTGGTTTTTTTATGACACAATAAAAACTTGTTAGAAAGATGAAGATATGTTTATTTTGTAAAACATGAACACAAACCCATAAAAGTAAAACAGTGTATTTAAAAGTCAAATTCTATGAAATTAAAAATCTTCATCATCTTCCTGCTATTATTCCATGTTACTTGAAGTCGGCGCAATATGTTTTCTACTTCCTGACAACCGTCACGCTATCACTGACTCCCTTCTCTTTCATATATTTCTTCACACAATAGAGTACAAATGGAGTATAAATGCAGTTACGTGATAATTATATTTTCTGTAGCAAGTGTAGTGTGTTGCTTCTCTATGCCTGGATTTTGAGAAAATATATAGGTCGTCAGATAAACTCTCGGCAGGTGTAATTGACTCGACAAAATTATTTCCCTTTTCACCTTTTCTTATTCAAAATTTCTTCCTTCCTTAGAAACGCGAAATCGTACAAATGGTACTAATAGCAACCAGGCATTGATATCTTTCTGACTTGATTAAAGCCTTTGACACTATATCTGTGCCCATATCTGCTGTTCAAAAATATTGAATGTGGCTGGCCTCAAATTAATTGTCAACCACCTATCTAACAGAAAATACATCGCTAGGATTGATTAATTCATCAATCAAGTTCAGAGAAGTCCATTAACTGTCACAGGGCAATATTTTGGGTCCCATCTCGTTTCTTACGCACAATGTTGATTTACACAGATTTATAATGTAACAATGGCGAAGTAATTAAGTATGCAAAATTTAAAAAATCTGATATCACTCAAACAAACAAAGACTCACACATTTAAAATAGTTAATTTAAACCTTTACTTGCCTTAAAGGTCTGTAACATTAATCTGGTGTTAATAACTTCATGCGTACTATCTAACATACTTATACATACAAAAACGTGTATAAGTCTTCAAAAACACAATTTACTCACACTCAACACAATTACGGTAAAGCCATAAAAGGCAAAAATCTGTATTTTCTTTTAACATTACAATCAGCGCAGATATAAAAGGAAAATAACTTACTATCTCAAACTTAAATACAGACGAGATAATTAAAGTAACAGTATTCATTGAATATCACTGCTGAACATACTCCTGAGATCCAGAGGAAACCCACCAATCTATTTAAAAAAATAATACTTACACATTAAATTGGCCTCCATGGCTGGCATGCTGAGTAGATGGTTGCAATGGATCACTCATTGGCTTGTGGTCGTCGCACTCGCTGGCATTCAAAGTCGGTATCTTGATCTTCAGCCGCTTCTTGCCGTGGCCGTGTTGTCGCAACTGTAGACTCGAATGGAACTGTGCAGTTAGTTTTATGTCCACACACTCCGTACCACATGTCTTTCGTTTACAATTCAAATGCGAGAATCTCCTCACATGTGCCTTGTTAACCTGCTCACATGTAAGGGCTAAATATCTGTAAAAACTATTTGTCAATTTCAGCATAGCTTTCTATGGATATGTATTATGTATTACATTTATATAAATCATATTTAAATTTTCAACTAGGCTAGCTACATAGTTCCTTAAGAGCGTTTTGTACATGCATTACTAATATCCTTGATAAGAATACACTATTGTTATGCTTAATATATTTTTTTATTGTTGACATGGAATTTGCTCTGTTGTTAGATTTGCATCCTGAAACAAAATCATCATGTTGAAATATTTCATAAGTTTTAACCTTTCACCCAATTTCTGATGATGAAAATTGATTTTTGATAATATATTATAACAAATGTGATTATGTTGGCATATTTATAGCTCTTCGACATGCAATATATCAAAGAATGCAATGGTTGATGTAGAAAGCAAACCAAATCTGCCAACTATGTTGTTGGTGTTAACACAACATAATTATTAATTTTAATTCAAATCACTCCAAATCAACATGCTATAGTGTGTTGATGTTGATATTTTGAAGTTACTTTGGTCAGTTATTAATGGTTTTAGTTTACGTTACCATGTCCCTTCCACCTCTTATGTAGTAATGTTTATATGGAAAGGTCGAACTGGATCATATCATGCAAATGGTACGATGATTACAATCCGCAACTGTCAATGTTGCACTCAGATTTCTCTCAACTATTTTCATACTGCTATTTTTACTACCTACACTAATATTATAAAGCTAAACAGTTTGTTTGTTTGAATGCGCTATCCTTAGGAACTACTGGGCCGATTTAACAAATTTTTTTTGCGTTGTACAGCCTGTTTTTCGAGCAAGGTTAGAGGCATGTAACAATACGCTACGGCCTACGGGAGCGGAGCAGCAACCTAATACCGAACTATATATTTTCTTGAATGATTACATAGTACATACAAGTTTAGCCGCATGAAGATTAAATCAAACTCATATCTATGCAAAACTAAGCGAGACAAGTAGGTATTTTTCATATTGTTCTCATTGAAAGCGACGCTGAGTAAAAATATCAAGCAATGACATGAAAAATCTCTTGAATACATATCTCTTCATACCAAAGTTCAACAAAAACAGGTGCCTTTACTGTTTTTGCCACTAGGTATTGTTATTGAACAAATAGATTTTAGGATATTTAGTGAGAGCAGGACCGGATTATCCATTAGGCAGTGTAGGCTGTTGCCTAAATGCGTCGCATAGAGTAGGGGCCACAGAACCGAGTTCTTGTTTTTAAATGCTTCTTTCAAATTAAATTTGAAATAAGGAAAAATACACAAAGTATTATTCCATTTTTTTTAGGAAAACAGCAGCATAATTATGAATTATATTGCGTTAAGGAATATTTTTAGAAGTGAGAGAAGCGTTCCATCAAGACTTGCATCGCCCGGACCCTGGGATGGATAATCCAGCCCCAATAGTATTAACAGATTATTGAACTTGGTGCAGGCAAATCCACAGACATGATTAGCTCTATACAAAATAGATCTATCCAAACAGTAGTCTGTTTACACCTCAATCTGGCCTGTACTAAGTTTTTATTTAGTCTGTTCATACCAGTTTAGCGCTGACAAGCAATGGACCATATCCATTGCTCGGAGTGTACTAAGCATAAATGTAGGTAAATCTAGTACTATTTTAGTAGTAAACGGATCATGTCCATTATCTATATTCTATTAAGGCTGACCGCACATTGGATACGAATTTGTATTGTAGGGAATTATACATAATTGGATGTATAAATTGAGCATGCACACTGATTGCAATATTCTCCGTTGAAATGCCTGTATTGACTGATGAGCCTGACTAGTGACATCATGGTAATTCATTTATATGTGCTAGATAAAAATGCAAAATTAATGCATTTCAATTGATCGACTGCTTAGCCTTTTCTCAACTATGTTCGGGTCATGTTCCAGTCTAACCGGATGCAGCTGAATACCAGTGCTTTACATGGAGCAACTGCCTAGCTAACCTCCACAACCTGGTTACTGGGCAACACAAAACCTCTTGGTTAGACTGGTTGTCAGACATGCTGGCTTCTGACTATTTCAATTATGGGTATTTAAAAAGAAATGATTTCAGTGAACTCCATCATATTATGACCGTTTTACTATGATCAAATTACCATATGAGAAAATTATCATAATTATTGAAATCGTACTTAGCACATTGGAAATCCGAACCAGTTGGAAAGGATTTCGGAACATACACGACTACTTCGCTACCACAGTGATGCGAGAATAGGGATGGGACATGTGTGTTCATAATGTTCAAAATGTATCCAAACTGCAGCCGGTCTCATACTACTTCAATACAGAATGGACCATATACCTAAATCATTCACACATTACTAAGAGTCTATTAACACTATAATAGTTATAATATTTATTCTAGGTTGCTAAGCTTGGGGATGCTGCAATACTGCCTAATAAAATAAAGATTGCAACTTAAGATTTTAATGACCAACATCAAATAAATTGCAAAACAAAAAGAATCATCACAGTAAAGTAAAATAAGATTGTCTATAGTAAAAAGCAAAATTTGGCTTTAGCAGTAAATAAGAAACATTTTATAATGTAAATTAATAAAACTAGTAAAGGTAGGTAATAGCAATCTCACTGTATTTTTACTGAAACTGAAAATTTGATCGAAAATGTAATATTTTAACTAATGACTAATATTTGCTAGTAGTTATGAGCAAGTTTGTTAATTTTAATCATTTAAAAATTGGTTTGTAGAGATTCCGATTTAACTGAATATGTCTTAATGTAACATGAAATAGCTCAAGGGTCACCCCGAGCAATAATGCTTTTCCTCAATATGATAATTATCTTTATAAACCTAGATTGACTGTTTCATATAAGTATAGTTTACTTTTGTGTGTCAGTTTAGGAATTACCATTTACTAATAAAATTTTAGTTTTTCATAGATAATAATATCGGCCTATTATTGTCCTATTGCAGAGCAAAGGTCTGTTCTCATACAGAGAGGCCACAAGCATTTATCACTATACTTGCAGATAGGGAATTTCAGACTTATGAATTAATCATCACACTTGCGCAAGACGGGTTGGTGATTTCAGGCTTATAAATTGTAAGTTCATGTTTCCATGGAATGTTTTCCTTCACAAATATCAGTTATGTCCAAGAGAAACTTAGAAACTACATAGGAAATAGAAAAAGTCATATTGGTGCTCGACCAGTTACGAACCCACCACCTCACGCATGAGACCGCCTCTCATGCATGAGGTTGCTTAACAACTGGGCCATGATAACATCTACATTTTTTCATAGATCAATTAATTAAAATATTAATATTAAGATTGGCTCCCCCAAAATGTGTACTAGCACAGTATAAGAAAATAAGCTATCACTTAAAAATCATATATGTATAGAAGGTGTTTAAACCAAACAGTTTGGTGGGTATGACACCACACTTTATAAATAAAACACAAGGTAAAATTGAAAAATTAGGTGTACACACCCTTTGTTAAAAAAATATCGATTGTTTTTCTGACCAAATATTGTGATATTTTTTGCATAAAATAGCTTTCTGTAGTCAACAGCGCATTTATCTATTATATAACTTTATTTCGTCTAATACATTATAAAACAAATCGTTGGAAATGCGACAAAACATTGCAACAATGACAACATAATTAATATAACATAGGCGGAATAATTTTAATGTGAACTGAAAATGTGAACAAAATTAACTTACATGCATACAAACAAAACCATAGCATATAGCGTTTAATGGCAAAGAGCAAAAACCATGACGGACACTAAAATCTACTGTAAAAATTCATTTTTACTGACCCGTCGACCTTTCGTATCGTGTCTCTCAACTGTCATCAATCAATAATCAAGAGCAGGCTATAAATCAATAGACATTTAATGGTCATGTTTACACATACGTTAGTATTGGATGTTTGCAGATTACATTATTTTATGACCGATATTCTCTTTATCATTGCTGATACTCAAGATATCGCAATTCATGATAAATAAAGCAAGTATTTTGAATATATAATGCCGGAATTAGGTTTATCGTTGACATCAGGAATGGGTTTCTAATTTTCAGAGTTGGAGTTAATAGTTTGATAAAATTGGACACCAGATGTCACTACATAAGCGTCTGTCTTAAAACATTGAAAATGCTCAAAGGTGTGAGATCAAAACAACTGTCAAATTGTACTGAAATCGCAGTGAAACTCCTCATCAAAAACTGGTCGTGTTTGCTCTTTTTTATTATAATATGACCACGGAACTGAATCACTCAACTGAATCACTTTACTTAATCATGGTCACGACACGGTCTGTCGTTAGTTAACGTACGGACGGTAGGTAAGCTACCCATTGCTCACCGTCCACAGACCCGCGTCTACGGTGGCTGGGAGACGTCTCGGGGCTCCCGACGCCCGGACGGTCTCCCGCCCGCGGCGGCTGCTGGGACGGGGAACTCTTCTCTCCCTCTCCCGTCCCGCCGCCCCCTTCTCTAGCATTACAGCTTCGCAGAAGGAGGCGACTGTTTCCCATTCCCTCTCGCTCCGGACCAAGGCCTGAACCAGTGCTGGACACGAGAGTTCGCCGCCGCTGATGGCCGCCTGGAGGACTCGGCTGTGCTCCGCCCAAGCGGGGCACAACGCCAAGGTATGCTCCACCGTGTACTCGGGGCGATCCTCGCAATGGTGACATCCGGGTGTTTTCTCCCGCCCGATGAGGTGCAGGAACCTCCCGAAACTTCCGTGTCCGATGAGGACCTGCGTCAGGCGGTAGGTGAGGGCGCCGTGGCGCCGCTCTAGGCACTCCTCAAAGACCTTACCGCCCCAATTATGCGACAATCGCTCTCTCCATGTCAATGCTAGCACAGTAAGGAAGCTTTTGGCACAGCCGTTTTTGGTTCAGTATTAAAGCTAATTAATAATATTGAGGAATAACATAACTAATACTGTGAGTAAGTCATCATTATTTCGTGTTCATTATCATTTGTGGAGACTTGTTACATATTATAGCAATTTGGCTTGTTATTTATTATGGCAATTTAGTTATATATTATTGTTATTATAATGTTATTAGTCTCTAAGCTTTCCTAAAATAAAATAAAATAAATAAATAAAAGAGATCAAAATAAAGATCAAGCATAAGTTTTTCCTCCACTGACTGTTTTTCCACCAATGACTTTAGCACCTTTGGCTAAAAGCAATGAGCCCAGACCTGGCGAATGCGCCGATTGCGCGCCCGCGTCTCGAGGGAAGAAAAAGTGACGCGCGAGTCGCATTAAAAAAATCAGAACCTGCAACCAACGTCTTCTGTTTATTCTTTTAGCTTTTGTCGGTATTACAGATTCAGTCAGTATTACAGATAACTGATACAGCCGATGCTGTACCAGTTATGCTAACAGCAGTTGTATAGTCCGACATCTTAGGAAGCAAATTCACAACTGAGACTCATAGTTCACACGACAGAGTTAAGAAAGAATGCGCGCACGAGCTGCTCGAAGTTTGCTGGAGTTGCACTAGAGCCGCTCACCAAACGTAGGCTGTAACCACACGCGAGCAACACGCGCGCAGTTCACAAAGGGATTTGCGAGGGGCGCATTTACCAGGTCCGGACACACCTTCAGCATTAAAATGAATAATTGGTTTAAATAAAAATGAAATTATCGTATTTATCAATGAAACTTAGATGCGGTCTACAGTATACATCTTTACAACACAGCACTGCTGCGAAGTTTCACTATGTCGCGAAAGTAAAGATTGGTCATACTAGTGCCAATTTTTAACCTAAATTAACTATGATTGATGGTAGCTATCTTCGAAACTGTGCATTTTTAGACCACTCATGTCATGTTCAAGGACTTTTTGTGTTATTTTTACTTTTAGAATATAGTTATGGGATATAAAAAAAACAGGTTGTATAAATAAAAACAAAATATATTCTTGCATTTTTCTAATATTGAATCATTTGCTAATTCATAAAAATCTGCCGTGGAGTGGCTTTTACAAACGAAACTTTCACTCGTTGAAGCAAACTTGGATTTACGAATATATTAAGCCATTGTTGTTATCGGGTTTTATGTCTAGGAGTCTCATAGGGGTAGAAGTTCCTCTTTAGATATTCCTGTTTTATTTACACTCATTTGCACTGCACAACACTGGGATTCTATGAAAGAATAATCATCTGTTAATGATTTGAGATAATTCAATGAAAAAAATAATTTTGTTTCAGTGCACCTCTCATCATCTCATGAAATCTCATCTCATGACAGGAAACCCCATTAAATACGTGCTGCTGCGTTCACATATAAGGCACCCTTAAAAAAATACTTCCTTCAAACAGAAAAAGCGTTTATTTACATAATTGAATGATTCAACTAAAGATGTGTAAAAAAAAATAACAAATAGACCCAATAACTTTTACAATCAAAATTGGAATCTTATAGAACACTTAATAATTCCATACAAGTTTAAGATTGATAAGGCTTGACATTGTTATATTTGACAGTGACTTTGATTTTGATGTTTATACATCCACAGATCTACAATTGACAACACAATTCAACCAATGATTTACACGCATGGACGACACGATTATAAAAGCTGAAGTGTAGTGTTTATTTTGCTTTTTCCCCCAATTTAACCACATTTATCTAAATTATAGTTCTATTTCTGTGAAAGTAATGATAATGGAAATGATCTAATAACATTTTTCGAGTCTTTATCGCTTTAAATAGGTAAGATTTAGATGTTATTAGTTTGTTTTTAACACTTCCGGCAGAAATTTTGTGTATTTATTTACTTTTCCACGTACCACGATGGCTTAAGAAATTCTTTTTGAATGTTGAAAAGTTCCTAATACACAAAAAATTAAGAATATTAAAGTTTTTGTAATTTTTTTAATTTTTTTTCCTACTTTACAGCTATTAAGATATCAAGGGATAAAGGTATTGCACCACAGTATCACTGATTACATTCTAATTGGTTTATTAAGAACTAGCATTCAATTTACTCCAAGTTGTCTTTAAAAAAAAAAAACTTTGTTTTTTTAGAGGTAGAAGTAAATAGAATGATGGGGTTATTAAAATAAGAAGAAGAAAGGCAAAATAGAAAGACTATGCAAGATATCTACCCTAGATCATAGTATGATAAGGTGGCCTTTTAAAAACAAACAGAAATACTCCTTACCTTCTTCTATATTAGTTATAGATTACGAATAGCTATACAATAATTCATATTCGGCATTGATCATTGATATTTTAACCCTGGTTAGATGAACTCTCTTCTACCCAAGCACTATTCAAAGTACACTTATAATATATCTTGAGACATGAGCCTAGATTAGTAAACCTTACATCTAAAGCACTACCTGTTGCGTACTTGTTGTGAATTACCAGCACCTAAATATCTGTCTTTCATAAAGTTCCAAAGTCAGTTTTTATATTTTGAACTTTGTCTGAGTCTAAATAAAATTCAAAATGTAGTAACTGCCTTAAAAGTGTAAAATTGAGTGTGATTTGTAATGAGACAGTATGTGTGTATGATAAAATAGAATCCATTTTATTATTAAGATTATAGGAGTATATAAGTGGACCCACAATAGCCTTTTTAAAAACTTGGTAAAGAATACCAAGAAAAGGAATAAATTATATGCAGTATCAAACATGTAAAAAATGCCCATGTTTTATCAAAAAGTGAATCATAATCATGATTCAGGAAACTTTGATAACCACACAACAACAAATAATACTTCTCTGCATGCATAAATATTAAAACTGTATTTATTTTTCAAACATAAAACTTATTTAATAATAATTAAATCACAAACTATGTACAGTTTATAAAAAAAGGGAAACTCATACGGCACAAAAACTCATCCGCATGTATTGTATTTTTGTTATTTTCAGTTTCAGTACAAAATCAACTAATAATGCAGAGTACCATACCTTGAAAGATGTTCAAAATAGAATCATATGTAACACCTATCCTGCTCAGCTATGTGGACAAATATGTGAAGGACTTCAAGCCAGCGGATGCACAGGTACCTAATCCATCTATTATAAACTCTAATGTTTGTGTGTATGAATGGTTATTTAAGAAACCCGTAGTAGTACAGCTCTTTGTGTAGCTCATCCGCAGAATGAACTACTACCATACCTATTTCTGCTGCAAAGCAGCATTGCTATGTTTAGGTTTGAAGGGTATGAGTGCTGGTGTAATTACAGGCACATGAGACATTTCAACTTTGACTCTGGGATGGCAACGCGTTTGCAAGGCCTTTGGTATTGCAGATACCTATATGTTGCAGTGACCTTAACATCAAGAGGGCTGTAGGTGTTTGCCATCCAAAGATATATAAAAAAACTAACAAGTTGTTGCAGTTGCAGTTTTGCTATTCAAGGATAACATAGCTTTCAAATAGCGGAATAGTTTTTAGAATCGGCCCAGTAGTTCCGAAGTTTAGCACATTCAAACAAACTGTTCAGATTTATAAAATTAGTATAGATCTGCATCCATTCTCGTAAAAGCGTTTATTTACATAATTGACTGATTCAAATAGATATGTGTAAAAAAAATTGAACAAGTAGACCCAATAACTTTTACAATCAAAATTGGAATCTTATAGAACACTTAATTACGCTACACATTCTCCGTACTTAAATGGGGCTAGCTAAAATTTGGTACCCATATAGTTATAATCATGTAATATTTCATGCCATTTTTATGTTACCGTCGGATAATTTTGATCTTTGCTTTAATCAAAAGTTTATGCAGGAGCCAGTCTTTTCTTTGGACGATGCTTATTTAATTTAAGGTATTACTTAATCTATGTCTACACAACTTCCGTGACTGTTAAGATTAGATACCTGTTCTTTGGGTATTGTAAATTAATTGATACATTAAGCCATAGTAGTTTATCTACTTATACTCATAAGAGTCTTGTAGTATAAACTAGCACTTGTTACTATCTGCCTACATTGTTAGTTCTTATATAAGTAAAATAGAAAATAATACTGGTAACAAAACCTATAAAAACTCTCTCCATGAAAATGACTCGTGCCAACCTTCATGGTGATTGGTTAAATGACGTCAGAGTTTATCAATTACTCATTTTAATGTATTTCTCTATCAAAAGATTAAATATTATACAGGAAAAGTTTTTAATATGTGCGAAATTTTTTTTTGGTAGTTCGGTATCGTTTATATTATCCATTCCATTAATTGGTCAAAACGTTTTTATGTTTTAATAATTAACTGCGCCTAATTTTATATATTATCCCAGGTAAATTTTTCAGGTTAACCCTTTTAAGTTCGGGCGACGCGCATGTGCGTCAAAAAACGCACATTTTTGTTGTCAGCACAGAAAGGGTTAAAAAGTAGCCTATGTGTTATTCTACATTACAATCTATCTTAGTGCCAAATTTCGTCCAGATCCGTTCAGCCGCTTAAGCGTGAAGAAGAAACAAACATACACACACACAAACTTTCGCCTCTATAATATTAGTGTGATTTTTTGCATTTTGGCATTGAAATTACAACTGTTTAGTTAGTAGCTAATGAAATTAGCGGTCAGTAATCTGCGTCGGCGCAGGCACTGAGCGCACAGTTCCCTGCCGCACCACATTCGCTCGCCGACATCTTCATCATCTTGATTTCCAAACCATAATAAAATAAAAAATACGTCAATTATCAAAAGTCCTACAAGTTTTTCTGTGTACTTCCTGGAATAGTCTAACTTGTACGGTGTTCCTGTTCCGCAGGTATCACTATGGGGCGGCGGCGTGGCACTCCACAACCTGGTCCTCAAGGCGGATGTCCTGCAGCAGGAGGTGGCGCTGCCCTTCACGCTGGTCTCCGGCCGCATCCACGAGCTGCTCATCCAGGTGCCTTGGACCAAGATCATGTCCGAGCCCATCATTGTCACCATCGATACCATAGGTGCGAATTTCAGAATTAGGATCACAATTTTTATTTATGAAACAGGTGCAGTTGGCGAGGCTTAAGTTGAGTTTTGCATTTGTGTGAGTGCCCATAGGTGTGACGTCGGGTTAGAGAGCGCGCCATCCTGTGCTTGGTTTAAACCGGTTTTAACCGGACCAACTCTCTACTTCTGGCAATGGCAATCATTTACACAAATACAAAACTCAGCTTACGCCTCGTGAACTTTAAAAGGTTTATGAAAAAGTTCTAGTACGCTATAATCAGCCAGTTACAGGCACACAAAAATCACATTTATACTTTGTCGTATTAAAGTCGCTAGATAACAGGTCGCTACATAACAGTTAGGCTAGAGTCTCTTAGGTAATCTTCACGCCCCAGCCGCTGCAATTGAAGAAGACGCCCTAAGCATCGGGAGTCGCAGAGCGATTCCCGGCCACCGTAGACGCGGGACTTATTAATCCTCATCGGTGACGTCTGAAGGCCAATGTTACTAATTAAACACTTTCAATATCTATTCGTAATCTAATCAGCGAAAATAAATGTCAAAAATGTATTCAAAAATATTGGTTGTTTTTGACATTAGTACTGCGATTAGAATGCAATCGTCCCTTAGAGTTGCTATAATCACCCCCTGGCCTCAGTGTAAATATCTATAGAGGTTTTTATGTTACCGTGAGCCTTTTGATGAGTAGTATAATCCCATTGCAAGATTATATCATGACACTGAATGCAACCGTCAGTGTTTATAAGAATCCACAGTAGTGCCTTTACTGATTGTATTTAAGGTCGCAATTTGCATCTCTACATAGTATACAACAAGGTCGCTTTCCGCCGTCTGTACGCTTAGATCTTTTAAACTACGCTACGGATTATAATGCGCGTTGTCATCATTAGATAGAGTGATTCAAGGTAAAGGTTTTAACGTATAGAACATAATATACGACCAACGGGAGCGGAGGAGTAACCAACCTCCTAACTGAACGCGGGTAACACCGCGAGGTATACTATACGTATAGCTAATAACCACTGTATAGGTGTGGTTCTTCAGAAAGGTCGGGTGCGCAGTACTCGTAACCGGCGTGCTTGTATGACCAGATGTATGAACGTGCTCAAGGCGAAAAGATATATAGATTCTGTCTACCCTGTTGAGAAAAGCGCATGAGTTTATGTATCAGCACCGTAATTAGCCTTTTATGTGCCCTGTGCGAAGATCTACAACGGCGCCTTTAAAAAAAAATATGGCCCTGGTCCCCAACTAGCAAAAACTAGGCTTTTAGGCTATCTCAAGACTACTATTTTTGCTCTTAAATCCCTCCTATATGATCGTATAAGCCTGGATTTGGGCACCAATTATAAGCATTTTAGTATAATATCGTTCTAGTATCATTCTAATTGAATGCTGTTTGCACTTACAGAAGTCTAGCCAAAATTAATTTAAGCCGACTTAGGCTAATATTGCTTTTATGTAAGTATCTTGTAAGCCTGCATAGGCTTACATTGGTCTAAGGTTAGAATCTTTTGAGGCAATACAAGCTCATTATGATTTTACGTTTCAAAGTTACAAAAGAAAAAAAAATGAAAACAATTAAAGTTGCTGTGAAGTTAAAGTTTATACTAAAGCACTGCTATTATC
This sequence comes from Caradrina clavipalpis, assembly GCA_932526535.1. Classification (NCBI taxonomy): domain Eukaryota; kingdom Metazoa; phylum Arthropoda; class Insecta; order Lepidoptera; family Noctuidae; genus Caradrina; species Caradrina clavipalpis. The sequence continues at coordinate 23,281,392 of OW052087.1, forward strand.
AAGTGCGTGTATCTAAGTTTTACGGTAAGCAATCGTATTGCAAAATATTATTTACTGTTAAGTAGACCCCGTTTTACGCTTCAAAATTCATGCGCCTTGTGAAATAAGGTATTTCCTGTTCTCGTTTAATTATTTTATTTGTTAAATTGTATTGATAGTGTCGCCATTAATATAGCTACATTTTACAAGCACACTATTAGACTATTGTAAGATTGTTTACTCTTATTTTAGCATTCGGTATACCAAAGATAACTCCATATTGAAATAAATCCATTATTAATTACTATAAAATTTTAACCATCTATATATAACTCAAAGGTGACTGACTGACTAACATAGTAATCTATCAACGCACAGCCCAAACCATTGCACGGATCGGGCTGAAATTTGGCATGCAGGTAGATGTTATAACGTAGGCACCCGCTAAGAAAGGATTTTGATCAATTCTACCCCCAAGGGGATAAAATAGGGGATGAAAGTTTGTATAAATCTTCTTAGATTTTCGACTAATTGACCTGAAGTTAAAGATGCCATTTAAGCTACTATGATGAAGATGTCCGGTTAAATAGGATTTTGATAAATTCAACTCCCATGGGGATAAAATAAGGGATACGCGAGCGAAGCCGCGAGCAAAAGCTAGTTTTAGCCAGCAAAATCTTACTCTTAAAATAGTATTCCCAAAATCGATCTAAGATCAAACGCTCTTATGTGGGTCTTGTCTTTTGTATTGTAAATATGTTGATCCAAAATCACTCTAATATCATACTTATCCAGTGCTATTGATCTTATAATAGTTTTAAGTAAGATCAGAAATGCACGTACTCACAGTACTCTTTTGCAATGCTGATATTAGTCTGACATCTTACAATAGCATTTAGCAAGTCTATTATAAAATCAAACGAGCTTAGAAAACACGCATATAAGAGCAAGTGTTCTCAAGTGCAATTAGTCTTAGTAAATGCTCTTATAGGAGTATGTGGCTTACAATAGCATAGTAATATACTCTTATATACATATATGAGACTTGGTTATGAGACTGAGCGTTTTTGAGACCATACAGGCTTGTCTAAAAGCAATATAGGACCGATGGCTCTTATAATTGTTCTAAAACAATTATAAGAGCGCTTAAAGCCTACCACTCTTATAAGTGCGAGTTCTGAGACTATTTTGCTAGTTGGGTCTGGTCATTTCTGTGCCCCTCCAGGGTCTGCGCCTTGTGCCTCTCCAGGGTCTGCGCCTTGTGCCTGGGCACCGCTGGCATTGACCTGGTTACGGCACTGTTATGTATGTATAATAACTACAAGCTCACTTACTTAAAACGGTAGTCACACATTAGTTGTGCTTTGTAATTATAAAATTTGCTCTTTTATTGCAGAGTGTGTGCTGAGCCTGAATCCGCCTGTCGCGTCCGAAGACAGCCCGCCGTCCCCGTCACCAAGGTACAGCATTCGCACTCCAATGCTTAAGCATTGAGCACACTGATTAACAGACCGACACACATAAACCTAAATTAAAATATTTTTTTCCTTGGGGAAATTGTGGTTAGGTGTTATTTTATTAGTTTTTTATGCTCACCGCTAATAGGACAAGCAATTATTACCTATAAGGTTATTATTACAAAAGGGAATGTAATTAATAAGGTCGACAAATGTCAAAAACATAGTAAAAGCAGTGTGCCGCGACCACTACCCTTGTTTTTCGTTGGTTTTCGGAACCGTATTGAGGTCAGCTTCCATTTAACCGCATAATAACAGAATAATCTTCTTAGCGTAATTGAAAAACGTTGTTCTTTTCTTTAAAATAAAGATTACAACTTACCGAAATAATTTTAAGATGCTACCAAATAAAATAAACTAATTACTCGGATATATTAGGTTTTCCTTTTTGGTAGAAAAATAGGTTTATTTGTTTGGTTGTCTTTCTTAGCGTCTCGATAAATAAATAAAATAAATATCTTGGGACAACTCACACACGGCGATCTGGTCCCAAGCTAAGCAGAGCTTGTGTTATGGTAACCAGACAACTGATATACATACTTATATCCTACTACTATTATAAAGGCGAAAGTTTGTATGTATGGATGTATGTATGGATGTTTGTTACTCTTTCACGCTTAAACGGCTGAATGGATCTGGATGAAATTTGGCACAAAGATAGATTATAGTCTGGAATAACACATAGGCTACTTTTTATCCCGGGAAAATGTACGGTACCCGTAGGATAACACATCAACTGTGACGCGGACGAAGTCGCGGGCAGAAGCTAGTAATTTATAAATACATACATATTATAGATAAATCACACCCAGATCTCGATGGCAACTATAAATGTTAAACAATACGATTTGTTTCTATCATTTGAGGGGGTCCTTTTGGAAATCTATGTGGGAGGATCTATGTTTAGTAGTGCACGTCCTGCGGCTGATATGATGCTGATGATGAATACAATTTTGTCAGTGGGCTGTTTGGCCCTGAGGAGGGTTTTAGAAATTAGTGCTTAAATTAGCCGTTGTGTTGAAGGGATTAGTCAATCGACGTAAACGATCGCTCGGGGAGGCTGCATTCATTTGTGGTAAACTTTGAAATAGCTTTATCAAACAATCTTATTTATTATAGTAATCGCAAGAGCACAGTGATGGAAGCGCCGCCCGGGTACATGCAAGCCCTGGTGCGGCGCATCGTCAGCAACATCTCGCTGCGAGTGCACCATCTGATCGTCAAGTACGTGCAGGACGACATCGTGATGTCACTCAACGTCAAGCATCTGGCCGTCGACAGCGCTGGGGCTAACTGGGAGCCCACCTTTGCAGGTACTAATTGATAGTTTGAGGTATTGTAATTTAACTTTATTTACTTATATGTACAAGGTGCATTTTTGCATCCTCGTCTTTCGGGAGGTTGTTTTAATCTAATAAATTTACTTATATGTACAAGGTGCATTTTTGCATCCTCGTCTTTCGGGAGGTTGTTTTAATCTAATAAAACCGCGGGGTATTGCTAGTTAGTCATAAACATATTTTTGACACGGCAATGTACGGTTGACAAAAGTGATAAGTCGTCTTGAAGTGAAGAAACCAGTGGTAATTTTTTTGAATGAAATTGAATTTAATTAATAAACCATTCGTTTTATATTCATCAAATTAAATTACATTAAAAACATGTATCGGTTTAAAAAATACTTTGAATATGTCAAACGACTCTGGTTCCTATCTCCTTTGCTGACTGTACCTTAAATAGGTATAAAAGCGTAGAGGCCCATGATAAGCCTGCAAAACAAAATTCATGATCATTAAATTCACAGTAGATAGTGCACCCAAGGTGCCCTGACATAAGGTTTTGATTGTAATGTTTCCAGACATCGAACAGTCCCAACCGCTGATCAGAAGACTGGTGCGACTGGACGACCTGACGCTGTGTCTCGACAAGTCGGACGGTGACGGCAAGATACGGTTCTTTCAGGAACCTCTGCTGTACAGGTGCCAGCTAGATCTCAGGTACTTTACCCATAAACTATCTTGAATTAGTAGTAGTATAGCTCTTTGTGAAGGAACTCGTTTGGAAAAGTACTACCACCATACTTATTTCCTATCCATGTATAAGCCTTGGCTTAGTTTAGGCGCCAGTCTCCCATAAATAAAATATTTTTGCCTTTAAGTTTAATTACTAATAATACTTATGTTATAAGTCTAAGTTCAGATCCTTTCGATTTTATGTTTTAAGTTTTTATTTTTTCTTTATTGAAGAGAAAATAAATCATTTTTTATTTGAATTTTATTTATATCTGTGACGTCCACAGAGTGCTGACTCGTCTAATATCGGCCAACACTCGTCGCGCGACCAGCCTAGACGTTCAGCTACGTTCCGGCAAGCTAGCGTGGAGCGTCACCAACGAACAACTGGCGTTGCTGCTGAGGCTGATAAAGGAACGCCCCGTTGCCGCCATGCCGCCGCCGATGCCGAAGCAAAACGTCGCAACGGCACCTTTACGTAAGTTTCCTTTATGTTTATATTTGTGACGAGCTCCTCCAGGAAAGTACTACTAAAATACCTACGTCGCCCGCAAAAAATATAAAGTTGTATCGTATTGTAATATATATTTTCTATGGGCCGATTGATTGATGATTTTTAATAAATAAAGCAGCGTTGCTGTGAACCTGTTTCAAGGGCATGGGTGTCGGTGTAATTAGGGACACGTGAGACATTTCAAATTGACTCCACCATTGATACACTATACAGGGTTGAATTTTATAATGCTACCTGGAGGGAAAGTACTCTAAATACTTAAGTTAGGAAACATTATTTATTTTTAAAAAGAAATAAAACTGCATTTGAATAATTTTGAAAATACGGTGGCCACACCCAATAATCGAACCGAGATTTGATCCTTATGATTGACCTTATCGATTAGTGCCATAAAAGTACAGGATGCTATTTTTTCGGATTTTAGTAAGTTCGATTCCCGGGTGTGGCAAGCGTATTTTCAAAACTACCAAAATGCATTTTTGTTTCTTTAAAAAAATAAAATAATGTTTCGTTTGAGTTAAATTTGCTAACTGAAGTATTTAGAGTACTTTCCCTCCAGGTAGCATTATAAAATTCCATCCTGTATATCTAGTCTTTAAAAAACATTGTAACACCCGTGAACAGTCCGCGATGCGTAAGCTGAGCTTTGCGTTTGTGTGAGTGATTACCAAAAGTAGAGGGCTTGGTCCGGTTAAAACCGGTTTCAACCAATCAAAGACGTATCGTACACTAGGCCTACGTCACACCTACGCTATCTGTTTGGGCACTCACACAAATGCAAGGCTCAAATTACGCCTCGCGGACCGTAATAGTCTTAGTGTTGGGCAACGCTTTTTCTAAAGAAAGAAAGAAAAAAGATCGTTATTCAGAATGGTTTCCTTTTCGTTCAGACGCGCCGTCAGCGAACGCAGCGGAGCCGGTCCGCTCGGAGAGCTGGTCGGAGTGGGCGTGGTCGTGGCTGCCCACGTGGGTGGACCGCGAGCACGGCACGGAGGAGGCGCCGCCGCCTGCCACGCCGCTGCCCGTCACCTTCGTCGCCTTCTTCGACGACGTGTCGCTCATGTTTAAGGTAACCTCATCAGCTGCAGCCTGTAGCAGGTGACATCTCTCGGTCTCGACTCTTGCCTTCAAGCTGGTATAGTCGCGTTACACGCTCCGGGCGTCGGGAGCCGCGAGGCGACTCCAGCCCACCGTAGACGCGGGTCTGTAAACGGTGAGCAATGGGTAGCTCACCGTCCTTACGCTAACTTAACGACAGACCGTGTCGAGGGCGCGTTCGTGTTCCACGCACGCCTCAAAGAGATGTCAGCAAATTTTCGGAGGGGCCACTAAGGGCCTTATTCGGCTTGGAAGTTAGTGGCTAGTGCAGGTTCGCGCAGGTTATTTAATTAATATTACACAAGTTTTTTGCACGTTTATAAAAAAACATGTTTCTTGCTCAAAAAAAAATACTTAGTGAAAAATATTGATGGATTCGTAGATCCGAAGTAATAAAGTTTATCCAAAAAAAATGTGACTCTCACTTGAATCTTCTCTATTGTGTAAAGCCAATCACCTGTTCTTCAAATTAAAACCACTATTTTACCTTTCTTATTAGACTGAATCACCTATAATTCAATACGCAATATAACGCAATTGCCTCCTAAGATACAGGCCTAGCCTAGTTTAGGGGACAGAGTCGAATCTATTGTACTTTTCTATATAATAAAATTAAGAACTCGAATCTGTATACAGTGCAATGTACTCGATCTTTGTGGTCATCATCTTCCTGCCCTTATCCCATGTTACTTGGGGTCGGCGCAACATGTTTTCTTCTTCCATACCATTCTGTCAGCTGTCATGCTATCACTCACTCCTTTCTCTTTAATATCATTCTTCACACAATCCATCCATCTTTTCTTTGGCCTCCCTCTTCCTCTCCATCCATCCACATTTATATTCATTACTCTTTTGGTCACATGTGTGTCATCCCTCCTCTTCACATGCCCATACCAAGACAAACGGTTCCCTACTCGATCTTTGTGGTAATAAACAAATTATTATTATTAATAGTACTAACTGTCCAGGTGATGGAGAGCGAGACTCACGTGCGCAGACGGTCGCGCGACGTGCTCGAGTTGTGCGCGACGCACGCGGCCCTCAAGTCGTCCATCTGTAGCCCCACCATGTCGCGCGTGCGATTCGGCGCAAGGGAAGTCACTGTGCGCTCGCAAGGGAAGTGCGTCTGCGGATTTGTTGATTATTTGACGGTAAGTGTCGTAGATAGTGTCTTTACATGCGTTTTTATGTATGTGTGTGTGCGCTTAGTGTTTTAATGATGCTTTAAGGTGAATGATTCGACCAGCCCGCGAAATTTAAATTTTCTTACGTTTTTTGCAATTTGCAAGTCAGTATTATCCATTCATTCCATCCAGAGTCATTTTACTGATTTTAATAGTTATAATTTTAAAAATACATACTTCTTACGCCCGCGAATCATACTTTAATCAACATTAAACCTAATACTGACTTGCAAATTGCAAAAAACGTAAGAAAAATTAAATTTCGCGGGCTGGTCGGAGCTTTCACCTTAATATGATTTTAACAATTATTTAGAGGACTTATTAATCATCATCATATCAGCCGTAGGACGTATACGGCTGGATATAGGCTTCCTCCTATAGATTTCCAAATGGATCGGTTGGAAGCAACCTGCATTCAGCGTTTTCCACTCATTTAGAATGGTTAAATATTTATGTTTTTTACACATGTATGTGTAGAAAAACGTAAATAATATGTAACATGTGACACAGAATGAAATCACAACATTTAAAATGTTATCTTTAAACAATTTGCTTAACAATATACTAAATTACGGCACACTCAAATTTTGTTATTTCACCACAGTCCAACCTCAAACCGACGTTGTACCTGCAAAAGGCCACCAAGTCGGACTCAGCTCAGGAGTGGACGTGGCCCGAGGAGGTGCTGTCCGACAAGGTGGAAGAGGCTAAGGAAGCCGTGGACGAGCCTCCGGTCGCCCCGCCTGGACCCCTCAGCTCCGTACAGCCAGCAGTGAGTTACAGCTAGCTTCATGTATCTTCAATTGGGTAGATGACACCACTAATCAATTGACGTACTTTTTATGAGCTGTCAAAACATCATTCCCCCATAGATTTTCTATGACAATACTCAACTATAACGTCACTTTTTTGTCATCTCAATTCACTAACTATTTATTGATTTCAAAGCAACAAAAATCGATTTTTATAGTTATTTAAAAAATCATCGGGTTATTAGTGCTAAAATTAAATGTTTGTTTGTGAAGTTGTTTCTTGAAATTTTTGGTTAGTGGTGTCATCTACCCAATTGGATAGTAGACACCATTAAACAATAATTCCAACACACTACTACTACTACAGACTACGTCATTAGCCTAGTGGTGCCTCACGACTGCTCCGCTAGAGGTCCTCGGTTCGATTCCAAGGTCGAGCAAAAAGTGTTATTAGGTTTTTCTATGAAGTTCTCAGTAGCAGCTCGGAGTTTGGATTTGTACCCGGTTAATGGCATTAGGCTCGCCCCCTATTACATAGGACCTAAATATACCGGCGAACTGTGGGTGTACATTGGTATACCTCTGCCTAACCCTTCGGGGAATACAGGCGTGATGGTATATTTATACAAACTAAATAGTTATTGAATTGAGATGACAAAAAAGTGACGTCATACTTTAGTATTGTCATACAAAATCTATGGAGGAATCGCGTTTTGGCAGCTCATAAAAGTACGTTAATTAATTAGTGGTGTCATCCAACCAATTATTATTATTCTACCAGTCTGACCATGAGCTACCGTGTTGCCCAGTAACTAAGTTGTGGAGGTCAGATAGGCAGTCGCTCCATGTAAAACAATGGTATTCAGCTGCATCCGGTGTGATTGGAAGCCGACCCCAACATTGTTGGAAAAAGGCTTAGCAAAGCAGATTCATTAATGTAATGATGGTAGATTTCATACAACTAACATAGAACTATTAAACCAATATCAGTTTCAACTTCTCAGGTTTCTCAGGGTTCCGAAGTTTCTCAGGAAGGTGACGCAGCACAGATGACTGCGGAACGGACCTCCGAGGCGAGCATCATACAGTTGCCAGACCTCCCGGACCGTGACGAGGTCGATGAACTGTGGACCAAGATGGAACCACTTGTGTACATCCAGTACATACACGAACGATCGCCGCCCGTTGCGGCTTCCAACCCGTACGATAACCCACCAAGTAACTTCGAGTATAGGTAAGCAAACCTTATTCCGTTATAATACGGTTCAAACTTCAAACATTATGGCGGCTCGGAAGTTAGCGACGAGTGTAGGTTCGCGAGTTCGCGACTAACTTTCGAGCAGCCAATAAGTTTAAATCGTACTATACTGGCAGTTGATAGGACACACATATCGAGCTTTGGAAAAAGCCAAAGCGATATTGGTTTTTTTTTTTAAATGGAGGAGGTTCTTTGTTCGACTGCATATATATTTGTCTTTTTATGTAGGTACAAGTATGTTCCCCGATTTTTCCGCTAATTATGGACTAGCTTTTGCCCGCGACTTCGTCCGCGTCGATTAATAGTTCCCGTTCCCGGGGGATTTCCGGGATGAAAACTATCCTATGTCCTTTCTCGGGTCCCAGACTACATCTGTACCAAATTTCATTGAAATCGGTTCTGTGGTTTAGGCGTGAAGAAGAGACAGACAGACAGAGAGACAGACAGACAGACAGAGTTACTTTCGCATTTATAATATTAGTACGGAAGTACGGATTTACATTTTTTTTTGTTCTAAATGGGTCTCTAGTTGTGGTCCTATTAAAAGCTGATTCCATTAGAAATTATTAAGTAGCAGTTCGTTGTCCACAAGTTAAGATGGTAGTGTGACAACACTATGCCTTGGAAAGCGTGTTTCGTCGTTCTCTGCCTGGTATGAGATGGCTGTTTCATCGGACTAAGCGAGTAAAAGAAGAGAGAGTGCACCTATGTTTGTGCACACACTTGTACACTATAATATCTCCTTTATACTCTGGCCGCTGTGATCCCAATGACACTTGTGAAGTTAGAAGCAAGTGAAGGACTAGGAATTGCACCTATATTTTGTGCACACATGTATGCACTAAAATGTCTCCTGTTTGTGTCGTTGTGATCCCAATGACACTTGTGAAGTTGGAAGTTTTGCAAGTGAAGGACGAGGCAGTGCACCTATGTCTTGTGCACTAAAATGTCTGTGTCTGTGCTGCTGTGATCGCAATGACGCATGTGAAGTTTCGCCAATTGTCCATTAATCAAGGAATCATTTAGTTTTAAATTAACCTAGATCGGGCGGGTTGCTACCTAACATTGCAATTCCGAACCATCATTACATGCTCCCATAATTATTTAGTTTGAGTTCATTTTTAGGCACCATAATTTTATGGAAAATCTTTTACCGTTGGCTGTATGTACACTTTTTCGTAATCTTTTTATTTGAATAAATTATTATTAGGTATTCATTTTGTGTGCACAGTGACTGGGTGGAAGAGTGCAGCATGTCGATAGTGGTGGCGCCGGTGAATGTGAGGATGTGCATGGGACTCATACATCGAGTGGCAGCTCTGCACCACATCTATAAGGAACACGCGCTACATGTACCAGGTACCGCTATACATTATTGTGGTTCCAGCATGGAATAAATATTTGTAAAGCCTAGTGAGGCTAGAGATAGGCCAAAGTCAATGTCAAATCATTTATTTAAATTAGGCCATTAAAAGGCACTTTTGAATGTCATTACATGAAAAAATCATTAATATTGAATCTAGTTAATAGATAGTTGTTCCGGGTCCGCCTGTTTGGGTATGTGGGTTTGTGTGTTTGTAAACGCACCTTCGATACTGGAGAAATTCCTAGATTGGAGCAACGTGTGGATAGCAGGAAGTAGTTGCCCATCCCAAACGGTAGTTTCATGTTTAGAAGAATAGGCAGGAACTCAATAAATACTCTCTTTAAAAAAATATTGTAATATCCGTGATGAAATATATAAACCACCATTTATTGCTTGGAACAAGCTCGCCACCCTATTTCCAAACCATTGCAACTCCTGATAGCCAGAATCAGCCGTTGCGACCGCCAGAAAAGCGCCGAGGCAATGAAGCTTGACGAGTTCCGGAAAACGATTCAATTCTCTTGGATTGGTTATTACACTTCACTGTAATGTCCATAGAATTTATGTAGTAGAATTCTGTATTGTATAAGTGAAGACTTGTAATTGGCTGTCAGTTTAGTTTACTGATACCAGCCTGGTTTTTTTAGTTGTAGGTCTTCCATAATTTAAACAAACAAATAAATAAATAAATTACTTTTTATACCATAATCAATATAATTATATACTTCCCAGACCCACCGCGGCGTGTGCTAACGGTAGAAGAGAACGAGTCTCTAAGCGAGAACTTGCCCCAGATCAGCATAAAGTTGGAGGTGCGTGATATGCGGGTGCATCTGATCCCGTGGGACCACTCCACGTCGGAGCGGCCCTCACTGCCCACCTTAGTGATGTTGGTGGAACTGCCGTACACTAAAGCTGTGATCATGGCACCTATGTACCCTCACAGGTGAGTTTGAGACAGTAAAGGCTCGAGCAGACCGGATGCGTATGCGTAGACTTAAGCGTAGACGTGCACGTACCATTGAGTTGTAATGTATGGAACTGTATGTGACAGGACACACCGCTTGCGTAACGTAGACGTGCACACGTTACGCAAGCGGTGTGCAGGTACGCGTACCCATCCGGTCTGCTCGAGCCTTTACTGACCTCATTTTTGACGCAGTGGCTGAGTAGTTGGCTGCTGCGCTGCCTGTCGCGCGGTCAAATATTTGTATAGCCTACAGATGGTTGATCCGGGTCTGGCTGTTTGTGTATGTGAGTATATATGTTTGTAAACGCACCCACGATACAGGAAATATCCTTTATTTATATTTGGTTAGTCATAACTTATATAAAAATCCGTTTGCCCAAATAAACAAAACGGTCCGTCATGGCCACGACTGATATCCATTGCAGTTCACGATCGGGAGGCAGGTGTTCTTAGGGCTCCAGGTAGTCATGGGGTGGTGGATAACTTTCTTCCCACAATCTGCCTCTCTTTTGGGGTGGTCTGTCTTATTTTAACTGGTTAGCGGTTACGGGAGCGAGTATGACTATTTTTGCCAAGAAGAGCAACAACCGTTGGGAATTAAATTACTTACCAGTTGTGCAATTCAGTATCAACATATCATGAGTCGAACGACGTTCACTGCTGAACGCTGGCGATGACCGATCCTACGATGAACGCATCCTGCGATTTTCCGCGATCTTTACCAGGTCCATCAGTCGGGTAGATTTTGGAAAATCGAAAAATACGTTGGTGGATAAGTCTACTTTCGTAGCAATTACTAAGCTAGGTGTTACTCCTCAGGGTGTGCTCAGCCGCGTCCCAGATGCCGACGGACACGGGCTCCCTGTGGCAGGGTGCGCGGAGGCACCTAACCCTCATAGCCAGCGCGGTGCAGGTGCACCTGGCTAACTACGAGGGCAACGAGATCCGCCCCTGTGGCCGCGCCGACATACGACTCGTCACGCACCAACTGCTGCACAAGGAGTTCTTTGCGAAACGGCAATCGGTCGAGTTCTCATACAATTTGAAGATCAGTAAGTTTACATTATACTAAATCTATACTAATATTATAAAACTCAAGAGTTGGTTTGTCTGAACGCGCTAATCTCAGAAATTACTGATTCGAATTGAAAAAAATTGTGTTGGGTAGTCCATTTATCGAGGAAGGCTTTAGGCTATATAACATCACGCCACAAGCCATAGGAGCGGAGCAGCAACCAAAAATTTAACGAGGGTGAAAAAAAAAACACGCGGACGTTTTTGTTTGAACTTGCGACTGAGGAACTACTTGTCCGATTTTAAAAAGTTTTTCGCTTATAAGCAACTACATTTTCCTCGAGCGATATAAGCTATTTTTTAATTATTAAATTAGGCACTATTATTTACAATTAAACGATTGAAGCTATAACTCACTGGAACTTTGCAAAATTGTATTGGCTGACTTTGGACATCATGGAAAAGTTCATGTTGTTTTTTATTTGCCACTGTCCCACTGCCTGCTAGTCCTTTCAGGTAATCTTTTTAGTAATAGGATATCTCGTGGTCGCAAGGGCGACTGCTGAGCAAGGGGTCCAGGGTTCGATTCCCAGGTCGGGCAAAAAGTGTTATTGGGTTTTTCCATTAGGAATTTCTCAGCCCGGAGTTTGGACGTTGGTGGTGTGACACCCCCGTGCCTCGGAAAACACGTAAAGCCGTTGGTCCTGCGCCTAATCTCTCTCCGGTCGTGTCGGATTGCCGTCCCATCGGGCTATGAGAGTTAGGGAAGAGGGAGTGCACCTGTGTTTGCGCACACACTTGTGTACTATAATATCTCCTGCGTACGTGGCTAGTCTGCATTAAGGTTAGACGCCGTGGCCGGAATCGGCCTGGAGAATTACATTTACATTAATAGTTTGTTTGTGTTCAGCGGATATGAATGTGTGCGGCTCAGCGGCGCGGCTGCAGGCAGCCTATGAGCTCCCGATGACGCTGGTCAAGCAGGAGGCTTCCTACGTCTTGAAACACACCACGCTACCCAACGATGCGGTACACGATGAGAGTAAGATATATTATATACAAGAAAACGCACAATTCACCGCTCTTTAGAATTTTAGGCAATACCCAAGTTCATTTTATCTTAATTTTAGATCCATTTTGTATTTCCTGTGATATTGTGCTCAATAATAAGGATTAAAAATCTGAAATGTTAATCTACTTTTCTTGCTGACTGTACAGGGGCCGTAAAAGTTTAGTGAAAAACACATAATTCATTTTAACTAAAAATCTATTTTCATCACTTATTTTACGACGTAGAGTTTTTTAATTATTCCGGATTTCAAGCAAAATAAGATATACACAATAAATTAGGTTCTATATTCCTCGTTTATATTCAACAGATGCAGTAGCCATAGACATCAACCTGGAAGAGTTCAGCATGCGCGGGTACATCACTAACAACATTAAAACTCACGTGATATCGTTACACTCGGCTAAGATCACTGCACTGCAAGAATCGCGTAAGTTTCTCACATCATTGAACACTATTTAACGGAAAGCATAAAACCATGTATTTGTGTCCAGTACCGTAATTGGGTAGATGACACCACTAACCAATAATTTCAAGAAACAACTTCACAAAAAACATTTAATTTTAGCACTAAAAACCCGATGATTTTTTAAAATAACTATAAAAAAAGATTTTTATTTGCTTTGAAATCAATAAATAGTTAGTGAATTGAGATGACAAAAGTGACGTCATAGTTGAGTATTGTCATAGTTGAGTATTGTCATAGAAAATCTATGGGGGAATGGCGTTTTGACAGCTCATAAAAAGTACGTCAGTTGATTAGTGGTGTCATCTACCCAATTAGCGACAGGTGAGAGATTATATAAATCAGCCCTTAAAACTGGTCCTGGTCTGGTCATTTCTGCGCCCCTCCAGGGTCTGCGCCCTGTGCCTGGCACCGCTGGCACCGCCCTAGTTGCGGCACTGTTTGTGCCTTAGTGCTATTCTAGGCTACGAGTATAATCTATCCCTGTGCCAAATTTCATCCAGATCTGTTCCGTCGTCCTGGCGTGATTTAAAAGTCAAAGTTAAATCATTTATTTCAATCAGATCATTAACCTTTTGGAAATCTATGAGGGAGGCCTATGTCCAGTAGTGGACGTCCTGTGGTTGATATGATGATGATGATGATTAAAAAGCACCTTTGAACGTCATATACAAGAAATAGATTTGAATCTATTTGCCCCTTCCAATATGTAGTTTCGTATGGAGAAGAATGGGCAGAAACTACGTACAGTAGAAACTCGATTATCCGAACTAATTGGGACCGAGACTAGTTCGGATAATCAAAAGTTCGGATAATCGAAATGTGGGTTTTTTGGGATAAGATCAAACAAAAACAACACCTTTTCATCTAAAGACTGTAAGTACAGTCTATTAAAATGTGGCATATATAATTATTAACGTTGAAATATAAAACACCTAAAAAAGTCAATTAATTTTCTTATAAAATAGTCAATTTTTAATTGACTAACAGCTGCAACTAGTTTTCAGCAACAAATTCTCGCCTATGTTCGGATAATTGAGGGTTCGGATAAAGTAACTCAGCGTTCGGATAATCGAGGTTCTTACTCTTTAAAAAAGTATATCACAATAAGTTGTTTGAAAAGCATCCATCCATTTAAACTTTCGCATTTGTAGTAGTAGTAATATTGGATGATTGAAATATGTTACAGGTGACGGTGAACAAAGTCAGGCGTGGCTGTTGTCAGCTCCTGATGTGCCGACATCCACGTAAGTAGCCAATACAAATAACACGAGTATTTACTTTTGTGCCTTTTTTTTAAGACTGGATATCATCAAATAACTTCCCCCGCCCTGGGCGGGGCGGGAGGGAGTGTCAGACTTTTACTGACTAAAACCCTAACCCTGTCTATGTTCCTTCATGTGCCCTTTGCGTTCCGGGGGCGTGGTATCTCTTTCGAACAACCCGCAGCCCCGGCAGGTTCTTTAGTGCCTATTAAGGGTGACGTTATACAAACGTGTAATGTTGAATGCGCAAAACCAAAGACACCCCAAATGATTTTTAATTGAATTAACCTAATTCTGGAGAAAATAATCATTAAAAGAAGGAAAGGTTTTATGTGCTGCTTTAGTTTGTAAAAAAATCGTATCTGCATTGAAATAGAGCTATTATTATCCCTCTAATGAGAAAAAATGAAATTGAACAACTACCATTTGTGTTTATTTATTTATTTGGGCAGGTTTGCGCATGACATGTGATGGCTTGACCTATTAATAAATAGACAGGAATAGCAATAAATTTTGTATAGTTTTGTTGAATATATTAAAATACCATCTATTACATACTAATATTATAAAGAAAAGATATTTTTATGTTTGTTTGTTTGTACTGAATAGGACCCGAAGCTACTGAACCGGTTTAAAAAAAAACACCATAAGATAGCTACATTATTCCTGAATAACATAGGCTATATAACATCACGCCACGACCCGTGGGAGCGTAGCAGTAATCAAAAAAGATGTAACTTAATACGGGTGAAATAAACCACGCGGATGAATCGTGGGCGGGTCTTTAGTCAATTAATAAATGTCATTTTCTATATGGGTGCGGGGTGTAAAATGACACCCGTCGTTAACTACGCATACTGAGCATCAAACTAAGTAATATTGAGCAAAAATTATAGCTCAGAAACGCCTTTTATTTTTGGTGTCCAAAATCACTGTTTACGTGTAATAAAAACGCACGCAAACGGTAGGTATACAGGTGCAGGCAACAGTATAGGGGCTGTAATTATTTAAACTTTAGTTTTACATTTAAATCCCTCCACCACCACCAGTAACCTTTGGCAGAGAATGCTTAAGGCATTAAGTCCGCCTTTGCACTTTATGTTGCATAAAGTTACAATCCTACTACTATTATAAAGGCGAAAGTTTGTATGTATGGATGTATGGATGTATGGATGTTTGTTACTCTTTCACGCTTAAACGGCTGAATGGATCTGGATGAAATTTGGCACAAAGATAGATTATAGTCTGGAATAACACATAGGCTACTTTTTATCCCGGGAAAATGTACGGTACCCGTAGGATAACACATCAACTGTGACGCGGACGAAGTCGCGGGCAGAAGCTAGTAAATAAATAAATCTCTATTTTGTAAAAAAAGCACGTACAATGTGTACAATTTCGTCCTTCTATGTTTCCTTAACCTGACCTACCAGGCGCCTTGGTATCCAAAATTTGTAACTTAACGGAAAATGCGCCGCGTATTATCGGTCGCGTAACGCCAGAACGTACAAATATATATTTATAAAAAACGTTCAACCTAGCACATTTAACCGACGATGGGTTAGTGCTTCTACCTAAGAGCGACGATACGCTCGACGCATTTTCCGTCAGATATGTAGCGACCCTAAGGGTGAGACCAAACGAGCATAATTTTGTGAGTCGTGGGTCGCAGAATGTCTGTCGCGCAACTTACTTTCTCCTGAAACTGGCAACTCATTTTGCGTCGCTGTGTGAACGAAACAGGAGTTTTAGTAGAGTAGCAGAAATTACCTGACAGAAATAACACGACACCCTAAGTGTTTCTTTACAGTCTTAACAAAATAGACTTCATATATGTGTACTGTTCCAGTCCCTACCTGCGGTTGGCGTTCCAATGGTGCAACGAGGCCATGGACGACTCACTCGACTACTGCGGCGTTTGGACTGAACCCCTGGCCATATCGATCGACCCTCTGCTCATATCCTATCTCGGATACAAACCGCTTTTGAAGTCTGGTGAGTGTTTAGAGAAATAATGTTTATGGGTATCTTATAATCTACCCCCCCCCTCCCCTGTCTGTCCCTGCCACCCTGCAGGCTGTCTGTGCCTGGCTGCTTGCCTGTCTGCTTTGTGTGTCTATGGTATATTTTTTTATTTTTTATAATCTACATTAGGCTACAGATCCACTTAAGTTTACACCAATAAGATTGCTTCATTAAAATAAAGATATAAATAATACCAGCCTATTACTGTCCCACTGCAGGGCAAACGTCTCTTCTCATACAGAGAAGATACGAGCATTGATCACCACGCTTGCTCAAGGCGGATTGGCGATTTGAGATATTAATTACAAGTCCAGGTTTCGACGATGTTATTCCTTTACCGATGTCAATGATGTCCAAGATAAACTTAGAAAGCACATATGAATTTAAAAGGTCACATTGGTACTTGCCTTGGGGAATAAAGCAATCCTATTGGTTTAAATCAAACAAACAATTTTTATAATGAAACCTACTATGAAATATGAAAAAAAAAACATTAGTTAGTCCTTACAAAAATGCCCTGCAATATGATCAAAATGTACGGAACAGCTGCAATAATACTTTTTCATACTTAGGTTGGTCCTTTATCAAAAGTTGTTCGTATTCATGAGTACTTTCACCCCATACCAGATGGCAGGTAAATGAAAAGCCCTATCTGTTTGTGACCTTACAACTCTAAAATACTTATTTCATCTATTTATTTAATTATTATTCTTTATTTGTCATCGATACGCTAAGAAGAAGATTTCTAAAAAGCTGGTATAAAGCTTAAAATGTTGATAAATTCTAATTGATGTTTCGCAGAGGGATCAGTTGTCACATTGAAATCTAACACGTCATCGTCGCAACAAGTCCTACGCCGCCGCATTACACCACCGGTCAGTATATTTAAACTTATGTATCATCATCATCATATCAGCCGCAGGACGTCCACTGATGGACATAGGCCTCCCTTAAAGATGACAATGACAATGACCCGTACTGCGCAACCAACGATTTTCCGCGACCTTTACCAGTAGTGCGATTCTCTAAAATGCAAACTCGGAAACGAGTCTCACTAAAGTGATCGCGCTCACTTCGATAACGAACCAACTTGTCATTGGTTTAGTATTCGTTCGCCGTAGTGACGTCACCGGCGTGATCGTGTTTAACAGAATACCATTTTGTAATCTCACTGCAGATTCAGGTTTCGAATTACGAAGTGAGGCTTACAGAATCACACTGCTGGTCGGTCTACCTCATGAAGGCCTTCCCACATTACGCCTTCCGGTGCGTGGTCGCTGGTAGCCTTTCGCCTTACGACCCCACCGCTATGCTGCACAGCACGAGCTATGTGTGTGTGTCTATTGAGATTCGCTATTTTGAGAGCTGTGTCGTTAACTTTAGTTCTTAAAACTTGTCGTCTAATAAATAATTTTTGGTTATGTTTAATAATAATTTTTTTAATTGGGGATTAGACACCATTACTTAACAATTGCAAAGCACAACTTCTGTAAAGAGACACTTTAATTTGGCCTTGAAACTCCGATTTCTTTTTCAATTAACTGTTAAATTAGATTTCGCTGCGATGACCCTTTCGAACAAATTCCGCAACCCTAGCTTTGATGATTTTGATTTTGATGATTTCCCATCTCTCATCATCTG
Source organism: Caradrina clavipalpis (assembly GCA_932526535.1). Lineage (NCBI taxonomy): Eukaryota > Metazoa > Arthropoda > Insecta > Lepidoptera > Noctuidae > Caradrina > Caradrina clavipalpis. Next base: position 23,299,522 of record OW052087.1, read on the forward strand.
CCTAGCCTTTTCCCAACTATGTTGGGGTCGACTTCCAGTCGAACAGGATGATTTCCCATCTCTAAAAAAAATACCCTAGCTTGCAGTGGCCCAACTTTATACTCCTGGAATGCATCGTCTAATCTATCAGTTGTGAATAATCGCATTACTGGCTGTTCTATACCTACCTGCTTTGTCAAGGGTCACTCCTGCCCTCTGTTGTCGCAAACGCAGGTGCTTTGACACGTTGCTCGTACACAGCATTATCAAATACGACGACTCATCATTATCATATCAGCCGCAGGACTTCCACTGCTGGACATAGGCCTCCCCATAGATTTCCGAAAGGAACGGTCATAATCAGGTCGTCCTTGTGGGTGGGCGTCCTATGCTGCGCCTGCCGGTGCGCAATCATGAAATATTTAATCCGCCCCGTTGGCCCCGTGGTCTAGTGGTCGCAAGCGCAACTGCTGAGCGAGGGGTCCTGGGTTCGATTCTCAGGTCGGGCAAAAAGTGTATTGGGTTTTTCCCATGAAGAATTACTCAGTAGGTGCCCTGAGTTTGGAAGTTGGTGGTATGACACCCCCGTGGTCGTTGGTCCTGCGCCTGATTTCTCTCCGGTCGTGTCGGATTTCCGTCCCATCGGGTTATAAGAGTTAGGGAAGACAGAGTGCACCTGTGTTTGCTCACACATTTGTGCACTATAATATCTCTTGCGTACGTGGCTAGTCTGCATTAAGATTAGCCGCCGTGGCAGGAATCGGTCTGGAGAATCTAATTTTTTTTACATTTAATCTTGGAATAAGTAGCCTAACAGCTCACGCGATACTATAACAAGATGTGTTGTTAGTCGTCGAGCGGTCGCGGCGGCAGCCGGGGGTCGGGCGCAGAGCTCGTACACGTGCGCTCACGCAGCCACGGATCTAGCAGCGAGCCCAGCGACAAGAAAGGTCCTAAGATACCACCCAAGACACAGGTACGTTTACTTCTACATCCGTTTCTGCTTGCTAGGTGAATTACTCACACATGTCGCTGTATGTGTGGTGTGTGCCATTCTTGCGCACCTTTTAATTGGGTAGTTGACACCATTAAAATGATTCCAAGACACAATTTTACTAAAAAAACATTTTATGTTAGCTAGGAAACCCGAGGAATTTTTAAATAACTATAAAATTCCTGTGCTTTGAATTGGGATGACAAAAAAGTAATGTCATACAAAGTCTATGGAGAAATCGCGTTTTGACAGCTCATAAAAAGTACGTCAATTTTTTAGTGGTGTCATCTATTCAATTGTATGTGTTACACGCATACTGGCATACATAATAAATTACCTTTACATATACGCCCTCGTGTCTAAGTTGTGAATATCAAATATTATTATAGATTTGTTTATAAATGTAGTTATGTAAGATAACGTTATTTTTGTTGTTAGGTATTTAAGGTTATGGAAGTTTTTTTAAAAGTTGAATAATATTGTTAGTAGGTAAGTAGTACTTAGATTGTTTTATCTACACTTATATTGTAAATAGGTAAAGTTTGTAAAGGAGAAGGATAGGGCTGCAAAGTAACTTGGGCCCAGGTGTTAACTCAATCAAACTAGTCTTATTTGAAAGAGGATATAATAACAAGACGTCACTAAAAATTTGGTGAAATTTGGCTATCCAGAAGTCAAGTTATATGTAGTAAAGTAAAAGTGAGGTTACCTTATAATATTGTAGTTTTTTGCAAGATGTTTTTTAATAGCTTTTGTTATATATATAATGATTATATGCATGGAGTGTAAGCCGAGGTCGTGGGTTACACAATAATACATGGAAAATACGTGCACATTCAGAACGAAATAAAACTGACGACAGCCCAAGAAATATCAAATCAAAGAAAAATTAAAGAAACTCCATTCGCTATGAATCGATTCTACGAAACGATTGATAAGCACTAATTGTCACTCGAATTTCATACATATTTTGAGATTTTATTGAACTATTCACAATCGATTACTAAGAATTGAGGCATGTATTTAATCGATTGTTAGTTTCATAACATTTTTTAAGTTTTCTCGCTTTCTAGATAGAAACATAATACAGTATTTTGTGATTTTTTTAAGAAAAAAATAACGGATTTTTTAAGACCCATTTCAACTAGTTAACTGCTGGGCCCAAGATTAGCCTTCTCCTTTGTGAGGTTGTGGGGGTCATCTCTGGATCTACTGAACCGATTTTGAAAATTAAAACCACGTTATTTGTGAGTGTCATCCTACTACTATTATAAAGGCGAAAGTTTGTATGTATGGATGTATGTATGGATGTTTGTTACTCTTTCACGCTTAAACGGCTGAATGGATCTGGATGAAATTTGGCACAAAGATAGATTATAGTCTGGAATAACACATAGGCTACTTTTTATCCCGGGAAAATGTACGGTACCCGTAGGATAACACATCAACTGTGACGCGGACGAAGTCGCGGGCAGAAGCTAGTTGGCTATATAACATCACGCTACGACACACGGGGGCGGAGCATTAACGAAAGAGGTAACATAAGGCGGGTGAAATAAGCTGCATGGACGAAGCCGCGGATAGTTCGCTAGTATATTATAATTAGAGAGCTAGGGTTATTATATTAGTTATTAGTTCATACCTATTTCGTAGCATCAGCACCGTAATTAGCCTTTTGTGCGCCCTGAGCTTCTATAACGGCGCCCTGTGCGAGGTGTGGCAGTCGCTAGTAATAAAACCACATAAGTGGATTGTTTATAGTGGACTGTATTTAAATAATGCACAAGGTACAAATATTGAAAGGCAACGTGGTGTTACATCGGCAGGGTGCGAACGGTGACTGGGAGTTTCGTTCACCTGAACGGAACGAGTGAATTATTATGTTTGCTTCATACACGAGGTACTAAGAGAGCGCCCTTAAAAAAAACTGGTCCTGGTATGGTAATTTCTGCGCCCCTCCAAGGTCTGCGCCCTGTGGCTGGTACCGCTGGCACTGCCCTAGTTACGGCACTGCGTAGCATTAGGTTAAGGCCTGTAATGATAGTTGTGAGGAGATAAATAATAAAGTTCCTAAAACCTCCAGCCACCACAGCAACAAGAATTTTGGCTGTCCAGCGACGAGATATCGAAGCTGCACAACCGGCTGCGCAACATGCTGGTGAACGTGGAGCTGGGGCTGGCGCTGGTGTACGTGACCATGAGCACGGCGTCCGCGGTCAACTGCGCCACGCTGCGCGACGCCATGGAGCGCCACGCGAACGACGAGCACCGCGTGCTCGTGTTCTGGTATGTACTGTGGCGCAAGACACTATGTGTTGAACATTGAGCATGGCAGTTGAGAGCTTTGTCATGCTCACTTTAATGTCTCGCTGACGGTGGCGCGTGGGTTGGATCGTTTGGTTCCTTTCAAGATGGTTGAGCTAACCGGTGCTGATGCACGCGTCATATACGTGAACGGGTGCTGTCAGTTGGGATTAGTCATGTCTTAACTGCCATGGCTTACATGCACAGAACAATAAAAACGGTAGAAGTAGCTTGAGAAATGAGGTAGCCGTGCCGAGAGCTGCATGACTAGGGGAGAGCCTAGCCGCGAGCGTGCCGGTTGTCTGGGACCTGGCCCCCCCAGGCACTATTTGCCTTACCTCTGCAAGCGGGGCTCTGCAGAGGTGGACACTTTATTTCCCTTGCTATTCGTGGGAACAAAATGAGAACATTTAAAAAAACAAATCTCGGAGGCGGCGGTGATACTCGCCACACACCACGTCACTGTTTCTCACGGGGCGAAAAGCGAGCTGCGGAATGTCGCTTAGCTACGCTGAATGTGCAGGGAGGGATAAAAGATAAGATGGATGAAGTATGCGAGATAGTGAAAGATAAAAGAATAGATGTGCTATGTGTGAATGAGACAAAAAGAAAGGGAGTGGACATATCCCAACATGGTTCCCTGACCGCTATCTGGTCCGGCGTCCATGAGACCCATAGGGCCTGTCAGGGTGTGGGGGTTGTCCTCTCAGAGCGGATGATGAAATGTGTGAAAGATTATGCGTGTGTTAGTCCAAGAATTCTGTGGCTGAGATCCAAAGTGGGTCTAAACCCTATCTTTATTTTGTGCGTATATGCACCCGATATGGGAAGCTCACTTTCGGAGCGGGAAGAATTCTGGGATAGTTTAAGAGGTATAGTAAATGGGTGTAGGGCGAACGAGAAGATTGTAATGCTTGGTGACTTTAATGGCTGGGTAGGTGTAAAGAGGAATGGGTACGAGAAAGTGTTAGGTGCATTTGGAGATGATAGAGTAAATGAGAATGGTATGAATTTGCTTGAGATTTGTGTGGAGAAGAACCTTTCTGTGATGAACACTATGTTTAATCACAGGAAGATTCACAGGTATACGTGGGAAAGGCATGATAGTAGAAGTATAATTGATTTTGTTATTGTAGATGAAAGATTGAAGAGTAAGGTTACAGATACAAGAGCATATCGGGGTGTTAATGTTGGAACTGACCATTATCTGGTAATGTGTCGGGTAGATGGTCTATTCAAGTATTGGCGTCACCGAGCTCGAGTACCTGTGACCTCTCTAGAAAGAATAAAAGTAGAAAGACTGCAAGAAGCAAAAGTAAAAGAAGGATATAAGAGAAAAGTAAAAGAGAAGACGGATAAGGTATTTGATAGTATGAATGATTACAGTTTAGAAGAAATCTGGGATATGACTAGGGACAGTATGGTGCAAGTGGCCACGACTGTATGTGGTCTAGCACGAAGGAAATGTGGAAGTAGGACGAATGATTCTTGGGTGGATGGTGAAGTGAAAGAGGTTGTAAACAAGAAGAAAGAGGCATGGCTAAACGTGTTAGCCTGTAAGGCCCAAAGTAGAATGAATCAGGCAACGGATATGACAGATGATTTAGAAAGAGTGAAGAAAAGGTACACCGAAATGAAAGCGAAAGTGAAAGAGATTGTAAAAAAGAAGAAGGATGAGAAGGAAGAAAAGTATAACAGGAAGTTCGCTGATAACTTCAGAGCCAATGTTAAACTGTTCTGGAAACAGGTAAGATTGGCTCGAGGGAAGACAGGAACATCAAGTATGAACGTTGTAAGAGCAGAAGATGGATGCTTATTAAGTGAAGAATGTAAGGTTTTGGAACGCTGGAAGGGATATTTTGAAAGGTTGTTTAGTGATCACGATAGTGTGCAAGGAGTGGGCAACTGGGCGGAAGCCAGTTTTGAAGACCCAAACTCAGAGATAGATGAAGAGAATGAAATAAAGATGGATGAGATTGTAAGAGCATTGAGAGGTATGAAAGTTGGCAAAGCTGCAGGCTATGATAGAGTGTCTGTCGAAATGTTAAAGAATGGTGACGGGGTGGTAGCAAGCCTGTTGCACCTTATCTTTAATATGTGTTGGAGGTATGGCCGTGTACCGGATGACTGGTGCAAGGCTGTTATTGTTCCACTGTATAAAGGTAAAGGTTCGCAGCAGGAGTGTAAAAACTACCGCGGCATTAGTCTTTTAAGCGTTGTTGGCAAACTATATGCGAAAGTTTTAATTAATAGGGTGATAAGAGTGACTGATGAGAAAATTTGGGATGTACAAGCGGGGTTTAGAGAGGGAATGGGATGTGTGGATCAGATCTTCTCCTTAAGGTGCATAGCCGAAAAACATCTGGCAAAGCACAAGAAAGTCTACTGTGCTTTCGTAGACTTGGAGAAGGCCTATGACAGTGTGTGGAGGGAAGAGCTATGGTCGACTCTATCCATGTATGGTGCGGATAGGCGCTTGATACGAGCACTGAAATCTTTATATAAAGATTCTAGTGCTTGTGTTAGGATAAATGGGGCATACACTGACTGGTTTTGCATCTCAAGAGGTGTAAGACAGGGCTGTGTAGCGTCTCCCTGGCTGTTCAACATATATATGGATAGTTGTTTGACAGATTTAAGAGAGAGTGAGAGTGGATTAAGAATGAATGAGTTGCCTGTCAAATGCCTGTTGTACGCAGATGATCAAGTTCTTCTTGCATCGTCGGCGGAGCAGTTGCAAGACATGGTAACATTAATGAATGAAGCGTTTAAGAGGAAAGGGATGAACATAAATGTAAATAAGACGAAAGTGATGGTTTTTGAAAGAGAAGAGGATGTATCGGTATGTGATGTGAGAATAAATGATGTGAGTGTGGAGCAAGTGAATGAGTTTGTATACTTGGGCAGTATGTTTACAAGAGACGGTAAGATTGATGCTGATGTGGAGAGGAGAGTAAATGCGGGAAATAAAGTGAATGGTGCTATACATGCGGTTGTAACCAACCAGTCGATGTCCAAAAAGGCTCGACTGGCTGTGCACAATGGCGTGCTGGTGCCTACACTTACGTATGGAAGTGAATGTTGGGTATGGCAAACGAGGCATGAAAGTCGGATTAATGCTGTGGAGATGCGTTCCTTGCGAAGTATGTGTGGTGTAACGTTGAACGATAGAGTGAGGAATGAAATTATACGACAGCGTTGCAGTTTAAAAGAGGATGTAGTGACAAAGGTTGAAAAGAGTATGCTTAGATGGTTCGGTCATGTTGAGAGGATGAGTGAAAGGCGACTAACAAAAGGGATTTACATGGCAGATGTGAGGGGCAATGCCGGGAGGGGACGCCCTAGAAAGACCTACCTTGACCTTATCGGTGAGGTTCTTCAGAAAGGTCAGGTGCGCAGTACTCGTAACCGGCGTGCTTGTATGACCAGATGTATGTAGCTTGAGAAAATGTTTGTACCAGAACCGGTGTCGCCAAACTCACACATTTACAATTTACTCTTACTGCAAACCCGAACATACGATTGGCTAAACACAAAAAATGGGCGTAAGCGAAATACAAAAAAAATATTATACGAAATGCAACTTTAATGTCAACAAACTATAAATCAAATTGACAAAAACAAGAAAGAAATTCATCTTGGACTACCAAGTACCGCCACTCGTCGCTAGATGGCATTATTCAGAGTTGACATTATTGAACTGTAACATCATAAAAATAAGGGTGATATTTGAATGGCGTATCGCTGACACGATTGCAAGTTGCTACTCAAATGGTGATGTAACCTAGTTCGATCGAAGTAATATCGATAGTAGTAGAAAACGTATGTAAAATGCGATAGTATTAAAATAATTCATGCTCATCACACAAAGTTTGTCCTGCGTGGGAATCGAACCCACGACCTCCGGCTTACCAGTCAGGGCCGCTAACCACTAGACCAACAGGCCCGTCCAAATCAAAAGTAAATCAATAGTACATTGTTATAAAAGGGTGGAAGGTTTTTGCAAACGAGCTAACATTAACAAGCCCGAGCCGAAGACGAGGGTTTTTAATGTCACGAAGTTGCAATAACCTACACACCCACGTACCACACTCACACGACGTTTTTCAATACAGTTGTGGAAAATATAAATTTATCACACAACAAACGAAAATTTTCAAAAAGTTTCGTTTTATACAGGGTAAGTAATTGAAAAACAATGCTGATAACCTCGCAATATTTTATTATTACATTGCTATGTGAGTTTAAGACAATATAAAACAATGAATTGGCGGGTAAACTCTTTGAAACAAAAGAAGAATCGGTTTACATTTGACGAAGATATCGCTGAAAACGAACAAAAAAAAATTCTAACGAATTGAACTATGTAGAAACTATTTTTAATATTCATATATTAGAGAAATCATTACATTAATTTCTACACACGTACTATGGATAACGCTACTGTCCCTGAAATAAAACTTACTTACTAAGGACCTGTTTTTTGTAGGGAACCAGCTTAATCTCCCAGTAGCGTTGATCCATATCTCTTTATAAATTGGATCATCAGGAAAACTGAAACTATTAAGAAAGGAAAATAAAATCTAACAATTATCATCATTATCATCATCTCAGCAGCAAATCATCGTCATCGTCCACTGCTAAACATAAGAATATTAAGGTATAATTCAAACGCCCTATGTTGTACCAAGTCTTTAGCTACATGTATTTAAAATTACATTACGAATATCATACGATTTTTATTTTATTAACTTTACTAATTTAATAACTATCTGTATTATATTACATTACTTACATACATTATTTAAATACTTTTATTTTAAAAAGGCAATGTAATGCATGTCGATTGATTTTATCGATAAGTCACGCACTATTTGGATAGCGTCAAAAGTATAGGTAATCAAGCGAATATTCCAGAAAGGCTAATAACCGGGAAAAGAAAATCAACTTTGTTGCTATAACAATAAGGACAATTTTTGTTTGTATATCTTGTGCAATGATTGAAGAAATTTTATTTTTTCATTTTTAACCCCCGACGCAAAAAGAGGGGTGTTATAAGTTTCACGTGTCTGTCTGTCTGTCTGTCTGTCTGTCTGTGGCATCATAGCTCCCGAACGGATGAAGCGATTTCAATTTAGTTTTTTTTGTACGAAAGGTGACTTACGTACGAGTGTTCTTAGACATGTTTGATGAAAATCGGTTGAGCCGTTTAAAAGTTATGGGTGTGAAAGTGGGGAAGAAAAACTAAAAAAATGATTTGTCATGTGGGTTATTAAATTATTAGGAACCCATGTACTTACAGCTTAACAAAATCGACATTATAATAAGTATGTACCTATAAAAAGTATAAAATAAAAATTAAATTAAAAATTTAAAAAACCCCCGACACGAAATCCTAAGTTCCCTTTAAAAAGTAAAAAAATAAAATACGTCGCGTTGGGGGACCGCTTGGGACGGTCGTACCCTAAATGCAACATCGGTCCCCCAACGCGACGTATTTTATTTTTTTACTTTTTAAAGGGAACTTAGGATTTCGTGTCGGGGGTTTTTTAAATTTTTAATTTAATTTTTATTATAATAAATCCGAAAATAATACTTACCGGTGGTATGATACACCTCCATGAGTTAGATTTTTAGTCCGGCTATGGTTTTTACAGTCCAGTATGGCACAATAAGGCATTTTAATATTATTTTTCGTAAATTATATGTTGACGCAGTCTAGTTTGCGAATGACAGCGCTTGAACAGCAAGTGCGTACTGCAGTTCTTACTAGCGGCGCATGTGCCACGCCTACTTACTACTTCTACCGGTTTTTATTGTTCTGTGCTTACATGTATAATATAATTTTGCTATTTTTTATATTCACCTTCATTGTTTTCACATATAGAAGCAACAAGAATATTGTAACCAAGATTTCGTAAAAACCAAATTGAAAGAAAAGAGTGTCCATGGAGTTTCTTGCTCGTTCTTCTCCATAGAGACCTACGTTTTGGAACGAGCAACTAGCTTCAATTTTAAACTGTAACTTCTTGGCAATTCAAAAGTGCCTGTAAATGGTCTAATTGAAATAAATGCTTTGACTTTGGCTTGTGGCAGTGGAGTGACCAAAACGGTACTTATTCAAAGTCGTTGGTAACTTCAACGTCTTTTATTTTATATTCCATATTATATTTAATATTGACTCATTGTCTACTGACAGCCCGTCAATAACAGACTGACGGCTACTCTTTTCTAAAACTATAATAATGCGGCATCCATATCATTTTTTAATTTATGAATAAGGATGTAGCTAATTCAAGCAAACCCTCTACAGTACCATGTCGTAAGTGACTCGTTGGCCTAGTAGTCGTAAGCGCCACTGCTACGATAGAGGTCTTACAAGGTCGAGCAAGGTGTTATCGGGTGTCTTATGAAATTCTCAGCAGCAGCTCGGAGTTAAGATTTGTAGCCGGTTAATGGCAATAAGCTCTACCCCTATTACATGGGACCTAAAATATACCGGCGAACTGTGGGTGTACATTGGTACACCTCTGCCTAACCCTTCGGGGAATACAGGCGTGATGGCATGATGGTATTGTTATCGTAAAGTTCCATTACCTCATTATCAGTTCACTGAGTATGCGCTTTAGCCACATGTCATGCGCCGCCTATAAAAGATTTTAAAATAATTACATTAATTTTAAAAGATAATTACATTTTACATTACATAAAAGATTTTTGGCTGCTTTAGTGAAGATTTATCTTGTTTTCAGCCTTGGTCGCCTGTCAATGCAGTCGAGCTCAATAACAAGGAGGCTATGGCTTGATATACAACATGATGGCCCCACTTTCTTAAAGGAAAGTAAGTAACTACACAGAAATCTTACTAATATTATAAATGCGAAAGTTTGTGAGGATCGATGGATGTTTGTTACTCTTTCACGCTTAAATGGCTGAACGGATCTGGATGAAAGGCACTAAGATAGATTGGAGAGAGGAATAACATGTAGGATACTAAAAAAAAAAAAAAAAAAAAAAAAAAAAAAAAAAAAAAAAAAAAATTGAAATGTACGTGATATCCCACGGGAACCGTACATATATCAAATTTGACGCAGACGAAGTAGCTAGTACTATACAAGGTGTTGATTTGCAACCTCGTCAAATTCAAGGAGAGGATACACTATGCTCGAGATTCTTAACACGAATCAATAATAAAATAAATTGGTGTTGAAATTTATATTTTTTGACGTGATTTTCGAATTCGATCTAGCCGTCTTGCCAGAGGGTTTAGGCGCTATGTACACATTGATATAGCCGCACGATTCTGATTTTTGCAAGAGGTGTATTCTGGAATACTGTTATTTGACAGTTACAACTATAAAAACAAGTATTTATTAAATATTGGCCAGGTATCGTAATTATATTTGACTACTTCTATTTTTTTATGACAAGCTCCTAAAATTTCACGAGGATGCAAATCAACACCTTGTATAATATTATAAAGATGAAGCGTTTTTTTTTGTTTGCTTAAACGCGCTAATCTCTAGTACTATAAGCTGGATTGGATTTGTTCTTCGTGATGAATATTACTGTGACGTTGTAAGAGTCCGTTTTTTTGTTATGGGCATGCCTTGACGTCACCTATTTATCAACTCAATTGACTATTTATTGATTTCAAAGCAACTAAAAATCTCGCCCGCCATCTAAATTTACAGTTAATTAAGTATTAATCAGGTTTTGCTTAATAAAGTGTTAATTTAGAGAATTTACCGCTTGCAGTAATTGGTTAATATAGAAGCAGAATACGTGTCGCACCGACCCCAAATAACATGGGATAAGGGCAGGAAGATGATGATGAGTTATTGGTTAATAGTGTTTACTTGCTTGTTGTTTCAGAGAAAAAGGAGGAATCGTTTCCGTGGAAGATACGCCTCGCGGATGTGTCGTGCTACACGCTAGAAGCTCGCTCCTTCACGCAGACCCAGACGACCTACAAATCTACGCTGAAGACCTCCGAGGTCAGAATTTTAACATCATCTTTATGAATAACTTGTTCTTTTCGTAGTTTTGATCCATTATAGATGAGGATCGGGAGGAGTGAACAGTAGGCTAAATAGATATTTGTTTAAATATAATTGTAACTGCCTAGTTAGCTTAATGGTCCTAAGCGCGACTGCTACGCTAGAGGTCATGGGTTTGATTCCCAGGTCGAGCAGAGTGTTATTGTCCTTTTCTATGAAATTCTCAGTAGTAGCTCGGAGTTTGGATTTGTGCCCGGTTAATGGGAATAGGCTCGCCCTAAACATACCGGCTAACATATACATAACAAACTACGAACAGAACAAGCTATTCATAAAACACACGTACATACCATCATACCTGTATTCCCCGAAAGTTTGGCAGATGTGTAACCAATATAGGTGTATATTGGTTTGTAAGTTTGGCAGATGTGTAACCAATATAGGTGTATATTGGTTTGTAAGTTTGGCAGATGTGTAACCAATATAGGTGTATATTGGTTTGTAAGTTTGGCAGATGTGTAACCAATATAGGTGTATATTGGTTTGTAAGTTTGGCAGATGTGTAACCAATATAGGTGTATATTGGTTTGTAAGTTTGGCAGATGTGTAACCAATATAGGTGTATATTGGTTTGTAAGTTTGGCAGATGTGTAACCAATATAGGTGTATATTGGTTTGTAAGTTTGGCAGATGTGTAACCAATATAGGTGTATATTGGTTTGTAAGTTTGGCAGATGTGTAACCAATATAGGTGTATATTGGTTACACATCTGCCAAACTTTCGGGGAATACAGGTATGATGGTATGTACGTGTGTTTTATGAATAACTTGTTCTGTTCGTAGTTTTGATCCTTTACAGGAGGCTAAATTATTATTTATTTAATCATCATCGTCATCATCATATCAGCCGCACGAGGTCACTGCTAGACATCACTCGCCTAAAGATAGTAACAATGACCGGTCCTGCGTTACCCGCATCCTGTGATTTCGATTGATTCGATCGATTGGACTAATATGCCATGTTATTAAGTTAGATTTTTGAGGAACGCGACCGAAACAGATGGCCTGGACGCGTATACGTGACAGTGTCTCTGAAGAGGCTAGTGACCATCAGTCTGTCGGTTGGAGGTTAACTGTTCCATGAACTAAAAACTGTCATCGAAGCGCTTTAAGCGACGTCCGACACTGTTCGGATATGAAATAATGATGATATGATACTGTATTTATTAAAAAAAATACGATTAGCAAAAATGCGAATCACGTTAACTGTACCAGACGTGAAGCATTTTTGTCGTGCATATTTCATACTTGTCATTAAATACTCACAACTTTACAGGACTATGTAACTTTACAAGAGTATGTAAGGATCGTATAGCAGATGACGTTTTGTGGTTTCTGCCTACCCCCATGTTGAAAAGGCGTGACTTTATGTTTGTATGTTTACGTGATTCTGTGACAACTGACAAAATAAACCACAATATTTTTCTGCTCTTCTAAGGCCGCCACGGTGAGGACTGTGCTAGATCTGGTTACCACCACCATCACGGTGTCCGTGGTCACCAAGACTATGAAGTTCATGGCAATCTCCAAGGACCCCTCAAAGAAACCATCAGGAGTGCTCAGCGCTGAAGAAAAGGTGAGTTGCTTGTGTCATTTTATTTATACTCTATTATTATAGCATTTGAAAAATACCGGTCAAATAATGACAATAATAGCCTGCGCAAAAAGTGAGAGAAAAAGAGCTACGATGCTCCGAAGCCGATCGCCGAGCATGGAATAAATTGGCCTTTCTTCGAGGTCGTCTCAATGCCCCGAAATAAGGCGCGGGGAATCGGTGACGGGGCTATTATTTGCTCTTTGCCCAAGGCAGTGGGGTCGCGATTCCTTATATTAGGGACCGGGTTTGGGTTTTTCTCCTTACCCCCAGTAATGAGGGGGGGGGGGGGGAGGCGAAGTGCTCCTAGGTGTTCTCAGTGCTCAGGAGCAATTGTCCCAGGCGCGCGTCAGGTCTTGTGGTGTGTGACCGTGGGAGCGCCTAGTCTCGCGGCGCCCGTGCGACCAGGCCCCTGCCGGATGAGATCCCTGGTCACCCAGGTAAGGTCCAGCGAAAGCCGATCAAGCAAAGAGGGCGCCGTCTACAACGTAATCAGATCAAGCCGAAAACATCGCACGGCGCGGGACGAAGAATTAATTAAATATTGAATGAATTCATCAAATTATCAAAATACCAATCGGTTTTGTCGGACCGAAACTACGTTTGGTAACAACGGTACTGTAAATGTGGTGTGAACATCACCTACAGTGGCGACAGAACCGTTTAAAACGATGTTATTTTTGAAGGAGCCCTTACGGGACAAAGAGAATAAAATCGTTTGCTTTTAGTACAATACCTACTAGAGCGTGTTTTTATTTTTAGTAGATTTTTAGTCTTGTATATTTGTACTTTTGGCATTTTAAAATGCATTGTAATATGCCCAAACATGACTAGAATTTATGTTGTTTCCATTGTAGAGTTCCAGTGCTTCCCTCCGGATCCATATTAGATCTTGAAAACCAATCACGGCGAAAATGAATTTTAAGACTCAAACATGCTCAAACATGACTAGAATACAATGCTCCATTATTGAATTCCAGTGACTACCTTCCATCATCAGATTAGTTTCGATAGTGCTATATTGTTATATTGTCATTAGAATAACACATAACGGGCCTATTACCATCTCTTAAAAGGGGAATTATTTTAATATTACTTTGCCTTGCTCACTGTTTGTGTGCTTGCTGTCTGTCGGATTTTCGACGCTCGGCTCAGCGGCGAGAGTTGAAGATCTAAAATGACAAAGTAATATTAAAATGGTACTGATTTAAGAGATAGTGGTGGGCCCCCAGGGCCCGTTTAACACTATGGGAACCCTTAGGCAATCCTCGTCTCGTATTTAAACAAATGATAGGAATATATATGCTTATCCATTTTTTTTTTCATTGATGGTATAGGAATAAAAATACACATCTTTAATCTCGAACTCAAACTCGAACGTTTTCATTTTGTTTTTCTCGGGCTCTAGGCCTCCTCCCTTTGCGGGGCCCCTATTCAATTGCCTCAACCGCCTAATGGAAAGTGCGGCCCTGCACATAACCGCAGATTTTCACAATGATGCAACAATTAGAAATTTGGTTAAACACGGCTTCTAAGATTTGTTTGATACATAGTTAGGTCTTCTTCTTTATCGTGTGGGCAGTAAGGTCTAACGACCCCACACACGCTAGTGTCAGTTTCTAATCCGCCTCAAGGGCCTCTGACATGGTTACGGATGTCAGTGATGTCCAAGATAAACTTAGAAAGTACAGTGCCCGATTGCGAATCCATAATCTCGTGCATGAAAGTCCTTATCACCACGACATCACGACATACTTAGGAGTAACTAATAAAAGCGTGACATGTTTAAAAAAGGCAGTGGTCGCGTACCGTTTTGCTGACTAATAAACTAGTCACGACGTGGAAAATGTGACCACGGCTATACCATGAATACAATCAGAACTACGAAAAGATTTTCTTAAGCCTAGAAAAGAATTTAGGGCTATAATATACTTAAATATTTCTTGTTTTATACCGTAGTCTGATTTTTATTTTTTAACTATCTTTTTTTTTAGTTTTTTGTAGTTACTTTTACTTGCTTTAAAATGCTAATCATGGTATATATTTTAACAGAAAACGAGGTTCTTCAGAGGTGGATTGGACTTTAAACCGACATCCCTAAGAGAATTTATACGCGGTCCCTCAAACAGGTACTGACTGTACTAATTACCTTGAAAGTATTTAGAAAAAGATAATACAATATTCCCCACCTCATACCCCACTTCAAAAAAAAGTATAAAACTCAAGTAAAAACTTTTGACAGTTGGTACATTACCTCATTCACATATTTTCCTGCGGCTGCGTCCGTATTAAAGTCGGTTTATGCACATAAAGTTGCAGATTAAAAATTATCCTAATTCCTGATTCAAATGTTAAACAACCTCTTTATCAAATTTCATTACGATTGGTTCAGTGGTTTTCCCGTAGTGAGTTACAAACACAAACAGACAGAGTTACTTTCACATTTGTAATATTAGTGTGGATGTTACATGTTTGTATTTTTTTTCCAGAATGAGAACGGAAAGAAAGCAAAAATCTGATGTAAGTCTGCAAATAAAATATATTAGTTTCTAGTCTTTAGCAAAATTACGTATGGAAGCACTGGTTCTAGTCTTGTTTGAGTATTTGTTATTTAAATCTGTTCATTTCACGAATTAAGAATCGTTGCGTATCAGAAAATCACTCTGCCAATGTTCGTAAAAATAATGCTCATATCCAAAAGAGTAATTCTGAAACCTTCGCAAGCTGGGCATGCATGTTAGATGTAGGATACCGTAAGAGATAACGCGGCGAAAAATGTTAACGCTGGGGCGTCCACAATGTTGCGGAAATAGTTCGAAAGTGTCACCGCGGTTCTTGAACGCAAAGGGCATTAAGAGGAACACGAATGGGTTTTAGTGAGCAAGAGTCGGACACACCCTTCGGCTCCGCCCAAAGCGGAAGAAGTCACTTGATGACTTCCCATCCTTAAAAAAAGCAGGGCGTTCAGAATTATATACTCTATCCACGCTAAAAGTTTTCGCCCCTTGAAAAAATCTTTTATGTTGCAATCAGACTTTGGATGAACCGCCGCTTCTGGAGAGCACGCGAAGGACCCCCGAGCAAGTCATCGTCAAGGAGGGGCCCCTGATCTCCCTGGGCATCAACCTCCACGCTGATACTCCACCGATCATATTACGACTAGAACAGGACCAGGTAACGTACTTGACATTGTATTCTGAGCTTTTTTTCCAAAGCTCTAGAATTTCCAAAAGAACCGGTTGGCAGAGGCCTGCATCCAACGCTTTCGTGTGGTTTTTATCAGGTCATCTGTCCACCTTGTCTATTATACAAGGTGTTGATTTGCATCCTTGCCAAAGGAGACGGATACGCTTTCATACATTCTTGGGCCCGGGTGTAAAAAGATAAAATTGGTGTCAATTAATGGCTTATAATATAATAACAAAGTATTACTAAACATTCGGCGAATTTTGAATCTGAGAGCAGAGTTATAAAAGGTTTTCTAAAAGTGAGGTTATGCAATAAATTGGCAAAAACCTATACTAAACCGACGAATTTTGAAGAGCGATTGCTATTTTTAACCGACTTCAAAAAAGGAGGAGGTTCTCAATTCGTCTGTATGTATAATATTTTTTTTTTCTTTTTTTTTTTTATGTATGTTCACCGATATCTTGATAATTATGGACGGATTTCAAAAAAATTTTTTTTGTTGGATAGTGTTCACTTCTGAGGTGGTCCCATTTTCACCAGTCCAGGATCTGATGATGGAATCCAGGAGAAATCGAGGGCAACCACCGAAAATTGTATGCTCGTATGGTGTTTTTGTTACGTAATCATGTCTTACTCAGGTATATGCTTCAGGGTGTCAACATCTGATGCTGCTGTCCTGATGATGATGCTACAGTACTCCTTAACGGTAGTAGTTTTTGAGATTAGGACTTTTTATTATATTATGTTTGTTCGCGGATAACTTCGTCGTTTATGAACCGATTTTGATTATTCTTTTTTTATTGGAAAGGGTAAACTTCTCAAATGGTTCCATTTAAATTTCATATAGATCTGATGATGGATTACGGAGACAGACAACGGAACTCTTCAAAAAATTACAGCAAATCAACCGCGATTGCTGCTATCGCATAAATATGCATTGTTTACGCCTGTACACTCGAAAGAGTTACACAGATGTATACTTACAGTAATATTTGAAAATTTCTCATCTAAGTAAACGAAATCGCGTATTCTTTTTCTTATAACTTTTTTTACCGGTGTCATGTTAATTTACATGTCATGACAGTTCCTTCATGGATTTGGTTTAAAAAATTGATACTAAAAAGCGAGAAATAAAAAACTTTTTTACAAAAAAAGACAACCGCCTTCAAAAACTAAAAAGAGAAAAATAACTTTAGCTTTGGAAGTCGGCGGCAATACAAAACAACAAACAGAACCAAAGCCGCTTCTTCTCTTTTTAGTTTTTGAAGGCGGTTGTCTTTTTTTGTAAAAAAGTTTTTTTATTATGTTATACTGTTATTTACTATATTAATTGTACTGTATTGAGTGTATTGTATTGAATTGTATTTACTATATTAATTGTATTACATTAGGAAACTCACAAAACGACACTACGAAACGAGTGATTGACAGTCTACTAGAGCTGTCAAAAAGTATTCTATGTCACTGCCAGCACAGATTAAAAATACAAGTAATAAATCGAATTGTAAACGAGAATCAACTTTAAGATTTCTTTATATAATGATTTTTTTTTTAACTGCGGGCATAATGTTAAATCAATCGTCTGGTGCAAGATATATTGTGTTCAATTGTTGAAACTCATTCACATTAATCGATTATAGTAATCGATATCCGCTTTTAGTCGTGACATAAACTTATTTTTTAGATTTCTCTTATTCCTGATATTGAATTAGGCAATTCTTTTTGTTATTTGAAACAGAAAAATATGACGCTTTTTTTAACCCATATCACAACTTAATACAATTTGGCCCAGAAATCCCCGTCTCCTTTTAGGAGCTTGTCATAAAAAAATAGAAGTAATCAAATATAATTAAGATACCTGGCTGCTTGTTTTTTTAGTTGCAGCTATCAAATAACAGTATTCCAGAATACTCCTATCGCAACATTCAGAATCGCCCAGTTGCGTATGCGGTAGGCAAAGTTGTCGCGCGGCTATATCAATGTGTACCTAGCGCCTAAACCCTCTGGCGAGATAGGTACCTCGAATTTGAAAATCACGTTCAAAAAAGAAGATTTCAAAAACAATTTATTTTATTATTGATTCGTGTTAAGAATCACGAGCATAGTTAACTCCTTGAGTTTAACCAGGATGCAAATCAACGCCTTGTATTTATGGCACGCAGAACCAATGGCCAATAGGGCCGCAAAGTTGTCGAATGAAGACCATGCAACGGCAAGCGCAGCGTAGCATTCCAATTTAATGCAGTAGAAAATTATAACAAATATTTTTAATGTTTCTTTACTTTTTCATTTCTATTAATCAGATGTGAGATGTGAGAGTGTGTGAATAGTTATTATTTTTATTTTCCAGGTCAAAGTAGTTGCCGCAGCCGTACATTGTTTGACTCATATCCTTACCGTGCTCCAACGTCCACCTGTAACCGCACCTCCGAGTATTTCTACCTCTGCAGCAGCTAAATCAGGTAACATGCGGTGAGTACTTGCATTATTTTATTCATTTCGTCGTTAAGTTCCTCTTCTAGTTCTTAGCCCAAAGTCTAATCTATTAAGGGTGTGATAAGACACTAATGTAGGATTTCCACCAAACGCCGCGCCGGAGCGTATTTCACACTGTGCTAAAGAAAATGTAGGCTTATACATAATAGTTAAGGTTCATGTTTGCATACTGCTTAGAACGGCATACGCGCGGCAACCTCACCGAGTTTCAGGACTACATAGTACGTTACGTATACGTGTATGTACTACTAGTACATTTGCAGGGCCGATAGTGACATCTATTTCCCACTATTGTGATACATACCATCACGCCTGTATTCCTCGAAGGGTTAGGCAGAGGTGTACCAATGTACGCCCGTAGTTCGCCGGGAAGTTTTGGTCCTAAGTTATAAGGAGCGAGCCTATTACCATTAACCGGGCTCAAATCCTAACTCCGAGCTGCTATTGAGAATTTCATAGTAAAACCCAATAACACTTTGCTCAACCTGGGAATCGAACCCAAGAGTTCTAGCGTAGCAATCGCGCTTAGCACCACTAAGCTAATTAGGCAGTTACGAGGCACTATTGTGTTGTAAACTTTAAATATTCCCACCACTTTTGTTCTGTTGTATGCATCTATAAGCACTATGTTTGGTGTTTGTTACATTGGGGGCCACCGGAATAGTGGTTTTTCGCTTCAAATAAAAACGAAAATCTCATCAACTTTACTTAATTAGAAAAGTAGATGACATTTTTATTGATTGGATTTTTATATAATCAATTTCATTTTTCGTTTTCAGTTCTACATCGGAATTAGAAGAAATACACTCTGCGTCTGAGGATACAAGCGACAATCCGGTGGAGCTGGTAGCCATCTTCGATCGCATGGCGCAGTACCGTGAGTACTTAGCGATTATACAGTATTAGTACCCAACTCAACTGAAACTGTTGCCAAGGGTCTAATTTAGCGAGAACTAGCTGAAGTAAAATTTGCAGTATTCTATAAATATAAAGCTGAAGAGTATTTTTGTTTGTTGAACTTGCAAAACACAGTAACTATTGGTCCGAATTTATTTATTTATATTTACATAACATTATTATATGAATAACCTAATGCGACAGTGTGGTATTTATTTGCTAACAATAACAACCTAACTTAATAAGGAACTTTTTATAACATTACTTTCTAACCAAAATACATTATAAATCTTTTTGTGTCATGTGGCCCGTTTATCGAGGAAGGAATAAAATAATATGCGTTACGATCCACCGGTGGTGGATCATTAACCAAGGACGTAACTTAACGCTGTTGCAGTCGAGGGGTATAGCATCATCTTCCTGCCCTTATCCCACGTTACTTGGAGTCGGCGCAACACTTTTTCTTCTTCCGTGCCTTCCTGTCAACCGTCATACTATCATATCATATAAGTGTGGTGATGGCCCTGTGGGTAAGGCACCCGCCTCTCATGCACGAGGTTGTAGGTTCGCAACCAGGCATGGGCAAGTACCAATGTGACTTTTTCTAATTCATATGTACTTTCTAAGTTTATCTTGGACATCACTGACATCGGTAACCATGTTAGAGGCCCTTGAGGCGGTTTAGAAACTCTGACACTTGGGTGTGTTGTGTGGTCGTTAGATCTTACTGCCCACACGATGAGGAGGAGGAGGAGGATATCTTTGGCCTTTTCTTTGGACTCCCTCTTCCTCTCCCTACACCTACATTTATATTCATAACTTTTGGTCACATGTGTGTCATCCCTCCTCGTCACATACCAAAACAACAGCAAATTTGTAATTTCCAGAACGGCCCTTAAAGACGTTCTTCTGGTTCCAATGGGTGGTGAGCCGCGTGACGCTGGTGGTGGCCTCGGAGACTGTGAAGCTGGCGCTGGACATCGATGACGTCATCGGCACTGTGGACTTCCAGGCCGAGTACAACCAGCTCAAGCTCAAGCTGGCCTCCGCTTCCATCAAACATTACGAACGGTGAGCTTATGTAAATTTGAGTAAACAGAACTGCAGAAAAGAAAGGAAAAAATTGCACGAATTAGTAAAGTTTACTCGACTAAAAAGTAACCAATATTGTGTGCCGTGTAGCTGTGCCAAATAGGTAAACTGCGTATAAATAATCGTTACACGTAATAATAATCGTACAAATAAGTTTAAAGTAAAACAAAATTACATGTTTATAATTTTGTTTTAATTTAAACTAATTTTTTAATTACCTGTTTATTACTACTGTAAGGCCCCTGGTATTGCAGATGTGTAAAGGCAGAGGTGACCACTTAACTTCAGATGGGCCGTCACGGTTTGTTTGTCGTACAATGGAATAAAAAACTGGCCAATTGCGAGTAGACTCGCGCGCGAACGGTGATGTACTATCTATAAAAACGCAAAAAAAACGAGAAAAGAAATCACATTTGTTGTATGGGAGCCCCTGAAATATTTTTTTGATTCGGTTTTTTAGTATTAGTTGTTATAGCGGCAACAGAAATACATCATCTGTGAAAATTTCAACTCTCTAACTATCACGGTTCATAAGATACAGACTGGTGACAGTAGGACAGACAGACAGACGGTCAGCGGAGTCTTAGTGATAGGGTCCCGATTCACCCTTTGGGTACGGAACCCTAAAAATGAACAAAATATTACAAATTAAGAAACCCTTTGTCCGCCTAAAAGCGTTGTGACAGTCTCGTCTCGATATGTCGTTTTACCAGCAGGAATATTTTGGTTTTCAGTTCTGAAAGCGACGATTGGTCGGCGGGTGTCATGGGGGGCAGGGTGCTGGAGGCGCGGGAACCTGTCGACGCCAAGGAAGACGGCCACTTTCTGACCGTCACCGTCACACAAGCTCAGTAAGTTAGAAATCAGTCACTAACTTAGAAGTCAGTTAAAAATCAGTTCCAATTATGTTAGGTACTCGAAACAAGATGATAGGTACACAGTACTGCTAACCTTATATTTAAAAATCTATGTTTGACTAACATTTTCGGCAGAACTACAGATTTCACTCTTTTTTTTTCTTATGTTGTTCCATTTTTTAAGTTTTAACCAAACAACAACGCACAAATAATCCAAATAACATACTAAGAACAATGAATGAATTAAATAAGATGTATATTTATTTATTAGTACAGGACGTAACATAAACATTCGACTCAAGTTACGCGCGCCGACGCCGTACTCCACTTCACGCTAGAAGTGTTGAAAAATGTAACAACTTCATTATAAAAAATGCATCAAAAGTACAAGTTGTGTTTGTTCAATACATTCTAAACTAAACAAACAACAATTTATGACATATTTGAGCATTAATCAATAATTATTTGATATTTTAAAATGTTATTATAATATAAGTATTTAAAGAAACGGAACGTTGCTTCAAATAGTGACCGAATGAACGAATGAAACTATGCCATTTTTGGTTTCTTATCTGTAGTTTGATTTAAACCATGGACTTTCTTCGGTATCAACTGATCCCCAGATAGTCTCCGTTTTGTAATAGGAACACATTTTGATTCTGGTATGAACGTTGTAACCGTAACAATCCTAGACTTATTAGTCTTGGTTTAAACCATTACTTAGGCATTTTTTTGTAATAAGACGGCATGGGTTCAGTACATGGTCCTAGACTCAAAGGTGACAACATTTTTCGTCCGTTGTTTAAAAAATATATTAGCTGTACCGGCGAACTGTGGGTATACATCGGTACACCTCTGCCTAACCCTTCGGGGAATACAGGCGTGATGGTTTTTTTTTTTTTCTTTAATTTTCTTTTTTAGCTGTTCCACACAAACGCTACGATGTTCCTTCCACACGTTATTTAGAACTCAACTATGTGTTGGTTCTGTGTTTATTGTTTAACCAACATTTACAAAAATAAAACATTTAGTTAGAATGATTGTTATTTCAAAGTAGTAATAGTAGTAGATCTCTTTGTAAAGGAGAGGAGCTCGTCCGGGGAAGTACAACCACCATAGCTATTTCAGCCGCAAAGCAGTGTTGCTGTGTTGCGGTTTGAAGGGTATGGGTGCCAGTGAAATTACGGTCACATGAGTAATTTCAGCTTTATCTTTGGGATGTCAACGCATCTGAAATACCAGAGGCCTTGCAAATGCGTACTTACCTATTACGCGCACAATACGCATTAAATGTTACTTACGCATTTGCAAGGCCTCTGGTATTGCAGGTGCGTTGCCGTCTATGGGCGACAAAGACCACTTTCCGACTATCAGGTGAGCCGTTGGCTTGTTTGCCATCCAATGGCATAAAAAAAAGGTTTACAATATTTAAGTAATTTTTTCTTTATTCTTTTTAGGGTGTCTCATTTGCCCCCTATGTGGAAAGAAGACCTAAATGCAAAATTACATGATAAGAACATGGTAAGTTTATATGACAACGTATTAGATTAAGGCTCACTAAACATATTGAGCGCTAAATGTGTTTAAATTCATTCTGTCTATGTCACCTTGTAAAAACGTGTCAGGAAAGCAATGATATTATAAACACGTTTAGGCGCTAAAAGTAATATTGGTGATAGTGATGTTGGTGAAAGTGGGCCTTAATTTTAGCTATAATTAGTAAGTTGACACCAACAATCAATTGACATCCTTTTTATCAGCTGTCTAAACGCAAAGCCTATTTCATATGGCAATAGCCAACTGATTGACTGTTAATTGATTTCAAACTAACTAAAAATCTAAATTTACAATTAATTGAAAATTCAATCGAGCTTAAATAAAGCGTTTCTTTAAAAAGTAACACATTTTTAAACTCGTAATTTTTTTAATTTTTTTTTATAACTTCATTATTTTCAATAACTTCTTAGTTGTTGGTTACAATGTAATGTAATAGTAGCTTCTATTTGTGAATCTATCTATCTAGATTTTGTAGTGTCCATAACCGATGTTTTATTGATTTCAGAGCACAGAATACATGTGGGAGGTTTATGCGACGCTAGCCCCGTTAGAATCTATCATCCAGCCGAAAATTATAGACAATGTCATGTCTCTGGTCAGAGCTATGTCGCCACGAGCCTTCTGTCCGCTGAAAGAAGAGATAGATGAACGGTACTGTCAATTAATTATAATAATATGATACTTTGCATAATGTGAACTCATCATCAACTTGAATGGCGTAGTGGCTAAGTAACTGACCGTTGCGCTGCGTGTCGCGGGTTAGATACCCGCACGGAGCAAATATGTGAATGATCTACAGATAGTTGTGCCGGGTCTGGCTGGTTATATATGTGTGTTTATATGTTTGTAAACGCAGCCACGATATAGGAGAAGTTCCGAGTGCGGAGCAACGCTATTTTTTAAAGAACACTTTTATAAACCCAAAAAGTCGCGTAACCTTCCGCGGAATCTCCGAAACACGACACCCTTCGGCCAAAACTCTTCCTTAAGGAAGGTCTCAAGTGAATGAGTCGGAACTCGCACCGCAAACGAATTGAAATTCGTGTTGTGGGGCGACTCCAACTTCTCGACCCTTATGGTCCAGCTGGTCTTCGCTCGTACATACTCCACGATCCCCTCATCCTTCGTGGTGTGATGTAGCCTGGACACATAGAGCTGCGTCGTCAGCACTGCTGGACGCAGCACATTGGGTCCTACCAGAGCAGTCCCGCACTGGTTCCGACTGGGAGGCTTCTTCCTCTCCACCTTCACGAAGCCATCCTTGTCAATCGCGCCTGTTGTTAGGCCTAGCTGCCTCGAAACCCTTTCGGCAGGTTCGCAGCAACTTTCTTATCCCCTATCCTGGCCTGTGACGCAGGTTTGCGTGGCAATGATAACAGCGTAGGCACGTTTAGGGGTCAACGTACCTATACAAGTCACGACCTCGACTGGCGTCGAGTTTGCAACCGCAGCGGCGCGAGTTGCAAGGCGTGCAGTGTCAGCAGCGGGTGACGCAGCGGAGCTCGCCGACTCAAAACTGCCGATGCTAGCGTTTCTCGCCTCGCGACATGTGCTTACGTTGGAGGCATCAGGTGGCCTATTTACCGTCACAGCGTTGCGCAACAACACTACTTCGGCACGTAGTTCACCAATGGTGTTATTCGATACCTCCAACTTGGACTGTAGATCGGCCAGGCTTGCCTTGAGGACTGTAATGTCCTTCAGCAACCTGGTGACGTCGACGTGGTCGAACGTGACATTTGGCAACTTATGCAGCTTCTTCGCCACAAAAGCGGGCACGTCGTCCGGGTCGGTGCTCTTCATCAATGTGATGATGTCCTGCACACACTTCTGGCCACCTTCCCTCCGGTGGGACTGCATCTGCTTGACTTTACCGAGCTACTAGAGCAACAGCAGCTTGGCACTGCTGATCTCCTCCTCCTTGAAACTGGACTTGCAGATCTGCATGATGCTGACTTCGTCCATGTAATCGATGGCATGTTTTATAAATGCCAAGACCTCGTTGGCTATGAGCGGTTGTGAACTCATAGCGACGTAAACCGGGCAGCGGCTAGGGCCGCGCGACACGTGAATATAATACTCGTATCGAGCAGCACAAAACACGTCCGTACTCGACCGTGCATTGCAATGCTATAAGGCACAAGGGCACGGGTTGGTATAATGGCACGGGTTTGAATCCGGGCAAAATTCACAAATACTGTTTAAGTTTATCTTGGACATTATTTACATCTGTGAAGGAAAACATAGATTGATAGATGGTATATTTTGTTCCAGTGCCTTTGAAGTCCAATGGCCGTTATGTTATCTGAATGCTGGTGGTTTACGAGTGCTTATTACCGGTGGCGATCCGGAGAAACAAGCCAATGTAGATGATACCATCATAATTACTGTAAGTATTTTTCTCACTAATATTATCTATGCGAAAGTAATAGAGTCGATGACATTATTAATCAATTGACATACTTTTTATGAGCTGTCAAAACGCGATTCCCCATAGATTTTGTATGACTGAAACTTAACTAGGACGTCACTTTTTTGTCATCTCAATTCACTAACTATTTATTGATTTCAAAGCAACTTAAAATTTAATCGGGGTTTCGGGGGTTAAATAAAGTATTTTTTTAGAGAAATTGTGTCTTGGAATTATTGTTTAATGATGACTACTACCCAATTCTGTTACCTAGACCATACATACGTTTGAAACTACGTGAACACTATGTATATAATATATTATTTTTGAACATAATATAACCGTCAATTCTCAAATGTTGTAAAACATTGATTTTAAAAGAGTACGTTTGTAGTTTCTTGCCAATTCTTCTCTATACGAAACTGTTTTTTGGAAGAGGCAAGTAGCTTAAATTCTGCTTATTTTTTCTTGAATATGACGTTTAAATGGCTTAATTAAATGCGTGGTATTTTTGTATTTTTTTTTAAATAATAATAATTTATTTGCAGCAAGATTAACATTATTACATTAGTACATGATAGTAGTACATACAGTTAAAGTGAATTTTACAATAGTGTGGTCACACCAGCACCCTTACTAAGTTGCTAAGACAACTTGTGTTAAAGATGTATGATGTGTGATTGGTCCTCATAGATATTGTTTTTTTTTCAGGTTGGAAAAATACATGTGAACCCGCAACCCGACAATCCTATCTGCAGGTACGTGTAAATGACGTTAAATATATGTCTTTAACAAATGTAGTTGACCAATGGCCGTTTTATGTAAGGAAAATAACCATTTACAATTAAAAACACTTTCAGGCGTCCGGTAAACGCCGTCTGTTCGGACACTGGTTGGCTACACAACGGCGGATTCGACGGGCGCCAGTACGAGATCATATTCAAGACAGTGTCTGTTCAGTCCAGCAAGTTCAAGGACATTGCCCTCTCTGAAGTAAGCCTTTACTTTTGTTGTTATTATTATTTTCTGGTTTACACTTTCGGTACGTCTTTGGTTACTGCTTCGCTTTAGTGAGTCGTAGCGTGATGTTATATAGCTTATACTCCTCATGGAACTGGCTATCATACACAAAAATAACTTATTCGTCTGGTTGCTCCACAAATCATCGCGTTCAAACAAACAAAAACTAAGTATTCAGCTTTATTAAATTTGTATAGATTCATTTTTATGTTTATTTCTCATTCCACCTAATGGTGGAATAGTTGGACAAATGATAAAATAAAACTGTTGAGAACCAGCGACCTATGGATATCAGTAATTACACATCTACAGTCCACCGCTCTAGCGAATTATCCGTGACTTCTTCCGCGAGACGTATTTCTCCCTAATTAAGTTACCTCTTTGATTACTGCCCTGTTCCCGTGGGTCGTAGCGTGATGTTAAATAACCTATGTTAATCAGTGATAATCAAGCGGTGTAACGACAAAAGAATTTTTGAAATCGGTCCAGTAGTTTTTATGTTTTTTAATTCCACACAAAAATCCAAAAATACATATATTACCTCTTTATAATAATATATTATTAGTGTAGATTGCAGAAAGTAAATAGCAATAAACAAAATATCTCATAGCAAAACGCAAAAAGTATTCCTTCGAGCCGGATTTGAACCAGCGACCTATGGATTACAATCGTTTTACATCTACAGTCCACCGCTCTACCAACTGAGCTATCGAAGGCTTATGAAAGTGTTTCAAATAAGCCTTTACAATAAACCGTATTATGCAATTTTTCGAGGTGAAACGTGCTCTAACATCGGTGAAGCCATATCATGCAATAGTGATTAAATGGAGTGCTGCCTCTTACGCGTATTATTAACCGACTTTAAAAAGATGCCACCTATTATGAATTGATTTAGATGATACTTTTTTTGTTTGATAGGTCATACTTCAGAGGTGGTCCCATATAAATTTTATCGAAATAGGTTAGAGCGTTGTAACAAAAAAAAATTTTGAAATCGGTCCAGTAGTTTTTATGTTTTTTTAATTACACACAAAAATCCAAAAATACATATATTTCCTCTTTATAATAATATATTATTAGTGTAGATTGCAGAATGTAAATAGCAATAAAAAAATATGTCATAGCAAAACGCAAAAAGTATTCCTTCGAGCCGGATTTGAACCAGCGACCTATGGATTACAATCGTTTTACTTCTACAGTCCACCGCTCTACCAACTGAGCTATCGAAGGCTTATGAAAGTGTTTCAAATAAGCTTTTACAATAAACCGTATTATGCAATCTGTCTTGGGCGGAGCACCGTCGAGTCCTCGTGGCGGCCATCGGCGGCGGCGACCTCTCGCGTCCGGCACTGGTTCAGGCCATGGTCCGGAGCGAGAGGAAATGGGAAGCAGTAGCCTCCTTCTGCGAAGCTGTAATGCTGGAGAAGGAGGCGGCGGGACGGGAGAAGGAAAGGAGAGTCCCCCGTCCCAGCGGCCGCCGCGGTAGACGCTTCGGGCGTCGGGAGCCACGAGACGACTCCCAGCCACCGCAGACGCGGGTCTGTGGGCGGTAAGCAATGGGTAGCTCACCGTCCGTACGATAACTAACTAGCGACAGACCGTGTCGACGGCGCGTTCGTGTTCCACGCGTGCCTCAAAGTGATGTCAGCAAACTTGGAAGGGGCCACTGAGGGCCGATGCCTGCCGGGGCTGCGGGTTGTTCGAAAGAGATACCGCGCCCCCGGAACGCAAAGGGCACATGAAGGAACATAGACGGGTTTTAGTCAGTAAAAGTCTGACACTCCCTCCCGCCCCGTCCAGGGCGGGGGTAGTTATTTGATGATTACCTGTCTTAAAAAAAAAATGCACGTGCTCTACATCGGTGAAGCCATATCATGCAATAGTGATTAAATGGAGTGCTCTCTCTTACGCGTATTATTAACCGACTTTAAAAAGATGCCGCCTATTATGAATCGATTTAGATGATTCTTTTTTTGTTTGATAGGTCATACTTCAGAGGTGGTCCCATATAAATTTTATCGAAATAGGTTAGAGCGTTGTAACGACAAAAGAATTTTTGAAATCGGTCCAGGAGTTTTTTTTTAATTACACACAAAAATCCAAAAATACATATATTTCCTCTTTATAATAATATATTATTAGTGTAGATTGCAGAATGTAAATGGCAATAAAAAAATATGTCATAGCAAAACGCAAAAAGTATTCCTTCGAGCCGGATTTGAACCAGCGACCTATGGATTACAATCGTTTTACTTCTACAGTCCACCGCTCTACCAACTGAGCTATCGAAGGCTTACGAATGTGTTTCAAATAAGCTTTTACAATAAACCGTATTATGCAATCTGTCTTGGGCGGAGCACCGCCGAGTCCTCGTGGCGGCCATCGGCGGCGGCGGGCGACCTCTCGCGTCCGGCACTGGTTCAGGCCATGGCCCGGAGCGAGAGGAAATGGGAAGCAGTAGCCTCCTTCTGCGAAGATGTAATGCTGGAGAAGGAGGCGGCGGGACGGGAGAAGGAAAGGAGAGTCCCCCGTCCCAGCGGCCGCCGCGGTAGACGCTTCGGGCGTCGGGAGCCACGAGACGACTCCCAGCCACCGTAGACGCGGGTCTGTTTTCGGTGAGCAATGGGTAGCTCACCGTCCGTACGTTAACTAACTAGCGACAGACCGTGTCAACGGCGCGTTCGTGTTCCACGTGCGCCTCAAAGAGATGTCAGCAAACTTGGAAGGGGCCACTGAGGGCCGATGCCTGCCGGGGCTGCGGGTTGTTCGAAAGAGATACCGCGCCCCCGGAACGCAAAGGGCACATGAAGGAACATAGACGGGTTTTAGTCAGTAAAAGTCTGACACTCCCTCCCGCCCCGTCCAGGGCGGGGGTAGTTATTTGATGATTACCTGTCTTAAAAAAAAAAATGCACGTGCTCTACATCGGTGAAGCCATATCATGCAATAGTGATTAAATGGAGTGCTCTCTCTTACGCGTATTATTAACCGACTTTAAAAAGATGCCGCCTATTATGAATCGATTTAGATGATTCTTTTTTTGTTTGATAGGTCATACTTCAGAGGTGGTCCCATATAAATTTTATCGAAATAGGTTAGAGCGTTGTAACGACAAAAGAATTTTTGAAATCGGTCCAGGAGTTTTTTTTTAATTACACACAAAAATCCAAAAATACATATATTTCCTCTTTATAATAATATATTATTAGTGTAGATTGCAGAATGTAAATGGCAATAAAAAAATATGTCATAGCAAAACGCAAAAAGTATTCCTTCGAGCCGGATTTGAACCAGCGACCTATGGATTACAATCGTTTTACTTCTACAGTCCACCGCTCTACCAACTGAGCTATCGAAGGCTTACGAATGTGTTTCAAATAAGCTTTTACAATAAACCGTATTATGCAATCTGTCTTGGGCGGAGCACCGCCGAGTCCTCGTGGCGGCCATCGGCGGCGGCGGGCGACCTCTCGCGTCCGGCACTGGTTCAGGCCATGGTCCGGAGCGAGAGGAAATGGGAAGCAGTAGCCTCCTTCTGCGAAGCTGTAATGCTGGAGAAGGAGGCGGCGGGACGGGAGAAGGAAAGGAGAGTCCCCCGTCCCAGCGGCCGCCGCGGTAGACGCTTCGGGCGTCGGGAGCCACAAGACGACTCCCAGCCACCGCAGACGCGGGTCTGTGGGCGGTGAGCAATGGGTAGCTCACCGTCCGTACGATAACTAACTAGCGACAGACCGTGTCGACGGCGCGTTCGTGTTCCACGCGTGCCTCAAAGTGATGTCAGCAAACTTGGAAGGGGCCACTGAGGGCCGATGCCTGCCGGGGCTGCGGGTTGTTCGAAAGAGATACCGCGCCCCCGGAACGCAAAGGGCACATGAAGGAACATAGACGGGTTTTAGTCAGTAAAAGTCTGACACTCCCTCCCGCCCCGCCCAGGGGGGGGGGGGAAGTTATTTGATGATTACCCGTCTTAAAAAAAAAATGCACGTGCTCTACATCGGTGAAGCCATATCATGCAATAGTGATTAAATGGAGTGCTCTCTCTTACGCGTATTATTAACCGACTTTAAAAAGATGCCGCCTATTATGAATTGATTTAGATGATTCTTTTTTTGTTTGATAGGTCATACTTCAGAGGTGGTCCCATATAAATTTTATCGAAACAGGTTAGGTAGTTTGATTTATAAATCAAGATAACTGAAAAGAATTGTCGTCCGAGTAAACGAAAAATAAATTGCGTATTCTGATTTCTTGTGACTTTTAAGTGCCTTGTAAATTTAAGTAGTATTACCGTTCCTTCATGGATTTGGAACTAAATAAAGAAAAATGAAAATCTTTTTTGTAAAAAAATCGTTTTTGTGCACTTCATTCGCCCATTGTTTCTCATGATTCTCTTTGTCGCGAATAAAAGAGCTGCCACAAAGCAATCAAATATGTCTCATCGTTCATAAAAAGGAAAACATTACATCTTCGACTGTTGACTTCGAGTCACAATAGAAGTTTTATTTTTATCGGCCTGGAACCCGCTCCAGGCCTTAAATGTAAGTAAATTAAAATTATTAGCACACCATTACAATCAAGTCGAAAAATGATGTTAACATGACATTAATGTTAGATTCGGTTGTTAGATAGTTTTCATTTTGGTATATTTTAATGCAGTGTACTATAAAACGATTCCCAGACATTGAATAATCAGGTACGAGCATCGTCTATACTGATTTTCGGTAGAAGGTTGAAGGTTGTTGCTGTTATATTCCGTTCACCTGCACATAAACACTCCATTTGCTTAATGCTCCATGTCCCTAACGACGTAGAAACATAAACAAAAGTACTAGTTTAACAAAAATATATCAAGTCTTAAAGAAATTCCTGCACATTGCACACAAATAAACGACTGCCTCTTTAGCCTAGTGCTCCTAAGCGCGACTGCTACGCTAGAGCTCTTGGGTTCAATTCCCCTGTCGAGCAAAGTATTTTACGGATTTCTATGAAATTCTCAGTAGCAGCTCGGAGTTAGGATTTGTGCCCGGTTAATTGCAATAGGCTCACCCCCTATTACTTGAACCGAAACACACCAGCGAACTGTGGATGTACATTGGTACACCTCTGCTTAACCCTTCGGGAAATACAGGCGTGATGGTATGGTGATAAAATGAACACGAATTTTGTAAGTCAACTTTAGTAAAATACATAAACCAGCAGAATATTATGATGGTAGATACAAAATGAATTGATTGTGTACACAGGCAACAGGTGCAGAGAAAAAGGGGGCAGCCAGTGACAACCCTGCTTTGAAGTGGAGCCAGAAAAACGAGGGACCTGAAATGGTAGCCATATTACATACGTAAGCATTTTACTATACTATTTTTATTCCAATACAAAAAGCCTGAACAAGTTCATTGTGGTTGTCTTGCTCGTACCAACTTCCTGCGGAACCGTGGTACGGAGCAAGTTAATTTAACAATATTACTTTTACACATAATTTAAATAAACACGAGATAACACAATTCATTGCTATTCATAATTTTATACAATACCTAAGAGTTCAGTTCATAATTTTAGATCCATTCCGTATTTCATTTGATATTGTGCTCAATAATAAGTATTCAAAAATCTGTGATGTTAATCTACTTTTGTTGCTGACTGTATTAACCAAGTTTCAGAACTGTAAAAAAGAAAAAACTAGGCGTACTATACAGGAAAAGTTTTTATCAATGCGCAAATTTCTACTAAATAAACTTAAAGGAGTACTTATAAATATAAGGAACACTTATATATACTTAGAAGGAGCTCGTGGCTAAATAATTACAGCCGCATAGACCGATCTTCCGGGTTAAGCCACGCTTGCCGAGGTTGGTCTGTGGATGGGTGACCATTTACCATAGCGAGTTTCCTCCGTGCCTCGGAAAGCACGTAAAGCCGTTGGTCCCGGCTATCATTTGTAGATCTTTGACAGTCGTTACTGTTAGTCAGAAGCCAGAAAGTCTGACAACCAGTCTTACCAAGAGTATCGTATTACCCATTACTGGGTTGTGGAGGTCTGATAGGCAGTCGCTCCATGTAAAATACTGATATTCAGCTGCATCCGGTTCGACTGGAAGCCGACCCCAACATAGTTGGGAAAAGGCTAGGCAGATGTTGATGAGTACTTATAAATATGTATCTTTTATTTTGGTATGGTTTATAGTAATAAAAAATAAAGTTATTGTTTATGAAAGATGGCTACTTTAAAACCCTTTTTTTTGCGAAAACAGCGGGTAATTGATCGCTAATTTCAATACTTAGCTACCAACCAAATAGTTGTAATTTCAGTTCCAAAATTTAAAAAAAGTATTGATCAATTATTGGAAATGCGAAATTTACTGAAACTAAAGTACCAACAAAAAAAAATCCGCTCGTATTTAATATTTTCCTGTATGTAGCTAATGTTACATAATTCTTTTGTAATATAGTTTTTATATCATTTGTTGGAGACCCTCTAAATAAATAAATAAAATAAAATGTTGTATTTCCAGTATCGAGCTAAGCTGGGTGTACGCGCCTGCATTGTACGTAAGCGGCTTGCTGACGTATGGGTCCGCTTTCGAACTGAACCTGTTGTCGGACTGCAAGCTCGAGTTAAGCGTCGATCAGCTCGTACTCTTCAAACAACTGATCGCGGAATTCAGCACGGCTGCATGCGACACAAGGTGATACAACAATACTTTATTTTTCCCAGATTTTTTTTAAATTTTGATTCCCAGGCCGAGCAAAACGTTATTGGGTTTTTCCTTAAAATTCTTAGTAGTAGCTCGGAGTTAGGATTTGTGCCCGGTTAATGGCAATAGGCTCGCTATTTCATGGGTCCTAAAACATACCGGTGAACTGTGGTTGTACATTGGTACACCTCTGTGTAACCCTCCGGGAAATACAGGCGTGATGGTATGTATATTTATTTAGTAGTAGTAGAGATCTTTGTGAAGGAGATCGTCAGGGACAACGCATCTGTAAGTCCTCTGGTATAAAAAAAAAAAAAAGTCCTCTGTTATTACATAATACGGCGTACATGCTCCGGGTCTGACTGTTTGTGTATGTGAGTTTATATGTTTGTAATCGCACCTACAATACAGGTAAACTGCTCCGCTGGTCTTGTGGCCGCAAGCGCGACTGCTGAGCGACGGGTACTGGGTTCGATTCCCAGGTCGGGCAAAAAGTGTTTTTGGGTTTTTCCATTTGGAATTTTTTAGTACCAGCCCGGAGTTTGGAAGTTGATGGTGTGACACCCCCGTGCCTCGGAAAGCACGTAAAGCCGTTGGTCCTGCGCCTGATCTCTCTCCGATCGTGTCGGATTTTCCGTCCCATCGGGTTATGAGAGTTAGGGAAGAGTGAGTGCACATGTGTTTGCGCACACACTTGTGCACGATAATATCTCCTGCGTACGTGGCTAGTCTTCTTTAAGGTTAGCCGCCGTGGCCGGAATCGGTCTGGAGAATTACATTTACATTACAATACAGGAGAAATTTCTAGTGTTTGTCATCGTCTCTTTTAGTTTAAAATAATGCTATTTAAGCAATAAATGTGTTTTCTTCACTGCTAGTTCTGAAGAGTTCGACATTGGCGGGTTTGTGTGTCCGTACGCGACGTTCTTCAAGCCCGTTGCTGAAATGACGCCCAGCGACGAGTCGATCATCGTCACCGCTACTCCCGGTAATCATTACATTTCTTATTCCATTATAACATAATAATAACTATTTTAACATTAGAAAAATAACGTTACTGCTATATCGTTATTTAAACGTTAGTGTATAACAATTAATAGATTATCAGCCATTTAAATAACATAATAACTATTTGACCGTTATTTTACGAATGCTACTGAGAATGGAGTATAGAACTCTGTTGTTTGATATCCACCCGTTATTTTGAGGCGGTCAGCCTCAAAATAATCGATACTCGATCTTCACTGCAAAAAAAGACACGCATATTTAACCAATTAACAACTATTTATCTCTTGACTGTTAGGTTCAGATACCAATCAACAAAACAGTCTGCTAAACCTGGCGTCTCAGGTTCGTCCCTTGGAGCCCATCCGGACAATGTCGGACTCCGGCGTGGAGACCTTCACCAATTCCACTAAGACCCGGCTGTCGGACGACGTGACCATGAAGAAATCGGCCTCCGTAGTCTTTGCTGATATGTAAGTTACCCAGGTATTTTATACAATAGGAAAATGGACCTTAACGACCGATTATTGGGCCGATTTTTGACAGATTTCTTTGTCAGCGAGAAGAAATCTGTCAAAAATTGGTAAAAAAAATGGGTCGTGGGCGGATAGCTATAATGTTGCCACGTGGCCTGAATGCGGGTTTGTGAATATACAACATAAAAATAGACACACACCCCGAAAGTAATTTTTTCAGAATCGGCTACTGAATCCATATCAGGTATTTCTTAAATGGATATTTTTTTTTATCCTAAAATGATTACTTTGCTCATCTCTTCGTTCAACAGTGGAATTGAATCAAAGTTAAACTTAGTCAAATTGTCTTAACTTAAGTTTAACTTTGATTTAATATAATTAAAACTAATTAAACTTACCCCGACTGCTACAATTTTAAGTGCAATCGGGTACAACAACTTTCTTGTTTTAGGGATTTTTCATAAATTCCCAGAAAAGCAGTCGGGTTTTTTAGTTTTTTAAATTACCGTTTTTTTATTTATATTTTTTTTTAGTTTTTTATTTTGATATACCCAGTGTCACTTTCACAGTAAATACGAATCTAATGACACCTCTTAAGCTAAGATCCATCGAGCCGTTCAGGCTGCAGAGCGATCCCAACATTTGAACTTGGCGCCAAAAATCCGCCATTTTGTTTTTTTTATTTTGATATACCCAGTGTCACTCTCACGGTAAATACGAATCTAACGACACCTCTCAAGCTAAAATCCATCAAGCCGTTCAGGCTGCAGAGCGTGCCAAACAATTATACATACATACATACATACAAACATACTCTCGAAAAACATAACCCTCCTTCTGGCGCAGTCGGGTAAAAAGTACCTAACCTTGTCGTATAGACTTATACAAATGAAAAAAAGAAACTATTTTATAAAAAAACTAAAAAAATGAACTATTTTATAGCATAAACCTATTCACTAGCCCTAGCCCATTCTGAGCAAACTAGTTTCGGGGTGTTTGTTAATGTGTAGCACGTTGTATCTTGTCAGTCATCCAATTATTATTTTTTTAGTGAGGATGCGTCGCAATTCATGGAATTATTCATCACGATGGGCGTGATCGAGATATCGCTGTACGTGACAGACGGAGTGGATGTAGTGGACACCGTCGTCGCCACGAAAAGCAAATTTCGGGTATGTTACACAGAATACGCTTTAATGTACACTCTTTTTTAATTTAATGGGACAAGACCGGCACGCTATTCACGCCACTGCAACTCATGTAAGCCAGAATCAACAGTGGCGACCGCCAGAAAAGCGCCGAGGCAATGAAGCTCGAACGAGTCCCGGAGAAACAATGCAACTGTTTAGGATCTCGCACAGGATTAATCAGAATTAATAATAAATAACAATAATAAAGCGTTCATTTATAAATAGGGGCACATTTACAATCAAATACCTTAAAAGTTAAAATAGAGCACAGTTTCTCATTTTCCTGTACTGAGTTGAACCTGTGTTTCAGGCTACAAGGTGCATGAATACCTACGTAAAATAAATAAATAAACATTACGAAAAAAGTAAAGTACTAAAATTAAACGTTATTCATTGTAATATACTCCTCTTTTTATAAAATAAACAAAATCTTAAAAATTAGAATAGAACACATTTTCTTATTTGCATGTACTAGGATAAACCAGTGTTAAATAAAATATATATATACCATCACGCCTGTATTCCCCGAAGGGTTAGGCAGAGGTGTACCAAATGTACACCCACAGTTCGCCGGTATATTTAGGTCCCATGTAATAGGGGGCGAGCCTATTGCCATTAAGTATTGGCACAAATCCAAACTCCGAGCTGCTACTGAGAATTTCATAGAAAAACCCAATAACACTTTTTGCTCGACCTGGGAATCGAACCCGGGACCCCTTGTACAGCAGTCGCACTTGCGACCCCGAGACCAACGGGGCAGTTACCTAAACCTGTGTTCTAGACATGAATACCTATGTAAAATAAATAAATAAATAAACCTTAAGAAAACAGTAAAGTACCAAAATTAACTTTTGTTCACTGTATTAAAATTCGTCTCTTTATAAAAAACTGTAATATTTGCAGGGAAAGCGTGAGAAGAATAAGGGAGAGTCAGAGTCTCTGACATCGGTGGTCACCGGTCGCAGTCTTACGTACACAGAGCGCGGGACTAAGGCGGCACATAATATATTAGACACAGTGAGTCACACATTATCATTAAAAAAATATACCATCACGCCTGTTTTCCCCGTAGGGTTAGGCAGAGGTGTACCAATGTACACCCACAGTTCGCCGGTATATTTAGGTCCCATGTAATAGGGGGCGAGCCTATTGCCATTAACCGGGCACAAATCCAAACTCCGAGCTGCTACTGAGAATGTTATAGAAAAACCCAATAACACTTTTTGCTCGACCTGGGAATCGAACCCAGGATCTCTAGCGTAGCAGTCGCACTCAGGACCACTAGGCCAATGAGGCAGTTACATTATCATTACTCGTAAGCATAATACGATTCAAACTTAATGACGGCTTCGAAGTTAGCTGCACTCGCAACTAAGAAAGATCATATGAAATAGGAAACGTCAGATTGGTCATCATTGGTGTGGCATTGGTTCCCGTCTGGCTGCGAACCCACAACCTCGTGCATC
Source organism: Caradrina clavipalpis (assembly GCA_932526535.1). Taxonomy (NCBI): domain Eukaryota; kingdom Metazoa; phylum Arthropoda; class Insecta; order Lepidoptera; family Noctuidae; genus Caradrina; species Caradrina clavipalpis. The sequence continues at coordinate 23,336,803 of OW052087.1, forward strand.
AGAGGCAGGCGCCTTAGGCATAGGACCGTCACGATATTCAAACCACAATCATTTTCTTCCCTGTACAAGACATTTGAATGAATACTATCGTTATCATCATTTTAACTGAAAGACGTGTACTGGGCATAAGCCTCCCCGAAGTCTCCCATCACGCCTGTATTCCCCGAAGGGTTAGGCAGAGGTGTACCAATGTACACCCACAGTTCGCCGGTACGTTTTAGGTCCCATGTAATGGGGGATGAGCCTATTTCACCGAGCACAAATTTCAACTCCGAGCTGCTACTGAGAGTTTCACGGAAAAACACCATAACGCTTTCCTCTACCTGGAGATCGAATCCAAGACCTCAAACGTGGCTCTAGCAGTCGCGCTTAGGATCACTATGCTAACGAGGTGGTTAAAAAAATAATATTCAAGTAATACATTTATACAATCTCTAAAAACAGGTGCGGGTACTTAAGCGCACCTCTCAGCTGCTGCATGTCACCCTGTATCAGCCCAACGTCTATTACTGGAAGAGGAAAACACAGAAAACATTACAGGTTTGTCTCAATACTTTACTATACCCTTATTATTGTGCATTAGCAAACTACTCGCAATTTCCTCCGCGCGGCTAAGTTCACCCGCTTTAAGTTACGTCTTTGGTTACTGCTCCGCTTCCGTGAGTAGTAGCGTGATGTTTTATAGCCTATGTTAAACAGGTATAATGTGGCACTTTAATGCGCGGCAATTGTGTCTCAAAGCTTGTCATCTTCCTGCCCTTATCCCATGTTATTCAAGGTCATCAGAACGCGTTTTCTTCTTCCATGCCAACATTCATGCTATCACTGACTCTCTTCTCCTATCCTTCTCTTTCATATCGTTCTTCACACAATCCCATCCAATCCCATCTTTTCTTTGGCCTCCCTCTTCCTCTCCATCCATCCACATTTATATTCAAATTCATTACAAATTTATTCATTTATTTTTCATGGTCAAAGCGCATGCGCGCTTTTATGAAGCGCATGCGCGTTTGCCGCACAGAACGGATTAAAACTTGCGTGCATTGACTATTTTATCTATTTGCTCAACAGCTGTTCCTGTTTAATGCTCGGATAGCGGTCATCATGCAGAACAAGGATGGACAGTCTCGAGAAGCCTTGCTGGACACGGCGAAGGGCTCGACGGATCCCGTCACGGGCATTCCACCTGCGCTTGCTACCTTCAAACTGGTCCTCCCTAGCAGTAGTGAGTAAATTCAATACTTTGACACCACGCCTGTGGGTTCTTCTGGATGTTGTAATGGTAGAAAAACATGGGGGACGTCTGTCGTCCGACCAGTAAGGCCCGAAAACGGTGCAGTGTTCCATGCGCGCCACTCGAGAGCGGGTGCGGCCATTATATGAATGGCTGCACGGGGAAGAGGGACCTACTAACCTGCTGAGGAACAGCGGGTCGAGTCCTGTTGGGGGAGCAGTAAATGCTTTTGCGAATACCGCAGCCCCGGCCATAGGCAGAGGTGGAAAACCGCGGGCGTTTTAGCTTATAAGAGTCCGCAAGCAAAAGTCCGTCACCACCAAGACAGAGAAAGTTCAAAAGGATTTCCGCTGCGCACCAAAAAAAAGCAAACTTATTGGTATCAACCGGGCACAGTTTTGGACCCCGGGTTTAAATAAGCCTACTAAGAATGCCTAATAAAGAAATTAGACTGTTGTAAGTAGGGATAGGCTAAATGAATGCATTTTTAATATATATATATTGTTACGAGCTGGGTATGGGATAAATTAATTACTACCACTCAGACAATTAAATAACTTTATTAAACACAAAAACACTTAAACTTAATCACAAATACAGTACTGATCACTATTCGCTTAGATATCGCACTTCTAGTTCACTTCGATTCGCTTCGTTGTATCGCCTGAATCAGACTGACTCTCGTTTGTCGGCGCTTGTGCTTTTATACAACACACCAATGTTCACGAACATTCCGGCAATGTCTACTTGTACCGAATAAAGAAATAGGTACCTTATGCCCTCGGCGTACGGTCGAAATTACAATGACAACTAACTTCCAACTAATAATAATAGTGGAATGCTTCTCGAAGCCTTTAGCCAAACACACTGTAATCACGTGCTTTCTAGAAAGATCTCGTACGTACGACGTAACACTGCCCCCTCCTTAGACATGCTCGTCCCGAGCATCATTAGCCCCGTAGTATCGGGCCAATCGGTCTACATGGACAATCTTAGGCGCACCTCGTAGACCCTTCTGTATTCGGTAGGTGACATCGTTGATCCTAGTCACGACTCGGTATGGTCCATCCCATTTTGCTTGCAATTTCGGGGACTTCCCCTTGCTCCGCACTGGGTTATGTAACCACACCAGTGAACCCTTGTCGAAACCCCTACTGTTTACCTTGCGGTCATAACGGGTCTTCATCTTCTCAGACATCTGTTGGCCGGATTGTCGAATATCGTACACCTTTAATGCACCTCGGCTGCGTATGTGGGGCCCTTTCATGGCCGCACAACTGGTACGTTTGCGACACCAGTCCTCCACATCATCTCGACAGTGGATCCAGTAAAAGCGTTCTCGAATTTTTAGTAGAGTCCTTTTTACCCCCATATGTCCTCCTGAACATCCATCATGGGAGAGCCGTAGAACATCCGGTACCTTCCCAACTAGCAAAAAAGTTATATAAGTTTACAATTATACGACTAACAGTCATGTAAGGGGTTTGAAATAGTTCTGAAGCAACTAAAATGTTGTAAAATAGTTTTCAGTTCGACGTATTAGTTATATATATTTAAGTCATATTAATGCGTCTGGTAAACGTCGTCTCAATTAATTTATACGACGGTCATATAATGTTAAGTCGAGTAAACGTTTCAGTCGGACAATAGTGATGAGTCGCCATGTTTCGTAAATTTAGAACCTTTTATTCAACATTTAAATAACAAACCGTTATGTAATGATTTTATAGTTAACTATTATACAATCTTCATAATAGGTCATATACTAAACCTTTAAATAACTTTTAGTTTGAAACTTTATTCTAATACTAGCTTTTGCCCGCGACTTCGTCCGCGTGGATTAATAGTTCCCGTTCCCGGGGTCTTTCCGGGACGAAAACTATCCTATGTCCTTTCTCGGGTCCCAGACTATATCTGTACCAAATTTCATTGAAATCGGTTCCGTGGTTTAGGCGTGAAGAAGAGACAGACAGACAGACAGAGTTACTTTCGCATTTATAATATTAGTAAGGATAACTTATATATGCCAATTGATTATTTAAGCGATTATTAGTATCTTTTCTATAACTCAGTCGTCCTGTTTCATTAAGTTTATGTTTTTTTTTTATAACTAATTATTTTATATTCCTGCAACGTGTGCCAATCTATGACTAAACTAAAATGTGAAAAACTTAATGAGAGATTCACAAGCTTATCAATGCCAGAATCACCATGATGTCCCTGTAAATAAAACAGAAGTATTTCCATGACTATACGCAAAGGGTTTTACTATTTTCCAACAGAACTCTAATTGCAACCGTCATGGTGGACGCCATAAATCGTATAAAAACATGTATACGACCAATAGTTATTTAAAGGTCGAAATGCAGTCGCCCAATGTCTATTGGCAATATGGCCGAAACTATTGATGTCAATTCATATATTTTATTTTTATAAACAATATGAGAACTCCAATATTATGAAGGCCCATGAAAATATTGACAAAGATAACCATACATATCATCGAAAAAATTTAATTCCCATGTATAAGTCGTCGCTCTTCATCTTCCACCGCAATATGCTTTCTCTATATTAAAGAATTCTTAATAATGATTCATACGACATTTTACTTAACTTTACAATATAAGTTTTGCCATAACACAATAAATTGTCACACAAATTGTCGCTGACACTCTCATACGATGATATAGTTATTCATTGGTATTACTAGAAACGATTACAAACCTTAATAGTTAAACTCACAACGTCTACGTGACTTTTACTCAACATAATTTGTCGCTAACGCGACTGCAACACGACCTTAACACAATTGAAATGTTATATAATCTGCGCCCAAACCCGCGTTATATTCACGTCTAAAAAACTATTATATAACGTTTTGGTATGACTGAAAGTTAAATTGAAAACGTTATTGTACCTTTTATATGACATTATTTTGTTACTTGGGTTAGCTATAGGGACAACCATTTGTAGATGACAACTGTCCCCTCGAGCGTTTTCCCATTTACGGCACAAGACTCCATCCTGGATCACCAAGCTGTTCCATTGCGCCCAATAACTCTTCGTGATGGAACTCATCGCAGCCACATCACTCCACTTAGGTTTACGAGCACCAGCTTTGACCCACTCGAGGATCGGTTTGATGTCCGAGTCATTTTGCTGAGCCTGCTGTAGGGTTTCCTTCCATTCATTGCTGAGATCTGTTCTAAGCATCCTCACGGGCACTACTTCCTTAGTCTCTTGCCTGGCACAGTGCTTACAGTCTTCAGGACAAGGTCTTCTTGACAAGGCGTCTGCGTTACCGTGAGTTCTCCTACTGCGATGTTCAGTTTTGAAGTCAAACTCTTTCAAGCAGTACACTTTTCCTGATGGTGCACCTTCCATGAAGACTTCATCTGAACCACATTTCAATACTCCTTGATCAACGTCGATCTCGCAACGATGTTTCCGCATGAAGTCCAAACCCAAGATGCAATCGTCCACTATATCGGCCACGATGACATTGTGCTGGTAAGATCTATCACCCAATCTTAACTCCACCTCCTTCTTGCCGCGGACGATTATGTGCTGACCGGTAGCTGTTAGTAATCGTATACGGTCGTGGTTATCGACGTAGCCCCCAAGAAACCGACTTGCTAGGTGAGAATTGACGACCGTGTGAGAAGCTCCAGTATCCAACGTCAGTTTGCATGGTGTTCCGTTGACTTCGCCTTTGATGGTCAGGCTGTTCCCATCATGTGCTTGCGACATCAAGATTCTCGGGGCCCTTCCAATGCCAGCCAGCACCCGCCTCCCAGTCCTCCAGTCCTCGTTTTCCTGCTGTGGCTGGGCAGTCACTTCAGCCCTCCTTCCCTGCTGATCTTCTCTCGGGGTTCTGCGCTTAGGACAGCTTGACCGAAGATGACCCCTTTCTCCGCAAGTGTAGCACCTAGGACTGTACCCTTGCGGCCGGTCGCGTACAGGTGATGCTACAACCTCCCTGACGCGGTGCGTTCGGTGGTCCTGCCTCACTGCCTCTACTTCTAAGGCATGGGCCAAGGCGTCTTTCAGCGTCTCGTGATGCCCAAGTCTCACAGCGGCTCTAACTTCTAGGTCGCGTATTCCATCAACGAACGCTTGTACCAGATTCCCATCGATAAGTGCAGGGGCAGACTGGTATGCTTTCCGAACCAGCTTTTCAACTTCGAGGGCCCACTGCTGTAGGTTCTCGGCACTACGTTGAACACGATCCTTCAACTTAGCACGAAATACGTGCTCCAGGTGCGCGTCGCCGTATCTGGACTCTAACGCCTCCAGCAGCTGCTCGTAGGTAACATTCTTGCCGAGCGCCTCAAGAATGTTTAGGGCCTGGTCTCGGAGGCCCAAGGTGAGCGCGGTCATAGCTTGCGGCTCTGTCCATCCATTCGCCTTCCTTACGGCCTCAAATTGAATCTTATAAGCCGACCACGAAGATGTGCCATCGAATGGAGGCACCTTAAAGCCCCGCGCTGAAGGTGCAGCAACTACTGAAGCTACAGTGACGTCTCCAGTCTTCAGTTCCCCCAAAGCCTTCTTCACCCCAGCGATCTGAACTTCGGCTTCTGAGAGGCGATTCTCGTGCTGCTGTACCTGATCCTTCATCACCTTTAGGTGTTTGCCAAAAGTTGCATGAAGATCCTTTATGAGGAGCATCTGCTCGTCTTGGCGGCGGACCTGCTCCTCTTTGTCTCGCTGCAACTGCTCTTCCAACCAGCGAGCCTGCTCCTCTTGACGGCGAGCCTGCTCCTCTTTGTCTCGCTGCAACTGTTCTTCCAACCGGCGAGCCTGCTCCTCTTGACGGCGAGCCTGCTCCTCTTTGTCTCGCTGCCACTGCTCTTCCAACCGGCGAGCCTGCTCCTCTTGACGGCGAGCCTGCTCCTCTTGACGGCGAGACTGCTCCTGTAGCAGCGCCATTAAAGCTGACAAGTCTGGCGCACTTGATGCTGTAGGAACTGCGGATGGGCCAGCGACTGGCACTAACGTAGGCTGGACACCACCCGGTCTCTGTGTTGGAGAATCTCCAAACCGCCTTTGGTCCATGTCCTGCTGTCGCTGACTCCTGGTACGGATACCGTCCGTGTCGTCCTTCGGTAGAATCGGCATAATTTATCCCACTTCTGACACCAAATTGTTACGAGCTGGGTATGGGATAAATTAATTACTACCACTCAGACAATTAAATAACTTTATTAAACACAAAAACACTTAAACTTAATCACAAATACAGTACTGATCACTATTCGCTTAGATATCGCACTTCTAGTTCACTTCGATTCGCTTCGTTGTATCGCCTGAATCAGACTGACTCTCGTGGCGTCGTGGTCTTCTCAGCGCCCTGGCTAGGGTGCGAGGAGTCGGTGACGGGGCTGTTTGCCCCTTGCCCGAGGTAGCGGGGTCGCGGCCCTTAAAATTAAGGGCCGGGCGTTGGGTTACCCGACCGCTCCCTTGCGAGGGGGGCGGGGGGTGTTGTCCACCTAGGCGCGGCTGGGAGCTCCTGTCCCGGCGCGCGTTCGGTGTGTTCGTGGTTTGTGCCGTGGGAGCGCCCTAAGTGTTTCACGGCGCCCGTGCGACCAGGCCCCTGCCGGGTGAGATCCCTGGTTACCCAGGGAAGGCCCAGCAAAGGTCGATCCAGCAACGAGGGCGCCGGCTTTGGTTGGCGCTAACCCACGGTGGTTGCTGACCGCGCGCCCTACTCCGTAATCAGAGCTAGCCGATATCGTTGCAGGGCGCGGGACGTTGTAGTGAGTTCCGAGCGACTTGTAGTGTGTGTGCGTCGCTCGGTGGAGTCATTTTTGTGTGTTTATCTGTATGTGGAGTCATGCGTGTGTGGGCCGCCGTTGGCGACGCCCGTATTAACTCGGCGCGCCGCCTCGGCGGCGGGGCGTCGTGTCGTGAGTGTGGAGTTCATTGTTTGAATGAGCCGCGTGTAGTGTGTAGGCGACTCACCCAGGCGTCAAGTCCGGTGGTGGCACGTCAGCGACGAGGTCGCGCGGCAGGCGCTTGTAGTCCGGGGGGCGAGCGTGCCAGGGCGCTATGTCCGCAATGTGCGGCCAAGCGGACGCGTCGGCACGCTCGAACATCCTTCTTGCGAGTCCGGCGGAGAAGTCGACGACGCTCTCGACGCGCAGGTCCCTTTTGATGACGTCGTTCCTCACGTACCGAGGAGCGCGGCTGATATGGCGCAGCACAGCGTTCTGCTGTGTCTCTAGCTTCTTCCTGTGTCCCTCGGCCGTGAGGGCGAGCCAGGCCGGGGCGGCGTAGGTGAGTTGCGGTCGGATGTACGCCTTGTACACCCCCAGCTTGACCCGCAACGGGAGGCGCGACGAGAGCAACGGGCGCAGAAGGTGGCGGGTCACTTTGACCCGCGCGACTATATCGCTGACGTGCTGGCTCATGGTAAGCCGGCTATCGAGCGTGACACCTAGGTACTTTGCAGTCCTCTTCCACTCGATGTCGGCCCCCATGAGCTGAAGGTTCGGTGGGTGTAGACGGCCCCTGGCCGTCACGATCATCGCCTGTGTCTTCCCGACGTTCACCGACAGTCTCCACTTGCTGAGCCAGTCCGGTAGGTCGTCGAGTGCGCGCTGCATCTTGATGGCCGCGTGGTCGGCCGAGAGAGACGTGGTGATGTACGCGGCGTCATCAGCGTACAGCGCGAGCGTGGAAGTGTGCGTGGCGGGGATGTCGTCGGTGTATACGGAGTATAACACAGGCGATAAACAGCTTCCCTGAGGCACGCCCGCTGTCACCGGGCGTGAGCTGGATATGGCGTCCTCCACCGAAACCTTGATGGTCCTGTCCTGGAGGAAACTGGAGATGATGTGTATCAAGCGACGGGGCGCTGTGGTGAGTGTCAGCTTGTAGATGAGACCGGGATGCCATACCCTGTCGAAGGCCTTCTCCATATCCAGGAGAACCACGGCGGCGTATTCCCGTTTGTTCACGGCCGCCGTGAGCAGGTGCAGGACCCTCGACAGTTGGAGCGTCGTGCTGTGCTCACTCCGAAACCCGAATTGTTCCGGTCTGGGTGTGAGGTGCGGTGTAAGGTGTCGCAGCAGGAGCGCTTCGAACACCTTGGAGGTCGTGGGCAGGAGAGTGATGGGCCGGTAGCTTTCCGGCTTCAGTGTGTTCTTCCCGGGCTTGGGCAACATTATCACCTTCCCCTCTTTCCAGCAGGTGGGGAAGGTTCCGGTGCGGAGTATGCCGGTGTAGAGGCGTGCTAGTGCCGCCACCGTCTTCGGTGGCAGGTGTCGGAGCGCGGAGTTCGTGATGCCGTCCGCACCGGGGACTGACTCTCGTTTGTCGGCGCTTGTGCTTTTATACAACACACCAATGTTCACGAACATTCCGGCAATGTCTACTTGTACCGAATAAAGAAATAGGTACCTTATGCCCTCGGCGTACGGTCGAAATTACAATGACAACTAACTTCCAACTAATAATAATAGTGGAATGCTTCTCGAAGCCTTTAGCCAAACACACTGTAATCACGTGCTTTCTAGAAAGATCTCGTACGTACGACGTAACAATATATTTGGGTAGCGAACTATGATTGGGTATTGTCCACCACCATCAATTGACAAACTTTTTATGAACTGCCAAAACGCGATTCTCCCATAGATTTTGTATAGCAATAGCACGCTGTGACGTCACTACGTGGCCTGCTCAATTGACTAACTAATTATTTATTGATTGATTTGAAAGTGAGTAAAAATCTAACTTACAATAAATTGAAAAAATAATCGGTTTTCATGGGTAAAATAAAGTGCTTTTTTAGAGAAGTTGTGACTTGAAATTGTTGGTTAGTGGTGTCAACTGCCCAATTATAAGACTCCTAGAAACAATTAAATTTTAAACAAAACCCTCTTCAAATTGGCGAGGATGTCAAACTGCACTACAAGTATTCATACATTCATTATATTCATACAGGTACTAACAGTGCGTCTGCGTTGACCAATGGTCGCGGCGTCATGAGCCTTGACATCGAGAGACCTGTGCAGATATACGTGTCTACTGAAAAGCTGCACAGACTCAGGCACATACACCGCCTTGTAAGTTATACATATACTATTTATTTCGGCACTACTCAGTATCTACGCAGATTTAAAACGGGTTTGACGCATTTGGTGCACTTCTCAACTTGTACACCATGCTCAAATGGTGAACTTAGCAACTGGTGCACTTCTCATATGGTAAACTTCGCAACTGGTGCAGTTCTCAACTGGTGCACTTCGCAAGAGGAGCACTTTTTAAGATGAGTAGAGATTTGGAATAATTGACTAAAAATAAAAAAATCTTTGGTTTTGCGTAGGTAATAATTTTCTTAAAAATACAATCAACAAAATAATTTTAACTAAACTACATAATCAGAAAAACATGTTTATTTTGTCAAAAAAAAAACATAACGCTTGAGGAGTGGAGAGGTATTTCAAGGCTATCAGGACAATCCCGCAAGTACGGTCAAAAGCCCTACCAGAACCTTACTGAAATACTTCCTTACCCCGAACACGTATGCTCTCGCAAATCTCCACTCAGACCAGCCAATGAAGGTAAGAGAGAGGTGGGAGCTCTGTTCCTCGTCAGTGTTCACTCCGGCCGGCCAATAAAGGCAAGCCAGAGATGAAGAACAAGATTTCTTCCGGGAGGTCAGGTCCGTGGGGTCGCTACTGCCCAACAGATTATAAATTAAATAAAAGCTTTAAATTAAATCATAACCTGTTTCTCAAAAACAGGTTATAAAAAATATACGCTAGAGGTCCTGGGTTCGATTCCCAGGTCGAGCAAAAAGTGTTATTGAGTTTTTTCTATTAAATTCTCAGTAATAGCTCGGAGTTTGGATTTGTGCCCGATTATTGGCAATAGGCTCGCCCCCTATTACATGGGACCTAAATATACCGGCGAACTGTGGGTGTACATTGTACACCTCTGCCTAACCCTTCGGGGAATACAGGCGTGATGGTATATTAAATAATATAGATAAACCTTTGTTTCTTACTTAGTAATTGATACTATTAATTAAGTAAATAGCTATAAATTAAATTACTTGAATAATTGGAGAAACTTTTTTTATTTTTGAAAAAATGAAAATTGCATTCTGGTTATGTAGAGTTTAATTAAAATTATTTTATTGATTGTATTTTTAAGAAAATTACCTACGCAACACCAAAGATTCTTTCCAAATCTCTACTCATCTTAAAAAGTGCTCCTTTTGCGAAGTGCACCAGTTGAGAACTGCACCAGTTGCGAAGTTTACCATATGAGAAGTGCACCAGTTGCTAAGTTCACCATTTGAGCATGGTGTACAAGTTGAGAAGTGCACCAAATGCGTCAAACCCAGTGAGAGTCCCACCGCCAGCCTATTACTGTCCCACTGTGAGACAGTAAAAGGCTGGTGTTAAATTTTATTCATCTCAGGCCTTAAAGTAAAATTTTAAATTCAATGGAAATCGTCTACTTTATGCTCTTTTTACGCTTATTACAGCTTTATCGAAACCTCGGCCATCCTGCGGCGGTTTTCACGAAGCCGACATCTTCGACACCTTTTCTCTACAATATGAAAAACAAATTAAGTAAGTTTGTCATTAAGCCAGTTTTACGTCACCACATTGAATCACTGATATCGACATTAAAATACAATACAACGTCTTGACAACTGTTTATTTGATTAAATATATTTAGTTTATCTATAACTAGCTTCTGCCCGCGACTTCGTCCGCGTCACAGTTGATGTGTTATCCTACGGGTACCGTACATTTTCCCGGGATAAAAAGTAGCCTATGTGTTATTCCAGACTATAATCTATCTTTGTGCCAAATTTCATCCAGATCCATTCAGCCGTTTAAGCGTGAAAGAGTAACAAACATCCATACATACATCCATACATCCATACATACAAACTTTCGCCTTTATAATAGTAGTAGGATTTAGTTACTCCCGCGGCTTCGTCCTCATGAATGCCAGTTTTCTGAAGGGTATTACGTATTTATTTAAAGACTTACTTCTTTTTTTCAAAATTGCACGCGTTTTTCGGGCAGTCATGTAATAAAAGTACGAAGTTACTTCTTATAACAGCAGCTATCTGCCAGCAAAAGTCCCGTCAAAATCCGTCCAGCCATTTAGGAGACAAGCCGGAACAAACAGACGTACAAAAATTTGTTCCTCATGTTTGCAGTAAGCGAAGGCATGGAATGCATCACGATCCAGACTAGCCAGGTCAGCGTGTGTGGGCAGGAGGGCGTCGTGGGCTGGGACAGTTCGTCGCTGGAGATCTGCACCAGCGCCAGACCCGAGGGGATCACTGCGAGGGGTCTGATCACGGCGCTGCTGGTGTCTGCCGGCGCACCCACAGACTGGAGGAATGTGGTGCTGCAGCCACTGATGCTGGGGTATGTACTGTACAGGCTTTGTTTGAATGGGTTAGTTGACACCACCATCAATTGACATTATTTTTATGAACTGTCACGCGATTCTCCCATAGATTTTGTATGGCAATAGCACGCTGTCACGACACTTATCGGCCTATTCAATTGACTAAATATTTATTGATTTTAAAGTAAGTAAAAATCTAATTTAATAAATTGAAAATTAAATTGATTTTCATGAGTAAAATAAAGTGTTTTTTTAGAGAAGTTGTGACTTGAAATTATTGGTTAGTGGTGTCAACTACCCAATTAGCCTATACAACCTCATTGTTATGCGTCATGATATGAATCCCGCTTCATTATAGTTTGAGAAGAATGTAGCAGTCAGTTCAGTTGGAGACGGGCTGTCATTAGGCAACGAAATAAAATTTATAATATTAAATAATATTATAATACGAATAAATAAATAACGTCTTCGAATAAGTAGTATTTTGGTCCCTCCACATCCACAACCGTTGCAGTACTACTCCTATTCAGCCGGTTGATTCTATAGCCGATCGAACCGTCGGCCGTACAGAGAGAGACAGCGCTATACGACAAAAAGAGAAATCTGTACTCTGTACTGTCGGATTGCCGTTCCCTTCAAACTATGTGAGTGAGGGAAGAGAATGTGCACACTTGTGCACATTCTTGTGCACACTTGTGCACATTCTTGTGCACACTTGTGCATTATAATATCTCCCGCGTACTTGTCTAGTCTCCATTGATATTGACCACCGCGACCGAAAATCGTTCGGGGTATCATTAAACTCGTTGATATTATCGAACCTGCATATTACCATAAACTAGCTGTCACCACTTTCTACCATTTACATAACATTCTATTTACAATGAAATAGTCATTACTTTGCACGGCGCTACTAGTTTTATGATTTGATTAAGACGCTGGATGCAGGCCGCTTCGAACCTGTCCAATTGGAAATCTATCACCTTCACCTTCTATGTGGAAGGCTTATGTCCAGCAGTGGACATCCTGTGGCTTCTGATGATGATGACTATTTTGAAGTGTAAAATAATATTCGCAGTTTGGAACTAGAAGCGTTTTGGGAGGCGTGGCGGCGCGCAGAGTTCGGTCCGTCGGCGCGCGAGCCGACCATCCAGATCAGCGTGGAACTGGATGACGTCACCGTTGAGTTGTGTCCCGATCACCTGGCGTCCCTCAACCGACTGCAGGCGGCTTATCAGGACCTGCTGAAAGAACGAACGGTGATTATAATAAATCTTCTTCTTTATCGTGTGGGCAGTAAGGTCTACCAACCCCACACACCCTAGTGTCAGAGTTTCTAAACCGCCTCAAGGGCCTCTGACATGGTTACCGATGCCAGTGATGTTTAGATAAACTTAGAAAGTACATATGAATTAGAAAAAGTCACATTGGTACTTGCCCGTGCCCAGTTGCGAACCCACAACCTCGTGCAAGAGAAGTGGGCGCCTTACCCCTGGGCCATCACGACATACAGCCTATAACTGTCCCACTGCAGGGCATAAAGGCCTCTTCTCATACAGAGAAGGCACGAGCATTTATCACCACGCTTGCTCAATGCGGATTGGCAATTTCAGACTTAAATTAATTATAAGTCCAGGTTTCCTCACGATGTTTTCCTTCTCCAAAGTCAGTGATGTCCAAGATAAAATTATAACGGGCGTAAAAATACACTTAACCGAGGCCGAGAGTCGCTTGTCCAGTCAGCAACAAAAGTCGATTAACATTTCAATTTTTTAAAGTCAATATCAAATCATTTATTTTAATTAGACCATTTACAGGCACTTTTAAATTGTCAAAAAGTTATCTCTACAGAAAGTTGAAGGTAGTTGCTCGCTTAAATCATAATAATTGGACACATCAAAATAACTATGAAATGGATGTTAAATAAAGATAGAATAAACTCAGCTAACTGCCCCGTTGGTCTCGTGGTCGCAAGTGCGACTGCTGTGCAAGGGGACCCGGGTTCGATTCCCAGGTCGAACAAAAAGTGTTATTGGGTGTTTCTATAAAATTCTCAGTAGCAGCTCGGAGTTTGGATCAGTGCCCGGTTAATGGCAATAGGCTCGCCCCTATTACATGGGCGGACCTAAATATACCGGCGAACTGTGGGTGTACATTGGTACACCTCTGCCTAACCCTTCGGGGAACACAGGCGTGATGGTATACATATATTATTTTTTTAAACTCAGCTATTACCTGAAATTCTGTTAAGTGGTAAGCATTGTGTTACTTCGTGTCTATTTAAACGATATGTAAAAGTAACAACGTTAATCGTCTCTTGTTGCTGTACTATACCTGGGAATGTTTTAGTTGATGATGCGATCCGACCGTTTTCGGCCAAGGCGATTGCTTCAACTCCTCCGAAGTTGACGTTCGTGTGCTCGCATGTGGCTTATGTAGCCAATCTTCTTTATGAAGACCCTCGCACATTGAGGGCATGTGAGCACACCATCTATGTAGTTATACATAATTGCCGCAGGTGGTCGGGCTTTTATTTCGTCGCGCTTGGCATCAAGCTCAAGGCGCCGCTGTACTTCAAAGCTATGTTTATGTTTTAGTTAGGGAGATATTAAAGCCCTGTTACGTTTATGTTTTAAACATTATAACTCATCTTTAAATACCCCCACTACCCTTATACTGCTACATGCACTTGTAAGTGTGTACAATGTTTTGACAGTTACATTGCGCGGTACCATAAAAAAAACACATAGTAAATGAAAATAGTTTCCTAGAATTTTTGCCTAATACACATGCATACATATAATCACGCCTGTATTCCCCGAAGGGTTAGGCAGAGGTGTACCAATGTACACCCACAGTTCGCCGGTATGTTTTAGGTCCCATGTAAGGGCCATGTAAGGCGAGCCTATTGCCATAACCGGGCACAAATCCAAAGTCCGAGCTGCTACTGAGAATTTCATAGAAAAACCCAATAACACTTTTACTCGACCTGGGAATCGAACCCAAGACCTCTAGCGTTGCAATCGCGCTTAGGACCACTAGACCAACGAGGCAGTTTTTGCCTAATGTCACTTAATATGATGGGCAGTGTGAGTAGTTAACGGCTATGTAATATATCTTTTTACACTCACGGAGGAAAACCTTGACTGCCAACAGTGGATATACGGACAGGAAGAGACATCATAACAAAAATTATTGCCAGAAATTAGTCCGAGAGGCGTAAGCTGAGCTTTGCATTTGTGTGAGTGTATTCCAAAGAGATAGTGTAGCTGTGACGTCGGCTTAGTGTGAGACACGCCTTTGATTCGTTGAAACCGGTTTTAACCGGACCAAGCTCTCTACTTTTGGTAATCGCTCGCACAAATGCAAAGCTCAGCTTACGCCTCGCGGACTGCACATGATTCCAAACATTCCAAACTTAAAATTTTTCGTCGTTTATTATAAACAAAATCAGTTATTCCATGCTGCTGCATTGCCATCCTGTATGTCAATAAAGTTCACTCCATCTGTTTTCAACTGCTTTTTTCATCAGACTAGTCTTTAAAAATCATTATTATAACAGTTGCCGAAGCAAAAGGCGTCGGAGCCCACGATCAGCGCGGAGAGTACAAAGGAGAGGCCGCAGAACAGAGACTCGCTGCCTTCTCTGAAGTTCACTGAGCGACAGTCGACACACAAGATCTCGGAGACCGATGACACCGACCACTTCTATAAGGACGACCTCAGGTATTGACACACCCGCGGGAGACGCTCCGGGCGTCGGGAGCCGCGAGACGACTCCCGGCCACCGTAGACGCAGGTCTGTGGACGGTGCGCAATGGGTAGGTCACCGTCCGTACGTTAACTAACGACAGACCGTGACGACGGCGCGTTCGTGTTCCACGCGCGCCTCATAGAAATGTCAGCAAACATTTGGAAGGGCCACTAAGCGCCGATGCCTGCCGGGGCTGCGGGTTGTTCGAAAGAGATACCGCGCCCCCGGAACGCAAAGGGCACAAGAAGGAACATGGATGGGTTTTAGTCGGTAAAAGTCTGACACTTCCTCCCGCCCTGCCCAGGGCGGGGGAAGTCATTTGATGATTTCCCATCGGTAAAAAAAGGTATTTATACACAAATTAAGTAAGACCTTAGGTATTTTCGTTGCGGGATCCAAAACAGTTAGATCGATTCTTCAGGACTCGTCGAGCCTCTTTGCGCTTTTCTTGTGGTCGCCACTGTTGATTCTGGCTTACAGGAGTTGCAGTGGGCCGGAAATAGTGTGGGCTTGTCCCACTAAAAAAATATATTCACACAACAACATACCACCACGCCTGTATCGCCCGAAGGGTTAGGCAGAGGTGTACCAATGTACCTCCACAGTTTGCTGATATGTGTTTAGGTCCAATTTAATAGAGGGCGAGCCTATTGCTAATAATCGAGCACACATCCTAACTCCGAGCTGCTACTGAGAATTTGCACAGCACTTTTTGCTCGGGAAGGGAAGGAATCGAACCAAAGTCCTCTAGCGCAGCAGTCGCGCTTAGGACCACTAGCCTACCGAGGCAGTACATACGGACACTTAGACATAAATTCTTTTTAACAAAGTGTGCAAGTCTGGCTAGCACATGGCTGGTTTTTTTGTTTTCTTTGGCCCAGGCTCCACTAGTTAGGTTAGTTCACACCGAGACGCGACGCTGCGCGCTCCTTTTAATAGAGCAACTCAAAATATATCTTTATTTATAACACGAAAAGATACACATTTCATGGTTTGAATTCAGAATACGTTGCACCATCTCACAATGAAATGTGTCAGTGTGAACACCGACACGGTTGGCACGGTTGACGTCACGGTTGGCGCAGTGGCCGAGCGTTCGACTGCTGCGGTGCGTGTCACGGATTCGATTCCCGCACGGAACAAATATTTATAAGACCTACAGATAGCTGTTCCGGGTCTGACTGTGTGTGTATTTGGGTTTCTATGTTTGTAAACGCACCCACCATCCAGGAGGAATTTCAAGTGCGAGGCAAAGTTTAAAAAAAAGAGAAACTGGCACTAAGTGGAGACCAGGCCTTAAAATAGCAGTAGCATTTATTTCAATGAAAATGTACTAAACATTATCCGTTTGACAGGAGCGGTGCATTCAAGATCCTGAGCGGTGGTCAGTTGCCGATGGCGTACCAGGTGATGCTGAGCGGCAACGCGGTGTCGTGGCGCTACCCGCATCCCAGAGCCATCACAAGGATCGTCGCGTTCCCCTTGCCTGGACAGGTAATGATCTTCATCTTTATTATAGCCAACTTCCACCACTAATCAGTAAAGAAAGGAGAGTAACAAAAATGTATGCAGTTTGATCCAAATGTTCACCACTAACAAGACCTATGTGAAAATAATAAATAATAATAATACCATCACGCCTGTATACCCGAAGGGTTAGGCAGAGGTGTACCAATGTACACCCACAGTTCGCCTGTATATTTAAGTCCCATGTAATAGGGAGCGAGCTAATTGCCACTAACCGGGCACAAATCCAAACTCCGAGCTGCTACTGAGAACTTCATAGAAAAACCCAATAACACTTTTTGCTCCACCTGGGAATCGAACCCAGGACCTCTAGCATAGCAGTCGTGCTTAGAACCACAAAGCTAACGAGACATTTACAAGGCTAACTAGGCAGTTATGTCTATGTTGTATGTTGTTGTGTATGTGGTTGTTATGGCTATGTGAAAATATAGTCTACTAAATACTGACTTAATAAAACCAGACCGCGACCAAAAATATCCCGTCAGTAAAAAGTTATGACTGACTGAAAAGTCATGGTTTTTTACCTTTTTAGGCGTAAATTATTTTTATAGGATAGTTTTAAAAAGTATTTACCATATTATTATGCAATTTAATGTTTTCTTCTATATTTGCTGTATTCGAAAAGCACGATACGTAAGAAGAACCTATAGCGATATCGCAGTGTTCTTCTTTTCAATGCCTTTCACTTGGCAAATACAGAAACTCCAAAGTAGTAATTACAGCCTAGATCGTAAGAATATCAGCAAAAGTCATAGGTCTTGTTAGTGGTGGAAAACTTTACCACTTTTGTTCATTCTCCTTTGGCGCTAAATATATTTAAATTGTATATTGGTACACCTCTGCCTAACCCTTCGGGGAATACAGGCGTGATGATATATATTTTTATATTTAAATTATCATTCTGTCCCTGTCACCGTCTAACAATGTGACAGGGATGCAATGATGTTCTAAATACGCTTGGGCACTAAATGTATTTAGTGATTGTAGTCGAAGTAGGCTTTTGTGTTTATCCCAATTAATTTGTTATGGTACTCCTTTTCAACTCGTATTATCTTTAATGCTACAAGATGTTAGTTTTAGAATGAGAAAAAAAAATCATGTCGTGAAGTTTTAGAGTTTGAAATCCGCATTTATACTAAGTAGCGACCCGCCCGGCAGGCTTATTACGTATGAAATAGCAATCAGCAAAAATTGCGCAACTACCGCGCAGTCATCGCGCGATCAATTGCTAAACGTCAAAAAAAGACGTATTATGTAAAAATTGTTTGCTTATCGTCCGCTGTTGTTTCAATGAACTTATCGCTACGATACTAGCCCCAAAAACAATTTAATAGCCACCACTAGAACTAATTTACTAATATCAACAATCAAAATACGTAATATAAATACGAAATAATCGTTAGTCAATACAAGACAATGCACAATTTAGTTCATTGATTGTTCCATAGAGGCAGCACTATCGCTAGTTTGCTATAGTGTGGTTATTGCTGATACCTAATATGAATTTGCAGTTTAAGAGCAATAATTGCGCGATTTTTGCTATCGCTTGGCTTCTGCAAGATACGTAATAAGCCTGCCGGCTTTGCACAGGTCCAATATTTTTATTTATATACTTTTTCTAGTAATTCAATGAGTACCAACTTACCACTTTACGTTAATTTTTTCTTCTTCTTTTCGAGTCGATGATAATCTCATATTTTTTTTAATTTTTGGCACGTTTGTTACGTAGTTTATTTTTTATAGAGTATGTTTGACGTTTTTTGCCCATTCTTCTCAATACGAAACTACCTTTTGGAATGGGCAATTAGATTCAATATTATAAATATTTTTTTTAATGTAATTGTCCTTTAAAAGTGCCTTTTAGCGGAATAAATGATTTGTCTTTGACTTTTGACTTCATCAGTAGCATTGTTAATGCCCTCTAAAGTGCAGATGTATTGATACTTTCTTCGTACATTCAATTAAATAAGTTCTATATTGTATCTCCAGGACAAAGAGATTGAGTGCGTGTTGGAGCTGTACAGCTCAGTGCTGCAGCGCTGGGAACCGCACACGTACTTCAAGCTGCCGGTCGGCGAACCCAGGGAGATGCAGCTCTTTGTTCCACCACCAGGTAAATAAACACCGGCGAACTGTGGGTGTACATTGGTACACCCCTGCCTAATCCTTCGGGGAATACAGGCGTGATGGTATGCATTGGTACCAGGTAAATGATAAATGTTGCTATTTTATTCACTGGGAATTTCTCCTGTATAGTGGGCACGTTGGCAAATATACCAGACCCAGAAGAATTATCTGTAGGTCGTACAAGCATTTGTTTCGTGCGGGTATCGTACTCGTTACATGCAGCACAGCAGCCTATCACTGAGCCACTACGCCAACCGCACAGTCAAATGAAAACTTGCAAATGCGTTGCCATCCCAGAGACAAAATTGAAATGTCTCTTGTGCCTGTAATTACACCGGCACTCATACTCTTCAAACCGGCACGCAGCCACGCTGCTTTGTGGTGGGAATCGTAAGATGGTAGTACTTCGCGGACGAGCACCTTCACAAAGAGCTCTACTGCTACAAAAAATAAAACACTATCAGCTGATAATCTTTACGTACATAAACTCACGCCTTTTTCCCATGGGGGTAGGCAGAAGCCACGGAACGCCACCTGCTACGATCATTACATACTCCTTTCGCCTTATCCACAATCATACATCTCGTCATACAAGCACGCCGTTTACTGCGTACTTGACCATTCTGAAGAACCTTACCAATAAGGTCAGGGTAGGACTTTCTAGAGCGTCCCCTCACGGCATTGCCACTCGCATCTGCCATATAAATCCCTTTTGTTAGTCGCCTTTCAGTCATCCTCTCAACATGCCCGAACCATCTAAGCATACTCTTTTCAATCTTTGTCACTACATCCTCTTTTTATCCGCAACATTCTCTTATAATAAAAATAAATAATGTTGTATTCTTAATTTGAATCTTTCTTCTTTATCGTGTGGGCAGTAAGGTCTAACGACCCCACACACCCTAGTGTCAGAGTTTCTAAACCGCCGCAAGGGCCTCTGACATGGTTACCGTTGTCAGTGATGTCCAAGATAAATAGAATATAATAAAAGAAGAAAATAATAATAAAAGATAATAGAATTTGAATGTTAATCTGTGAACAGACACAGTGTTCGCGATAATGTGGAGGTTCCGTGCGTGTAGTGAGCACGAGCAGCCGCCGCCGCCTTACGAGTTCAACATGCACAAGTTCAACCCAAGCTACGAGCCACTGGTAAGTTGATTACAAACATGTAACATTCACACAATTTTTTTTATTCAATATGTGTAAGCTCTAGTCTTGGTCAAAGGTGACATAGACAAAGTCTACGATGGAGTACTAATAATGCAAATGTGAACACATTCCGCAACCTTGGATACTTTACTGCTACAGACACATTTTTACCTCATGAAGGTTGAGTTACATTGTTTCTATGATCGTAAGACTTTGAGTACTCTTAATTGGCTGAGCTGCCTTTACGTACTACACAGTTAATTAATTAGGGAAACTCATAACTGTTTGTTATGGACAAACTCAAAAACTTTTTAACTGATTTTAAAAATTATTTTCCCTATGGAAAGGTACGTTATCAGCAAGAAATATAGGCTAAAGGCTTGAGCAGACCGGATGTGTATGCATAGGCGCAGACATAAGCGTAAACGTGCACGTACGGTCAGCAACAAAAGTAGTAACAAAGTTACTTTTACATATCATTAAACAGACACAAAATAACACAATACACTGCTATTCAGAATTTTAGGCAATATCTAAGAGTTCATTTTATCTTAATTTTAGATCTTTTACGTATCTCCTTTGATATTTTGCTCAATAACAAGGATTAAAAAATCTCAAATGTTAATCTACTTTTGTTGCTGACTGTACCACTGACTTGTAATTATGGAACTGTACATTGCGTAGGGCTACGCATTATGTCGACGCACACGTCTACGTTACGCAAGCGGTGTGAACTGTCACATACAGTTTTATACATTACAACTCAGTGGTATAGTACGATTCAAACTTAATGGCGGCTCGGAAGTTAGCTGCGAGTGCAGGTTCGCGCAGATTTATTCCAGTTAACAATAATTTAGGCTCCATTTAATTATTTCTATAGCAGAAATAAATATCTAGAAATCATTAAAAGGAAGCAAAATTAATATTAACAGGAATAAACTTGCGTTAACCTGCACTCGCGGCTAACTTCCGAGCCGCCATTAAGTTTGAATCTTACTATACGTGCACGTCTACGCTTATGTCTACGCATACGCATCCGGTCTGCTCGAACCTTAAATCCGCGCCGACGAAGTCACGAACAAAAGCTAAACCACATTATAAGGCTATTGCCAAGTTTCTTCAAAAAGGTACGTTGTAAGCCAGGTTCTCAAAGATAAAGGTGTACTCGTTCCAGGTGCACGACGAGCATCGAGACGCCCCCACCGGGCCGTCCCCTTCCGGAGTGACGGCGGAGCAACTGTCGGGTGTACTGCGCGTGGACTCGTACTTCGCCCCGCGACTCCTCCCGCGCACCAACGCCGTCGTGCGCTTCGCTAATCTATACTTGCACGTACATAACTCACTGCCTGTCCTGTCCAGGTGATTACTGTGATTAAATGCTGTACTTTAAAAAAAAGTACTACACTACTACTACTACTTTAACTGCCCCGTTGGTCTCGTGGTCGCAAATGCGACTGCTGTGCAAGGGGTCCCGGGTTCGATTCCCCAGGTCGAGCAAAAAGTGTTATTGGGTTTTTTCTATGAAATTCTCAGTAGCAGCTCGGAGTTTGGATTTGTGCCCGGTTAATGGCAATAGGCTCGCCCCCTATTACATGGGACCTAAATATACCGGCGAAATGTGGGTGTACATTGGTACACCTCTGCCTAACCCTTCGGGGAATACGGGCGTGATGGTATATATATATTTTTTTTTTTTAATGTCGTTAGACCTTACTGCCCACACGATTATGACGATGAGCTCTTTGTGAAGGAGCTCGTCCGGGGAAGTACTACTACCATACCTATTTCTATCGTAAAGCAGCTTTGCTGTGTTCCGATTTGAAGGATATAAGAGCCGGTGTATTTACAGGTACATGAGAAATTTCAACTTTGTCTCTTGGATGGCAACGCATTTGCAACGCCTCTGGTATTGCAGATGTCTATAAGTAACGGTGATCATTTAACATCAGGTGGAACGTCGGCTTATATTCCTTAATCAGAAAAAAAAACTTTATTTAAATTGCTGTTTAAGGTGTCCTTCGCGTGCGTCTGAAGATAGCTAAAGTTCGTTCAATATAGAAATGTGAAGCATTTTCCTCTTTTTTTAATCTAAATGTTTTTCTCAGCTATACCACATTCCTAGCTGAAGGGTACTACGTGTCCAAGCCGATGATGCGCACTCACCGCGTGCTCACCGTGTGCGCGCGCAACACCGCCGCGCATGCGCTGCTCGGCTCCAACGCCGGCACTCTGGTCGTCGCAGACACGATACTATCGTAAGTAACGCCTTCAGGACATCGCTCGGAGCTACATTTTGCTATAAAATCTTTAACCTTTTGAACGCCACAGTCGTGCATACCCGACAATTGAAAACGTGCCCAACCCGCCACAATCGTCTATAGACGACAAGAATTTTTTTTTATTTTTTATTAAACAGCATTTGTCGGCTATACAAGACGGTGGCTTTCAAAAGGTTAAGGAGACGAGATGTCTCATAAACAACCAATGCGATATTGGGTTGTGTTGAAACTTAGCGGTGAAATGTGAAATAACGCAAGCTGATTGGTTGTAGGAGACGTCTCCCCTGCTCTCTGCTTTGGTGGAGACGGGGCCTAACAATTACCTCTGTAACTAAACTCTTATTTTATTTAGAACAGTGTTAAATATTAAAAAAAACACCAGTTTCCGAAAAACATGTGATCATTAAAAAATATATTAAATGTCAGTGCTAAACAAGGAGTCATCCTGTATATGTTACCGGCAATCTGTACAATCCGGTATTCTATACAATACCTACGCAATGTATAGAATACCTGAGGCGTCCAGTCAATGTATTAAATATTATACAGTCTATTACAAACTTACCTAGGTAATGAATACAATTCCTAGGGATTGTATAGAATAGCTAATAGCTGCTGGTTCACCGGCAGTCAGTAAAATAAATTGATTTGTTTCATATTTATATTTGTGTAGAATCATACAGTTTGCCGGTTACATATATAAATACATGCTTATTGAAAGTGTGCGTGAGTACACTAAAATTTGGTATTTGTTGTGATTACACTTTTTATTTCATGTAATTACGTTCGAATACCGCGTGGTGGTATTTGACACCACTAACCAATAATTTCAAGTCACAACTTCTTTAAAAAAGTACTTTTATTACCCATAAAACCGATCAATTTATTGTAAAATTTGATTTTTACTTACTTTAAAATCAATAAATAGTTAGTCAATTGAATAGGCCACGTAGTGGCGTCACAGCGTACTATTGGCATACAAAATCTATGAGAGAATCGCGTTTTGACATTTCATAAAAAGTATGTCAATTGATGGTGGTGTCAACTACCCAATTATTTTGAGTTTTATTCATCATAGTCTGACATTGTTGACAGTTGCGACTTGCTGGATTGCGCGACGGGCACCTTGGAGGTGATCATCGAGGAGTTCCGCCTGCAGAGTGGTCTGTCGGTGCGGGACTCGCTGCTGACCTCGCGCACGCGGCTCGTGACCTCCGGCATCCACATGGCGATGCAGGTGCTGCGGCTCAAGACCCTGCAGGCTCTCGCCAACGACTGGACCACTGCTTACAGCAAGGTCAGCTCTTATATTAATAATAATTTGCGCATTGTGGCTAGAGCCACTACAGGACACTGCCGCTTAAACAAGCACATGTCCTACATGGGGCTAGGCGATACACGGACCTGCAGATGCTGTGAGGAAGCGAACGAAACACTACTTCACCTTCTGGGAGAATGCGGAGCACTGATCCACAAGCGCAATGCTCATCTGGGCAAACACATTTTAGGACCGGATTAACTGGTAGAGATTGCCCCAAAGACGATCCTGGAGTTCATGACAGCTGCTGGGTTTGGTGGCGATCTCTAACCACAATAGCGGCGATCACAATAGATCAACTATGGTGGCAATGATACCACAGCCACATTAAGCAAAAAAAAGGTTAGCTCTTAAGCAATTAAGCTTAGTGATCAATGTCGGTGCCTTCTCTGTTTGAGAAGCGGCCTTTACCCTGGGACAATAATAGGCTGGAAGTAAATAAATAAATACACGGTTACTTTTACATCGTTCTAGAGTCGAAACACATGAACTCTAGTTGCGTAATAGGTACTATTGGCGTTGTTATTTTTTTTAAGACGTCTCTAACCTTCAAAACTTATCACATTTTTTTTTTAATTTCGAGTTACATATTAGTAGGTCTTCTGTCTGATCGATGAATGCGTTTTTCAAAGGCTACCGTCCGCATGTGTAGTCGATAAGGTTTACGAGGAACTGACTGCCAGGAAGTGTTATTTTGAGTCAGTAATCATCAGTAATCATTTGTGGCGACTTTAATATTAATATTTTAGAAAATAATTCGAATAGCAGTAGATTCGTAGATCTCTTTAAATCATTCAACTTATCAAATGTGTTTCTAGAACCAACAAGAGTGACTTTAACTACTTCTACACGTATTGATAATGTTTTTTGTTGTTGCGACTACTTAGATAAAGCCATTGTAAATTACCTTCCTTCTGATCCCAGTGGACAAACCGTTACTTTTGAATACAGCACACCATCACAAAAAGTGCAGATACAGTCAAGACCAATAACATCTGGTAATCTAAATAAATTCAATAGCACTTTAATGAGTCAATTATGTGTTCAGAGCTTTAATATGAATAATGGTGATACTTTGTATGAAGATTTTTTTTCAGTTGTGCAAACGGAATTCATTAATATTTTTAAGAAAAATCTAAAACAATTTGCCCTAAATTTTTATTCAGTGACTGGGCGACTAAAGATATCAGAAAAAGTAGGGAAAGACTCTTTGAGCTGTATGGCCTTAAGCCTTATGTAAATACGGTAACTTTTAATAAGCATGTTGCTACTTACTCTAAAATTTTTAAAAATACATTTAAGGCGGCTAAAGCCTTATACATTAGCAACAAGGTAAAATCAGCAGACAATAAAATAAAAATGGTCTGGAAAATTATCAACAACGAAACAAATAGAAATAAAAGACAAAATAATGATTACACTCTGGAGACTTCCCGAGGTCTCATAAGCAATAATATCGATGTGGCTCAGGAATTTGCAACTTTCTTTACCAATATCCCAATTAAAACCACAGAAACTTTAGATTCCTCGCCCTCACTTGCTATAGATTTATTAAGAGCGAATGTTTCAGCCTGTCCTAAGGAATTTAAATTTAGACATATTAACCCTGTGGTTGTCATAAAGGCTTTCAAACAACTTAAGATCAAGGTTACAGAAGATATGTGGGGCATGTCTACTAATGTGTGTAAGTCTATTATTGAGACAGTTGCACCCTATTTAGCTTTAATATTTAACTTATGTGTAGACCAAGGGATTTTTCCGACTTTAATGAAACACAGCAAAGTTATACCACTTTTTAAATCCGGGGATAGTAAAGACACTAATAACTATAGACCCGTTTCGGTTTTGCCGGTGTTCAGCAAGGTGTTTGAAAAAGTGATGCTCAATCAAATGCTTAATCATTTTAACTGTAATAACATCTTACACGACCAGCAGTTTGGTTTCACCAGAGGGCGTTGCACTACTGACGCCGGTGTCACTTTAATTAAGCACATCTTTAATGCATGGGAGGACTCACAGTATGCCATTGGCATTTTTTGCGACCTCTCAAAAGCATTTGATTGCGTAAATCATGAGACCCTCCTCCAGAAGCTTGAGCATTACGGCCTCGGTCACCTAGCGCTTAGCTCACTGAAATCGTATTTAAATGATAGACTACAGCAAGTTCAAATAAACGGTGTAAATTCATCAGGCTTGAAAGTAAAGATGGGAGTTCCGCAAGGTTCAATATTGGGTCCGTTTCTCTTTTTAGTCTACATAAATGATTTACCTCATTTACTGAAAAACCAACCTAAAATGGTGTTATTTGCTGATGATACTTCACTGATTTTTAATGTAAATAGACGCTCACAGCACCTTGACGAAGTAAATAACGCTATGCTTAAGGTTCATAATTGGTTTACGATAAATAACTTAGTGTTAAATGAGAAGAAAACTAAATGCATAAGATTTGCTTTACCGAACGTTAGAAGTAGTGCATGTAACGTTATATTGAATAAGGAAGTACTAGAATTCGTCGATAAGACAGTTTTCTTGGGGGTTCCGCTTGACTCAAAGCTGCAGTGGGGTCCTCACTTAACATCTCTTGCAGGGCGGTTGAGTTCAGCCGCTTACGCTGTCAGGAAAATCCGACAATTGACAGACGTGGATACCGCGAGACTGGTCTATTTTAGCTACTTTCATAGTATCATGTCTTACGGTATTGTGCTATGGGGACGGGCTGCAGACATAGAATCTATTTTTATTTTGTAAAAGAGGGCTGTCAGAGCCATCTGTAGTCTTGGCAGACGCGAATCTCTAAGGCAATTGTTTAAAAAAAATAATATCATGACGGTACCTTGTCAATATATATATGAAAACATTATGCATGTTCGGAAAAATCTTCATCATTTTAGAAAATTTGGTGATAGACATAATTTTAATACTAGAAATAGGAATAAATTAGAGCAACCGAGTTTTCGATTGTCAAAAGTACATACTTCTTTTATGGGGTACTGTGTAAAATGTTATAATAAAATACCGCTCAATATTCTCGAACTAAATGAGAGAAAGTTTAAAACATGTATAAAACGCACACTATGTAGTCAAGCATATTACAAATTAGAAGATTATATAAATGATAAAAATGCTTGGCTTAATGCTAGTCCTGCTCCACAGCCACTCGGGCACACAAATTAATAGACATTTTTTTCTAAACATAACGATGTTATTAGCACCTTTTTTATTGACCTTAATAACGTATACCGTTATTATAATTTTTACTGATTTTTTTTCTACTTACTACAGTTTATTTTTTGAAAAGGTTCGCTGATGACCTTAGTTTTGTATAATTTTACATCATTTATTTCAATTTTGTAAATGTGACTACCATGGAGCCATTTACTTGTTAAGTTACTATGTGTTGGACACTGAGCATGGCAGTTGAGAGCTTTGTCATGCTCACTTTAATGTCTTGCTGACGGTGGCGCGTGGGTTGGATCGTTTGGTTCCCTTCAAGATGGTTGAGCTAAACGGTGCTGATGCACGCGTCATATTCGTGAACGGGTGCTGTCATTTGGGATTGGTCATCTCTTAACTGCCATGTCTTACATCGTTATTATAATTTTGTTATTTTTTATATTCACCTTCATTGTTTTCACATATAGAAGCAACAAGAATATTGTAACCAAGACTTTGTAAAAACCAAATGGAAGGAAAAGAGTGTCCATGGAGTATCTTGCTCGTTCTTCTCCATAGAGACCTACGTTTTGGAACGAGCAACTAGCTTCAATTTTAAACTGTAACTTCTTGACAATTCAAAAGTGCCTGTAAATGGTCTAATTGAAATAAATGATTTGATTTGATTTTGATTTGATTTGAGTTCTCACTATTTCACAAATTAAATATTCGTGTAATTATTTTTTTTAAATAATAGTGCCAATAGTTTTTCTTACTATGTTAGAGCTTATGGCTTTCGGTTTCAGAACGATGTAAAAGCAAGCGTGTATAAGAGTAATAATGAGCTTTCTATGCAGCATTTCAGCGGATCACCGACAACTGTAGACGAAATAGTGGAAGAAGCTGAGATGACAAACAAAAGCAAGCACGAGGTGATGAACATGACCACCGAGGCACTGGAGGGGCGCGTGTCTCTGTGGATCCACAACAGCTGCTCGTGTGCCATGCGCGTGGGGCAGGACGAGACGGACGAGGCGACGCCACTGGCGCCGGGAGCCAGGCTTGCATATAGGTGAGGCGGCCATTACTTGTTACAATCAACCTACCATTAAATAAATTAAATAGAGGAAAGATTTTATTGCAGTAGCTCTATGTAAAACATCCGATCAGCATCAGGATGATCAACTGCATCCGATTAGACTGGAAGCCGACCCGAACCCGAACATAGTTGGGAAAAAGGCTAGGCAGATGATGACTGTTTCTACCACATAGACTCCGAAACTACGGAAGTGATTTTAACCATTTTTTTACCAATAGGTAGTTAAATCATTTCTGAGTACCATACGCTACATAGCATCGCGCTAAAACCCACGGGAGCGGAACAGTAACTCAACGCGTGTGAAATAAGCCACGCACACGTAGTCGCGGGTAGTTCGCTACGATGTAATAATAACGAGTGTAAAAATATAGATACGACGCTGAATGTTACCAATTCTTCACATTTATTTGTTCTTGACTGTACGTGAGAACCTTCAATTTACGGAGATATTAAAACAATAGTTCCATCGCATCTTGATGTTCTTTTACGATAATAAATTGTAAATGATCTAACTAACTTTAAACACCCCCACGGCCCCTATATTATTAGACTAGCAACCCGCCCCGGCTTCGCACGGGTGCAATGCTGATACTAAATACACTACAGAAAAACTGTGAACGTTGTATACAAACCGCAATTTTTAAATCTGTAATATCTTTGAAAATATTCATTTAAAGCACATGCTGTAAAAGGCCATTATAGATCTATATTAAATCAACAATGTATTTAAGGTATTTCATTCGATAAGGATTAATGCTGTATTGGTTCAAATCGCTTCGAAAATTTGTTAATAAATTAATTAAAAAGTAAATGACAAAAAAAAATATTGTGGGATATCCATAAGAGATAGACATATACCATCGCGGAGTTTTCTGTAGGCCTTTTCAATGTGTACAATACTTAGTACATTATTTTGATAAATCTCGTAGGGTTCAACCTGCGTTTGCAATGTAAGCGGAGAAAATTAAATTATTTACGACATCACATTAGAAACCTCAAAAATAACAGAGTTTCTCCGCTATTTAATGGATGTTATTGTACATATTATGAACGTTCCTCTTTAACCACTCTATCTATTAAAAAAAAAAACCGCATCAAAATCCGTTGCGAAGTTTTAAAGATTAACGCGTACAAAGGGAATAGGCGACTTTGTTTTATACTATGTAATGACACACCTGTGAGCACAAATCGCGCGCTCGCCACCCGCGCCTCAAAGAGATGTCAGCAAACTTGGAAGAAGCCACTAAGGGCCGATGCCTGCCGGGGCTGCGGGTTGTTCGAATGAGATACCGCGCCCCCGAAACGCGTACATAGACGGGTTTTAGTCAGTAAAAGTCTGACACTCCCTCCCGCCCCGCCCAGGGCGGGGGAAGTTATTTGACGATTTCCCTTCTATAAAAAAAAAATACCATACCATACGAAAACAAAAATTAAATTCGTTTCCCAGCAATATTTCACATCCTGCATCACCCTAAAGTAGAAAATGTCCAAGGCATTAAGTCTGCTTTTGCACAGTGTATTTTTACATGGTGTCCATAAAGTTTTCATAAATACATAAATATTTTTTTACTTTTTGGAGAGGATGCATAGTTAACGGTTATGTAATTTGTCTTTTTACGCCCGGATTTCCACCAAAATAGTCATTAATGGCAAAATTATGTGTTAGTGAACATGGCTCGCCTCGGAGAACGAATCTTTGACGGAACTGAAATTGCGATCACTTGAGTTAAATTAAACTGCCTCGTTAACCTAGTGGTTCTAAGCGTGACTGCTGCGCTAGTGGCCTTGCGCTCGATTCCCAGACCGAGCAAAAAGCGTTATTCGGGTTTTCTATGAAATTCTCAGTAGCAGCTCTGAGTTAGGATTTGTGCCCGGTTAATGGCAATAGGCTCGCCCGCCCTTATTACATGGGACCTAAACATACCGGCGAACTGTGGGTGTAAGTTTGTACACCTCCGTCTAACCCTTCGGGGAATACAGGCTGGATAATATGTTATGTTGAGTTAAAATAATGACGATAAAAATCTGTTTACATTTCAGATGGCGCAATCCAACGGCTCCGAAAAAACTCCGGTTCGCGTTCGCCGGTCCTGCAGCATCCTGGCAGTGGTCGTCCAGTAAGTCGCTAAGGAATATTAATACCCCCCCCCCCCCCCCCCCCCCCCGAATTCCGGTCATGGCGGTCAATCTCAGTGGAGACTTGCCAAGCTCAGGAGATATTGTACACACAAGCTACAACACACAAGCACAGGAGATATTGTACTTGTTCATATTGTAGTGCATATAAGTGTATGCGCTATAATATCTCGCTCTCATATGATGAGATGGCAATCCGACATGACAGGGAATAGATCAGGCACACTTAAGAAAACCTGTATTTTGTCTAATCCACGTTTGAGTTGACTTACTGTGCAAGTGTGTGGTGTAATAATTTTATCCAGCAGTGTGATTCTCTAAGCCTCACTTCGTAATTCGAAAGCTGAATCCGCAGTGAGATTACAAAATGGTATTCTGTTAAACACGATCACGCCGGTGACGTCACCACGGCTAACGAATACTAAACCAATGACAAGTTGGTTCGTTATCGAAGTGAGCGCGATCACTTTAGTGAGACTCGTTTTCGATTTTAGAGAATCGCACTACAGAACGATGTCAGTCACAGCGGCCAATCTCAATGGAGACTAGCCACAGGAGATACTATAGTGCACAAGTGAGTGCGTAAACAGGTGCACTCCCTCTCCCCTAACTCTCATAGTTGGGACGGCAATCCGACACGACCGGAGTTAGATCAGGCAAAGGAACAACGGCTTTACGTGCTCTCCGAGACTCAGGGCTGTCACGCCACTAAATTCCAAACTCCGGGCCGCTACTGCGTTGAAACAAATAAAGTATTCAGCTTTATAATATTCGTATAGATTGCATATTTTTAAGAATTTTAGAGTTTCATGCTTTGGTTACGTTCGATTGCCCCGTTGGCCTCGTGGTCGCAAACGCAACTGGAGCGTGGTCCTGGATTTGATTTCCAGCTCGGGCAAAAAGTGTGTTGGGTTTTCCCTTACGAACGGTCCGCGCCTTATTACTTCCCGGTTGTGTGGGATTGCCATCTCATCGGACTATGAGAGATAGGGAAGAGGAAGTGCACCTGTGTTTGAGCACACACTTGTGCACTTTAATATCTCTGGCGTACTTTACTAGTCTCCATTGACTTTAGCCGCCATGACCGGAATATATCTGGAAAATACATTTTAATGGACAGTCAACGATCCGTATCTAATAATAATCCTATGATCCAGGTTTACGATTCGTTGCGGGAACCAGTCGGCTGAAGATCGAGTCTCCCGACACCGAGAACAGCAAGCAGTTCTTCATAGGCTCGTACATAAACGTGAAGGTCGAGGAGTCGCAGGCCATTAAGTGCATGCACCTGTCCGGGAGGCTGGTGCTAGCCAACATGTTGAGGAACACACTGCTTTATAAGGTCAGTCAAGTATATGAACAGATTTTGAGAGTTCTGCTAAATAAATAGATGTAGGAAAGTGGACGAGGTGAAACGAGTATGTACGGATCGTAGCAAGTGGTGTTTGGCGGTGGTTTCTGGCTACCCCTATGTGAAAAAGGCGTGAGTTTATCTATCCCACATTAGTCAATCGCCAATAGCCATGCAACCACGTGAAGTTGTGATTGTGTTGTATTGTTTTGCTGTTAGAACAAACGTTAAATGATAAACTATTAGTAAACTATTGTTGGAGGCCCTCGGTAGCTTAGTGGTTCTAAGCGAGACTTACGCTAGTAGAGGTTTTGGGATCGATTCTCACGTCGAGCAAAAAGTGTTATTGGGGTTTTCTATGAAATTCTCAGTAACAGCATTGAGATAGGATTTTTGCCCGGTTAATGGCAATAGGCTCGCCCCCTATTGTATCGGTCCTAAAAACATGCCGGCAAACTGTAAGTGTACACAGTACACCACTACCTATCCCTTCGGGGAATACAGGCGTGATGGTACGATGGCATATTCCCTATTGTAAGACAGCGTTTATTTAAAATGAATGAGGATCTAGGGCTTTGTGAGACGTATCACTGCGTTGCATTGTTTTGCTGTTAGAACTAACATTCAATGATGAACTATTACTAAACTATAGTAATGTCCGTGCAGGTCCGCTCCCACGACTTGGACTCACCGCAGTGGTACACGGTGAACTCCGGAGAGATGCCTGCCGAAGCCATCAGCCGCAGCGTGGTCTGCGGCGCCGAGTGTGACATGGTTCTCAAGTAAGAATCCATTTTACTATATTCTCTTGAGAATAAAGACTTATGTCGTGATGGACCAGTGGTACCGGGCTCCAATGTGACTTATTCAATTCATATATTATCATCATCAGCCTGCAACAGTCCACTGCTGGACATAGGCCTCTTCACTTGCACGCCACTTAGCTCAATTCTTGGCTACTCTCATCTAGTTGCTACCAGCTACCCTGCGAAGATTGTCACTCTACCAAGCTTGCAGGCGTCATAATTATGTCCTTTCTAAAATAATTTCTATATACTTTCATTAATACAATTCTAAATAAAAAAATATAAATAAATACTGTAAGTCTTTAATCGCCAATTTGCCTCGAGCGAACATGGTGATCAATGCTCGTGCCTTCTCCGAACGAGTAGTGGCCTTTGGAGAATCATAAGCTGGTATTATTTGTTTACACCCAAGGTGGACAGACGACCTGATAAAAACCTCAGGAAAACGCTGGATGGACGCTGCTTCCGACCGGTCTTTTTGGAAATTTATGGGGGAGGCCTCTGTCCAGCAGCAGACATGATGATGATAACTTGTTCTCAAATACAATAAAAATAACAACATATGAACGTGAACGAGGCGAAAGTAGTATGTAAGGATCGTAGCAAGTGGCGTTCTGTGGTTTCTGCCTACCCCCGTGGGAAAAAGGCGTGAGTTTATGTATGTATGTAACTATTCAATCAAATAATATGTAATTACAGGATAAAGTTCAAATCACAAAACACCTGCTGGTCTGGTGACATACCGCTGAAGGAATGCCCCAAGGAGAACGTTCCATGGCTGGTCAAAGGTAAGCCGCCTTTACTTAACTTAAAAGCTTTTTAAACTCAATGAAAGTAATGTATTCTCCAGAAGGATTCCAGCCACGGCGGCTAATCTTAATGTAGACTAGCCAAGTAGGCAGGAGATGTAATAGAGCACAAGTGTGTGTGCACCCCTGTTCCCTTTTTTTATAGAAGGGAAATTATCAAGTAACTTCCCCCGCCCCTAGTGTCAGACTTTTACTGACTAAAACCCGTAATATGTTCCTTCATGTGCCCTTTGCGTTCCGGGGGCGCGGTATCTCTTTCGAACTCATTATTACAATATCAAAGGAAATACGAAATGGATTTAAAATTATTATTATTTCGTGTCTATTTAAATGATATGTAAAATTGACATTTTTAATCGACTTTTGTTGCTGACCGTTTATTTTTTTCCTTATTTAAATATGATATTGTAACCAACGAATAATGTTATATTCCACAGTGCCAACCTCAACCGATAATCAATTCGTGTCGGTGTGGTGCCGCGTGGTGCGTGGTCGAGTAGACGGTCGCATCCTCGCGGCGATCTGGCCGCTGTACGTGCTGCACTCACACCTACCACTAGACACAGAGGTGAGTAGTATATCATTATGTCGTTATTTCATATTTACCTTCTGGAAATCGTCGCCGAGATAGACCGGCGAAGGTGGTGTGACGATCTTCCGCCCTAGCCAAGTCGCAAACGATAATCGTAAACGCTTGGTAGGTACCAATAGATTTTAAACTTTATACCCCAGAGCCTTAAGTTAAAAATCTATTAAAGATTTCTAAGCGTTAGCGACTGGAACGAACGAAAACGCTATGCAATCTTCATTAGATCTTCAACTTAAACCAAGCACATAAAGTTGGAGATCTATTAAAGCCTACTCAGCGTTTGCGTTTATCGTTTGTTACATGGCTACAGGCTCAGGTTATACACGCACGCCGGTTACGAGTATTACCCACCCGACCTTTCCAAAGAACCTAAAGTCTTATTCATACCTATACCACTTCTTTATCTTTACATAGTATAAAACAAAGTCGCTCCCGCTGTATGTACGCCACGCTTAGATCTTATTAACTACGCGACGAATTTTTATGCAGTTTTCAGCAATAGATAGAGTTATTCATGAGGAAGGTTTATCTGGCTAATAAAATATTACGCTACGACCAACGGGAGCAGAGAATAACCAAAGACATAACTGGTATACAACCTGTAACTGAATAAACGCAAGACCTGAAAGTAGTTTGCTCAGAATCGGTTTGTAAATCGGTTTCAGCTATTTCATTTTTTTTTCGTTTGTGTAAGTCGCTTGAGTTAGTTTTGGTGAATAAACCTTATGCTCATTAAGACATGGTTTTTGTTTGATTCTGCTGTTAAACGGGGAGACGACTGGTGTAATTTTTTTAGGAAAAAAAATCCTCTTTTAGAAATAGCTGAAATTGATTCAGGAGCTGATTTTAAGCAATCTGCTTTCTGGTCTTGCGTTTAATATGTTAAACGATGTATATCTAGTATAATAATATAAATGTCGCGTGTTCCATCTTCCAGGTGCTAATAGAAACGGAGAATCTATCATCGAACGAGGACCTGAAGAACCCAAGGACTCCAGTGCGGTCAACAACGCAGACAACGCCGGGGCGCGGAGCCAGCACGCACCTGCAGGCGCCTGGGACTACCTCCGCCAGGCATAGCCTCTCCTTCCAATACAAGTAGGTGTTCTTTGTTCATCTTACTAGCTTTTACCCGCGATCTCGTCCGCGCAAAGTTGATATATTATCCCGATTTTTCGCCATAAAAATCCTATGTGTTATTTCACACTGCAATCTATCGCTGTGCCAAATTTCATCCAAATTCGTCCGGCCGTTTGAGTGTGAAGAAGAGACAAACACACAAACTTATGCCTTTATAATATTAATGTGGTAACTCTAGGTTTCCTTACGGTGTTTTCCTTCATCGATGTCAGAGATGTACATATGAATAGAAATAGTCACAAACGTTAGGATTCTTTTTATCCCGGAAAAAAATACGGTTCACGTAGGATAATATGAATATTAACTTAAAATATTAAATATAAGTCTGGAATTGCCAATTCGCCTTGAGCAAGCTTGGTGATCAGCGCTCGTGCCTTCTCTGTATGAGGCGAGGCCTTTGTTCTGTATTGGGATACTAGCTTCTGCCAGCGACTTCGTTCGCGTGGCTTTATTCATCCACCTTAAGTTACGTTTTTGAATACTGCTTCGCTCCCGTAAGTCGTAGCGTGATGTTATATAGCCTATAACCTTCCTCGATAAATGGGCTATCCAACACAAAAAGAATTTTTCAAATCGGACCGGTGGTTCCTGAGATTAGCGCGTTCAAACAAACAAACAAACAAACTCTTCAGCTTTATAATATTAGTATAGATTAATTGGCTGGTATTATTTATTGTATAGTACCTGGCAGAAGTAACATTAAAAGTAATACATACATACGTACGTACGTACATACATACATACATACATAAACTCACGCCTTTCTCCCATGGGGGTAGGCAGAAACCACAGAACGCCAGCTGCTACGATCCTTACATACTCCTTTCGCCTCGTCTACATTCATACATCTGGTCATACAAGCACGCCGGTTACGAGTACTGCGCACCGAAATAGTAATAATATGTAATAATTATACCCACAGGGATGCAGATTGTCTAGTCACTCGCGAAGCAGTTCCGTTGCACTACGGCGTCACCGACATCTCTGTGTTTGACAAGCGATCGCCCATCTTGAACATCGATGACGTCATCAAGGACATCAAGAAATGGTAAGTTAGATCTGTGAAGAGTAAGTAAGTAAGAAGAGTCGATCAAAGTGAAAGTCAAATAATTTATTTCAATTAAACCATTAAATGGCACCTTTGAATATAATTTACAAGAAAGATTGATAATATTGAATCTAGTTGACTATCCCAAAAAATGGGCAAGAAACTCCATTCACTTTCACTTTAAATACCTGGCTTTAGCGTGCTTTAGTTGCGCAGACGCATGTGATGGGTGCACACGTCTTCGTCGTTGGTGATAAATGGCTTAGAAATAAGTGATAAATAGCAGAAAAAAAGTCAATTTTCATTATTTTTTTATGTCGTCTCACTGATCCTCCGCTTTGTCGCCGGTCGCTTAACCGAGTGTGCTTTGAATACCATTAGAAATTAAGGCTAGGTGCTACAACGAGGAGTACATACTAAAGACACATATTCTGTGCATCTAGAAGTATCTAAAAGCTTACCCACGGCGCTGCCAGAAGCATCAAACACGCGGTGCCGACCATTTAAAAACTCAATCACCCCTCTCTTGATGAACCCCGTACTATACCGTCACGAGCTTAACCCTTAACAACCCACAAGTGTCTCGCGGACACATTTTTAGTTTTAAAGACGTATAGAAACGAAAGTATTTGTCTCTACAAAAAACCCTTTTATCTAATCTATCCCTATGGTTTAATGATTCCAAAACTGTAATGATTTTTTTAATAATATTATTAGTTTCTTATTTATAATCAATAAACCACGTTAGTAACTCAGCAACCCACAAGTGTCCACAAGACACAATAACAATTTTTAACAGGAGTATGAGGGTAGGTAGGTCGGATTATAAACAAAACATTGTTTATAACCATTTAGTATCTTAGTTTAGTACACCCGACATTCGTAGTGTTTATTATTCGTGTTATAAAACTATTTTGTGCTTTTATTTTTTTATTACTTGTTTGGTTTTAGTACGTAGGTACAATACCTAGTAATTGTATAAAAGTGATCCTACTCGGTCTTATTTTTTTCATAATAGAAATGTCTAAAAAAAGTCTTTTTTTCGCTGTAAGTCTACAGCGGACGAAATTCAACAGGATCTTGATGAAAGTGGTGGTGAAAATGTTTTCTTACGTGAAAATGACAGTGATAATGAAAACATTTGTGTTGATAGTTGTTCGGACAATGAAAGTAACGCGGCAGAACCAGCCTCGGAATCCGATGAGGAACAGGTATGCAGTGAAGGTGATGATTTGCCACTATAAAATTATGCATCGATAAACGTTTATCAAGGCAAAGATGGAATAACTTGAACATCAGAACCTGAGAGACAAATTCGAACACCTCATCACAACATAATTCGTGGTGGTGTTCATAAGGTGATTCTTCCACCGGGCAACAAACAAATTATAGTAAAAAAAAAAAAAAAAAAAAAAATTAAATTATTAATTTAAATTATTTTATTTTATTAATTTTATTATAGTAAATTATAGTGTGTACAAATTATAGTGAAACACACTAACGCTGAAGCTCAAAGAGTGCTGCAAGACAGATGGAAACAGACTGATAATATCGAAATACAAGCATTTATTGGACTCTTATTGACTATAGGGGTCAATAACACATAATATGTCCTTCAAAAATATCTAGGGCCTCAAAACAGTGTTGTGATAAATACAAACGCAACGTGTGCGCAGAACACCCTGTGAAAAAAAAAAATTTTTTTTTTTTACCAGAATGCTATTTTTTTTGTAATTAATGGGACTTATGAGGTAATTGTTTAAGTCAAATAAATAATTAAAAAGATTTTGATGAAATTCTATTCACAATACCTTTATTTTCGTTTAAATACCATCTATTTTTTTAATGTGTCCGTTAGACACTACTGGTCATTTACGTTACTAAAGCTTACTGGGTTGTTAAGGGTTAAACATGTATATACTTAGCAACATTTGAAAGTAATTTTCTCCTAAAGGATTGATTAAAATGAAGAGCACATACACACATACATGCCGGGGCTGCGGGTTGTTCGAAAGAGATACCGCGCCCCCGGAACGCAAAGGGCACATGAAGGAACATAGACGGGTTTTAGCCAGTAAAAGTCTGACACTCCCTCCCGCCCCGCCCAGGGCGGGGGAAGTTATTGGATGATTTCCCGTCTATTAAAAAAAAAAAAATACACACATACATAAACTCACGCCTTTTTCCCATGGGGGTGGGCAGAAACCACGGACCGCCACCTGCTACGATCCTCACACACTCCTTTCGCCTCTTCCACATTCATACATCTGGTCATACAAGCACGCCGGTTAAAATGAAGAGATACTAATATGATATTCTAGTTCCTATACTAATATGAAATGAATGATCTCAAAGTTCCAATCTTTATTCGCAAGAAAATCGCTTTTAAAAGTGTATACACACACGTCAGTGACTGTACGGCCCCGGGAAGCCCTCATTCCGCAACTGTAGCTATTACGTATAACATGACATGTAAATTAAAAAAAAACCATCACGCCTGTTTTCCCCAAAGGGATAGGCAGAGGTGTACCAATGTACACCCACAGTTCGCCGGTATGTAAATTAAATACCTCTAAATTCATTGTTAACTAGACTTATTTTGCTTTAATCGTTTTGCTTAAAACTAGAATTCTATTATGTATAATGTGGATAACGGTGTTAGTTGCAGATTTGTAATATGTACTAGTTTTTAAGTTAGTATAGTGTCGTGTGTGTAGTGTCGTGATGGCCAGTGGTTAAGGCGCCCGCCTCTCATGCACGAGGTTGTGGGTTCGCAACCGGGCACGGGCAAGTACCAATGTGACTTTTTCTAATTCATATGTACTTTCTAAGTTTATCTTGGACATCACTGATATCGGTAACCATGTCAGAGGCCCTTGCGGCGGTTTAGAAACTCTGACACTAGGGTGTGTGGGGTCGTAAGACCTTACTGCCCACACGATAAAGAAAGAAGTTAGTATATAAGACCTAATGTTTAACTGTTGGTTATTCCTAAATAATTATCTGCATTGCTGTAGGTTGGAGCGCACGGCTTACGAATCGGATACGAAGTGGCCGTACTCGGTGGTGTACAAACATTTCGACGGCGTCTGGAAGCCCGCGTCATTGCAGCCAAGATGTGATGTTACTGTAAGTTCCAAAGCTTATTTTACAAAAAAACATCGTAGAACATTGTTCTGATTAGTTTTTACAGTGGATTTAGTAAAAATGATTCTAGACTTCCAAGTGTAAACATATATTATAATGTTGGTTAATTTTCAAAAGTACCAATTCTTCCTTATATTTTTAGCTTGTAGTTGTTGTACTTTTGACAAACGAAAAAATTTTCGTCCTATTGTAGTTCTTGACTCTAGACAGAGTCAAGAACTATAATAATATTAATTTTAAAAAAATACAGATTTAACATGTTTTATATGAACACCGTTTACATGAGCTTTGGTAGTAACACAATGCAAAACAATCTAACAATCGAAATCTGTATACAGTATGGAAAACCCTGCCTCTCAAACTAGGAAACCTGTATCTTGAGAGATGGTGATTCAGCTTAAGAAGTGATGCTATAAGTATAATAGTAGGCTGTGTCGCGCTACCTGAGCGATTACGAATATAAAGCTAATTTAAGTAATAGTATATATTAAAACGCGATGTGTGTATTTGCGTGTGAGGGTGAGTGAGCGTGTGTGTGTGTTGTGTGTGATTGGGAATATGTAGGTAATTAGAACTAAACCCATAGTAAACATTTTCGTTATGATGTTATTTTTACTGGTTTACGTTTGGTGCTTTCATAGCCTTTAAAATGTTGAAAGAGATTTTGATACCATTGAAGCGACATCTGTTCCACTCCCCCCAGGTTCGTTACCAGGCCGTGCGCGCCGGCGGTGGCTGCAGCCTGGAGGTCCTGCTGTGTCCCATGGTGCTGCTGTGCAACGCGTCGCGCGTGTCGCTCACGCTGCGCTCGTACGACGCCGCGCCGCTCTGCAAGCTGCAGGCCGGGACCGCTATATCACCGCCCACTGCCATAATCCAGGTAAAGTTAGCATCCGCAGAATACGACGCAGCACACGTTGAAGGAGTGCCCAGCTTGTGCAACAGGGCTGCGCCGTGCCTCCTTCTGCGAGGATGTCATGTATGCAAAGGAGTAGGCCGAGCGGGATAGAGAAGCCTTATCCTATCTCCCCTCCCACAGGAGTAAACTGGACGCCATCAGGGGTGTGGGTGACATTGAAACCGCACTGTGCCTACAATTGTTTGCCTGCAATATGTATGGAGTTTCTTGCCCCTTTTGTTCCATACAAAATTATCTTTTGGCATGGGCAAGGTTCAATATTATGATTTATTTTCTTTACGTTTAAACACGCCATTCAATGGTGTAATTGAAAGTAATTATTTTGACTTAACTGCCCTTCTATCACAGAAGAGGCTTCAACACTAGCAATAGAAACATTTTATTGTACTGATTCGAGTGTATAAGACAATGTAATAATTGTTACAGAAACCGTTCTTCATATCCGTGGAGATAGGTCGCGAGACGTTCGTGAGCAGTCAGCTGCAGGTGTCCACCGAGGACCCGGGCCGGTACGGCACGCCGCCGCCCGGGCAGGTGGCCATAGACCATCCCACCAACTTCGCAATACTGTGCAACCAGAAGGTGATACTGAACCCCGGTTTTGCGAACGAAACTCGGCACAAAATTATTATGACAAATCGCCAAACGCGCCCTTTGACTTCTGTGGTTTATGTTTATTTATTTTGTTTATTTAACCCTTTGAACGCCAACGACGCTTAAAAGCGACGCACGTAATCGGCCGCTTGAACGCCAACGACGAGTTTAGGCGACAAATAGATGTGCTACTTTATAATTAATATTATAGAAAATAGGTGAAATGAGTATGTTTTTAAAATTTGCCATGTTCTCCGTGAGTCACTTAAATAAAATTGGACTAAAGTTAAGCTTGATCTTTTAGTATTTATCACTAGCATTTTGTAAGTATTTAATAGTGAATAAATGGCTCGGCGTAGAGAGCATACTTCTTATGAGCTGCGCTTGGCGTTCAAAGGGTTAAAAAAATGTTGCCCCACACTAGAAATTTCTCCTGTATCGTGAAACAACATATAAACTCACATACACAAACAGCCGGTTGGTCGTTCGTAGTTGGGTATTAGACACCTTTAACCCTTTCAGAGCGGGCAACGTGCATGCGAGTCAAAAAAACGCGCAGGTGCTTTGCCCCGTACTAAATGGATTAACCAATAATTCCAAAACCTAACTTCTCTAAAGAAACACTTTATTTTACCCCTTAAAACCCAAGTTAAC
Organism: Caradrina clavipalpis; assembly: GCA_932526535.1. NCBI lineage: Eukaryota > Metazoa > Arthropoda > Insecta > Lepidoptera > Noctuidae > Caradrina > Caradrina clavipalpis. The sequence continues at coordinate 23,378,028 of OW052087.1, forward strand.
TGTAAAATTAGATTTTTGATTGCTTTGAAATTAATAAATAGTCGATTGAGTCGGCACAAAAGTGACGTCACTGATGTCTTTTGCCATTCAAAATCTATGGCGGAATCGCTTTTTGATAAGTCATAAAAAGTACGTCAATTGATTAGTGGAGTTTGATACCCAATTGTGTCAATCACAGCAGCTTCCGCTGATTGTTGCTACTATACATATGGTACTATACATTCGCTATGTATTATGGCATTATGTGAACGCAATTGTAACCTTAGATGTACTGAGTGTACACGATAGGACTATACTGCCGACATATTTTTTTTTTTTACTTAATTACACAATATAACCGATTTCCGACCTTAAGATAATAACTTACAATCGGAAATCGGTTACTTTCTTTTGTATAATTACGTCTTTTTTCTTACGACGACAGTACAGAAAACTGTTCACAATATACTAATACGTTGCCAATTGCCTATTTTTTATGAACTGTCAAAACGCCATTATATAACGCCCATAGATTTTGTATGACAATAGCACGCTGTGACGTCACTACGTGGATAAAATAAAGTGCTTTTTAGAGAAGTTGTGACTTATTGGTTAGTGGTGTCAACTACCCAATTACACATCATTAGCATATACAATCATATGAGTGTAACCAATGTTACCCAGGTGGCGCTACTGACGCTGTACTACGAGATCAAGGAAAACATACACGTGCTGGGCGTGTCGTCATCCTACGAGCTCATCAACAGGCTCAACACCGACGTTTTGGTATGCTGGTATATTTTTATTATCCTAATACACATGCACCATGGCTGTATTCCCCGAAGGGTTAGGCAGAGGTATACCAATGTACACCCACAATTCGCCGGTATATTTAGGTCCCATGTAATAGGAGGCGAGCCTATTGCCATTAACCGGGCACAAATCCAAACTCCAAACTGCTACTGAGAATTTCATAGAAAAACCCAACAACACTTTTTGCTCGACCTGGGAATCGAACCCAAGACCTCTAGCGTAGCAGTCGCGCTTAGGACCACTAGGCCAACGAGGCAGTTATTTTACATTCAAATTCTCGTTTTCGCCAGATATCAGCAATTGCACTTCCAAACGATGCACCAGATCAGAGGACCACGTTGCGCCCTCAGGCCTTCAAAACGATCCCGCCGACTAAAGAGGGAAGGTCAGTATTACATACATAACATCATCAACTTCTAAACGTATCGATGGCAAAAATACAGCGTGTAAGAAAGGGTATGTATATCCATACAAACAAACAATCCATTTTGCATATGACATGCGGTTTACAACATCTTAAATAATAATATAGTTTACATGGAACAGTTTTATAAAAAACTAGCTTCTGATCAATATTTCATCCGCGTTTATTTATATCTTTGGTTACTGCTCCGCTCCAATGGCTCGTGTCGTGATGTTATATAGCCTATGCCACTCAGGAATAAGGTGGTTTTCTATGGGTAAAAGAATTTTCAAAATTAGTTCACTAAATCCAGAGATTACCTCCTACAACTTTACAAACTTTACCTCTTTATAGTATTACTAACTTTTGCCCGCGACTTCGTCCGCGTGGATTAATAGTTCCCGTTCCCGGGGATTTCCGGGATGAAAACTATCCTATGTCCTTTCTCGGGTCCCAGACTATATCTGTACCAAATTTCATTGAAATCGGTTCAGTGGATTAGGCGTGAAGAAGAGACAGACAGACAGACAGTTACTTTCGCATTTATAATATTAGTACAGATTAGTATTAGCAAGATTGCGTGTGTTTTACAAGATCTTAAAGAATAATATAGTTCAAATGGATCCTGCCGGGCACAACAATTCTTCTTCTTAGCGTATCGATGGCAAATAATATAATGTTAATAAATATTATTTAAAGAATAAGAATAAAATTTAAATATTAACAAATAAAACAAATATATTAATAGTAGCTAGCTTTAAAAAACTAACAGTAAAAGTTAATTTCCAGTTCAGCACGCGGCGTTACACTGCATCGGTTCTGGCTCCGGCAGCGCTGGCGCGGTGGTGATCCGGCCGAATTGCGCAACTACGTGTGCATCTCGCTGCCCGAGAGCACCGTGCAGCTGCATGACGCGGTGCCCATCCGCCTGGGCCAGCCGCCGCTCAGGAGAGCCGTCTCGCTTATCAACTCCGAAGCTGTATCGGTGAGTTGCTGTTAGGCGCTTTGCACATGGAGCAACTTAAGTTGAGGCAACTATCAACACTTTAAAAGTTTCCTGTAAAGATTTGGTAGCTGCTATAACGTTTACGGTTGCCGCAACCTTATGCCAATCTGTGAACTACTTTCATAGCCGAGTTGCTCAATCTACGCAGCGATCTTTAAAACCTGTACCATGGAATTATTTACATTAGTAATGTAATTATTTTTACCGACTTAAAAAAAGGAGGAATAAGAAGGTCCTCTGTTCTTCGGGATATTTAATAAAAATAAAAAAATAAGTTGCCCACCTGTGGATACCGCACACGTGACCCCATAAAAATTGGGTGAAGATCGGATGAAGGACTTCAGAGTGATGAACAGAATTGCACCTCGAGAGTGCTGCAAATTTCAAAGTTTTCGATTTCCACCAGTAGAATTAAGCCATAAACGAATAGGTACCGATAAATCGAGCATCTAAAACCACCTTCTCATCTCAACTCCTCAAAGGGTTACTATTATAGGTCATCTAAGGTCGATATCATCAGTTCTACTGCACCAAAATCTTGTTAAAATTTAACTAACATAATATTTTTGCACTGACAGATACCGGTAGTGGTGACCCAGATAAAGCACGACAGCCGCTGGCTGGTGGTGCTGGCGCCGGACCCGTGTCCCCAGTTCTTGGTACAGAACCACACGAGCCTCATGCTCACCATCGCGCAGCCCAAGCATTGTCCCGACGAACCCTCGTCGTCACGCACAGAGGTAATTACTGTGGAGGCATTGTATACTCGGTGAAAGGGATGTCAAGAGGATACTGGTTATGTAAATGATAATCCGCAGCAAAAACCAAAAACTATGGAACAAAGGAATAGGGTTGTGCAGGAAAATTTACGGACGAAGGCGCGGGCATAAGGTGAATAAAATTGATTAGAAAACCTATGTGTGGATTTAGAGATCAAGCAAGTTGAAGTGGCAGTGGGCAGGGCACATGGCACGCAGAGCCTTGTGGGTACAAGGTGAACGAACGGCCTGACCAAGACCGCAGGAAAATGCTGGATGCAGACCGCTTTCAACCGGTCTTTTTGGAAATCTGCATATGATGATGAACTTAGAGATCTATGCAATAATAATCTGCACGTTACGTTCCAGGCGGTGACAGAATGCTCGGGCGTGAAGTGGTGGTGCAAGGTGGCGCCCAACACGGCGGTGCACTACTCCACGCCCGCGTACTCCGCGCGCTACCCGCCCGAGGCGCTGCCGCCGCAGTCCATGGCCTCGCCCATCCTCACCGTCTCTAAGGGGAAAGGTACTTTATTTAGATAGATGAGAAAACGTTGTCATTAAACACCCCCTACACATTGTTGTCCCTCTTACATGGGACTTAAAAAACATGCCGGCGAACTGTAGCTGTACATTGGCACACCTCTGCCTAACCCTTAGGGGAATACAGGCGTCATGGTATAATGATGATGAGAAAACGTTGTGTGCAAAATTCAATGACGCGTATTCTGTATAATTCCGCGGCTGCCATGTTGGATTTTGATTTCGACCTCATTTTCTTTATCAGTACCCACGAAAGCCATGAAAACGACACCCAAAACATAGCATAAAGGATACGGGGAAGGCCCAAAAAACTGCTAGTTAGAATAGATACATAGGTGTCGTTTATACACCATGCTTTTGAGAAAACAGGCGTCATATTAAGAAATCTTATTTGTCGAGTTTTGTGTAATATCCTTTGCAGCAATATATTTCTGCAAGTCTCTATCTTTCGCGGAAAAGTCATTCGCACATGTGTCCTTTCGCGGAAAAGTCTAATTGAAAAAAGTCTAATATCTTAAACACATTTAAATAGAGGAATATAGGTATAAGCCTATATTTTTATTAACTTGGTTCCATTTTCAAAAAGATCCATCGACTTACAACATTAAATTACTAGAAATAATTCCTCACATATTCTCCGTCACTCAGAGGAGGCAGAGATGGAGTGGTGTGCCCCCGTGGTGGCGGCGGACGGCGAGCAGCTGCTGCAGTACTCCGGCGGACTCACCATCAAGCTGCGCGTGCACACCCATCCGCACTCCACGCTGCTCGAGCTGCAGCATGTCGACCATGTATGTTGGAGCATTCTAACTGTATAAGGGTCGGTACATATTTCACGGAATATGCGTCGCGTAACGTCAGAACAGACAAATCTTTAAAAAAACATTTAACCTTTCACCCTCAACCGATGATACGTTAGCACGTCGGCGTCGACATAAGAGCGACAATACGCTCCACGCATTTTTCGTCAGATATGTACTGACCCTTAAAGATATTTTTAGGGCTCCGTACCTCGTAAGGATAAAACGGAAACCTTTTAGAGTCACGACTCTTTATTTTTTTATGGAACAATCCCGAAACTTTATTCCCAACCACTGCAACTCCTGAAAGCTAGAATCAACAGTGGATACCACCAGAAAAGTGCAGAGGCAATAAAGTTTGACGAGTCTCGGAGAAACGATTCAACTGCCTTGGATTCCGCAACGACATTAATCAGAAAAAAATGTATAAAGAACAAGGGGGTGTCTTTTTTTCTTACTCCGCTATTAATTTCTGTTTAATTACGTTGCAAGATCAAAAGGTACATTTGAGTGATTTCATGTTACTTTAATTACATATCGTTCTATTCTTTATCGTGTGGCCAGTAAGGTCGTACACCACACCCTAGTGTCAGAGTTTCTAAACCGCCTCAAGGGCCTCTGACATGGTTACCGATGTCAGTGATGTCCAAGATAAACTTAGAAAGTACATATGAATTAGAAAAAGTTACATTGGTACTTGCCCGAGCCCAGTTGCGAACCCACAACCTCGTGCATGAGAGGCGGGCGCCTTAACCACTGGGCCCTTATGACATACGTATCGATTTCAGAATGACATATCAGCGAGCGACATAAGGCGCCGGCTGATGGGCGCGTTCGACACGAATGAGTCCACGCTTCGTGAGAAGGTACTGCCCCCCTAGCCAAGTCGCAAACGGTAATCGTAAACGCTCGGTAGGTACCAATAGGTTTTAAACTGTATACCCCAGAGCCTTAAGTTAAAAATCTATTAAAGATTTCTAAGCGTTAGCGACTGGAACGAACGAAAACGCTATGCAATCTGCATTAGATCTTCAACTTAAAACCAAGCATATAAAGTCGAAGATCTTTTAAAGCCTACTCAGGGTTTGCGTTTATCGTTTGTTACATGGCTACAGGGGCTGTTGTATAGACTTCTAAACAAGTCAAATTATTTATTTCAATACCATCGGACATCCAGACGCTCCTTTGGCTACCACCCCCACCTTGTTGCCATTCCATCGATTCGCACTAAGCGATTTCAATCTTCTTTTATAATAAGCAATGCAAAGGAGTGGAACTTTCACCTGCGTATGTATTTCCGAACGCATTCAACCCTAATCTCTTCAAAGTTATAGTGAACAGACTTCTTTTGGGTTAGCTCACTCCATCGTAGACTTTGTCTATGTCACCTTTGACCAAAACTAGAGGGAAGAGCTGAGTGAGTGAAAGCTTACCAATCTCGAATAAAAAAAAAATAGGCCATTGAAAGATAGTTTTAAACGTCATATAAAAGAATAATAAAGTTGCCCTTTCCAAAATTTAGTTTTGTACCATAAAGTACACAGGGGCGTGGATTATCCGAACGTCGGCGTCGGTCAACTGAGCGACCGCTTATCCGAATTACACTACGGCCGCCCTTCTAACGGGTAGGCTAACTTCGTCAGACGAAGATTGTTGTTTTAAGCGTTAACTGTACTTGCACCTACATGGGTTACATGTTTTATTACAAGACTGTGTGTACTTGTTTAAATTTATATTTGTCACTAGCTTTTGCCCGTGACTTCGTCCGCGTGGATTAATAGTTCCCGTTCCCGGGGGATTTCCGGGATGAAAACTATCCTATGTCCTTTCTCGGGTCCCAGACTATATCTGTACCAAATTTCATTGAAATCGGTTCAGTGGTTTAGGCGTGAAGAAGACACAGACAGACAGACAGAGTTAATTTCGCATTTATAATATTAGTAAGGATTTAGGATTATTATACCTAAATATGTATGGTCTAATCAAAATAGTTCGGTTATCTGAAAAGACCGGATTTCCGAACACCCTTGCCCCCAATCAGTTCGGATAATCGACGCTCTACTCTACCTTGTACTCGTACTTGATCATACATCTACCTACCACATTGAACTATGTCTCGACGTTAACCTAACACAATTTAAACAATGTTTGACGACACGGTTGGTGCAGTGGCTAAGCGATTGGCTGCTATGCTGCGTGTCGTGGGTTCGATTTCCGCACGGAACTAATATACTATCCTACCTACAGATAGTTGTTCCAAGTCTGGCTGTTTGCGTATGTGAGTTTACTTGTTTGTAAACGCACCCACGAAACAGGAGAATCTCCTAAAAAAACGTTTAATAATATTTTTTTATTTAATTTCTCTGTTATTTCAAATGTAGGCTCCAGCTAGCTTGGAACGAGCCGATGCCAACACTGGACGTAAGTATTTCTTAAATAGTATAACTTAGCCAATTTAATGGACGATAAAATCTTATCTAGGTACATTTCATCATCATCATCATCATTTCAGCCGCAGGACGTCCACTGCTTTACATACTCATCCCTCATACATTTTTCCCAAAGGACCGGTTGGAAGCATTATTACTAGACACATTTAGCGCATGGGCGTCCACGAAAAAGGAGCACTCATATCAAAATTAAGTGCTCACTCATTATCTATACTAATATTATAAAGCTGAAGAGTTTGTTTGTTCGCGCTAATCTCAGGAACTACCGGTCTGATTTGAAAAATTCTTTTTGTGTTGAATAGCCCATTTATCGAGTAAGGCTATAGGCTATATAACATCACGCTATGACCAATTGGAGCGGAGCATTAATGAAAAATGTGGAAAAAACGGGGGAAAATATTCCTTTCGAGGGCTTTCGATACGTGCGCTGCGTAAACGGTTAAAGTTACGTAAAAATAATGTATGAAAGAATCGTTCCTCTTAAAATATACTACAAAAAAGTCCGCGGTAGTACATGCATAACTTTTAAGGTTGACTATAGCTATTTTTATGGCCAGAAAATTTGTTTTAAAATAATGCATTATTTGCGAAGGTGTTTTTATGAACATAGTATTAATCCTTATCAACATAAATACGTTATTCATCACAATTGTTTAATTTTGAGCAAAATTGGCCTGTACATCATTTAATTTCAATGAATATCTTAGGAGATATCACAGTTTTAAAATACCTTCGCGGAAAAATAATGACTCTGCGAGACATTCCGTAGCTTATACCTCAGAATAAAAGATTAAAGGCTACATAACATCGCGCTATGAGCCACGCGAGCGGATCAGTAACAAAAATCCTAACGTAATGCGGGTGAAACCGCGGGGCACAGCTAGTTATATATGAACAAATATGTGTTTATTAGCAATAGTTTGTTTTTACAAATACCTGAAATCGATTAAGTAGCCGATTCTGAGAAAATTACTCTCAGGGCCTGCGTTCAATATGTTAAGAGTGTAATAAATTATTATATATAAAATCCGATACATACAACATATCAATTGTTTTATTTATTTAAACTTTATGCCCAAAAAAAAATACAAAGGCAGACTTAATGTCTTAGGCATTCTCTGCCAGTCAACTAAAGGTGGTGAAGAGATAACACGGCAGGTGCAAATTATTGTACGAGAGTAAATAAAATTAAATGTACACAAGTACAAAATAATTGTGTCTACGTATATACGTACTATATATTATTTCGCTTCCGACCGGTATATGTGGACATCTAAAGGGGAGGCCTATGTTCAGCAGTGGACGTCCTATGGCTGAGATGATGATGATGATGATGATGATATACGTACGTACAGTCGGTTGTCAACATTATCTGACCCACCCTAAACACAAAAGAAATTGGACCCTCTGCCTATGATAATAAGGTTTAATTTCAATTTATATGAGGTTATCAGTCAAGTGCTCGAGAACTGAGAACGAACAAATACAATCATAATACACACACGCAAATTTGATCTTTATCACGTTAGCATTGGGTTAAATCTTATAACAACTTGTTATAATATAATAAGTGTAATAGCTTATTTTAATGAGTTCTGTCAAGTAACTCTGGTCTCGTGGTCTGTGTGTAAGACTGAGAGTGACAAGTTGCGAGATCAAATCCTGCGACGAAGTTATTGTTTTGCTTTCAATTTAGAATTTATTCTAAAAGTATTTCTTGTATTATTGTAAAGAACTATAAACGGATAATCTTCAAATATAAAGTTTCTAAAATGGTAATATTTTGGCATAACTTGTAATAAGTGGGTAGTTGAAAAATAAATATTTGTATTCATTGTAAAACTGGTATTCAAATGCTACTAAGTAAGGGTATGCAGTGACAACGCGCAAACATATTTTACCTTGCCTTACTAAATTGCAAAAACAACTTCTCTTTACAATTTATTTTTTTCTATGTTATACCTAGGTAGTTTTTTTTTTATTATCATGTCTTAATGGAGTGATTAAATAATAATGAAGGGATAAAATACAAAATAATCTATTTGCACTAGGATAAGGTTGGCTGCTTGTGCTGTGCAAGAATAAACTTTATTAGAGTATACTATATGGTTTAAATTCTTTAGTATTGTGGTCACTAATCGTTGTTTACGTTCGAAATCAAGTTTAACCTAAATATAGCTTCTGCTCAGGTGTTTCTTTTTTAATTATTTTATTATACTTTTTTTACAGTTCTTTAATGGACAACGCATAGAAATAAAACTAAACAATTGCAAATTTAAAATTTAATGTTTATTATTTCATTAAAACACTTAGGTAAGATAAAGTAAGTAAATGCTCACATATTTCCAAATTAATATACAATTTATATGAGGATGCCATAATCAAATCTAACCATTTATAAACATTAAAAAAGGCATGTTTATGCTTGAAAGTTTGTTATCGAGAAAATTAATTCATCTGTGAAATGCTTTACAGATTTATAGCTGCCTATTATACGTAGTGAATAAACATGTCATTTAAATAGAAAAAAAACTATTTATAACAATAACATCACCACGTAATTGGCAACATTTTAATGGTTTAACAATCTATCCATTGAGCATTTACTTACATGGTGTGTTTAAAAATATCCTAGATTAATTAGTAGCGGAGTGATGGCGCACCGTTCCTTGTTACGTTCATCTTTGTTCGATTTAAATGTTTTTTTTTCATCAGTGAAGATCACAACATTTTCTTCTCAATTAAAATTTAAATATTCCTGGACAAAACAGACCCTTCTTCTTCACGATGAGCAGGTGTCAATACTATTTTCTGTGCGGGTTTATAATTCCTTATTCCAGCAGCGTGTAAATGCCTTCTCACTGTTTCCACTGAAATATCGTGTTTTATTGCGGTTACACTAATGGGCAATCGCATTCGGGACTATACTTGATGTTTTTTGCCCCTGGATGAATCCGCTGAATATTTACTTTGTCTCCATAACGTCTTAGCTACAGTCGAATTTCTCTAAAACAAAAAAAAAAGTTTTTGGAACCGTTTATGCAACTTGTAAGGAGTGAATGTAATAATAAAATAGCCAACTACGCGTTCATTAATCACAATCAATTAAATAAAATAGGTATAAAAAAACACTTACTGCTATATTAAGACGACGACCAATCTCTCTAATTCCAACATTCTGCTCATGTAAAAATATGATTTTATGTTTGGTATAGTCATTAAGCTGCGACATGATGCTTTTTTACACCAATTGCTTAAAAATACTTAACGAGTTATGCGCAACGATTTACAAATGTGTGTGCGCAGTCACTGCTAATAGGCGCTTACTCACTTAAGTAGACGAATTTATTATCTACCTCACGAAGCAAATATATGTGAACTTAAACTTTTTAATTTACCCACCTGTTTGCAAGATAAGTTATTAGGCGTAAATCATATTGGCCGTTCTTTAATAATGCAAACAATTTTGTAGAAATGAAATCAAATTAAAAAAGAAACTGATAACAGGTGGACTGTGTTTTCGAACCCACATGTTGTTCCTCGCCAATCCAACATCAAACCGCCAAGCCACAAGAACTTGTTAAGACTCCACGAAATTAAAGATTGGGTTCTATTTATGTAGGGTGACTTAAAAGGTTTTCAACTTTAATGTCAACGAGATAATGATTAAAATAGCTTAACAAAATGATATATTGCCGGTGGCTTCGACAACGTTGGGTGGGTTTATGCGTGTCTGTATTCATCGATAAATTGAAATTAAACCTTATTATCATAGGCAGAGGGTCCGATTTCTTTTGTGTTTAGGGTGGGTCAGATAATGTTGACAACAGACTGTACATACCTATACGTATATACATAACAATGTTCTTGCGGTTTGTTGCAGTGCTTGACGAAAGCGTATTTCACCTGTTGGCACCCACCCAAGATCTCAGCACCACCACTCGCAAACTATCTACTGACACCAACAAAACAAAAGGTACTCTTGTAATTCGTTTCGAATTTTTGTAATGATTAAGGCGCTGCGCAAACGTAGACACTTTTAGTTTCCAGTTACCGACACTTTTTGATCGTCATGAGTATGTGTTAAGTGGAAGCAACTGGACACAAAAAATGTTTACGTATGCGCTGGAAGTGGATGGTTTCATACTGGTTCTATAGTAATAAAATATTCATCGGTAGCTTGTATCTGACACAAGACACAAAAGTGTCCACGTTTGCGCCTTGCCTGACGCAATTGGGTTGTGTCCACCACCATCAATTGACATACTTTTTATGAACTGTCAAAACGCGATTCTCCCATTGGGTTTTTCTATGAAATTCTCAGTAGCAGCTCGGAGTAAGGATTTGTGCTCGCTCCCTATTACATGGGACATAAACCATACCGGCGAACTGTGGGTGTACATTGGTACACCACTGCCTAACCCTTCGGGGAATACAGGCGTAATTAAATGTATGTATATTTTGTTTAGTAGCCCAGAACATGAATTCTACAACTATAATAATTTATTCTGGCTTGTAGTTTCATACGTTGCGGATAGCTCGGAGACCACAATGGTTAAGAGCGCTGTGAGCGCCCCGTACTTGTCACAAGCCTATTTTCCTGGCATAGAGGATGACTCTGGTGAGTACTAAGCCCTTTTTGTAGAAAAAATCAAATACACTCAATTTCGTACTGCCCTTTTCTGTAAATACTTATATCGCAAACAGATTAAAGCATTGTTGTCTTTCTGTCAATCATCCTAGTTTGACATAGATAGAATAGGGTATCTTCGATAGTGATAAATAAATTACAAAATTTGATAAAAAATAAAATTTATGTAGAAATATACTGATTTTGAATGAAAGAAACACAATATTGTTTTATTTAATCAAAAAAACTGTCAGTTCAGTGTAAACAGCTAGATACATAATATCCATCAACGCGGTTATGCGTTTTAGCCCTTAAAAGGGCCAAACCGCGTTGCGGCGCCGCGCCGCTAAATCGGCGGTTTTTGTTGAGGGTATCCAGTTCCTCGTGATTTTTTATTGTGGATAGACGTGTCTCTGCCATGGACCATCGTGAGAAACTTATTGCTTATTTGTTATTAAAAAGACACTGTTTTAAATAAACGACAAAGAAGACACTGGATACGCCACTGTCGACGCTACTGCCGATTCACGCGGCGCGGCGCCGCAACGCGGTTATGTGTTTTGGCCTTAACTTCAAGGAGTAATAATTGTGTTTTTTCGACAGTGCATTTTACCAGCAGTTTTAGCAATTCGTATTTAAGCATGATCCGGAAAAAACGATTAGTAGATGTAGATAAGAATGATTTTAACGTAATGTTTAATGCATTTTAACCCTCGATTCAAACAGAGGGGTGCTATAAGTTTGACGTGTCTGTGGCACCGTAGCTCTTAATGGGGTGAACCGATTTAATTGCCTTTTTTATCTGAAAGCACGTTGATTCTTAAATATGTTTTATCAAAATCGGTTCAACCGTTTCAAGGTTACCAGCTCTTTTGTTAACTGCGGTAAGAATCTTAATTCTTCTGTCGGAGGTTACATGACATTTTCAAATTTCTTGTCTATGTTTTTTTAGTATTAGCTTGTAGTAGATAAGTCAAGTTTTAATTTTTTTTTTTTTACTAGTAACCACTCTATTGTTTTGGGGTAAGATAGTGTGTGTAAGTTATAGAAATAAATAAATATATTGTACCCAGATTTCGAAGCTCTGGGCGAGTCGTGGACGGACACGGAACGTTTCCGCTGCGTAATCGCTGGCATGGGGCTGGAGCTGGCAGCTTCGTCTGACGTCATGCCGCTGTTAGAACTGCACCTGGATCGCACCACCGTTCTAGTGCAGACGGATAAGAAGGTAATTTGGCACGTCCTGTGCATACATTATTCTTGTCAATAGAAGCTATATGTATCTAAATAGAGCTATAGTATTGAGCCGGGTTGATGTAGTGGCACTTGTCCCATCACCGATTGGCTGTTACGCTAGTTTTTAATTCTTCTTTTTATACATCATTGTATGGCGAACTTGCTGACGGCGCACCTGATGTTAAGTGGTCCCTCTGCCTATAGACATTTGTAACACTGGAGGCCTTGCAGAAGCGTTGTCATCTCAGAGACAAAGCCAAATTGTTTCATAAGCCCGTAATTACACAAGCACCCACATCCTTCAAATCGGAACACAACAAAGCCGCTTTGCGTCAGAAATAGGTATGGTGATAGTATTTCCCCGGGCGAGCTCCTTCACAAAGACCTCTTCTACTACTGTTAACCTAGTAACCGGCTTGAGCCAAATTTCTGTTGTAATTAATTTTTGTATTGTCTAATTTTGCAAACCGATACGGTGAGACATGCTCAACTTGTGGAATATTCCTAGTACCCTGTAACCTTATGTTTTTAAATCAAATCAAAAAAGTCAAACAAATTATCAATTAAATTTTCTATTCTATTCTAATCCATAACCTACTAAGAAATACTTTATCTCCCACAGAAAATAGTAACAACGCTATCAATAATGGACGCTCAGATCGACAACGTGCAGTACGAGACGGGGCAGTACGACTTCGCCGTAGTCGCGAGCACCCGCGCGACCGCTCTGCAGCCCGACCAGTGGCCGCCGCTGTGGAACATGTTCGCGCTTACAGACACGTTCGCGACCAGGTCCCGGACAGCGACGCTGATGCTGAAGCTGACTCATGACAAGTGGGAACTTGTCAACAATAAGTATAAAGGTACGCTGACTGTTTCTGATGCGAAGCAGCGTTGCTGGGTTTCAGTTTGAAGGGTTTGGGTGCTGGTAAAATTACAAGCACATGAGACATTTCAACTCTGTGCCTTGGATGGCAATGCATTTTCAAGTCAACCTAGACAAAGCATCTCCGCCGCGGGAGACGCTCCGGGCGTCGGGAGCCGCGAGACTATTCCCGGCCACCGTAGACGCAGGTCTGTGGACGCTGAGCAACTACCAGTGGCTGCCGCTGTAGAACATGTTCACGCTTACAGACACGTTCGCAACCAGGTCCCGGACAGCGACGCTGATGCTGAAGCTGACGCACGACAAGTGGGAAATTGACAGCAATATAATAATGACTTGTGACTGTGACGCAAAGCAGCGTTGCTGTGTTCCGGTTTGAAGACTTTGACTTTGTGTCTGGAATTGCAAGGCATTTTCAAGTCAACCTAAACAAAGCATTTATTTCAATTAGACTATTTACAGGCCCTTTTGAATTGTCAAGAAGTTATACAAAAAGTTTGAAGCTAGTTGCTCGTTGCAAAACGTAGGTCTCTATGGAGAAGAACAAGCAAGAAACTCCATGGACGCTCTTTTCAATTCGGTTTTCTCAAAATTTTGGTTAGAATATTCTTGTTGTTTCTATATGTGAAAACAATGAAAGTAAATAAAAACAATAGAAATAATAATAATGAAGAAGTGACCCATGGCAATAAAGAGATAACCAATCCCAATTGACAGCGCCCGTTCACGAAATAACAAAGCCTCTGCTATTGCAGACAATACGTTTATGCCCAACTTGGGAATCAAACCCAGAACCCTACGCTCAGCAGTGACACTAGTAACCACAAGATCCCGTGTGTGGTAGTTGAATTGCTCTTCTTGAACTGTTGTCCGGCGTCAACTTACTCACTGCAATTGGCCATAAATTGACATACTTTTTATAAACTGTTAAAACACGCTTTCTGTGGCAATATCGAACGGTGAAGTCACTTATCGGCCTACTCAATTGACTAACAATTTATTGATTTTGAAGCAAGTACAAATTTCATTTTCAATATATTGAAAAATAATCAATTTTTAGATATAAAATAAAGTATGTATGTAGAGAAGTTGTGTCTTGGAATTTTGGTGTAAGTCAACTACTATTATTATATTATTTATTTATCTTTTATCCTTTTTCTTCAGAACTAACAGAGGTGGAGATACGCGTGGGCACACTAGCTCTATACATAGAGGATGCGTACGTAAAGGCGCTGGCAGACATGTCGCGGCTGCTGCTGCCGGCGGCGGGCGCGCAGGACTACGGCCTCAGCGAGGAGCGCACCATGCAGCAGCCGCTGCGCCTGCGCCTGTTGCACGTGCACCCGCTCGACCTCACGCTCACGCTGCACACTGCCGTGAGTAGTCGCAAGCTGACGTGACATCACACAACGTGACGTGACGTGACGTCTCGCAACAAGCTGGCGTGACAAACACAGCATACGACGTGACGTGACGTCTCGCAACAGACTGACGTCACAAACACAATACATGACGTGACGTGACCTAACGTCTCGCAGCAGGCTGACGTGACAAACCCAGCACACGACGTGATGTGACGTGACATGTGCTACGACTAATAATAGAAAACTAGTTCTAGGACTAAATAACAATAATTGGGTAGTTGACACCATCAGTTGACATACTTTTTATGAACTGTCAAAACGCGATTCTTCCATAGATTTTTTATGGTAATAGCACGCTGTGACGTCACTTATCGGCCTAACTCAATTGAATATTTATTGAATTTAAAGTAAGTAAAAATCTAATTTTACTTGAAATTGGAAATTAATCGGTTTTTATGGGTAAAATAAAGTGCTTTTTAGAGAAGTTATAACTTGAAACTATTGGTTAGTGGTGTCAACTACCCAATTCTACGCATTAATCGATCTCTCGGTGCGTCGGGCAGTACTTTTTGTTGCCACTATACTCCATGATAAGAAGAACCTCGTGAACATTTGAAAAAAAGAGATCGTAAAACATCTCGATCTCGCTCACGTGTTTACTAGCATATGGAATACTAACCATTGCCCGCGACGAAAAAAAATACCGTGAAAATGACGTACGTACGTTTACTAACGACAGACCATGTCGACGGCGCGATCGTGTTCCACGCGCGCCTCAAAGAGTTGTCAGCAAACTTGGAAGGGGCCACTAATGGCCGATGCCTGCCGGGGCTGCGGGTTGTTCGAAAGAGATACCGCGCCCCCGGAACGCAAAGGGCACATGAAGGAACATAGACGGGTTTTAGTCAGTAAAAGACTGACACTCCCTCCCGCCCCGCCTAGGGCGGGGGAAGTTATTTGATGATTTGGTGTAGTGGCGCATATTATAGATTATTGTTTTTGTTATTTTTTAATTTTATTTTTGTGTTTTGCGTCGCTTTCGCGGGAATAAATGGTTTTTCTTTCCTTCTTTCTATTTAAATTCTATATAGAGTATTGATGTAGTGAACAATTATAGTGCCAATAGTCGTATCAATAATATATCAATAATATGGTTTGATATCGAAAGTGAATTGGTTGTGTTTAGGTGCGAATGTACATAGCTCTGGACCAGAGTCCGCTGCGGCTGAGCGCGTTCAAGCTGCACGATATGATGACGTCAGCGGAGCGGCTCACGCATGCGCTCACCGTGCACTACCTCTCCGCCGCCATATTGGGAGCAGGTTAGTTACTGTACCTCATTGCTTATACAACTTTACTTTTGTTATACGTCATACATCCATCCATCATACAAAATATCTGAAAGTGAAGTGTGGTATATAATAAGCAAAATGTTTTGCACACGATCAAAATGCATTTTGAACGTGTTGAAAGAATTCACCAGAAAAGAAGGTCAGCTAGCATAGTTGCCATTTTTTTTTCATATCTTCATGGTTTCACTAGCGTTTTCGTCTTTGATTACAGCTCCGACTCAATGAGTCGTAGCGTGATAGCCTATACTATTCCCTATGAGTCTGGGTATCATATACAAAAATATTTTTTAGAATCCGACTGGTAATTTCCGAGTTTAAACATAGGCTAAAACTATTTCAACTAATACAAAACCAGGTTGGGTAGTCGGCGGCCTAGAGCTCCTAGGCGCGCCGGGAGCCCTAGCGGCGCGCGTGGGGGGCGCCACGGGCGGCGTCAGGGGCGTAGCCTCCGCCGCGGCGGCCGCGCTGCTCCGCTCGCTCAGCGCGTGGGCTGGCTCGCTGGCGCGCAACCTGGACTTGCTGGCCGGGGACGAGGAGCATGCGCGCCGGGCGGCCGCGGCCAGGAGACGCCCGCCGCCGAGCTTCGTGGCGGGACTCATGGCGGGCATTACGAACTTCGCTATTAATATACTTGGTAATGTTATACTCATACATACCATCACGCTTGTATTTCCCATAGGGATTGTGCAGTGGTGTACTAATGTACCCCACAGTTCGCCGTCACCGTTGAAGTCATTATCATTAATGTAAAAAGCCTCTCATACACATGTAGTTGCGGGTTTGATAACGGACAAGTACGAATATGATTTTTTCAATTCATTATATACTTTCTAAGTTTATCATGGACACCACTGACATCGGTGAAGGCTAACATCGTGGGGAAACCCAGACTTATAATTGTTAAGTCTTAAATTATTAATTCGCCTTGAGAAAGCGTGGTGATCGATGCCTTCTCTAAAAACTAAGCTCACTACACTATTCCCAACCACTGCAACTCCTAAAAGCCAGAATCAATAGTGGAGACCGCCAGAAAAGCGCCGACGAAATGAAGCTCGAACGAGTCCCACAAAACTGTCGTGAATCCTGTAACGAAATCTAAATATATATATAATTCAAAGGTGACTGACTGACTGAGATAGTGATCTATCAACGCACAGCCCAAACCACTGGACGGATCGGGCTGAAATTTGGCATGCAGGTAGATGTTATGACATAGGCATCCGCTAAGAAAGGATTTTCATCAATTCTACCCCCAAGGGGATAAAATAGGGGATGAAAGTTTGTATGAAACTTTGTCAATTTTAAACCGATCGAGCTGAAACTTTGCATGCTTAAAGCTACTATGACGTAGGCATCCCCTAAGAAAGGATTTTGATAAATTCCACCCCTAAGGGTATAAAATAGGGGATGAAAGTTTGTATAAATCTTCTTAGATTTTCGACTGATTGAACTGAAATTAAAGATTGGAGCTACTATGATGAAGACGTCGCTTAAATAGGATTTCGAAAAATTCTACCCCCAAGGGGATAAAATAGGGGATGAAAGTTTGTATAAATCTTCTTAGATTTTCGACTGATTGAACTGAAATGAATGATGGAGCTACTATGATGAAGACTTCCGCTTAAATAGGATTTTGATAAATTCAACCCCTAACGGGATATAATAGGGGATGACAGTTTGTATGAAACTTTGTCAATTTTAAACCGATCGAGCTGAAACTTTGCATGCATAAAGCTACTATGACGTAGGCATCCCCTAAGAAAGGATTTTGATAATTTCCACCCCTAAGGGTATAAAATAGGGGATGAAAGTTTGTATAAATCTTCTTAGATTTTCGACTGATTGAACTGAAATTAAAGATTGGAGCTACTATGATGAAGACGTCCGCTTAAATAGGATTTTGATAAATTGAACCCCCATGGGGTTAAAATAAAGGCGCGTTTCCATTATGCAAGTGTTTGCATACATGTATGACGTCAGACTTGTGTGCAAGTGATTTGAATTGGAAACACGATTTTGTTCAACTTGCAGCTTGCATACAAGATTTTAGTGGTATACAAGTTAGTTCTAGTTGTACAGTGTTTATCATGGGTAGAAGACGTGCTGTGCTTGTCGCTACATGCGGAGTTGTATACGCAATAATTATACACGTATTAAATAACAAAAAAAAACATCGACGTAGTTTTGGATTTATTTTGGGAGGTATTAATATAATGGTTACTTTGAGCTTTCTGGGTTATTTTTATGATCTTTCTATAGAGGCTAGAGTATTTTTTTAGCACTAGTTTATTATGAGATTACAAAGTAATAAAGTCATAAAACAAAGTAATCCTCTAAGCACGACCGCATGCGCTTGCAACTTGCGTGCAAATGTGCCGACTTGATTATTGTGCGTACAAGTTTAAACCTAATTGCATACAAGTTGCAACTTGTTTGCAAGTTGTTGTTTCCACTATACAATTTGCATGCAACTTGCAACTAGTATGCAAATCACTTGCATAATGGAAACGCGCCTTTAGGGATGATGGAGGATGTAAACATATTTGTTTGAACCTATCAGTACCTAATGGAACAAAATACCTAATTAATAATAATACTTCTTAACGCGAGCGAAGCCGCGGGCAAAAGCTAGTTAATTAAAAAAGACAAGCAGAGGAGTAAAAAAAAAAAGAAGTCTTTCCCCTGCAGTGATAGTAAATGTCACCCCAATCAGGACGTCCGTCCACCTTGACCCACAAGGTGGACGGACGACCTGATTAAGACCCGAGGAAGACGCTGGATACAGGCTGCTACCAACCAGTCCCTTTGGAAATCTATGGGAGAGGCCTATGTCCAGCAGTGGACGTCCTGCGGCTGATATGATGATGATGATACTAAAAGTCTGGAATAATTCTTTATTCCCGTATATCCAGGTGCGGTGGGCGGTCTGGCACACCACCCGCTAGTAGGTGTCGCGGTCGGTGAGACGGAGAGCGGCGCGGCAGGGCTTCGCCGTGGTCTACTGGGCGCGCTCACCAAGCCGCTCAGCGCCACCGCCGACCTAGTGGCCTACGCCGGGTCAGGCCTACTGAGACAGACTGGCTGGGATCCTGTGCCTGAGGTATGATGAATAAAGTCTTTTATTCTAACGAGGAGATGGTGTCCAAGTCATTTGTTCATTAATAATTTGAATTAATATACAGGCACGTAAATGGTGACCGCGTTTGGTTTTTTTTTTATTCGAGATTGGTAAACTCTTGCCTTTAGTCTAGTAATATAAACAAAATCTACGATAGAATGAGCATACAGAAGCCTGTAGTGCGATTCTCTAAAATGTAAACTCGAAAACGAGTCTCACTAAAGTGATCGCGCCCACTTCGATAACGAACCAACTTGTCATTGGTTTAGTATTCGTTCGCCGTGGTGACGTCACCAGCGTGATCGTGTTTAACAGAATACAATTTTGTAATCTCACTGCGGAATCAGCTTTCGAATTACGAAGTGAGGCTTAGAGAATCACACTGCTGTTCACTCTAACTTTGAAAAGATTAGGGTTGAATGCGTCCGGAAATACAGACGCAGGTAGAGAGTTCCACTCCTTTGCAGTACCGAGTAATTACCGAGTAAATAGACATAGAACTTCCAATTTATATTGAAGAGTTAATGATTCGAAGGCGTCGGTCTTACCAACAAGATCGTAAACGCGCTGGCTGCGCCATTAGCTGTCCAACACTATCACGTGACATATGTGTCGTGATCGCCCAGTGGTTAAGGCGCCCGCCTCTCATGCTCGAAGTTGTGGGTTCGCAACCGGGCACGGGCAAGTACCAATGTGACTTTTTCTAATTCATATGTACTTTCTAAGTTTATCCTGGACATCACTGTCATCGGTAACCATGTCAGAGGCCCTTGAGGCGGTTTAGAAACTCTGACACCAAGGTGTGTGGGGTCATTAGACCTTACTGCCCACACGATAAAGAAAGAAAGACGTGACATAGCATCGTATCCCGAATGAAAAGACTACAATTACTATAGAGACTCGTCAGAGCATTTCTGTGTACTACGTCTCAAAACTATTGATCCCTTTTTGCCCTACTATGAAGGGTTATGATTTTAGCAGTCTATGTATATCATACATACACAGACTTTAAAGAATATTTTTTTTTTTTTTAACTTTGCCCAACACTAGGAATTGCTCCTGTATCGTGGGTGTGTTTACAAACACATAATCTCACATACACAAACGACCAGACCACGTGCGTTTACAAATATATAAACTCACATACATACACAGCCAGACCCGGAACAACTATCTGTAGGTCATATAATAATATTATAATATTTGTTCCGTGCGGGATTCGAACCCGCGACACGCAGCGCAGCAGTCGATCGCTCGGCCACTGCGCCAACCGTGTCGTATTATTTGTAGTGTGCAGTTTACAAATATTAGTTAGCCAGTGATTAGCGACTATGTAAGTCCAGGACTGTAGAAACGAATCCTAAAATGCATAGAAGTTGTTGAAAAACCTTTTTTAATATAGAAATAGGTAGTCTTATATTGACGACACGGTTGGCGCAGTGGCTGAGCGATCGACTGCTGCACTGCGTGTCGCGGGTTCGATTCCTGCAAGGAACAAATATTATTATATGACCTACAGATAGTTGTTCCGGGTCTGGCTGTTTATGTATGTGAGTTTATATATTTGTAAACGCACCCACGATACAGGAGAAATTGCTAGTGTGGGGCAACGTATTTTTAAGAAAATAAAAAAATATGTTTTTAATTGCTTGTGATTGTCGAAGTCAAATCATTTATTCCAATTACTTAGACCATTAAAAGGCACTTTTGAATGTCAAATTGTAGTCACCTAGTATATAAAATAAGTGAATGTGCCTTGCAGCCCCGTCACTCGTGGTCGGCGATGGAGGCGCGCAAGGTGGCGGGCTGGCAGCGCGACTGCGTGCGCTGGCTGTTCCGCCTGTGCGAGCTCACGCCGCTCACCGGCTTCGAGGTGCTCGTGGACAACGCGCCGTTGCAGATACTGCTCACACACAAGGTGCACCTTCATTTATAAGCTCACTTTTGACAGAACCATTATATATTTCTCCGGTTTTTATAACTACCCCGTTGGTCTCGTGGTCGCAAGCGCCACTGCTGAACGAGGGGTCCTGGGTTCGAATCCCCAGGTCGGGCAGAAAGTGTTATTGGGATTTTTCATTAGGAATTTCTCAGTGGCTGCCCGGAGTTTGAAAGTTGGTGGTGTGACACCCCCGTGTCTCGGAAAGCACGTAAAACCGTTGGTCCTGCGCCTGATCGCTCTCCGGTCGTGTCAGATTGCTATCCCATCGGTTTATGAGAGTTAGGGAAGTGGGAGTGCACCTGCGTTTGCGCACACACTTGTGCACTATAATATCTCCTGCGTACGTGGGTAGTCTGCATTATAATGAGCCGCCGTGGCCGGAATAGGTCTGGAGAATTACATAACACTTGTGAACCGCCCCGGCTTCCTACGAGTGCTGATTTCCGAGTTACCCGGTGGATTTTGTATACATTTTCTTACATATAAACCTTGTACGGGAAATTACGAATACAACCAAAAAAGAATCAGCCAAATCGGTCAGTTGTTCTCGAGTTTTGCGCTTAGCTATTCACTTTTATTTATATAGATACACACACATGCCTGTATTCCCCGAAGGGTTATTATGTCCATAATTTAAACAGGATTAATTAGTTCCATACAAAAGAGCGACACCTGCATAGTCAAAATGTAAGGAACAACAGATTTTTGCTTCAATACCTAAGAAAAAAAGTTGATACTATAACGACGCTGACGCTGGGGGGCTTAGAATCATGTACAATGGGAAGAGTTTGTGTCCCTTCCACTTTTAACCCCTCGCCGCTGTTCTGCCGTGCAGACCCTAAAACGCAGTAAAGTAAGTTTTCTGTTTTATCGAATTTCACTGTGAACTTAATTATATCTTGCGAATTCTGGGCCCATAACCTAATAAAACGCAGTGATATCTTTCTGAATAACAACTATTTTATTGCACAGATAATACAGACATTAGACATGACATTTCCTGTACAGTCGGCAGGTGGCGCTAGTATGTATGTATCTAATATTATTTTGTTACTAAACAATGTATAAATAACAGGTTCTTTGTAGATCACCGTGTTCCTTACAACGTCTCCATTAAAGTTCAATATTCAACAAAAAAATCATAAAACCTTTTACTGCGTTTTCGGGTCTGCACAGCTGTGTTGTACACCATAATCTTATTGTGCGTAAGCGCAGCGCACACGCCAGAACACTCCAACTTCCTAGCGATTATTTATGCACGGCCTCTACTCATTTTACCCGACTACGGCTAAGCAAAAAGGAGGGTTATGAGGTTGACCGGTATGTATGTATGTATGTATGGATGTTCATCTGTACCCTCATAACTTCTAAACCATCTAACGTAATTGACAAGTGAGGTGTCATTGAAAAGCGTTTAATTTGTCCGCTGGTTATAGGCTACGTTATGTTACAATAAATTGTATGTGGCGCCCTCGAGGGCTCATGAAGATGTGAAATAATATTTTTTTCTTTCAAATATGGTAGTGTTGCATATCAAATAAAAGGGCTTAATTAGCACATTTCAAATATATAAATATTGTATTAGTAAATTGTACATGACACCCTTTAGAACGCACCATAAACCTAGCTAACTAACCACTATTTGGTTTGGGAGACCTAATAGATTATTCCAAGTATTGCGTATATGTTGCAGTTCCAGTAATATTACGTATATAAATGTCTAAATTTGAAATAAAAAAGAAGTTTAAAAAACTACAACACGACTACAAAAATTCACGTTCTAAAAGTTTGAAACAAGAAAACATTCTCATCTGAAAGCCGTGGTCGTATGCCATAGGTGGCATACGACCACGGCAATTCTGTTTTACCGCAATAGGTTGTGGTAAAACAGAATATGTATAGTAATAGATCATTAATCTTTAATGAAAGTTTAAGGCAAAGTGGCGTTTTTTTTTTTTTTTTTTTTTTAGAGATGGTAAAATCATCACATGTCCCCTCCCGTCCTGGGCGGGGCGGGAGGGAGTGTCAGACTTTTACTGACTAAAAACCATCTATGTTCCTTCGTGTGCCCTTTGCGTTCCGGGGGCGCGGTATCTCTTTCGAACAACCCGCAGCCCCGGCAGGCATTTGGCCCTTAGTGGCCCCTTCCGATGGCTGACACCTCTGTGCGCGGAACATGAACGCGCCGTCGACACGGTCTGTCGCTAGTTAATAAAAGGCAAAGTGGCATACAACCACGGCTTTCAGATGAGAATGTTTTCTTGTTTCATACTTTTTAGAACGTGAATTTTTGTAGTCGGGTTTTTTTAATCGTCTTCAAAAAAGGAGAAGACTTTCAATTCGGTTGCTTTTTTATATTCGTTACCTCTGAACTTCGCCATTTATCGACCGATTTTGTTTTTTTATTTTATTTAATAGGATTGGAGTTTTTGACTGGTCCCATAGAAACTTTATCAAAATAAGTTAAGTAGCTTTAAATCAATATATTATAACTGGGGCGGAAAAAACATCTAAGTAAATGAAATTGCATATTTTGCTATATTGTGCCTTTTCAGTGGTGTTTATTTTGTGTACCTTGTGGTTTCCAGTTCCTGGTAGTAGCTGAACATGATACGGAGCGCATTGTGGAGATGATTGACTATCGGTTCTGTACTCTGGAGCCCTGCCAAGGGCAGATCATTGTGGTGAGTGGTGCTCTCGTATTAAGGGTCTGTGCATATCTGACGGAAAATGCGTCGCGTATTATCGGTCGCGTAATGCCAGAACAGCTTCGGAGCTCGTGGCTAAATAATTAAAGCCGCATAGACCGATCTTCCGGGTTAAGCCACGCTTGCCGAGGCTGGTCTGTGGATGGGTGACCATTTACCATAGCGAGTTTCCTCCGTGCCTTGGAAAGCACGTAAAGCCGTTGGTCCCGGCTGTCATTTGTAGATCATGGACAGTCGTTACTATTAGTCAGAAGCCCGAAAAGTCTGACAACCAGTCTTACCAAGAGTATCGTATTACCCATTAGCTGCATCCGGATAGACTGGAAGCCGACCCCAACATAGTTAGGAAAAGGCTAGGCAGATTATGATGATGATGTAATGCCAGAACAGACAAATTTATAAAAAAAACATTCTACCTTGCACATTAAACCGATGATGCGATACGATAAGAGCGATGATACGCTCGACGCATTTTACGTCAGACCCTAATACATGGTAATAGCCTAAAAATACAGGATGGCCCAGATATGTCGTCCGAAAGAAAATTTTGGAAACCCCTCCTTATGGGGTTCATAAAACAAACATCCCGTATGTATGTTTTGCGATTAATTTATAAACATAAAAATTGTCAACTGACTTCAGTTTCATCTTTTCTGTGGCATTTTAAGAACATATTTTATTTTTGATACATTCTGGAGTGAGGTTGACAATCGAAAAAAAACCGGTTTGTCTAATTACTATCCGAAGTGACAAAAATTTGCTCATTAAAATTCTTGAAAGTAGCTTACAAGCGCTTGCCAATTTGTCACATTTATTTTTTGTTCGAGAAACAGGAGAACAGACTGATTAAAACACTAATTAATTTTGCCAAGTGCGAGTTTGTATAAGACAAGCGAACTGCCAGTGACTTCGTTCACGTGAATATTTTGACCCGCGTTAAGTTACGTTTTTGTTACTGGTCAGCTCCCGTGTGTCGCAGCGTGATCTATACATATAATAAAATCGTAACGAGGCCAATTCTGTACATTCAATATTTTTTATAAAGAGTAATTCTCACATGTTAAATACATTATACTGAACCCAAAAAAATGGTTTTTAGATTTTTTGTCTGTTTGTTTGTTTGTTTGTATGTACGCGCATAACTTTTTAACTCCTGCACCGATTTGAACGAAACTTTTGGCATTGTGTTGGCAGTAACCTGAGCTGTAATCTTAGGTACAATTCATCACGCTATGTCACTTAGGGATTAGACAGAAACAGTATGAACACTATTAACTTAAAAATACTGAACGCGAACGAAGTCGCGGGCAACAGCTAGTGTTATAATATAGCCTATGTTGCTTCCTGATAATTTAGCTATCTATTGATAAAGAAATGGTTCGACTTGGTCCAGTACTATCGGAGCCTATTCGGTACAAACCAAAAAATCTTACATCTTTATAATATCAGTACAGAAGTATAAATAGTGGAAAGCTACTACGGTTAACATTGTATGGATTAGTGTTTGGTGCCTTATACAAGGCGTTGATTTGCATCCTCGTCAAATTCAAGGAGTTAACTATGCTCGTGATTCTTAACACGAATCAATAATAAAATAAATTGGTTTTGGTTTCTTTTTTGCCGTGATTTTCAAATTCGAGCTAGCCATCTCACCAGAGGTATTTGGCGCTATGCACACATTGATATAGCCGCGCGACAACTCTGCCTACCGCATACGCAACTGGGCGATTCTGAATTTTGCGAGAGGAGTATTCTGGAATACTGTTATTTGATAGTTGCAACTAAAAAAACAAGTATTTATTAAATATTGGCCAGGTATCGTAATTATATTTGATTACTTCATTTTTTTTATGTCAAGCTCCTAAAATTTGACTAGGATGCAAATCAACACCTTCTATACATTAGATCCAGTTACTTATAAAGGAGAGTGGGCAAAAATGTATGGGAGCTGGTCTACCTACTCAACAGTGATGTAACATACGTCGTTGAATAGGTAATTGTCTGTACTCCATTTTGTTATATGGCCGTTAAGTTGTAGGTAATGGGGTTCTCGAGATATTTCCCAAAAACAAGCTAAAGCAAAATAATTTCGCCGAATAGAACAATAATGCAATTTTTCATTTACTATGGCTACTCACTTATTGATTAGCGACCGTGGTGAACTTGGGGGAGTCGGTAAACCACGCCTCTCGACGCGTGCGCTTTGTTGAAAAAAGATCGAGCTTTAAATATTATGGCTTATTTGGCATATTTAATATTGGCTGAAACGACAATCGACACAATGATCGCTGAGTGCACATCCCACATGTCGACGACCTCGTCAGCCAAGTCAAGATACTTGATCTTCTTGTCATTCTCGGAATTCACGAGGTTCACGTCATCTGGGACTGTTATGTTAACAATCATTGCGCGCTTGTCTACGTGATCCACCACCACTATATCAGGCTTACTGGCTACGATAGTCCTGTCAGGAGTTTATTCGTCTCCGGTAGTTATTCGTCATGATAACTTCATCCATAATTGTACAGACAAAACCTTCGGTTTCCCCAAATAGGTCACCGAAGCAAAGGCAGGATACGGACGCTAAGAAATCTACATCGGGCCAATGCAAGGCCCGTAAAAAGCGTCCGTGAAGCTCTTTACTCTGCCATACCTCCTCGCGATCTTCAGCACTACTGATTTGCTCCAGTTTTATTTAGCCAAGGAGAGCGGGGTCAGGCTCTTATCCACTGCCATGCCATGCACCATCTTGGTGCATTCCCACGTCGGCTAAAAGGAAAAAGTCCCTGAGACTGCATATCTCGCGGTTGTGGAAAGTCTTAGCATTTAAGAAGCCACGACCTCCACACTTCCGCGGAATATTCAGTCTCATTACCGATGACCGTGGGTGATGCATTCGATATGCCGTTAACAATGTACGGACCCTTCCATCCAGGACATTGATTCCCGAGTTCATTTTAGTATGCCAAAAGAGTACATCAATACCGGCATGACCCACCCGTTGAAGGCAACCCTGCTTCCGCCTGATAAAAGACTATTAAATACTTTTTTGCAGGCGAACAAAGAAGCACTCCTTCAACGATTGCTTCACGACAACAGTATTGATGCCCAACGCTTCCGATATACCCAAATACTTATTGGTCTCTGTTAAAGAAAGGGATCTAAGGTTTATGGATTCCGAGAGTTGAACTCCCTCGGACTCCACAATCTCCCCTCGCTTGACATACATGACCGCACATTTCTCCACACCAAATTCCAACCTGATGGCGCTACTGAAAGTTCCTGTTACTTTTAGTAGCTACATCAGTTATTATTATTGATGTGTTGTCTAATGTGATTACCAATCGGGATAACTAGAAAAAAGAACTTTTTGAAAATAGCAAACTGTTGTTCCTAATGTGTAATCAGTTAAACAGCTGAGTGATTGAGACATGTGACGACTTCATGATCTTAAAGCAGTAAGGCAGCGGCGCTTAAATAGCTATAGTTAATGAAGATTTGCACTAATGTTCCATTCAGCGAAATTCATTTGCTTTAACTTGTTTTTGGGAAATATCTCAAGAACCCCATTACCTACAACTTAACGGCCATATAACAAAATGGAGTACACACAATTACCTATTCAACGACGTATGTTACATCACTGTTGAGTAGGTAGACCAGGTTGCCCACTCTCCTTTCTAAATAAAATTCTGCGGTTGTTCAAAATATATAACTTAAAAATGTCATTTTGTTTTTTTCAGTTGGCTGTGACGCAGAAAAGGCAGTCGAAAGCGCCTGAATCTAAAATAGATCTTGATGATGACGAAAACCGGGTATGTGTGGTCTTGAGCTCCTTACTGACCTTTATTTGCTGTGAGGAACTATAGGAAATGTACTCACGTTAAGTACGATTTCCACCAACTGCACCGCGTCGGAGCGCATTCCACACTGTGCTAAACAAAATTCAGTCTTCTACATTATAGTTAAGGTTCATGTTTGCATGGAACATACGTGTGACACTAACTGTTTTCCGAAAGTTAGAAATGCGCTCCGCCGCGGGCCTGTTGGTGGAAACCGTACATTACATGTTTTGTACCATTTTAGACTTTTTAAACGGCTTTAAAGAGTGCGTTTCTATGATCGTAGACGAGGCGAACTTGTGTGTACAATGACTTACACAAATAAAAAAAATCTCGACTTACACAAATCAAAAAAATCTCGTTGTGAGTGCGTGACTGCCACTTTTGTGCTTACCTGTACACTGATAAGTCTAGATTAAAGGATATGCAGTTTGCAATTGACCTTATTTCTGCCAAACAAAAGAAGAAAGTGAATCCATTCGATAATTAAATTAATTACGTGTAACTAATTTAATATGCCAAATGTGGTACTTTACTAAACAGCCACAACATAATTCAGTGTACGTCCCAAACCTATACTTTGAATAGATTCCAAAATTTTTACCGATACCTAAAAAATCCGGAGAAAGGACCATGGGCACCGTTGTACGATTCTTGGATCCAGTTTTCAACATCACCCAACAGTAATGAGACCCATGTCACATCTAAGCTCTAAAGGAATGAAATTCGTTACCTACTTGAAATCCAGCGCGAAAATGGTCTTTGGTACTTTTTGTCATTTACGTGTAAATCATGGGCAAAGATTATCATACGAGCAATGTTGAAAAGTGGGTCCAAATTTTCGCATGCTCCTTTTATCGTGTGTTTATCCGTTTTGGCATAAGTAAATATAAATATATACACTATTTATTACAGGTAAACGCAGCAGCGATGGCTCGCGTGGCGCGCTACACGGGGGCTGAAGGGGGCCCGGCAGAGGAGTCCCGCGTGATGTGCCTGCTGCCGCCGCCGGGCCGCTCGTACGCGCTCTACGCCGCGCTGGCCGCCGCGCTGCACCACAACACCGACACGCACTTCTCGTTGCTATGACGACACTAAGAGGGAAGAAGACGTACGTACGCTGCGTAGCTAGCCGAGTCGGGAACTGTGAGGGCTGAGTGACACGGAGTGATGGCACGTGCTAAGTGTGGAGGGTATTTCCCAACTACCTCTTTACATACCAAGCTACAAAGGCTATTCTAAAAATAAATAGCTACTTGTCATCGTCACCATATATTAGCCGTAGGACGTCCACTACTGGACATAAGCTTCCCCCATAGACAGTCATCGAATCTTATTTATTTTTTGAAGTTATTCACCAAGTAATTTAACAGGACGGCCTTGTGAATAAACAAATATCTTTTCCGATTTAGACTTACTCGTAAAATTCTGTGGTGACGTTTGCGCGTACGCATCACTTCGTTGTGACTACTCCATAGTATTACAAGGATGTAGACAAATGAGTGAATGTAATGTTAATTAACTGTAATAGAAAGGGTGACACAAGACACTTAAAGAAACTTAAAGACACGTGAACTTGTATGTGAACCCACGATCCCTGTATAATATTTAAGGTGCGTGTATATTGCCACCGCAAATCAATTTTGCACGACAAAAAAGTAATTTTGCAGCATTTAATTTTGATCGTAGTTACTTAGTTCGATGTGGGTTCAGAATGCGTATGATGGCTCTGTGGTGGCTCTTTCACACGGTATATGACAAGCTACTGCCAGCTTCATAATGTTAATTAATAATAAGATGTCCATACTATCACGTGATGACTATTAAAGAGACAAATTCACATGTAAATGTCACAATTAAACTAAAGTACAACGTCATTACGCTTTTATTCTCCGAGGGGTAGGCTGGACATGTAGTGCTCGTATATGCACTACCTTTGTGCCCCAATCGTGCATAAATCACACACAATCTGACACTTTCCAAGCTAAGGAACTCAGTACCGCTCAGCGGTCACGCTAGCTACCAATGACGTAAAGCAAAAGATATTGTAGCTTTTCGAAGATAAAGGGTGTAAAGAAATACTTTACGAGGCAGACAGTTACATTTGTTCCCATCATTGCGATATTATTTTTGATTGTGAACCTTATGGTTATGGAGATATTGAAGGACGAGAGTTAAAAATTGCGTGCGTTACGTAAATACCGGTTTTTCATATCAACTCATTGTTAGTTTGATGAACAGTATGAGTAGTTACCGGGTATGTCATGTGTCTTTCAATACACCGAATTACGATATATTTCATTACGCCCGCGACTTCATCCGCGACGACATCAAGTATGCCATAAAACACACCCTATGGCAGTCGGCAATAGAGTCACTTTCTATCGGAGAGAGATTTTTTGTTGTAGTAGAAATAGATTTCCAGATATAACCTGTTATATCTAAACAATTATACCTCTTAATACTAGTTTAGATTACTGCCTCGGTGGCCTAGTGGTCCTAAGCGCGACTGCTACGCTAGAGGTCCTGGGTTCAATTCCCAGGTCGAGCAAAAAGAGTTATCGAGTTTTCCTATGAAATTCTCGGTAGCAGCTTGGAGTTTAGATTTGTGCGCAGTTAATGGCAATAGGCTCGCGCCCTATTACATGGGACCTAAATATACCGGCGAACTGTGGGTGTACATTGGTACACCTCTGCCTAACCCTTCGGGGAATACAGGCGTGATGGTATATTTATTTATTTTTTATGGTATAGTAATTATGTCAGAATTAGTGTCTTCCAAGTCTTCACTGTCCCAAAAAAATCCCCTGTACTCTATATCACATTTCACCTAACATCAAATGTAGGAAACGCGTATATGTAGATGGCCTTGTAATTGGACCACCCTAAGATTGAATTTCACTTGCACATGTTAAAATATCAAAGTCTATTTTTGCTTAAAAATCGATGTGATAGTCGGATACTTTCAACCTTAGTGAAGTTTCAATTTCAACCAACCACCTTAGTTAACTGCCATAGACAGACAGACTAGTTAAGAAATCACATGTTATCATAATTGTACGCACAATATTATCATGTATATGATACCTGCACTGAGATATTTAAATATGATAAAGATTTTATAAAATACACCTTAAATAACTTTCATCATTGATGTTTAAGTTCAAATACTGCTTTTTGCGTCTTATTTGGTAACAAACACGATCCGAAAGTCACGAGTTTCAGTATCAATCATACATTTTAGGTTTGAACCTCTTGGTCTTAATAAGAAACAAGTGCGGGACAAATCTCGTTTGGAGCCAATTTTTCAATCGTTAGTTATATTTTAATGGCAAAGTAAATTAGTAGAACCGTTATAGTTAGAAATTTGTACAGAGTATGTATTATTGTGGCCGTTGTAACAACAAATAATAAAAATTTAATATAGTTAAAACATGTAGAGGATACAAGAAACTTTTCTGTTTTTGTATGTAGTTGTATTTTTGAATTAGTAAATGTTATATGGTGGCACGGAACCCTTCATGTGCGGATCCAACTTGCACTTAACTGATTGTTTGTTTACCAAATAAAACCAAAGTAAAGTAACGTACTGTTTGGGAGTTATCACACACATCAATGGCAGAATGGTTTAGTCAATCGATTGATTGTAGTGGAAACTATCGATCGACGTCGACCTATCCATTCTACCATCGATCGAAGATCGATCGAATGATGTGGTTACACCTTGTACCTAGTGTACCTTTTGGTAGAATGATAACATTAAAAAAACCTGTATTTTTTATGTTATTCAGTTTTACCTTATATATCCGATTGAAATTATATAATTCTAAACATTCCAGAAATAATACTGAATAACCTTAATTATGTTTAACTCATTATTATATCGGATAGTTTGCTAGAAGTAATAATAAAAGCAATTTATTAGTGGACTTAGTAAAATCGCTAGCAGACTGGCCACAATGTCGTTGTATGGTAATGCCATATTATTATACTGTCTTAACTTAGCTTAACGAAATTAGTGTGATAATTTACCCCTGGTTTCTCGAACGAGGAATTAATGTTACAAATTGTCAATTAGGTAGTAGACACCATTAAACAATTATTCCAAGACACAACTTTACTAAAAAACACTTAATTTTAGCCCTAAAAACCCGGTGTATTCCCGTTCGTCCATCGACCCCGATGAATTTTTAAATAACTATAAAATACGATTTTTAGTTGCTTTGAATTGAGATGATAAAAAAATAACTTCATAGTTTAGTATTGTCATACAAAATCTTTGGGGGATCGCGTTTTAACAACTCAAAAACGTCAATTGATTAGTGGTGTCATCTACCCAATTGTGCCTAACCTGATGTAATTGATTGTTGATAATTCAGTCAATCAAATAATCAATGAATCTTGCGCGTGCTTCACAATTTGACATATCAATATTTCGTTCGAAATACCGAGGGTACGTAGGAAGGACCTTTCAATTAACCATTGCACGACATTATAAAAACCTTTTTAAAATCAAATAAGAGTACTAAGTCAGAAAAGCGGAATACGTTTCAAGCAATACTAAAGGCGACTCGCTGACGTAAGACGTTTCACGTTAAACCAACGGCCGATGTTATTGTCCCTAATTTAACTGAATTATTGACTGATTCTCAATTTTGTATATTGTGTATTAATGTGTCTCTTGATATTGTATAAATAATGTATAGATTTTCCAAAAGAGAGACTTTTCTAATTATGTTCCTGAGTTATATTAAGTAATGTAAAATATATTATTTTATTTATCTTTCTTTAAGTTCACCGCTACATTATATCCGACATTTTGTTAACCTATTGTATTTAATTATTTATGTAAACAGAATTAAAATTGTTTTTTAATATTCCAAGTAGAGGCCAAATGTATTGAGTATTATAGATATTTAAGTATTTTAGAAATAATTGATAGATGTGTTTGCGATGTCACAAAATTCTATGTCAGTGTATAATTGGACCTGCGTTGTTATTATTAATAATAATTGTCAAAATGTTAATTGAGTATCAGAGCTGTTACAAATATTAACAATAACTATTATGTAACTAAAAATATTTTTATAAATTTAGTAACTGCTAACTAATTTGAAATGTAGCCTAATATTCAGATCCCAACCCTACATCTTTGTCAAATTTCATAACGACCGGTTTAGTCGTTTTGCAGTGATG
Source organism: Caradrina clavipalpis (assembly GCA_932526535.1). NCBI lineage: Eukaryota > Metazoa > Arthropoda > Insecta > Lepidoptera > Noctuidae > Caradrina > Caradrina clavipalpis. The sequence continues at coordinate 23,411,054 of OW052087.1, forward strand.
AGGTGACAAACAGACAGTTACTTTCGCTTGTACGGGGTGGATCTGGTGGAAGGGACATCCTAGCGAAAATTTTAACTACGAGTATGAATTCAATACAAGATTCTCTACCCTCAAGTGTTAACATGTTTCGTCGGATTTTTTTAAATAACTGACGTAGATAATGTTAATTTCTTCGGGGTCAGAATCATGTCCTGCCATTACTCCTCACAGCAAACATGTACAGCCGGTGATAATCTGTGCTTGATTATTAATGTTCCTATACGTGTATATGACAAGTATTTACAAATAGTGTGCACAAAATTATAGACGTAACAGTCGGTAGCTTGAAAGATATTGGTGTCGATTCTAGCTAAACTTAATTTAAACTATTTCTATCTTTTTCTTTCCAATCAAACAAAAAAGGGACGGACGTGAATAAGACTTGTCAATTTTAGTTGATCTAAAACCTCTATACAATTATAGTTGAGATGTCAGAACGCGTTGATTAAAAACACGGGAAAGTTCAAGGCAAAACTAATTTGACATCTCTAACTTAGTTCTAAGGTATTACCGTCCTTTTCTTTCGCTGTATGTTAGTAAGAGATGTCAATTCTCTAATTTTAGTTTAGTTTGTGAACAAGGGAATCGGCACCATTGTGTTGTAAAGTTGACGTCATTTAATCGACTACAGATCTCTTAGGGGGTGAAGCTACTCATTAATATAAGTGCCCCCCTTGAAAGATTGGTACTGGATCAAAAATTATGTCGTATAAATCCTCAATGATTTGTAAATCAATCAGTGAAATGACTAATTTGGGAATCAATGAAATTGTAAATGTCGTTAATAGTGTAACCATAGGTATCCGATTATGAAGACTATTATTGCATTAAGTGGATAAAGATATCTGTTTAAGTAATGTGTAGGGTCCGATTATACGCATTGTTTGTGTTTTAAAATCTATAATGTAGTTGAATTATTATAAGGATGAAGTTCGGTCTAACTAAAGACGTCTATTTCGTTTGTCAAAGGTGTCACTTATTTGAAATAAATGGGTTTAAATTGATACTATGTTTTTTTTACCTACGACGGAACGCAAACTCGGCGAAGGCAAAATTTTTTTTTACAAAAAATGACAACCGCCTTCAAAAACTAAAAAATGAAAAATTGCTTTAGTTTTGGAAGTCGGTGGCAATACAAAACAACAAACAGAACCAATGCCATAGCCGTTTTTTGTAAAAAACGATTTTTATTTTTCGTTTTTTGGTATCTAGTTTCTGTCATCCAAATCCACGAAGCAACAGTAATACTACGTAAATTTACAAGGCACCGCTTAAAAGTCACAAGAAAGCAGAATCCGTAATTTCATTTACTTGGATGACATATTTTTTCAGATATCTTGATTTATAAACAAAACTACTTAAACGATTTCGATAAAAGGTATATGGGACCACCTCTGAAGGACCTACCAAACAAATAAAGAATCATCAAAATCTATTAATAATTGCGGAAAGTATCGTGTAACAAACATATGAAAAAAAAATACAGATGAATTGTCAAGCTCCTTCTTTTTGAAGTCGGTTAAAAAAGCTGTTAATTGTGTTTGGGCTCTTTTGACATCATTGGAGTAAGTAGTAGCTTTCTGTATATAACCTGCCGAGGGCGTAATGATGGAGTAGAAAAACATCATGGAAAACTCTGCAAAGGCTAGCTAGTTTAGTGAGCACGCTCTTTATAATATTAGTATAAATATATGGTGTTTCGAAGTTGTTTACAACACAGTACTGCCCATGTATATTGGCAATTCTAAAACACCAAATGGCGAAATGTGTTCTTGTGCTAAATATTATTAGTTACGATTTTGTTTTTTATTATGAGCTATAAAAAGCCTTGTCACTTGCGTAACAGTTGTTCATCCCTACACTATATATTTTTTTAACTTTATAACGGTTGTAAATAACAAAATATTATATAAGTAGTAATTATTCCTAACACAATTCTATTAAAATGCTATTTCAGTGCTTCCACGGCGCTCGATAGATGGCGATGTTCCCTGGAGGCCGATTTCTGAATCGCGCTATGGTTTCGTTACGCCGCCCCAATATAAGCTCAACGGAGTTGTTAGACATGTACGAATGGAATGGTGACTATTCTGTAAAAGGTGAACTAGTCTCGCTATCAATCTGAACCGCCTCGGATTGAATTTTTGAAATACTCGCCGTGGAAGCACGTAGCGAGTTTATATTCCCTGTTGCTTTATATAATAACGGGTGTAGTGTACCCGCTTAACGTATCTGTTAGGCCTCATTTACGGAGATGCGGGGGGTCGCGCGTCGGGGATACTGAAGGTCAAAGTTTCAAATTTTTAAGTTTATTTATAAGGTGTTTGAAATATTCTAACATACCTTTAAAAATTCCCCCTCGATGCAAGTAAAACTGTCAATTATTTCATTATGTATGAATTTATGTTACAATTATGTTGTGCACCCATGGATTTTTATTCAAAACAAACGATTTGATTAAAAATAAACTTTAAAAAATATATATTTTCAAAGAATTTAATATTTAAAAGGTTCGTAACATAGGATACCTTACTTATCTGTTATTTCTAAATTTGTAGCACCACTTAGTATCTACCTACATATATAATACATAAATACATACCATCACGCCTGTATTCCCCGTAGGGTTAGGCAGAGGTTTGCCAATGTGCACCCACAGCTCCCCGATATGTTTTGGTCTCTTGTCTATTGCCATTATCCGGGCACAAATCCCAACTCAGAGCTGTTACTAAGAATTTCATAGAAAACCTCAATAACACTTTGCTCGACCTGGGAATCGAACCTTAGACCTGTAGCGTAGCAGTTGCGCTTAGGACCCCTAGGCTAACGAGGCAGTTAACCACACCACACAATCATCAATCTAATTTTGCAAGTGGCTTGTCATGCTGGAAAAGTGTCTGCAACCTGCGCCTGGGTCTGCAAAACTAATGACTGTAGCCATTGTTATCTTAAACTAGGTAGGTTCTGTCCGCTACTTCGTTTGCGTGGTTTTAATCACCCGTGTTAAGTTACGTCTTTAGTTGCTTCTCCACTACTAAGTGTCGTAGCGTTATGTTATAAAGCCGTTAGTAGCCTTCCTCGATAAAAGGACTAACCAGTATTTTAAAAAATATTTTTTTTTATTCGCACCAGCAGTTCCTGAGCTTAGCGCGTTCAACCAAACAAACAGGCAAACAAACTCTTCAGCTTTATAATATTAGTATAATAGATTGGAGTCAAGGCGATCGAAGATGTGGAGCATCAACAGGATACCGCCCATTTGCAGCACAGCAGCTGAAGGTCGGCTAATCTTATTGATATAATGCTCCAATTGCCAGTTAACGAAGTGCACTTCAACTTCCCACTGTAAACTAGACCTCGATAGGTTAGGTACCTATATAGACCAAGGGGGCACGGACCAACGGGGCGACCCGTTGGTCCGTGCCCCCTTGGTCTCGTGGTCGCGAGTGCGACTGCTGTGCAAGGGGTCCAGCAAAAAGTGTTATTGGGTTTTTCTATGAAATTCTCAGTAGCAGCTCGGAGTTTGGATTTGTGCCCGGTTAATGGCAATAGGCTCGCCCCCTATTACATGGGACCTAAATATACCGAGGACAGAGGGCAGAGGGGGCAGAGGTGTACCAATGTTGGTACACCTCTGCCTAACCCTTCGGGGAATACAGGCGTGATGGTATATACTATATAGCCGATAGAGTCAAGTCATCAGTACCGTTATTGTATGAGGTTACACACATACAAACATAAACCCACACCTTTTTCCCATGGACCCCCATTCGAAAAAGGCGTGAGTTTAGTAGGCAGAAACCACAGAACGCCTCCTGCTACGATCCTTAAATACTCCTTTCGCCTCGTCCACGTTCAAACATCTGGTTAAACAAGCACGCCAGTTATGAGTACTGCGTACCCGACCTTTCTAAAGAACCTCATGAGATCAGGGTAGATCTTTCTAGGGCGTCCCCTCCCGGCGTTGGCACTCACATCTGCCATATATGCCCTTTTGTTAGTCGCCTTTCACTCATGCTCTTAACATGTATGAGCTTTGTAATACCAAAATGAGCCAATCCGCCATCTCACAATACTTAATTACCTACGTCAGCATACGTAATTCAATAAGCCAAAACTGTTACATAGACCAAAAACTGCAAAAAAAATACCATTAAGTCCTAGACACCACCAATCAATTGACATGCTTTTTATGAGCTGTCAAAGCGCGATACCCCATAGCATTTGTATAGTCTACATGCTAGTAAACTGTGACGTCATTGTCTCGCCAATTCAATTGGCCATTTTGATTTCGAATCAACCAAAAATCTAAATATTTATCAGGTTTACAGGGCTAAAATAAAGTGTTTCTATGGAAGATGTGTCTTTGAATTACTGCTTAGGTGCTTTAAATTAGGTGTCCCACATCAAAGAAAAGTATCCCAAAAATATAAATAGGTATAAAAATATAGCATACTTCTAAACCCCATCCTTAGAGTCTTACATATAAAAAAAAAAGCTATGAAAATTGACTCTGGAGCAGTAATATCTCTAGGCAATGAATATGTCACTATTGAGAAATACTTGGCTATTGGTCGAACAAGTAAGACCAAAGGCCTTTGGTTTTTTCTTACTTGTTCGACCACCGAACAACGAAATAGTGTGATATTTTTTAATGGGGCAAGCCCGCCACACTACTCCCAAGACACTGCAACTCCTGTAAGTCAGAATCAACAGTGACCACCGCCAGAAAAGCGGTGAGGTATTGAAGCTCGACGAGTCCCGGAGAAACGATTCAACTGTCTTGGATCCCGCAAAGAAATTAATCAGAAAAGATCAGCGGCGGAGTAAGAAAAGAAAAACGTAGATACATATATAACTTGATTGTTTGACCATTTTCATTTCCACTGTTCAAAAGAATATAGTAGACTTAGAAAGAGTAGTGTAAACTGTGAGATGTCCTAACTGTACATAGGGGTTAATTTTGTCCATTTTTCTTCCGTAGCTAAATCCTGGTTAGATTTATTCCATTCTAATACCAAAAACTAATACCACTGGTATTTGTTTCAACTCATATTTTTTTTCTATTCCGAACCGATACCATTGTTTAAACTAATACCAAAACAAGTTCAAAGATATAAGGTACAGTCAGTAAAAATGCTTTGTACGTAAATATAAGACCTTTAATTGAAAAAAAAAAAAAAACAGATAACTCCAAAAAAATCAAATTTTGTTAGCAAACGTCTTGTTCAATGATAAAATATCACTTAAATAATCAACTTTAATATAATTTTAGTTCCTCTCTATACCTGTATAATATTTTTTTTTGCAAAAACATCAAACAGGAAGAATTTACTTACAATCTAAAAATTACAAAATATCTCAAAAAATTAACTCTTAATTTATATTGAAATTTATCTGACATAGTTATTATTAGATAGGTACGTAATTATTCACGTCTACCTATCTCATAACAACTATGTCAGGTAAATTTTTAACAAAAATAAATCACTTTTTTTACATAAAAATATTGAAAAACAAATTTACTTTGATTAGGTTTGACTGCGCTGACTGTACCAAATTCAAGTTGTTGGTATTCGTTCGTACATTAAATTAAATTATTTAAAAAGTGGTATCCGTTCGGAATAGAAAAAAAATAAGAGTTGAATCAAATACCAGTGGTATTAGTTTTTGGTATTAGAATGGAATAAATCGCTGGTTAGCGCGTTTTATCAGAAAAAAAATATGTCGGTCCAAAGTGCACTATTTTATTAGGTAATAAGTGAGTGCAACTTGATACCATGGTACGTAGATACAATAAACAATGCAAAACATTATAACTAGTATGAAGCAGAAGAGTCGCATACCACTTAATAAAAACGTTACAAGTATTTATTGGTCACGTCAATACCAATAATATCGGCGGCGTTTCATCACCATCAATAAAGTTCCGCTGTACCTACGCGAAACCTCTGTCAATTAGGAATCTGCATCAGGGGCGGGGTGCCACTGACGGCGGAGCGGGCTTCGTGACCTAGCAACAGTGTTTTCCTATGCTCATAAAGGTCTTGTTTTCTTAAAGGATTTTTGAAAGGTTATAAAATCGAAAGGTTGGAATCAAATGTTTTCCTTTGCCCTGGGCGGAGCGGAAGGGAGTGAACTCTTACTGACTGAAACTCATCCGTGTTCCGCCTAATGCCCTTTGCGTTCCAGGCCCGCCGTGAATTTTCGAATTTCGAATTCCTTTTAGCTTTTGTCTATAGAAAGCGCCAGTTTTGTAGCGCATCCGTTTAGCCGCGAAAAGCTGATCGCAAGTTTACGCGTCTCCTTACTACATTAGTGTTTTCTGTGGAGTACCTAAAGCTGAATGGAGCTGAATAAGTGTAGGTACTTAGTGCCTAAACAGGGTGCTGTTAATATCTCTTCACAGCATCCTCTTTCATTCTAATGTATCTTAGAGTGAAAGGGGATGCTATGACGGCAAGTAGGTACTACTTAAGTTGCTATACTTAGTTATATATAAGTAGGTATCAAATCAACTGCCCACAAATTCCGCTCAACAAAATTGCCCGCGGTCACTGCGTTGCGCCACCTTCTAATTGCCCCGGCAGCCCCTATTGCTCGCAAGCCGGTCAGAACCAGCGCGAGTTGGTTCGAGTTATTCTTGGCACTCCTTCGCATGCGCGCGCGCAGGTGGCAGGGAACGATCTGTGATTTGTGTGACATGAATCAGTACTACTAGTACGTTAGCGGCGGTTATCGGTCAGACGTATATTTAAGTAGTTTTATGCGAAGTAAAGCTTAGGTTAAAGTTTAGCTTTTTTGAGGTGGTCTCCTATTTGGGGCCATACAAGTATTAAGTAATCACCAAAAGGGTTTCTTTTTTACCGATGGGAAATCATCTAATGACTTCCAACTCCCTGGGCGGAAGGGAGTGTCAGACTTTTACAGACTAAAACCCATCCATAATATGTTCCTTCTTGTGCCCTTTCCGTTTCCGGGAGCGTGGTATCTCTTTCGAACAACCCGCAGCCCCGACAGGCATCGGCCCTGAGTGGCCCCTCCAAATGTTTGCTGATATCTCATAGATGCGCGCATGGAACACGAACGCGCCGTCGATATGGTCTGTCGTTAGTTAACGTACAGACGGTGAGCTACCCATTGCTCACCGTCCACAGACCCGCGTCTACGGTGACAGGGAGTTGTCACATTCATCGAACAATAAAATAAATATTAACCCAATTATTTTCAGGTTACAAAGACCAGGTTATAAGTACCCTAAGTAAATCAAAGGTAAGTATTTTGCGACCCTATGCTGGAAAGCGAATTGCAAGTAATGGAATGACGAAAACATATTAAGCAGATTAAAAAAAAAAAACATACCAAGGATTACGTAAATATAGGAGAAGGCTATGCTGACTTTGTTCGACAAGAGAGGATTTTTAATTCCTAAAATTCTGCTTTTATGCTAAACTTGAATGACCCTTTTCTTGACATAAACACGGTATAACGGATATTGATGCGCAATTTTTGCTAGCCTTTTGGAAGAGCCAACTAGATTCAATACTTCTAATCGATATTTTGCTCGAATTCTTTAACAATTGAATAGTGTACTTCTTATTTCTTTCTTTATAGTGTGGGCAGTAAGGTCTAACGACTCCACACACCCTAGTGTCCGAGTTTCTAAACCGCCTCAAGGGCCTCTGACATGGTTACCGATATCAGTGAAATCCAAGATAAACTTAGAAAGTACACATTATGAATTAGAAAAAGTCACATTGATACTTGCCCGAGCCCGGTTGCGAACCCACAACCTCGTGCATGAGAGGCGGGCGCCCTAACCACTGGGCCATCATTGTGTACTAAAACAATGGAGGGAGTGCAATTTTAAAATGAAACGTGTCTAGTCTAGGTACGTACTTTAAAAAAATGTAATATAATAACTTCTAAATAATCATGTAGCGCATCTAACCTACCCGAAGTTTTCATTTTGCACGCTAAGTTTAATGTTGTTATAAAATATAATCATGTAAAGGTAACCAATCGTAAAATATTATTGAGGTGACAAAACCTTGCTATATCTAATATTTTATATTTATAATATTTTAAAGTGGAACGATTTTTTTTCTTTGTTTATTTGTACCGAAAAGGCTCCGAACCTACTGTAACAATTGCAACCATGTTTTTACCTACAGCTACATTATTCCTGAGTAACATAGGCTATATAACATCACGCTACGACGCACGGGAGCGGAGCAGCAGCCAGAGTATTAACTTTATACGTTTTTTTTAAGTATCTTTGGAAGGCAATCAATCTAACGGCCCACCTGATGTTAAGTGGTCACCGCTGCCTATACACATCTGCAATACCAGAGGCCGTGCAAAAGAATTGCCATCCCACAGGCAAAGTTAAAATGTGCCATGTGCCTGTAATCACACCGGCATCCATACCCTTCAAACCGGAATACAGCAATGCTGCTTTGCGGCAGAAATAGGTATGATGATAGTACTTCACCGGACAAGCTCCTACACTAAGAGTTGCAGGCTCTACTACTACGCTTTGCAACTACTTCTACTACTATTCAATCTCATAGTGATCTCCGAGACTCCTTTGAGTATCTTAAAGGTACTTCTTTACGTAGTAAAACAAAGTCGCTTCCCGCCGTCTATACGCTTAGATCTTTTAAACTATGCAAGGCTTTTCATGTGGTTTGCATCAATAAATAGAGTGATTCGCGGGGCAGTAATCAACGTAACTCCTTCACAAAGAGCTACCTACTACTAAAACTATGTATATTATTAAAAGGAACAATAAGAAGTAGTAATAAATTGATCGATTATTAATGATCACGACATTACGTCGACAGCATCAGCATCTAATTCTGCCAAGGTCGCCATTTATTATGTTCAAGTGGCTTGATCAGTGCAATAGTGCAACATACAATAAAACTGCGTCATTGAAAATAAACAAAAAAATCTATCAGTGTAAAGGAATTTCTTCTTTATCGTGAGTGTGTTTACATTCATATAAACTCACATAAACACTCATTACATCATGTGGGCTACACCATATTGGTGTCGTGCAGGAATCAAGCCTAAGACATGCAGGGTTGCAGCCAATAGCTCAACAACTGTGTACGTAGAAGATTTCATAACTGTGATTCCTCTCAAACTTAAACTGCCTTCGTTACTGATACCTAGTCAGAAGCCGGGAAGTCTGACAATCAGTTTCACTAAGAGGTATCATATTGCACCGTAACTGGCGGTGTGGTGGTCAGATAGGCAGTCGCTCCATGTGAAACACTGGTTTTCGGCTGCATCCGGTTAGACTGGAAGCTGACCCTAATAAAGTTGAGAAAAGTCTAAGCAGATGATGATGCTATAAATATAGGTCTTGAGGGTCTTCAAGTCAACATTGCTACAGGTAGGAATCGAACTCACGATCTCTCGATCGGCAGTTCGCGTATACCGTTGGGTTACTCTTCATTATTATCATCTGGGTGGTATAGTTACCTCCGTTTTCGAAAAATATTGAATCTTTATGTGAAATATTGTTAATTTACTGCTACTATAGACTGAAACTGCCCCGTTGGTCTCGTGGTCGCAAGTGCGACTGCTGTGCAAGGGGTCCCGGGTTCGATTCCCAGGTCGAGCAAAAAGTGTTATTGGGTTTTAATATGTACGAGGGGAGATCAAAAAGTAATGAGAATCGGTTACTTCAGGTCCGCATAAAAACGCAAAAAAAGTTTTTTTTGCTTGCTTATGTACTCACTACTTCAGCCTAAAAAAATCATATACATATATCACGATTTCCGGGAGTTATATTCATTTGAATACGAACTGTCGAAGAGATAACACCAACTTGGAGAAAAACGAAATTAGAGCAGTCATCAAGTACCTCTGTTTGAAAAAAAATTCTACAATAGACATTCACAGTGACTTAGTGGGAAAATTGGGGGACTCTGCTCCTCCATATTCTACAGTTGCACGCTGGACCAAGGAATTTAAACTGGGCAGAGCATCCACTGAAGATGAACATCGCGAAGGACGCCCATCCACGTCCCTCACTGAAGACAACGTGAAAAAAGTCGAAGATGTTGTGTTTCCAGATCGAAGAGTGACCATCAGGCATGTAGCTGAGGTCACAGGGATCTGATGTGGCAGCATTCAAAAAATCCTTGCGAACGAGTTGCATATGAAAAAGGTCTCCGCGCGTTGGGTACACAGGATGTTAACCGACGAGCAAAAGCAGCGGTTCACAAAGCCGCAGTTGCGATGGCTGCCATTCAAGAAACGGGATTCAAACTGCTCGAACACCCTCCCTATTCGCTAGATCTGGCTCCTAGTGACTTCTACCTCTTTCCTCGGCTCAAGGAACACCTCCGAGGTAAGAAATTTGAAGACGATAGCGAAGTGATGGTCACTTTTGAGGCGTTTTGGGAGGGTCAAGAAAAATATTTTTTTCAAAGGGAATCCTGGGTTTAGAAAAAAGATGGAATAAATGTATTGATTTGTAAGGAGACTATGTAGAAGAATAAATTATTATTTTAACTTTAATTACCGCGTTTTATCTTCATTCTCATTACTTTTTGATTCGCCCTCGTATATGGGTATAATTCGCAGTAGCAGCTCGGAGTTTGGATTTGTGCCCGGTTAATGGCAATAGGCTCGCCCCCTATTACATGGGACCTAAATATACCGGCGAACTGTGGGTGTACATTGGTACACCTCTGCCTAACCCTTCGGGGAATACAGGCGTGATGGTATCATAGACTGAAACGTATTTTGTACTTATGTTAAGTTTATCAATGGTCCTATGTATGTATGTTTCATTAATTACTTTTATTTTATTTGATGAATCAAAATAGTGCATACATTATGATAATAAATCGCATTGTGAATTTGTGACCCTAAAAGCGGTGCAATAAGAGTCACTCTACAAGCAAGTATGTTGAAAAATATTATTATCATACTTCCTCCTTATTATAACTGCGAAAGTTTGTGAGGGTAGATGGATAAATGGATGTTTGTTTCTTTTTCATGCTTAAATGGCTGAACGGATCTGGATGAAATTTGGTTATAGTTTGTAGTTTTGAATTAATGAAAATGCCTATGTCCAGCAGTGGACGTCATATGAATGATATATGGGAATTAAATTGTAGAAAAAATATATGGGCATTTTACAAGCTTTTATTTACTTTCACCTGTATTTGTGGCTAATCAAATCTTAGGACTAAAATTTGACCTAGTTCCCGATGTAAGATCTTAAATTTTTCACAAATGTTGCAACTTGTAGGACAATGCAATATAGAAATGTCAAAGAGATGGTCTGATGATAAGCCAGAAAGCGGCCATAGGAGTTTAATCAAATCTACACAAGTTAAGTTTGATCCTCTTCCCGGTGTTCGTGCCTCATCATCATCTGCTTAGCCTTTTCCCAACTATGTTGGGGTCGGCTTCCAGTCGATCCGGATGCAGCTGAATGCCAGTGTTTTACATGGAGCGACTGCCTATCTGACCTCCACAACCCAGTTACTGGAAAACACGATACCTCTTGGTTAAACTGGTTGTCAGACTTCTTGCTTCTGACTATCCGTAACGACTGCCAAAGATCTGCGAATGACAGCCGGGACCAACAGCTTTCAACTTTCCCGGTGTTCGTGCCTATTGCAAGAAAAATGCAATATAAAATCTTGTTTCAGAAATTAATATTTTAAAATAGAATTAATCCATGTTTTAATTGAAGTATTACAAAAATGCTAGCAGTGTGACTATATTATTTGGGAATGCCTTATTTTTTCAATAGCTGTAGAGTAAAAATAAGTTCCTATCTTTCAAGTCAAGTCAAGAAATCAGTAGGAATCGAGTTGTATGGAGTCCAAGCTACTGATAGGCACATACATACATATCCAAGTGTGGTCGCAAAATGGCGTGAGACGAACGGAAAACGTTACAATAAGATTTGAACGCGACAATCGGAGAAAATTGCCAGTGTACCATGTAATCTGAGGATGTTGCCGAGTGGTTTCATCCTGCAGGAGGCATTTAACTAGATTGCAGTTAGAATGGCCATGCAGCTCAAGCATTCAGAACTTCATATATCAAGTAATTGGAGCACAATTGAGACGTGTCTGCAATGATCTCTATTCACACTGGATTTCTATAGGGCGGTTAGCTCGGCATATTATGCACTTTAGCCAGTTAATGCTGTGGAACCTGTGCTTCTATATGTGTAGCATACTCAGGGGCGTAGCTACCGCCCTATCAGCCGTGTCGATGGTATGGGCCCCCCAGCTACAGGGGCCCCAAACCCGTGAAAGCCAAAATTCCAAACATTATCCATTATCTTGCTAAATCTCTTCGGCTGTACCTACGTAAAATTCCCGGGAAAAAATACACATATTGTTGCTGATTTTCTTGTTCACAAACTTAACTAAATTTAAGTTAAATGCATCTTTCTCTTTCGATGTCTTAGAGAAAAGGACAGAAGATTTACATATTCGTTTAGTCCTGTCAAATTAGACAGTGCCTGAAGAAAATTTGCGTGTTTCTAGTCTCCACGTTTTTTAACGCGTCTAAATTATCTATGGAGTATCTTAATTTTGACAGAATTTAACTAAAATTTTATCTCCTGTCCTTTTCTTAATGAAATGGAAAGAGAAAGATGCATTTAACTTAAATTTAGTTTAGTTTGTGAATAAGAGAATCTGCACCATTGTTTATTTTATGATAAACCTTTACATCCATTTGGGCTTGGTAGAATGGTCCCCTAACAAATTTTGATACGGGACCCGTCTTTTTTTTTTTTTTTTTTAAAGATGGTAAAATCATCAAATGACCCCCCCCCCCCCCCGTCCTGGGCGGGGCGGGAGGGAATGTCAGACTTTTACTGACTAAAAACCATCTATGTTCCTTCATGTGCCCTTTGCGTTCCGGGGGCGCGGTATCTCTTTCGAACAACCCGCAGCCCCGGCAGGCATTTGGCCCTTAGTGGCCCCTTCCAATGGCTGACACCTCGTCTAAAGCAAACTACGTCACTAAGCATATTCAATTGATACAAAATATTCTGAGAGAATAGTGAAGGACCTAAATGACTCTGGTGTAAGGGACGGCAAACTAAAGTGGATTTGGTTTCACCAAAATATGGACATAATGACTGAAAAAAGAGACCCATGCTGTGATTGGTTCATCTATCGATCTGTCACAGCTGTTTTTCTACTAGATAAGTTCTACTTCTCACCCTACATTTTTAAACCCATGTCGGTTTTTAATACCCATTTATACACGAGGAATGAGTCGACTTTCAAAAGTGTATTTTAATGGTTTAATTGAAATAGATGACTTTGATTCACTAATATATATAATATGATAAACTATCATATATTTTCTATTTAAGAATTAGTTTTTTCTTATGGAAACAGCGGATTTCTCTACGATGTTATTCAATGGTTTAGTTCTCCCACCGATTTATTTTTTTATGATGGTAAATCGTCAAGTTCCTCTTTGAGCGAAGCGGATGGGAGTGTCAGACTCTTGCTGAATAAAACCGTTCCTCCTTTGCGTTTCAAGGCCGTGGTGACTCTTTTGAACATATTTCTATACCCTGGTTCTTTCCAATAGATTCTGTTCAGAATAATACCATCATATACCATCACGCCTGCATTCCCCGAAGGGTTAGGCAGAGATGTACCAATGTACACCCACAGTTCGCCGGATATATTGTTCAGAATAAGTATAAGATAAATAATACATTCAGGATAATATTTTTCATATTAAATGGTGGCTTTATTTAGCTAGAAGTAATTATAGTGACAGCTGGCTGGCTCTTTGCCTATTAAAGAGGCTAAAAATAATAAAACAGAATTCCGATATTAAATGCATTCGAAGAAAAGTATCCGAAATTATTGTGACGTATTCAGTTGCATGACTATCATGTCAACTATGCACTGCGTTATAATGACGGCATTTTTAATGAATCATTAATTAGCAATCATCGTCATTACTTGCCAAGTGGACAGGAGATGATAGTGACCGTCAGGACAGTAACGCCATTGGAAGATTTCCTTACACAGGTTATTCAACGTTTAAGTAAAGTTTTAGATTTTTGACGACATGGTTGATCGATTGGCTGCTGCGCTGCGTGTTGCGGGTTTGATACTCGCACGAGACAGGCAGAGAACTGCTCGTCTCGTACGTGTCGAAGCACTGCAAGAATACAGTGTTTCTTTATGTGAAAACAATGTAGATGAATATGAAACAATGAAAAAGTAATAAACATGTAAACCATGGCAGTTAAGAAATGACCAATCACAAGCGCCTGTTCACAAATATGACACGTACATCAGCACCATTTAGCTCACCCATCTTGAAGGTTTACGCCAGCCTGTGCAATGCATTAATAATGCACCCATCAAAAACATCGTATGACCATTATTTATTACTTGATGATCTATCAGATGTAGTAGGTATCATTTTGCGACTCCGGATTAACGATTAAATTATTTTCTAATTAAAAGAGGGGACTTTTTTAACTGTTTCGATAGCCTAGTGGTCCTAAGCATGACTGCTTTTTTATCTTTTTTTTTTATAGACGGGAAATCATCAAATAACTTCCCCCGCCCTGCGCGGGACGGGGGGGAGTGTCAGACTTTTACTGACTAAAACCCGTCTATGTTCCTTCATGTGCCCTTTGCGTTCCGGGGGCGTGGTATCTCTTTCGAACAAACCGCAGCTCCGGCAGGCATCGGCCTTCCAAGTTTGCTGACATCTCTTTGTCTCATCTCTTTCTTGAGTCCGATTTCCAGGTCGAGCGAAGTGTTATTTGGTTATTCTATGAAATTCTCAGTAGCAGGTCGGAGTTAAGATTAGTGACCGGTTAATAGCAATAGGCTCGCCCCCTATTACATGGGACCTAAACATACCGGCAAACTCTGGGTGTACACTGGTACACATCTGCCTAACCCTTCGGGCAATACAGGCGTGATCTTATGTTGTGTTACTTTTTAATCTAGATCCGGTATTCTGGCCAATTTCCATCCTAGTTGACATCTCTGCCGTTTAACCCTTTAAAGCTCTACAGGTGAAAGAATTCTTCAGGTAAAAGGTTCTTTAAATTTTAATGTTTGGTTCTACTGCTGCGGTATCGCCAGAGCCCCAGACGATGGCCTGTTTATATAAAGGTGTACCGGATTTACATCTCACCGGTGCCTCTTTAAAACTCCCGTCCATGTTGTCTCCACATCTTCAGCAATACGGCACCAAACGTTTCCTTACGTGTGCTTCTAATGTTATAAGAAAGATAAGTAACATAATTAATAGTAGAACTCTTTGTGAAGGAGCTTGTCCGGAGAAGTACTACCACCATACTCATTTCTGCCGCAATGCAGTTATTGTACTCCGGTTTGAATGGTGCCCTTGCAATTAATTACAAACACATACGACATTTGACATGGGACCCCTATTACATGGGACCTAAATATACCGGTGAACTGTGGGTGTACATTGGTACACCTCTGCCTAACCCTTCGGGGAATACAGGCGTGATGGTATACATACGACATTTCAACTTTGTCTCAGGGAGGGCAATGCATTAGCAAGGCCTCGGGTATTGCAGAGGTCTATAGGCAGCGGAAATTACTTAACATGGGGACCGTCGCGTCGGCTTGTTTAACATCCAAATTTTGGAGACCAAGATACAACCAATCATTAATTGGCTGCCCCGTTGGTCTCGTGGTCGCAAGTGCGACTGCTGTGCAAGGGGTCCCGGGTTCGATTCCCAGGTCGAGCAAAAAGTGTTATTTGGTTTTTCTATGAAATTCTCAGTAGCAGCTCGGAGTTTGGATTTGTGCCCGGTTAATGACAATAGGCTCGCCCCCTATTACATGGGACCTAAATATACCGGCGAACTGTGGGTGTACATTGGTACACCTCTGCCTAACCCTTCGGGGAATACAGGTGTGATGGTATATATATTTGATTTTTATATATAGGTAACATAATTAGCAGTAGAACTCTTTGTGAAGGAGCTTGTCCGGAGAAGTACTACCACCATACTTATTTCTGCCTCAATGCAGTTAATTTACTCCGGTTTGAATGGTGCCCTTGCAATTAATTACAAACACATAATAAGACATTTCAACTTTGTCTCTGGGAGGGCAATGCATTAGCAAGGCCTCTGGTATTGCAGAGGTCTTTAGGCAGCGGGAATCACTTAACATAGGGACCGTCGCGTCGACTTGTTTAACATCCAAATTTTGGAGACCAAGATACAACCAATCATTAATTGGCTGCCCCGTTGGTCTCGTGGTCGCAAGTGCGACTGCTGTGCAAGGGGTCCCGGGTTCGATTCCCAGGTCGAGCAAAAAGTGTTATTGGGTTTTTCTATGAAATTTTCAGTAGCAGCTCGGAGTTTGGATTTGTGCCCGGTTAATGGCAATAGGCTCGCCCCCTATTACATGGGACCTTAATATACCGGCGAACTGTGGGTGTACATTGGTACACCTCTGCCTAACCCTTCGGGGAATACAAGCGTGATGGTTGATGGATACAACCATCCAGTACCTAAGTTACTTCGTTTATTTTTTAATGGAAAACAACCATGACAGTGTGACAATTCTCAGTAGCAATTTCACAAGTACCATTAGATTCTTCCATGGCCCACATTTGGGTGATTTTCCAAAGGTAATAAGATCAGCGTTAACGAGTGCAATTATCACTTTACAGTCCAAATCCGTAATTCAACGATTAGTAGTACATTAGTTAATTAGAGTCGGTATTGATGACTATGGGTATTTTTTGCTTCCTTTGGCTCAAATTGATGCAAAGATTAGGTAAATGACATGTAAAAGATATCCCCAACTCACCAGTTTAACATACATAATATATGGATACTATCCTTATATTAATTATAACTGCCTCGTTAGCCTAGTCGTAAGCACGACTGCTACGCTAGAGGTCCTGGGTTCGATTCCCAGGTCGAGCAAAAAGTGTTATTGGGTTTTTCTATGAAATTCTCAGTAGCAGCTTGGAGTTTGGATTTGTGCCCGGTTAATGGCAATAGGCTCGCCCCCTATTACATGGGACCTAAATATACCGGCGAACTGTGGGTGTGCATTGGTACACCTCTGCCTACCCCTTCGGGGAATACAGGCGTGATGATATATATATATGTATTTAGTACTGGGTAAGTTTAAACCCCAAGAAAGGACATAGGCAAGTTTTTATTCCGCAACTTAGTTAGTGTGCTATATTCGACATTTATAAGAAATTGCGGTCAAAAGGTGATTGATAAACTAAAAACATAAACTACTCGGAGTAACCAACTATGTTATTGTCACATGTAAAAGTTACATCGTTAACTGCCTCGTTAGCCTTGTGGTCCTAATTACGACTGCTATACCAGAGGTCTTGGATCCGATTCCCAGATCGAGCAAAAAGTGTTATTGGGTTTTTCTATGAAATTCTCAGTAGCAGCTCGGAGTTTGGATTTGTGCCCGGGTAATGGCAATAAGCTCGCCCCCTATTACACCTTAACATATCGGCAAACTGTGGGTACACCTCTGCCTAACCCTTGGGGAAATAAAGGCGTGATTGTATGTTATACGTATCACCTGGCTATCAACGGAGCCTTGACGTGTTTATTCGGTGTTGACACTGAAAAATACACGAGTTTTCTCAAGTGTCTCTAGACGATACAGTAAGTAGTGCAAGTTTACACCACTGAGGTTTTCTTCCATCCCATTGTGTCTAGGTACTGTGGAAACTTGGTGATTCAGCCATTTACAAGGTGTTGACTTGCCAAATTTTAGGAGCTTGTCATAAAAAAATAGAAGTAAACAAATATAATTTCGATACCTGGCCAATATTTAATAAATGCTTGTTTTTTTAGTTGCAACTATCTAATAACAGTATTCCAGAATACTCCTCTCGCAAAATTCAGAAATCAAATCGCCCAGTTGCGTATGCGATAGGCAGAGTTGTCGCGAGGCTATATCCATGTGTACATAGCGACTAAACCCTATGGCGAGATGGCTACCTCGAATTTAAAAATCACGTCAAAAAAAAAGTTTTCAAAAACAATTTATTTTATTATTGATTCGTGTTAAGAATCACGAGCATAGTTAACTCCTAGAATTTGACCAGGATGCATATCAACGCCTTGTATAATACACATACATACATCAACTTACGGCCTTTTCATATTCATCCTTGCATAAATCATCCTTTCTGTTTTGTGAATAATCAAAGTAAAAGTCATACTAGATCTAGCCCAGTATCGAACTCGTTACCTCATGTTAGAGAGGCGAGCGCCTTAACCGCTGGGACACTCATGACACTTAAACGTTCGGTACCTGAAAATAGGACGAAAGCTTTCCTCTCTTTCCAGTGTGATAAATTGCCTATCCCTACTTATATATACCATCATCACGCCTGTATTCCCCGAAGGGTTAGACAGAGGTGTACCAATGTACACCCACAGTTCACCGGTATATTTAGGTCCCATGTAATAGGGGGCGAGCCTATTGCCATTACTCGGGCACAAATCCAAACTCCGAGCTGCTACTGAGAATTTCATAGAAAAACCCAATACTTAACAGTTTTTGCTCGACCTGGGAATCGAACCCAGGACCTCTAGCGTAGCAGTCGTGCTTAGGACCACTAGGCTAACGAGGCAGGCCTACTTAATATAATAACGAAACAAAATTTCAATTATAAATAATTGATGAAAAAAAACTAAAACAAACATATTTATTCAATTCATCATCATCTTCCTGCCCTGAATCCTATTCATTCATTAATTAGACTATAATACAACTGATCTCAGAAACGATTAAAATGCGTAATATATTACCTACACATATTTTACATAACATTAATAAGCCTTGTTATTTTGCAAATATTATTGTTGAATTTAAATTTTAAGATAATACAACGTTGCTGTTCCTTAACAGGGTCCATAACTGTACTTGAACCTAGAGACTTAATTATGTAAGATCTTTTATACACATTATGGTATGCAAATAAATAAATATCAAATAAAATCCAATAAGCCTTTTGGCTACAGAGCGTCTCACAGCTACATACCAAAGGGTTAGGCATAGTTGTACTAATGTACACCCCCAGTTCGCCGGTATGTTTTAAGTGCCATGTAATAGAGGGCGAACCTATTTCCATTAACCGGGCACAAATTCTAACTCCGAACTGCTACTGAGAATTTCATGGAAAAACCCAATAGCACTTTTTGCTCGACCTATGAATCGAACTCAAGACCTCTAGCGTAGCAGTCGCGCTTAGGGCCACTAGGCTTACGAGGCAGTCAATCCGTACTAATATTATAAATGCGAAAGTAACTCTGTCTGTCTGTCTCTTCTTCACGCCTAAACCACTGAACCGATTTCAATGAAATTTGGTACAAATATAGTCTGGGACCCGAGAAAGGACATAGAATAGTTTTCATCCCGGAAATCCCCCGGGAACAGGAACTATTAATCCACGCGGACGAAATCGCGGGCAAAAGCTAGTATTACATACACTCAAAAAACATAACCCCCCGCCTGCTGCAGTCGGGTAAAAAAGAGGAGTACAATCAAAGTTCCTTTTCCATTTCAATCCTGTCAAGGCTACCTTAAAAATCTCCTAAAGCAACAATAACAAACAAGGAAGTAAAGGTTTATTTTGTGTCTTTATTAATGTCAAAGCGTGGTTTGTAAAAACACAAAACCTAATAAAACATCAGCTACGTGCTTTGAATTTGGCGGAAAATCATTATAGTTATACCCGTCTAAGTGTGGCCGCGTTGTCGTCAAACGGGTACCTATATCTAAGTACTTATATCCTAACTTCTTTTTTAGAAATCCAGTAATAGGGATAACGCAAGGGGAATTGCAGGGTAGCAAGCCCCTCACTTGTTCCAGTTTAGGGCGATTACTCATCGATCGATAATGCCGTGTTGGCGTTGCACGGGAAAGCACAGCTAGCGTCATCATCTATAGTAACCCTTTTTCGAATGAATTTAAATGCAAGAGGGATAATTGATGACGCTCTCTGTACAGTACTAATGTGGAATTTTCAATTTCATTTCTTTAATTTATTTCTTAGTTTATCTTGCATATTATTAATGAGGAAAACATAGTTAAAAAACCTGTACTTATGATTTTACGTCTGGTATCGACAGTTCGCTTTGAGCAAGCGTGGTGGTTAATGGTGAAGCCTTCTCTGTAAGAGAAGAGACCTTTGCCCAGCAGTGGGGCAATATTAGGCTGGTTATAAACAGATGAAAAGGTAGTCTCAGTGTTATTAATTCGCATTAGTAATGTGTGCAGTGCCCTGGACGGTGTGGAAGTGCAGCAGGCTACGCGTGGTGCAGGGCGCAGGTTGCGCGCGCTCAGCGGCGTGACGTCACATGTGCACGCGCGGTTATATTGGCGCGCGGGCAGATCCGCGCGCTCATTCGATCGACAGCGCGCGAGCCGCGCACCTCGCGTCACCTGGACCACCACTAGTGCAACAAGCGCGAACTTTCAAATACTATACCATTCAATTTTATTTACTGTGTGAACTGACTGTTCTGTGACAAAAATGCCGAAGAATATCCTAGCCGAGATGGGGTCCCAAGTGGGCCTCACACCCCGACAGCATAAGAAGGTAAGTCTTAAAAAATAAGTAAAATGAAAATGTGCGTTTTGGGAAACCAGCGAAATTGTGGATTTACGTTACGTTGTTGCGATTACATGCGGTAGGTATTTCGAGATATCCGAGCCGAATGAATGGCTAGTGGAAGCTCACGGCCGGACTAAAATAAACCCTACCGTCGCGTCATATTGCTAGTTACAATGTCAATACCGCTTACCCTCGGGTACAGAGACACGGCGCGAGCGCACACGCGCACATCTCCGTTCTACCCTCAAGTTATGGTTTCTCAAAAGTTTCTCGTCATCATCTTCCGCAACTTGACCATTTGTTGCTAGGTAAAGGCTAGACTTTCTTTGAGCTAATCTCCAGGCTCCTGTGTCCTCATCCAGGTTCTACCAGCGATGGTAACAATGTCATTTCCCCGCCTCGCTGATCGTAGCTACCTCATGATCTTTGTAGTACTTCCAGAAGTATTTCTTTATTTACATTCTGATAGCGCAAAAATAATTTATCAACATGCAAATTACATTTGTTTAAGAATTCATGTTTCCGGTATTTCGTAGGTAGGTTCTTTTTATCATGCTACCGGAAATCTATAAAAATAAAAATTAAACTTACACTATTCAGACGTTATTGAAGAAAAGCTTGGAAATAAACCAACCGCCAATCTTTCTGCTTCTGAGAGATGGGTACTATTGATACTTATACGATCGACGAAATCAGTGAGCGCTTTAAAGCGTTAACTGAAGTTGGCCGACCGCCAGAATTCACGTATTTAACAAAAATGTAGATTATTTGATGTGTATCTCTTTATTATGGAATATGTAGCAATAAATTATAAAAGTCTCGAAGGTCAGACGCTGTTTATACTGGAAGTACACGCGGCTACGAGTTCACTTTGACAGTCAAAGCTGTCATGGTAATTCAGTCATTATTTAATTTAGGCTACGTATCAAATTCGTGTGTTTGATTAGTGCCCGATAGATCGATCTGTTTTATAAACATAAACTAAAAGTTTTCTCTTTGGAGGAAGAGGAAAAATATCTAACTTGATAGAATTTGTTAACTATCAATAAGAGACTATCAGACAATACATGATTCTATAGCTTTCTATTGATTTTCTTTATTTGATGTCACTTTACATGTAGCTACGTAACTATGTTCTTGTTTAAAACAAAAATGCACTACAACATCATTAAAATGCATGGAACAGCTATATGTTTTTCCTTAATTCAGAGTTGCCCCCATAATATAAATTGTTCGTATTCATGAATATTACCTCCTCCCAAAAGATGTGCAGTAAAAGTCAGCCTGTAATGTACTATAGAAACACAATTCTGGAAGGACGAGGTCCGATATGGAACTAAAAAAATTAAAACATTGATGATTTGTATCAAAATGACCGTAAACTAAGAAAAAAGTAGTATACTTTTATGTTCATGGATGTAGGGTAAATTGAAACTTAAAAAACTTACTACGTACATTGCCATTATTCAAAGTAATTGAATAATACCATTGTTCTTATTCTATCGCTTTACTGACCTCGTAACTCTGCCGTTTATGGTGTACAAACTACAAATCTTTAATTTTAGTTTTTTTTACCAACCTATTTTACCCATAAAAAATTACTTCTTCATTTTCGAAGCCATCCTCCAACATATTTTAGGTACTGTGAAGGTTGTACACCGTAGCAACCTGGCTGAAATAGTTTTATTCGAAAGGCTCATTCGAATTCCTTTTTCGAATTCGAAGTTAGAATAAGAAAAAAAAACGGTAATTTAAAAAACTAAAAAACCCGACTGCTATTCTTTAAAAATCCCTAAAACAAGATAAATTGTAGCAGTCGGGACCCATTCTAGAAATGGAGGATTAGTGAATTGAGAGCACATACCTATATTACATTGCAGATGGTCCCGAATGGGTCCCGACTGCTACAATTTATCTTGTTTTAGGGATTTTTAAAGAATAGCAGTCGGGTTTTTTAGTTTTTTAAATTACCGTTTTTTATTTTTTATTTTTTTAGTGTTTTGAAAAAGAAATTAATATACCCAGTATCACTCTTACAGTAAATACGAATCTAATGACACCTCTCAAGCTAAAATCCATCGAGCCGTTCAGGCTGCAGAGCGATCCAAACATTTGAATTTGGCGCCAAAAATCCGCCATTTTGATTTTTTTATTTAGACATACCCAGTGTCACTCTCACAGTAAATACGAATCTAATGACACCTCTCAAGCTAAAATCCATTGAGCCGTTCAGGCTGCAGAGCGTGCCAAACAATTATACATACATACATACATACATACAAACATACCCTCGAAAAACATAACCCTCCTTCTGTCGCAGTCGGGTAAAAATAGGTTTTTCAAACGGTGTAGGTACATACTTGTTTGGCCACCCTTGAATGTTGAACATATTACTTCAAGTTCAATTCAATAAACGATTTAATAAGAAAGTCGGCATTCAGTTAATGTAAATTAAGCCTTATACTTAAAGAAATAATGGGCAAAGTATATAGTGAAATGGCAAGACATAAATAAAAAAAAAAAATGTCTACCTACCTACGTCCTGTTATCAAAATTACAACAACCAATCATATTAATAGCTGTTATTTAACAAATTGGTTTAAATTGTCTTTCAAAAGAAGGGGGAAGCAATTGGGGAGTCAGTGCATTCACATGGTACTTACTCAATTTATTCAATGACTAAACCAGTTATACTTATAACATATCAATTATATTTCGCGCACTAAGTCTTTGCATATGTTTTGCACACGACTGCGTGTAGTACCTACAAGTAGAATATATTGATACTAGCCTTGAATGAGGAGAATTCACAAGTGTTTATGTGGTGGTACCAGGTCACGGTCGACGCGCTTACTACCTTCGAAACTGACCACACTTGGCTGTGTTGGCACCGGCCATTTGTTTCTCTATGCTGTTGATCAGCTTAACCGTCTATTGAAAGACGTCCACTGCTTATAGACCTATCCAAATTGGCATAACGACCGGTCCAGCTTCTAGCGAGGAAGAGATGAATGAAATGATGGTCGGTTTTTTGGAAAAAGTTGCTCCTCTCTTTCTCCTGTATTGTAGGTACATTGTACAAACATATAAACTCACAAACATACACAGCCAGACCCGAAACAACTATGTGTAGGTCATACAAATATTTGTCCTGTGCGGGAATCAAACCTGCGTCTAGCAGCGCAGCAGCCAATCACTCGGCCACTGCGCCAACTGTGCCGTCGTTATTCCTAGTGACTTTCTTTGTATTTTTTAACTAAACAGCCTGATCCAATTTCCTGCCTTTATTAAAGGAATTAAAAAACATTACCTGGCTTGACGACTGACGCCGTGGTTAAGGCAACCACTCTTTTATATGGGTTGTGAGCTTACAACCAGGCACAGTATGTCGATTCTGTAAAATTCAGACATGAACTCGCATCTCAAGTCGCTATTCACCCTCACTTCGCTTAAGGTTCAAAATGACATTGATTTATTTGACACTTTGAAGTGCGAAGTGAGCGTCGAAGTGACGGTGGAATTACCGTATAGAATGCCACTTCTTACGTGATCTCATACTTTATCTGTCAAAATTTCGCCGTCAATTTAGTTCAACACGCTGACACGCTCGCAAAAGTGGCGCTAGTGTAAATTCGAATTATCAACTGAGTTTTTAGAATGCCAATAAAGAAAGTCACAGCGGATTCATATTCGAAGTTTAGAACGAGGTCTTACAGAACCACACAGCAGGAAAATACTATTACATATGTCTTTTATTATACCTATTAGTAAAGGGAACATTAGTTTTGTAAATGAAACATTTTTGGTGAAGGCAATATTAAGGACAGCTTCAGGATCTTCAATCATCCAATTTGGTCGTAGTCCTGCGCTGGACATACTCAACCTAATTCGGTCGGCAGTCGGATTTCCCTTTTACTGCCCAGTCGCCTAAAGAGACGTCATCATTCAAATTAAATATCACCAGTCCGTTTAAAACTAGTCAGTTTAAAATTTAAAATAAAACAAATAAATAATACCAGCCTAATAATGTCCCACATCAGGGCAAAGGCATTTTTTTATGGGACAAGCCCATACAAGCCCCCCACACTTTTCCCAAACCACTGCAACTCCTGCAAGCCAGAATCAACAGGGCATAGGCATCCAAAAAGGCACGACTATTGATCACCACATTTGCTCAACCCGGATTCGAGATTCCAGACTTACTAATATGAATTATTAAAATCATTCCAAGGACTCACGGCAGTTACTATTTTTCAAAAATTTAAATGTACTCTTTTCATTTCGTTACGAATTAATATATGTATAGCAGATTATAAGTCCACGTTTCTTCATGGAATAAAATATTCATGTTCATATTTCTTCATAAATTGAAATTCTCAGTAGCAGCTCGGAGTTTGGATTTGTACCCGGTTAATAGCAATAGGCTCGCCTCCTATTACATGGGACCTAAATATACCGGCGAACTGTGGATGTACATTGGTACACCTCTGCCTAACCCTTCGGGGAATACAGGCGTGATGGTTTCTTCATGATGTTTTCCGTCATTGATATCAGTGACGTTCAAGACAAACTTGGAGAGTACACACGAATTGGAAAAGGCACTTGAAACTTGCGCGAATCGAATCCGCACCCTCATGTATGAGTGGAGGGCATTAGGAGGGCTTAACCATTGGGTCATTACTCTGCCTCCTCCTACCTACTTACCTACCTATTAATAATATTAAATGTTGAAAAGAGCATGCTTAGATGGCTCGGTCATGTTGGGAGGATAAGTGAAAAACGACGAACAAAAGAGATGTATGTGGTAGGTGTGAGTGGCAACGCCGGGAGGAGACGCCCTGGAAAGACCTACCCTAACCTTATTGGTAAGATTTTTCTTGAGTGCACAGTACTCGTAACTGACTATTGTATGCTTGTATGACCAGATGTACGAACGTGGATGAAGCGAAAGGAATATGTAACGATCGTAGCAGGTGGCGTTCCGTGGTTTCTGCCTACCCCAATGGGAAAAAGGCGTGAGTTTATGTATGTTTGTAGCATTCTAAAATGCAACGTGAGGTCGGTTATTTCCCTTTTTGAAAACTCGTTATAACTACTAAGCTAAACCTACTTACATGAATAAATTTCGTCAAGAATATGGTAATATTTTGAATAAAACCCCACTTGAAACAATTTTATTAAAAAATAAGAGGAAAAGTTGACTTTAACTCAATATAGTAGCAACGCGAATTCGTCCAGGTAAATGTGGGTTTTCGGTTATGTTTTCTTTTTAAGCGGAACCATAATTATTTTTCTAAAATAAAAGTAGCCTAATTTACTGCTTATAAAATCAGCTGCCTTCCACTGAAAGCCGCGTTAAAATCAGCGCAGCCATTTAGAAGATAAGACAGAGCAAACAGATGGCCAAAATTATAAAAATCGATTTTTTCTTATAAGTACCGTGTAAATATTCACTATGCATTATACTTACCTTATATTTAATTTACTTGTACAGGTGAGATAGGTTTTTATCAAAACATACATACATACCACCACGCCTGTATTGCCCAAAGGGTTAGGCAGAGGTGTACCAATATATAGCCACATTTCGCCAGTATGTTTTCAGGTCCCATTTAACAGGGGGCGAGCCTATTGCCATTAACAGATCACAAATCCCAACTCCGAGCTGCTACTGAGAATTTCATAGATAAACCCAATAACACTTTTTGCTCGACCTTGGCGTCGAACCCAAGACCTCTAGCGTAGCAGTAATTTTTGACAATAATTTTTCAAATATTCTTAACTAGATTCAGTTATGAATATTTGCAAAATTATTGAAAAAAAAAAACCTGTTGGGTTTTTTGCTAATTAGAAATACGAAATTAATTTTAGTACACAATCAGGAAGTCACGTGTTTGTTGCCTAGATGAGGCACTTCTAACACAAAGTGTAACACATAGATACGTATAGAATGGTGAATAATTGTAAGGCGATAATTATGTTACGTAGTTAGCTCGTACTGACGATGAAACAAGCGCTAAAGTGGCTCGGAAACGCTAACTTACATGTCACAACTTGTGGCTCACTAAGAGGATGGAGGGGGGGCAGACTGGTCCTGGTGGGCCTTCAAATCTGAAGCAGTTCTCTTAACCAAATCCTAAACAACGCAAAAAGGCAGTTTGGACTTTATTAGCCAGAAAGACACAAATTAAAAAAAAAACAGGTGACGTTGATTTTTCAATCAAAAACCAAACATTGAAGACAAAAAAAAAAGAAAACAGTTAAAAAAAAACACTTTAAAAATTTATGGGTTCACAAGAAAATATCCATAAAAATGTTAGTAGGTAGGTAAATACTTCGAAATTATGTTTTTTTTTTGTTTTTTTCAAAATCCCATTAGTAATTTGATCCTGTATCGTGTATCTACAAACATATAAACTCACATACATAAACAGCCGAATCCGGAACAACTATCTGTTGGGTACACAAAATTTCTTCCGCGGGGAATCAAACCCACGACACGCAGCGCAGCAAAGCGCCAAGCATATCGTATTGTATGCGTTCAAACCGCGGTACTTGAGGCAGTATGTCACATTGTCCTTGATTCAAAGTCAAAGTCAAAGCAATAAATCCATTTACAGGCAAATTAAGAATCATCACGGAGTCGGTTATGCGTGGACACGTTACTTGATTATATCTGTAACTTACTTCAAAAGGAAAACATAACGTAACATACCATCACGGTTGTACCTATTCCCCGACGGGTTAGGCAGACGTGTACCGATGTACACTCACAATTCACCGATATGTTTAGATCCCATATAATATCCATTAACCGGGTACAAATCCTAACTCCGAACTGCTACTGAGAGTTTTAAACAAAAACCCAACAACACTTTGCTCGACCTGGGAATCCAACCCAAGACCTCTAGCGTAGCAGTCGCACTTAGGACCACTAGGCTAACGAGGCAGTCAAAAGAAAAAGAGCCAACCAAACTAAAATCTTCAAACTGTCCTCGTCACGACAGACGACGTTCGACGTTCGTGCATCTACGAATATTATTTAGCAATAAACATCATAAACTATATCGATCTTCCGGGTTAAGCCACGCTTGCTGAGGTTGGTCTGTGGATGGGTGACCATTTACTACAGCGAGTTTCCTCCGTGCCTCGGAAAGCACGTAAAGCCGTTGGTCCCGGCTGTCATTTGTAGATATTTGACAGTCATTACTGATAGTCAGAAGCCAGAAAGTCTGACAACCAGTCTTACCAAGAGTATCGTATTACCCATTACTGGGTTGTGGAGGTCTGATAGGCAGTCGCTCCATGTAAAATACTGATATTCAGCTGCATCCGGTTCGACTGGAAGCCGACCCCAACATAGTTGGGAAAAGGCTAGGTAGATGATGATGATGAAACATCATAAACTAGCACTCACTAAAAACATATGATAACATTTCTATACAATACTCATACATGTGCAAATAGTTTAAAAATAATACTGTCTATCCGTCGACTTGGGGCTTATAAACATTCTGGCAATACTTTCTGTATTGTAACAATAAGTCACGTTCCAAGCCACGCAAAACTGAAGAAGCTCCGTATTTTGTCGAGTGTCGTGACCGATCAGCCTGATCGCCCGGCAGTGGGCCAACACGGTCTGGCAAATGAACAGGGGAGGCACAGAAGCTGCGAGGAGTAGTTATTGGTACTCCGCTGGTCGGATGTTATTATGCTGGCTAGTTTTGATACAGTTTATTTTGGGTTGTTAGTAGTTGCTTTTCCGCACGGGTGTGCATTGAGCGCGCAGTACCAATGCAGATTAGCGCAGTAAAGACTGACTTACCTATAATTTTAATCTTACTTGGTAAGCTGAATGTGAGTTGGACTCGTTCTTGATCAAACACGTGCCATCACGCCTGCATTTCCCGAAGGGTTAGGCAGAGGTGTTTTGTGTATGTTTTAAGTCATGTGTTAAGGGGCGACCCTATTGCCATTAAAGGGGCAAAAATCCTAAATGCGAGCTACTACTGTGCATTTCATAAAAAAACCTAATAACATTTTGCTCGACCTGGGAATCGAACCCAAGACCTCTAGCATAACAGTTGCGCTTAGGATCACTAGGCTAGTGAGGCAGCTTGTCGTTTTTTACCACAGTACAATATTTAACACTACATTCAAAAAAAATACGCTCCTATGGGAACCCCTTTTGACTATTAACATTATGCTATTTTTATAATTTTTTGTTATAGCGGCAATCGAAATACACACTGTGAAAAATAACTCTCTACCTATTACGGTTCATGAGATACAGGCCGATGACAGACGGTCTTGAGAGTCGTTGCTACACTACCTACTAATTGTAGCAGATGACATTTCATGGCATTTCACTCAATTTTGGGTTTAAGTACCCAAAAGATTTAGTAAGAATAATGTGATATTTTCGATCAAATGTATCACAATATTAAGCGGTAAAAACAGCGAGCAAAAAATATTTTTCCTGTTTTACAAAGTTACCTAATTTATGCACTCGTACTTTCTAATTTAATCTTGGACGACACTGATGTCGGTAAAGGAAAATATCGTGAGGAAACCTGGACTTACAATTTATAAATCTGAAATCCTCAATCCGCCATATTTAAACGCGGTGATCAATCAGAGAAGGCGCCTTTACCCTGAAGCGGGTTGGTATTACTAATATAGGTTTAAAGTATAATACAACAGATAATTTTGATGTACTGTACTTTCCTATAAATAAAACACTCATTTTTCGGTTCTAAATTGAACTTTAATCCGACTGACTAAGGTTATTGCCCACAGAAAGTCTGGCAATAATTTATGTTGGTTTTTAACAATATTCTGTAATACATTAAATTGTTATCTCTTTTGCTTGCTTCATTAATTTTGAGGCAAGGAAAAGACGCTGTGTTTTCGTTACTAATGAGCATTCGCAAATTTTAAATATTTTTGTGAAAAGTATATTTTTTTGTATTTTCTCACACTCGACCTTGCTTCTCTTGAAACCTTGCATTGAAGGAATCAATCGTCTCAGTTTCACAACAATTTGTTCAGGGTGGAAATTCTGAAGTGGCCCTAGTGATAACGAGGCGTCGGCGCGCCATCGGAATGCCTTCCACAAACAAAACATTAATAAGTGAAGGTAAATGAACTGTTCAAAGGAAGCTAGGCGATATGTGTCAATTGTTGTTATGTAGGATTGATTTGCTACCAAAACTAGGTTTATTTGCTACCAAAATTTAATTTGTTTTCTACCAAGACTGTTTTTGTTTTTGACTTTAAAAACTGTCATAAGATGTTTGCAGGTAAATAATCATTTAGTAGGTATGATAGGTGATGTCGTTATTCGACACTTTGTGTAATTGTGTGGAGTGACGTATCAAAGGTACCGCAAATACCTTTGAAAGGTCACTTTGATTTTCTGTAGTCATTTTCCTCAAAACGAGACGTCGTTTATTCTTGTTTGTTAGTTAGGTATCTTTCTAAAATCTATTCAAATTCATTGAAACTAGTATCCATTGAAAAACTCGTGAATCATTTTACAGTTACAGCGCAAACTAAACTTTATGTGTAGGTTTTAGAACTAATTTTACAAATACACATTATATGTTTTCATATTATTTTGGAAACTAATTTAACGCGGTTTAGCTTTAGCTAGTATTGTGTTTCTATACCTACATAGGTTTTATTGTTGCCTAAGCGAATGTGTTGTTGCACTGCGAAAGTGCCAATGCGAGTGTAGCAAGAACTGACCTTTTTTTTTCTACCCTACTTACACGAATAAGGATAATTATGATGCTAAATGTTTTGCATAATAGGTACCTACCTGTTATAATTGCCTACTCTTTGTAAAATGTGTATTCTTCTGACCGATTTCGGCCACGGCGGCTAATCTTAATGCAGACTAGCGAAGTACGCAGGAGATATATAGTGCTTGTGGAGTATACTATCTCCTGCGTACTTGGCTGTACGCGCTAACACAGATGCATTCCCTTTTCCCTAACTCTCATTAGTCCGATGGGACGGTAATCAAACACAACCCGAGATACACCAGGCACAGGATCAACGGCTTAACGTGCTTTCCATGGCACGTGGATGCCACACTACCAACATTATTTTATCAGATTTTGTGTTAACAGTTTTCGTCAAAGATTAAAAAAGAACACAGCTGTCCAATTCATTTTAAATAGGTAGGTGATTGTGTGGAACAGCTGACTTTTATATTAATAACTGATGAAAAATTTCATCTCTGGGGGGTTTAGAATTATGTACTAAACTAAAACCATGGTGTGGTGGTATGGTATGGTATGGTGGCACGCTAAAAACCACCCGTTAATATATATAACTTTCTGTTCCTTTGGACCTACTAAAGGTCTCTGCGATAACCTAAGGTAAACTGGTATATAAGTCCACCAATTTACTGTGTATTTTTTTACATTATTTACATAAAATTCATATTTATTCAAATTTTTATTTATTTTTCAAAACATAAAGCTAACAAAAAAATAATAATTAGATAACAAACTGTGTACAATTTATAAACAAAGGAAGCTCACAAGGCGTTATCATCATCTAATAGGGGAAAATATTTTGTATTCAAAAAAAAAAATATTTACTTCAATAGTTTTTCAAATACACACTAAAATCTGTTCAGCAATTCGACCAATCTCTACTTTCAATTCAACGAGACGAATCACTCACTAATAATGATGTCGTAATTTGTGTTGAAGATCAAAATTAATTGCTTACGGTGTAAGATTCCATTACAACATTATAGTAACCAGTTTTCTTAACCTATCCAGCTTCGGACAAGGGTCTGTTTCATACCTCTTGGAGACAATCGATACCATTGAAAGCTACGTAAAAGTGATTCTTGATAATATCGTTATTTATGCGACGTCGCGCGTTTGGCATTGGCCCGTAGTTGTTGTTTGAAAGTCGTGGGCTTCGACAACCTCGACAAAAGTTAACGAAATTAGCATTAGGTACTCGTATATTATTGTTTTTGACGCGCATAATGTTAGAGTATGAAGTTTCATGTTGCTGCACATTTGAAATTTTTCATCAAATCCTTGTTAAACGTGTTATGTTTAATATATAGCTTATTATCGTTGCTATCTTGTTATTAATAAAAATTAACGAGAGACGTTCAGAAAACTTGATTTTTATAGGTATTATACCTGTTAAAAAGCTTTTGTTTCATTGTTCGCTGAAAATTAGCCTTGAGAGAATTATTTATTTTGATTTTGTTATTACATTTTACAATTTAGTTTGTCTTTTATGGCAATTAGGGGTTTTGACACCTAAAACAAATTATATTCTTTTTATTTAACAGCGATGTAAAATTTTGAACGTAGAATTGAGAAATAACGTAATATTTAAAATGGATGAGAAATCCATTTTTCACATTCCTACCAATCTGCCAATACTGAAAGTCACCTTTAATAAAAAAACCATCATTGAGACACTGAAAAAAAACGCACCTAATCACTTGCTGAAAGAAAGCGCACCGGACTTTGGTGAGTGCACGCGCACTTGCGCAAGCGCAGGCCAGCCGGGCGCCAGTTATTACAAGATCAAGGCGACGTAGACAACACACCCACTTTCCTCGTACGTCGGAGAATGAGAATGTATCTGACACGACGGTCTTAAGATAGAATAGGATTAGTGCGTCACACCCGCGCGGCCTCTGACGGCTTCGACCCAAGAGGATATTGCTGCAAATAGCAGCTGATGATGACGTTGAATGTATGAGCTCCCGATCATACAATGCCTCATATGCTGGAGGCCCAATTAGCCGTTCATCTGCACTCTTGACGATTTGAACATCGCCTCTTCATTTACTGGCCTGTCCCAATTGGCCGTTCATCTGCACTCTTAACGATTTGAACATCGCCCCTGACACGGCAATAAACGCGCCACCTATAGGGCCCATGTAGCATAAATAGCAACAAATGTATCATCGATACGAAAA
Organism: Caradrina clavipalpis; assembly: GCA_932526535.1. Taxonomy (NCBI): domain Eukaryota; kingdom Metazoa; phylum Arthropoda; class Insecta; order Lepidoptera; family Noctuidae; genus Caradrina; species Caradrina clavipalpis. The sequence goes on from OW052087.1 coordinate 23,443,701, forward strand.
GAAGAAGAAGAAGCTCATGATGATGTCGAATAACTTGAGACTGTTCCTAACTTAACGAACATAGTCATACAACATGTCCTGCTTAAGACTTTCGAAAATAAATAAAGTCAAAGTCAAAAAGTCGAATAATTTATTTCAATTTGACCATTAAAAGTCACTTTTGAACGTCATATTGAATCAAGTTGCCTATAAATTATTGCTTTGTCAATCGTTGTTTGTTGCAGAATCATTCCATGTATATTTTCAGCTAAATCAAAAAATAATGTCTAAAAATGTTTTGATATAATTATAAAGATGTGTTTGTTTGACGTCACGAATTTCGTCGACACACGTTCCGTTTTTATTATTCAAAAACTCATTACAAAAACATGTTTTTATCTTTTACAAAACGAATGTTGCATAATTCAATTACCTAAATAACATTGTGTGGGTGCAAGTCTGACACTTAAAGAAACTCGATACTTAATTTGTTTTGAAATTAACAAAATCTGAAACATTTCTTTGTCTTCATCTATCTACGTAAGCTAAACAATTAATAGGTATATTACAGCTGGGTAATTCCATAAAAGGGAAAACTCAAAAAACGAATTTTAAAATTCTTAATTGACCTGAATGCCTACTTATAAGGAAAACTTCAAGATTTTCCTGCATTCTTTGTGGAAACCCAAGCGTAGGTACCTACTGGCCTAACGCATTAAATAGGGTACTATATTTTATAGACATAGTAGGTTCTTAAACAATAATTTAAACCTGTTTTGCGCAATCTAAACGCGATACATGCGAGACCGTTGCAACCCTGTAGTTATACAAACTGCTTTTATGCCTAAGGCTTGTATATAGATACTATTCAAAATCAATAGCGGTATCAAATATATAGACTTTCATTAACATTTCTCGGAGCTTGGGAACCGAAAATAGTTTTTTTTAAGTACTTTGGTATGTGTCTGTATAGCCGCGGACACAATCACTAAATTGCATAGATGAAGACGTGTTGAAGGCTAGTCAAACACACGACTTTAGGGCGTTTTGTTTTGTAATTATTATTTATTTTACTGCAATATAAAACGGCCATTGGCCTTTTTAATTATTTAAAGACAATAAACATATTTAACAACACAACATTCACACGCTCGTCTTACAACACTCCAAAGTTACTGACAAAAGATCGTCTTCCATTCGTCCGTGAATACGTCACAGCCAGATTTTAGCGTATTAAAAACTACAAAAGCCACATATCTAATTATTTATTTACCACGAGCTCCGAGGTGTCACCGGCGTTTAATTTCATTTTTGATTACCACTTCGATCCCGTTGATCATAGCGTGATGCTCTTACGTATAAAACCAACCTCATGAATCATTCTACCTATTGATGAAAACCGCAATAAAATCCGTTGCGTAGTTTAAAATATCTAGGCGCACAGACGGCGGGAAGCGACTTACAAACTAATACTATTTATGATACAAGGTAAAAGTAAACTTAGAACGAGGGAAGCCCAAGCGAAAATAAGTGGTCCCGTTTTAGTACATTATGAATATTAATGATACTATTTTGTAAAAGCGGAAAATTGTGAAGTAAATAAGGAAAACTTCGTGTAATAGATAGTTGGTCTCTAAAGGAATATTTATTAGTTAAACAATTGACACTGAAGTGTTTATCAAAACGTTATCGATGTTATTCAATATTTTAGAGCGTAAATAATAATAAAATGGATAAAGAGATTTTATCGATTTATTTAATAAAGACAAATTTTGCATATCGGTTCCCAAGATATAAGACCCAGTGGTTCTGGCGCCCGCCTCTCACACATTAGGTGGTGGGTTCAAATCAGGACAGGTACGGTCAGCCTCATCAACTGATTACCCCCTTTTCGAACGAATTTTAATGCAAAGGGTTAACCATAAGATGCTGTCTGTACCAATGTGACATTTTCAATTAAAATATCCTTTTTAAGTCTATCTTGTCGTAATGTGAGGAAATCTGGACATAACTTTGAAACCGCCAATTCGCCTTGAGCAAACGTGGTGATCAATGCTTGTGCCTTCTCGGTCAGAAGAGGCCTTGGAACAGTCATAGATTGGTAATATTTGGACGCAGATGTAGCGGTTCAGGAATCTCAAACCACAAATAGAAACTTTACAATTTCTCGTTACCTTTTCCAAAACAACTAGTGAAATAGGTAGTAACGTGAAGTGATGCATCTTATGACGTCACAGCTCTGTGCTGCCATGCCTCTGTTAATTATATTACTACTAGTAGGCTACAACAACAGACTGCTGTCCTTGATTGTTCATTTTTATGCGCAGCATTATACTGGCATACCGATCCTAACTGCCTCGTGTGATTGTAGTGAGAATCATGAAAATACTGCCCCCACCGTTAGCTCAGTGGTCCTAACGCCACTGCTACTATAGAGGTCTTGATTTCAATTCCTAGGTCGGGAAAAAAGTGTTATTGGATGTTTCTATGACATTCTCAGAAGCTTGGAGTTAGGATTCGTGCCCGGTTAATGGCAATAGTCTCGCCGTATTACATGGGACTTAAAAACATACTAGCGAACTGTGGGTGTACATTGGTCCACCTCTGCCGAGTCCGTCGGAGAATTCAGGCGTGATGTTATGTAAAAATATTGACGAAAATGCCTCAAAATGATAGAGCCGTTTTAGGAGAAGGTGGCCTGCAGTATAATACCTGATTTTGGCACCTATCAATGCCTCACTCACCTTCACGTGAAAATTAAAAGATTACTACATGTTAGATGGTTATTTCTTTTAAACACGTTAAATAAATGAATACGAGATGTAAAATACACATCATGCAGCGGTTTAACTATGCATACTGCCATTCAAATTACACATACATACACACTACACACCAAAACACACATTACAGACTAGCAAGAATGATTGTTGGAAAACTGTTTTTATTTTCGGTATAAAAAATTACTGTTTATAGTAGTGTGCTCTGTAACGCACGCTAAACATTGCGCTTTCGGATGCATGAGTCAGTAGGAGACTCGTGGGGGTATTTAAAGTTTAGTTACAATATTTAAACCTGATTTTCGTAAGTGTGTCTGCTGTGCAAGGGGTCCCGGGTTCGATACCCAGGTCGAGCAAAAAGTGTTATTGGGTTTTTCTATGAAATTCTCAGTAGCAGCTCGGAGTTTGGATTTGTGCCCGGTTAATGGCAATAGGCTCGCCCCCTATTACATGGGACCTCAATATACCGGCGAACTGTGGGTGGTACACCTCTGCCTAACCCTTCGGGGAATACAGGCGAGATTGTGCATATATTTTCGTAAGTGAAAGAAATTGCAACTTTGACTTTCAATATCCAGTAACCAGAAAGTCCCCATGATGAGATAAATATGTAAAAACTTTTGGCTTTGTTAAGGCTCATTTTGTTAGCATTGTCAGGAATAATAAACAAAAAGCGCTTCATCCTCTCCTCTAAAAACTAACTTGCTGTGCTCGATAGGGTCCATAATTGTTTCTCTTTAATTTACCTACCAGCCTTGTATACATTATGGGATGCAATAAAGTATTGAGTATTGAGTAAAATGGAACAGCTCTCAAGCAGTGTTATTCTACAAAATCTCCCAAAATTAGTCTAAGTGAAATGACCATGTGTGGTACCCTAGCGAGCGATTACAACTCACCTTAAACTCACTCTTCATCTATATTCCCCGAGGGAGAATCACGTATGATGATCGTGCGAATAACGTGCGTAACACATCTCCATCCTCTTAGAGGAAAGTCCATCTTAATTAGTAACTAATAAAAAAACTGGCCAAGTACAAGTCGGACTTAGTACCACCGTACAAAAACCAAGCAAAAAAAGTCAAAAAATCGTTCTATTGTAACGCTGATTAATTTGAAAAAATGAAATGTATTTTGTGCATGTAATGTTAGACATTTGGCACATTGACTTGATTAATTAAAGTATAGGTGGTGTGCACTGGCTCGTTTTTTCAGAATTAAGCTCATTTATGGATATGGAAGACAATTTTTACCAAGTATACTATTTTTTTTCAACATCATTTACAAGAAAAAAACAAGGCTTCTCCAAAACGAAGTCTAGTTGCCTCTTCCAGGTAGTTTCGTATGGAGAATAATAATAAAAAAAAACTCCTTACTCTTTTACCTAATACAACAACCGCCAACCTCTAATTGGTAATAAAATGCATCAATATGAACCAGACAACTCAAATTGCATGCTCGCGAAATCAATTACATTTTTATACGTTACAAAACCCAGGAGTAACCGGCTTCAACTGGTCACTTGTCGGCAATATGTATTGTCGCATATTAGTAATTGACCTCACAATGTATTGATATCGGTGTTAACCGGTAATATTCCGCTGGTCTAAGTATACGTCTGGAACTAGCACTCGTTGGAGCTATTTGTTTGACTAACTTACTGTGAATAAGGGGATATTGCATTGTATTAGCGTTGCATGCTTCACGGAGTTCAGTTACATTCTAATATAGTATCTAATGTAGTACCTACACGGTAGTTAGGTAGTCAGTTAGTCACGGTAGGTAGTTTATTGGAGTCAATAATCACTAATATTATAAAGAGAAAAGATTTCTATTTTTGTTGGTAACGAATAAACTTAAAAACTACTTAACCGATTCTAAAAATTAATTCATCTATGGGAGTTACATTATTAGCAATTAAGATAGAGTACATTTTATTTTCAATCAATCTAGGGATCCGTAAGGAAATTCACAAAAGCTCCGGGAGCCCAGTATCTTGCAAATTTAAATTCTATTACAAAGGAATAAATTGGCTTTTTGTGCCTTCACAATTGGCGTTCCAAGCTTAAACAGTAAAAACCAGTTATCAAAATTAGATAATAAATATTTGCAAAGAAGTATTGATTGGTTCCGTTCAGCCCTCACAGCTTGCACAACGCGATTACACGGGATTGCACGAAGCTTCAATGTGAATCGGTGTTGCGCATACGTTGCACAATAATCGAGAGCCGCGTGTACTGAGCCTATAAAGTTTAATGAAACATGCGCGAATGGGTCGCCGCTTGCGCCCGCGCCGAGTAATTGACTAGTGCGGCTAGCTTAGCAGACTGTCTGGCATCACTGCTTGTTACTTAGGCACCTAGCTGTATGTAGTAAGGACCTTTTGTTTTATGGTGTTATTGTTACTGAGAACACGCTGTTTATTTAGATTAATCTTATCTTAAGACACGATCTGCAAGTCAGGAGGCTGTGGTTCAATTTTGGTGTAGGTACAGTCAGCATAAAGGTATAATCATTTGTTTCTCGTTACAATTAGAATTTATTAAAAGGGACTTTTGAACGACATTTACAAAAATAATAAAGAATTAAATCTAGTTGCTCCTTCCAAAAGATACTCTCGTATAAAGAAGGGCAAGAAACTCCATAAAACTCGAATAACACTGTTATTTGTCCACAAATCATTGATATAGACAAAAAATAAAACACTGCGTTTTTAAAAACGAAAAGAGCTTACTCCAGCAAACGTTTTCAGGGCTAAAATAGTGAGTTTTTTTTTTGAAGTTGTGTCTTGAAACTATTGGTTAGTGGTGTCTAATAACCAATTCAAAGAATTTGAATTCTTAATTGAAATGTACATAAGTAGATAAGTTCAGAATAATAAATTATCATATTCAAAGACTGGTCTTTGGAATATTCTAGTAATGACAGCCACAGGTCTATTTGTTTACTTACATCATTTAACGATAATTATTACCTGAGAGTGCCAAGAATGATACACTAGGTACCTATTTATAAAAGACTAGCGCCCGCCCTCGCTCCACTCCAAGTATCATTAAGTATATATTACTAGATTCCGCGTTAACTGTACATTTTTTCGGTATAAAAAGCAGTCTTTTGCGGCAGAATATAATCTATCCCTGTGCCTTTCATTCAGATACGTTCAGTTATTCTGGCGTAATTGAGTAACATTTATCCATCATAAATGCACACAAATGCTTGACTTAATGCTGGTCCTGCTCCACAGCCACTCGGGCTTACAAATGAATACACGTAAAAATATATGCATATTTTTTTAAAGGGAATGATGTTTCTTAAGTCCTATTTTTATTCACCTATTGGCTTCTAAGATTACTACCAGTATGCTACCACAGAATATTAATTAGTTACTTTTACTCTCTTTAGCTCCAATCAATAAATCGGTAACATGAACAATAAACACGGAGCTAATCTGCACATACTACGGAAGTAGCGAAGGACTTGCGCGTGCGCACGCATGCTGCGCACGTGAGCCAGAGTGTCCATAACACCACGGTGTTGAACTATCCTTAGCTAGGTCAGAGTGCTAGCTATTTTTGTCCACACACATTAGAATTAATCTTATCTTACTACTGTTATAAATGAAAAAGTTTGTATGTATGTTTGTTACTCAGTTACGCCAGTACGGCTGAACAGGTTTGGATGAAATTTGGCACAGATATAAACAACCGTCTGCAATAACACATAGGCTATGTATAATCCCGGAAAACTGTACGATTCCCGTGGGATTATACATATATCAAGTTTAACGCGGACGAAGTCGCGAGCAGAAGCGAGTGAGTAAGTAGTGTTATATACGGCGCCTCGTGCTCGATATTGGCAATGGCCGATAAACAGTCTCCTTGACGCTTTATAATAAGACTTTTGAACTCCTCATTTATGTTGTGTGTCGATGTCTTGATGGCCCAGTAGTTAAGGTAATTGCCTCTCGTGTCTGAGGCTGTGAGCTCGAAACCGTGCAAGTATTACTATGACTTACCTATAGTACCTATTTTCTAAGGTTATCTTGGGAATCGGTAAAGGAAGACACCGTGATCTATCCCATCGTGAGGGTACCAGGTTTCATAATTAATATAAGTCTGAAATCGCCAATCCACCATCAGCTACCGTGGTGATTGAGAAGAGGCATTTGCCTTACAGTGAGACTATCACAACCAATCATAGGTTAGTATGTAACCAATCATACGCCGAATCAATAAAAAAAAATGAAAATCAACCAAGGATACCTAAAACTATGGCTGTTTATTACAGCAATGTTGATTAGCTATACAAAACATAACCCTCTTTCTCACGCAGTCGGGTAAAAACAAGGCAACAATCATATTTGACGTTCCTGTTGGTCTAGTGGTTAGTGGCCCTGACTGCTAAGCCGGAGGTCGTGGGTTCGATTCCCACCCAGGACAAACTTTGTGTGATGAGCATGATTGTTTGTTCTGTGTCTGGGTGTGATTTATCTATAATATTAAATTTATAAATACATACGCATTTATAAATTATATAAGTATGTATATCAGTTGTCTGGTTACCATAACACAAGCTCTGCTTAGCTTGGGATCAGATAGCCGTGTGTGAGTTGTCCCAAGATATTTATTTATTATTAATTATATTGTTCACTTGCCCCATGTTACAATGGACCCACGCCCCCGCGTACTTTGTGCAGTCATGCAGTGTTAACATTCGAAGGATAACAGGTTTGATTCCGCGTTCACTGCTTTAGTTCTTATTGTAACAGTCATTCACTCACTTACAAGTAATGTACCTACCTAGTTATTTTTTAACAAAGATTTTTTGTTCGTTAGTCACTTTAAGAGTGTTAATTAAACCAGTTTCTGTGTTATAATTGTCTAATTAAACTAAACCCTGGCCAGGCGTTAATAGGTAAACAAGTATGTAAAATGTATGTTTGTATAATCGGCCTAACCTCGAAAACGACTGAACGGAATTTGACAAGGTTACTACAAGAATTTTCTTTGTAGACATTCTTAGGAAACTATCTGATCTGTCGACTGGAATAAGAACGAATAGCTTTTGATTTGAAGGCAACTAAGAACAGATTGTTTTTTTTTTGTATTTTTAATTTTAATATATTTATTAAGTATAAAACGCAAAATGTTTAGAAAAAAAATATATTGAAATATTGAATCATACATAAGTAGTCCTACTTATGTATGATTCAATATTTAAAATCACGCCTTATTCTTATGGAGGTAGGTAGAAACCACGGAATGCCAACTGCTACAATCTTTACACAAATGAAAAATATTGTAAAATTTTGTATAGTGCCCACAGCGAGGTGGTAAAACCCAAGCTGAAAGTGGTTAACGATCCAAATAGAAGAACTTCTTCACAATGTCTCGAAGACGATCGCCTTCTCCATCTCTCTCTCGACCCATCTGTTAAGCGATAGTTTCTTCTTCTGGTAATTACTGTTAATTATACTTATTAGGTACCTAGTACCTTTGTTGTTCTGTTTTGTTGTTTTAAGGAAATAAGACAACAAGAGGCCACTTGCAACCAATAGTTAAAAACACTATTGGAACAATACTGCAGGCAGTCCCAGAATAAGAAAAAACTATTTGTCTCCAAAACCACGATTATGAAGTCATAATTAACCCATTCCCTGTCCCATGACCACATATGATTCATAGCGATTGTTTAACTATTGTGTCTGCTCAGCGGACAGTTAACCTGTTAAGATAAACAAATTGACTTGAATACATATGTACTAAGTGTCATTCAATTTTAATAGACCGGAAAGATAACCTCGATGATTCAACAAAATAATTAAATACCCAATGTCTTGATACCCTACCGGTTAAGCCACGGGAAAGTAACAATGTGATATTTTTTTATATTTCTAATTATCTCAGTATAGTTCTGAAATCATGAATCCGTGATCATGACATGCGTGATCAATGCTCGCACCTTCTGTATATGAGAAGAACCCTTACACATACTTCGCACATTACGTGTCTCATCTTAACAAGAACTTTAGTTTCCATTACTTATTTACTTGTAAACATGGGTCATAACCTGTTCTTCCCTGTTTACCTTTGTAATTGATTCACAGCTGCTTGTGTAGGTCAATCGGGTTTTTTTAGAAAAGCTTTTCTTGGAATCAATTAATTAAGGTGTCGTATGATGGCCCTGTGGTTTTGGCACATGCCTCTCATGCACGTCGGTTGCCCAATTGCGAACCCAAGTTCGCAACTGGGCAAGTACCAATGTTATTTTTTTAATTTCATAATGGAAGTACATTATGAAATTTAATAAGTTTATCTTGCACACTTTAGAACTCTGGCACTAGGGTGTGTGGGGTCGTTACACTTTACTGCCCACACGATAAAGAAGATCTTGGACATGACTGACATCGGTGAAGGGAAACATCGTTAGGAAACCTGGTCTTATAAAATCGCCAATCTTTTTTGATAAACGTTGTCTTTTGAAGTCAGCTAAAACATTTCCCGTTAATTAGCAGGTTTCTTTGAACTGGTGGTCTAATTATGCCAATAGTCGTATAGTAGCAACGAGCAGAACAACCAGGTGCTCTGTGTATAGTAGCCATTAGTGTTATTAATAACCACTGTAGATTTTGGTCGCAATTGGATAGTAGACACCTTTAAACTATAATTCCAAGACTAAAAAAACAATTTAGCCTGAAAACGCGATATTTTTTTTAAAAACTATATAATTAGATTTTATTTGCTTTGAAATGAATAAATAGTTAGTTAGTGAATTGAGATGTCAAAAAAGTGACGTCATAGTTCATACAAAATCTATGGGGGATCGCGTTTTGACAGCTCTTAAAAAGTATGTCAATGGATTAGTAGTGTCATCTACCCAAACCTTATTGAAACATGTGTATTTAATCAGTATTTATGTACAGCATAAACATCGACATATTGTGTCATTTCCTGTTCGAGCCCAATTATTCATATCAAGCGGTAAATTAATTAGATATTCTACATAAATTGCTAATATTGGTTACACATCCCGAACATCGTGAAGGCTATTATTTAATTGTAACACACACTAATATGCATTACGATTTCCATATTAACAAGGCTCGGTAACCTTGTTTCTTCGATTTTAGATATAATTAAAAAACCTTACATTAATTTTACCCGCATATTGTCATTAAGTAGGTACAACAGTTTACGCCCAAATACATTATAAAATTCTGGAATTATGAGACATAAGACATTTCAACTTTGTCTCTGAAAATACACATACCTTCACGCCTGTATTCCCGGAAGGGTTAAGCAGAGGTGTACCTACCAATGTAGGCCCACAGTTCGCCGGTATGTTCAAAATCGGCGGTTAGATGTGTTGTTCGATGAATCAAAAAAAATTTTACATGCGAATTTAAATAGGTGTCCTTAAAAAAATAATGCGTAAATACCTACCTAAATAGAACAACAAAATAGTAAGCAGGTTATTGAAATTAATATAAATTAATAATTAAGTTTACTTCGTGTTACGTCATCCAATGAGGTTAGCAGTTAAGTTAATGTTCTATTTGTGTTTTAGATTATTTATCAATTAAGATTGATATAGGCACTATAACTACTTACTACTAGCTTCTTATAAGAAATTTTAAAGGGGCATCTAGAATCATGTACCTTCTTCTTCTTCTTTTCAATTAGATGCATTTTTTTTCTTTAAATTACCTACTTGGGCTTGGTAGTTAACCACGTCTACCGCGGATTCGCTGGCGTTTCCAAGTTCCTCTAAAATGGCAGGTTTAGGGACATTTTGGGCACTGTAGTAATCATGTACTGAATCAACAGTAAAAATTTACAAATCGATATCACTTCTAGCATATATTAATTTAATTGTTTGGTACTTATAAATGCAGCTACACATACCAACAAGCACTTGATAGTTTCTCCGCGATTCTACATGAATTCTATCAACTGTACGCGGCTGTACACGATTGCTTCCGCAATTTTGTTGTTATGACTGTGATTACGATATCTCTACAAACAAATAAAACTGAAGTGTCTGTTTGTCGTATGAAAATAACAGGTTTTTACAAAATGTTAATGTCTACAAAGTAAACGAAAAAACACTTTTTTCAAATTTTGTCTGTGACTGTCTTTCTGTTTATTTCAACTAATCTCCAAAATGACTAGACAGGCTTTGATAGCACTATTATTGGCAGATAGCTGGTGTAATAAGACTCCTTATTATAACTTAGGCTACTTTTATTTTATAGAACATGTATTTGGGTACCGCGCAAAAGAAAAAATAAAGTGATAACCTATATTAATGCGAGTGAAGTCGCAGACATTAGATGGTCCAACATACATATACATAATGTATATATTTACCTTGACTGCACCATTTTAGTCTAGTGGTCGCCAGCGTAACTCCTGGGTACGATTCCCAGGTCGGGCAGGAGTTATTAGGGTTTTGTACTACGCATTTCTTAGCAGCAGCTCGGTGAAAAATCGTCCCAAATCCGAACTAATTGGCTAGGACATAACTATACTATAACAATAATAGTAAAATCAGTTACTGTTTATTTATTCCCAGACAAAAAACCTATTAAAATTAATGAAAACAAATAAAGACTGCATAATTATGTTATTGACGTTTTTCATTAACAGTTATTACCTATATAAAAACAAAGATTTATGAATATGCTAATTGCATTCTAAGAAAATCTAGGTCACGAATATATTTTTTATATACATACATTATATTCCATTCGTCAAGAAACATATAAACTTGTTTTAAGTTAAACAAGTTTTTGTCAGCAATTTAATTCAGATCCATAATTTATGTTTTAAGTTGAAAGAATAATGACCCCGTGCAAAAGATGTTCACTTTTCATGCATCTGGTTGCGGATTCGATAAAGGGCAAATACCACTGTGGCTTTTTCAATTCATATCTACTTTTTTTATCCTGGATAACTCTTGATATCGGTGAAGGAAGACATAGCGAGGGAATCCTGGACTTATAATTAATATAATAAATCTGAAATCGCCATTCCGCCTTGAGCAAGAGTGGAGATTTATTATCTTGCCTTCTCCTTATGAGAAGAGGCCTTTGCAGTAGGGCAATAATAACCCAGTATTATTAATTAAATTGTAAAGAATAATAAGAAATAAACCTTAATAAATTAACAAATTAATTCAAATGTTTTTTAACCAATCAATCAAAAAATAAACTGAAATTATTATGATCGAGGTTACACACTCTTCAGGCAGTTCCATAGTTTACATTTAAATAACTTCGTTAACCTAATGTAAACAAACAGTGTTTGGACTAATACCTCAGTAAATCTACTTTCGATCGAATCGAAGGACGAGGAACATGTAGCGGCCGCGTATAGGTCGCCAGTGGGCTACGTAGAAAATACGGTGCGTGTGCGCAACGAGACCGGTCGGCGCGGGGGACCGGTATGTCTGGGAATTTTCCATACTTTCCTCACAGACTCGCCGCCTCGGTGCCTTCCAGGGAACACTGTACATGTTGAGTGATTGCATCTCTGTAGAGTACCGCGGCCATTTTACAATTATGGAGAGAGCTTCTCAATTATTGCGAGTAAATTTGGGCTCGTTTTTTACGGCACCAAAGTAAGGTACTCTGAGATTCATTAAATAAATATTTTGAACCGAAATAGACATTATGTTACTGCGGTTTTACAAACGTCCTCGAATCACAGTCAAGGTGAAATTCAAACGCTCGCTTGCGCCCTTCAAAACGACCCGTCATGCAACCCAAGCATTCGCAAAATTTTTTGGAGCTGAAAAAATTGTCGGATCTGTAATGTACCAGCATCGTTGGCAAGCTTGCGGCGACACTTTTAGAATAGTCCACAATTCGTCCAAACCTGAATGGGCAAATATTGTGTGGTCGCGTGCCAAGCGGTCGCGCCAGGCGCCTGCCACTTGGCACGCCAGGCCACACGGAACACGGAGCCCACTCGAGTGATTGAGCGTCTGAAGTTCAAGGCCGGCGCAGAAACGTTTACGTGATGAGTCAGGTCTTTACATTGCAGCGCGGTGCAGCAGCGGACATGCTCTTATAGCCACTAATGGTGACAATTGGCGATGAAAGTTCGCGCCGTGCGCCACCGATTTTCCGTCACGTGAAAATGAAAAAACGCGCATTCTATACAAAAATCTGGCACCGACTTCAAGGGCGTAGAATAAGAAAATAAATCAACATTTTTCGCAGCATTTTCAAACCGGGCAAAAGGTGAAAGCTTCTGGGAATCATAACAGCCATTTGTCAGCCTCACTCCGACAGCGGTGCCTGTTTTGCTGGTTCTAGCTGTCATTAGGAAAATTCTATCTATTAGATAAGACTATTCTAGAACAGTACTTAAGTATTTCAATATCTGATGTACAAAGGACCAAAAATTAAAACCATTAAACGATAAAACAAAATGAAGCCCGCGAACGACGGGACTCGGCCTATGTTTTAATGAAAACATTTAGCTTCTGACCTTGGTTTGATATGCGCTGGTACATTCTGTATATTCAATTTACACTAGGATACCCTATGAGGTCCAGCCTCTTCCTCCACATTACAAGAATAAATTTTTACTAATAATGGAACCTAACCTAACGAGACAAATAGCCCTAGCCGACCTTTTATAATCCTCAGAAATGTGTTGGCAAACAATTCCATATTTAAACTGTTCTATATTTAAATTTGAATTTGGAAAATTGAGTAACCAGTTCAGATTAGATTTAATGCTAGTGTACACAGTCCTTAGTCGGTACCAGAACTGCGCCGGCGAATATGTCGGCTCGTGAGATGTGGTCACAGTTCAAGAGAGAAGATTTGAGTTACTTTTCCGCATCTTGCTTCAAGTACAAGGTTACAATTTAAAATAAACCCAAACATTCTCTTAACTGTTGTGCGGAGTTGTTGTGAATAAAAAACTGGCCATACATATTTTAACCCCGCGTTTTGGCTACTGACTTCTTAACGTCGTTGGCTACTGTTCCGCTCCCGTATGTCGTAGCGTGATGTTATATAGCCTATATTATTCCACATAAATCTAGCTACTATAGCCAAAAAACTATTTTCAATCGCACTAATAGTTCTAGAGATTGACGCGTTTCAATAAGTAAACAAAAAACTCTTCAGCTTTATTATATTAGTATAGATAAAGATAAGTGCAGTAAGTACCAACATATAGACAACTAGGTAGGTAATATTTATTTTAAGTGATGTTCAGTGTTTACAAGTCAATAATAATGTGTTCAATATCCGCATCTATGTATAGACACATAGAACACAATATGCAACACGTCATGGTGTTGAAGTCAGGCGAACTGTGTGGTGATGCCAATTACTGCCAATATTGCCCCGAACTTATTTGTCACAATTTAACACTGTTCTAATAAAGATGCTTACTATCTTAAATTTAGTGTTTCGAATGAATTACGTAACAGTTCTTGCTTATCAGCGTCTAGAACGACGTACGGTCAGTGACCAAAGTAGATTTTTTAATTCAGCACGGTGAAAATTTCAGTCATTCCCGGTAGATATTCCAAAAAATTTCCATCAAACCTTGCCCGAAAAATTATGACCACAACAAAAAAGAGTTAGCCAAATCGGTCCAACCGATCTCGTGATTTTCTCGTAGCAACACATTTAGCCATTCATTTTTTTTATATATTATTTTTTTTAAACCACAGTATTCAAATTAACACAAAAAGGATGTAAAATCAAAATCAAATAAATTCTATTACCTGCTTTACAGCTATTACCTGAAATACTAAAATGCAGTGCATCTTATGGTTAACTGCTGGTGATACCGCGTCTCACCGCGTATTTTGCGTACATACTGCATCATATGACTTCATATTCATTTAGATAGACATGAAAACGTAACAAGTAGACACTTTTGTCGCTGCCAGTACCAAAACTCCAAATAAAATGTGTGATCTACCTAAGACTAAGTGCTTTTACAATCCTGTGTAGGTATATAGGTAACGTGGTCGTAACCACTTTCTCTTCAGACCAATTGTCTCGAAGCCGAGGGTCTTGGCAACAGCCCGGTAAACAATAAAATGGTTCCGTGTAAAGACTCGTGCAAAGACTTTTCTTTAATGGCGCTAAATATTTCTGGGGTTAATATACCCGTTATTAGCAGTGATGGCCTTCTCATAGACGAGGCTTGGGTTCGCAAGAGGTGAAGCAATGTTTTTTTTTTACCGATGGGAAATCATCAAATTACTTCCCCTGCCCTCGGCGTAGCGGGAGGGAGTGTCTGACTTTTACTGACTAAAACCTATCCATGTTCCTTCTTGTGCCCTTTGCGTTCCGGGGGCGCGGTATCTCTTTCGAACAATGTGACGTTTTGAATTCACATGTATTTCCTAAGTGTAACTTGGACATCACTGACATCGGCAGAAGAAAACATCGTGAGGAAACCTAGACTTATAATTAACTAGCTATATAGCCCTCGGTGTCAGTTACGTCTTTGATTACTGCTCCGCTCCCGTTGACCGTAGCGTGATGTTCTACAGGCATAAAAAATCCCCTTAAATTCATCTGTCTATTGATAAAAACCGCATTAATAATTCGTTGCTTAGTTTAGAAGATCTATAAGTATCGTACAGACGGCGGGAAGCGCTTTGTTTTATAATTAAAATATAAGTCTGAAATCAAGACTATGACTAGAGGAAGCGTTGTGAAGATTGCTCGTGCCGTCTCTTGGGAGAGGCGTTTACTCGGCAGTTCCCAGGTATTGTTCTGAACAGAAAAATGATCGCAATGATGGGAAGAAATCAACAATTCATTATGTATAAAATTCGGTGTTGTTAAGTGTCATTTTACACCAGTTGTAAATCGACAAAATGTCATGAATTTGTACACTTGTTGCGGTTCACAGAGTAGGCGATGCGGTAGTCTCAACGTTATTAATACGAGTCTCGTGCTTCGCAAAGTGTGTAATATTTCACGTTCGCATTTACCGAGGAGCACATGTTTAGTATTTCGGAATAATGTGCAGTTGGAGCGTTGCCGCGACACCCATTAATACTACGCACACATTTAACAGACACCTATGTATATGAAGCTAGAAAATCGATGATTGTAATTAAGCGTTGATTACAATCCCCCCTTCCCGTGCCCTCAACTTAAACCAAAAACGATAATTGACTGATGAATCTATAAATGGCCGTGGCTATTGTTGCATATGCGTTCAGAACTTTGCCTCGAGTTTTGTACGCCTAAGCCGACGACCCCACAGGGGGTACCCTTAGCATGTAGTCGCTTAGTTTTTATGTATTTTTAAGCCATTTTTAAGCCCGGGCTGGAGGCCCTAATTTCTAAGGCAACCAAAGGAAAGTAGTGCAAAACCTTCAAGGTTAAACAGCGAGGAGCCATTCCGCAAAAATAAAACGAATTTCGTGCCTTAATATTGGGGTCGATCGATTAGGGTGCAAACATCCGACCATACAGAAGACAATAATAGAGGCTCTTGCTAAAACTGTTACAAGAGTAGGAAGTGAAGATAACACACATGCGGCAATATTAAGCTTAAGCTAGACTAGGATCATTTATTTTGACTTAATTAAAAAAAAAACTGTACGTGCTTTTTCGGAACGTGGTAAATCATTACAATTCAAAACATATTCCATTTTTTTTGTACCTGATAAATAGTGTATATTCAGAAATAGTTCAACGTGCCCTTCGAATTGCGATTTTATTTGCTGATGTAGCGAAAGTCTGTGCGTGTCGCACACCTTCGGTAGCACAAGTTCTTGCTAGCAGTCGTCACACGTGCTGTTATATAGCACGTGCCTTTTGCCAGTCAATTATTATTGCTGTCTTTACAAATTGCCGGCAAGCGTGGGCCAAGTGTCGCGAGTTATGAGTACTACTACATCTGCGTGCCCACATCATGGTATTACCTATTACCTACTTATCCATGAATTAGGAGGTTTAGTGTGCCAAGTGCTGGTGTTTATTTACTGGTTGAATCATAGACGTTTTGGGTTGAATAATCTTCTTCACGAATGCGGGAAGTGTATACTTGTTTTTTAAAGAACTTTGCGAAAACCTAGGAATTTCTCCTGTTTACAAACAAACATATTCAAACAGCGAGACCTGGAACAACTATCTGTAGATCATACAAATATTTATTCCGTGCGGGAATCGACCCGCGACACGCAGCGCAGCAGCCGATCGCTTGACCACTGCGCCATGTCGTTATAATTACGGGCAATAGCATTAGAGTGCCGCTACCCATCCCAAAACCCCTGGCTCTAGTTTAGACGGCATCTAGTGTGCGTCTAGGAGTGGGTACCAAAATAGGGGTGGGTAAAACCCGGACACTTTTGTATCCGGTAAATGGTAAGTGTGGGACGGGAACACCGGGGTGGTTTTTAGTCAGTAAAAGTCTGACAAAACCCTTCAAGAGCCGGGAACATCCATGAGGACATTCGATTAGTCATAGTAATACTGATGTGTAATTTGTAAACATAGGAAACATACCCACAAATTAAGCTAGATTTTTCCGTAAAGTATATTTTAGGTACGTCCTTGACTCACAGACACTTCAACAAGGTCGTTATTTACATCCAAATTAGTCATTCCTTTACACAGTTGTGGTTTTACATGTCTTCCGAATTATTGTGTATTCGATAATAATACGTCATTCAGTCTTATTAAGTTGTACTACTTATACGTAACGTACTTTTTTATATAATAGTAGTCAATCACTCAGTAGTACAACTCTCTCGTTAGCCTAGTGGTCCTCAACGCGAGTGCCATGCTAGGTCTTGGGTTCGATTCTTAGGTCGAGCAAAGTGTTATTGGGGTTTTCTATGAAATTCTCAGTAGCAGCTCGGATGGATAGGCTCACCCTCATGGGACCTAAACATACCGCCGAACTGTGGGTGTACATTACACCTCTGCCTAACCCTTCGAGGAATACAGGTGAATGGTATGTTATGTAGTAGTCAATGTATGTAAAAAAGATAACTTAAGGGTGTCGAGAACAGTAACAAACGTAAAAAATAGAAACTTTGACCTTTAATGACACCAAAACCAAAAGGAATAAAAAAATTATCGCTTGAAGTAAAGGACATGTGACTTTCAGTTGTTTAAGTGTCTTTTTACACCCGTTTACCCATTATTCAGGTATTTATTATACCTAGACATAACTCTGGTTTTATTGATCACTTTAATTAGGATCCTCGTCGCATAGTTCTAGCAGTTTTCCTCATAATACAACGTCCTTCAGATGAAAAACTAATTATACATAATATTCTGTTCGTCATTTTATGATTCTCTATTTTTTAATCTTTGCCCCATTCAGCGGTGTTATTCTGTAAAACCCTCCTTCCGTGAAGTGAGCGTGTGGCGACCTGTCAATCCCTAGCATCGTATAGTGACAGCCCAGTTTTAGCTCACTTCACCTTAATTCACTGAGGGAGATTTCTTACAGAATAAGCCGGCTGTTGTTTGCTCCTGTATCGTGGGTGTGTTTACATACATATAAACTCACATACACATTCAACCAATCCCGGAATACAACTACCTGAAGGTCTGTAGGTCATTCAAATATTTGTTCCTTGCGGGAATCGACCCCGCGACAGCAGCGTAGCAGCCGATCGCTCAGTCACTGAGCCAACCGTGTCGTCGTCAAGTATGACGTATTATATTTGTAGTAGATTTTTTATAGAACTCACTCTAGTCACTCCTAAATAAAATATTCTCTCGACCGACTTTCGGAGACAATCTAAATGGAGACAAGCCAACTGCGCAGTAGATATTATAGTTCACAAGTATGTGCGCAAACACAGGTGCACCCCCTATTGCGTCACAACATTATAGTCCGATGTGACGGCAATTTGACACGACTGGGGAGAGATTCTGAGACCAACATTTTTACGTGCGTTCCGAGACACGGGAGTGTCACATCAAAAAATTCCAAACACCGGGCTGCTACTGAGAAGTTCATATAGAATAAAAAACAATAGCTCTGTCCCACCTTTTTACTTTACCTATTTATTTAATCTTGAGATATACACATACACACACAAAAAAAGCGGATTAAACATTAAATTCATTTATTTCGGATAACTGGGCCCATAGAAGACAATACAGAAAATTTCACACTAATAATACTTATAATAAAATAAGAATAAAATTCATAATAAATCACATAAAATCAAAATAAAATAAGATAGCATTACAATTTAAATTGAGATGCAAAATGATCGATAAAATATAGTACTCGGTTCGACGCGTTTTACGCGAGTGATTCTCAATATGGCGTGCATGACACGATCTGACAGTGACAGGTCCTTAATTCCGTTTCCAAAGGTCTATAAGATTAACACCTGTATATTTCTAGAATATTCTCAACATCATCATTGTAGTCAGTAATCGCGTCGTTTTGCCACCATGGATTAAACCTTCCCTCATAGATAATAACACATCTTCTGGCCACTTGATTGCTGACTAATAAATACCTTCTTCGTAATGATAGACGAGACATTGGTATTGGAACACCCACGCCTACTAACCATTAACTGGCCCAGGCACTATTATTTACACCTAGTGTACCTAGAGTAATCGGTGGTACTAGCTTACATAGTGTAGCACAGATAAACTAGGAACTATGTGTTGCTATAAAGGCTAGTACACAACAGACGCGTCTACCTGTGAAGACAGTATTTGAAGCAATTAGTCCAATGAATTCATGAAGCCCATCATTATTATCATAACCTGATGTCTCAACCAAACAAACTAACATGACATGAACACAAATCTTTCAAAAAGGTTGGTCCAAAAAACAAATGTCATTGACCCCTCCCATTGCCTACGTCATCCGCAAATATTTTGGCGGCCGAGTGCAATTTAAACCCCTCCGTCAATGTTTTTGGGCGTATCTTGCGAAAATACGGCAACCGTCTGTCAAACCGGCCGAAAACCGGTTATGGAAATTTCTTTTTCGCAAGTGAACAGTGCCCGGTGGAGTTAAGTAGCGGTAATTAAGGAGACGTGGGCTCGCGGTGCGCCGGCGCGTCCGGGCACTGCGCATGCGCGCCGCCGCATTAAACGATTGCAATGAAATCGCCGCGGACTGAGCTGGGGGATTCTGCTAAGATTTGTGTTGACCTAGAAAGTGCACTTTTGCAATGTATGGAGTTTCCTGTCTTGTTTTAAACATCATTGAATGTGTCAATGTTGTGTTTGGGTTCTCTAGCCCTTTGATTTGGTGATCATTGTAACTGGTGTCTACTTAACGAAGCCGGAGTCACACGTTTCTGCACATTTATTTTTCTGAATGATGTGTATGTGTTAATGTTTTTATAGCATTGAAGCGAGGTTGCTCATTGCCGGTTGATGTTGTTTTTTATTTTAAACTCCAGATTTCCTCAACTGAAACTTGTCCTTATCGTACAAATTCACCTTGGTCATTCCCATGCTTTGAATTGCCAAAACATTTTTTTAATGATGTAAACAACAATAAAAGGCCTCTTTATTTCGTAGAAGCGTAAAAAAATATACGGAAATACATAAAAAGATTATATATGATAATATAACTGGTCTATACTTATTATTATAAAGCTGAAGAGTTTGTTTTGTTTATTTGTTTGATTGAATCTCAGGAACTACTGATTCCAATTGAAAAAAATATTTTTGTATTTAGTATTTTTATTGAGGAAGGTTATAGGCCATTTAACATGACGCTATGACACTCGGGAGCGGAGCAGTAACTAAAGACATAACTTAACACAAGTAATTAAAACCAAACGAAGTCGGGGACAGAAGCTAGTATAATAATAAAATCTTAAGGGTATAAGAACGCTACTCGTAGACGTCAAGAATAAGAACGGACTACTATATATAAATAATTACACGAATGACGTCTGCAGGCGCACACTAGTTCAGTTTTACACGCGACCTTGTAACATATAAAAGTAACTAAAAAAGGTGTTTGCAAAGACATCGGCCGCAGATCTTGGCTGTATGCTGGTCTACATTACACCAAGCAATCTGAGAGATTTGCCCATTATTGCTGCAGCCACTTTAATTGTTTCTTTACGTCACAAATTGCTTTTAAATTGCGTATATAAATCGCGTAAACGGTACAACAATGTGAAAGACGTTTAATTTTAGATGAATCTGACGTAACTGCGGCCCGTGACTGAAAAGGGACTGTATATTTATAGTTGTTATGTTCTATATGGGTTATGACGTTAAACTCAAAGTCAAAGTCAAACCAAATGGTTTGACTTTGACTTTCGAATATACTTTTTGGAAGAGGCAACTAGATTCAATTATATTTTCCACGTTCAAAAGTGCCTCTTAGTTATCCATCCAACCATTATCTAAGGGGCACTTTTGGACGTGAACAATATAATTGAATCTAGTTGCCTCTTCTTCTACTTCTTCCAAAAAGTATATTCGTATGGCAGAGATCGTCAGTCTCAAACTGTCAAAAACATTTTGACATAAACTGTCACTGAGATGGGATTGCGACTACAATAGATTTTAATCGTTTCTTTTTTGTTATTTTACATAATTATGGTCCTCAGAATTCCCATAGTTAAAGTTGTATTAAAAATAATCATAAGTACTTTCACGCCCTGAAAGATTGCCAATGAGTCACCTATAACAGAGTTCTTCGCCTATGAATCATCCTTAAAAGACAAACAGCAAAAAAACTTATCTATACTTATAATATTATAAAGAGCTAAGATTTCTTTGTTTGTTTGTAACGAATAGGAGCCGAAACTACTGGACTGATTTTAACCATTTTTCACCAGTAGACAGCTACATTATTCCCGAGTAACATAGGCTATATAACATCACGCTACGACACACGGTAGCGGAGCATAAACCGAGGACGTAACTTATGGCGGGTGAAATAAGCAACGCAGACGAAGTCACGGTCAGTTCGCTAGTCATACTACAATCAAACATGTAGACAAACAAAATAAGTGGCTAAGCTGTTAGCTCATTCAGTGGTCAGCTAATAATGACAGGTGTAAGTGTATTATTATGATTATTGTGTCATTGGTTTGCTTCAAATAATACTTTATGTAATTTTAATCGTTACTTAGGACTTGTTTTTGCAACTGTGTTCTGGTTTATACGAACATTAGTAATCAATATTTTTTTTTTATATAAAAAAAAATTGAATTTTATTACTTGTATGCTTATACATATATAAAAGGGTAATTATTTTGAATTAAATCTAAAATTTTGTTGTTGTTTATTTGCATCTATCATATTATCTCTTCACCACCTTTGATTGACTGGTAGAGAATTCCTAAGACAAGTCAGCCTTTGTATTTTTTGTTGCATAAAATTAAAATAAATATTAAAAAAATCTTCTTAATTACAATCTGTATGATACCTAATTCACACATAATCTTTATTGAGCTAAACTTTGTAACCTAGTTAAGCGAGGTCAAAATAATTTATTTAAAATATAACACGTGAATGTTGCGGAATTACCCGCTCGTAGTAATTCCTCACTCTCGGTGAAATCCGGTTGTATCTGGTTCGATCGACGAACGCCTAAGGGCCGGTGCATGGTGGACGAATGCAGGGTTTCCACTTAGCTAAAATAATTATACAATATTTTTATAATTTTGCTTCATCAAGAAAATAGATTAAGTTACTTAAATTTTTAGGAAATAAACTCACGCCTTTTTCCCATGAGGGTACGCCATCTGCTACGATCATTACATACTCCTTTCGCCTCGTCTACATTCATACATCAGTCGTGCGATTCTCTAAAATGCAAACTCGAAAACGAGTCTCACGAAAGTGATCACTTCGATAACGAACCAACCTGTCATTGGTTAAGTATTCGTTCGCCATGGTGACGTCACCGGCGTGATCGTGTTTAACAGAATACCATTTTGTAATCTCACTGCGGATTCAGCTTTCGAATTACGAAGTGAGGCTAAGAGAATCGCACTGCTGATCATACAAGTACGGCACGCCGGTTACGAGTACCTGACCTTTCTGAACGTACTTATGAAAATATTATAAACTTCATAAAGTTACCTCCTTGGCTACTGCCCGCTCTCATGGGTCTTATCATGATGCTTATACTATTCCTTATAGCTTATAGCTTAAACTATCCCTCATGAATCTGGCTACCAACTACAGGAAAGTTTTACTAACCCTAATAAAAATAATCTAAATTAAAGATTAGCGTATTTAACAAAAACAAATACAAAATCCTCCGCTTTATTATATTAGTTAAGATAAGATGTACAGTCGTGTACACATTGGTTATCGTAAGTGGATAGATTTCCACTAAGGAATGTAGGTACCTACTGCTAATTTTCGAGAGTACTGACTTACATCATTCTGCTGCGCTTGCGCTCTTAGATAATCTTTACACATGCAAGTGAGAAATTATGTTTAGTACTAACCTCCTCCCGTGTTTTTATCCGCTTCTAAACTTTATATTTCAAACATTAAACTCACTTAAATAATAATAATTTAATTACAATCTATGTAAGGTTAATTTAAAAAAAAAACGACGGGTTGCACTCCGCGGCAGTGCCGGCCGGCAGAAGTGAAAACGCTAAAGACGTACACAAATATGACAATTCGCTGACGCGTTGAATTGTCATATTTGTGTACGATAAATTCGTAAGATTTTCGATCAGCGGTGTTATTCTGTAAAACCCTCCTTCCGTGAAGTGAGCGTGTGGCGACTAGTCAATTCCTAGCATCGTATAGTGACAGCCCAGTTTTAGCTCACTTCACCTTAATTCACTGAAGGAGATTTCTTACATGAAAATGTTAAAAATGTTAAACTCGCGTCAGGACACGTGACCTAGGTCACGTGTCCTGACGCGAGTTTAACATTTTTTACCCATTCCAAAACAAGTGCACAACGCCTTACGAATAGGTTACACAAGTGCTTACGAATTTTCGATCAGGGTCACGTGTCCTGAGACTTTAACATTTTTTACCCAACGCCGCTAAAGAAGTTTTCACTTCAAAAACCGCTTTAATTTAGAATCTCACGGGAACGGTACATTTCTTCGGGGTAACAAGTAGCCTATGTGCTATTCCAGGCTATTATCTATGCCAAGTTTCATCTAGATACGTTTAGTTGATCATGATTGAGTAACAAACATCCATCATCCAATCCAAAACTACGAATTTATACAAGCGGTTAGATTAAATAAATAAAGACGACTCGTCGTGATGGTTTAGCGGCGTAGGCGCTCCCTTCTTGTACACGAGGTAGTGGGCTCAAATACGAACAAGAACCAATGTGACTTTTCAATTAAAATGTACTTTCTAGTTTTATCTTGGATGTCACGGATATCGGTGAAGGAAAACATCGTGAGGAAAGCTGGAGTTATAGATATAACTCTAAAATTGCGAATCCGCCTTGAGCAAGCGTTGTGATCAATGCTCGTGCCTTCTCTGTATAAGACGAGGCGTTTGCCCTGCAGTGGGACAATAATTATCATCATCATCATAATAAAAGGTCTAGGGCGTCCACAGCTGG
The DNA here is from genome assembly GCA_932526535.1 of Caradrina clavipalpis. NCBI lineage: Eukaryota > Metazoa > Arthropoda > Insecta > Lepidoptera > Noctuidae > Caradrina > Caradrina clavipalpis. The sequence goes on from OW052087.1 coordinate 23,467,978, forward strand.
ACATAGGCCTCCCCCATAGATTTCCAAAAGGACTAGGTGTTACCTACTTATAAGCAAATTGACAAAATATGCTAAGAATCTTTTCTTCCTTTCCTTTATTTTTATTTCCCCATTATACAATAAGAATACTTTATTATACTTTTATTTTTAAACATAAAATAACAATGAATAATTACATAATTACTATTACTAACAATCGACATTTCCAGGCTAGCCACCTGTTCAATTACATAAAATGTCTGCGAGCTATTGGACTGCAATAATACAATAATATCTTGTATGATTATAATTAATTTGATCACGCATCCAGTATTGTTAAATTTTTAAGGTTCCGTATGCAAAAGTTGCCAACGGAACCATATCTTATCAGCGGGATGAATCTCATGAAACATAACTGTGTAAATTACATACTTTAAACTTCTACGAAAATTGCTCTGTTACATAGTATTACTACTATGGCCGCATACCATCATACCCGTATTCTCTGAAGGGTTAGGCAGAGGTGTACCAATGTTCACCCATAGTTCGCTGGTATGTTAAGGTTCCATGTAATGGTATCGAGCCTATTGCCATTAACCGGGCACAAATCCTAATTCCGAGCTGTTACTGTGAATTTCATCCCTTCGGGGACTACAGGTGTGAAGGTGTGTTATTTTGGCGACTTTTGGTGGAACTTAACACTGTATGGTGGTACGGAATCCGGTAGCATTTTATTATTTTGCAAACAGAAAGTGGTGACCCTGTGAGCACCTGGCCCAGCCGGTCCTGCCATATGGTTCGCAACCAATTGCCGACTCCATAATAAATATATTATAATCTTATCTTACTTTTATTTATTTATTAAAAAAGGTCCACCATCAGCTTCTATGTGATACATGTATAAGTATTGGTTATTAAGTCCGGGACTCACACAGTCGCCAATAAATAGGTTAACCAACATTTACAAAAATAAGTGATAACACAAAAAACAACAAAAACTAGAAATAAAAATAAATTTAGATTTAACTAAATAATAAGGTAAAGCTTTTCCGTTCACTGTTGGTTGTTTTAAACAAATAATATTATTTGTGGTTTACGTCTTATCAGCCATAAAAAGATGTGTTTGATATTAAAATGACTTAAAAAATTAACATATTATTATTGTCTGTATTGGTATTGACAGCCTCCTTTGCCTAGTGGTCCTAAGCGCGACTGCTACGCTAGAGGTCTTGGGTTCGATTCCCAGTTCGAGTTCAAAGTGTTATTGGGTTTTTCTATGATATTGTCAGAAGTAGCTTCTAGTTAGGATTTGTGCCAATAGGCTCGCCCCATTACATGGGACTTATAAACGGCTAACTGTGGGTGTACAATGGAAACTATCTCTGCGTAACCCTTCGGGAAATACAGGCGTGATAATAGGTCTATTGTAAGTATTTGTACGGTCTACGATAAAAGTCATTTAACACTGTTTAATTTTTCACTAGCTGTTCCCCGCGGTTTCACCCTCGCTGCTCAGCACCTGTTGGTCGTAGCGTGATGTTACATAGCCTATAGCCTTCCTCAAGAAATGGACTATCCAACACTAAAAGAATTTTTCAATTCCAACCAGTAGTCCCTGAGATTAGCGCGTTCAAACAAACAAACTCTTTAGCTTTATAATATTAGTAAGATAATACCCAGCTTCTACACGCGATTTCATCCGCGTGATTTTTTTACCCGCCCTTGTACGTCTTTGGTTACTGCTCCACTCCCGTGCGCCGCAGCTTGATAATGGTGCTGATTCTCTTGTTCACAAACTTAACTAAACTTAAGTTATGTTCATCTTTCTCCTTCCATTTCCTTAAGAAAAGGACAGAAGATAACATTTTAGTTAAGGTCTGTCGCGAATAAAAACGTGGCGACTAGAAACACGGCAATTTTCCTCAGGCGCTGTCTAAATTTATCAGGACCAAAACGAATATATATCTTCTCCCCCCTAGCCAAGTCACAAACGATAAACGCAAACGCTGAGTAGGCTTTAATAGATCTTCAACTTTATGTGCTATTTTTTAAGTTGAAGATCTAATGAAGATTGCATAGCGTTTTCGTTCGTTCCAGTCGCCAACGCTTAGAAATCTTTAATAGATTTTTAACTTAAGGCTCTTGGGTATTAAGTTGAAAATCTATTGGTACCTACCGAGCGTTTACGATTATCGTTTGTGACTTGGCTAGGGGGGCTTCTGTCCTTTTCTTTAAGAAATTGAAAGAGAAAGATGCAGTTAACTTGAATTTAGTTAAGTTTGTGAACAAGAGAATCAGCACCATTATCTAGCTTATACATAGCCTTATAGCCTCATGAATCTCGCTTACACATACAGAAAGATTTTTTTCCAATCTGACTGTAACCTTCACAGTATCGCGAGGAAACGTGGACTTGTCAATTGAAGTCTGAAATCATCAATCCGCATTGAGTAAACGTGTTTATCAATACACGTGCTTTCTCTGTATGAAAAGAAGTCTTTGCCCTTCAGTGAGATAGTAATAGCCTCGTATGATTAACATCGTCTAAATAGACACGAAAAAGTACGATGCACTGCTTTTAATAACAAAGGGCCTTACTTATAAAAATAACGCTAAATAATACTCAGCTACTTCTCAATTGATTAAGTCTCAAATCCTTGACTAAAAATCAATTATTTTTCACATAGCAACCACTTTCAACGGTGTCTCAGATGAAAAATCTTACCTATAAACGTTAATCAGCGTTGAGATGTTGCCTAAGTGACAGAAAATTTAAACAGCGGCGACCCGTTGTTTAAGTATAGTTCGGAAGTAAGATGGCGGGCTGCAAGCAGCTGTAACGATGTCATTTTTGGTCTATGGATTCTATTGTAAATTTTAATTATAGTGTTGGCAGATTAAAATAGTGTTTCATCGTTCAGTCAGTCACATGAGAGGTAGCTAAGTATGAATTAGCGTTATTTTTATAAGTAAGGCCCTAAGAGTTTATGTCACTTAGTCTCTCAATCGAAGTTTTATTTTGTTCTCGATTTCTGTAGCTCTTAAAAAGGTGGGTTCATTACCATTCGATTAGACAGCTCTGGGGGAAGTCCTAAGCCCCTCATATGCAATCTGCTTAATAAGAAACAATTTCCATCACATCAATATTATTCCAACTACTTAATAACTGAAATTACTTTGTTTAATACCAATACGCTTCCTCGCTTTAAGTTGTTCGAATGACGACATAGTAAAACTCACTGAGTTGTTTAATTATGCACCTTAAGACTACGTATTAACAGAGATTTTTATTTTACACTTTAAAGGTAAGAACACAAAATTATGGTAATATAATATTTACACTGCTGGCCAGTGGTCACAGTGGGTGGTTTTTTCCTACGTTATGTGTACACAATGTTTATTTCTGAATAACTATTTACTGACACCGAATACATAAAACGTGACATACACATTAGTTTTAGACAAAATAGATCCGTCTTACTGATAAATACAAAGAAGCTGGTGTATGGAATTTAATGAAAATAAACAGTAGAATATACTACAATACAATATCCTACACTCATATATTATATATTACAACAATATAATATGTATGACGAGTTGAAAGAAGTATGTAAGGATCGTAGTAAATGACGTTCTGTGTTTTCTACCTTTTCTACCCCACGGGAAAAGGCGGGAGTTTACGTATGTATGTATGTTTAATATTCTTTCGATTCTTCTCATAAGATATGTATTTTATATATAATTATGCGATTCCATATAGTAATTTACTCATTTATAAAATATGGAGAATTTTATTTTTTTTAATTTTTTTTTTGTACATTGGTACACCTCTGCCTAACCCTTCGGGGAATACAGGCGTGATGGTGGAGAATTTTAATTCATTTCTCTTGGTATATTTTAATTAATTGTTTTGAGATTTGTTTTTTAATCTGTTTTTGTTATTTTACTCTCGTCTCGTTTTTTTACGTCTCAAAAATATTTGCACCTGTCATGTGGTCCCTTCACCACCTTTGGTTGACCAATGTGACCGTTTATTATGGTTAACTTGAGGGGATGATATCCAGGGACAAGTAAAGACAGAACGTCTAGACTATGTTTGACGTTGCCTATTTTTTCCAGAATAGTCAAACTGACGTCATTTAGATTAAGTTAATGCAAGCATGAACAATAAAACGACACAATAAGTAAATTACATCGCTTACCTATTATTACCAAACTTATTAACTTATGCTATAACTAACTAAAACTTAATTAAAATCAGTTTTCTATTATCCATTTCAAGAAAGAACAATACAAAATAATAATATGTTATATTGTAATGTATAATTAACTCATTTTAACTGTCTGATTGAATTGAGATTTTATGATTAACCTTACGTTTAATTAAAAACATGTGATCGTAGAAATTGTTGTTTTGTTTTGCGTAGATTGAACTGTAAGGGCCTGCACCACGTCCGATTTTTCGTAGGACCGATTTATCGGATCCGATTTAATAGATCCATAGTTTCGTGGTGCCGACTTCTTGTAGGACGTGTGCGTTGGTATTTTAGAATTCATATTTAATTAGCGGATTGGAGAGGTTTTAATAATAATAATCATTGTGCCGATAGTTGTGACGGCCAATGGCTTAATAGCCAAGAGCCTCGACCAACACCTGAGGAGGCTCTCGTTGGGCAGTTGGATCAAGGGCTTGATTCAGAAAGCGGTACTCCTAGACACGGCGCGTATTGTTAGGAGATTCCTTTCTCAGGAGCCCTGACCACCGGTGGCTTGGACCCTGTTCCCGACGCCGGTGGGCTACTATTTTTTATATTTTTAAATGTTTTTATTTTTTTATACTAATATTTAAAAATGTAACTTATATGTATATACAATAAATAAATGAGAATAATAATAATAATTCATTTATTTAATTTGACAACACTGGTCCAATGGTTAGTACAACAACAACTTATTAACTAAGGATTAGTAGTATTTATTAAATTAAATGAAATCAAATCTCGTTGACAAAATAATCAAAATAATCAAAAATAACATAATCAGAAATAAAAACAATAATCAGAATAAAAATAATCAAAAATAAAAAAAAAACAAGAAAACTATGGAAAATCGAGTAAAACATGCATTCTATTCATTTATTTAAACAGTATGTGATAAAAACGTACAAATGCAGACTATGTCCAAGGCATTCTCTACCAGCCAACCAAAAGTGGTAAAGTAATAACATGCCACGTGCAAATTGTAGTACATTCGCGTCCATAATACTAGGATTAACCTACCAATTATAACGCAGTACTCTTAATAAGTACCTACATCTTAAACACTTGCTAATCTCATAGAATAGTCGTTCATGGAATCGTACAGGGGGCAATATGTCAATTAACTCCATGAATGCACTCATTCACGGTACCTTTACATCGACCGCCATCTTATAAATCATGCGCGAACGCAATAAAAGCTATATTAATAACCATTTGATTTATTTTTATCGATATACTTTTCCGTTGTAAAAAAAAGATTAAGTAACAGCGTAACTAGGTTAAAATACCAAGGGCTTAAGTTAAATGTAACTTGTTAAGAGCCATAAATTAGCCATATATATATGGTTCTTAGTAGTAATTTTACATACCGTTAAATACATATTCATAGAATAACACGCCTGTATTCCCTGAAGGGTTAGGCAGAGGTGTTCTATGTTAGGGGGTTTGGTTTCCGCACTTAGTCCTACAATGGACCATTGTGCGTGAGCCGTGGTGGGGGCTATTCCAACCAGCCCACCTCCCTCCAAAAGCAGATCAGTCTTCCCGGTCTTCTCAGGGCGTCCGCAAGGGATTTTGGTGTACCGAGGGTTTCTTTGCGGGTTTGGGCGACGCCGGTGCATTCGAGGAGCACGTGCGCCACCGTTTCTTCTGCCTCCATGCACGCTCTGCATAGAGGACTGTCTGTGATGCCTAAAGTGTGGAAATGTTTGTTTAGTGAGCAGTGGCCAGTGATAGTCCCCGCCACCAGTCGCAGGCTAACTCTGTCCAGGCGCAGAAGGCGCCTGGTCAGTCCCTTGTCCAAACATGGCAGGGCCTCCTTGGATTGCCTGCACCCTGGTGTCGAGGCCCACCACTCCTCTGCTTGTGTATGTGTGTAGTCTTTCAACCAGCTCCTAAGCTGATTGAAAGGAATGGGCACTATTGGTTCTGGTCCGAAAGGTTTCGTGCTAGAACCCCTCCTGGCGAGTTCGTCAGCAGCATCGTTTCCTATAGGCAGAGGTGTACTATTGTACCTATACCCACATTCGCTGGTATATTTAGTTCCCATGTAATAGGGGGCGAGCCTATTGCCTAGATTACTCGAACTAATTTGGACCAAGACTAGCTCGGATAATCAAAAGTGCGGATAATCCAAATGTGAGTTTTTGGGTCAAGATCAAACAAAAACAACACATTTTCACCTAAAAACTGTACAGTCTATTAAAATTTGACATACATAATAACGTTGAAACATAAAACGCGTAAGAAAAATCAAATGCTTTTCATAAAAATCAAGTTTTTAATTAACGTACAGCTACAACGCGTTTTTAGCAACAAATTTTCGCCAATGTTTGGATAATTGAGTGTTCGGATAAACTAATTCAGCGTTCGGATAATTGACGGTTCGGATAATCGAGGTTCTACCGTACATTACATACACGGCTATTATTGTTTTAAAAATGTCGCTTACCAAACGACGATCCGTTAAATGTTACATAGAATATCTTGTACCGAATTAAGTTATTTTCCATGACAAAATAAATTGTTTATTAACAGCTATTTTCAATTAACAACTCATTTAAATAATTTAAGTGACAATTATAATTTAAGGTAATCCATAAATTATAATTACTTATTATGAATCAATTAATATTTAATTTATAGTGAGACAAATGTCGCGATTGTCTAGTGGTAAAAACGCCCGCTTCACATGCATGAGGTTATGGGTTCGATACCAAACAATGTGCCTATTCAAATTTACATGTACTTTCTAAGTTTTTCTTGGACATCTCTGACATTGGTGATAAAACAAAATGTAGTGAGAAAATCTGGTCTTATAATTAGTATAAGTCTAAACTCACCAATACGTCTTGAGCAAGCGTGGTGATGAATATTCTCTGAATGAGAAGAGGCCTTTGCCCTGTATTGGGTCAATATTAGGAACGTATCTATTATTTATTTATATTATTAGCGAGACTAGAAGGCAAGAAATTGGGCATGTTTAATTAAGCGCATTTTTTTTCTTGAGCATTTTAGATGTTCTAAACCAAAACAAGCCAGAATAATATTTTCATATTTATACGATATGTGAAAACAATCTAGATACTTATCTACATTTTCTGAAAGTCAATAAACTTTGTGACCGTACTACCTAGGCACACAAGATTGTAAGGCTACCTACTATAGCATATTTGGTAGAAAACCCATGACACACACACACAGAGTACAGTAACCCTGCACTGTCTTCAAGAGAAGGGTGATTGGGTTTTGCAAGGGTTTTCCACTATACCCTGCTGTTGCAGGAAACCACAGTCTGCGGTGACCGCTTACCATCAGGCGAACAACACCTGGTTACCACCATTGTGGTACATATTTTTTTTAAGACACCACCTGTCTGTCCTCTTTTCCCCAATGGAGGCCAAAATTTTTAAGTTACCACAAGATTACCTGGTTGAGGACCCGACAACGTCATAATTATGTTAACATGCGACATGTCAAACAGACAAAAAAGTGCATCTGTCTACAATTATTGCTGCAATGAACATTTTTGGCGCAACAGATGTGAGAGTTATGTATATGCATAAACTGTTCTGCATATAGCTATGTATGTATTTAGTTTAGTTGAGTTGGGTACCTACATAAATTAGCTTGTAATATAATAAATTTTCTAAGTGTTGTTTACTTTTTTATAATAATCATGGTGATTATATGGTTATAATCGGTCCTGTAGTTCCGGAACTTATTCAGTAAAAACTAATAAAAATTTTAGTATAGATTTTTATGAACTATATAAATGTGAAAACCATATTTAAATCAATGTACAATGCTAACGAATCGAAACACCATTTAACTAAACGTGAATCAACTAACCATATTTGGAGCCATTCTATTTTTACCACGGGCTATTTTTGACAAGCAATTTCCCAAATCGGTGGGCGTGATAATTGTCAATAGCTCATCGACCTAGGACACTGAGGATGTGGGGAATCTCACCGGAGTACAACCGTCGACGGACAATTGAGTCATCTGCAGAGTCGGCAGGAAGGCAGTCGTTAGCCGCCGTCTGATTGAACACCGTCTAACTTTAGACGGCATGACCTACATTTTAATTTAGCTCTTTGAAGGGAATTTGGTACTATACTTCATATCAACTGGAAGATGCCCACTGCTGGGCATAGGTCTCCCCGAAGGTTCTTGTCCATCAACTTCCCGTGACTCCCTAGATCATTGGTTCACCTAGTAGGGGTCCTGCCAAAACTGCGTCTTATGGTAATATGGTGGTGGTATGGTGATTCTGGTTTGATAGCTACCACTAACGACATAAATCAACCGAACCTCTGACCGAAATTCTCCACATTCCCCGAATAATATAAAACGAATAAACTAATTCTCAGTATCGCACTGCCCTTCAAAATAAAAATTCCATCCCCAAATCCCCGCCCTTAAAGGCATCCCCATAAAACCTACACCGGGGCGTTTTTAATCGATTCGTAGAACAATTTCCATTTCATTTTCGCCTACGCCAACTATATACATTTCCTTTAAACGCAATTGTTGCAAAATAGCATTGCACACTCGTCTAATGGTAGCTACAATGAAGCGTCGTAATGCCAGCGTTGGACTCCTTAACAAGCAAAGAAAGACCTGTAAGTGCCAATGACGTCCTTCCTTATCAACTCCTGCTATTATAAAAGTACACGCCGTGATAAGGTGCCAAGGCCTCAGTACTTAAAGGTTGAACGCCAGTTTGTATTGTGGTCATTTGAAAAGGACTACTTATAGTTTTACCTTGTAATCTTTTTAGAACACAAGTGACGTGTGAAAACATCGTGAGGCTAGACTTTTTCAATTCATACCCTATGTATATTTTATGTTTATTTCAGCCATCACTAACACCGGTGAAGGCATCGTAAAAAACCTGGAGTTATAATTGATATAAGTCTGAAATCACCAATCCTCCTTGAGCAAGCGTGGTGATCAATACTCGTGCCGTCTCTGTTTGAAAAGAGGCCTTTATCTTGCACTAGAATAGTAATAGGTTGGTATTATCATTGCAATATTTTTGAATGAATCATAAACTTTTCATTCGGCCCGCCATCTCACTCGTTCAAGGAGCGCAACTTTTGCCAACTATCTACCACTTGAAGTTACTAATCTTGCCAAACTAGATATGACCAGTGTTTAAAATGCACGTGTAACAAAGAGCTTAGTGGACTAGAACCGGTGCGAACCGGTGTTGGATGGCAAGGTAAAGAGTGCCGGAGTGCGTACTTGAGCTACTACGGAGTATGAGTAGACAGACCCTGGCAGACGGATGTTCTCGAGGTCTTGGTTAATAGTCATTAGAATATGTCCACCTTCCAGACGTGACACCTTTCATTTTTTTTTTGTTGAGGATTCCTTATTGGCTACCTCCCCGTCTCGAGGAAGGCGAAGGGTTGTGTCGGACTCCTACGGAATAAAACCCCACGGTGTTCCTCCAACTACCATTAGCCGGGCAGGGTGTCTTCCCCTCAAATAGGTTAACCGCGCATTCCAAAGAACCATTTGGTTACAATCCCCATTTTTCTTGGTTAAAGGATAAAAGGAAGACAATGTAAATGACGGGCACATGAGCTAAAATTAACAGTGACCCCAAACTGAAGTAGGGTCGCTAGAGATGGAAAAGAATGGAAGATTTTATACGGCTTATAAGAAGAGCAACATTGAACTTAAGAGGCAAATCTAGACAACAAACAAATAATCAAAATAACGCGTAAGCCATTTTGGGATACGCATTAACTAGATTCTTAGCTACATCTTTAGTTACTGCTACGCCTTCATGTGTCGTAGCGTGATGTTACATAGCCTATAGGTACTATTTATTCCTCATGAATGGGGGGCTATCATATACATATACACAAATATTTTTTCTGATTGTTCTAGAGATTAGCGTGTTTAAACAAACAAACAAAAAACTCTTCAGCTTTAGTATTGATTCTATGATAAAATTGTTTGTTAATAACTCCAAGTTCCAACTTATAATTAAAACATCAATCGAACTTCATACAAGCTGTTAGAAGGGCAAAACACACACACGTCGTGGTGTTGTCGCCTGTCGGTACAACCGCCGACCATGTAATTACATAGCTATGCACCACTTTTACACGAATTCAGTAAACAGGGGTTCGATTCCTAGAAACCCTAGGAAACCTATCATTATGTCCTAGGACAAACTGTCAACAACTGCATGTATCTGATAGTACAGGGTACTTACTACTGCTTACCCACTTATTAGTACCGATGTTAACTTAGAAAACTAGATGTTTATTACTTAACACACATAGTCAACAAAATAACTAACTACCAACTTCTAAACTATTATGTCATCAAATGTGGTTTCTTCTGGTGATGATAATATTATGTTTTTTTTTGGTCTTATTCTAAACTACTTTCCGCACGCGTCTTGCTCCGCGTCAAAGTTGATATTGTCTTGCGGGAAGCGTACATTTTTCTTGGATAAAATGTGGCATATGTGCTATTCCAGCCAGACTATGATCTCTCTGTCACATTTCATCCAGATCCGTTCAGCCGTTGCCGCGTGATAGGGTAACAAACTCAATCATAAGTGCATCAACTTAAAGTAATTGGATTACAAAGCGAAAAAGTATAACTGCTGATATTAGCAACAATATAGGGTCAATGCACGCGTATAACGTTATAAAAAAGGATGAATGATCTTCTACTACTTATTTCACAATAATAGGTATGTTTCTTGACAAAGGTAAAGATACTCAAATCATCATAATTGCACTTGTATTGTGTTTTGTAATCCTAAGTGCGTAGGTAGTTATGTAATTACATAACTTAACCACATTTGACACTGCACATTTAAAAGTCTGTATTAAAAATCCAACCACTTATAAACTTTTTGATACTAGATATCATTTCTATTGGACCTATAGAAAGTGTGTGATTTTGAATAAAAAAAGAATTTAAAAAATCGGTTGATAATTAATGACGGAAAAGAATTACAACCGAATTGATAAACTCTTCCTTTTTTTTGAGTCGGTATAAAATGAACAACTACTTATGGCAACGAATTTCTTAATATATTTAAGTTTATGAAGAAATTCAAATTCGATTTATCTGTTATAAAATTTCACTCAGCGTAACGTTGCAAAAACAAAGTGACGTCTTCAAAATCATGACATGGCACAGGTATAACTCAGCATTATGGAACCATACACTCATCTCGGCAATTATTAAGTAGTAAAGTACAATCAAATAAATAAATTAGACTACGCATTTGCACTACGCGAAAACACGAGTAAGCATTGATAGTACAGTCACGACTTTTATGATTGAAGGTGTAAATTCTTGAAACTGTGGTGTTTTCGTCGTGAAGGCTGTATCAATATACGATAGAGCCCCATATTTGTTTCCAACACCGTATAATAACAAATGGAATATCCCCAAAACTATTTTTAAACGTGTTAAGTGATTTATTTGCTTTTCCTTCAGCTAAGCACAAAAATATTTAAGCGGAAGCGCGGGCCTAAGGAAAATTCACAGAAACCGCATAAGTGATGCGGTTAAATTTAATGAGTCACTAATATAATTTATATTTGCAATTAATTAATGTCCTGAGTTTTTGTAGCATTACGTAATATAGGCTACTACTCGTAATATACCATCACGGCTGTACTCCCCGATGGGTTAGGCAGAGGTGTATCAATGTACATCCACAGTTCGCCGGTATATTTAGGTCCCATGTAAGAGGGCGCGAGTCTATTGCCTTTAACCGGGCACAAATCCTAACTCCGAGATGCTACTGAGAATTTCATAGAAAAACCCAATAGGAATAAAAATATAATATATCTTTTAAAATCCGCTGCGTAAGCGTACAGAGGGACAGCGGGCTTGCTTTAAACTTTGTAAAGAAGTCAATGGCATTTGCTTGGAGTATTATGTAGGTTGCTTAGCGGTTCTGTATTGTATCCAAATCACAACAAATGCTCTGTGTCTGTCAGCTTTTAACTGTTATTGTTAAATGCAAATAATTATGAATAAACATTTATTGTTATTCATTTATATTTGGGCTTGTTTGTCCTGCGATCGAGTGACGTATGATCCCCGGGTAGGATAAAAGCTTACTAAGTTTAACCACTGGAAAAGTCTTAATAAATAATTTAATTGATAATGAACTTAACAAAACAGATATACAATTGATTATTGCGTCATTGTGTGCAAGATAATGACGGGCGCAATGATATCTTGTACATAATTTTCAATAAATAAATAGACGAACGACCTGATTAAGACCACAGGACGACGCTGGATGCAGGCCGATTCCAACCGGTATTTTAGGAATTCTATGGGGAGGGAGGCCTATGTCCAGAAGTGGACGTCCTGCGACTGATATGATGATGATGAAATAGAAATTGCTCGAGCGTTTTCTGCTCACTCTCTGTCTACGAGAGTCTGTATTTTAATTACGTGTAGGAATTAAACCCGCGACACTGCTCCAACAGCATCACAGCTCGCCGGTATGTTTTAGGTCCCATGTAATAGGGGCGAGCCTATTGCCATTAACCGGGCGCAACCCCTAACTCCGAGCTGCTACTGAGAAATTCATAGAAGAAAAGTTTACTAGACCTTGGCCTCGAACCCAAGGCCTCTAGCGTAGCACCATTAGGCTAACCAGGTAGTTAAATATTTACATAAGCGGTTATGAGTGTGGCATGGGTGTTAAATATTTACGTTACAATTCTTTTAAATAATAAGAAGAATGTTGACATGTGTTGGTACGCGTTCGCCAAACTAATCCCAATTTTAAGTGTCATTGCTATCGGAAGCTGCTTACATCATACCTACTTCTAGATTAGCAGCTGGACGCCTGGGCAGTGTCCAACAATTGTCACTACTCAAACTTGTTTGTTTGTAAATAGGGATGACAAGCTGTTGTTGACGAATTACTATGTAGTTGGATGATGAAGGGAGATTCGACGACGATTGCCAGAAAATTGTTGTACACTTTGTTTGGTAGTCAAGATTGTTGCTTTCCATTGCTTCTTATTGAACTCGGTAAGAGTGACTAACTAGACCTGGAATCTTTTCCTTTTAGCGTGTCGACCGTCTTTATTTAAAAAAAAAACCAAAAAATCTAATAAAGAGACTTTGTCTAGACAAATACAAAAATACAATAATAATAAATCGGCCATATCGGTTGAGCGGTTCTCAAGTGATGATCTTTTAAAAAACATACAATACAATTATTTAGATGACTTATGAACAATTTTTAAAATAAATAAATAAATTATTTAAAAAAAAACTGCCATATGGGTCTCGCGGTTGCAAACACGGCTGTTGAGCGTGGGGTTAAATTCCCAGATCGAGGAACGTTATATTGGGTCGTTCCATTAAAAAACAAAATAGGCTGACTTATACTGCGGCTACGGTGAACATCTAATTATATTGCGAACTAGTGTACTTACATAGGTATAAACATGCGTGATATTTCTTCAGAATAAGATTTCGATCGTTACATTCCTATTATGGAACAATGGTTGTTTTTCTATAAGAAAATCCCACTGTTAGCGTAACTTATTTACTTAATTAAATAGGTAAAGTTTAATCGCAAACTTACAAAATAATGGTAAACACCAAGTTTGCAAGTAAAACGTGTCAATATTTCTACGAATGATAGTTTCTACTGAGATCGATCAGTTTGGCATGATTGCGGATGAAGAGGGAGGCCAAAAAAAAGATGGATGGATTGTGTGAAGAATGATATGAAAGAGATGAGAGAATATAATATGGTGTGCTATATAATATGGTGAGAATGATGAGAAAGGAGTGAGTGATAGCATGACGGCTGACAGGATGATATGGAAGAAGAAAACGTGTTGCACCGACCCCAAGTAACATGGGATAAGGGCAGGAAGATGATGATGATAATGATGATTGCGGATGATCAAAATTAGGTTAATCATCACTTATATTAATCATTCTTTAAATTTTTCCTCTATGTAGAGAAAAGATAATCTACAGGGTGTCGGGCAGAACGTTGAACATACGAAAATGGTGGATAGGTGAGGTCATCTGCTACTTAGTCAGCCCAAAATCATTTGGCCCTGGCACCCTAGACTTTTTTTTTTTACTTCTGCTTTTACTGCGCATACTGATGATCAAACTAAGTAACATTGATCAGAAATGTCGTATTTCTCCTATATTTGGTATGAAAAATCACTGTTTTTGCGCAATGTAACGCACGCTAAACATTGTTCTTTCTATTCCATGCAACACTACGGGGTACTAGAGATATCTCAGGTTTAGCTATAATATTTAAAACTAATTTTAGTAAAAAATTGCGAGAAAAAGTTGGAGACTTGATATTCAATATTTCGGTAACCACAGGTATGTTCCAGAATAAAATAAATGACCACAATGATGAAAAAAATTATAACTTTTGGCTTCGTTAAGTTTCTTGTTACAATCTTTAACTATATAAAAATAAATGTTTCTTTCTTTGTTTGTACCTTCCGAATTTCAAAATTCCGATGAAACTTTTACAAATTTCAAAATGCACCCCAGTGAAAGTGTCTAAGTTGGTATAACATTCGACTTCACGCAGGCAAAGCCGGGGGCAAAAGTAGTTCATAAATGTGGGCACGAAAACACATAGGTACATTACACACACACGTCACCTCCATTTTCTCTATCTTGTCTCACTAGCACAAATCGTCATAGGTAATAAAATTGCTAATTATTGCCATACAGTCATTTTCTTAGGAAAGCATTAAATAGCTTCTTGTACATTCGTCTAGTCTGATAATTACCACCATGATATTGTAACAAACAGTAACACGTGATTGGACGAAAATACTGCAGAGTACAATAATAGATCATAAGCCGTGTGTCTGATACTCCGACGAACGATATGCGTGGGCGCAGCTCTTTAAGATAATAAACAAATTGTCAGGCAATCTCAATGAGAAATCACAGATTTGGTTAGCTTTAATTTTGTCTTTAGTGCCTGAATGTTTCGTTATCCATGAGTGATAATGCACGTGATATCCATAAAGGCATTTATTAATACAATTAGAGATCCGTATGAAAATTCACGTGGGTGACGTCACGGGCAAGAGTTACCTATCTCCTTTAAGTTACATAGTATACAAAACAAAGTCACTTCCCGCCGCCTTTATGATTTAAATGAAGTTTTCATCAATATATAGATTCATTCAAAAGGTAGGTTTAGACGTATAGATCATCAAGCTATGACTAACGGGAGCGGAGTATAGTAAATAAAAACTAACATAGATTATTATCGATTACACCCACCAAATGATTTTTTCTCCCACAGCTTACATAAATCAATATATTTTCATTTAAATATAATTTTCTAAAAGTTAATTCATTTATTTCAGGAGGCGGAAGAATGGGGTCGGCGGCAGAGTGGGCCGATGGTCAATCCCTCATTCGAACCGGACGACTTCCTACCCCAAAGGTGAATATTAAATATCATAGCAAATTGGGTAGATGACACCACTAACCAATAATTTTAAGAAACAACTTCACAAAAAAACATTTAATTTTAGCACTAAAAACCCGATGAGTTTTTAAATAACTATAAAAATCGATTTTTAGTTGCTTTGAAATCAATAAATAGTTAGTGAATTGAGATGACAAAAAAGTGACGTCATAGTTGAGTATTGTCATAGAAAATCTATGGGGGAATGGCGTTTTGACAGCTCATAAAAAGTACGTCAATTGATTAGTGGTGTCATCTACCCAATTGCAAGCCGGATACACACACGTAAAGAGTTCCGTTACTACCGGATAATATTTACCACTACAGACAAGAAAACACCTTTCTTGTCCTACAAGACATGTGGTATTTTTTTTTGGGGTGTTAAATAAATAAAAAAGTAAAGGAATCCCCTTGGACACTTTTCTTTTTAACTTTATTTCATTTTTACTACTTGTTGTTTTAGCGGCCATAATAATACTAGTACATTCTCTATGAAAATTACAATTTTACTAATTTAAAAACAGTCAAAATCTTATTAGATTTTGAACGTTTTTAAATTAGTAAAATGTTTGTTATGTTTGCAACGACAAACAATGCCAAAATAATTTATCAAATTAGAGGCGCTTTTCGCAAATTTTGTTGAATTGTCCCTCCTGGTGAGATAGGATAGGACACTCACAGAAAGAGGCTAATGGCCTTTTTTAACCGATAAAAGTGTCCAAAAACACCTACAAAAATTGACCTCGCTTTTACCACTCCAAAAGCAACATACATATTCATTGATCCTTTCCTCTTCATTCATCGAATTTCTGAGAAATAAATAACAGCAACCAATCCAATTACCTACCTACGTAGGTATATAACAATTTTCAGTATAGCCTGATAGGGTCAATTTTTTCCATAACCTTCCTCTCGCCCCGAAGGTCAAGTGAAGGCAAGATAAAAAAAAACAACAATTTCATTGTACACGAGAACTGCATCGATTGATCAAACTATCTGACGTCAAACTTTAATTGCTCATTGTGACAATAACAATACCGTGATGACAATTAATTATAAAGTATCTGTTTGTGCCTACTTTAGTTGTGAACAAGTTCAAGTTGCCAATTCTTGTTAATAGGCCTAGAATAAGCGCGTCAATTTACTCAAATTTTGTTAAAATTCGACTGTAAAAACTTTTCAACTTTGCCTCTGAGATGGGTACGCATTTGCAAGGCTTCTGGTATTGCAGATGTCTATCGGCAACGGTGACCAATTAACATAAGGTGGGCCGCCGGCTTAGATGCTATCCAATAGTGATTGTAAACACCCATTGAAATAACTTATTTTACTTTAATTAAAACGATTACAGTTGTTACCAATTACAATAATTAAATATATAACACTTAAAAACAAGAATATAAAAAAAGAAAACACAAACATACCCACATTTAAAACAAAACAATACAATGACATCCCTTTCATATATTCTTTTCACAGTACTTCTTCAGACATACCAATAAAATCTTCATCCATTTATCCGCAAACAGATCGTTTGTTTGATATGAAGAAAGCGTTTAAATTAAACAAATCTTATGTGCAAAAAAGGTCTTTCGTAAAACCCTCAATGTGTCTCCCTCAATTCCTTCCAGGAACTCTATTCCCGCGCCACCTCGAAACGGGTATTTCCAATCTAAAATTGGATTGAATTGTCGCAACTGTTACTCCGCGTGTTTGTACTAGACCCTCAGTCAACTTCATTCATATCTTGTATTTAGTGACTTATGATGACGCATCTGCCAAACGCGTTTGATTGATGTGCACCAAAAATATCATCATATCAGCCGCAAGATGGCCACAGCTGGACATAGACCTCCCCCATAGATTTCCAAAAGGAAAAAAAAATAATGTTCCTATAATAACACCCAAAAATGTATGACAGTGTGAAAAGTTTCTGAAGTTAATTTGCCTAAAAACAGTTCAGTATATAATACCTACCACTAAAATTGATTAAGATTTAAATTTATCCTCTGTCGTGAAAGTCCAAATAGAAACCTCGAAATATGTATTATTTTTCTTCTATACCGAAATTGACTTCTTCGGAAACATTTTCTTTTTCCGAAATGATTAAACAATTCTTATAGTAGCAAGTATCTCTGTCTTTTGATTTGTTTAATAAAACCATAGGGGGTTTTAAGTAAGTAGTTTAGTTCCAAGTAAGCACTTAGATTTGACCTATCAAGTCCCATTCAAGAGAGATTACCTGGGTGGTCATCAAATGTTGACGCTACCCCCTATTTCAACCTTTATATAATCTAGAATCTAGTTCATGACCTAGTTTATTCCACCATTACTCTATGACCTAAAGTAGTGACCTGGATTACCAGCACCCCCACCAATGCTCTAAATTTTTACACAAATCGTGTAAACAAACATGTAGGTGATTAAACTTTGCCCAAACCATAGAAAGTTTGGCGTTGGCCTTTGAACATTTGCATTACTGCATTATGGCAATGCGATTTCTATTAAAACATCGGGTTTCACCTACAACCCTTTTGGTTTTGTTAAAAAAATCGATACTGAATTTATTATTGAGGTATCATTTCACAACCATCTGAACACTCCATGCCGACTGTCGGCTACTAGCACTGCAACTCCTAACTTGAATAACTACAAGTCAATTGTTACAAACACCAGAAGGCTTTAATGACAAAGTATTAAGTGCGATTTTGTAAAATCAGTAGTTCATAAACAGTGTAATTGTTAATCAATAGACAGTAACATCGGTCTCCTAGCAATAGCAAACTGAAAGGGCGATGGAGGGGTACGTGCACATAACCTTTACATTTGTTACAATTTATTTGCAAAGTTTAATTTTAAAAAATGGTAGGTATTCTTACGTTATCAATGTTTTTGTTTAAAACTAGTGGCTATTTGCAAGTGGCGAAAGTGAGTGTCAACTATAAAGTTTACGGTTATGAAATCTATGAGCTTCGTAAGAAAATGTTTTTTTGACTAAAATCAATTATTTTTCACGTTTACAATTGACTTTTGACTTAAATTTTCTAGAAAAAAAAAATGTATGGTGCTTATCCTTCAGTTTATTTAAAAACTCGCTCATAATCCTTTGACCTTTCCGTTACCTAATTCCGTGGTAAACTACCCCTCAGGCTTACTACGGCGACTAATTTGGGCATTTCTTTATAAATGGTTTTAAATGTCCTTACTTGTCACCCGTTGATTGAAGACGATCACTCCAGAGGCAGATGATATTATCTAATACAAGTTATAAACAAAATATTGTGTTCTGCTGCAGCCTATCACCGGTGAAGGATGACAAGAAGAGGCCAGGAGACAAGAGCATCTACCTGGTGAATATGAAAGAGAAGGACATTCCGGAGGTGGAAGAGTACGAGCCTTATGACAACCGAGTCGTTGACCATCCTACCACGTAAGTTAATCCTTAATCCAGTTACCTATGTCACTTTTTCTAATTCATATGTACTTTCTAAGTATAACTTGGATATCACTGATATCGGTAACCATGTCAGAGGCCCTTGAGGCGGCTTAGAAACTCTGACACTAAGGTGTGTGGAGTCCTTAGACCTTACTACTCACACGATAAATAAGAAAAAGTTAATCCTTTTAATTTAAAAAAAACAATATTTACTGCAAAGTGCTGAAAATAAATCAAATGTTACATGGTCGCCAAATTGTAACCATCATGCTTGGTTATAAACTGCCCCGTTGGTCTCATGTTCGCAAGCGCGACTGACGAGCTTGGGGTCCCGGGTTCGATCCCAGGTCGGGCAAAAAGTGTTATTGGGTTTTTCCACTAGGAATTTCTCAGTAGTAGCCCGGAGTTTGGAAGTTGGTGGTGTGACACCCTCGTGCCTCGGAAAGCACGTAAAGCCGTTGGTCCCGGCTGTCATTCGTAGATCTTTGACAGTCGTTACGGATAGTCAGAAGCCAAGAAGTCTGACAACCAGTCTAACCAAGAGGTATCGCGTTGCTCAGTAACTAGGTTGTGGAGGTCAGATAGGCAGTCGCTCCATGTAAAACACTGATATCCAGCTGCATCCGGTTAGACTGGAAGCCGACCCCAACATAGTTAGGAAAAGGCTTAGGAGATGACGATGATGCTTGATTGTGACCAAGCATGATGGTTACATCATCATAAATACCTGTGGGTATTGTTGGCCGCATTAGAGACAGAATTTCGTTCTAGCTACGAACTAACGCTAGATCAATAACTAAAATAGCTAATCATTAGTAAAATATTGCAAATAATAAAATGTATTCAATATTAGTATTATAAATAGGAAAGATTTTTCTGTTTATTTGTACCGAATAGGCTCTGAAACTACTGGACCAATTTTAAAAAAAAATCACCAATAGATAGCTACATTATTTCTGAGTAACATATGCTAAATAACATCACGCTACGACGCACGGGAGCGGAGCAAGAATCAAAAACGTAAATTAACTCGGGTGAAAAAAGCCCCGCATATGAAGTCGCGGGCAGTTCAATAGTATTACAATGTAGGAAGACGAATTTTAGTCATTATTAAAACGCTACTAAGGCTTCAAACAAAAGGTTTATAATATCTCCAAATCCTGTGCACTATAGCTTATTTTAAATATTTATTGCCAAAAGGTAAAGTCAAGTCACCACGAAAAACAAATATAAATCAAAATATAAATAATCTATAACTGCCCCGTTGGTCTCGTGGTCGCAAGTGCGACTGCTGTGCAAGGGGTCCCGGGTTCAATTCCCAGGTCGAGCAAAAAGTGTTATTGGGTTTTTCTATGAAATTCTCAATAGCAGCTCGGAGTTTGGATTTGTGCCCGGTTAATGGTAATAGGCTCGCCCCCTATTACATGGGACCTAAATATACCGGCGAACTGAGGGTGTACATTGGTACACCTCTGCCTAACCCTTCGGGAAATACAGGCGTGATGGTATTTTTATATAAATAATCTATAAATTTTTACATTCTATTAATTTTTATATTGTTTTGTTTTATTACTCTAAATTTTACTTCCACTCATTAAAAGTTGGAAATCTGATTACAGTCCAACCTCAAATTCTAATGTCCTGATTTAAAACTTATGTAAGCGCAACACAGGCCCCCAGGCGCAGTATATTATACCTATATGCGAAAGTAACTTTGTTACCTTTTCACGCCTAAACCACTCAACCGCCATCCTAAAATGTTTCATACATTGTCAGGTATACAGAAACTGACATAGAATACCTTTCATCCCAAAAAAAAGAATTGTTACACAAACAACAGTAACCTTCCTATAATTTTTATTACTTTTTATTAGGTATTATTAAATTCACTGCATGACGTCTTTAAAAATATTTTTTTATCTATATTCTGTGGAAAATGCCGTTGGTTACATATTAAACCATCTTCTGTAATTATTTAAATACTATGTAATATGTAATGTGTAAGGTCAAGGTGTCGAAGTCCGGCATATTTTATTGCAAATTGGATTTGATGAACACCCTATGACTGTTTTTTTTACTTAATTGTAAGTTTTATATATTAATGATGACTTAAGATTCCTTATTTATCAGTTACTTCTACAAACATCAATGTAACTAATATCAATATAGAAATAGCCGCGTTTTTTTAAGAGGTGGGCACTAGACGGACTTTCCCGAATAATTGGGGTAACTCCGTCACAAGCATGATTTGTTTGTAATTTGATCGATATTTGCAGCAGTCGTATTCAGAAAATATTCGAAAATGAAAATTAATCAAATACATGCTTTCAGTTCCACAATATAAGGTAGGAATCACAATCTATAGCGGTAAAATCATGAAGTGGGGTAAGTCCGGTATATTTGCAAGGGCGGGGATCGTCAACATTAAAATCAGTACAATTTTTTTTTTAATATTCTCTTTGTAGGGTATAGGTAAGTATGTTTATGAGGTGAAATGCGATATGAACTTTCATACGTTTTGAAATTTAGGTGTACAAACCAGATCCAGATGGTCTTTAAACAATAGAAAAACGAAATGGTAACAAACAAACACTTGGTTATATATATATAGTACTGTTTTGGCAGATAGCATATTGATGAAAGGCAATAATAAAAACCCCTTTTTCTTCCTTTTTTTTATTCAAAAGAATTATTTTATAATAGGAAAATACATTGAAAGAAAAACAACGTCATTGTCATTCTTGGTATATACGAGCAGCCTTGTATTCCGGACAGCTTGTACAGCGTCTAGCAATTTTTCTTTAATGTAAGACGATATGTTGTTGTTGTTCTCTAGTAATTTTGAGTCATTTTTGTTATTTTACCTGAAGAATAAAATAAACTAATTTTAAATCGGTTAAATGACTGATGAAATTAATTACATTATATTTCTAGTGAAAAGACACTATTAATATCATAACAGTACCTATTCATAACTGGCGAAAAGAAAACCTGCAAATAAGTAGCGTTGACTGTATAACTATAAAACAATATTCAAAGAAAACACTTATACCAGAAAAGGTTATCAACATCTGACTTGGGGCAAGATCGGCACATGACGGCCTTTCCCTAAAATACTAGACAGTCTTACCCCAATATTTAATTTTTAAGTTAAGTTTTTATCACAACCAATATTTCTATAAATAATGATTTAAATTCGACTTGGATATAATAAAACAATAAAATGTAATACAGACTAGACACTTACCACTACAAAACGTAAAAATCTGTTGATATTAAAATTTCACGTTAGGTAAAACGTCGACGCAACTCACTCGTATTTCAAATTGTCAACGACAAAAAAATTTGGAGACCGATTTTTGCTATTGAACTCCACACTACGACATCTATAATTTAAAGGTAGGACGAACTAGTGACTCAGTTTTAGCGACCGAGCTACCAACGTCGTAGCTATTCAAAAACAGCTTAGAAAGACGTTGTACGGTGTTCCCCCGTAGACGAACTTCCCCACCTTGACCTTAACTGTTTATTTTCCCAAATAAATAAAATAAAATAATGAACCGACATTTCGCGTCAAGTCGCGGGCACAAGCTAGTAAACTCATAATTGTAACTGATCACCACTACATTAGTGGTAGTTTTCGACGTTTAATCCAAAAGTCGCTCGGACAGTGCTGAATCATTGATTTTATTTCAGCAATAGAACTTCGACGCGTCAGCGCGTGAATATTTGATTAGGGCCAGGGCGGCCAGTGGCAGCCAAGTGAGCTGAAATATTGATTTGACGACGCCATTTCAGTTAAAGGAGGCATTAGCTACCATTTGTTTCATACATTTTAAATCGAATACAGTTCTTAAGGGGCAGTAATTTTATACAGCTTAAACTTTTCTGCACATGACCTATATTTAGACCGATTTTTGACAGATTTCTTTATCGGCGAGAGAAAATCTGTAAAAATTTGGCCTTGAGCGCAGAGCCTAAATCGATTGTTTTTAAAAAGCTAACTGTAATGAAAATCCGAAAACAACCATTAAACGCACCTTCCTCCCCGTTATATGGTAACGTGTAAGCTTTATCATTTTCAAAGTATATTAAAAAATATATTTTGTTATACTTACACTAAATTTATCAGCCCATTTTATTTGATAAACTAGCCAGGTATTCCTGCACTAAAAGCACTCAATCAAGCTTAAATCTAATGTAATTACCAAGTACCTAAAATCATACCTATAATTTCTTTTTCATAGGAAACTCTTCATGTAAACCCTTCGTCTTGAAAAAACTGAGTGCTATATCGGACCTTTATTAACTAAACCTCGTGGTTTCTTCTGCTACCGTGGGAAGGGAGCCCAGTATTCCCTTGACACATGATCCGCGACTGGAAAACTACCGACCTAATTAAAATTGACAAGAGTCATGACACGACAATAATTGATAAAATGCATCGGTACCCACCCAATAGACTAAAGTCCTACTACATTGTAAGTTCTCGTGTTTCTTATTTACGTAACTAATAAAACTCATGTGGCCATTCGTCACCCATCGACCTGCCAATAAAACAATAATATGCGCAGTCCGTGCATCTATCGACAACATGGCACTTACAATTAATTGAGGAAAAACGCAGTCACTTGTCCTAGGGTAGTTGACATTGAGGTCTATGTTAACAAACCAATCAAACGGTATCACGGAAGAGTTGTTACAATTAATATGTTGGAATGACATGTGACATTTAATGAACAACAATTTAAAAAGTTCTATTTCCATCTTTCTTTAAACAAGCTTCTTTTATTCATTGTCACGTAATGTGCATCTATTCAAAATACCAGCTGAAAGTGGGTCTTTAACTTGTAAGATTTGATTAAGTTTTTATGGCCACTTTTCGGCTCTATCATCAGACCAGCTCTGTTACATAAGAGATTTGTTATAAGAGATTTTGCATTGTCATGCAAATTGCACATTTGTGCAAAATTTCAGCTCAATTGAACTTTGGGAAGTAGCTCGATTTTAACTTATTAGATTTGATTAACCCCAGATACCGGTACAGGTGAAATTAAATAAAAGCTTGTTAAACATGAGGGGTGGGCTGCCCGACTCGCGCATCGTCACGCGAATCATTATTGATTCATGATCTTCAACAAAAGATATTACGTGTGTAGGTGTACTCCTTCACTTATAAGAGACCGCAACCTGCACAATAAAGCTAACAACTAGCTAACAAAGTAATAAGAATCAAATTTTGAGCAAAGTTTAGTATGGTTTAGTACAATATATAGAAACAAAATAATATCATTATTATAACAGTTGACTTTAATAAAAAAAAAAAACATAAATGTATACAACATTTCTAAAATTAGTCAGATCGAAGCCGAAAGTTGCATCTTCTTCTCATCATTGTGATATTTTTTTTCAATCTCGACCAGATCTGGAAACCATATTAAATATTATAACATACAATCGCGCCTGTATTCCCCGACGGGTTAGGTAGAGGTGTACCAATGGACACCCACAGTTTACCGGTCTATTTAGGGCCCATATATTAGGGGGCGAACCTATTGCCATTAACCTGGCTCAATGCTAACTCCGAGGTGCTACTAAGAATTTTGCTCGAACTGGAAATCGAAAGACAACCCCTTATTCAATATTATAACTAAACATTATAATACATCCCTCTCCCCTTTAATGCACCTGTGCCGACTGGTGCATGCACCTATAATCATATGTTATCTATAATTATATGTATTTTCGATTTAAGGATGGATTATCATCAAATGACTGCTTCCACTCTGGGCCGATCGAAAGGGAGTGTCAGACACCCATGCCATGTGCCTAATACCCTTTACATTCCATAGCCGCGGTAACTTTTCCGAATAAATTTCGCAAATCCGTGAAATAATCACAAAGTATTGCGTGCGTTTCTCAGCGCGTGCGTAAACAGTGATATTTTACACCAAAATTAAAAATGGTTGTCCAGCAATAAGTTTTGCTTATTTTGACGCGGCTCGTGCGTACGTAATGTCTATGTTAAGTCTCTTCTTACACCCCGTAAGCTTTTAAAATAGTACGTACCTACGCAAATAGTTATGTAGGTCAGCGTAGTGTGCTTCGCTAGAGGTCTTGAGTACGATTCCCAGGTCGAGTAAAGTGTTATTGGGTTCTATAAATTTCTCAGTAGCAGCTCTAAGTTAAGATTTGTGCCCGGTTAGTGTCAATAGGTTCGCCCCCTATTACAAGGGACCTAAAACATACCGGCGAACTGTGGGTGTACGTTGGTACTCCTCTACCTAACCCTTGGGGGAACGCAGGCGTGATGGTGTGTTGTTATTGTTGTACGTTAGATAATGACAACAAACAAGCGTACGCGCACGTGCTTAGTACCATCGCGCACGGTATACTTTGATCCAGAATAAAAGCATTAATGCAGCTCATATTGGCATTCAACGTAGCATAAAGATAGTGGTACGGAAAAACACAGCAAACGATGAATATTTAATGTTAATCGATGGATCTGGGTACGAACTACCTACCTAGATGTGAGTTAAAGATTATGTGCATAACTGTACCTGCTATGTAGCATTACTGAGGTGTTGCTCATATACCTACGTGTTTAGTACTTAGGTACGTATTGGCAGTGATTAGTAATACATTATCGCTTGTAATTGTTGAGACCATACTGATACCTACGTAAAACGTTGCCATTTTAACCACACGCAAGTTTGTTTACTATTTACCAACATGGAAATTAAAATATCCACATCATATTCACACATACCATCACGCCTGTATTCCCCGAAGGGTTAGGCAGAGGTGTATTAATGTACACTCACAGTTCGCTGGTATGTTTTTAGGTCCCATGTAGTAGAGGGCGAGCCTATTGCCATTAATCGGGCAAAATTCCTAACTCCAAGCTACTACTGAGAATTTCATAGAAAAGCCCAATAACACTTTGCTCGACCTGGGAACCGAACCCAAGACCTGTAGCTAGCAGTCGCAGTTAAGACTACAAGGCTAACGAGGCAGTAATACATTATCACTTGTAATCGTTAAAACCATTAGTAGTTCCTGCATTAAAACATTGCCATTTTAGCCACACGCAAGTTTGTTTACTGTTAACTAGCTTCTACCCGCGACTTCGTCCTTCTTGCGTCACCCGTGTTAAGTAAGAGCGGGGGCACACGATGCGCGTCGTGTTACATAGAAATATCTGTGGCATGTCACACGATGCGCTGCGGCGACGCACCGGATTTGCAACGAGACGGGGACGGGTGAATGTGTTGCGACGTCGGAGCGGCACCGCTTAGTTTTTTATGCGTCATAAGGAAGGGCCAGCCTCTGTTGTGGCTGCTGGGGCGCCGGCGGAGCCGCCCGCTGCGACATAACAACGTTGCGGCGCCGCTGCACCGCTCGTGTGCCCGTTGGTACGGTGAAATCTTTACGGTGCGGCGCCGCAACGCATCGTGTGTCCCCGCTCTAACGTCTTTGGTTACTGCTCCGCTCCATCAAATTTCATCAAAATCGATTCAGTGGATTTAGTGTTGCAAGCGTCACAGACAGCTAGACAGACAGAGTTACTTTCACATTTATAGTATTAAGTATGGAAGTACGGATTATCCAAAGCTCTTTGAAAGTTTATATCATTACTACGTATCATCATAGTTACGATTTTTTTGTTTGTTTGTACCGAATAAGCTCCAAAACTAGTGGAGCGAATTCAGCCATTTTTCACCAATAGATAACTACATTATTCCTGAGTAACATAGGCTACATAACATCAAGCGACGACTCACGGGAACACAGCAGTAACCAAAGACGTGACGTCACGCAGGTGAAATAAGCCACGCGGACGAAGACGCGGGCGGCTGTCTAGTATGATACAAATTCATATCACGTCTCCAAACGACAGCCTTAACCTTACAGTCTTGCAAATCATTCGAGAAAATCTTCCGTATAGAAAAATAGGTATCACACGCCAAGTATAATATGTAGCTATATCACCCGCGGTGTCATGTTTTTAATTACTGCTCTGCTCCCGTTGGTAGTAGCGTGATATTCCATACGTATGAACCTTTCTCATGAATCATACTATCTATTCATGAAAACCGCATTAAAATCTGTTGCGCAGTTTACTAGATCTAAGCATAAAGAGGGACGAACGACAAGAAGCGACTTTGTTTTGATAGTATGCAGACAAGTATGTCAATGCTTTCCATTGCAAGCATCATTATAATAGGCAAATTAGTTACGAATCCAGACCGGGGATGGTTTATTTATAAATAAGGAATATCTATTAGATCTATTTTTATATATTCTTAAGGAAAAGTTGGCACTTTATTGTGAAGGTACCGGAACTAGGTTGGCACTGTGCTCATCACTGTGTGAGTGATCAAGGTACCTGATTATGTATACAAGCTGTTGATTTGCATCCTCGTCAAATTCAAGGAGTTAACTATGCTCGTGATTCTTAACACGAATCAATAATAAAATAAATTTGTTTTAAAATTTATATTTATTGACGTGATTTTCCAATTCGGACTAGCCATCTCGCCAGAGGGTTTAGGCGCTATGCACGCATTGATATAGCCGCGCGACAACTCTGCCTACCGCATACGCAACTGGGCGATGCTGATTTTTGCAAGAGGAGTATTCCGGAATACTGTTTTTTGAAAGTTGCAACTAAAACAACAAGCATTTATTAAATATTGGCCAGGTATCGTAATTATATTTGATTACTTCTTTTTTTCTATGACAAGCTCCTAAAATTTGACGAGGATGCAAATCAACAGCTTGTATGTGTGTACGGGGTTATAACTTGTAGGTTTTAAAGGCAGGCCATTCCTTCTTTTTGTACTTTCAATAGCGTACTCAATTTATGTGCAAGACAGTGCTCCACTCCGGTAGATCGTAGCGCGATGTTATTTAGCCTATGTATAACACTCATCGTGGCGTTCTATGGGTGAAAGAATTTCCAAAATCGGTGTATTCTGGTCCACAGATTACAACCTACAACCCCACAAATTTTACCGCTTTATAATTAGGTATAATATTGGTACTTATAGTTTTAAATCGATACTGATATCCACCTGGGAGCTTGGAAAAAAGAAATTAAGCCAGATTGCACTGGTATACAGTACCTATATTAAATGGTCTGGGACTGGGAATGGGACTGCCCCGTTGGTCTCGTGGTCGCAAGCGCGACTGCCGAGCAAGGGGTCCCGGGTTCGATTCCCAGGTCGGGCAAAAAGTGGTGTTGAGTTATTCCATTAGGAATTTCTCAGTAGCAGCCCGGAGTTTGGAAGTAGGTGGTGTGACACCCCCGTGCCTCGGAAAGCCGTTGGTCCTGCGCCTGATCTCTCTCCGGTCGTGTCGGATTGCCGTCCCATCGGGCTATGAGAGTTAGGGAAGAGGGAGTGCACCTGTGTTTGCGCACACACTTGTGCACTATAATATCTCCTGCGTACGTGGTTAGTCTGCATTAAGATTAGCCGCCGTGACCGGAATCGGTCTGGAAAATTACATTTTTTTACATTAAATGGTAGAGGAGACATCAACGCGCAAAAGTATAATTGCACTAATATCTAATCATATTAATATCAGTATTCTTGTACTGTAAACATAGACACACAGAAACACAAATCTAACAAAACAATTTCTTCAACAGGAACATGGAAACCTTCCTTCACCTGATGAAAGGCAGTTTGGGTACTGGTATCTTAGCCATGCCAAAGGCCTTCTCCAACGCAGGCTACGTGGTGGGTACCGTGGGGACTATTGTCATCGGCGTGCTGTGCACCTACTGCATACATATCCTGATCGATTCTTGCTACGTGCTGTGCAAGAGGAGAAAAGTGCCTTCGCTTTCGTATACGGCGGCCGCGGAGGCAGCTCTCTTGGAAGGGCCGGATTGGTGCAAAGTTTGCGCTCCCTATGCAGCGTAAGTACCTATTTCGTTTGTAGATAACTTTAAGACAATAGCTCCCAAAGTATGGGTCGCGAGAGAATATTGGGTGGACCCTGAATAGCCTTCATTCATATATTTATGCCCCTTTCCCTTCATATGACCCAAAAGGTGAGTCCCGAATTCGGAACGTATTGTTAGGTGAGTCACGGTCCAGTCCGTTCGGTTCACGTTTCAATAATATATTAAGTTTGACGCGGAGAAAGTCGCCGGTGGAAGCTAGTAAAGAATTAATCGAAAAGAAAAATAGTTTAGGTACATAACAAATTTTTAATGTCGTTTGCTTAACGTATAGAAGTGGTACCAATTGATATTTGTGTTGATTCAGCGTATCATGTTGATGTAACCTTATTCCAGGTATTTATTCACAGCTGTAAACACTTAAAAAATGATAACGTTGAACGTTCAATTCAGAACAATGTTGTCAATATTAATCTTGAAATTCAAGTGCGTGCTCTTATTTGAACTAGAACACTATAAGAAACGTGTCTGAATTGTTTCTCACGTGTTATTAGCAATATCGAGTGGGCAATCCATAATAATATGATTGTAACAAATAATTATGCTTCGATGACGTAATTTTATTTTCAAGCAGCTTTTGTTGCGAATTATGTGTGGAAGGAAAAATCTCTTAAAATTCTTTTTGGCCTTACCGATTTTCTTATCGGCGAGAAATAATAATGAATTATTATTATATACAAACGCACACGGCCGAAAAAAAATCGGTCAATAAATCGAACTGCCCCACTATATATTAACTATCTGAGCTTAGCTGCATAGGTCAAGTAGTTTTTCACCTTTATTATAAGGGGTATAAAAAGACACATCCAATAGCCGCTAATTAACTACGCATCGGGAGGCACGACTTTAGGAATTAACTTTTTAATTTTGAGGAACGATCGCAATCCAGTTTCTGCCTTATTCTGTCAAAATACCTACCCCTAATTACCTCTATACGTATGTTTCGACATCGATTGTCGTTCAGATTAGAATGCGACTAAATCCTTAGTAGAATTGGCCTTCTAAACTAGGAAGTTTCCTGCCTCTTGGCAAGCAAAATCCTATGCGAAAGTTTGTGAGGATGGGTGGATGGATGGTTGTTACTCTTTCACGCTTAAACGGCTGAACGGATCTGGATGAAATTTGCCACTGAGATTGTATAATTTGCCAGTGTGGCATAACACATAGAATACTTTCCATCCCGGACAAATGTACCTACTCTTCCAGTGGGATATAAAATTTGACGCCGTCGAAGTCGCAGAAAGAAGCTAACCCACCACGCTATTCCGAAACCACTGCAACTCCTGAAACAACACACAGGAGAAAGAAGCTAGTAATTATAATTCAATAAACCCATTCCTTGTTCACAGGCACGTGGTGAACACGTTCCTACTGGTGTACCAAATAGGAACCTGCTGCGTCTACGTAGTCTTCGTATCTGATAACCTTTACTTCGTGCTCACCGAGTATTTTGGCGTACAGATAACCGTTTTTCAAGTAATGTGTTGCATCCTGTTGCCCCTCGTTCTGATCAACTGGGTGCGGGACCTCAAATACCTGGCTCCGTTCTCCGCGATAGCTAACGTGGTGACCATCGTGGGATTCGGGATCATTTGCTACTTCATCTTCAGTGTTACGCCCACCCTGGAAGGCAGAGTGCCTGCTGGAAAACTAGCCAACTTCCCACTCTTCTTTGGAACTGTCCTCTTTGCGCTTGAAGCTATTGGTGTGGTAAGCATTATTATTATTTTTATCATTTATTACAAGGCCCCTCAACCGCGGGTTCATAATACCTTTGGTTTTTTTGCACAAGTCCCAAAAGTAACTAAAGAGGAATCGTTAGTGGCCCGGCGAAAATAGAAAGCTATTTATCTGAAACGTTTTTACATTATTCTTGATGCCTCTAATGTATACGAGAAAACAATTTAACTGAATTAAAAAAAAAATACAAGACATGTCTGTTAAGAGTTCAGTTAAAATAATAAAAATAGGGAAGAGGGAGTGCACCTGTGTTTGCGCACACACTTTGCACAGTAATATCTCCTGCATACTTCGCTAGTGTCGATTGAGTTTAGCCGGCGTGACCGAAAATCGGGAAGACATTATTATTGTATCTAATCCAATCCTCATGTCACCTTGCACAGATCCTGCCGCTGGAGAATGAGATGAAGAGTCCTCGGGACTTCGTGGGCAAGTTCGGAGTACTGAACTGCTCCATGATTAGCATCATCGTGTTGTATGTCGGCATGGGTCTGTTCGGCTACCTGCGGTACGGCGACGACTCGAAAGGCAGCATCACGCTCAACTTGCCATCCCATACTGACGTGTAAGTGTTGTTCGTTACTCTAGAAAATTATGATGGAAAGCATTTTTTCGTCTTGGGTTGGTTCCCAGGTAGACCAAAAGTGTTATTGGATTTTTCTATGAAAATCTCAGTAGCAGCTTGGAGTTAGAATTTGTGCCCGATTAATGGCAATAGGCTCGCCCCCTATTACATAGACCTAAACATATTGCGAACTGTGGGTTTACTTACAATGGTACACCTCCTGTGTTAAGCATTTTGCAAATAGCTTCAGTGGTTTAAAGAAACAGATACTTGCATTTTTTTATCGTTTTTTGGCAAACTAGCCTACGGCCCACGTGTTTAGTGGTCACCGCTCTGCCTGTACACATCTGCAATACCCTCTTGTATTGCAGATGTGTACACATTTTCAAGGGACAAGGCCTCTGCCTTACAAATGCGTTACCATCCCAAAGACAAAGAAACGTCTCATGTGGCAGTAATTTTGCCTAAGAACAAAAAAGTTTTCCTATTAAGTCTAACCATGAAACTTTTGTCACCAGTCTTGCTATCGTGGTGCAGTGTCTCCTGTCGTTTGCGATCTTCATTACCCATGGCCTCGCCTGCTACGTCGCCATAGACATTCTGTGGAACGAGTACATCGGCATCCGGCTACTGAACAGCAAGCACAGACTTGTATGGGAGTATCTTATCAGGACTACTATTGTGCTTTTGACTTGTAAGTACCAACACGGTTTTG
This sequence comes from Caradrina clavipalpis, assembly GCA_932526535.1. NCBI lineage: Eukaryota > Metazoa > Arthropoda > Insecta > Lepidoptera > Noctuidae > Caradrina > Caradrina clavipalpis. The sequence continues at coordinate 23,500,148 of OW052087.1, forward strand.
CAGATCCTTATTACACTTTTATCTGTCCCGTACATTTATAACGTCAGGTTGCTTTAGAATCTACAAGTAATAATTTAAAATGTTAAGTAACTCTGGATGGAAGAATAAATATCCCGACCGTAGCTAACAAAAGAGCTGATAACCTTAAAATGGCCGATTTTTAACCCCCGACGCAAAAAGAGGGGTGTTATAAGTTTGACGTGTCTGTCTGTCTGTCTGTCTGTCTGTGGCATCATAGCTGCCGAACGGATGAAACGATTTCAATTTAGTTTTTTTTTGTATTAAAGGTGACCTATGTGCGAGTGTTCTTAGACATGTTTGATGAAAATCGGTTGAGCCGTTTAAAAGATGTGGGGGTGAAAGTAGGGAAGAAAAACCGAATGTCTGTAAATATACTCGAGTGGGGTCTCAAACTTAACAAAATCGACATTATAATAAATAAGTAGGTACCTATAAAAAGTATTAAATAAAAAATTAAATTAAAAATTTAAAAAACCCCCAACGCAAAAACCTAAGTTCCCTTTAAAAAGTAAAAAAATAACAAAAAAAATACGTCACGTTGGGGGACCGATGTTGCATTTAGGCTAAGATCGTCCCGAGCAGTCCCCCAACGTGACGTATTTTTTTGTTATTTTTTTACTTTTTAAAGGGAACTTAGGTTTTTGTGTTAGGGGTTTTTGATAAAACACAACTAAGTACCAGCACTAAGAGACGTACTTTTAAACAATAACAAACCGCATTCAACTTGGTTCACCCGTTTACGAGCTACGGTGCTACAGACAGGCACACATACATGTCAAACTTATAATACCCCTCTTTTTGAGTCGGGGTTTAAAAATGTGTGACGCAGGGTGTCTGGTATACTGAACTTACTTTACATCGCATTCACATGTAACGAAACATTAAAAGTGTAATTATGGAATTCCTGGCCCATTCTTCTCCATACTAAACTAGCTTTTGGAAACTAGATTCAATTTTCTATTTTCATGTATATGAGACTCAAAAATGTATTTTAATAGTCTTTGAAGTGGAGACTAAGCTAATAGTAACATGACTTATGTGCAGTCGGCATCGCGGCCGCCGTGCCCGCCCTGGAGCTGTTCATCTCCCTGTTCGGCGCGCTGTGCCTGTCCGCGCTCGGGCTGGCCTTCCCGGCGCTCATCCAGAGCTGCACCTACTGGTACTACGTGTCTCGCTCCGAACGCATCCGCATGATCATCAAAAACGCCATCGTCGTGCTCTTCGGAGCGCTAGGGCTCGTTGTCGGCACCTGGACCTCACTGGAGCGCATCATCATCACCTTCGGCACCGGTGCTGGCATCGAAACCGCCCTGAATGTCACCAGCTCACTCAACGAGACCCTACCCCCTGAAAATTAACCACCTCTCGCAACGCAGTGCCATCGCAGAACCGCCACGCGTTCAACAATGCAGCGATTCTCCTTAGGTACACATATAGCATATAGATTTTTAAGTAATTTTATAATAGACGTTTTCCATGCAAACGTTAACATATAGTTTATAAGAAATGTATTATGACTTGTTGACTCATATTAATCATATGACAGCTTTATTTTAGATGTAGGATAGTGTGATATGCTATGTGCAAGTATTTCGCGTAGGTACAATATATTATGTTGCTGTTATTAATTACCTCGACACTATTCTCAACTTGTCTTATAGGCGAAAGTGGACACGAGATGCAATCAACGTAGGTAAGGTAAGTTTGCCGTGATTTAATTTAATGCAGCAATAATGAAATTATTTGTTTTATAGTGAGTATTAAAGGTTAACAAAGTATTTAAAATACTATTGAATCAATGATACTTCTAATTTGGAATTATGAATGCAAATAATGAATATTGGCCGAATTTCTTAGCTGATGGAAACCATACCCGACGACTCTGGTGACATTTAATAATGATAATAATTAAGTTCTTGGCCTGAATAAGGCATAAGTTGTATTTTCACTTGATCTGCACTTAGCTGCTCGATATACCATATTTTTTTCACATTGTTACATTTATTTTAAGTCTATTAATTACAATATATTTCTTGCCTTATTGTAAATTGTTCCCATAGCCTATAAATATTACAAAAATAATATTTCCATCATACAAATTTTTATGTTAAAATATTTATGTCTATTATACATGCATTTAGTTATTACATAGGTATAATTGATAATACTAATTTAAATATATATAAAATACCAGTCTCATTGCAGTTGTCGGGTTAACACAACAGGAAACGGTTTAAACTAATAGTATTTAAGTTTTTAGTATTAGTTTCGTAGATAAGCGTTTATCCTAATTTCAGTGAGATTGAATGTTTGTAAAAAGGTGGCATTTTGCTAGAGTATCGTAAGTACAATCAGAGTAGAAATTAATTTTATACAAACGCTTCTTCGATGTTCGTAAAAGAGCTAATATTCGAAACATTGAACACAAACTAGGAATAACAGACATTTGAATGATGAATTAATTTTACAGAAATCAATTTTATTCAATTAATTATGCAATATTTCAATTTATTTTAATTTTACTATTTATGAACGTCGATAAAGTTTTACTGAACGCATTGTGTGGGCGTGCCTTTTTTTATTTTTTTACACAATGAATAGTTGCAATTTCACAAGTTTTGAATACTCTTTAGACTTTGGCTGGTGATGGTTTTAGTAGACTTATTCTGGCTGCGAATTATGTGCTCTGGTTTATTAAGACGCCGTCGATCGTAAACAACGCCAGCGCAGCACTATTTTCAGCTTGAGTGTATTCCTATCTTTTTAAATTAAAATATTTATGTTCTATAACCACCTTTGCCTTCGTCTTGATCAAATCTGTTACTAGCACTTATAAATAAAATTGGATGAACAAAGATTATTTTACTATCAAATAGCTAATCTTAGTTTTAAAATTCTACCCTCGCTAAAATTGTTACCGATATATCATTTGGTTGTAGGTGTATGTGACCGGATTAATGATGGACCTGAACTTTTAGCCTAGATTTCATAATTTCAATATTTTCGTGTCACAATTCTAAATTGACGTTGTTTAAAAATATATTTGTTGTAAACATTTGTATTGTTTTAAACAGGGATCTCTTTTATAACGGTTCCTTTGACATATCTGTAGGAAATAACGTACAAATGCCAAGCGTGTTCCGGTCATGCGTATTGATACAAACTGTGATGTTGTTATAATATATTTATTAGGATGTATTCACGTAGTGTTTCGATTATTTGATTGTTGTGCTGTGTGTTGGACACGACAGTGATAATGTGCTCAGAAGTGTAACTAGGTAAAACCCAATGTAATAATAATTATTAACTTAATATTTTTTGTGTTTTATTTCACCTAATTTCGACATTATAGAACATAATGCCTCCTACACATTCAAATTCTATATTCAAAAACATTTAACGACCGATCAATTGCAATACTTTTTATAAGCTGTCAAAAATCGCAGCTTCATTCACTTTGTATGGCAAAAGGGAGATGTGACGTCACTTATTTGCCAACTCAATTGACTATTTATTAGTTTCAAAGCAACTACAAAGCAAATTTTCAGGCCTAAAATAGTAATCTTTTTAAAGTTGTGACTTGGAACTATTGGTTATTAGTGGTAGTTGGTAATTGATTATATTATTATACACACACATTTTGACACCCGTATTTCAGTGCAAGATTCAGTAAACCAATCCCACATCTTTAGGAAACAAAAATAAAATTAAACATTTGAAATTTTTCAACATCATATTTTTATTAATGAAAAAATCAACATAATTTTTTACTGTCTTACTTTACTAAAGAATTTAATTACATAGAAACAAAGCTTAAATGCATGATATGGAATATTGACCCGAAATTAGTCTGAAATCACTTATTGATAAATCGTTCACATTTTAAGCAGAATTAAATAGATTGAGGCTAGATAATAATATAGGTCGACTTTATATTGACTGCACATCATCTTTCAGAACTTTTATTACGGGCCCAAAACTAAAAACAATGAAGAAAAAACACCTGTTCTTATACCTCTAAAGGTCTTTATTATTTTTTATAAAAGGTTGCCCCCCACACTAGGCATTTCTCCTGTATTTGTAAACGCAACCAGCGTTTACAAACATATAATAAATGTACATACACTAACAGCCAGTCCCGAAACAACGGTCATACAAATATTTGTTCCGGACAGGAATCGAAACCGGTACACGCAGCGCAGCAGCCAAACGCTCAGCCACTGCGTCGACGAATAAATCGGTCGAGTAGTACCGGAGCTTTTTCGGTACATACAAACATAAAATATTTATTCTTTCTAATATTAGTATAAAAGTTTAGATATTCAAAAGTACTTTTGCCTGAAAGAGATGCAGTGAATTAAAAGTTACCCTGTATCCCATAATTATAAACTTTTAATAACAGACCAAACATACGTGTGGACGTTACTCATTTCCCAATGTCGATTGCATTGGCGTATCTAGAGTTAGGTTTCAGGGGAGGTCTGGCCCCAAAGATGACATGGCCGATGCCATGCAATGCGGTCAGGCGGAAGGTGAGCCCTACAGCCTGGGGTAGGCACAAGACCATTCTGGGATGGGCGCGGCCCACCCGGCTCCCGCCCAATATACGCCTATGATCGATTGCCTTAAAGTATATTATAAATGTTTAAATTTATCGCAACATAAATAAAGTTTGACATTTTGTTTTAAAAAATCTTGTATCAAAATCATTCCACCACTATTTTCAGTGATATCGTCACTCATATATTAGCATAGTTTTAGGGAAATTTTCACACAGAACATGTAAACCTTCCTACCTTCTTACTGTCCGGGTTACAACGGCAGCAGTAATTTATACAAATACTATACAAGACGTCGTTTACATCTGCTCAACCCACTTTGTATCTAGCCACAACCTAATAATGTTACAATTAACAGTAATTAAAACAAAAACAACATATTAATAACTGAAAGTTCATAAAATACAATATATATATATGGAACATTTAACATACATGTAAATAATTGCACACAACAAACAAACATTCATAGTTGTTCTATATTGCACATCATCTTGCAATATCTAAGGACTAAGCATACTTGCAACTTTTACCTGCAACTAATATCTCCGACTAAATCGCCGAACGCAGCAACTAAAAGTAGGTCGTCTGCTTTGACCCTATGATGTGAAAAGTAACATTTTTTAAGATAGTACAAAAACTACATATGGTTTGTACGCTTTATAAATAGGTACGTATAGAAATTAAGTAAATAAAAAATAAAATGTTCTAATATAATATTCTAATATGGTGTCGACACGTGTATTCCAGCTAAATCGGGTTACTTACATCAAACATAGATCATTGAGAGCTTCTATTCTTAAATCAATCCATCAAATCATCAAGTTAGTCTACAAGTAAATTTTAAAAAGTCCTAAAACTTATGATAAACTTTCGCGCAAGTACGCGTACTCGACAACTTTTTACGAGGGAGAAACCAGAAATTTATGGGGTCCTTTTTTTTTTTTAAAGATGGTAAAATCATCAAATGACCCCCCCCCCCCCTCCTGGGCGGGGCGGGAGGGAGTGTCAGACTTTTACTGACTAAAAACCATCTATGTTCCTTCGTGTGCCCTTTGCGTTCCGGGGGCGCGGTATCTCTTTCGAACAACCCGCAGCCCCGGCAGCCATTTGGCCCTTAGTGGCCCCTTCCGATGGCTGACACCTCTGTGCGCGGAACATGAACGCGCCGTCGACACGGTCTGTCGCTAGTTAATAACGTACGAACGGTGAGCTACCCATTGCTCACCGTCCACAGACCGTGTCCACGGTATCCGCCTGCGGGAGGCGCAATGGTGCCGTTATTGGCAATCCATTGCGCCGGCGGACGCGGCGTCAGCGGCGGCTGCGGCCACGGCAACGGTGGCGGCGGTAGCGGCGGCGGCGGCGGCAGCGGCGGCGGCGGCAGTGCGGGGCCTTCCCCCAGCCCTGGCGGGCACGGCGCAGGCCTTGCCCCCAGCCCGGTGATCGGCCGGCTTGTTAGCCCCCGCACATGCGTCGCAGTGCGGCGGGGCATCACAAGCCGCGGCCTTGTGACCGGGCTGACCGCAGCGGAAGCATAGGGCGCTGCGGTCCACCTCCGAGGTGCACCGACATGCCACGTGCTTCCCCACGTGGCAACGGTAGCACCTCAGGGGCCTGGGCTCGAGCAGTCTAACCCGCGCCGATACCCAGCCCACCAGTAAACGCCCCGCCCCAACGATGGCTTTAGCTGCCGCCACTGGGCAGCTGACCGTAATGGTCTGCATACCCAAGCGATCCGGGCGGGTGGTGCCTGCCCTCACCTCCTCGGCAAGGCATCCACCCGTCCTGGCGACGGCGGCTACCACCTCCTCCGGGGTGACGGAGTCGTCCAGACCCAGGATGCGCAGGTCTGCGCATCTGACGGGCCTGGACACTCGGGCCACGTCCGCATCCAGGGACGCTCTGAGCCTCTCTGCTAGAGCGTCTGCAGACGGGCCGCTGGTGGCACCGGGGACCTCCAACATCCTGGCCCCCGTTGCCGTCACCCTGAGCTGGAGGCCCGTGATCCCCAGCTCGCCGAGATTTATGGCCGCCTTGGCCCTGGTGAGCACCGCCGCGTAGGTCACGCCCCTTTTTACCGCCTCCGGCTGCAGCGTAATGACTACAGCCGCGGATTTAGGGGCGCGAAGCCTAGAAGCGGCGTTCCGCTCTCTGCGTCGCCGCCGCTCCTCCGCCCTTCTCGTGGCCGCTCTGGCCGATCTGGCCGCCCTGCGCCCCTTCTCCTTTGCCCCGGCCACTTGCCATTCGGCTTCCGCGGCCGGAGGATTGGGATTAGGGGGCGGAGGGGGTGGAGGTGTTTGGGACGCCGCCTTGCCCCTCCTCGAGGGCACCGCATTTTGCGCCGGCGCGGGCGCCGGCCTTGCCGGGACCGGCTTCGCGGGGGCCGGCCCAGCCCTGCTGGGGGGTTGATAAGCCGGCCTCGGCACAGACGCGGCAGCCGCGTACGAGGCCCGCTTGTCGCCCGCGGCCGTCCCGCTCGCCGCCAGAGGGGGGCGCAACACAATGCCCTCCAGGACGGAAAACCGTGCCTGGAAGGCCGCCAACTCCCTCTGAACCAGGGTCAAAACCTGGTTCTCCACCGGTATGGGCACGGGCGATTTGGGCGCCTTGGGCGCCTGGCGGGAGAGCTACCCATTGCTCACCGCCCACAAACCGTGCCTACGGTATCCGCCTGCGGGAGGCGCAATGGTGCCGTTGGGTTAACACTATTTAGGGCCTACCCAAAATTTTCACAATGTGGTCGTTTGGCATCATTGGGGCTGGGGGTCTTTAATATTTTCGGGCCCCGGGGTTGCGGCCCATATAGCCCATACCTAGTTCCGCCCCTGATTTTTACAGCCAGGTTTCAGTTGAAAACTTAATGTAAGTGGACACAAAAACAAAAAGATTGTCGAAACTATTGATTCATTGCCGATGCCTTCAATCTAAGCTCTAAGCTGGGGTGCATGAAACGAGCCTCTCCGAGCGACGTACGAGTACGTACCCTAGGCAACCGCCTGTATATTGGCTAATCATTTCACCACAATGGCAAAAGCTCTAATCGGCCCTCCTCAGGGCCAAACAGTCCACGAGCAAATGTTATTATTTGAAGTATATTTGTAAGGTGAACGACCTGATTAAGATCGCAGGAACACGACAGCGTTCTGCATCCAGACGCAGGCCGCTTCCAACCGCTCTTTTTTTATATCTATGGGGGAGGCCTATGTCTAGCAGTGGATGTCCTGCGGCTGATATGATGATGATGATGCTTAACCTATATTTGCCATCGTTTCGCTAAGAAGAAGATCTAAGCGCATCATTCCGGACTGCTGTGGCCCTATAAGCGGCCACTTGTGTTGTCTCATACAGTTGACAAATCAAGGTCACATTGAAAGAGTCTTAAGTACGCGTACATACTCGCACGTTTTTGTCTACTTACTTAACATGTATAATAATTATTAAAAACTACAATATTTGTACTATACAAGATAAGACACAATGTGAACACGACAGTAAAGGACTTCATGCTTAACATCCCAAAAAAGTAAATAAAAATAAATCTAATTAACTCCCTTTGGAAGTCCAGAACGCCAACCGCATTTGGCACCGAGCAGGTGGTGTCGGGAAAAGGTGAAGCTTATGTCGGTACGTTTAAAATAAAAATAAGCAAGTTTGTTAAATAAATGTTAAATTTGTACCGTAAAATGGGGTGTATAAAGATGCAGGGGTGAATCTAAACGAAACTTTAAAATGGATTTTATTGTTGAATTAATATAATCGGTTTCCAAAAAGAGTCTAATGTTGTTACTTAATGATAATTTATTATTAAGTGTACTTATTGGCAACATCCTAACTAATATTATAAATGCGAAAGTAATTAGCTTGTTTGTTACATTTTCGCGCCTAAACCACTGAACTGATTATAATGCAATTTTGCTTATAAGTTGTTATGCGTATAAAAACGGACATAGGGTAATTTTCATCCCGAAAAAACTACTGTTCTCGAGGAGAACAAATAATAACGTTCTTACGATAAGAGATGGCGACACGTGACTTTCGACTAGTTATAAAAACTTTGACAGGGAGGAAATCGCCCGCAAAAACTAGTAGGTACTATATTATTTCAACGATTAACTGCCTTTTCAAGTTTCATCCTAATACATCCCTGCAACCCTAAACACCCCATTTGACCGATATGTCATATTATTGTCAAAACATAGTCCACTGTGTACTTTTTTACCCATAATCTTTATTGTAAGTTTTTTTCTGGTTTCATGACGTAACAGTATAATTATAGATTTTTTGCTTTTTGCTTTGGCTGATTTGAACAATACCACATAGTTTAATATATGATAGTAGAAGTGTATTCTACTATGATATAGAAAACTTTGCATATTGTTCACGTTCAACACAAACCTGCCTATCGTATTTAAGATGACCTACATAATAATTACATGATATTGCCTGCAGCCAGCCTTATTACGTGAACGCCAATATTAACTAATAAGCGTAGAATAAGGCGCTTTGCAGTTTCTCGCCTATCGTCGAAAATAGTCCTGTTTTTAAGCCATTTTTATAAACGCCTATTTGCGACGAGTAACTCTCCTCGTGACCCACTTTCTAAGTGTGGAAATCAAATGAAATTAAAATATACTTAAAATATTACGTGCCTCCAAACAGGACATTAGATTGCAATACCTGACGAATGGCTGGCTGGAGACTGATGTTTAACGATATCAGCTTTTATTAAATCCTACTTAATTATCTACATGCAATTAAAAAATACATAATGAGGTAGTCATCACTTATAAGTATTCATTCCACCGCGTTTTCGATATTAAACTAAACTACAGAGCGATTTTAATGAGAGTGCCTTAAAACTATGAATTCAATAACAATGATTGTACTATCGTGATATTTTTTACAGTTTTACTTGTATGAATGCTTTAGTATTGCTTTTGATCTGTAGTGCTATTCTCTAAAATGCAAACTCGAAAACGAACCTCACTAAAGTAATCGCGCTCACTTCGATAATGAGCCAACTTGTCATTGGTTTAGTATTCGCTCGCCGTGGCGACGTCACAGGCGTGATAGTGTTTAACAGAATATCATTTTGTAATCTCACTGCGGATTCAGCTTTCGAATTACGAAGTGAGGCTTAGAGAATCGCACTGCTGATTAGAAAGTCGTGTCTCGAAGTGCTTTGTTCGAATGGATCGAGTAATCCCGACACGTAGGTACAATTAATTAAATGGTTGTATCTTCAACTATACAGCGTGTTACGGAAAGGGCATATACTTATCATCAAAGGTACGGATTCTTTGATGTTAACAAACCACATTTTTTTAATACCAATACTCACAAAATTATAAAGTTAAGAAATATTCAAGTACAAAATCCAAAGTTTCCAATTGAATTCTACACATCACTACACAAAGTCAGCTGATCGGTGTCTAAAACTGCACACAAAGAAACAGGCTGTAAAATATTTGTTTCTCCTGACACGTTTGTTATGATTTAAACTTAACAAACTACCGAAACAAAAAAATAAATTATGCATTATCAAAGTTATTGCTTTTAAGCTGAAATTTTGTAAAGAGAATCACAGCGGATACACTCTTTACACAGGTTGTATGGATATACCCTTTCCGTAACGCGCTGTAAAAAGAACAAATGTATTTCTTCTACTATGTCCCTAAATAATATTATCACGATTAAGAGCGCCTTCACACTAGCGTTTGTCCAGCGTAGGCGTTCGATGAACGTATGCGCAGCGCAGACGCCGCGACTACGTTTTCGCGGCGTTAATGCAAGAATAAATGAATACGCTGAAACGACAACGCAATTTTGTGCATTCTTCGCCGAGTTACCCAGCGTTCATTTGACTCTAAAGGAAACGCAACACCGCGACGCCTGCGCCGCGTAGTCGCAGCGTCTGCGCTGCGCATACGTTCATCGAACGCCTACGCTGGACAAACGCTAGTGTGAAGGCGCTCTAATTAAGTTACCACCTCTTATAACAAAGAAGGATTTTTCCCCGATTTTATCAATAAAACTAGAAAAAGTAAGACTACACGTTAACAATTATAAAATCACAGAAAGTTTCAAGTTTGAGTAATTCCACAAGTGGTACTTTGCAATTGTACTCTTAAAAAAATATAGTACAATATCGTTATTATTCACATTAGTATTATTTGGGACTAAATACACTTATTTGGCTCCATACAGCTTTTGCCCATAGAAAACTCAATTTTAGTATGGAGTCGCGTACGCAAGCGATACAAAACTGGCGTTTTCTATAGTAAAAAGCTGAATGGAGCTGAATAGGTGTATGTAGTCCCTTAGATGACGTTAATGATGTGCTTACACAACTATGCTAACCCCAAACCAGACGATATACGGCTTACAGAAAGCACAGGATAATAAACGACGTCATGTGTCGAGGCGCGATAGCAATACAATATAGAACTTTATTGCCTTTATTTTTTTTGCCTTTATTGCAGAAATTACGCGACTCACAACTAAATTACGCTCGTCTGGCTTCACCCTAACAGTTACACCAAAAATTATAAATGAAAAACTAGAATAATAGTTTGAAATACTTATATAACATTGGTTTCTGATCTTTGCAATACTTATAATAAACCTAATTAGCTATGCCCCGCGGTTACAAGCGGTAAGTTACGTCTTTGATTACTGCTCCGTCCCCGTGGGTCATAGCGCGGTACCTTCCTCGACAAATGGGCTATATAACGCAAAATGTTTTATTTTTTATCGAGTTAGCAGTTCCTGAGATTAGCTTCCGTTCAAACAAACAAAAAATCTTTTCAGCTAATATTAGTAAAGATAATTACACACCGTTCACCGTAAGATGTGTGCCGTGATGTTGACACTATTGACTAATGAGTGCAAGACAGATTGTGCGAACATCACGACCGAGGACATCTTTTCCACTGAGGGCCGATGCCTGTCGGGGCTGCGGGTTGTTCGAAAGAGGTACCGCGCCCCCGGAACGCAAAAGGCACAAGAAGGCACATGGATGGGTTTTAGTCAGTAAGAGTCTGACACTCTTTCCCGCCCCGCCCAGGTCGGGAGAAGTCATTTGATGATTTCCCATCGGTAAAAAAAGGGGATACCTTACGGTGAAAGTAGTCTAGTTTCCGGGTGGCTTTAAGGCACTTTTAAGTTAATCTGTAAAATGATCGCTCAGATTCTAATTACACTACGTTACAGCATTTTTACTTAAGCTAGTATTATCAGATCAACTAAATAATAGAGGCAATGGGGAATATTGAAACACGAAAACCAGAACGCCAACACTTCTTTGTTTTCACTTTACGTTTCTCATAAATGTGCAAGCCTCAAAACAATTTTACAAGTTTACACTAAGCGACGAAACTGATATTTTCAGGTTTTTTTTTAATATTTGTAACGGCTAGTACTCTCACAGAGTTTCTGCGAAAGTTACAAAGATTATGTTATGTTCTACAATCAATCAGAAACGCATAGAAGCTTATTAGTGATCGTTGCGCCGTATTTCCAGTCACAAAAAGGTAAAAAAATAAACTATGGGGTTACGTGTCAAATTCCAACATCGTCGCGGTCAGGCGTGTTACAACCTGACCTGGGACATGTTTTTGGTTAAAGCAAGCGTTATGTGCATAATGTGCATTATGTTAACTATACTTAGTTAACATAATGCACATTATCGAGACACACTATTGGTCCTGGCTATGTTAGTCGTATATGTGCCTGTGTACATCCAGCAATAAAACTTGATTAAATCTTAAGTTTTTTTTTAACCTAATTATTGAGCAAGATATTAAGTAAAATAAAATGTAGGTACAATAAAGTCCTACTTGAAATACTAAAAGCAGTGCTACGAGATTTTTTCGTGAGTTTTGTTGCTGGCCTTACACACGTCAATGCAACAACAAGCAATTTTGTATATAAAGTGCAGTCATGCAGCCTCGTCAAATTTAAGAAGGACGTCATAAATTACAAAAATAATCAAATAAAACTTGGACACCTGGTCAATTATTAAAATACTTGTTCTTTTAGTTGTTTATGTTTGATATTCGGAATACACCTCTTTTAGAGAACAGAATCGCCTGTCACATATACGGTAGACAGTGTAGAGCGACTATATCACTGTATGCGTGCGGGTTCATTGCTCGGGCTGCCTAAATCCAGCGACAAGACGGCTGGATCGAATTAAAAAAAAAACTATTCATTTTATTATTGTTTCGTGTCAAGAATCCCTAGCATAATTACCTCCTTGAATTTGACGAGAATGCAAAACTGGGTCCCGTTTAGTTTTTTTTTTTTTTTTTGTGTGTATTGTATTTTGTTTAACCCCATTGCCTCTTGATCTATTCAAATCTTACAGTACACTATCAGTCTATTTTTTACCAGCGTCGTAGCCCGCCATGACGCTTCTTAGCGCTGTCTTCAGTTGTTCGTTCGGCTCCACCTCGTACGTCACGAGGCTTTGTCGGCAGCAAGGACATTGAGCGCCCGACGTTTTGAAAGCCAGCTGTAAACATGCCTGAAATATGCCAGATTTTTTTTATAATTTTAGTACATGATATCTGGTTGATTTATTAGGAAAGATGGCGATAGACACGAGCGTGCGTATGCGTACTTAAAACTTGACCTTTTTCGTTCACGAATGACTCTAAAATACGCATAAGTACTTCTTCTTTCGTGTAGTGCCTACTTTTTGACAGGTTTGAACCTAGACTAATGAAATCCAACTATAGTTACTGGCATCGCTTCAAACGAGCTTGTATACAACATTGGAAATTACTTAATATATTAGTAAATTGAGATAAATCGAATCATTATTATTCTAAGTGGCAGCTAAGTAAGTGTTACAAAAAGAATAACATTGTCATTGAATGTTAATACCGACGAACTATCGGTGTACAATGGTACACCTCTGCCTAACCCTTCGTGATGGTTTGTTAAAAAAACTAATAAAACAACTTAACACATTCACTTCGATGTCATCCCATAAAGCACCATAAAACCTTTGGAACTCTTGCGCATTCGTAAGTCTAATACGAATACTAGCGTGGTTTCTGATACCATTCTTAGGTAACCTCTACATACAACAATATTTATGTACCTAATTTCGAATAAATTTTGTGGCATAAGCAGACATCATCTGCTTAAAATTTATTCATTTTGTTCATTCATTGTATGTCATGTCATTGCATGGCAAACAAGCCGACGGCCCACCTGATGTTAAGTGGTGAGCGCTGCCTATATACATCTGCAATATAACAGGCCTTGCAAATACGTTTCCAACCCAGAGACAAAGTTGAAATGTCCCATGTGGCTGTCATTACACCGGTACCCATACCCTTCAAACCGGAACACAGCAACGCTCCATGCGACCATACAGAAACTACCACACACAAATACTACTTACCATACAGAAGTTGTGCAAACACGGCGTCGTGACGGGAGTCACAGCTACTTCTTGACAAATGATGCAGAGGAACATTTGCGATACGAACTCGACAAATTCCTGGAAATATACGTTTTATATGTTAGTGAAATATGACTTCTGAAGTCGCCTTGATGTACTGCAGTAAAGTGGGTGCGGGTTAACATAATCAGAGAAATCTCACACACTCTATCGCAGACACAAACAGTGAGACGACTTTCATGACACCAAATGTACCCCTAAATCAGTGGTTGCCAAAGTGGACTGGATCGCGAATTACCTAACAAAAACTTCTAAATTCGGGCCACGCCTCTCGGTTTTCATGAAGTACAAAAGGGGTATGACTATATGAATGAAGGATTATTTAGGATCCATCCGATATTCGCTTCGTTTATACTTTGGGAACTAACTTTACTATCATAGATCATATTTTTTGCTTTTTTAAAGATGTTTAAAAATAAAAGTGATTGAGAACAGCCACGAGATTTAGGAACAGAAGAGGTATACAGGTACAAAATAGGCTCATAGAGCGCTCACTGAAATATTAAATAAAATGGCACAACTCCGTGTGCATGGTGCAGAGCACCAAGAGCTTGCTCGAATTGAGACTTAAGGAAAGGCTGGTCAAAGCACTAACTACAATGGTTTTGTGTCACAGATATGCATCTAGAGCAGTGACTATCTGTAACTAACCACCAGTTTCGGCCTGGTCCCATTTTTAAATGATGTACCTATTGATGATAAATTGACGTGCCTAATTAAAACGCCACACGAAAGCCATGTTTGATTGTCTAAATTATAATAAAGTTTACGTAAATCGTTTGCCCCTCAAACTCACAAAAAAGAATAATATAAAACTGCTGGCTGCCTCGTTAGACTAATGGTCCTAAGTAAAACAGCTGCGCTAGAGGTCTTCGGTTCGATTTCCAGGTCGAGCCAAAAGTGTTATTGGGTTTTTCTATGAAAATCTCAGTAGCAGCTCAGAGTTAGGATTTGTCCCCGGTTAATGGCATTAGCCTCGCTACTACATTCCGGCGAACTGTGGGTGTACAGTGGCGACCAAAAGTCCATACCCAATCTCAAAACGTATTAGGTTGACGTTTAGTTTGACTTACGACCTTTTACTTTCAAGAATAGACACATGTATCATCGTTGTGAATGTAGTTCATAATTTCAACGTTTCTACATGAGACAAGATGGTGTAGCGGTTAAGCGCGCCTAGTTGACGGCGTTAATCAATGAGCCGCGAGTTCGAATCTCACATTATTTTTGTCTTTTTGTTTTTACTCAATTTGAAGAAATGGACAGAAATATAATATTCTTTATCTTGTTCGCTTTGTTCACACATTTCGTAAATTTAAAAGGGTAGTCATAGAAAACTAATAAAGAATTTAGATTTCTGTGAGGTAGACATGAGTTTTGTGCATATTTAACTTGATTGGAATGAGCGTTGTCGTTTGGTTGTGGTTGTTGGTTAGTAACGAGTGATTTAATAGATACTCGTAGTGGTATTGTAATTATTCTCGAAACGCAGGCAAATAATATTACTGAGGCGAGGGCGACTATTATTGGGCTGCATAAAAGTGGTCCCAATTAATATCTTATGAAACCTGACTGAATGTGAGTATTATATTAACGAATTGTAAATTAAACTTTTATTTGAAATTTATACCTAAGATACCTAAAATTATTTGGTGGCATTTCGATTAATACTTATTATTGATTTTTAAATATATAATGACGCCAAAAAAAAATGAGTTTATTATGGAATTTATAAATAAATAGTTTTAATATATTAAAATTTGTTATATTAAATAAATATTATTAAATTATATAAAAAATTAAGTCACTTTAGTATTTTGTTATAAATGCCTAATATTACTTTTTTTGTTGTTTTAGAGGAATACTATTATTAGTCTCCGGAGCAAGAAATACGAGGAAGAGGATAGATAGCCTAGCCTACCTACTCAACAGCGAAGTGGATTAAGTTTGGTGGTTTCGCACTGGATAACATAGTGTTTACAACAACAGCTGCATGGCTTGCATCATAAACCAGAAAAAATACGTTTCGTTTTTAATATGTGGGGATGGAGTGCAACAGTGCTACTTATGAAGAAGTATTAGACTGTGTTATGCAACATTTAATAACCTGGATGTTTTAGTTTTAATAATTAAACGGTGTAACTAAATATTTAGTCATAATTATATTATATATTCGTAGATAGTTATTTAATGATCTTAAATTGAGGTTTAGTTTCAATCTTCTTTTCATCAAGAAAACGAATTATTAAACTATTACCTCACTAAGTTTATTGTGACGTTACATAAAAAAACCTGTTCATAAAGTCTGAATTATAGTTTAGTTTTCAATTAACTCTGCTGAATACCAATTCAGAAACTTAATACGTGAGCATCACCAAATTTATTTGTGTTATTAAAATATCCTTCTCTTATTATGTTATTATGAATTTTATTGACTAAGTGGGTATTCAACAAAAAATCTTATGAACAGTTACAAGAGAACTTCTTTTATTTAGGTAGGAATGTGACGTTACAATTCTCATAAGTTTGTTAATTTTAAAAATAAATTTTTGTTATCACACAGCACGCCTTTTTTTCCTACTTCCAATTACAAAAAGTTAAAATAAAATCACATAAAAAGTTAAATAAATAATACAATAAGTAATATTTGCTTCTTATAAAAAATAAATAACAAGCATGAATACGTTATAATTCAACATAAACCTAAAAAGATTTTGCCTAACATTATTATGGTTTCAAGAAACAAAAAACAGCCACACATAGTATAAGATTTGAACTCGGAATTCAATGATCGTAAACCCTTTCTTATCCAAACCAGCTGCCAGGACATGTTATAATTATGCGAAATTTAGCAATGCAATGGTAAGAATACGTCGCGCGTCGGGTAGGACTCGTACGGTAAACAGAAATATAATGCCATTTCGCGTAGTGCGACGATGGTTCATTAGTGTGTGTTATCTGTGGAATGTTGAGACATCACTCGTAAACACACATGCGCACGCGCTGACTGGATCGCGCCCGTGTTCATAGGAAAGTGAACCTTAGCGTGGGTATGCATTTCTGAGCGCTTACTGTACATTGGTACACCTATGCCTATCCCATCGTAGAATACAGGCATGATGATAATATGTGTGATAATATATAACTCACCTTCTTCCCCATGGTATCGCACACATTGAGACATTCATCCCAAAGCTTGCTGTTCAGCGTGTCAGCTTTGATCACCGCTCTCTCATCTTCGCTCAGAACACTCAGCGCTTCGCCCTTCCGCGGAGACTTCCTGCGAGGGCTCTTAGTGAATATACTAGCTATCGTTGACTTTGGACTCTTGGACTTTGCGGACTTTGGACTTGCTTCGGTTTTTATAACTGAAAAGAGATAGTAGAAGATGTTATTTTGAAGATTTTTTTGTTGAAGATGATAGTAGATGTGTAGAGAAGATGTTAGTATTTTAAAATTACAAGCGGGAACTGATTCGTTAGTCTAGTGGTCATAAACGCGACTGCTACGTTAGAGGTCTTGGGTCCGACTCCCAGGTCGGACAAAGTGTTATTGGGGTTTTCTATGAAATTCTCAGTAGTAGCTCGTGTAAAGAGTTGTGACCAGTTAATAGCAATAGGCTTGCCCTTTATTACATGGGACCTAATTACACCAGCAACTATGGTTATACATTGGCACACCTCTGCCTAACCCTTTGGGGAATACAGGAGTGATGGCATGTTATGTGTTAAGAGTAAGTACAGCTTAGAAAACTTATAGTTGGATCTGCATGAACAGCTGTGGCTGGATGGATGGCAATGGAACTACCATAAGTAAGTGCAATCGTGAATCTGACGGGATTACGGTACCGGTAGGAGTCTAAACTTCACACAACAGAAACACCGACGGGCTTGTAACTTTGTGATATCATCATTATCATTATAAGAGAAATTGAAGGCGTACTATAGCACTCGCGCGGTTGCGAAGCGGGTACGACAGCAAAAGCCCGTCACACACGCGTTGATAGCGTTGCTCATACTATTTTTCAATAAAGACATGTCGTGTCGACAACATGTCGTGATGGCCCAGTGGTTAAGGCGCCCACCTCTCATGCACAAGGTTGAGGGTTCGCAACCATCACGGCAAGTACCAATGTGACTTTTTCTAATTCATATGTACTTTCTAAGTTTATCTTAGACATCACTGATATTGGTAACCATGTCAGAGACCCTTGCGGGGGTTTAGAAACTCTGACACTAGGGTGTGTGGGGTCGTTAGACCTTACTGCCCATTCGATCAAGAAGAATAAAGACATGCTCGCGTGAAACTTATTAACTAGCTAACTGCCCGCGGTTTGCTTGGCTTATTTCAACCGCGTTAAGTTACGTCTTTGGTTACTCCTCCGCTCCCATTGGTCGTAGCTTCATGTTGTATAGCACTTGATACTCACAAATAACGTATCTTTTTATGGGTTAAATTATTTTCAAAATCGATTCAATATATCCAAAGATTACCCCCTACAACCTCATAAACTTTACCTCTTTATAATAGAACTAGCTTTTCTGCCGATTTAAGATACGTTTTCGGTTACTGCTACGCTCCTATGGCTTGTGGCGGGATGTTATAAAGCCTTCCTCGATAAATGGACTATAGAACACAATAAGATTTTTTCAATTCGAGCCAGTAGATCCTGAGATTAGCGCGTTCAAACCAACAAACTCTTCAGCTTTATAATATTACTAACTTTTGCCCGCGACTTCGTCCGCGTGGATTAATAGTTCCCGTTCCCGGGGGATTTCCGGGATGAAAACTATCCTGTCCTTTCTCGGGTCCCAGGCTATATCTGTTCCAAATTTCATTGAAATCGATTCAGTGGTTTAGGCGTGAAGAAGAGACAGACAGACAGACAGACAGAGTTACTTTCGCATATATAATACTAGCTTTTACCCGCGACTTCATCCACGTTGATTAATAGTTCCCGTTCCCGGGGGATTCCCGGGATGAAAACTAGCCTATGTCCTTTTTTGGGTCCCAGACTATATCTGTACCAAATTTCATTGAAATCGGTTCAGTGGCTTAGGCGTGAAGAAGAGACAGACAGACTGACAGACAGACAGACAGAGTTACTTTCGCATTTATAATATTAGTACGGATGACTATCAAATTGTGTCTATCACTTATTTTGATAAAATAAGTGATAGACACAATTTTAATACCAGAAATAAGGACAAAATAGCACAACCATTTTTTAGATTATCAAAAGTGCACACATCTTTCATGGGGTACTGTGTTAAATGTTACAATAAAATACCTTGCGATATACTAAAACTAAATGAGACAAAATTTAAAAAAATGATTAAGAGTACACTTTGTAAACAAGCATATTACAAATTAGAGGATTATATCCAAGATAAAAATGCTTGGAAATATGCTGGTCCTGCTCCACTGGACAATTTAGTCTTGACAAAATCAACTGGTTGCTAATTAAATTATATAAGTAATTTATTTTTGACTATTATTACTATTTCTTTTTTCTCTTAGACAATAATGTTACTTTTGGTGATTACTATGGCTCACACACTGATTCGTTGCCTTTCAAATGTTAGAAGTAATCATCTTCGATGTCAATATTGGTGTTAAGTATTACAATTGGTTTAGCTTTCATTTCTTAATTCGTGGCACTTAGTACGTATTGTAGTACTTTGAGTGACTTTTATTGTTAACAGATCGTTTTGACATTAGCATATTTTATTATGGAATGCATGTAATTGTACAATATAATGTAATACGTTTTTTTAAAAGAGTATGTATGGAGTTTCTTGCCCGTTCTTCTCCATACGAAACTACCTTTTGGAATGGGCAACTAGATTCATTAGTTTTAATTTTTTTTTTGACGTTCAAAAGTGCCTTTTAATGGTCTATTTGAAATAAATGATTTGATTTGATTTGATTTGATTTGATGAGAATAGATTACTCGAATGAATTAAGTTACCCCGTTTTGCAATCTTCCGTTTCTTCACAGGCGGCGATGCTTCGCTCTCAGACTCCGTGGTCTGATTGTTTTCTCTCAACGCCCGCTTCTTGATGCCCTTGCTTTTACTATTCTTCTCTTTTAGAGCTTTCTTTTCAGCCTCCGCTTCTAAGTAGCCATCGGGGTACTGTGAATAGGGAAAGAGAAAGATTACTGACATATTTCTTTTTAATACACATTGCTGATTGCAAGGGCCTCCCGCCAAACTTTTTGTAGTACTATCAGACCGTACAATAGAACCATAGTTTCGTAGGATGGACGTTTTGTAGGGCGTGTCTGTAGCTATATTAGAATTTATATGTTCCATTCTCTCCGACAATAAAATCGGTCACCGATTATTTGTCGTGTGCGAATCGGCCGTGTACCTTTACTGTAGGATTAATATTAGGTAACGTATCTCGGGACCCTAGGGTCCCGGACCTTTGGAAGGCGTACGAGGAGCCGAAGCCAACTCGCAGAGGCTCCTTACATGGCTTTACAATGAAATGGAACACCAACCGACAATTATCCCTGTTTGCACTATGCAAATGCACCCAAGGATAATCCCCGGCTGGCGCAGGACTATTACAGAATATGGAAACTAAGAATAGGGCTATGGGTTTGGGTGTGATTAGTATTATTAAGCGGTAAATTTGAGTTCTCCTTACTACAGATCACTTTGTGATTTAGCTAGGAGGGATTCACCTAATAATTTTTGTGTACAGCATTACAAAATTACAAAAATATTAGTATCGTGGTGCCCAGTAACTGGGTTGTAGCGGTCAGATAGGCAGTCGCTCCATATAAAACAATGGTATTCCGCTGCATCCGGTTAGACTGGAAGCCGACCCTAACATAGTTGGGAAAAGACAGTAGCAGCAGTGGCAGTAGTTGGCAGATAGGCAAGGTGATGATTGCTTTGTTATTTTTGTTGTTTTATTCGTTTAAATTAGTTTGGGATAGATGGCACTGAATGTTTGTTACTTTAATTCAACAGTCAATGGTCTCTTCACTGCTAGATGGCCACTTTGGACTTATGGTCAAAAAAGCCCTTAACCTTTCGAGGCCCGCGTCCAGAGAGTCACAAGTATAATCTCTCTGGTAACTGTTGCCTCCCCAGGTAGCCACTATAGCCAGCACTGCTGCACTTAAATTTTTGCCTATTTGTTCTAGGAATGAGACTACATATTAACAAGTATTTCATATGTTGGGCATGGGCGTGAAGTTAGCTATCCACTGATACTAAAGTCTCTTATTTTGTCAGTACACCGAAAAAAGCGCGGTTACACAAAACTGTCACTGCTGTCAGAACCAAAAAGACGCCTGGGTTTTGACAGCTTTTTACGTTCAGAGTCACGGGTTTCGAAAGCTTACAAGCAAAGATGAAAGTGTACTCACGATAATAGGGTACTCCTTAGCACCGGGCTCCCAGGGTGCAGGACTGGGGTCATCCCGTCTCAACAGGTACTTCCAAACACGGTACCCCGATAGTCCTTTCTCTGGATAGTATTTCACCACTTTGTATATGCCGTCGTACCTAAAATTAAGCTCAAAGTTAATGTTGTTTGAACAAGCAACTACTAATGGAAGCATCAGTGCTCTCAAGCATTATACAGAATTCAATGTAACGAGTCCTTGAGTTCAATACTAGCTACTTAACCCCTGACTGCTCTGTCTTGTGATCACTAATAGGTTAAATTCCCAGATCGAGCAAAGTGTTATTGGATTTCCCATCAGGAATCTCTCAGTAGCAGCCCAGAGTTTGGAAGTTGCTGTTATTGTTGGTGATGTGACAATCATGGGCCTCATAAAGCACGTAAACTAACCTTCTGCACCTGATAACTGCTATTAGACAGAATCTATATCTATCAGAGTTTTTTTGTTTATGTGATTATTTAAATACGCCAATCAATAAAAATACCAGTTGGATAAACAAAAACGTTGTAGTATATGACAGGCAGATTCATGACGAATAGTATAGGCCCACCACGCCACAACATGCTACGCCACACGAGAGCGGAGCAGCAACCAAGGATTTAACGAAGGCGAAATAACCACGCTATTGTAGCCGTGGGTAGAAGTAAGTAAATAATAATATAAACGGTAACCTAAAATTACGTCAGATAATGTAACCTGACGACTTGATCTGATATTGGTAGTTTCTGATTTTGCTTTTACATAAGTGTTAGGTATGTGTACGGGAGACAAGTGAAACGACGCGCTGCTGTTAGCACACTGTTTAATGGATGTAAGCGACGGGACATGGCGCGCGCGCACGCACACACACACACACATGTACGGTCAACAAAAGAGATAAGTAATCGGACCGTCAAATATAGTTGAAGTTTTCTTTCAAACCGGTGGTCGTTTTTAAATGAAATTTAATTTAATAATTAATTAATTTTCTATTAATAAAAATAAATATCATTAAAAAACTTCTATCGGTTTTTGGAAAACTTTGAATCTCTGTCTCTTTTGCTGACTGTACATTCATAACAATAAGTAGAGTATCAAATCTGAACGCACCTGATCCCTTCCTTGGGCGCGTACTTGGGGAAGTGTTTCAGCATCTTGTAGGAGCGCACGACGCGCACGGGCTTGCCGCTGCGCCAGTCGTCGCCCGCGTCGCCCCCCTCCTCGCTTATGTGATTCACTGCGCAATTCCGCGCAAGCGCTCTGAAGATGAAAAGGAAATTGTTGTATTAGTAGCGACATCTATTGCACCACATGCGAAGTGCAAGTAACGTTTAATTTATAACGATGAAAATTATAAAAAATATCCTAATGCCAGGATATTTTTTCGTGTGCAAGTTTTACAACACGGAGTTTATATGGTCGTAGTGATCTGTAACGTCACAGTCAAAGTCGGATCTCTGTGTAATCGGGGAGTAAATAATAGATTTATGCCTATATCAGCCGTATTTCGACTGCCGCAAGGAACACTATCGAAATTGCAAAAAAACTATGTTTGTTTTTTTACATTATTGAAAAGATAATTTAAAACTGTCGGATAAATTAAAATTAAAAAGTCATAATTGAAGAAGTTTTTAATTGAATAAAATCGGAATACAGAAAACAAAATACAGAGCATGTTGGCCGACTCTTGTACATCGATTTAAAACTTTAAATGACTCTCCTGTGAAGTAGGTGATTTGCAGTTTCGATAGTGTTCGTTGCGACAGTCGATTTCCTGGCCAATTTTAATTTTACTTTTTGCCATCATGCATATTCCTTATTGAATCTAATTGCCCAATGCTCTCAATATCTAATTCCAAGAAGTAGTTTAAGGAGGCAAGCAGTAAGGCTTATATAAAAGTACATACTTATTTTCTCTGGTGAGTGTTTGGTCGCAGGACTGCTCTGCGGTGCGTTTATTGCCGGACAGGTCTCGGCCGCCGCTACCCGTGTACGTGAACTCGTTACCGTAATCCACGTCGTCTTCGTAGCCACCTGGACAAAACAATGAACCCATAAGTTTGCATGGAGTTTATATTGCCTGAAACTCGGTTAGGTCAATATGAACCTTAACTATTACCTAAAAGCCTGAATTGTCGTTACCACAGTGTGAAATGAGCTCCGACGCGGCCTGATTGGTGGAAATAGGACATTAGAGGTCAATTTTGACTAGATATTATTGACATAATAATGGCAGGTGGCGGTCCGTGGTTTTTGCCTACCCCCATGGGAAAAGGGCGTGAGTTTATGTATGTATGTATGTATTATTGACATACTTTTTATGAGCTGTTAAAACGCGATTCCCCATAGATTTCATCTGGCAAAAGTAAACTGTGATGACACATGACTATTTTCACAGTTAATTGAAAGTTAATCGGGTTTACATGGCTAAAATAAAATATATTTTAGAGAAGTCGTTTCCTGGAATTAGTGGTTAAGAGTATCTATATAGTACCCAAATGGCAAGTAACAAGTTTAGCGTTAGCCTAAAATTGTTTAACATTTTTGTTTAAGGTGGAAAGTTTCTTACCTGACAACACAATGCTGTAAGCCCCTTCGACGTCACGTCCGTGAATCCCGGATACAGGCGGTCGGTGGACACCCGTTTCGGACAGCTGGAATCACATACAACAGACTTTTATTTCACTACAGATATTATAGGGAGTGAACGGTGGTCGTGAATATGAATAACTTTAATTATGGAACCAACTCAGAAACATAAACTCAAACCTTTTTCCCATGCACTAGGCAAGCCCGCCACACTGTTCCCAAGCCACTGCAACTTTTGTAAGCCAGAATCAACAGTGGCGATGAAACTCAACGGGTCCCGGAGAAACGATTCAACTGTCTTGGATCCCGCAACGAATTAATCAGAAAAGATTAGAGGAGGAGTAAGAAAAATGGACCATGGACTAGGCAGAAACCACAGGACGCCACCTGCTACGATCCTTATTTATTTATTTATTTATTTATTTAACGCTTTATGCACACAAAATGTACAGCGGCGGACTTAATGCCAATGGCATTCTCTACCAGTCAACCTTAGGGTGATGCAGAGACAAATTCTCCTCCATACTCCTTTCGCCTCGTCTGGTCATACAAACACGTTAAGAGTACTGCGCACCCGACCTTTCTGAAGAACCTTGCAAATAAGGTCAGGGTAGACCTTTTTAGGGCATCCCCTCCCGGCGTTGCCACTCACATCTGTCATATAAATCCCTTTTGTATGTCGCCTTTCATTCATCCTATCAAACATGAGCATACTCTTTCCAATCTTTGTCACTACATCCTCTCAAACAAAACACAAAATATATCGTACCTGTATTCTAAATCTCCAGCACATCCCTACTTCAATGCCGGGGATTGGCCCGAAATGATTGGGCGGCATGGCACACGTCTTCGTCTTACCTGGAAGGTGTATAATATAACAACATGTTTATAGAATTGAAATAAGAATCCATAAACTAATGGAATGGTTACACGTCTCTGTTTTATCTGGTTTCACCAGCTGCGCAATATCAGGGGCACATTTAGATATAAGGTTTTATAAACAGGGCCCCTTTTTCTTTAACAGAGGCTCTGTATTTTATCATTACACTCTCGTTTTCTTTACTGTAATTCAGATTCTTGATTGTAATGACAAACTTTGCTTCAACTTATAAACACATAGCGTAACGCCTAGCTGTTAACCCTGTAGATATTACATCCTCATATTTCCAGTCAAATCTCAAGAATCACTTATTAGAAGGTAAGGCATTGCCAGCCTTAAACTATTATTATTTTTCATGTTTGCCTGGGTCAAAGTATAAACCGACGACGTTAAATCGACAGCATGATTGGCGCTATGGCTCATATGGCTGACTGAATATCTACTGCGCTGCGGGCCTCAAGTGCGATCCACGTAACAAGCATTTGCATAGGCTACAACCAGTTGTTTCGGGTCTGGTTGTTTGTGTATGGAGAAATTCCTAGTGAGGGGCAATGTTGATGTTCTTTTTTAAATCGCCTTTGCTGCCAAGGCAGTAGATGTGGCGGTACTAACTACTAACAACAACTGCGACTGCAACTACTACAACTATTTTTGACGCAGCACTAAATGTACAATCGCACACAAATTCGGTGAACTACTTTTCACCGTTACTCACTTATTAATAACCAATCGCCATTGTCTTCGTTTGTACATAAAGTATAAATAAATATGTTTGACACCTACACGGCCATGGTACTGAACTGGTCACTTAGCCAACTGAACAACCGTCTCCTTACAAAACGAAATCCAACTTTAGTTCAAGCTTAATCTTTTTTGAGCCAGCTATTGTATTTTAGACCTTATTGGTAAATTTCTTAAAATATATTATTTGTTCTGTATTGTGAACTGTATCAACATTTGACAATATGGACCAACTAAACTTAGCTTTTGCAAAAGAAACACGATAATTTTGCCAACACAACAAAAGCAACATTCGCAAATACGCAATATTTTTGATCATTTAAAAAACACGCGTGCATATTACGCTCCATTATCCTAAAAGCAATGCAATAAGAGCCACTTTTCGAACAAGTGTTTAAAAATACATTGAAGTTTTGCAGTCATCTTGTGAACATTTACGCAACACAGTATCTCATGCAAACAACAACCAATCTAAGATCTTGGAAATTCATGAATCGATTTTAATTAAACTTGATATGTTTATACATGGTACCCCAGTCTTAAGGGTCAATTAAGCATTTTTTTTTTTAAGAGTTTTAGCCCCAATGAATGATAATAAAAATATAAATAAATATACCATCACGCCTGTATTCCCCGAAGGGTTAGGCAGAGGTGTACCAATGTACACCCACAGTTCGCCGGTATATTTAGGTCCCTTGTAATAGGGGGCGAGCCTATTGCCATTAACCGAGCACAAATCCAAACTCCGAGCTGCTACTAAGAATTTCAGAGAAAAACCCAGTAACACTTTTTGCTCGACCTGGGAATCGAACCCAGGACCTCTAGCGTAGCAGTCGTGCTTAGGACCACTAGGCCAACGAGGCAGTGAATGATAATAATACCAGCCTATTAGTGTCCCACTGCAGGGCAAACGCCTCTTGTCATACAGAGAAGGCACGAGCTTTGGTCACCACGCTAGCTCAAGGCGGATTGGCGATTTCAGACTTATATTTATTGTATAAGTCCAGCATTTGCTCTATATTAGCTAGCATAAGAATAAAAAACAACAGGACTAACTGAGATTTGAGTACTAGAAATGGCAAAAAAAAGCCTTTTCCATACTTTCGCGAATTTCTTGCAATGCGTTTAAAAGCACAATAAAAAAAGCCATTATAATGCAGAGAAATATCACTTAGCACCAACAACATTTATCAACATTGCCCCACACTAGATAGACTAAAATTAATCTTAATATGGTTAAACAAACAAAAAAGCTCAGCTTCCACTTAGCAATGTGTCACATGCACACAAAATATATCCTATGTACATCCCAAGAGTGAAGATTATATCACAGTAAACAATATTGCTGGATATATTAATGAATTTCGTATATTATTACACAACAAACAAACTCACAAACCATCATTCTATATTATATTTTTGTAGAAGGACAAACACCATACCAGAAACAACTGCATATTATATTTAGAAGCTAATAACGCAAGCAACCAGTAAAAATACTATGGTCTACCGGAATCTGATGGCATTTTAAAAAGTTAAAATATTGTGACTTTTAATAAAGCTAAAGTAAATATCTAATCAAAATTTGAGATATAACCCCTGACCCACTGTTGAGACAATAAGATACTTTTAGTTCATTCCTTTTTTAAAATAATTGAATGGCTCATTTTATAAAGCGTTACTTAGGCTACTTCTACTTTAGAAAAAATAATTAGGGTTCTGTACAAAACACATAAATCCTTCACGTCAACCAACGATCATGGAAACGAAGTAGCAGTCATAAGCTAGTAAATAATAAATAATAACTAGCAGTCACCTTAGCAACCATTTGACATGCTTGAAAGATTATGATGCCATAGAATTCAATCCTTAATTGGATAAGTAACACTAAAGTTGACGTGAGCGAAGCCGCGGGCAACAGCTAGTAATAAATAATAATGGAAGGTTGATTACGATTCATTTATTTTTAATAAATACTCATTCTACAGACAAAAAAATAGATTAAAAAGTATTAAAATCGTATACTCTAATTTCCCTGGTATTGAAAACTACCAATTTTAATTCCACCTATGTTATAATTGAAAACCTAATAATGCTGAATAGTACTCACCAATACAAGCCATGCCTCGTCCCCAGTCCCGCTTAGTATTAGAGGCCTTCTTTGTCTGCTTGGCTGCTCCGGGCGCGATGACGTGTTTGGGATCCCTCTTGCAACTCGGACAGTACCAGTCATCTTCTGGCAGTTCTACGAGGGGCGGGTCCAAGCAGATCATGTGGTAGCCATTATTGCACTCGTCACATAGCAGTATCTGTGAGAATAATTAGTAATTAATGTAATGTGCACATGCCATTTATTGAGTTCTTATATTTATTTTTGTTAATATTGTGCTATTAAGTTGGCCAATTCAAAGTCAAAGTAAAAGTTATTTATGGGCACTTTTGAATTGTCATAGAGTCTGTCAGTTAGTCAGAAAATTGCAGCTAAACTGGAAAGTTACTATATGGAGAATAACGGGTCGCACGCACAATCAAAAGGCTAAGTGCGGAGACAGCCGGGCCAAAGTAACTAAACTAATGGAGAAGAACGAGCAAGAAACAATTAATTAATTTCAATTTGATAAGCTATTGGCATCACAGGATTAAGCGTAGATCAGATCACGTAGACAAAAATATGGAAATGTTTGCAGCACTGTACAAGAAATGTAATATCTTACTTTCTCTGGGAACTCCTTCCCTGAGCACAGATAACATCCACAGTCTTTGCACAGGGTTTCTTCGTCATCGCGACACGTCAAGCAGTTGACTGGGGCAGATCCTGAAAGAGTGCACAGTACAATTGTATTGTTTTATACTTTAAAAAGATAGGATTAAATGCCAAACCACAAAAACTATCTCAGTGTTGGATATTTAATTTTTCTATTCTCTATAATAATATATTTAAGAGGATTTTTTTTTTGTTTGTTTGTATCGAATAGGCTCCGAAATTACAGGTCCAATTTTAACTATTTTTTCACTAATATTCCAGAGTAACATAGGCTATACAATATCGAGCTACGACACGGCAGTGGAGCAGTAACTAAAGAAGTAACTTAACGCGGGTGAAGCAAACGACGCGAACAAAGTCACCGGCAGTTCGCTAATACTTTAGCAAACCTAGATTTAATGACAGAAAGAGAGAGATACAAAACCACAAAAACAGTCTCAGTATGGTAGGATGCTTAATGATTTTAACCATAAAACTGTATGCACATTGTTTTTAATAAAACTTACTTTTCTCTGGTGGAGTGATCATCATCTTCTTGATTTCCTCAGTCCTTTGCGCTAGTGGCACCACCTCTTCAATGGCATATATCTTATCATGCACCCTGACTTTAGTATCATTCTGTGGAACAGAGTCAGGGCCAAGGTAAAGAGTTCCTGTCAACTCATATATTACTCGCAACTTCGTTATCTTTGCCACTTTGAAGTCATACCTGTGTAGGACAGTTATATGTTGTTTAAGAACAAAAATAAAATGTAAAGCTGCAGGCTGCAAACTAAGAAAACTGCTAAAACACTGCTCGCAGAGTGATATCTGTCCTTACAGCATCCCCAGCAACACAATTAAGGTTGTAAGTTAGAAGAGATTGTTAGGAGTTTCTATGGAGTTGTATTGTAAAGACAAAGAAGGCTAACCCCAGCCTTCTCAGAATAAAAAGAAATAAGTTTGTACAAAGAGGACTATCTATATAATTTTCTTTAAACTTGAAATTTTGATTAATATTTCTCCTCGATAGCTGTCTGTGTACTACACTACAGCTTTTTATTTGTAAATGCACCATGTTCCAGGAATACTTAGTATAATAAAGTCCTCTTCCAGCATGGTTTCCAAATTGTAACTAAACAAAATCACTATCGAAACAGACAAGATTTATACATCTTTTCTTAACTGACATTGTATCGATGTTTGACATATTTCTTTGTCGGCGAGGAAAATATGTCCGATAAAATCGGTAAAAAAATCGGTTGTGTGCGTAAACATTAATGATACAGAATTGCATGTTTAAATAAAGAGAATTAAGACAATATAGGTACTATTTTGATTTCCTTACCAATATCCTTTTTCTAGTGGTTCATCAGTATTGTGGTTGAGCATTACTTTCTGTCCTACTTCAAGATCTTTAATGTCTATTACAGTTCTGGCTCTAGGTCGAATTTCTTGTAATTTACAGTACAGATTTGAGTCTTCATCACTGAAATAATAAAGAATGTTTTATGAAGAATTGTTGATTGTTGTAGTTGTTGCTGTTGTTGTTGTTGTTGTGTGTGTTGTTGTGTGGGTGCGTTCTATTTGGCAGAAACTTGATACTCCGAAACCTATTTGGCATAACTCACTTCGCATAAACTTCTTTAGACGAACGTTTTTAAGGCATAATACTTTTATAGCATAATTATTTTTTGGCAGAACGTTTTTATGTCCGAATTTAAAATGGCATACTTTTAAGAATGGCGATTATGCTTTTTGAGCCTAGAGGGCTCTGGATCTATCTCTAGGGACTTTGATATGAAATGTATGCCAAAAGACGATTCTGCCTGTGAACTTTCTGCGATATGATGGTTCTGCTTTTTAATTATTATGGAAATGAAATTTATGCGAAATGAGGATTCTGCCATACAAAATTATGAGTTATAAATGTATGCCAAGTAAGTGATGCCAAATGACTTTCTGCGAAAAGAGGTTTATGCTATCAGTTGTTATGCAAAATAAAATTATGACTTAAAAAGTTCTGCTATAAAGGCCTATTCAGACCTAAGCGGTATTCGCTACCGCCTGCGGCAGAGAAAACCCAGTGGGTATGCGGTAATATTAGTGTTCAGACCTAAGCGGTATTCGCTACCGTTTGTAACCCGCGTGGTATGTACCTCTACCCACAGCGGCAGCGAATATCGCTCAGGTCGCTCTAGCCGCGGTACTTGATACTAAATACCTGAGCGAAACCCGCGCGGTATTTACCTCTACCCACAGCGGCAGCGAATATCGCTCATATTTGAATAGGCCTTAAAAGGTGTACCCTTGTTGTGTGTGTTGTTGTGTGTTGTTGATGCGCGTGTGTTGTTGTTGTATGTTGTTGTTGTTTGTGTTGTTGTGAATTGTTGTTGTTCTTGTAATGTGTTGTTGTTTTTTTTTTTGTTGATAATGAAAGTAGAGATCAACTCTTTTTGTTTGTCCAATAAAATATTATATTGTATTTGATTAATTTTCAAGCCTATGTACTGCCTGAATTTGTAAACTAAATTATCAACAACCAATCATAGCAAAGGTATATGTGTCAAGTCTCTTTCGAAGTAACCACACTGGAATAGAGTGGTTTTCAATATGTACCAAGTAACCAGCTGGCATTTAGACTTAAGGTTGCTATATAACATAAAAAATGTAAGACCTCTAGCAAATCAAAGCATTTTGCCAACTAGGTTGTGGTTAGTTAATAAATAAATTATGATGAAGGAATGATTTTAAATGGCTTCAATTAAAAACAAATCTATGATTACCCAGCTCAATGTATAATTAAAGAGCATGTCATAAATTAACAAAATGTGTATTTATACTCACTCGGTCTCCAGTTGTACTTTAAAAAGCAACAGAGAATCTATGTCTTTTTGTTCCTGAGGTTTACTAACTTCTTTGTCTGTTTGTTTATCCCGCACCACTTTAGGTGTTCTACTAAAATACCTCGCTATGCCTTTACTTTTCGGTGTTGACAAACTGTCACCATTTGTCGTCTCACTTGGTGGTTTGTTCTCAACATCAGTATCCATATCAAAACTCTGGTTGCTATTGTCGGAACTGGACCGCTCTTCTGTGTCTTTCGGTGAAACATCTTTTTGACCGGGTATATGTGGAATGTTAGGATCATAGACTATTCTAGTTATTTTTGCTTCCAACCATGAGCCTTGTTCACGGTCTCTTACATCAATTAAGTCACCAACCGCATATAATGTGCTTTCTGCATCTGTTAAAATAAGTTATAGTAAGTTACAATAAGTTAGTTAGAAAGGTGGCATGCACGATGGTGGATGGGCTGCCCAGGGCCGGGACGGTCGGCACTCTTTGAGGGAGGCCTACAATCAGCAGTGGACAGCTATAGGCTGACACAATCATAAAGACAGTATTTTTTTATTACCACTAAAGGTGGCAACCCTGCTAATGGCCGGCCTGGTGTTAAGCGGTCACCGCTGCCTAAATAGTTGTAGTCTGTGAAATAACAAACTAATTCAAGTATCCTACCTTTATACTCTATATTTTTCTCACTTGAGACCTCGGCCACTTGTTTACTATCTTTATCTTTAGTCTTCGCATCAGTCTTCTCCTTGGAACTGTCTTGGGGCTGAGCCCGGACCATAAGCTGGATAACGTCGTTAAGTTTGATGTTGTAGTCATGGAATGTGTAGCCATTTTCCAGCTGAAATCAATAATACATAATATATTATTTTAGTTTGAAGATTGCTTTATAATATATTGATTTTGTCTTTTATATGCATCAGATATTCATCTTAAGATTTTATATATCACTCTCCCTCCCTCTCTTAATCAAATGGTACATGAAAAGTGTAAATAATATAAAAGAAAGTAAGTAAGTCAGGTACATTTTAAGGTATAAACATGCAAGCTAATTCCGTTTTCTCTGAATGGCATGTATTGCTGCTGACTAGAGGTATTTGAGAATATTTCTTACCTCTCCACTAAATCTAAGTGAGATTTTAGAGGTTTTAGAGTGGAGGAATTTTGGTGGAATTCCATCCTGTACCAGAAGAACCATGAATAAAAGCACCATGGACTCACATTATAGTAAGGCAGATCACAAATAACAAATCTTCGAAAGTAAAACTTAATAACCTACAGGCAAGTGAATAACTCAAAACTATAATTAGAACACAATAACTAATTTCCATAACAATATAAAAGTTTACATGTGCCGTCTAGACCTTTTATTACAAAGGTTTTAGGCATTTGAATTTAATCTTGTGATGGAAGTGGGTTTAAAAGTCACGTCAGGTGAATTACCTCATCTGTCTTGCATTGTTAGGCCTATACATTTTTAAATAATAACATAGTAAAAGCACTAGTTAATTTTTAAATTGTATAGAAGAAGCAAACTTTACAATCTAGAATTACAGTCATGTTTCGCTCGACATGTGTATAACAGTTAAGGAATTCATACTGATTTCATGTTTAACGTAAAATTTTGTCACTTTTAGACATTGATATAAGTTATGCCTTATTACTTTTCATCGCGGCACTTTTAACGGTCGCGATGTGCTGTGACGTCACAATGCCTGGCTTACGTGAATAAACACTGGATTCAACAATATGATAACACCTGCATAAATTGAGACCACGTTACTTGTTCACTTATTTTTTGCTTACAAACACAATATTTAGGATTTACTTCGGGAACAAAGTATGTAGAGCACAAACTTACCAGCTTCCCGCCGTAAAATAATCTCTGTAATTTCGGTTGAACATCAAACTTGTCCTTTATTATACGCCGGAACTGATCTATCTTTGTCAACTTGGACTCGACAACAACAACGGTATCTGGCCTGCCAAATATGCGTATTCGCACGTGCATTTTGTATATCTGAATAATTTATAACGATATTTTACGAGACACAGGTATTCATCGCTTTTTAATACGACCGTGTGTGACTGGTGTGACAAAAAATTTAAATGACATACCCTTACCCATGCATAAATGACAATATTCAATTTTGACATTGACATCATGCATTATTAAAGGCGCGCAAATAGCATTGTCAATGTCAAAATGTTCCATTGTTTTTTTTATATGGCAAGCAATGACGGTTCTGCCAAAATGAACAACAATTTTAAGAAATTACTTGTGTAAAGACTTGTGTAAAATCAACAATTTCCATGTGGAAATTGTTGATTTTAACCGACTTCATGTTTTTTTTTTGTTATTCTATAGTATTCGGAATAGTGTTGTTAATAAGTTGTAAGCGTACTACTATGTTGCAAATGCAACTGCTGAGCTTGAGTTTCTGGGTTCGATTCCGAGACTCATGTAAAGTATAATTGGATATTTCCATAAAGAATTTCTAAGTAGCAGCCCGGAATATGGAACTTTGTGGTGTGACACCCTCGAGCTATAGAAAGCACATAAAGCTGTTGGTTATACGCCACATTTCTGCTATCCCTTGCCAACGCAATAGACTATGACAATGAGGAAAGCGGGTGCGTGGGCACCTGTGTCTGCGCACACACTTCTGCATTATTATAATATCTCATGGGTAATTTGATCGGTTGAAATTGGCCGCCGTGACTGAATACGGAATGGATATTTTGAAAGGTATTTTGGACGTTTACGCCCAAATAGCCAATTGCAATAGGCTCGCCCCCTATTACATGCGACCTAAATATACCGGCGAACTGTGGGTGTGCCTTGGTACACCTCTGCCTAACCCTTCGAGATATACAGGCGTGATGGTATATTATATAGCCAATTGCAGCATGACAGGATGATTGAAAATAAAACGAAAAATTATGATATTCAATACAATAATTTTAATGCTATAGATGAATTAAAAGAATTTAGGAGTAATTTCTGGATCAGGATCCGGATAGTACTGAAGTAGATCAGCTACTGGAGCCTCTTGGTCTTCATAAAAATCACAAGCTAGAAGGTACTCTCGCTTCGAATAATCGTCTCCCGTGCAAAAAAGATTACCTAAAAATAAAATAAGGCGTGAACAAGAACATTACCACAAAAACATTTATAACTAGCTTTTTCCCGTAAATTCGTCTGTGTGGATATAGCCGAATTTATAGTCGGTCAAGTAGTTTTTGAATTTATCCATTGCGTATTATATTCTTTTCAATATTAGTTTTTAAACAATATCATGTTAATAATTACCGTCTAAATCTATTATGCGAACGGAGTTCTTTTCTTCGAGTGCACCTACACAATAATGTTCTTCCATTGACTCTGGGTGCCAATACATAACAGCATCCCTGCAGGAAGTACCAGCAATAGGAAGTAATATCCTGTCCTAAATAAAAAAAGAAACATAATTTTATTACTTTAGCCTTATATAGTTAACTCTCAACAGAGAACGAGTAAACTATACCTTGCAAATAATTTTGTTGTTAACGATAGGTTCCTTTACTTCTCCAGTGCAGAAGAACTTGCGCTTTTTTCTCATGATTACCGTACTTACTTCCAGCACGGTCTTGATACTGTTTCCTAAAATAAATAGGTATAAAATGTCTCGTGTTATATTATGGTACTTTCAGGATACAGGAAAAAAACCAATAAAGCCAGTGAAAATCATGTGTCACTTTTATCTTACAGTGTTTTTCTAGATAAAGCTGTCTCCTCCGTGTTACATACTCTGCTAATATTTGCATTTACTTCAGAAAGCCATTGGAGGACATTTACCTTTTTCACCATTAATTGCTTCCAGCTCTCGCATTCCACGTGCTTGTGTTTCTCTACTGTTATGTTGTTTCATATAGTTTGCTAATCTACTCATGGCATCTACAAATTCATCGATAGGACCTGACAATCAGAAAACATTATTAAGGTCGTGGATTTCAACAATAACTTCCGAATGGTATACTTCAAAATTGTTTCTTCACCTGTTCCAAAACTCGATCCATCCAAGTAATTTAAAAATTGATAGAATCTTAAAGCCTCATCAGATTCTATTTCGTCCATCACTGGTCTCTGAAAAGTCAGATATGGCCGTCGTATAGATATAACTCACAGCTTTAAAATTAGTCTAGTAATTTAAACGTACAAATTTTCCACTCCAGGCTCCAACATCAGAATAAAGAGAATTGACTCGGCTTGGCATCCAATCCAGGGATGATCGGGCGACTAGTACTGGATGCTAAAACAAAGATTTGATTTAATTTGTTTTTTTATTCTTAATAATGTTACGCATTTTTTCAATAATTTCGAAACTTTACCAAGGAAGGCAGTCTTGCACTTGCATTTTTATAAAATATAGCAAATACGGTCAAGACTAACCAAATGGCAGACATGGTTAACGATTTCTTACATAGAACAAATACCGTAGCCTAGAAAGCAAAACCATTAAGGCTCGTTAAATTCAACAATTTAACAATCGCAGAGTTTTATAGCTTTTATTTAATAAGTCAATTATATTTTTACACTGCTAATTTTATAACCTACTAATATCCTCTGACTAACACTATCCGACAAAAAAACGGTCACCAATTGTCTGACAATCGATGACCGATTTTTTTGTCGGAGAGAATGGAACATAATATGAATTCTAATACCAACGCACATGTACTACAAAAAGTCGGTCCGACGAAACTATGGATTTATTGAACGGTCCAGTCTGGCATCAGCCCCATTGGTCTCGTGATCGCAAGTTTGACTGCTAAGCGTACGTCCTGGGTTCGATTCCTAGATTGAACAAAGTACAGTATTATTGGGTGTTGTTGCTGTTGTTACCAGACGTTTACTAGGACCTCAATTGTAATAACTTAACTATACTTTCTTACTTAACTTAATAAATACTAGTAATTTATTAGATGAATTGTGCGTGCCACATTGTGAGAGATTCGCACAATTTCAGCAAAGTTTACCCCTTTCAAGACTGTTATTTCGTATGCCTATTCGTAATGCACACGAAGCTCAAAAAGTTAGTTTCATTCTCCATCTCTTTTGTAATTACTAATCTGTGCCGTATGTATTGTTTGTCTATGGCTGGGCGGCACCACGGCTGGGGCAAAGAGTTTTTAAAATCGATAAAAGACGGCCATAATACTTGTATTTTCAATTCGTGCGATTGCAGTGTGAATTTGAAAGTGTATTGTTGCGACCTTGGAGATTGTTGTAAGTATCAAGTATCCTAACTAAGTACCCTTATAAACCATGGAAGAATTTTCACGAACCATACTCGTTCAAAAACTAAAAAATTTGAACCTATGCCGTAAAAAGATTCGGTCAATATGCCGGTGGCTGCTTTACCACCAAGACCAGTATGCTCTTGTAGTAAGTACATGGTTTGAAGAGATGATGCAGGCGGAAGCTCACCAGCAGCTTCTGTTCATTTACCTTGCTGATGATGTGATTCAGCACACTAAAGAAGAAGGCATAGGCTATAGCTATGAATTTGGAAAGGTGCTGCTGGCAACATTCA
Organism: Caradrina clavipalpis; assembly: GCA_932526535.1. Taxonomy (NCBI): domain Eukaryota; kingdom Metazoa; phylum Arthropoda; class Insecta; order Lepidoptera; family Noctuidae; genus Caradrina; species Caradrina clavipalpis. Next base: position 23,536,996 of record OW052087.1, read on the forward strand.
AGCACATGAATAACACGGGTATCGACCTAAAGAGCATGCGTGCCCTGGACATAATACTCAATAGCTGGCAGAAGAAAGGCATTTATACTACACAAAAGATGCAGGAATTTAAACGGTCTATAAATCCCACTGGTATGTCAATCAGACCAAACAAACACAATTCCGCAAGCCTGGAATCGTCACCTGACTATGAACAGAAGCCACAATTGGAAAAGGCCACCGAGCCCAAGAAGCCCTGTAGCCTGTTAGAAGCATATTGTCGGTGGGCTGAAAGTTTCCCACCAAGTCCAAAAGACAAAACGTTTAATACTCCTTCTGTCAACAAATACACTGGCAATACAAAAGATTTGCCTAAAGCAACTTACTAATTCACCCAATTGCACTTAGGGACAATATTTAATGTCACAATTCCATCACTGGGTCACCTTAGGGACACATTTATATTCAAAATCACAATTCTAAACATTAATGATTCACCCAATGAAACTCAGGGACAATATTCATATTTAACATCGCAATTCTATATACTAATGATTAAACACTTAGGGACAATATTTATATGCATTGTCACAATTCTATATACTAATATATCACGCAATGAAACTCAGGGCAATGTGTATATTTAGCGTAGCAATTCTATATACTAATGATTCATCCAATGAAAGGCCGGGGCAATGTGTATCACCCAATGAAACTCAGGGCAATGTGTATATTTAACGTAGCAATCCTATATACTAATGATTAAATACTTAGGGACAATATCTATATGCATTGTCACAATTCTATATACTAATATATCACCCAATAAAACTCAGGGCAATGTGTATATTTAACGTAGCAATTCTATATACTATAATGATTAAACACCGGACAATATTTATATGCATTGTCACAATTCTATATACTAATAAATCACCCAATCAGGGCAATGTGTATATTTAACGTAGCAATTCTATATACCAATGAATGATTAAACACTTGGGGACAATATCTATATGCATTGTCACAATTCTATATACTAATATATCACCCAATGATACCCAAGGCAATGTGTTTTAACGCCGCAATCCTATATACTAATGATTAAACACTTAGGAAAAATATTTATAATCATTGTCACAATTCTATATACTAATGATTTACCCAAATTACACTTAAGGACAATATTTATATTCAATGTCACAATTCATTATACTAATGCGAAACTTATGGGGAATTTCTTAATGTCGTAATTCTATATACTAATGATTAACCCAATTAAACTTAGGGATAATATTTATATTCAATATCACAATTCTTATACTAATAGGATAAAACTTTTAAACTATGATGAAACAGAACCACTGTTAACACATGTCTTGTATCATAATGCTTATTTCTGTCCACTTGAACTGTTGCACATGATGGGATGCAACAGTTTAAGTGTTGTAGTGATTGTGGATGTGCAAGGACATGTCCACACCTTGCATCACATATTATACACACACAAATCTACTCACGCACTCACAACCTTACACACACACACACACACACAACAATTGTATGTTTACCTAATAATTATATTGGTATAGAAGAGTGGAGTCTCCCAACACAGGCATTACTTGCTTAAAGGGAGGCTCCAATCACTAACCTGTTATTGTGAATATTGTTAGAGAAATAAATGTATATTGATATTGATTCACCCAATGAAACAAAAAACATAACAAAATAATGTAACATAGAAAATGAAACATAGGGACAATACTTACATTCAATGTCAACAATTCTATAAACTAATTATTAACCCAATTATACTTAAGGGCAATATTTATATTCAATGTCACAATTCATTAACTCATGATTCACCGAATTAAACTTAAGAACACCATTTATGATATTTTAATGTCATAGTTCTACTCATACTACATATTAAAACTTAATGGCAATTGAAATTAGCCACCATTAAGTTTGTATCATACTAATGTTTCACCAATTGAACGTATGGACTGTATTATCATTATAGACTTATAAGCTGTGTTAGGTATAAGCTCACAATTTTAGTTCAATAATTTTAGTTCAATTTAAGAAAACATGTATTATCAAAAATAAATATGGCACTTATAATAATAAGTGCCGTGTTTGGTATACAAAGCTGAAAAACGGCTATATTCACCCCTATGATAAGAATTATTTCACAAATATTGGCCCAATTATGTAACAGCTTAAGTTATTGTTATTGTATAATAATGTATCTAGTCATTGTCTTATTAGATCTGATTATATGTAAGCTTAAGAATTAATATATATTGATATGTTTTATTGTATGAAATACCTATGTAGTTTGTAGTGTGTCATTATTAGCTATAACATAATAAGAATAATATCATAAAGTGAATTGAAAATTCTACTGGAAGCAATAGTCAAAATAATATGAGTAACAATAGTTTTATGACTTCCATCAGACGGACTGCACCGCAGCCGCCGAGCGCTTACGATATATATAGGAACAATATATCGATTGCGCGGTTGCGCGACGCAGCCCGTCTGTATAATTATATATATATTATATATTATTATTATTATATATTATATGTGTATAATTATATGAGCAATAATAGTTGTATAGCTGCCATCAGACAGGCTGCGCGGTTGTGCGACGCAGCCCGTCTGATGGCACCCTATCATGTGTAAAATTATATGAGCAACAATAGTTCTATGGCTGCCACCAAACGGGCTGTACCGCGCGCAGTCGATATACAAACGTGTATACATCGACAATATATCGGCTGCACCGTTTTGCGCGACGCAGCCCGTCTCATGGCACCCTGATCACCCTATCAAGTGTATAATTTTATATGAGCAACAATAGTTCTATGGCTGCCACCAAACGGGCTGTACCTGCGCGCAGTCGATATACAAACGTGTATACATCGACAATATATCGGCTGCACCGTTTTGCGCGACGCAGCCCGTCTCATGGCACCCTGATCACCCTATCAAGTGTATAATTTTATATGAGCAACAATAGTTCTATGGCTGCCACCAAACGGGCTGTACCGCGCGCAGTCTATATACAACGTGTATACATCGACAATATATCGGCTGCACCGTTGCGCGACGCAGCCCGTCTCATGGCACCCTATCATGTGTAAAATGAGTTTGTATACTGTAAAGTATGTTTTTTATTTAATCTCAGAGACTGATTCGACGGGTTCATACGTCCAACATGTAAATTATGTGTTTATTTTTATGTATTGGTCCACAACTCCACGTCTAAGCGCGTATTTTAAGTACCTGCGTATTTTTATGTACATCGTATGAAACTGACAAACTTTAAGGTTGGCGATGATGCTTTAGTCTGTAATAATGTTCCTTGGTTTATGATTACACAGAGTACTTTTAAATATATTCAGTTAATAATAATCTCAATGTTGAACCTAAATATTAGCTTGTCTGGGTAGTACTACCACCATACCTATTTCCCCCGCAAAGCAGCATTGGGTCTTGGGAAGACAATGCTTGTCTATAGGTAGCGGTGACCACTAAAAAACAGGAGGGCTGTCGGCTTGTTGGCCATCAAATGGCACAAAAAATGATTGAATTATTTACCCGAGTAGCCTGGCCCAATAGGGGTGATATTGTAATTGCATATCTTGATTATTGAAATGCTTATTTATTCTATTAGTATTAAGAGATGTACCTACCAAATATTATATGTAGAGAATTTAATAGTTGTAGTCATAGTTGTGTATGTCAAAAATTAAATATTATAAACTATACTTGAATGTAAAATTGGTTTTTGATTCAGCTAAACCTTTGATCCCACTTGCTGTAGTACCAAGTTACAGTAATGAGAAGTGCTTTCCAAAGCCACCTGGTTACAATACTTATCATCTGCCTACTATTTCCCAAGTATGTTGGGATCGGCTTCCAGTCTAAATGGATGCAGCTGAATACCAGTCTTTTAAATGGAGCAACTACCTCTAACCTCCACGACTCAATATCTGTCAATCCTTGGTAAGACTGAATGTCAGACTCTGGCTTCTGACTACCTGTAACGCCTCAAAGATCCATGAATGAAAAATCCGGGATCTACCATCCTCTAGAAACCATTTCATTAACCTTTTAACCGCTTGTGTCACATTTATGCGACACATATTTCCGTGCCCCTACCGCTCGTGTCGTATTTCTGCGACAGAGAACACGCATGATTTTTCGATCTATTTTTGTCGTATTAACTGCCTGCCTGCAAAGGTATTATTTTGTCAAATTTGTAGCCGCGCGCTAGGGGCACGGCGACTGATATTTTGCCAAGCGGTTAAAAGGTTAAATAGAACATCAATCACTGCTTTCATCATGACAGAATCTGGCCAGAACTTTAGGTAGATTATTTAGGTACTTATGCATCCCTTGCTGCCTATGCATAGGTAACATGCAAACCTTATACCTAATTTTTTTGTAGCCTAATGAGAACTTATGGTTTAAAAATAAATTAAAAGAAGTATTTTGTTACTTGTTATTTCTGATCATGGCAGCTGGAGTGATAATGATTCTGAACCTAACTCTAGGTACTCGCTAACCTCAAAAAAACGTAGGTATTATACATTATTCATAGGCCAGAATCTGAGTTTTCTGACTATAATGAAGTGCTATTTGTAAACTCACAGCGCTGCTCCATCTAAAGGTAGGAGAAGGCTACAAAAGAACTGGCGAGGGCTAGGGCCTAGGAGGCAATCCCACCAGTTTGCCTAATTTCCAGAATTCGTAATGTCTGCAAAACCCTCGATGGACTCCATCCAGCCATAAAGACGTCCTTTTGAATTCAATACGCTCTTATAGGATCCATTTTTCCATTTGCCAGACAAATGCCAGACTTAACCAGACAGCTAGCCATGAGCCCATGTGAGCCCATGAGCCCCGGGTCCACGATTTCGATTCGAACCGGGGCAAAACCTTGATAGTGGCGCCCCTCCCTTCAGTGTTTTGATTAAAAACTGCATTTTTATGACCATTTGTTTTTTTTTTTATTATCTAATAACACTTAACTTTCATTAATTGTGACATGAAACAAAAGTTTGTTTTTCAAACATAATATATTTAAATTCGACTAGGTACTTCTTAAAACTTAAGAGAGTGTAGGACAAGAGGCTTCATTTGTTCGATATTTCGAATTCTTGTCTCAAGGATTGGGCGCCCGCCCCCATTGAAACTGCCGATGCCGCCCGGGGCAAATGCCCCGGTTTGCCCCCACCCCCCTTTAGATCCGGGGCTGCAGACAGCTTTGCCTGTATGCCAGTAGGTAGGATTGCATAAAATATCTTTCTTTTACTACATGTGAAATTCTAATACCACCGGCTTCCAAAATTTTAAAGTAGGTAGTTTTTGGTTTATAGTATTTGATGGTGGTTGTGTTTTTTTTATTTGGCGCTTTTTGGTACTTCAAACATGTACCGCCCAAAACCCCAGTAAGTCTTAGACCTTTTTAAATGCTCTAAGCATTCAGTGAAAAGTACCCACTCTTCGTAGTTGAGGAGTTCCAATATCCATGGCATGTTTTGGATCTGTAGTGCGATTCTCTAAAATGCAAACTCGAAAACGAGTCTCACTAAAGTGATCGCGCTCACTTCGATAACAAACCAACTTGTCATTGGTTTAGTATTCGCTCGCCGTGGTGACGTCACCGCCTTGCGTGATCGTGTTTAAGGTGGAACCTTAACGGTAGCCCGCGAAATTCAAATTTGCTTACGTTTTTTGCAATTTGCAAGTCAGTATTAAGTTATATGTTGATTAAAGTATAATTCGCGGGCGTAAGAAGTATGTATTTTCAGAATTATAACTATTTAAGTCAGCAATAAAACTCCATAGGGCCAGGTACCGAAAGAATGACTATTTCATGAAATCTTGATATTTTGGAATTATACCGACTTATGGAGTTATTTTACTGATTTGAATGGTTAAAATTCTGAAAATACATACTTCGTACGCCCGCGAATCTTACTTTAACCAACATTAAACTAATACTGACTTGCAAATTGCAAAAAACGTAAGCAAATTTGAATTTCGCGGGCTACCGTTAAGGTTCCACCTTAAACACGATCACGCAAGGCGGTGACGTCACCACGGCGAGCGAATACTAAACCAATGACAAGTTGGTTTGTTATCGAAGTGAGCGCGATCACTTTAGTGAGACTCGTTTTCGAGTTTGAATTTGGCGGGCCACCGTGGAGGTTGCACCTTAACAGAATACCATTTTGTAATCTCACTGCGGATTCAACTTTCTAATTACGTAGTGAGGCTTAGAGAATCGCACTGCTGTCCTGTCAGTGTCAACTCAGTGACGCCTGTCATATTATCGGTTTGTCATTTGACATTTCAGTTACGTCTGACACTAACTGGAGACGGCCAAAGACTCGCGGCGGAAGGAGACAGGCAGTAGCAGTAGCGCAATATAGCGCGAAAATTATTGTAAAATAGGTCCCGTCAGGGCGCATGTGTAATTATAGTGGTAGTCCGGTCTGTATTAGGTTAGTTCGCTGTACCTGGGTGAAATTTGTTGCTGTTGCGTCTTTGGTTATCGGGGCGCCCCTACAATATCGGCTGCAGTTCTTGTGTTGCTAAAAATATTGCAGAAAACTGCGATATTTTTTAAACAAATTGTAATGAACACAGTTTGTATCTAAAATTATTGCATTATCTATAAGTTTGTTGAGGTGATTTCGTACAGTTTTTTTAATATTATGAACTAGAAAGTAATTATGTGATACACCTGCTTAGTTAGGTTAGACGTCGAGACTGCAGCAGTTGTAAAGATATTTTAAATTGCATTGTTTGGCTTTTTAAAACTGCAAAAATGAGTGATGAAAAAGTAAAGATGCGAAAGCAGCTTGGACTGCTCGAAGGGGTAGCTATTATTTTGGGTATAATATTCGGTAGTGGTATATTTATATCGCCTAAGGAGGTTTTACAAAAAACTGGGTCTGTTTGGGGCGCCCTGTCGGTTTGGGCTGCTTGTGGAGGCCTAGCAACGCTCGGGGCTATGTCCTATGCAGAATTAGGTAAGTCAAAGTAACATACTTACTATAGGAAAAATAAAAATGCATTTAACATTCCCTCCCACAAATACATCGCAATAACGCGTGGATTTTTGTTGCTATATTTAATCATTCTCATTACAACTAATAATATAAAAGATTTATCATTTTGTAGCCAAAACATCAGCAAACGTTTTGTTTATACACAGGGTTTGTAAACAGCATTAATAAAAACTTACAAACCTCATAGTTTCTGAATGAATGCATCATCGGAAAGAAATTAATATGAACTTTGTGGAATTACTATGTTATTACTCGACCACTAATAACATACATATATATGCAAGTGTATTTAAGAATAATAAGCAGAAAGTTACTTATTAGTATTTCTCACACAGGTACTACATTGGCACAAAGCGGTGGCGATTACCACTACATCCACGAGGCATATGGACCTTTGCCAGCTTTTCTGTACCTGTGGGACGCGAACTTAGTATTTGTGTAAGTAAATTGGATTTATTTACTTGTTAGTTACAGTATAAGGTAAAATCATGCTTTTTCCTGTCCTGTACACATAATTGGATGAATCATATAGCTATATGATGCATAGTTCTATGATAAAAGACCTAAGGTAATAAAATCTGTATGAATAAATATTATTTACTAGCTTTTACCCGCGACTTCGTCCGCGTGGATTAAAAGTTCCCGTTCCCGGGGGATTTCCGGGATGAAAACTATCCTAAGTCCTTTCTCGGGTTTCAGACTATATCTGTACCAAATTTCATTGAAATCGGTTCAGTGGTTTAGGCGTGAAGAAGAGACAGACAGACAGACAGAGTTACTTTCGCATTTATAATATTAGTAAGGATATTCAGAAAACCACCAGGAAGGAAAATAATTGAGATTTTGAAAAATGTACTTGTATTTCCAAAATGCTATCTTGCTTCTTCCTGCAACTTCAATCGCGTGGTTTTTGTTCATCTGCGTTAAGTTACTTCCTTGATTACTGCTCTGCTCTCGTGAGTAGCGTGATCTTATAATATGGCATATAATCATCATTATTATATCAGCCGCACGACGTCAATTGGACATAGGCCTCCCCCATAGATTTCCAAAAGGATTCCTCATAAATTTAGCTATCATATTTACATAAATATTTTTTCCAATCTGACTGGTGGTTCTAGAGATAAGCGTGTTTAGGCCTCTCCAGCTTTATTCAATTAGTTTTGATGATGCAAATTTTTTGTAATATTTTAAGCCTCCGGAAAAAACGTGTTGCGCCGACCCCAAGTAACATGGGCTAAGGGCAGGAAGATGATGATGATGATGATGATGATTATAAGCATCTGGAAAGAGACTTTGGGCTTATCAAAGTTTCTTGTGAACACCTTGAGCAGTCTGGTACGACTAATTTGCTTCTGAAGGGTGCTGGGTTGCCTACAATCATGGTCATGATTTCTCACCTACAATATGGTCGTCCACGAAGGCCTAAGTGTGAAAACCAAACCCTCCATGCTAGGTCATAATAGGTGATGATGGTAGGTGGTTATTAAATAATTTATTTCAAGTTTGCACTCATAAAAATCCAATTAAATCATTCATCATCATCAATAAATAAATAAGTTAAATTAATCATAATTACATTTAAAAAATCATCATTAAGTTAAACACTACACCACTATCATTATTATGAGCTTAATAATGGTACGAATTAAAAAAAGAAATGCGTCGCTTATGTTAAGATTTAATAAAAATTCAAAAAAATATACCATCACGCCTGTATTCCCCGAAGGGTTAGGCAGAGGTGTACCAATGTACACTCACAGTTCGCCGGTATAATTAGGTCCCATGTAATAGGGGGCGAGCTTATTGCCATTAACCGGGCACAAATCCAAACTCCGAGCTGCTACTGAGAATTTCATAGAAAAACCCAATAACACTTTTTGCTCGACCTGGGAATCGAACCCGGGACCCCTTGCACAGCAGTCGCACTTGCGACCACGAGACCAACGGGGCAGTTAAGATTTAATTACATTTTAAAAACGTACATATAAACAACTTGAAAATATGTCATGTTGTCAATAATTGCCTAGCTTACATCCCTTTAAAGTCAAAGTTAAATAATTTATTTCAATTAGGCCATTCAAAGGCACTTTTGAAGGTCATATCCAAGGAAAACTGAGAATTAAATCTAGTGTTGCCCTTTCCAAAAGGTAGTTTTGTATGCAGAGTTACTCACCCATTCTTACAAGATACTTAATACATACCCTCTCTCGTATACAAAATCATACAAAATAACACGCGAATGCACTGTTCCTTGTATATAAACTACAGTAGAACCTCGATTATCCGAACAAATTGGGAGCGAGACTAGTTCGGATAATCGAAATGTGGGTTTTGGGGACAAGATCAAACAAAAACAACACCTTTTCACCTAAAAACTGTAACAAAAAATTTACATACATATTAACATTGAAAAATAAAAGACCTACAAAAAGTCAAATGATTTTCTTATAACATAGTATTTTTTTTATCGACGAACAGCTGCAACGCGTTTTCAGCTACAAATTTTTGCCAATGTTCGCATAAACTAAGTCAGCGTTCGGATAATCGAGGGTTCGGATAAACTATGTAAGCGTTCGGATAATTGATGGTTCGGTTATTCGAGGTTCGGATAATCGAGCTTTTACTGTACTTTATTATGTTGAAAGTAATACAATTATACATACAAGAATTTATGGTTAAATTATGTTCAAAGAGACATAGTGTTCACATGCTTACAAATATTGGAACTGTAGATGACCATTTTTAACATTTCAATACATACATGAACTCACGCCTTTTTCCCTTGGGGTAGGCAGAAACCACAGAACGCCACCTGGTACGATCCTTAAATATTCCTTTCGCCTCGCCCACATTAAAAAATCTGTTATACAAGCACGCCGGTTAAGAGTACTGTGCACCCGACCATTCTGAAGAACCTCAACAATAAGGTCAGGGTAGGTCTGTCTAGGACGTTTTAACATTTCAATCAACACTTAAATAGTGTGTGAGTCAGCACACACAGCATAACTCACATATCTTCTCTTAATATTAACATCTACTAAGCCCCATGATTAAGGCAAACAATATAATGCACTCTTTTAAAAAGACGTATCAAGCTTTTTGTGTCCAGCTGTGCGATTCTCTAAAATGCAAGCTCGAAAACGAGTCCCACTTCGATAACGAACCAACTTGTCATTGGCTTAGTATTCGTTCGCCGTGGTGACGTCACCGCGGCGAACGAATATACACCAATGACAAGTTGGTTCGTTATCGAAGTGGGACTCGTTTTCGAGCTTGCATTTTAGAGAATCGCACAGCTGATGGCCCGGTGATTTAGACGCCCACCTCACAACGATGAGGTTGCGAGTTCGATACCGTGCAAGTCCCTATGTGACTCTTAATTTAATGTTCTTTCTAAGTTTATATTGGACATATTGATATCGGTGAAGGAAAACATCGTAAGGAAACCCGGACTCATAATAAGTCTGAAATCGCCAATCTGCCTTCAGCAAGTGTGGTGATTATTGCTCGTGTCTTCTTAGACCGGGAAGCACGAGGCTTAGCCTTCTTAGGCGTTCAGCTAGACAATAATAAGTTAGTATTTTTTCTAATTAATCTTTATGCGTAACTTATTTATTTATTTAAGTTAACTCCGACGATTTATTCACAAATTTTTTTTTTTGGGGTACTGTAACAATTAAACTTAATATCTAGAGTGAATTTGTCACTTACAGGTGTCACAGTAATTACACATTTCAAGTCGATTAAAATAATATAAGTAAGTACATAATATAGCCTGATAAACAAAAAAAAAACAAATTAAAAATAAATAAATTAACTAAATCTATTTTGTTGCTCTATGGAATAACACAATAATGACAAATAATAAATAAATAAATAAAAAATAATTTATAAGTAAGTAATAATATTAACAAATTAGATAGATAATTTAGATCCTATGCTATGGAACTGTGTGTTAACTGTGGTCACTGTAGGTAGTAAATACTAGTACTAGTTATTAGCAAAATTGCAATAGCTCTTTGGCGAAATTAATAAGTTAGAGTACCCAATCATCGATTGATGGATTTAACATCGCGGTGAAAGGATTGGTCAGCTAAATTCTGCATTACCGAGTGCGTAGTACGCCAGACTGTTTGTTTCAAATTGCAGTACGAATTATTAACGTCACTGGGGAGGCTCTTTTCATGCAACCCAAACTTTAAAACTTTAGAGGACATTAATAACGCTACTGATGCGTGCTTTCCGTGCCTCGGAAAGCACGCATCAGTAGCGTTATTAATGTAAAGCCGTTGGTCCCGGCTGTCATTTGTAGATCTTTGACAGTCGTTACTGTTAGTCAGAAGCCAGAAAGTCTGACAACCAGTCTTACCAAGAGTATCGTATTACCCATTACTGGGTTGTGGAGGTCTGATAGGCAGTCGCTCCATGTAAAATACTGATATTCAGCTGCATCTGGTTCGACTGGAAGCCGACCCCAACATAGTTGGGAAAAGGCTAGGCAGATGATGAATAACGCTACTGATGCCGACATTAATATTTAATATCGCCACCTATTGGGCCCAAAAATTGGGTAGTAGGGTCCATTCAATAATAACACCTAAACAAAACTTTCTAATTAAACACTTTATTTTAACCCTGAACACCCGATTAATTTTTAAATAACCATAAAATTAGATTTTTATGTTGCTTTGAAATCGATAAATAGGGAATTGAGATAACAAAAAAGTTACGTCATAGTTTACTATTGTCATACAAAATCTATGGGGATATCGCGTTTCGACAGCTCATAAAAAGTATGTCAATTGATTAGTGGTGTCATCTACCCAATTATAAGATAATCATCGATTGATCATAAGAAAAGAAGAAGATCATCGATTGATTAATATCAGTCAAAGTACATAGCGTGGACTATGTTGATTGTTTTTTTATTGATCATGAACTATTTGATCTTGTAATTTACGTCTTAGCTTGATCATAATTTCTACAACCTGTTTTCTGTTATATATCCCATAACTCTAAGGTATAAATGAGACCATATCAAAGAATCAACTTTCATATGAATAATTTTTCAATTATCCTTTTTTTATATTTACATTGCTATATAAAATGATTTAACAAAGTCACGATTGTTAATGTAATACACCTTTGCGTGAAATATGACAGCGTCGCATTTTATTAGCTTTAATGATGCATTCATAAATAAATCAACTAAATCAACTGAATCAATAAATCTGTTAATCATTATTAACAGATGATAATCTACACTATCCCGCTACGTACGCTAAAGTAAAGATTCGTCATATGGTTAACAATTTTTAACCTACATTAATTATGATTGATGATATCTCCGAAACTATGCATTTTTGAACCACATATTCTATGACTTTTTATATTATTTTTACTTATAGAATACAACCCTTGAGCTATGGGATATAATAAAAACAGGTTGTATTACTTTGATTTGTCCATAATATTTCAACAAGTAATTCCTTGGTGGCCATGTAGTTGGTAATTCAAAATGTAAGCTATAATAATAATATCACTTTATTAGTAGGTATCCCTCTTATCATACAGCGAAGTCACGATTAGAGTAGGTATTAAAGACGGATTGCCGATTTAAGACTTATATTAATTTTAAGTTTAGGTTTACTCACGTTTGTCAGTAATCTCCATGATAAACTTAAAAAATATATGTTCATGAAATAGAAATAGAATAATACTGAAGAGATTTTTTATTTGTTTGTTTAAACGAGGTTATCTCTGGAACTGCCACTCGGATTGAATCAAATCTTTGCATATTATAGCCAGATTCACGATAAAAACTATAGGCAATACAACATCACGTTACGACACAAGCGGAGCGGTAACCAAAGACGTAACACAAGTGGGTGAAAAAAAATACGCAGGCGAAGTCGTGGGCGGGAATTAGTATGGAACAGAAAAATGACACATTGGTACTTCCCGGTTGCGACCTACAGCCTCGTGGATGAGAGCTGGGCCATAACCAAAGAGGCTTCACGACATTTTGAAAATTATTTCCAGAACATAATTATAAGTATGTGGGTCTCCAAAATCATAATTACATATTAACCTTTCCGCATTGATTTGGGCCCAAACCTTATGAAAGCCAGTAGGCCGTTAATAATCTTTTCCACGCGCATCCATAGCGGATGTAATAACGTAAAATAAATTTTATTTCCAATCTGTTATTGATAGTCGTTTATGTGCGTCATTTATAGACGTAAATAAAGACATTTCCTATTTTTCTTACCTTTTTAATTTTACCTAGAAATGCCGGTTACACCTACACAGTTAAATGTGCGAAGACGGCAGGGAATATAAGCTCAGTTGCCATTAAAACACCGGTCCGTTCACAGGGCACGAAGACGCCTTGGCGCCAGCGGCGTCGAAAGCCTGCGCGGGGCGTCTTCGTGCCCTGTGGCACTTAGTACTAATAAATATTAACTGAACTTTCGCTTTAAAGAAGTTTTAACGGTACTTAATTAATATGAATATAGGAAGTGTGGATTTAGAGAGAATTATTATTAATTTTAATTAGTTTTTCTTTTTTTCTATAGTCCGAGTACAAATGCTATAATGTCTCTGACATTCGCGAACAACATCCTCGAGCCGATATTCCCCGACTGCCCCATCGACCCCATGTGCAGAAAACTAATTGCTGCCGTCACAATATGTGAGTATTAAACTTTTTTATTAATAACATAACATTAACTCTGTATTTTCAGGAGTACTTAGATCACTGATTCGCCGACTGCAACAAAGGAGGAGTTCCGATCGTTTCTTTTTCGCGGTTCATCGATATTTTTCTGGATAGTTTAATAATTTTCAAAATTCTTTAAATATTTAATTATTTTATGGAAATAGTCAGTACTGTTCGTCGATAAAGAGTTTCATGGAAATACCTTCGACGTGTACGGCTAGTTGACTATGGTTAGATAAGTAACTAGCATCTTTGATCTTCAGTACAATAAACAAATTAAAATACGTGTACTGTTCCTTAATAAGGAGTTTCATTGTCCAAAAATCTACATAATTTTGACAGTGATTAAGAGCATTTTTTACTCATCTAGTACTTTTAATAACTTAAAAAAACTTAACAAGTTTAAAATTTTGGGAATTCATGAATTAACGATTTTAATTAAACTTCATATACGTATAAGAGGTGTCGTGTTCCCTTGTAACTAGGTTGTGGAGGTCAGATAGGCAGTCGCTCCATGTAAAACACTGGTATTCAGCTGCATCCGGTTAGACTGGAAGCCGACCCCAACATAGATGGGCAAAAGTTAAGCTGATAATGATACGTATACGGATGATGCATAACTTTTAACAATGAACAAAGAACATTTTTTAATGAAGACTTAATTTAAATCTTCTACATAGTATGAAACAAAGTCGCTTCCTGTGTTCTGTACGCTTAAATCTTATAAAGGTGATGGCTAAATGACTGCCCCCGGGCCAGATACATTCTGGAATGTATATGAATCTTACATAACCTCATAATATTTAAAAAATCATTCATGAAATATATAGTGTTTAATATTTTCCTAGCACTTTCGTGAACTATTAAACATAATAAAGTATCTAAAAAAAAAGAAAAACTTTTCATCACAAACATTCGCTTATAAATATACAACCTCTTTTTCGTTTTTAGTTTTATTATATTTCGAAAGTGTCAGTTGAAGAAAATTATATACTGTCAAACACACCTTTTTTCCTTTTTAGGCAATATTATTTTACCATTATATTATTCCCAAAAAGTATCTGAAACTTTTTTACATGATATACTAATATTTAGCCATTCAGCATTACATTGTGCTAGGTACCATATTTATACATGGTACCTGGCACATGGGGCAGTGGTCTATACTTCCATTTAGCCATCTCCTTTCGCAACGGATTTTACTGCGGTTTTCATGAATAGATACAGTGATTCAAGAGGAAGGTTTATACGTATAGTACACCACGCTGCGACTAGTGGGAGCGGAGCAGTAACCAAAGACGTAATTGAACGCGGGTGACACCGCGGGATATACATACAGGATGTCCCGTAAATCAACGTCAAGCCTTAATTCCCAAAACGTTAAAATTATTTTTTTAATCTTACCTATACACTAAAATTAGAAAAGAGTTTTGAGGTTTTATGAGATACCGCGTATTTAGGCGTAAACCTTCGGGGTAGATAACTAGGAACTTAATTTACACCACATTTTCAATAGGTTGATAAATAATGAGATTGCAGTTCTAAGATAATGCACCAACCGTATCGTCAAATGTGTTCGCACCGTCGAAGTATTCTTTCCTTAGAATTCACATTTCTGTGCGTACAAAGAAATCAACAACTTAATTAAATTCATTCCTTTCTTTTCTTATATAATTTGAACAGAAAGTTAGGCACGAGCATCAAAATATTCGAATCAAGTCGATTTCTGAGGTGAAATTACGACTATCACCTATAGCGTGTTGGTTTAATTTTTCACGACAAGCGCAATATCACCTATTCATATGAATCATCATCGTATCTGCACTACGACGTCCACTGCTGGACATAGGCCTCCCTTAAACATAGCCACAATAACCCAATCATATGAATAAAGACTTGAAAATACTTGAAATTAAATCAAATTGCCTAGGAAACACGATCTAATTTTAGTTACGTATAATACACGCGCTTTTGCAAGGTCCTCAGATAATAATTACCATATTGTCATATCAGATATCAAGCAAGTGCCTCACGGAAATTTATCAAGAAAGTATCTTGTTGACTTGTTATCAATGTATTATTATTCACATTACGACACCTGAGCCGCTTTTCTACATATTAATAGGGTACTTCTAGGACGCATTGTTACGTGAATAACCGTTAGCTTACCTAAAGTGGCTAAAATACGGTACTTGGCTACATTGTAAATGGAAAAGTATTTGTTGAAGGGTATCTTGAATATCCGATGACTATGTGGTCCAATATTGAAGTTGAGAGAGCGCTCGGGAAGTCCAAAAACCTGGGCAAGTTTCAATTGGACTCGTACTCGAAAACTTCTGTCCACGCACCACGATTCGTATAATATCGTTTAATATTTGACAGTAAATACAAAAAAAGAACGCGTTTGTGGATATCCTATAATTTTCAACTTTATTTTAGGAAAAGAATCTTAAAAAAAAGCAACTTTTCTGTAACGGTAATTCTAAAAGTACCTATTAATCAATAAAGGTACCCTAAACACGATTGACTGAACTTGACTCGATAGAAATAAATCACAAAGGTTCCTCAAAATCTATAATGTATCGTATTTCTGTGCTATTTTTCGTTCGTTTCGCTTTATTAATGAATGATGCTTTTGCCCGGTACTCCGCCTGGCCACGTGGAAGTCAAGTAGACCATAAAACATATCCTTTGACCCTAGGCAATAACGTACATTTTATTAGTAAAATTATTTTGTAATGGACCAGCTGTGGTATTCTGAAATAGGCAAATGACTTCGAAAATCATTTCGCAAGTCATCTCGATAGTCACGCTTCCAGAATATCAAATCCTATTGAAAAACATCAAAATACTCCTTCATTATAATACTTCTCAAGTACGTCATCACGTGGTGGCGCTAGTGTGCGAACTCACTCATTTTAAGAATACGTAATTAAAATCTCATCGCGGATTCAGCAGTGATTTCGCAAATGAGCTTTTAGAATATCACTACAGCACTTCTTGATATGAACCTCATATAAAGAAACAAACATTTTTACGTCTTTATATAGTAACAACCTCCTCACCCCCTCTAAGTAACGTCTTGGATTACTGTTCCGCTCCTGTGTATCGCCGCGTGATGTTATAAAGCTTATACTATTCCTTATGAATCTGGCTATAATACACAAAAAGATATCTCCAGCCAGAGATTAGCGCGCTCTTTATATAGAAAGCTTAGCAGCTCTATTATACTAGTATACCTTCCTTTGAATCGCTAATCCATTGATAAAACCGCATATTAAAATCTGGTGCGTACCTGGTTAAAAAGATATAAGCTTACAGACTGGGGGGACTTATACTATGTACAGATGATCTTAGAGCAATACAAATGCCTCGACTCCAACTTTGCTTTAATAAGTTTTTTTTTACAGGTTTCCTGACTTTCATAAATGCCTACGACGTGAAGTTCACGACCAGAGTACAGAATGTCTTCATGTTCACCAAGATAACGGCCCTGGTCATCATTATCATCGGAGGGTTGATCTGGATCAGCAAAGGTAATTTATTTATCTTATTTTATTTATTTATTTAGGATCTCCAGCATGTATCATGTCTACGCGCGGTTCAAAGTCAGCATAATAGACGGGGCCCGCTGGGGCTAGTGCCTGTCAGGGTTTTGTTCGGAATTTGGTCGAAATAGTTACCGCGGTCCTGGAATGCAAAGGACATTAGGAGGAACACGGATGGGTTTGGTGACTAAGAGTCTGACACTCCCTTCCGATCCGCCCAAAACGCAAGAAGTCATACGATGATGATGAATTACCATCCTTAAAACAAAGGTGCACCCCGTCACTTAAAAGATCAAAGCATGCACAATAAAGTTAACAACTAGCTAACAAAGTAATACGTAATAACACAATTTGGTGAAATTATAGTACCGTGGTTGAAACGACCATTCATGCATGAATTCGTCAAATTATGTGTACTTTCTAAGTTTATTTTGGACGTCACTGACATCGGTAAAGGAACGAGGACTATTATATAATATAAAATTCAACTCCATTTTCAAGCTACCTTTGATAGAAATTATATTGAACTACAATTTAACTCCTATACAACCTGTAACAGAATAAACGCAAGACCTGAATGAAAGTAGTTTGCGCAAAATCAACTACTGAATCTATTTCAGCTATTTCCAAAAGAGGATTTTTTTTCCCTAAAAAAGTTACAACATTCGCCTCCCCGTTTAACAGCGGAATCAAACAAAAGTTAAATTTAAGTAAGAGCAATAAGGCTTTTAAGACGTGAAATATAACGTTAAAAAAAACCATGTCCTAATGTTCATAAGGTTTATTTACAAAAACTAACTCAAGCGACTTACACAAACGAAAAAAATAGAAATAGCTGAAACCGATTTAGAAGCCGATTCTGAGCAAACTACTTTCAGGTCTTGCGTTTATTCTGTTACAGGTTGTATATACGTAAATCCTAGCGTTATTCAAAGTCAAAGTCAAATCATTTATTTCAATTAGGCCATTAAAAGGCACTTTTGAACGTCATTACATAAAAAAAAACATGGATATTGAATCTAGTTGCCCATTCCAAAAGGTAGTTTCGTATGGAGAAGAACGGGCAAGAAACTCCAAACATACTCTTTTAAATAATAATGTATTACAATAAGTTAAAAGTTAATAAGTTAAATTCATTCCATAAAAAAATATATGAATGTCAAAACGATCTATCAAAAACAAAAAGTCACTCAAAGTACTACAATACGTACTCAGTGCTACAAATTAGAAATGAAAGCTAAATTAATTATATTATTTAACGCCAATATTGTGATCGTAGATGAATACTTCTAACATTTCAAAGGCAACGAATCAGTGTGTGAGTCTAACTCAAATGTAGAATTAATGTCGAGAAGAAAAACAATTATTGGTCAAAACAAATTAGTTTTATGATTAAATAAGCAACCAGTTGATTTTGTATTAGACTTGTGATTACCAGTAACTTCAGAGGCGCAAGGGGACTGTGTTTGTCTTCACCCCTGATCTGCTGTTGTACAAAATCAGGCCTAGTTACCATTACAAAGGGAACTGAGCCTGACTAAGGCGCGTCTTCGGGATTACTAAAGATTTGTTTATATCTAAAAGTTTTACACCGTGTAACATATTTAACGCACACCCTGAAAGTAGTTTTCTTAGATTCGGCTCCTGAATTGATTTCAGCTATTACTAAAATAGATATATTTTTATCTCTAAAATAATGAAAACTACGTAAATTATAGTCAGCTCTCTGTTGAACAGTGGAGTCAAATGAAAGTCAAACGTAAGTCAAGACTTGTAAGGCTTTTTAAAACGCAGTAGTCATCAATCCGTTGAACTGTGGAATCCAACAAAAGTTAAACTTAAGTCAAGGCAATAAGGCTGAAACGCAGTTGTAAATCATATCTATTGATAAACGTAAAATACTGCGTCTATGCCTATACTAACGCCTAAAATTAAGAAAAGAAACTTTATAAATCTACACTAATAATATTATAAAGAGGAAAGATTTGTATAACGAATAAACTTAAAAACTACATACCGATTTAAAAAAATCTTTTGCCGTTAACAAGCTACATTATCACTGAGTAACTTAGGCTATATAACATCACGCTACGACCCACGGGAGCTGAGCAGTTACCGAAGACGTAACTTAACGCGGGTGAAATAAGCAACGCGGAAAACGTCGCGGGTAAAAAATAAAAAAAATATACCATCACGCCTGTATTCCCCGAAGGGTTAGGCAGAGGTGTACCAATGTACACCAACAGTTCGCCGGTATATTTAGGTCCCATGTAATAGCGAGCCTATTGCCATTAACCGGGCACATATCCAAACTCCGCGGGTAGTTCACTAGTAAACAATATTTCAGGATATTTGATTGATTGAAGTAAACCTTCAGTGCTCGTAATATGATTGTAACTTAATTGTCTAATCGGGGTGCTTCAGAGTGTGCGTTTTTTAAGTTACATGTTGTATAGGTACCTATAACAGTTTCCGTCAAAGCGCTTTCATGAAGACCTACCCTAAACGCTTACATTGCGAGCTAAAATGAAAACATATTTTTATTTTATTATCAAGACGAGTCCGAACGGAAACGGAAGTCGGTTCAAAGCCTTAGCTTTCTCGGCAGTGTATATTTTTATAAGACGACGGAAATTTGTTCGTCGTTTCTTAGATCTTACTAAAAATAATATTCTAGATAAAATCTTGAGTCCTTTAACTTGTTTTTATAAAAAAAGTATCGAGAAACAGTAATGAAATGAAATGTATTTATTTGCCAGATTATAGGTAACATAATAAGATGGTGAAATAATTTTGTTCTCAGTATATTCGACTTATCAGTCGTGCAAATATTTCTAGTACATGCATAATTATACCAGAGTACACAGTCAAACTCAACAGTCCAAAGTTAAATCATTTCATTAATAATAATTATTTCACTAGACCATTAATAGTAATTTTGGATGGCATTCACAAGAAAAAAAAAAATTGAATCTTGTGGCCGATTCTAAAAGGTATAGTATCGTATGAAGACGAATGGGAAAGAAACTCTAAGTTTTACAATAAAATGTGTGCAGGCACATCCAATAAATATATTAATGTGAAAACGATGTATCTAAAATCACTTTAAAGTCCTAAGTGCTACAAAATAAAAAATGGAACCTCACATACAGACATACATAGTATGTGAACAACGGAGAACAATGGTGGTTGACCGATTTTCATCCTTATTTCTAAAAGCGTAAGGGTGAAAGTGGCACCGCAATTGCCCAACTTAACGTATTAAGCTGTCTCGCCAGAGACATCTCGCTAGGACTCTCCCTAAGAGCTAGGGGAGTATTTTAGTTAATAGATAGGGCTCGGTGTTAATCTCTTAGTTGATTACTTTTATCGCTACGTTCACGCTAATCCTTAGGAGACGTAGCTGATGTAGAGGCTCTGAATGAATGAGCCGAGTACTCTTTTGTGATATTTATGCTATGAGATAAAAAGTAGTTTTAAAATTATGAAGAAAATGACAGACCGTGACTGAAGACTGTCAGCATGATTTAAAATAGATCTACGTATACTATATTTATACTTGTTTCTGATATTTTCAACCGCGTTGAGTTACGTCTTTTGTTATTAATATTATAGTATATATTTACTATAAATATTATAAACAGGAAAGATTTGTTTGTTTGTACCGAATAGGCTCCGAAATTACTGGAGCTTTTTGACCATTTTTTCACCAATAGATAGCTAATTTATCATTAAATAACACAGGCTAACACGGTACGACACATGGGAGCGGAACAGAAACAAAAGACGTAGCTTAACAGGCGTGAAAATATCCGCACAGACGAGGTCGCGGGCGGAAGCATTGGCTTCTGCCCGCTTCACTTTATATTATTATTGATAAAGTAATATAATAAATAATCCAATAATGAAGTACTTACAGATTAAACTTATGGATTTCAATAGTAGTAAGATCCTTCCACTTCTACAGTACCTATCGAGAATGATAATAGTTTCATGTTTATCAGTAGTTTATTAATTATGTTTAGGTAGGTACTTGCTACTGCTGGTAGAGAATGCTTTTTTTTTTTTATAGACGGGAAATCATCAAATAACTTCCCCCGCCTTGGGCGGGGCGGGAGGGAGTGTCAGACTTTTAGACGTTTTGACTAAAACCCGTCTATGTTCCTTCATGTGCCCTTTGCGTTCCGGGGGCGCGGTATCTCTTTCGAACAACCCGCAGTGGTAGAGAATGCCTAAGGCATTAAGTCCGCTTTTGTACTTTTTTTTTGTGCATAAAGTTTAAATAAAGAAATTGCTACCGTTATTGCTAGACTAGCTCGCAACTTCGTCGCGTCAAAGTTGATATATTATCCCGCGGGAACCGTATATTTTTTCGGTTAAAAAGTATTCTATGTGTTATTCCACACTATCTACTCACTAATCTATCTCAGTGCCAAATTTCATCTAGATCCGTTCAGCCGTTTGAGCGTGAAGAAGAGACAAACATACACACACACACAAACTTTCGCTTTTATGATATTAGTGTGATTTCGTTCCGACTTTTAAAACTTCGTCTTTGACCAAAGGGCGATCGCGCTGTGTGGGTGTCGTGAAAATAGTGTAACTTCGACTGATTTTTAAATTGGAATATATCCATTTTATGTATTTTATCCAAATGGTGTAAAGAGACGCTTAACGAAGCCGAAATTTCATATTATTCGCTTCACTGCGATATTTCGTTTGTTCGCGAACGATACCTGGAAACTTTCAGGTATCGCAGATATTGAGAATCAAATTTCCAACTGTTTGTTTATTTTTTTTCACGAATTCGATTTATAAATATTCAAACTTAATTTTAAATATCTCTACGGCTTCTGTACCGTTGGATGTATTAGTAAGCGCAATGTTTTGCGTGCGTTATATTGTGTGATGCCGTACAAAATAAAAGTCATCTCCAAGCAATCTGTTTTGCTCAATGGTACTTAGTTTGATAGTCGGTATATGCGTAGTTAAAGATGTCTTTTTACACTTCGTATTTTTACATACCATCATCCGTGTATTCCCAAAAGGGTTAGGCAGAGGTGTACCAATGTACACCCACATTTCGTCGGTATGTTTAGGTACCATGTATAAAGGGGCGAGCATTTTGCCTATTTTACAGAAAAACCCAATAACCCTTTTTGCTCGACCTGGAAATCGGACCTAAGACGTCTAGCGTCACGCTTAGGACCGCTAGGCAAACGAGGCAGTTCGTATTTTTTATTTTAAAGGAACATCTGTTTGTGATGGATTCTTTCCTATTGCATACGATAAAAAGGAAGCATAATTATGACTGACAGAGTCTAAACAACAAGAAACACGAGTCTCTTGTTTGTAACAAATTCGATTCGATTCAGAACATGAGACTATGGCACGAGGCCGCGGAGTTTACGTATTATAAATAGAATTGATTTTTTAATTAGAAATACCCGTTTCACACATTATTGTAATTCAGTTTTAGGGATTTATTTTCCTACCGATATGTGATAAAAATTGTGCATGTCGTGTTTAAACCAAAATGCCTAAATCTACTCTCAAAAAGAAATGACACCTTCCAAAAATGTTGCTTAGTCTCAGAGTATGGATTTAATTCAGTTGAAATTAGTATTTATTGGATAGTCATATAACTATCTAGATATAAACTACCGTTTCATTTTCGAGATATTAAATAATCTCTCGTAAAATTGACGTTGAAAATTAATTGTCTTGAGATCCACTTGTTCCGCCATCTTGAAGAAGTACGGAAAAACGTCGATTTTAAGGCATTTTTAAACATAATTTTATGTATCATTAGATTACTTTTGAAAATTAGGGCTAATCCTACTATTATTATAAATGCGAAAGTTTGTGGGGATGTACCTATATATGTTTGTTATTCTTTCGCGCATAAACGACTTAACGGATCTGGATAAAATTTGGCACTGAGGTAGATTCTAGTATGGAATAATACATAGGATACTTTTTATACCGAAAAAAAATGTACGATTCCCGTGGAAGAAGTCGCGAGCAGAAGCTAGTAATGTTATTATTCCTTTCACAATTACCTATCTAGGTATACCTTTAACAAAAATTACGATAGACAATATTTTATTTCAAAATATTTCTACTGAAGTCTTAAAGTTCCCTTATTAATGGTTTGAAACCTAAACAAAAGCTTTTAGAAGTTATTTTTTGCAACCAAAAGGCACGATTTCTTTGACGCCGAATGTTTATTTGAATTTCAATTGATAATTGTATTTTGAATTCTAAAAACGACTACAATGGATTACTTTTAGGTTAGCTCCTGCTACGATTGTGAAATGTCGGAACGGTGAATGCTTATGCGAATCACGCACTCCCGGGCATATGCAAAGGTGGAATACCGTGGTGGATGTAGCTTTTAAGAGTCCGGCATACCCTTCCGTGCAGCCCCACGACCGACGGAGCTAATGTATTAGAAATATTTGCACGACTGATACGTCGAATATAGTGAGATTAAAGTTATTTAACCATCTTAATATGTAAGAATCTGTATTCTGGCAAATAAATATATTTCATTTCAAATTCAAGAGGATTTGCACTAGGGTTGCCACCTTTTTTAAGGGAGAATAAAGTATTTTTCATTTTGTAAGAACAAAAATATAGTACACAGCATAAAAAAGAGTATTTATTTATTCGGTCTGGTAAAATTGTAGTAACGAGCCAGAGGTAATCAGTTTTACGTAAATAAAGTATTTTAGCGTACTTTATTGGTGTCGTAGATTATAAAGTACACGTAGGTGAAAAACGAATGCTTGTGGAAGTTGGCTGTAAACCTACTGATTAACTGCTGTACCCACTGCATCTGTTCCTTAAATAATAATGGCCGAACACGCTCATCACAATACATTTATCATGCACAGTCTTAATTACTGTTTAATTAACAATTAATTAACATGATGAATACTTTCAATTGCGCGTGAGACCATGCATGTTTGTACTGCGATACATCTTGCGATGATTTGAATTGTAACTGAATTGCCATCAGACCACTATCTTGTATTTCCCGAAGGGTTAGGCGGAGGTGTGTACCAATGTACAGCCACAGTTCGCCGGTATGCTTAGGTCCCATATAGAAGGGGGCGAGCCTATTGCCACTAACCGGGCACAAATTCGAACTCCGAGCTGCTACTGAGAATTTCAACATCACTTTTTGCTCGTCATGGGAATCCAACCCAAGACCTTTAGCGTAGCAGTCGCGCATATGACCAATAGGGTAACGCGACAGTTAACTGAATAAAGTTCTGGCAAAACTAACCGGCCCACTTCTGTTATATTTTCGAAGATATTTTTCCTGCGAACACTCCTTGCATAGCTATTTGTAGATTTTGAGTGGGTTGAAAGGTTTAATGCGCGGTTCTTACGATCCCACTAATCTTACTATAGTAGTATTTTTAATGCGAAAGTTTGTTTGAATGGATGAATGTTTGTTACTCAATCACGCTAGAACGGTTGAACGGATCTGGATGAAACAAGGCACAGAGATAGATTACAGTCTGGAATAGAACATAGGCCACTTTTAATCGCGGAAAAATGTGTGGTTCCCATGAATAATACCTATATTAACTTTGACGCGGGTGTTTTTTAACACTTTAGAACATACTTAACCGCTCGAGCTATTTTCATTATTCTATTTGAATGACAGACTTTTAGAGATAAACGCAACAATGAATTTTTTTCATGTATTGAATCAGGGTGAGGTAGGTTTTAAGTTTAGCATAAGGAAAACGTTGTTCTCATGTAGGTGACTTGGTGTCCTTTTTGAGAATAAATAAATGTCCATAACCATAACTAATTGAATTTTGGACACGTTGTGGTTTGGTTCGTTCTAGAGGAGCTAAACTCAATCATACATGACTTTAACACGATTTATTTTTCATTCGATCCATTTTTTTTAGAGAATTTCTTAATAATAATGTACAGAACATTACTATTAAGAAATTCTCTAAAAAAAAGAACATTGTGTTGACGTACATCTAACTGTTTAGCCAATAAAGCAGCTAGACGGCACAGTTCTCCGAATTGATTTCCAAATAAAGTATTTTTATAAAAGATTTTATTTAAAAATAAACAACTTAATTTGTTTATCTACAAAATAATATATTAGTAAACATACCCATCGAATTCCACTAAATAACCCTTCAAGAGATGTCTAGACAGCAAAACTGTTTACTTGATAAAAAACCGAAATAAACATTATTTTTCCACGGAATAATGATGTCTGGAGTAAATAATTATTTCTTAGAAATATTGGGAGGCATCTTGCTGTAGAAAATTGAGAGGCACCTTGCTACCTACACGGGTGGTTCACCCCCACTGGGGAGGGCCGCTGGGGTGTAACGACCGGACACCGTAAATGTCAAAAGCAATCAATAAGACGTATACAAACATAGTACTAGAGGTACCCAATTGTCAAACAGGTTATTGCGTTTTGGAGGGTACCTTCGCGCAGCTTATTTAAATTAAAGGGGAAGGTCTCTTTTCTCCAAGTGCTAAAGGCGTGTGAGATTTTCCAATGACCCCTTAGTAACAGACAATGCATCGGCTAGACAGGGCAACGCCCGAGCCCTTGTTGCGCTCAATTGTCTGACACCCTGACCAATCAATTGCGTAGGTCATCATTGAATTGTTCGGGAACGAACGCGTTAAGGCCTTTGTCTAGTGCGTGTTCGCTAACAATAGGAGGCACTTAAACGTGACGTCTAAATATTATTACACTACATTTAAGGTTTAAGATACTTTCTTTTCACTCAAAAATATATAGTATAGATATTCACTTTTATGAGGAAAAAAAAACATATTAAAGTTAAGCGATGGGATTGTTGAAAGAAAATGAAGTTACAAAAACAATTGAAAAAGAAAAGAAAACTTAGGATAATATTTTCAAGATATGGTACTTTCATAGCCTTTTAAAACTTTGAAGAGATTTTGATTCCTTAATCACCTTAGGTATCTAATTGATTTTAAAGTTGCTCCCCTTATATACGACCGTCTTCCAAGCATAATTGGTTCTTGGTGCTGTTAAAATTAGCCTGTCTAATTATTCGCTTCTGAATTTCCATTCTTTGTGCAATTTTCAACGCTTGACTGACCGCAGAGAGTTGAAAACCCGAGACTGCACTTTAATTTAGGGCGCGCTTTGTGAAAACTGGCATAAGGCTTCTTCTCAATTGAGACTTGTTAATAAGTATTGTCAGGCCAATCACTTTGTATTGAGTATGATTGAATCGCATCTTATTTCGGTTTTGAAAATTAAAGAGAACTTCTAACTTCATATTGACGTTAAAGTTTTTAGACGACGCATTGAATGAACTTTGGGGTGAAGGAAGCCAGACTCCCGAATCGGGAGTGTAAAAGAAAAGTGGGAGGAAATTATAGGGAGGGAATATGCTATGAGGAATTAACAATCGGGAGAAGAGAGAGATCATAAAACCGGTGTTGCGAATGACAAATTAATTTGAAAAATCGTCAATACGCTTAAGATGTTTTTCTTACTCCTCCGCTAATCTTTTTTCTGATTAATTTCGTTGCGGGATCCAAGACAGTTGAATCGTTTCTTCGGGAATCGTCGAGTTTCATTGCCTCGGAGCTTTTCCTGTGGTCGCCACTGTTGATTCTGGCTTACAAGAGTTGCAGTGGTTAGGGAACAGTGTGGCGGGCTTGTCACATAAAAAAAAATACGCTTAAGTTGGTGTGATTGATTGGCTGAATTATCTTATATATCAATAATAAAAAAAAACACACTATCTAATTTTGCGTTCATTTTCGTTTGAGAAACGGAGAAGGGGTAGGGGCTGGGGGTTAATCGCCTCCCAAATGTACTTAACTTTTGTCTCCGTTCTTTAGGTGGAACAGAACATTTTGAAGATGGATGGGGTGGCACTAAGTCGTCTGTCAGTGACTGGTCTGTCGCTTTCTATTCAGGCATCTTCTCATATTCTGGCTGGTAAGTACTTATTTATTGATTTATTTATTTAAACTTTCAGCGACAAAAACTACAAAGGCGTACAGTCACGAGCATCAACATGTATACACTTAGCGACATTCTAAAGCAGTTTCTGCCCAAAGAATCGATTAAAATATAGTGGGGTTACGAATATCATATTCTGGATCCTATATTACTATGAAATCGATCTTATCTCAACGTAGCAATTGTTCATTTTCAAGAAAATTGCTTTTCATTTTGCCAAACATGTTTCTGCTCGTGACTGTACTTAATGTCTTAGGCATTCTCGAACAGTTAAGCAAAGATGGTGAAAAATATGATGGAGAAAACATGGTGGGCGTAAAATATTGTCCTAACGTAAAACAGCAAATACTTCATACAATCTATACTAGCTTCATAATGAATTTACGGTAAAGAAGATCTTCCTGCGGTCTTAATCAGGTCGTCTGTTCACCTTGTGGGTGGACGTTCTACGCTGGATGCAGGCGGGTTCCAACTGGTATTTTTGGAAATCTAGGAGGGAGGCCTATGCCTACCTGCGGCTGATATGATGATGATGATAAACGAAGATCTGAAATATGAGTAGTCATGTACGAATGATCGTTACTTGTGAACGACTTGACCGATTTGGCTGTTTTTACCCGACTGCGACAGAAGGAGGGTTATGTTTTTCGAGGGTATGTATGTATGTATGTATGTATGTATGTATGTATGTATGTATGTATGTATGTATGTATGTATGTATGTATGTATGTATAATTGTTTGGCACGCTCTGCAGGCTGAACGGCTCGATGGATTTTAGCTTGAGAGGTGTCGTTAGATTCGTATTTACTGTGAGAGTGACACTGGGTATATAAAAAAAAAAAAAACAAAATGGCGGATTTTTGGCGCCAAATTCAAATGTTTGGCTCGCTCTGCAGGCTGAACGGTTCGATGGATTTTAGCTTGAGAGGTGTCGGTAGATTCGTATTTACTGTAAGAGTGATACTGGGTATATTAATTTATTTTTTAAAACACAAAAAAAAATAAAAAAAATAAAAAACGGTAATTTAAAAAACTAAAAAACCCGACTGCTATTCTTTAAAAATCCTTAAAACAAGATAAATTGTAGCAGTCGGGACCCATTCGGGACCATCTGCAATGTAATATAGGTATGTGCTCTCAATTCACTAATCCTCCATTTCTAGAATGGGTCCCGACTGCTACAATTTATCTTGTTTTAAGGATTTTTAAAGAATAGCAGTCGGGTTTTTTAGTTTTTTAAATTACCGTTTTTTTTAAAGAATAGCAGTCGGGTTTTTTAGTTTTTTAAATTACCGTTTTTTTCTTGTTGTGTTTATAATTGTCAGGACAGATTTGTACGAATGGATGTATTCAGAAAATCGCTTTTAAGCATAATGTTTTTCGGGCGTTACATTGCTTACTTTAGAAACAGTGATTTTTCACGCCAAATTTCGAGCAATTAAACTTAGGTACTTAGATAGGCAGTACGCGTAGTTAACGGCTATATGATGAGTGTTTTACACCCCGTATATGGAGGCAGGAGGTACTGACTTCTTACGAAAACGTTCTAATGAATACTATATCTATAAATAGAATGGCGAAAGGAAAACTACTGGCGTATTAATAATCAATCTTTACGACAACGTGCTTCAAAGTTAGAAGGTTATTTCCGCTAATTAAAATCGTTCACAATCTGGTGCAATCTCAGATAATGTCTAAAGATTTAAAGGCATTCTTGACAGATAAATTAGGTTTTTTTGCACGGTTAATGGCAATAGACTCGCCCGCTATTACCTGGGACGTAAACATACCGGCATTGGTACACCTCTGCCTAATCCTTCGGGTAATACAGGCGTGATGATATGGGATTAGATTGCGATTGTTTCTAAAAGATGTTGTCGGTGTCAACTGTACTAGTTGGTTTCTAATTCATTAGCAATCTTAAGCATGACCCTCTGAGGGTTAAATTAATTATTATTGGAAGTATCATCCATACGAAAAAAGAATTAGGTACTCGTGACTACTATTATTTTGAGACTAAACCTTATGAGAAACAGCTGTTTCTGATACAAAATCAATACTTACAAGTAGGTACTTAATACGATTAAAATGTATGAAAAAGATTCTATTTTCATATTTATAAATTACATTCACTCTCTGAAGGATTGTCCTTGAATTAGGGTTCTTTCGATTTTACGCGTTTAATGCTAGATTGCTGCGGCCTTTAGCGGTGAAGGTACTGCACACGGACGGTTGTATATTTAATGCACGTGCACTGCTTTTGCATAAAAGAGACGTGATGGCCCAGTGGTTACGACCTGCCAAGGCACCGTTGCTGTGTACCTCTGAAGGATGGATGCCGGTGTAATTACAGGCACATGAAACATTTAAACTATGTCTCTGGAATGGCAACACATTTGAAACCCTCTGGTATTGCAGATGTGTATAGGTAGCGGTGACCGCTTAACATCAGGTGGGCCATCGGCTTGTTTGTTTGCCATCTAACGGCATAAAAAAAATGTGCTTGCTAATTTTATCTCAGACATCACTGACATCCGTGCAGGAAAACATTGTGAGGAAACATGGACTTATAATTAATCTTAGTCTAAAATCGCTTTAAGCAAGCTTGGTGATGAATGCTTGCGCCTTCTCTGTTTGAGAAGAGGCTTTGTAGGACAATAATAGGCTGATATTATTTTATTTATTTATTAAAAGGGACTGTATAGTAACCGTGGACAATAAGTTTTTTATACTATGAATGAATAATTCACACCACGAACGAAGTTTCAAATAGGAAAATTCATGAATGGAAATGTTGATCGGCTTTGGAAATTATTAAGGTTATTACATCGCTCGATGTCCTTGAGGATTTGACATCTGTTGTATTATTTTTTTAAATTAGCGCCATCTACCGGTATCCAGTATGCTACGATAAACGGAACTTAACATTAAGCAAGAACACAGATGTGTCGCAGAGTTGTCATTGTTTTTGCCTATTTTATTCGCTCTCTGAGAGATTACATATATATTACAGATACATTTTGTTCTTCTATTATTTATTATTTGGTACATCGTAATTTATATTTATTTTATTATACACTCTTACTTTTACATCGTTCTGGAACCAAAAGCCATAAACTCTGTCATAGTAACAGAAACTATTGGCTATATTATTTTCAATAAATAACATGAAAATTTAATTTGAACTGCCTCATTAGCCTAGTGGTCCTAAGCACGACTGCTACTCTAGAGGTCCTGGGTTCGATTCTTAGGTTGAGCAAAAGGTGTTATTGGGATTTTCTACGAAATTCTCAGTAGCAGCCCGGAGTTTGGATTTGTGCCTGATAAATGGCAATAGGCTAATAGGGACCTAAATATACCGGCGAACTGTGGATGTACAATGGTACACCTCTGTCTAGCCCTTCGGGGAATACAGGCGTGATGATGATGGTTTCATTTGTGAAATAGTGAGAACTCGAAATGACGCTTCCTTGCAGTACATGCATATTTGTGTGTAAACCTTATCGACTGCACATGCGAATTGTAGCCTTTGAAAAATCCATTCATCGATCAGGCAGAAACGCACTAAGATCTCGAATGACAAAAAAAAGTCGCAAATTTTCAAATTCTTTGAGACGTGTTAAAAGAACGCCAATAGTAATTATTACTTTACTGGAGTTCCTGTGTTTCGGCTCCCGAACGATCTAAAGGTAACCGTGTAAATAAAATATTCACTTTGTCTGCTGACCTAACTTTCAACATTTATCTAATTGAGTACGGAGTGTTCATGTGATATTTCTAAAGGTCTGATGATGAACAGGAAAGTGCTAATCGGTTGTCGGAAACGAAAATAGTTAGGATGACCTAGCTTTCAATATTTATCTAACTAAGCACGGGTGCCACTATGTAGTATATTCTAAAGGTCTGATGATGACCAAGTAAGTGCTTATCGGATCTCAGTAACGGAAATAGTTCCTTTGTGCTCAATGTGCTCATACATGATACATTCTGAAAGTTTGGTAAGCAATTTTTTTCTTTTAAATCACCTAAATCTATGTTCTCCGTCAAACGAAATTCTTAAGGCTAAGAACAATAAAAAAAAATAAACACCAAAGAAATAATGTATCTACTCAAAGAGTAGGTATTTACCAATAATCTTGGAGAGCTCGGACAAGCATTTGTTTTTATACATAGGCATAGTAGTCAGGCTTACTCTATGATAGATTCAAAAACTAAACGAAATTACAAATTTCTTTTTATTTATTTACGAACTTAATTTCAATTCTTAATTTATATTTGTACTATTTACTATATTGCTTCATTCATAAATTATAAAAAAATGAAGTTTTGGTTTTTATTTTGGAAAAAATAACATGCGTATAGTCCACCCTTGACAACAGCCATCAAGGCACTGAAGTTTGGCGTCTCAGGCATAGCGGGGGTGCCTCGTGGGGGGAATTGATGAAAGGAGATGGCTAAATGGAAGTATCGACCACTGCCTCACTGCCCCACAGTAATATATAAATATGGTACCTAGCACAATGTAATGCTGAATGGCTAAATATTAGTATTTCATGTAAAACAAGTTTCAGGTACTTTTAGGAAATAATAATAAATGGTAAAATAATATTGCCTAAAAAGGAAAGAAGCTGTGTGTGACAGTATATAATTTTCTCCAACTGACACTTTGACATTTTTGAAAAAGAATAAAATTAAAACGAAAATGAGGTTGTATATGTATAAGCGAATGGTTGTGATGAAAAAGTTTTTCATCACAAAATTCAGGTATTCAAAACATAGTTGCTAATTAGGATTTTCTTCTCAAATAAAATCGATATAAGTTATAATACAGCATACTTCACGTTAATTTACTTTTAAAGTTAATCGCGTGTTATGTGCTTATTATAATGCTATTAAGTATGGAAGACCCACGCTTCGTTTCATCAAGTCAACATACAAAAATACTTTTTATTTTTTTTACTTGCAATATTACTTAAGATTTATTTTTAAGATTATTGCATTATGGTTTTTACACAATTCTGTGTGTTATAGTTTTAAAAAAGCAAGAATTTTTTTTTCTTTTCCTAACGAAACGAGGCTATATAATTAGGTCGAGTTATACGATTCTGACGGCTTTTTCTTCATAACATAACCTGATAAAGTAACAATCAAACAAACTCCCATTTAGAGCACGTACTAGCCATATTAGGTTTAATAATGTATACGGAAATAACACATGACTGGAAAAGGTTGTTTACAACTGCCTCTAACTGCCAAAAAATCAGTTGCCTAGCAACGGTTTGTTTATTCTTTTTCCAATGTGGAGAAATGTCAAACATGGTCTGTCAAACAAAAATAGCATAAAAAGCAATTGAGATACTTTATTATGTTTAATAGTTCACGAAAGTGCTAGGAAAGTATTAAACACTACATAATTCATGAATGATTTTTTTAATATCATGAGGATATGTAAGATTCTTATACATTTCAAGTGCTTGACTGCCCCGGGGCAGTCATTTAGCCATCACCTTTCGAGATTTTAGTTATTATTACAAATTCTTAACAGAAACAAGAAAAAGTAAACAATGCGAATTGTTTGATATGTCATTACATGTCTTTAGGTATAAAATTCATGTCGAACTATTCAGCCGTTTTACCAACAATTTGCAATTTAGATTGAAAAATGACCTGTTTAAAATATTTTTTTCCGAAATTTGGGCAAGTTTATTACAATTCTAATCAATGCGAACTGTTGAGAATGACTTTAAGTATAACATATATTTTTTATATGGAAAACGTACGGAAGGATTCCTCAACAAATTTCTTTAAACATAAGGTGTTTTTAGGACTTGAGCGATGTAATACCCTTAAGTAAATAACTTATGAAGGTGGAAGATTTTTTGTTTACTTATTTGTTCGTTCGTACCGAATAGGCTCCGAAACTGCACATAATACACCATCACGCCTGTAATCCCCGAAGAGCTAGACAGAGATGTACGAATGTACAACCACAGTTCGCCGGTATGTTTAGGTCCCAGTTCGCCGATATGTTTAGGGGGCGAGCCTATTGCCATTAACCGGACGCAAATCTTAACTCCGAGCTGCTACTCAGAATTTCATAGATAAACCCAATAACAGTTTTTGCTTGACTTGGGAATGGACCCCAGAACTTCAGCGTAGTAGGCGCGCTTAGGACCAGTAGGCTAACGAGACAGTTCCGAAACTACTGGATACTGGAAATTAGTGTTTGTGAAAATGTGTACTAATCATGTTGAACCTAGGGTTGTTTTTGTAACGCTCGTTACAGCCAGAACAAAAAAAGATTTTTATTTCAAAGTTTTATCATTGTTGATGTGAGAAACGACGGCTCGATGGATATGTTCGTACGATTGCTTTTAATATAGTTTGTAAACTTTTTTTTTAAACTGAAACCTTCTTCTATCTTGGTTAAGAATTGGGCGTGCGATCTCGGGCTCCAAACCCGGTTTCCGAATTTGGGATACGAACACGGGATCCGATCTCAGGGTTCCAAGCTTGGTCTAAACTTAGATTCCGAATTAGGAATCCCAATCCGGGCTCCAAAGCCGGGGTCTAAACCTGGGCTTCGAACTCGCGGTCTGAATCCGGGGTCCAAACTCGGGTTACGAAAGCGGGGTCAGAACCACTTCAAACAAAACGTATGCGTACTCATATTACGTGTGTCTTTCAGGAACTATCTGAACTTTATGACTGAAGAACTCAAAAATCCGTTTGTGAACCTTCCGCGCGCGATCTACGTGTCCCTGCCAATGGTGACTTCCATCTATCTGCTGGCCAACGTCGCTTACCTGGCTGTGCTTGGCCCTGTGGGAGTGTTGGCTACAGAGGCTATAGCTGTGGTGAGTATTGGGATCTACTGCGTATTTTGTCGGACTTATACTTTTTGGGAGCGCGATCATTACGACGGAAACAGAAAATTAGATGCCTTATAGCTCTAGCTTCTTATTTTTGCCATTAGGGTTTATTTAATCTAATTTTAAGGTTGTAAATATATAATAATGTTAATAAAATGGATAAATACAGTTTTTTAATTAGTTCAAATTCTACATAGGACTTTGCGGTAACCTGTTTGGGTTTCCTCCGATGGGCGATGCCTACTCTGGTGGCTATCGCCATCTTCGGTGGGCTGTCGGTGCACATAATGGCGTCTTCCCGCATGTGCTTCGCCGGCGCTCGCAACGGACACATGCCAGAGCTGCTGGCTCATATCAACGTCAAGTGCATGTCGCCTATGCCTTCGCTTTTGTTTCTGGTAAGTGATATTTTCCCCAATAGTAGGATTTCTTCCTGCAGTGTTGACATACACGCGCTTCAAAGAGATGTCAGCATTATTAGGCGAGGCCCACTATGGCCAGTGCCTGCCAGTGTTACGGAATTTGTTCGAAAGAGTCATCGTGGCCCTGGAACGCAAAAGGCATTTGGAGGAATACGGGTGGATTTTAGTGAGCAAGAGTCTGACACTCCCTTCCACTCTGCTCAGGGCAGAAGAAGTCATTTGTACAGTCATTTGATGATTTACCATTCTTAAAAAAATGGGTTAACATGTGCCATGCGTTCACGAAAAAGAGATGATAGGTACAAAATTTTAGATTGGAAGGATATAGCTGCGTAATAAGGACAAACAATTACTCCATACAAATCTTAGATAAACGTTTACACGGTCGAGTGGGCATAAAATCTCGCGCTAGGCACTCTGTTATCGCGTTTTGTCTTGTATACAATTATGAACACTGAAATTTACATTGTTACTATGGAATTGTTCTTATGTGTACCTATTATGAATGTAGTCGACTACGCAATAACTAAATCAATATTTGTGTGGTTGAATCTTATGAAAACGAAAGGTAACTCGCTGTTTAACACAAATTGAACCAGTCATTGAAGCAACCATTCGGGAGTTGGGGTCTCCAAACTGGCCGTTTTGTAGGCGTCCACAGCTTCTTCAGGTGATGAAAATCTCTGACCACGCAATTTATTCTTTATTTTAGGGAAAGTATAGAAATCATTAGGGCTTAGGTCTGGGCTGTACGACGGATGGTCTAATAATTCTTTGTTTTCTTGCTCTAAAAACTCTTTTGTTCTGTGCGCGGTGTGAGAACTCGCATTGTCGTGATGGAGGATGATGCGGCGGTTGCAGTTCTCTTTACGGAGGTCAGAAACGACCTGTGGCAAACAAATGCTAGCAAACCATTCTGCATTAACCGTTCTTTGTCCCTCAAGAGGAATAGTCGCAACGTGGCCGGTTTAGCAGACAAACGTGGCCACCAATTTTTTTGCAACACTTTCGAACACCCAAACTCGTGACTGGTTTTTTGTTTCGGGTTCGTACGCGTATATCCAGGATTCGTCACCTGATACGATGTTGTATACAGCATTTGAGGATCCTGCGTGGAATCTTTCGAGAGTTCTGACGCACCAAGTAACGCGAGCCGCTTTTTGCTCTTCACAGAGCGAATGCGGTATCCATCGGGAAAACAACTTTTTTACACCTAATTGTTCATGCAAGATTATTTGTATTTGACTCATGCCAATGTCTAAAGTTGCCTGAATTCCGCGGTATGTCACATGTCGATCTTCCTCAATCAGCTTACGCACAGCATCAACGTTTTCTTGGGTGACTGCAGTTTTTGGACGGCCTTGGATCATCACTGAGCTTGACACGTCCACGTTGAAATTCAGCAAACCAGCGATAAATTGTGGTTTTGGACGGGGCTTCATCACCAAATGCAGAAATCATCCGGTCAACACACTGTTTTTGTGTTAAACCACTTCGAAAGTCATAATAAATCATCGCTCTTGAATTGTCTCGAGTCAATTCCATTTTCTCAACGACTAAACAAGTTTGACAAAACCTTGTGACAAGACCGAGAATCTTTTTTTAAATAAATAAATGGTTTTCGATTTTTAAAACCAAGGAGTTTTCAATTAACAAGATTTTAATATGACAGGAACAGTGGAAATATTCAATTTCCGATACTTTAGTGCAGCCTATGTATATTTCCACACAGAAGTCACGGGCTGAAGCCATTTATAAATTAATTATTTATGAATAGTCCCCGTAGATTTTTGATTTAAAGTTTTATTTGTTGTTTTCCTTAACCTTTGTTTGAGCTAAATTAGTTAATTATCGAATCCAGGTGCCCATGTTGTGAAACGGAAAATGGCTCGGAGACTTTAAATAAAATTACGATTGCTTTTGTTTCCTCCCCTTAGGTAATATTGCCAATATTACTCGCGTAGTGAACGATTCAAAATTACGCAATTTTCTCGACATCGATCAAGCTGTTTAAACTAAATACCCGTGCTAATCAAATAGACAGACATTCACTGGTAAACCATGCGTAATGCTTTCCGGGGCAGTTGGGTTAATAAATAAATGAAAAACTTTATTTACATGAACCTACGATGTAGATGGTGGTGCAGGTGTTATACAATTTGTTTGTAAAACTACAGGAAAAGTTTTTAATATGTGAGGTTTTTTTTTTTGGTAGTTCAGTATCAGTAATATATAACCTACTTTTTTATGTTGAATGTTTTGCATTTTGGAACTGAAACAACAACAACTATTTGGTTCATAGCTGATAAAATTGGCCGTCCGTATCTCGTGTCGTCCGTAATGCACAGTTAACAACTACCTACCGACTCACTGTCGTTTGCCAGCGGGGGCGAGTGCCCATAAAATAAGTTTCAAAGTAGACATTTTTTGTAAACAATAACTTTTGCTTTTCTTACTAAACCATATCAAAATACGTATTAATTAGAACTCCTCAAAATATACGCACCGTTTAAAAACTTTTCCCGTGTATTCAACCTTTGTTAAGCATCAATTAAAAGTTTGTAATTGTGTGTAGATGGTGGTTTCAATCGTGATGCTGATCCCTGACAACCTGACCACACTGATCACTTACTGCACCGTCGTGGAGTCCTTCTTCACCACCCTCAGTTGCAGCGCGGTGCTGTGGCTGCGCTACAAGAGACCTGACCTGCCCAGACCTATCAAGGTGAGAACCTATTGAAAAGGAGTATAAACTGCCTCGTTAGCCTATACTAGAAAGGTTTAGGTAGTTAACTAAAGGTAAACAAAACAAGCCACGTGACTCATGGATGCTAAACCTTTCACTTCAAATTTTAAAATCGTATTCTTTAAAGTCGTATAATAATAGGCTCTAGTCTATATCTGAATTTGAGGAACTATCTGCCACGTTAATAATAAAACGTTCAGTGGTATTATCAATCATTTTATCTAATTTAAACATTTTCTATTCTTGTTTTATTACATGACCCTCACAATTTTCAAAGGCGCCTGGTTAACCGACTAAACGTAATACCTGCAATTTTAGTTGCCATACTACATTACGGGCGTACTCTTCAATTTAGCGACGTTATCTAATTCATCGTGTCTTCTAAAAGGTTTTGGGAACCTGTCTTTTTAGGCTCTTTACAATAGACAGATTACAAAATATTATACTATTTTATAAAACTAACAAAAAAAAGTGGTGTCCAAACAATGACATCTATGAAGAGTAGTTTACGAATAAATGATAAAGTTTAACATACATTAATAAAAGAGAAAAGTATCGCATAAATCGAAATTAGAATTGATTTTGTTGTAACATATTTTTAAACAAGGAAGTGTCAACTATAAAAAACCTTTTCTGCGATTTGTTTACCTTTAGTTAACTACCTAAACCTTTCTAGTATAGTGGTCCTAAGAGAAACTACTGAAAACTAAAGGGTGTATAAACTGCCTTGTTAGCCTAGTGGGGCACGCTTGTGGTCTTGGGTCCGATTCGCAGGTCCAGCAGTGTTATTGGGTGTTTCTATGAAATTATCAGCAGCAGCTCGGAGTTGGGATTTGTGCCCGGTTATGGCAATAGACTCGCCCTCTATTACATGGGACTTAAACATACTTGCGAACTATGGGTGAACATTGGTACAACTCGGCCTAGTCCTCCGGAGAATAGAGGCGTGATGGTATGTATGCAACAGTTGCGGGTTTTTCAGCAATCGCGTAGTGTCCTGTGTTGGTAATAAAAAGTCTTTATTTATCATGCTGCGTAAAGGTAGATTTACGCAGCATGATAAATAAAGATTTTATTTAGCTTATCGTATCATTAAATGTGTGATGTGATGTTTTTTCTTGAATGTAATTTCCAGGTGCAACTGTGGATGCCGATAGTCTTCGTAGCAGTAAGCACGATCCTCCTAGTGGTACCCATTGTGAGCGAGCCTGTCGCCGTGATCGCCGGAGCCCTGATAACCATCGCCGGAGTACCAGTGTACTATGGGCTTGTGCGGTACAAGCCCAAGTGCGTGGCTGATGCTTCTAGTAAGTTAACACAACTATACTGTTTAGTATATACTGAAGTATTGTAGGGCTTTGTTCGCGGACCTTGTCCCACCAGGGTTGCGGAATTTGTTCGAAAGAGCCACCGCGGCCCTAGAACGCAACTATTGGGCTACACTATTCCCCACCAACGGGTTGGGAATAGTGTAGCGGGCTTGTGAAGGGTAATCCTTACCCTAATCGTGCTACTGAAACTATTATAACTTCATTTTCATTTCGGGTATGTTTATAAAGATATGAATGGAATGAATATTACGCCGCCTTCGTATGTTTTTACCACGTGTCAATGACTTATTTCAAAATATATTGAGAATACGTAAACTGTGCTGTCATAACACGAATCAGTTTGTTTAAACTTTTTTTAACCATTTAGGTGTGAGGGGTGTTGTGTTACTTGTCACAGTTATTGGACATTCATTCAAGACCCGAAATGTAATAATATACCAATCAATTGTCGTGCGTAAGTCTCGCAAAACATGGAAAATGGCGCGACTGATTTGAATAATTTATTATTTGTTTTGGTAATCTCAATAACGGTCATACGCTATGGTATGACCGTATGATACACTGCTAATTAATTCATGTACTTTTATGACCTCTCAAAACACGATTCCCCATCAAGAGGAAGAAGATTATTTAAGTTGACGATTGACTAACTAATATTTTTTTTGAGCAATTAAAAATCTAATTTTACAGTTAATTGAAAATTAATCGGGTTTTACCTGCTAAAATATAATGTTTCTTTAGAGAAGTTGTCTTGGAATTATTGGTTAATGTCTTATGGTGGGTCCACACGACACAGACTTTTGTCTGTACAGACATCTGCACAGACTATAAAGTCTGAGTAAAAATTTTTACTTTACCATTGTCTGTGCAGACTTTTCATCAGTTCAGACTTCGATTTTAATGAATAAATTAAGTAATTCAATAATCATGAGTTTTGCTCCGATAATCGTACAGACATGTACGCAGACTTCCGACTTTTCTGATACACCGACATTTGTCTGTACTGATTTGTTGTACAGACAAAATTCTATAGAAGTCTGTGTTAAGTCTGTGTTCGTGTGGACCCACCATTATACCCAATTAGCAAATAAAACTTTAAAGTACGAAGTTCACCGGATCTAGTTATAATATTACTAGCTTCTGCCCGCGACTTCGTCCGCGTCACAGTTGATGTGTTATCCTACGGGTACCGTACATTTTCCCGGGATAAAAAGTAGCCTATGTGTTATTCCAGACTATAATCTATCTTTGTGCCAAATTTCATCCAGATCCATTCAGCCGTTTAAGCGTGAAAGAGTAACAAACATCCATACATCCATACATCCATACTTACAAACTTTCGCCTTTATAATAGTAGTAGGATTATGACTAGCTCGTACTCTCCCACTGCTGGGCAAAGGCCTCCCTCCATTTCTTCTGTCTGTCGAGGTTATGCGCTACGTCTTTCCAATTCTTAAGGAAACCCAGTCATCCCGCCATCTCCTATGTGGTCTGTCATGTAGTTAACAATAATAATTTCTCTTTTCCAGCAAAATTCACACACTGCTGCCAGAAGCTGTTCTTGTCTGCAGTCGAGGAAAAAGAGGAGTAAACTTTAATTGTAACTACATTTAAGATAAGTACTTAACCCTGTGTAGCCATCTTAAGATATTTCTTAGTCATAGATATGCGGTCATGTACCTAGAGATAGAGATATAGTATACTAGAAAAAGTACACATTCAAAAGTAATATGCCACTTTCAGTTTTTTTTAAAGATTATCTCTGTAGAATATCGTCGTAATACTAGATGTGTCAAAGTTATGTCTGGAAACTGTACTACAGTTAGTTGAATAGTTCAAGCTGCGGCCTACATGTCCATACCGTAATTATCTTATTGTATCGAATAAATTGAATTATGCAAATCGGATCTCTGAATCGAATCATGTAGTAGTCAGTAGTGTAGGTATTAAGGCCCATAATTTGAGTTGGACTTATGCAGT
Source organism: Caradrina clavipalpis (assembly GCA_932526535.1). NCBI lineage: Eukaryota > Metazoa > Arthropoda > Insecta > Lepidoptera > Noctuidae > Caradrina > Caradrina clavipalpis. The sequence continues at coordinate 23,577,699 of OW052087.1, forward strand.
GATAGTTTTAGTTTTATTCAATCTTGAAACAATGCAAATGGCACAAAGTATGTTCATAAGTACAGTTTTCCACTACGTCTTCATGCACAAACGACAAAAATATGCAAAGACACTAAATTAATTAATATACACATTATAATTATTGCCTATTAATAAGAAACAAAAAATTTCACATTAAAAAAAGCACCAAATACACAATTACACTCTTTGCAATGCTATTAACTTTATGATGTGCCAAATGAATTATTATTTTTTAAATGCAAATCGCATGATCGCAATCACCCTATAGGCGTGCGCACGCGCTTGTTCCGAAAATGGTTAATAGTGAAATGAAAAAAAAAACAACATATTTCATCCTTAACAGTTTTGTTTGTGAAAACTGACATGTGTGTTAATATGGAAACACGCTTAATCTTCTTTTTATTTAAAAATAGAATCCTCATTAATTTAATAAACAGTTTAGTGAAACTATTTTTCGAATAATTATGAAATGAAAAAGCCATCGTAGATTTATTTTATTACTATCTCTTTCTAGCAAAACGAAATTTAACGCGTAGTTGGCCGTAGTGTTATGTGACGTCACAGTCTACGTCGCATCAATCTGTCTAATCGGTGCGTAATTAATAGTTTTAAATGAGTTTATCGGCCAATTTTAATTTTACTTTTTATCAACGCTACTACGGTATTTTTATATTTTATTCCCTATTACTTTACAGCTAATTGTGTGTTACTTTTGTTACTCAATATTGTATAGGGGTGATTGGAGTCACGCGCTATGCTAATTTAAAAAAATCATTTCTTTGGAAATATTGTTTGTTATCATGAGTACAATCATATGTATAATTATGTAATCAGTCACCCTAGGGCAGGTAAATTGCAACTAGTTTTAAACAACGTTATAAATATACTAAATAGTCAATTCTTTAACATCACTCTCTCAAATATAAGCTTTAAAATTTAATTAAGATCCAGGCATAATTTTTTGTTATTTTAAAATTAAATGAAAAAAAAAAGAATTACTTAGAAAGTATCAACTTGAATTATGGGTCAGATTTCACATGTAATTAGTGTACGGTTTTTAGTATTAACAATTTTTATGAAATCGTAATTAGTTTATGTCATTAAGATGCTAATTAGCAAGTAGATAAGATCTCCTATAGGTAACATAGAGGCTAATATTTAAGTGTCATGTGTCAAACTCTCAACTGTACCTCGGAACTGAGAATTAAACCAGTTTTGACCGGTTAAGAGTTTCGATCTAACATAGAGATGTACTTATTTTTAAATGTATGCAAAAAAGTAGCTTCTAAGTCGTATATAAAATTTCTCAAATTATTGTGATTGGTAACACTAATATTTATTTATCATTCGATATTTTTGTTGGTGGCCTATAAATTTAACAAACGCGTTTTTTTTATCGTTTTTGTTGGTTTAAAAAAAAGTGTGTTTTAACGTAATAGTATTTAGACCTGGTTTTTAGGTTGAATAAGATTTTCTTCTTCCAATACATAATACCTGGATAAAAAATACCCAGGTATGTATTAAGTAATTATTTTGTATTATGAAATCTATATATTAATCTATGCCATAGACTCTCTGTATGCCAAAATTAAGTGTCATTTAGAAAAACACTTACATGTTTAGCATAAGTAGGATACCTAGGCTTAGAAACTAGTATTCATCTGCATCCGGTTAGACTGGAAGCTGGCCCCAATATAGTTGGGAAAAGGTTAGTCAGATGATCTAAGGTAGAAGATAACTATTGAATACCTACCTACCATAGTAGGTTAGAAGGTAGCGTAGATTAGAAGAGAAAACTCAAATAAATTTTGTATTTAGAAGCGGTTTCGTCCAACAAAATGGCTATCCGCACATTACTCCCCCCCTCTACTAATGGCAATTGTCTTGCCCTCCATAACTTAAGACTTCGAATATCCAACGAAATATAAGTGTACTCTACAGTTTTTAACCTTCTCTTTCAAAGAATACAATCGTGTTATTTGTTATGTTTATTTAAAATAACAACAATAGAGTTGAAAATTGAGCGCAAGATAATTATTATCATCGAATAGTAACTTGTACAACCGAGGCGAGCAAAATATACTATATAGCTGTCCTTGATTGGCATACTGCTGGACGTACTGCTGGATATAGGCGTATCCCCGTCCACCTTCTTGTAGTCGTCGCGCATCTCCACTCTCGCTATATTACAATATTCGATATCAATAAACAACTGAGTACTCTTTAAAATATATTCTATTCTACCTCAAAATTCTAAATTTAAATGTCAATATTTTCATACACAACGCGAAATAAAGGATTTAATCCGTAGTTCTCTATTGCTTAAAGTAGTCAAGTGCAATTAGACCAACAGCATCTGACAAGTGGAGCGAAGTTTATAGTGGACGAATTTTCATGGGAAGATTTAGTTCTATAAAAAAAATCGAGGCTGACGACAAAAAATAACAAAAAGAAAATAGATAAAATCGTGTAATTTTCGTTAAATTTTTAGAGATTTTCAAACAGTACCATAGAGCTAAACTATAACATAATAGTTACAACACAACAGTTTTTTTACTTTCTTTCTAACCTTTAGGAACTTAACAAAAAAAAAACTATGGAAATCCGTCCACTATAATCTTCATTACAGGTATAAGGCTAATTGCACTTGGCTAAAGTATATAAGGCGCCATTTATAGAAGCAAGAGAATCACGGCGTACTCTGGATTTTCATAGAGTTTCCTACTCTATGTTCATAGACTATGGCCGCGATTCTCTTGCCCAATGAGGTGGCGTCCTAGCGTAGCATAAATATTAGCCGCGTATTTAAATGTGATGCAATGCTTTACCCTACACACGGTTCTGAATCGTCTAAGACTGAAGCAACCTTTTGGATAGATTCGTAAATTTTCAAAAAATAATGTAAAATAAAAACAATGTATTTTTCAGTATTTCTAGTAGTAGACACTGCAACCTAAATGCTTAAAAAATTTGGTGAAATTGTAAACAAACTTGTTTCAGATCGAATGACTGAAAGCTTTCGAATGTAAGTAAAAAAATAAATACTGTGCCTTACATCAGCGGTCGGCAACCTTTTGGCAGGCAAGGGCCACATGGTGGCAAAATGAGGTAGTGGCGGGCCGCGCTTTCACATAATTTTTAACCGACTTTAAAAGGGAGGAGGTTCTCAATTCATCTGTACTTATAGTTTTTTTTTTGTATGTTTGTTACGCGATATTTCCGCCAATTATGATTAGAATTTGACGATATTTTTTTTGTTTGGTAGGTCATGCATCTGCAGTGGTCCCATAATTTTATCGATATTTAATTTCTTGCAGGAAAATTTGAAATTTAAAAAAAATTGGCCTATTGCTTTTTTAGTCGTCTCTAATGGCAATAACCATATTTGTTGATAGGTCAACAACAAGGGCAAAAGAAATTTTTTGCAGCCGCTGAGGACGATACAGAAGGAATAAGAGCGGATTTTTACTTAGCTGAAAAGGGTACACCTTTTATAGCAGAACTTTTTGAGTCATAATTTTATTTTGCATAACAACTGATAGCATAAACCACTTTTCGCAGAAAGTAATTTGGCATTACTTACTTGGCATACATTTATAACTCATAATTTTGTATGGCAGAATACTCATTTCGCATAAATTTCATTTCCATAATAATTAAAAAGCAGAACCATCATATCGCAGAAAGTTCACAGGCAGAATCGTCTTTTGGCATACATTTCGTATCAAAGTCCCTAGAGATAGATCCAGAGCCCTCGAGGCTCAAAAAGCACAATCGGGGAGCAAGGGTTTACAAAAAAAATAACCACGAAGTGGATGGCGGGGTCTGTTCGCTCGCTTTGCTCGCTCTCTAGACTCAACCATCCCCTTCTAACCTAACCTGTCCGAGTCGGGGTGCCCCAAGTCCCGAGATCTCCCTCGCTCTTTATAAAAGTTATACTAAACGAAATTATGCGAAATTATAAATATGCCAAATGTAAATATGCCAAATAAAATTCTGCCATCTTAAAAGTATGCCATTTTAAATTCGGATATAAAACCGTTCTGCCAAAAAATAATTATGCTATAAAAATATTATGCCTTAAAAACGTTCGTCTAAATAAGTTTATGCATAGTGAGTTATGCCAAATAGGTTTAGGAGTATCAAGTTTCTGCCAAATAGAACGCACCCAGCAGAAAAGTATTAAAAACCTCCATATCTTTTTACTTATGATTTTCATATAAAAATATCTTGTTGTCTGATACATACATACAACATACATACAATCACGCCTGTATTCCCCGAAGGGTTAGGCAGAGGTGTACCAATGTATACCCACAGTTCACCGGTATATTTAGGTCCCATGTAATAGGGGGCGAGCCTATTGCCATTAACCGGGCACAAATCCAAACTCCGAGCTGCTACTGAGAATTTCATAGAAAAACCCAATAACACTGTTTGCTCTACCTGGGAATCGAACCCAGGACCTCTAGCGTAGCAGTCGTGCTTAGGACCACTAGACTAACAAGGCAGTTGTCTGATACTCAGTCCAAAATAGAGTATTCATGGTTTTAGTTTAAGGATAAATGTCCCTTACACCCGATATAGGTATTATATGTGATGCACATACTTTTTTTAATGTAAATTTTATTAATGGGTACGTAGCACTACCTCAACGATACCATCGTCAACGATAAAGTAAAAATAAATGAAAAAGAAATGAGAAAAATTATGTAAAACTTAAAAGCGAACTTCAAAGTTGTTATATAACCGTACTTAAACACATTTCAGTGTAACGTTTGAGGCTGTATTTGAGTGACTATTTTCTTATACGCTAGCTTACGCGCCTAAAATTATTAATTTAGGTAAAATGTAAGAATTACAGTTTAATTTTCAAAACTGTCGCGGGCCGCAAGTAGGAGTGCCGCGGGCCGCATGCGGCCCGCGGGCCGCGGGTTGCCGACCGCTGCTTACATTGTTCCGAAGGCTTGCGGCGAGCTGACGTTTCTAATGTTACCACTCTCAATAACATAACAACTATAACGATTTTATAATCTTTTTTATTATTATATCACTCTTTGTATTATTATGTATACATAATAATATACATTCTATACAATCGGGCTAAAAGTGATTCAGTTCTAAAACTTTAAACAAAGTATTTTAATATAAGAATTTTAGAAATAATCCTATTTACGAAACTTTTGCGGAGCTTATATCGGTACTTATACCTATTTGTAAAACATTTTTGTACGAGTCTATTTAAATTGTAGGTACCTTCTGAGTATTTTAATTGTCAATGTCTCGTTGGACATTGAAAATTATTCGGTTAGGTATATTTAATTGATGTTCCTTTATAAAGGTATCAAATCTAATATTTAATCATTAAGGCAAAGTGTACCCTAACAACGATTAGTATGGCCATTGCACATTGTTTATACGAAAACATAGGTTTATACAATTTTGGTATTTAACTCTCGTGTCTATTTAGCAACTCATGAAACAAATTCAATAAAGTATCTAAATTCTCTACTACTAATCGAATGAACTGAAACTGTTAAGATTTCGTACCAAACTACACTCAAATTCAAATCATTTGAATTCCTACGTAACATAGATCAGACTGATAAAAAAAGCCCTTTTGTGACAGACAAATAGCGATCTTAGCAGTTTTTCATTTGTCCTTTTTATGGTACGGAACCCTAAAAATTTAAATTATATGCAACCTATGTGATTTCTGAGTCTGTTTCGGGCGAAATTTATTAATTAAAAAAATTGGAATACGGATCCTCTAGGGACCCACTTTACCTTTTGTCCTTATGTATGTAATACCTTAATGATGTTTATGAATGCATACTCAGTAGTGTATGCTTTACTCTTTAATTAACCAGTAACTGGTCAATTACATGTATAGAATTTTGTATTACGCTATCGGGGGTATATCCTTACAAAATATATAATTATCCTGCCGAACGGCAATGAACGTTAAGGGTAATATGAATAATCATAGACGTAATAGGTATATAATATAATAAGGTATTAGGTATTTAAGGTGTACCAGAATCTCATGGCCAAAAGGGAAATCAAAGTTTGTAGTTTGCAACACCGGGAAAAGGTGATGGCTAAATGACTGCCCCCGGGCCAGATACATTCTGGAATGTATATGAATCTTACATAACCTCATAATATTTAAAAAACCATTCATGAATTATGTAGTGTTTAATATTTTCCTAGCACTTTCGTGAACTATTAAACATAATAAAGGATCTAAAAAAAAAAGAAAAACTTTTTCATCGCAAACATTTGCTTATAAATATACAACCTCATTTTCGTTTTTAGTTTTTTTCTTTTTGAAAGTGTCAGTTGAAGAAAATTATATACTGTCACACACACCTTTTTTCCTTTTTAGGCAATATTATTTTACCATTATATTATTCCCTAAAAGTATCTGAAACTTTTTTACATGAAATACTAATATTTAGCCATTCAGCATTACATTGTGCTAGGTACCATATTTATACATTCTGGGGCAGTGGTCGATACTTCCATATAGCCATCTCCTTTGACTATACGATCTTAAATTTTTTAAATATTTTTTTTTGTCTATAGTTGTAACAAACATGAGTATTCATGAAAAATAATATTATAATTATTTATGTTCGCAACTTCGTTTGCATGTTCGTTGATTATCACGGGGATTTATCTATTTTGCACGGAACTCTAATTTATTTTTCTAAAATAAGCCTAATTATTTAACTATGTCTCAACAGCCTTAATATCTCTTTTGATTAAACAAGTAGTATCTTTTATATAAAATTCTCGTGTATTAGTTGCTATCCTCCGAAACCGCTTGACTGATTTGTATGAAATTTTATATTGTATATTCGATAGGTAAATTATTATTTAGACCCCTAAAAATGTATAGGTATATATGACAAAACAACGTTTGCCGGCTCAGCTAGATGTCATATAAAAGTTTCAATATTTTTACTTTCTAGAATGCCATCAGATTCTGGTAGACCTATATTAATGTATTGTTGCCATACGGCATTATTTATTAGAGTAGGTATTCCCTTTAAGATAATTTAATTAACTATCGGTTCCGGAGCTTACCCGAGCCGACTACCGGCCGCCGAACTCCGGACCTCTTCCTTTCTAACTCCTTTGTACATTGAACATCCTTCTACTATGAGAAAATGGCTAATCACCGCAGTGCCTATAACGAAATCAGTAGTGTACGTTAGAATTATGCCCTACATTTATTACCTAGTGTGGGAGGTCAAACATCACAGTTTATTAATTGTCGTCGTATCTCTAAGTGGTTTAATTTTAATATTATATAAGTGTGTGGTAATTTCTAGACGTTTTATGTAGTTACTAAGTATTCTGAATAATCAGCTTAGTATGTAGAATATAAGTATGTGACTGATAATCGAATACATACATGGACATGAGGTGCATTTTACATGCCTACAGACATAATAATACTTAGCTTATCTTTCTATACTTGAATAGATGTACAAACAATGTGTAGATTCCAATATAATAGTTTCTTTTGGCCGTATCATAGTCACTGTAAAACGATTCTTGTGTGGTCGATATAAGAGTGTTTGATGAATATTTTTAGGTGTAGTACTACTACTTTTGTATTCATGGTTTTAAGGTTGGAATTTTCAATTTAATGTTTTCGTTTTGGTTGCACTATGAACCAAAAGTTACGTTGATTTTTTTTGTTGTTGTTTTCATTAATCGGTTTTGAATCTCGGCTTGTAATTATTTGATCTGTGCAGTGTTATGTTCTTGTATTTGTGCCAAATAACTTTTTTTATTTGATTTGTAAGCTTTTTTAAAGTTCTAATAAAAGTTGCTATAATTTACTTGTTTTTTTATTATCCACTCTGTCTTCTCCTCGGACTTCTCCTTCACCCAGATCACAAGAAAGACAAAATTCTTTTAAAAAGGGTTCTAAGTAGTACATACCTAAAAAACCTAACTGACATGAATCAGTTAGTATTGGATTGTTATTGTATTGGAGCTTGATGCTTACACTCAAACTTGTCCACACTCAGGATAAACAGGATTGGAAAGGAGATGGGGAGACCCCTGCCTTGCGGTGGAACAACACAGGCTAAAAATAAATAACTAGACGAAAATTCATGAAATTAAAGTAAAAGTGAATAGGCTTCTTCTGGGCAAGTTCACTCCATCGTCGAGTTTCTTACTCAACTCTGACCTAGAGTACAGAGCAAACCTATCTTAAATAATAATAAAAAAAAAAACAGAACATCGACTTGTATGCAGTTTACTGTACTGCAGTTGCAGTTTCGATACGTACAGTCCGTGTCACGAAAGATGAGACTTGGCAGTTTCAGTTTAGGGAGCTTGCGCAGGTACTTAGTGTACGAAATAGTTATCCATAATTTGTATATCTATTCAGGGATTTTTCGATGACATTGGAATTAAAACAACATTCAAAAATTCTTCACAATATTTATTACAAAGTAATAAAGTTGGAGATAAAGGTCTCATCTTTCGTGGCACGCACTGTAAGTTAATATTGGACTGACGCATCGAAACATACATAACATGTGTACTTGATCAATTAACTACTATTATTTCAGTTGTTACCAGTAACAAGCTCAGTGTAATTGGCAATTTAAGTAAAGATCTCGATCATAAAGCGGTGGCAGTATTGTGGCTGCAATTGGCCCACACAGCGGCCACGATGGGGCCCGTCGTATTTTTGTTTGTTGCGTTTTGGATGGTGCAGGTAAGCTGGGTCTGTCTGGTCTGCCCATTACTATTTTTTTTTTGTTAATGGTACAAGCCCGCGTAAGCCAGAATCGACAGTGGCGACCACAAGAAAAGCGCCGAGACAATGAAGCTCGACGAGTCCCGAGTCCGAGTCGAGGATTATTTGTTTAGTGGGAACAAGGTCGGGTATAACGCCGATATAACGGGGTTGGCAAATGGGTTTTGAAGGATAAACCTTCCTTCCCGCGTCCCCACCCTCCGAAAAGCCGACCCAGCGATTAAACATACTTAAAAAAATATTTTCATATTTGCATCACCTTGTTCAAACTAAATGGAGTTACGATGTATCTACTAGTACCTAAGTCTGTGAGAGTACCTGACTAGACGTTCGGCGCATCTTGTACACCATCAGATATGCTTCCTTTTATGTGTTTGTATTTATGTAAAATTATACTAAGAATAGGTGAGTTTATTATAAAATAAAATTGTAATTGGGGGTAGAGGGGTAGTTCTCTCTCTCATCATATCAGCCGCAGGACTCACACTACTAAACACAGGTTGGCCTCCACTATAGATTTCCAAAAGAACCGGTTTGTAGCGGCCTGCATCAGCGCCTTCCTCTGGTCTTATCTTAAGATCAGGGCGAGTCCCGTCAACCTTGTTCGAGGGCGCCCTACGCTGCGCTTGCCATGTTCTGCCATATTTTCGGCTAGGTACCTACTTAACACAGATATAAATACCTACAGGAGGGCACCACTGGGCGACATGGCCGATTCAACAACTTGTCGGCGCACGAGTTCACGACGCCTGCAGACGAGATCTTGCCGATGTCTCCGGACGACGGCTTCCAACAGAGCACTCTGGTGTCCGGCCTCATGCCGGACTCCTTCGGGGAAATGTTTAATTTCTTGGATGGCGACAGTTTTGGCATAGGTTTGTAGATGGTCACCCGCTCTAGATTAATTTGAACTAAGTACCCCTAAAAGTACTTTGTACTACTGTTTTGGAGTTTGGACTTCGTGACATATAAAAAAAGATCTGTGTACGTAGGCAACACTTTTGTTTGGAATAGGTTATTTTATTTTTAATACCTTATGAAAACTTTCAGTGCGCTGGGGAGGTCTCTGAGTTCATCTTAAAACTTTGTGTCACCGTGTATATCTACTTACCTACTACTGGTAGAAGTCGTTAAGTACGAACATAAATCATCATGAACATTCAGTCCCGCTAATAGGTACCTTACAATATTTAAAACTCAGGTATTTTTCAAATAGCGGTTCAACTCAAAATAAAACAGTTGATAGTCAATATAATTTTGAATTTCTTGAAATCAAAACCATGGCAAGTTAATTACAGGTCCAATGCACGAGTTCGTATACGGTTGGCAAGCAATCGTGAACACTATGAGTATGAAGAACAATGTGGAGGTACGCAAGCGGGCTGGTCTGCAGCGCTTCGCGTTTGCCGGCATCAACGGCATCACGCTAATATCCCACATCGGAGTGACAGAGATCATGATGAATGGCACCCGGACCTACTGCTTCGGTGGTGTTTCTAGACCGCCAGGCAGGCGTAGCGTGATTTGTAAGGTAAGAAAACATCTGTTGTACCCACAGACTGACTTAATTCACTACTCTCTTTTCCGGAGTGAAAGTACTCATGAATAGAACATCTTTTACCAAGGCAACAACTTGTACTACCACCATACCTACCTATTTCTGCCGCAAAGCAGAGTTGCTGTGTTCCGGATTGAACACGGTATGGGTGCAGGTGTAATTACAGGCACATAACACATTTCAACTTTGTCTCTGGGATGGCAACGCATCTGCAAGGCCTCTGGTATTGCAGATGTCAGGCAGTACAGCAAAGGCGACCGCTTATCATCAGGAGGGCCGCTGGCTTGTTTGTCAGGACATAGAAAAAAACAATAAGACTGCGCGACTGCTACGGTGGAGGTCTTGGGTTCGATTCCCAGGTCGAGCAAAAAGTGTTTTTCTATAAAATCCTCAGTAGCAGCTCGAAGTTAGAGTTTGTGCCCGGTTAATGGAAATAGGCTCGCCCCCTATTACATGGGACCAGCATACCGGTGAACTGTGGGTGTACATTGGTACACCTCTTCCTAACTCTTCGGGTAATACAGGCGTGATGGTATATATGATGATGAGTGTTCTTAATCAGATACTGGTTGGCATACCTACGTCAAACTTGAATAGTATGCTTTATGTTTATGTGCCGAAACTTCATTATTTTTATGTTTGACGAATGAAATTGACAATTTAGCCTCTGAGATAAAAAATACACCATTATTTGATCTGAGACACCATCATGAAGGTGAAATAGCATTCGCTAGTACTTACTTTAATATTTAGCAGTTAGCACTGTCCTGGGTACTGAAGCGTATCGGATCTTGCAAAGCCACGCTGCGGGGAGAGATAGCACCGAGCCGTGTAGCGGTACATTTTAATAAACTTTGTACCGCGAAGCCACACTATGGGTACCTAGTACCTAGCAAAAACATTTATGCACCAAGCAAAATTATAAAGCGATTTCCCCGAGAATGAACGATTACAACGTTTGAGATAAGACCGATTGCCTAGTAGGATGGGATTCAGATTATCAACCTAAACTGCATTTTTCATCGCAAACGACATTTTAAACTATAACGGACCATGCATGCCTCTTCGACTTTCCCGCCAAAATCAGTTATTTAAGTTATAGCAAATGCTAACACATGCTACATTAATAGCGCAATTATTAGCAAAAATATTAAAAAAAAACCTTCTCCTGTAAAATTTGGTTTTTGTCGGTTACGCTAAGTCGGCGGTAATGGCTCGATATGTTATTCGTAACACCATTACATTTTAATCAATCCTTGCTTCAGAATGTTGATAAGTGAATACATGTTTTTCCTTGTAGTAACTGTACATGCTATGTAATCTGATATTTTGACGTATTTAATAATAATAATAATAATAGTTTGAGAGCTAAAATCAATGATCATATTGATAACAATGCTATCATGTCTGTCTCTCAGAATGGATGTAGGAATGGGTCCCGTGGTACTAAGGAGCTACTCCTCATTGATATGGCCATTAACCAGCAGGTTCGCCGTTCTCGAAAGGATCTGTCTATATGTTGGATAGACTATAAAAAGGCGTATGACTCGGTGCCACATACATGGCTCATGAGGGTGCTGGAATTGTATAAAGTAGATACAACTCTGCGCACCTTCTTGATGTCGTGTATGGGGCAATGGAGGACGGTCTTACGCTATCCAGGATGTCGGCAAATCCGAGAGAACAGTGAACCAATAAAGATCGAGCGTGGTATATTTCAGGGCGATAGTCTGAGTCCACTGTGGTTTTGTTTAGCCTTAAACCCTCTAAGTACACTGCTGGAGGGTTCGGGGCTGGGTTATCGGTTGAGAAGAGGTGGTCAGGTCATATCTCACCTCCTTTACATGGATGATCTGAAACTCTTTGCCCCCAGCAATTTGCGACTGATGGAGCTACTGAAGGTAACAAAAACTTTCAGTAGTGCCATCAGGATGGAATTTGGTGTGGACAAATGTGCAGTCATGCATGTAAAGCGAGGAGAGATTATGGAATCTGTGGGAACCCAACTCTCAGATTCCATAAACCTTAGATCCCTTTCCTCAACTGAAACCTACAAATATTTGGGTATGTCGGAAGCGTTAGGCATCAATGCTACTGACATGAAGCAATCGTTGAAGGAGCGCTTCTTTGGCCGCCTAAATAAAGTTTTAAATAGTCTTTTATCAGGCGGTAACAAGGTGCGCGCCTTCAACGGTTGGGTCATGCCGGTTTTGATGTACTCTTTCGGCATACTCAAATGGACTCAGACAGAACTTGACGCCCTGGATAGGAGGGTTCGCTCACTATTGACCGCAAATCGGATGCATCACCCAAGGTCGTCAGTAATGAGACTGTATATCCCGCGGAAGTGTGGTGGTCGAGGCTTCTTAAATGCTAAGACCATGCACAACCGAGAGATATGCAGTCTCAGGGAGTACTTCCTGGAAGCCGATGTGGGGATGCACCGAGATGTGGTCTCAGTGGACAAGGGCCTCACCCCGCTCTCTTTAGCGAACGAGAACTGGCGCAAACCTATGGTATTAGATACTAATGATCGCACGGAAGTATGGAAGAGCAAGGAGCTTCACGGGCGCTACTACCGGGCCCTACATGGGCCGGATGTTGACTTCAAGGCGTCCGTATCCTGGCTGCGCGTTGGTGACCTCTTTGGGGAAACTGAAGGTTTTGTCTGTGCTATTATGGACGAAGTTATGATGACGAACAATTACCGGAGATATATTGTGAAGGACGGTACGGTTGACATATGTCGGGCATGCCATCGTCCCGGGGAATCAATCCGTCACATTATATCTGGGTGCTCTCGTCTGGCTAACGGAGACTACTTGCATAGACACAACCTTGTAGCCAGGATTATCCACCAGCAACTTGCTCTGAAATACAGTCTTGTGGAATCGGAAGTACCATACTATAGATATGTGCCCGACCCAGTTCTTGAAAATGGGCATATCACGTTGTATTGGGACCGGTCTATCATCACTGACAGGACTATTGTAGCCAATAAGCCTGACATAGTGGTGGTAGATCGATTAGAGCGTCGCGCAATGATCGTTGATATTACTGTTCCGCATGACGAGAACCTCGTGAAAGCTGAGAAAGATAAACAAATTAAGTATCTTGATCTGGCTCGCGAGGTTGTCGACATGTGGGATGTGAATACAGCAATCATTGTGCCGATAGTTGTGACGGCCAATGGCTTAATAGCCAAGAGCCTCGACCAACACCTAAGGAGGCTCTCGTTGGGCAGTTGGATCAAGGGCTTGATTCAGAAAGCGGTACTCCTAGACACGGCGCGTATTGTTAGGAGATTCCTTTCTCAGGAGCCCTGACCGCCGGTGGCTTGGACCCTGTTCCCGACGCCGGTGGGCTACTATTTTTTATATTTTTAAATGTTTTTTTTTATATTAATATTTAAAAATGTAAATAATATGTAATACAAAATAAATAAATGAGAATAATAATAAATATCTTGGGACAACTCACACACGGCTATCTGATCCCAAGCTAAGCAGAGCTTGTGTTATGGTAACCAGACAACTGATATACATACTTATATATTTATAAATACATACATATTATAGATAAATCACACCCAGACACAGAACAAACAATCATGCTCATCACACCAAGTTTGTCCTGGGTGGGAATCGAACCCACGACCTTCGGCTTAGCAGTCAGGGCCACTAACCACTAGACCAACAGGCCCGTCATATTGTTTCTTAGATAGATTATTTAAAATGTAAAAAGCTTTTGCCCGCGGTTTTTATCTCATCTTAGGAACTACTTCAAGCAGCCAAATGCAAGTAGTATGAAACCAGTATTCATGAAGAATAGTTAGGGCTATATAACATAACAACATGTTAAAATCCATGGGCGCAGGTCAGTAATAAAAAAAGTAACTGAATGCGCGAGAAAGCGTCTATAGCTAGTAAGTACTGAGTAAAGTTACAAGAGAAAAAAAAACAAAAGAAAATTATGCCCTCTGAATACCTACCAGAGGCTTTACAAATGCGTTGCCATCCCAGAGACAAAGTTGAAATGTCTCATGTGCTTGTTATTACGCCGGCACCCATACCCTTCAAACCGGAACACACAACTAGTACGTAAGGTCTAATCATAGCAGACAGAGCCACATGCCCTCAAGCAGTTTTCGTTGTATCACTGATAATGAATATACTCGTAACAATACAACAGAATTAAAAAGTTGCGTAATTAGGTGAAAGAAAAGAAATACCACGCGAAATTATATCTTTCAAACAATTTTCAACTCTATTTATGAGGTCTTTTGGTTCATTATTCAATTAATCTTCGTCTTTCAAAAGAAGAAGAAAATTTTATGAATGAAAACTGATCCAATATATTTTGCGTTGACTATAACGCCATTTACAAGAAAAATATAATATTGAATCTAGCTGCAAAGAGGACTTGGGTTCGGTTCCCAGGTCGGCCAAAGTGTTATTGGGGTTTTCTATGCAATTATCAGTAGCAGCTCGGAGTTAGGATGCCCAGTGCCCAGTTAATAACTATGGCCCCCTATCACATGGGAGGACCTACACATACCGGTGAACTGTGGATGTACATTGGTACACCTTTGCCTAACCCTTTGGGGAATACAAGCGTGGTGGTATTATGTTATGTTAGTTGCGAAGACGAGTTTTTTATGTCATTGGATGGCAAACAAGCCGACGACGGCCCACCTGGTGTTAAGTGGTCACCGCTACCTATAGACATCTGTAATGCCAGAGGTCTTGCAAATGCGCTGCAATCCCAAAGATAATATGGTAACATGGTGGTAGCTGGTAGGCCCCCAGTTCTGTCGTACAAGCGTGAATCGTACATTCATTTGTCTAACTCACGTAGTACACTCGTTATGCAGTCAAACTCTTAGGCGCTATGCACATGGAGCAACTTAAGTCGTTGTCTTAAATGAGTTGCCTCAGCTTACTGAGGCAACTATCAACACTTTAAAAGTTTCCATTAAAAAGTTGATAATAGCATAACGTTTACGGTTGCCGCAACTTTATGGCAATCTGTGTACTTTCATAGCCGAGTTGCTCAATCTACGCACCGATCTTTAAAAACCGGTAGGTATAATATTTAACAATTGCCAGTTGCGGCAAGTAGGAACTTACTTAGTCATCGATTACAGCAACTGAAAACTGTTGACGATCACCGGAACTCGAAACTCGAGTTGCTATGTGTGCGCAGTCCAATTGAAATACATGTAGCTCGCTAGTTGCCAGTTGCTGCAATAGTTGCTCTATGGGAAAAGCGCCTTAATACCGTTAATTAACACGATTATTTTATTTTCAGGGATCTATGTACCAAGAAGCACGGTTCTCGTGTAAAGTGCCTTACCTGCGGTACTCGTCACTGTTCGGCTACAGATACTGCATTGATAAGTTTGCTGTTGTAGCCACCGCCCCGGGACGCTACACGTTTAAAAGTTGGTAGATCATTTTAGTTGTGAATTAAGATCTAGACTAGCCGAGGCTGCGGGTTGTTCGAAAGAGATACCGCGCCCGGAATGCAAAGGGCACAAGAAGGAACATGGATGGGTTTTAGTCAGTAAAAGTCTGACACTCCCTCCCGCCCCGCCCAGGGCGGGGGAAGTCATTTGATGATTTTCCATAGGTATAAAAAAGGTACTAGTCTAGACTTAGGTAATAAGGTAATACGAGTTTAGGCAATAGTTGTATTCTTCGGAAATGTCTGACGACTGAATTGTGTGACGTAGGTAAAAAAAAAGGTGCTCATAGGATGGAAAAAGTGAGGGTGCAGGATGTATTGGTAGATTTTATTTAATTGCTACTTTAACAAAAATTCTACAAGTTAACAACTTTGGCGCATAAGTAATGCTCAAATCATAATCAGTATTCTGCTCAAACTCACTAGCAACGAACCTTTTTTTAAGGATGGGAACTCATCAGAAGACTTCTTCCGTTCTGGGTGGAGTGGAAGGGAGTGTCGGACTAAAACTCATACGTGTTCCTCCTAATGCCCTTTGCGTTCCAGGGCCGCGGTGAATTTTTCGAACAAACACGCTTAATAATTTGCCTCAAAAATTTTGGGTTGCTTTCGGGAAACCGGGAGTCACTTCCTCAGCGCATACCTATTTAGGTAGTTCAATGAAAAATTAACATAGGCATTTAGGTAAACAGTCCCAGTATCCTAAGTACATCATATTCAATTAAAACTGCCTCGTTGGCCTAGTGGTCCTGAGTGCGACTGCTACGCTAGAGGTCCTGGGTTCGATTTCTAGGTCGAGCAAAAAGTGTTATTGGGTTTTTCTCTGAAATTCTCAGTAGCATCTCGGAGTTTGGATTTGTGCCCGGTTAATGGCAAAAGGCTCGCCCCCTATTACATGGGACCTAAATATACCGGCGAACTGTGGGTATACGTCGGTACACCTCTGCCTAACCCTTCGGGGAATACAGGCGTGATGGTATATATATTCAATTAAAAGTATTGAGTAACGTCAGGACAAAAACGTTGCATTTTAAGGAAACTACTGTGCCAGAGGGGAACATTTACCCAAGTTTCATTACGACTACATGTGCGAAAGAAGGGACATTAAGATCAAGCATATTAACCTCACGGATCCCAACGAGAGGTTCAACATACGGAACCCAATTGTTCGAAGAGCCGAGTATTTTAGAGCACCTTATGACATATTGAAAGCTTGCCCAGATTGGTAAGTAGCAGCATATAGTTTCAGGTAAATGGGCAAATGGTTAGTAATGGATTTGACCTAATTGGTTGAAAATCAACCTAATTTTCAATAGAAAATTCTGAGAAAATTTACCATAGTACAGTATTTTTTTTACACCATCGGAAAGTAGAGATTTTAGCTTACTGACTTTTTTTAAAAGCCGATATTTTGACGTGCGAATTGTTGATTGAAAAGTAGGTTGATTTTTCGATATTAAGTCAAAATAAAGTGACAAAATTAAATATATTAAATAAAAAAAATTACATTGTGTCTGGGACATAAAAAGGCAAATACACACTAAATTTCGTGAAAAACAAAACATTTTTAAAAAAGATAAAAATAATAAACCGAAAACTCGGTTATTTGAATTTTTCACATATATTTTGAGGTTTTGTGTAAAAAGTGTAAATACAAAAGTTGTAGATCTTTTTATTACCTACAACTTTGCTGTTAAACTTTTTTTCCATAGGACTTGTAATTTTGTCGGAAATCGTGATAAACCGTTTTTTACCCTTAAAACCTCCCACCCATCCACTTCCCGTCCTCAGATCGACTGAAAATTATTTTTCCTTTAATTTTTGTTATATTCTCTTCCTTTTTTCAATGGGTTTTATCCTCCTATAATTTTGTTTCTCTTTTTATGATTTTTAAAGGGTTCGGCACTAACTTGCAATCGAACGCATATTATATTACGCACATGCGTAATAACCCTTCATCCCCACATTATAATTTATAAAACTTTATAACGGTTGTTAATAAAAATATCATTATGTAAGTGCTAGGTAATTATTAATAACACAGTTCTATTTCAGTGTTTCCACGGCGCTCGATAGATGGCAATGTTCCCCCAACGCCGATTTCTGAATCGCGCTATGGTTTCGTTCACAGCGTCCCTATATAAGCTCGGGCGGGTGGGGCGGTAAATTGTGCCCAAGATTCAAGAAACCCAGAACCCATTGAGCTTTCGCTCAATATTTTTGAAATTCTCGCCGTGGAAGCACGTAGCGAGTTTATATTACCTATTACTGTATAATAACGGATATCCACTTAACGTATCCCTTATGTGTTTCGTGTGTAGGTATATTATGTATTTTTTTTTATATTATCTATTACAAAGTTTACATCCGTTGTGGATTTATTTCTATTTTGTTACTTTTTTGAGAATTACTAGGTACATTGCTAACTGAATTTCTACCTATTTGTTTATCCTTCTGTGTAAGAGTATTATTATAATAATCTAACTTCTGACCGCGACTTGGACTGCGTGATGCCTCGTTTTTTTTCGTCCAAATAAAATAAGTTTAGTTTGAAATTTCATGGTTTTTGTTTAATTTAATTTACCATGTTTGCAGAGATTTGATGCTTATGATTGACCCTATCGATTAGTGCCATAAAAGCACAGAATGCTATTTTTTCGGATTTTAGTAGATTCGATTCCCGGGTGTGGCAAGCGTATTTTCAAAATTATATAAATGCAGTTTTGTTTCTTTTTAAAAATAAAGGAATGTTTTCTTTGAGAAAAATTTGCTATCTTCAGTATATGGAGTACTTTCCCTCCTGGTAGCATTCGAAAATTCCACCCTGTATAATAAAGCTGGAAAGTTTTTTGTTTGTGTGTTTTAAACGCGCAAACCTCTGGAACTACCGGTATGATTCGAAAAACTGAAATAATATTTTGTAAATTATTGACGACACGGTTGGCAAAGTGGCTAAGCGATTGGCTGCTGCGCTGGCCTACATAAATTCATGGATGTACGAACGTGAACGAGGCGAAAGGAGTATGTAAGGAACGTAGCAGGTGGCGTACTGTGGTTTCTGCCTAGCCCCATGGGAAAAAGGCATGAGTTTATGTATGTAACTAACATCACGTCAATGTTTAATTACCTCTAAATGTTTCGTCCCGTTTACCCAGTTTTATGATATCTATAACAAATGTTCTCTAGGTACGGATGCAATCTCCAGATATCCTCAGAAATGTTGCATCAAGATCTTCCTATTGGTTTAATTGAAGCTAATGAGACAGCCTTTGTGGGTCATGGCGGAAAATATTGGCTCGCTCTCTACTATACGCAGGTAAACATATTTACGAGTACATAGTATTAAACAAAGTCGCTTAAATCTTTTAAACTACGCAACGGATTTTAATGATTTAATCAATAAATACTGGTTCAAAAGGAAAGTTTATACGTATAAGAACATCACGCTACGATCAATGGGAGTGGAGAAGTAACCAAAGACGTAACTGAATGCGGGTGACACCGCGGGGTCATCATATGCCTAGCTTTTTCCCAACCATGTTGGGGTCGGCTTCCAGTCGAACCGGCTGCAGCTGAATATCAGTATTTTACATGGAGCGACTGCCTATCAGACCTCCACAACCCAGTAATGGGTGACAACGCGGGGTATATAACTAATAGCCAAAAGCATCCTGTCAATTTGATGATTCATTCAGATATTTTGATTACAGCTGTCGACGTACGCAATTTACTTCCAAGCGCATGGAGAGTATCCGTGGCAATCAAACAAACCCATCTTGTCCGTTGACAAAGGTATTATACCAATTTATTTATTTAACTCGATTTCGGTTGGTTTCTGGAATTGTTGGGCAAAGCTGCTGTGATTGTGGTTTTTTACATCGGGGAAGGTTATAAGCTAGATAACATCACGCTGCGACACTCGTGAGCGGAGCAGTAACTTACCACGGGGGATTCAAACCACATGGATGAAGTCGCGAGCAGAAGCTAGTAATAGATATGTGGAAGACTGGTGCCTGCAGTTTTTTTTTCAAATCCTACACAGTCACGTTGCCAGACCCCCCTGAACATTTTTTTTTCTATTCCATAACAATGTACTGGAGTCGTTTTGCAAGTTAATCATTAACGTATCCACCATGTATATTTCAGGAGGCATTTGGGAGCAACTGCTCAAGGCGAATATTGGTCCGGACATGAACCTCCACTACAATCTTAACGGCATTTACAATAGATTCCCTGGATCCGTTTTCCCTGATCTTATGCGAAATGATGGCCAGGTATGAAAGCATGGATTAAGGCAGTTATTTTTCACTATTTTTTCGCTCAAGAAACGTACAATAAATATACAGTCCTCGTAAACAAAAGAGATGCATACATTAATAGTTGATCGCAGAGAGTTTACACTGCCAGGGAGGACTCGCTCCACTAGTTTGTCGCTGAGCGACAAGAGCTATCAAAGATAATACTCGCTCAGCAATACTCGCCTTACGGGCAGTACGATCGCTGTGAGACTCATTTCTAGTTTCTAGCTGTACTCGCTTTTTGCTCATCGCTAACGAGGGAAATGATCCCTGGAAAAATTGTAGGTACTATAGCTAAAGTATTTATTTCTTGTGCCAGATTCAACCAGCCAACTTCAGGACAGAAATTCGGGAGGGCACACAAGATGAACTGGTTATTAACAGTATTGGATCTGACGGTGCAGGTAATTATATCTACTAGTACGATGGCTTTTAATTTTGTTCCCCATGCATTGTAAGAGGGTTGCTTGCTTCTGGTTGTGTTTGTCGCTGTGGACGGAATACTATTGCATGTTTTACAAGTTTTGCTTTCACATGTCCCAGTGTCTGCGGCTAACCGAATCTTACAAGTTGTATTTGAGCCTCTTCCCAATGTTCGAATGAGCTTAAATTTTGCGTAATGTGCAATTTGCTAGACAATGCCATATAATGATGTCACAGAGCTGGTATGATATTAGAACCAGAAAGTGGCCGCGAACTTATTCAAATCTTACAAGTTAAATTTGACCCATTCCCCGCTGTGCGATCGATTTGAAATTTTGAATACCTATGCACATTGCATGACAATGCATTGTAAAAGCCGTTTCTTTTTAAAATAGATTGTAATTAAGTTATTTATCCATGTTTTTTTTTGTTCCATTTACAGATTTAGATCCAAAACTCATGCACGCGTCTGCGGTTCAACCGTCTTTCCAGTATGGACAAAATATCTGATGCTTGCAGCGAGGTGAACGTTACGAATCTAATTATTGTAATAAAACAGTTGCTCACTGAACATTATTTGATTTACACTAAACATTATTTGGGTTAGGCAAAGGTGTAGGTCTACCAATGTAGACCCACAGTTCACTCGTCATGCCACAACGACTGAACGGATCAGGGATGTTTGGTACAGTGCAGCCTATAATAGCTTGAAACCTAATCCAGACTATAGTCGCCCGTATTTGTGCTTCTGATTAAGGACTGCCTTATTTCTGAAATCTACGCAAAGTCGCGGTAATATTATCACGCCTAGGTACACTGCCTACTTCGTAGGTACGTATGGCTTTTACCCCAAAGGTATTGGTGACACTTTCGTAAGTGTTGATTTATTATCATTTTATTCTGAGTAATAAATAATTGAATATTTGAATGTTTTTTTTTTTAAATATTATTTAATTTCAAAAATATGTACAAAATTTAGACACTTAAACATAAGATAACAAGTAGGATAATAAAACCTAAAACAAAACGATAGCACCAAAACATTTTTCCACATCACTGTCAACGGGAAATGAGCCCAAAAACCTTTTTTATTTTGTAGACAATTCTTTAAAAAGCTATTAGCACACGGACGGTTTCAACCCCGAACGCCCCGAAATTATAGTAACCCCGTAAGGTTACAATAATTTCGCCGTTTTCTGCAGCTGCACTAACAGTGCCAGCACAGCACGCCTACTTAGAAGAAACGCCGCGTGTCAGTGAGCGTAAGATCGGGCTCAGTGGCGCACCTTGGGAGAGGCCTATGTCCAGCAGTGGACTGCGATAGGCTGTTGATGATGATAATGATGAAGCAGATTCGCTCGCTCAGCAGTAGTAGCAGACGTAGTAACTAAGTTATTCTGTACTACCCTGCAGAGCGGCTCATCCCGCCGTCTCTGGGAAGGTGGGCTGTTGGGTTTAGTAATCGGGCAAGCGAGTTTCCAAGCAACAATATCATCGGTGAACCATGGTCCATGGCACATTAAAATCCACCAGAGTGGGAACTAACATATTTCTGATTCATTTACATTTTGCTAGACTGGAAAGATTAAGATTAGCCGGCTAAACCTAGGTTTATCTTCGACGAGGTGTTAATGTTAGTTTCTTATATCTTTAGCCGGCTAAACTTAAGTGTAACTGCAGGCCCTTGGTTAACTGTCTGGGATGGGGCCGGACTTTGCGGACAGCCAGTTCGGCTTCCGCAGGGGGCGCTCTACGGTGGATGTCATCATGCGCGTGAGGGCTCTCTCGACGGGGGATGCTGTGTCCCGGGGTGGGGTTCTGTTGGCGGTGTCGTTGGACATCGTTAACACCCTGCCCTGGTCCTGCATTAGGGAGGCACTCCGGTACCACCGGGTGCCGAACTACCTCCGTCGGGTGGTCGGGGCCTATCTGTGTGATAGAGCCGTGATCCACCCTGGTCGAAGTGGAGAATGGAACCGGCGACAGATGTCGTGCGGTGTTCCGCAGGGATCGGTGCTGGGGCCGCTCCTGTAGAACATCAGTTACGACTGGGTGCTACGTGCTGACCTCCCTGAGGGCTACGTGCTGACCTCCCTGAGGGCGTCAGCGGAGTGTGCTACGCGGATGACACGCTGGCCCTGGCGCAGGGGAGGTCGCACGAGGCGGCGGCCGACCTTATGACACGCGGGGTTGCGACACTCGTTGAGAGGATCCGGCAATTGGGTCTCAAGGTGGCCTTGCACAAGTCCGGGGTCCTGTGTTTTCATGGGCCTCGGAACGCGCCACCGTTGGGATCCCAAATCACGGTAGGAGGGGTTCGCATCGGTGTCGGGTCGACGATGAATACCTGGGACTTGTCCTCGACAGCCGGTGGAACTTCGTGGAGCATTTCCGACGTTACGGGGACCCGGTGTGGGCGTGGAGCTTGAGGCGGCTTGCCGCCCATTACCTGAACGTGTTCCAGCGGGTGATCGCCATAAGGGACATCCGGGGATACCGTACGATCTCCGGCGAGGCAGCGAGCCTCCTTGCCGGATTGCCGCCATGGGATCTGGAGGCGCTGGTCCTAGCGCACCTGCACGAGTGGCGCGCGGAGGCACTAGCGACCTAGCAAAATTGCCGACCAGTGGACGGCCGTCCGGCTCGATCTCATGGCGACATGGAGAGAGCGACTGTCGCAATCTCGTGCAAGGCTCGCCTTAATTGAGGCGGTAAGTCCCCTCTTTGAGGAGTAGCTAGAGCGGCGCCACGGCGCCCTCACCTACCGCCTGACGCAGGTCCTCACCGGACACGGAAGTTTCGGGAGGTTCCTGCACCTCATCGGGCGGGAGGAAACGCCCGGGTGTCACCATTGTGAGGATTATTGTGTATGTACTGAAATATGTATTTTCTGTACACTACAAATTGCATTGAGGGGTTTAGACAATATTGAAGGCGCGACTATCGTTTATTTTGTTGCGGCAGGTATAGTACACTCAAGCGAGCACGAGACAGCCGACTAGATTCGTTGCGCCCGGGCGCAGGCGAGCCGTAGGCAGTTAAGAGAGTAACCTTGAACGAGTGACGGAGGCCTGGCAATACTAAACCAAAACATTGCCACGTGTGCGCGCGTTGTCTCCCCACCGCCCCCTCAAGCCCTCCGCCGGCCCGGCGCGCCCGTCGAATACATTTTTAGCCGTTTCGTTTCGGTTAAGGTGACATTAACCGGCTAAAGATGGAATATCACGACGCAACCTAACATGTTATCGAACTTTAGCTGCTTCTTGAAGATAAACCTAAGTTTAGACGGCTAATCTTAAGTTTATGTTCACACCTACCATTAGCCGTAACATATATATATTATTATGTATAGATCATAAGATCATATCATACTCCACGATAACAGGTGTGAACATCGAAAGTAATTTAAGTCGATCTTGGGCCATTCTCAGCCATTCTCTAGTCTGACAACAGTGTGGCGCTATCGGTGAACAAAAATATGACAGGTCTTGTCACTTTTGCGTTAGTTCGAGGTTAGTTCCAATTAAAGCCACGGAAAAGCTAGCTGCATTATTATAACCAGGCTTTGTTTATTATTTCATAACAATATATTGATTGTACAAAACTTAAAGGGTCCACTGACTAACAAAAATAAAGTCACAAGAATAAAAAATATGATTTCAATGTGCATTTTTACTTTTTACCTAAAAGGTAAAAAAAATCTTCAAAAGGTTCAGGTAAATTAATAAAAAGATTAACTTTACTACAAATGTGTATTAAATACGGTTTTTCCATTGGGTATTTCCGTATTTCCGGTAAACGTCAGGTTTTTCCGATTTTGTTGATTTGTTACTGGCAACACACTGTCATTCGATTTATCATCTGTGCATTGCCTGACATCTTTCTTTGTGCAATTTCTGTAGAGTCTCTCGTGAAAAATCCCGTTATTTCGCTTTCGTAATTCATCTAACAAAGGTATTATCTGTTCGTGAGTGTTCACCGCTATTTGTGGGACAACAATTAAAAATTAACGAGAGTTCCACGATACGGTGTTAATAATTTATTTTCATTAAAAAAATATCGATTTTAGTCATCTCGTCAAGAAGAATTGTTTTCATGCTGTTTATTTATTAGTGCCGTCGGGTGACTGGCGATCGAGCAACAATTTTCGGGTCACAGTACAAGCTAAGGTGAGTGGAGTGCATAGCGGGTTCTGCGAGATTGGACCAGCCTCCGGCGTGTGAGCTCCTTTGTGACGCAAAACCTCGACATCTCGCGCTCCGATAATAATTAGTCCAGTCTCAGAAGACATCAATCACCCGCCGTCATTTATTCCTAAGGATGATTTGTGACAAGTGATGGATGCCGTCCATCAGTGATAAGCTTGTCATAGATAAATTGCTAGTTGATAATGCTGTGACCAGCTGCGGTGTTGTCGCACACAACATAACTGTAAAATGTAATTTGACACATTATTACTGTATTCCCTTTTCTAACAGTGAACATAAAAGTTATTTTCCATAATTGTATCCCCAGAAATGTTGGTCTGTTTACACATTCATGAGGTTTTCACAATATCTCATAATGTGATTAGTAGGAGAATGCAAATACAATTAGCAACATCTTGTTACACTTTAAACAGATCCATGTTATATCTGTAACCCTAAATTGTCTCTAATAATATTTAATGTGACCTCAAATTGTAGACAGAAAATAGTTTAACCATAAAACCATTTAGTGTTTCTAAAAACTGTATCAGTTGTTAATTTACTGAGTCACAGGCAGTTGCAGGTTATAAAAATATAGAAATTGATTGTTATGACCCTAATAGTTCAATAACAGAAAGATCCTTGCAGTATGAGATATCACTGTGTACATGAATAACTATATAAACTTATGTAGTAACAGTACAGTAAGTTAACTGCTTGTTTTATTACCTCCGTCTATCACTACACACAGAACATGCAATATGGCTCCTTTATAGCTTTCTGCTAATACTCATTTATTATCAAGATTGCAAAAAAGAATGGTTTCTTCATTAGTGTTTTTAACACTGTTCTATTACCAAGTTTACATGTTTAATTAAAAATGAGGTAGATGTAGAATATAAATATTAAAGCGGTTTTGATCAACAGCATTGTCTGATAAAATTGGTTTCTGAATCAGGTTGAATGATTAGATTGCTTATTATGTTGTATCCTTGACCTGAAGAAAAGTATGAGTATTATTTTTAGACGTCCACACACAAATGGCTAACAATCTCATGTACAATGGTCTCATCAAGAAGCTAAGTGCGGTAATAGCCCAATGAAACTATGGTTAACATACTTAAGTTGTTGATCATATTCTTCAAACAAAAACATGTAATAGTCTTAAACAGAAAATGTGGCCAGATACTGGGCTCATGTAGTATAAATAAACATAAATATAAATAATCATAAATGTATCATCAATACATAAGGAAGAAGGGAAAAAAAAAACTGTATTGGTAAAAGAAGTGTGTGTCCTTCATCTTTATTGTCTAAAATTTTGCCGCAGTGCATAAAAAATATGTCATTATTAATATTTTCCACAGCAATTAAACTCAATACTAACAAAATTATTAGAACTTTTCAATGAAAAAACTGCTTATCACGTTCCAATCCTATATTTGAATGGTGATTACTCCTATAGTTTATAAAGAGTAGAAGTATTAAATTGAATTTGAACACGACTAGGCATGCCAGTTTTTGCAGTACTTACCAACTTTAATGTGTAAATTAAACTATGTATTTAAATAATTGATAACTGTTGTAGTCATAGTCAGTCAAATAGTGATAATAATATTATGGCAATAATTCTAAATAAATTTAGCATTGTAAATTCAAGTGTTAAATTTTTTTTGACTATAGTAAAGGTTCGAGCACATTATGCCGTGGCGGATCGGAGCGCAAAAATCCGCTCAAATCGCTTCAATACAATTTGTATGAAATAACGCCGCTGCGGCCCGACACAGTGTGCGTTACTTCATGCAAATTGTATTGAAGCGATTTGAGCGGATTTTTGCGCTCCGATCCGCCACGGCACACAGTGGTCCCATATCGAAAATTAGTGGACATAGGCAACAAAGTTCCAATATCGATGCGATTTTTTTTTATGTGATTCTTTATGATATTCCTGACAACTTTTACTCTTGTGAAATTTCTTCTAAAGTTGATAGTTTGTCTGAAAAAAAAATTATTAGATTTTTTTGTATGGAGCGAATCACCTTTCATTTTTTTTCTTCAATTGTACTAATATGCTAGGTATATGGCATGAGTATTATAATAGCAAGGGTCATTCTCTATCCACGAAAAATAAAATCAGCGCCGGCCATCTGCGGCCGCGCGAGTAATCATTCCTCAAAAAATAATAATTGTTTATGATATTTTTTGCTATTTAGAATAATTTCAAAGTATATTTTTTGTCTCATTTGGCTGTTCTGACCTTCTTTTTTTTAATATATAGTTTTGATAGCATATAAAGTACCTACAACTAGTAATTCTTGGAGAGATTATTTTTTTTTACCGAGTGATTACTCGCGCGGCCGCAGATGGCCGGCGCTGATTTTATTTTTCGTGGATGGAGAATGACCCTTGCTATTATATACTCACGCCATACACCTAGCATATTAGTACAATTGAAGAAAAAAAATGAAACGTGATTCGCTCCATACAAAAAATCGAATTAATTTTGTTTAATTTTTTTTTCTTCAATTGTACTAATATGTTGCATGTATGGCGTGAGTATATGATAGCTAGGGTCATTCTCCATCCACGAAAAAATAAATCCACTGTGCACAGTGGTCCCATATCGAAAATTAGTGGACATAGGCAACAAAGTTCCAATATCGATGCGATTTTTTTTTATGTAATTCTTTATGATATTCCTGACAACTTTTACTCTTGTGAAATTTCTTCTAAAGTTGATAGTTTGTCTGAAAAAAAAATAATTAGATTTTTTTGTATGGAGCGAATCACCTTTCATTTTTTTTCTTCAATTGTACTAATATGCTAGGTGTATGGCATGAGTATTATAATAGCAAGGGTCATTCTCTATCCACGAAAAATAAAATCAGCGCCGGCCATCTGCGGCCGCGCGAGTAATCATTCCTCAAAAAATAATAATTGTTTATGATATTTTTTGCCATTTAGAATAATTTCAAAGTATATTTTTTGTCTCATTTGGCTGTTCTGACCTTCTTTTTTTAATATATAGTTTTGATAGCATATAAGGTGCCTACAACTAGTAATTCTTGGAGAGTTTTTTTTTTTTTACCGAATGATTACTCGCGCGGCCGCAGATGGCCGGCGCTGATTTTATTTTTCGTGGATAGAGAATGACCCTTGCTATTATATACTCACGCCATACACCTAGCATATTAGTACAATTGAAGAAAAAAAATGAAAGGTGATTCGCTCCATACAAAAAAAACTAATTTTTTTTTTTCAGACAAACTATCAACTTTAGAAGAAATTTCACAAGAGTAAAAGTTGTCAGGAATATCATAAAGAATTACATAAAAAAAAATCGCATCGATATTGGAACTTTGTTGCCTATGTCCACTAATTTTCGATATGGGACCACTGTGCACAGTGGATTTATTTTTTCGTGGATGGAGAATGACCCTAGCTATCATATACTCACGCCATACATGCAACATATTAGTACAATTGAAGAAAAAAAAATTAAACAAAATTAATTCGATTTTTTGTATGGAGCGAATCACGTTTCATTTTTTTTCTTCAATTGTACTAATATGCTAGGTGTATGGCATGAGTATATAATAGCAAGGGTCATTCTCTATCCATGAAAAATAAAATCAGCGCCGGCCATCTGCGGCCGCGCGAGTAATCATTCGGTAAAAAAAAATAATCTCTCCAAGAATTACTAGTTGTAGGTACCTTATATGCTATCAAAACTATATATTAAAAAAAAAGAAGGTCAGAACAGCCAAATGAGACAAAAAATATACTTTGAAATTATTCTAAATGGCAAAAAATATCATAAACAATTATTATTTTTTGAGGAATGATTACTCGCGCGGCCGCAGATGGCCGGCGCTAATTTTATTTTTCGTAGATAGAGAATGACCCTTGCTATTATAATACTCATGCCATACACCTAGCATATTAGTACAATTGAAGAAAAAAAATGAAAGGTGATTCGCTCCATACAAAAAAATCTAATTATTTTTTTTTCAGACAAACTATCAACTTTAGAAGAAATTTCACAAGAGTAAAAGTTGTCAGGAATATCATAAAGAATTACATAAAAAAAAATCGCATCGATATTGGAACTTTGTTGCCTATGTCCACTAATTTTCGATATGGGACCACTGTGCGGCATAATGTGCTCGAACCTTAACATCTCTAAATATTTTCTGATACAAACAAAATCAGGGTTCATTTTCTTTATGACAATGAAGTTTCGTTTCAAATTTTGAAGTTTTATTAGTTAGATTAGTATAGATCACTGTCTAGTCAACTTTGAGAACCACTGGTTTAATTGTTACAAAGTATAAAAAAAAAAGAAAGACCTACCCTGACCGTATTGGAGAGGTTCTTCAGAAAGGTCAGGTGCACAGTACCTCATAACCGGTGTGTTTGTTTCACCAGACCTATGAATGTGGTTGAGGTGAAAGGAGTATGTAAGGATTGTAGCAGGTGGAGATATGTGGTTTTTACCTACACCCACAAGAAAAAGGTGTGAGTTAATGTATATTTATGGTTACCAAATTGTCTTGCTTGTTGCAGAGTGAGCCGTGTCTTGGGGGAAAAGCACACCGGGCACTACGGTGGCCCCAGATACACCGGCTCCAGCACCCCAGCCTCCGGGTAAGTTATATTACTACTAAGTTTTTACCGCGACTCCGTCCACGTGAATGTAGGTTCTCGTAGCCGTAACCGAAGCCCGTGTCGTTTCTTGGGATTCAAGCTTACTCCATAGCAAATTTCATCAAAATCGGTTTAGTGGTTTAGACGTGAAGGCGTTGATAGGCACACGAGACTTACTATAGCATTTATAATATGAGTGTGGATATACATAATAATATACAGGGTCAGTATATAAAATATTTGAGGTCAGCTTTTTAGTGTAAAGTTACCATGTTGTTCCTTAGAACAAACTCTATGCGTAAAAGTTTTGGATTTCTCCATACGGACCCGATCTCTGCGGATCACCATGTATGGGGTCGGGCTGATGGCGAAGCACGAACGCCTTTCGTCTTCAGAGAAAGCTGACCTATAACACAACATAAAACACAAATCTTATTATAACATAATTAGGAAAAGAATAAATTTCATCAGCCTAGATGATTTTAGGAACAGTCACGTGTGCATAGAATGAATTTTCCAACTAGATTTCCCGTCTATAAAAAAAAAAAAAAAAATTATGCATAGTTGACCAAGTCCAAAGTCTATAAGAAACAATAGCTTCTTCCGGCGATTTCGTATGTATAGGCTTCAGAATGAAGACCCTATAGTAAGCAACGAAACAAAAACGCATCGCGCCTACAAATAAAGTTCGGAATAGCGATGTAATTTGTATTGAATAACCACCAAAATCAAGAAGTTATGAGGTTCTCAATAAATTGAGAAAAAAATACATGGCTCTATGGAATAATTTTACTTCATGAAAGACCCTATAATATTATTACACAAAATTATACAGCTTTCGCTCAAAATTTAGAGATAATTATACATGACGAAAATATTTTTTTATGCGCTCGTTTCCTATTTTTTTTTTCATGATACTGCTTTATTTTTATGAAATATTTTAGACAAGTCTTTACTTTGAAACATTGGCAATTCACAAAATTTTTCAGTCTTATAATATATACGCTAGACTGCGAGAAAAAAAAAACTCTAAAATTTCCCACAGAAGCCGGTCGTTTTTCCAAAATACAAATTAGCCTATGTGCTATTCTTGGCTATAATCTATGTCTGTGCTAAATTTCCTCCAGATGGGTCCAGCCGTTCTGGCGTGATTGACTAAGAAACATCCACACAAATAATACTGGTTTTATGCCCCGCGGTGTCCCGCTTCCGTTTGTCTAAGCGTAATGTTCTTTCTATACGCTAAAACCACCAATCTAGTCTTGTCTCTAGTCTTGTCACCTTTGACCAAGACAAGAATCAAGAGCTTATTACCCATATCGAATAATAATTAAAAAAAACCATTCTCTTTGTTGAGTGTACTTGTTTGTTCTAGATTGCTTCTTGTAGTTTGATTTGTGTAGCGTGGTAAGTAAAACACCTTGTGGTTGTTATAATAAAAACTGTAATGACTTTTACTGAATTACAATACTAATTGGTACTTGTATTAAATTGTGCACTGGTTATGGTAATGGATAATAAAATGTCTGATTGCGTGCGCGCTTGATGGCGGATCTGGGTGGAGTGGGAGCGCGTCTGCTCACGCGCTGTCATCCGGCTTCCGGCCGTCGTGGCGATAGTGATGGGCCGGCGTTTAGGGATGGGACGGCGTAGACATCCTCCCGCGCCTTGAAACCTCTCGTTTCAAGAGTCATCTTCTAGTAGTGGGCATATACGATTCACTGCTCTGCGTACGATGCCCTTGGTGGTTTTGATGTCGGCGACTCGACAGGCGCCATCAGAGCCTGGGAAAACAGCTTCAATCCTTCCCAGAGGCCACTTCAATGGTGGGGTAGCTTCCTGTTTAATCAGAACTAACTGACCAGGTGACAGGTTCGGGTGGCGCTTCTGCCACTTGGTGCGCTGCTGTAGCTCGCAGACGTATTCGTGGCTCCATCGTCGCCAGAAGTGCTGCCTGGCCTGCTCGATCCGGGCGTACCGGTGTAGGCTGCTGCCCTTAGCTTCCTGTAGATCTGGCGCTGGCAGCGACATCATAGATCTTCCGATAAGGAAGTGCCCTGGGGTAAGAGGGGACAGATCGTGAGGGATAGAAGACAGAGGGGAAAGGGGCCGTGAGTTTAATATTGCTTCTATTTGTGCGAGCAGAGTTGTGAGCTCTTCAAAAGTAAAATGGAAATCACCCAAGGCCCTTTTCAAATGGTACTTAGCAGACTTTACAGCCGCCTCATGCAGACCTCCAAAATTTGGGGAGTATGCAGGTAGAAATTTAAATTTTATGCCTTCTTCTGCAAAAGGCTCTGACACAGAGTTAGAGTTAGATTTGAGAAACATACCCAATTCACGACTGGCACCAACAAAATTTGTGCCATTGTCGCACCATATTTCAAGGGGTTTACCCCTTCTACTTATAAAACGACGTAAAGCTAGAATAAAAGCTTCTGTACTAAGACTACTTACTAATTCTAAGTGTACAGCTTTAGTCTTAAAGCATACGAAAACACAAAAATAACATTTAATTAGTTTGGAACCACGGCCTTTTCTATCACTATATAAAAACGGCCCAGCAAAATCAGTACCTGTGACTTCAAATGGATAACCTGGAGTTAGCCTAGGAGCTGGTAAGTTACCCATTATTTGTTTGGCAACTGCTCCTCTCATACGAGTGCATAAAATGCATTTTCTAAAAACCTTTCGGGCTAAAGCTCTCCCTCTTAGAGGCCAGTACTTTTCGCGAATTAGTGAGAGGAGGAGTTGTGGAGCTGCATGCATGTGTAAAGTATGATAGTAGTTAAACAATATCTTTGCTAAGTGATGATTAGAATCAATGATAGTGGGGTGCTTCTTATTATATTCGAATTGGGAGTTTTGCAGTCTGCCCCCAACTTTCACTAATCCATCGTCATCAATAAATGGACTTAAACTTAACAGAGGAGCTACTTTACATTGCATTTCAAAATTTGGGAAGCTCTCTTGTTGAGAGATATAAACTAACTTATTCTCTGCATATGCTAATTCTTCTACAGTTAACATTTGTTTAATTTGATTCTTGGGATTCCTTATATTATTATAAAAACGAAATATGTATGCAACAATACGTCTTAACTTAGTGAAACTAGAATAATTCTTAATATCTATTACAAAATTAGGAGATTGCGTCTTGTTGACACATGCAGTGTTTACCCGCACTTCAGGTAGTGTTACATAAGTTACATTACTGCCTTGACTTGGCCAATATTCTTCGCCGTCGTGAATGAATGTAGGTCCCTGCCACCATAGGGACAATGATTTCACTTCGTCTGGAAAAACACCACGAGAGGCTATATCAGCCGGGTTCTGTGATGTAGGGACATACAGCCATTTGCTGTCATTGCACAGTTCATTAATGGATACTACACGGTTAGCAACAAAAGTTTGCAGCTTATGAGAAGGTGTGCACAGCCAACCCAGTACTATTTTAGAATCTGACCAATATGTTTTATTAGAAATATCACAACGTAGTGATTTACAAATTTTGTTGCATAAGCGAGCAACTAGAAGTGACCCACAAAGTTCTAACCTGGGTATGGTTGTCGTCTTTAGTGGCGCCACCTTAGCTCTAGCGGACAAAAGCCGTACGGTGCAGTTGCCTAGAGCATCAGTTGACCTTACATACACACATCCAGCATAAGCCTTCATACTGGCATCCGAAAATGAATGTAACTCAATGGTTACAGGATTAGCACAACAAACATTTCTAGGTATAGCAATAGTTTGCAAGTGATATACATTATCAATAAATTTTTTCCACATGTGATTGATGTTAGGAGGTATCTCATCATCCCAGGCTAGTTTCTGAGACCATAGCATTTGTAGAATTATTTTACATACAATAGTACAACAACTTAGTAAACCCAAAGGGTCAAATAGACTAGAAGTAAGGGATAGAATGGAACGCTTAGTAAATGGAGTATCATTATTACAATCATATAGTTTAGAGGATACCATTAAAATGTTATCGGTGTTTGGATTCCATTCTATTCCGAGTGCATGGCTT
The DNA here is from genome assembly GCA_932526535.1 of Caradrina clavipalpis. Classification (NCBI taxonomy): domain Eukaryota; kingdom Metazoa; phylum Arthropoda; class Insecta; order Lepidoptera; family Noctuidae; genus Caradrina; species Caradrina clavipalpis. The sequence goes on from OW052087.1 coordinate 23,611,123, forward strand.
GGTGATGAGATAATCTTAAAGTTTGTTTGCTCAAAATTACTTGTACTTGCAATAGAATTTATAAATTTATTAGAATTACTTTTGACTTTTCGAAGATTGAAACAAGCTGACTCTAGTTTTGTAATGATCTGTTGATATATTTCTGCAAGTGTGGACTCATCATTGCACCCAGTAATCAGGTCATCTACATAGAAATCATGAGACATTATCTCTCTGATCAACAGGTCATCACATTCCTGACTCAGCTGGATTAAACATCGCGTACTTAGAAAGGGGGCCGATGAAGTACCATAGGTAACAGTGTTAAGCTGTAAGTACTTCATAGGCTCCTCCTCGTTTTCACGCCACAAAATTACTTGCAAGTACCTCTGAGATTCTTTTACTAGAATTTGACGGTACATTTTCTCAATATCGCCAGTCAGTACGTACGTATGTTGCCGAAACCTGATCAATATTGAGAAAATATCGTCCTGAACAGTAGGCCCTACCATAAGCAAGTCATTTAAAGAGAGACCTGACTCGGTTTTTGAAGAAGCGTTAAATACTACTCGACATTTTGTCGTTTCGCTCTGTGCTCTTAAGATTGGATGATGTGGCAATAGATTCACCGGGTCAGGTCGCTCTACTACAGATAAATGACCTAGACTAGCATACTCATTAATAAAGCTTACATACTGTTCCTTTATGTCAGGTTGCCTTTTGAGTCTTTTTTCTAGTGAATACAAACAATGCTTAGCTCGAGCATGAGAATCACCTAATACTTCTGGTTTATCACGCAAAGGCAACGTAACACAAAATCTTCCGTCTGCCTGGCGGCGCGTGTGCTGCACATAGTGGTCCTCGCAAGCACGTTCCTCCACCGTTAGCTTCGATGTCTCTGGCAGCTCCTCCAGCTCCCAGAACTGCTTCAATTGTTGTCGTATGGCTTGACTGAAATTACAGTGAATTTCCTTACTTGGTACATAGTTAGGACACATGATGGGCCCCACTACTAACCAACCAAACTGGGAGTTTTGTAGTACAGGTTGATTAGAATTTCCCAATTTGATCTGATTAGTAGGACAAATCACATCCCAAAAAATATCAGCTCCCAACAACAGATCTATTTGCGACGGGTTATAGAAAGTAGGATCTGCAAGTGTGATATTCTTGGGCATGTTTAGTGTTGATACATCAACTTTAGAATTAGGTAAGCTACTTGTTATATGTGGTATAACAAATGCTTTAATTTCTTTACTATATGAATTAGTACAAGATTTAATAGTTATGTTACAGCATTCTAGAGCTGCACATGTCATGTTATTGATGCCAGTTACAGATACAGTGTTAATAGATTGGCTATCAATACATAGTTTAGATTTTAGAGATTCCGATATGAATGATGACTGACTGCCGCAGTCCAATAAGCATCGGATCTCATGGCTTTGCTTATTGCTATTTAATATAACAATTGCCGTTGATAGAAGTACCTGGTTTTCGATACAGGTTGATAGTGCAATTGGATTGCATACACGTGTAGGAGGATTAGCATTATCCTTTCTTTCTACATTATTAGAACTAGACAAATTAGTTTTATGTAACAAGGAATTGTGTTTCCTTTTGCAAAATCTGCACGGAGTGGCTTGACATTGATGAGCAAAATGCCCACTCCGCAGACAATTTGTACACAGCTTATGTTTAGTAACTTCTGCATTTCTTTCATCGATAGACAGGCTATTGAATTTCTCACAATAGTAAATTAAATGTTCATTTCCACATATTACACAGAATTTAGATTTAGGTTTATTTGGATTGTCTTGGCATGCCGCGGCAACAAAAGTCTTATGAGACCGTTCAGAACGAGATTGTTTATCATTTGACTTCTGTGGCTTTTCATTGGTAGTATGTTTGTCACCGTGGCTTGCATTGACCATTTCCAATACATCAGCACTATTTCTTAAAAACTCATAAAAATTATTCAGTGTAGGTTTATCTGGTAAACTATTTCTATACTCCTCCCATTTGGTGGAGGTAATTAAATCCAATTTTTGACTGAATAGAAAGATAATTAAGGTATCCCAATTTTCAGTTTTTTCATTTAAACTATTCAATGCTCGCATGTGCTTTGATACGTGATCAACTAGTGCTCTTAGTGATGTTTCTGATATCTTTATACAAGTTGGTATATTCATAAGTGAAACTAAATGGTTGTGCACTAATTGTCTTGTGTTATTATATCGATCACAAATCAATTTCCATGCTACTGCATAGTTACATGTGGAAATTTCTAATGATTCAATTACTGATGCTGCTTGACCGCTTAGTGACAGTTTAAGGTATTGGAATTTGTTTATCTCATTTAAATCTGGATTATTGTGAATTAACGAACTGAAAGTGTCATGGAACTCGAGCCATTTATTGAAATTTCCATCGAAATTGGGTAATTTAATTGTAGGCAATTTAATATTGTTGAAGTTCTTCTCACCGCACTGTGATACAGTACTTTCAAAAGTATCTTGTGCATTATATGATTTAGATAATAATTCTTGTGCTAAACTTATTTGGTTATAAAAAGTATTTTCAGTTGAAACTCTGTCTGAGTCTAGTTCCTCAGAGGAATCTATTATCTCAATTTTATTTTGCACTACATCATAGTCACTGAACAACGATTCAATTTTACTTAGTCTTAATTTTAATTCCAACAATTGCTGTTTAGATAAGGAATCTTCACATTTAAATTCACTTAAATAGTTTTTGAAATTTGTTAGCCTTCCCTTTATGGATCCCCTTTGACGTCTCAATTCTTTTAACTCCGTGTCAGACATAATGCAAATAGAAGTACACTGGCTTAAGCCCACCAAAATTAGTAAAAAACGTTAACTGAATACCTGATCTCCACGCAAACCTTGCGACCATACATGCAGCAGCTGCAAACCAGCGTCAGTAGTCCACTTGTTGAGGTCCCAACGCTCCGGTTCGCCTTGTACAATCGCCACGTGCGCAGGGAGGTTAGTCCGGTACAGGCAGGCGTTACTCGCCACGTGCGCCGGCCGATGTGCGCTCTATGTATGTACCTATGCCTAGGTACTTTAGGTAGGTGCTTGAGCTGAAAATGGTTATAAGATGCGCTGTAAGGCGGTGCAAAAGCTAGCAGCGTGCAGTGTTACGTGTTGACACGTGTCACAGAAGTATGTACGTGAACGTCTCTTTAGGCGGGGAATGCAAAATGGCAATAAAATAGACAGATAAGAGAGACAATAGCGTTAGGTAATTGGGGTTACATTACAGTATATGTACGTACATGCGCTTGAATGTACATTAGACGTAGCTGTAGGTACCACTTTATTTGCCCCGTATATAATAGGTACGGTTAGAATATTATGTGCAAGCACTGACTCCACCCAGTTAAGCTAGACACTCGCAGCCGAAATTCTTAGCAATTACAATGCTCACACAAACAAAAGAATAGATAGGTACCGGAATCGGGTATGTCTGGTAGGTAGGAATAAGGAACGGGCACACCTTGTGATTGATGTAGCTTGCTGCCAGGCCCTGGATTCCACTTCCAATCTCGACTGGTCCGTACTTCCGTGGATAGCTATCTTCTATTTCTTCTAATTATTCCGCGCTTCCCGCACAGAAAATAGTCGTGTCACGGTCGCCATCTTGTTGAGTGTACTTGTTTGTTCTAGATTGCTTCTTGTAGTTTGATTTGTGTAGCGTGGTAAGTAAAACACCTTGTGGTTGTTATAATAAAAACTGTAATGACTTTTACTGAATTACAATACTAATTGGTACTTGTATTAAATTGTGCACTGGTTATGGTAATGGATAATAAAATGTCTGATTGCGTGCGCGCTTGATGGCGGATCTGGGTGGAGTGGGAGCGCGTCTGCTCACGCGCTGTCATCCGGCTTCCGGCCGTCGTGGCGATAGTGATGGGCCGGCGTTTAGGGATGGGACGGCGTAGACACTCTTGAATAATTTTGCCTTTGCGCGGTTTAAAAGATCAAAGCCTACAGACGGCGGGAAGCGATTTTGTAATATACTATGTAAAGCAGTACCTATAAGATACTCAAAAGCGTCTCAGAGACTACTCTGATATTAAATAGAAGCTGTAGTAGTAGAGCTCTTTGTGAAGGAGCTCCTTTGTGTCTGTCTGAAGATCTGTTTGCAGTTTCAGTTTAATTAAATAGTAGTACACTGCCTCGTTCGCCTAGTGGTCCTAAACGCGACTGCTACGCTAGTGGTCTTGGGTTTGATTCCCAGGTCGAGTAAATTATGAAGTGAAATTATCAGTAGTAGCTTGGAGTTAGAATTTGTGGCCGGTTTATGGCAATAGGCTCGCCCCCTATGTCATGGGACCTAAAATATACCGGCGAACTGTGGGTGTACATTGGTACACCTCTGCGTAACCCTTCGGGGAATACAGGTGTGATGGTATGTTTATGTAGTAGTACAGCTCTTTGTGAAGGGGCTCGTCCGGGGAAGTACTACAACCATACTTATTTCGGCTGCAAAGCAGTAAGCGTTGCTGTGTTCCGGTTTGAGGGGTATGGGTGCCGGTGCCGGTGTAGTTACAGGCACATGAGGCATTTCAACTTTGTCTCTGGGATGGCAACGCGGTTGCAAGGCCTCTGGTATTGCAGAGGTCTTTAGATAGCGGTGACCACTTAACATCAGGTGGGCCGTCGGCTAGTTTGCCATCCAATGGCATAAAATAGAAAACTGAAATCTTCAGTAGCCCCCTAGACTGGCTTCTTTAACGGTTAGTGACAAGCTCCGTAATACTTAGGTCATTGGCCTCACAACACAATTGGCATTACGTGGTTACACATGCGGCCTCTCCAGGGAATACTTGCGTGATGATATTACGGTTGTAGTATAAAAATAAGCGATTTTTTTCCAGTCGTAATAGTAAAAAGACCGGCCAATAGGGAATATGCATCAATTTTCTCAACACAATATTAAATTATCGTAGTAGAGATAACAAAAACAGAAATTAAAATTGGCCAAGAAATACGGCCAATATAATCATTTAAAACTATTAATTAAGCACCAATTAGACAGAGAGATCCGACATGCACTGTGACGTCACATAATACTACGGGCATATAAACTCCATGTTAAATTTCGTTTTGCTAGAAAGAGATACGAACAAATCTTTGATGGCTTACATATTTTTGAATTTACTAGACTGTTAATCATGAATGAGGATTATTCTTTTAAGTAAAAAAAATCATACGTTTTATTGGCATTACGTGGTTACACTTGCGTGATGATATTACGTTTCTAATATAAAAATAAGCGAAATTTTAGCAGTCGTAGTAGTAAAATGGCCGGCCAATTTCGAGCTCGACTCGCACACGAAGGGTCTCGTACCATAGTACAATGTTTTACATACAGACATAGCATCACACCTGTATTCTCCGAAGGGTTAGCCAGAAGTGTACCAATGTACACCCACAGTTCGTCGGTATGTTTGTTGTTTGATTGTTGGTTTGTTGTTGTACAGTAAAATCCGTTGCGTAGTGTAAAAGATCTCGGCATACAGGACAGACGGTGGAAACCGACTTTGTTTAACCGGGTGTGGAACACCCACAGTTCGCCGCTATGTTAAGTTCCCATGTAATAGGGGGCGAGTCTATTGCCCAATAACACATATTGAAGCTACATAAAAACACGGTTTTTGTATGCGGGCCCATTTTTTTGCTCTATTATTTTCTGTTGTATTAACAGTTATATCAAAATTCGCTGAAAATTTTCAGTCTCTACCTCTTACGGTTCATAAGATACATCTCTGTAAACTGCATTGATGCTGCGATAAACGTGGCCGCCTGCTGGGCCCAATAATTGTATGGATAAGAAGAAGTTCTGTAACGGACAGACGGACAGACAGCCTTAGAAATAGGGTTGCGTTTTCCTCTTTGGGTACGGAACCTGCAACTGGCACCTTTGGTCCATTGTAGTATAAAGGAGGGAAACAGTAAGAATCTGATAATGTTAAAACAATTATTTTAAATGCAGGAAGTGACGTTGACCTTGCCAGTTGTTTGAACTCGGAAAACCATAGACTAACGCATTGTTATTGTTCCGTGCCAAAATGGACAAAAAATATTCTACAATTCCACTGCGAAAGAAAGCTTTAGGTACCTACTTGTGTACGTCAAAATTTGTTTTGCGTTTAGTACAGTCAAGTACAAAAAGAAGTGTATAATTATAGTGGAATGAGCTTTACACTAACACCCCGCGGTGTCATCACTCGCGTTCAGTTATGTCTTTGGTTACTGCTCCGCTCTCATTGTTCGTAGCGTGATGTTCTATACATGAATCTTCCTCTTGAATCAATGCACAATGTATAGAGGGACAGATGGCGGGAAGCGACATTGCTTTATACATGCAAAACTAGGGATTTAAAAGCAATCTTCTTATGGTGAAATTAAACCTTATAATCTTCAGTTAAGACTTCAGGAGAAAATCGATAATTGTATTGAATGTATACATATTTTTGTCCTTGACCGTACTAGCTGGGACGGAGCACTTAAGACCTCTTCTCACGCACCACAACCACATCTGACACTTTGTGGGCGGACGCTATTTTATAAGAAAATGCATAGTTTATTCACACGGATCATATTTTCCCTCAAAGACAAACGTGCGGACTATATCGACCACACGGGCCTAGCCAAGTTTTAGTACCTACCAGTGAGAGGGGGAGGGGGGTTTCAAGATAATAAAGCAACAAAAGTGTGCATGTAATGATATTTATTTAAATAAAAATGAAAAGCTGAATGTGTTGCTAAGCGCAAAACTCGAGAACAACTGGCCGATTTGGCTGATCCTTTTTTTGTTGTATTCGTAATTTCCCGGACAAGGTTTATATGTAAGAAAATTTATAGAAAATCCATCGGATCACTCGGAAATCCGCGCCAGTGCGAAGCCGGGGCGGTTAACTAGTAAAATATAAATGTGAAGAATAAGACATTTTTAATCTTCTTGAAGTTATGTTAATGTAACATGTTCAATATTTCTGGTGGCGTTGAAACCCCCAAACCCCTCTCCCCCTACTCTGGCTTCGCTCGCAGTTGACACATTGCCACCAGCAACACAGCAAACGAGCGACTACACTCATTTAAAAAGCTCATTTACAGGGATTGTCTAAATTCTTCTTGTCGGTAAGCCTATCCACCCACGACCGATTTTTTGTCGGTAAGAGTGGAACATATAAATTCTAGTATACAAACGCACATGCCCGACAAAACATCGGTCCGATAATCGGTCAAAAAATCGATAGTGTATAACTCGCTTCTTTACTCGCGAAGTTTGATCATCGCTTGTTATTTTATTTGTTTACGGTCCGCCATTTTGTCATGTCAAGTGTGGTTTGCGATTTTTACAGTAGATTAAATGTTGAACAAAGAGTTTGCCTTAAATGTTGCATTGCAAATAATAAAACAATGCATTTTTCAAGCGGTCGATATGTAGTAGAAGATTTGCCTCGCTCTGGTCGGGCATCAACGTGTTCCACTGAGCTTAACAAAGCTAAGCGACGCTCCACCCACGACTGATTCTGATAGATTTCTTCTTGCCGACAAAGAAATCTGACAAAAATCAGCCATAAAATCGATCGTGAACGAATAGCCTAAAACGTCTTTCAAACAGAAGCGCTGGCGGTCATTTGCCAGCTTGATATAGTTGTACTACTTTCTGACATAATGTCGGTACACAGGTGGCGAAATTGGCATCTGCAACCGAATTGCTTCCGGTTCTAGGTTATTCACGGTTGTTATAAGTATAACCAAGAACCATGAATTTCCTGGTGTGACTGTCAGTTTGACTGACATTATTGTATTCACCGTAAGGCGACAGACAGACACATGCATTTCTCCAGTTTACTGGAGAGCATAATTGGGTAGATGACACGCACTAACCAATCACAACTTCTCTAGAAAAAACACTTTATTGTAGCTCTGAAAACCCTATAAATTTTTGAATAACTTTATAATTCGATTTTTAGTTGCTTTGAAATCAAAAAAGTGACGTCATAGTTCAGTAATGTCATACAAAATCTATGCGGAATCGCGTTTTGGTAGCTCATAAAACGTATGTCAATTGACTAGTGGTGTCACCTACCCAATTATATCCAGAACTGTTACGCAGAATTGTCTAGCAGTGAAAATTTTCTCTTATTCTTTCGTACCCGGAAAACGTACGCAGTACCTAGCTCTCGGTAGCCGCGCTCTCGAGCACTAATCTGTTTAGACGGATCATTGTAAATCGTTTGCTAAAAATACTCGTCTTAGCATTGAGCTAGTGCTGTGATATTTTTATTAAAAATGCTACTGTGGCTCGGATGAGGAGTACTAAACGTTTTTTTCTCATTTAGCGGATGGCATGTGATTTTAATATCGCTTTTTTGTTTCTTCATAATATTGTACCTACACGGGGTGTAAAAGGCACGTCAAATACCTGACACTGCCCATCCAACTAAGTAGCACTGAGCAAAAATGTTTGCCGGGCAACGACTTTTATTTTAGGTGTGAAAATTTACTCTATAGTACCTACTCACGCAAAGTACTGTGCTTACGGGTGAATCTAGCAGTATGGGGGCCGTAGGGGTTTTTAAAGTTTACTTCATTTATAACCAGTTTACGTAAATAAGAACGTTGACCGTCAACATCTCCGTAAACAAAAGGTTCCCAGGTATGGGACGAAACAAAAAACTGATCGCAACGATGGAAAAAACATGTAAATTTCGGCTTAGTTAAGTGTCTTTTTACGCTCGTAATTATGTTACAACATAACGGCATTAGTCTACGTTCATATTGTGTTTTACGCCAACCCGATTCACTATGAATCTATAAACGAAGATTACGTATTGCACGGTACCTTCGATACATGTCATATCTGCCGATGACGCAACGCTGCATCATCACACGATCGATGGTCTCCGATTATGAAATCCCAGTCAGTTTGACACGCGATGGTAACACATAATATTTGACGATTTCGTCTAAAACTTGCAAAGTAGCAATTTTAGACATTGAGATCAAGGATGAAGGTTGAGAATTCAATTCGCGGTTACACAAGTAACTTGTTGTTGTATCCGTTTGTGTTTTAAAGTTGTCACCTCAAAATATATATTTTGGTAATCACCGCACTCGATTTCCAGTGTTATTGACCGCACCAAAATATTGAGTGAATTAGCTCTGGTTGTACGTAACTGTATTTATTCTTTGAATTCTTATTCCGAATACTTCGATTCTTTATAGTTACCAATATTAGTATCGGTTGGTCGCTTTTAAATAAATCAACTTTGTTAGTGACCGTACTAAATAGGTCAAGTCGAAAATGTGTGTTCGCTTTTTCAAACTATTTATATCTGAAGTGTTTTACGAATGAGTACATCACAGTAATAGGTGCGCTATACCTGGAGACATGTAACGTATTTGGTTCATTCGCTTTATAGGTAGATATTTTTAACTGAACTGCCTTTTAAAGGCGCCAGTACGTACAATTATAGTACTTTGCAAATGGAGATAAGAATTTATTTGACACCTAGGCATGCATTACATGGTAGGCGATAACAGTCAAAGTTATTAGTAACATTTTTACAATAATAATAGTAATCCGTACAGGGGAATTCCCTGACAGGTAGGGTAGATAAAGCACGATTTCAAAGTATGTAACTGATAGTGATTACTGATGTCAGTAGTCAGTTAACACAAAAGTGCATAGTCAGAATTCACGGTAAGCCCCCTGACAATTTGTTATGTTATAAACTTATAAGAATACGAACTCGCATAAAAACGTTATTGTGTTTTTGTGCCTTCTTGGTCGTCGTACACAGGATTCGTGATCGTCAACAGTTTAAAATCGCCGTCTTCCTCGTAGCTGTACACTTGAGAACTGGCTAGGGGGATTGGCCAGATTGAAAATTGTTCGTAGAGTCAAGAGCCCGTTGTTGTTGAACGACAATCAATGGAGCCGAACTCGCTGATGCGTTCAGACGTGTGGGCAGCTGAATCAGCTCGCTGGACCGTCCAGGCGGCTCGGCCGTGGGCGACGGCCCTTAACGCCGCACTTCAAGCCTCTCAAGTGTTCAACCACATACAAAAATGAAATTGTTCTCGTCATGCTCCCGTTGGCTCCATTATATCGAGTGCATTATGTTTATCACAAACTCGCAGCAAATGAAATATTTCGACGCACATGATGTCATTGTTTTGAATGTATCGGCGAATATTAAACAACTGAACCAACACCGTTTTACCCAATAAAATACTATTTAGCCTTGAATTTCAAGCGTTGATTTACTGCCCATCTGCGGAGCAACATGGCTGTGCATGATCCAGCTAGAAAATCACTTGTTTAACAGTAGTTGCAATGGGAATAAACACTAGGTTCAAACTGTTTATTCAAAGTTAGAACGAGTACATTTCCCAATGAGTCATAATAATGAAAGCAATAAGCACGCCGCTGCCGCCGCACCGTGGCGGCTAAACTTTATGTTGAACTTTTTCCTCTACACGCGGGTATAATACCGCAAATGTTTTGAGCTTGAAATCGCTGAAATGTAGGCAGAAATAAAGGTGTGTTTTGTGTAAACTTCCATGACTTCACACCGTAAGTCGTTAGGGAGCGCGCTATTATATTTTGAGTAAACATTACATATATTTCAAGGCGAATAGGTGCTATAGTCATTAGCAAGGAGACTTCATTGGCTTATGTCAAGGTTGGCGTACGTGTGACGTATGACACGGGTGACGTCATAAGCTGATTATGCTCAGCTTATTATGTAGATTTATGTTTGTTATTAAACTTTATGTCTTTATGTATACAAACAAAATGTTTACTCGGTATTGAAAAAGATAACAGTGATAAATCCTACTATGAAATTATAAAATGCTAACGTTTGTCAGAATGGATGGATGGATGGATGGATAGATGTTTGTCACTTTTTCACGCTTAAACGCCTGAACGGATGTGCTTGAAATTTGGCACTGAAATAGATTGTAAATAACACATAGGATACTTGTTATCCCTAAAAACAAAGGTTCCTATTGGATATGCACTCTACATATTATTTGATTCTATGACGGTTTCAGAGGATTGTGTGTAAAGTGCAGGTCTTGGAGGCAATTAATTACCTACATTTCCTTTTCGAAATATTGTTTCGGGTGAAAACGTTTTCATCCCCCTAAACCTTTACGAAATGAGACAATCTTGGTCTTATTAGATTCAGTACACTCTAATCTAGGTTTGTAAACTTTTCTTTTTTTAGTAATTCAGTATTTGTCTTATTAAAATAAAAGAATGCCTTAAGAAGATTTTAAGTCAAAAATATAGATAGATATTTAGATGCTATTAACTTATATCATCCTCTATATAAAAATTTACGGACGCAGTTTTTCATTATATTGACAATAGTAGAAGTAGGTGTACAGCTCTTTGTGAAGGAGCTCGTCCGGGAAACTACCACCTTACCTATTTCTGCCGCACAGCAGCTTTGTTGTGTTCCGGTTTGTAGGGTATGGGTGCCGGTGACACATGACACATTTCAACTTTGATGGCAATGCATTTGCAAGGCCTCTAGTATTGCACATATCTATATGTATAGATGCTTCAGGTGGGCTCGAAAATAAGACTATGTTTACGAGGGAAACAACGTTATGCTTTTTGTATGAAAATTTACAATTCTCCCAATTTCCTTATATTTGTCAGCATGATAGAAAAGAAAACTGGTAGAAAATGCCCAAGGCATTAACTCCGCCTTTGTACGGTGTATTTTTACATTTGTGCATAATGTTTTAATAAATAAATCAATAAATAATAGGCCTCAAATGCCTTTCTAAAAACACTCCATTCTATTGCGCGTTCATTCCTTTTCTGGCTCTTAAATCTATTTGTCTATTCACTTTACCAACGTTACTGTAGTTTGCCCAGAAATCAGTCAAATCGTTTATTCAAAAATAAAAAGCATTTCCATGTTAAAACTGACGGTGGACTGAAAACTTTATTGCCTAAACTAGACACGAAATGGACGTTGGAATTGAAAATGTTTCTCCGACTGTACAATGAATGTCAAATGAGATGAAACCGGCAAAGAACGAGTTGGACTTTCCCTCCGAAGTTTCCTTAGTATAGGAAAAAAACTTTTTACTTATTTTGTTAAATTATTATTCTTTGGGATCGCCGGATTTTATAGTTTGTCGGTAAAAGGACGTTACCGATTTAAAAAAAAAAACCGTTTCGTAGATTTTTTTTGCGGTTTATGTTACTTTTTATGTTTTGTGTAAGTAGATATTTTTTACATAAAACCTCATCAATTCTAGTTATTCCATTTTCGCTTTGCAAACTTCGGAGATTACGGGAATAGCATTTTTACAGTCATTTTTCATTCTCTTTTTAAAACTATGAGGCACAAATGTAAACTAAACTACGTACGTACGTTTAATTAAAAAACAAACAAGCTAAACTATGTACAAATGCAACCCTTTTATTTTCAACCCCTCTTGACCTAGTTCAAAGCGAGGTTAGCATCATGAAATATCTTTTGCCACTTTGCAATTGAAAATAACAATCATTGTTCAATTCTTTTATTAGTACATAGTGGATAGTTTTAGTAATTGGTTTTCGTACATTGGGAATCGTACATTATCCTCTCATTATTGAAGTTGATTTTCGTAGGATCATTAGTTAACATAGTAAGTTATACAATCTTGTACATTGTCCCCTGTAACTTAAACACACATAAACTCACGCCTTTTTCCCATGGGTGGTTTGCAGGAACCACAGAACTTAAAATCGATCTTAAAACAACATTATATTTAATGTGACTACAATTTTATTACTGTCATAGTTAAAATATTATCCCACGGGAACCGTACATTTTTCCGGAATAAAAAGTAGCCTATGTGCTATACCAAACTATATACGAAGTGCCAAATTTTATCCAGATTCGTACAGCCGTTCTGGCGTGAATGAGTAACAAACATCGATCCATCTATACTTTAGCATTTATAATAGTACTAACTATATACCCCGCGGTGTTACCCGCGTTCAGCGGTTACTGCCCCGTTCCCGCTGGTGTTAGCGTGATGTCCTTTACGTATAAACCTTGCTCTTGAATGAATCACTCTATCTATTGCTGAAAACTGCATTAAAATCCGTTGCTGAGTTTTGACGATCGAAGCGTACAGTGACGAGCATCAACATGTATACACTTAGCGACATTCTAAAGCAGTTTCTGCCCAAAGGATCGATTAAAATATAGTGGTGTTACGAATATCATATTCTGGATCCTATATTACTATGAAATCGATCTTATCTCAACGTTGCAATTGTTCATTCACGAGAAAATTGCTTTTCATTTTTGCCAAGTGTATACATGTTTTTGCTCGTGACTGTACATACAGCGGGAGCGTCTTTGTTTTATACTATGTAAAGAAGTACACAAAGAAGTCTCGGCGCCCACTGTAATAAATTAAAACGGAAATCTTCAGCAGCCCCCTAAACCGGCTTCTTTAACGGTCAATGACAGAAGCTCCGTAATACGTACGTCACATACATACAATACATACAATCACGCCCGTATTCCCCGAAGGGTCAGGCAGAGGTGTAACAATGTACACCCACATTTGCCGCTATATTTTAGGTCCCATGTAATAGGGGGCGAGTCTATTGCCATTAACGTAGACATTACGTAGGTCGTAGGACTCAAAACTAAATATAATATTCTTCCGCGCTGCAAAACTGTCATACAGATTAGGTACATAGCTATATTGAATAAACAACATCAGATAAAGCGGAGTGGACATGAAAGGGGTGATTGTGTCGGTACTGTCGAGTTGTGAGCTGCATTGCAGTTGTAGCACCATTCATTAGCTGACGAGCTGTCCACGCCAACCGTTCAACTTTTTCCTGTAAACATTTGCTTTCAATGCTATTTCTATTTCTATAGACTTTTTCAAAGTCAACGTTAAATCTTCTATTCACCATTCAAAGGCACTTTTGAACGTCGGTAAAGAAACAAGAATTGAATCTGGTTGTCCTTCCAAAATATCGTTTTGTATAGAGAAGAATAGGCAAGAAACTCCATACTTAACTCTTTTTAAATAAAACTTTTTACTATCATTTGTGCCTTTTTCCCATGGGGGTAGGCAGAAACCACGGACCACCACCTGCTACGATCATTACACACTCCTTTCGCCTCGTCCACATTCATACATCTGGTCATACAAGCACGCCGGTTACGAGTACTGCGCACCTGACCTAAATTAATCTATCATTTGTACAGGCACATTAATAGTTTCCACTGACCGTTAGATAGTACATGTATTGATGTCAAAGAAAAAAATAATTGCATAATTAAATTACATAATTAAATTAGCAGTTGATTGTAACAAGACTAAATGGTAAAGATTCTTTTACACATAAATGTTTTACAATATTTTTATACTGGATTACACGTGAATGCGATGTATTTGGCATAAAAAATACAATATTTTTTGTAATACTAATTTTTACTATATCACGCCTGAATTCCCCGAAGGGTTAAACAGAGGTGTACCAATGTAAACCCACAGTTCGCCGCATTGTTTAGGTCCCATGTAATATGGGTCGAGCTTATTGCTATTAACCGGGCACAAATCCTAACTCCGAGCTGCTACTGAAAATTTCATAGAAAAACCCAATAACACTTTTTGCTCGACCTGAAAATCGAACCCAAGCCGTCTAGCGTAGCAGTCGCTCTTATGACCACTAGGCTAACGAGACAGTCAGTCGAGGTAGTACTAATTTGTGATACGTAGAGTATTACAAATGAAGATTACTATTCATCGATCGGCCTTATGTTATTGTTCTAATTCAACAGTCATGACCCGATTATTTGTCGCCTTGTTTACACATTTTTATTCTCGGTTAAACACAATATTTTCGAAGGATTGTTTGTTATGAAGAATATCAATTTTGTTTTTATTATGTCCCAAGTAATTCTGCCCGATGGGTCGATGAAGGCATTCGCGGTTCACTGGGCAATCTGTGGAACGTAGTTATGTTTTAAATATTAAGTAGAATCGATTTTATCATTCATTAGTATTCAGTTTGCTGAAAGACGAAGGACTATGGTACTATGGTTAGCTGTGGGGTGGAGTTCTGAAATTTCTAGAGAAAGTAGGCATTGCGCAATACTCACATAGGTACATTTTACGTTTGAGATGAGCGTGATTTAGGTAGTTGATATCATTATCCAAAAATTTCAAGATTAAACTACTTTGAAAGAACATAATTTACCATCAGTATTCCCCGAAAGGTTAGGCAGAGGTGTACCAATACACACCTACAGTTCGCCGGTATGTTTTTAGGTCCTATATAATAGGGGGCGAGCCTATTGCCATTAACCAGTCATAAATTCTAACTTCGTGCTGCTATTGAGAATTTTATAGAGAACCCAATAACACTTGCTCGACCTGAGAATCGAACCCAAGACTCTAGCGTAACAGTGCGCGCGGGGAGTTTGAAAGAACGTTTTAGCCTTGAAAACCTGATCATTACAACTTACCAGTTAAATTCGATTTTTAGTTGTTTTAAAATCAATAATAGTAAAACGGTTGACAAAAATATGACGCCACATTTAGTTTCACCATAAAAAAATGTATTAGGAATCGCGTTTTGCCATCTCATAACAAGTACCTATGTCAATTAATTGGTGGTGTTAAGTACCCAATTTTCATATACAAGCTTACATACGTACGAGAGCAGTGGCGAAGAGTCACAGGGAAAACGATGCAAAAATTCTTTCATAATAACCTATTTAATATTAGGTACAAGACTCAACATTTCTGAATTAAACCTCTCTTCTCTTCTAATTCTCAAACCAAAATACAGCAAAAACAGTAGTTTTATAATCTTTATATTTGAATTTTACTACCTATGTAATTTGGCAATAGTAATCAGTAAATATTGCTATGTGACCTTTCAATTGGGTAGATGACACCACTAATCAATTGACGTACTTTTTATGAGCTGTCAAGACGCCATTCCCCCATAGATTTTCTATGACAATACTCAACTATGACGTCACTTTTTTGTCATCTCAATTCACGAACTATTTATTGATTTCAAAGCAACTAAAAATCGATATAGTTATTTAAAAAATCATCGGGTTTTTAGTGCTAAAATTAAATGTTTTTTTGTGAAGTTGTTTCTTGAAATTATTGGTTAGTGGTGTCATCTACCCAATTACGACAGAGTAGTTCCAAACTTCTGAGCCTAGTTATATGAAGTCCTAGCTACTGGTATATCTAGTGAAAGGGACATTTACCCTTAAACTGAAACCATGAATTCTCTATTTTCGACTGACTATCAGACACCAATAATGTATTATAGGAACACCATAGGTAAAGAGATATGGAGGTTTTAAATACTTTTCCGCAAAGTTAACTTCACTCTTATTCCTACTGTATCGTTCTCAGTGGCTGGTAAAAAAATCTTTTGCTCTTGTTTTAGGTCAACAAATATCGTTATTGCCATTGCAACTAGCCAATTGTTCAAACTTGATCTGCCGAAAAAAGGGAAAATTATAAAAAAAAAACAACCTGCAAGAAGCTCCACTTGTTCTGAAATCAGAATAGTGTTCTGAGTGTACTGACAAAGTTTAAGGATAGATGTCCCTTACACCTCGTATAGTGAGTTTACTGTATTGTATCCCCTGTAATGTCGTGCTATGTAAACTTATTTATATATTGTGTAGACAACGGGAGGGATTTGCGGCGCATTACCGCACGCTTCAGCTGAGTCCCTCGACGTGTGACGTAAACAGGCGCGTTTTCCCTCCCCCCTCCCCCTCGAGGGCTGAAATTCCCTAAGTGATTGATTGCTATAAGATCTGCCAATACTTGGCTATTATGACTAATGCACGTGCGTCATCTATTATAGACATGTCGGGAGAAAGTTTGTAAGTAGTGTCTCTGAAATTTCTCACAGTTTTTAACGAGTTTTTGGAAAAGTTTTCAGTTTCTCTTATAAACTTAAAATGGAAATACATTTCCTATCTTCTTGGCTTGAGGTAACTTAAACTTAGATTGCGTATTAAGTATATTTCTTACAATCAGGGATGTTATGGATCATCATCATCACATCAGCCGCAGGACGTCCACTGCTGGACATAGGCTCCTCCCGTAGACTTCCAAAAGGCCCGGTGGATATTAAATTTTAATTTCGGGTCTGGATATGGATATGTGTAATGAATAGTATTATACCGGTTTGAATCTATTTCGGATTATCCGATAGTTTTTAAAGAATTATACAAGAAAATATAAAATAATGACTGACTGACTTGTTTAGACTTGACTGACTTTGTTTAGTAGCCATGTTGGCTACGAAACAAAGCAAGACATGCACGCGGTTAGTGTGTAGTGGCAAAAACCTGTTATAACGAATCTTTTGTAGACTTAACTCCTATCCAAAACTATTCGAAACTTTTATATCAGATTCGGTCACGGTTTCACATAGATTTTATTTCGGATATCCGATTGTGTCGGTTACGGTTACAGAGTTTGATAAGATTCTTGCTTAAAACATTGGCTAATTACCTACATATTACGTGGTTAGATTTGTGTGACCTGTCTGGATGTATAGATCCAGGTACTACATAACCACGAATTAATATATTAATCTAACAGTTGTTATTTGTCCTCAGGGGTGCTGGATATGACAGGCACAGATAATATACGGTTTAGCGGGTCAACGCTAGACAAAGCCACCAAAGCCAAGGTCACCTTAGAGAATTTCTACACGAACCTCATAACACAACACTTGGAGAGGAAACAGAGGTACGGGAACACTATCTTTAATATATTCATCCTTGGGGTTTACCACCATCTCTTAAATCAGTATTACTTTGCCTTGCGCATTGTTGGATTTTTAAAACTAGAGAGAGTTGGAAATTGCAACAATTGAAATTACAAAGTAATATTAAAATGGTACTATTTTAAGAGATATTGGTAGACCCCCTGAAACGTTTCTGGTTTTTTCTTTTGAACGAACCTGCATTGTTCCATTCCTAGGCAAAGGTGTCCCCCGTAGCCTTTCTCCACTCTTCAATCTCCTAGTTATCAACCCTCAAGCAGAATACTAGATTCAATTTATTCCACAGGCTCGAGAAATTAGAAGAGTCTCTAAAAGATGACAGCCTTACAGAGAGCCAAAAGAAGGAGAAAAGACAACAGCATGCGCAGAAAGAGACAGAGTTCCTCAGACTCAAAAGGTCCAGGCTCGGCGTTGAGGACTTTGAACCGCTCAAGGTATGTCTATGTTTAAGTATGCACAATCACCAATAGCCGCCAATTGGGAGCTGTTATTGAACAGAAGTGCGAGCGTCTGACCTATCAATCGATGTGTCTGGTCGACGCTCTTAATTTCCTCTAACTAGCTTCTGACCGCGACTTCGTAAGCGCTTTTTTTATTTGCGTTAAGTTACGTCTTTGGTTACTATGACGTTTATACTATCCCTCATGAATCTGGCTATTATATAGGATGTGTGATATATCAGATCCGACTGGTGAATTTAGAGATAAGCGGGTTTAAAAAAAAAAACTCTCTCAAAAAGGTATTATTCTGTATATAGTATCTAGGTTACCGGCTGATTCAAATGTTTGTGAGAGCTGGAGTCTGCATACGACATACACCTAAACTTTTCAGCTTTATTATATGAGTATAGATACAATTACATCCACCTATTTTGTAGGTTATCGGACGAGGCGCTTTTGGCGAGGTTCGACTGGTGCAAAAGAAAGATACGGGGCACGTTTACGCTATGAAAATACTCAGAAAAGCTGACATGTTGGAAAAAGAACAGGTACGTTAAATCGATACAATTATGAATGAATAAATAATAAGTGACAGTTCATGGTGAGAGTTAAAGGGTTGTGTACTTGAATTGTTGCATCATACATATTAGAGCTTGTTCCAACAAAATGGTGAGTCATAACTTTGTGCTTTCCAATGCTTGGCAGAATTCCCGATAAGAAGGCAGTTATCGGGAATTTTGAAGTGAGTCGTATGTGAATTAAAATTTCATTCACTTGCAGTTTGTTTTTAAGAGGATCATCATTTTGAGTTTTATGATTTAATATCACAAGGAATGTTTCAAATGTCATTGGAATTTGGACTATTCAGAGAATTGGGTCCTTGACACTATCAATCAATTGACTTACTTTTTATGAGCTGTCAAAACGCGATTCTGCCATAGATTTGGTTAGATTCGGATATAATAATATAGTCAATTTTTTGCCAACTAAATTTTCTTGATTTCAAACCACCTAATAAATCTAATTTAATGTTAATTGAAAATGAGTCAAGTTTTTAGGGCTAAAATAAATTACTTTTTTTATGTGGTTGTATTTTGAAATTATTCGTTAATGGTGTCAAAGTCAAAGCATTTATTTCAATTAGAAAATTTGCAGGCACTTTGATTGTCAAGAGGAAGTTACTGTTTACAGTTTAAGTTGACGTGGCCCGTTCCAAAACTGAGGTTTCTATGGACAAACAAATAACGAGAAACTTCACGAACGCTCTTTTATTTCAGTTTTAGCAAAACCCTTGGTTACAATGTATTTGTATGCAAATACCCAATTGAAAATCGTTTAGGTCTAAATGCATCCTATTCCCTTGAAGCTTGAATATTCGAAAAGGCTAGTAAAATGCTTCATTTATAATTCACCGTGATAGACAGGACACGCTACGCTATTCACATTTCCCTACGACCAGCAGTTAGAACAAAAATACGCTCGAGTTTATTGAAAATGAACCTTAAAACCACAGTTATAGAGCTGAAAATGTAGCATTAGCTTGGTCGATAATAAATGCCCCGCGCAATTATATCCCGCATACAATTTTCAACTCTGTAGCTGAAGCTTTTAAGATCATTTTCAATCTTGTTATTTCCTTGTTAATAATTGAATGCAGAACAGAAGCGGGATTGGATATCCATTCTGGTTCTAGGGTAATGGAAGTGCATTTAAAATTGGTAATAATTGATGTTTCTAGCTTTTGGTTTAATTTCGTATAAGAAATAGATTAGATGATGGTTATTTTTACGATCAAACACACTACTGGTCATATACTAGCGAACCTGGAAACGTCTTTCAATGACTGTCTTCCTACTTCTTCTACTGCCTCTGTAGCCTAGCGGTCCTAAACGCGACTGCTAGGCTAGAAATCTTGGGTTCGATTCCCAAGTCGATCAAAAAGTGTTATTGGGTTTTTCTATGAAATTCTCAGTAGCAGCTCGGAGTTAGGATTTGTGCCCGGTTAGTGGCAATAGGCTCGCCCCTTATTACATGGAACCGTAGACTGTTGTTGTACATTGGTACACGTCTTCCTAACCCTTCGGGGAAAAAAGGCGTAATGGTAGGATGTTTTTGTACTTCTACGATGGTTATCGCACGAGCAGTCCTTTTACGTATTCTGAAATATAGGTAAAACTAATCATTTTCCTGCTGTAATGTAACACACAAATAAAAATACAAACAAATGGCCCTGCATTGTTTTTCACTGCGCCTGACAGTCGTGCCGAGACGTCAATGGCGACCAAACCTTTTGTACCGTAAAGTAATGACAATAAAGTTGACATTGCAAACTCGTGTTGAAACGACATCGTATTGCAGTTGTTTTTGTAGTTATAATAATTTTAATATCATTACAATTTTAAATATAACGTTTAGGATTTTGAGATGTATTATGGATCGTCACATAAATGTGCATTACATACGTACGTAGTAGTAGAGCTCGTCTGGGGCAGTACTACCACCATACCTATTTCTGCCGC
This sequence comes from Caradrina clavipalpis, assembly GCA_932526535.1. Lineage (NCBI taxonomy): Eukaryota > Metazoa > Arthropoda > Insecta > Lepidoptera > Noctuidae > Caradrina > Caradrina clavipalpis. The sequence continues at coordinate 23,631,932 of OW052087.1, forward strand.
AAAGCAGCGTTGCTGTGTTAGGTGAAGGGTATGGGTGCCGGTGTTATTGCAGGCACATGAGACATTTCAACTTTGTTTCAAGAATAGCAACGCATTTGTAAGGCCTCTGGTATTGCAGATGTCTATCGGTAGTGGTGACCACTTAACATCAGATGAACCGTATGCTTGTTTGCCATCCAATGACATAAAAAAGAATCACTTGTCGTGCCGTCTGTGAATGCTGTTATTAAATTGCTTAAAATATTCTACCGGGCAACATCCAAACACTTGCGCCACATTCAATGCAGAATATTCAATATCAAACAACTGAAAAACTCAAATTATTGAATAGTGAGGGTACAAAAATGACTTTTTCACAACGTTTAAAAGGTTTTATGGTATTTTATAAGATAGACTGTTAAGGAAACACAATGCTAGTTCTTACTAAATAATACAAAAGTAAATTATGACTCTATTACTTGCAGCAAGTGCTTCATACCCGCATTATTTAAAATATTCGTTGTTAAAGATTCTTTTTCGAATCTGGCTAAATAAAGTATAGACATTTCGCTAACGCGGCAGTCGATATAAACTGTTTAACTCTACTTCCCACAGGTAGCCCACGTACGCGCAGAACGGGATATCCTAGTAGAAGCCGACCACCAATGGGTCGTGAAGATGTACTACAGTTTCCAAGACCCCATGAACCTGTACCTCATCATGGAGTTCCTGCCTGGTGGTGACATGATGACCCTCCTAATGAAGAAGGATACGCTTAGTGAAGAATGTGCGCAGTTCTATGTGGCGGAGACGGCGCTCGCGATCGATAGTATACACAAACTTGGCTTCATACACAGGTAAGATACATACGAGCGAGAGAGTGAGTGAGTGTGTGTGAGGGTGAGTTTATGTATGTATGTGTGTGTAAGATACATATAGAAATAACGGGTGTAAATAGACACTTAGCGATGCCGGAAATTATATTTTCTTTCCATCATGGCGGTCATTGTTTTTGTACTGGACTGTAGTACTTAGGAACTTTCTGGTTACCTACGGAGATAGTGAAGGTCGAAGTTCTATTTTACGAAAACAAGTTTTAAATGCTGCAACTAAAGTTAAGATCCCCACAATCCCCATACTGTTGTATGCACCCGTACCTAAGCACTATTTACACCTTGTGTATTAACAGTGATTTTTCACATCAAATATGAAAGTCTTTACCCATCAATAATTTTCTCTCAAAGTTATTTAATTTAATGGTTCGTAGGCTAGTTGATGTGTCTTTTTATACCCCGTATTTTGTTACTAGTTTTTACTCGCAGCCTCGTCTGTGTTGTCTAACTTACAGGTTCCCTACTTTTTCCGGAATAAAGAACCTTCCGTACACTATCTTTTGGCAAAGAATCAAGTCGATTTCCCGCTACTGTGTGCTAGAAGGTCATCCAAATAAGTACACTTTCGAATTTTATAATACTAGCTACCGCCCGCGATTTCTACTGCGTCAAAGTTATTAAATTATCCCACGGGAACTGTACATTTTTGCGTGATTAAATGTAGCCTATGTGCTATTGATAGACTAATCTATGTGCCAAAATTCATCCGGATCCCTTGAACTGTTGTGGTGTGATTAAATAACAAACATCCATCTATCAAATGTTTGGGATCTATAGTAGAAGCAAGCTTCGTAAGTACTTCAAAAAACTAGGAGGAAGCAAGTGTATATTGAGATGATGGCATATACAGATGTTTGCAAGAAGAATCCTGTCAAAATAATACTTGTAACATAAAGCACGAAATATTCACGTGTGTTGGTTTGTTTCCATCATCATTGGACAGGACGTCCACTGCTGGACATAGGCCTCCCCCATAGATTTCCAAAAGGACCGGTTGGAAGCGGCCCGCATCCAGCGTCTTCCTGCGGTCTTAATCAGGTCGTCAGTCCATCTTGTGGTTCGATTTGGAAGTACTAAACTCTGAACGTAAAAGTTGTTCATTTTCATGAGTACTACACAATCTTTAATTTTCCTTATCTATTATTGAATCGTTTCTTATTTATTTATTCGAATAGTTCAATAATATGCGCTGTGTATTATAAGTTTTCCTGTTATCACGTACTTTTGATAACTCATTTTTATTTATAGTTAACGTCATAAAACCTGGATATGGGTCAGGCTTGTGACCTTTCTGTCGTCCGACCTCCAAGCTGTTGCAGGGCTTATATAAAATCTTGTCTAAACTAATATTGCAAATTGTTTTTTTTTGTATTTTTGTTTGTAATAGATAAACTCAAAAACTACCTTACCGATTTTAAATATTCTTTCACATATGGATAGCTACATTATTAGCGAGTAATTAGTCTTTATTTTATACTAGCAAACTGCTCGCGACTTTGTTCGCATGTCTTATTTCACCCGCCTTACGTTACGTCTTTGGTTACTGCTCCGCTCCTGTACGTCGTAGCGTGATGTTATACAGCTACTTTATCACAAATAACATGGCTTTCTATGGGTAAAATAATTTTCAAAATCAGTTTAGTAGATCCAGAGATTACCCCCCTACAACCTCACAAACTTTACATCTTTATAATATTAGGATAGATTAAAAAAAAAAAGGAATCTTTAAGAAAATTCTGCGGGAGAAGTCGCGCGCAAAAGCTAGTATAAGATACTACACATCATCGTAGATGCAAAATTGTTTGCTTTGATGTCATCTTTTCATCTCGTGTCGTTCATTCATGAGTCTCTATTAGTCTTTATGAATAAAATTGATTTGACTTTGACATTCGTAATCGATCTAAAGGTCACGACTAGCTTTTATTAGTGTACAGACTTGAACTAGACTTGGCGTTATAGAGGGCACCTCTATGGTTGCGAAAATATCTACTATATTATTTATGTTTTAAACAATTATAAAGGGAACTGTTAAGTATTACTCGAAAGATTATGAAATAAACTATTGCTTTTTAGATACCAGTAGAATAACTAACTGAGAAAGCAAAAATAAATTTAATTAACACTAATTTAAAAAAAAATTTAGGGAATGATATATTAACGTAATTGTTTAAAAATGCCTTAAAATCTACATTAAACATTACTTTTATACTTCTTTTAGATAACGCAACTAGTGACCCTCTGGACTTTTTTTTACCACATTTACGAGAGACCATAATATTTTTTTATAAAATGGAATGGTACTTTATTTCAAAGCCATTAAATGACTTGAATTGATACTAATTTCAAATGCTCTGAGACTAAGCAAATTTTTTGGGAGGTGCGATTTCTTTTTGTCTTTGAGTGTATATTCTTCCGATATTTACGTATATATTTTCTACGTAGCTAACAAGTTGGTTGTATAGGCCTTGATTAGGTTGTTTTAGTTCGTTTAACCGTATAGTTATGCGTATCCAAGCCTGGTAATGGTATATCCTTACACACGTATCGCTGATCCAGATGATTGTAGACTGAAGGCCACTGTGCAAGTGGTTCCGTACAATTACAGCCAACCATTTTACCTCCAACGTCATATTATGACTGCCTTTTGTGTACATTGGAAGTCCCAATGAAAATTACTTCAATTTTTCAAGTGTCTTGTTAGCAATTTCTTTGTATTAAACTCACTAGTGCGGTAAAATTACAAAGCACTTTGACGTGAGAAGCTAGACTGTGACTGCACAGACTTTTCCTTTGCATTTTTAAAGCATAATGATAGGCCGGTGGGAACGGAACACGGAACCGTTGACTTGAACGTATTTCATAGATTTTTAAACTGTTTTTTACGAGCGCAACAGATTGATTTCCATGGAGGGCAGAAATAGAGTAGTAATGTCATTATGTAACCTCGGAATGGAATTGTAATAATGTTCGTGTCTCAATTCGTTGAGCGGTGTCAATTACTTTTTTTTTGACACTGCGTAATACGTTGGATTTGTTTCGATTTAAAAGTATTACGAGTAGGTACTTGTTTGTTGTCCAGAGAGTGTTTGGTGATTTGTTTGGAAGGAAGCAAAGGGGTCATAGGATCATCGTGAGAGTCGTGGGACAATAAGGGGTTACGTTAATATTGTGTCACTCACAATCTGGTTAATATAAACTGGCTTTGAATATTATGTCGATTTTTGCTAGGTTTTCGACGTTAGTGCAGTTTTTTTTTTAACTATTTTGGTCAGTCTTCTCTTTCCACCTACTATGACAAGAAATACAATTCCTACTGTACATTACTTATGTACTTTAAAGTTTAAGTGTACAGGCTTCTTCAGGGTAAGCTCGCTCCATCGTCGACATTGTCTTTCTTACCTCAGACCTTTTTTTTTAAGGATGAGATGTCTTCTAATGTCTTCTTCCGCTCTGGGCGGGGCGGAGCCGAAGGGAATGTCAGACTCTTACTGACTAAAACCCATCCGTGTTCTTCGTAATTCCCTTTGCGTTCCAGGGCCCACACACAGGTTAACTCTTACAAATAAACGCCGCAGTATTACTTTGAACTCGACTAGAGCCAAGAGCAAAACCCATCACAAATAAGCAACAAACTCTGAGTTCAAATAAATTTTCAGCGTCTATACAGTTAGTAATGATAAATAATTATTTATTTTCCAGAGACATAAAGCCAGATAATTTGCTGCTCGACGCACGCGGGCACATCAAACTAAGCGACTTTGGCCTCTGCACCGGCCTCAAGAAGAGCCATCGTACAGACTTCTATAGGGACCTCTCGCGAGCCACGCCTTCCGATTTCAGTAAGTTGAAATATTACTAAAATTTGTTTGTAAGCTTCGGCCAAATCGAGGCGGGAGCGGTGGCTTCAGATGACGCTTCTTCGGCCGCAGCTTGAAGAAGTTTACTTAATACACCGTACCGTACAATGATCGTACTTTTAATCAGAGAGATTATGGAGCTCCGTAACTATCAGATATCCGAAGCTGGAACCAAATTTGAGTTTTGAATAAATTCGGATAGGGACGGTGCTAAATGGCAAATTTTCGCTCGAGCCAATACTAGCCGTGCGCGTTCTTCGTAATGTTTAAAGAATATTTTTTATTCGTAGACATATTAGTCAGTCATTCATTACTTTGTAGATTTCATAAAAAAAAACAAGATGACCGAAACTATCGGATAACCGTAAATAAGTTCATTTATTCGCATCCGTAACTTCATATCCATAATCTAAAGAAACCTGACACGGACTACTATGTCCAGTAGAACGTATGACCGGACAGGTGTTGAAGCTCCGTACCTCTATATGTGGGGATAGACTCATACTTTTCAATACAAAGTTTTTTTATGTATGACACGTTCCTAGCACGGTCATGGTATGGTACGGTGTACTGAGCAGACTCGTTACAATGTGCTGTGAATAAAAGCAAGCCTATGTTGATAAACCGCTGTTAATATCGTTGTTATTTAACACAATACTTTACGAAAGACAAATGTGTATTGAGTCTTGTCAGAGGTATCATAAAATCCTTATCTTTTGTTTATCAATCAGCATCTTACTAAACAGCGTTTTATCGTCCCGGGCCTAAGCTATTGCTTCTCATTTTATTTGCTCAACTCTGCGTGACCAATAATAATTGGTCAGCTTTTTATTTGGAATGGTGGAGTTCAAGTGACATTAGCTTCGCTTATTACTTGCTACGACTGCAACGAGATTGACTCTCGTTCTAAGCACGAAGGCTTTTCATCACGGACGCTGGATATGGAGACGGGTGGAAGGAACTACAGAACAATTAATTAAGTTTTTGTTACTTTTTATTTAAGCTCTACACTTCAATTTCTCGTATGCAGTATCGACGTCGTCGTCGGCGATGGACTCGAAGCGCCGCGCCGAGTCGTGGAAACGCAACAGGCGGGCGCTCGCCTACTCCACAGTGGGCACGCCCGACTACATTGCCCCGGAGGTATTCCTGCAGACGGGCTACGGCCCGCAGGCAGACTGGTGGAGTTTGGGCGTCATCATGTTAGTATTGATAGATGCGCTCCAAGACTAACATACATGATCAGTGTTACCGTCAAGTACATCGTTGTCACATGGACACAATGGACATTCAAACGTATCGATATAGAAATACGACATAAATTGCTATGCTTTAAAATAATGCCGTTGCATCGACAAATCCCTTTCGATGCCGTAGGCCTCTATGTGCGCACACGATCATGTATGATAGATTTTTCTATTATATTATGTATGTTAATCCTCCTTCAATATCCTATTACAAAAATTGTCAGTCAACCCAACCACAGTTTTCAAATTATCTATTATTAAATACTCTCGTGTACGTTTTCATCAAAAGGTTTTAGAGACAATGATGTTTTATACAATATGTAAGTAAACGTTGGAAGATGAATGTCGTCATGTACTCTTTGTGATCCCTCTTCTATCTACCAATGTAGCAGACTTTACCTTTGTTTTATATAACTGTTTTAACATTGAATTGTATTCTAATATAAGCAAAAATATCTCTGAAGCTAAATATTACTAACCCAACAGTAGGAATTGAATACTTTCCGTTCAGTAAAATGTGAGGAATACTGATATTGTCTGCTTGTTCACAGAGTTTGTATATCTGGGTATAATAATATTGCCCTTCATATAATAGCTCACTGTGAAGGGCTAGCGGCTGAAAGCGTGACAGCTGGGCGTGATGCCTCGGGCTCGATCCCTGAGGCAACGAAAATCGGCCTTTAGAAATGCCCAGTTAATGGTCCCGTATTCATTGAACCTAAAAAAGACTACGTATTCTGTATACTCTGCCTATCTGTTTATGAAAAACTGCCGTGATGCTAAATGTTTTCTACAAAGGCTGTGCGTGGGGCGGTAAAACATGGTGTAAATGTTCTAATATGCGCGTTAGTTTAGTAATAAAAAAAATATTTCTCATTTTTGTATAAAGTTGATGAAGTGTAAAAAAATATTTGCACAAATACGCTAAGTACTAACTTGAGATCGCTGTGCTGAACCTAACCTCATTTCTTAGAATGTCTTGATGCATTATCTGCGAGTTATATTAGAACTAGACAATGCTAAAGCAAAGCTAGACAATAGTAATATCGCTGCTGTGTGCTACGATAATGGGTCAGTTCACACCGAGACGAGACTCAAAATGTAACTTTATTTACTACACGATAAGATACATATTTCATTGTGAGAAGGTGCATCGTATTCTGAATACTCACAATGAAATGTGTATCTTTTCGTATAGTAAATAAAGTTATATTTTGAGTCGCTCTATCAAAATGTGTGCGCAGCGTCTCCCAGGGAACTGGCCCTATATCGTGTAAATCAATTATTGAAGTTTAGAACCGGGTGCGCGTGCGCATCTTAGCGGTAACCTGCGCTCTACAGTAGACTTCTTCTTAGCGTCTCGATAGCAAACTTATATCGTTGCCTCCCAGAATGTGGCCACTTTGACTATGTTGTCGGTGGCAGCCATTAAATCTTCCTGCGTGCTCTTAGGGCACGATGTGAGATGGGCCATAATATGCGCCGTATCGCATAAACTGCTCAAGTCGCTACCATCACTGAATCCCCACCTAAACGTGTTGTCTTTGCTCCGACCGATCTGAGTTCGGTGACTATTTAAAGACTTCCAGATCGCAGTAATCTAAAATACGCTGACGTCACTGATTGTTTAAGTTACCGATTATGCAATCTATTGTTAAACTTCACACGGTTACCGTTATTTGGTACACCATTTTGTTTTCTTGTCATTGTTCTGAATTTCAATCAAAACTTGAGGTAGTTAAATTATGATATTATCATTCTTTTTTAACATTGAAATAGTATGCTGTCTCCTAAGCCAAATAGTATGCTATCTTTTGAGCCCAACTTTCTAGTTTAAATCAATATGTAAGGCTAAATAATAAAATATCTCAAATAATACAATACTCAATTTGCTATAAAAACTCAAGTCCAACATGCCCATCGGTAAGGGCGTTAGGCTCTCTGAATAGCCTGCCCTATTATTGGTAAAGCGTCAGGAAGTAATCAAACTAATTAAGCTATTTAGTTATTTAAAATGCCTTTGCTACACGCCATAAAAGCGAAGTTAAGTATTTTTGCAAAGTTATAAGCTGTTAAGGTACTAGCTTTTGCCCGCGACTCCGTCCGTGGAAATGTCGGTGATCGCGGACGCGCCTATTCTTTCTTAAGCTGGGTCCACATTTGTATCAATTCGGTGTATCGTATCTCCGTTGCGTGGACGCGTTTTTACCACATACGCCTTAATAATACGACATGGACAAAATGAGCGTCCATATTTATGATTGTATCTTACTATACATACTCGATACGATACGACTGATCGGGATACGTCAAGATGCTACAAATGTGGATCCAGCTTTAAGGTTCATTTATGACGTACCAAATTTAATCAATATCAGTTTAACGGTTTAGTTGTGAAAGCGTAACAGACAGACAAACAGAATTAATTTCGTATTTATAATATTAGAATGGATGTTAGGTACTTATTTATCTATTTACGTATTACCATTTAAATTGTTTAAAAGGTCGATGGCATGGAGGCCTTCTTTGAGTACGCGCATTGAACATTATTACGGAATGAGTTCAGCGGATTGATTTTAGTATTCATTCGACAAGTGAGCAAGTTAATAGTCCAAGATCTCGCTGTCGCCCGACTTACGTCATTTAAACATGGCGGATATTTATTAAGTTATATATAGAGGATACATTTATTCCTGGTCTAGTTAGAAAGCTATGCGAAGTTGCTGGCTTCAGTCCTAGGCCGTTTCTCAGGCATGAAGGTATACCTTTTATGGCCCTTGCGAATTTTCAGACAACAATGTTTGTTGGTATTTATCAATAAAATAGATTAAACTTTTTCCATATTTACCATTTATATAGACTAGGTTAGTACTATAATTTTTTTTTTAAATTGCTGAATTCATTTTTATTTTTTCCGGCACCCAAGCCAATATTAACCTTGTGTTATGGGTACCAGGGCTCTCCCTATTAATTAGATATATTAAAAAAAACATAATAAACATTAAAACCTGACGTCAAATTTAGCGAGTAGTTTTATACTTGAAAAACAGACTAGCAGTAAAATAAAATAAGCAAATATGCATACGTATGTGAGATGCTCCGGGCGTCGGGAGCCATCAGACGACTCCCGGCCATCGTAGACGCGGGTCTGTGGACGGTGAGCAATTGGTAGCTCACCGTCCGTACGTTAACTAACTAACGACAGACCGTGTCGACGGCGCGTTCGCGTTACACGCGCGCCTCAAAGAGATGTCAGCAAACTTGGAAGGGGCTACTAAAGGCCGATGCCTGCCGGGGCTGCGGGTTGTTCGAAAGAGATACCGCGCCCCCGGAACGCAAAGGGCACACGAAGGAACATAGATGGGTTTTAGTCAGTAAAAGTCTGACACTCCCTCCCGTCCCGCCCAGGGCGGGGGAAGTTATTTGATGATTTCCCACCTATAAAAAAAAAGCACATGTAGCACATATTTGCATTGAACCTATTGAACCTAATAAACAAGGGCGATGGCTCGAAACCGTAAATGTTTGTTTGCTTGGTTTTACTCGATGCAATTTACAATTTATAAAGCAGTCAGCAGCTCAGCGTCGCATTAGCATTGTCTAGATACGAATACGTTAGTTTATCGACATCATAAAAAATAGTGATGTAGTAGTATATATTATATCGTTTTCAATTTCGCTGATAGCTTGCGTTTTACACCTATTATTATTGTTTAAAATGTAAAAATATTATGGCACTATACGATACGATGACATGCGCATTTATCAGATAGATCGTATTAGCGACTGGTTTAAAGCTCCCACGCACAGACAAACAAACATTTATGCATCAACCGCAATATGGTAGTAGACACGATTGACCAATAATTCCAAAACGCAATTTCTCTAAAAATACACTATATTTAAATCCTGAAACAGTACAGTAAAAAGTAACAGTAATATTAGATTTTAAATTGATTTGAAATAAAAAGTAATCATTTGAAAAATTCACGACGTCACTAATTTATAGAGAAATCGCGTTTTGGCAGCTCAAAAATAGTATGTCAATTGATTGTTGATGTTACTACCCAGTTATTGCTAGCGTTATACCTGAACATTAACTCAATCGGCATCTTCCATGTTTCAGGTACGAGATGTTAATCGGGTACCCGCCGTTTTGTTCAGAGTCGCCACAGGAGACCTACAGGAAAGTGATGTCGTGGCGGGAGTCACTCACGTTTCCACCTGAAATACCCATCAGCGAGGAAGCGAGGGAGACCATCCTGCGCTTCTGTTCAGAACCCGACCGCAGGTAAGCCTTGATCAAACCTCACGCCCCAGCCGCCGCAACAGAAGAAGACGCTCAGGGCGCCGGGAGTCGTAGAGCGATTCCCGGCCACCGTAGGTGCGGACTGCGGATGGCGAGAGTTATGTGGCTCGCCGTCTGATTAGAACCAGGCCACACAACGCGCAACCGACACAGGTTGCGCGTTGTGTTCCACGCGCGCCAAGAGATGTCAGCACAATAGTGCCACAATAAGGCCAGTGCCTGCCAGTGTTGCGGAATTTGTTCGAAAGATTTACCGTGGCTCTGGAACGCAAAGGGCAGTAAGATGAACACGGATGGGTTTTAATCAGTAATACACTGACACTCCTTTCCCATCTTAAAAAAAAAAAGATAATCCTCGAATGTAACACGCGGATTAAATTAGAACTATTTATGGAGGTACCTTTTGTGCCTCATGAACGTAATTTTTTGATACTTGTTGTCAAGCTTCCGTACCCGAAGGAAGCCAACGTGACCCTATTACTGTAATTTGTGGTAAGAAAATAAAATATATTCTAGTTAAAACAATAAACAGAAGAAAGTTTTAAACAGTTTTTTTATGCCTTTGGATGGCAAATAAACCCACGGCCCACGTTATGTTAAATGGACTCCGCTGCCCATAGACGTCTGCAATACCAGAGGCATTACAAACGCGTTGCCATCCCAGGGGCAAAGTTGAAATAATAAGTATGGTGGTAGTACTTACCCAGACGAGCTCCTCCACAAAGAGCTTTACCACTACAAAAAAAAAAACTTACACTACTAAATCCAATTCTTCCAGACTGGGTTCCCAGCGAGGCATTGAGGACGTGAAGTCGGTGTCGTTCTTCCGTGGCGTGGACTGGAGCCACGTGCGCGAGCGCCCCGCCGCCATCTCCGTGGAGGTGCGCTCCATAGACGACACCTCCAACTTCGATGACTTCCCCGACGTCAAGCTCGAAATACGTGAGTCTAGTAACGACCCGATTTTATACCTGGCTGTATTCATATTCCGAGAGACGTAAGAATGGTCCTGTGCCTCGGAAAGCACGTAAAACCGTTGATCATATTCATATTATATTCATAGTGTGATGGCCAATTGGTTAAGGCACCCGCCTTTCATGCACGAGGTTGTGGGTTCTCAACCGGGCATGGGCAAGTACCAATGTGACTTTTTCTAATTCATATGTACTTTCTAAGTTTATCTTGGACATCACTGACATCGGTAGCCATGTCAGAGGGTCATAAAGCGGTTTAGAAACTCAGCTCGTGTTCCCAAGACAGTTGGGAAAAGGGTAAGCAGATGCTGAGAGATGTAAGACTGGATAAGCTGATACGACATAATCTCAAAACAACCAGCTGTTTCTAATATTTCGACGATTTATTCGAATATAAATCGCGGGCAGTGTGCATGAAACGCAGCACAGCCACCAGCTTAATACGCACTAGCCTACGATCTCATCACTCACGTTATCTCCATCTAAAAACCAACCGTAACTATTATGAACATTGAGTACATTGTTGCAGCATCAGCGCCAATCCCACAAGACGGCGAGGTGGCATACAAAGACTGGGTGTTCATCAACTACACGTTCAAGCGGTTCGAGGGGCTCACCCAGCGCGGCACGCCCACCAAGAAGTGAACGCTCCCCACGTGACACTGCTTTCAGTCTAAACTGCCCCGCTACCCAGCCTTGCCAACATAGATAATATAGTTTCGTTAGGCCGCAGCAGGCTTCTAATACTATCTGCTATTTAATTAATTGTAAGTAGAGAGACGCATCGCTTCACAGATGTAACTTTCCCAGCAGATAGGTCGAGGGAGATGCGTCGGAAGTGATCTCGAGTTGTCCTGTAGAACATCTCCCGTAACTAAGATCGTAAGCGGGACATCGCTAGTAGATAATGCCCGGCTTTTCGTTCGAAAACTATATTGCAATAAAAAAAGTGCAATTATTTCATAATGTTATATGTATGATACGGCGTAAACGTAAAGCTATAAGTCTCGTGTGCCTACCTCTATTTGTGCCTACCTCTGCATGTACCCGCGACAATTTAGTCTGAAAGCAGTTTGCAATAATAACTGATGACAATCATTAATCTATATGTATCGTTTGACTGTATGAGTGTACACTGATATGAAATTGTGTATGGGCACGACCTAACCTTGCGTACCTGTTCCGCTTCCATGACGTTCAAGTGTCTTGACCCTCAGCGCAGACAGATCAGCAATGGGCAATTGATAATGAACTGAAAAATTACAGAAATGGAGTTGAACATTGCATAATTGCGGTTAAGACAGTAAATACCGCGTGGAATTTATCTAGCATGCAATTTTCAACTCTATTTGTACTTTAGTTAATTCTTAATTTATAAATGACGAGCTGATCTGTTTGTGCTGTTCCTTATACGTTTGAAAGCTGACATTATTGACAAATGGAAATTCGATTAATTATTTTTATCTTCGCATCTAATCGTTTGTTGAATCACTAATATATTTACACGCAGAGATACAAAGCTACAAGTTCTTGTGTTGTCGTTCTACCACACATATAATTTTACATAATATATCTTTACACAAACTATCTTTTTTAATGTATATATTGCTCTTAGATCGTTTTTCAAATAATATTTTAACTATCGAAATTTCCACTTGCCATTTCTTAGGGTCGTTGTACACAATAAACGGTTCGGCATTTTTCGGTTATCGAAAGTTGAATTCTTCTTCTTTAACGTGTGGGCAGTAAGGTCTAACGACCTCATACTCCCTAGTGTCAGAGTTTCTAAACCGCCTCAAGGGCCAAAGTTGGTTGAGTTGGGGGAAAGTTGAATTGAGAATGCCGAACCGAAGGTGCCGACCCGCATGTGCATGGTGACTCTTACGTACCCTAACTATTTTCCCTGCATCCCCGAGATAAGCAATAAAAATAGAATCGCTTGATTAGTATTAAATTGTTGTATTTACTCACGAACGCAAAATGACGTTAAAATATTTTGGTGTCACTATTGTACAGAGCATAGGTGTAGGCTAACAGTCAACGCAAACAGCAGTAACATAAAAAAAATGAACTAAAACTTACTAGTAATAGGGTTGACAATTGCGTGATTGCGTGCAAGATAATAAATGCTGCACGGAATTATACCTTTTGACTCTATTTGTGATATATGTTAGTTCTGCTGCTGTTTTCGTTGATTTACATTGGATACGGAAATTTTCAAGTTATAGTATTAGAAACCAAATATTAATATGAAAGGGAAAACGATAAAACAAGAATGTTCCATTTTGTTCAAAGCTCATTACACAATATTTACCGCGATGTTAATTATATAGTTATTTTATTGTCTTTCTCGGCTTCTATCTGTAAAAATAAACTCTTTCTTTTCGATCGATAAAATTCGTTTCTTGCACTTTTTTAACGATATCGATTTTATGTACGCTTCTTGTAATAATAGTGTCAAAGTCAAAGCATTTATTTCAATAAGACCATTTACAGGCACTTTTGAATTGTCAAGAAGTTACAGTTTAATATTGAAGCTAGTTGCTCGTTCCAAAACGTAAGTCTCTATGGAGAAGAACGAGCAAGACTGATGATCCGTGGTATGTAAGAAATAGCAATAAAATAACAGTAAACGTTATTAAGGTCAATCAAAATGAAAAAGTGGTAAGAAACATCCCCAAAAAGCAATATCTATTAATTTGTGAACCCGAGTCCTGTGGAGCAGGACCAGCATTAAGCCAAGCATTCTTGTCATTAATATAATCTTCTAACTTATAATATGCTTGACTACATACTGTGCGTTTGATGCAAGTTTTAAATTTTCTCTCATTTAGTTCGAGACTGAGTGGACTAGATAACGTATGGGTCGCTAGACATAAGTGGCCTATTCGGTTCGGCAATTTCAGTACAACCTGTTATCAAAGGTTGTATGGAGACGGCCGAATCGAATGTGCCGAACCGCTTATGTGTATAGTGACCCTAACCGATCCAACTAACCGAGGTAATATCGCGTGACTAAAGCACCACTATAGAAATACTTTTACAAATGTGACATATATTAAGCTATAAATCTTTTTTTATGTGACTATTCGTTATTGTAATCTAAATCTATCGATTAAAAGTCAACTCTATATCGACTTGTAGAGAATAGCTAGTGCGTTTCTGGGTGGAGATGAAATAATCGATGTTATGTCTAAATAATATTATACGTCAGTTTATTGCGTTATTTATACGATATCGCTATTATGTTATTTGTTTTGAGCGGCAATGAAGTGCTCTTATCTTTATTGAAGGTTTGTAATCAATGAGTTGCGTGAAGCGTGTGAATTACTCTATTATACTCCCGAAGTCCTTAATCTAAAAACAGTGTGCAGCCACACATAAAAAAAAATCAAGAGACCTAAATAAAACTTGTAAAAGGTTATGGGATAAACAAGAAGTTTTTATGTCAGTTATACTGGCCGCCATTTTGGTGTCATCATTGTTCCAAATTTAAATTCTCTTAGTAACAGACATTTGTACAAAATAATCAGGGTTATTGGATTTGGGATGCCGGGAGCGTATTAGATCCTATTGGTTTCTGAATTCCTGACCGTATTTATCTTAAAAAGGACTAAATACACTTATTTAGTTTCTATTCAGTTTTCGTCCTTTGCAAACACAATTCTAGTATGGAGAGGCGTTTAGTTTTCCGCGTCTGAACAGATGCGATACAAAACTGGCGTTTTCTATGGCAAAAGCTGAATGGGGCTGAATAAGTAAATTTAGTCCCTAAATATATTGGTTGTAAAGTTGAATGTTAAAAACAACAACTACTAAACATAAAGGGTCTTCAGAAACCAGCGGGAAGTATTCGATTTTGTTCGTGTATAGTGTTGTTTATTTGTGAAGCTGTCGATGTTACAATTAGTGACGGAATTCATGTTTATGAATGAATTGCCAACGCTTTTGTGGCACTCCTGCAGCCCCGTCTTGCCTTAGCTTTCACTGCATGTAGAGCGTGACATTCGGCTCAACACTCTCAGTACTACACCTTAAAACTTAAAATTGCTTAGCAGTATACAATAGAAAATATGCACGTATTTTATTTAAATAAAATCGCAATATTTAGTTAGGTAATTGTAAAATAAGTAATGTATAAAAAAATGAAAAAAATATACCAAATTGGTTCAAAAAGATTTGAATTGCGTGCATGTTTTCTATTGATAACTTGGATTGCTGCAATAATACACAGCTATTCAGTCCTATATCGTATGATTGTAAAAGTATCTTTTAGTACATAGTGCGTCTAAAAATTTTAATCAAACTAACTCCATGGAATGAGATTTTCAGCTGAAATCCGTACGTGGGTTAAGAAGTCGTAATTTCAGTTGTAGAGAATCGTAAAGCTTTGATTTTCCCATCGCCCTACAGCGGGTGTAAAAAGACAATTATTTAAACTGGCAGTTACATGTTCCTCCTATCATTGCGTTCATTTTTTTTTTGTTCTGGATCGTTCTTTAAAATCTTGTGATTATTTAGGGTCAAAATTCAAAGTTTTCTCAATATTTATTTAGGGAAAACGATAGTTTTAAATGTTTAAACTAAAATATAACTACCACCCAGCTGAGCACAATGTTTTGAATGCATTACATTGCGAATCACGATAAACAGTGATTATTCACACCAAAAACAAAAGTCGTTTCCCAAAATCATGATTGGTCAATGTAACTTAGTTTGATGGTTAGTATGCATAGCTAACAGCTATATGATTTGTGTTTTTGCACCCTGTATATCATCACAACTATAAATAACTCCCGATCAATAACGGGTGTAAAAAGACATTTAACAACGTGTTTTTTTCGTACTCGGGATATACGGTATACCATGATGTTACCTGGGAAGTTTTGGTTACGAAGATATTGAAGGTGAAAGTTCAAACTTTAAAAAACAAGAAAATAAGTTTAAATATTGTAACTGAATTTCCGTAAGCACTTTGTTTTGTTTTCGTTACATTGCGCGCTACCACGAACAGTGATTTTACACACCAAAAATTAAATTAATTTCCCAGGAATAATTTTTGCTCAATACTACATAATTTGATGGGCAGTTTACGTAGTTATACGCTATGTGATGTGTCTATTTACATCCCGTATATCGCGCGACTCTTTTTTTTTTTAAGTGACTCCGTCGATTCGCTACTCTTAACAATGTACTCTCCTTATCAGGAATACTTCCCTCTCTTCATACCCGATATAGGAAAAGCAAATACTTCATATTTATACAAATAATAGTACCTATATTAAAGAGTATATTTTCAAGGCCGCGTTCAATTTATTCGCAATAGAATTCCGTCCAAAATTATGTTACTATGATGAAAATGTATTTTACCAAAAAATATGGATATATTTACCTTATAGCAGTTGGCATTTTAAGAAAGTAATATTACTTCGCGACCATTGTTCGTTTTATAATTAAATTCTAGAGGCTTTGACTAACTTTCTTCCTTGTACAAAATTATTACTAAATAAATATTTAAAGAAGATTTGTATTAGTCGAAAGTTTTGGCGTAAGTGAGTTTTAATAATTCGGTGTAGTTCTGGCAAAACTGTGCAACACGCATCACATTTCAGCCATTACTCAAAATAATTGAAATAATTATTGTTGTTTAACTGAATTGTCCATCTACTCTCTACATGAGTTTTGGATGTACATTGAACTATTGCTGGATGTTATGTAACACATTTGGCACATTAAACTAGTCTGACTCAAATAATTTAACTGTTAAGAGATTGTAGGTTGGATCGTTTTGCCAGAATTATACCAAGACACGCATAAAAGATATCTGTAAACAAAACATAGCAGTATCTTCAATGTATTCATGTAAAAAAATGTCGGATATTTAGAGACCGCCATCTGTACGTTGCAACCATTCTTATGAATATAAAATTAATACTACGAGTAAAATAAGCTTATTAGAAAGAGAGGCTGGTATTCCTGACTATAGCTTTTTCTGCACTCATAGGTATCACTCCCAAGTTCGTGGATTTTAAATAAAATTACGTCACCGGCAATTTGTTATAAATGGATTTAATACATTTTGTAACACCGTAGTAATCACAAAAATGGACACCGAATTACAAACCAAATGGTACATTCTCTACGACTTAGGGTCTTATCACACTAGCGGTTTCTCTATCTCGTCCCGCATCCGCCATGAATTCGCTGCGCATGCGCCGCGTGTTCGTTGCGCGCCCGCTCCGCTTGGAAAACGCTCGCATTCCGCTACTGTGATAAGGCCCTTAGAGAATGGCTTAGGAAATTATAAAATTCATAATATAACTCAATATGAACATTGCCGGTAACATCATATTACCTTACCTTCTACTTCCCGCAAGAACTTTACGATAAGAAAATTTAAAAGCTATATTAATTATAAATAATAATCTTTAAAATTCTAAATTATGTATTCCGTAAGCAATATAAGGCTTGTTTAGACAAGACACACGCACAGCCTGGCTAATACACGCGTGCCCTAATTATGCAGGCAGATAACACGCGAGATTTCTAGGATGGATTCTATAAGGCTCAGCGCAAACAGAACAGCAAATGCTCGAAGAATATTCATTGATTAATTGATAATGAACTGAAAAGCAATAGAGTTATAGTTGAAAATTCAATAGAGTTACAGTTGAAAATTGAGTGCAACACATAGTTTTCGCAGTATTTATTATCTTGCACGCAGTTTTAAACTATTTTTGCTGTCTGTCTGCGCTGATTTGTGTAAAATATTTTTACAGTTTGGAGTATTTTACAGTATTAGTATTTATTTTCTTACATTGGTACAATAAAAAACTAAAACTTAGAACTAACGCATTGTTGCGACTAGGGTTGCCAGATCCTAAATCCAAAAGGCCAACTTTTGGGTAAAAAGGCCGACTTTTATGTCTGAATTTTAAAATGAAAACATCATTGTATTTAATTTTCTTAATACTTTACCATAAAATCATCTCAACTTCTAATGAATTTAATGTAAAACGTATAAAAGCCGACACCGGCAAAGGCCGGACAGGCATTTAAAAAGCCAAAACAGTCGGCTTGGCTTGCCTAGTCGCGATCAGTGTGAGCACGTAAAACACGTGCGTGAATAGCCTTACCCGGACGTGCACATACCTTATGATGAATTATCACACACCTCCCACGAATTACACCGTGTGAACAAGTTGCTTCCATTTTAACATAGTACTCTGACTATACACAAAACAGTATACAATATACATGACGTAAATATTAATTTTATACAAAGATACGATTATACATTATATTAACACTAAGTACACTTGAAAATAGGAGGAACGCAAACTAAAAATAAAACTGGCAAATATTTGCAATATTTTTTAACTATGTATAGCGCATAATAGGCGTGTAGACAGATAAACAGATATTGTCTGAAAAATAGTAACGGATAGAAAATAGGCTTTAAAAATAGGCCCAGGCAGACTTTTCAGTCTGTGCTGATTTTAGTTGACTCTTGCGCTATTTTTATGACCTCATAAAATTAAAAAAATGCTATGAAAGTTATAAACTAAAATCTCAAACATGTAAGCCATAACGCTATCTACGTATTAATAAAAAAAAAAAAAACTAAATGATGAACTGTGATCAAAGTTTACAAAAGGTACTTACTTGATAGTTAACTATCTGTGATAGCTTAATTTACAGATAAACAACAGCGCGTTATCAATATTTCTTTTGCGTTCCTCTTATTTGGTGCATAGGTGTAGATGTGGCTATGTCTACACCAATGAACCTCGCGTAGATTGGATACAAATTTGACAACCTGTAAATATAATATCATGTAGTAAAAGTTAATCCAAAGGCGCTCTGAAAACTTGTTTCTGAAATACCATCGATTTATTGGGTTTAGTTCTAACAAAACGAACCAAACCACACCAAAATATCTCCTATTGTTTAAAGTAATTGTAATGAACTTTTATATTGTTAAACGCTGATTAATTTTGCATTGCACTGTTATTGCTGTATAGTAACGTAACACTTTTGATGTACTCAATTAGTTTGACGTAATTAATGTATGTGTCGAGAGATTGTGGGTTGGCTCGTTTTCACTAAACTAAACTCAATTGTATAATAAAACTGCTTACTTTGACAATATTAAGTACTTACTCCACACATTGCGTCTGGCTAGGCGATAAACATTGACATATAATATAAATCATATTTTTACACAGAAGACGTTTGTAGTTGTCCATATTTAGGCGCCATTTTGTCGTGATTGTTTGTTAATTTTAAGCAATCGTAGCCTTAATGTGCGGATCACTAACACTCGGTTTCTCAAACTAAAAATGAAAGCAATAATTTTTTTAACTCTCGTAAACCGCTGCGATTGGTTGACTGAATAAATCAACAACCAATCAATATTTTGTTCGAGAAACCGGGGCTTAGTGTTACCGCCGCCGATTACAATACTGTCAGCAAACAACGCCATATCACGAAACACTACACTATACACATGCCACGCAACAATGGCCCCTGCGTGATCCGGGGCCCCAGTAGCCGCGTCACTAGTGTTCCAAACGATTAGAGGCATCACTGATAATATACGTAAGATACACAATACTATAGTTGCGCGCTGAGTTTAGACTCATAGCTTCAGTGCCATGCTCATGTCATCAAATAGCGACTACTTGTACCGGAGATTAAAGAATATTTATAAGAATAGGTGTATTTTTGTGTCTGTTTAAAAACAATTAGAAGATTCCTGACTACAGCGACAGGTCGCTATCTATTCGTACTAAGAAAATAAATGAAACTGAGAATAAATAATATTAAATATCCAATAATATTTTTGCACTAACATAGGAAGCACATTATAATTCTCATTACGTAATATTAACTTGTACAAACTGACAAATTCTCTTTTTTTATAGATATTATTAAATAGTACAACTTAGTTGCACGCTACTATGAACGTTGTATGTATCTTGACGATGCACTACATTACTCTAGACCCGTGCTTTGTGGTAACACGTTATGACTGTACGTAACATGGTACACTATGACGATTTAACTGAAGTATAGTACTAACATTTTATCACAATGTACGTTGCAAATGCCTTGCGCTTCAAAATGTTTGTTTGTGAAAAAATACTCTTGAGTTTGTCCAATGTAATGCGATCTTGTACGAAAAGTAAAGCTACGTAGCTGTACAAGAGGATGCCAGCATTACGTTTAGACAGGCTCAGAGCTACCGGAGGATGCATTTCTTCCAACTACAATTTTCTTGTCGACTTTTCGCATGTAACGCCTGACTCAAGCAGTTAGCCTTGTGCTTAGCATAGTACTAATTATGACAAGTTTGGTGTTGTATAATTTTAATGTTAGCGATTTTGTATCATTTTCGATTCAATGTGTGTTGATTTAGTTGACACGCTGCAGACCATCGCTTGAACTGAACGTAGTGTGTTGATGATGACGCGCTACCCGCAGTAGGCGCGTGCGATTGTGCGGGCTGTTCGAACGGGCGCCACTTACACTACCCACTTGATATTGTCGACTAACTACGTACCAACATGAGCAATAAGATTGTAAGAACGGCACGAAATTGCCAGACACTGTATATAACTAACTGCCGTACTCAGAGTCGCACTTAAAAATAATAAATCATTAACTTTATTGACCAGCTTATTTTAGGACATCTCAACAAATTTTGCGATCTCACTTTTGGTTTCTCAAACGGAAAATTATGGTTAACCTTTTGAACGCCACGGACGTTTATAGACGTCTAACGAAATCGTGCCAAACACGCCACCGACGTCTATAGACGTCAAGAAAACGAAATTTTTAAGTACTTATTTTCTACTTAAAAATGTCCTAAATTAAGTTTTTTGTGTTTCTCTTTCCTATTATTTAAAACTACATTAATGAAATATTGTAAAATAGCACAAAGATATATTGATTTCTTACATTTCACTAGAAAAAACAATAATCAAAAATTGCTAATCGAAATGCTGAATTGGTAGCTTGGCGTAGCAGTGGCGCCGATGTGTTTACGCTCTGGCGGTCAAAAGGTTAAGTTGCTGTGATTTGCTGTTGAGCATTCAGGCAACCAATCATAGCAGTAGAAGCGCTCGTTCAATATTATACTTGTCAATTTAATGTCGTGATGGCCCAGTGGTTAAGCACCCGACTCGTATGCGTGACGTTGCGGGTTCGAAACCAAGTACGAAAGTAACTTTTCAATTCATGTGTTTTCTGAATTTATCTTGGATATCTCTGGCATCGGTTAAGGAATAAATATAAGTCTGAAATCACCAAACCGCCTTGAGCAAGCGTGGTGACCAATGCTCGTGCCTTCTCTGTATGAGAACAAATAATAAAATTGCCCTGGGACAATAATAAGCTGGTATTATATTATTTGAAAGTTAATGATTGATTTACTTTAAGTGACAACATTGAGTAGCAATATGTATCGTCAATGTAATTGATGGTATGTTGAAGGTAGCACAGTAATTATGATCACGTCTTGTACTCTAGGAGAGATGCTCACATTTGCCAAAATTATTTTGTTAATTAAGCTTACGTACAATCGCGCTCAGCACATTATATTCGTCACATATAGAGGCTATAAGTAAGCGAGTCTCCGAGACTTGAGTATAAACATACAGTGCGCACCGTTCACAAGAATAGCCCATTAGTGATGTAGTGTTAACTCCATTAAATTTAGTTCAATTATTTAGTTTTTGTCAATAATTCATATTAATTTAAATGTAATTTAATTATTTTAGTTTTACTCGTTTGACATACACAAACAAACATCACATAAAAGGACGGTCGGTTCGTTAAATTGCGCTAAATGAAGGCCACAAAGTCTATATTGTAATCAAATTATTAAATATATCATAATTTATTAATGACACATGTTGATGACGATAGTAATTTATATAATCTTTATTTAAATTTGTCTCTGTATTCTTGATGTTCATAGAAATGTGTTATCGTCTTTGTTTAGCGGCAATTTGTTGCCAACCGAACAAGCGTTCTTTATTCATGCAAATACATACAGAAAAATGTGATGTGTTCGATGTTTTTCAGTCATCGGACATTGTTTGTTGATATTTGCATGTGTTGGTGAGAGAAATAATAATTATAGAAACGTGTTATATGCTAGGAATATAGAATTGTACCTATCATATGACAGTGATACACGACGCGCTTAGTTACCCTTAAGCATACGTAGTCTTTATTGCATTATATGCGTGTACATGAAATATATAAAAGAAATGGACTTTAATTATAATAATTCTAGCATGTCGCACGTGTCGTCTCACTAATAAATTTGACAAAATTGTGACAAGAGTATCAAATCAATATGTATACAGTCTATCAAAAATGTTGTTTTATTATTTTTATTTATAGAGCGTCGTGTCATTGCATACCGCGCGGTGATGCGCCCGCGATCAAATAAATCATAGCTATTCGCTTTGTTATTGTTGTTCGAAATGATGATAATGAAAAATAATTATGAATTATTTAATTTCTTTAATAATTGTAAGTCTTTAAAGTATTTTGTTTAATACTTTTATTGTTTCTTCCATGTGATTTAAGAAAGTGGCAATACGATTAAGCATTAAAGCAATATGAACTTTGATTCATCTTTTATTATACCTGTCCCTATAAAGCTGCTCTCTTCTCTGTAAGGCTCAGCGCACACCAAGAGCAGAGCATTTACTGAAATTATGGAAAAATATATCTTATGATTATTATCATACTTCGCAAAATTGAATACACGCCCAAATTTGATGCTCGACCATGCTCGAGCAAGCCGACTGCGTGTTCGAGTATGCATTCTACACGTTTAGCATTAATCTGATCAAACACACCCGCCGCCGGGCAATTCCGGACCATATTTAACAGAGATGGCTCGCGCATTGTCGAGCATGCCGCCTGCATGCTCGAGCAGTAAAAATTTTGGTCGACCATGCGCGAGCATTTTGCAGTTCGGTCTGCGCTGACCCTAAGGGTCGCTATACACATGAGCTGGTCACACATTCGGTTTGGCATTATCAATACAACGTTATCAAAGCTTGTATAGTGATCCTAACAGCGAATCAGACATTATTTTCCAAAATCCGGCTTTACACGCAAACGGTGTACGTAGATGGAATCACGGCTGCGCCGTTCGCCGACGGGTGGGAACCCGGCTTTATAATTACTCAGTCAAATAAAATGAAGCTTTAAAAGCTGTTTCTTACAGGCAACCATGGAATGGAAAATGCAAAAGCAGTTTGCAGTGTAGTCCAAGCACCTATTAATTTAATAAAAATAAATACCATATTATCACAATATATAGGTACCTACCTACTATCTATGACAGAATGTATGAACGTGGATGAGGCGAAAGGAGTGTGTAAGGATGTTAGCAGGTGGGGTTCTATGGTTTCTGCCTACACCCCTGGGTTAGACGTGAGTTTATGTTTGTATGTTTACTATCCACACTAATATTATACACTATGCCCGCGACTTCGTTAGCGTGGTTTTAATCACCGGTGTTAAGATACGTCTCTAGATACTGCTCCGCCCCCGAGTGTCGTAGCGTGATATAGCCTCGATAAAAGAACTAACCAATACAAAATTTAAATTTTCCTTCAAATTTACATTGACAAGATTTTTTTCAATTCGAACCAGTACTTCCTACGATTAGCGTGATCAACCAAACAAACACTTCAGCTGAATAATATTAGTACCCGTAACCGACGTGCTTGTATGACCAGCCCCCGTAGCCAAGTCGCAAACGATAATCGTAAACGCTCGGTAGGTACCAATAGATTTTCAACTTTATACCCCAGAGCCTTAAGTTGCAAATTTGTTAAAGATTTCTAAGCGTTAGCGACTGGAAAGAACGAAAACGCTATGCAATCTTCACTAGATCTTCAACTTAAAATCAAGCGCATAAAGTTGAAGATCTATTAAAGCCTACTCAGCGTTTGCGTTTATCGTTTGTTACATGGCTACATCGGCAGACGTATGAATGTGATGAGGCGAAAGGAGTATGAAAGGATCGTAGCAGGTGGCGTTCTGTGGTTTCTGCCTACACCCATGGGAAAAGGCGAGAGTTTATGTATGTGTGTAATATTAGTATAAAGATTTGAGTGTGTTCTTACCCCCATCACGGTAAAACCACTGAACCGTTCGCATCGTCTACAAAGAGGTAGCTCGCGATATGGATAAAGACAAAAGGGTACTTTCAACCCGCGACTTCGTCTGTCATTCAATACGACGAAAGCTAGAAAAAATACTTACTTAAATGTTTTTAAATCATATAAACAACGAACAACAATAAATAAAATAATTACAGCCGCATAGACCGATCTTCCGGGTTAAGTCACGCTTGCCGAGGTTGGTCTGTGGATAGGTGACCATTTACCATAGCGAGTTTCCTCCGTGCCTCGGAAAGCACGTAAAGCCGTTGGTCCTGGCTGTCATTTGCAGATCTTTGACGGACGTTACTGTTAGTCAGAAGCCAGAAAGTCTGACAACCAGTCTTGCCAAGAGTATCGTAATACCCATTACTGGGTTGTGGAGGTCTGATAGGCAGTCGCTCCATTTCAAATACTGATATTTAGCTGCATCCAGTTCGACTGGAAGCCGACCCTAACATATTTGGGAAAAGGCTAGGCAGATGATGATGTAACAACGAACAACAATCCGGATCAACTATCTGTAGGCCATACAAATATTTGTTCCATGCAGGAATCGAACCCGTGACGCAATCGCAGTCAATCGCTCGGGCACTGCGCGAACCGTGGCAAGAAACTTAATTGAATTTGACAAATTGATTGATGATGATTTCCCTGTATCAATACTAATTATATTTCATTTACATTGTTTATAGGTACCCACATAATTGTAAGTGACAGTGCTGTTGGTGTGCTTATTATTAATAAATAAATAAATAAATAAGATGAAAATCATAAAAACCGGGCAAGTGTGAGTCGGACTCGCGCACGAAGGTTTCCGTACCATTTTCTATAAAAACGGCAAAAAAGTCACTTTTGTTGTATGGGAGCCCTTAAGTGGGCTCCCATACAACAAAAGTGACTTTTTTTCTGGTAATATTTATTTTATTCTGGTTTTTAGTATTTGTTGTTACAGTGGCAACAGAAACACATCATCTGTAAAAAATTCAACTGTCCAGCTATCACAGTTCATGAGATGTATCTCATGAACCGTGTTTTTGCTGTAGCCTGGTGACAAACGGACGGACGGACGGACAGACAGACGGACAGCAAAGTCTCCCCAAAAATAGGGAATAATGATAAATAGGGAATAGGGTCCCATTTTACCCTTAGGGTACGGAACCCTAAAAACGAAATCAGTCGCACAATATAGCGAGTGGATATGATAAGCGCCGCCAAATAATTAACTTATTGTATTTAACAAGACTGGTTATAAAACCATGCGCACAAGAAAAAGCTAGAAAAACCTTTTATCTGAACCTGTAGACGTATGAAATAAAGGCGTCAAAACCTTGTAATTGTGACCACAAACTAAATTATGTGCTTATGTGCATTTAAGGGTACACACATAAGCGGGCACATTCAAATTCAAATTCAAAATATTTTATTGTGGGTATAGTTCTTGAGGTGCAACCTCCACGGTAGCCCGCCAAATTCAAATTTTCTTACGTTTTTTGCAATATGCAAGTCAGTATTAGGTTTAATGTTGATTAAAGTAAGATTCGCGGGTGTAAGAAGTATGTATTTTCAGAATTTTAACCAATAAAATCAGTAAAATAACTCCATAAGTCGGTATAATTCCAAAATGTCAAGATTTCATTAAATAGTCATTCTTTGGGTTTACCTGGCCCTATAGAGTTTTATTGCTGACTTAAATGGTTATACTCGTAATTCTGAAAATACACAATTCTTACGCCCGCGAATTATTCTTTAATCAACATATAACTTAATACTAACTTGCAAACTGCGAAAAACGTAAGCAAATTTGAACTTCGCGGGCTACCGTGGAGGTTCCACCTTAAGGCTGCCTGTCCACGGGAGCGGAGCGAGGCTGCGGAGCGGAGAAACGGAGAAATATTAACCAATATAGGATTGCACAAAATTCGCGCTCCTCTTCAGTGGACAGATTTTGTGCAATCCTATTGGTTAATATTTCTCCGTTTCTCCGCTCCGCAGCCTCGCTCCGCTCCTGTGGACAGGCAGCCTTAGTAGTTGAAAATTTTGACCAGTTATGTCCCGCCCGTAGGGTATACAACATTCGGTTCGGCATTTCCAATACCACGTTATCAAAGGACGTATTGAGAATGGCGATCCGCTTAACTGTAGGTAAAGTGGACTGGCAAGCAAAGCGGCAACCGGCGCATCTCGCCGGTTCATATGCTTGCCAGTCACGCATCCGTATGTAGTGCAGGTAGGGTTGCCATATGTCAGGAATTTTCCGGACATGTCCGGAAATTTAGTGCTTTGTCCGGAATGCGGGGGGAATCCTAAGCCGTCAGGAATTTCTACAATTTAAGTAAAAAGTATAGGTAACTGTTGTTTGTTAACTGTAATAACTGTCGTTATTTTCTTTTTATTTGATTTGTGGCGGCACTGAGTACTTGATGAGAGGTCAGTGTATGGGAAGAAAGATATGATAGTGACAGAATGTCATAAGTAATTTTTTGAATGATTTGTCTGTTGAAGTTTATTAACATTGATTTTTAATAACATATCCGTGCGAGTTAACAAGACACCTGTCACTCACACTTTGATTGCGAACCTTTTTTTTTTTTTTTTTTTTTTTGGAATTCCGGAAATTTCATCCAATGTCCGGAATTTTCCCCGGAATTTCGACTTTTCGATGTGGGAACCCTAAGTGCAGTGGGTACAGCCATATTTTCATATTGAGCGGTGCTAAGCACACGTGCGTAGCTTTCCCGTGGAGTGCAATAGCTCTGCGGCTCTGTGTGCGTTGCTACTTACTTTATATGCTCGCATGCGTTTTCCGTATGCGCTTAAAGCATGTTTCGTGTTACATTAAACACGCGCCATAGAAGAAATTTAAGATTTCTTTCAATTTTTGCAGAACTGCTGTAGTGCGGGTGTTGGATTGCAGTTGCACACACAATTTGCAAAATCTAAACATACCATCACGCCTATATTCTCCGAAGGGTTAGGCAGAGGTGTATCAATGTATACCCACAGTCCGCAATGTTTAGGTCCCACGCAATAGGGAGCGAGCTTATTGCCATTAATCGGGCACAAATCCTAACTCCGAGCTGCTACTGAGATATACCTAGAAAAATCCAATAACACTTTTTGCTCGACCTGGGAATCAAATCCGAGACCTCTATCGTAGCAGTCGCGCTTAGTACCACGAGGCTAACGAGGCAGTTAATTTTAATTGTGTTCCTAATTATATGTGCATAATGTGGTGATGAGGCGCTTAAACTTTGCAATCTATAAATTATAATTAGGATCGGCATAAATTCCATGCAAACATGAACCTTAACTATTATGTAGAACACTGAGTTTTCTTTAGCACAGTGTGAAATGCGCTACTGTGGAACCTTGCGCACCTTTTAATAGAGCTACTCATAATAACACTTTATTTACTATAGGAAAAGATTCACATTTCATTGTTTGAATTTAGAATACCTTCTTACAATGTAATAAAATTGTCTCAATGAAATGTGTAACTTGCCGTGTAGTAAATAAAGTGACCTATTATATTGACTGCCCCGTTGGTCTCGTGGTCGACTGACTGCTGAGCAAGGGGTCCCGGGTTCCATTCCCAGGTCGGACAATAAGTGTTATTGGGTTTTTCCATTAGGAATTTCTCAGTAGCTGCCCAGAGTTTCAAAGTTGGTGCTGTGACATCCCCGTGCCTCGGAAAGCATGTAAAGCCCTTGGTCCTGTGCTTGATCTCTCTCCGGTCGTGTCGGATTGCCGTCCCATCGGGCTATGAGAGTTAGGGAAGAGGGAATGCACCTGTGTTTGCTCACACACTTGTACACTATAATATCTCCTGCGTACGTGGCTAGTCTGCATTAACTCATTCCCTGTCCCATGACCGCATATGATTCATAGCGATTGTTTAACTATTGTGTCTGCTCAGCAGACAGTTTAAGCTGTTAAGTTTACCTGCCGTGGCTGGAATCGTTCTGGAGAATTACTTCACAAAGTGACCTATATAATATGACCCTAACAGTGCACAGACCTCGCTGCTCCAGTGCCGCAGCAGTCCGGCACTAGACGCATAAATTGAAAGCGCCTTAAACGTTTTACCCGCTACACTCCTAAAGCTCGATTTACACGTCAGGTCCGGTGCCTGCAGGTTTTTACTTACCATCTTTACGGTTACCGTGGTTTCCCAAGGGATGATGGTATGTAGTTCTTTTAAAAAGTTTGCGATATTTATCTACCTTTTTAAGTTAAGCATTGCCGACCAAGGTGGCAATGCCGCCAGTGTTTTAGGCACTTTTCCGGTTGACGGCGATGCGGAGGGATTTTTTGATGCCTTATAGTTTGTTTTTTTCCTTTTTATATAATAAAAATTAAATTCAAAGTCGAACTCAAAGCATTTATTTCAATTAGACCATTTACAGGCATTTTCAATTGTCAAAAAGTTACATTTTAAAATTGAAGCTAGTTGCTCGTTCCAAAACGTAGGTCTCTATGGAGAAATTACAAATTATGTACAGTTAATATAAATAAAGGAAGGTCATAGGGCAACGCAGTCAAAGTGGCCAAATTCTGGGCCGCATCAATATAATTTATAATAATAGTACCTATATATTATTTATTTATTTATAATAATATACATAGTTTGTCATCGAAAATAAGAAGAAGAAGGGCATCAAAAACCTTATCAGAAGGCTGGGAGCATTGCTACGTTGTATGGCAATGCTGATTGTTTAACCCAAGAATAGGCCAACCCTCTGGTCACGTGAAGAATCGATCAGTCGCTTCACGATGTCCCGAAAAACGGCATGAGCGTTTGGCCCCATGTCAAGTCAAAGTCAAAATCAAAGAATTTGTTTCAATTAGACCATTTACAGGCACTTTTGAATTGTCAAGAAGTTATAGTAAGTTGAAGCTAGTTGCTCGTTCCAAAACGTAGATCTCTATGGGGAAGAACGAGCGAGAAACTCCATGGACACTCATGGCCATAGTGTTTCAACCCCAAACGGCTCAAACATATAGCTTTCATGAAGGTTAACACTGTACATATATTTGCGCCGTTTGAGATTTTCGGCACCAGACGCAGCCGCAGCACGTCGTGCTAGGAAGATGGGATGGCGCAAGGGTGTCAACGCATCTTGCATCCAACATCAAAGGCCTACCCAATTTCCAAGGCATTAGGCTTCCCATCGCCGCGGGCCAAGCCAATTGGTTCAGCTGGCACTCCGGCGGAGACAAGAGCACGACGGATGATGCCAGTAATACTGGCGTGCCGTGCTATGCGGCCAGCGCTCTTATTATTATTTATAATAAAGCTTTTATTTACTTTCACCTGCGCCAGTGTACGTGGCTAATCAAATCTTATATTTGCATTTTATACAAATTCGGTCCAATTATCGATGTTCGAATGAACTGAAATTTTATGTAAATGTGCAATTTGCATGACAATGTCATGTAATGATGTCACAGAGTTGTTCAGGTGATTGAAATTGTCCTATGCTTTAGGCGCTATGCTGTTTTTTTTTGCTGAGGTTTTATGTAATTTTAGTTAAAATATAGTATTTTCTCTGTAAGTGATTTTGTAAATCTTTTAAGAAAACTAAAGCCGTAAAACCGTAACCGGAAAGTGGCCATAGGAACTTAATCAAATCTTTCATGTTAAATTTGACTGACTTCTCGGTGTTCGATTGAGCTGGAATTTATATTATTTACTTATAAGTAAACAATATAAATAGGTAATAGGTAACTTTGATGAAATCACGGGTGGAAGCTAGTGTCACGTAAAACTCTTGGTACGTCACTTAGAGTTTTATTTAAGGTGATACATGCTACTACAGTATTCAAGTTGGAATTTTCGAAGCATACCTGGGGGGAAAGTACTCTTAATACTGAAGACAGCAAATTTTACGCAAAGGAAACATTACTTTATTTTTAAAAAGCACCAAACTGCATTCAAACATTTTTGAAAATACGCTTGACTTTCTTTTTTTAAATGGGAAAGTAATCTTTATACGGCTTCTCTAAAACTTTTAATTTTACCCCTTTATCCAGATTTTTCAATTAACTGTAAAGTTTGATTCGTTTGGTTGCTTTGAAATTAATAAATACAATGAAATCTGGATACCTGCCCCCTTAGCCAAGTCACAAACGATAAACGCAAACGCTGTAGGTAGGTAACGAGTAGGCTTTAATAGATCTTCAACTTTATGTGCTTGGTTTTAAGTTGAAGATCTAATGAAGATTGTATAGCGTTTTCGTTCGTTCCAGTCGCTAACGCTTAGAAATTTTTAATAGATTTTCAACTTAAGGCTCTTGGGTATTAAGTTGAAAATCTATTGGTACCTACCGAGCGTTTACGATTATCGTTTGTGACTTGGCTAGAGGGGCTGGAACATTAAGGGATCGCAAATTTGTCTCTCTTAAAGAGGTATTCATACAGAGGGTTTCATTAATTTAGAAGAGGAATTTGTAAACATTAAACATTACTGCAATAAAGTCCGAGTTAGAGTGGTAATCATACCGTGTCGACGGCGCGTTCGTGTTCCACGCGCGTCTCAAAGAGATGTCAGCAAACTTGGAAGGGGCCACTGAGGGCCGATGCCTGCCGGGGCTGCGGGTTGTTCGAAAGAGATACCGCGCCCCCGGAACGCAAAGGGCACATGAAGGAAAATAGGCGGGTTTTAGTCAGTAAAAGTCTGGCATTCCCTCCCGCCCCGCCCAGGGCGGGGAAAGTTATTTGATGATTTCCCGTCTTAAAAAAAAAAGAGTGGTAATCATCCCCATCATCCATAAGCCGCAGGACGTCCACTGCTGGACATAGACCTCCCCATAGATTTCCAAAAGGACAGGCTGGAAGCGGCGTGCATCCAGCGTCTTAATCAGGTTGAACGTCGACATAAATTATATATAATGTATTAGACAGGCAATAAATTAACGTTATAACAGTTACAGAGCCTATAAAAATAAATGAAAACCATTTAGCAAAAGTATTCTTTAAAATAAAAGTCTCAGGTAACATACACTAGCTGTTTCAATTATGGTACCGGTAGTTATACACACATTTTTCTAACCATAACCATCTATTCTTTGTTTTAATTATTTGGTATACATACATACATACATACATAAACTCACGCCTTTTTCCCATGGGGGTAGGCAGAAACCACGGACCGCCACCTGCCACGATCCTTACACAATCCTTTCGCCTCGACCACATTCATACATCTGGTCATACAAGCACGCCGGTTACGAGTACTGCTCACCTGAACTTTCTGAAGAACCTCACTGATAAGGTCAATATAGGTCTTTCTAGGGCGTCCCCTCCCAGCATTGCCATTCACATGTGCCATATAAATCCCTTTTGTGAGTCGCCTTTCACTCATTCTCTCAACATGACCGAACCATCTAAGCATACTCTTTTCAACCTTTGTCACTACATCCTC
This sequence comes from Caradrina clavipalpis, assembly GCA_932526535.1. Taxonomy (NCBI): domain Eukaryota; kingdom Metazoa; phylum Arthropoda; class Insecta; order Lepidoptera; family Noctuidae; genus Caradrina; species Caradrina clavipalpis. Next base: position 23,663,814 of record OW052087.1, read on the forward strand.
TTTTGAACTGCAACGTTGTCTATTTGGTATATATATATATTTTTATATATATATATATATATATTTATATATATATATAATACCTGCAGTGATATTGAGTGAGTATTCGTAAATAGTAGACAGTACTACTGATTGTGCTATTGGCAGTAGTGATGCAGTAAGTACCAACCTTTGCTCCGTACTTCGGAAGAGAAGCCGCTAGAAATTGAGTCATATGGAATCTTCGTTACTGCTATATAAGTAGGCAGGTTACATACCATACCCTCACGCCTGTATTCCCCGAAGGGTTAGGCAGAAGTGTAGCACTGTACACCCACAGTTCGCTGGTATGTTTAGGTCCCATGTAATAGAGGACGAGCCTATTGCCATTAACTGGGCACAAATCCAAATTCCGAGGTGGTACAAAGAATTTCATAGAAAACCCCAATAAACTTTTTGCTCGACCTGGGAATCGAACCCAAGACCTTTAGCATAGCAGTCATGCTTATGACTACTAGGCTAACGTGGCAGTTTGTGCAATTAAATATATCTTTATCTTTGTTTATTTTAGTTATCCTTGAGAAAAACCCAATAACACCTAATCCTCGACCTAGGAATCGAACCCAAGTTAAGAGCTTATCGAGCAAGTAGAAGTAGGCAGGTTTTTAAAAATACTGTCACGAGGTAAAAAGGAAATTCGGGAGGCGAGTTTTTTGAAAATTAGGTATTAGAAGAATCTATCTCTATAGCCTGCGAGCGTTTGTCGGCGAGCGCGAAAAGGACAACTGCAGATCCGACTGAATAGACCAAGTAAAAAGAAATAGTTCGGGGTTTGACTCTCGCCTATTTCCCTCTCTAATATTGAACCAATTTATAAGATATTTCATAAACTAACTAAGAATGATATAAACAATGTCCCTATGTTTTCCTATTTTCATTAATAGCTTTTGACTTTGCACACTAGGCCTCTGTTGACAGCGGTATACATAGGCCATTTTTAGCATTTCCAGTGGGCTTACTATAGCGCACTGAAAGTGCTTATCAAAATAATGTATCATTAACAAGAAAAACATAGGGACATAGAAATTGTTGGTATTTACTTTACTGTCAACAATCATTGCCTTAACCTTTTGAACGCCACTGTCGTGTAGAGCCGACAAATGAAAACGCCCCTAACACGACACAATCGTCTATAGACGACAAGAAAACTGCATTTTTTATTAAATTGCATTTGTCTCAGTAGCAGCTCGGAGTTTGGATTTGTGCCCGGTTAATGGCAATAGGCTCGCCTCCTATTACATGGGACCTAAAATATACCGGCGAACTGTGGGTGTACATTGGTACACCTCTGCCTAAACCTTCGGGGAATACAGGCGTGATGGTATTTTTATTGTCGGGTATACACGGCTGTGGCGTTCAAAAGGTTAAAGTTATAAAACAGAAAGAAAATAGGCGAGAGCGTGTCATGGAGAAAAAACCTCCCTCTTTTCCACTTTTATTTTGACGGGTTTCTATCTACTAAAGGGATTCACAATAAAACACCATTTTGATACTACACTTCTAAAAGTGCTTTTAATAAACTAACACCAATTACAGAGCGCATGATCGACATAGCCATCTCATCATACACTTTGAGATCCTTTTTGTAGAACTGATAATAATAATTTACGTATATCTACGACATTAAATATTATCATTACGCTAATTATTTCACTTCCACTTGATCGATTTCAGACAGTTCCTTTGACAACAAGAACTTTCCGAAGGTGTGTTCCGTATAATTTCGATGAAAGTTATTTACTGAATGGGTATTGTGATCAGTATCTGAGACGTGTAGCCAATATTTGAGATCGATCATTTGCCAGTAAAAACATTTCCAGTCATTCTCTCCGCCTTAATGTTACGCAATCTGTTTCAAGTTAAAATGTTATGTAGGTCTTTATGCGGCCAACCAAACATACACACTCTCACTTAATAAGTATATCTACGTACTCTAAACTAATATAAAGAGAAAAATGATTACCTACCTGATAAAAAATTTAACGGGAAAATGCTGAGTAACTGCTAATGAAACCAAGATAATTATGTAGATACGTTCTAAACTAAAGATTATCCACGTATTTACTATGAAGTGCAAAGGAGAAATCGCGAGTGCGTCTACCTTAAATTCTTATTAAAAAAGCTGTCAACAGAAGATGTGCCGCTACTTTAAATTATTTCAAATAGGGACTATATAGCGATAGACCAATATGTTCTACGCATTCAAATTGTACGTGTGTTAAATGGTACGTTCTTAAAACCTGTACCTACCTATCTAGGTATCTACCTTAACTCTGAATAAATGATACTTAAAACAAAGAAAACCGAATCTTAAGTAAATACTAATTAATTTGTTATACAAATCGAAATACACAGGAAATTTGGGATTAGTCAAAATCGTTTTAACTCCATCATGAAATAGTTGTCTGAATTGGTTAATTAATTTTCTGGCAAAGGTAAAAAGAATTGTTTTGAATGGCCGCGAAACGAAAAGTTTACCTTTTAAGGAAATAACCAGGACTACCTCGTAGGTCTAGTGCAAAGTCTAAATGCTATCAAGTTCCTATCAGAAGAAGGAGTTAGAAGGATATTAACAATACCTAATTCAGACCTTACAATTACAATTTTTTTCATGACTTTGTCATTTTACTATAAATTAATAGAGATTGAACATATCGGGTGGCAATACCTTCTTCTATAGAAGTAGGTTTAAAATAAACATAATAACTAATTTTAGAAATTATCTCAAATATATTTAAATGTCAAACTTATCATTATTACGAACTTTAACAATTACATGAAGAATTTAAAATATTTAAACGTTTAAAGTAGGATGAAGATGCTATATTAAAGCAATACACAATTTGAATAAATAAACAGTAAGGTTATAGAAACCTTATTGTTTATTTATTCAAATTGTTTATAAAAGCATTGTTACAAATTAGAAGCAATATATTTAGATAGTGCCTAAGGTCGGTACAGGTGTCGTAATTACAGATGTGCTCGTGACTTCAACAACATTCGGCTAACTACACTCCGCTTTTTCCCCTTTCAACTGTTTTCGAGATCCTTCTAAAATGAACTCATAGAGCTGCGCCCATCGGATGCTGCCCTGCAGACACACAGAGGGTTGATTACACCTGCCCGTTATACTATACAATACGACTCTCTAATAAAATACACAAGATAAATTATATTAAATTTACTTTGAAAATTACTGTTAAAATATAGATGCTAAGAAGATTTCCCCGTGCGTTATGATGGCTAATTCAGTTATTAGCCGCAGCACCCGAGGCACCCGAGGCTCCCGGAGCACCAGAGGCACCCGAAGCGCCAGAGCCGCTCGAGCCGCCCGAAGCGCCTGAAGCGCCCGAAGCGCCCGGAGCGCCCGAGCCGCCCGAACCGCCCGATGAGCCTGGAGCGCCCAAAGCGCCCGAAGTGCCTGCAGTGCCTGCAGCGCCCGAAGTGCCCGAGGTGCCTGGAACGGCCGCCGCATCCGAAGCGCCGGAAGCGCTAAAAGCACGTGCAGCAATTGCAGCACTTGCAGCAACCCTAGCAGCAGCATCCCTATTCTCATCTTCGTCATACTTTTGGATATCAAATATCTCGGAGAAGAGAGCAGGGAGCAGCAGGCGCGGCCAATGCTCGCGCGGCCAGGTGAGCAGCACGTTGTGCCGGTTGCCCAGCAGCCGGACCTCGTTCCTGGCCGTCGCGAAGGCTTCGTAGCGCGCGCGGGCGATGGCCACAGACTCGGGGCTGTTGTTGCCCATCATCTGTCACACACAGAGATACGGTTGAATGGTGACTGTGAATGATGTAATAACGTTGTAGACACATACCCCCAGTATGTGTTTATGGTGGAAGGGGGTAGGAAACTTTTACAATGGATTTAGTACATGATTTTAGGACCCGCTTTCGTTAAAAACACTAAATACATTTTATGCCTAAACGTATTTAGAACGTCATTGCATCTCTGTCACATTGTTAGAAGGTGACAGTGACAAAACGACAATTCAAACACATTTAGCGCTAAATATGTTTAGTGGTTTTGGTGGAAGTGGGCCTAGATGTAAGTTCTTACGTTGGTCTGGAGAGCATCATTCATGGCGTTATGGAGGCCCGCGATGCGGTTGATCGCGCTGAGGCCGGGGCGGTGCGGGCAGAGCAGCAGGGTGCCAGTGTACACCGCCATCTCCTCGTCGGTCACCTGCATACGGATGATGTTCCACACGTACGACAGCAAGGCCGTAGCGAACGTCGGCTGGAAGGGTGAAAAAAAAACAAAATGCAGAAATATTAAAAGTAAAAAAAAAATAACTAAACAAAATAAAATCAATGTTATGGGAGAAAGTGTGCATACTGCTATTTTATTATTGTTGGGAATCTCTTAGCATGCCAAAAAACAACTGAAAAATCACAAAAAGTTAAACAGTTTTGGGGGACCGAACTCAGGATCAGCGATTTGCAAGCCGATTGTCAAACCGTTAGACTAACTATTTCGATAACAATTAATCCAAAATAGCCGTTCTAGTTTCATATGATTAACTGCTTCGCTCCTTTAAGATATGGCGTGATGATATCATTTTGGAAATTCAATCCGCAGTCATCTATAACATTCTTACATAATATCTCGTCTTTTTCAATCCCGTGATAATTTGTAGAAGAATACAAACGTAATGCAACATTGCTCATCCCTCAAAGCAAATAGCGTGATAATTTATAGCCTAAGTTTTGAGTTAAGCTCCACCACTATACATTAGCGAAAACCGCATTAAAATCGGTTGAGCCGTCTCTGAGATTAGCGTGCACAAACGCACAGACAAACAGACAAAAATTCTAAAAACTATATTTTCGGCATTAGAATCAATCCCCGACCTCATAGCAATTACTTTTTTTCAAAAATATTAAATGTACAGTTTTGATTTCGTTACGATTTTATTATACAAGCTGTTGATTTGCATCTTGTCTTAAAAAAATAGAAGTAATCAAATATAATTACGATACCTGGCTAATATCTAATAAATACTTGTTTTTTTAGTTGCAACTATCAAACAGTATTCCAGAATACTCCTCATGCAAAATTCAGAATCGCCCAGTTGCGTATGGCGGTTGTCGCGCGGCTATATCAATGTGTACATAGCGCCTAAACCCTCTGGCGAGATGGCTAGCTCGAATTTGAAAATCACGTCAAAAAAAAAACAAAGCTAATTTATTTTATTATTGATTCGTGTTAAAAATCACGAGCATAGTTAACTCCTTGAATTTGACGAGGTTGCACATCAACGCCTTGTATGTATAGATTAAATTTTCAGTTGCTTTGAAATCACAAAATAGTTAGTGAATTGAACTAGCAAAAAAGTGACGTCATAGCTTAGTACTGTCATACAAAATCTTCGGGAGAATCGCGTTTTGACAGCTCAAAAAAGTACGTCAGTTGATTAGTGGTGTCATCTGCCTAAAAAGCAGTTTGTCACATTGTAAAAACATTCCTCTTAACACTGCACTAGGCTCAAAGCTGTTTGTAGTCGACTTGTTTCGATGTCGCTGTTCCCGTTCGAGCTAAAACAATTGGAACTGAACTTTCCTGGTTCTAACTCTCGATTAAAAAGTTAGCCAGCCATTGTAAAAAGGAAGAACGGAGGTGCGAGGGAACAATATGAAGCGGATTGTTTGTACGTAGGGTTAGTTAAAAGTTCCCGTAGCTGCAGTGTTGCATGTGCAATAATTAAAAAGTGTCCGGAATTTTGTTTGTTTGTATGTTACCCACAGTTTGCGGTACACGTACAATTCTGTTCGAGAAATGTTGTTGCGTATTTGCTTTTTTTTTCTGTTGATGGCTTAAAGTTGTGCTAATAAAGTGACCCGTGTCCTCTCCCATTTTTATTGTTTTATCGCTGGTTAAATAAAAATCAATTTTCATATTTTTGGCAGAACTAAGCTTGGTTAAAATCGTCAAAATTACAACTGAAAACAAATAGTACAACTGCAGTATAATACAAATAGGAAACTTGGTTAAATCATTAGCTACAAAAGCGGTCAGTTGGTTGAGGCCGTTCTATTAATACTAGTAACTGGCGTCTGAAATCTATAATTCAATTCAATGTCTAATTTGAACTCTATTGATACGTGTCGATAGAGGTTAAAATACAGTTTTGCTGTTTTGCCCTATCATGTGTCAATTTCATTCTACCTATCAAATTATGTTGTTAAGTTTTCCAGCTAGTTAGTAATACCAGCGTATTATTGACCCATTAAAGGGCAAAGGCCTCTTTTCGTACAGAAATGGTATTGATCACCATGCTTGCTCAAGGCGGATTGGTCACAGTCTTCAGATTTTTCCAGGTTGACCTGAGATTTAATTTTTGTTTTTTAATGCAGAGAGATTTAATTTCTTTATAAGTCCAGGTTTCCACACGATGATCTCCTTAACCGATGCCAGGGATCTCCAAGATAGACTTAGAAAGTACATATAAATTGCAAACGCCACTTTGGTATTTGTCTAACATCGAACCCGCATCCTCATGCATAAGAGTTGGAAACCCTAACCAATGGGCCCTCACAGCATTTATTAGCCAGTTACTTAAATGAATTAAAATATTTTATTGATAGGCTATTCAGAAAAATGTATTGAAAAAAATATCATTTGATATTTAAAATAAAGTTCAAAGTCAAGTGAGGTTGTTGTCTTTTTCACCGGAGTACTACGGATGTGTAGCAAGAGGCTGTGAAATCGTCGTAGAGCGTAGCATTCGTAGACAGTATCGTAGCGAGGCGTAGTACACCTCGTAGCAACCGTAGGCACAATTGACTAACTTTTCTATAGAATTGTTGGACATTTTTGTTATGTTACTATTATTATAGATGACTGTGAATTGAGATAAATAAAGTTGGTTGGTAGTTGGGTATTTTATGTCCAATATTAACAAAAAATAAAATGGAAATTTGACCATGGCATGTCTACAGAATTTGATTTGCGAAAAAAGAGTAACATTTTTTTAAAAGAGATCATTATTTAAATAATATTGAGCACAATTTTAGTTAAATGACTTTTGTTATTGGTGTGAAATCTTTTTATGGTAGTGCCCCGTGTATACGCAAAATATTGTGCTTATAAATTCTTTTTTTGCAAAATAGACAACCGCCTTCAAACACTAAAAATTCTTCATCCAAGTTTTTCAAAATTTTTAGTTTTTGTATTTTTAGTTATAAAAAAGTTTTTTGTATAAGTACAATCAAGAAAATTGACGCGGGCGAAGTCGAGGTAGGTCAGTTATTTGTTTTTTACTTAGGAAGTGTATTGTTAAGTATTTTTCAATTCTTTCTTTATTTATTTCATAATTCTAAATAACCCAAACAAAAATCTTTTTAATAACAATTAAATTACAAAATACGTTCAACAATAAAATAAAATAAATGGAATAGAAGAAGCTCATAGGGCAAACCCCTTACTGCATGGACTTTTGCATCTTTGTGGAAAAAATATATGTTGTATTTTTGAGTTTAGGGAACCCATAAAAAATAATTTTAAAAATAAATAGCCCCCTTTTTGATATTACTATTAACGATAAAAAAAATGTGCAAATATGGTACATTATGCATAACATTAAATAATATTGTTTATACCAAATATGGGACGACATGCAACCAAGATCTTTAGTGTTGCCAGCATTCAAACATGAATAAAATTTGAATTTTAGAACGAAAACTTTGGTGTGCAAATATGGTATACTATGCGGAAAGGGGTTAAAAACAGTTGGCATCAAAAAATTCAAAGAAAAATAAATATGTTTTGGAATATTATAGGTTAAATAGAAACCTGTGGTTTCTGCCTACCCCCATGGGAAAAAGGCGTGAGTTTATGTATGTATGTATGTAAATAGAAAAAGACTCCAAAGTATTATGTGCACGCTCACAATTAATAAACACACGTATTACACGTAAGCAATTCTGAGCTAGAGACAAATTGTAAACAACTAGCAATTGTGATGGCTATTCCCTTGTAATACATACGCATTAACGTACGAGTTTGATTGTGTCATAACATAATATGTCATTTTCAATAAACTGTCATCAGTTATCTAATAAGGCCTTTGCATTGAAGATGATTGTGGCAACTGATTACATAATTTCAACTTGCTTATTATGTTAAATTCTATTTTGTGTTTGTTTTTTAAATAAATTTTACATGTTTTTTTAATACACTAGCTTCTACTCGCGACTTCACTCGCGTGGATACTGCTCCGCTCCTGTGTGTCATAGCGTAATGTTATATAGCCTATGTTACTCCCTGATTATTTAGCTTTCTATTGGTGAACAAATGGTTAAAATCGGTCCAGGAGTTTCGGAGCATATTCGGTACAAACAAACAATCAAATCTTTCCTCTATATAATATAATATTACTAGCTGACCCAGCAAACGTTGTTTTGCCATTTTTTTTTTTAGGGATATGAAAAATAGATGTTGGCCGATTCTCAGACCTACTCGATATGCACAAAAAATTTCATCAAAATCGGTCAAGCCGTTTCGGAAGAGTATGGCAACGAAAACTGTGACACGAGAATTTTATATATTAGATTTTTATAATGCATGACAATAATGTAGACACTTCACGTTATTATTTTTGGATCAAAAAATCATTCATTTGAAGTCATTGCCATCTGACATGGCAATGTTATCAGCCTTCTAGGCACTTTTATGTTATAGCACTGACAACAACGCGGATTTTTTTAATGGCCTTTTAATCTTCCAATTTTTTTTTAAATGATGGTAATGTTATTATTTTTGTCAATTTTAGTTTTTATTATACTTAGTTTTGCAAGGTGCAGTTTTGCATGTTGTCTAAAAACTTGTCAAAAATTTCAGAATACACATCTTTCAAATAGAAAAATCGTTGTGTATTGAACTTGATGTCAGTAGAGAATACAGGCCCCGTTAGTCAGTATCGGGCGACAAGATCTTATATATTTTATTAACGATGCATGTAACCACTAGCATAGTTACTTTCTTGAATTTGACGAGGTAACAAACCTCCACCTTGTGTAGCATGTTTCATTAATCATAACTTTATGACACAATTAATTCAAACTGTAAAAATACTAACACTTTTCTGAATACTTTCAAACAATCTACAAACAGTCGACAAAAAAAGAAAAAATTGCGAAGAACAACTTAGAAAAGCTTTAGAGAAACCGTTCCGTTTTCCAAGTTAAAGTTCCTATTTGCATTTACTGAAGTAGCATCTGTGTACTTACATCGTAGGTGATCATCAGCTGCTGGTGGGTGAAGCTGGTGCCGTCCTCGAACACGATGTGCTCCGGCGACGACAGCCGCGACACGCACGTCAACCACACTTCATAAAACCCTAGCTGTAGACAGAAACATACAATGACAGGTTCCAACTGTAACTGGTCATGCACACTTGCACAGCCTTGATAATGAAGGTGAATGATTTAAAAGTCAATTCGCAATGGGATTTAAGTACAATTGCAAATGGAACCGCGAGCGCATTTGCACTTTTCCTTTTCTTAGTCAAAATAGAAGTTATTACAATGAAACTACATGTTAATTTAGGAAACTTTAACGAAGTTGTAATTGGGCTGACTGCGGCCAAGTGTAGTCTTAACTGACATGTTATATGGCAGCGAGCGAGAAGCCGGGCGAACCGGCACTCAGGTGCCATTATAATATATATCAACTTTGAACGTCAGTTTTAAACTCATTAGCGTGTAGCCCTCACGTTTGCTACTGCAGCGTAACAAGATAAAAAATTATAGGGAAGGCGGGAGGGTATCTATCAAGTAAGTAGCATGCATGAATAACTCGCGAGAGCAACCGCAGCGGGGTTCGGTGAGCGGGGAGGAAACCCTCACGCTAGCGGTGTACGTTACCTTGATCAGGATCAGCTGGTCATCTTGAGGCAGGCTGTGGAAGCCTGGCAGACGCTTGGCGAACTCCACCACCTGCTGGATGGCAGGATTCATGCGGAGAGCCATGTTATGCCACAGCAGAGAGCGCACGTCTGTGGCGCGATCAGTAGTCGAAGTCGCCGCGTCCTCACCGCCGCTGCCTAAGATTTGCATATACCGGATTGAAAAACCTTTGCCTATCTATGCACTAAACCATAGTTTCTGTACACATTACCAACCACCCAACAAGTTATAAAACTCTCTGTTTAACACAGATTTAATAAGGACGTTTTTATTTATCAAAATTAAAAAAGGGACATCGATAGTAATTAAATTTCAGGCTTTTAGTCTTAATAGATCACATTTATGAAAAAGACGTCAGCGTCAGTCTTCTGAGCGTAACAAAACAAGTTAATTATTCGAAAATAATATTGAATTTTAAGATCGTCTGACATGCTAAAAATTTAATATTTTCCCACAGATATGTTTTGCTTAGGTATATGTGCCCCGAGCGGGAAACGATCCTGCGACCTAAATACCGACTGTACCAATGCAGTCAAAGAGTCAATAATTGAGGAACGCACACTCGAGCCGACTAGTCTATCTATATTTCGCGGAACTGAGAATTGTTGTTGTACCGAAACATAAGTCGAGATTACTATCGTGTTATGATTTTATTGTGAAGACTTCATACAAACTAATAAAGTCATAAATAATAAGAAAAACAAAATCTTTAAAATTTTTGTTACTAACTTTGCCAATAATACGATTAAAAACAGGTTTGGCTAATTATGGCTATCCATAGAATATAATAGTTTGATTATCATATGAAATAAGAAATAAATAAACTTTTAATATAAGTTCAAAATCATAGCAATGAATACATTTTTTTAGAGATTTTTGACAACTATACTAGTATAAAAATAGTGTCACAGTTATCAATGACTATAATATACTGAAAGTAACGCTATTTTTAAAACAAAACCCTCAATAATTGAGAACATCTCGCGCTTGACCGTTTTAATGTGGGACGACACAGTTTGTCAAGCGATTTTCCATCATAATATGGATAGTTTTAAAGCGGGGGAGCCACCTTAATTCCATTACGGGAATATGAGGCTAAAATATTACGAAGCCTTTTTTATCTTAACTTTGCGATGTTAGTGAAGAATTTTTAATTAGGTTTCGTTTACATGTAGCAACACGTTCAAAAATCTAGCCAAGAAACGGTCAGTGTGTCAAAATATTTTAATAAAGATACCTACTGCACCTATATTATAACATCTAGCGTTTTCCAATAAATAAAATTGTGTTTCCTATTAATGCGAAATATGATCTACTTGTATAGGAGTAAAAAGAAACCGTATTTACGTTACACGACAAATAAAATGAATGGACTGCTCATTTGTTCATTTCTTTTAAACGCACTTAGCGATCAAATTGCGTTCCTGTCTAATCAAAATGTGGAGCGCGTGGCATGCTTACACGCTTACGAAGTGTAAACGTAATCATAATTATTATAGATCAACATTAACGGGTGTAAAAAGACACTTAACAAGGCAAAGATACAGGCTGTTCCCGTAATTGCGATCATTTTTTTGTTCTGGATCATAACTGGGAACTTTCTGGTTACGGAGATACTGAAGGGCAAAGTTACAACTTAAAAAAAAAAACAAGTTTTAAAAGTTAAAATTGAACTTTAAATACTCCCCCATAAGTACAATTGTTTATTGACGTAGCGCACTATGAAAAACAGTGTTTTTCACACAAATAAAGTAATCTCTTCCCTGCAACTATTTTCACTCTAAGTTACATATTTTGATTGACAGCTTACGTACTTGATGTCGTGTTACACCCTCCATGTTATTGTTAGTTAATTAGTATTAAAAACCTACACTAAACTCTGCTCAGACAGAAGTCGACGAACTTGTAGAAAAATACCATAAAAGTCTTAAAAGGTATTGTAAAGATCTAAGAGTGACGGTTCGATCTTAGAAAACGACGGTGGTACAATATACTCGTACAATAAATCGAGTCTGACGCCTCTTGACATCTACGTCATCACCGGAGAAATTAGAGATTATTTATAAGTAAACACCTTAGTCAGACCTGCAGTGTGAAAGGGAAAATTATGTACCTAAATAGTCAATAAAAAAATACAAGCCTATTATTGGCCCACGGTAGGGTGCAAATACCTCTTCTCAAACAGAGAAGGCACGAGCATTGATCATCACGCTTAAACGAGGCGCATGGGCGATTCTAAACTTATATTTAAAAATCCAGGTTTCCTTACGACATTTTTTACAACGGTGTAAGTAACGTCCAAGATAAACTTAGACAGTACGTAATGAATTAAAAATATCATATTGGTACTTGCCTGGTATGAAAACGAACCCGCAACCGTCGAGGCGGGCGTCTTAACCACTGTACCATCCCGACGACGAACAAGTAAGTAATTCAAACTTTACAAAAGATATGATAGAAATAAAAATCGGAAATTGCGCAATTGCTTGCAAGGTAGTAAATGCCGCGCGGAATAACACTTTGCACACAATTTTTAACAAAATTTTAATTTATTTTTAGTTTTTTATCAACAGAAATAAAAATAACTGAAGCTTCTTGCCACACAGTCAAATCAATGGCGGTCCAATGCACAAAAATCGTCTCCGTTGTGCGTCAATTGTCTCAATTGATGTGCATTTGTATGACCGACTATCTATTGTTTAACTGAGGAATCTGCCACTTTGACGTGACCTGCAGTGGCCTAAATGGAAAGCGAGACTTTGCACCCGAGTACTTAGGCTGCTGCAAACATAAAAATAACTAAATCAGGAATGAAAGACCCCTCCGACACTCAGAGCGAGTGCGACGCTCCTGATCGGACGATGACCTATTTACTAGTATGCCGAAAGTGTCCTTGCACCTGCAATTAACAACTCCATTGATGCTGGAATAACCGTCGGTACGTTCAGGTCCCAAAAACTTAAACAAAAAGAAAGGATTAACTCGCACCATCAACTCGAAAGCAAGACATTAATTGTAAAAAAGTCTAATTGTTTCATAGAACGACTCTCTTTGTTAAAAGTTGTTTTCAAACTAAACTATTTGCTTAAACATTCATTAGATACCCGTACTGTAATGGGTTTCCGCTGAATGAACGATTGATATGACACTGAAGAAGTAGGCCAAGTAGTGGCTTGCACGTTGGATGTACCTCCAGAGCGACGTGTTACTGAATTATTGAGTGAATATTATATATTGCAAGTATACAACTTTGTTTTGCAAAGAATAGAAACTTACTGTTAATTTTCACTCCATATAGCATTACTTTAGATTTACTTTCGAGTCGATTAATGAAAATGTTTGTATAATACCCAGTATCTTTTTTTAGTTTTGTTTTGTCAAAATGAACCAACCAACGTCATCAGTCAGTTTTATATATTTTTATTTTCTAATTTTAAATCTATTCTTTGAGTTTGCGATGTAATTGAACTGTTACTACTTTGTAGTTGTGCCATTTCTATTATATTTCACGCAAATCATTAAATTTTTGACTGTTTGTCGGTTGGTTCATTTTGGCAGAACTAAGGATAAATATTTTTTTATAGATATTATTTTGCCATAAAAATGAAGGAGATTCCATATAAGTGTTTTGTTCAGACAACACTTGAGAATGAAATTTTTATATTTTTAATATCTATTGAAAGTATAAATATCCTCTTGAAAAGTATTTGATCCCCTTGAATTTTACTTGTATCTCAATAAATTTGATTTCAATGTTAAGTATTCCTGGAGGCGTGCACTTATAAGAATAAAATTCTTAGCAATTATTAAATTTTAACAATCACAAAAAGCATGAAGCTACAGTCAGCAACAAAAGTCGATTAACAATTTTATTTCAACATATCATTTAAATAGACAAGACATAACACTATTTACTGATATTAAAATTGTAGGCAACCTAACAGTTTATTTTATCTTAATTTTATACTTCGTATTTACTTCGATATTGTGCTCAATAATAAGCATAAAAAAATGAAATGTTAATTAACTTTGGTTGCTGACCGTACCTGTTGAACCTAAGGGTGGAAAACGAAAAAAAAATAACGTTAATAAGCTTACCCTGTGCAAGAAAGGGGCGCTTTTTTTTTAAAAAAGCGGCAGAGCTTTCAATTGAAGTGCTCCTCTTTGTTTTGCCTATTTTGCGTACACAAAAGCTTATCAATGTTATTATTCTTTTAGCGTTCCGTCCTCGAAGGGTGGCGACTTAACCCTATTACTACCTACCTTGTCTGCCCGTCCGTCCGTCTATCATATGGCGAAATGTCTATATTCTTTTAACCGTATTAGATCTAAAATTTTCAAAAATTGTGTAGAGTGTAATGTAATAAAAACAAAATAAAACTTACAAATAAAAGCTCCGTACAAGAAACGTTTTCTTGTGTCCTTTTGTGTTGTGAGTCGAACTCGCACTTGACCGTGTTTATTTCATAACCAAATAAAATATTAATTAATAGCCTGACATCCGAAAGCCGCCCAACATTGCCCTCTAATTGTCTAGCCATAACAATATTTGTTAAAACAAGAATACAATTCTGAAAACGCAGAAAATACTCATAACATGTCTGTCAATCCATAAATATCTACGTATGTCCACAGACTGTATGATTTTTTTATTAATGATTTCATGGCTTTTCCCTTACTAAAAGTTGATTATAATGACTGAATGTTAAAAAACCATTTTTCAGGTAATTCAATAACACGTGGTTTTAAGACCGGCCGCCTCACTTTAACGTAAGTGAGTACCTTAATGTACTTTTTAAACCAGAAAAACGGTCTAGCATTAAACTGTAAGTAACTATAGGTATGGGTATTCATCATTGTCACATATTGAACGTTTCTTCTGAAACATTATTCATGTTTCTTTGCTAATGTAGTTACTGGCAAGTATAACTCTCCGATACCTAAGTAACAGATCGTTTTCTTTACTAATCGTAATTGGGGCCCTTGTGATGCAAGTATTATTGCAAATAAGGGATAAAATAAACGGTAAAAACTATGTTTTTTTTTAAATATGGGCAACAATTGAGCATTAGTTTGTTAATTTGATATTTTAACACGGGAGCACTGTAAACGAACCGTAGGCTGAATTTGAGACATCCGCATAATATGACCTACTTATTTAAATAGCACTGCATTTTATAAGTAACTACGTTTTCAAGTTTTGCGAGGTTTTCCAAATTCATGTAAGAGAGATGTAGAATTTGTTTCGTAAAATTATTACAAAATCGAAAAGTTTTGATTTTGCAATAAATTGTTTGAGACCGTTCACGAGTTTTGCCCTAAGATGGTTATCGGAGATAATGTATCTCACTAAACGGAGCGAGACAATAAATGAGATTACCCACCTTCTCCTTCCGAGTCGTCGACTCTGATGACGATGTCGTGCTGCTGCAGCGTGGCCTTCAGCTCCGCCGTGTAGGCATTAGTGGCGCGGTGAGCGGCCGTCACCAGCTTAACCAGCTCTTTCGCCTTGTCATGGCGCAACCCAATGGGTTCCATGGGGTCCAACGGAGGAAGCGTGGCGGTAGCGGGGGTGGGACGCTTGGGCTCAAGCTGGCTCTCGGCAGCCACGGGCTCACGGGGGCGCTTGGGGACTCGACCGTACCGCACGGCTGGGGGAAGGGCCCGCATTACTAAACCGTAGCTCCCCAACATGGGTCGGTGCATCTCGCACACCGCGTTGCACTCGAATGGACTCCATTCGACAATTGGAAAATAGGTGCTCTATTTGTACATTGACACCGCTGTGTTTCACGTCGCCTCACTTATAACTTCCTGCTGGATATTAATTGCGATCTCCCTATCGCGTTGGCCTGATAGAGCAGGTTGTCGTATGGGTGATTGAAGCCTGACCTAATTTCATAAAAACTGCCCTAGCCTTGCTATAATCTGACTTTTAGGAGCTGTGTTTACAGAAAAAAATGAAAAAGCTTCCTATTTTTTTGTATGGTGTATTTCATGTTATAAGATGAATATTGAAAATTATTTGTTTTTTTTTTAAATAAAAATTGAGATAAAAAAAAAGTCAAATTCATTTAAGTAATTTTTAATAAATAGACACGTTTTTCGAACTCACAACTAGTTTCTGAAGATGTTATTAAGTTAGTGTGGTTAAGCTATTTTAATTTGTAAATCGTTTCGTTTAAGGTAAATTTTTCAAGAAAATCATAATTTCCTATAACCACCGTCCTTAAAATAAAACTGACCTACATAAGGTAATCACTAGCCTGTCATTCGCAACCATCATTTAGATAAGTGGTCAAACGGACAGACAATGCATTGAATGTGTTTCATACTATTTAAAAAAAAACTACCTATTTTGAATTTGCCGCTAATCGAATATAGCATCTTCTTATTAATTATAATATGGGTGAAATTCACCAAAACTTTATAACTAGCACGTCTTAACCTATGAATAAATTTTAAAAAGCTTTTCCTGAACACAAACTAATCGACGTCAATTTTATTCCACGTTTAAAAAAGTTTAACTAGGTAAAAAAGTTTGTTGAAATTCACCCTTACAGAGAAATTTTTTGCACATTGAATAAATAAAGTAAAAAAATTACAAGGCTAGGTACTCACAGTCTTTGCTCATGCCAACCGCAAGGCACTTTTTAAATCTGCAGAACTGGCAGCGATTTCTGTTCAGTCGGATGACCAGACACTTGCCGTCTCGGAGACAACGGTACTCGATCTGCTTCTGGATGCTACGGCGGAAGAACCCCTGGACACGGACAAAACGATGTCATGTTAGCAACCTGTTACCAACACACACTTCACGGTACTTCCACTAATAAGAGAAAAAAAATGCTAAAACATTGTTCATATTTTTTGAAAACCAGACATTATTATGCCCCATTTAAACCCCTGAATAAAAAAATCAACCACTTAAAATGATAACTAAATAATAAAGTTAAAACAAATAAATAAAATTGTAAAATGCACTTAAAAGTTTTTAAAAACTGCCGCGAATTAATCACGCACCACGAAAAATTAAAACAAGAAATAATAAAATCACCTCGTTAAAATATGATTGTTAATTTTAAAATAATAAAGATTTATTATTAAAATGAATAAAGGGGACTAACACGGTGTTGAGTCGTCGCGCGATCGTATCGAAATGAAATTCAGGAGTAGTGAGTGCAGCTGCCCATCAGCTAGCTAGGTCGGAGGCTTTATGGCAGAGCGCGCTGTGCCAGCCTTCCCGTCGGGGCGTAGGGCGGTTACTATTACGTATAGGGTTCCGTTCAACGATGCAAGCGTTCCAAACTCACAAAATAATCACTTCAAAAACATTACTCGTCATTACTCGTCTGATCAAAATTTTGAGTGACAGGAAATCACAGCGTTCCCGGTTAGTTAAATTCTAGACGACTGAAAAAGGGTTTTTCTTGAAATAATGACGTTATCAATGTGAGAGGAAAAGATATAGAATCTTTTGATTTCAGGGAAATTGCTGTCTGTGCGGTTTATTAAAGAATTTTACGCGTACTGTAGATGGCAATATGTAATCAATAATTGTTGTACACAGTACTAATGTTTTACAACATATATATACATTGCGACAATAAGGAATACTGAGAATTAAAATGGCTTTTATATTCCATGAGGCACATTATTTTACAAGGGTTTCTTCGGAGTAACATAACATCTTGTACACATTATGGTATGCAAATAAATGAATATGAATATTAATATGAAGTCAGCTTGGAAAATCGAAGGGTTCGCTAGATATCGAAGGACGTGGTAGGTACAGGGAGATTTTTTATGCAGAAATGACAATTAGTAAATTACTCATTACATAATTTTTGAAACATATCTTAAACCCTGTTTTTAGGACATTCATATGGGAGTGAGATCTGTAGCTTTACTTCACAGACCTATTTTTTTTTCTGACAGTAGTCCTTCTCCTAGGACCTTCCTAGACCACGTGACCAAGTCTACTATCACCTGGACAGTCAGTCACGCGGCGCTAAAACACCCTGGGGCCACGTGAGCACTCCCCATCGCTTCCCTGTTTAAAGTTGTTTTTTTTGCATTGTCTTTACAAGTCCCCCCCCCCCTCAAATTTGGCATTGTATCAAGGAAATAATATGAACCCTTATGAAGTCGAAACTTGAACTTGATTTCGCCATGGATAGCAACGTGATCGGAGAAAAATTGCCGAAAATATGAGGGTGTAAGGAGGTCACGTTTTTGTAAACAAAAGTCATGGTTTTTCGCAATCGCCATTATTTTTGTAAACATTTTCCATTTTGCTGGGACCACCCTTCCGCGTTTACAGTATTCGACTTTTTACCTTTCTTATTTCATTTTAAATAACTGAATTGAAATCTAGTTTATTCTAAGGCTACAGGAACGATGTTGGGAATAGTTTAGTATTTATTATTTACATCTGAGGGCAATTCTACTAACTTTTATGAATTATTGTAAACTTACTCTCAGTCGCACTTTGTGAAAAATGCATTATTTTACATTGATTGCCGCAGATTGCGACTAGATTTTGAACGTTTTTAATTTGTAGAATTGACCTTGATTTTGGTTTACCTTCAAGAAAATCGCTTGGAGAGCAGAATTGCTGTTCAAATAGTCTTGTAATTGTTGAATACGCTGCACTTAGTATTCAAACTTTTAATATCAATTGACGTAATAATGCAATTGCGGTCGGAATTTGAATACCTAACTTATGTACTTGTATTTCAAGCATGGGCAATGTCTATGGCCGTTCGTCAGCTGACATTGGATTCGTTTACAAAAATGCACGCAAAAACCTAACTCATTTTTCGCAAGCCCTTGCATTTACCTTACTGAAGCAACCAATGCCCGCGTACTATTACCATGACGTCGCACATTTTTATAATAAGCATGGATATTTAGGTACTTGTTGTGTATTTTATAAGACAATTAATATATTTAGTAATTAAAATGGTTTATAGAGAAGCTATAATAATGGTTGCTTTTATTTTAATGCTTGTTTGTTTGACCTCTACGCGTTCTGTAAACGGTAGATCTGATTGTAATGATTCTTTGGTAGGTAGTTCTAGTTCTGTGTAAGTTCGTGAAAGTTTTTGGTAAAAAAATACCGGGAACGAAGTCGCGGGTAACAGTTAGTTTAAAAAAAAATTGAAAATGCTTCTCTTCTATCTATACTAATATTGTAATGAGGTAAAGTTTGTGAGGTTGTAGGGAATAAACTCTGGATCTACTGAACCGATTTCGAAAATTATTTTACTCCTAGAAAGCCACGTTATTTGTGAGTGACATACGCTGTGAAACATCACAAAAGTCAAAGTCAAAGCATTTATTTCAATTAGACCATTTACAGGCACTTTTGAATGTCAAGAAGTTACAGTTTAGAATTGAAGCTAGTTGCTCGTTCCAATACGTAGGTCTCTATGGAGAAGAACGAGCAAGAAACTCCATGGACACTCTTTTCTTTCAATTTGGTTTTAACAAAATCTTCAGACACAGGACTAGAGCAGTATCCGTTACTTTACAGGTAAAAATATCCAAGCGGATGTTCGCTAGTCACTAGTCACTTATTCGGCATTATTACTAATTCTAACAGAATATTCTGATTTGAGAATAGATCGCACGGTTTCCGTTAATTACTCGAGCGGATGGCCTATTTATATTTATCGATAGATATTATTAAATATAGTCGAATCTGCTTGACGATAGTTGTTTGGAGCTATTATTGGTATGTCTGAAGTACTGAGATGAAGTGTTAATCTTACTATATATACCATCACGCCTGTATTCCCCGAAGGGTTAGGCAGAGGTGTACCAATGTACACCCACAGTTCGCCGGTATAATTAGTTAGTTAGTTTGGTTTAATCTTACTATAATATTATAATATGCGAAAATTTGTGAGAATGGATGGATGTTTGTTACTCTTTATCGCTTAAACGGCTAAACGGAGCTGGATGAAATTTACACTGATAGATTGTAATGTGGAATAACAAAATAAGATAATTTTTATAAACATTTGAAAGTATGTTTTTTGTGGTATACGTGAACCTATCAAATTTGATGCGGAAAAAGTCACGGGCAAAAGCTAGTTAATTATATTATTAATAAAAATCTTTCTTTTTGAAAAGTATGGTTTTAGGTAGGTACTTAAACTTTGTTATGTGTTAGAGGTATATTTGTGTTCTTTTTTTCTTTTTCCTAATGGAAGTTTGTATTTGTATCTTTAATTATTTTTATTTCTTACAATTTTAACCGTGTTTATTAAAGTAAAAAATAAATAAATGATATACTAAAGGCCAAAGCACACCAAATGCGTGGCGTGATGCGTGGCGTGCACGCACCAGTTGTAATGTATGAAACTGTAAGAAAGGTGTCAGACCAGATGCGTGACGTGTGCACGCGCGTGACTCACGCACGCAGAGCCGCATCTTGTCACAAACCGAGTCCGTACGCGTGAGTAGCGGAGCGGCAACGTCGCACACGCGCGTGCAGTGATGACGTTGTATTATATGGCGCTCCCTGTTAGATGCCACACCGGGCACGCACGCATACGCATCGGTCATTGCTGCACGTACGCACGCACGCAAAGTTGTATTTATTTACAAACAGAAAGCAGTTTACGAGTGTTTTTTTTCGCAATGGAGACAATTTTAAAGGAAAAACTAATAGAAATCGTCCGCAAATATGTCTCTACAATACCAAACATAAAGAGTACAAAAAAAAGTATTATGGGAGAGAATTGGAAATACGCTGGAAATAGATGGTAAGTTCAAATTAGTACAAGAATTAGAAAATTTCAATTGTTAAAATATGTAACAATTTTTTCTCGAATGTTTATTGCATTTTTGGATGATCTTGCGTTAGTACGTCTGCGTGCAGCAGTTCTGCGTGACGTGATGCGTGCGTGCGTGACGTGTGCTGCACCGGTCTTGGCCGGTGTGACAGTGCTCGCACGCGCGTATGCACGTCACGCCACGCGTCACGTCACGCCACGCATCCGGTGTGACCCGGCCTTTAAAGTTTTATTACACTGTCAGTGGAAACTAATACATATAATAAATGGCTTTCACTCTTGTATATTTTACTAGCTTTTTTCACTCGGGTTATTATTATGTCTTTTGTTAGTGCTCTGCTCCCGTTCGTCGTAGCATGATGCTATATAGCGTAAATTAATTCTTGATAAGTAAGCTATCTATTGGCGAAAAATGTTTAAAATATAAATGTATATATGTTTTAATATCTAGTATTTTTAACTGCCCCGTTGGTCTCGTGGTCGCAAGCGAGAGTGCTGTGCAAGGGGTCCAGGGTTCGATTCCCAGGTCGAGCAAAAAGTGTTATTGGGTTTTTCTATGAAATTCTCAATAGCGGCTCGGAGTTTGGATTTGTACCCGGTTAATGGCAATAGGCTCGCCCCCTATTACATGGGACCTAAATATACCGGCGAACTGTGGGTATACATTGGTACACCTCTGCCTAACCCTTCGGGGAATACAGGCGTGATGGTATATATATATTTTTTTTTTATCTAGTATTTTCGGAGCTTATACCTACATATATATTAAAGATCGAGATTTTTTAAATCTTTCCTCTTTACAAATATCAGTATAGACGAGCACCGTGTTAGCTGCAAGTTCTTTAAAAATAAATTGGTATCGATATAGACTGTAGGGTATCGGGTCAGCTATAAAAAGGGGAGGGACTAAAATTATCTTTTATTCCCTAGACTGTTGTTAACTAAAATCCAAAGCCACTTAGGCCCACTTTTACCATAATTACTAAACGTATTTAGCGCTAAATGTGTTTATTAAATATTCATTCTGTAACTGTCACCTTCTAACGATGTGGCAGGGGTGCAATGTTGTTCTAAATACGTTTATGCACTAAAGTGGGTCTAAGTCTATAATTATTAACCCTAGCATAAACGCATTCACGCCAACATTTCAACTTCGAGTCAATTTCCGAGTTGGAATGACGAATGCCCTCTGGCACTCGTTTTCCAATTCGAATTGACTTTATCCAACTTTTGCCTTTTTGACATTAGTTTTGACAAAACGAGTCAACCCATAACACAAGGTGCAGTTTGCATTCTTTTCAAATAGGAGGTTTTCTTAAAGACAGATAATAAAATAAAATTGTGATACTTGGTTAGACGTACAATTTCTTTTTAAATTTTTGTCATTCTTTCAGTTCGTTCATCATGTCAGAAACGGCTTGAAAGCTTGACTTTTAAGGAATTTTCATGGGCAGGTAGCTGATGTTATTAAAAATTACCGAGGCTACTTTTATTTAAAAATAATAATTGCGGTTCTGGGCTGGAGAAATAAAACCCCGTGAAAACCGATAACGCATTACGAAGGCGAAGGCATAAGCAAACCAAAAAATAACTTTATTCGAATACTTTTAGGAAACCACCGTCGTCCTAGGCCTCAAAAAATTCTTACTTAAGTTCCGGCCACGGTACGGAGGAAGGAGGTGTACCTCAAAGGTCAAGGAGGCTTGATGCACCATCCGTCTGCCGCAGGAACTCGCAATGTTTGATCTACGTCACATTTGCCGGGAAGGCAACAAATTATCCTGACCAAATTTCGGTCACGATGACTTATCTCTATAAGAGCCATGCTTCCTTGCCTTCAGTGACCAATGTGCTGCCACCAACGCTGCCGTGGTAGTGGCAAAGGTTTGGGCAACCCAAATTAAAAAAAAAAACTGTCGTGTAGGATACGAAGTTGAAGCATCTCTATGAAAACTAACCAACTGCCTCGTTAGCCTAGTGGTCCTAAGCGCGACTGCTACGCTAGAGGTCTTGGGTCCGATTTCTAGGTCGAGCAAAGTATTATTGGGTTTTCTATGAAATGCTCAGTAGCAGCTCGGAGTGACTTATAAACTGAGCGACTACTCGCTAAGAAGACCCCCTGTGGGGTACAGATTTCGGCGAGGTAGTACAACTAGGGGACAAACAGAATTGGACCTCAGAGGTGGTTGAAAGGGAGGCATCTTGCATATTTTTCCTTCTACTTCCATCATCAGAATAGGATAGCTGCGATAACTAAAGTGAGAACTTCTGCTTCATTTTAAGCAAAGGTTTTATTTATTGGTTTATGTATTTAGGAACAAAACAAAAGATAAATAAATAAACAAAAAATAAATAACAAGAAAAATGGCGACTGATTGAGTAATTTCGACCTAGCAGCCCCTTTCAAACAACACTGACACTACAATTAAGTAAATAGATGATATTAACTGTTCTGTGAGACCTATTTTTTGGTACGTCATAGTTAGTTATACGCAATACTAAAGCCTTTAATTTACATGTCTAGAAATCCAACCCTTAGTTTATCGGAAATCAATACACAGGAACCTTCTATGGGCATAACGGAAGAATCTTTGTTGACCAACTAGATGGTTGCAGTTTGCAGTTACACGCTTGCGAAAATTGTAAATACACGTTGTCAACCTGTACCTTTAAAATATTTTAAAGGATAAAGGTATTCATACGTACTAGCAACTGTTACTATAATTAGACCAACAAAAATCTGATGTCAAAAAATGCGCACTACAACACGATTAAAATGTTTAGAACAGCTTTTTTTTCTCATTTCTATGTCAGTCCCACAATAATTTAATCGTAATTAAGTAAGAGTGTGCTTCCACCCCTTAAAAATACACAGTGAATTTAATACCAGCCTGTATAAAAGGAAGTTATTTAATCAAATATTGCAATTCTGGTAATTTACGTAATTGCAAAACAAATAATGTCTTTTGTGTTGTTAAAATTAAAAAGAGACTTGGTTACGCCGATGGTTTCCAAAGGGGTAGTGAAGTGTATTATTAAGTGCGTAAGTGCCATGCAACCTATTATTTAAGCAGGTACATTCAAGGTTAGGGCTTGTGACGACATCCTGTCACGGCCCTAATGCTAAGACACGCCACTCACAAATGAACTTAGCGTAAACAATGTTATATTGAACGGGCACCCCTGTTTCGCAACTTTAATATGCAATGTGAGTTCAATAAATGTCATCACACAGTAATTGTAGTAGGTCGGACTTGTTCGAATGAAGAGACGCGCTTCCAATTTTGAATCCTGTTCATTTAAATTTGGAATAGTGTGTAGCATTTAACAATCAGATCGAATTGTCGATCGATGTCTTAGAAAAGTTCAATTACTCCGTTAAAAAAAAAAGATATATTTGTACCTAAATAATTATTGAAACCTTTATAGTAAAGTTAAAAATAAACCTGAACTAAAAAAGTTAGCAAGAAGATGCTGAAGAAAATGCCACCTTTGTGATTTAAATTTTCATCTCAAAACTAACTAACATCGGATGTTGAAAACTACATTTTTGCATAATAAAACTGTACTAGAGAACCCTAGATCAGTGCAAGGAATCTTAACCTATTTAAAAACCTATTTATTCATTGTCGGCTCAAACAGGACGAGAGGTTCCCTAACCTAGATTTGTCAATCTTCAGTAAGTAGTACTCGACCGGCACTCGCCGTGCGAATCTTGACCGGGAGCACTCGCATGCTCTTGCAACTAATGTTCTATACTCTATAGAGACAATTACCCCTGGCGATGTCTATTTGCCTGATAAAAATGTTCATCTTTCCGAATTTTTTTGAAATAGGTACTGCCAAATCAAGTGTATTAAGCAACGATTTTTAAATAGGATCCTTCTAAATAATTTTATCAATTTGATATTTGAAAAAAAAAGAACTACATATATATATGTGTTTTGATTTGATTGTTTCAAAAAAAGTAATATAAGGTTTTAAAAAGATTACTAAGTTAAAATAAGACATGAATATATTTTTAATTATAGGTTTTTCCAAAAACTCACAGTAATTTCTTCAGGATACCATTTAGAACAGAAAAAAGCCATACCTTCACCGTACACACCATGAACACATGTTTAATTTTAGAATTTACTAGCCTACTTATAATCCCCCTTTCCAACCTAGTTCATCATAAAAGGAACTAGTTCATAGGAAAATTAAGTTTGCCTTAACAAATGTAAAATAATTTCTATTTTAATCAGCAACGCTGCATTCACAGTAAGCAAGATGAGAGTTCCAGGTAAATTTCTTAGGTCCCCGTCTCAAAGACTCGTTGAGACAACGTTGTGCTGCTCTACATTTCTGTTTCAATTGTGTTCAAGACTTCAATTCAATTTGTACTAGAAGGATTAGCTTTGCAGCCAGAGGCAGTTGGAAGACAAAGGTGGGCAAACCGACGGCAAAATACGATGTTATTAAATTCTAGAGAATTTACTCTGGGATGCGCAGCTTTTGATGGTGATGCATATTCATGCAGTTTAGTAAAAGTTTTTTTCGAATAACTATGAAGTTCTAAAAGATATAGGTAATCCATCGAAGATTTGTTTCTATCTTTTTCTAGCAAAATGATAATTTAACACGGAGTTTATAATAGTGTTGTTACCAATGACGTCATTGGCCATATCGGATTTCTTTGTCTAATCGGTGCGTAATTAATAGTTTTAAAATGCTTATATCGGCCGTATTTTTGGGCCGATTTTAATTACAATTTCACTTTTGGTCATCACAACAAAGTTATTTTCATGTTTTGTTAAGAAAAGTGAATAAAAGATACCATCACGCCTGTATTCCCCGAAGGGTTAGGCAGAGGTGTACCAATGTACACCCACAGTTCGCCGGTATATTTAGGTCCCATGTAATAGGGGGCGAGCCTATTGCCATTAACCGGGCACCAATCCAAACTCCGAGCTGCCACTGAGAATTTCATAGAAACACTCAATAACACTTTTTGCTCGACCTGGGAATCGAACCCGGGACCCCTTGCACAGCAGTCGCACTTGCGACCACAAGACCAACGGGGCAGTCATATTCGTTATTCGTTCATATCATTAGTTCGTGCATATTCGTTATTATTGTTTCAAAAAGAACTGTATGGTTCTATGATTACGGGATCATATTACTGTGCGTCTGTTGTTTGTCAGTCTGTTTGTCGCGGGTATAGAGGTAAAGAGTTATAATTTTGCATTATAATAACAAAAAAAAAATACGTGTTTTTTTGCTCGATTTCAATATTGTACGGTGGTACGGAACCCTTAACCGCCCGAAGAAGAACCCCACACTAGGATACCTTGTGTGTGGATTTAGTTTATTTCCATCCTTAACATTATAAGTAAAATCGTTACTCAGTTAATTATGAAGAAACCTACAGGTAAAAATAATTTTGATACAGGATAATTAAATTAAAATCCTATGAATAGAAATAACAGTCGAATAAATTGAAAGAAATCTTTCAAATGTATTAGCGGTTTACTTATTTATATGGTAATATTTTTTTGGAGTTCCACTTACTCTAATTAATTTCATTAATAACGTTAAATTGATAAAATGTACCTATGTGTTATATTGCTATCCACCAATAACAAGTCAAAATACTTTAAATAGATTTAATAGTTTTTAGCGTTAAATATACAACAGCCCATGTAATAGGGGGCGAGCCTATTGCCATTAACCGGGCACAAATCCAAACTCCGAGCTGCTACTGAGAATTTCATAGAAAAATTCAATAACACTTTTTGCTCGACCTGGCAATCGAACCCGGGACCGGAATATACCGGCGAACTGTGGGTGTACATTGGTACACCTCTGCCTAACACTTCGGGGAATACAGGCGTGATGGTATATATATATATATATATATTTTATATACAACAGCATTAGAATTACTTAGAAAAATGCCAGAAATTTTGCCATGCGTTGGTTTGGTTTGACAGAATAAATTCAATTGAAAAATT
This sequence comes from Caradrina clavipalpis, assembly GCA_932526535.1. Lineage (NCBI taxonomy): Eukaryota > Metazoa > Arthropoda > Insecta > Lepidoptera > Noctuidae > Caradrina > Caradrina clavipalpis. The sequence continues at coordinate 23,690,563 of OW052087.1, forward strand.
ACCTACGCTTTTTCAGTAATCTATATTTATTCATTCAGTACTGAATTTCTTATATAGACGAATAAAAGTTCTAGAATATCGTCCTAGTAAGAACAAACTATTAAAAAACAAATCTCACGGCTAAGTGAGTTTGAAGGGAGGTAAACCCAAGCATCGGGGTGGACCCACGTTCCACGTGATCTCCACTTAAAGACTCATCTGCTTCACCCATAATTTCCCTTTGACACTGACACAACTAAGTTCATTAAATAACAATCTATTGCCTATAAAGGCGGATGGAGCTAATGCCTTTGGCATCCTCTACTATAAATACCAATATTCAATTAGCGTTTACATTGTTGCGGAGCAATAGCACTGCAGCTGTGTGATTCTGTAAGACCTCGTCCTAAACCTTGAATCTGAATCCGCTGATGCCGCTGTGATTGGTATTCTAAAAACTCGGTTGATAATTCGAATTTACACTAACGCCACTCTTGCGAGCGTGTCAGCGAGTTGAACTAAATTGACGGAGAAATTTTTACACATAAAGTATGAGATCACGTAACAAGTGGCATTCTATACGGTAATTCCACCGTCACTTCGACGCTCACTTCGCACTTCAGTGTCAAATAAATCAATGTCTTTTTGAACCTTAAGCGAAGTGAGGGTGAATAGCGACGTGAGGTGCGAGTTCATGTCTGAATTTTATAGAATCGACGTACAGATCTTTTGCAGTCGAGCATTAGTCCCTAATAACATGAGAACACATGAATCACGGCAACCGCTTGCTTATTAAGCTGGAAGTGGCCATGGATAATGTTGTTAGCATGCCCACAGATTGATGCACGCATGCCACATTGTTAGTATAGGTATGTTGTTAGTATAGGTCTACCAGAATGTGATGGCATTTTTAAAAGTAAAAATATTGTGTTTTTGACAATAGTAACTGTCTAATCATAATTTGAGACATAACTGCTGTTGAGACATCTAGATACTTTGTTGTTTATTGTTCGTTAATACTACAGACAAAAGATAATAATATCAACATCGTAATAGTGTAATTTCCCCCGTATTACAAACAACTTCCCTTGTCGCCATGAGATTCTGGTACACCTGGGCCTCTCACATTAGTACCTATATCATTATCATTATTTTGACAATATAAATGATCGTTAGTGCATTGACAAGTTCCTGTGTTCCCGGAACGGAACATTAGGCCATCCCTCATAATAACAGTATTACGTGGACACTATACGTCAATATGTCACTCAAGTTAGGGCCTAATTAGGGCTTAATTAGGGCTCATAGCTACCCTAATGATGAATTAATTATTTGCGTGTGGGGTAATTTGGGGTGTAGAATATAATGTTTTAATGACGAACAAAGTGAGGGTGCATCAAACGGTTTTTTGAGGGGAGACGAAGACGAAGAGTGGCGGAGGTGGAAGAGCTCGTTAAACAATATCCTTTACAATCAAACTGTATCTGACTCACTTTGTAGTGAATATCAAAGTTTCAGATTGTATCTTTTTTATCATTCATCTTACATGAAACCAATGTTTTTCGTATAGAGTAAATTTTCAACTGCCCAGTTAGCCTAGTGGTCTCGCGACTGCTGCGGTAGAGGTCTTAGGTTCGATTCCCAGGTCGAGCTAAAATTGTTATTGGGTATTTGTATGAAAGTCTCAGTAGCAGGTCGGAGTTATAATTTGTGCCCCGTTAACGGCAATAGGCTCACCACCTATTACAATGGGACCTAAACATATCGGCGACAGTGGGTATACATTGGTACACCTCTGCCTAACCTTTCGGGGAATACAGGCGTGATGGAATGTTGAGTGATTTTAATTTTGATTCTACTGGAATCTTAGGCTTAGTTATAGTATTATTAGTAGGTATAGTTTTCATTTATTTGCATACCATAATGTGTGTAAAGATGTTACATAAGGTTTAAAGCTACAGTACAGAAGGTTAATTAAAAGGTTGCTGCTTACCTTACATCCCTCGCATGATGTAACGCCGTAGTGATATCCAGAAGCCTTGTCGCCACAAACTTTGCAAGGGGTTGCGGTCTTAGGGACCGCGCCGGTGGTCGCGCTATCTACCGAGTATGGAGGTACTGTGGAAAAAAACAATAAAAATATATTACCATACGTCATCTATCTTCTGTTAACTTATAATAAAATCACATAACACAATAATATTCAAAAAAGAAACTCAAGCTTTTGGTACCAACAAATTCCTCCGCGTCGCTGTCAACTGGAAATGTGGCCAAGACTGGGCGGCATTGCCACGTTGAATGGCAATGCTCAGCCGCTGGCCAAGGTAAAAGCCAGCCCTTGGATCACAGGAAGTGTCATCCAACCGTTTGGACCTTTTATATCCGCACCTTTACCTTTACCTGGACCTTTTATATTAAGCACAACATTGTGGGTTCAAAACCGGGCAACCAATGTGACAATTTCAATTCATATGTGCTTTCTAAGTTTATCATTGACATCGTTGTAGGAAAACATCGTAAGGAAACCTGGACTTGTAATTAATATAATACTAAAGTCGCAAATTCGCCGTGGGCAAGCGCCGTGATCAATGCTCTTTCGTGCCTTCTTGTTATGAGAAGAGGATCTACAGTGGGACAGTAATAGGCAGGTATTATTATTATTTCCTTTATTCATTACACATATACATAATAATAAATGACATTTTAAATATTAGTATATAAATAAAAGCATTTAAGAATAAAAAGTATAGTAGCCCACCGGCATCGGGAACAGGATTCAAGCTACCGGTGATCATGGCTCCTGAGAAAAAATCGCATAATAATACAAAATAATAACAACATAAAAACAAATAACATAAATAATACATTTTTAAATAATATTACCTAATAAAAAAACATGTAACTTTATCTGGGACATCACTGACTTATTTAAAAAACAAAAAAAAAATGTTATATAAATAAATGCTAAAAGGCTAAATATGCGCAAAACTTGAGAACGGCTGGATGGATTAACTAACTGATTATTTTTTTGTTGTGTTCGGAATTTCCCGGACAATTATTGTAAGACAGAAATTAAAGTAAGACATTTTAACCCGTCCGAATCCGGGGCTGTTCGCTAGTCTTTAAACATAATATACCCTGCGCTTTAAAAAAAACAGACTACTCTGATTACTGCTCCACACCCGTGGTTCGTAGCGTGATTTTATATAGCCTACGTTATTCGCTAATAATATCGTTAACAATAACTCTTTCACTACAAACGAGAATACAAAATAAAAATCTTTAAAATTTTATATTTATAATAATTCCGTACGAAAAATACGCGCTGAGACGTGGAGTTGCGGACACCAGCCCGTTATACCAATACTAATAATATATTTTCTTGAATTATAATAATAGATTTACATTTTTAAATATTAACTGCCTTGTTGGCCTAGTGATCCTACGCTAGAGGTCCTGGGTTCGATTCCCGGGTCGAGCAAAAAGTGTTATTGGGTTTTTCTATGAAATTGTCAGTAGCAGCTCGGAGTTTGGATTTGTGCCCGGTTAATGGCAATCGCCCCCTATTACATGGGATCTAAATATACCGGCGAACTGTGGGTGTACATTGGTACACATCTGCCTAACCCTTCGGGGAATACAGGCGTGATGGTATATATATATATTTTTGAATATTATTATGAAAATAGGCTCGCCCCCTATTACATGGGACCTAAATATACCGGCGAACTGTGGGTGTACATTGGTACACCTCTGCCTAGCCCTTTGGGGAATACAGGCGTGATGGTATATTTTTATTATGAAAAAAAAAACCATTTAAAAGTGTAAACAGTAGTAACCCACCGGTAACGGGAACAGGGTCCAGCCACTGAAGGTCAGGGCTCCAGGGAGAGAAACCGATATTATTATTAGTTTAGAAAATCAACAAACCTACTGTAGGTTTGTTATGTGTGTTTATTTGTTGTAAACTCGGAAATTGAAATTTTTGCTTCCTATAGTTACCTATATATTTTTTTCCACACAGGCCAGCGTGGGCACAGGCCACCTTGGCCGACTCTGTATTCATAATAAATAAATAAATATGTATGGTTCAGAGTTGAATAAAGCCACAAGCTTTTTTTTTATTAATTTGCGGCTTTATTCATGAACTTGGTTGAGCTTAAGACCGTTTTATGTTACCTATGTTTTACCTATTTATGATTTGCATGGAATTTCTATTTAATTTAAAATTTTCTTGTTTTACTCTCGTACAATATTTTGTACCGTTCCTATTACCTCTTCATCTCCTTTGGTGGACTGGTACAGAACGCCTAAGGCACTAAGTCCGCCTTTGCACTTTCTGTCGTATAAAGTTTAAATAAAATAAAATAAAAATGTCCAATGCGAAATTCGACTCAAATAGGAAACTTTTATATTCAGTCCGTACGTACGTACAGCTTCAGGCAATAACTTAAGAAATATCAAGTTGCAAGCTGACCATATGCCCAGTGCCTTTTGTTAAAATGTAAGTTTCTCAGTACCACCCCATCCCCCATTATTTTAGTCAAAAGGCGACGAATTGTTTAACAATAATTCTAGACCAGGCGCGCGCCCCCCGCATCCCGCACACACCCCGGTAAGTAAACTTTTTGTTATTTTATTTAGTCGGAAATGATAACTTGAGAAACCCTTCTACAATTTTAAAGAGTATTTACAGACTTGTCTACAGAGCAAGTTGAGAGGCTAAAATTGGTCCCGTTTGCCCATAAGATGTGAATCTCTATTTAAAAAGAGGTATGTTTGATATTTTTTTCTCTGTTACTAAAGTTACTTAATCATATTGTAATAAAAACTAACAAAATAAGGCTTTCATCATGAACTATTCAGAACACGAACTCACATTTTTATACGTTTCGTAATTACTGACAAAAATAGAGATCACTGATGCCAAAATTTCCAATTCGTCCTCTTAAGGCCCAGTGTAAGCAAATGTAATGTTTTGTAAATAATAACGCACCGTGGCAACAAATAGGGTTCAAAATAGCTATACGTTTGATGTAAGTTGTATTGAATAACCACCAAATTAATTAGGAGGTGGAATAATTTTTAGATATGGCTTTAGTTCAAGAAACTCCCCCGAATATCATAACATAAAAATATAATAGTCTTCAATCAAAATATTGAGATCGACGCGACGAAAAAAATTTTATATGCGCTCCTTTGCGTTTTATTTTACCATGATACTGTTTTATTTTCATGAAATATTTACAGGTAAGTCTTATTTTAACCCTACAGGAGGGTTAAACAAAGACTTATCTTCTACTTGGCTAGTCTCCTTTGAGAGTGGCCTCCGTGATGGAAATTCGGTCCGGAGGATATCTCCCGAAGCTAACATTAACGAGCTTGCAGAAGATGCTGTTTAAAATAAATATTCCTTCTAGCTCACGAAACATATTTCAGTTACCAATATTATATTCTGCTCAAACCTCAATATCGTAATTGGCATGACTGAGGTTTCCAGCTATTCCAATTCGGTAGATCTCGTGTAGTTTATATTTTAGTATCTAAACCTAGTTCAACCCAATAACCTAGTTGCTCAGCTTCGAAGAAATCAGTTCAATCATATATAGTTCACAAAGAGGCAGGTACAGGCCATACTAGCACAAACTAGGTACACAAAAGTGTATTATATGCTGCAGGCAAAACGTACGAAAATACTTTTGAATAAAATAACCGTCCAAAGTAATTTTGTGTGATGGAACTGGTTAGAAGTAGTTTTGAGTTACTGGTTTTGTCAAAAGTGTTAGGTTAGGTTAGGTTCGTAATAAGCAATGTATAAATACTTTTACTTTTATTCGAACAGTATTGTTGCCTAAGGCATTAAGTCCGCCTTTGTACTTTTTGTTGCATAAAGTTTAAATAAATAAATAAATTGTTAAAAATGATTTGACTGTTTCTCTAGCAGGTAAATGAAGTTTTGACTAAGAGCGTCAGGTAAAACAACATTCAACCAATGATTTTCAGGTAATAGAAATCATCATCATCATATCAGCCGCAGGACGTCCACTGTTGGACATAGGCCTCCCCCATAGATTTCCAAAAAGACCGGAAATAATAATAGAAATAGTAATAGAAATACTTTTGAACAAAAGTAATAATAAATTGTCGTTCAAGAGTGCCTTTTAATGGACGAATCGAAATAAATAATTTGACTTTGACTTTGAAAACCAGCCCATTATTGTGCTACTGCAGGACAAAAGCCTCTTCTAATACAGATAAAATTAGTTAGTCAAAATTATTTTTGCTTGTTTTTTTCAGTTCAAAGTATTTTTGTCTAGTTATGAGTTTTGTCTGCGACATAGACACGACAGCGCATAGAGATGTTATATTCGTGCAAGCTGTGAAGCGAAGGAAGTCGTAGTAATTTTATTTTATTGATAAAAAAAATGCAACGACCTGGAGCGAAGGCAAATATTTTTGAACCGATGGATAAGATTTTCTATTTGTGGGGTTCATTAAATTTCGTATAGTTTAATTTATACCATCACGCCTGTATTCCCCGAAGGGTTAGGCAGAGGTGTACCAATGTACACCTACAGTTCGCCGGTATATTTAGTTTAATTTATATGACTTTAAAATACATATTAGTTATACACGGTGAAAAGACAGCGTTATGAAAACTCGTTTCGTCTAATTCATAGTGCGGGGTGCCATTTAATTATGTTTAGGGCTGATTTTCCAGTCGACCGGTTATCGGGCCGATTTTTGACAGTTTCTTCTCGCCGATGAAGAGATCTGTCAAAAATCGGGCCGATAATCGGTCGTGTGGTTTGACAGCTTGTGTATAGAAAGTATGTCAAACTTTCATATTTATTCTTCAGATAAAAGTTATCAGACTATTAAAAAAACAGGCCGTAAATGAAAAGAAAATTACTTAACGTTATTAGTTGTGTAAAACAGGTAATATATATAACTTATCGAACCATGTATAAATATAAATAAATAATATCGTTCCTAATTCCTAAATTAATAATAATAATATTTTCGCTTGAATAAAGCATTGCTATGGCATAGCTAGGCAGTACTGTAAAAGTCCTCTTCTTAGCCCGCATTATTGTAAAACTACGGAATCCTACAATGCAGCCAGACATGCACTTGGCCGATTTTCAGGTACAGAAACCTGAAACCTTAGTAAACGAGAATGTTACGGAGTCCCATCTACCGTGTATTCCATTAGTTATTTGCACGTTGCCTTTCGCAATGATCAAAGGCGGTGTACCAACAAATGCGGTTGACGCTATCGAACAAAACAGTATACCAATACTGTTTGAATATCGAACATGGACAGGACAGATAGGATAAGCCACAGAGTAACGTTATTAGCTATACACACACTCGCTGGCCACTACCGGACTCCCATTCACACGTGAACGAGCAGAGGCTTTCGGTACTCTGCGACACGTCAAACCAGAATATTGCAATTTCAGCTTAGATAGAGCGGCAAAGCAAACCACTCTGGGGGGTTGGTAGAAAGCATTGGGCATGACATCTTTGCCCCTAATATAAATTGGGTGGCTCTGGTATTGAGGGGACTAGTTATTCGTTAGCATTAAATATTCAGCATTGGCCGTGTGTATTTTGCCGTAGCGGTTAATTTATATTTGTTCAATAAAGGCTGTTGCATGTTCGGTTGAAAATGAAATGTTGATAGTGAAGTATAAAGTGTTTAAACGACTTCTATTATACTTTGGAGACGTAGAAAGGAGAGAGTTTTATAACTTAGAAGAGGTTATTGTGGTTGATCACGGAAGGTGAAAATATACAGGGAGGTCACCGGTCTGGTGGGCAGTTGTGATGGAGGAACCCTACAGAGGTAGTTTTCAACCGTGTTACCTCTATTCAGGTGGAGAGATATTACTAACGACTTCGTGTGGCCACAATCCCCCATACGGCACAGTCATAAAGATACGAAGATACTACAATAAATCTGAAATCTATAGGCTTATATTTTTCTTATCATATAAAATTCTCTTGTCACAATGTTAGTTGCTGTTCTCCTACGAAACAGTTTGACCGATATTTATGAAATTTTATATGTATATTTGGTAGGTCTGAGAATCCTGTCGTAATCTATTTTTTAGACCGCTAAAAAATGTTTTTGGCAAAACAACGTTTGCCGGATCATCTAGTAATTATGTAATTATTATGCCTTTGTCTATAGGTAGCAAGCGCGATCTGAATGGTGACGCTTGATATATTTTTTCATCAGAAACATAGCAACAAGGCTGTGGGCTCGCACCTAGTACGTAAGAATTAAATATAACCTTAAAATAGTGGGTGTTCTATATCTCCACCCACCCGTTCAAAGAATACAGGCGTGATAATAATTTGTCATGTTACTAATAATAATAAGTCTGGGATCGGTCCAGTAACGTTATAAATATCTAAAATAGGTTCGTCGCTTTCATTTTGTGAAGGTAGAGATTGGTGATATAAATACACTAGCTCGCGATTTTTCCGCGTGGATTTTCTTACTTAATTTGTTTTGACAGTAAAATGTAGCCAGGGATAACGTAGATTACTATTAGCGAAAGAATTTTCAGAATCGGACTAGAAGTTAAAATATAAATATAAGTTAACTTTAAAATTATATTCACACAACAAATATACTAGCCGACCCTAGCTGATTTTCTAGGGGTCTAAAATATAGATTACGACCGGTTCTCAGACCTGCCAAATATACGAAAAAAAAAAACATAAAAATCGTTCAAGGTTTCGGAGGAGTACGGCAAAACATTGTGACACGAGAATTTTATATATAAGATATTTTATCCGTACATAATATACTATTAAAGTAAAATATATTCTCTAAAATATTTCTTGTAATCGGTCCAGACACCGAAGAAAATTCTTACAAACAAAAAAAAAACTTTTCTTCCTTTAAAATATTAGTTCTCCCTACTTCAGTAATATTAGTATTTCCTCGTAGCCGCATCGTTGTATTGTGTCGTGTTGCTGTATCATTAGATCACACCTCCGCCATATTACTGTCCTTGTTTTCCACCCAGCGGACAACGGATGTGGATCTATTTCCATTAATGTGAGATATCCGTTGCACACACAATTGTTACAATGTTACTTGTGACGCCTATTACGCGAGCTTGTTTGTGTGGAGAGCGATTTCGTTTGGACAAATGGAAGATAAAACTTTATTTTAAAAAATAAAATTTAAGAAAGAAACGCGAAAGGAGTATGTGAGGATCGTAGCAGGTGGCGTTCTGTGGTTTCTGCTTTCTCCCAAGAGTAAATGGCGCGAGTTTATGTATGTTGTTTGTAATTTTTTTAAGTAGCCCGACATTACTCGCGGGCCGTGATTCCGATAGATAACTACATAAATTACGCTTATGATAACTACATAACTTAAGTTGGTAACAATAAAATGGCTGAACTGATTTTGATTAAACATATAATAACAACCATCGCTAGAAAGAAAAAACACATTTAAATCGGATTATCCATTTAAGAGCTACCGTGCCACAGACAGAGCTTCAAAAGGGTATGCTTAGATGGTTCGGTCATATTGAGAGGATGAGTGAAAGGCGACTACCAAAAAATATAAATATTAGTTCCGTGCGGGAATCGAACCAGTGACAGCAGCCAGTCGCTCAACCGTGCCTTAGCAACTACTGTTACGTTTCGTAAATTCTGCTATTTGATAATGTTTGTCCGATCTTGATGATAATTTTATTACTGGCATATTTGGAAATTAAAATTTGAATACAAAAATTATTTTCTATAAGAAGTTTATTTTATATTTTGCTTTACAAACCTAACCTTTATTGTCTGTTAATTATTTCGTTAAGGGTCTCTGCCCTTAAAGGTTTGTTTACCGATAATTTGTCTAGCCAGAGTGTTTTCTTGAAAGCAATGCTGGTTGGAATGCAGTATTATTCTATAATTTTTCGTCTCCCTTGGTGAATACAGGTGAAGTGAGTTCGCGGTGAGTTGTCAACCCACCTAATGTTGAGAATGATCAACCTCACGGTGACTACACACCCTTGACATATTTCCGGAAAACTACAAAGTGAAGATAGTATTACTGTCTCGTGTTAATTTTATTTTTAAATGACCTTATTATTGTTTGCTTGAATTATTTTCTAGTATTGTGAAGTAAAAGGGAAAGAAATTTTCCAAGAAGGGTGTATTTCCTAAGGATGCACCTTGAACTAGTTATTGCTGTCTGAAGATGTTATGAGTGGGTTAGTAGGTTTCCTGCGCAGTTCTTACGATCCTACTAATCTATACGTAATAAAATAATAAGGAGGAAAGGTTTTTTGTTTGTTTGTATCGAATAAACTTAAAAAATACAGGACCGATTTCAAAAATTGTGGCGATTTTAGGTTTAGGTTTAAAGAATTTTATTCTCATAAGAACTTAAAAAACAGTTCAATTAAAATGAAATAAGTACATAATGCTTGTATCTAAATATGTTTGCCTCTAGAGTGTTGGTGACGTTACAGGGTACATACATGCTTCCTGAGTTTTGCTTTAAATATGTTCATACTATCATCATCATCTGCCTAGCCTAGCCTTTTCCCAACTATGTTGGGGTCGGCTTCCAGTCGAATCGGATGCAGCTTAATATTAGTATTTTACATGGAGCGACTGCCTATCAGACCTCCACAACCCAGTAATGGGTAATACGATACTCTTGGTAAGACTGGTTGTCAGACTTTCTGGCTTCTGATTAACAGTAACGACTGTCAAAGATCTACAAATGACAGCCGGGACCAACGGCTTTACGTGCTTACTGAGGCACGGAGGAAACTCGCTATGGTAAATGGTCACCCATCCACAGACCAACCTCGGCAAGCATGGCTTAACCCGGAAGATTGGTCTATGCGGCTGTAATTATTTAGCCACGAGCTCTTCTCGATATATCTCGAAATATGCTCATACTATCACACTTTTTTAAATCTTCCGGTAAATTATTAAATAGTTGTACTCCCTCAGTCAGTATTGTTTTTTTACCGTAATTAGTCCATTTTACCGTTAGAAAGCTGCATTATCATTGATTGACGCAGTACGCTACCTTTACGAGGGTGCGGGCAGTTCGCTGGTACTTAATCCTTACTAATATTATAAATGCGAAAGTAACTGTCTGTCTGTCTGTCTCTTCTTCACGCCTAAACCAATGAACCGATTTCAATGAAATTTGGTATAGATATAGTCTGGGACCCGAGAAAGGACATAGGATAGTTTTCATCCCGGAAATCCCCCGGGAACGGGAACTATTAATCCACGCGGATGAAGTCGCGGGCAAAAGCTAGTAATATTATAAAGAGGTAAGATTATTTTTGGGTTTAACGAATGTGCTCCCAAACTTTTGGACCGATTTTAACAAAATTTTTACTCATATGAAGGTACATAATTTCTGAGTAACATAGGGCTTTACCTTTACCTGTTTATAATTTTACTCGTACTATAAATAAAAGTTGTTGTTTTGCTAATTTGTTTTTCAAGATAGAAATATGGGGGAGTTCAGTGTTTCTTCTGTATTTTTTTAATGCGGAAGGTACTATCCCATCAAATAACGATTTCGTAGACACCTTTTTGTTTCTTTTTGGATACGGTACATCATCAAATAACATATGCCACACTGGGCGGAGTAGGAGGGAGTGTCAGACTTTTACTGACTGAAATCCATGCATGTTCCTTCTTGTGCCCTTTGAGTTCCGGGGGCGCGGTATCTCTTTCGAACAACCCGCAGGCCCTACCATACCATACCTACATTACTTACTGGCAATTCTTGTTGCTTGTTTTCATGCACTTGTAATAAGCATTGGTTTATACAAGGACACAGAAAGAGAGGGAGTTTACAATGAGGTTTGAGTGTCAGTTAACTATTGTCTCGTTAGCCTAGTGGTCCTAAGCTCGACTGCTGCTGGGTCTTGGGTTCGATTCCAAGGTCGAGCAAAAAATATGATTGAGTTTTTCTATGTAATTCTCAGTTACTATTTGTGTTAGTTATTGGAGTTAGTATTTGTGCCCGGTTAATGGCAATAGGCTTGCTCCCAATTTCGTGGAACCTAAATACACCAGCATACTGTGGGTGTGCATTCGTACACTTCTGCCTAACCCCATGGGGGAACACAGGCGTGATGGTATGTTATGTGAAGTGTTATTGTTTAACTTACGTGGGTGTAGCTTTTGCTCGCTACGTCCAAGTGAAGTTTCTTGCGGTTTCTTAATTCTAATTATTACCGACTTCAAAAAAAGGGGATGTTGCTTTTTTTTGGATGTTTCTTACGTGTTGTTGAATTTGATAATACTTTTTTGTTTCGTACGTCATACTTCAGAGATGGTAAATTTCATCGAAAAATATTAAATAGTTTGGTTTATAAATCAAAATAACTGAAAAATATGACATTCGAGTAAACGAAATATTTTACTTTCTTGTGACTTTTAAGTGGCGCCTTGTTAATTTACGAAGTATTAACGTTAATAGATTTAGATGGTTTATAAATAAAAAAAATACCAACCAAGTGCGATTCGGACTCGCACACGAAGGATACCGTACCAATATCATCAGCTTAGCCAGTTCCCAACTATGTTGGGGTCGGCTTCCAGTCGAACCGGATGCAGCTGAATATCAGTATTTTACATGGAGCGACTGCCTATCAGACCTCCACAACCCAGTAATGGGTAATACGATACTCTTGGTAAGACTGGTTGCCAGACTTTCTGGCTTCTGACTAACAGTAACGATTGTCAAAGATCTACAAATGACAGCCGGGACCAATGGCTTTACGTGCTTTCCGAGGCACGGAGGAAACTCGTTATGGTAAATGGTCACCCATCCACAGACCAACCTCGGCAAGCGTGGTTTAACCCGGAAGATCGATCTATGCGGCTGTAATTATTTAGCCACAAGCTCCTCACAAACTAAAAAGTTAACTGAAAATTCTATGAATATTTTAAGCTTCTTCCTGTTGCCGTTATGCTGTATGGGAACCCCCTAAATTTGTTTAATTCTGGTTTGCAGTATTTGTTGTTATAGCGGCAACAGAAATACATTATCTGTGAAAATTTCAACTGTCTAACTATCACGGTTCATTGACAGACTGACAGACAGATGGACGGACAGCGAAGTCTTAGTAATAGGATCCCGTTTTACCCTTGAGATACGGTAGGCTAATAACTGAAAAAATATATAAACGAAATTGCATATTCTGCTTTCTTGTTAATTTAAAATAGTGTCTTGTTAATTTACGAAGTACCTATTACCGTTCCTTCATGGATTTGGATTACAGGAAATAGATACTTAAAAGCGAAAATTAAAATCTATTTTACAAAAAAGACAACCGCCGGCAATATACAATATTATAATTGGTATATGCGAAAACTGAATATAGTTAGTTCAGAATAAGTAACTAAATCGATTGCAATAATTTTATACCATGTTATACACTCCCGGACTCCTAAATCGAGCCACCTAGCATAATGATTTAGTAACGTCCATAACTTTAAAATTTATCAATGATCAAAAAGTTTTTATGCAAGTTTGTAGCTGGCATAGTCAACATTAGGCTCATGTACTATTGTTCTGAATTTGATTTTTCATTCATTTGTCATTCATATAACTTTTTGAAGATAAGGACGATACAAACTCATTATGCTAGGTGGCTCGATTAAGGAGTCTGTGTCCCAAAAATTTGTAAGTGTGATGGAAAATGTTATCACCAGCTAATTACAATGCATTCGCCGTGCGGTTAGGTACCCACTGCCAAATTATTATAAATGAGCGAAAGACGCGCTGCAGTTTTTGTACAAACGTAACAAGCTTATAACTTTGTGATTTTTCATGGTACAGTTTTAAAATTTTGCATACAGATTCTTTGCATAAAAAAACTAGACAGATTTGTATAAAAGTGAAAATAACTGTAGTTGGAAGTCGGTGGCAATGCAAAACAACAAACGGAAGCAAAGTCAACTTACAAAACTGAAGTAACTTTTTACTTTTTTGTTAAATAGTTTTTTCTTAAATACAATTTTGCCTGTGTTACTCGCTGATAACATAGCGACAATTTTTAGTGTCAGTAAATGGTTTATCATGCCATCACGCCTGTATTCCTTGAAGGGTAAGGCAGAGGTGTGCCAATGTACACTCACATTTCACCGGTATGTTTTTAAGTTCCATGTCATAGGGGGCGAGCTTGTTGTCATTAACCGGGCACAAATCCTGACACTGAGCTGCTATTGAGCTTAAACTAGGAAGACTCCTCTATTCATTTTTAAACTATCTCTATAACAACAAAACCGGCCAAGTGCGAGTGGTTCACAAATGGTTCCGTACGGCAAAAAAAAACATGTATGTTGTATGGGAGCCTTAAATATTTATTTTTAAAGTGAATATACCTATTACCAATTATTCTGTGAATATTTCAAGGGTCCACTGGTTGTCGTTATCAATATTGAGCAAAGAAAAGCAAAAAAAAAAAACGCTTGTTATACTCGTATGGGAGCCCCCTGAAACATTTATTTTATTCTGTTTTTTAGTATTTGTTGTTATAGCGGCAACAGAAATACATCATCTGTGAAAATTTTAGCTGTTCAACTGTCACGGTTCATGAGATACAGCCTCGTGACAGACGGGCAGACAAATAGACATATAGAAGGACAGTAAAGTCTTAGTAATAGGGTCCCGTTTTACCATTTGGGTACGGAACCCTAAAAATGAATGGCTAAATGTGATGCTAAGCGCAAAACTCGAGCAATTCGGCAATTTTTGTGATGACGACTTTTCTTAAGAAACGAATTCTTTTAGAATTTTTCTCTTAAGACGGTCCTTATAAAGTCAAAAAGTCATTCACCGAAAAAAAAAACAAAATCAATAAAACGATAAAACCTGCGCTTCTTTCTCGCAAGATATTTGTATTCTTATAAATATTAAACTGAGAATTTAAACTAAAAGAATTTGAGAACTTAAGAATTTAGACTGGAACGTAAGCTATTTTGAAACAAAATATTTCAGTTGCGTAGTAAATAACAAAGCTAGGCCACTGCAATCGATGAAAGCAGTATAAATAACTTTGTTACAAAAAGATCGATGCATACTATGAATTATTAATTGTTTGTGTCACACGTTTGACACACCCTTTGGAGCCAGCATGTAGGCTAGCTAGGAATTCCCAACCGTTTTTAGTGCGCGGCGCACCTATGAGTTTAGAAATTTGTCGTGGCACCTTGTGGGGGGGGGGGAGGTCAGTCAGTCTCTTAGTGACTAAAATAACCAAACAAAGCACCTTCCCTTCTATAATATCATGAATTTTAATATAATCTTAATCCATCAATTTTTTTCTTTTTTCTACTTTGTTGTCTTTAATTTTATAGTGTGTAGTATAGACTCAAAATGTATGATGGTTTATTCTAAACCTAAAATATTTTGTTTTGTACGCCATTATATGGCAAAACATGCAGATCCAACTGTTACTTTAAGACCTTGCACAAATTATTTGATGTATACTCATTTTTTTACAATAAATACATATTCTATTCTATTATATTCCATAGTTTCAATAGATTTATTGTTCCTTGATTTTTTAAAGATATTTTGTATTTTTTTGATATGGGCAGGGAACGCAGAGCGTTGTCAGTTCTCCCGGTGTACAGGCGCAGTCAAAATTACTGTATTTCACTGTACACGGGGAGTCTGTGGACTAACTACATGCAACGGGCGTACAATGCTCTGCGGGTCCAATTTAATAATGCGTTCAGAATGCTATTGCGACTTTTCTGTAGTGCACATGGCTTTGCAGCTTTATGGCGCAAAAATACCGCGTCATTTATTGGTTGGTTGCGTGGAAGTCGCCACAGCGTCTTGAATGCCATTGCCACTAGGCACGATTGTCCCCTGACATGGGTGTTAGTGCAGCGGACCAAGTCCCTGCTCACTATTCTGTATTAGTTTATCTTTTAGTTGTTTTGTTTCGTTTTTTCATGTATGTTATCAAAGTTATCCGGAAAAATAAAATATAAATGTTATTATTTTTAAGGTACACAGGAGTGCCTCGCGGCGCCCCAGGCCTCCACAGCAATTGCGAGATTGGGAAGCTCTGGGCTAGGCTATATACGTAACAAGGTTATTTGCAATCGATTCAGGTATTTTCAATAGTCTACACTTGAAAGTTTGTATTGAGTTAGCGACGCAAATGCTTTTAATAAAAATAAATTGATTGAGTTGTTGTTTTAATTTAATTTTTAGTTTAAAAGTTATTTGACTTAATGGCCCAGTGGTTAAGTCCTCTCAAACATGCATGAGATAGCGGGTTCGATACCGGGCAATTACCAATGTGACAATTTCAATTCATAAATGTACTTTCTTTTATCTTGGACGCCACTGACGTCAGTGACGGAAAACATGCTAGGAAACCTGGACTAATAATGAATATAAGTCTGAAATCGCCAATTCACTTTGAGCGTGATGATCAATGCTCGTGTCTTCTCTGTTTGAGAAGAGGCATTTTCCCTGCAGTGGGGCAATAAATAGACTGGTAAGTCAGCTAGGCTAATTGCGTATATGCGTCTTTGTGAACTTATTAGATAACTGTTTGGTAAATGTCGTCTGCCATCTAATGACAATTGATTTAACAAAAAAATTTACATGTTGGGGGTACAGATGGCGTTGTACTCAATTTATCCAAGTATTCAGTCATTTTGTAAACTGCACGTTTGTGGAGAACATGTTACTGTGAGAGCTGAGTGAAATTCCATGTTTATCTTAAGGCGAGGTGAGCCGAGCGGCATATGCATTTAACGCGCACCCCAGCCCGCGCTACGAGTAGCGATACGTTATAAGTTACGAAGCGCGCGGGAGCCGCTTGCATTAAACGCATCGCATACAAATTATTATAAAAACTTGTCAAAAACATTAATTTTATTTACAAAATTATATCTACCTCCGTCAAAAAAATTACAAACTAAACTATATACGGGTATTTTTATTTAAAAGAAATGTTTAGCTATTCGGTAAAGGAACCTAGCGGGGTGGTGCGCGGTCAAAAAATTTGCACACGTCCGACCTCCAACGCGCTCCGCGCGCGCCTGAAGGACGCCAGCGCGAGCGCGTAAACGATGAAAACACTAGATTTTAGAATAAGGAATATAGATATTTTGATGTTTCTAATTATTTTGACCGACAAACCGTACAGTTTTATCGACCTTTATTATACATACAGCTTGCTTGTAGCCTTTAGTATACATTTGTTGTTCAGAGCCTAATATATCTAGAATAAAATTATTACTAAACCATCATTTAGTTTTGTCTTTGCGATTTAATTGAATGCAGTAAAGTAAAAGTAATCGTGTATCGCACTACCAAAATTCCTAGATCGAAGTGTAAAATATATAATATGTTTTTTTCAAAATTTTAATTAGTGTTATTTGCGGATAAAACACAACACGGTTATGTTAGGATTAATGTCTTGGGGTAAATGCGTCTGTCGTTGTTTTCAACACACAAAAACAGAATTCGTCAACATTTGTATGTTTTCACATTTTAATACGAACTCAAAATTTTATATCAGAAAAAAAAAACATATTTACTCGCCATGGTGGTATTGAAATATATAAACATTGACAAATACTTGACTAAAAATGGTTTTTAAAATTTAAAATTAAATTTATTTCTTTTTTAAACACCCAATATGAATATTTTTTTTTAAACTCTGGCGAAAAAATTATTTTAAATAATTTGTTCGGAAATAGTCACTTAGTAGGCTCCAGTTTAAAAAAACTGGGATACTGCCATAAATTAGCGCCCATTATGGCGATAACTTGAAGCAATCGGAAAATATGACGCAATTACCCCGGTTGACCAATTATTATAAGATATTTGTGTATTACTATCAATCTACGAACTAGTCTGAAAAAAAAGTTTTATTATTAAAAAATAAATAGTATTAAATTAGGAACGTTTCGATCCTTTATAAAAATTCTTTTGAAATACGTAAATCACCGGCTTAAAATACGCTAGCAAAGTCGAAAGTTACATACCTACTGGTCTCATCATTGCCATGTTTTTTTTTGTTCTGAATCTTCTGGTTGCGGAGATATTGCAAGTCAAACTACCAACAATATTTTTAGTATTATTTTTAAACACAATATTTAGCACTCGTTGCTTTGCGCTATATCATAAACAGTAATTTCGCGTGAAATTGACGCATATGAACAATTTGGTTTTCAATCGAAAAAATTAAATAAATGATGTGCTAGGCGGAATTCCACGCCACTACCGCGCGAAACGACTGACGCTCAGCACAATGCCGTGTGCCGTGGTTGGAGGCAGGCCGCCGCAGTGCCCGGCCCAGCTTGATGGGCAGTATGTTTAGTTGACGCCTATAAGTTGTGCCTTATTACCCCGTTTATAAAAGTCAATTATGAATGTCCATGTGATAAGAAGTGTTATGAGTTTTTCTATGAAATTCTTAGTAGCAGCTCGGAGTTATGATTTGTGCCCGGTTAATGGCAAATGGCTCGCCCCCCATTTTTTGTTTTCTTTTGGGCTGCTGTGTGGTCACTGCGACCATAGCTAATCAATTGTGACCAACGCTTTTATGGTTAGAAATCGCCACCAAACCCTGCAGCTGTGAAGAACTGCAGGATCAGCTTTGGTAAGCTCGCCCTAACACAAGGGACCTAAACAACGAACTGCGGGTGTACACTAATACACCTCTGCCTAACGCTTCGGGGAATACAAGCGTGATGGTATGTTAGGAAAGTCAATTACAATTCGTTAGTCTCGCGAAAATTTGAACGTGATTCGATGGTCATAACACGAGTTGATTGAAAACGCCGGAACAATTTCACCCTCTCGAAGTGAGTTGAGTAATGTCATGATGGCGCATTAAAAAAAGTGCCCTCCTCTCAAGCCTAAGGTCGCGGGTTATATAACGTACAAGTACCAATGTGTCTTTTTCAATTCATATGTACTTTCTAAGTTTATCTTGAACATCTTTGACATCAGTGAAGGAAATCAGTGGCAGAAACCTGAACAAATGCATATAATTCTGAAATTGAAAATCCGCCTTGAGCAAGAGTGGTGATCAATGCTTGTGTCATCTATGTGTGAAAAAAGAACGCCTTTACCTTGGAGGGGGACCATAATAGGTTGGTATTACTTCCTTTTTTTATATAAAAGTAAATTTCCATTCGTTAGTCTCTCATAAAGTTGAACAATACGTAATGGTAATAACAAGGTATGAATGAAAAAGTTGTTTTGTGAAAGTCGTTGGCAAAATTGCACCCTTGCAAAGCAGGCAGGTGTGTTACGTCCATATCCTGTATAGTTTTAAATAATACAATGCAATTGGGTGAATTTGCCAAATGACTTATTTTTTTGTCTTCGGTGAAAGTAGTGTTTGCAAAAAGGAATATTGTTCTGAATTATTTTTTTTAGTATTCAATAGGTAGTTATTGGTTTGTGGCAAAAATATAATTTACCAAGGACTATTACAAAGGTAGTCCTACCGATATGATAAAAACCGATACCGATATGGACCGATATGGTAAATACTTAAACCTCTTTTTTTTTTCAAATCAGTGTTGTCCCTCTATTTTTTTTACAAACAAAACAGCCTATACACTCATAAAAATAAGTAAGTTAAGTACATAACAGCTGTGTGATTCTGTAAGACCTCGTTCTAAACTTCGAATCTGAATCCGCTGTGACTTTCTTGATTGGCATTCTAAAAATGTTGTCATATCGCTGGACAAAAGTAATTTAAACCTAACTTTACATCGACGAGTCCGAGAGCGTCCGCACCCCAATCGTATTTCCCTGCTATTCTCCCTCACTTCGCTTAAGGTTCAAAATGACATTGATTTATTTGACACTTTGAAGTCAAAAGTGAGCGTCGAAGTGACGGTGGAATTACCGTATAGAATGCCACTTCTTACGTGATCTCATACTTTATCTGTCAAAATCTCCCCGTCAATTTAGTTCAACTCGCTGACACGCTCGCAAGAGTGGCGCTAGTGTAAATTCGAATTATCAACTGAGTTTTTAGAATGCCAATCAAGAAAGTCACAGCGGATTCAGATTCGAAGTTTAGAACGAGGTCTTACAGAATCACACAGCTGTTTTGTCACATCGGTTGCTTTATCATATCGGTAGATCCCGTGTCATTTCGTTAAGTATACAAAGAAACAATGGAACATACATACAGACACATATATTATATACATACATATTTTATTTAAGGAAAAACAAACAGTAGCACAATAAAAAATAGTCAAAATATCTTAACATAATATCCTACATACAAACATTCATACATACATACATACTTACCTACATAGACTGCCAAAATCATAACCACGATACCACTGGGTAGTAGAATATGTATAAATGTATTATTAGGGGAGGTCTGTATTCGGTACTGTACGTGTATAAGCTGAGACTAGTAGGTACATAGTATTAAATAACAAAATAATAAATATAAAGGCATAACGTCGATCTTACTGGAAGAGGCTATGGCTAGCGTGAGTTTGCGGGCGAGGAGATGATAAAACATGAAAGTCGTAATTGAACAATAAGAGAAGAACAACGTTCCACCAGACACGTGAGCGCAATCAGCTACTTCACCATCACTGTTATCACAAACACAATATTCCAATAATCACATCCACTAATCAATACCATCTAAACTTATTCTTCGATCAATCAATCTGAACTTAAGTTTTGGCGGGCCGCCTTCTCAGTGCCTGGTGTTACGTCCAGTTGACAGCTGTCAATTCGTTCTTTATTCAACTATCCAACATAAGGTTTCGTCAAAGAAGGTCTTTCGACGAGCCGACAAATAGATAAAAAGAAAAGAAAACATAATAATAGCTTAATAAGCTTGTTTTGTTGGGGACGCCTATGTTCAGCAGTGGACGTCCTATGGCTGAGATGATGATTATGATGATGATGATGAAGCTTGTTTAAGAATGCCGAGGCCGAAACTAAAAGAGGAGGAGAGAAAAGAGAGAAAGAGGTTGCTGGAAAAAATAAGAAAAGCTAAAATCAAAAGCGATCCTGTGTTAGAGAGGGTCATTTAAGAATTCAATTTCTAAGAACTCATTTCTCTTTGGATGTGATCTACTTACATAAGACCCTTTTTTTATGCACGGGGATCATCAAATAACTTCCCCCGCCCTGAGCGGGGCGGGAGGGAGTGTCAGACTTTTACTGACTAAAACCCGTCTATGTTCCTTCATGTGCCCTTTGCGTTCCGGGGGCGCGGTATCTCTTTCGAACGACCCGCAGCCCCAGCTACATAAGACCCTAAGTTCGGGTCTTTAGTTCTAAGTCACCCTTGTAAAAATATATAGGTACCTACTAACTATTTCCTATTTGATGTTCAAAGGTGGATAGATTATCATATCGCTGGATATGTACGGTCAAAATGTCGATATGTGCTTGTATGACCAGATGTATGAATGTGGACGAGGCGAAAGGAGTGTGTAAGGATCGTAGCAGGTGGCGGTCCGTGGTTTCTGCCTACCCCCATGGGAAAAAGGCGTGAATTTATGTATGTATGTATGTACGGTCAACAAAAGAGATAAGTAACCGGACCATCTAATATAGTCGACGATTTCTTTCAAACCAGCGGTCGTTTTTAAATGAAATTTAATTTAATTAATAAACTGTATATTATTTTCTATTAATAAAAATATAATTCATTAAAAAAAATCTACCGGTTTTTGAAAAGCTTTGAATTTATTAGGCGACTGTGGTTACTTATCTCTTTTGCTGACTGTACATCATTTCGGTGGATAAACTAATCATACTGGTGTACAGAAAAAAAATCGGTGTCGGTTGGTCATATCGGTGGAAACCAGAATTCAAACTGAATTTTCTCCTTAGTCTTAAATGATACGTTGATGATATTAAATTTGGGGATATTTGATATCCTAAAGATTACATTAAATCTGAAAAATATACAAAAAATAAATAATTGAAAAAGTTAACCGATATGATAAAAAAATGGCATTTGTTGAAATTCACCCAAATACTAAAACTATAGAAAACTTTGGTGAAACAAGCGACAAACAAATCGACGTAGTTACGCAAAAAGGATCCAACCCTCAAAGTGTAGATACGCAAAAAGGATCCAACTCTCAAAGTGTAGATACGCAAAAAGGATCCAACTCTCATAGTGTCACTTGTCACAGTGGTTGGATCCTTTTTGCGTAACTACGTCCAAATTAAATTAATGGTCATCAATATAAGGCGCTTGTCCCACCGCCGGCGAGAAAGCTATTAACTATTGACTATTTTCTCGCTTAAGAAAGTTACAAAAGCTCAAGAAGCTTATCTTATATCTTTTGTAAGTTATTCTTTTTTCCTGTGCCAAAAGATATGTATTTAGGCCTATGTTCAGCAGTGGACGTCCTATGGCTGCGATGATGATGATGATGATGATTTATTAATACTTGATACAACTAATAATTAGTTGTAGAGGCTGGATACAGCCACTTCCAATCTGTAATTTTGGGAATGTATGGGGGAGGCCTATGTCCAGCAGTGGACGTCCTGCGGCTAATATGATGATGATGAATAGTTGATCACTGACTGTTCACACTATTAAAATCCCTCTTTTTTTTCTAGTTTGTCGCAGTGGCAAGAGCTATAAAAAAACTCGCTCAGAGATTCTCGCATGGTTTTCAGAACACTAATGCGCTTGACGCTCTCGCCACTATCTTATAGCTCAGCAATAAAGCTATCAGAACTAAAGTATAGCTTTGCGCTTCTGCCAACTTGTTTCAAGTTACTAGCTGTAATCGCTTATCGCTAGCAGTGGGTCGCGGTGGGACGGTGCCGGAAACCGCAAAATATGAGTTATCATTGTTTGCGCGCAACGCATTGAGACATTTATTCAATGCAGTTATTTAGCATGGATGTACAAAACCACAACAATATAAGTACAACCCCTAATCAAGTCACGTGAAGTACGCAAATAAGGGAATTAATTGGTACGCATACAAAAGACATCAACGAATCGCCGAGGACATTTATTACACTGTCAGTTTATTCAAAATAACTGCCCCGTTGGTCTCGTGGTCGCAAGTGCGACTGCTGTACAAGGGGTCCCGGGTTCGATTCCCAGGTCGAGCAAAAAGTATTATTGGGTTTTTCTATCAAATTCTCAGTAGCAACTCGGAGTTTGGATTTGTGCCCGGTTAATGGCAATAGGCTCGCCCCCTATTACATGGGACCTAAATATACCGGCGAACTGTGGGTGTACATTGTTACACCTCTGCCTAACCCTTCGGGGAATACAGGCGTGATGGTATATTTATATTTATGATGGTATTTATTCAAAATTACAACATGTCAAGTAAGGTGTGCGTCAATTGTGTATAATTATTTTATTTTAAAGAAATGACGTGACGGCCCGCTGGTCAGAGAGCCCGCCTTTCACGCATGAGGTGGTGGGTTTGAGACCGGGCAAGTATTTACCAATGTGACTATTTCCATATATGTATATGTACTTTCGAAGCTTTTTTTTTACTTTTCCGAGTCTGACAACCAGTCTTACCAAGAGTATCGTATTACCCATTACTGGGTTGTGGAGGTCTGATAGGCAGTCGCTCCATGTAAAATACTGATATTCAGCTGCATCCGGTTCGACTGGAAGCCGACCCCAACATAGTTGGGAAAAGGCTAGGCAAATGATGATGATGACTTTCGAAGCTTTATCTTGGATGTCTCTGATATTGGTGAAGGAAAACATCGCGAGGTAACCTGGTTTTATTATGATATACATATTTATCAGTCTGAAATCGCTAGTCTCTTTTCTTTTCTCTACATGAAAAGAGGCTTTAGCGTGCAGTGGGATAATAATAGGCTGGTGTTATTATTTTTATTTTACTTAATTTTATTTCTGTTACATGACCCCGGTTTGTCCCCTATTACATGGGACCTAAATATACCGGCGAACTGTGGGTGTACATTGGTACACCTCTTCCTAACCCTTCAGGGAATACAGGCGTGATGGTATATATTTTTTTTTATTTTTGTTTAAGAAAAACAGTTAGCGTTAATTTGGAAGGAAGGCGATTTTAATTCACTGCACATATTTTAGGGACGACATAAGCGTAAAATAACAATAACCTTCGATAATGTTGTATTAAAAATACCGAACCCGCCCCTAACTAACTAACTGCCCCGTTGGTCTCGTGGTCGCAAGTCTGACTGCTGTGCAAGGGGTCCCGGGTTCGATTCCCAGGTCGAGCAAAAAGTGTTATTGGGTTTTTCTATGAAATTCTCAGTAGCAGCTCGGAGTTTGGATTTGTGCCCGGTTAATGGCAATAGGCTCGCCCCCTATTACATGGGACCTAAATATACCGGCGAACTGTGGGTGTACATTTGGTACACCTCTGCCTAACCCTTCGGGGAATACAGGCGTGATGGATGGTAAAAATACCGAACCGAATGTGCCGAACCGATAAATTATGTGTTTTAGTTGTTCTTATTCATGAGTACTTTCACTTCCTGAAAGATGAACAAAAAAGTCAGCCTGTAGGTACATATATTCTGTAATGCATTTGACATTAGGTCATCGCTGATACGAGTTTTTGTAAGTGCTACTAGATTTTGAACAGCATGTCTATAATCAATGTCAGTAATGTCAGTAAACGAAACATTTTCAGAAGATTCTAAATCTTTTTATTCTAACGCTCTTTTTCTTAACGACACCTACGCTATTTATTTCTCCCTTATACCGCAAGCAGCTAATGGCTCGGCCACTGCGTCGATCGTGTTATCAAGATTCTAATGCAACAATTTATGAAATTCGAGTGCACGTCTAGCCGTTGTGTAATCAGCTGTTAAAATGACTTTCTGCCCTACCGATCGCAGGTTCGCTTCTCGCCTGTGGGCTTTAGTGGCCACTACGTGTAGCCATGATTAAAGTTAAGGATGAAAATCCGAGAGAAGGACCGAGTTTGAAATGATTTATTTAAAAAAACAACAAAAAAAATATAGCGTTGAACTGTGGGTGTACATTTTTACACCTCTGCCTAACCCCTCGGGGAATACAGGCGTGATTGTATGTATGTATTTAAAGAAGAGGTGGTCAAGTATGAGAACACTCGCATATAAAGGATTATTTTCTATTAAGATCTATCAAAAAATGTTAAATATTAACTTTACACAATTTTAGCAGAATTAAAAAATATGAGTAACTACCGTGAAACTCAATATTTGAAGGAAAATTGCAAGAAAAGAATATTAGAATGACTCTATATCTGATAACTAATTAACCACTCAAAACATACTGACACACTTTAGAAACGTACACAAGGTATCTATAAACAACAACACAAAAACTTAAAAAGAAGTATAAAGTAATTGTAGAAACTTACTGAAATAGTTGTACTTAAGAAACCGTTCGAATGCTATGTGAAAAGATGGAAGTTGACCTCCCTGGGGGTTCCTGAGCTGCATGCAACCCGGACATAACACACAATCCAACTTGATCTGTTGAGAAGTAAATTGACACATCTTGTAAGAGAACTAGGGACAGGGTTGCAAGAATCCGCGCGGAACAACCCTCGTCCGCACGACCAAATTACGGAATGAAAACACTTCGCAGGTCTTCCTTCCGCCACTTCCTACCGCCTGAAAACTCTGTATGGATTGTCGTCGCGCGCCGATAATGTATAAAACTATA
Organism: Caradrina clavipalpis; assembly: GCA_932526535.1. Taxonomy (NCBI): domain Eukaryota; kingdom Metazoa; phylum Arthropoda; class Insecta; order Lepidoptera; family Noctuidae; genus Caradrina; species Caradrina clavipalpis. The sequence continues at coordinate 23,716,239 of OW052087.1, forward strand.
TCTACATTTCAATGACACATTCACGTTCGATAATAAATATACAGTTAAGCGTATGTAGTGTGTTTATTTATTTGTTTTAGTAATTTATAGTATGCCTTTCGCACACTTGACTTGTGATGTGGTGTTTCAATGTTTCAGTTTAACTATTGAAATAATTGAAAGCTGTAAATAAATCTGTAATAATGTGAAACTCCGATAATTTTCCTGTACATTTCCAGGTATGTTCGCGGGCAAAGCGCCGACCGTACGAGGGAAGCATTACAAGGCACGCTCCGAACACGCGGGCGGGTTAGGGAAAATAATCGTGAATATTTATTTTATCAAAGTCAAAACTTTTATTTCAATTAGACCATTTTCAGGCACTTTTGAATTTATGTTATTTATTTATTTGTTGTTTATTTATAGATCTAAAGGGGAGGCCTATGTTCAGTAGTGGACATCCTATGGCTGAGATGATGATGATGATGATGATGATTTGTTATTTATGTTATTTTTTTTTTCAGGAACAATTTGATCGTGTTTAATGCTTACATAATAATGCATCATTAATAATGTTAATATAAAACCTTAGAGCCCACAAGTCGGTCAGTTAGTCAAAAAAATTAAGCTAGTCGCTCGTTTCAAAACGTAGTTAGACGTCTAGAGAAGAACATATAAGAAACTCAAAATGGAATGGTGGTTACATTATGATTGTTACTTCTATACTTATGTAAATACAATAAAAAAAGATGTAAGCCATGGCGGTTAAGAGATGGCCACTCTCACCTGACAGCGCCTATACATGAACATGACGAGTGGATTAGCACCATTTAGCTCAACAATCTTGAAGGGAGTTGAATGGTCCAACGTCAAACCACCATCAGCGAGACATTTGACTACTCAATATGTCAAACACATATCGGCAAATAAATCGCTTTCTGCCCTATTATTCTATAAAAAATCCCTCTATGTATTTATGTGCAAATACATTAATTTTCTCTTACCATGCTAGATTGACAGCTCAGTACAAACTCACTTCACCTAAATTCACAAAGGATTTTTTGTCAGAACTGCACTGATTGGCTAAAATAGCCAATACAGACCGCGAAGAAGTTATCAATACAATTTTTATCTCAAATGGGAACAGAAAAGTTCATTCTATAAATACAGAACAGTCGAGGCTTTAAAAGGCTACTAAGGTCGATAAGAGAATTGAAATTGAATACACTCGAAGCGAAGATTCAAAATAGAACTGTTCTTTAGAATTACTCGTTGATTCTATTAGCTATTATTAGTTCTATCCGACGACTTGGCAAAAGTCGCGCAAAAGTTGCAGCTGTTTTTAGAGGAGGCCTATGTCCAGCTGTGAGCATCGTTCGGCAAAGTTTTAAGTTACTAGGAACCTGTTAAAAAAATTAAACGAACATAAATGTTTTTTTTTGCGATTTCAGAGTTGGGTCTATAGTAAAAATTGTTCATAATCTTAACTGGATGAATGGAATGCTACGAACCACGGGAGCGAAGCAGTAACCAATGGCGTAACATGTGTTAATTCATATGTAATGTCTAAGTTTATCGTGGACATCTCTGACATTAAGGTCTTAACTGACGCATTAGGGTAAAACTTAATGATACTAACTACCAATAACTGTAATGATAATCTATGCAGTTATAAATAAATAATATAAAAAATAAAAATAAGCCGAACATAAAAAGTTAATATGAGTCTGCGGTTGGGAGTGTAGTGTATAGTGTATGAACTAAACTAAAATTGTTATAATAGTCACACCCGTTGAGGTAAAGCTTTAACTCCTCTTTTAGTTTCAGTGAGTTCCCGCCCAAACTTGGATACTATGGACGGTCACAGCAAGGTGGGTCGAGTAGTGTTGTCTGGTGCCGTGTTACAATTTAGGGAAGACAAGTATAAAATTAATCGGGTTGTTGGTCTTCAAATCGCGACAGCCATGGTTATAAAAATAAATATTTCTTTTGAAGTTTGGTGCGAATATATGTTTATGTAGGAACTAGCTTTTTCCCGCGGCTTCGCTCGCGTTAAGAATTATTCAAACTTCCATCCCCTATTCCCCACCCTTAGTGGTGGAATTTATCAAAATCCTTTCTTAGCGGATGCCTTCATCATAACATCTACCTGCATGCCAAATTTCAGCCCGATTCGTCCAGTGGTTTGGGCTGTGCGTTGATAGATCACTATGTCAGTCAGTCAGTCAGTCACCTTTGAGTTACATATATTTAGATAGATTACATACAAATAATTCCCGAAAAAAGACGATTAAAATACAGAAGGTTTTATAATTGAGAGGTTTAGCGTCCCGATCCACGATCGTTAAAAATTACTCTTACCAAACCTCTGAAAATCGGGACATCCCGCTAAAATCGGTACACTTCGCTGCTCTCCTACAGTGGCAGCGTAGGCAGTGTATCGTTTTATGAAAACAATTACACAAATATCATAGAATTCCTATTATTCCAGGAAAGGTTTGTTTATATCAGTACCGAAACCAATCATAATTGTTTTAATAATAGAATACTTAGTACTAAAATAAAATTAGAAAAAGAAAACAAATTGACCTTATCAACTTCGAAATTCTGATTATTTGGTATTTATGTACCGAACAGCCCAATTATTTTTATTGTTTTGTCTCGTAAGCATGGCGCCCCCGTGTTTGATCTTCGGGCAGAGCAAACAGTTATTTATAAGAGGTGATAAAAGACACATCATATACCTGTTAACTATGAATACTTTTCAGCAAAGTAAGCAACATTGGGCAAAAGCTATTGCTGGAAAACGGCCTTTGTTTTTGTTCCCGATTACATAGGACCTTAACATACCGGTGATCTGTGGATATAAATTGGAACACCTCTGCCTAACCCTTCGGGGAATACAGGCGTGATGTAAATTCCGGTTTAACGTAGTACACAATGCAACCCACGCTAAACATTATGCTTACGGATGCATCTAACAACACAGCGGTCATAGAGATAATTAATGTTCAGTAAGAACATTATAAACTTTTTTTTCGAAGTAATAGAGCTCTTTGTGAAAGAGCTCGTCCGAGAAGTTCTACCCCCATACCTATTTCTGCCACAAAGCAGTGTCGCTGTATTCCGGTTTGAAGGGTACGGGTTCCGGTGTAGTTACAGGCACAAGAGATAATTGAACTTTGTCTCTGCGATGGCAAGGGATTTGCAAGGCCTCTGGCATTGCAGATGTCTATAGCTACCGGTGAACACTTAACATCAGGTGGGCCTCCAGCTTGTTTAAAAAACTTGTTTTCGTGAAAGAACTTTTGAAAAAGTTGGGTCTTTGACTTTCAATATTTTCGTAGGTAGAATATTCCCAGGCATGTATATATTTTTATTTTATATATGTTTGTTATTTGTAGATGTTTTACTAAAGTATTTTTCGTGAAAAATTATTTAAACGGATCAAAACAAATTCTAAAGCCGCAGAGAATAAATCCTTCATCGAAAAAAATAAGTACTTACTTACCTACGTAATTCGAAATTGGGCGTATTTGACATGACAAAAGAAAGGAGATCAATATCGAAATCTCATACGAAAAAACCCCAGGCCTGGCGCAAGAGAAATGTTCCGTATGTTTCCAGTCCAACAGTAGTAGTAACATTTTATTAATTTCGGTGGCTGCTATAGTCTTTTTGTTGTAAAGTTTTATAAGCACTAGTTGTAAAAATGTCATTTTTAATGAAAAACAACCTCTTTTTGTGTTCTGTGATTAACTTTATTGACTTTAAACATGTCTTGCTATGAATGTGGACGTTGCTAAGGACGAGGAGTATGTAAGGATCGTAGCAGGTGGCGGTCCGTGGTTTCTGCCTACACCCATGGGAAAAAGGCGTGAGTTTATGTATGTATGTCTTGCTATGTCATGTTTATTATTTGCGTTATGGTGGTTATTCCGATTAGTTTGATACTTAGGTGAGGGTTAGATTTGGTTTGGTCTGGAAGAACACCGCCGGGTTTCCGACAGTCCCCTTTGCCTTCCTGAGGCGGAGGAAATCCAAGAAAATATCTCCACGAAAAAAACATTAGGCAATACTTTACAATATTTCTTCTATTATTAGACTAAAATCTGAGATAAGTACATTTCAATTTTCGCGAGTAGAGGGGTACTCCTGAAAATACTTTTGAATATTTTGATATGATAAAATTATGGTATCAACAACCTAAGGGATTAAATGTCTAGAGCCCTTTAAAATATGTTCACTTTGTTCTCGAGACAGTATTGTGTTAAAGTATAACATAAAATTCTAGGAATTATTAACTTCTCAAAGTATTTCTTACGTAGACTTGTTATCATGAGAGGTATCAATATATTTCATATCATATTTTATTTCATTTTCATTTATTTGAATATAACGTTCTCCACTTGAAAATTTTTTTCGTAATGTTGTTTTTTCAAAAGAAGTAAAAACATCATGGTCGTTCAACAAAGCTCCACTTATTTTAAATACGAAATATTTTTATCTAACATTCACTAGTAGATACTATACTTATTTAATTTCGTATGGGAAGTGTCAATCATACGTTTGGCAATTTTCATATAAAGGACCATCACGCCTGTATTCCCCGAAGGGTTAGGCAGAGGTGTACCAATGTACACCCACAGTTCGCCGGTATATTTAGGTCCCATGTAATACGGGGCGAGCCTATTGCCATTAACCGGGCACAAATTCAAAGTCCGAGCTGCTACTGAGAATTTCATAGAAAAACCCAATAACACTTTTTGCTCGACCTGGGAATTGAACCCAGGACCCCTTGCACAGCAGTCGCACTTGCGACCACGAGACCAACGGGGCAGTTATATATAAAGGACATGGGCATTAGAAAAAAAAACAAGACATACTCGTGCCATCACGACGATTATATTCACAGTATAAACAATACTATGAAAAAATACATGAAACAGCGTCCCAGTAAATGCAGAAATATACTAGAAATGTGGTAAATATGAAATGGTATAAAATTCGATCATTTGAATATGTCAAATAGGCTATTTCACGACTGTGTTACACACACACCTAGAAATGCGGTCGGAAATTGTTCAGACAGTACCGGTAAAATAGTTTATTGAAGCCGAGTAGAAAACTGTGCAAGCAAAAGTTTTACTTTGTTTTACTGTAAAAGTTCTGAAGTAAGAACTTTTACAGAGACTCTGTGACTTAAGAAATCTGATCTGATTCATTTTACGTTAAAAGTATAGTATGGGAACACTTCACTCGCTTCCACAAAAGAAAAATAAACCATCACCATCACGACTGTATTCCCTGAAGGGTTAGGGTTAAGGGGTAGGCAATAGGCTCGCCCCCTACTGCATGGGACCTAAAATATACCGGCGAACTGTGGGTGTACATTGGTACACCCACAAGTGTAGTGTCGTGATGGCCCAGTGGTTCGCAACCGGGCACGGGCAAGTACCAATGTGACTTTTCCTAATTCATATGTACTTTCTAAGTTTATCTTGGACATCACTGACATCAGTAACCATGTCAGAGGCCCTTGAGGCGGTTTAGAAACTCTGACACTAGGGTGTGTGGGGTCGTTAGACCTTACTGCCCACACGATAAGAAGAATTGGTACACCTCTGCCTAGAAAAATAAAATGGCAAATAATGGTAATGTATATGGTATATGGTAATAATGTGGCAAATTAACTACTATGATTGATTATTGTAATCTCATCAATTGACTTTTGCTGGTCAATTTCTCTTATTAATTTTTCACACAAAATAAAGGTTAGTGACCGTTTTTTTTTAAAATATCACTGAATACCATGTGCATTGGGATGGAATTAAAAATAATAAAAAGGAACTACATGCTATGCCAGTCACTAAAAGAAAAAAAATTGTTGACTTCATTATATCAAGAAATTCTAATGAATTTATTTACTATTATAAATAGTCCATACTGTCCAGTGCCGGGCAAAGACTTTGCCTCTTTCTTGAAGAAGATTTGCCTACTTATACGGTTTCCTTTGGAAATGGGAAGACGAAGCGACAAAGTCGTGATCGATGAAAGGCTAATTAATTTACCTTAAGGACTTTTTAATGAGGTACAGGTTTTTGCTACCTTTCTCAGAAAGTCTAGAGTACTTACTTGTTCATTTTTTAGTATTTAATTAAAGTTACTTTTCTCAACCGTCTTTTGTCGCATCCAGGTACCGAGAAAATCGCACTTCTGTTGACTTTTGTTTATAAATTACATATTTTTTAAAAAGTAAAGTGGAATCTATATTATGTAATATTATAAAGAGGAAAGATTTCTATGTTTGTTTGTATCGAAAAGGCTCCGAAACTACTGGACCGATTTTAATCATTTTTTCACCAATAGATATACGGGGGCAGAGCAGTAGCAAAAGACGTTACTAAACACGGGCGAAAATAACTACGCGGATGAAGTCGCTTGCAGTTCGCTAGTTATTCATATTTACATATTATAAAGCAGCTTTGTTATTTAACATTACAGTCAATTCAATTTTACAGTAACAACAAATAGACAAAGAGTTGTTTTTAAGTATGTTCGAACTCGTAATTTGTGTGTTAAAGCTGTGCTTTAAGTAGGAACAAACCGTGCCACGAAAGATGAGACTTGACCTCCAACTTTATTATATTGTAACTAGCTGTTCCCCGCGGTTTCACCCTCGCTGCTCAGCACCTGTTGGTCGTAGCGTGATGTTACATAGCCTATAGCCTTCCTCAAGAAATGGACTATCCAACACTAAAAGAATTTTCCAATTCCAACCAGTAGTCCGTGAGATTAGCGCGTTCAAACAAACAAACTCTTTAGCTTTATAATATTAGTATAGATAAATATTGTGAAGAATTTTGTATGTTGTTTTAAATCCAATGTCATCGAAAAATCTCTGAATAGATATACAAAATATAGATAACTATTTCGTACACTTAGTACCTGCGCAAGCTCCCCATACTGACACTTGCCAAGTCTCATCTTTCGTGGCACGAACTGTACGATGATGTAAAGTTCTAAGCGGTAATACAGAGGCGTCCGTCGTCGTCTGGCGAGCGACAGTTCAATTCCCACTTAACTCACAATTGGCCTGAACATTTCTCTTGAACATTGAATTTAGTTAGTTCAGTTGGATTGTTTATCTGGCGAACTACTATGGGGGAATTTCGCATTTTCATAAAGTTGGTGGCTTTGTGTTTTGTTGTTCATGGTTTTGTTCTGTATTGTCCCCGACGTTCAAAACAGAAGTTTTGAATGTCGCTTTTTGTGAAAAAGTTTTTTATTTTTTGCTTTTTTGTACCTACTTCCTACCTTCATGAAGAAACGTAACACTACGTAAATTATGTAACGTAATATTACTCTAAAGTTATAAGAAAGCAAAAAACGCTGTTTCGTTTTAATAGATGGCATACTTTTTTCAGTTATATTGATTTGAAAATCGAACCACTTAACCGATTTTATAGGATCAACTAGCAAGTAAATTCTAAGTTCTGAGGTAGGTACCAAAAAAAATACAAACGAATTGAAAACCTCATTTATTTAAGTCGGTTGTGACTACTTTCGCCCAGCACTTGAATAAAATTGCATGGCGTATTTAAAAGTACATAGAATCTAATCGAACTAAATGCCATGGGGGCCTGCAGCGCACTTAAAATTACCCTTGAAATCGTTGAAAAATAAGTGATCCTATAAAAGATGAGCAGATGAAAGAACTGCCTCGCTAGTCTAGTGGTTTGAAGACGAAAGGCAGAATTTCTGAAAAAAAAATAGGTATTCGGCGTGCGCGGAAAGCACAACTACTAAACTTCAGACATGAACTCACATCTCAAGTCGCTGTTCACCCCCACTTCGCGTAAGGTTCAAAATGAGATTGATTTATTTGACACTTTGAAGTGCGAAGTGAGCGTCGAAGTGACGGTGGAATTACCGTATAGAATGCCACTTCTTACGTGATCTCGTACTTTATCTTTAGTTCAACTCGCTGACACGCTCGCAAGAGTGGCGCTATATTCGAAGTTTAGAACGAGGTCTTACAGAATCACACAGCAGATCCGACTGAATAGACTTAGTAAAAAGTCAAAATTTGGATTTTGGCTCTCATCTATTTTCTTCACTAATATTGAACCAATATAAAAGATATTTCATAAACTAAATAAAAAGGATATAAACTGTGTCCCTGTGTTTTCTTTTTTTCATTAATAGCTTTTAACTTTGCACACTAGGCCTCTGTTGACAGCGACATCACGCCTGTATTCCCCGAAAAGTTAAGCAGAGGTGTACACACCACAGTTCGCCGGTATGCTTAGGTCCCATGTTATAGATAGTTAGCCTATAGCTATAAACCGGGCACAAATCCTAACTCCGAACTGCTACTGAGAATTTATAGAAAACCCAATAACATTTTGCTAGACCTGGGAATCGAACCCAAGACCTCTAGCGTAGCACCACATTACATACATACATAAACTCACGCCTTACTCCCATGGGGGTAAGCCGAAATTACAGAACGCCTGCTACGATCCTTACATACTACTTTCGCCTTCTCCACGTTAATACATTATATTCTGTAAAATAACATTGTGTTGTCTTTGTCTGCCGACTACGCAACTTACTTGATATAGGTATTCATTGAATGCCCTTGCAGTTGAATCGATATCAAACAGGCCTTAATAGATGTAATCACTGTGTGAATTAGGGCGACATTTTCCGATTCCCCTTACTTCGATCAATAGTTTTTTCCAACTACTGCAGTGAGGAATGAAATAATAATGTCCTTTTACTCAGTACCATGTAATAAGAGCGTGTATACAGAAAGTGGGCAACGTCGCAAATAGCTGTTAAATATTTCGCTGTTTAGATTAATTTGTCAATATTACTGTATGAAAATTAGAAATATGGTTAACTAATGAACTAGAATATTGATTATGAATTGAAATTAAAACACTGAATTTGATGTTGTAACCGTTTTAGGTGCAAAAAAGGGATTTGTAAAGTTTCCAAATACTTTTTTACATCTAAAACTAAATATTCGGTGTTACGATATTAATTATTGCATTTCATAATCAATATTCTAGTTAATTAGTTAGCCATATTTCTTATTTTCATAGAGTAATATTGACAAATTAATCAAAACAGGAAAATATTTGACAGCTGTTTGCGACGTTGCCAACTTTCTGTATACGCGTTACGCGCTCATAAGGTGCATCGAAAACGTTAAAGGGACTTTTAAAGTTCAAATAATATGGTGTGTTGACAAACAGGTACTAAATCCCTACTAATGAGACATTTCAATTTTGTGTCTGGGTTATCAACTCATTTGCAAGGCCTCTGGTATTGCAGATGTCTATGCGGAACTGACAACTTAACATCAGGCAACTTAGGTACTATTTATATCAACGTTATAATCTCTCCATCGATCGTTGTTACTGCCTCGTTGGCCTAGTGGTCCTGAGCGCGACTGCTGCATAAAAACTGACTGACTGACTGATATATAAAAAGTGTTATTGGGTTTTTCTATGAAATTCTCAGTAGCAGCTCGGAGATAAGATTTGTGCCCGGTTAATGGCAATAGGCTCGGCCCCTATAATATGGGACTTAAAACATACCGGCGAACTGTAGGTGTACATTGGTACACCTCTGCCTAACCTTTCGGGAATACAGGCGTGATGGTATATATAATCGTTTTTTTAAACTTCTTCCTATTTCAACCCTGCACCCCTTATCCCATGTTTTACGGTAAGTATATAGATTCTGTCGTTAGATGTTATCGCATTATCTTTAAATATAGGGTGTTTGGCGCATCGACAATCGACACAATTTTTTCAGGTATTTGGGAGGTCATGTGCTAGGTTCTACCCATACACCCTTTGTCCCAAATGTCACGGTTGGTTACATATGTTCTTTTTTTAATAAAAAAAAATCCCAAAATGTTTCCTTCAATTAGAAATTACTTTTTGTTTCTTTTTTATTATTTTAACTTTTTTTATTTTCTTACTTTTTTTGTAGAACCTAGCTAATGACCTCCCAAATCCCTGAAAAAATTGTGTCGGTCCATGCGCCAAACACCCTGTGTTTTTAGGAGCAGTAAAATGAGCAGATCTTTTTTTGCATTAAGTATTTTTTTTAGAAAAACATGATAGTTTTGTTATAACGAATATTTTATATTTGCTAAAGATTTTTTATGAGCCTACAACTACCTATTTACCATTGAAATATTTGTTCCGCGCGTGAATAGTATTCACAACACGCAGCGCAGAAGCCACTCAACCACTGCGCCAATAGTCTCGTCAAAATCATCTTAATTAGTTATATTCGACAAAACTATTATTTTCGTTTGTGTTTAGCACGAACCAAAAAAATAAAATCGTCTATACGTTTTTGATTTATGCGTCAAGGTCATTGGGCTCACCTAGTGCCTAGTGTGTCGAATCACTACAACTGCAAGATTTCGACTGTGCTCGTAAGTTGTGTATCACTTTCTTAGCTACCGTAGAGACATGTGCCATGCTATGTTTAATTGTTCTACATATTTTTGTGGAATTCGAAAAACAAATGAGTCAGTACGCGAGAGCTTTAATTACCTGGTTAGCCTAGTGGTCCTAAGCGCAACTGCTACGCTAGACGTCTTAGGTTCGATTAATAATATCCAGGTTAAGCAAACAGTTATTGGGTTATTCTATGAAATTCTCAGTAGCAGCTCGGAGATAAGATTTGTGCCCGGTTAATGGCAATAGGCTCGGCCCCTATAATATGGGACTTAAAACATACCGGCGAACTGTAGGTGCACATTGGTACACCACTGCCTAACTTCGGGGAATACAGGCGTGATGTCATATAAAATAAAGACAAGGTAACATAATTAATTTGACCTGTTCTCCATATAAAAGTTCAGCGTGAAGATGTCTATAATAGGTATGAAATTGACAATGGTGCAAGTAGTGCTGTTGCCAGTGATTGGCGATAAAACAACTGGTTAGGTAACAAGGCGCGTTGCTTTCTTCCGCGAACGTCTCGGGGGCCGCGCGAGAGACATGCCGCGCGGCCCGGAGACTGCGCGCAGGGCTGCGCTAGCGCACCACACCTTTGTGAAGATGCGGTGTTGGCTAATAATCGGGATTTTTTCAGAGATTTTTTGGACATTGCCTCTTACTTTATGATATAGATTTGAGGTTTGTATCAAGGCACAATGAGAAAAAAGAAAAAAATATTAAATAAAAAATAAAAAATTTGTCAGAAAAACATGAAACAAGAAAACAATCTTGTTTTATAGCATAACATTCTTCGAATATTGTTTTTGAAATTTTGTTATAGTGGCGATAATTTTTAATGTATTGGTTATCCTAGTATTAGAGATAGATAGATCAGATCATGCGTCAAGAGAATACCGGACTTCCAAATCTTGGTGGTAATACGGTACCGTAAGGTTTTATGGTGGGTCCACACGACACAGACTTAACACAGACTTCTATAGAATTTTGTCTGTACAACAAATCAGTACAGACAAATGTCGGTGTATCAGAAAAGTCGGAAGTCTGCGTACATGTCTGTACGATTGTCGGAGCAAAACTCATGATTATTGAATTACTTAATTTATTCATTAAATTCGAAGTCTGAACTGATGAAAAGTCTGCACAGACATTTGGTAAAGACCTCTGAGTAAAAAATTTTACTCAGACTTTATAGTCTGTGCAGATATCTGTACAGACAAAAGTCTGTATCGTGTGGACCCACCATTAGTCGGTAAGAGTCCGACATAACCCTACGTTTTGGCCATGTGGAGGGGATCCATAAAGACTTCCCCCGATAAAAAAAGTGTAAAACTGGGGTCGCGACCGCCATATTGGACCAATTTAATCATTAGAGGACAAAACGGTTTGCGGTCGCGGTCATACAATGGATATCAATATAACTTGTACAAAAAAATAAGTGTTCCTGACGAATTTTGCATGCTTTTCTGTTTTGATTTTTATTGTAATCGGGTTTAAGTTCTTATTTCTTTTTTGGGAACGTAGAAGGTTGCTAGAAAGTTGAAATATGGGGTTAGAGAGGACGGCTGGCGCAGTTTTATACAAATGATAATAATTATGTTCCGTTGTGGCGTTCAGGTATTGTTAAGAATGTATATACGATAGGAGTGGAGACAGATGTTTTCCCTTTTGAGATCGTAAAGCATAACTTGATAAAATTTTAAGGAATACGTGTTTTTGATATTTGACCCTTATGTGCCCAAAACACCATTTTTGAGATTTTTAAGCAAAAAAAAAAATCTAATATTTTTTGCCAACCCTAACAATTTTCCAAAGCAATGATTGCAGTTCAACAAACTGCGCGCGAGTCGATCGTTGAACCTGCACTAACCGTTATTCCGTCCCTCTCGCACGCGGCTCGGACCCATCGTTCATCTCTCTCACCGGTGCAATATACCTTCCTTTAAAGCAACCATTGAAGGTATTGTTTTGTGGGAAGTAAATTCTCTCTGTATCACCGTGCAATGTACACTGGTATCTAGCAACAGGCAGTAATCAAAGTTACGTCGTCCATTCTCTTTACTTTCATGTATTAAACATAGTTAGCAAAATATTATTCATTTTGTTTTTATTCTGAACGCTTAGCGGAGCGAACTTTTCCTACTTGTTTAAGTCGATAGTGAGTATTTTTTGTTTGCGAACGATCAGTGACTATGTTCGTTCGACTTCAAGTCACCGGAGCATTAAGTAATGATGTTTTTTGGCTGGAGATGGTGTGTGTTCCCCGCTGGGTTCGCAGAATATTGGAGTAGCGTGGCGGATGAGTTGGTTATACTAAATCATTTCAGCGAAATGTCGCACTGGGGTCCCAAGAGTGCGTGTGAGTTAATGTGTTATTTCCGCTCAATCGGTGTCTGTATTAAATTTTCTGCGCAGTTTGGTCACGTTGCAGACGGTCTTCGAAATGTACTTCTTACGTCTTTAAAGTCACCTTCTAAAGCACGTAAAGCCGTTGGTCCCGGCTGTCATTTGTAGATCTTTGACAGTCGTTACTGTCAGTCAGAAGCCAGAAAGTCTGACAATCAGTCTTACCAAGAGTATCGTATTACCCATTACTGGGTTGTGGAGGTCTGATAGGCTGTCGCTCCATGTAAAATGCTGATATTCAGCTGCATCCGGTTCGACTGGAAGCCGACCCCAACATAGTTGGGAAGAGGCTAGGCAGATGATGATGAAGTCTTTAAAGTGACGTACTTAAAGGGTGCCAACCGACGGGACCCAAGGTTCCCCCTGCCTTACGTAATAGACACTTTGAACGTAATAGGTAGACACTTTTAATTTTTACCGAGAGTGTATTACTATGGCCGCGTTATAATGAAATAGTTCAAAGTTAAAACTTAAAGGGGGTCAAAGAAACTTGTTTTATTTTTTTGTAAGTAGGTCGTGGTAATTGTACAACGATACCCTTTATGTGCAGTCGGACTCGCGCTTTTTAGCAAATAACAAACCCATTTTATCTTGCGTGATAATATTTTTTTTATAAAAAAGCTGAAGAGGTTATTTATTTGTTTGTTTATACGCGCTCATCGCTGGAACTATAAGTCGGATTAGAAAAAATATAAATATAAAAATATGTTTGGAAAAATATATTTTCTAAATGATAGATAGCTGGTACATGGGGAACAGTAGAACTCACGGCAGCGGAGCAGTAACCAAAGACAGAAATGAACGCGAGTGAAATGAATAACTCTAAAAAAAATATACCATCACGCCTGTATTCCCCGAGGGGTTAGGCAGAGGTGTACCAATGTACACCTACAGTTCGCCGGTATATTTAGGTCCCATGTAATAGAGGGCGAACCTATTGCCATTAACACAAATCCAAACTCCGAGCTGCTACTGAGAATTTCATAGAAAACCCCAATAACACTCTAATAAATTATCATCATTTAAAACATTAATGGATAAATTTCTTGAAATTATATTTAATGGCAATTAGAGTATTTCGCGGGAATTACTTATAGTTATTCATACTGAATACCTAATTTGCAAAAAACAGTAAGATGTGTTTTAATTACCGCGGTCTACTTTCAAGAAATCACTTGAAGTAGGTACAACACTGAGGTGTTACATCCGACCTATTGCATGTACTTCACCTTTGACATAATACTATCTACGTAAGTAACAGATTTCTACATAATTTAGGGTAACTGGTAACCGATACTTAAACACATGAATTTATTCTGCGAATCACAACAATAAATTAAGTTATATGAAAAATAAATACTTAGATGAAAAAGAAACACTTTTTTTATAAAAACAGTAACCAACCGCCGAAAAATAAATGTAAAAAAGATTTTTATTTTTTGCCTTCAGTATCTATTTCATGTCATCCAAATCTATAAAAGAACGCTTATACTACGTAAATTAACAAGACACCACTTGTAAGTCACAAGAAAGCAGAATAATATGCAATTTCGTTTACTTGGATGACATTATTTTTTCAGTTATTTTGTTTTACAAACCATCTTACTTAACCAATTTCGATAAAATTAAAGTATGACCTTTTAAACAATTCAAAATCAATTCATAATTGGCGGAATAAAAATGAAAACATCCAGTCGAAATTGAGAATCTCCTAAAGAAAACCAACCGCCTGAAGTTGGGTTTTATTTTTTTATAATCCTCAGCCTAATATTTTCAAAACATATTTGATTACCGTCTAATAAATTAACTAAATAGTAACTAAATTAAATTAAAGCTGATTGGGTGTTATTCTTGTTACTCAATATACTATTGGTCATACGTCGAGTAATAAAAAAAATACGTATATTTTCTAATCATGAATACTATCATGTGTAAACACATGTAGTATCGGTTACTAATTACTAGCCATTTATGCTTACTTTAGAAAGAACTGATGATAAACTTGTGCTAAATATGTACGAGTACGAGGCTGTGGGTTCGCGACCGGTCACGGGCAACATCCAATGTCACTTTTTTATTTAATATCTACTTTTTTAGTTTATCTTGGACTTCGCTGACATAGGCGGAGAAAAGAATCATGGGGAAATATGAACTTATAATATTGGTTAACAGGGACGCAAAGGATTTTTTTTTTTGTTTTTTGTTTTTGCCATTTTAAGACAAATAAACCGACGAAGTGGTCACGTTTTTTTGATGCCATAAAGTTTTAATTACTTTTTTTTCCGAATTTTAAGGTTGTAAATACTTATAATAAATATAAGTCTGAAATTGCCAGTCCGTCTCAAGCAAGCGTGGTGATCAGAGAAAGCATACAGAGAAGGCACGAGCATGGCTCGCATGCGCAGAGGCCTTTGCCCTGCAAATGGACGATAATAGGCTATTATTGCTATGCAATGTAAAATCGAAGGTTCGCTGATTGCAGCCAATTGCTGGTTGAAGGATACCAGCCAATAATTGGCCGGGTTGGGTGACAAGTGTGTCGTGGGGAGATGCGTCACAATCGCCTATTACCCCAATTGAGCGATGCGCTCTCGAGGGGGGCATCTGATGCACTAGGTGGCACGTCTTCCTGTCCATGGTCCACTTTGGATATTGAGGCCAGGTTTCTTTAATAAATATTTGTGTTAAGGTCATTTCGTAAATAATTCAGAAAGTAACTCATAATATAAAAATATATAGGAACTTAATATAAAAGAAATCCTGCAATAGCAGTTTAATTTACACTAAGCTTTGAACTTATACTAAGAATAGATTTAATGTTTATCTGCATTCAATGTTCATGGTTTTTGATACCTATATCAAAATCCATGAAAATCACGAGAATTTGACGTTTTGCTAGAACTAATTTATTTATACTTATGTTGAAATTGATGAGTGGTTCATATTTAAGACAGACTTAACCCACAAGGTCATCTACCAGAATATTTCGGAAATGCTATTGCTTCTAAAAAGAAGAACTATTTTTTTTATTCAGGCCTGTAAGCTGTAAAACTGCAGATAAAAATGTCTAAAATAGTTTATAACATTCGACAACTACCATAGGTTCAGTAGGTTCCTACATATTATGATCTTACACGCCCAGCGTATTTTTTTTTACTTATTAAGAAAAATATTGGATGAAAAGGTAATTATCGTAATAAAACTTTGACATGGATTCAGTACATGGTTATATTCTGGTTTATAAAAAAAGAAATCTGCTCTTCCATATTTTTTGACCTACTTCTGAATGAAAAAACATTTTTTAATGTTTTTTTTACTCTTGGAGAATTTTTTCTTCTTTAGACGGTTCTAGAATTAAGTGCCCAATCTTCTGTACAAGTTGTTTACATTGCTTTGTATTTCTCGTGAAAAACGAAACTTATTACATGTCAACATTGAAATACCTCGTTATCAAAATTTTAGTCTAGTGTAAAATTGGATAATAAGGTACAGTCGTAACTACCTACCCCCCCAAAATGTACATAAATTAGAACATCTTCCATTTTGAAGTCAGATAAAAATAAAAAAAGTAATATTACTTAAATCGGTCGCATTGCAACATTTAATATAACGACAACATCGCTTTAGCCGGTACGTACTACAAAATGACCTCTTTTTTACCCTGTTATAATGTAGCATTTTCCACATGAGAATTGCGACATATGTATTTTTTAAACAATTATATTGATTATTTGATTACTAGGCAAGAAACCTCGGCCGCTTATACTAGCTTCTACTCGCGGCTTCGTTTGCATTGTTTTTTTCACTCTCGTTATGGGTAGTAGCGCGAAATTTTATAGCCTATACTATCACTTATGAACCGGGCTATCGTACACAAAAATATATTTTCCAATCTTTGTGGTAGATTCAGAGATTCCGGTGTTCAAACAAACCAAGATATAAAAGTTGTATTAGTATAGATTTGGAGCTTCTACGTTAATGTAACCTCATTTGCTTCAACATTTATTTTTAGAACCTAATATAAATAATAAAATTGCCTTTTCTGGGTTCTACTTGTAAGCCCTTTGCCCAATAGTATATCTGTAAACAAACACACAAACAAAATAAAAACACTTCAGCTTTTTATATTAGCCGAGATTATGGAAACCCTCTACTTGCAGGAAAATAATAGGTCGAGGACGATTGTGGTCAATTCTGCCATTACGAACTAACCTGGGGGTTAGTTTGCTAGTTATAATAAAATGACGTAGATTGTAATGTGGAATAACACATGGGTTACTTTTTATGCTGAATAATGGACCTGGGATAATATCGAGCCATTAACGCCGAATTAGCGTAAGCGAAATTTTTACCTAAACTGCGTTTTTCATCACAAACGACATTTTAAACTATAACGGTCCATGCCTCGTCGATATTCCCGCCAAAATAAATCAGTTATTTAAGTTATAGCAAATGCTAATTCACATTAACAGCGCAATTATTAGCAAAAATATTTAAAAAAACCTTCTCCTGTAAAATTTGGTTTTTGTCGGTTACGCTAACTCGGCGGTAATGGCTCATTATATCAAATTTGGCGCGAACGAAGTCGCGGGCGGGCCCACTCATCACACAGCCTATTTCTTGTTTAATTAAACCTCCTTATTTCCCGAAGTAGGTTAGAAACCTTAAAAATTGTTTTCTTTTGACATCGGGAAATACGAGTAGGTCAGTGTCAAGGATCCAGAGATGAACTTCTGATAATAAATAACACATACCATCACGCCTGTATTTCTTGAAGGGTTAGGCAGAGGTGTACTGATGTACACCCACAGTTCGCCGGTATATTTAGGTCCCATGTAATAGGGGGCGAGCCTATTGCCATTAACCGGGCACAAATCCAAACTCCGAGCTGCTACTGAGAATTTCATAGAAAAACCCAATAACGCTTTTTGCTCGACCTGGGAATCGAACCCAGGACCTCTAGCGTAGCAGTCGCACTCAGGACCACTAGGCCAACGCGGCAGTTTATAAATAATAAATAATTTACGTCCTATTCTCAGGCTACAGAATTTACACCAAAAAATTCATACTTCTCTACGAGTCGCGGGAGGAATTTAGTCTTGAATAAACATCGTCATATTTTAACATGTAAACACAAAACCATATTATACTATACAGCGTGTAATGGAATGGGTATATCCATACAAACGGGGTTAAGAGTGTATCCGGTACTGAGTCTCTATACAAAATTTCAGCTCAAAAGCAATAACTTTGAAAATGCATAATATTTTTTAAATTTCGGCAGTTTATTCAGTTTAACAAACTTGTCAGGAGAAAAAAGTCTTTTACGGAGTTGTTTCTTAGTGTGTAGTGTGTAGTTCATTGACACCGATCAGCTGACTTAGTGTAATGATGTGTAGAATCCAATTCGAAACATTTGGTTTTTTGCTTAAATGTTGCTTAACTTTATAATTTTGTGAGTATAGGTATTAAAAAAATGTTGCTATGTGGTTTGTTAACACCAAAAGAATCCGTACCTTTGATATGTATATACCCTTTCCGTAACACGTGGTATATAAGCCTTCCTCTTGAAACACTCTATCTATCAAATAAAACCGCATTAAAATCCGTTGAGTACCTACATTATAAAATCAAAGCGCAAAGAAGGACAGGCGACGGGAAGGGACTTTCTTTACCTATATTACGACCTACTGAACTTGGTACCACTTCGTTATTTCTATCTTATTTTCTTTTTTCGTTTTATTGGGGTAAATAAAACAATAAGAAATGTTTGAAAGAGTCGAAACTTTATCGAGTTTCTGCGAAAAAAACAAGCGTTGACTGATTTTTTAATACAAGCTGTTGATCTGCATTCTCGACAAATTCTTATATTTTTTATTTTTTGACGTGATTTTCAAATTCGAACTAGCCATCTCGCCAGAGGGTTTAGGCGCTATGTACGCATTGATATAGCCGCGCGAGTACTCTGCCTACCGCATACGGTACGGCAACTGGGCGATGCTGATTTTTGCAAAAGGAGTATTCTGGAATACTGTTTTTTGATAGTTGCAACTAAAAAAACAAGCATTTATTAAATATTGGCCAGGTATCGTAATTATATTTCATTACTTCTTTTTTTCTATGACAAGCTCCTTCAATTTCAAATCAACAGCTTGTATAGGGATAGATTAGTTTATAATACAGTAAGGGACATCTATCTTTTAATTCGCCAGTGCACTCAGAACATTATTCTGACTTCAAAATAAGTGGAATTTGTTGAGGGAATATTTTGAAATTTTTCCCTTTTTTCGGCAGATTAATAATGATGGCAATAACAATATTTGTTGGGCTAAAACATGGACAAAAGAATTTTTTACTATCCGCTGAGGACGATACGGAAGGAATAAGAGCGAATTTTGACTTAGAGGAAAAGTATTAAGACCCTCCATATGTCTTTATTAATAGTTTTCCAATAAAAAAGTCTTGTTTTCTGACACTATATGGATAGATGTCCCTTACAACCGATTTTTTTTTAAGTATCATCAAATGACTTCCCCCACCCTAGTGTCAGACTTTTACTGACTAAAATCTATCCATGTTCCTTCTTAAATATTGTTTATAATGTATATTTTTACTATTGGCTCCCGTTACCTGACCTATATAAATATCTCCAGTGCAATTCTAAACCCTACTAATTGCTATGGCTTTCTTTTCAATTAGAATATTGAGTTACTAGAACTTAGCCCGCTTCTTCGTAAGTATTAAATAAGTAGGAACTTAGGTTTTTATTACTGAAGTTGGATTATTATTCCTATTTTTTTCTCTATAAGGTTGAGTTTCTAAAAATCATGTTTATGTGGATTCCGAAGTCACAAAACAAAAGAAAAACGTTCAAATTTTTTTCGTGTTTTTAATATCTTTTAGTTTATGCTTCTTATTATAAATGTAAAAATAAGCCAAAAATGTAGTTTAGAAGTGGTGGAGCTCTTTGTGAAGAAGCTCGTCCGGGAAAGTACTACCACCATACCTATTTCTGCCGCAAAGCAGCTTTGCTGTGCTCCGGTTTGAAGGTTTTGTTGGCCGGTAAAATAAGAGGCACATGAGACGTTTCAGCTTTTTCTCCGGGATGGTAACGCATTTGCAAGGCCCCTGGTATTGCAGATGTCTATAGGCAGCCGTAATCACTTAATATCAGGCCCATCGGGCTGTTGGGTGCTATGACGAAAACTAAAAATAAAAACTACTTGACCTAATAACGCTGAAAGGCAAGCCTACCAACCTATATACTACCTGTATATAGGTGGGATTCGTCGGATTTTGTGGAAATGCCGAACTAACGTCTGTAACTGCCATGCGGACAAATTTTCGAGCAAAAGCTAGTTTTATTTAAATTATAAATAGCAATAAAATATCAATACAAACTTCTGATAGAAATTAAATCTACTAAGTATCTGAAATGTACTTCTATGTCGTCTCATTGAGTGGAAAATGGCGTTTATAATTAAGTAACCTTCTGCCCTAGAGAGATTTTTGTTTGTTTGTTTCAACCCTATCTCTGAAACTAGCAGTCGGATTGGGATAACTGGTTTTGTATATTATGATACCCAGATTCATAGGGAATAGTATAGGCTGGTATGTCCCCATATGTTCAGGTGGGGATTCAGTGATGGTAGCGACTTGAGCTGTCGGTGCGGTACAGCACATACGATGGCCCATCTTACATCGTGCCCTGCATGCCCTAACAGCTGCACGCAGGAAGTTTTAATGGCTGCCACCGACAACGCAGTCAAAGTGGCCAAATTCTTGGCCGCATCAATATAATTTATAATAATAGTATATTATTTATTTATTTATTACAATAATATAGTTTGACATCGAAACGCTAAGAATAAGTATAGGTTATATAACATCACGCTACGATCTGCGGGAGCGGAGCAGTAACTCAACGCGGGAAATAAAGTACGCAGGCGATGTCGCGGGCAGTGTATCAGTAACGTGTACTCAATTAAAAATCAAAGCTTGGCTTTGAGCGAAGTTCTTTTCAAAGAACATGCTATTTCTGTCACTGTGATTTTTTAATTTCATTCACTGCGAGGTTTCTCTTCTCTAATCAGATTGGAAATGCCGGTCAAGAGCGAGGGGGATTTGCGTGTTGAGAGGTCCGGGTAAGGGTCTCGGAATTTTTCAAATAATTGGTGACCGATTTTTTACACATAAGTACATACATACCAACATGCTTGCATTCCCCGAAGGGTTAGGCGGAGGTGTACCAATGTACGTCCACAGTTCGCCGGTATGTTTAGGTTCCATGTAATAGACAGATTTGTTGTTGGAGTGAAATGCTTTACACGTTAAAAATATCTTTGAAAATAACTAGCAAACCGCCCCGGGTATGCTCGGATCATGGGTCGATCTTCTAAAAAAAATTCTCCATACACACCTCTTATGAAAAATTACGTACACAACAAAAAAAACATTCAAATCGTTCCAGCCGTTTTAAAGTCTTGCGGTTTACAACACATTTACCCATTTATTTTTATTTAATTTAGATAGATAAAGATAGTAATGGTTAATCGAATAGTTTTGACTAACACTATGAATCCATTTTTCAACTCAACAGCTAGGTCAAGAGACTAGTCAAGAGAATAGTGAGGAGGTTCTTCACTTTGAAATCTTAGGGCTTCAAAGTGAGTGGTTTCAAAGCTTAGGGTTTTTAATATGCAAAAATACTGCTCCACAAGCTAAAGGTGGTTAGCCACCTTCAGCTTGAGGTATGCATATTAAAAAAACATAGCTATATGATTTGTCATTTGTTTTTTAAAAATATGTAAAAAGTAGGTACTTTTACTACATTTTGTCCAGGGTTTCCTCACGACGTTCTCTTTCACCGTTATCAGTGATGTCCAAAATAAAATTATTTGAAAATATCAGATTAGTACTTTATTTATGTGAGGCTGGCGCCTTAATTGGGCCATCATGGCATTTTGAAATTTTCAGTACCGTAGATTAATACAAATAGCACTATATACACTTTTCACCATCAAAAATGATTTTATTATACAACAACTGTAACTACCTCGCTAGCCTAGTGGTGCTTAGCGCGACTGCTACGCTAGAGGTCGTAGATTCGATTCCAAAGTCGCGCAAAGTTTTACTGGGTTTTTCTATAAAATTCTCAGTAGTAGCTCGGAGTTAGGATTTGTGCCCGGTAAATGACAACCAGCTCGCCCCTTACACTATGACACCCAAACATACCGGTGAACTGTGAAACATACATTCGTGATGGAACGTGTGTAATTTTATCATACAGTTTTGTATACTATTATTTCATTACATTCAAGATAATAATTCTTGGAAATATGCTGGCCCATAGAACAATTTAAAGTCTTCAAAAAATCAAATGGTTGCAAAATCCTACTACTATTATAAAGGCGAAAGTTTGTATGTATGGATGTATGGATGTATGGATGTTTGTTACTCTTTCACGCTTAAACGGCTGAATGGATCTGGATGAAATTTGGCACAAAGATAGATTATAGTCTGGAATAACACATAGGCTACTTTTTATACCGGGAAAATGTACGGTACCCGTAGGATAACACATCAACTGTGACGCGGACGAAGTCGCGGGCAGAAGCTAGTTATTTATATAAAAGTAATTGGTTTAGATTTTATTTTTCAGCGACTTTAATTCTACATTTGGTGATTACTATGGCTCATATAAGTACTGATTCGTTGTTTTTGTAATGTTAGGACTAATCGTCCATTTGATTAATATTGATTAATTCAGCTCTCATGTCCTAACTTTATAGCACTTGCTACATATTGTTGTACTTTATTGATGATGCAACTAGCTTCAACTTTAAACTGTAACTTCTTGACATTCAAAAGTGCCTGTAAATGGTCTAATTGAAATAAATGCTTTGACTTTGACTTTGATCTGAATTTTTGGTAAATTGTCTTCACATTCATATAATTTTTTGAATTAAAGTTTATGTAAAACATTATTTAAAAGAGTAAGTATGGAGTTTGTTGCTCATTCTTCTCCATACGAATACCTTTTGGGATGGGCAAGAAGATTCAATATAATTATTTATTTTTCTTTCTTGTTTAAGAAGTTTAAAAGTGCCTTTTAATGGTCTAATTGCCCAGCCACCTCCACCCCCTCCGCCCCCTAATCCCAATCTTCCGGCCGCGGAAGCCGAATGGCAAGTGGCCGGGGCAAAGGAGAAGGGGCGCAGGGCGGCCAGGTCGGCCAGAGCGGCTACGAGAAGGGCGGAGGAGCGGCGGCGACGCGGTGAGCGCAAAGCCGCGGCTAGGCTTCGCGCTCCGAAATCCGCGGCTGTAGTGATCACGCTACAGCCGGAGGCGGTGAAAAAGGGCGTGACCTACGCGGCGGTGCTCACCAGGGCCAAGGCGGCAATCGATCTCGGCGAGCTGGGGATCACGGCCCTCCAGCTTAGGGTTACCGCAACTGGGGCCCGAATGTTGGAGATCCCCGGCGCCACCAGCGGCCCGTCCGCAGACGCTCTGGCTGAGAAGCTAAGAGCGTCCTTAGATGCGGACGAGGCCCGAGTGTCCAGGCCCGTCAGATGCGCAGACCTGCGCATTCTGGGTCTGGACGACTCAGTCACCGTGGAGGAGGTGGTGGCCGCCGTCGCCAGGACGGGCGGATGCCTTGCCGAGGAGGTCAAGGCAGGCACCATCCGCCCGGAGCGCTCGGGCATGCAGACCATTGTGGTCAGCTGCCCAGTGACGGCGGCTAAAGTCATTGTTGGGGGGGGGCGCTTGCTGGTGGGCTGGGTTTCGGCGCAGGTTAGACTGCTCGAGCCCAGACCCCTGAGGTGTTTCCGTTGCCACGTGGGGAAACACGTGGCATGTCGGTGCGCCTCGGAGGTGGACCGCAGCGCCCTTTGTTTCCGCTGCGGTCAGCCCGGTCACAAGGCCGCGGCTTGTAATGCCCCGCCGCACTGCGACGCATGTGCGGGGGCTAACAAGCCGGCCGATCACCGGGCTGGGGGCAAGGCCTGCGCCGTACCCGCCAGGACCGGGGGAAGGCCCCGCACCGCCGCCGCCGCCGCCGCCGCCGCTAACGCCGCCACCGTCGCCGTGGCCGCACCCGCAGCCGCCGCTGACACCGCGTCCGCCGGCGCAATGGATTGCCAATAACGGCACCATTGCGCCACCCGCAGGCGGATACCGTAGACACGGTCTGCGGGCGGTGAGCAATGGGTAGCTCACCGTCCGTACGTTATTAACTAACGACGGACCGTGTCGACGGCGCGTCCATGTTCCGCGCACAGAGGTGTCAGCCACTGGAAGGGGCCACTAAGGGCCAAATGCCTGCCGGGGCTGCGGGTTGTTCGAAAGAGATACCGCGCCCCCGGAACGCAAAGGGCACATGAAGGAACATAGATGGTTTTTAGTCAGTAAAAGTCTGACACTCCCTCCCGCCCCGCCCTGGACGGGGGGGGTCATTTGATGATTTTACCATCTCTAAAAAAAAAAAAAAAAAATGGTCTAATTGAAATAAACGATTTGAATTTGATAAATATTCACGTGAAAAAAAAAAGAAATTTCATCTTTTGAAGTAATATTAATGTATTAATAAAAAGGAACCAAAACTATATGGCATCGAAAAATTGCACCGCATCGCCGTCAACTGGAAATGAGCCCAAAAGACTGGCGGCATTAGTTTTAGTTTCTTTTTATTTTTAATACATAGTTACAAAGTAGACAGTACACACATTAGTACGTAATATAAAAAATTCTGGGGGGTGAGACCCCCAAACACCCCTGCCAGGCAAAGACGTGCAAAGGAGAAGCAAGAAGCTTGAAAGAAAATAATTTACTCTCAAAATCTTAAATTAAACCCTTTGTGCATTGTTATCTTGAATGCCTGCACACGGATTTTTAATAATATTTTCTCTTCTCATGGACAATTGCATCTTCACCCTCCGTTCCGGGGTAGACAGTCTTTGACGTAAATGCAGCTATTCCGCCTTTGATATTTTTATTTGATTATGAAACTGAGAATTTCACTTCAGTAAGAAACAGGCTTTTTGCAATCAAATTACTAATAGGCGATATATTGGCAGATTAATTTTATCTCATCATGAGTTTATGCGGTTGTTTCATAGAATTTTGGCTTACAAAAATACTATTAGATTAAAGAATTCTCTAATTCATTTGTCCAGTATTCTAAAGAAGTATTAAGTATAATAAACGTTTTAAACCAAAATTAAAATTGCAAAAAAAAGTGGGCCGGTGTTTTATATGAAACAGCCGGTTTTTTTTTTCAGGCTTCAGGTTCACTATTTCGGAGACACTTATAATTTACCTTTGACTATAAGCCACCTAAATATACCTAAATATAAGCTAATTAAATGATTTTTCTATATTTTAATTCACTTAACAAAACATTTACTAGTTTCTTAAATGCAGGTACCTAACTAATACTTATATTTCTTATTACTTTTCGAATGTAAATCAGTACCGTGAAACGGGGTGTACAATAGATGAAAGGGTGAAACGGAACAAAACTTTAAAAGGGGATCAAATGTTTAGATTTAAAATATATTTCTCGTAAGTATTTTTGTTGAATTGCGTACGAAAGAAATAATACGAGTAATTTAGTCACTTCAGTTATAGAAATGCAAAAAAGGTATATTTTTGTGTGATATCTCCCGCATTTCAAACATAAGAAATATGTTTCTTTATTTATAAAATCACCCCTGAAACAGTACCTTACGGCATGCAAAATATTTTATCAAGATTTTTAATAATAACTTTTAACGTTGTATATTCATTTAAGTAAAAAGAAACATTGGATTACCACGAAATTTCCCAAAAAAAAACGTTAAACTGAACACTGAATTATCACATAAACCACACTCTATTTACTTAAACACTTTAAAACAAACTTACATAAAGCTGCGAAGTTGGGAACATAATTTATAAAATACGAATTCTCGTTTGAATTCTCGGACATGTGTGACTGATAGCAAGTAATGCACAAGACCTATGTCTTCACAATGA
The DNA here is from genome assembly GCA_932526535.1 of Caradrina clavipalpis. NCBI lineage: Eukaryota > Metazoa > Arthropoda > Insecta > Lepidoptera > Noctuidae > Caradrina > Caradrina clavipalpis. Next base: position 23,742,134 of record OW052087.1, read on the forward strand.
ATCTGTTTTCATGGCACTGTCATTAAATATGCTGGCAATTTAAAAATCACGCGCTGTTTATTGGTTCTTCGGTGAAGGATATATAATGCTACGTTCATGATGATACGTGTGAGCGAATAACTGGACTCGTTAGTAATACTTCAGCCTGGTTTACAGCCTGAAGTTTTCAGTCAGGCCTCCGTGGGGGCGTTATTGGGTTTGCGCACACGCTTGTGCACTGTAATATCTTCTGTGGACTTGGTTATTGGGTCACGGTGGGTAATCTTAATGCAGATCATTAAGATTAGCCCCCATGACCGGAATCGTTCCGAAGATTTTTTTTACTCATAGGTATGTGTTTCTATATATCTGTGTTTACCCCCATCGAAAAACAGGCGTCAGTTTATAGTAGATACCTCGATAAACTCTTTTTTTTTCACAGTAATAGGTTCTCGTGTTTAATATACCTAACAGTTTTCAAAATACTAGTGAGGAAAAATCATTGTTATGGATTGATTAAATTAATTATCATTTTAATAATATGAGTGACGTTTATGCAGTTTCTTCTTTGCCAAATCTTTCTTACAGGACAGATTTGTATGTGACCAGAAAAACAAAAGGTGTAAAATAGGTGACACAAACTAAATAGGTATTTTTATTCAAAAAACACAAATTATTGGGTAATTGAATAATATAAATAATAATATATCGTGTAATATTTGACAGTAGCATGATATTAGCCTAGCGGTTAGAGTGTCCACCTCTCATTATAAGGTTATTGGTTCAAATCTAGGCACTTACCTAAGTGACTTTTTCAATTCACTTGGTACTTTCTAAGTTTTTCTTGAACATCACTTACTTTAGCGCAGGAAAATATCGTGTAGGAAACTGGAATTATAATCAATATAAGCCTAAAATCGCAAATACGCCTTGAGCAAGCGTGGTGATCAATGCTCGTGCCTTTTCTATAAAAAGACGAGGCATTTGTCCAGCGTTGGGACAATAATAGGTTGCTGTTTTTAGTGTAACGTTTACTTATCATATTTATTAATTAACATGGTTCATTTATTTGCATTATGATGCTAGTGTGCTAAGTTTTTCATTACAGTCGACGCTTCATTATAGCCTGAACAGCCGAGACTGTAATGATGCAAGTACCACGCGTTTCATACTTGTGAGGAAAATAAAATAAAATTTCTTAAACTTCGGTATTTTTTGGTACACCTCTGCCTTACCCTACGGGAAAACAGGCGTGATGGTATGTGTGTTCAATATTTTAGACATTTCAGTGTTTTACCGAAAATGCACGTATTTATTTATTCAACTTGGAACTCTGGCGGTTGACCTGCCCCCGCGGTGTGGTTGTTGACGAAGCCGCCGAATAGCCTCATATTATTTAATTTCATGTTTAGTATTTTTATGTGACCTTTATTGCACTGTTTTTAGGCCTACATAGCAGAATATGGCACTGGTGTTGTTTACATTATGCACGGTTACTTTTGCATCGTTCTGGAGCCGAAACACAGGAACTCCAGTCAAGTTACTATTGGCGTTGTTATTTTTTTTAAGACGTCTCAAGGTCAAAAATTTATCACTTTTTTTTGTCATTTGAGTGAAATGTCAGTAGCGCTTCTGTTTAATCGATGAATGGATTTTTCAAAGGATACCGTTCGCATGTGCAGTCTATAAGGTTTACACACAAATATGTAATATGTAGTATATAAATGTTGTATGTGTATGTATGTATATGTTTATGTATAGTATTTTTAAGTTATTGTATGTACTAAAATATTATGTATTTTCTATGGGCCTTGATGCCTGATTTAAATAAATAAATAAAATATAGTTCTTACTATTTCACAAATTAAATGTTTGAGTTATTTTTTTTGTTATTTATTGAAAACAATAATGCCAGTAGTTTCTGTTACTACCATAGAGCTTATAGCTTTCGGTTCCAGAACGATGTAAAAGTAAGCGTGTTTTACAGCACTACAATACACTACGAGCAAGTGGTACTGGTGGAAACAAGTTCTATTACTTTGTAACACATAATATTGCAGGACAATTAGTTCAACCATGGAACAGTTTAGTTGAACAAGCAGACAAATGCATTTTAATAATGTATAATTTATAAATTAAGGTCTGACGTAAATAGTGTTCTAAATAGGACAGTAGAGCCTTGACAGTCAGCTCGGGGGCGGAGATGCGGCCTCTATTAGATGAGTTCTAATAATTGTCACTATATCGATAGCAGAGTTAAATGTATGCTAATATTATAAAGACGAAAGATTTTTTTGTTTATTTCTTTATTTTTAACCGACTTCAAAAAAGGAGGAGGTTCTCAATTCGTCTGTATGTATAATATTTTTTTTTTTTTTTTTATATTTTTTCACCGATATTTTCGTCAATTATAGACGGATTTCAAATTTTTTTTTTTTGTTGAATAGAGTTCACTTCTGATGTGGTCCCATTTTCACCAGTCCAGGATCTGATGATGGAATCCAGGAGAAATCGAGGGCAACCACCGAAAATTGTATGCTCGTATGGTGTTTTGAAACTCCAGTTTCAAACCAAAAAAACCAAAAAAATCAAACCAAAAAATGGTATAAATTGGTCCACCAATTTATACCATTTTTTCACCAACAGATAGCTGCATTATGCCTGCATTACGACTTACGACATTGAGGGAGCGGAGTAGTAACCAAAGCCGTAACTTAACTCAGGCGAAGTCGCGGATAATTGGCTATTGTAGTATTTCGGTAGTTCGCTAGTATTACATCACGCTACGGGACACGGGAGCGGAGCAGTAATCAAAGGCGTAGCGCATGTGCAATAAGCCAAGCGGACGTAGTCGCAGGCACTTCGCTAGTTTGTATATCTATATATCGGATAGACCTAGTTTTATCCAACAGGGAATGGCTGGACCTAGTTGTAGCCGGCATGATGAAGGCTAGACCTAGTTTTACCCGAAAACAATCGGCTCGTACTAGGTTTAACCAAGAGTAAGTGGCTACACCTAGTTCTAACCGGCTAAAACTAGGTGTAGCCGCACTTCGGGTATTAGCCGTAACATATACATATAATAAAATCGTAACGAGGCCAATTCTGTACATTCAATATTTTTTATAAAAAGTAATTCTCACATGTTAAATACATTATACTGAATCCAAAAAAATGGTTTTTAGATTTTTTGTCTGTTTGTTTGTTTATTTATTTGTTTGTTTGTTTGTTTGTATGTACGCGCATAACTTTTTAATTTCTGCACCGATTTGAACAAAACTTTTGGCATTGTGTTGGCAGCAACCTGAGCTGTAATCTTAGGTATAATTCATCACGCTATGTCACATAGGGGTTAGACAGAAACAGTATGAACACTATTAACTTAAAAATACTGAACGCGAACGAAGTCGCGGGCAACAGCTAGTTATGTATAAAATAGTACCTATAACTAGGTTGAGAAAAGTTAAGGCGGCCCGCTTTTCACACATGGGGTCGTGGGTTCAAAACTGGGTAACTGCCAACGTGAGTTTTTCTATTTATAAATGTATTTTCTAAGTTTGTCTTGGACATCGTTTACATCGGTGAAGAAAATATCGCAAGGAAACCTGGAGTCATAGTTATACAAGACATTACTAATCCATCTTGAGTCTCGTTCGCCCGGTGGTCCTAAGCGCAGCTGCCACGCTAGAGGTCTTGGGTTTGATTCCCAGGTCAAGCAAGTTATTGGGTTTTTTATGAAATTCTTAGTAGTAGCTCGGAGTTAGGATTTGTGCCAGGTTAATGGCAATAGGCTCGCTCCCTATTACATGGGTCGAGAACTGTGGGTATACATTGACAACACCACTGCCTAACCCTTAGCTAGGCGAATACAGGCGTGATGGTACGTGTGTTATCTTGAGCAAGCGTGGTGATCAATACTCGTTCCTTCTCTGTATCAGAAGAAGCCTTTGCCATGCAGTGGAACAATTTTTGGTTATTTTACCTACTAAGATATAAATTATCGGCAACTTCAAATACCTTTAGTATCTTCAAAGAGAACCTTCCATTTCAGAAGCTCTCGTTACACCGCATGTACCTAAGGCATCATTTCTATACCATAATATTATAGAGATTTTTTTTTGTTTATAACGAATAGGCTCCGAAACTACTGGTCCGATTTTGACCATTTTTTAACCAATAGATAGCTACATTATTATTGAGTAACATAGGCTATATAACATCACGCTGCGACACACGGGTGCGGAGTGTTAACCAAAAACTTATGGCGGGCGAAATAAGCCACGCGCACGAAGTGGCGGGCTGTTCGCTAGTACATATATACTTACGGGGTGTAAGGAAACACACGTCCCCGTCACACTATATATTCTGCTCATCAAACTGAGTACATAGCCACCACACACTATTATGCCTGTTTTGCTCAAAGGGTTGGGCAGAGATGTACCCATGTACAGTTGTTCGGTACACTTACAGTTCTCCGGTATGTAAATAACGCATTTTTTTTGTTAAGATGGGAAATCATCAAATGACCCCCCCCTCCCCCCGCTTGGGCGGGAAGGGAGGGAGTGTCAGACTTTTACTGACTACAAACCATCTATGTTCCTTCGTGTGCCCTTTGCTTTCCGGGGGCGCGGTATCTCTTTCGAACAACCCGCAGGTGTAAACAACGCTTGCACGTGCTTGGTACTAAATACAAAACATTTAGCAAACATTATTGTTTGGAAGCAATTATTATTTTTGGTATTAAAATAATTCATTGTTTATGGCAGAGGCCAATGTTACACACAGAACTTTGTGTATGGGTGCACGCAACAGTACAGGACAGTGACCCCAGCGGTCACAAGGGTTGATATTTTATAGTTTAGTGTTTAATGTATTGTTATGGATGTTAATTATTGTTGTTGTGTTCCTTAAATATTGTGCATGTCATACCAGCAGTGGCATTCTATACGGTAATTCCACCGTCACTTCGACGCTCACTGCGCACTCCAAAGTGTCAAATAAAACAATGTCATTTGAATTTGGTTGAATATTTGATGTCATTGAATAGCGACGTGAGATGCGAGTTCATGTCTGAATTTTACAGAATCGACGTACTGCTCGGCTCACGAATTTATTCTTATTTAGTTAAAATATTTCTCATTAAGTGAAATTTGTAGTGAATTTCTTTTGAGTAAATAAAGTTTCTTTAACCACAAAACATTTGTAACAGCCTTTGCCCAAAAAAACTTACAACATTGATCTTTAATATCCCCGTGAGTACCAATTACCAATTTCAATATTACAGGTTCAATATTCAAGAGCCCCGGTGAGAGACACGCTTATAACACCCCTCTTTTTGAGTTAGGGGTTAAAAAAGATGCTTAATGAAGGGGACAATGGTGTCGATTCTGTTAAGCGCAAGCTAAACTTAATTTAGACTATTTCTGTCTTTTTCTCTCTAATAAAACAAGAAAGGGACGGACATGAATAAGACTTGTCAATTTTAGTTGATCTAAAACCTCTTTACAATTATAGTTGACATGTCAGAACGCATTGATTAAAAACACTGAAAAGTTCAAGGCAAAACTAATTTGACATCTGTAACTTAGTTCTAAGGTATTACCGTCCTTTTCTTTGCTGTATGTTAGTAAGAGATGTCAATTCTCTAATTTTAGTTTAGTTTGTGAACAAGGGAATTGGCACCATTAACAAGTTGTTCTCAAGGTAATTTACGGCGCTGTTAAGTATATTTCTAAATAAATAAAGCAGGTCGGGTATTATTAGAGCCTGTACATAATTATGACAAACGTTTAGGTATTGTACAGTGCATTGGGGTAATACGACACTGGGTATAGAATATTCCGAAATATAATGAGGTATGGTAAATATGATACATATTTGCGTGACATCTTTTATAATAACAATGAAAGTGATGAATTATAATTATTTTGTGACAATGGCATGCTTTGAATTAGTTTTTAAATCACTATTTTTTTGTTTTACTCTTGTGCAATAATTTGCATCTGCCATGTTATCTCTTCACCACCTTTGGTTGACTGATAGAGAGTGCCTAAGCCATTAAGTCTGCTGTTATACTTTTTTTGTTGCACAAAGCTGAAATGACATAACATATCATCACGCCTGTATTCCCCGAAGGGTTAGGTAGAGGTGTACCAATGGCCGAGGTACACCCACAGTTCGCCGGTATATTTCAGTTCCCATGTAATATAGGCGAGCCTATTGCTGCTAACCGAGCACAGATTCTAAATTAAAATAAATAAAGGGCTCGTCGATGTTTATTTATGGTAGAAATTGGTTTAGGTACATCGGAATTTATTTATTTGTTAACAAATACAAACTAAAAATCTTATAAATTTGAAAACTAGTCTCCCAAAACCATCTAGACGGTTTGACAGAGAAATCAGACAGTCTCAATCTTTTACATAAATATTAGTTAGTTATTTTATCATAAAACAGTCACTAGCCAATTACATTAGTAAAAGACATATATTTAATCACACGACACATCTCATCTCACTTTACTCCAAACACACTAACAAGAACCTCTTTCATGAATATGGCGGTAGTAACTAATACGTTAGTATATATTAATCTATGGTAGTAACTACCCCCAATACACCATACAGACCCCATAAATATTTATTCCACGAATTCCCAAGATACAGCAAAGATAACCTTATCAATAACACAGCTTGATCATACCTCACTCTATTTTCAAAACGTCGCAACAGTTTTTTAGCCATTTTAACTATCAGTCATTTCACATTGCCACTCAATAAACTTGTCCAATAGTCTCATAATAATGTAAATACACATGCAGTACACTTGTAATATGTTAGACGCGTGTTAACATCGTCTGTTGTGGTACAAGACTGGTCTATTTACCACCAGCGGCTTCACGATTCACATGCGACTTTCTTCATACGTGGTGGGCCTTCTTTCCCTGCACTGCACGCTGTCTAGCATGTCTTAACGAATATGTAGGTCAATTAACACGACAATGTATTGATAAGTCTATGATAGCAGTACATTCAATTATCTCTTTAATATGTGGTGTTTTTCACTCGCGTTAAGTTACGCCTTTGGTTTACTTGCTGCTCCGCTCCCGCGGCGTAATGTTATATAATGTATATTATTTACAAAGTATATACGGTTTATTTGAAAAACCGTCATCAAGAAGCTCTCAATGGGGCAAATGCCCAAAAGACTGGCAGTATTGCCATGCTGTATGGCTATGATGATTCTTTGGCCTAGAAAAAGTTAGCCATCTGGTCATGTCGCCATCACCAGTCACTTCGGGATGTCCCGAAAATTAGATGGGTGCTCGGACCACATGGCCCCTAGTGTTTAAACGACTCAAACATATGACTTCTAAGAAGGTTCTTAATTATATTTACGCCGTTTGAAGTCTTCACCACCAGTAGCACCCGCTCTAGCTAATCATCACATCGTGCTAAGAAGATGAAGAATCCACATTGCGATACAACGTAGCAATACTGACAACCTTCTGGGTAGTTGCCACAATGAGAGCGATATGGACGAGGTTCTTGAGGCCCTATGAGCTTCTTTCTTTGATAAAATGTACATAATTTGTAATTTAATTATTATTTATGAGATTTGTGTTAAGATTAATCTTTAATCTATCTACTACTATTACAAAGAGGAATGATTTGCATGTAGATATTTACGTATGTAATAAATAAACTCAAAAACTGTTGGATTGATTTCAAAAATAATTTCACCATTAGAATGTTACATTATTCCTGATTAACATAGGCTATATAACATCTCGCTACGACACACGGCAGTGTAGTAGTAACCACTCGAACGAAGACGCGGATAAGTCACTAGTAAGTAAATAGATACATAAATGAATTGAGAAAAATCTGCAGTATCCCCTCTTCGATTGCAAGTATCAGAAATTAGCGCGTGTAAACAAAAAACTCTTCAACTATTTTAGTATTGTATTGATTAGGACTGTGCAAACTTGCTTGAGATTTTGCACTTTCATAGAGTTTCGCAATTATTAGAGGTTTAAGCTCAGAATGAAGTTACTCAGAACACTGGGCGCGGTTTGTAGTTGAATCATCAAGTACCTATTGTTATTGTTTACTTAACTATCGACGTGGTAATACTTATTATACTTTGAAATTAGACATGCCTGATAGTCCTACTATATACATACATAAATACATAGATACATAAACTCACGCCTTTTTCCCATGGGGGTAGGCAGAAACCACAGAACGTCACCTGCTACGATCCTTACATACTGCTTTCGCCTCGTTCACGTTCATACACCTGAACTTATATCTACACTTAACAAAATCTGTAAAGAAATTATTTGTACTTTTGTATGTTACAAATAAATTCAAAAACGAATGGACCGATTTAAATAAATCTTTGCCGTTAGAAAGCTTCATTATCACTGAGTAACATAGGCTATGTAACATCACGCTACGACTCACGGGAGCGGAGCAGTAACCACAGACGTAACTTAACGCCTTGTTAGGTTAGTGGTCCTAAGCGCGACAGATACGCTAGAGGCTAGGGTTCGATTTCCAGGTCAAGCTGTGTTATTGGTTTTTTTTTATGAAATTCTCAGTAGCTGCTCGCATTAGGATTTAGTTTTCAAGTCGCGAAGTAAAAGAAAACTTTTAATATTATCTTAAAAGAGTAAGTATGGAGTTTCTTGCCCGTTCTCCTCCAAAAGAACCTACCTTTTGGTAGATGCAACAAGATATAATTAATTTTTCTTGTACGTGACGGTAAAAGCGCCTATTACTGGTCTAATTGAAATAAATGATTTGACTTTGACTTTGACATGCTGTGGTCAACTAGTTGTAGGCTACATGCAAATGTTACTTATTAAACAAAAGCTTATAACATTGGATGAGCTCGCTCTTCTATATAAATAAATAAAGTTGAAGTTTCCGTTTGTAATGTTAAAATAATAGCTTATTACTAAATGCATTATATAAATAGTTTTAACTACAACAATGTTAATTGCCAGTAGCAGCTCGGAGTTTGGATTTGTGCCCGGTTAATGGCAATAGGCTCGCTCCCTATTACATGGGACCTACAAATACAGGCGAACTGTGGGTGTACATCGGTACACCACTGCCTAACCCTTCGGGGAATACAGGCGTGATGGTATATTAAGGTCGCGCATATTATAGGTGACCGATATTCAGGCGGACGCAGTTGCGGACAATGCTTAATCGAATTTAATGACCACCTCGTCATGCATTGACCGCGATATGCCTAGCTTGATATTATAGGTAGCTGCTTTATAATTTGTGTAGAGTAGATGGAAACCTCTGCCAAGGGCCAAGCGGCCAAGCGTAACGGTGACAGTGTTGCACTCGTCTTAATTATAGCTGCGAATGCGACTGCGCGTGAGTGGAAATCGAGTTACAATAACATACACACCATCACGCCTGTATTCCCCGAAGGGTTAGGCAGAGGTTTACCAATGTACACCCACAGTCCGCCGGGGTGTTTAAGTTCTATGTAGGGGGCGAGCCTATTGCCATTAACCGGGCACAAATCCTGACTCTGAGCTGCTACTGAGAATTACATAGAAAACCCCAATAACACTACTCAACTTGGGAATCATAACACCTCTAAAGTAGCAGTCGCACTTAGGACCACTAAGCTACGAGTATCGAGGCAGTTCACGAGGAACCTAGTAAATTAATCCTTACTAATATTATAAATGCGAAAGTAACTCTGTCTGTCTGTCTGTCTCTTCTTCACGCCTAAACCACTGAACCGATTTCAATGAAATTTGGTACAGATATAGTCTGGGACCCGAGAAAGGACATAGGATAGGTTTCATCCCGGAAATCCCCCGGGAACGGGAACTATTAATCCACGCGGGCGAAGTCGCGGGCAAAAGCTAGTAAATAAAAATAAAAAGATACGTTTTTAGACAGAATTTCTCAAACCTTTGCTGCTTGTTCCCTGCCAAAGGCACCACGATCCGACCTTCATAGTAGCTATAATCAAGCTTCCAGCTTTACTAACTCTACTTTACTTATTACTTTACTACTACTTTATTATTTTTACTTTATAAGTAGATTTGGCAGACATATATTTACTGTAAAACTTATAACTTTGAGATGTACAGGGAACTCATAATAGATATTTTATTGAAGAGCGTTATTGTTGTTTTCCTCGGGAACAGTACTTCTTTTCGGGATTAATAGTACCCTATGTCCCTTACTTTACACCTGTATGCAAAAGGAGATGGCTAAATGGAAGTATAGACCACTGCCCCATGTGCCAGGTACCATGTATAAATATGGTACCTAGCACAATGTAATGCTGAATGGCTAAATATTAGTATTTCATGTTAAAAAAGTTTCAGATACTTTTTGGGAATAATATAATGGTAAAATAATATTGCCTAAAAAGAAAAAAAGGTGTGTTTGACAGTATATAATTTTCTTCAACTGACACTTTCGAAAAATAATAAAACTAAAAACGAAAATGAGGTTGTATATATATGTATGTAAGCGAATGTTTGTGATGAAAAGATTTTTCTTTTTTTTTAGATACTTTATTATGTTTAATAGTTCACGAAAGTGCTAGGAAAATATTAAACACTACACAATTCATGAATGATTTTTTAAATATTATGAGGTTATGTAAGATTCCTGAGGTCCTGGGTTCGATTCCCGGGTCGAGCAAAAAGTGTTATTGGGTTTTTCTATGAAATTCTCAGTAGTAGCTCGGAGTTTGGATTTGTGCCCGGTTAATGGCAATAGGCTCGCCCCCTATTACATGGGACCTTAATATACTGGCGAACTGTGGGTGTACATTAGTACACCTCTGCCTAATCTTTCGGGGAATGCAGGCGTGATGGTATATATATGTAAGATTCATATACATTTCAGAATGTATCTGGCCCGGGGGCAGTCATTTAGCCATCACCTTTCAGGATGATAGGTTCAGTGGCTTAGGCATGAGAAGGTAACAAACAAACGTACTTTCGCATTTATAATATTAAAGTTAGGATTGCAGATTTTCTTTTCACGGCTTGTTGAATTTGTGTCATTAATAATACAAACTTTAATTCAATAATGCAAATTGCACTTTTGAATCCCAACTGCCTATTATGCGAGTCCATATTGTGCATTACCTAACAAAAGTGCTGTCACTACAGCTATGACAATCGCTGTCACAGCTCATACTGTATAATTTGAAATCCTTGACAGGCTGGTGACAAATGGGCAAGGAGAGCAATTTTCATGTCAGGTTTCGATGTAGTAAGGGAGAGGCCACACGATACCGCATCGCTACCGTTTTGCCGCATCAGCGTTTACACATAGTACGCGACGTCGCAACAATGTTATATGCAGTGTCTGCTTGGTCACGTGGTCGCAAGTGCGACTGATGAGGATCCTGGGTTCGATTCCTATGTCAGGCAAAAAGTGTTATTGTGTTTTTCCATTAGGAAATTCGGAATGCACGTAAAGCCGTTGGTCCTGCGCCTGATGTCTCTCCGGTCGTTACGGATTGCCGTTCCATCGGGCTATGAGAGTAAGGGCAGAGGGAACGCACCAGTGTTTGCGCACACGCTTGTGCACTATAATATCTCCTGCTTACTTGGCTAGTCTGCATTAAGATTAGCTGCCGTGGCTGGAATCGGTCTGGAGGATACATACATATACATTCTCCTATGTCCTACATGATGTCCTACATCGGACATCCTACGTCGACATCGGGCCGGTATCGCACCCTCACATACAGCCCGATCATCGGTGCAGCAAGCATGCGGCGCAGTGCCGCTCTGCACAGTGAGGTATACCATTGAAAGTGTGTATAACGCCGCTGCGCCACCGCGCAGGCGCCGCGCCGTTCCCGCACCGCTCCGTGTGGCTTCACCCTTAGTTAGCCTAGTTACGTCTATCAGAAACACTGAAGGTTTCAATTAGTAGGTATTCAGAACAATTGAACAAAATATAGAACAGTACCTACACTAGTAATGCAGTGGCTGAGCGATTGGCGATGATGCCTGTGTGTCGCGGGTTGGATTCCCGCACGAAGTAAATATTTGTACGGCTTAAAGATAGTTTTATCGGGTCTGGTTGTTTGGGTATGTGAGTTTAGATCATACAGGAGAAAGGACTATGAAATTCTCAGTAGCAGCTCGGAGTTTGGATTTGTGCCCGGTTAATGCCCAATAGGCTCGCTCCCTATTACATGGGACCTAAATATACCGGCGAACTGTGGGTGTACATTGGTACACCTCTGCCTAACCCTTCAGGGAATACAGGCGTGATGGTGTATATAATATATAGTTCGATACAAATGTGCAAACTACACGATAAAATCTACGAAACAGCCGATATTTTTTTTAATAATCGGCGTAATATATTTGTTCTTATTCTAGAACTCACGTACCACGTGATTTTAGACTTAGAATCGTGTACTAAAACCATGGTATTGGTGTCGTGACGTCTGACGTCCCCTCCCCTCCAGTGTGCATATTAGATCCAATATTCAAGAGTAGGTCAGAATGCTATTGTGGACTCTTGCAAGTACCTACCTAGCTACTTACTTAGAGATTTAGTTATATTTTTTTTAAAGAAATCTAAACAAAAATTACCATACAGTGAATAGTAGCGAAATTTTAAAAAGTAACATGGAAATAATATAACGTAAAATTTTTTTTTAAAAATCATTATAGTCCTTTTTGACACAAATTATTTTCTACTTACATTACCCCTTTTAAACTTTCGCCCCCATTTAACCCTATTCACCCCATTTTGCGTTATGAAGACATTACAGTAGCATAGCGCCATCTCGCGTGTTTTTACCGAACGACGTGCAATTGGAACTAGCGCAATGCTAGTTTATTATCTATTGGTCACATTGTCACAGTGTTACGTCAAGAGATAAATAAAGCTTCTATACTCTATGCGTTGTAACGACACATAAACGTTATAACGTTATCGTTATTTTAATTTTATCATGTAATAAATAAGCTTCGTTATTTTATACTGATATTATGTAGCTGAAGAGTTTCTTTGTTTAGTTCAACGTGCTCATCTCAGGAAGTATTGGTTCGAATTGAAAAACTCTTTGTGTATTGGTTAGTACTTTTATCTAGGAAGGTTACAGGCTATATAATATCACGCTATGAGTCTCGGAAGCGGAGCAGTAACTCAAGACGTAACTTAACACGTGTGATTAAAAGAATGCGAACCAGTTTATCATTTAAAATGAAAAAGTATCACTAAAACGCTTTTATTTCCAGATACAACGTATTAACGTTCGTTATTCGGCTGTTTTTTGTCTTATTCTGTAACAAATACAGTATAATAGCAAACAAAATGCCTATTATGTAGGCGTTAACTGGAAATGGGATAATTAATATTTGTCTTTTGACCTTATTATAATAAAAATAGATCATAAGGATAAATTAACGTGTTTACCGAATTTTCTTTGGTAAGAATGAACGTTATTTCTGCCTTCGTATATTAAGGAGAAAAATGGTGTCCTTTCAGTATCCGGGTCTGCCCCACGACCGATAATCGGCCCGATTATTGGGCCGATTTTTGACAGATTTCTTCGTCGGCGAGAAGAAACTGTCAAAAATCGGTCCGAATCTCAGTCGTGCAGGCAGATGCTCACATGTATTTTTTTGTTGTGTATTTTCTTTCATATATATTACTCTCCCTGCTGCCTTTTTTTAAGGATGGGGATTCATGACTTCTTTCGCTCTGGGTGGAGCGGAAGGGAGTGACAGACTCTCACTGACTGAAACCCATCCGTGTTCCTCCTAATGCCTTTTGCATTCCAGGGCCACGTTGACTACTGCTGCCTGCGACTTCGTTCGTAATGTTTTTTTCGATTAGTCGGCTTTTCGTTCAGGTTTTTCAAAAATTTCTTTCTTCCTTAATTTTTGTTTTGTTCGTCTCAATTGGGCATATTGAAACGAACAAAACAAAAAATACATTATTCAAATTCGGGTTTCTGCGAGACTAGCACAGGGCTATTGATTTTTTATTTATAGATTGTCTTCTAACACCAAATTACTGTGCTCTAAAGGTAAAATTTTATGTCTATTAAATGTTCCTTTATAGCGAAGAAGCTTTCCATTGTTATATAGCAATATAAACATACACACATACATAAACTCACGCCTTTTTCCCATGGGGGTAGGCAGAAACCACGGACCGCCACCTGCTACGATCCTTACACACTCTTTTCGCCAATGTAAACAGTCGAATAAAAATGAAAAAAAATATGCATGTACTTTTTTTAAATATTTAAACCAAAATGTTTGCAATACGTAGTGCTTATTTATTTCAAACCTCTTTGCCAAGGTGATAAAGCATACAATCAGAAAAAAAATCTCCGACTTGATTTCATTGATGCTCCGATGCTAATATGCGATCGCAGTTCAAAAAAATAACAGAACCTATATGAACTGAGGGTAATTAAATCGGTACTTATTAGAAGGAAGTATCGTGATGGCCCAGTGGTTAAGGCGCCTCTCATGCGTAACTTTACGTAACGTGCATGGAGGCAGAAGAAACCGTGGCGCACGTGCTCCTTGAATGCACCGGCGTCGCCCAGATCCGCAAAGAAACCCTTGGAACACCAAAATCCCTTGCGGACGCCCTGAGGAGACCGGGAAGACTGATCTGCTTTTGGATCCCTCCAAAAGCAGATCAGTCTTCCCGGTCTCCGGTGGGCTGGCTGGAATAACCCCCACCACGGCTCACGCACAATGGTCCATTGTAGGACTAAGTGCGAAAATCAAGCCCCCTAACATAGAACATGCGTAAATTTTTCAATTCACATGTACTTTCTAAGTTCAACTTGGACATTACCGACGTCAGTGAAGGAGAACATCGTAACAACCAAACCAACGATGTAAAACTAACCGCGTATAAGTCCAGGTTACCTTAGTAGGCTACGGCCTACTAAGGTAACCTGGACTTATACGCGGTTAGTTTTACATCGTTCTGGGACCGAAAGCTATAAGCTCTATCACAGTAACAGAAATTATTGGAATTATCATATTCAATAAATAACAAAAGAAATAACACAAATGTTTACATACATACATACATAACATCACGCCTGTATTCCCCGAAGGGTTAGGCCGAAGTGTACCTACAGTTCAGCGGTATGTTTTTAGTATTTTTTTAATTTGTGAAATAGTACAAACTCGAAGTAACACTTCCTTGCAGTCAACACACGTGCGAACGGTATTCATTGTAAAATGCATTCATCGATCAGACAGAAGTGCTACGAGAAAAAAGTGATAAATTTCCAAAAAAATTAATGAAATGTCAAAAAATGTCAATGCCAATATATTAATAATATTACTCCACTGAAGTTCCAGTGGTACGGCTCCAGAACGGACTAAAAGTAAAACTGTGTACAAGTCTGAAATCGCCAATTCGCCTAGGGCAAGCGTGGGAATTAGTACTTGTGATTTCCATTAGTGGGAAGAGGGATTTGTTGTTATTTTGTGAGGTACCTTCAAATATGTTTTATTTGCATATTTGCGTTCTATCTACACCCAGGAAAAATGAGGAAGTGATGTCAGATCTTCACAGATGTCGTGGGTTCAAACCCGGTGCACGTCCGATACGCATCAATATTTCCGGAGAAACCAGAAACCAAACTTAATCTAATAGACTAGAACTTTGCCTGCGACTTCGGCCGCGTAGAATTTGTACTTTCCGCTTCAAACTAAGAGCGTTTACGCCCAAAGGCTTTACATACAAACTTTCAAGTACTAATTTTTCGAAATGAATGAACCGATTTTAATGAAAATTCCTACACATAAGAAGGATACATAGGTCTAAAAAGATAGTTGAGAACATTTTCAAATACATTGTGTGACAGTTTAATTTCGTTGGTCAAAATGTCCAATTCTCAAAATGTCCAACTCCCAAAATGTCCAATCTTTGAGAATGTGGCAACTCATCAAAACGCTTTTTTAATACTTATGACAAATAATAAATACAAAATACTGAAAGAATCTATTGAGTGAATATAACATAACGCCTTCCACAGAAACTGAGTTTTCTTTTTAATCTAATACATTTATAAAATGTTCTCAACTATCTTTTTAGATCTACTTACTCCGCTTGCATATAGGAAGTTTAATTAAAATCGGTTCATTTATTTCGAGAAATAAGCAAATGAAAGTTTGTATTAAATGCCGTAAGGCGTAAACGCTCTTAAGAGGAATTAACTGTCGCGAATCGAAAAATAAGTATTGAACAACATGTGCCCATTTCTATCGCTGCTTGGGCTCATTTCTGTCGGTTCGGGGCTGTTCCAAATGAGCTTTTTATTGAAATTTGGTTGGTCATAACTACTTCAATAATTAGTTTATTCAAAAAACGAAACGGTCAGTCATGACCTTGACTGATATCTATATCGGGTTGAACCATCAAGAAAAATATAAAAAAACATACCATCGCGCCTGTATTCCCCGAAGCGTTAGGCAGAGGTGTACCAATGTACACCCACAGTTCGCCGGTATATTTAGGTCCCATATAATAGGGGGCAAGCCTATTGCCATTAACCGGGCGGGCACAAATCCAAACTCCGAGCTGCTACTGAGAACTTTTTGCTCGACCCGGGAATCAAATCCAAGACCTTTAGCGTAGCTGTCGCGCTTAGGACCATTACGTCTTTGGTTACTGCCCACTTTACGTGAGCGGTAGCGTGATGTTATATTATAGCCTATAATATTTATAAACATTTACCCACTACCAACCGACCAATATAATAACGCTGAAGAATTTATTTTTGTTTAAATGTGCTAAACTCTGTCACTATAGTCTACTAGACTCGAGGTGACAAGTCGGATTTGTAAAATTCTTTTTGCATATGATAGCTACTAGGGCATGCAAACCGGATACCCGGATAACCGAAAAAACCGGTTAACCGACTGATTTGAAAACCGGGCTTTTTATGGTACCAAAACCGGTTTTTTCGGATTTTTCGGTTTTGCTTTTCAAACAAAATCTATCTAACAAAATCTAATTTATCACTGACAAACGTCGACAGGACGGCAAGACGGCGTTATTTCCAACGGCACTAACGGCCGGCAACGTTAATTTATACCGAAAAATCGAATTTGAGATCTAAAATCAAAATATATATAACTCAAAGGTGACTGACTGACTGACTGACTGACAGTGATCTATCAACGCACAGCCCAAACCACTGGACGGATCGGGCTGAAATTTGGCATGCAGGTAGATGTTATGACGTAGGCATCCGCTAAGAAAGGATTTTGATTAATTCCATCCCTAAGGGGATAAAATAGGGGATGAAAGTTTGTATAAATCTTCTTAGATTTTCGACTGATTGAACTGAAATTAAAGATTGGAGCTACTATGATGAAGATGTCCTTTTAAATAGGATTTTGACAAACTCAACCCCCATGGGAATAAAATAAGGGATACCCGAGCGAAGCCGCGGGCAAAAGCTAGTGTAAAACAAAGAAATGTCATTGTCAAAGTGACAGTTTAGGGTTAGTCAACATTTCCCTAATAATTCAAATTATTGAATTAGTTTTTAAATTTAATGGTTTTGGAAGAACTATGATATGAAATATAGCCTAAGGTGAGTCCTAATATTGTAGGAAAGGTAAGCGAAAGGAACACTAAAGTTTTTTTTTTGTTTTAACAATTTACGTTTCGCTATTAGAAAACACTAAATGAAGTGTAAATGTTTATGACCACTGCCATATTGCATGTAGAAAAAATAAGAAAAAAACATTTGCACGATTTTATTGCAAACAGCTATATAAAATATAGCTGTCTTGGATCGTCGTTTACGTCACTTAGTTTAAAACTGTGTGTAATATTATATTTTAATTGTTAAAGGTATGCCTACAATTTTAGAACTATGTAATAGTACTTTTGGGCAAACTGCACAATTGAAGTTATGATTTAAAATTGGCAGTTATTATTTAGATTTTTGATCTCGAATTCGATTTTTTTTTGTCTCGGATAGATCATTGTCGCGCTACTCTATGCCACGCTCACGCCATTTTGATTAAAATTTAGCATTTTTATTTCTTTACACACGTATTTCTGATTTCTTTAATAAAAATGGAAAAAAACCGAAATAACCGAAAAAACCGGTTTCACCGGTTTTGTAAAATAAAAACCCGAAAAAACCGTGTCCTTTAAAAAACCCGGTTTTTGCATGCCCTAATAGCTACATTCTAGAGGAATAAGTTGTGTATTAGTATAGGCCGGTTTTCCCAATACTGAGCTTTGTAACGCTCTGGATGTCGGCGACGAAGACTTATCATAAGCGCGCTTCGCGACCGTGGGCACCGGCCGCCGCCGACCAGGAACGATCTTTTCAATACTAGTACAGTCATTGTCCGTATATACCTCCTAATAAATAAAAGTTATCTATATTATAATTAATTTTGCTTCCATTTAATGATTTCTAGATATATATTTCTGCTATAGAAATAGTTAAATGGAGCCTAAATTATTGTTAACTGGAATACATCTGCGCGAACCTGCACTCGCAGCTGACTTCCGAGCCGCCATTAAGTTTGAATCGTACTATACAGCCATTGTCCGTTTATACCTCCTAATAAATAAAAGTTATCTATATTATAATATTTATAGATCCTTAAATCTTCTTCTCTTCTTTCAAGATCTTCAAAGATTATAATAGAGATCTTTAAGATCTATATAATAATCTTTAAAGATCCTTAAATGAAATATACTCGTAATAATTGTAATTTTCTTTATTTATATAACTAAATTAATCTTTGATTATTTAACCTATCAATAAATACTATGTAATCATTTAAGGTTAACTTTCCCTGCACAAGTATAAGTTGTAAAACATCACGCTAGGACCTACGGGAGCTGAGCTGTAACCATAGAAAAAAAACATATGAAAACACCCACGCGGTCAAAAACACTAAACACAAAACTAGTTTTAAATAAAAAAAAACAATTTACTTCGAATTACAACTCATTAACTAATTTATCTTTCCTAACAATAAAATAAACGGTCTAATAGCAAATAGATCGTATCGGAATTAAAGTGACGTCACTCCAAGAATTTAATATTGAACGTATATAGAATTCCTTCTATTCATTCAGAGCGGAGTACTCGGCAAGGCATGTGTGCTCCTATGCAGCTCAAATGAAGAGGCAGCAAGCCTGCAAGCCTGCAAGGTATGTGTTGAAGTATATGGAGTGACACTTAATCTATGAGCATGCTTTTAGATGATGATAGTCTTCAGGAATATGAAAAGCCTTTACTATGGTAGCAACGATGTAATATCAAAATCTGTCCCTCTAGCCAAGTTGCAATTGCAAACGATAATCGTAAACGCTCAGTAGGTACCAATAGATTTTAAACTTTATACCCCAGAGCCTAAGTTAAAAATCTATTAAAGATTTCTAAGCGTTAGCGACTGGAAAGAACGAAAATCTTCAACTTAAAACCAAGCACATAAAGTTGAAGATCTATTATAGCCAACTCAGCGTTTGCGTTTATCGTTTGTTACAAGGCCCTGGTCATATTTCGGTCGATAAGTAATTAAACCCGACTGCAGAGCAAAAGACTCGTCTCATACAGAGAAGGTACGAGCATTAATCACCAAGCTTACTCAAGGCGGATTGGTAATTTCAGATTTGATAAGAAGTCAAGGTTTCCCCACGATGTTTTCTTTACCGATATAGGAGAGGTCTAAGATAAACTTAGAAAGTATACAGCGTGTTACGCAAAGTATATATCTTCTAGCTTTTGCCCGCCGCTTTGCTCGCGTTAAGAAGTATTATTATTATTCTTTAATTTCAGTTCAATCGGTCGAAACTCTAAGAAGATTTATACTAACTTTCATCCTCTGTTTTATCCCTTTAGGGGTGGAATTTATCAAAATCCTTTCTTAGCGGATACCTACGTCATTACATCTACCTGCATGCCAAATTTCAGCCCGATCCGTCCAGTGGTTTGGGCTGTGCGTTGATAGATCACTATGTCAGTCAGTCAGTCACTTTTGAGTTATATATATTTAGATACAAGCGGGGTGAAGAGTTTGTCCGGTAAGTACTGAATCTCTATACATTTCAGCTCAAAAGCAATAACTTTTAAAATGCATTTTTTTTTATTTAGGCAGGTTATTAATTTTAAATCATGACAAACATGGTAGGAGAAACAAATCTGTTACGAAGTTGTTTCTTTGTGTGTAGTTTATTGACACCGATCAGCTGACTTGGTATAGTGATGTGTAGAATTCAATTGCAAATATTTGACACTAGCTTTTGCCCGCGACTTCGTCCGCGTGGATTAATAGTTCCCGTTCTCGGGGGATTTCCGGGATGAAAACTATTCTATGTCCTTTCTCGGGTCCCAGACTATATCTGTACCAAATTTCATTGAAATCGGTTCAGTGGTTTAGGCGTGAAGAACAGACAGACAGACAGACAGACAAACAGACAGACAGAGTTACTTTCACATTTATAATATTAGTACGGATTTTACTTAAATGTTTCGTAAGTTTATAATTTTGTGAATATAGGTGGTACAGGTATTAAAATGTTGTTTAGTAATTAGTGTTAACACCAAAATAATCCGTGCCTTTGATAGGTTTTTATAACCTCCCCGAAACACGCGGTATTTGAATTGAAAAATTCACATTGGTACTTGCCTGGTGCCTGGACCCAAACATACAGGCGGACTGTGGGTGGTGGTACACTTCTGCCTAACCCTTCGAGGAATATAGGCGTGATGATAGATACGTGTCTTCTTCATGGAGGCCTAAAGAGGAACGAGCAACTAGTTACACCTTTCTGTCTAACTGACCGAGTCCTTGAATTCAAAAGTGCCTGTAAATGTTTAAATTGAAAAAATGCTTGGACTTTGACTGACACTACACTAGGGTATGGAGAGCGCTAGCAAATTCTCATATGATCTGAACCGAAGGGGGGCGGGGAGGTAATTGCTAGCCCAAATCTAGACACCGCGCTGCTATAAATATGGCGTGAAATATATTTGGGCACATTCTGTTGCTTGTGTAATGTCGTGATGGCCCAGTGGTGAAGGCGTCCTCCTCATGTACGGGGTAGCGAGTTCGATACTTGGTAAGTACCATTGTGATTTTTTTAATTCATTATTTTCTTTATAAGTTTGTTTTGGAGATTGCTGGCATCGGTGTGGGAATACATAGTATAAATAAAAAAAAATGTACCATCACGCTTGTATTCCCCGAAGGGTTAGGCAGAGGTGTACCAATGTACACCCACAGATCGCCGGTATATTTAGGTCTCATGTAATAGGGGGCGAGCCTATTGCCATTAACCGGGCAAAAATCCAAACTCCGAAAAACTCTGACTCTGACTGAGAATTTCATAGAAAAAACCCAATAACACTTTTTGCTCGACCTGGGAATCGAACCCGGGACCCCTTGCACAGCAGTCGCACTTGCGACCACGAGACCAACGAGGCAGTTAATACATAGTAATGTATATAATATGACGTATCGTTAGCCAGCAGTTGCAGTTGTCGTATTCAGCCATGTTGTTACATGGTTTGCGCAGTGGCTGAACTATTTGCTGCGTATCGCAGGTTCGATTCCCGCACGGAAAAAAATATCTGTAAGACCTACAAATAGTTGTTCTGGGTCGGGCTGTTTGAGTACGTCAGTTGTTTGTAAAGCCACTACGATGCAGAAGGGGTTACTAGTGTGGAGCAACGTTAAAAAAAAAGGAAAAGAAAGAAACATGGTGGCGAAACATAAAAAAAAAAAATACCATCACGCCTGTATTCTCAGAAGGGTTAGGCAGAGGTGTACCAATTGACACCCACAGTTCGCTGGTATATTTAGGTCCCATGTAATAGGGGGCGAGACTATTGCCGCTAACCGGGCACAAATCCAAACTCCGAACTGCTACTGAGAATTTCATAGAAAAACCCAGCAACACTTTTTGCTCGACTTATAGCCTTAACTGTTTACCTATTATAGACTAAACTATTTGCATGCCTTAATTAAGGTAGTTAGTATATGGATCATTTTTTTTAACTTAACACCTGTAACTTGTACCTACTTTCTGTGCAAATAAAGAACTATTCTATTCTATTCGAACCCGGGACCTCTAGCGTAGCAGTCGCGCATAGGACCACTAGGCTAACCCCGCGAAAACACCCGTGGCGAAATCTAGACTTATAAAAATACAAGTCTGAAATTACCAATCCGCCATGAACAGGCGTGGTGAATGCTCGTGCTTTCTCTGCATGAGAACAAGCTTTTGTCCTGCAGTACGACAATTACAGGCTGGGATGATATTCCCTTGCTTCATATTCCGTGTCGTACGTCCGTTTCATGTTCACTTGCACTACAGCTCACCCCGGAAGAGACGAGCGTGAGAATAATAACAGCCGTAATCACACGGTTGCGATTCCTTAGGGGCAGCGTAAACAGAGCAACGACATGCTCGAGTGAATCTGTGATAAGTTGATAACAATACCTACGGTAATAGAGTTCAAATTTGCGTACACGTATTATTAGTAAATGAGGATTTTTATACATTTAGATGTTATATACATAAATTTCACCACTTCTTTTCACTTTGCACTCTCGAACCTACGCCAAATAAGACAAATTTCGCCTAACAGCAACTTCTTCACGACATCTCCTTTCTGACACATTTTACCCCAACAACATAATAGACCAAATTAACCATTTGTCTGAAAGTTGTTTACAAACACCGAACACCTTATCAATTAAACAAAAGACAGTAAAAGCCGCTTCGGTGCGTCACAGTACCGAGAACAATGAGAGCCACCACACGTCAGTAAAGGCGCGGGCCCACCGCGGTGCACGGAGAGGCTACACACGTGTATTAAGCTTCGCTTTGTAAGAAAATGTATGTGGATGTGTCCACTGCAACCCACGGAGAGGCTACGCATGAATTCACGTCATTGATACATGCGTGGCTAGCTCGAATAGGCGGTTACATAGCTCAACGCCGTCGACGTGGGTCTACGTTCCCACTGGAGTAAACGAATATGACCCACGACTATGTACAGCTCGCTTATCGCTTACTTAGTACTGTCACATCTGTCTCTGACTATTATATAGTTTTCTGAGAGCCTCTTCGTGCGCCGTGGCACGCTATACATAGTGTTCGTGTACTCCAGTGGAGACGTAGACCCACGTTGTCAAACAAATTAATACACGCAGCTAAAATGCACTGCGTGCCCGTGCACGGCATGCACCACGGTGGGCCCGCGCCTTAAGACGCGGAGACTCGCACTAGAGGCGACTGCCCTTGCGTACGTCACACGAGACAGCTCCACAAAGATATTTAAAAGCTAGCAAATGACACCACTAATCAATTGACGTACTTTTCCGCTGTCAAAACACGATTCCCCCATAGATTTTGTATGACAATACTAAACTATGACGTCACTTTTTTGTCATCTCACTGACTATTTATTTAGGACAAACAAAAATAAAAATCTAAATTATTTATTGATTTCAAAGCAACTAAAAATCGAACTTCATAAAAATCCGGTTTTCAGCGCTATAATAAAGGGTTTTTTAATGAAGATGTGTCTTACAATTATCTGTCTTCTACCCAATATAGTAAATACTATTTATATCCCTTAACAACGCATTAAGTTGTCTCGGTTGCTAAGCAACGAGCAGTGCCTCATGGAGTCATGGATGTCTTTATCAATGTGTTGCATAACGTTCGCGGTCGTTGACCGGAGCGCAGTACCCCCTCTTCATCGGTTCGCATGGTATCCCAGAGTGTCGTCACCGAGCTAGGTTAAGGTCGCGTCAGATGAGACCACTTCTGACGCGACGACAATAGATCGAGTTCAGAGCAACAGCTGACGGCTTATCGTGTCATACATCAAACATCAGTTGCGCCCGATTACATAATTTTGTGGGATTTAGTGCTTTATTGTGGATCTATTAGACCTTAGTTTGTGGTCACTGTATTATGAACTATTTGACTTATTAAACTAGCTCCGAAATCGCGAAAAATTCATCAGTTGTTCCTGATATTTTTGTTTCCGAAAATTTATAAAATTTTAAGAAGAGCTGAGTTCGAAATTGGGACCCGAATATAATTTGTTAATGTAAAACACAATAATAAAAATGTTATTGACCCCTTTTAGGGTAAAAATAAATAATGAGTATCTTACTAGATATTATTATTAATGTATTATAACTTTATAAGTTTGAATGGATGGATGTTTGTTACTCAATCACGGTTCAACTGGATGAAATTTGAGACAGAGATGATTATAGTCTGGAATATCAGATAAGCTACTTTTTATCTCGAAATATGTACGGTTCCCGTGGGATAATGCTTAATGCTACTACTACTGCTTAATACTATCTAATACTTTGACGCGGACGAAGTCGCGGGCCGAATCTAGTTAAATATACAAACAGCATTATTCCAATCAACGTTCCTGCAATAGAACAGTTGATAAATAATAGAATAACAGATGCTTATTCAGTTAACTTAAACCAAGACATTATCAATTAGTCATTAATAATGTTATAATAATACTGATATCAGCCTATTTTTGTCCTGCTGCAAGGGCAAGGGCCTCTTCTCTTAGAGAGAAAGCACGAGCATTCATCATCACGCTTGCTATAGAGGTATTGGCAATAGCAGACTTATATAATTAATAATTGATAATTGAATGGTATTGTTAATTTGTTAAATATTTGCATGCCGAATGGTAAAATATGGCTGAACTGATTTTGATTTATAATAACTATTGTGTACTCATATTTGTAAATAAACGTTTATTCTATTCTATTCTATATTACAAGGCCAGGCTTCCTCCATTAGTCATTGGGATAGCTTAAATCCATACTAAAAATATTAAAAAGAGGAAATATTTTTTGTTTAAATGTTGTTCCGAAAAAGCTCCGAAACTACCTACTGGACCGATTTTAACAATTTTCGCAATTATAGCTAAAATATTCTGATATTTTAGCTATCTGTCAGTGCAAAAATTGTTAGCCTATGTTACTTCCTGAAGTAACATAAACTATATACCTAAGTTCATGCTACGACCTACGGGAGCAAAGCAATAACCAAAGATCTGACTTAACGTGTGTGAAATAAGCCACACGGGCGAAGTCACGGACAAAAGCCAGTCAGCTATAAAACACACGTCCTTAGTAAATATTTTGAAAGGTTTGCAAAATATCTACTTACAAGGCAGTATAACTTTACAAAATTCGCAGCAAATTTTCTAAGAACTTATCTGTCTGAACGAGCCTTTACACATTTGCAATAGGTGAGTTCCTAGTAAGGAAGTAATGTTTTCTATAAATGCATCTCTCCGGTGATCCGAGTCGTTACCTGCGCAAGCTCAGATAGCCAGGAAGTCACACGAGATGTCGAAGAACAAAGATGTCTAGTTACTCTAGTCGGGTTGTTGTACATTCGTCACAAAGTAAATTCGCCACATTTTGAAAAAATCGTACATTGAAAGTAAATTCGTCACATGTATTTAAAATTTGTGTAAATTCGTCACAGATGCATGAGGGTTATAGTAAAATTGACACAAATCCTCATTTATTTATCTTGATGTAGCGATAGCAACCAACATTTTTGATTTTTAGCACTCGAAATTAAATATACTCTTGCACACGCTATTAAGTTCTGCCAGTTAAGCACATGACCTACACCTGAATGACATAGAACAGAAAAGGACGTAGCCAGGTGTGCTGCATTAGCACTTATAAAGGAACAGGACATTGAAAACGCTTGGATCGCCGAGGATGTGACGAATTTACACATACTTTTTTTCGTGGCGAGTTTACTCTGTGACGAATGTACAACAAACCCTCTAGTCGTAGGGTTCGAATCCCAAGTCGAGAAGAATTTTGTTACCCAGGAATTCCTCATTAGCAGGCTGGTCTCCCGGAGATTAGATCGATGGCAATAGGGCTGCTATTTAATATAAAGATTTATACATTAGTGGCGAAATGTGAATGTTCTGTAGGTACCTACATCTCTGCCCCTCCCCCCCCCAGCTTACCCCTTCGGGATCACAGGTACCTTATACAAAAATTCCCACGTTCACTTTCTCGATATGATCGCAATACCCCGAAGCCTTGTGTAGTAGGTATTACAGTGTTCGAGCAACAGCCTGATAACCATTTTATGACCCAACACAACAATATTAGACAGCTCTAAGAACAATAAAAATATTCAATACTTTTCCTCAAACAAGAAAAAAATAATTCAAACGTCGCTTTCGCCGAGATTTGTACCGCTCGCGATCGTTAGCTAGTTACCATTTCCACTGCTCAGCGTAAATGTGAATTGGCGGACCGGTTTATTTATAAAGGAGCGATGTATGTGAAATGAGTTGAAAGTGTATAAAATTTGTATTGTAGTGTCCGAGAGGTACACTCTCGGTCATAAATACCTAACGGTACAAACACGAGCGCTCCGAGCTAATTTTCGCCCACAACTTGCTTCCGCAACTAAGTAATAATATCTTTGTTTTACTTCACTATTACGCGCACCTAACTATTGTATAACGTTTCCACAACACTCAGCTGATAAACTCTATTTATATTCTTACGCTAAAAGACCGTCAAACTGTTTAATTTATTCATGTCAGTTTTATTGTTTACCTGCGAGTGAATATAATGTTATTATAGTTACATGTATATTATGTATAATTATAACGTGGTTTTTGTGTTTCATAACATAAATATATAAAAATATAAAACATCTATCAAGTAAGTACATTGCACTATTAAGTAACCTCCCTTAAATAATATTCAGCCTCAGTTGTTCACTAAAACTAACTTACAAATCTAAACGGTACATAATTTTGGTTTTAAGTACTAACCAGTACCAAATTATTTGAGTGGTAGTCAGTTTATAATAATAACAATATTATGTAAGAGAGGGGAGATCGTAAAGCATAAAGATGTTCTTCCTGTCAATGTCAAAGGGTCCGAAAGCATTGTCACGTTGAATGGCAATGTTGATTATTTGCCAGCCACCTGGTCCGAACCGACCAGCCGGTTAACGATCTCCCTTGAGTACTAATAGGAATAATAACAACCAAACCGACGAGATGAATAAAAAGCAATTTCAATTGGTCATTGGTTTCCAAAAAATAATAAATATGGTGGAGACCTGGTCCTCATACACCGTTACACTGAACGAACACTGGGGAATATTCGTCACTATCACGGCGCTCGCCCACTTACATATACATAGCCAACCATTACCATAATCCCGACAGCAAGCTGAATATCAAAACAGTTTTTAATACGAACACGATCGAAACACTGAATTATTTAACTGGTATATTTTTTGCAAACATTGACAATGGTCTGCTGAAAACCAAACAGTACCTATTTCCGGTTGACACCTGAAAAGACATCTCTTCAAAGCCTTTCAATGCTTCATCACGCAGCTTGCCAACAAGAAACCTAAAAAATCATCAAGTGATAGTCATGACTATCCACACACACACCCTGAGTTATTATCTCATCAACTCCTGCAACCTATGACATGTAACCAATCATATGACACGCAGCAGTAATCGCTGTGTGGGTAACATTCGCATAACAAGTGTGACGTGCTGTCAGCGCTCACGCGTGCAGCAGTAATAACATAAACAAAACACACCTTGTTTCGGCAGCGGTGGTGGTGCTTGTTCTTTGCTCTCGAAGAACGTGAGCGCGAAATTGTCGCCTGTCTCTATGGCGAGGGGCGGCGATGCGCGCACGCACGTCGCGGTTCGACCGCTCCACACGTCCATATTCCGAACATGTCCGGCGTGCTTCGGCTGTCGTCGGCTCGCGTCCGCCGGCCCTCGATACGCCCCGCGCACTGAGCTTTCTCGAGCTTGACTGCTTGTGCCTTCAGAATAAGTGGAGTCTGCCGGCGCCCGCGCACCGCACCGCTAAACGGAGCAGTGAGAGTTTTTTTGAATTCGGTATGGTGTCTTTTTTGTAGCCACAACATAAATAAGATGTACTCATACTTGTTACCGACTGTTTTGATCGCGACGGCAAAGCTTCACGCTCGCTGCCAGTACTAATAGATTACAACGATGATCCTGTTAATGAGCTGTTTAATTTTATTGTAACTTCTGATGACCGATGGCAAGAATGCTGAAGTGGGCATTGGTCGTACGTTGCTCGCTCTCAAAGATCGGAATCACATCTCCCTATGATTTTATTAAGGCAGGATCTTCATCAATTCTGCCTCTTGCACTTTCACATACAACCCCTATAGGCCTGACTCCTCTTTAACGCATAGGGAGGAGACCACCTCTACTACCTGCCACCTCTCGTCTTTGTCTTTCCCAGCTCACAACTACCTAGAAGTATAGCAGCTATTTTATAATTTAAAAACTAAGCTAGGATTTAAAATTAGGGACGAACTTTTGACTCATCCGTGCCTTAGTATATGTAAAAGTGAAGTAGGTATACCATGAAATATATCATATGGCACTCGGCAATAATGTAACTTTCTAATACTTCAATATTTTTTTGGTTTCAATCCAGAATTTACCAGAGATTACGGTAGAACCGGACAGCCTCATTGTAACACTGAGCTTGTGGTTCTTAGTTCGATGCCTAGTTAAGCATACTGATACTGGATTCTTCAATTAAGAATTCCTGAATGAAACCCTGAAGTCCAGATTTGGCCCCGGTTGATGGCATTAGACTCGCTCTAAGGACTGATACAGTTAGCGAATTTTAAGTCTATACAAAAAGGCGTGTGCCTACCCCTTCGGGAGGCAGGCGTGATGTTATGTTGCATAGTTGTATGTACCTAGTTAGCTATTACAGTGCTGACACCACAAAGGAACTGAGTCCTTTGTTCAAAGTCAAGCGCAGTTGTTGCGTTTGCGAAATTTGTTAAAGTCCTACAATGTAGTAAATAATAAAGACAAAGCAAAGTTTGTTACACAGCTTTCTTCAAAATGACTGTTTTCTCTTTTTTCTTAAGTAGGTATTTCGTATAACTTCATTAAACCAGATACCTGAATAAGGGCTGACAATGAAAGCCAGCAAGAACGCATAGGTACTCAAATATTAGTTTCGCAAAAAAAATTCTGACTTAGGTAAGTCACGGTCAGCGAAAAGTGTCTCGCAAGAGATAAGGCACCATAGTGTGGCACAAGGTACCTTTTGATACCTATAAAAGAGCCTAGTATTCAAGTTAGTAAATACCCACCTATACTTTTCTAAATAAGCTAAGCTAAGTACATTCAGCTTTATTTATCTAATCTCAAATGTAGCGGTGTGCCTCGTGTTTAGTTTTATATCATATTATTATATAACTGACAAATTGTAATGAATTAATGAAATAATTCTTAGAATTACAAATATAAAGAAAAGGCTGACCCCCTATTCCATGGGAGTTAACCATACCGGCAAAATTTTGGTGTGTATTGGTACACCTCTGCCTAACCCTTCGGGGAATATAGGCGTGATGGTATATATGTATATATTAAAACTAGCCAAAAACGTAGGAGATTTTATAGTGCACAATCATGTGCCTAAATACAGATGCACTCCCTCTTCCCTCGCTCTCAAAGTCTGATGTTACAACATTCCGACACGACGAGGATCTCTCCTCGTCGTGTCAAGCGCAGGACCAACGGCTTTAAGTGCTTTCCGAGGCACTGGGACCACCACCAACTTCACTGAATACCAGTATTTTACAAGGAGCCACAGTCTATCTTACTTAAAACAACACAAATACTGTTCTTAAATGTAAAATATCAACTCAATAGTGAGAAAGGGAACTGTTTATATATTTTCACTTCTTTCCAGATATAGGCACGCGCAGCAACAACAGTCGATTAACAAATAAAAAGGATTGACTTAAAATCGATTCGAAAAGATGAAGAACGCTGTTACTTTTACATATCATTTAAATAGACACGAAATAACAGTGCTATTCAGAATTTTAGATAATACTTAAGAGTTAATTTTATCGTAATTTTAGATCTATTTTTCTTTGTTGATATTGTGCTCAATAATAAGGATTTTTAAATCTGAAATGCTAATCTACTTTTGTTGCTGACTGAACCTACGCTATCCCATAGTAAAAAATAAATACACACCCGGACTCCTAAATCGAGCCACCTAGCATAATGAGTTTGTATCGTCCTTATCTTCAAAAAATTATATGAATGACAAATGAATGAAAAATCAAATTCAGAACAATAGTGCATGAGCCTAATGTTGATTATGCCAGCTACAAACTTGCATAAAAACTTTTTGATAATTCATACAATTTTTAAAAGTTATGGACGTTACTAGATCATTATGCTAGGTGGCTCGATTTAGAAGTCTGGGAGTGTATTTCAGAGTTCAAAGTCAGCTTGTACGAGCCTTGTATGGGCCCCAGGCGTCGCTATGTCTATCATTGCACTTGACCGATTTCCAAAAGCCGTGACTATAACTTACTAAACATGAGTGTCAGATGTATTCAGCTATTTAACTTTTTCTGCTACGAGGTATACTTTGAATATTTCAATTTGGGTTCCGACGGACGTACGACCTATGGCTTACATAATAAGTTTTTAACATTAAATCTGAAAGACGTGGACATTACTGAGTGTATTGGAATAAACGAAAAGTAAATTTAAACTAGTACTAGTATTATACAGCTGAAGAGTTTATTTGATTGTTTTATTGAAGGCGCTAATCGCTGGACTGCAATTTAGATTATTTTTGATCATGATATAACCAGACTCTAAAGAAAAGTGAATAGTGATTGTTTTTTTTTATATCATTGCCGTCATAAAGTATCTCCTCGTTACAGCATTTGCCGCAAACGTCTCCTGTCAAATAGTTTACCAACACTTAACTTAGAACGTTCTTAAGTAATTCCGGCGGCCTAACTTGAGAGCGCTGAAAAAATAAAAAACGAAAAATTTGATCTAGTTAGTTAGTAGAGTTTTGACTGCCCCATTGGTCTTGTCGTCGCAAGTGCGATTGCTGAGCAAGGGGTCCCGGGTTCGATCCCCAGGTCGGGCAAAAAATGTTATTGGGTTTTTCCATTAGGAATTTCTCAGTAGCAGCCCGGAGTTTGGAAGTTGGTGGTGTGACACCCCCGTGCCTCAGGAAGAACTTAAAGCCGTTAGTAATGCGCCTGATCTCTCTCCGGTCGTGTCAGATTGCCGTCCCATCGGGCTATGAGAGTTAAAGAGGGATAATATCTCCCGCGTACGTGGCTAATCTGCATTAAGATTAGCCGCCGTGGCCGGAATCGGTCTAGAGGATTACATTACTGGCAGCAACTTAGGTTAACAACAAGAGAATATCTACCTACAAGTAGCTTACACGCCATTGTGACATTCTCCAAAGTACCTACATATGTCAGCAACTTGCACAAAAGCATCCAAGTTACTTGCACGCCATTCTGAGATAACAACGTCTAATTGGTGAATGTCACATGATATGTATGCTACTTGCAGACTATTGTGCAAGTAAATGGCATGTGTATTTATGGCTTTAAGCATGCAAGCTACTTGCACACAGTTGACGGAACGGTTGGCGCAGTAGCTGGGCGATTGGCTGGTGCGCTGCGTGACGTGGGTTCGATTCCCAGTCGGAACAAATATTTGTATAGCCTACAGATACATAGTTGTTCCGGGTCTGACTGTTTGTGTAAGCGAGTTTATATATTTGAAAATACACTCACGACCCAAAAGAAATTTCTAGAGAGGTTTAAAAAAAATAGATTTGTGCAAGTTACTGGCAAGTGACAAATCTGTCATCTACAGAATAAATTAAATTTATTCAAACATTATTCCTAATCAGAAAGCCTGCAGCCTTCTGCTCACATAAAATACCACTACCAATACTATAAATAAAGTTCCCACTGCGAAGCGCATCCTCGGTGGCGATCGCGTGTTACAAATCGTGCGTACAATAATCTATACTAATATTATAAAGAAGAGAGATTTTTATGTTTGTTTGTACCGAGTTAGCTAAGAAACTACTGAACCGATTTTAACCAATTTTTCTGTAACAGATAGCTACATTATTCCTGAGTAACATAAGCCATATAACATCACGCTACGACATACACAAGCAGAGCAGTGACCAAAAAAATATAAATTATCGCGGGAGAAATAAGTCAGGCGGACGTAGTCGGTAGTGGAACCTAGTTCTGATATAAAACATCAGTAATAAATCAAACGAAAGATGGAGACGGTGTGTCTGCAGGTTTTTACTTAGTAAATCATGAAGTCACCATCCTTTCCCCCGGATGAGTTGTCGTAAAATCTAATAAGAGGGAATATTGTGGGCCCGTGAAGCGACGCATACGCAGCGCAAAAACCACTGGCTGCTATAGTGATGAGCAACCACAGCGTCATTCGATACCTAGGTATAATCGGTAGATATTTTTTGTTCGATTCGATTGTTTTTTCCACGAACTTATTACGTACCGACTTGAATTGCATTTAAAAAGATTTATTGGTTTCCTTAAAATTCTACTGCTTCGTATTTTTGTAAAGAGAATATTCAAAGCATAATATTAACTGGTTGTCGTATCGAAACTATAAAAATATTAGAAAGCCAAACCTCTTTAAAAAAATCTTTAAAATCTATCATCTATCTAGTAATCAAAGACTGATTTGACAGCTTTTTGTGTCCAACTTTAAAGTTTGTGTACTGAAAGAGCATTAGTTTTGTGTTTGACGTTGAAACTGTCAAGTTTATCTCTGAGATTAAAAGATACCTCAATCAGAGTAAAAAAACGTGTCAATATTTTTTGTCCCACCCTAGAAATTTTGCCTATATTGTGGTCGCATTTGCAAACATATAAACTAAAAAAAAAACATACAAATAACCAGACCCTCGACAACTGTCTGTAGGGTATCAAATATTAATTCCGTGCGGGAATCGAACCCTCCATACGCAGTGCTGCAGCCAATCGCTTAGCCACTGTGCCAACCGAGACATCCAAAAATGTAGGTAAAAGGCACAAATCTTTGGAAATGTCTAAAATAAGAAAATCGTAGTACATAGATAAGCAGGTCTCCTGCTGCGTTCTTCTAGTCGATTTTCTTAACGTAACTGAAGCTATGTAAGTAGCTACAACATTTTCTTTAATTTCTATTTCTGTACAAGTACTTTTTAGTCGTAGTTTCTGTACGAAAACATAGAAAGTGTGTACACATTAATAAAGGGCTGATTTTGGGGTCCCGTATAATATACATCACACCAGAATTGTTAATTTTATTTTTATGTCTCTGCACGGCAAACCAGCCGACGACGGTCCACCTAAGTGGTCACCGCTAACTATAGACATCTGTAATAACACAGGCCTAGTAAATGAATTGTCATCCCAGAGACAAAGAGAAAAAGATAAAAGAGTTCACACTCCAGGCTGAGATAATCCTAACAAAACTATCCAAAAACACTTGGACCGATCTGAGAATCGAACCCAGGACCTCATGCTAAACTTTAACATTAAAATCAATTATCCGATTATTCGAGATAATCTCCAATGTTACGAAAACACATCACTATCAACTGAACGTTGCGGCGCAGGAAGCAAACCTTTGCTCGGGTCGCTGAACCAGGTATAGCAGTTAGAAATACGCAAACCAACCAATCTACACCTTACCACCACAGCCTAAGACCGATTTTTCCATAGCAACACAAGTTGTGAGTGTTAGCATCTAATCAAACATGTTTGTATATAATGTCAATCGAATTTCTAACGTAATATTGGAAGTTTGAGTTCATTTTACGTTGTAAGGTGTTGGTAGAAGGTTTTGCAAAGTAGTGCCATTAGCAGATAGGCCTGGCTGTCTCGCAAGATTTGCTGATAACTGAGATTAACTCCTGAATTAGTACAGGATTGGTGGCTGTAACTCTGCGGGTATCACAAGCTGACGAGAACTTCATAAACCCTAATTTTTATAACTAAAAAACTTGTTAGCCTAGTGGTTCTAAGCACGACTGCTACGCTAGAGGTCCTGGGTTCGATTCCCAGGTCGAGCAAAAAAGTGTTAGTGGGTTTTTCTATGAAATTCTCAGTAGCAGCTCGGAGTTTGGATTTGTGCCCGGTTAATGGCAATAGGCTCGCCCCCTATTACATGGGACCTAAATATACCGGCGAACTGTGGGTGTACATTGGTACACCTCTGCCTAACTCTTCGGGAAATACAGGCGTGATGGTATATACATAAAAAAACTGCAATCTTCACGTAGCCAGAGGCCAGAGAACTGGCCTTTCCTTAGGCCAAAGAGTCAGCATTGCCATAAAACGTGGCAATGCAGCTTTATGGGCACTTGTTCCATTGGCTGATTTTTGATGCACTATGTACTATGAGCTTTATTTTTTTTTTAACTGTACATAGTTTCTAATTTAATTATTATTTAAGTAAGTTTTATCTTTACAATTAATAAATATGAAAGTCCCGACCCAATGTCCCGTTTACACCATTTAACTTTTGAACCAATCGTCTGCCTTGTTGGTCTCGTGGTTGCAAATGCGACTGCTGAGCTTGGGGCCCTGGGTTCGATTTGTAGTTCGTGCAACGTGTTTTTAGGTATCTGAATTAGGTTTTTCTTAGCGGTAGCCTGAAATCTGGACTCTTTTTTTTTAACAATTTTGGAGGCCCAAGTTGCACAAGATTGGTACCGTGAGACAGTGAGTCGGGATCGCGGCAAGCCACGGAAGAGATGGCGGGCCTCACTATATAGATTCATCAAAAACTGGAAGGATGAGGCACGAAAACATAGAAAGAGTGGAGGGAGGCTTTAGTCTTGGAGAGAACAGGCTAATTACAAAATACTGCAGTACGGAACCTTAAAAATCAGCCATTACTTATTTGTACGGCGTCTTGAATAAAAGTAGTAGGTAAGTAATAAGTATGAACTAACTTTGACGTGTTTCTATAAGAATTTCTAAGCCCAGAGTTATTTTGTGGAGTGAGACCGCCGCGTCTCAGAAGCTAAGCAAAGCCGTTGATATTGCATCTAATATCTGACCAGGCGTGTCGGATTGCCGTCCCATTGGACTCTTAGAGCCAGAAATCCACACTAATAATCTGCAAATATTTTGTAGGTTATACATGCAAAAGTTTGTGAGGATAGATGGATGTTTGATACTCTTTTACGCTTAAACAGCTGAACTATTTTAGGTGAAATTTGGCACTGAGATAGATTGTAGTGTGGAATAATACATAGGATACTTTTTATCCTGGAAAATGTACGGATCCCGTGGGATAATATATCAATATTGACGAGGCGATGTCGCCGGCAGATGCTAGTGTAAATGTGTAAAATGCGAAACTTACTTTATCTGCCTTTCTTACGCTTTCATGGCTAAACCATTGAACTGATTTTGATAAGATTTAGTACGAGTACAGTAGAATAAAGGTCGCCGGAAGACGCTGAATGCAGGTCGCTTCCGACCGGTTTATGTGGACATCTAAAGGGGAGGCCTATGTTCAGCAGTGGACGTCCTATGGCTGAGATGATGATGATGATGATGATGATGACAGTAGAATGCCTCGTTAGTCTAATGGTCCTCAGCACACGGTCTTGTGTTCGAATCCTAGGTCGAACACTGTTATTTTCTATGAAATTCTCAGTAGCAGCTCGGAGTTAGAATTTCAACGAAAAAAAGGGAAACTCATAAAGCATCAAAAAAGTGGTGCTTTTTTGAAACCCTATGAGATTCCTTTTTTTATAAATGTTTGTAATGTAAGTTTTATTTTTGAAAAATAAATAAGTAGGTCATAAGAAAGTTAGTAAGTTTTTAACTTATTGTGAAGTCGGAAAACCTCTTGGAAACATTCTCGAAACTTACACATAACAGAAATAGTAGCCGAACGTAACCTCAGAAACTTTACAAAACAGTTTGCTTAAGTTACAGTGTTATTCTTGTTGAACCGCCACGTTAGCCTACTGGTCTTAGGCCGACTGCTACGCTAAGGGTTTTGGGTTCGATTCCCAGGTCTAGCAAATTCTAATTGGGATTTTCTAAGAAATTCTTAGTAGCTTCTAGTTAGGACTTGTGCCTGGTTAATGATAATAGGCTCGCTATTACATGCGAGCTAAACATTCTAGCGGACTGTGAGTGTACATTGGTACACCTCTGCCTAACCCTTTGGGGAATGCAGGTGTGATGGTATTATGGTGATTATTATTCTTGTGTTTTCAGACTTAACATACAAAAACAATTCCTATTAAAAAAAAAACTAAAACTAGCCATGAACAAAATTTCTCCGCAACTGGAAAACTGCCAAGATTGATATTACCACATTGGATGGCAATGCCTCTGGCCAAGGTAATGAAAGTCAGCCCTTGGGTCACGGGAAGCGTCAACCAACCGTTTGGACAATTCCTTAAAAAGAGCATTTGGCCTCGGGCTCGGAAATCTAGTCACCAATAAGCCTTTCGAGCCTTTAAGCTTTCTGACTTTTTGTCGGGTGCCCAATACTCGTAACCGGCGAGCTTATATGACCAGTGTATAAACGTGTACGAGACGAAAGGAGTACGTAAGCATCGTAGCAAGTGGCGTTCTGCCCACCCCCATGGGAAAAAGGCGTAGTTTTTTATATGTGTGTTTCGACAGATTTCTCGACAGCGAGAATGGAATATACGTATTCCAATACACCAACGCACTCCACCAACAAAAAAGTAATAAGAAACTGTATTTATGATATTGTTGTGTTTTTCATAATAAGATGTAATATTACCGTTCACCCAGTTTTCACCTGGTTAATAGGTTAGATGAAATTCTGAGAAACAGCCAACTCGCAGAAAGTAGGTTACAGAAGGGAGATTGCGACCTCTGCCATGATCTAAAAACACCTTGCTCCCCCTTGGCACTGATCCCTGGTTCTTGGAAGGCGCGTACGCTCCGAAGATCCCTAACGTAAGCGTGGGAAGGGAACTCCGGGGTTGTTCTTAGAAAGAAGGAGTCGAACAGCAAAAAAAAAAAAAACAAAGTTAAGTTTAGGTGAATGGAAAAGGAATTGTTCTTATTGTTATTTATTAATTGTGAGCATTATATTTATAAGCCATTGTTATCAACTCTTTTATGACGAAGTTTTTGGTTCTAATTATTTTTTCCCTCTGACTTAAAAAGAGGGATATTAGAAGTTTGACGTGTCTGTGTGTCTGTACCACCGTAGCTCTTGAACGGGTGACTCGATTTTTTTTTATTTGGAAGCAGGTCTCCTAGCGATGATTTCGATCGATTAAATCGATTCACCCGTTTCAAGGTTTATCATCTGCCTAGCCTTTTCCCAACTATGTTGGGGTCGGCTTCCAGTCGAACCGGTTGCAGCTGAATATCAGTATTTTACATGGAGCGACTGCCTATCAGACCTCCACAACCCAATAATGGGTAATACGATACTCTTGGTAAGACTGGTTGTCAGACTTTCTGGCTTCTGACTAACAGTAACGACTGTCAAAGATCTGCAAATGACAGCCGGGACCAACGGCTTTATGTGCTTTCCGAGGCACGGAGGAAACTCGCTATGGTAAATGGTCACCCATCCATCACCCGTTTCAAGGATATCAGCTCTTTTGTTTCCAAACCGCCTCAAGTGCCTCTGCCATGGTTACCAGTGTCTAGGTTGTAGAAGAAAGCTCTTTTGTTAGTTGCGGTAGGGACATTTATACTACAGTAGAGAGGTTCTTAAAAAATTATAGGTACCTACTTACTATAATGTCAATTTTGTTATGTTGTAAATACATAGGTTCCTAATAATTTAATAACCCACAGGACAGATCATCTTTAGCAGAATTACAAAGACTGAAATGTAGTAATTAACACTATCACTTGACAATTGGATTTCTATGTCCCAATTTCAGACAGATAGAGAGACACGTCAAACTTATAATACCCCTCTTTTTGTGTCGGGGGTTAAAATTATTATTACTTGTTGTAAGTGCGAGAACCTTTGCTTTTGACATTTCAAGCAGGATCGTTCATTCCTGGTTGTATTCATCTATTTTCTATCGCCATAATTCTCATGTAATTTTTTAATATTATCTACAGCATGTTACGGAAAGGCAATATCCTAACAAACCGGGTGAAGAGTGTCCGGTACTGAATCTGTACTTTCATCTTAAAAGCAATACAAGCAGTACAACATAATGTAATAAGTTTTTTTTAAAGAGTATGTATGGAGTTTCCTTCCCGTTCTTCTCCATACGAAACTACCTTTTGGAATGGGCAACTAGATTCATTAGTTTTAATTATTTTGACGTTCAAAAGTGCCTTTTAATGGTCTTATTAAAATAAATGATTTGACTTTGACTTTGACTTTGAATAACTTTTAAAATGCGTTAGGAGTAACAAATCTTCTACGGAGTTGTTTCTTAGTGTGTATTGACATCGATCAGTTGACTTGTTGCAATGATGTATGTATAGAATTTAATTGGTACCATTGGAATTTTTACTATGTTTCTTAACTTTATAATTTTGTGTTTTTTGTATTTTTTGTAACTTAAGACTACAAATTATTGAATGGACAGCCGACGGATACTGCAATTAACCTTCCCGGGTGAATTTAGGTGAACTGTGTCAATCTCTAGTATCAGCAGGTTTTTCAGTGTTCAGACTATGTACTCGAACCACCTTTCATCTTGTGGCTGCATCATGCGGATGGGGTTGCCGTAACTGAATTATGGTTCAAACAATAAATTTAAAAGAAGTTATATCTATTTAATTTATTTTATTGATATACTTTTATTTTCCATCGATATGCTAAGAAGAAGCATTATTCTGTAAAATGTTTTATTGACAGCTCAACATAATCTTACTTCACCTAAACTCACTGTTTAGGTGAAGTGAGATTGTGTTAAGCTGTCAATATACATAGGTGGAAACACAAGTCACCTCAAGTTCACTTCACTTAGGCAGATTTTTCCAGAACAACATTGTTGCTGAATCGTTTACATTTTCTTTGTAGATTCTCATTTGGTTTGTGTAAGCTAAGAAATATGAAATCCAAAGCCTTCACACATGCAAGCAGAAGTTCAGGGCCCCAACAAGTTCCGTCTTTATTCAAATATTAAAAAAAGCAACGGTCTATATGAATAACTTGAATAATGAATGCTAAAGTGACGATACTGACCATGCGTAAGCAACAAAATGTCTTCACTGAAAACTTCAGTAATTTATTGGCATAATATTAAATTAACCCTCGCGCCTTGAAACTTTAGGGCAGACGCAAACGTTTTGAATCTGGCAATATTATCTATTTATTTATTTCTCCTTTTTTTTGTTTAGTCATTATTTTATTAATGTAGATACAACACTTTTACTGTGTTATAATTTGCCATTGTAGAGCGGGGCCTCCTAGCACAGGTATAATTTTTTACTTAAAAGGAGGTCCCTATGTAGGATTAACTGTAAAAGTAGAACGAACTGTAGAGTAGGTAGTTGTACAAGTTTCTGCAATAAACTTTTTTATAAAAACTTTAATTTTTTTTATAAAACGGCCATATGCAGTATGGCCGTTTAAAAAAAAACAATTATTTTACAACAATTATATTTTCGAAATAAACATTTTCGTATAGTGCCATTTATGTTTTAAGGGTGCGATATTATAACATTCATTCTGTAAATAGCTGTTATTTAAACATTACAAACAGGCACTTTAATTTGTTTGTAAAGATTAATCGTTCAATATTGTTTTCTTCCCTTATCGTGAATGAAGACAAGAAGGTCACTGTGTTGTCACTTCTGTCGCTAATTTATATTCCTGCAAAACACGAGACTGTTGAATATGTAGCAAGGCGAGAGTCAAGACTTGCCCTTGGACCGGGATTAAGTCAAGTTAAGACTTGGAAAATGGCTGCATTGTGTACCTATCAAAAGCGATTATGTACCTACAGCCATGAGCATAAACATAATAAATTTTGACAAAATTTAAATGCGATTTTCCTCCTCGTTGAACGATTGTAACTTTGAGATAACAGCTATTTCATAGTAGGTAGTAAACCATCACGCCTATATTCCCCGAAGGGTTACGTAGAGGTGCACCAATGTACACCCACACTTTGCCGGTATGTTTTTAGGTCTCATGTAATAGGGGGCGAGCCTATTGCCATTAACCGGGCACAAATCCAAACTCCGAGCTGCTACTGGGAATTTCATAGGAAAACCACATAATACTTTTTGCTCCACCTGGGAATCGAACCCAAGACCTCTAGCGCAGCAGTCGCGATTATGACCACTAGACCAACGCAGCAGTAAACAGTATGGTAACTAAAATATATTCGTATCATCTTTTCATTTTTAATCAATCCTTTAGGAGGAGATTACTTTCAAATGTTGCTAAGTGTAAACATGTTTATGCTCGTGATCGTGATTTCTATATGGTGAGTCATCATCATCTGCTTAACCTTTTCCTAACTATGTTGGGGTCGGCTTCCAGTCTAACAGGATGCAGCTGAGTACCAGTGTTTTACATGGAGCGACTGCCTATCTGACCACCACAACCCAGTACCTGAGCAACACGGTACCCCTTGGTTAGACTGGTTGTCAGACTTCTTGGCTTCTGACTATCCATAACGACTGTCAAAGATTTGCGAATGACAGCCGGGACCAACAGCTTTACGTGCTTTCCGAGGCACGGGGGTGTCTCACCACCAACTTCCAAACTCCGGGCTGTTACTGAGAAATTCGGAAAGGAAAAACCCATTAACACTTTTTGCCCGACCTGGGAATCGAACCCGGGACCCCACGCTCACCAGTCGGGCTTGCGACCACGAGACTAACGGGACAGATTTCTATATTATTGTAAGTATAGCGGACTGTTTGTGGCTAGCACTGCCAAGAGGAGCCAACTCAGTGACACACCCTCTTAATAATCCATTTATTTGTGACAAACTAATTGCCTCCTTAGCCTAGTGGTCTTAAATGCAGCTGCTAAGCTAGAGGTCTTGGGTTCGAGTACCAGGTCAAGCAAAAAGTGTTAACGGTTTTTCAATAAAATTCTCAGTAGCGGGTCGGAGTTA
The DNA here is from genome assembly GCA_932526535.1 of Caradrina clavipalpis. Lineage (NCBI taxonomy): Eukaryota > Metazoa > Arthropoda > Insecta > Lepidoptera > Noctuidae > Caradrina > Caradrina clavipalpis. The sequence goes on from OW052087.1 coordinate 23,783,124, forward strand.
TATATTTGTGCCCGGATAATGGCAATATATCATAATATATATGGCATAGATATATTTAGATGGTTTAAGTATACAGATTTAATTACTTATCTACATGCACCGTTATTAATTAAAACTTGGTATTAAAATCTACCAACCGACTTCCAAACCGACCCTGTACTATCCCGGCTTTCGGCAAAAGTAATATAAGTTAGGCCAAGCCCGGCCGCGCCCGCGAAACTATTCGATTCGATTTTCATATTTGAAATACGAGTATCCTAAACCAGTGGTTTTTCAAAGTTGGACCGCGACTCACTAATAAAAAGTTCCCAATTCGGAACTCACCTCTAGGTTATCATGAACGAGAAAGGGGCATAACTATATTTATTATGAATGACTATTCAGGACCCACCAAATGTTTGCTCGCGACTCACACTTTGGAAACGACTGTACTATAGAGCATTTGTTTTTTAATTTTATGCGAGAAACACAATTGATATAAATACAGGTTCCAACTATATAAATATTATGGGCCGAAAACAAATTTCCACGTAAAGTAATTACAAAGCAGCAAATCTAAACAGAAAAACTGTCTACAAAACAACAAACAACTTTTTTAAATACGCCATAACAATGGCATAAAGTTGATTTAAAAAACATTTTCCTTGAAATTTCCCGAGGCAAACACGTAAAGCCGTTGGTCCCCGCTGTCATTTGTAGATCTTCGACTGTCGATACGGATTATCAGAAGCCGAAAAGTCTGACAGCCAGTCTTACCAAGAGTTATCGTATTGCCCGGTCACTGGGCTTTGGCGGTCAGATAGACAGTCACTGCATTCAGTTAGACTGGAAGCCGACCTCAACATTATTGGAAAAAGGCTAGGCAGATATAGGTCAAATTAATTTCTTAAAACCCTCGGCTTCGTCTAGGTTGATAGATGAGAGCTAAGTAGGATATCCTATAAATATAGCCTACGCTTTCTGAAGTAATTGGGTAGCTAAACGAAGCTGCAGATTACAATCTCACTGCCGCATTAGGTGATGATTAGCCGTGATGAGAGGTCTCACGCAATCGTCTATGCCCTGCAGAATGCACTTATTAACGTCACTCTAGTTAGTTATTCTAGTTTCAGACACAATTGGGTAGTAGACGCCATTTAACAATAATTCCAAAACGCAATTTCTCCTAAAATAGGCTCGCCTTTTTTTTTAGAGATGGGAAATCATCAAATGACCGTCGAATCACCGACCATCGAATGACGGGAGTGTCAGACTTTTACTGACTAAAAACCGTCTACGAGTATGTTCCTTCGTGTGCCCTTTGCGTTCCGGGGGCGCGGTATCTCTTTCGAACAACCCGCAGCCCCGGCAGACATTGGCCCTTAGTGGCCCCTTCTAGGTGCTGACACCTCTTAAATAGGCTCGCCTTACATGCGACCTAAACGTACGAACTGTGTTTGTAGGTACATTGGTACACCTCTGCTTAACTCTTCGGGGAATACAGACGTGATGGTATGTAATTTCTCTAAATAAACACTTTATTTTGCCCTGAAATCCCGATGAATTTTTAAATAACTATAAAATTAGATTTTTAGTTGCTTTGAAATCAATAAATAGTTAGTGAATTGAGGTGGCTAATAAGTGACGTCACAGTTTGGTATTGTCATACAAATCTATGAGGGAATCGCATTTTGACAGCTCATAAAATGTACGTCAGTTGATTAGTGGTGTCATCTACCCAGTAACAATACCTACATTTATAATAATCTCAGAGATCGATTTGACGGCTTCATACGTCAAAATTGAAAGTAATGTGCTTAATAAATTTATTTCATTTGGACCATCAAAGTTAAAACTAAATAATAATTAAATTACAAACTATGTACAGTTAAAATAAAAAAGTAAGGTCATAGGGCGTCAAAAATCTCATCCGCATCGCTGTCAATGGGGCATGTGCCCAGAAAGCTGGCAGCATTGCCACGTTGTATGGCAATGCTGATTCTTTGGCCAAAGAATAGAAGAATAGGCCAGCCCTCTGGTCACGTAAAGAATCGACCAGTCGCTTCGCGATGTCGCGATAAACTAGATGAGCGCTCGGTCCCCATGGCCCTAGTGTTTCAACCCCAAACGGCTCAAACATATAACTTTTATGAAGGTTAATATATTTGCGCCGTTTGAGATTTTCCGCACCAGACGCAGCCGCCCCAGCACAACACGTCGTGCAAGGAAGATGGGATGGCGCAAGGGTGTCGACGCATGTTGCATCCCACACCAGAGGTGCTTTAACTTCACGTTCCGAAAGCACATTATTTTTACGATTGACGTTTAAAACTGTCAATTTAGTCGCTGTGATTAAAAATACACTTCAGTACTGATTTTCAGGTTCCGTGCCTACAGGGTACCGACGCAGTAAGGTAAGGTTACCGGTCTGTCTGTCTGAGGGTTATATCTTAAGAGCCGTAATAGGCAGAGGGTTGTTTTTACAAAGTGTGTATGGCTGCTATATCTAACAACAAAATAATGTAACATACTATCACGCCTGTTGTAAGAGGTTTGGCAGAGAGGTTACGCAGAGGTGTACCAATATAGGTACACCTGTATCTCACCTGTGTCTCATGTAAAGGGTCGAGCCTATTGGCATTAACTAAGCACTAACTACGACCTGCTAATGAGAATTTCGTAGAAAAACCCAATAACATTATTTGCTCGATCTGGAATCGAACCCAAGACCTCAAGCGTAGCAGTCACGTTTAGGACCACTAGGCCATAGAGGCAGTTGCAGGCACATTCAAATCGTTTTATAGAATAAGGCTGATGATCATCATGATGGCCCAGTGGTTGAGACGCCTGCCTCTCATGTACGAGGCAGTGAGTTCGTGTTCTAACGAGGCAGTAATATAAAATAACATCAGGAATTAAAGGGGGACTGATTTGGCTGATTTCTTTTTTATCGTGTTCGTAATATCCTGGACAAGGCAAACCCTTGTATAAAAATTGTTAAAATGTAAATAATCTATACTATAATATATTATAAAGAGGAAAAGTTTGTATGTTCTTCTCCGCTATGCAGAGAGCAGTCGACTATCTATCTATAGAAACTTGATCTTCAAACCGGTGTTCTATTATGATCATCACAATAAAATCTAATCTGATATTATAAAGCTGAAGAGCTTGTTTGTTTGATTGTTTGAACGAGCTTATATCAGGAACTACTCTTCCAATTTAAAATCTGATTGCGTTATGAAGCCCATTTATCGAGGAAGGTTATATAATATCACCCACAAGAGTGGAGCAATAACAAAGTAATTGACTAAACCGAAACCGAGGGGTGAAGCAAGTCCGTAGGTACTAATATTACTCGTATGACGAGGCAAGATTTTTTGTTTGTTTGTTTGTAACACATAAAGTCAAACTGCCCCGTTGGTCTCGCGGTCGCAAGTGCGCCTGATATGCAAGAGGTCCCGGGTTCAATTCCCAGGTCGAGCAAAAAATATTATTGAGGTTTTCTATGAAATTCTCAGTAGCAGCTCGGAGTTTGGATTTGTGCCCGGTTAATGGCAATAGGCTCGCCCCTATTACATGGGACCCAAGTATACCGGCAAACTGTGGGTGTACATTGGTACACCTCTGCCTAACCCTTCGGGGAATACAGGCGTGATGGTATATATATATATATATACATAAAGTCAAAAACAACAGGACCGATTTAAAAAATTCTTCATCTTTATAATGCTACAGTTTCCCTTATTAACATAAACTATATAACTTCACGCTACGACATACGGGAGCGGAGCTGTCAAAGACGTAATTTAACGCGGGTGAAATAAGCCATGCGGAGATCGCTAATTTATATTAAAAAAATATGAAAGTTTTTTTTTAGAGAATCCACCGGAAAATTCGGAAAATTCCAGGCGAAGCCAGTTCTCAAGATTATAATAAAACTTGATAAATCAAGACTCGGCTAACACAAAAAATTTTAAGAGTCGTTTTGGTTGCCTTCTGTAAAATTTTGTTTAAAACACTTTTCACTCACACTTTTCACACTTTAGATTTTCACTCGTAACCGGCGAATCAGGTTAATCAACACACTTAAAAACAAAAAAATCACGGCAAAAGAAAAAAAATATGAACAACAGAATTTTAAAGAAATCCTTGTTCATTGATCACTTATAACTTCGCACGTACACTGTTCGAAAGAGTCACGGAAAATGATAATTTCCTTTGCATTATTGAAAGAAATCGAACGAACACAGGATGTAAAACAAAAAAAAAGCGCAGTTCTTAAAATAAATTGTGCCAAAATAACGTCTTACCTGAGGAATATCCAGTCACCGGCGAACAGGGTTCCTCTTTAAACCTGCAAATGAAGACATTCAAATTATAATGAAGGTTTCAAATATATGGAATCTGCGAATGAAATAATACTTAATGCATATTGCATTTGCATGGCCGAGGGTGATGACGTCCGGAGAAAAAATTGTGCATTACCTTGGAATAAGGGCCACGCGAAACAGTACGCGTTCGAACTCCACACGTTTATGAAGTCATAATGAATTAATGCCGTGAAGTCCAGGGGCCCAGCTCTGCGCTCTCGGGCAGACCAATGTGACTTTTCTAATTTATATGTACCTAATTTCTTTGTTTACCTTATACTTAACTAGCTGTTGCCCGCGACTTCGTTCGCGTTCACTATTTCATTGGTTGCAATTTTGTTTTCGGGTAACCTTTATTTTTACTATAGTAAATAAAATTTCTAAATTATTATTATAATCCATAATATACCATCACGCCTATATTCCCCGAAGGGTTAGGCAGAGGTGTACCAATGTACACTCACAGTGCGGGAAAATGGCGTGAATGTATGTATGATGTCCTAACTGGCAGTTAGGACATCATACATTAGCCGTTAGCCTAGTGGTCCTAAGCGCAACTGCTACGCTAGAGGTCTTGGGTTCGATTCCCAGGTCGAACAAAAAGGGTTATTGGGGTTTTCTATGAATTTCTCAGTAGCAGCTCGGAGTTTGGATTTGTGCCCGGTTAATGGCAATAGGCTCGCCACCTATTACTTGGGACTTGAACATATCGGCGGACTGTGGGTGTACATTGGTACACCTCTGCCTAACCCCTCAAAGAATACAGGCGTGATGGTATTTATATAGTAATAACAACTGACTTATTTGTCCTTTTATCACAAGTACTTTATAAGCTTAGGTTAGCTTAGCTTAGCTTTCAAACTAATACATTTACATCCTCCATTATCCCTTATTTAAGCGGACATCTTCATCATAGTAGCACCATATCTTTAATTTTAGTTCAATCAGTAGAAAATCTAAGAAGATTTATACAAATTTTAATCCCCTATTTTATCGCCTTAGGGGTGGAATTTATCAAAATCCTTTCTTAGGGAATGCCTTCGTCATAGTAGCTTTATGAATGCAAAGTCTCAGCCCGATCGGTTTAAAATTGACAAAGTTTCATACAAACTTTCATCCCCTATTTTATCCCCTTGGGGGTATAATTGATCAAAATCCTTTCTTAGCGGATGCCTACGTCATAACATCTACCTGCATGCCAAATTTCAACCCGATCCGTCCAGTGGTTTGGGCTGTGCGTTGATAGATCACTTTGTCAGTCTGTCAGTCACCTTTGAGTTATATATATTTAGATATCTTTTTTCAAGGATGGGAAATCAGCAATTGACTTCTTCCGCTCTGGAAGGGGGGAAGAGGAAGTGTGTCAGACTCATACTGACTAAAACCCATTCGTGTTCTTCCTAATACCTTTGAGTTACAGATGGACTTAAAAAAAATATACTTAGGTTTGAAATCACAAATCCGCCTTTCACGTGCCTTCTTTGTATGAGAAGAGGCCTTTGCCCTGCAATGGGACAATAATAAATAGGCTGGTATTTTTTTTAATAATCCGTACTAATATTATAAATGCGAAAGTAACTCTGTCTGTCTGTCTCTTCTTCACGCCTAAACCACTGAACCGATTTCAATGAAATTTGGTACAGATATAGTCTGGGACCCGAGAAAGGACATAGGATAGTTTTCATCCCGGAAATCTCCCGGGAACGGGAACTATTAATCCACGCGGACGAAGTCGCGGGCAAAAGCTAGTGAGTTATAATTATAACAGACCCAAGGTACCTACTACTCGTATTATGTTCGGAAAAAAATACTTGACAGCTTTTTCCCCGTTCCTAACTTATATTAGGGGAATTATAAAACGAGCGATTAAAAAAAAGCTTTGCGACTGATGATGGCATACTGTATTAATAACTTGAGCGGTATGAATTTGAGTAAGCGAAAAATTAACTAAACTAACGACGAATATTGACCAGAACGAGCTTATAAAAAGTGGATGGTGATTAATCCATTTCATATTAAAATTTTATCCGAGCGACTACATTACTAAGTGAGCGACTGGAAATACAAAGAGGGCAACTTAAATATTAAGATAGAATCGATTTTTCTAAGTGAGGTTATACATAACAAACTACTAAAAAGTTCACTTTGAGCAAAGTTTTGTAAGCTGCTTTATTAACGATTGTTGGTTACTGATATTCTATTTGAGGGCTTATGTTTTTTTTTTTTTATTTTGATACGATTTGCACACAATATTACAACGGAATTTCCAAAATTATTTTCTAAAACTGCATAACAAATTCGGGACTTGGGGCACCCCGAATCGGACAGTTTAGGTTAGAAGGGGATGGCGGGGTCTAGAGAGCGAGCGAAGCGAGCGAACAGATCCCGCCATCCACTTCGTGGTTATTTTTCTTTTAACTCTTGAGCCCCGCGTAGCTGGGCTCCCCGACTATGCCTTTTAAGCCTCGAGGGCTCTGGATCTATCTCTAGAGATAGTGTATTTTTCAAAGTGGTTTTTGTATTCGAAAATTTAAAATAAAATGCCGCTCAGTATAAATAATACATTTGCCAAATATTGAAAAAAATGCAGCACGTAACGTTGACACTCAAACAAATATTAAGTCGCTCAAATATTATGAAGCTTCTTATTTTGTATTTTAAGTAACTCAAATTAATGTTTGTAAGATACTGTTCTGTTCTCGTCACTTACAGTCAGTCGCTCACTTAGTAATTATAATAACCCAAATTAATTAATTTTGACACTTAAAATTGTAATTTACAGTCACTCGTTTTATTGCTACCCTTTATATTATTTTATTAGTAGGTACACTAATTTGTAATTTTTTAACCCCCGACGCAAAAAGAGGGGTGTTATAAGTTTCACGTGTCTGTCTGTCTGTCTGTCTGTCTGTCTGTCTGTCTGTCTGTCTGTCTGTCTGTCTGTCTGTGGCATCATAGCTCCCGAACGGATGAAGCGATTTCAATTTAGTTTTTTTTGTACGAAAGGTGACTTACGTACGAGTGTTCTTAGACATGTTTGATGAAAATCGGTTGAGCCGTTTAAAAGTTATGGGTGTGAAAGTGGGGAAGAAAAACTAAAAAATGTTTGTCATGTGGGTTATTAAATTATTAGGAACCTATGTACTTACAGCTTAACAAAATCGACATTATAATAAGTATGTACCTATAAAAAGTATAAAATAAAAATTAAATTAAAAATTTAAAAAAACCCCCGACACAAAATCCTAAGTTCCCTTTAAAAAGTAAAAAAATAAAATACGTCGCGTTGGGGGACCGCTTGGGACGGTCGTACCCTAAATGCAACATCGGTCCCCCAACGCGACGTATTTTATTTTTTTACTTTTTAAAGGGAACTTAGGATTTTGTGTCGGGGGTTTTTTTAAATTTTTAATTTAATTTTTAACATAACTAATTTCCGCCCCGCGACTTTTTATGCGGGTTGTTTTCATCTTTGTTACATCTATGATTACTGCTCCGCTCCCGTGTGTCGTAGCGTGATGCTATATAGCCTATACTATTTCTCATGGATCTAGCTATCTTATACAAAAGTATTTTTCTAATCCGACTGTCAATTCCAAACATTAGCGAGCTTAAGTAACACACAAAGTGCATTTATTTAAACGCGCTAATCTCTAGGGCTACCAGACGGAATGGAAGATATATTTATGTATATGGTAGTCCACTAACTGAGCACACATCCTAACACCGAGCTGATATTGAAAATTCCATAGAAAAACCCAATAACACTTTGTTCGATCTGGGAATCTAACCTAAGACCTCTAGGGTCGCAGTCGTGCTTAGGACCACTAGGCTAACGAGGATAATATATTTATGTAAATAAGATCTTCTTCCATGAGGTCATGGGGAGGGGCTCATGACCCTATGGAAGAAGGATCACTTAAAAATGCCTCGATCGATTTAGCTGTTTTTTTTTTGTTGTATTCGTAATTGTCAGTACAAGGTTTGTATAAAAGGTTTTTTGGAAATCAGGTGGAAATGTACCGAACCTTGGTGTTATCATCGTATAAAAATTTCATTAAAAAATATATGACATTCAGGAAACTTGGTTTGGCTTGGTCTTGATTTGGTTGCTCTAGATGTCTTAAGCGTGACTGCTATCCTAGAGGTCTTGGGTTCGATTCTCAAGCCGAGCAAAGTGTTATCGGGTTTTCATGCGAGCTTAACCTACCGGCGAACTGGGGGTGTACACTGGTGAAACCTCAGCCAAACCCTTCGGGTATGGAGGCGTGATGTATGTATGTTATGTTGACCTTGTGATGGTATGTATGTTATGTTACCTATGTGTACCATCCGTGCGAAGCTGGGGGCAAGGGCTAGTACTTAATATTCTTCTTCTTCTAAGCGTATCGATAGCAAATAAAGGAATATAAATAAATAAGTTAAATTACTTCCTATTATATAGTTTCACAGATCAAAACTTCGATCACGCCCTAGTGTAATCATTGTACAAAACGAACCTACATTCGAAATATCTCATTCCCGTCCCGTATCGTCATAACTCGTGTTAGCTGACCCACATGTCTCATAGAAATAGGTACCTATATCTGCCTAGTTACATAAACACGGCCACTAGGTTATTGGGGAGTCTATAGGTACCTCAAGGACGATACCGGAGTTTTTATTCGCCTTTTTTATCGGACACTAGCAGACGAGGGCCGGCCACGGAGTTGCAATTTGAATTGTAAAACAAATGGACGAAAATCACTTATGCATTGTCCGGCTACTCCCGAACCGACGACAACGAGCGGGGTGCTATTATATTTACAAATTACTTCGAAACTAGGGATAAAGAAGTGAAAATACGACAGCGACTTGATACGTGTACCTATAATAATTATATGTTGACTGCCCCATTGGTCTCGTGGTTGCAAGCGCGACTGCTGAGCAAGGGGTCCCGGGTTCGATTCCCAGGTCGGGCAAAAAGTGTTATTGGGTTTCTCCATTAGGAATTTCTCAGTAGCAGCCCGGAGTTTGGAAGTTGGTGGTGTATAATAACACCCCCGTGCCTCGGAAAGCACGTAAAGCTGTTGGCCCTGCGCCTAATCTCTCTCCGGTCGTGTCGGATTGCCGTCCCATCGGGCTATGAGAGTTAGGGAAGAGGGAGTGCACCTGTGTTTGCGCACACACTTGTTCACTATAATATCTCCTGCGTACGTGGCTGGAATCGGCCTGGAGAATTACATTACATGTTTTGTTACTTATAGAGAAAACTACTCTGGGTGGCATGCCCGTGCTAGGAATGATTTTATCAGCCTGCCGTTCTCCAAAGGCCTCTTCCCACCTTTCCAGTTCTTGGGGAATGTATCCAGATCATTCCGCCATTTCCTTCGACGCCCACCATTTTGCTATTTTAATAATAATAAATAACATACCATCACGCCTGTATTACCCGAAGGGTTAGGCAGAGGTGTACTAATGTACACCCACAGTTCGCCGGTATATTTAGGTCCCATGTAATAGAGGGCGAGCCTATTGCCATTAACCGGGCACAAATCCAAACTCCGAGCTGCTACTGAGAATTTCATAGAAAAACCCAATAACACAAAAAAAAAATCTGTAGGTTTAATAAAAGCCATTTAAAATTATTGCGAGTTACAAAAGAGGTTTGTAGGCATTCAGTTTTGAAGCCAAATACTGGCCATCATTTCGGAGTCATCATTGACCCAAATTTGAATTCATGGCTCTTTAAAAAAGTTATAAGCATATGGACCCAAAAAATACAGAATTATTCGATGTTATGAGTTCGAGAATGTATCTTATCACGTTTGAGGAAGTATTGTTTTCAACTGTAGGTAATAAATAAAATACATAAGTATTCATAGACAAGGCTGCGGAAACTCAAGGACGCACCCAAGGCCAATGTTACAGCCGCGGCTCACAGCTGATTGTATTGATTTTCTATCCGAATCTCTTATATTATTTAAGTAGTAGAAAAACTGTGTTAAATGAATTATTTAATGGAAGTACGTACAATAAAATATGATAAATTAAGTAAATAATCAAACTATACTTACGTGTATAAGTCGTCTTCATCCGAAGGAGTCGAGGAACTTGTAGCCTCACTCAACACAGGTCTGCTCATCATTATTATAAATTAATTAATAGTCTCATTGTCTTGCACTTATTTTTTTCAACTAATACACCGGTATGGGCAGTGAGTTTATTTAATCATTTTGGTAGTTTTCACTAGGAACGTTCGTAAATACCATGCTGATGAAGTACATAGTAACTTCGACACGATTCCACACTGTTCCATCATTTGCGACTAAGTATATACCTTTTTTGTGGTAATCTGTTCAAGCATTTAAGGGTAGTACATAAGCACGCGGCAACCTTGTACACGGGGGCGTCAAGTTCACGTTTTTAAAAACAATGTTAAAACGATTGCGTCAAAGAATTCCTCCACAGTTCACAAATTGTTAAGAACAATACATTGCCCTTGTTGCGACATTCTATGCCCAGTTATGGACGTCGTTCGTAAACAGGAAAAACAAACACACGTAAACAATTAAGTAACCACGGTCAGTAGAACAACAGGGTGAGGGAAACCTGGCAAACTCTTTTATTACGAGAAACTGTTTAAAAAGTGCGTCACTAGAAAAATTTCGGCATTGCCACACAGTTATGTACTCGTTTTGGAGGAGCCGACTGCGCCACGTGACAAAGTTGTGTCGATGTTCAGGGGTTTGAACCGCGCATGCCCCACTTTAACCTTGGCTAAACTTCCTGGTTCACGGGCAGCCCTCTGTCACCTGGCTTCTAGGTCAATCCACCAATCTTCCATGGCTTAAGTAAGTAATTAAGGTACCTTTCATATCATAAGCAGCTGAGATGAAATGTTTTAGTTCATGGTATGTATTCTACTATACCTACGGTCTAGTTTATATCATTTTTTTTAATCATTGGATCCGCCTAACCTTGAAAAATCTTTCCGTACCTATCGGTCAATACAGTAGTAAAAAAAATGGTTACATTTTCCTGCTTTCTTTTGAAATGGCCTCATTTTTACAAAGCTTTAAGTTTGCTGCCACCGAACAAAAAGAAAACTTCGTCAATTTCCACAAGGGCATTCAAACGGACGGGGCTACGTGGTTATTAATTATTTACGACTTTATTCTAATGACGGCAATGTTAATATTTGATTGTCGCTTTCCCTGGTGTGCACCGGCCGTATGCTGAAGTGGCCTTGTCAGAGGTTGCATGTTATAGCTTGACAGTTAGATATATAATATGTATAAGTTTCATGAATGTCTGATGAATATAATGTATTTTTATTCATGTAAGTCATTCATGTAAAATCTGGTTACCAATACACCTACATAAAAGGTGATAAAAAATCAACTTTACTACAAATTTCGGTATCGAAAAACTAAAATAATGAGCTATGTTAATTTTTTACATGTATGGGCATTTTGGTTAAAATTTTAACTGAATTACCTTTACATGTGAAACATGATTACAACACCTTATAGAACTTGAATATGACACTTTCTGAGACACATTTAATATTGTGATTGTTTCCTATGTGATCATCACTGATCGGAATCTTGGGTGCTATTACTATTAAAAGTATGGATATAACCTAAAATTCCCGGGAATAGAATTTTGAATGATTCTTGGGGATTATACTTTTTTTTTAACGTAATTAATACATCACGCAATAAAAATAAAATTATATATATTATCAGTATTTTAAAAATAATACTCTGTAATAGTCCTGCGCCAGCCGGGGATTGTCCTTGGGTGCATTTGCATAGTGCAAACAGGGATAATTGTCAGCTGGTGTTCCATTTCATTGTAAAGCCATGTAAGGGGTCTCTGCGAGTTGGCTTCGGCTCCCCGTACGCCTTCCAAAGGTCCGGGACCCTAGGGTCCCGAGATACGTTACCAAATACTAATAAATAAATGTAACAAAAGCGATTTCAATACATTTTCAATTATATAAAAAAAAATTTTCAAGCCTAAACAGAATTATCAGATTTAATTACTTAGAATCCCGGATTCTCGGGAATATTCATCGTCATATCCATATATGTGATATCGTTTCAAATAGCACCCAAATTCCGATCAGTGGTGACCATTGACCTTAACTACATCAAACCATCAAACTAAGCAGGTAACCTTGAGAAAAAATTATAGCAAGGATTGTTGCACGATGATTGCATGTCATCATCGTAATGACTGTGAGTGTAAAGTGACTGTTTATAATAGCCTGCAATGTAACGTACTGAAATATTTATGCTTATGGGCGCATGTATCAGTACCTACCTAATCACGGCATTTCTAAAACATGTTTTTGTCATTACAACTATCTGTAGGCCATACAAATATTTGTTCCGTGCGGGAATCGAACCCGCGAGCCAATCGCTCAGCCACTGAGCTAACCGTGTCGTCAAAACGTACGTTATGTACCTACGTATTACGTAAGAAATAGTTGCAACACATCAATTTTAAGTCGTTCATGGTGCGCCGCGTGTGTGCGTATTGGGTTTTACTATGAAATTTGAGATTTGTGCCCGGTTAATGGCAATAGGCTCGCCCCCTATTACATGGGACCCAAAACATTCCGGCGAACTGTGGGTGTACATTTATACACCTCTGCCTAACCCTTACAGGCGTGATGGTATGTATGTATGTCATCTCAACTTCCCCCGCACAGGGCGGGGCGGGAGTGAGTGTCAGACTTTAACTGACTAAAACCCATCCATCCTCTTGTGCCCTTTGCGTTCCGGGGACGCGGTATCTCTTTCGAACAACCCGCAGCCCCGGCAGGTATCGGGCCTTAGTGGCCCCTCCAATGTTTGCTGACATCTCTTCAAGGCGCGCGTGGAACACGAACGCGCCGTCGACACGGTTGGTCGTTAGTTAACGTACGGACGGTGAGCTACCCATTGCTCACCGTCCACAGACCCGCTGAAAGGTGTGCTGTGTCAGCGTTTCCGCTGACGGTTACGCGACACCTTGCAGCGTAACTCGACGCCGTCACTTTGTGTGCAGTCGTTTTTAGTTAGATATATAAAATGTGTATTAGTTTAGGTATAGTAGTGTTTGTATGCTTTCATTTATTGTGTTTTAAGGGCTTTAGTTGCCTGGAATAAAGGATTTTTTTTATTGAAGTGAAAACTTGTTTAGCGGCGTTGTACACTTTTTTTGTAATGGGTAAAAAATATTAAACTCGCGTCAGGACACGTGACCTGATCGAAAATTCGTAAGATTTTCAATCAGGTCACGTGTCCTGACGCGAATTGTCATGTTTGTGTACGACAGCGCAATAAATAAATATTGTATTCTACCACATAAATGATAGTACTTTTATACTGATGCAAAATTATTCCCTAACCATTCAAAAATCAAAAATGCACAACGTTATTATTTATGTTTTCACTTCTGCCGGCACTCGTGTGCAACGTGCAACCCGTCGTTTTTTTTTATAACCCTGGGCGCAAGGGCATCTACTCATCATCTTCCTGCCCTTATCCCATGATACTTGGGGTCGACGCAACACGTTTTCTTCTTCCATGCCGTCCTGTCAACCGCCGTGCTGTCGCACTGACTCCTTTCTCTTTCATATTACACAATCACAATATCTTTTCTTTGGCCTCCCTCTTCCTCTCCATCCATCTACATCAATTATCTACTAAACTATGTTATCACTGTTTCATAGATACTGCACATATAAACATTACAATATTGATTTACATCCCCAAACCTAATATCACCTCTTTAGTATCTGGATTACGCTATCCGGGTCAAATAGAGTCTTTTGAACCCTCCATGCAATTTGATCGATTGGTATAAAAAACTGACTGCCCCGTTGGTCTCGTGGTAGCAAGTGCGACTGCTGTGCAAGGGGTCCCGGGTTCGATTCCCAGGTCGAGCAAAAAGTGTTATTGGGTTTTTCTATGAAATTCTCAGTAGCAGCTCGGAGTTTGGATTTGTGGCCGGTTAATGGCAATAGGCTCGCCCCCTATTACATGGGGCCTATAAATATACCGGCGAACTGTGGGTGTACATTGTTACACCTCTGCCTAACCCTTCGGGGAATACAGGCGTGATGGCAAATTATATGGTATAAAAAAAATATCCCCGAATTTTTGCTTTTTTTTTCGCTGACTGTGCATTTTTTCCAAAATCTTTGAATGCAGTTCAGAATATCTCAAAAAGTTATGGATGGTCTCCTAGGAACGGAACGTTTTCCTGTAACTAAAATGGTTAAAGTACCCGCCTTTAGTGACCCGTCTCAAAAATCCACCCTGTATAGTAATAATCCCTCAGTGTCACCCATTCAGTAACGTCTTTGGTTACTGTAGTGCGATTCTCTAAAATGCAAACTCGAAAACGAGTCTCACTAAAGTGATCGCGCTCATTTCGATAACGAACCAACTTGTCATTGGTTTAGTATTCGTTCGCCGTGGTGACGTCACCGGCCTTGATCGTGTTTAACAGAATACCATTTTGTAATCTCACTGCGGTTTCAGCTTTCGAATTACGAAGTGAGGCTTAGAGAATCGCACTGCTGCTCCATTGCCTTTGGTCGTAGCGTGTTATTCTGTATAAACCTTCCTCTCGAATCACTGTGCCTATTGATGAAAATCGCATTAAAATCAATGGTTAAAATACTTAAGCCTTCAGAGGGACCCTAGGGATGACTAGATTCAATACCTACTATTTTATTTATTTTTACCCGACTGCGACAGAAGGAGGGTTATGTTTTTCGAGAGTATGTTTGTATGTATAATTGTTTGGCACGCTCTGCAGCCTGAACGGCTCAATGGATTTTAGCTTGAGAGGAGTCGTTAGATTCGTATTTACTGTGAGAGTGACACTGGGTATATCAAAATAAAAAAAAAACAAAATGGCGGATTTTTGGCGCAAAATTAAAATGTTTGGATCGCTCTGCAGCCTGAACGGTTCGATGGATTTTAGCTTGAGAGGTGTCATTAGATTCGTATTTACTGTGGAAGTGACAATGGGTAAATAAAAAATAAAAAAAGTAAAAAAAAAAACCCATTCTGGACCATCTGCAATGTAGGTATGTGCTCTCAATACACTAAGCCTCCATTTCTAGAATGGGTCCCGACTTCTACAATTTTAAGTGCAATCGGCTATAACGACTTTCTTGTTTTAGGGCTTTTTCATAAATACTTAGAAAAGCAGTCGGGTTTTTTAGTTTTTTAAATTACCGTTTTTTTGGAAATAATGTTCAGAAGTGCCTTTTAATGATCTAATTAAAATAAATGATTTGACTTTGATAGACGGCGGGAAGCGACTTTGTTTTAACTACCTAAAAACTGTTGTAACTACCTAAAAATTAAAAAGTTTGAGAAAGTTTACTCTCGCCTATATCCTTCTCCACAATTAAACCAATATCAAAGATATTTCATAAACGATTGTATACCTACTGTCCGTATGTGTTTCTTTGCAACAAATATTTTTCAAAGGTGATGGCTAAATGACTGCCCCCGGGCCAGATAAATTCTGGAATGTATATGAATCTTACATAGCCTCATAATATTTAAAAAATCATTCATGAATTATGTAGTGATTAATATTTTCCTAGCACTTTCGTGAACTATTAAACTTAATAAACTATCTAAAAAAAAAAAACACTTTTTCATCACAAACATTCGCTTATAAATATACAACCTCATTTTCGGTTTTAGTTTTATTCTTTTTGGTTTATTTTTTGGCAGTTGAAGAAAATTATATACTGCCACACACCTTAAATAAATAATGTCTCATTAAACAGGAAAACATAGGGATATGCAAATAGTTGATATTTACTTTTCATTAAAGTTCTAAACCAGTAAGAAAACAGTCCAGAACGTTTCTATGGAGAAAGAAACCTCCTAGTTATATCATCCCTATCAAGTTCGGAGTTGCAGTTGTAACCACGAATATTTCATCTTATACTTAATTTACCTGCATTATAAACGACTTTTCACTGTTTAAATTATTCACTTAAAAATCGACTCTATATGTCTTTAAGAGTCACGCGACGTCAGAATTTCAGCAATCCTGCGCAAGACTGTCTTGTAGGTACCACCAGCCGATTAGTGAATAATAATTGAAGGATGTTAGAATCAACTCGAGTTCCACTGGCTCTTTGAGGGACTAATAAGTGACAATAGGGAATACTGTGAGAGCTCTCTTGCACATCCGCAGGTCATTGGCCCTCCATCTTTGTATGCGCTCCTGTTATGCATTCATAATAGCTGGTCTTTTGTCAAGGGTTGCTACAAAATTGTAGGTACTAGTATGTCATTAAATTATACATATATACATAAATTCACGCCTTTGTTCCGTGGGGGTAGGCAGAAACCCCAGAACGCCACCTGCTACGTTACATACTCTTTCCGCCTCGATCATGTTCATACATCTGGTCATACAAGCACGCCGCGCCGCAAGAGTACCTATTGCTTCCCTTTGGAATAAGTTTTAGTTACTTTCGGCGAAGATTAGTCAAATAGGTTTTTAAATAAATTGCAGGGCACACTTTCTAGATTCATATATAATCAAAGAAACAAAAACACATAAGAAATATGCAAAAAGGGAAATTGAGAAAAATCTAAACGTCAGATGGAAATTTTCCAAAAAATATTAAAACAACGTCTAGCTCCTAAACTACAAAGGAGTTGCAGAACACTGAAAGTATTGTATTCTGGCTGCTTCATTAACAGTTTTTTTTTGGGACAATCCCGCCACACTGTTCCCGAACCACTGCAACTCCTGTAAGCCAGAATCAACAGTGGTGACCACAAAAAAAGCGCCGAGACAATGAAGCTCGACGAGTCCCAGAGAAACGATTCAACTGTTTTGGATCCCGCAACGAAATTAATTAGAAAAGATTAGCGGAGGAGTAAGAAACATATGATTTCCACTTCTGCTTCATTAACAGCTATGCAGATGAGTTTTTGAATGCCCTATTATTTCTTATTACTTTTTATTTGTTAAAAAAACTCGTTGCCCGCCCCTAAGCATTTCTGGGTAGTTTCACCGACATCGTTTTTTGAGGTTCTTCACGTGAAATCACTGTGTAAAATGTATATATAAGACCATTTTATATTTTTTCGTGTAATATGAAAACTAGCTCATATGAAGGCACTAGTATAAATAAAAATCTCTGAAATATAAATAAAAAAAAAAAAGAAATATGTCTGTTTCTCAATAACGGTGGTGTGTCCGCGATTAACTTTTAAGCGCATTTACCTCATTAAATACGTTGTGAAGGAAATTTAGTACTTAAATTGCACATTATTATGTTGGTCTATGCATAAAGCAACCATATTGATTACTTTCTTTACTTCTGTTATCATGCAGACATTAGAACCATTATGATAAGGAATGTCCACGCGAAAAGTGCAATATCGGTGTGTTTTGTTGAAATCGATCTATAACGTAAACAAGTCTATTCTAACGACCAATCTCCTTGCGCACACGTAGGTCCAGTCGTGCTCTTGCGTTCTCGCAGTAGTGAGGTGTCCGATCCTGTCCAGGTTTTGTGCCAAAACCTAAGTACTTTTTTTTTCCAAGAGGGAATACGAAATTATGCAATCTCGGTGGGTTACTGTACGAATGAATGTTATTTTTTTACGGTACGGTACGCGAGTATGTTATGTGTTAATGGGTACCCTTAGAGACCATATATTTTAAATACCTAAAGCATAAATAATTTTGTTTTTATTTAATTTTTTCTTCATGTTTCTCATTTCGGTGGTGCAATATCGGTGGTTTCGGTGGTAAGTTTATTGCCACCGATATAGCATCAATACTAAAATGGCTGTGGGTTCATGTGACTTTGGTAAGATATTTTCTTCCAATTACCTAGGTAAATCGTAGTTACCTACCTAAAATGCCAGCAGTAAGCTCGTCACTGCTGCGTCGCTAAAACAGTGCAGTAAGTAAGTAATGCAGTAATGAAAATACATACTTACTGCACTGTTTTTTTCTTTAACCGATGTGAGGTTCTGTATTCGATGGATGGGATGGATGGGATCGATTAGAAAGAAAGAAAGAAAAACCATTTAGTTGTATCGGATGGATTTGATGCATCGGCTGGGTCTAATGCATGATGCATCTCGGATGAAACGGATTATCGAATGCATCTCGGACGGATCGGATGCATCCGATACATCCATAACGGATGTAACGGGTGAAACGGATGAATCGGATAAAACGAATGTACCGGATATCTCGGATGGATCAGATGCATAGGATTTTTTTATTTTTTTATTTTTTATAGACGGGAAATCATCAAATAACTTCCCCCGCCCTGGGCGGGGCGGGAGGGAGTGTCAGACTTTTACTTACTAAAACCCGTCTATGTTCCTTCATGTGCCCTTTGCGTTCCGGGGGCGCGGTATCTCTTTCGAACAACCCGCAGCCCCGGCAGGCATCGGCCCTCAGTGGCCCCATCCAATTTTGCTGACATCTCTTTGAGGCGCGCGTGGAACACGAACGCGCCGTCGACACGGTCTGTCGTTATTTAGTGAACGTACGGACGGTGAGCTACCCATTGCTCACCGTCCACAGACCCGCGCCTACGGTGGCCGGGAGTCGTCTCGCGGCTCCCGACGCCCGGAGCGTCTACCGCGGTGGCAGATGCATAGGATGAAACGGATGAATCAGATGTATCTCGGATGGATCGGATGCACCGGATGAATCGGATGAAACAGATATATCTGATGCACCGGATGAACCGGATGAAACGGATGTATCGGATGCATCTCTTATGCATCGGATGCACCGGATGAATTGGATGAAAGAGATGTATCGTATGCATATCGGATGGATCGGATAGATCTGATGCTCCGGATGCATCTCGAACGGATCAGTTGAATGATGAATGATTTTGTGTTGTAGTTGAAAGAAAAGCAGATTATGTACCTCGCTCGACGTGACTTCTTGTTGCATTCGTGTTATTAGAGCCCTCGCTGGCGCTCAGGCTCCAATCTCACACCCGGCGGGACAAGAAGTCACTTACTGCTCGGTGCGGTATTCTACTATTACACCTGAGAGGTATTACAATTAACTGGATAAACTTTGGAGGGTAGTATTGTGAGAGGTAGTACATATTTTAAAAATACGTACATATTCTAAAGTTAATTTAGTAAATGTGTTAAATGTGGTCTATGATCCATGTCAAAAGATGCAGTATCGAATACAGACAAATAAACTTATTTTACACCTGCTATACCCGCCTGTGCAGCCGCTACATAATGTTGACAACGGCTAAGTTGTTCTTTGTTTAATAACTGTCATGGTACAATACAAAAAATCCATTTTGGTGGGTGTTGCAATTTCGGTGAACAATTTTCAATTTCGGTGGGTTGGAAATTTCGGTGGAAGTCATTTTTTCAAAACAACTACAGTTGTTTGTTTCTTACTAAAACATCTAGAATACTAATGTGTTCTAGAATAAAACAAGTTTATTTTTTCATCCGAAAACCTACAAATAAAAAAATCCACCGAAATTAGTAAAAAATTGAGCCTGCGTGAAATGACCCTTCTCCTGCATCGTGGATGCGTTTACTTTACAAACATATAAACTCAAACAGCCAGACCCGGAACAACTATGTGGCCTGTAGGGATTTGAACCCGCGACACGCAGCGCAGCAGCCAATCAGCCACAGTGCTAACAGTGCCGTGGAATATTAGCTACCTATTTTTAATCGACTTCAAAAAAAAGGAGGTTATCAATTCGACCCGTATGTATGTAATATTCCCTGAACTGCCCAGTTTTTGTATATGTTAGTCTATATCACCGTCTGAACAAATGTGCCAAATTGCAAAAGTTATGTATGTATGTATGTTTTTATGTTTGTTCACGCATATCTCCGTAACTGCAAGTCCGATTTAAGTAATTCTTTTTTGTTGTACTAGGTATTGTTCAACTTAGGGAATACTGCAAGTTTTATCAAAATCGGTTCAGTAGTTTTTGAGATAGAGAATTTTAACCCTATTTATTAAATAATGTTTGTTCGCGGATAACTTCGTCGTTTATGAACCGATTTACACACACACTGGACCCACCATTAGGGTAAATTCACACAGAGACACGGCATGAAGCGACGCTGCGCGCACATTTTAATAAAGCGAATTTACAAAAATATAAATTTATATACCATACGAAAAGACAAACAACAAATTACATTGTGGGAAGGTGCTACGGTATTCCGAATTCTCACAATGAAATGTGTATCTTTTTATGTAGTAAATAAAGTTATATTTTGACTCGCTCTATTAAAACGTGCGCGCTGCGTTGCGTCTCGTCGCGTGTCGGTGTGTTTTGACCCTTAGTACTTATAGATTTTGGTTCAATATCAATTAGTAAATGAAAATGTCTGGAACATCGTGCTGCTTTGTTTGCACTGAGGCAAATGGGGCTGCTAAATGAGGGATCATGCTTTGAACGATAGCTACCGGCTGTTTTCACATACAAATACATAGAAAGACAAAGCCGAAGGGCAATTTCATTAATTAACAATGTTCAAAATGTACTCGCAATCTCGTATCTGCGACAAAAAATGTAAGTAGGTAAAAACAAGCGCCGTTGGCAGACTAAATTCGATTGTGATTATTCCTAAAAGTTAGCAGTATTGCACCCTCACAAGGCGTTGTTCATTTATTATGAATTTGGTAGATATAGTCCCCAAAAATTGGTTTACAAGATAAAAAATCTTGTACACCAATTAGGGGCCATTAATACTGCCGTCATAACTAAGAATGCAGTAATCGCAAAATGGCGGTTCCGAGATAAACGCAAAAAACATATTTCATATGATCTGAGCCAGTTGTTCGTATTTTATTGGCCATATTATATATCTAAAAAATCGGAAAAAAATCAAGCTTTTACAAGATAATTTTCCTTTATTTAATTTGCTAATATATGCAATTATAATACGTATTACTGCGTTTCGGTTTATCATCAGGTCGTTTCCGAGTCACAGGATACTAAAACTAAATGCAGCACTTGCGCGTATTACTGCATTATGTCTTAGCACAAGTTGATTACTGCATTCTTTTTTAGTAATTATTGCCATTATTATATGCTCGGAACTAAGTTGAAGTGTACTGTGTCTTCTCAACGATTTATATACTTAGTTGCATTTTAAGGTTAAGGTTTTTTTAGTTTCTTAGCTACGACCTAAGTTTTTACATCGTGGAATGCAAATAAAGTATTGAGTAAACTATACGGATGTTAAAAACCTACTTTATGTTCTTATAATATGCAGCATTAGGGTGAAGTAAAAAAAAAAATGTTTTTGCAAATTCGTATTCGTATTACTCCACCGAATGACGTCGCCGAACTGATTTACTAAGACAAAACGCGGCAATGGATCGCACTGCTACGACTACGGCTACGACTTCGCAAGTCTTTACTACAGTTAAATACAGTAATGTGGAGTACTGCGTTTTGATTTAGCAATTTGTCTACTGGATGTAAAACAAAACAATAAAGTAGTGGATATTACTGCATTCTGTTTTAGTTTATTCTTGCAAGTACTGCATTCTTTCTTAGGTCATGCTTAATACTGCGTTTTTTCTTATCATTGAAGCAGTTTTCATGCAAGTACGGCGAAAATCATATCATAAAAAACATACTTCGAGTGAATTTTTTTATGAAAATAATTTTTTTTCATGTGCATGAACCTCCTGGGATTCCATTTCTGGAAAAAAGTGAAAATCACAAAAATGTCGATTACTGCATTCTTTGTTATCAGGGCAGAATATATTACGTAAGACGCTTTAGGGGGGGGGGGGGGGGGGGGCTTGACAATGACTTAGTTTTGCACAAAACATCGCAAATTTGGCTTTTTTACCACCAATAAATAGCAGTTATTAGTCCCTTTGTAAGTAAATGCAAACAAACATTACAAAAAATTTTACTTTGAAAAATTTATATTACAGTAAGTAATCCAAAAATATAAATATAAAGAAAAAAAAAAATTTACCATCACGCCTGTATAAAAAATATACATCCTCGTGGTAAACGAAAACAAACCGCAAAAGAATTTGCGGGGTTATGCTAGAAATTAAAAAAATAAGAATCAAATGTAATACACCATTGATTTCTTTTTAATACACCATTGAATACTCATGTTCGTATAAAAACTACACAAAAAAACACAAGATCACATACATAGTTTAATTTCCCCGGTATTGCAAACTACTTACAAACTGTTATTTCCCTTTTTGCCATGACATTCTAGTAGGCACACGTATACCATGTAATTACCCAATGCTACTACGGCCAAATTACCAATTTTAAGTTTGCCCGACCTGGCAATCAAACCTAGGAAAAGTCACTGTCACTCTGAGTCACTGTCGAACCGTGCACGAGGTTGCCCTCGTGCACAAGGAGACATTGTCATGGCATCGTCAATAATAAATTCATTTTATTACTATACAAGCCCGCCACACTGTTCCCAAACCACTGCAACTTCTGTAACTCAGAATCAACAGTGGCGACCACAAGAAAAGCGCCGAGACAATGAAACTCGACGAGTCCCGGAGAAACGATTCAACTGTCTTGGATCCCGCAACGAAATTAATCAGAAAAGATTAGCGGAGGAGTAAGAAAAACATAATTTCCACTTCCCTCCAAACAAGCAGGAGACAGAACAGAATAAGGCCAATAGGCACAAAGGGATGTTTACAACTGGGAGAAGCCCAGATTGCCAAGCACCACGGATTGCAATTATCATTAACTTAATTAACTTATACATTGTATACCTAGGTAATAAATTACAAATTGAATCGTTACAATAAAGCAGATATCTAGGTACCGCAAAATAACCTGCAGTGCGATTCTCTAAAATGCAAACTCGAAAACGAGTCTCACTAAAGTGATCGCGCTCACTTCGATAACGAACCTACTTGTCATTGGTTTCATACTCCTTCGCCGTGGTGACGTCACCGGGCGTGATCGTCTTTAACAGAATACCATTTTGTAATCTCACTGCGGATTCAGGTTTCGAATTACGAAGTGAGGCTTAGAGAATCACACTGCTGGTCCGTGGTCACTGTGTTTCCTAAGTCGTGAATGACATTGTTTAGGGTTCTGTAAGCGAAGGGTGCCAACGGAAACCTCAACTAAGCCTCCGCTGTCCATCCACCTATCTGTCAGCGGGCACTTATGACCCGGAACAGGTAGAGTTAAATTTCAAACTGCGTATTTCAACACATATCTAATAAAAAATAAATAAAGCTAAAAGTTAAAGGGAGAGTTTCTTTGGTATCTGATTTTGTACTTAACTCGTCGTGTCCAAATCGAATTAATATTTTAATTTTGTTGTTAGATGCAAAGGCTACTGTACCTACTTTCTCCTTTTTCTTGGGAAAAAGGTGTAATATTAAGTATAAACTGGACGAATGCATATGGCTAGGTTCCTATGTGAACCAAGTGAAGTGTCTTTTTAGCATAACGTGTCTAATGTATAGGTAGGTACTCAAGCTTATAAACGCGGTAGGCCTAAAAAAATGGTTTTGTAGGATTCCATACTTTTCAGCATTTCAAAATATTCAAAGCTATAGAAAATCATTTATTTCTATTCATAATTGGGCACCTAGAATACTGAGAAATTAATTCGAAATGTAATATTGTAATGTTACATCGCGAAAAAGGTACACAACGCCATCTTACCATAACCACAGCTAACTATGTGATCAAATTACAGCACTCGTTCATAAAGCCAGGCTATCGTGTTCGTTCTCTGCGGCGGACTGTTATCTGTGAGCCTTAAATAATGCTATAATTTTCCAACGATTTCTTTTACGATGCCCTGATATCTAACCGCTCTTTTTAACTTATTAAAGGCTCACTTTAATTCATTAACCGTAAAATAAGCCGCTTGTTTAGAAAAAAAAGTTTGAACATTGACAGCTAGCTGACAGCAGCATTGAACCATTGAACCGACTGTGCTGACATCTGAAGAGAGCGATTTACAGATACTTATTCCCACTGCTTTTACGATACCTTCAAGACTTTTACCTGAAATTGTCAGCAATTAACTCACACCTTGCTAGAAAGAATTTCGTTCTTAGTATTGGTAAAAGGTGGCAGCACTATGGCAAAATTAACTGTATGAATTTTTAATAATGTTAGGAACTTAGGTTAAAAGTAATTCTTTATTTTGATACTTGCTTGTAATCTTAATGTTTTTAATTAAAAGTAAGTTTAAACATATTCATAGCCTGAAGCACTGTAAAGCTTCGGGTGCCTTATTCCTTCACTCTTTTATTCTTTTCATTCTATGTTTCGGTCGGTCTGTCTCTGTCACTTTGCAATCCAGTCAAACAAAACGTCAAAAATGTCCACACGTTCACGTTTATAAATATTATTTTAAAAGCTGTACTTATTATTTGTTTAATTAACTTATTTTGTGTGTGTGTTTTTTTATATTATTTTCGTATTATGTTACTTCTTTAAGTGTTATCAAATGCAAATTGAACGTCGACTGAGCGTACTAAGCCAGATAGATTATGAGGACGGCAAAATAAACTTAATGACCACTAAAATGATGGAGACACGTTACTACGAGGGTTGTGGACGAGAAGGGCCTATCAGGTGCATATTCCTCGGCGAGTTCCATCCAGTGGCGGGCCCGAAAATTTCGTGCCAGGTATGACTCACTGCTAATGTAAGGTCAAATTGCATTTTTTTCTGCCTATAATGTGCAATTTTCACTGTACTGGTCGTATTTGATGACTGCGCAGGTTTACACACATACACGACACGATGCACACGTAGATAGCACCTATAGATATGATGGACTGTAAAATATTGATCTAGTGGTTGTATGCCTGCACCTGTACCTATGGGGTGCGTCTAGACAGTGCTATAGTATCGTGTGTATGCGAGGCGGACCCCCCGTCTAGACGGCCAGTTTAAATACAGTTGGGGTGAAGCTTTGTGCAGTGGTTGGCTCCTCCCCTGTCTGTTCAGACTGCTCTCAGCCAGCAAGCAGTTAACATGTCTCTCAAATATTCTGTTTGGTTTGCTCACAGTTTCCTGAAGACTACATTTCCAAGGAAGTTTTTGATTCAATAAGTGCCTACATCATTCCAAAACCTCAAATTCAGAAATGTACAATGACAATGTAAGTATCTTTCACAACTGCTTTGTTCTGTTTCAGTACTTCAGTGATGTATAATTTTGCAGTATAGGTAATTGGTTTTTGTTAAGTGAATATTTTAAGAGTGTTTTTAAATAAGGATTGCTGGGAGTTCATGGAGATTAACTTATTAATTTTTAAATTAGTTGGTGACTTAAAACAAATACTAATATTTTTTCTTTTTTCAGAAACGCACTTGGCCACAAAATTGTGGGCTACCCAATACGAATAGACAACCCCAGATACGAGCGAAATGTCTACTTATTCAACCTCTGCTTTGTCTGCGACAGCTGGTCGAAGACGGTGCAGTACGAGCCGGTTGTGAAGAAGCTTGGAGAACACCTGGTAAGCAATTTTTACTCGGTCACTTAACAGATGTCGGGTGCCAAGGATCCAGTCTGCAACCAGCAACAACTAGTAAGTATTCTGTAGATATAACGTACAGGTTTTTGGTCCCAGAGAGTCAGCCATCGGGATCATCCAGTACTTCGTCTTCATATTTTATTTTATTCTTGTTAGGTTTTATTAGGCATTCATTAGTACAATTCATCATACTTAATATCAATCCAATAAGTAGTTGTCTCAGTCAATAATCATCTCAATTGGCAAACAAATTGATAAATTCAGTACAGTCATGGCAAAAACATGTACTTATACCACATAGCAAAATTTTTAAATTATTTTTTCATTAACTTTGCATTTTTGGAACTAGATCTATTTTATGGTATTATGGGATCTAAAATACTATTTTCGAAACAGTTATGGTATTTTCAATTAATACTTTAAGGGGCAAGCTCTTTAGTATATTTCTGTGGATAGCAACCTTTGTGTCCATGTGAACAGCTATTAAATATATAAATAGTTAAGAGGTCATAAAGGACACGTGGTCTATAAGACCTTTGAACCCAGAAGTATCGTTATACCTCTCCATCTGAACATGATTTGATACTTATTCTAACTAAAATTACACAATTCGTGAAATAGTCACATTTCCCGATCGCGCGTTTATTGCAAATTAAACCTAAACGCGTTGTCATAAGAGTCACACGCCACGTGGTCTCGACTGACTACTTAGGAGAAGACATTATGGTTTTATGACCATAAAAGAAATAGTTTTAGGGCATGTTTTACAACTTTCCAATAAGTTTCGATTAAAATATTTAGCAGATATTTGATTTCCGTAAAAAAACTAGACTTCGTTAGTAAGTACTTTGATTGAAGTGCTAGTAAACAGTCCTATTAAATTCGTTCTATTAAATATCGGCGTTTCTTCATTTTCACCTCTAGACATCGAAGCAAAGTCAAAGATGAGATATAATCGGCTGTCTATGCTTATATCTCTGTTTGGATAAATTTCATAATATTTTCCAACAATATCACTATACCCACCCCACTACATTGACGAACATTAAATTGTCCTTCAAATCTTTGTCAATCGTCAATTTATAATGTTCAGATTCAGTAAATTCTAAGTACCAAAGAATTACATAATACAGTAAATTTCAAGATTATAATTAGCTAACTATCGGGATAGTTAAAAATAAAAAGGGCTATAAAAAAAATGCCTAAAAACGGTCGTGTTTCTTACGGACATCTATATTTTATCAGGGCTAAATGCATACATAATTTATCAAGTTAAAAACAGAAGTTTCAGTTAGTAAAACGTTAAATATTACTGCTGATTAATGGTATACCCGTTAATATTGCACGTTGCCGCCGCGCCGGGACGCTAATGGCCACGCGGTTGGCAACCAAAATGGCCGCGCACAAAGCCGGAAGCACGTGGTCACTTACACAAAATTAAGTGCAATAATGAATGTTTAACGTTACCATATAGTGGTTTATGATCCCTCATATTACCATAAATTATTTCTTTAGTCAGAAACCAGGTTTTGCCCGCCTCTTTGTCCACGCCAATATCGATTACACCGGACGGAAATGCACGTGGCGCGTTACCATATCCCATACTACTCTTTGTCATATTTGCTAACGATTAATAAGTAGACAGACAGATTGCCTTATATAGATTAGTATAGAAAGAATATACTTTAACAGACTATAATGGAGGAAGAGACTCGGTTCGTTTCGAGCGGATCGAGTAAGCTGCCGACCCTGCTAGCGCATCTTCTTCACGACTTGAACACCCACCGCAAAGCCACGCTTGTCGGTAAGTACATACATGTGTGGGTACCTCGTCCAGCCGCGCACCGCGCCCTTGCAGCGTCCGCCATTTGCGAACATAAACATCTATAAATGTTTGCATCATTGTACTTCAAAGTCACCCCAGCCAGACAGACAGGGGGACTGCATAGAGTCGATCGATTAAATAAGTGCGAGCGAGAGCCCAATAAAGGGGGACCAGTACGTACCTAGCTCGGAAATTGGTACTCCACAAATATAACGGGAAGGTAATCATTTTAGGGTGAGGGATGGTATGGCGCGACGAGGGTCCTGTGCAGTCCATCTATACCTGTTCATATATGTTGACTGCGCCACTGCGGAATATTCGGCGCTTTGATCCCCTGATGTCTAGACAGAATTAATTGATTTTGTGTATGGGGTGGCGTGTGTACTGTGGAGATAGGTAGGTAGGTTTATGCGGGCTTTGATTTGAATGCGGACGCGTGCAGATAGATAGGTAGCTGTGCTTTTAATTACGGACAATATTGTATTCGCTTTTCATTTACCTTTGTACCCGGGCCGCGTGGATATTACGATAGGGGAAACATTTTATTTGGATGGATGAGCTCGCCAGTTGCAATCACTTTGCACTGTATAAAGATAGGTTCACGGTCCAGCAAGTTTTACCAACGCGAATATTACTTGCCTGAATATTATTACTGAACAGTTGTATTGCATCTACGAGCTGTGTCGAAACATTATACCTAATTATTTACTTGTCGTTTTATTAAGCAATTCGAGAGTTGTCTTTTTGTGGGGTATGGGGAAATAATATTTGAGTATAGATATTTTTGTTGAGCTGCTAGTACCTACCAGTTTTATAGACGTCTAGGAACGAGCACTTACGAGTTACTTCTTCACAATTGAAAAGTAAATGGTCTAATAGAAATAAATGCTTTGACTTTGACTTGACTTTGAGCTATTGAAGTGCTCTATTTCGACATATTTTCCCTTGCGAAGCTTATTTCTTGTTTTGTTTGCGCCTCACATTGCAAAGGCGAAGTTTTATAGGCATTGATTACGCACTTACTGTATTATTATTACTTCAGTTACGCACAATCATACGCGCGGGACTCGAGACTTGTAAACAGTATTGTTTATTTTAATTGATACTCAAGATGTTTTGAGTTCGATCTATTGTTTTGATTCACAAATCAGAATCATGAATCAAATAATGGCATTGTCCGCTTTAATTAAGGACAAAGGCTACTAATTATTGTAAATAATGAGTTATTTATTACGATTTTGTTAGAGGTCATTAACACCTCTGGTGGCGCAAAAAATAATTCTTAATTGCGTTATTGATTGAATAAACATGTTTACGTTTACATTAATCAATAATTACATGCGTTTCGATTGAGATTTAAGTTTGCGTAAAATTTTATTAGGTAGGAGGTTGATAGTGGGGTGTATCGTTATGCGTTTATATATGCGTAAATTATAACATGTAATAGAAATGGCGATAATTGGACAAATAAATTAAATATTAATACAACATTATGCACCGGTCTTCATTGTATTGAACATAAATTGTTAAATATTTTATTACTATCGGGTTTTTAATTTAATATTAAAAAAAAGCTTTTGAATAATAATACAAATAAAAAGTAAATATCAAATAGTTTAAATTATTTGAAGGCATTCAATGACTTTGGAACGAATGTTTTTTTAATTTTCGCTCACTTTCCGTTACACGTTGTAAAAAAAAAATTGCTAGCGCCTTTTTAACAAAAAACTTCAAAATTTACACGAAAATAACTCAACAGAGGGCGACACGGTGATGCATCTGAAAGTTCTGGAAGTACGCAAAGACCCACCACCTGTCTTTGATCATGACGTACCGGTGCTTATAGCATCTGTAGGTCTGCCTAGACCTGGGCGGCCCATACGTACAGCCCCGCCCGAAGGCTCGGAGACCATCCAGAGTCAAGAACACCTGGACATAGATGATGAAGAGCCCTTTGAGATCGATATGGAGGCCGACTGGGATCTAACAACTAGACAGGTTGGTTTACTTGAAGAGTTTGATTAGGGATTAATCCTACAGACCAAATCGATTTTAGGGTCAGTTCACACCGAGACGCGACGCAACGTGACGCTGCATCCATATTTTAATGGTGCGATTCAAAATTTAACTTTAATTACTACACTTAAAGATACACATTTCATTGTGAGAATTTCGAATTTCGGGTGTCGGTGTGAACTGACGCTTAATCATCACGGGTGTAATATTTTACTTATTATAATTTATTGAAGCCTTCCAATTTCGTCGTCCATTGTTTCAGCTTCTTCCATTCATCGATGGCTTCAACCATGTGTCCAAAATAGCAGCAGACACCAACGTGGAGAAGACTCTTGTCAAGTCCTGCATTCAGAACTTGGTGTACTATGGAGTGGTAGGTGACCCTCACAATAAAATAAAAAAGTAGTAGATCTCTTTGTAAGGAACTCGTCCGGGGAAGTACTACCACCATACCTATTTACAGCAAAGCAATGGAGCTGTGTTCCGGTTTGAAGGGTATGGGTGCCGGTATAATTGTAGGCATATGGTATATTTAAACATTGTCTCTGGAATGACAATGCATTTGCAAGGCCTCTGGTATTGCAGATGTCTATAGGTAGCGGTGATCACTTTACATCAGGTGCGCCGTGGGCTTGTTTGCCAACCAATAAAATAAAAAAATAATAAAACTCTTTTGGGGGCTCACAACAATTCCAAAGACAGCTGTCAAAATAAAATGGTTTTTTCGTACCCTTTGTGTTGTCTCTGGTCAGAAGAATAGTTCGTCTTTTATGTGGCAAGTTTATGTGTTGAGCTCATCGGGGAAAGTACTACCACCATGCCTATATCTGCTGCAAGCAGCGTTGCTGTGTTCCGGTTTGAAGGGTATAGGTGCCGGCATAATGACAGGCACATGAGACATATCAAATCTGGCATTGGAGATGTATATAGGTAGCAGTGACCACTTAACATCAGGTGGGCTGTCTTCTTTGCCATCCAATGAGCTAAAACAAACATAAGATTTCTTTTAATGAAGATGAATTTGCTTACCAAACCGGGCTAGGTCGACAGTCGCCTGTTTCTTTTTCCCATTCTCCTTATTTTTGTTTGCCAGATAACCTTACTGCCGGTGCTAAAGTTCAGCAACATGTACCGCGCTACGCCGAACCTCAGCCGGCTGTTCAGTGACCTTGAGCTGCAGAAATCCTGCTTGACCTTCCTTGGCAAGGGGAGCGATCCTAAAGACAAGGTAGAGTATCAAATGATTCGTATCTTTTTGGTTAGCAAGATGAAATGTCTGTTGGAGGTTAGCAAAGAATTCATTAGGAACAGTATAGTATATTTAAAGTACTTTTGTTTGCAAAATTAATAATTTAATTAATTTTTTTGAAAATACACATACCATCACGCCTGTATTCAGCGAAAGGTTAGGCAGAGGTGTACCAATGTACACCTGCAGTTTGCCGGTATGTTTAGGTCACATGTGACAGGGACTTTGCTCGATCTGGGAATCCAACCCAAGAATGACCTCAAGCGTAGCAGTTGCGCTAAAGACCACTAGGCTATAAAATACAATTAAGTTTTAACTGATTTGAGTAGTTTTTCGATGTTGTAATCATATTATTATATATTTATGGTAAAAGTCCTTGATGCAGTTTAAACATATACTAGGTAGAAATCTATAAGATTTCTGATTGAACTCATTTGTTCTCAGCCAACCATCTCAGAGGTGCTACAGATCCTATGCGCCCTGCAGCAAGGCACCACTCTTCGGACGGTCTGTGAGCGCTTCTCCAACTCCCCAGGACTGACTTTCGACATCAGACGACTCGTCGTGTACTCCCAGCTGCATGGACTCATCAAATGCCTTAAAAAGTAAGCTTTTGTAGCAACGTCCCCTTAAGAGGTTAATAACAATAAATTGAATATAGCCACAAAAGAAATCCTTTTTATTTAGTCGTGCAACATTATATAATTGAAGATTTGGAGTCTTCGCAATTGATAAACTTTTCTGGAATCTGCTTCAGTCAACGCAGGCCGTCACTTCTTATATTTTTCCAAGTGCGCTAAACCCAGACCATTTTCAACTACTAAAAGAAAAAGTGCACAATTTCTTCCCTTTTTCTTACTACTACTACTGCTTACACTACTACTGCTTACTTACGTCTACTTTCACCTACAGCTTCACTTTCTTCCACAGGTACCCAGTATTCCTACGGAACCCACCTAGATCTAACGGGTTTAACAACCGCGTGGACCCCATTCTTGGGATCCGCAGACTATTCACTGGCCGCCACTGTGCCGACGAGATCTGCTGCATCGCACGAATAGACCTTCCAACTCTCGACCAAATCATAGAAGACGATCCTAATGTCGCTGTTATCTGGAGGTAGACTGAACCCTATGGGGCTGGCGGTTAGGTGTTGTTTTAACTGCATCTGGTTTGACGGCTTGGCGGTAAGGTGGCGATTCGTTAACATCATAAGTAGGGGCGCGACAGGAATACATTTCGATTGTATTTTATTTGAGGTTAAAACAGATAAATTAAATTAAAGAAATTAAAATAGTTATATTACACAGTTACAAATAATGTAAGTTTGTTTATCCGCACTGGTACTTACAAGGGATCAAAAATAAAACATGTTGCCCAGAAATTAAATTAATGGTTACCTAAGTTAAAAAAGACGTTTTTCAAAAATAACTTTTACTTTACCGTTACCATCGCAGCTCACTATGTTCACTGGACTTCGATCGCTCTTTAAACGCTGACCCTCGGTACGTTTACTGGACACCGACTGATTTTCCCGATATACCCCTGGCCCTGTATTTATTTACTGTACTTTCGGTTTTTAAATCGTAGACCCTGGCCTTATTTACTGACTTCGACCAGTTTCTCGTGACCCACCCTGACCACCGCTGTGTTTCCTGGACCAAGCTCTAATACTCCGATCTTCGCTATGTTTGCTGGATTTTCTGTTTTTTCTGATTATTGAATTCCTTATAACTGGAGTTCGATCAATCTCTATTATTTTGCAATATTCTGCCCACCATGGTGTCGCTGAGCTTACAGAATTTCACCCGGTTTTAACACCCTAACGCTACAGTTAGGGTGTTAAAACCGGGCGTAGATCTGTAAGGCGTTTCTGACATTTCATTATTGTAACCGAAACCTAGATTAGGTAGGTTTCGATTACAATACCGGAATTTTGGAATATGCGCCGTATAGCGCAGCGCACCGAACATATCGCTTACATACTCCACTGTGGTTTGTAAGACAAAATGTACCATATATGATCAACGTAAGTGTTGGAAAACAACAGTGGAGCATGTAAGATAGATTTTGATAAGACTGTCTGCTGTTAAACTTCAACGTACCTGTATATATAAAACCTAATTGTGTTCGAAAGAATAAAGGGCCTATGCACACGAAGTTTTTTGAACGCGCGATGACAGGTGCTTCTTATAAGCTTAATGAACATAGGTCATATATGTTGATTTTTCTAATCCTCGTAACTTATTTGCGGAATAAATTTCTGTCTGGTTTATTCACCATGTAAGCTTTACTGATGATTGAAAAATCTAATTACACCACTAAAGGTGCCTTAATGTTATTCTATAGAGATTTATTTAATGTTATGGGTATGCTGAACAGTTTGCCCCTAGTTTATAATTGACCCCGGCATTAATAGGACTTCACCCGATGTCAACAACGAATGACCCCCGCTAGTTTAACTGACTCCGCTATAATTGAATGAACTGACCCTTGCTAAGTTTACTGGACTTCGACTTCCTTCTACCTTCGACCTCGGCTTTGATGCAGCTGTGAACTTTCTACGTATTTTTTCTTATTAAAATAAATCAATGAAGTTATCTTATGTTACGAGCGCGCATAAAGCAGAATTTACCAAAATCTTATTTGATTTCACTGGAAAAAGGCTAGACCTAATTTAAAATTAATTTCTCTATAGAAAAAACAATCTTTAATTTATAGTTTCCTTTGAAAATAGGTATTATTACATATAATTCTTTTTTTAATATGTTAAAGTAAAGAATACTGAGAATAAAAAATAATTTGATGTTTTTTTAGGTAAAAGAAAATTATAA
The DNA here is from genome assembly GCA_932526535.1 of Caradrina clavipalpis. Classification (NCBI taxonomy): domain Eukaryota; kingdom Metazoa; phylum Arthropoda; class Insecta; order Lepidoptera; family Noctuidae; genus Caradrina; species Caradrina clavipalpis. The sequence continues at coordinate 23,816,921 of OW052087.1, forward strand.
GGTCTGAGTTTCGGCACTTTAGGTACTTATTTTTAATTTAGAATTTATTACGTAAAACAGTTTTTTAACAGAAAAAAAGTAAATATTATTTAGAAAAAATAACTAGACTTTCGGTTTTCAATACGCAGACCCCCGCCATCCATTTTTTGACTTCGACCAGTTTCTTATGACCTGCCTCGACCGTCGCTATGTTTACTGGACTGTCTGTTTTTCCCATTACTAACTTCTTGACCCCCCGCTTCGTTTGCTGGACTTCGATTAAAATGCCCTGTCCGGGTTCCCTGCTGTGTTTTTACAACTCCACCTGATTTTAACACCTTGATAACTTTTAGACACGAGTGGCACGTTGCCAACGGCAGAGATAACAGTGTCTGGCGGCAATCGTCAGCAGCAGCTGTCGACAGTGTATGTCGACGGCTGCCACTGACGCGTCGATGGCAGCCGCTGTAGCGTCCACAGCAGCAGTTACCTCTGCCGTTGGCAACATGCCACTTGTGTCGAAGAGCTCCAACCCTCGCTAGGTGACCTCGACATCAACCTCAACGCGCTTCCGTACTCCACTGTAGTTTGTGAGACAAAGTGTACCATATATGATCAACGTAAGTGTTGGAAAACAACAGTGGAGCATAGAAGAAAGATCTTGTTAAGACTGCTATCAAACTTCATCGTACCTGCAAATAAATTTATATACCTGATTGTGTTCGAAAGTATAGAGGGCCTATGCTACGTTTTTTCGTCGCGCGATTTTGTGTACGCGCGGCTTTTAAACTCTGTGCGTAGGCCATATAATTATGTTGTTTTTTCTAATCCTCAGTTTATCTGCTGAATAAGTACTTGTCACCGTTTCTTCATCAGATAACTGATGATTGGGAAATGGCTATACCATACGTGCCTTAATGTTATTTTATAGAGATTTATTGGATGTTATTGGTTGGTTGAACAGTTTGCCCCTAGTTGATTATCGACCCCCGCATTAATAGGACTTCGCCCGATGTTAAGACCGTAGGACCCGCGCTTGCTTATCTGATTCTGATGGATTGAATTACTTTCTCGATAAACCCTTGCTATGTATACTGGCCTCTACCGACTTCAAACTTCGACCTTTGACCCCCGCTTTGTTCCAATTGTAAACTTTATACTTCTTCTTCTTTTCGAATAAGTTTTATTTCAATTCTTTTCGTTTAAAGTACTTGGCCCCAACTTTATATTTGTTTTATTTTTTTATTTTACTAAAAATAGACCAAATTTAAAATTAAAAAACCAAAATCTCAATGAAAAAAGAAGACCATAAAGTAACCGTTTAGTTTAACACTAATTAATAACAATAATATTTTTTACTCATCATTCTTTTCTTTAACATGTTAAAAAAAGCACCACAAAAAATATTTTATTGTTTATTAGGCCTTAAATTTAATAATTTATTACACACAGTTAGTTATTCATCTTAGTTTATTAATTTTTGATACTCGTGTAAGGTCTGAGCCTTTTACATTTTTAATTTATTACGTTTTAAAAAAATGTTCTGCTGGTTTTATGCGCGCTATCAAAAAGTACCTGGGTGACATGTTTAAACAATTTGAACCCTTTGAACCCTTTCGTTACATTCTCCTTTCAGCTTGCAATCATTGTGGATCAACAACCTAACATTTATTTATTTACCATACCACCACTGGGATTCCTACTAAACCTTTTTAAAAACAACATTTACCTTTTTTAATTTAAAGTCTGACTATTATTTGAAGATTATGTGTTTGCTACTGAAATTCCAAAATATGGGCGCATTACCACCTCGTCCAAACTCCGCCGCTACCGAACGTTATAACCGCCAATCTGTCCCCGCATGCTGAGCGAGCCACTATGTTGAAACACGGCCCAAACACAGATGTACCACCTCGAAATCTTATGCTCTGTGTGCTCAATAACAATACCGATAAGAGAACACTCGACACAAAGCTCAGCGTGTCAGGGAGATATCGCTTACGTACTCCACTGTAGTTTGTGAGACAAAGTGTACCATATATGAACAACGTAAGTGTTGGAAAACAACAGTGGAGCATGGAAGATGATCTCTAAAACAATGCAATAAAACATCACCTGACCTGTATATAGATGTACATTATTATGTATTTTTAAGATTAAGGACCTTTGTCACACGTTTTTTATTCGCGCACTCACTCATAAAGCGCGTCCACAGCGCTTTATCTGCCTTGCTAGATTACAAAAAGCGCAGCACCAGTTGCGCTGGCATCGCATCAAACGCGTCGGGTACGTACATAAGAAACGCCAAGTGCATAGATCCTATAAGTTTAAAGATTTTTCAATTGTACGATAACTTTAATCTCTCCAATAAATATGGAGTTAGGACCATATTCATTCAGATAAAAGTTATCTGATGATTGATCAATCTGGCAATAATCACTTAGCGTGCTTTAATGTTATTCCATAGAATTTTATTATTTGTTAAGGGCAGGCCAACACTTTGCCCCTAGTTTATAATAGGTTACGTTTTATTTATACGTTATCGAATAGTTCACTTTACGTATCGTTTGTATCGTTGGCATTCACGTGCTTTTACACAACGATCGGAGATGTGACCACTGTTCCCTGTAATATATAACGACTATAGTTGCTGTCTATTGGCTCTGACGGGCTATGCGGAAAGTAACAAAATTATACATCAACACGGAATTGACAATGCAGCTCTTAGGATGGAATATACATCATGCTCTCTTTAGCTACACCGTCGAGGAACAACTGAAGTCTACCACCGTCCTCAGTCTGCCACCATCCTTGGCTGAGTGTGGGTGGCCTCTAGGTAGTCGCCGTGTTACTCCAGGACCTAGGTCTAGGCTGTCTTATAGCCACATAGCACGCGCTATAAGTCGGCAGTCGCCACAACTCTTGTCGTTACTCATAATTATTAATTACAATAATTTTAGAAATACCATCACATTCAGTGTCTTCAATAGTTTGTACGTGCATCACTGCCATTTCGGGCATTTACTTGCTTTTGAAACAAATTATTAGTTGTAACTACAGTCATTCTATAGTTTGACAATTGATATGAGAAACCCAAGATGCACAGTCATTCAAATCATGGCATTTAAAAGTATATTTGATTAACAAAATAATAGCTAAACGTCACAAATTTAGAATCAGCTCAAACAACAGCATGCTCGGACAGTTTTAATTGATAATGAACTTGAATTTAACTAGAATAGAGTTGAAAATTGCATACGGGATGAACACGCAGTTTTCAACCTTGTTTCTGTTGTATTTTAGTTTATTACTAAACTTCTTTATAATTATATTTTTAATATTTATTCAAAGTATAAGTTTTGGATGCACACCGATCCATTTTTTGTTGGGCAGTATTGTCATAACATTTGGCATGGGTATTTAATTAATTTGACGTACTTAATTTAATAAGTTTAATTATTAAGATTTAGGTTTCGCTTGTTTTTCCAGAACATAATCAATGAAAACTGTTCGAGCATATTGCTGCACTGAGCCCACGTTAGACTTACAAAACATCAGATTTTTTTAACAAAACGAATTTTTTGTAATTTAACACAAATAAACATCACGCAAGTCATAATTTCTTCAAAATAATATTCTGATAAACACAAATTCAAATTTTAAATAAATCCACATCATGAAACATTTTTAAATATCGAATGCGCCGGCTTATGCGGTCCATTTTGTGTTGTATAACTATACTGGTTATTATACTCCATGGTGTCACCTGCGTTCAGTTACATTTTAGGTTACTGCTCCGCTCCCGTTGGTCGTAGCGTGATGTTCTCTACGTAAAAACCTTCCTCATGAATCACTCTATTTATTGCTGAAAACATTAAAATCCGTTGCGAAGTTTAAAAGATCTTAGCTTATATACAGCGGGAGTGACTTTATTTTATACTATTTAAAGATGTGCATCAAGGGTTTCATAAATAATCAATGAGTTACAACAATCAAACGTAGAAATTATTGTAAATGCGACTTCTATTTTGTATCAACTTCGGCCTTAGATATAGTCTAGGTTAGGTCCAGTAGGACTTGGCGGATACACACTTGCTTACTCATATCGACCCGAAAAGAGGATTTACTAGATTTTAACAGATTATATTAGTTACACCAGATTGATTAGGACTGCAGAAATATATTTCGTTAAATGTATTCTTAATTTTAATTTGCGTTTGCCCGACAGTGGGAATGTGTAGGATAGAAAGAAAAAAAAGAAAAAAAAGGAAAATAATACAAAATGTAAAAATATAATTAAAAAAAAGTAAAAAATTAAAAATAAGAAAAAAATGAAATAAAAGAAAAAAATTAAAAATAAGAAAAAAATGAAAAAAAGGAAAATGAAAAAAAAAATTAGTTTTAATAGACAATCGTCACGCCGAACATAATCATAATTCTCGAAAAAAAACCCGTAAAAAAATTTAAATATATAATTAGGTAAAATATGTAACAGTATGAAAATAACACCCTTAAAAATTTTTGGCAGTAAAATCCTACGTAAATCAATAATATTGGCTAATTCTGCCAAATCTCACCAAAATTTTTGTCCCATTTTTCGGAAATAATTTAACTTTAACGATTTGACGACACGGTTGGCGCAGTGACTGAGCGACTGCTGCGCTGCGTGTCGCGGGTTCTATTCCCGCACGGAACAAATATTTGTATGGCCTACAGGTATTTGTTCTGGGTCTGGGTGTTTGTGTATGTCAGTTTATACTTTAGTTTGTAAACGCACCCACGATACAGGAGAAAATTCTAGTGGGGGCAACGTTTTTTTTTTAAATAAAATTGATTTAATTATTTCAAAATTGTGGGTTGGCAGAACTAAGCTTAATTCATCTTTAAAGGCAAAAAACTCTTTCCCAGCGCAGAAATAATCGTAGGTGGTCCTTGTATCTAATAAGGGCAGGGCATTAACACCTACAAAATCTCATTTGTTCTAATACAATATGATTATAGCCGGTTAAAATTAACATTTCGTTAAATTAGTATGTCGTACAGAGATATATTTGACTTAATTACAGTTTAGGTGTTATGTAATTATTACTTGTTACATATTATTAGATGTTCTATATTGTATATAAACCGACGTTAAAGCTGCTATATAGAGATCCCAACTGGCGCTATTTCAAAGTTTTGTGCAGGCGGTTTTCTTAAAACACAATTGTGATTTTCAGTTTTTTCCTTAAAAACATAAAATACAAAAAATAATTATATTATTGTTATTAGGAATTCCAAAACATAGTTAAAAACAGTTATATTATTTTTTATATAAATTCCAAAAAATTGTTGAAAAAAATTGTTTCAAAATTAAGTTGTTTCTTTGTTTTTTTAAGTTTGAGCTGTTCAAACTTCTATTTTGTTTCTCCTACCTGTAGCTTCAGAACAAAGTTCCACTTATTTTACATTTGAACCAAAATTAATACTCTCTCGATAACCAATTCCATGAAGTTAGCAATAGATGTACGGGACCACAGAACACACTTAACCCGCCTGCAAAGAACTGCCTTGTTTAGTGAAGCATAACACCAATCAAAAACATCTATAATAGTTAAATAAGTTAGATTTAATGTTAGCTTAAGATATCATCCACCTGCTTGAGGGAAAAACTACCCTAAATAATTAAATTCTTAAGATAGATCAGTAGTAATAATAGTTAGATAAGTTAGAATTAGTGATAACGTAAGATACCCTCCACCTTAGATGGCGCTTTGGCGGAAAAACCACCATAAATTCTTACGATTATCAAAAGCTTAAATAAAAAAAGAAAAAAAAAGAAAAAAATAACAAAAAAAAAAACAAAAAAAAAAACAAAAAAAAAATGCACTTAGGTATAAGTCATTAAGACTGACATTTTCATTAAAAAATTTATACAGGGTGACTTCATTCCCCTGCCATCTTTTTTCGGGGGTGAAAGAACTCCGAAATACGAACAACTTTTGCTATAGGACCAAGCCCGAAGTATGAAAAATAAGTCAGCTGTTCCAAACATTTTGATTGTATTGTAGTGCATTTTTGTAGGGAACAGCTGATCATTATTTCCATCTTTCAAAGTATGTTCCACTATAAAACTTGTTCATATTTATTACCCCCTTAAAGATGGCAGGTGAATGAAAAGCCATCCTTTATAAAGGCTATAGAAAGTAAATCGTTATTTTATGCGCTATTTCAACGTTCGGTACCTCCCTTACATGCAGGCGGTTTTAATTTGTCACATATAAACCTAAAACATTGCAATCAATAGAATGTTATTATTTAATATTGAAATTCCAAAAATCTAGTTCGGAAACTAAAACTAAATTAATACTCTCTCGATAAACAGTTGCTTTAAGTTAACAATAGATGTACGGGACCACAAAATCACACTTTACCAGCCTGCATAAAATCACTGCCTTCTGTAGTAAAGTTTAACACCAATCAAAAACGTATATAAAGAAAGACTGACATTAAAAAAAAAATACGGGATGGCTTCTTTCCCCTGCCATCTTTTTTCGGGGGTGAAAGAACTCAGAAATACGAACAACTTTTGCTAAAGGACCAAGCCCGAAATATGAAAAATAAGTCAGCTGTTCTAAACATTTTGATTTTATTTTCATATTTCAAAGTATGTTCCACTATAAAACTTGTTCATATTTATTACCCCCTTAAAGATGGCAGGTGAATGAAAAGCCATCCTGTATAAGGCCTATAGAAAGTAAATCGTTATTTTATGCGCTATTTCAACGTTCGGTACCTCCCTTACATGCAGGCGGTTTTGTTTCACAATTGCAGCTTTTAATTTGTGACTTATTTACCTAAAACATTTCAGTAAATACGATGTTATTATTTAATATTGAAATTCTATTTGCGATATCTGAAATTAAATTGATACTCTCTCGATAAACAGTTCCTTGTAGTCAACAATAAATGTACAGGACCACAAAATCACACTTAATCCGCCTGCATAGAATCATTGCCTTCTGTAGTAAAGCATAACACCAATCAAAAACATATATAAAGACTGACATTTAAAGAAATAATAATACAGGATGACTTCATTCCTCTGCCATCTTTTTTCGGGGGTGAAAGAACTCAGAAATACGAACAACTTTTGCTAAAGGACCAACCCCGAAGTATGAAAAATAAATCAGCTGTTCTAAACCTTTTGATTTTATTTTCATATTTCTAAGTATGTTCCACTATAAAACTTGTTCATATTTATTACCCCCTTAAAGATGGCAGGTGAATGAAAAGCCATCCTTTATAAAGGCTATAGAAAGTAAATCGTTATTTTATGCGCTATTTCAACGTTCGGTACCTCCCTTACATGCAGGCGGTTTTAATTTGTCACATATAAACCTAAAACATTGCAGTCAATAGAATGTTATTATTCAATATTGAAATTCCAAAAATCTAGTTCGGAAACTAAAACTAAATTAATACTCCCTCGATAAACAGTTGCTTTAAGTTAACAATAGATGTACGGGACCACAAAATCACACTTAACCCGCCTGCATGGAATCACTGCCTTCTGTAGTAACACCAATCAAGAACATATATATTATATATAATAGTTAGATAAGTTAGATTTAATGTTAGCGTAAGATATCATCCAGCTTGAAACGCGCTTTGAGGGAAAAAATACCCTAAATAGTTACACTCTTAGGATTATCATAAGACTTGTTAAAAAAAATGAAAAAAAAAAACCCAAAAACATAACAAAAAAATACAAAATCATAACAAAAAAAAGTAGTAATTGTAGATACTAGTACGTAAGTATAGGTTTTCAGACTTTTTTTTAAATTAAATTTATATACAAGGTTAGTCATTATTCACCAGCCATCTTTTAGGGGGTGAAAGATCTCATGAATATGAACAACTTTTGTAAAATGGACCAAAACCGAAATATTGAAAAAAAAATTTGCTGTTCTATATGCGGGGAACAGGTGATTTTTTATTTAATATTTCAAAAAAATATAAATTGTTCATATTCTTTGCCCCCTAAAAGACGACAGGTAAATGAAGACCTCCTGTATAGGGCCTATATAACCATGGATTCCCAAGTAGTGTTAGATTTAATGTTAGCGTAAGGTACCATCCACCTTGAATTGCGCTTAGAGGGAAAAAGTGCCCTAAATAATTAAATTCTTAAGATAATAAGAATCTTGTTAAAAAATAAATAAAAGAAATAACATTATGTACATATAGATTTGACAGATTTAAATTTCTAATCAAAATTATGTACAGGACAAGCTATCATTCACCAGCCATCTTTCAGGGGGTAAAAGTTCTAGTGAATATGAACAAATTTTGCAAAATGGACCAAACCCGAAATATTAAAAAGAAGTTTGCTGTTCCATATATTTATGCATGGAACAGCTGATTTGTATTTTCATATTTCAAATACTTAATATTAAATTGTTCATATTCATCACCCCCTAAAAAATGGCAGGTGAATGAAAGGTCATCCTGGATAAGTCCCGTAAACCATGAAATCCTAACTAGGGCTATTTCAGTATTCGGTACCTTTTATATATGAAAGCAGTTTTTTTTTTTCACACATTGCATATGTGTACTTTTAATTTGTCACTTATAAACCTAAAACACCAATCAAACATAGCTAGAATAGTTAGATAAGTTAGATTTAATGCTAGCGTAAGATATCATCCACCTTAAAATGCGCTTTGAGGGAAAAAAACCCTAAATAAGTTGTTAAAAAAAACTAAAAAGAAAACTAAATAAAAAAATTAAAAAACAAAAAAAAAACAAAAAAAATAGCAGTACTTAAATATACTTTAGATTTTTAGTCTAAGTTATAAGTGAATGATAACTCGCCTTGAGATATCACCCAACCAGCCATCTTTCGGGGGGGTGAAAGTTCTCGTGAATATGAACAACTATTGCAAAATGGACCAAACCCGAAATATTTAGAAAAAGTTTGCTGTTCCATATAATGTTGTAGGGAACAGCTGATTTTTATTTTCATATTTCAAGAAAAAATAAGTTGTTCATATTCATCACCCCCTAAAAAATGGCAGGTGAATGAAAAGTCATGCAGCAGAAGGCCCTTAAAACCATGGAATCCCAACTAGAACTATTTTAGTGTTCGGTACCTCCTATTCATGCAGGCGGTTTCTTTTTAACACAAATGGCACTAAATTGTCACTTATTAACCTAAAACATTGCAGTCAATACGATGTTAATATTTAAAACTGAAATTTCAAAAACCAAATTCAAAAACTAAAACTCCGCTCGATAAACAGTTGCATGGAGTTAACAATAGATGTACGTAACCACAAAATTACACTTAACCCGTCTGCATAGAATATTTGCCTTCTGTAGTAAAGCATGAAACCAATCAAAAACATCTAGATTTGCTAGTTAAGTTAGATTTAATGATAACGTAAGATACCCTCCGCGTTAGATGGCCCATCGGCGGGAAAACTACCACAAATAAATAAATTATTAACATGATTATCAAAAATCAGAAAATTCAAAAAAATATAGCATATAAAAATATAGGTTTGTCAGGCTTAAGTTTTCAATTAAAAAAATTAAATTGGCCTTACTTGGAGTACATATTATAAATTACATTTTGCAAAAGTAAGTTTAAAAAAAAACTGATATAACGAAATAATAATTGACACTGCCCTAATGCCTTAAAAACTTGATAACTTCAATAGAATACAAATAGTTAAAAGCAACTAAAAGTAATACTTCCAACTAAAAGTAATACTTCCAACTAAAAGTAATACTTCCAACTAAAAGTAATAGGCTGGCTATTATTGTCCCAACAGAGAAGGCACGAACATTGATCACCACGTCTGCTCAAGGCAGATTGGCGATTTCAGTCTTGTATTTATTATAACGGTTATCCAGGTTTCGTCTCGAAGTTTTCCTTCACCGATGTCAGTGATGTCAAAGATAAACTTAGAAAGTACGTATGAATTGGTACTAGCCCGTTATCGAACCCGCTGCCTCACGCATGAGACGCGGCACCTTAACCAACTGGGCCATCACGACATTTAAAAAAAAGCAACTAAAGAACATAATCATAGTTCAAAATTTTAAAACATATATGGTTGCTTTTCGTTTGGCATACATCGTGGCTTTCTTAGTAAACTATACAGTTGGAACACGGATATTTTAAATCCCTGTGATTATAAATACTTAGCTTAAATTGCAACCAGTAAATAAAATCGCAAGTCTTTACAGCAGTAAATTACGAAAATAAATTATAATATTTTAATACAAATATTCTTCAAACAATGACGTCGTTTCTCAAAATGGCCCCCTGTTTATGATTATTTAAGAATATCCGCGAAATTTGAATTTGTTTAAAAATTTTGGACTCAAATTCAACATCAAACATTTAATGAAAATAATCAGATATAACGCAATAAAAATATTGTCACTGCCTTAAAAACTGACTATAAAACTATAGAATCAAACACGAATATTTGTAGTTTAAGCGGCTTTACTAGGAGTCATACAAAAGAAATCCCGGCTTTTAAAATTTGGTAATTTATAAAAAAATAGCTAAAATTGTAACCACTAACTTAAATCACAAAATTTATGTTGATTTCAATGTCCCAGTAATTATAACCGGATTACAAATAAAAACGTAATATTTACATACCGTAGTCATTTTTCAATAAGAAATTTACCGTCATTGCATAGTTCGTCGATATTGACCGTCATTATGATCATCGTTTGTAAAACCGCGTAATTTGAATCTGTTTAAATATTTCGAATTAATTAAAATAGGCAATCTTAGGGCCGGTCCATCTTTTGCGGAGGTGCCTTATAAATAGGATAAGTCATTTAAATTAGGTTAGTTATTATTTGCGCGTTTTTTTAATCAGATTATTCCTATAATTTGATTCAAAATTCTCGTATTTATTTAATACTAGGTTCTATTTGTACATTTACCACGATTGCGCGCAACCCTTCTTATGAATTAGAGATAAGTAACTGCCTCGTTGACTTGCTCTCGAAGAGTTTGTAAATTTACCCGGAGTCAACTAGCTTATCATGTTATTAGTGTGTCGATATGAGTAAGCATATAGGGTGTTAGAAGAGTCATCATCAAGCCGAACTAGCGAATTCATTGCTGGGAAACAATTATTACGATATTTATTCTTGTCAAAAAGTACTGATGATTTAAACGCGCAATGTACTTAATACACAAAGGCTGTGCTTAAGTGTGTGTAGATCGAGATGGGGAATTTTTCCCCTTGTGTGTTTGCCATACTTGAGCGTAGTCACGCCAAAACTAACTAACCCACTTCAAAATTTATCAAATTTTACGAAGTTATTGTGGTGATGTTTGATATTTTTCAGTATTTCATTTACAATCAATTCTAAACATGCGTTTCGATCGTACATGTATCAATTATTTCTGTTGGCATATTTTATTAGTTTGACGTAACTAAAGTCATTATTGAAAAATTGGAAATGAACTTTGATGTTTCTTTTTATTTATCTGTTCTCGAGTTTTTACAGTCCAGTATAAAAGATAAAAGTAATTTTATCAGTAACATTACAAATTTTAAATCCAAATCTTTCCAGTGTCAAAATGTCCTTAAAAAGATATCCACTTTATTTTTCTAAAATCAAAAATGTTTGTTTGTTTACTGCTCACTTGGTTAGTTTGGTAAAAACCGAAAGTCAATCAAAGAATAAATATGTCTTTAATACAACCACAGCAATAAAGCACTAGAATCAATATTAAAATTTCAAATGAAGACATTTGACGTAAAGTTTACGTTTACTCAAAATAAACTTCTACGATATTTCTTTTTAAACTCTATTGACAGCTCGCTCCATTATCAAAAAAAACGCAAAAGTTATCACATATTTTGGTCAATATGGAATTAAATTTAATAACATTTTGCAAATAGGATAAAGGCCCTAATATAAGCAGTAGTAGAGCTTTTTGTGAACGAGCTCGTCCGGGGAAGTACTACCACCATTCTTATTTCTGCCGCAAAGCAGCATTGCTGTGTTCCGGTTTGAAGGGTTTGGTTGCCGGTGTAATTACGGGCACATGAGACATTTCAGCTTTGTCTCCAGGATGGCAATGTATCTGCAAGGCCTCTGCCAGGGGCCTTGCAGATGCATGCCTTGCAGAGGCCAGAGGCCTTCTTAGCCGTGGTCACCGTCGCCTATATATAGACGACGGTGACCACTTAACATCAGGCGGGCCATCGCCTTGCTTGCCATCCAGAAAATTCCATCAATTTTAATTACCTACTTATTGACCAAAATATGACCCACAATTTTATTTATAGCAAGTTTCATCAAAGGTCCCATTTCACCCCAAAATAAAAATACTGGTGTCTTATGTTTAGATCAAATTTCTTAAAATATAATAGATAAAGACATTTTAAAAATAAACCAACCAATTACGTGGGTTACTTATTAGTTTTACGTGAATTCCGGCTTGATGATGGACCTATTTAATTATTCCTGTAATTTATGTGTATATCCGCCAAATCTTACTTTTATTATATTTTTCTATGGTTCATATAGCATAGCTTTCAGTTTTAATTGATTTTGCGGCCTAATTTCATATTATTATGATTGTTATGATTTAGATATTTAACTTTGATTGTAAAAATATTTGGCGTATTATTTTTTATTGAGTTTTTGGGTTGGTTTTATTTATTTGAATTGATCAATAGGTAGGTATAAAACAATATACCACCATTTGTTATTTGATCATGGTAAGGATTATTTGCTTGATAATATATAAATTGATACATCGCATATAAGTTGCCAAGCTAAATCGCTTTCTCATGGTGCTGAATCACAAAAAAAAAAACTATTTTTTCGGTCAGCTCCCCCGTCTGTTATTGAGGAACATCGGGCATTAGCTGAGAGAAAATAGCCTAAGGAATTAAAGAAATTATGATGGCCTACGCTTGTACGGGTACAACTTTAGGGTTTCCAGGTTTAAACAGGTGAGTAAGTGTAAAATATATATCTTCATCAGTTATTCAATCGAATTCTACATCAAATGAGAGTTTATTTAATTCCCAATCCAGCCTATTACGTTGTCTTATTAAAACATTGGTTAAGTCCATGGTTGCCTAGATTTAAAATTTAAAATTGTAACATTAGAAAAATAGCGTTATTAGCCGATTCTGTCAATGTCTCCTTTCCGACTTATTTTACGATATGAAACAAAATTAAACTAGAGGAAGATTCCTAATTTTTTTGGGAAAGCAATTTTTTTCTTACGTTCGATTGTTTTCACGTACAAGTGCGCAAGTCAGCGTTAGAGTTAACCAACTTTTTAATAAGACAACGTAATAGGCTGGATTGGGGAGAAAATAAACTCTCATTTGATATAAAATTCGATTGAATAACTGATGAAGATATTTATTCTACTCTTAATCACCTATTTAAACGTCGCAACCCTAAAGTTGAACACGGATGATAGTACGCGACCATGATTTCTTTTTTAATTCCTTAGGCGGTATTCCTTCAGTTAATGCTCAATGTTCCTAAATAATGGATGGGGGTTTTGACCGAAAAAAATGTTTTTCTTTTTATTATTGTTTAGCATCATTAGTATGCGATTTAGCTAAGCAAACTATGTGATATGTATCCATTTATATACTTTCTAGCATATTATCCTTACCATCATAAAATAACAGATGTTGGTACACTTTTCTTATACCGAATCTTAGACTAGGCGTATGTAGTACGCACACCAACAGTCAAAAAGGTGCCTAAAGTGTCAAAACGGAAAATTACAACCAACCCACATCAAAATGTCTTCCTTTTTACATATAATTGTAATAATTTCGATATTTAACTTTGATTTATTACTGCTGGATAGTAAAGGAACATATTTGGCATATTATTAGTTTCTTGAGAGTTTTTGGGTTGGCTTATTTTGGTTGAACTAATTTAAATTTAATTTCAATTAATGATCTTCCACTCCAACACAGTCTAGCTATATACCTAGCGGTTTCTCCCACATTATTTAAGTCTTTGGTTACTGCTCCGCTCCCGTTGGTCGTAGCATGATGGTTTATACGTATAAACCTTCTTGAATCACTATCTATGAAAGCTGAATTAATCCCCGTTGCGGAGTTTAAGAGATCTAAGCGTACATACAGCGGGAGCAACTTGGTAAAGATTTACACAGACAAGGCCTCAATCAAATAAAAATAAATTATTTTTAAAAAGTCATCACTTTATACCGTATCAAATGAGAAATATGGCTCCTACTTCATTATCTAAGCACGTAGTTATTTTATGCAAGTATTATTTTTAATTGAATCGACATTCCTATTGCTTACAAACATTTAAATCACCAAGTATTAACGTCACTGCCAAAATGATTTTTCCTTTTGATTTTTTATTTTTAAGATAAATATTTACCAGTTTTAAAAATCGAACAGCTAATGCTATATGTTCCATAGAATTTTGATTTATGGTTTCTTCGCGGTATTAAAACTTATTTTATTTTACATAAGTACTTAAAAAAATACCTTTAATATTTATTTATATTATGAATTGTCTTGCGTTAGACGTTTTAGCAAAAATCTCGATACATTTTGTTTATTTATGATTACTTTTAGTTTTTAAACATTGTTATGTTTGAAGTGGTTTGTGAGTTATTTTCAAGGAATGATAGATGCTGGTTTTATTGTTTGTGTACTCTGACAGACTGTAAGGACGCTTGTATACGCACTAAATTCGAAAAATCGAACCATCAGGCAGCAAAGCCGGACTTTTGGCCAAAATAGGGTAAGAAAAACCGGATGCATGCCTGAATTTTAAAATGAAAAAGATATTGTATATATTTTCTATATATACGTTAACATGAAAGCCGGATAAAAACTGATTAGGACGGATAAAAAGATTGAGTATGTCCGTCTTTATCCGGATGCCTGGCAAACCTATGTGCACATGTACGTCACGTGTTCTGCACATTGTGTCAGAGGACGCAAACATTCGGTGCGAGAGTTTAATTTAAACAACCCTGTCGTGATCTCCTTCTGAAGAGTGTTCTCCAACCTCATACGTTGGGGCAGAAGGAGATTGTGATCTTTTGGACATCCCGTGTCCCACAAGCAAACCCTACAGAGGAGAGTCAATAAATTCAAAAAATGCTAGAAATTAAGTCACTTATATTAACATTTTGGTATCACATTATCCGCCTCTACATATAAGTTGTATCACGTTTTGCTTTCCAAGCGGGGACGGCTCGAATCGGTAGTTGGAAATTAGTTAAATATGCGGGGGATAAGCAAATCCGTCGGTACTGACGGTCTGCTATAAGATGCTTTACGAAGCTCAGTGAGACGTCAAATATACAAGTGAAACGCGTTATAGTTCCTCTCCCTCTCTTATCAGTATAGGCACTAGTTGCTTAATATGCTAAGCTTAGATTTAGTTACATCATCTTCCCGGGTGTCGTGTCATGTGCCCGGGTGTCATCTCATCTGCCCGAGTGGCATCTCATCTGCCCCTGTGGCATCTCATCTGCCCCTGTGGCTTCATTTCGTGACGACTCATCTCGATGTTGGTATGTCTGTCTCCCTCTTAGTTGTACTCGTCTTTAGTGTATTTTGATACGCGTAAGTTTTTGGACCGTTTGTCCGTTAGTATTATAAGACAATCGAGCTAAGTAATGGAGTAAGAAATTATATAACCCTAAACTTAATGTCGTATGTAGTCATTTTACTTAACTTAAACTATTTATATAGGTATGTAATTCCTCGATTTTTCCTAATTAAGTATTGTAGTAAGGAAATAGAGCTGTGAAATTAAGGGTATAAAATTAAATCGACTCGAAAATCATATCGATTCTGCTAAATTTTAAAAGAAAATGGCCACAGGTGGTGTTTATATTCGGCGGCCATTAAAGAAACTAATACTCTAAATATCAAAAAGAAATGCTTAAAAACAGTCTGAGCTGACCTATATAATATGAAATCAAGGATAGTCTGTCCTTTGACCACTTTGCTTCTCAAAGGGTTTACACCAAATTTACCATCTTACAAATTAATAACGTGCTTGTTATTACACCACCCTTTAAACCGGTCAGCAATGACAAATACCTTGGTGGTACTTCTGCTAGAATGTGCCCACTTTTTAGTCTCATGGCCGCCAAAAAATAAAACACCACCGCTCTATATATTTTGGTCGCCATCTTTTATTAAAAACGTCGATTATGTCCGTGATATGTCGAAGGAAAAGTCAAACTTTTCGAAATTATTTTTATGATTGTAGTTTAAAAAAAACCTTTTTATCGTTCTCGTAAATGGTTTTCGAGTGGATCGTGGATATTTGCGAGAAACTTTAGACCGCGGCTGTGCTCCGCCGTATTTCGGAACACCCTGTATTACTCGAACGGCGTTAAGACGTCAACATGGAACAAAAAAAAAAACAAAATTAAATTCTTCTTCACTTTTTACTATATAAGGTAAGAGAGGATATGAAACGCGTATAAGTTCAACGATGAAATGAGCTAAAATAAACTCAAAAATAAAAGTAGTGTATGTCATGTATTAACTGATCCCAAAAATTATCATGAGATTGAAATACTCTGGGAATACCTCCCTGCAATAAGCGACGGATTAGGATGGTGAAATCAATACCTACGTCTGGCAATTAAGACATGTGTGTATCTAGGTACGTAGGTACCTGGTGCATTAAGCAATGACGCTTTGGCAGGCAATGCGTCAAGGAGCATAATGTGCCCATTCAGGCAGGCAACGCCTAATGAAACAGGCTTGCTATATTACCACCAGTCTTTAAAATGAGCTAGGTATTTATAAAATCAGTAATTAAGCGATTTTCGACGATCCCAACTGAAAATCTTATCTAGTTTCAACTCGTTCTACTGAACTTTAGATTGTAAAGATTTCAAAATTTCCAACTCATTAATATTGCAAATTCGTCAGTAACTCTATCAGTTAAGCTTTCACGATTAAACCACTGAACTGATTTTGGTGAAATTTAGTACGGGGTAACTTTGAACCCCAAGAAAGGACATAGGCCACCTTTTATTCCGAAGTCTCGAGGTGAAAACCTAGATTAAAATAAAAAAGGTTTAATTCATATTGGTCCGTAGTGGGATTATAAGAGCTTATATGTGTTTCTTGTCTAATACACTTAAACAGTATTATAAACTTAGATATAAGTTGGTGTTGTATGAAACGTACTTATGATAACAATATGTATTATTTTTTTTACTTACACAGTATATTTATTTTTATAATTTCCTATTAAAAACGTGAAAACGTTAAGCAATGCGGCTCAGCAGGTTACTAATTAAGAAAAATTTGAAATTACAAATAAAATTAATAAGTAATTTTAGTTATTTAAACGTTGAAGATGGCATGTTTATTAAAAAAAAAAAAGTATTATCTGCTTATTTATTGTCGTAGTCATAGCAACAGTATAAAGCTACTTATGTGCCTGCTAATACGAACCAAACCACGGCTAAATTTCGCACACTTTTCTATGTAATAGTATATGTAACCGTTTTGGATATTCAATGCTAAATAATTTTAAACCTCCTTATATAGTATTTGGATGTACAGTAAACTGTTCCTGGAGTAATGTAACATTTGGCGATTTAAATTGATTTGACGTAATGTAATTATTGAGATTGTGGATTGGCACGTTTTAGCAGAATTAAGCTCAACTGTACACACGACAACTCTTCGATAATCGAAATATAAACACACTAACCAACAGATAAATGTACTTCAGTTAGGAAACACTCAAAAAGTAGACAATATTAACTTACTATGACTTGTTCTTATATTTATTACTTGTAAAGCCGCAAAACTTAAAAAAAATAAACAAGTTAACGCTATCTCAGCAAAAATTTTAACATCAAATCCTGGTCATAAATGTAAACTTATGTACTTATGTAAACATATGTAAGCAATCATCAAACACACAACACACAAATCGATACTCCGATGCAGCGCTGAAGGGGTTGGTACACAATAGTGTGCTATATCGACGCTGTGCATAGGTACATCGTCGATTATAGCTCGAAGCCAATCAACTAAATGGGTCCTTTGTTTGTGTTCGTAGCTCGGATATAGCGGCCCTAAGGGAGCCTGTCACTGGCATGCATTAATTATATGGATTGCCTGTAACACTGCCCACCCCCTAGCGCTTAGAGTAATTGCTTTTCAGTACACTAGGAGCCTGAGTGGTTCCATTGTTCTCTCACTGCCTACACAGATGTTGTTTTGATTACGAAGCTGCTGTCTTCAACGTATAAAACCTGTGTAGAGTGTAATTTACACACTTGTACGTAATGCTTTAGAATGTTTACCAGTGTTTTTGGGCTTAGTTTGAATTATTTCGATCTGTCACCTAGCTTTGTCCCCTTGTGAAGATAAATCGAACTATCGATCTTATTTCCTATTCCCTATCCGTGATAGGGGGACATACAAGAGTGAATAACGCTCAAACTGACCCCTCGTTGCTAACAGGGGGACAGATCAAACTTCCTTTTTCCGAACTGAACGTGGGAGGTCGGAATAATTCCTTAATTTATTGTGTTTTAAAATAGATAACTACCGTGAAACTTTAATTATAGCAATTGATCTAGCAGACTGCAATAGTCCGTTTAAATAGGCTATCGGTTCCATATATTCATATGAACTGCCTTCAGTGCGAAATATGCTTATATTGTTGCACTGTTGTTTTGTCACCTGATTAAGTACATACAAGTGTGGTAAAGTTAATGAAATAAGTTAGTAAGCCATTAGTATAGTGTGTCCACATGTTTACAGTTAATGTCCCTTATATGGGCTGATTAAACGACAAATCTAAATAATTGCATGGCTAAAATGCCGAAAGTAGTGAAACCAATAGATCATAAGAACTTTTGTCAACTATATTCTTGAAAATAAATAAACATTAATTCATTCATTTATAGATGTTGATATCACTCGAACGAATCCAAGATGGCGGTGCTTAATATGTCCGCTCATTCATTCGCTATAGTGTGAGTGTTTATGATAAACTTCATCCCTTATCCAACATTTTATAGATCGTTTATATGACGGCGCTAGTGTTATCATATGATAAGGATAATGTAACTTATGTATAACTTTAACTTATAATATGTATACTTATGTAACTTTAACTTTGACTTATGACTGATGTAGTGATGACTAAGTGTCATCTGCTTTCTGTAAACGTGTGGTATATGACTCTTTCTCATTCATGAACTGGATTGACTTATTGTGTTACTTTGTTCAACGTATCAATTAAAACGAGCTTTTGATTATTAAATTAGTTAAATGTAGGTTTACTCTTCAAAACCAAAAAAATATTTACTTTAATTTAAAAATGTTATTTTTTTATTACCACTGAAAGTCAGTGCCTATGTGAAACTAATTTGACAGTCAGGATTTACTACTTATCACCGTTTATTAACACATAATGAAATACCTACACTATTTGGTTGTTTTAAAAATATGAATTAATTAGGAGTTAAGATTTTGGGAATAATTATCCAGTCAATATAAGTTCATGTTGGAGCATAGCCGTATATAGGGGGGGGGGGGCGGGTGGGCCGTGCCCACACCAGAATGGTCTTGTGCCTACCCCAGGCTGTAGGGCTCACCTTCCGCCTGACCGCATTGCATCGCATCGGCCATGGCATCTTAGGGGCCAGGCCCCCCCTGAAAACTAACTCTAGATACGCCTATGTGTTGGAGAGTCAATTTTCCTTTGTATTCTTAGATGCGATAAGATATGGCTTTGGTAATTTTAATTATTATATACTAGTACCTAATATAATTGTAATTTTGAAAATATCAGTCCATAATAAAGTAGTAGTCGAAAATCGTGTTTTTTCATTTCATTCCTTTTCTTTACTTGTTCAATTTCGTCTGAAATAGAAGGTAAGTGATGGTACCTAGATACCTAAAGTTTCCTAGATGTCCATTCACATGCACCCTTGATGACCTAAACAAAGCATTTTAGGCTAGCTATACACTCAAGCGGGTCGGCCTATTCGGTTCGGCATACTCAATACTCAATATTTTTATAGATTTTTCATATGTATTCTTAGGTGGTAACATATTACCTCTAATTGAGATTATTATATACCCTGTAGGGAATAGCAACATAGAGTTGGAAGAGTGGAAGCCCTAATAAATCTCGGTAACTCGATACAAGCTTTGACAACGTTGTACTGAAAATGCCGGACCGAATGCGCCGAACCGCTTCCGCGTTTTTCAACCCTGATGCAGCAATAACGTGGCCATCTACTGGGCCCAATAAGTAGCATAAAATTATTTTAATTCATAATCAATACGAAAAAAAGAAGTAGGTACCAAGACATATCAAATTGAACATCACGCTTATACTTCCTAGTGGTCATAAGCGCGACTGCTACGCTAGAAATCTTGGGTTAGATTCCCTGGTCGAGCAAAAAGTGTTATTGGGTTTTTCTATAAAATTCTCAGTAGCAGCTCGGAATTAGGATCTGTGCCCGGGAATGACAATAGGCTCGCGCCCCTATTACTTGGGAATAAAACATATCGGCAACTGTGGGAGTGTGGGTGTACATTGTATACCTCTGCCTAACCCTTCGGGGAATACAGGCGTGATGGTATGTATGGTATGTTCTCAATACGAAAAGTGGAAGCAGGTACAAAGGCATATAAAAAAAAAAAACAAGCAAATGTCTTCCGTATTCTGCCGGGGCTGCGGGTTGTTCGAAAGAGATACCGCGCCCCCGGAACGCAAAGGGCACATGAAGGAACATAGATGGCTTTTAGTCAGTAAAAGTCTGACACTCCCTCCCGTCCCGCCCAGGGGGGGGTGATTTGATGATTTCCCACCTCAAAAAAAAAAACCGTACCCCCTTTCACTGCATGTGCTATTCATCGATGAGGAGCTCCATGGGGCATCATTGAAAACCATGATTAGTTGACCAATGCTTACAATCATCTTTGATCTCCAATACAATAGCAAAATCACTTGCAATTACTTGGAACCTTAAACATACCGGTGGACTATGGTTGTAATATTAGTAGGTACATCTCTGCCTAACACTTCGGGGAATGTAGGCGTGATGGTATGTTATGTTGTTATGACATATATGGCAGCAGTCGTCCTCATCAGGTGTCGATATGATCTCAGGATCTACAGAAAGAAAAAAACGTTTTGCTCATACCTCAAGCCATCATCTGCTTAGCCTTTTCCCAACTATGTTGGGGTCGGCTTCCAGTCTAACCGGATGCAGCTGAATACCAGTGTTTTACATGGAGCGACTGCCTATCTGACCTCCACAACCCAGTAACTGGGCAACACGACGATACCTCTTGGTTACACTGGTTGTCAGACTTAACTGGTAATTTTATTATTATTTATATAGTTAATGGAATAATATTCATTCATTAATTTAATATTCGGCACGACACGGAACTGTGGCTGAGCGATTGGCTTCTGTGCTGCGTGTCGCGGGTTCGATTCCCACACATAACAAATATTTGTAGAGCCTTCAGATAGTTGACCCGGGTCTGTCTGTTTGTGACGCACCCATGACACAGAAGAACCGCAAAGGGTGGGGTAAAGTTAAAAAAAAATATTAAGGCATTTCATAAAATTACCAAATTTTAAGTGTTTGCAAACATCGCATCATTCGCGTAGCATTAAGTACTCAGCAAAATCTTTCGAAAATCTCTTAACGCCTTACGTATTTTAATAGCAATTCTTCTTTCTGCGTAAAGCGCCTGTCCCCACTTATGCTACTTAGTGCTATACGTCTAACATCAGTTGCTAAAGCAATATCCTACTTCCTACTTAATATTATATTTTATTATCCTACTATAATAATATTATAAATACGAAACTTTACGAGGATGGATGGATATTTGTTACTCTCTTTCACACTTAAACGGCTGAACGGATCTGCATGAAATTTAGCACTGAAATAGATTGTAGTGTGAATTAACACAGGATACTTTTTATCCATGAAAAATAGCATGGTTGTCGGTTGGATATGACTAAATAGCAAAATGGACGACTGCCCCAGCAATAAATAAACAGTGCCTAGCAAAATGTAATGCTGAATATAAAATGAAATATTAGAATTGTACCTACATAAAAAAAGTTTCAGAAACTTTTCATATCTTTATCTGAAAATAAAATTATGTGACTCTTTTTTTTTTGTTTTCGGGTTGAAACTTTTCAAACGCTCCCGATCTTTGGCGTTAAGACCGGGCAGTATGGGATTCTTACTTCACTAAAACCACCCCGGTGGACACCATCAGCACATGGCGAGAGTTCCTTTTCCTCTTAAAAGACGGCACCAGAACCCTCCCTGTGCAACGTCTC
Source organism: Caradrina clavipalpis (assembly GCA_932526535.1). Taxonomy (NCBI): domain Eukaryota; kingdom Metazoa; phylum Arthropoda; class Insecta; order Lepidoptera; family Noctuidae; genus Caradrina; species Caradrina clavipalpis. The sequence continues at coordinate 23,839,268 of OW052087.1, forward strand.
TATAAAGGGGTAAACTTAAGCCTTGCTGTGCAAAGTAGCGTCTTCTCCAAGGTCGCTTTAGTGGGTGGACAGAGTCCCCATTCTAACCGCCGGCAACCTTAAAGACCAACCTGCCGTCACAGGGGAGGTGGGGTTTCGGCGTTTTAGGGGCTATGCGGTTGCTTCTCTGACGCTTTCTTCTCCGATCGGGATCAGCCCTCTCACGATCCCGCTTGGCGGCCTTCTTCTGGACCATCACGATTTTACAGAAGAAGGCCAACCTCCTACGTTAACAGGTATAAAAAAAGGAAAAAAAACTTCAAACAAAATGACATTGCTATAAACTTTTACGTAGGCGCTTGGATGATATCTACGATGATATTATAGTTGTATTTTTGACTGGCCACTCACACGTATATAACACGGAGTAAATATCAGTATCATATTTCAGTTTAAAAAAAAATGAGTAGAAATAAAGACAGTTTTCACAGACAAGAGATAAGTGGTTGAAATGATAAACGTATTTGAAAATCAGCAGTTCATAACAAGAATGACAAATGTTGCCGTTTATTGGAACCTACAAAAGTCTTAAGGATTTTCTCCTGTATCGTGGGTGCGTTGACAAACATATCAATTCACATACACAAAAACAAGTATCTGTATTTTACACAAATATTTGTTCCGTGCGGGAATCGAACCCGCGACACGCAGTGCAGTCGATTGCTCGGCCACTGCGCCAACCGTGTCGTTGATTTTTCCGTCGCGAGTGTCGCTGACATCCTCGATCAAGGGGGTATCATCCGCCGACATCCTTCAACACCATTTGCACGGTGCCTTCGACTCTCGTCGGAAACATTTCTATGGGGGGAGTATGTTGAGACACTTCGCTAAACAGCGCCGCTCGCAGTGTCGCGAGCTTTGCCCACCTACCACACCAAGCAATACAGTCAGTCGGTTTCCTTGATAGATAACCCACCATGTCTAGATGTCAACATACTTATTGTTTATCTATAGGACGATAACATTATCAGACAAAATTGTTACATTTACGACCGCCGCTAGTTCACTCTTCGCATGTCCAAAAGGCTGGCCTTTTCTTGCGCTAAAGAATCCGCATTTCCATACAACGTGGCAACGTAACCAGCCTTTTGGGCACTTGCACTAATGACAGCGACGCGAACGAGTTTACTAAAATCTTTTTTCGATCGAAGACTATACTTTTGGAATGTATTGTAAATAAAAATATTTCCAAATGTTACAGTTACAGTAGTGATAGAAGTGACCCAGGTGTGAACAACTTCGTCAAATGTGCATCATACCCTTGACGGTGTTGACGATATAAACAAATCGTTTTAAATTGGCTATACGGTTAAGCGGGTCGGCCTACTCGGTTCGGCATACGCAATACAAGCTTTGATAACGTTGTACTGAAAATTCCGAACCGAATGCAGCAATAAACGTGACCCCGACTGGCCTCAAATAGTATAAAAATATAGAGAAGAAAGGTACCTACACAGGCTTGTAAAACATAACTTCAGTCTTATATTTCCTAAAGGGGTCAGCACAGAGACTAAGGAAGACAGAAACAGTGATGTTTTACCAAAGAAAATAATTAATGGAATAAAACAAAAAATATGTTAAGAAGATTTTTAATAAATACCTTGTATCACAGAGGATGACTATAAAATAAATATGTTTCATGCATTTTAAATAAAATATGATCACTAAAAGAGTTTTCATAACTAAAACATCATAATATGCCATTTTAAGGTTAACAAAATCATCTGAATTAATAAAATTAAATTAATACAACAGCTTGAATCTGTTGTAAAGTCTGCATCTTAATTGTAAAATAGTAACAATAACACATTGTTTTTTTCTTAAATACCTATAATTCAAAAACAATTAAATTAAATTAAAAAACAATCACATAGTACAACACATTGAAATTCGTAGATACATCGTATTAGTTCTACCTTTCCACAGCTACTAATTCTTTGTCTTCCTCTGTATTTAGTTTCTAGCAAATATACCTGAAAAACCATAACAAAATCCCCTCCTCAATGTTATTTTTGATGCTTTTTGACTCATTTGTTGCCAAAGAGCAACTGGTCAGGCGTCCCACCAAAATATTTATCAAAAGGGTTAAGGGCTATGTAATTGGGTAGTTGACACCACTAACCAATAATTTCAAGTCACAGCTTCTCTAAAAAAGCACTTTAATTTACCCATGAAAACCGATTATTTTTCAAGTTACTGTAAAATTAAATTTTTACTTACTATAAAATCAATAAATAGTTAGTCAATTGAGTAGGTCACGTAGTGACGTCATAGCGTGCAAATGCCATACAAAATCTATGGGAGAATCGCGTTTTGACAGTTCATAAAAAGTATGTCAACTGATGGTGGTGGAGACTACCCAATTATACTTATCGATGTTAATATGAAAAATCCTGTACAATCTGCGACAAAATTCGATTAATGCAATTATTTTTTACACAGCAATCTGTCATCTACGATCATCTATGATGCACTTCCATTTAGCATTTCAGGGACCTTTTAGTTCGTTTTATTTAGATTTTTACATCCAATTTAATGTAATAAACGATTTCTTTCGGTAACCGACACAACGAATCACAAATAGAAAAGTTTTTAATCATATCTCAAGTGATTCTTTTAATGATACCTACTGAATATGCAACGTCCTGTACTCAAAAATACAAAAACAGACTTGTTTAACAACTAACCGCTGATATTTCACCCGAAAGGAGGATAAATACGGTGTTTTGACATTATTTAAACCCGAGATAATATCGGCATTAAGTTAACTAAATTATGTCTTAAATATAATTTACAGATAATGTAATACTAACGTTTAAATAATAATATGTTTGTGGTCAAAGTCAGGAAAATTATAGATTAGAATATTATGTAGCTAGGTAGGTAGGTACTCTTTAAAAGAATATTCAAGGAGTTCTTCTCCATGGAAAACTTGTTTAGAACATCATGATGAGCATCTAGCTCAATATTTCTGACTGACAATTCAAAAGTTTTTATTGAGTAAATTATTGAAATTAATTTAATTTAATTTAACTTCATAACTTCCTAATGGGTGCACAATGACAAAACTTATATTGCTAGTTTATTTGAATAAATTCGGGATTTATTAAACATAAGTTCTACTATAGTGGGCATGGTTCATTTGACAGACATTCTTAGGAACAATAAATAAGATTAATACGAGATAACGATTATACAACGACTATAAAACCACAACAATACAAGATCACTCTTAAGAGTTAAATAGGTAAATAGGTACCATACCAAAAGTAATACAGTCAGTTAGTTTCCTTGATAGATAGGCACCCACCATGCCTAGATGCCTTCTGATTGTTTATCTATAGGGCGATAACATTATCTACGAAAAGTGCTACATCTAATATTTGTCTTTATCATCCTATTTGGCATTTTAACGTCAATATTGAAATTAATATAAAAATAGACGCACAACAAATAAAAAATTAAATTAATGAAAATATTTAAATAGTCATCTAACGTTGGTACATGAACAAGAAACGAAGTGGAATGCACACTAACGCGATCCTTTCGAAGAATGCGTGACACAGTTTCTAAATGACAAACTTATTATCTATGAAAGTGTTAAATACGGTAACTATTATGTACCTTTGTAATAATAAAAGATCTACACTTGAAAAGCTCTAACTATAGACGCAACGCTCTCGTACGTTCCTGTGACGAATACAAATAGTCCTAAAAGAATGATGCAGCAATCCTTGACCCACATATGTTTGGGGATGCCTCCAGGCTTCTGTGACGTGGAGACCAGCTCGATGAGTGGCGGGAACATGAGGGCCAGGGCAGTGCTGCTGACAGCACCCACGAGCGATATGAACAGGCCTAGCTCCGGGATTGATTCAGCAAGCACGACTGGAAGAAACAGAAATAATAGATTATAGTCATTGCTCGTTATATCAGAACCGCGCCTATACGGCCTGAATCGCCGGGAAAAATCCAAATGATAATTGACAGAGCATTAAATTTATTTGTCATTATAAAAATGTTTTTATCGCACACGATTTAAAGCCCTTATTTGACTGGGAAATTATTTTCTATGTTTTGTTGTTATAACCTTAGTACCAACTACGATTTGCAATTTGTCCTTCAATTCTCTATAAGTACACATATACTCCATGTAGTTGCCACTACTTATCAATTGTCATATTTTTATTAAGTGCCAAAAAGCGATTTTGTATGATAATACTAAACTATGACGTCATTTTTTGTCATCTCAATTCACTAATTATAATTTGAAAAACACCTTAGAATTACTGTTTGATGGTGTCTACTACGTAATGGTATTTTTTAATATACGACATTTATAGCTCTTGTTTGACTGGCAAATTATTTGAAGTATCAAAGCAGTGCTGTTATGACCTTATTAAGACGATTAGTAATTTGTCCTTAAGTTCTCTATAAGTATTTACTTACTTTAACTGCCTCGTCAGCCTAGTGGTCCTTCGTTTCCCAGGTCGAGCAAAAATCGTTATTGTGTTTTTCTATGAAAATCTCAGTAGCAGCTCGGAGTTAGGACTCGTGTCCGCTTAACGTCAATAAGCTTGTCCCGTATTACATGGGCCCTAAACCTACCGACGAACTGTGGGTGTGCATTAGTACACCTCTGCTAACTCCTCGGGGAATACAGGCGTGATGGTATATGTAATTTACTTACAAGTAAGTAGCACCAGCAGAGCTCTGTAGCCTAGCTCCTTGGCCACAGGGTTAGCAGCTCCGAACTTCTTCTGTATCACTGGCCAGGTGATGCAAACCGGTACGTACAGCTGCAGCGGATAGGTGAACAGAATGGCTAGCGCGATCAGCGCTTGCACCACGTTACTGAGCCTGCAATCATGAACATTTGATGCTGCAATCTTTTGAAACCAATGCCATCATTCAAGAAGAGGTACCTAAAATTTTGACTGCCCTAGTCCTGTATAGATGACAAACCAAAATCTGCTCAGCATGCCACGGTCACGATCCCATGACAGGCTTTTATCTATACTATCTACAGGATAAGTTTTTAACCAGTGCGTAAATTTTTTTTGGTAGTTCAGTGTCAGTAATAGAACACATTTCCGTGTTTAGTTAAAAAAAAAAATTAAAAAAAATTTCATCCTTATCCGAGTTTGAAATAAGCAAAACATCCAGGACATAATCTATTCGCCATACTATCAATGAAAACTCGCGGCCGCCACCGCCGCCCGGGCGCATGGCTGGGGTGAGGGGGTGGGGAATGCGCTAGCGCCGAGTGACAATGAAATATGGTTTTTAAGTAAACATGTTTCGTAAGCGATAACTTTTTTTTTTAGTACTAAGACATATCAAAATAAAATATACGTGTTTAATAAAACGTGTTGAAGTTTATTATGGCAAAATTTACGCACTGGTTAAATTTTTTTCCTGTATATCTACACTAATATTATAAAGAGCATAGATTTGCATTTTTGTATGTAACGAATAAACTTAAAAACTACTGGACCGATTTTAATCATTTTTCACCAATAGACAGCTATATTATTCCTGAGTTACATAGACATTCATAGACATTATTCCTGAGTAACATCGTGATGATATATAGCCTATGTTACTAGCTCCTATGAACGGAGCAGTAACGAAAGTCATAACTAACCACGGATGAAATAAGCCACGCGGACGAAAATTGCTGATAGTTCACTAGTACATAAATAAAACTCATAATATAACATCGATATAATTCCGAATTCACTTATATTTTGTAGGTATTAAAGGATGAATGCGTGGTTTGGCACGGGCACGTTTTTGCTTTATTGACGTGTCGGTCAATAGGCTACTTCTCCGCTATGCAGAGAGCAGTAGCCTATCTATAGTAAATTGTTCTTCAGACCGCTGTACTGTTATGGTCATCACAATAAGTTTGTTTGATTGGACGCGGTAATCTCAGGAAGCGTTCAGGGGCAAAATGTCCAATTCTCAAAATGTCCAATTACCCAAAATGTCCAATGGTCAAAATGTCCAATTCTCAAAATGTCCAATGGTCAAAATGTCCAACTCCCAAAATGTCCAATCTTTGAGAATGTAGCAAATTTGTTCTATAACTCACCAAAACGCTTTTTTAATATTTATGGCAAATAATAAACACATAATACTGAAAGAATTGATAACAAAAATAGTGAATTCGGGTATGTTGTGGTCTTCTCTGGTCTTAATTTGTTATTTATAAATAAATCATATTTTGATTCTTTCAGAATTTTGTATTTATTATTTGTCATAAGTATTAAAAATGCGTTTTGATGAGTTATTGAACAAATTTGCTACATGCTCAAAGATTGGACATTTTGGGAGTTGGACATTTTGACCTTTGAACATTTTGAGTATTGGACATTTTGGGTAATTGGACATTTTGACACCGTTGGACATTTTGAGAATTGGACATTTTGCCCCTGAACGTCAGGAAGTACTCTTCCGGTTTGAAAATCTGATTGCGTTAAATAGCCTATTTATCGATTAAGCGCACACACTAGAGCGGAGCAGATATTAAAACGTAACTTAACCGAAACCGCGGAGTATAGCAAGTATCTCATAAAATTGAGCCCCTTTTGGTAGTTGAAACCTGGAGTGGCCAGAATAGAACTATTAAGAGTGAGAACTTACACTTTCCCTGGCTGCAGATTGAGGGTCAAACTTCCCAGCACGTTATCTCCCCACTGGAGGTATCCCAGGAATCCCACAGTGATGAAGATGGTCCCGACCGTCACCATGCCCACATTCAACACACCCAAAGGCTTCTGGAACAGCTCTGGTCTCCTCATTTCATTCTTCAGAGGGAGAACCTGTAGATATAAGTTTTTTTTTAATATAAATCTGGTACTTTTGAGTCTAACGTTTTTCTAATTCTATTTCAAATCTGAAGTCAGGTAAGAATTTCCCAATTTAAAAAAAAATCGTTAATTATCTCAAACTGCGGAAAGTCGCAATACATACAAGGGGCTTATTTTGGCAAGAACATGGCAAAAGGCTTCCGAAATTTTCTTTTGAACGACGCGTCTTTATCGCGTTATCAGTTAACTTTGTGGAATTTAGGTCTACCTACATCCAGTCTGCTCTTCAAAATAGTTCTTAAAAATGGCCGAAAGCAATAAAATCTTACCAATCCAATTCCCTCGAACGCGTAAATAGCAGTTCCAAAATACAGAGGTAGCTGTTGCCATGATGCTATGTACTCCCTGTCTGACACTGGTGGCAGTTCCTGAGAGGCTTCATAGACCACCGCGGCGACTCCTGTAGCCATCATGATGTTCGCAATGGTGGAGAACGGAGTCAGGTACTTCAGGTTCCGGACCATGCAGGCCAGGAGAACAGGGATTACCACGAATATTATGTGGACGGATAGGTCGATGTGGATGTTGTACTGGTCGCATATCTGGGGGCATCATACAAAGATGGTTAGCAACTCAGTTAAATTGGTTGAGACCGTTTACGTCTAGTACGAACTTGTAAGTCTTTTTTTAGGAAATTATGAATATAGATGAAAATATAGAAATTAAGTAGAGAACATTTGAAAAAAGAATGTCTACATGGCCCTTAAACCTTCACGGTTATCACCCAAACAAACTTCTAAACCTGAACTTAAAATCATAAAGATTACTTCAACCTGTTTTAAGTTTGTATTCTATTTAATTTTAGTTTTAAGTTTTCTTATGTTTCACTCATTTTTGCAAATGTTGGTTAGCCAGTAATAAGCGACTATGTAAGACCAGACTGTAGTAACCAATGCCTGTAACATGTAATACATAGAAGCTGTTGGCAAACATCATCGTCATCATATCAGTCGCAGGACATCCACTGCTGGACATACTCGTATATAGACCCCATAGATTTCCAAAAAGACCGGTTGGAAGCGACCTGCATTCAGCGACTTCCTGCGGTCTTAATTAGGTCGTCCGTCCACCTTGTTAGTAGACGTCCTACATAAACCTTTTTTAATAAATAAAATAAAATAAACCTGTTCTTCATTCAATCATCATAATTGAGAAAATCATCATACCCCCCAGAAATAGAATGATCAACTCACCATTTTCACATTATTCGCAATAAACACGATGTACACGCAGCAGAAGCCGAGCTGCGTGACGCACAGGAACCCGTTCACCATGACCTTCATAGTGCTGGCCATGCTCCGGGTCCTCGCCGGCCCATTCTTGAACACCAGGTACACTGTATCTGCGAACCCCGGGGCCCGATCGCGTTTTGACGCCAGATGCATCTCTTCTGAGCAGTTTAGCTGTAAGGAAACAATGACATACATTCTTGGGCGCCATTTTCGCACTTTTATTTCAATTTTCACTGTTATATCAATGTTTCTCGCCCCCTATTACATGGGACCTAAATATACTGGCAAACTGTGTGTGTACGTTGGTACACCTCTGCCTAACCCTTCGGGGAATACAGGCGTGATGGTATATATCAATGTTTCGAAAGGAGTATGTAAGGATCGTAACAGGTGATGTTCTATGGTTTCTGTCTGCCGCCTTTTTCACCATGGAAAAAAGGCGTGACTTTATGTAAATATATAAACTTACATACTCCATTCGCCTAATTATGAAAATATTGCGGGGTAGCTCGTTTCAACCTAACAAAAGTCTAATTGCACAAAAAAAAATATCTTTATCTTGAGTTGCTTGATCAATGTGTTTTTTAATGGAATTAATAAAAGGTATCCATGTTGAACTAACCAGTAAATGCTGCGCATGTACGCATATGATCCCCAGCAGTGCAGTGACTATTGGCGAGAAGATGATGCCTCCGTTCCTGAACGCGTCTCCCATGGCCAGCAGCCCAGTACCAATGTTTCCTCGGAAAAGATGGAGCAGTGTATCGGCGTACCTGGTAAGTGAATATAATAATTTAGACTGGAATTGATGATACCTGCACAAAAACTTGTGGGACAAGGCTTCTGAAATATATTATCATACAAAGTAAATATCGGCACTTTGACGTCAAATTTAATAGTAAATACCCGTGATTGAAAGGATTATTGTTCCTTACAGCCTTGTGACCGCCACGTTAAAATAGCAAAAAGGTGCTCTCAGCGGTTGCCTCAGTGCCAAGCACATAGCACAATGCTCGTTGGCGCCAAGCTACAAATTCATCCGTTATTACCTACAAAATAGTAGTAAATTCGGAATTATATCGTTGTTCTTTTACAAGTTTCATTTACGTATATAGAACAACTGCGACAATAGATAAATTAAGGCTTTCGGGATGTAGCTTTCGGGCTGGTGACGTACTGCAGTAATTGAATAAAATACAGAAAACAGATGAACATCAATTTATTCTCCCTTACACCCTTTCAATCTCCCGCTCAAGTCCCTCCGTCCATCTAGCCGCCTTTTTTCCTTTTTTCTCTCAAGCTTTTTATAATTTCCGCGGGAAAATAGAGTTCTGTGATTGGTTAAATTAAATGTCGTGCACCAATCACGGATGACAATGTGACATCACAAGCTGAAGAGTTGCCGGTATAAAATATTATAATCAAATAGTTATTGGACTGGAAACTAGCCTTTTTGCGTTTCAATTTAATTAAATAAAAATGTAAATTGGCGAACCCTAACACGTATAAAAGTCTGTCATGGGATCGTGACCGTGGCGTGCTAGGCACATATTGATTTGTCTCCTATATATAACTGTGGCGGTCAAAAGGATAACAACAAATATAAATAAAATAGTAGCTTAAAATGTTACTAACAAATCTTTATAAAGCAGTATAATTTAAACTTGCAACTGCAAAGGTACTTACGAAGTTGGATGTGTCACGTGATGATGACCATCGTTGTGCGCTCCGTTCAGAGCCTTTCCATTCTCCATCTCCGCCTTGGAGTCTGTGATGATCTGTTCTTTGGACTGGAACATGCCGTAACCATCGGAAACACTCCTGGAACAAGGATAATAGAATTGTTTAACATAAGAGACGATATTATACAAATCAAACATTTTTATACCAACATAATAAATATTGTGCTTCCATGCCAGTTATGAAAAAAATACTTAGAAGTTTGAATCTTTTACGGCGTCAATGGACTGTAGAGACTGTGAACCCGGGACCCCACGCTCACCAGTCGCGCTTGCGACCACGAAACCAACTGGGCAGTCATTTTAGCTGACCCATAAACAATAATCCATCAATGCCTAGTGATCCCAAGCGCGACTGCTACGCTAGAGATCTTGGTTCCGATTCCCGGGTCGAGCAAAATGTTATTGGGTTTTCCTATGAAATTCTCTGTTGCGCAGCTCAGAGTTAGGATTTGTGCCCGGTTAATGGCAATAGACTCGCCCCCTATTACATGGGACCTAAACATACCGGCAAACTGTAGGTGTGCATTGGTACACTTCTGCCTAAGCCTTCGGGGAATACAGGTGTAGTGGTATGTATGCTGACCCATAAAATAGGCTTTGCATACATACCTACATAAACTCACACCTTTTTCCCATAGGGGTAGGAAGAAACCACAGAACGCCTGCTACAATCCCTTCACACTGAATCCTCACAATCAGGCACATGAGATATTTCAACTTTGTCTCTATGATAGCAACACATTAGCAAGGCCTCTGGTATTACAGATGTATAGACATCTGCAGTACCAGAGGCATTACACTTCATATCGAGTGGGCTATTGGCCTATTTGCCATCCAACGAGGTTTAAAAAAATCCTACATACCTGTCTCCCATCCACATTCATAGGTCATACAAGCACACCCGTTACGAGGAAATAAAGAATAGAAACTAGGCTTTACAATCATAACTATTTTCAAATTCATATTAATAATATTATGGTGTAGCAAAGTGATTACAAAATGTACAGACAAGTGACGATTCTTAACAATGGGACATTAGTTCCAAGGTTATAAGTACACCTGGATGTCTTGAGGCTCTCGATCTGATCTTTATATAACTTATTTTTTTAACATAGGTACCATCACGCCTTTATTCCTCAAAGACTTAGTGTCTAAATACACTGTGCCGAAGTTACGTGTCCGAAGTTGCGCGGCTGATTTTACGTTCCGACGTGTTCGGCTGATATGACACACTATATAAGTGCCGAACTTACGCGGCAGAAATTCAGTTGCGTTACTTGATATGTGTGTAGTGTCCCCTCTCCCGCTAGATGTTCGTCGGCAATCGAACCGAACTTCGGTCGCGTGTAATGTGTCCACTACAGCTGAACGCTACGCTGAACTTACGCCCGACCGAAATTACATTGCGTGAATAACGCAATGTAACTTCGGCGTAATGTGCCATCAGTCATACAAATAACATTGCAGGCGTAATCATGCCGAACTTCGGTCGCGTACGTTTGGCCTTACACCTAGTCACAGTACACCTATGTCTTAGTAGACATAGGTGTACTAATGTACTCCGACAGTCCGTCAATGTGGTTTAGGTCTCATGTAATAGGGAGCGAGTGTATTATTATTAACCAGGAACAAATCTATACTCCGAGCTGCTATTAAGAATTTCATGGATAAACTTTACTCGACCTGGGAATCGAGCCCAAGACCTCTAGCTTAGCAGTCACACTTAGGACTACTAGGCTAACGAGGCAGTAAATATTTTTTTCTTTGACGTTAATTATACATTTTGTGAAGGCTTACACATTGATTCCTTGTCTTTTGAAATGTAAGGAGTGATCGTCTACTCTAGTATTTTAAATGATTTTTATTTTAGGTTCATAAGCTTCACATTCGTAAGGAATGAGTATATTAGAGGAAGTTTGAAAGTAGCGCCAGTGACAGAAAAGTTGAAAGGGAACCGTTTGTCTTGGTATGGACATGTGAAGAGGAGGGATGAGACGCATGTGACCCAAAAAGTTATGAATGTAAATGTGGATGGATGTAGAGGAAGAGGGAGGCCAAAGAAAAGATGGATGGATTGTGTGAAGAATGATATGAGAGAGAAGGGAGTCAGTGATAGTATGACGGTTGACAGGTTGGCATGGAAGAAGAAAACATGTTGCGCCGACCCCAAGTAAAATGGGATAGGGGCAGGAAGATGATGATGAAGCTTCACATTCGTATAGTTATTGAATTAAAGTACTGGTACAAGTTAAAGTAAAACGTAATATATGTTTTTAAAGAGTATGTCTAGAGTTTCCGGCCCATTCTTATCCATACAAGTTATCTTGATAACTTAGTAAGGGTGCTAGTTACGACAACTTCAATTGTGATTTTATAAATCTAAGTCCTGAGTATGTAATGGTACATAGTCTTAGTTGATGTGAATAAATACTTACTTACTTATACATAATACGAGTACGTAACGACCTTTTGGAATGGGCAACTAGATTTTTTTTTTCTTGTACATATATGGTGCAGCGGGGCAATCTCGACAGCGGGAAATTTCAACTAATCTTAGTAAAATGTAGAAGTTATTAAGATTAGTTGAAATTTCCCGCTGTCGAGATTGTGTCGAGATTGCCCCGCTGCACCTTATGTCATTCAAATAAATATAACGTTCAGTGGCTTCTGCCCTCCCCCCATAGGAAAAAAAACATGAGTATATGTATGAGTTGTACGACCTCAAAAAGTGCCTTCTATTGGTCTAATTGAAATAAATAATTTGACTTTGAGAGGTGACATACCTACGATCAAATATATTTTCATACACTTACGCCTTTTTCCCATTGGGTTAGGCAGTAACCACAGAACGCCACCAGCTACGATCCTTACATACTCCTTTTGCCTCGTCCACGTCCATACATTTGATCATACAAGCAAGAAGTTTCTGAAGAACCTCACCAATAAGGTGAGGCTATTTAAGAACCAAACCCATTGTACCCATTCCTTTCAATCAGCAAAGGAATTGGTTAAAACCACACACTAAAACGAGCAGAAAAATGACGGACCCTACATACGAATCTGACCCAGCGCCTTCTGCACTTGGACAGAGGTAGCCTGCGCGGGCGGGCGGCGGACTACGGGGCATCTGTCGTCCGACCACGAAATCCCGAGTGAGCGACGCAGTGTTCCTCGCGCGACACTCAAGAGTGGGTGCGGCCATTATTGGAATGACTGCACGGGGAGGAGGGATCCGCGTACAGCGGGTCGAGGCCTGCCGAATCCCACACCCTCGGCCATGGGCAGAGGTGGAACACCGCGGTGGTTTTAGCCGGTAAGAGTCCGGCATGCCCCTCCGTCACTCCCCATGACGGAGGAAGTCAATGAGGAATTCCACCGCGTACCAAAAAAAACAAAAGAGGTAGCCTGCGAGGGGGCATTATCGTGGCTACTGCCCAATCTGAGGAACCAGCCACGTCCTGCTGGAAGCTGTACATGGGTGTCGTGCTCAGGTTCCCTTGCGGATGTCCTGAGAAGACTGGAAAGACTAATCTGCTTCTAGAGACAGGTAACAGGTAACAGGTGACAGGCAGTCTGGTTGGAATCCATTTTAAGGACTAAAAATCTTCACTAGAAGGTTAGAAGGTCAGTGTATTGATTTAAAAGTAATATTATATCATTTAAACTTGTTTCCTATGTGGGTACGCAGGATGTACGAGAACATCACGTGTGATACGCAATCCCGTTTGCTTAATGCACAGAGCAGAACAACGTTTAATGACACCAACATTTGATTGCTACATTTGCTACTATTGTGCATTGTGATTGTGATGTGAGTGAGTATTTTATTTCTAAAATAAATCACGTTTTACGTTAATAGTGATATATGTGTATATGATTGTTCAACACGTCTGTCGGATATTTATGTACTTACTAACTTTGTTTACAAGTACAAAATCGTTTCGTACATAAAAGACAAGCGTCTTCAAAAACTAAAAAATACCACGGATAGGTAGTAATTAACCAGCAATTTTTGATGCACATACCATACAATCACGCCTGTATTCCCCAAAGGGTTAGACAGAGGTGTACCAATGTACACCCCCAGTCCGCCAGTATGTTGAGGTCCAATGTAATGGGAGGCGAGCCTATTGCCAGTAACCGGGCACAAATCCTAACTCCGAGCTGATTGTACCTTAACCGTCATAGTTACAAAAAAACGTTTTAATCCATAACTTTTTGTAAAAATTACAGTCAGCGAAAAAATGGTTAAATACGAAAAAAGAAAATGTTTATACCAATCGATCCTATTTTATGTAGGGATCAAAAGACTGTATTTATATTTAAGGATCAGTACGAGAATTTACAAAATTCGCCAAGACTAAGGGCCCATGCCTGCCGGGGCTGCGGGTTGTTCGAACGAGATACCGCGCCCCCGCAACGCAAAGGGCACACGAAGGAACATAGATGGTTTTTAGTCAGTAAAAGTCTGACACTCCCTCCCGTCCCGCCCAGGCCGGGTCAATTGTTGATTTCCCAGCTCAAAAAAAAAAAGTACCTACAAAAACAAGTGACAAAGGGCGGTCATTTTGAGCAATATCTCTCTGAAGATGTACAGTTTCTAATTACATTAATATGACACCAGTTTAAAAGTATCAATAAGGTTTTTAATCAATCCACAACTGAATAAAAATCGAGGACATCAAACAAAAAAAATACATTTAGGCGAACATAGAACCTCCTCCTTTTGAAGTCGGTTAATAAAACAGTATATTATAGCATTAAGCTATAGGCTTTTTTTAAGTTAGGTTTAGGGTGAACAAAATAAAAATGTATTCAGTAGCTGATTCTGAGCAAACTACTTTCAGAATGTGCGTTTAATATATATTATACGTTGTAAACTAACAAATTCTTATTTTACTTTTTATTTAAATTAGTATGCAAGCACCAAATCACGAAATGCGTACTGCGCTGAAGCTACGATTTTGTTTTATATTTATAGCCGTGAAAAACAATAGCGTTGTCATACCGATAACAGCAGCTTTTTTCTACATTATAATTAAAAACAAAAAAAAGGGTTGTAAATAAACCAAATATGTGAGAAATAAGTAATGATTAATAACAATAACACAACAATTTGCTATCTCATCTCAGTACGCGCGCGTTTAATGCGAGCTCGATAGATGGCGTTGTGCCGTCGAGGGCAATTTCTAAATCGCGCTATGGTTTCGTTACACTAACTGATATAGGGTGGGCCGTCGTCTGTAGTTTAGCAAGGTAAGTCGGACACAATCATCGCACCATCTTAATATTAACTTTAAAATTTTTGACAAGTTCGCTGCGTGGAAACACGTATCGAACTTAGAATTACCCATTACTATAGAATATTTAACGGGTGTATAAAGAAACTTAGAGGATAGGGTAAGTGTCCTTTTTATGTTTTATATATTAAAGAGTAGTTTTTCCCACTTTGTCCGCGTGAATGCCGGATTGAACGTGTCTACATTTTCTTAATTTTAGAGGAAAGCAAAAATCCTACTGTGAAAATTAGCCACTTCAAACTTTACTAACTGTAATGGAGATAATATAATTGACGAGAATTAAAAATATTTTATATTGCCATATTATTAGAGTTTTAAAATGTATTTTTTTTTTCATTTAAGCTGCCTCGTTGGCCTAGTGGTCTTAAGCGCGACTGCTACGCTAGAGGTCGGTTGGGTTCGATTCCCAGGTCGAGCAAAAAGTGTTATTGGGTTTTTCTATGGAATTCTCAGTAGCAGCTCGGAGTTTGGATTTGTGTCCGGTTAATGGCAATAGGCTCGCCCCCTATTACATGGGACCTAAAACTTATCGGCGAACTGTGGGTGTACATTGGATACACCTCTGCCTAACCCTTCGGGGAATAGAGGCGTGATTGTATGTATGTATGTGTCATTTAAGCTTACAATACGTACAATATGTATATTTTTAAAATTCGGTTGGCATACGTTAGAGTGGGTGGCTCTTTAAAATGCAATTTTATAATACCCAAAACAATGAATGGGCATTTTCATTTTAAATGGCGCAGGTTAAAATAAATAGGCTTCAAAAACTACTACAATTACACACTACAACTATTTACTAACAGGACGTGACGGATATAGATCGTTTTTAAAACTAAATTTAAATACTCAAACAATATTATCAGAAAGCTGTAAAATTGTACTTTTATGCTTTCAGCAGTGTATAAGTTATGTATACCTAAAAAAAAAAAATGTCAAACTTTATATTCATGAAAAAAACGTTACTAACTACAACAGTTATTTTTTAACCATTTATTGTGCTGCAAAACTTACTGCACTAGCTGGACACCTAGCGCGACTAACTTCAAAATAACATTTCATACTTTGAAATTTGTACCCAGAGTTACCGTTAAAACCGAATTTTGATGATAAATGTGTGTATTTCATAGTAAAAACCGCGTGACTATCCGGACATGTCCGGTAGTCGCGAATTCGTGGGACAAGCTTTTTATTAAATTATTATATATTTTCTTCACTAACTGAGATGAAATGCTTAGTTTAAATGATAAATTAACTATCTAACAATAAAATGAAAGTGTCGCTACGTTAGCTGTCGTACAAAAAATAACGAAAAAATTGAATGCAATGATGCAAACTGTCATGGGGACATCATGATTTTACACGATTCCGCAACATTATTAATTTAAATAAAATTAAATACGTGCTCTATAAGGAACTAATAAATTAAATCCACATATTTATAAAAATACCTACAGGGTACAATAGATTTTTCTTAAAAAAATTGTTTGCAAATATTTTTTTCATCATATTTTAGCCATGGGACAACCGAAAAACAGCCTGCGCCATTTAAAATGAAAATGCCCGAATATAAGGTTTTACGTTGATACGGTATTTAGGATATTGTGAAACAGACGATTTTTCTGCTTAAAATATTATTAAATTGCAACTGTACGTTCCTGAAGCTCTAACTGGTACTTGGTAGCAAGATAATTAAAACGAATATAACGGTACTCATATTACGTTTTTGTGGTTCTATTTATGATGGTTCTAATACAATGTCGTCATTTGAAATTAGTGAAATAATAACGATTTTTGTTTTTTTTTGTAGATACGTTGTTCATTTGACTCTTCCACCGCGAAATCGCGGATTACAAAGTAGTCTTTGTCGTTCCCCAGGGATTGGGCTATCTTCATAACAAATTTTATCTAGCTCGGTTGAGTCATTTCGTCGTGAAAACGTAACTGACAAGCAGAATTACTTACATTTATAATATTAGTATGGATAAGTACCTACCTATTTAATTCAATGTTGCACAATATTTGAGGTTCCTTTATTTTCCAGTATTAAAATCATAACCCTGCTTTTTGCTTCGCCGTAGTCGGGTAATAATGTTGATTTTCGATTAAAGTCAAAGCATTTATTTCAGTTAGATCATTTACATACACTTTAGTCTTGGACTAAAGTGTACTACTGTGGGTACACTAGAACTCTGAAGGCCTTCTTATTTATTACTTAGGTAAATAGTTTTTTTTCGGATAACGCTGGATGCAGACCGTTTCTAATCGGTCCTTTTGGGAAATTGTGGGGGAGACCTATGTCCAGCAGTGACAACAGAGACGTTTTACAATCCATCCTGTGGTTCGCTTGAAGCAGTGGAAAACTGCACCTTATATTTCAGTGTATCGTTTTTTTAAAGATGGGAAATTATCAAATGGCTTCTTCCGCCCCTAGTGTCAAACTCTTACTGACTAAAACCCATCCGTGTTCCTCCTAATGCCCTTCGGGTTTCAAGGCTGCGGTAACTATTTCGAACAAATTCAGAAACCCTAACAGGCACTGGCCCTAGCGGGCTTCATCCATTATACTGACATCTTTTTGAGGCACGTGGCGCGAGGCGCGAGACGTGTGGAACACAACGCTACGCCAACCCGGCCCTAGTTCTGATCGGACGGCGAGCCACCCAACCCTCGCCGTCCGGTGGCCGGGAATCGTTCTGCGACTCCCGGCGCCCGGGGCATTTTCTTTTGTTGCTCAGTGTGAGCATCTACCTTTTTTCATCTGCAATCGTTCATAGATTTCGCAGTTAGCACATAAAACGTTTACGATACTACAATTCTAATACTAACTTATTTACATAACATTCGCTTCTGTTGTAACATTGCCAGACTATTTAGTCGCTATTACAATTCGCTCCGCATTTCCGACACAATCATTACAAGTCGCTTAGCAATATTACGCGGAATATTTGCAAAATCATAACAAGCATGAAACTCACAAGAATTTTGAAGCCCTACCCTAGATTTAGGGCTCCAGAAGTAGTCCTGGAGAGTCTTAATAGCCTGGTTGCTGCAGCCGAAATATTGAGCAAGTTCTTGATCGCTAGAGCACTGCTGTATTAAGCCATAGTATTTTTTTATGCCATTGGATGGCAAACAAGCTCACGGACCACCTGAAGCTGAGTGGTTATCGCTAGCTATAGACATCTGCAATACCAGAGGCCTTGCAAATGCGTTGCCATCCCAGTGACAAAGCTGAAAGGTCATATGGGCCTGTAATTACACCGGCACCCATACCCTTCATACCGGAACACAGCAACGCTGCTTTGTGGTTGAAATAGGTATGGTGATAGTACTTCCCCGGACGAGGTTCTTCATGAAGAGCTCTACTACTAGTAGGATATGATATACTCGTAATACCGTAGCCTGGTTGCCTAGACGCTCCCCTCATAGTGTCCCCCCACAAGTGACACCACGGAATCGGACGAACACCAACCCCAGTCCCGCTACGAATGTAAACCTTGTTAACACTCAAAGTAGTTACACGCTACAAGCAGTTCCATTACTTAGGTTACCTTTATTTTTGAAACATAAAACTTACATATAATAATATTCAAATTACAATGTACACTTAATAAAAAAAAGAAAACTCATAGAGGATACAAAATCTCATCCGCATTCTGCATCGTTGTTAACAGGACAAGTGTCCAAAAGGCTCGCATTGCCATGTTGTATGGTGATTCTTTGGCCTAAGAAAAGGCCAGCTTTCTGGTCACGTGAAGTATCAACCAGTGGCTATGTCCCGAAAAACTAGATGAGCGCTCGGACCCCATAGCCCTAGTGTTGCAACCCCAAACGGCTCAAACATATAGTTTTCAAGAAGGTTCTATACATATTTGCGCCGATAGTAGGTAGTTACCTAACGGTTTCCACTTTGCCAATTAATAAAAACCAACTAAAAGTTTACTTATAAATTAAACAATATAACATTAATCATTATAACGTTTATTAATAAAACATCTATTTACATAAACTTAACCAATATATGGTTTATAAATAACTAACAATACTGCCTTCTTTATCATAAAAATTACGAAATTATTTGATCCGTGGGGAGAAACATCCTACTTCTTATAGATTAGAGATTGTTTTTAACTACGTAATAAACTTTTTAACTAAATAATATAAAAGTTATCGTGATGGTCAAGTGGTTAAGCACACGGCTCTCAGCACGAGGCTGTGGGTTCTCAATCGGGTTCGGGCAAAGTACCGATGTGATTTTATTCTATATCATAACTACTTTCTACTTATATTATTTAAATCTATTGTAGAATGAAGATTGAACTGCCCCGTTGGTCTCGTGGTTGCAAGTGCGACTACTGTGCAAGGGGTCCCGGGTTCGATTCCCAGGTCGAGCAAAAAGTGTTATTGGGTTTTTCTATGAAATTCTCAGTAGCAGCTCGGAGTTTGGATTTGTGCCCGGTTAATGGCAATAGGCTCGCCGCCTATTACAACATGGGACCTAAATATACCGGCGAACTGTGGGTGTACATTGGTACACCTCTGCCTAACCCTTCGGGGAATACAGGCGTGACGGTATTTTTTATTTTCTTTTTTAGAATGAAGATTATTAAGAACTAATAAGTACCTAATGGACACGTGGATGTAACCCATGTATCAAAAATAAACGACTTGATATGATTGATCTATTGAAATGAAAAATGTGAAGTAAATTAACAATCTTTATGTACTGCATAACTAAAACAATCTATACTAATATACGAGTAATAAAGCGGAGAAGTTTATGTTTGTTTGTTTAAATGCGTTTGTCTAATCTTTGAAACAACCAGTATGATTTGTTATTTTTGTAAATGACAGTCAGATTCATGACGATTAATGCAGGCTATATAACATCACGCTACGACCGACGAGAGTAGCGCAATAACTAAAGACGTAACTATTAACGTGGGAGAAATAACTACGTGAACGATGTCGCAGGTAGAAGCTAGCACCTAATACCTAAGCCGTAACGGTCATATTGCCAAATTAATTAAAACTGGTTAACCATTAACCATTGCATAACCTCTAAAACACTATTTACTTAACATTATGATTCTTAGAATATTTAGGTAACTTTAAATTCATAATTTGATTTAATATAAATATAAAATCACTACCACTTTTGTTTCGAGAGATGTAGGTACACAAGAGGACTCGAAACCCTCTCCATGTGCTGATGGTATCCACCGGGGTGGTTTTAGTGAGGTAAGAATCCCACACAATCCCTAGTCTTATCCCCAAAAATCAAAGTCTCTTAAAGGAATCCCCCCGAAAAAAAATCCCAATGTTCAACAAGGGACTAGGTACTTTAATGAAGTGAAATATTCATGGAAATGACTGGTAATGTACCCCAGAGTAAGTCAAATTCCCCACACGATTGTCGGACTAGAGAATCTGAGCGTCTATTGCAAGGCGGTGCTATTAGATTAGCCTTGAAATCGCAATCAAAACAGCTGCTCCGTAAATTTATTCGTATAAAAACAAAATATAGGAAACAGCTGATTTTGCAACTGCGTCGTTAGCCTAGTGGTTCTAAGCGGCACTGCTGCGCTAGAGGTCTTGGGTTCGATTCCCAAGTCGAGTAAAAAGGCGTATTGAGTTTTTCTATGAATTTCTCAGTAGCAGCTCCGAGCCAGGATTTGTGCCCGGCTAATCCTTCTGGGAATATGGGCGTGATTGTATGATTTTGTTCGTGATTTCAACGTATATCTTTAATTAAAAGGTGTTCACACGTACTTGCTACAGACCCTTAAAGTAGGTCATTCATTTACGTCCGAAGCTCAGAAATCTTCACCAATTATAAGTAAGGCTCATGATGTAAACAATAATACTATATTGCCTTTGCATTGTGCGCGTGGGCATTGTGTCCTTGCCCTACTGGCAGCCGACTTGTGTCACAGGCCTTATTTTTTCGAAATAATTCTTATTGTGACCCAATAGGATATGTGGCCATACCTTGTGTTGCTACTAGAAGTATTTGAATTACGAATAGAAACCTAACAACTTTAGTGTTGACATCATCCATAGCAAGTCAGTGATAACTGAGCTATATAGATATGTAATGCACAATTGAAACTTGAATTGAACTTAGAGTAACTTAACACTTCAAACTTACTTACTTATACTTTTACACATAACACAAACACTAAAACTTTGCCTGTAGAGACCAACTCCATTTAAAAGTGTAAAAACGGTTACTAAACACTGTAGTCCAAATAATTAACTGGATCACTTCAAAACAGTCTATAAATAGGTCTCAACAGCTGATTGATCTGCTTCTGTACCTTTCTGGGTCTAGAGATGTAGTCAGCCAGCGCTGAGCCAAGGCCTGATGCTGCATTCGAGAATACGTTCTGGAAGGGGCGGTTGTACTGCCCAGAGAAGCCTTGGTTATACCCTTGCTGGTATCCCTGCTGGGGGTAGAAGCCTTGTCCTCCGTATAGGCCTGGACCTCCGTAACCTCCCTGGCCTCCAAAGCCTCCGTGGCTCCCCTGACCGCCGTGGCCGCCCCCGTGGCCTCCTCCGTGGCCACCTCCGTGGCCTCCTCCGAAACCTCCGTGGCTTCCGTGTCCACCATGGCCTCCGTGACCACCATGGCCATGGCCATGCCCGTGCCCGTGTCCCCCTTGCACAGGGTACGGGTAGGGCTGCACTGGCGCGTACTGCGGCACGTACGGGGCTCCGCCACATCCGAAGAAGTAGTTCATGACGGGAGCCGAGACGAACGTGTCATGGGAGCCGAAGGTCTTCCCGTACCCCCCACAGGGACCTCCCTGCTGGCCGCCATGTTTCTTGCGCTTTCGATGCTTCCTCTCTAAATCCTCGTTATCTTCTAAGTCTTTCGATAGGTCTATATCGAGATCCCTGGTTTCGGCTTCTTCTGCTGTAATGGCGACCACCACACAGCACAGTAGGAGTATGATGATCACAGGCCTCTAGAAAACGGAGAAGCAATTAATTTTATTGCTCAAGGAATCGGATCGCGTTTGTATGGAAACCGTTCACAATCCAGTGCACATGTTCATTGTCACACATCACATAAAAAAAAGGAAAACAAACTTACCATTTTGTTTGAATTGTTATTGTTATCTGTGAGCCAGCTGCCGTAGCTCGAGGTCTGGTAACAACTAACTGCGTCTCCAAACTCCGGCCAAATTGGGGGAATCCGATGTTGAAAGTGAAAGTATGTTACCGATCCGCGAGTAACAATAATGATATCGCAACGATGACGAATAAGTATAGCCATTCGGTGGAGCAGGGTTTGTGCAAGAGCCTCGCCTAGTTCAACGAGCTTTGGGATCGGTGATGAAGAGCCCTAATAAGCTTTGTAAAGAGCTTTTAGGAGTTACAGAATACGTTACTAAAACGGGACGTGCCAATGTACGACTAGTTGCTGTTTATGGGGTATACAGTGTGTTGCAATGCAACTGTGATTCTCAGACCAGCCCCGCTTAGTCGCATGGTGTGTTGCTACACCTCGTCGAGCCGTAACAAGGTATCGGCGTACAAGTGAATGTGTGGGAAGAAAATTTGCATTATCTACCGTGCCTACTACCTTAGCTACCTTTGCTTGTTACTAAATAAACAAATTACGTAATTTTACCTTATTTATAAATCATGTCAAAATTGACCAGAATGACGATAACGTCCGTTGCAAAAAGAGACTTAAAAAAATCAATCAAAATTTCTAATTATTTTTGCAAATGGTCTTTCTGGAGCCAAAACATACAAAGGCAATTTAACCTTGATATAATAGGTATTACAAATCAATTTTGCTTGGCATGAAATCGTGCAATATTTTTGGAAAACCCCTCCTTTCGTAAATACTTAGCTAGTGGGATATGTTTCACCACTGCGGTGGGCCAAGCACGTGCGCACACGCAGATCGCAGACAGCGACCTTGAGCCGAGCACAACACCTCAGGCTTGTCGTACACAGCTAGCGATAAAGACAGAGATATCGTCACGCTTTGTGTACCATGACTGTGCCATCTTTAGAGATAACAATAGAAGAAAAAGATTGCAGATATCATAATATTATATGACGCCATGACATACCGTAACTCAGAATAAAATATGAAAATTAAATTTAGTAAATCATACATTTTAACGTTTCATACTTTTGTATTTAATAGATGTTTCTTTGTGAGTTGGGTCTTTTGTAAAAGTAATTAATTGTCATGAGTAACGATTGGGTAGATGACACCACTAATTAATTGACGTACTTTTTATGAGCTGTCAAAACGCGATTCCCCCATGGGATTGTATGACATTAATAGTAAACTATGACGTCACTTCTTTGTCATTTGAATTCACTAACTATTTATTGATTTCGAAGCAAATCAAAAACGATTTTTATTGTTATTTAAACATTTATCGGATTTTCATGTCTGAAATAAAGTGATATTCTTGTCAAAGTTGTATCTTGAAATTAAACCATTTAACAATAATTCCAAGACCCATTGTTGGGTAGTAGACACTAGTCCATTGCCCAATTTGGATCGATCTTTTCCATACGAAGCTTTTAAATTGGATAACTAACTTACCTGACCACGGCCAAGCAAAAAAAGGGGCTATAATTTTGGTATGTATGTATGTTCATCTGATTTGTCATAACTCCTAAATAGCAGCTTACAGCTATCTTTTGAACATCACTAATAATAAAAAAAGGATATTTTCTCGCCCCCTGTTCCATGAGACCTAAAAATATACCGGAGGACTTTGGGTGTACATTGGTACGCCTCTGCCTAACCCTTTCGGGAAAACAGGCGTTATCGTATGCGTGTGTGTGTGAAAATTTTCTTGTTTCATATATTTTTCAGAATTTCGGTTTTAGTTTTTAAAACTACTTTTTATCCGTACTAATATATAAATGCGAAAGTAACTCTGTCTGTCTGTTTATCTCTCTGTCTGTCTGTCTCTTCTTCACGCCTAAATCATTGAACCGATTTCAATGAAATTTGGTACAGATATAGTTTGGGACCCGAGAAAGGACATAGGATAGTTTTCATCCCGGAAATCCCCCGGGAACAGGAACTATTAATCCACGCGGACGAAGTCGCGGGCAAAAGCTAGTTTTCTTATTAAGTAACGTTAAAGAGTGCCTCTTAATGGTCTAATCACAATACCTTAATGACTTTGACTTTAACCTATCATGCTCTATAATGCGCTATCATTAGCTATAGATAATTACTACAGCTTCCGGTGTGCACAATCCTAATTGAATATTTTGCAGCATTGCATTAACTGCACTTTTGCTATCATGAATCATAATGATCGTAATTATGAAGAGCAAATAGCACTAGTCGTGGGAAATTTGTTGTTAATGGTAATAGGTACCATTATTGGGAAATTGTCAGTAATAGCCCGGATATTTCTGGTCGGATATTTGTAATTGGAATGCTACCTATTAATGGGCATTACTCAAATCGACTCTAATGAAACATGAGTAAGTAGGTTTGTATCTACCAGAGTTGTCAGATTTTTTGCGGTCAAATCAGGATTTTGATCCTTCGAGTCATGTGAAAAATCGGTATTCATTCAATGAAAGCGACCTCATGTATGAGAAGTAGGCACCTTAGGCACAGATGCACTAATGTACGTTACCCACAGTTCGTATGGTATACAGTATGTTTAGGTCCCATGTAATAGGGGGCGATCCTATTGCCATTAACCGGGCACAAATCCTAACTCTGAGCTGCTACTAAAACTATCATAGAATAACACAATAACACTTTGCTTGACGCGAGAATCGAACGCAAGATCTCTAACGTAGCAGTCGCGCTTAACACTACTAAACTAAAGAGCCAGTTTATGTGTTAAAATGTAATAATGATTATGTACAGCTATTAAAACTTGTGACCGGTGATATTGGACGCTGCCAGTACCGGACTGAGTTCAACGAACCCAAATAAGAGGAAGGTCAAACTCGAACTCGCGACCCTTCTAATACAGAATTAGGTTCTAAACTGGTACAGTAATGCAAAAACGTAAACATTTTTCCTTATTCACATACATACACATACATAAACTCACGCCTTTTTCCCATAGGGGTGGGCAGGAACCAAAGAACGCCACATACATACATACATACTCCTTTCGCCTCGTGCACGTTCATAAATCTGGTCATACAAGCACGCCGGTTACGAGTACTGCGCACCTGACTTTTCTAAAGAACCGCACTAATTAGGTGAGGGTAGGTACTTCTAGGGGATCCCCACACGCGTTGCCACTTCCATCTACCATGTAAATTCCTTTTTTAGGCTTTCACTCATCCTATCAACATGACCGAACCACACTCACATACTCGCATAGTCTTTTCATCTTTCGTCACTACATCCTCTTTTACTCCGCATTGTTCCCGTGTAACCCTCATTCATCACTCTATCGTCCGAAGTTACACATACTTTGTAAGGTGTTACTTACAAAGTATGAGTAACTTTGGACGATCATCTCCACAGCATTATTCCTGCTTATGAGCGTGTATACAGAAAGTGGGCAACGTCGCAAATAGCTGTCAAATATTTCGCTATTTAGATTAATTTGTCAATATGACTGTATGAAAATAAGAAATATGGCTAACTAATGAACTAGAATATTGATTATAATAGTAATATTGACAAATTAATCAAAACAGGGAAATATTTGACAGCTGTTTGCGACGTTGCCAACTTTCTGTATACGCCATTTACACACTCATCTCACAATACTCCATAACATACTGACAAGAATGTCTTCCATTAGTCCGTGAACACATGACAGGCAAATAAATAAACGAATTAATGACAAATACCAATTTTATTAAGAAGAAAGAGCAATACCAATCAATTGACGCACTTTTTTATGGGACAATGCTATTCCTAGCCACTGCAACTCCTGAAATCTAGAATCAGCAGTGGCGACCACCAGAAAAGCGCTGAGTCATTGAGGCTCGACGAGTCCCAGAGAACGATTCAACTGTCGGAGATCCCACAATGAAATTAATCAGAAA
The DNA here is from genome assembly GCA_932526535.1 of Caradrina clavipalpis. Classification (NCBI taxonomy): domain Eukaryota; kingdom Metazoa; phylum Arthropoda; class Insecta; order Lepidoptera; family Noctuidae; genus Caradrina; species Caradrina clavipalpis. Next base: position 23,865,484 of record OW052087.1, read on the forward strand.
AGCTTAGCGGAGGAGTAAGAAACAACATGATTTCCACTTCCCTCCAAACATGCAAGAGACAGAACAGACTCAGGCCAGTAGGCACAAAGTCAAAGTCAAAGTCAAATCATTTATTTCAATTAGACCATTAAAAGGCACTTTTGCACGTCAAAAAAAAATTAAAACTAATTAATCTAGTTAGTAGCACAAAGGGATGTTTACAACTGGGAGAAGCCCAGATTGCCAAGCATCACGGATTGCAATTATCATTAACTTAATAGGTACTAATGTGAGCTGTTACATTTGATTCCGGTTAATAGGTAGCTATGGCAATAACGCACGCAAATTAGTTCTATTTTCTACAAGGTCCGCGTGATAAATAACTCCGGATGTAACCTGCACACTATTTAACATAATATTTCGTTCATTCTGCCAAATGACATTCTTATTATAAACTAGCTGTTGCCCGCGACTTCGTTCGCGTTCAGTATTTTTAAGTTAATTTAATAGTGTTCAAACTGTTTCTGTCTAACCCCTATGTGACATAGCGTGATGAATTGTACCTAAGATTACAGCTCAGGTTACTGCCAACACAATGCCAAAAGTTATGTTCAAATCGGTGCAGGAATTAAAAAGTTATGCGCGTACATACAAACAAACAAATAAACAAACAAACAGACAAAAATTCTAAAAACCATTTTTTTGGGTTCAGTATAATGTATTTAACATGTGAGAATTACTCTTTATAAAAAATATTGAATGTACAGAATTGGCCTCGTTACGATTTTATTATATGTATATAGATATTATAAACTAGCAAAGAGCCCGCGACTTCGACAGCGTGGTTTATTACACCCGCGTTAAGTTACGTCTTTGGTTACTGCCCCGCTCCTGTGTCGTAACGTGATTTTATATAGCCTATGTTACTCAGGAATAATGTGGCTATCTATTGGTGAAAAATGGTTGAAATCGGTCCAGTAATTTCGGAGCCTGTTCGGGGCAAACAAACAAAAAATCTTTCCTCTTTATATTATTAGTATTTATTTATTAACCTTTTGGTTACTTCTCGTGACCCAAAGGCTGGGTTTTACCTTGGCCTTGAGGTTAAGCATTGGCATCCAACGTGGCAATGCCGCCAGTCTTTTGGGCACTTTTCCGGTTGACGGCGATGCGGAGGAATTTTTTGATGCCTTATAGTTTTGGTTTCTTTCTTTTGTTATTATTTAGGTTTTTGTACTAATTTTAAGGTACTTGATATATTTTATTATTAATATTATATGTATGTCAAAACTTAATTCCCCAATCGATCATGGATGGAGAGGTATAGTGTTGCCCAGTTACTGGGTTGTGGAGGTCAGATAGGCAGTCGCTCCATGTAAAACACTGGTATTCAGCTGCATCCGGTTAGACTGGAAGCCGACCCCAACGCAGATGATGATCATGAATGGATTAGGATACTCAACCTGAGATGTTTATTATTTTCCACGCCCAATCAGCCTCTTATTCATCTCAAAGCAACTATGAATCTAATGTGACAGTTAATCGAAAATTAATCGGGTTTCCAGAGCTATTAAAAAGTGTGTGTTTTTTTTTTTGGGTATTAACATCAACTAACCAACTGGCTCTCGTTTATAAGAAGTCCTAAGTCACCCACAAATAAATATGAAACGGAACACATACCATCACGCCTATATTCCCCGAAGGGTTAGACAGAGGTGTACCAATATACACCCACAGTTCGCCGGTATGTTTTCAGTCCCATGTAAAAGAGGGCGAGCCTATTGCCATTAACCGGGCACAACTTTCAAAGAAGTAAGTACTTGCCTACCTACCAAGAAAACAAATAAAATGAAAACCATATCTATAAACAAAATGAACTGAACTGAACTGCCTCGTTAGCCTAGTAGTCCTAAACGCAACTACTACGCTAGAGGTCTTGGTTTCGATTCCTAGGTCGAGCTAAGGGTTATTGGATTTTGCTATGAAATCAGTAACATTTCGGAGTTAGGTTTTGCACTGATTAATGGCAATGGGCTCGCCCCCTATTACATGGGACCTCAAACATACCGGCGAACTGTGGATGTACTTGGCAATAACACTCATTGTCCGACCTGGGAATTGAACCCAGAACCCCATGCTCATCCGTCGCGACCTACAAGACCAACGGGGCAAATATTTCAATGTTGGTGCAAGGTTAAAAGATAAACATTGTAATAAAATTGATAGAACCGACCTACGTCAATAGCGACATCCTACAAGCTAAAATGCAGAATAACATTGTACTTGAGCGACCCTGGTGAGAATCAAGATCATTGCTACGAGCACAATGACAGCCATTTATCCAATCCTATTGCATGTGTAGATATTGTTGTCACAAGCTACCGTGCACAGCGAGGCTTAGAGCAGACCTCTTTGCAGTCTTCCCAGGGATGTGCCCCTAACAGGCTTTGCACAGCTCCCTGTGCAAAGACATCAGAACCCTCCGGTTCTGATGCGGTCTTTTAAGAGGATACGGAACCCTCACCTTGTGCTGATGGTGTCCACCGGGGTGGTTTTAGTGAGGTAGGAATCCCGCACTGCTCGATCTTATACCCAAAGATCAGGCGCCCTTTGAAGGTTACCCCCGAAAACAAAAAAAACAAAAAAGGTATTGTTATCACGTTGCTTCTTTTACTATGTTATTGTCCTCAAATAAAACCTTAAGCGAAATATTGTATTTTATTAATATTTAACCTTATCTAATATAATAAAAGAGGAAGGTCACCCACTGACATAATGCGATATCTCGAGAACTTCTTGGCCTATGAAGCTGGAATTTTGCAGGTGAGTAATATACAGGCGTTGTTACTGCGGCGCCTTTTTTTCAAGGATGGGATATCATCAAATGACTTCTCCCGCTCTGGGTGTAGCGAAAGGGAGTGTCAGACTCTTACTGTCAAAAACCCATCAGTCTTCATCCCAATGCCCTTTGCATTTCAGGGCCGTGGTAACTCTTTTGAACAAATTCCGCAATGTCACTGCCTAGAGCGCCTAATGATGATTACTTCCGCCTAGAGCGGAAGAAGTCATTCGATGATATGATATCCTTAAAAAACGTAGTTCTAGTACGGCTTGATAAATGTCATAATTATGTTTTAAAATTCAACATAATATCTTAATTCTATATGTCAAAAGGAAAATACGGAACAGTTATTGAAATTAGTACCTAACTTAACAGTGGGGCGAAACTACTAACATTTAAAGACGGTCTTAATATAATCTCAGGCTGTCAAAAATGCCTATAATTAACCTGCATTTTTTGACATTGATTGTCGCTGAGATGATTTTATAATGTTTTTTTTTCCGGTAGTCGTAGCCGTGTATTTTAAATAAAGAATACATCCGTGTCTATACCAGCTTATCGCGTCGCCTTTGAGCGTCTAATTGTAACGGTGACCTATTATTTCATATTTCAGGGTTGATCCCAGAGGAAAAAAGTTTTTGTTTGTTTGTACTGAATAGGCTCCGAAACTACTGGACCGATTTGAACTATTTTTGATTAATAGATGGCTTCATTATTCCTGAGCAACATGGGCTATATATAAAACATCACACGGGAGCAGAGCAGAAACCAAGGACGTAACTTAATGCGGGTGAAATAAGCCACGCAAACGAAGTCGCGGGCAGTTCGCTAGTGGATAATAAAACAATCAAGTGAAGGCTAAAGTTAAAGTATGGTAATAAAATGATTATAACTAAGAAACAAGGAAGATTAACCTGAAGGCTATCCCCGCAAACAGAGCGACGTTCTAAACGAAACTTGGTCCGACAATGAAATGATAATCATCATATGAAAATGTATCATCATCATCATCTGCTAAGCCTTTTCCCAACTGCGTTGGGGTCGACTTCCAGTCTAACCGAATGCAGCTGAATACCAGTGTTTTACATGGAGCGACTGCCTATCTGACCTCCACAACCCAGTAACTGGGCAACACGATACCTCTTGGTTAGACTGGTTGTCAGACTTCTTGGCTTCTGACTATCCGTAACAACTGTCAAAGATCTACGAATGATAGCCGGGACCAACGGCTTTACGTGCTTTCCGAGGCACGGGGGTATCACACCACCAACTTCCAAACTCCGGGCTGTTACTAAGAAATTCCTAATGGAAAAACCCAATAACAATTTTTGCCCGACTGGTAATCGAACCCAGGACCCCACGCTCCTCAGTCGCGCTTGCGACCACGAGACCAACGGGGCAGTCAGAACTGCGTGGGTGACCGCACGTAAATAGCTAACCAAACATTTATAAACTTACATACAAAAGAAACTCTTTGACTAATAATTATTTAATTGTTGTATTTAATAATTAATCAAGTTGTTTAAGCTATTGTTTAAGACCTTTGGCATGAGTTTGGGGGTTCTGTGCAATATAATGTAACTTTTTCAAATCATTTCTAAGTTATTCTTGAACATCACTAACATCGGTAAAGGAAAAAGTCGTGAGGAAACCTGGACTTATAATGGCTAACCATCACCACCACGCCTGTATTCCCCGAAGGGTTAGGCAGAGGTGTACCAATGTACACTCACATTTCGCCGGTATATTAAGGTCCCATGTAATAGGGGCGAGCCTATTGCCATTAACCGGGCACAAATCCAAACTCCGAGCTTCTACTGAGAATTTCATAGAAAAACCCAATAACACTTTTTGCTCGACCTGGGAATTGAACCCAGGACCTCTAGCGTAACAGTGTTCTCTGTATGGGATGAGATCGTTTCCATGCAGTGAGACAATACTAGGCTGGTATTTTTATTGCTTTATTATTTAGTCACTCAAATTGATAGAAAAACGCAAAAGCAGGTAGTCCAGGTCAAGTGACCTACACAAGGGCCAAAAACCCTGTTATCACTCAAGATTATGTATATCCTGTTAAAGAATATGGAGGAGATTATGTTTACCTTCTACATCACTGACATCGGTAACTATGTCAGAAGCCCTTGATACAGTTTAGAAACTCTGACCCTAGGGTGTGTGGGGTCGTTAAACCTTACTGCCCACACGATAAAGAAAAAGAATATTAAAGAAAAACAAAAGAAAAAAAACAGATGAAGTCTTAGACAAACTTTTAGCTTTCCAAAGCCATACAAACAAATGGTATTTTCCATGACTTTCTTCGGTGGAATTGGAGCTAGAACACGGTAAGGCGAAATCCTACTAATATTAAAAATGCGAAAGTTTGTGAGGATGGAGGATGATTATTTGTTAATCTTTCACGCTTAAACGGCTGAACGGATCTGGATGAAATTTTGAACAAAGATAGATTATAGTATGGAATAGCACATAGGCTACTTTTTATCCCGGAAAAATTTACGGTTCCTGTAGGATAAGACATATATTAGCTTTGCCACGGACGAAGTCGCAGGTAGAAGCTAGTAAGTTATATTTTGGTACATAAGTGTAATCTTCAGTATATTTAACATCTGTCATCAACACTGTGTGTTTGTTTGTCTGTCATCTGTCTGCCTGCCAGTGCCTGTGTGCATTTTTCAAGCTCACCTTTTTTATCTACTTTGACTGGACTAATAGTGTTGGTATAACGGGCTCGTGTCCGCAACTCCACGTCTAAGCGCGTATTTCGCGTACGGGTTTTTTTTTCGGATGGAAAATCATCAAATGACCTCTCCCGCCCGGCCCAGGGTGGATAGGGAGCGTCAGACTTTTACTGACTAAAACCCTCCATGTTCCTTCTTGTGCCCATTGCGTTCCGGGGACGCGGTATTTCTTTCTAACAACACGCAGCCCCGGCATTTGCGTACGGGTGGTAATTAGATCATTCGTTCCACCCCAAGTCCCCAAGGAAGGCCACCATCGCCTTGACGCTACCGGCGATCTCCCAAAGGTTGCCTTTTTTGACCATTAGCTATGATCATAAAATTAAGGAGCACTTACTTGTTATCGCTGTTATAAGACACGGCGCTACCACTAATGTGGCTTATGCTCCCTTTGTTCTGCATAGTAGGCTCCATTATATCCTGAAACAATCAGAGGATTTATTAATATTTGACGACACGGTGCAGTGGCTGTTTTTGATTCCCGTTAGATACTGCAAAACGGGGTGAAGAGCCGTGTCATCCTATTCACCCTGTTTGACAGTATATGTGCAAACTTTCTGGATATTCAACCACAGTACCGAAAAGTTTTACTTGGAGTTTTCTACACAGCCCGACATACAATACAATTCGAACCACAGTCCCATTGATTTAGAATTCAAAATCCATTGCTTCATACGGTTTCAATATTCATTTGTTCGAGAATGTAAATAAGCAACAGTGACAAGAGTCAAAAAATAAAATTGAGATTTTTAGTATGTTACGGGAAGCTTCGGTGTATCTTTACTCCGGGTTTATAAATAGAAGGTTTTAGAGGGAGTAATTGCATCACTCACTAATTGAGGGCAGCGTCTAGACAAATTAGCTTATCCCATCCTACCGACCACCCTTACTAAGTAGCGCACAGCAAAGCGAGTGTAAAAGCATGACCAACGCCACCATTTTCCCAATCACAGACGCTAGAAAAGTGTGTTTCATGACTCGTCATATTATGTTTAGGATATCAGATTGTATTAGCACCGGTATCTGCAAAACAGTTCATGTCATGTTGATATAATTTTGACGTTATATATATAGATATAACGTTTATCTCAGCGACGATGCCTGTTTTAACACACGTGAAATTTATTTTGAAGGCCATTTTAAATTATCTAACATTTTTCTTTTCAAACGGTTTATTGTTTGAGTCAACATGTTTTTTCTGAGCAAAATAGTTATATTGCCTTTCTTTTAACACCCTGCTAATTAAAAGAAACACAAAGACGCGTTACCAAGGCATACTTACTACTACTCATCAAACTTAATAACTTTGAGGAAAAGTTTATTGCTGAGAAATGACTTTGATTTTTGGAGTTGGAGAAAAACAAATTGAAACTTTGACCTTCAATATCTTCATAACCAGAAGGTTCCCAGGTATGGTCCGGAACAAGATAATTAACACAATTATGGGAGGAACATGTTACTGTCGGGTTCATTAAGTGTATTTTATATTATATTATAATTATTATATTGACGGGCCTGTTGGTCTAGTGGTTAGCGGCCCTGACTGCTAAGCCGGAGGTCGTGGGTTCGATTCCCACCCAGGACAAACTTTGTGTGATGAGCATGATTGTTTGTTCTGTGTCTGGGTTTATAAATTATATAAGTATGTATATCAGTTGTCTGGTTACCATAACACAAGCTCTGCTTAGCTTGGGATCAGATAGCCTTGTGTGAGTTGTCCCAAGAAAGATAAAAAAAAAATTACACCCTTTATGAAGACACAAATAATTTGAAGATTTAAAGAACAATTTCGTATTTTTTCGAAATTTTATTACTATTTTCAGTACCTCTTTTAGAAATTAAATTTAAAAAAAAACTCACAGGCAATTTGTACTTATCAACTAAATATTAAAGAATTAAAGAGATAAAACTGTAAGTTGGTTTGTAAAAGATAATCTCTGCAAGTACTGATAGCAAAAAATGTCATAGGATATGTTTTATAGCATTCTTGACATCCTTAGAAGCTAATTAGTAGTTTATAATCTTGGCAATGAACAAGTTAAATCTTCTAAGATAAACAAGTAGGTAAGTACAGTTAACAAAGCTATTTGGTATACAGGCAGCTTACTTGCGATTACTTTTAAACAATGAGTGTGTTGAGCAGGGAATTCTTTTAAATAACTCTCTTAAGTGTGTCATAAGCTTAAAAAGTAATTACGTATACAATAAATATGAATATTGGCAGTGCAGTAGAAAGATGAATAATTTTGCCTTTTTTTATAGATGGGAAATCATCAAATAACTTCCTCCGCCCTGCGCGGGACGGGAGGGAGTGTCAGACTTTTACTGACTAAATCTATGTTCCTTCATGTGTCCTTTGCGTTCCGGGGGCTCGGTATCTCTTTTGATAAACCCGCAGCCCCAGCAGGCATCGGCCCTTAGTGGCCTCTTCAAATGTTTGCTGACATCTCTTTGAGGCGCGCGTAGAATACGAACGCGCCGTCGACATGGTCTGTCGCTAGTTAGTTAACGTACGGACGGTGAGCTACCCATTGCTCACCGTCCACAGACCCGCGTCTACGGTGGCCGGGAGTCGTCTCGTGGCTCCCGACGCCGGCTGCTGGGACGAGAGACGCTTCTCTCCCTCTCCCGTCCCGAATAATTTTGCCTGTATATCTAATAGCTTTGTTGACTGTACATTCTTTCAGTACCTACGTAAAATACGGCAAATACCTACTTGCAAGTTTATATTTCATAAGAATTTAATGTGTTTGTTTGTTATTAACATGTTTTATTAGCCTGGCTAATTTACACCTTAGAACAGGGCTGACCGAACCAGTCACGATCTCGGGCCAAGACCAATACTAATAAATAGATTAGAGGGTCGCAGAAAAAAGGCTTTTAATACACATACATAACAAAACTCTCATAAATACACAGTTTGAGAATTCGCCAAATAATAGTGACAGAAACCTTATTATTTATCATCCCATCACCATCACGCCTTTATTCCCCGAAGGACTAGGCAGAGGTGTACCAATTTACACCCACAGTTCGCCGGTCTGTCCCACGTAATAGGGACAGGTAATAGGATGGTGGATGATGGTGGTGGGAGGTGTAATAGGGTGTATAGGGGTTGGGGGGGGGGGGGGGGGGATGTAGTGTATTATTTCCATACGAACCAATAAAGTGTATTTTCTTTGAAGACAAACAAATATACCAAAGTTGTACATACTAAACGAAAATTATAAATGAAAATATTTTTGTAGTTGCGATTTTCTGAAACACGTCGCGGCGCTTACTTTGGACAGCTCTGCCTTAGAATTTACCTACTTAACTACACGAGCTAACAATTTTAGTTATTTTAGTGACAGACTCTAGACATAAACGTCACAACTGCGATGAATTTTAAATATTAATAAATTAGTGAAATTAGCATGTATTAGTATGTGAACTTGCTAAAATCATTTGACTTCTTGCTGTTAACTAACTCTAGAACGATTACTTTGAACATTTAAACTAATATTATGAAGAGGAAAGATTTGTTTGTGTGTTTGTTTACTAAATTTATTGTTGTTATAGTTGCCATAGGCCACACACTCGCTGAAAAACCTTCGTGGGCTTCGGGAACGAAACTATGTAGTGTTTGCTATCCAGCTCCAACAGGGCTTCCTTGGCCAGAGAAATAGGCGTGATTTGACAAGATTTGTTTGTGTGTTTGTTTATACCGCATAGGCTTGGAAACTACTGGACCGATTTCAACAATTTTGACACTAATAGATAGCTACATTATTCCTGCCCCTCTAGCCAAGTCGCAAACGATAATCGGAAACGCTCGATAGGTACCAATAGAATTTAAACTTTATACCCCAGAGCCTTAAGTTAAAAATCTATTAAAGATTTCTAAGCGTTAGCGACTGGAACGAACGAAAACGCTATGAAATCTTCATTAGATCTTCAACTTAAAACCATGCACATAAACTTGAAGATCTATTAAAGCCTACCCAGCGTTTGCGTTTATCGTTTGTTACATGGCTACAGGTGCTGAATAACATAGGCGTTATAACAACACGATAGAAAACTCGGGAGTGAAGCAGTAACCAAAGAAGTCGCAAACAATTCGCTAGTATAGTAAGTTTTAATGCAACAAATAAATTCCTGATAGGAAAACCCAATAACGTTTTGTGCAACCTAAATATGAAATAAAATATACCATCACGCCTGTATTCCCCGAAGGGTTAGGCAGAGGTGTACCAATGCACATCCACAGTTCGCCTGTATGTTTAGGTCCCATGTGACAGGGGCGAGCCTATTGCCTTAAATCTGTCTGTCTAGTCTTAAAAAGTCATGAATTATGAATTTTGCAAAGATTATCTTAATTTATTTAAAGAGGCATTTAATAGGCATTTAAGTAGATACAATTAACATACCGCCGGCATATCTACACTAACATTATAAAGTTTATATTTTTATTGTTCGTTTTGGACGCGCTAATCTCCAGAACTGCTGGTTTAATTTTAAATAAATCTTTTTGTGTTATGAATACCGGGTTACTTTTCATTCACCAGCCATTTTTCAAGGAGTGAAAGTACTCCCGAATATAAATAACTTTCATAATGGAACAAAAATTTAAAAAAATCTGCTATTCCTTACAAAACTGCACTACAACACTATCAAAATGTACGGAACAGCGGGTTTTTTTTTCATATTTCTGGGTTGGTCCTTTAGCAAAAGTTGTTCATATTCATGAATACTTTCACCCCCTGAAATATGGCCGGTGAATGAAAAGTAACCTTGTATAGTGCGTTTATAGAGGAAGCTTACAGGCTATGATTAAGCTGCGACACACGAGAGCTGACCAGTAATTACAGACGTAACTTAACGCGTGTGAAACTGGGGAGCTATTGCTATAGCTATTGCATGCTACTTTTTTAGAGATTCGTACCAAAAAATCCTACTACTATTATAAAGGCGAAAGTTTGTATGTATGGATGTATGTATGGATGTTTGTTACTCTTTCACGCTTAAACGGCTGAATGGATCTGGATGAAATTTGGCACAAAGATAGATTATAGTCTGGAATAACACATAGGCTACTTTTTATCCCGGGAAAATGTACGGTACCCGTAGGATAACACATCAACTGTGACGCGGACGAAGTCGCGGGCAGAAGCTAGTAAAAAATAAACCTTTATGACCACTGCTTGTCCGTTTGTCACATTATCCCTTTCTTGTATTTTTTTTTAAATTGGTTTATCCGACGTGGGTTAAACTAATTTTCTCACCAATGTCATATTTCTATTTTTTAACAATTGCGACAAAAAGCGCTGATTTGTAAATTATTATTCAGTACCTACTGATATGCAAAATAGCACGAAATAATATGTATCAGCATTTTGATCAAAAACTTCAAAAATAAGTAATAAACTCTTATCAAATCATCAGGCGTTATAATTTGTAAAAAAAAAATTGCAATCCTCTCTTCTCATTGAAATGCATTATGTTAATACACAACAATTTATACTCAACGTAGCACCTACACAACCTCTACGCACGGTCTACGCCATGACTACGCACCGCCTACGCCTTGTGTACGTAGTGTCTACAAAACGTCTAATCTGTTGTTTTCATTATAATAATTAAAATTAAACCAGCAAGAAAAATAACGTAAGCCGACTGCTCAAATATTTACTTATATGTGAGAAGATAATTTTTTCTCACAGATTTGTCTGGGTAACTGTGGCTTTTCAAGTACTTAGGTATTTACCTCATGCCACGTTTACGTGTTATCGTGCAGCGAACTAAAGCAAGCAGAGACAGGTTTCGATGCAGTATTAGCTACCTTTAATGGTCGGTTCCTATATGAAAAACGGATAGTTAAACTTACTAGCCGTAATTGTTTTCAATGCTTGACTGGTAGTTTGTGATACTTCTGGTGACAATTTTGAACGTAGAAATGTTTACAAAAACTATGGATATATATACCTTCCCGTATGCTGGAAAATTTACTCCAATAATAGCGATAATACGAAGGCATTATTTGTTAGTATGGTTTACTAATACCGGTCGGTAAGTTATAGGAATCGGGCATAAAGGAAACCCGGACATGCGACAGTGGGACTTGCTCACTAAGGATTTCGGACCACCATACTAACCATACAATATACATTTATAACACCATAACACTACCAGGCAATAAAACAGATAAGAAGCAAAATAGACAGGTATCGATCGATTCGCAACACTACATAGACACAAACACACACATACGCAAAGGAAAGCTGCGACAGTAATGAGTTACGAAACTGATTTTGATACTTTATAATTTAAAATTTACATATTTTCCCATATTTTATATTTTTTAGTATGTAAATATTTGTATTGTTTACGTCGCCTGTTGCTTTGCACTCGAAGGAGTAAGGTTAGGGTAGAGCTAAGTGTGCCGAATTTAGACTAGTTTTCTTAGTTATGATAAGATCTTTCCATCGGACTTAGTGGTGTGTTCTGAAAGTGTACTTTGGCGACTAGCCGGTTTTCTATTCTGGTTATGTTTGTTTGTATGGAATTTTTTACCATATCTTTCCCCATACTTCTTAGGATTTGGTATGTAAAGCGACAATTCAACTGTAGAACACTGTACACATTTTTATCAGCTAACTCTACTCATCAAAATTTGCACCAAAGTGCACCTTCAGGTCACTTCATCAAGACCGGAGAGAAGATATCATCATGATTAAAAATTCGTGACTAGTAACCCGAAAATCCCGAAAAACCATTACTAATTACAAATTTTAATGACGCAAACTTTTAAATTTCTTCAACGACATCTTGGATTACGATTTTAACGTCATACTCACGTAAAGTATCAAGAATTGTACAGTGTAGTTTAAAATATTATTTAACTTTATATTCGTACATTGATATTTTACAACGCGAGCCGGTGTTGACACACTGTCCACACACGTCGGCGGCCGAACGCGCACTAACATCGAAATTTAAATGCAATAAATCCTGACAGTGACCAAATAATATAACCCCTAATGCAACCCGTTAAGATTCATGCGGAAAAGCGAAATACAAGGTGCATTTTCACAGCCTCGGTAAATCTCTGGAGGATGTACACATAACAGACGTAAATAAACAAATTAAATTTATTAATCTTGTTTTTTTGTTGTTGTTTATGTTTCGAAGTATTTTTGAATAAATTTCTTTCAAAGAACAAACTCGCCCTGTTGCGTATGCGAAAGGTACTGTCGCGCTAATCTGTCACTGTACGCGCGGGTTCATCGTCCTGTCTGCCTAAACTCTGCGAATTGGAAAATCACCTAGGTACTTAAAAAAACCTTATTTATTTATTCCTTCTTTTATCTTCTTGAATTTGACGAGGATGCAAAGCTCCACTTTTATGTAATCTATGCTAATATTATACGTAAAGAGGTAAGATTTTTTTGTTAGTTTTATGTTTGTAACGAATAAGCTCCGAAACTACTGGACCGATTTTAACCATTTTTTCACCAATAGATAGCTACATTATTCGTGAGTCGCATAGGCTATATAACATCACGCCACAACCCACGGGAGCGGAACATTAACCAAAAACGTAACTTGACGCGGATAGTCTTCTAGTAACGTAATAAAACTAAAGATTTATTTTATTTGTTTGTTTAAAGGCGCTAATCTTTGGAACTACCAGTCGGATTAGAGAAATATACCATCACCATCAAATATACCATCACGCCTGTATTCCCCTAAGGGTTAGGCAGAGGTGTACCAATGTACACCCACAGTTCGCCGGTATATTTAGGTCCCATGTAATAGGGGGCGAGCCTATTGCCATTAACCGGGCACAAATCCAAACTCCGAGCTGCTACTGAGAATTTCATAGAAAAACCCAATAACACTTTTTGCTCGACCTGGGAATCGAACCCAGGACCTCTAGCGCAGCAGTCGTGCTCAGGACCACTAGGCTAACGAGGCAGTTAGATAAATACTTTTGTATATGATAGCCAGATTAATGAGCAATATAATAGGCTATATAACATCACGCTACGAGTACTACGACCGACGGGAGCGGAGCCTTAACCAAAGACGTAACATGACCCGGGTGAGAAGAACACAGCCCTCAGGCGAAGTGGAAGACAGAAGCCAGTAATTAAATAAATCTGAAGAGATTTTTTGTTTACATAAACACGCTAATGGTACTTCCAGTCGTATTGTAAAAATATAAAATAAAAAATAAATATACCATCACGCCTGTATTCCCCGAAGGGTTAGGCAGAGGTGTACCAATGTAGGTACACCCACAGCTCGCCGGTATATTTAGGTCCCATGTAATAGGGGGCGAGCCTATTGCCATTAACCGGGCACTAATCCAAACTCCGAGCTGCTACTGAGAATTTCATAGAAAAACCCAATAACACTTTTTGCTCGACCCGGGAATCGAACCCAGGACCTCTTGCGTAGCAGTCGCGCACAGAACCACTAGGCCAACGAGGCAGTTTAAAAACTCTTTCTGTATAATAATAATAGCCAGATTCCTTATTGGTCTGGTGCTTCAAGAAGGTCGGGTGCGCAGTACTCGTAATCGGCGTGCTTGTATGAAAGTAGACGAGGCAGAAGGATTATGTAAGGATCGTAGCTGGCATTCTGTTTACCCCCATGGAAAAATAGCGTGAGTTCATGTATGTACGTGTAAAGCCAGATTCATGAGAAATAGTATACAACGATATAAATAAAGTGTTACATATTAAACGCAGACCCTAAAGTAGATTGCTCAGAATCGATTTCAGCTATTTCTAAAGCAGGTTATACTTTATCCTGAATTAGGTAGGTAAATTATAGTCTCACCGCTGAACAGTGGAATCGAACGAAAGTTAGACTAAAGTTAAGGCAATTAGGCTTTGTTTGTTGTATATAAAATCTATTGATAAACATAAAGTACTGCGTCTATGCCTATACTATCGCCTAAAATTAGGATAGCGACTTTTATAAATAAAAAATATTTAGCACTAAAGTATAAGTTAAATTTCGGTGCACGTTTTCTAATTGGGATTTCTGAGTGTGTGCATTATTTCAGTTACATCTATAGTAATAATATTATAAAGAGGAAAGATTTTTTGGTTGTTTGTTTGTACCGAATAGGCTCCGAAACTACTGTTCCAATTAGAACCATGTTTTCACCAATAGATAGCTTAATTATCAAGATGTAACACAGGCTACATAACATCACGCTACGACCCACGGGAGCGAAGCAATTTACGAGCATCAGTGGGTGAATGCATAGATGGATATCTGTTACCCTTTCACGCTTAAAAGGCTGAACGGATCTGAATGAAATTGGGCACTGAGATAGATTGTAGTGTGGAAAATAGCACAAAAGCTATTCTTGCCCCGGAAAAAGTTTTTGTTCCCGTAAGATAATATATTAACTTTGACGCAAAGAAAGTCGCGGTCAGAAACTAGTTTTGTGTATAAAAAATAACGCGTAAGAATTAGCGGGCAAAAACTGATGATGAATCAAATGACCCATTTCTTGAAGTACTCACACCTACGCGATAAGCGTATCAAGATGATTTGAAACGAACTTGACAGATCATTGTCGAGTCGGTCCTTGGAAAATGCGCTTATCAGCGGATTCTACGCCTACACTAATAATGATTATAATCAAGAAATAATGTTAGTTTGTTAGTTTTAGATCAATCGCAGGATGTAATCACTTCTATTCATCTGCCTAGCCTTTTCCAAACTATGTTGGGGTCGGCCGCCTGTGTAACCGGATGCAGCTGAATACCAGTGTTTTACATGGAGCGACTGCCTATCTGACCTCCACAACCCAGTTATTGGGCAACACTATACCCTTTGGTAAGACTGGTTGTCAGACTTCTCGGCTTCTGACTATCCGTAACGACAGTCAAGATCTAAGAATGACAGCCGGGAATGTCACACTACCAATTTCCAAACTCTGGGCTGCTACTGAGAAAATTCTATGGAGAAACCCAGTTTCACTTTTTATCGCTTCAGGTGTACCAGCTATTGACAATTTCAGGTATGTTTGTTACTATCATAATTTCCAAAACAAAACTAATCAATATCTACAAATTTTCAAAGTTATTGTATGGTTTTGAATATTTAACGCTGATTAATTTGGATGCACGCCGCTAACAACCGGTCTTTTTGGAAGTCTATGGGGGAGGCTTATGTCCAGCAGTGGACGTCCTGCGGCTGATGAATTTGAAATCTGTTCGAGATGTACATAGCGCTGTTATTGCTAAATAGTAATGTAACACATTTGGTATATTGAATTAGCTTCAAGTCATTAATTGAAATATTTAGAGATTGTGCGTTGGTTCGCCAATTCCAAAGCTTGCTTTTTGTTTAAAAAATTGTACAGCTCGTATTTGCTAGATATAACTAAGCATAGTAGATAGTATATAGGTGGTAGATAATACTTAAAGTCCATACTTCAACTTGTGACGAAGGCGTACATCGTAATTTTAACTATCACTGGCTACTTTATTTCAATTCATATTCAGAAAATTTCGTGCACTACCCGTACATTTTTATCAAAAGATTCCTCTTTCATTCGGTCATTACATTTAATTTGCGAGCCGAGACTCAAAGAGCTGGCTCTCCGGGACAAATTAACTGTTTTTATTTTCATAAAAACACGAGGCAGAGCTGCGCGTCAAAGACTATCTTTTACACGATAAGAATGTGTGATTTCGTCTCATTTTCAGCTGAAATTTCAGCAGGCATAATATTTGTTTATCTTGATATAGCTCACATACGTTTTTACGTCATTCACGATTGCGTTTTAGGTATTTTCTTATTAGCAAGTTAGTTAGACTTTGGTAGATAGACATTAAGCCGGTTGCCTAGGTTGGATGACATTACGATAATAATTTTCAAGGTAATGAAAAACTAAAGTTACGAGGAATGTCGGGTACCTATCCATTTCTAAAAATCTCTGTATCTCATTTACCGAAGGTAAAAATAGATCTAAATTTACGACCATGCAGACTTAAAAAACTTTTAAACAAAAAAAACAACCGCCTTCAAAAACTAAAAAGTGAAAAATAACTTTAGCTTTGGAAGTCGGTGGCTTTGGTTCTGTTTGTTGTTTTGAATTGCCACCGACTTCCAAAGCTAAAGTTATTTTTCACTTTTTAGTTTTTGAAGGCGGTTGTTTTTTTTGTTTAAAAGTTTTTTATTTTTTGCTTTTTAGTATCAACTTCCTGTCATCCAAATCCATGAAGGAACTGTCATACTACGTAAATTAACTTAACACCACTAAAAAGTCATAAGAAACAGAATACTTATGCGATTTCGTTTACTTGGAGGACAAATTTTTGAATACTACTGAATATATCTGTGTTACCCTTTCGAGTGTACACGCGTGATGTTATGTTGTGTGATGGTATAAACAATGCTTAGATATGATAATTATAGCAACAATCGCGGTTAATCTGCTGTTATTTATTGAAGAGTTCCCTCGATTTGTACAAGATCCCATCATCAGATATTGAAATGGTGGCAATGGGACCACACGGGAAGCACCAGCTTTCAAATAAAAAAAGAATCATGACAATCGGTTCACCCAGTCGGGAATTTCGAGGTAACAAAAATAAAAAAAAAATACAGTCGAATTGATAACCTCCTCCTTTTTTTGAAATCGGTTAAAAATTTAATTAGATATAATCTCTGAAAGTATTGGTCAGATTACAAACAATCGTTCACTGATAGAAAGGTACACCATGGCTGAGTGTCTAAGGATAGTATGTATCATGATGAAATTCAAAGCATTTATTTCAATTAGACCATTTACAGGCACTTTTGGATTGTCAAGAAATGACCTCTAAAGAAAGTGGAAGCTAATTGCTCGTTCCAAAACGTAGGTCTCTATGGAGAAGAACGAGAGTGAAACTCCATGGACACTCTTTTCAAATTGGTTTTTACAAAATCTTGGTTACAATCATCTTGGCTACAATCATCTTGGTTACAATCATCTTGGTTACAATCATCTTGGTTACAATTATCTTGGTTACAATCATCTTGGTTACACTTACAATCATCTTGGTTACAATCATCTTGGTTACAATCATCTTGGTACTCGTATATTTGACATCGGGCAGAAGTTAGGTATCATACAACATACGTAATAAGTCCGCATTCCTCGGCTGTAGGTACTGTTTCGTTTCACTTGTTAATTATTCAGGATTACAAACTAAACTATACCCTATATGCAAAGACTTATAATAGAACATAACAATTGTTACGGAACACTCGCACTTTCATTATTTACCTTTTGAATAAGATAAAAATGTGAGTTGTCTTTATATAGAAGCCTATAATGATTGTGTAAACACAATGAAAAATGTTATGGAAACTGCCTAGGTGGCCTAGTGGTTCATAGCGCGACTGCTACGCTAGAGGTCTTGGGTTCGATTCCCAGGTCGAGCAAAAAGTGTTATTGGGTTTTTCTATGAAATTCTCGGTAGCAGCTCGGAGTTTGGATTTGTGCCCGGTTAATGGCAATAGGCTCGCCCCCTATCACATGGGACCTAAAAACATACCGGCGAAATGTGGGTGTACATTGGTGCATCTCTGCCTAACCCTTCGGGGAATACAGGCGTGATGGTATGTATGTTATGGAAATTACAACAGTTTAATTTTTTCTTGAAATTGAAATTTTCCGGCAAGTAACACCTTGTGGCTAGCACGAGGCAAAAGTCGACACGACTTATAAGGTAACGACGCACCTATTTGTAGAAAAACCAAATACTAAGTACATACGCCATTTAATGTATTTTTAAATCTATGTTGTTGTATATAATTGAGACATAGTTGTGAATTTGCGGAAAAACCGATAAATATTTACCGGTAAATATCGGTTAAGCATAATGTTAAGTAAACTGTTACCTTAAGATGTTTAATAAAAGTATTAATGACAGGTCGCCATACAAATTGCCGCCATCTTCCATCTATACTAATATATTTAGAATAAAACTGCCTCGTTGGGGTACCACTACCCCAACGAGGCAGTTTAGGACCACTCCTAAGCACGACTGCTACGATAGAGGACCTGGGTTCGATTCCCAGGTCGAGTAAAAAGTGTTATTGGGTTTTTCTATGAAATTCTCAGTAGCGGCTCGGAGTTTGGATTTGTGCCCGGGTAATGGCAGTAGGCTCGCCCCCTATACATGGGACCTAAACATACCGGCGAACTGTGGGTGTTCATTAGTACGCCTCTGCCTAACCCTTCAGGGAATACAGGCGTGATAGTATATTTATATTAATTTTAAAGCGAAAGTTTTTTATTTGTTTGCTTGTTTTTTTAAATGCAGTCATATCTGGAACTCAGAAATGAATTAGAAATTATAGGAATGCGGGAAATATTTTTGTATATGATAGCCATATTCATGAAGAATAGTGTAGGCTACATAATACCACGCTGCTACCCACGGGAGCGCAGCAGCCACCAAAGCTTAACTGAACTCAAATGAAACCGCTTACTTTAAAGATAAACATACATAAACACACGCCTTTTTCTCCATGAACTCCAGAAACTCCAGAGTCTCCAGAACTCCACCTGCTACGATCCTTACATACTACTTTCACCTCATCCACATTCATACATCTGGTCATACAAGCACGCCGGTTACGATTACTGCGCACCCGTGCTTACTGAAGAACCTCACCAATAAAGTCAGGGATCTTTTAAAGAATTACTAGCTTCAGACCGCGACTTCCTCCGCGAGGCTTATTTCACCCGCCACAAGTTACGTCTTTGGTTAATGCTCAGCTCCCGTGGGTTGCAGCGTGATGTTATATAGCCTTCTTCGATAAATAGGCTATCCAACACAAACATATTTTTTCAATTTGTGAACTGTGTTCCTGAGATTAGCGCGTTCAACCAAACAAACAAGCTCTACAGCTTTATAATATTAATAAGTATATATTTATATACCATCACGCCTGTATTCCCGGAAGGGTTAGGCAGAGGTGTACCAATGTGCACCAACAGTTCGCCGGTATATTTAGGTCCCATGGAATAGGGGGCGAGCCTATTGCCATTAACCGGGCACAAATCCAGACTCCGAGCTGCTACTGAGAATTTCATAGAAAACCCCAATAACACTTTTTGCTCGACCTGGGATTCGAACCCAGGACCTCTAGCGTAGCAGTCGTGTTCAGGACCACTAGGCTAACAAAAAAAGCAGTTAAGCAGTTATTAATAAGTATATATTATGTAAATGGTTTTCTAATTAGATGTCAACTAATGACGCGCCGTTATGCACGGACAGTCAGATGGAAATTAAGATGTACGCTTACAACATTGTATTGTAAACGTGCGCCCGCGCTGATTTATAGCCCACTCGAGTACTACTCCTTGTACAATAGCCATTGTGTGATAACAGAATTAATACCTAAACAATCGTGATTTAGGAGCCGTTCGGAGTTGATAACCTCACAAGTGGAAATCTGGCGTGTAATAATGATAGTGACGAACTTTGTGCAGTGATTAAATGAACTGATGAACTTTGTTCAAATATTAAATGAAGTGATGAACTTTGTGCAATGATTAAATGAAGTGATGAACTTTGTGCAATGATTAAATGAACTGATGAACTTTGTGCAATGATTAAACGAACTGATGAACTTTGAGCAACGATTAAGTGATCTGCTGAACGTTGTGCAACGGCTGAAAGAACTGATAAACTTTGTGCAATTACTAAGTGAACTTTGTGCAATGATGCAAATGAATATTTTGACGCCTTCTTTTAGTTTATATTTTTATATTAAGAATGCCACGAAACACGTGGAACTGGTATTTTTGTAGCTCAAATTTAATTAAGTTTCTTCAATATCAGCAAAATCTTAATTGAAAACGTTATTGCATATGAAATCAAGTAGGTAGTAACAGTAACATTGTGTGTAGATTTATATAATAAAATGTCACCATAGTTAATGCAATCAATGGAATGCTGATAATTAAACAATATTTAAAGAACGCTATTATAATAACATAGGTGTGCATTGATACACCTCTGCCTAAACCTTCGGGGAATGCAGGCGTAATGGTATGTATGTAACGCTATTATTATAAAATCTCTGTCGGAGAAAACAATCAAAATTGTTATGTTGTTTTAAAAATGCGATAATCTAAACAAACGTTAGTAATACTATTTTTACAAAAAAAATAACAATCTAGGAAAAATCTAAATCATCATCTACCTAGCCTTTTCCCAGTCGGGGTCGGCTTCCAGTCTAGCCGGATGCAGCTGAATACCAGTGTTTTACATGGAGCGACTGCCTATCTGACCTAAACAACCCAATTCCTGGGCTACAATACCTCTCGGTAATACTATCCGTAACGACTGTTTTACGTGATTCCATGGAAATACTTTGACTTTGATGGGATATTACATTTGTTTTGGCGTAATTGAACCCTATGGACAAATGGTAAAAATACAAGGTTTTTAGCTAGATTTCATTTCCATGTCGGGCAAAAGGGGTATTTGGGGTTATTGGGGTTTTTGCATTGAGAATTTCTCCGTTACAGCCCGGAGTTTGGAAGTTGGTGGTGTGACACCCCCGTGCCTAAGAAAACACGTAAAGCCGTTGGTCCTGCGCCTGATATATCTTCTCGGTCGTGTCGGGTTACTGTCCCATTGGACTATAAGAATTAGGAAATGGTTAGGGTACCTGTGTTTGAGTATACACTTGTGCATTACAATATCTGCGTTCTTGGCTAGTCTTTATTAAGTTTAGCCGCCGTGGTCGAAATTGGTAGGGAGAATACATCCTACTTTCTTCTTCCTAGTAAACCTACTAATATTATAAATGCGAAAGTTTGTGAGGATGTATAGATGGATGAATGTTTGTTGGGATGAAAGGCACTGAGAGAGATTGGAGTGTGGAATAACACATAGGATACGTATTATACCGGAATAATAAAGTATAATATATGAAATTTGATGCGGATGAAGTAGCTGGCAGAAGTTAATACATACATATTATATTTGTACTAACTGCCCCGTTGGTCTCGTGGTCGCAAGTGCGACTGCTGTGCAAGGGGTCCCGGGTTCGATTCCCAGGTCGAGCAAAAAGTGTTATTGAGTTTTTCAATGAAATTCTCAGTAGCAGCTCGGAGTTTGGATTTGTGCCCGGTTAATGGCAATAGGCTCGCCCCCTATTACATGGGACCTAAATATACCGGCGAACTGTGGGTGTACATTGGTACACCTCTGCCTAGCCCTTCGGGGAATACAGGCGTGATGGTATATATATATATATATATATATATATGTATATATATATTATATTTGTCGTTTAAAAATATACTCTTAATCTCTGTTAAATTCTAAATCAAAGTGTGACATTCCGCGAACAGTCATTTTCCGTAGTTATTGAATAAACACGGTAGGTAAGCAGATGGCTTGGTTTGTTTGTTCTGTGATTTTCGACTAGGCGGGTGGAAAACGTGACGTGTGTTTGACAGCCGTGGAATATTTGCCGTGGCTGCTTATTTTCGCGACATCCTCCACGTGAATATTCTTTATCATATCAGCTTTAAGACGTTTACTGCTGGACACAAGCCTCCTCCATAGATTTCCAAAAGAACCGGTATGATTATTTATTGATTTTGATTATTTTTATAATAAGACTAGCTGACCCAGCAAACGTTGTTTTGCCATATATATATATAATTTTTTTAGGGATATGAAAAATAGATGTTGGCCGATTCTGAGCTCAGACCTACTCGATATGCACAAAAAATTTCATCAAAATCGGTCAAGCCGTTTCGGAGGAGTATGGCAACGAAAACTGTGACACGAGAATTTTATATAATAACATATAGCCTTTAGCACTCAGGGATAACATAGCATTCTTTAAATGATAGAATTTTCCGAATCAGACCAGTAGTTTAGCGGTAGGATAGCAGATTGAAAGTGAAAAATAAAACGGAAAAATTAACACTTCAGCTTTATACATTGGTCTGTAGTGATTAATTATGGGTAGTAAGTATCATTGTCTTTGTCAGTAAGTCTCTGGCTCAATTTAAGAAACGCTGTACAGATTTATTATTAATTGTTATTACTATTCTCTTACTCCTCTCATTTTATTATTGATCTTATTGTATTGCTTTTTGTTTATTTTTTAGATTTTTAAGAATTTTATTCTCAATTTTATTCCAAATTTAATTTTATCTTAATTACTACTTTGTTTATAGTTAGTACTTTGTTAGCTAGTTGTTAACTTTCCTGTGCATGCTGTGGTCTCCTATAAGTGAAGGAGTACATAATACTTTTGTTATATTGTTTTTATTTCATGATTTGTGTATATCTTTTGTTGGAGATCCTAAATAAATAAATTAAACACGAGGTAGGGAATCTCTTGATAGCCCAGCAGTTGAGGCACCCGCTTCTTATACACGAACGTAACAACTTTAACCGTTATAATTGAAGTCATAAATAAATAAGTAAAGACCGAAGTTTTAGTGAATATTTTCTTAGCCTAGTTCACCTTTATCTTTATTTTGTTAATCTAGTGATTTATACTGCAAAACACAGATTATTTCACTTACTCACTACAGGAAAGCAGAACAAAAACTTTCCTTCCTTAATCTTTGTATCTACTTGAGATTAGCAAGTACCTTTCCTACTTATCACGTCACATGCAGCTGACCGTTTGATAACCCAGTTGTTCTGCCTGCTAAGTTGGTCCTGAGATCGATTCCCAGGTCGGGCAAAAAGCACACACAGAATGGGTTTTTCTTTCTACAATACCAGCCTATTATGGTCTCACTGCAGGGCAAAGGACTCTTCTCTCATACAGAGAAGGCACGAGCATTGATCACCTCGCTTGCTCAAGGCGGATTGGCGATTTCAGACTTATAATAATTACGAGCGAAATGCCTTATTTCACCCGTCTTAGGCCGTTTTCAATTTAGAACGTTAGCAGCGCGACAATTTTTGCGCGATTTAAATGCAGTTTTGTTTCTTTTTAAAAATAAAGGAATGTTTCCTTTCAGTAAAATTTGCTAACTCAAGTATTTAGAGTACTTTCCCTCCAGGTAGCATAATAAATTTCCACCCTGTATAGCCTATGACGTTCAAAAATAACATGGATTTCTATGAGTAAAAGAATTTAGTAGAAATAGAATTTAGTTTAGGTTTAGTAAGCAGACCCAGAAATTACCCCCTACAACCTCACAAATTTTACCTGTCTATAATATTAGCATAGATAAGTCTAGGTTTCCTCACGACGTTTTCCTTTACCGATATCAGAGATGTATAAACTTTGAAAGAACATCATCATCATCTGCTCAGCCTTTTCCCAACTGCGTTGAGGTCGGCTGCCAGTCTAACCGGGTGCAGCTGAATACCAGTGTTTTACATGGAGCGACTGCCTATCTGACCTCCACAACCCAGTAACTGGGCAACACGATACCCCTTGGTTAGACTGGTTGTTAGATTTCTTGGCTTCTGACTATCCGTAACGACTGTTAAATATCTACGAATGACAGCCGGGACCAACGGCTTTGAAAGAACATATAAAATGGAAAAGTCACATTGGTCCCCGAACCCGCAACTTCATACATGAGAGGCGGACGCCATAGGCCAGGGATGGCGAACCTTTATCAACAAATATGCCATTTTTTATAAAAAATAATAATAATGTGACATAGTCACATTATTATTAATTTTATTACGTCATAAGACGTCCATCAAAGAATCTTGACTTAGCAATATAATGGAGAAAAATTCAACTAGATGCTATAAACTCATTGTTTGCAACTCGTTTGAACAATAATCGTATTTTTTTATATACTACTGAAAAGCTGGCAAATAAGCTAACGGCCCGCCTGATATTAAGCGGTCACCGCTGCCTATGGACACTTGCAACACCAGAGGTATCGCTTGTGTGTTGCCGACCCCGTTAAAACCTCAAAACTCCTTTCTTGAAGAACCCCATGCTGTATTCTCTTGGAAAACCCTTACCTTATTTACTATTTTATGTTTATCTAAATAAAAGGTTAGTGTAATTTCTGCTGTTGCAAAATGGTTTTGATTAAATATTTCGCTTTGCCGGTTTTTTCAGTAGTTTAAACAATAATTGAATATGATAATTTGTTAACGTTTGTTATGCAAAATGCCCGCGAAACGAATGCTCGTAAACCAAGCAGAACGAATGCGCGCGGTGAGTACCATCCTACTTAATATTATCAATTTTATGAGGATGGATGGATGTTTGCTACTTGTTCACACTCAAACGGCCCTGTGATATGGATGAAATTTGGCACATTACAAAAAACATTTGGAAACGCTAAGAGCGATTTGATAGAATGGCAAAAAGTGCATGCAGTACCAAAATCAAAAACTTGTGCTTTCTCCTCCACAAAAGCGATTAATGCGTTCCCGTACATAATGTATTTTTAATTAAGTTTTTTGTTTTACAACTCCTCAAACCCAGAATCAACAGCAGCGACCACCAGAAAAGCGCCAATGCAATGAGGCTCGACGAAACCCGCAGTTACGATCTAACTGTCTTAGATCTCCCAACGAAATTAGGTAATCAGAAAAGAACAGCGAAGGAGTAAGAAAAAAACATAATTTCCACTTCCCTAAGTAGGTGCTTAGTAGTTTGTTTATATCTAAGAAAATTGATGCCGGCACTCGGTAAAAAATACTTAAAAATCTCTTCGTTTTTCGGCTTTTCCATTAGGCAGAATTCGGTTAATGATCTTAGGTGTACATTACAATCATTGCAGTAAACGATGTTGAACAACCCCAAGAACATTAAGGATAATAATACTAGCCTATTATTGACCCACTGTAGGGCACAAGCCTATTCTTAAACAGTGAAGACACCACGCTTGCTCAAGGCGGATAGGCAATTTCAGAGTTACCCATAATAACTATAAGCCGTCTAGTGTCGTGATGGCCCAGTGGTTAAGGCGCCCGCCTCTCATGCACGAGGTTGAGGGTTCGCAACCGGGCACGGGCAAGTACCAATGTGACTTTTTCTAATTCATATGTACTTTCTAAGTTTATCTTGGACATCACTGACATCGGTAACCATGTCAGAGGCCCTTGAGGCGGTTTAAAAACTCTGACACTAGGGTTTGTGGGGTCGTCCCCAGACCCTACTGCCCACACGATAAAGAAAAAAGACAAAGCCAGGAATTGCCGATCGATCGATCGCGACTATTAGTTGATTCCATCCCAGATGCAACACTCACACTAATGAAAGTAGCTAACTATACATACATACATAAACTCACGCCTTTTTCCCATGGGGGTAGGCAGAAACCACGAACGCCACCTGCTACGTTCCTTACTTACTACTTTCGCATCGTCCGCCACGTAAAGTAAGAAAGTAGTTATACACTAAAGTAACCTCTAATTCTGAAGTTTTTCTCTAATTGCGTCCCTATTAATAAAAAAATACTTAAATTTAACTTACTTAAAAAAATATTATTGTTGAATTTTCTCATTTTAAATTGTATATTTATTTATTTATTAGGGATAAAAAACAGTAGTACAATGGCATGTTATACACTAATTACTTAAATTATAGCACTTATTGTACAACCAACACTATTATCCACTGATCACTATTATACAATAAGAGATTAATGCTACGTGCGTTAAACACATTAAAAAAATAAGTAAAAATTAAAAACTATTACGGGCGTTCCAATTATAAGGCAGAACAACAGAAAAAAAAAACAAACATAGAAGTGAAGATAATAAAAGCAATATTATATAAGCAAGATTAAATTTTTATGTGAGATACGATTTAATGTTAAGTTTATGAAGAAGTAGGTACTAATAATGTAATTGCGGTAGTTCACACAGAGTCTAGACAGTAAACAGTACCTAGATCTTGGGTCTAATCAAGTTAGCCACCCCGCTATCTAGATCCGAGCTAGTCCTCACGAGGTTTTCCTTACCCGATGTCTAGAACATTAGTTAGGATTAATTAAAACCATTAGAAGAATTAGAATTATGTGGGTATACTATGGGTAGTTAAACCATTATCTAAATTGCAAATGCTATGTTTTGTAACAAGACCAGACCAGAGGTAGATATGTACATGTATGAATGTTTTCTCCAAACCGATTCTAATCTTATTATTTTATTACAAAAAGTGTGTGAGTGTCGTGATGGCCCAGTGACTTTTTCTGATTCACATGTACTTTCTAAGTTTATCTTGGATATCACTGACATCTGTCACCATGTCAGAGGCCCTTGAGGCGTTTTAGAAACTCTGACACTAGGGTGTGTGGGGCGTTAGACCTTACTGCCCACACGACAAAGTAAATAATTATAAAAAGTGTTCGGGACACCCTTTAAACTAAGACCAAAACCGGGGAATTCCAGACATAACTAAATAGGTAACAATATGGTGATGTCTTGGTATGACGTATAACGAAACAAATGACAATTTAAGTACCTAGGTATTCATTATTTGTACCCACACCACAAGGAGAATAAGATTTATCTATATCCTGATGGGTTTTTTGCAGCCATATTATTGATGCAGCTCGCCATATTATTGGAGGAGCTCGTGGCTAAATAATTACAGCCGCATAGACCGGTCTTCCGGGTTAAGCCACGCTTATCGAGGTTGGTATGTGGATGGGTGACCATTTACCATAGCGAGTTTCCTCCGTGTCTCGGAAAGCAGGTAAAGCCGTTGGTCTCGGCTGTCATTTGTAGATCTTTGACAGTCGTTACTGTTAGTCAGAAGCCCGAAAATCTGACAACCAGTCTTACCAAGAGTATCGTATTACCCATTACTGGGTTGTGGAGGTCTGATAGGCATTCATCATCATTTGCCTAGCCTTTTAGGTCTGATAGGCAGTCGCTCCATGTAAAATACTGATATTCAGCTGCATCCGGTTCGACTGGAAGCCGACCCCAACATAGTTGGGAAAAGGCTAGGCAGATGATGATGATGATTATTGATGCAGAAAGAAGAAGGTAAGAAGTTCCTATTTCACTCGTCCCTTCATTCAGCGGGCTATATTTCATAAACAGTTAATAGATCGAGGGTTAAAATTTTCACAGAGTATTTTTATGGTCGCTATAACAACAAATTAAAAATATCATCATCCACGTTACATCATATCAGCCGTAAGAGGTACACTGCTGGACATAGGCCTACCTCATAGATTTCCAGCGGGCCGCATCCACCAATTTACCACTTAAAAATAAATCGTGTCTGCGAAGGGTTAGGCAAAGATGTACCATTGTACACCCACAGTTCGCCGGTATGTGTAGGTTTCATATAATAAGGGGCGAGCCTTTTGCCATTAATCAGGCACAAATCATAACACCGAGCTGCTACTGAGAATTTCATAGAAAACCCCAATAACACTTTGCTCGTTCTGTGAATCGAACGCAAGACCTATAGCGTAGCAGTCGCGCTTAGGAAAGCTAGGCTACCGTGGCATTTATCAAACATACAAATAATTTAAAAAATAGGAATGCTAGCAGCGAGCCTAGTTGACTTCAAATTGAAAATTATACATAAATATATAAGTATTCAACCAAACAATTGTAGAAAAAATTTATTCATTTACCTACCTACTTTATAGAAAATAACACCACTTATTTACCAACTACGTAAATGATTGAAAGTTTCCTATAATTTATAGTTAAATTCTACCGAACTAAAATGTTTAAAACACTTTGAGAATTCAGTATTTTCCAAAAAAATCCTTAAGGAAAATTACCATAAGGAAAATTTTCAACTCGACTCAACGAGTATTATAAGGATAAATAAATAAAACAGTATGGCGTAAGAACATGCCATCTTGTACGAAAAGATTGTACAAAAAGACGCTGGCCTTTATATTCACATCCTTTATCTCAGAAACAATTAATACTTTAGATTCTCACCATTTATCTAGGCGACCAACACACTTATAGTCTTGACAATAGTTATCATTTTAAACAATACTAACAATAGTATTTATTTTGCGGATTCTATTGCGCTCAATCACTTTTCTGTAGGTAGGTGTTCCAGTGAATGAACACACCCCAATGAGGAGTTTTTTATGTTAAAACAAGATAAGAAAGTGCTAGTACAGTGCTTAAGATATATCTAAGATATTATACAGGTTACGTCGTAAGCAGTGCTGTAACTAAGGCACTAAGGCACAGGGCGCAGACCCTTGAGGGGCGCAGAAATGACCATACCAGGACCAGATATTTTTTTAAAGGCGCATTTATAGCATCTCGCCCATGGCGTATAAAAGGCTATTACGGCGCTGGTCGTAAAATCAACTTAAAAAATACTCTTTAATATATTCATAATATTACCAAAATATAGCTTTGACCGTATACTTTAAAGGCAACATAATGTAATTTTTTTTTTTAATCCGAATATCGTTTTGGTTTTCGTTCACTGGTAAGTGCTCCAGTGAACGAAAATATAAACGATTTTAGCACTTACCATACTAGTTTTTGACTAAGTATACCTACAGAGTGTACCTACATTTTTTGTCAGTAGGAAGTGGACAATTTTGGTATCCAAACATGCAAACGAGATTTTAATGAAGATGTCATTACAATTATTATGTATTTGATATTTTTTCATGCGTGTGAGTAAGCACGTGCGAGGTCACAGTAGGTAGGTAGCTAAAGTATCAATTGAATAGTAGACACATTATCCAATTTTTCCAAGACACGAATTCTAACAAAAAAAACACTTTATTTCAGCCATGAAAACCCGATTATATCTCAATCAAAACTGAAAAATTTGATTTTAGTTGTTTTACATACACATAACGTACCATCACGCCTGCATTCCCCGAAGGGTTCAACAGAGGTGTACTAATGTACACCCCAATGTACAATCGCACAACCACAGTTCGCCGGTATGTTTAGATCTCATGTAATAGGGGGCGATCTTATTGCCATTTACCGGGCACAAATCCTAACTTCGAGCTACTACTGTGAATTTCATAGAAAAACCCCATTACACTTAGTTGTTTTGAAATCATTAAATAGGTAATCCAATGAGTTGAAAAACACGACGTCACAGTATACTATTGCTATAAAATTTATGACAGAATCGCTTTTTGACAGCTCATAAAAACGTCAATTGATTGGTCGTATTATATACCCAATTGAGGAAAACTGGGCAGTTGCCTCGTGACAGTGTGTCATTACCCCTTACTGAATCCAAATACGTACAACACTACGTCATCATTAGGTACGTGACGTCGGCTATTGTCTTACTAACACAGCGTGGGAGCTACGCTTCAACAAACGTAGACTTGTAATGAATTGTGCTTTCTTACGTTATTTTGACGACTACTAATTTAAATTCCAGTGACCCAGTGATTACGCCTCCAATGTAAGAGGCTGCGGGTCCGGGACGCTATAACTAACCATTCGATTGTCTGCTTTTTTTGCAATTGGATGGCAAACACGTGATCACCTCTATCTATAGGCATCTACAATACCAAATGCCTTGCAGATGCATTGCCATCCCCAAGACAAAGTTGAAATGTCTCAAGTGCCTGTACTTACACCAGCACCCATACCGTTCAAACCGGATCACAGCAACGCTATGTTGCGGCAGAAATAGGTATGGTAGTGTACTTCCCCGGACAAGCTCATTCACAAAGAGCTATACTACAACTATCTTTTGAATCGTAATATGCATTGTTTCACAGGACATTATTACTACGGCTGCTAATTCAACAGCTATAGCACCAGTCGCTAAGAGTTGCATCTCGAGGGGCAAAATACATTTTACTGAAAGAAATTTTGCGCAACTCAACAACAACAACAACAACAACTTGTTTACAATATGAAAAATACGTATCTAAGGTATCTCTACAAGGTGAAAAACTAATTCGCTTCCCGCCATCGTCTGTACGCTTTTTTAGATCTTTCAAAGATCGCAGTATGGCGCGGTATGGCTGAAAACTGCATTTAGCTTGTATAATATAACTAGCAGAGCCCCGCGGTTTCACTCGCGTTACGTTAGGTTTTTGGTTACTGATCCGTTCCCTGGCTCATAGCGCGATGTTATGTAGCCTATAATATGTTATTCTGATGTATTAAGCTACGAAATGTCTCGCAGAGCCATTATTTTGCGGCCAAGTTATTTTAAAACTGTGATATCTCCTGAGATATTCATTGAAATTAAATTATGTAAAAGGCAATTTCATTCAAAATTAAACACTTGTGATGATTAAAGTATTTATGTTGATAAGGATTAATAACACCTTCGCAAATAAATCATTATTTTAAAACAAATTTTCTGGCCATAAAAATGGTTATAGTGAGTGAACCTTAAAAGTTAGGCATTTACTGCCGCGGACTTTTTTTTAGTATATTTTAAGAGAAACAATTCTCTCATACATTATTTTTGCGTAACTTTAACCGTTCACGCAGCGCACGCAACGAAAGCCCTCAAAAAGAATATTTTTTCCCCGTTTTTGCCACGTTTTTCATTGATGCTCCGCTCCAATTGGTCGTAGCGTGATGTTATATAGCCTATAGCACTCACGAATAATGTAGCTTTCGACCAGTGAAACAATTTTTAAAATTGGTTCATTACTTCCGGAGATTACCCCCTACATACAAACTTACAAACATACAAACTTACAAACAAATGTTACCTCTTTATAATATTAGTATAGAAGATAAGAACGGATAAAAAAGCTACTTAGGTAGCTATGTTGGTTCCTGAGTTTATTGTTTTTTATTGTAGTTTTATTATTTTTATGTAATGTTGCGAACATCCTTATTGATGTGAAATCGGCTGATCCATACATCTTGTCCAGTTATGTAAACATAATAATCAATGCTCGTGCCTTTTCTCTATGAGAAGAGGCATTTGTCCTGCAGCTAGACAATAATAGGGTCGTATTATTATATGCAAGCATAAATATAAATACACCTCCAATAATACAACTACATTTCTTTGCAGTAATGTTAAATATTATTATGTTCAATTTATACATCTTCTATACTAATATTATAAAGCAGAAGAGTTTGAACGCGCTAATATCAGGAACTACTGATTTGAATTGTAAAAAATCTTTTTGTGTTGGATAGTCCATTTATCGAGGATAGGCTTTGTGCTATATAACATCACGTCATGAGCCATAGGAGCGAAGCAGTTACCAAAACAAAACGCACCCCAAGACCCAAGTATTTTTACAAAAGTTATAGAAAATATAGTAACCAATAAGGGTACTATAGGTACTTTCGCCGTTAAAGATTTCCTGCAGAAGATACAGTAGGATTAAAACACTTGAGTGTTATCGTGATTTTTATTATGATTTGATAGAGATTTAGTAAAATTCCATGAGTGATATCAACAAATGTTTATGACCATATTACAGATAAGATGTGATCTGAACGCATCTTTTTGTATTATCTTTCTGATATTTGTTATTTAGATCATTAAATGATTGACAGATTTTTGATAATACCTCTCGTGTTTACATTAACATGATTCGTTAACAGTACCTACTGTGAGCAGCGACTACCTACAAACCTAACTACCTACCTATATGTACATGTTAGGTAATGAACTCGTAAAAACATGTTTTTAACTAAGATATCTGCATTAAGAAATGTCAGTTTTTCGAAGACTTGGAATAATTATAACAATTGAGTTTATTCTGCCAGAACCAGCCAACGCACGAAATCTTTCTTTATTTTCCCAAAAATGTATGATGATGGATGGATGGCTGTTTCTTACTATTTTACACAGTAACGGCTTTCGCAAGTTAGCACGTAGGATATTTAATGTTTGTCCCGTTTTCGTGTTTCCGTGGGATAATTGAGTAGTAAAAAAATAACCAATAAATAAATAAACTCCAAGACAACTTCTCTAAAAAAAAAAAAGATTTCTATTTTCTTTGAAAACATTAAATAGTTCGTGAAATAAGTTAGCAAATAGTTTAGTATTGTCGTACAAAATCTATGGGAGCATTGCGTTTTGACAGTTAATAAAAAGTACGTCAATTGATAACTGGTGTCATCTACCCAATTGTATAAGGTTTACGCAGACTAAAACGCAAGCAGAAGCTACTCCACCATAATTACACTTCAATCTCTCCCATTAAACGATTGTCTCGTTTAACAGATGACAAGACCAATCAGACAGTTCTAGTTAGAGGTCCAGACGACGTGATGGACAGTAGCTACCACACAAATGAATGCGGGTCTTGGACCTACCCACGGCCCGACTGATCACCTCCCACCGTGTGCTGATTATTTAATGCAATAAGTAGGAGCAACGCCGGCAGACAGGATACTTGTATTGTAAACCGAAAGAATGTGGAGTTGTGTGAACCTAGATATTAAATATTATACTATTATAAGAAAGAACTTGAACTTTGTCTTTCTTTCTTCTTCTTTGTCTCATGTTGCATTAATTGCAACTTCCCGAGAAGAGCTGGACACCTTCTAGGAAGGAGGAAGGAGCTCTTCCGGAGTAGGTACTATCCATACCTATTTCTGCCGCAAAGCAGAGTTTCTGTGTTCCTGTTTGAAGGGTGCCGGTGTAATTACAGGCACATGAATCATTTCAACTTTGTCTCTGGGATGGCAACGTATTTGCAAGGCCTTTGGTATTGCAGATTCTATAGGTAGCACTGACCACTTAAAAAAAGGTGGACCGTGGGCTTGCTTGGCTTAAAGAAAGAAAAAAAAAGTACACCACATTGCCGTCTCCGACACAAAGGAAGGGTATGGGACCCTTCAAACCGGAACACAACAACACCACTTGACGACAGCAAAGGGAGCCTATTGTGGTGTATACCTCGTTACTCCTACTATAATAGAATCCTACTATCCTACTCTTAATTATGACCGATGGATGTTTTTAACTCAACCACGTCAGAATGGCTAAACGAATCTAGATGAAATTTGGCACAGATATAGATTAGAGTCTGCAAAAGCACATAGGTTATTTTTATTCCGGAGAAATGTACGGTTCCTGATAGAACAAAATAAACTACAGACCCTATTTTAACAACATAACGTCGGTAATGAGATTTGTTTTGATTCCAAATGCTTTAGATTCCAAGATATAAGTATAAGAAGACCGGATAAAAGTGTTTTTCTAAGAGGGGACATAGAATCAGCATCTCGTCTCGTGCCGAGGTACTAACTAAGTATAAATGCTATCAGCAGTAATGCTCACACAGTGATTGCTACCAACGCTTCTTGACACCATTCCATGCATGGATGCACGCAATTCCTTCTAATTGTATTGTTACTCTAAAATCTTATTGTAATCTACACATGTTTAACAGATAAAATTGATCTTTATCTTTATCTTATCATTATTTGATTGTCGAATATTATGACTGGGTGAGTGGCAGTATGTCCAGCAGTACAGATTTTTTTGTTTGACACGTTTGACAGTTTCTTTGATTATCATGATTAAATTACAATCAACACGAGTGTCTTTTTTTCAAACATGTCACCGTTGACATACTCCGTTTTCAAAGATGTGTAGATAGCCATCAGTCACAATATTCACCAATCAAATAAAGATAAGATAAAGATAACTGGAGGTACTGCTGGACTGACTGTCAGGATGAGCCACTTATTAATGGAAGTTATCTTATTGAATCCCAAAGGCTTTCAATAAAGGACTTGGCTACATATGTGAAGATTTCAAAACGCAATTATTGCAAGAATTTACAGTTCATGTCTAAGGTTATTTATTTCACAAAAAGCCATCACATTACAGTAACCACAGATTAAGAACATAAAAGACTTATGACCAGATCACAATAATTTTAATACTCTAACTCATAAACTAGGTGTATGTGCCTGTCTTAGGAGTCAGTGATTCTTCGTTACAAACAAAGCCATATTATACGGAACGTTTCAACAATAGGCAAAATGTGTAAAGAAAATACAACAAATAAAAAAGATTAATGCTCGATTCGTTAAACTTACTTACTCGCCCGATTTGTTACCCATAGTAACAAACTAATGCTTGGATATTTTCGCTGTTATTCAAGTTTATTTTTCAGGTTCATATCCATAATTTTTGCAAACATTACTTACTTACATTCAAAATTGTCACCAGAATTTTCATAAACAACTAGTCAAGCATTGAATGTTGAGGTGGATGTGTGGTGTGACCAGAATGGATAAGGTTAGGAATGAGTATATTAGAGGAAGTTTGAAAGTAGCGCCAGTGACAGAAAAGTTGAAAGAGAACCGTTTATCTTGGTATGGGCATGTGAAGAGGAGGGATGAGACGCATGTGACCAAAAGAGTTTTGAACATAATTGTGGATGGATGGAAAGGAAGAAGGAGGCCAAAGAAAAGATGGATGGATTGTGTGAAGAATGATATGAAAGGGAAGGGAGTCAGTGATAGTATGACGGCTGATAGGACGGCATGGAAGAAGAAAACGTGTTGCACCGACCCCAAGTAACTAAGGATAAGGGCAGGAAGATGATGATGATGAACAAGTCAAGCATTCAAAGGAATTACGACTGGTAAGATAAACTATCCGTTTTGCATATAGGAACCGAACATTAACTGTAAACGAAAATATATGTTTGATTTGTGCAACAACATTGTACTTTACTTAAAAGTACATAGATTCCATTTTATGATAGCACTGACCAAACGTCGTATGACGTCACATCTTATTAAATCTACAAGAAATAAGTGCATCAATGGACATTATCCAACAATCGACCAATGCACTATTGGAGTGATTATTTTACATTTTCAAGGCTAAATACAGAATTGTAGTTTTTTAGACAAACAACATTGCCAGTATTGCCATTCAACGTGGCAATGCTGCCAGTCGGTTCGACATGTTTCCGCCAGTTTTTTTTCTATTCATCTATACTACTATAATAAAGACATAGGACTGCCTAGTTAGCCTTGTGGTTCAAAGCGCGACTGCTACGCTAGAGGTTTTGGGTTCGATACCCAGATCGAGCAAAGTATTGTTGTCTATGAAATTCGCAGCAGCAGCTCGGAGTTGGCATTTGTGCCCGGTTAATGCCAATAGGCTCGCCTCTTATTACATGGGACCTAAACATACCGGCGAACTGAGAATGTACATTGGTACACCTCTGCCTAACCCTTCCTCGAATACAGAAGTGATGGTATGTTATGTGTTATTATAATAAAGCTGAACAGTTTCTTTGTTTGTTTAAACTCGCTAATCTCTGGAACTGCCAGTCAGATTGGAAACATTTTTATGATAACCAGATTCATAGTACATACAGGTTACACACAGGTGAAGCAACGGGGCATACTTAGTATAGGAGTAACCGGGGGCACACAGTTCACCTCGACATGGTTTCTGTGCATAGATTCCATGGAAACAGCCTCGGATAGCCATGGGAGTTTCTCAACACATCGACACTATGTGGCAACTGGTAATTATACAGTACGTACTAACTTACACTGTAACATTCAATTGATTTAACACTAACTTATGCCCGCATTTTGTCCGTGTTTAAGTCGATTTTCTGCGAGGTCCTTGTTTTATTTTTCTAAAATAAAAGCCTAAGATATTCTTATAAAACCAGCTATCTGCTTGTAAAAGTGCAGTCAAAACTGGTTGAGCCGTTTTGGAGATGAGCCGGGTCAAACAGATACACCGAGAAATTAAAAAAAATAGGTTGTTTGGTTTATAATTACCGTGTAAACAAAAATTCATAATGCAATTCGTAAAAAGTATTTTTTTTTGTCATTTTTTTTGGACAGCCACTTCAAACTTTTGTATTTGTATAGATAGATGTACCTGCGGCTTCACTCACGTGGACCGAAGTATAAGGGAAATAAGAACTGAATACTAAGTCATAACAATGCTTCAAGTGAACCTAGTTAGTCTAATGGTAGCAAGCGCGACCGCTGAAAGTTGTTAGACTAGAATTTATGATAGGTTCCATCAATTCCCACTAAGCGTTTCAAAACTTATTTTATAAGTATAATTCTCCAGACAGATTCCGGCAACAGCGGCTAATCTTAATGCAGACTAACCACGTACTCAGGAAATATTATATCGCCCAAGTGTGTGCGCGAACACAGGTGCACTCCCTCTTCCTTAATTCTCATAACCCGTTGGGACGGAAATCCGACACGATCAGAGAGAGATCAGGCGCAGGACCAAAGGCTTTACGTGCTTTCCGAGGCGCGGAGGTGTCACACCACCCACTTCCAACTTCCAGGCACCACTTGTCACCTCTGGCCTAGACTTGAGTCAAGAGCTTACCCAAAAGGTTACCAAGTTACCCTACCAGAACTAAAACCTATCTTGCGAAAGGAGAATGCTGTATCTACAATTTGCAAACAGCCCAAATTCACATGGGTGCGAATTTCCGACCTACCCTGCCCTGGACTGCTCCGCTTCCGTTAATCGTAGCGTGATGTCCTATCTCTACTTGGATCTCTTTAAGAAGAAGGTTTGAAAGTATCTACGTTTGGATTATCTATTTTTATTTTTATATTAAATCACTCAAGTTTATTTACCACGCCTGCATTCCCACCCTTTGGGGAAATTGTCCAAAGGGTTAGGCAGAGATGTACCAATGTACACCGACAATTCGCCAGTAGGTTTAGGTCCCATGTAATAGGGGGCGAACCTATTGCTATTAACTGGGCACAAAGTCCTGAAGCCGAGCTGCTAGTGGGAACTTCATAGGAAAACCCAATAACACTTTGCACAACCTGGAAATCGAACCCAATTGTCATATTTTATCGAAAAGCAACTTCGATACTCTTTTAATATTAAAAGTCACGTTATTGCAGTTCCGATCTATTCCGTTTGTTCAACATAAGAAGATTCCTAGTACAACACGAACAGTTGGCCGGTCAATGGATAATGATCCGTAACGGCATTCAATTAAGGATGTAGCTACTATGTAGTAGTTTGTTACTGTGCATAAGGAACAAGGTCATTTTAGTACTTAGATAGTAACATTATCGCCATGTTACATGACTTTAAAGACGCGAGCGGTTTCGTAGTGTTGCCATGAGAAAAAAAGACGTCGTCTTGTTATTAGGGATGCCAGAAAGAAAATATTATTTAATATTTATATGTATTTGCCATCAATAAACTAAGAAGAAGAAGAAGGGTTACCAGACGAGACTTTGGCTTTTTGGAGGAGCGTCTGTCCTCCCCGGCTTTTATTTATTTACTTAGCTTTGTCCTCTTTCGCATAAAATTTGACTGCAAATTTTAAAAACGTGGTTTATTTGTTAAATCGTGACGGTCAGACAGAGTTACTTTCGCATTTATAATAAGTTAGATTTAAAACATAACTGACAGACTGCCCCGTTAGCGTAGTGGTCCTAAGCGCGAGGTCTTGGGTTCGATTCCCAGGTCGAGCAAAGTGTAATTTTCTCTATGTAATTCTCAGTAGCACCTCAGAGTTAGGATCTGTGCTCGGTTAATGGCAATAAGCTCGCCCCTTATTACATGGGGATTTAAACAAACCGGCGAAATGTGGGTGTACTTTGGTACACCCCTGCCTAACCCTCCGGGGATATAGGCGTGACGGTGTGTATGTATGCACGCAGTAATTCTGTTCCAAATTGCGTTAAAAAGACTGATTAAAATTGACCTCAAATTATGTATGTGAGGGTACTTCAGTAAAAGGACCTTAAGATTCAGTCATATCGCGACGAATAGGTAGGGTGACCTCGTTCGAGTCAGGGCCAAGGAAGATTGTGTGTGTAATTCTCCAGACTAATTCCGGCCACGGCGGCTAATCTGAATGCAGACTTGACACGTATGCAGGAGATATTATAGTGCACAAGTGATGGCGCAAACACAGGTGCACTCCCTCTTCCCTAACTGTCATAGTCCGATGGGACGGCAATCCGACACGACCGGAGAGATCAGGCGCAGGACCAACGGCTTCACGTGCTTTCGGGGACAAGGGGGTGTCACACCACCATCTTCCAAACTCCGGGCTGCTACTGAGGAATTCCTAACGGAAAAACCCAATTATACTTTTTGCCCGACCTGGGAATCGAACCCGGGAGTCGCGCTTGTGACAGAATAGGAAAACAGCGTGTTACGGAAAGGGTATATCAATACAAACTGGGTGAAGATTGTATCCGGTACTCAATCACTATACTAAATTTCAGATCTAAATCAATAACTTTAAAATAACATAACATTTTTTTTATTTCAGCAGTTTATTAAGTTAAAACAAAACAAACGTGTCAGGGGAAATAAATATTTTATGGGGTTATTTCTTTGTTTGTAGTTTATTGACCGATCAGCTGATATAGAATTGCATTTTACACATCACTACACCGTGTAGTGATGTGTAGGATTCGATTGGAAACATTTGATATTGTATTTAAATGTTTCTTAACTTTATTAGTTTTGTGAATATACTATAAAAGGTGTTGATTTGCATCCTCGTCAAATTCAAGGAGTTAACTATGCTCGTGATTCTTAACACGAATCAATAATAAAATAAGTTGGTTTTGAAATTTATATTTTTTGACGTGATTTTCAAATTCGAACTAGCCATCTCACCAGAAGGTTTAGGCGCTATGCACACATTGATATAGCCGCGCGACAACTCTGCCTACCGCATATGCAACTGGGTGATTCTGATTTTTGCAAGAGGAGTATTCTGGTATACTGTTATTTGATAGTTGCAACTAAAAAAAACAAGTATTTATTAGATATTGACCAGGTATCGTAATTATATTTGATTACTTCTTTTTTTTATGACAAGCTCCTAAAATTTGACGAGGATGCAAATCCAATACCTTGTATATTTGTGTTGCTATGTGATTTGTTAACACCAAAAGAGTCAGTGCCTTTTGTTTATACACCCCGAAATACGCTGTAAGGCTACCATAACAGAATTATCAAAATTAGGCCGGTATTATATGTTTTTCACCTAACTTGTCAGTATCGAAGGCTGGACTAGTGATATCTAGAGCACTAGCCTTAGGACAAGGTTATCTTTGCGATAATCTACACTTTTAGAAATCTAAACACTCGAAGAAACGGAATGAATTTCCGCGCTTTACATACTTTTATTTACTACTAGTATTTGCCCTCGACTTGGTCTGCGTATATGTCGATTATCGCGGATGCAGATGTAGTCGCGAAATAAATAGTAGTCTATGTCCTCTCTTAGGGTTCAAAGTTACGCTGTACCAAATTTCATCAAAATTGGTTCAATGATTTAGCCGTGAAAGCGCAGCAGACAGAGTTGCTTTTGCATTTATAATATTAATGTGGAATGATTTTGACACATATTATAAGTACTTGATGTTGTTGTTTGATAACCATGTCAAGGTGCTGAGGGCCTTTTAATAAGTAGATACTGTCACGACCATCAATCTACTTCTTCGTTACAGCCTATATCGGTTTTTTATTTAAAGAAAGAAAGAAAAGAAAGAAAAACGTTTATTGACACAAACCATGTGCACACAGATAATAGTAACAAAAAGGTTTTTTAATATAAAAGAAAAAATAAAGAAAACTACATAACTGTGTGCCTCACGGCTGCGCCAAACAGGCGCAGCCGTGGGAAATCATTTCATGTCCCCCCTCGCCCTGGGCGTGACGGGAGGGAGTGTCAGACTTTTACTGACTAAAAACCATCAATGTTCCTTCGTGTGCCCTTTGCGTTCCGGGGGCGCGGTATCTCTTTCCTATATAGCCTATATCGGCTACGGCAGTAGTTTTATCTGCGAACCGAGGGGTCACTCTTTTGTCGAAGCTAACATATTATTCCCGTCATTGCGATCATCTTTTAATCTGGAAGGTATGCCTTGAAATCAACTCGTTATTATCATCATCATATCAGCCATAGACGTCCACTGCTGGAGAAAGGCCGCCCCCATAAAATTCCAAAATGATTGGTTGAAAGCGGCCTGCATCGGCGTCTTCCTGTGTGGTCTTACCAACTGGCTATAATAATAATAATAATATTCTCCCGACCGAAGTCTGTCTCTCATAGTTCGAAGGAACAGCAATTCGAAAGGATCAAGTTGCGATAAGACGGAGGACCAACATTATCTACTTTCCAAATCCATGAAATATCAATGGTAAATCCCAACATCACTTTCCCCGACCTGGAGATCGAACCCAGAACCCAATTCTCAGCAGCCGGCTTATTCTGTACGAAATCTCCCTCAGTGAATTAAGGTGAAGTGAGCTAAAACTGGGCTGTCACTATACGATGCTAGGGATTGACAGGTCGCCACACGCTCACTTCACGGAAGGAGGGTTTTACAGAATAACACCGCTGTTCGAATCGCAATGCGAACGGGACAGTCTAATCGACGGTTAACGAGATCATCATTATATGCTTAGCCTTTTCCCAACTATACATATTGGGGTTAGAAACCAGTCTAACCGAATGCAACTGAATACCAATGTTTTACATGGAGCATCTGCCAATCTATCGACTGGTTAAGCAAATGTTGAAGGTCAAAATTACAACATTTTTTTTACTTTAGCAAATAAATGTTATATTTAAACTGTGCTATTACATGCACCTGTAAGCACAAAATTT
The DNA here is from genome assembly GCA_932526535.1 of Caradrina clavipalpis. Taxonomy (NCBI): domain Eukaryota; kingdom Metazoa; phylum Arthropoda; class Insecta; order Lepidoptera; family Noctuidae; genus Caradrina; species Caradrina clavipalpis. The sequence continues at coordinate 23,906,570 of OW052087.1, forward strand.
TGCATGCGTTACAATACACACTACCAGAAACAGTATTTTTTTACACCAAAAATAAACATTGTAATTTTTGCTCGATGTTTTTATTTTATTATTTATTTATTTAACTAACATACACTATCTTACAGCCATCACGCCTGTATTCCCCGAAGGGTTAGGCAGAGGTGTACCAATGTACACCCACAGTTCGCCGGTATATTTAGGTCCCATGTAATAGGGGGCGAGCCTATTGCCATTAACCGGGCACAAATCCAAACCCAATACCACTTTGCTCGACCTGGGAATCGAACCCAGGAGCTCTAGCGTAGCAGTCGTGCTTTTGGACCACTAGGCCAACGAGGCAGTATCTTACAGGTGGAACCCAAAACAATGTTACTTAGTTTGGTCTTACCAAGAGGTATCGTGTTGCCCAATAACTGGGTTGTAGTAGTCAGATAGGCAGTCGCTGTGGAACACTGGTATTCCACTGCATCCGCGTAGGCTGGAAGCTGACCCTAATATAGTTGGGAAAAGGCTAAGCAGATGATGACGATGGCTACACCCCGTATGTATAACTAGGACTGCCTAGTATGCCTAGTGGTCCTCAGCGCGACTGCTACGCTGGAGGTCGTAGGCTTAATACCCAGGTCGAGCAGTCTTATTGGGTTTTTCTATGAAATTCTCAGTAGCAACTCAGAGTTGTGATTTGTGCACGGTTAATGGCAACAAGAACCAAAAACATACCGGCGCCCGGCGAGTTGTGGGTGTACATGTACATTGGTACACCTCTGCCCAAACCTTCGGTGTGTACTGGCAAGATTGTATGTTATGTATAACTTATAGGCTTGAACTTAAAAACCATGAGATTAGTTTTATAGAAAAACAACCTTATTACCACGAAATAAAGGCGCTGTAAATGTAAGGCCATGTAAGGATGCAATTAACTGCATATGTAAATAAAATTTAAGCAAAACCTGAAATTACCGTAAGCATAAATGAACTCCCCCAAATACGTTTGAGCAGGTTTTTATTTGCCAAAGAACCCTTTATTAAATTCTCTCTTATATGTTTCAGATATACAACACGGCTTCAAGATAAAACCTTTTTAATTAAGTAATAACAGGTACGTGAGGTATAAACCGGTATGACGATAACGCTTCAGCATAGAGGCTATATTGCCGTGGCAAGGTGAAACTGCAGCGTCGAATGCGTTTTCCTCAAAACTTTTTAAGTTATAATCAATAACAGTAGGCATAATGTGATGTGTTTGCGGACGAAACCTGATTAAGAAGAGTATTCGCGGAGTTTCTTGCTCGTTCTTCTCCATAGAGACCTACGTTTTGGAACGAGTAACTAGCTTTAATACTTAACCGACTTCAAAAAGAAGGAGATTCGCAATTCGACTATATTTTTTTTTATTTTGTTTTTTTTTTATTGTATGTTCTTTCGGCGATTATTCCACCAATTATGGCTACATTTTTATGTTTCTTTGATTTAGATGATTGTTTGGTAGGTCATACTTCAGAGATGGCCCCTTTAGACATTATCGAAATCGGTTAAGAGGTTTGGTTTATAAATTAAAATAACTAAAAAAATAACTAAAATTTCAACCAAGTAGACGAAGTTGCATATTCCGCTTTCTTGTGACTTTTAAGTGGTGTCTCGTTAATTTACGTAATATTGCCGTTCTGTCAGGAATTTGGATGACAGGATTAAGACACTAAAAAGCGAAAAATAAAAAACCTTTTTTTACATAAAACATAACCGCCTTCAGCCACCAGTTGTCTTTTCTATAAAAAAGATTTTGTCTGAGAGTAACTGACCGAGTCCTTGATAATTCAGAAGTGCCTGTATTTGGTCTAAATAAAATAAATGACTTTGATTACTGAAGAAGATATTTTAAGTTTTGAAGTATTGTAAGATGAGCGTGTGAATGTAGGTTTTTGGCTAATGGCCGTTTTGTGTCAAAGTAAAAATAATGGCCGACAAACATCTTGAATAATTGCGGATTCCCCTTCGGAGTTCGTACAAAAAAGTCACAATTAGTTCCTTTACCAACGTGTGTGATGTCGCAGGAAAAATAATACTTTTAATAAACCATTTACATATTATCTAATACTAACTTTAGCCCGCGACTTCGTCCGCTTGAAAGCTAATATATTATCCCGCGAGAACCGTACATTTTGCCTGTCTAAAAAGTAGCCTATGTCCTTCTCTACACTATAGTCTATCTCTGTGCCAAATTTTATCCAGATCCGTTCAGCCGTTCTGGCGTGATTGTATAACAAACATACAACCAAACTTCCGCATTTATAGTAGTAGGTAGTAAGATCGCCTAATAAGTAGACACGTGCCCCGAATACACAAAAGAAAAAAAAATGGAAAAAGAAAATTGATTATAAAGAATAATTTTTAATTAAATGGTTTTAATAATCTATTGTGTTTTGATAGAATTCTAGAGCCTAGACAATGCTCTATCATTAGTATATTCAATTTCCATTCCTACAGCGGTCAAGACAGTATCTAGACTTATTTACAACTAGCAAACAATTCGCGACTTCGACCGCTTGGCTTCTTTCACCCACGTTATGTCTTTGGACACGGCTCCGCTCCCGAGGGTCGTAGCGTGATGTTATGTAACCTATGTTAATCAGGGACAATGTAGCTATCCATTGGTGAAAAAATGGTTAAAATCGATCCAGTAGTTTTGGAGCCTATTTAGTACAAACAAACAAAAAAAACTTTCTTCTTTATAATATTAGACTACATGAACAATGGTGTTAATAATACTCAGTTTTATTCGTGAACTGTTTTAGGTATGCTAACTTGAAATGGGTAAAACCTACAGAGAGATACACGAGTTAGATAATCTACCTGACTTCCGTCGCAGAGAACAGTTGATAACACATGTTTATCTATACCTAAATATCTCAAAAACTAAATGTATTAGTTTTCCGAGAAACACTGACTTTTCTTATGTAATAACTGCCTAACCCACCAGGAAATACAGGCGTGATGGTATGTATAAGTACCTAGTTAGCTAGATAATTTTCCATTTTACAACTTATTTACCTACCTGCTCGTTATATAAAACTCCAATAAGGCGCGTCGCGTTATTAATATTTAAATACTAACTTTTTTTTAGATTAAAAAAAACATATATTATCCTTCTTGGAATTCAAGCTTAATATGTAACAAGTCTCATCAACATCGGGTCAGTAGTTTAGGCGTACAAACAAGCTCACATTCGCATTATTTTGTAATCTATACTAATAGGTAAGATTTGTTTGTTTGTTTGTAACGAATAGACTCCGAAACAAATGGACCGATTTTGAAAATTCTTTTACCCATAGAAAGTCACGTTATTTGTGAGTGTTATAGGCTATAACATTACGCTATGACCCACGGGAACGGAGCATTAACCAAAGACGTAACTTATGGCGGGTGAAATAAGCAACGCAGACAAAGTCGCGGGCAGTTCATTAGTATAGTATATTTTCTGAGTGGAACAAGAGGCAGTTATTATAGTATCAAAACGTTAGTGTTAAATCCAAACCATTTATTTTAATTAAGTCATACATATTCACATGAAAAAAAAAACTATTTGATTTGTGCAAAGATTTTTTCTCTTGGTAGCTATTTATGTCACATTACAACTTTGTCCCTGAGATGGCAATGCATACGCAAAACCTCTGGTATTGGATATGTCTTTATAAGTAGCGGTGACTACTTAAAATCAGGCGGGCCGCGGGTTTCTTTGCCATCCAACGACATAAAAAAAAATTAACTAGGAGTCGGATCTTCTTCGCAAAACATGCATTTTCCTATAACACTTTAATAATTATGAAAAATTAATAAAAACTATATACCCCGCTTTGTCACCCGCGTTCGGCTATATCTTGTGTTACTGCTCCACTCCTGTCAGCTGCAGCGTGATGTTTTAGAGGTATAAACCTTCCTCTTGAACTACTCTATCGATTGATGAAAACCGCATTAAAATCCGTTGCGTAGTTTAAAAGATCTAAGGGTCCAAAGAGACAGACAGCGTGAAGTAACTTGGTTTTATACTATGTAGAGATGTTAATATTTTATGTATAAAACTGTTACTAGTTAGTTAACCAAATTATGGATCATTAAGTTATCCGAAATCAAACGTTTTGAATTTGACTAGATTAGTTACTTCCTACTTCCTGCTAATATCCTATTTCCGACTAATATTATAAATGCGAAAATTTGTGAAGTTGGATGGATGGATGGATGGATGGATGGATGTTTGTTACTCTTTCACGCTTAAACGGCAGAACGGATCTGGATGTTTGGCATTGAGATAGATTTTAGTGTGGAATAACCAAGAATAGCACATGGAATACTTTTTATCCCGTAAAAATTAACGATTCTCGTAGGATAAGAATAAGAATAATTTATTGGTCCATTGTTACAACACAGAATAAACATGAAAGTACTTAATATTATGGTTCGCTATGTAACAAATTAAATTTTAAAACTGTTTTAAATTGTACGGCGGTCCCCAAACTGGGCAGCGCCTGTATCTTGGGGGCCTGAAATAACAAATATATAAATGATAATATATCAAATTTGATATGGATTAAGCGGCGGGCAGAATCTAGTTTTAAATAAAATTCTTTAATTAGTTTCAAGGTTCCGTGATTTTATAACCTATATTTTTTTTTAAACGAGCTCTAAAATTAACGTCGTATAATTTAACTTAATTCTCATATAATATTAATATAGTTTGAATGCTTTTCTCATAAATTAATGGTTGATATCCAAATTAAACTATACGTAAAATGCTACGTTAGGTCACAAAAAAATCGAATACTTAAAAAAAAAAACGTACGGAATAGTACCAAAAGACAGGGAGAGTTATATTTAAAATAAAAATCTTAAAAATCCACATTTCTACTAAAGTGCATCATGAACAGAAGATTGTATTTTTAACAAGTAAATTTTCCTACGGATCCCTAATTTTTAAAATATAAAATACAGCTTATTTAACTCGCTAATAACGTAGCTTTCAATATGTGAAAGAATTTTTAAAATCGCTTAAAGTAGTTGTATCCATTACAATCAAAAATTTAAACCTTTTTATTAGTTTAGACTAGCTTCTGTCCGCGACTTCGACCGCGTCAAATTTTATGTATTATTCTACGGGAAGCGTACACTTTTCCGGGGTATTTATTTGTGGGTCCACACGACACAGACTTAACACACACTTCTATAGAATTTTGTCTGTACAACAAATCAGTACAGACAAATGTCGGTGTATCAGAAAAGTCGGAAGTCTGCGTGCATGTCTGTACGATTGTCGGAGCAAAACTCATGATTATTGAATTACTTAATTTATTCATTAAAATCGAAGTCTGAACTGATGAAAAGTCTGCACAGACATTTGGTAAAGACCACTGAGTAAAAATTTTTACTCAGACTTAATAGTCTGTGCAGATGTCTGTACAGACAAAAGTCTGTGTCGTGTGGACCCACCATTTAATAGGTTTACCAACAGCTTCTATGTATAAAATATCTTAGGTATTTGTAGATGACACTAAGCTAGATTGTTGTGTGGAATAACACGAGATACTTTTTATTTCTTTTTTTCAAGATCCGTTTAACCGTGAAAGAATAACAAACATCCATCCATCCATTAATCCTCATAAACCTTCGCAATTATAATATTTGTAGGAAGTAAGATTCCGTTCTCCACCAGTTAGTTTGTATGTAACTTTACGTACCAACTAACTAGTCCACACGTGTTAGTCAAGATTTTTCCCTCGTTTTTCCCGCTACAGACCTCATTCAGGAAGTCATTACTTATGTGTGAGAAGATGCTGTTGCTTTGTTTTGATACCACATGATGCATCGTTATACTCTACGACACTCGTTCAAGGAGCTTCTAAGGAAAATGTCAACGGCAGAACAAACCTCTAAAATTATTACAGTCTAACTTCTGTACGCGATTAAATCAGTGTGGTTTCTTTGAGTTACGTCTTTGGTTACTGCTCCGCTCCTGCAAGTCGTAGCGTGATATTATATATAGACTATGGTATTCCTTGTGGATCTGGGTATCAGATATATAAGGATTTTTCTAATCCGATCGTTAGTTTCAGAGATAAGCGCTTTTAAATAAACAAACAAAAACGTCTTCAGCTTTATAATATTAATAAATATAGATAATAATGAAAGTTAATCATGCGTTCATAAAATAAAAGCTTCTGCTCTCGACTTTTTTTGGTTGTTTTTTTTACCCGCGTTAAGCTACGTCTTTGGTTACAACTCCGCTCCTATAGCTCGTGGCGTGATGTTATAGCCTAAAGCCTTCCTCGATAAATGGACTATCCAACACAAAAACATTTTTTCAATTCGAATCAGCATTTCCTGAGATTAGCTCGTTTAACTAAACAAATAAACTCTTCAGATTTATAATAATAGTATAGATAGGTAGGTAGGTATGTACCCCTGCACTTATGCTGCAAGATATGGTAAACAACGCGATTATGTATTTATAGTAAATAGGTGCATTACCTATGTAAGCCAAATTGCATGTTTTACATAAACGTAGGGACCAAGGTCTGTTGGAAACAACTAATTTCGCTTTACTGATTGGGACTATACAACATAAAAAGATTTTTTCAATTCGAACCAGCATTTTCTGAGATAAGCTCGTTTAACTAAACAAATAAACTCTTCATATTTATAATAATAGTATAGATAGGTAGGTAGGTATGTGCCCCTGCACTTATGCTGCAAGATATGGTAAACAACGCGATTATGTATTTATAGTAAATAGCTGCATTACCTATGTAAGCCAAATTGCATGTTTTACATAAATGTAGGGACCAAGGTCTGTTGGAAACAACAAATTTCGCTTTACTGATTGGTACCTAGGAAGGTACCTAACTGGGCTTCTTCCTAAGGTTTTACCTTGAAGAACCGACGTGGAAATCTTCAAGAAATAAAAGTGTCCGGAAATTTGAAAGAGGCTTGACTAGAGCCAAAAGTTTAAAGCCAAAGAGGATTGGAGTTTTGAGAACTCCTTTTTTGCATAAAGTTTAAATAAATGAATATAAAAATATACCGGCGAAGTGTTGGTGTGCATAAGTACACCTCTGCCTAACCCTTTGGGGAAAACAGGCGTGATGGTATGGTAAATATATTTAGATATTGTTACAAAAAGGAAACATGATTATAATAGGTATTTAACTGGTGAACTTCACACTATACTTTAGCCAAATTCGAAAAAGAATATTCAACAACATTTTTTTTTTAATTATAATTTTAATAAATGTAAGCACTTGCTGCATGTTAAATAAAAAATAATATATTCAGAGAGCTACAATTTACTTTTGTATTATTTAGTAAGTACTAGTATTATTACACGAGTTTTTTTAACAGTTTGCCTCACTAAATAAAAATGAATTAATAAATTTAAAGGTCGTGAAAAAGTAATTTTTGTTCCCGCAATTTGACAGTTGTTTGTTATTAAATATTCTGCATTTAATGTAGCGCAAGTATAGGTTGAGCCTGTCTCGTGGAGTCCTCAATTTTTTTTCAAATTTCTGAATATTTCGTTTTCTCTCACAAACGTTTGTGGGCTCCATAAAGATACTTGTGCTATGAGGCTCTCCAAGCTTTAGTTTATTAACAACTGATTCCTGACTTTTATTTATGATGAAGAGAATTTGACGTTGCAGTTTTTATTAAAGTTTTTACCGACGATTCACACTTATGTAGTTCAATATGGTTATCTAAACTGTACGTAATATTAGTTTGTGAGATTGTAGAGGGTAATCTCTGGATATACTCAACCGATTTTGGACATTCTGTTACCCATAAAAAAGCCAAGATATAATGTAATTCTCCAGGCCGACTCCGGCCACGGCGGCTAATCTTAATGCAGACTAGCCACGTACGCAGGAGATATTATAGTGCACAAGTGTGTGCGCAAACACAGGTGCACTCCCTCTTCCCTAACTCTCATAGCCCGATGGGACGGCAGTCCGACACGACCGGAGAGAGATCAGGCGCAGGACCAACGGCTTTACGTGCTTTCCGAGGCACGGGGGTGTCACACCACCAACTTCCAAACTCCGGGCTGCTACTGAGAAATTCCTAATGGAAAAACCCAATAACACTTTTTGCCCGACCTGGGAATCGAACCCGGGACCCCTTGCTCAGCAGTCGCGATTGCGACCACGAGACCAACTTGTGAGTATCATAGGATATATAACATCACACTATGACACACGGGAGCAGAGCAGTAACCAACGACGTAACTTATGGCGGGTGAAATAAGCCATGCAGGTCGTTCGCAAGTTTCATATTATAAAGCACCTGCGTTTGCAACTCCTTTGGTATTCTGGATGTCACATAGTAGGAAAACATTTAATTTGCATTGCAATAACATAAAAAAGCTTACCTAAGTAGGTGCCTATTTTATATATTTTGCTCGTTTTTGTTTGGTTTTTACTGCCAAATTTTAAGCAGGTGACATGACTAATGCAGTTTATTAAGGAAAAGCATTTTAATATTTATTAAAAACTAACTTCTGCCTGCGACATCGTTTGCATAGAGTTTAAAGTGAGAAGCCGACCTATTAAAACGAACACGATCTTTAGCATAATTAGGACAAACGAATTATTTTCAGCCTAAATTTTATTAGAAACAGTCATATGTGCCGTAGTTCTAAATTATCCCACGCGTGCACAAATATTAAAATGTAAAAGTGTGTATCAATTCAGCTTATTCCTACAAACATCCATCCTCAAAAACCAGGTGACCGCACCACACCAACATGCAATTGCGTACTCCTTTAAGTAGAGGGAAAAAAATATGTTTTTGTATCCTTTTATTTTTTGACATATAATAAATAAATATACCATCACGCCTGTATTCCCCGAAGGCTTAGGCAGAGGTGTACCAATGTACACCCACAGTTCGCCGGTATATTTAGGTCCCATGTAATAGGGGGCGAGCCTATTGCCATTAACCGGGCACAAATCCAAACTCCGAGCTGCTACTGAGAATTTCATAGAAAAACCCAATAACAGTTTTTGCTCGACCTGGGAATCGAACCCAGGACCTAGAGGTCCTGGGTTCTAAGCACGACTGCTACGCTAGAGCGTAGCAGTCGTGCTTAGAACCACTAGGCCAACGAGGCAGTCAGTGAGTGTTTTTGACATATTACGTAGGAATTAACATTTTAAATGTTTATTACATTTAAAACCAGTTTGAATTAAAGTCCAAGGAATTAACACTCGAAAAGCGACTATGTGACAGCATGTATTGCTATCGCGCTGCCCCCGTATGCAAAATACCAAGCGCTAAACCCTCAGCTAGAACAATTTCAGTATTCCACAATCTTAATCCTTTTCACAAACCAGACGGCAAGAAAATAACAGACTGTCCGTCGTCCGACCGTATAGTTTTTATTTTGTTTTCTGCCGTCAGTCAGATTTGTTTACCACACGTTTATTTTAAACTAGCTTTTGCCCGCGGCTTCGCTCGCGTTAAGACGTATTCAAACTTTCATCCCCTATTTCATCCCCTTAGGGGTAGAATTTATCAAAATTCTTTCTTAGCGGATGCCTACGTCATAACACCTACCTGCATGCCAAATTTCAGCCCGATCCGTCCAGTGGTTTGGGCTGTGCGTTGATAGATCACTATATCAGTCAGTCAGTCAGTCAGTCACCTTTGAGTTATATATATTTAGACTAGCTTCGCCCGCAACTTTGTTTGCGAGGATATTTTCACCCGTGTAAAGTAATTTACTTCCTAGGTTACTGCTCCGCTCCTTGATGTTATATAGCCTATGATACATACAAATAATTTGGATTTCTATGGGTGAAATCATTTTCAAAATCGGTTCAGAAGATCTAGAGATTACCCCCTACGAGTACAACCACACAAACTTTACCTCTTCGCAGTATAAGTATAGATTTTAAAAATTCTTTTTATTGCTATTTGGTTGGTCATAACTTCTGTAAAAATCTGTTTATTCAATAAAACGAAACGGTACTTTATGGCCACGATTGTTACCTAAATCGGGTCAAAATATTATTGCTCTACGCTTAAAATCCAGCTGTGTGATTCTGTAAGACCTCGTTCTAAACTTCGAATCTGAATCCGCTGTGACTTTCTTGATTGGCATTCTAAAAACTCGGTTGATAATTCGAATTTATACTAGCGCCACACTTGCGAGCGTGTCAGCGAGTTGAACTAAAGATAAAGTATGAGATCACATAAGAAGTGGCATTCTATACGGTAATTCCACCGTCACTTCGACGTTCACTTCGCACTTCAAAGTGTCAAATAAATCAATGTCATTTTGTACCTTAAGCGAAGTGAAGGTGAATAGCGACTTGAGATGCGAGTTCATGTGTGAATTTTACAGAATCGACGTACAGGAAGCAAAATTTAAATTACATTTTGCATGGAAAAATGGTTATATCACCGCGCTAGGTAGATAGCCATCTTAGTGTCCGATTTACGTTGAGATAATTATAAAGTTATTGTGTATTCACACAACAACATTTACTGTAATGTTAATGCAATACTATGTAACACGTTCATGAATACAGGTTATCAGATGGTGAAGTCATTTTTCAATGCAGTTGCATTCCTGTGCTGAATAGAATCATAATCATCTAATTTACATAAAGATTTTCTTCTGATCATTTTAGAACTAAAAGTCCTGTCTATCTCTACAAATATAAGCAAGCTTAAAATGTTGTTTGTTTACATGCGCTAATCTCTGAAACTATCAGTCGGATTGGGTAAATTTGTTTTTTTTATGTGATTCACCGTATCCGGCGACAGCGACCCAGACTACTTGTCTTCTCTTTCGTGAGCTCTCTGATGACTGGCAAAACCGAACTTGGTCTTGAAAACCCGGCTGCATCGTGTATATAATAGGCTGTTATCATCACACTACGACATACAGGATCGGAGCAGTAAGCAAAGACGTTGTGTAGTAATCGTCTTGGGGCCTGATTATAGGTTTTTTTTTATAAGAAAAGGACCAACAGACCAACGAGCCACGGGGGTGTCAAACCACCAACTTCCAAACACCGGGCTGCTACTGAGAAATTGCTAATGGAAAAACCCAATAAAAATTTTGCCCGACCGGGGTATCGAACCCAGGACCCCACGCTCATCATTTGGCAGACTCCTTTATGCTAATATTGTGATCGCAGGAAACCTGTTCTGCACTTCTAAACGTAAATTTTCCGTTTCATTTATTTTCCTGGTTTTCATGTTTGGCGACACTTTGGCGATCTCTACCTAATAACCTACTTAGCCATGGAGATTATTATAGTTCCTAGGCAGAGCCGGAGGCTTACCGGAAAGAAGCAAATTCAGACAAAACGCTATACATATTAAATAGCTGAGAACCAAGGTCCCCCTATACATAGATAGGTACTCCCCTACAAAACAAACATAGATCGACTACATTTTTCTTTTAAAGTTACCTTAAAATGCTTGTTTGCATTTTATTCGTTTTTATTATAGCAATGTCGGTCATTGACCCATTACAGTTTTGCTTAGTTCTGCCAAAATGAACTAACCCACTTCAAAACTGGTAATTGTAATGATTACAGAATTTGAATCTATTCTGAACATAAGTATGTTTAAAATGTTCGTTGTTCGTTTTTTATTTGAACAGATATGCTTACAGAATATTCCCATAGAAATGTCATCAAATCGGTTTAGCAGTTTAATTTTATAAATTAAAAAAACTGAAAAAAAACCTCATCCAAGTTAACGAAATTCTGTATTTTGCTGTCGTCTGACTTTTCAGTGGTGATTTTTCTATATTGTAAGCGCGTATGCGATGTCGTAAATAATTTCATTTTTTCCGCTTACATTGCAAGCGCAGGCTGAAACCTACGAGATTTATCAAAATAATGTACTGAGTATTGTACACATTGAAAAGGTCTACAGAAAACTCCGCGATGGTATATGTCTATCTCTTATGGATATCCCACAATATTTTTTTTTGTCATTTACTTTTTACGATAAATAATGGCTAATTTTCGAAGCGATTTTAACCAATGCAGCATTAATCCTTATCCAATTAAATACCTTAAGTACATTGTTGATTTAATGTAGATCTATATGGCCTTTTAAAGCATATAATTTAAATAAATATTTTCGAATATATTACAGATTTAAAAATTGCGAGACGTAGCGTTTGCGGCGGAGCGGGTCGCTATGTTTTTGTATACAACGTTCACAGTTTTTCTGTAGTGTGTTTACTATGTAGTATCAGCAATGCACCCGTGCGAAGCCGGGGCGGGTCGCTAGTATTAGAATAAATCTGAACTACTATTTATACATTTTTTTTAGTTTTTGTCTGTCTGTCTGTCTTTTTGTACCGGCTAATCTCCTAAACAGCTGCACCGATTTTGACGGAACTTTTTTGAGATAGCTGATGTTATAAGGAGAAACATAGGCTACTATTATTTTTTTAAATAATCCCTGTGACACCGACATTCACGCGAGCCAAGTCGCGGGCTTAAACTAGTTAATAGCAAACTATTAAACTCTTCAAAAGCAATTCTATGTTGTGCTAAGCAGCGAATATGCAGGATTTGAAAACCTAAATATCTTAAAAAAAAAATCCATCACGCCTGTATTCCCCGAAGGGTTAGGCAGAGGTGTACCAATGTACACCCACAGTTCGCCGGTATATTTAGGTCCCATGAATTAGGGGGCGAGCCTATTGCCATTTACCGGGCGCAAATCCAAACTCCGAGCTGCTACTGAGAATTTCATAGAAAAACCCAATAACACTTTTTGCTCGACCCGGGAATCGAACCCAGGACCTCTAGCGTAGCAGTCGCGCTCAGGACCACTAGGCTAACGAGGCAGTTAAATATCTAAATATCCTAAATATCTTATTCGCTATCAAAAGTAAAAAAATATAAAAAAAGTTAAAGATAATAGAGTTAAGGTTTAAAGTTCGCTAATTGTCAATTTTAAATACGATTCACTTTTTTTTACTTTTCTTTAGGCATTTTAATACCCACATCCTTATTACTGTCCCACTGCAAGGCAAAGGCCTCTTCTCATACAGAGAAGGCACGAACATTGATCACCACACTTGCTCAAGGCCGATTAGTGATTTCAGACTGATTATAAGTCCAGGTTTTCCCATACTCTTTTTCTGCGCCAAGATCAGTAATGTCCAAGATAAACTCAGAAAGTAAGTACATATAAATTGAAAAAGTTATATTGGCGGAAAGTCATATTTGAGAGGCTGGTGAATTACCCACTAGACCATCACGATATCTATAGTAAATAGTAAACTAGCGAACAACCCGCGACTTCGTTTGCTTAGGTTTATTTAAAATAAGTTACATCTATGGTTGCTGCTCCGCACCCGTGAGTCATAGCGTATGTTATATAACCAGTGACACTCACAAATAACGTGGCTTTCTTTAGGTAAAAGAATTTTTTTAAATCGGTTCAGTAGATCCAGAGATTACCCCACACCTCACAAATTTTACCTCTTTATAAGTTTAGATGGAAAATGGAAATGGAAAAATACCCAACGGGTGATCTTAATATTATAATGAGTACCTACGTCATGCTGTACATACCTAGTACCTTCTTATTAAAAGGTAAACGGCTTTCGAAAACAATCGACCTGCCAAGGGCATACATAGTATATTTTTTTAACTACTTCCTTTTTATTTGCCGTCACCGTTATTTCGATAAGTGAACCGGCTTCTCCCGTATTTTTTTTAATTGTATTTATTTAAACTAAAACATCACAATAATTAAAAATCTTTCAAAAATTTGTGCTCTATATAATTGTGAAAACCGTATCAAAATCGGTTGGGTCCTTTTGAAGAACTGAGCGGGAAAACAGACAAACACGAAATAATATAATTTTATTACAATATAATTTATTTAATATCAAGCATAAGATAAATGTTTTACTTTTATTACGAAGGTTAATTATTTACTTAACATTTTATTACGTTTGCCGTTTTTTGGTTTTATTTAAACTCGTTAGTGGAATTCTCGGTTAGGTAATAATTAACTAAGTTTTAGTTGCTATAGCAAATTCTCATCAAATTAGTAATCGGTGTGGCAGAACGGACTTAAGTGCTTTTTAATTAACTAGCTAGGGACACTTTCGCAATAAACTATGCTAAAATACATATTTAATAAAAGGTATACAAGTAGCATTTTAAATGTGCATAAAATCCACGAAACATAATTCAAAAGTAAAAAAAAAAAACCTTCATTGTTTTAAAAGAACTTATTCAAAGAAATACTATGCTCAATCAAAAAAAAACATAAATAAAATAATTGCAAACACGATAAAGAACGACAAAAAAAATCCAAATAAAAAAAAAGAAAACAAATAAAATCTATTACCAATTTACAAACAAAAACGCACAGCGGTGGAAAAAAAAAGCAAGTTCAATTATAAATTGTTAAACATAGCCTTGAAATGAAATAGTTAAACTTACCCGTAGTGAATATTACGCGAGTTGTCACAACAGAGTGCGCAGGCGGGGTGCGCGCGCGATCACAGGTGACTGCCGATACTGGCGACCAGCGTACGCGCAGCTCCTCAGATAAAAAACAGTGCCCTATGCGTTACCAATCGGTTTTCCGTCTAATGCACAAACACTTTTCGTTAATACAACCATCCTTGTTTGGTAATACTGAATCCATTTTTTTGCAGACGGCTCAAAGCGAATTTTCATTAAGAAATTGGTACTTAAGTTCTTCTAATTTAAAGTTATTATTACTAAGGTAGACTAGTAGAAAATGCGTAAGTATAATGTGTATTTTTACATTTGTGCATAAAGTTTTAATAAATAAATTATTTTCTCTTTTTAAAGTTGTTATTTGTTTTTGAGATACTTTTTTTTCATGTAATATGTTTACTTTTATGTTTAGTTTTACTTATTGATTACTGTCATTGGCGCAAGCCGTTGTAATTAATATTATAAAAAAATAAATAAAAAGAAGGCAGTTTAAGTTTTTCTTTTATAGTTTGACGTTTTTTGGCAATAAATTGGTAGCTGACAATAAAACTCTTTATACCTACCTACGTTTATACGTAAAGTAAAATGTACCTATAGCTATTGTAATGTACATTATTGTACATGCCATAATTATTCGTTTGCATCGATGACTTTGACAGCAGCTATCCAAATAACGGCGGCGAACTGGGAAATGTAAAATATTTTATTGTTTTATGAGTATGAAATTTCTTGTCCATTCTTTTCCTTATGTATCTAACTTTTGTAACGGGCAACTATATTAAATTGTTTTTCTCGTTCAAAAGTGTCTTTAAATGGCCTAAAAAAAATTCGTTGTGTAAGGATATCATTGCACCAAAGCGGTTCGGCGCGTTCGGTTCGGCATTTTCAAGACAACGTAATCAAAGGTTGTACACACTCGGTTCGGTACTGTCACCGAACCGAATGTGTCGGATTTCTTATGTGTAAAGCGACCATAAAGATTGCTTCGGTCGGTCTTAAAATTGCCCATGAAAGGTGGAGTTGGAGTGTTTTTTCTTAATTATGGGTCAGTAGGAAATGGGACTTACTTATATTCAATCGAAAAGTCCACCACAGTATCGGCTACCTTTTCTTACTTTATAAGTAAAAACAAAATATTTGAGTAAAAAATTAGGCCATGGATA
This sequence comes from Caradrina clavipalpis, assembly GCA_932526535.1. Lineage (NCBI taxonomy): Eukaryota > Metazoa > Arthropoda > Insecta > Lepidoptera > Noctuidae > Caradrina > Caradrina clavipalpis. Next base: position 23,922,237 of record OW052087.1, read on the forward strand.
AATTGATATCGTGAGTATGTCAAAATTATAATTTATGAATTATGATGTCCCACTTTTTACCTTTCAAGCAAAAAGTGCCTACTTATCTATCACAAATATGGGTAAGCACGGCTGTATCTACGCTATACTACCATTGTAAAGTTGAAGAATTGCTTTGTTTGTTTGAACACGCTAATCTCAAAAACTACTGGTCTGATAAAAATATACTTTTGCGTTTTAAACCTAGCCGGTTTATCTGAGAAGGTTATTTGCTATATTACTGTACACTACGACAACGGGTGTGGAGCAGTTACCAAGGACGTCACTTAACGTGGGTGAAACCGCAGGGCACAGCACTGGTTCTAAATAATAAAAGTAATATTCGTTCGTTCAGGAAAAAGCCACCGATTATTTACTTTCCCCGTGACGCCCTTGCAGGGATCTCCAATAACTTGCGTCTAGCGTTTATGGAAAAACCTTTATACCGACTACAGGCAGGAACTACCTATTAATTTACTTACCTAAGTGTATCACCATTTAAACGTGAATTTAGTCGGTAGAATATGTTGTAAAGATCGTAGGAAGCACAGTATTGGGCCTTTAGCACTTAGCATTTATTTGCAGTGGCCCATGCGAATTGCGGAAAGGCTAAATCCATACAAACGGGGTGAAGAGTGTACCCGGTACTAAATCCCTATAAAAAAAAATCAGCTCAAAAGCAATAACTTTGCAAATGCATAATATTTTTTTTATTTCGGCAGTTTATTAAGTTTGAATCATAACAAACGAGTCTGAAGGAACCAATCTTTTATTTACGGAGTTGTTTCTTTGTGTGTAGTTTATTGACACCGATCAGCTGACTTGGTGTAGCGATGTGTAGAATTCAATTGGAAAATTTTGATATTTTATTTAAATGTTTCTTAAGATTATAATTTTGTGAAGTATAGGTATTAAAAAATGTTGCTATGTGATTTGTTAATACTAAAACAATCCGTGCCTTTGATATGTATATGCCTTTTATTAAGCGCACACAGCCGAATAAGCCACTGCGAACATAACCTAGCACAATTGGGGAATTAGAGATCCGACCGACACCCACTGTGAGTGCGGTGCTCTTGACCAGACGATGACCCACTTGCTGCAGTGCCCAGTGTCTCTACAGCTGCAATTTGAGGTACCTAAGTATAGATGTTTGTTACTCAATCACGCCAGAACGGCTGAACAGATCTGAATGAAATTGAGCACAGAGATAGATTATACTATGGAATAGCATATACGGTACTTTTTGTGCGGAAAATGTAAGGCGGGGGATAGTAAGTAAATCCACTTTGACGCGTACGAAGTCGAAAGTAAAAGCTTGTATAAAATCAACTTCAGCCCCCCTAGCCAAGTCACAAACGATAAACGCAAACGCTGAGTAGGCTTTAATAGATCTTCAACTTTATGTGCTTGGTTTTAAGTTGAAGATCTGATTGCATAGCGTTTTCGTTCGTTCCAGTCGCAAACGCTTAGAAATCTTTAATAGATTTTCAACTTAACGCTCTTGGGTATTAAGTTGAAAATCTATTGGTACCTACGGAGCGTTTACGATTATCGTTTGTGACTTGGCTAGGGGGGCAGACTGCATAACGTTCGGTAACGAGCTTTGTTTTAATTTCAAATGCATTACATTACAAGTCAAGAATTTAATGTGGCTTCAGGCGAATGTAAGTTGGTTTTCATATCACCCTCTCTTATGTTTTTCTTCAAAGTCGAGTTTACAAAAAAAAATACCTCCACTATTGTATTGACCGGTGTTCCAAATCATTCCACGGAGGGACAATGTTTTTTATACTTTCGACTTTTTCCACCATGACTCATTGGCTGCCCCATTTCAAAACCTAGCAAGGACCTCAAACTAAAATTTATAGGAGAGCGAATAAACGTAAATTAGATTAGAGACGCGTAGTGCATTATTTTACTGGGTATCGATGATTAAATTTCACCGCTTTAATGTGAGTTTTCAACGCTGGTGTTTTTGTATTTTGGTAGGGACTTGGTTAGCAAAATTATGTTATAAAACGATTTTTGGAAAAACTGTCCCTTAGGTACTAGGTTTTGAAATGGGACAGCCGTCATGTTTGCCTGGCTGAAAGGTTGGCTTGTGATAAAGCTTACCTATAAATGGGTAGGTAACTAGGTGCCACAGGTAAAGGTGTCTACAACAAGTCCACCACCTACAGTTTTCACTACAAAACATTTCCACTAGAAAACTGTCCGATTTCATTTGTAAATCTGACAGATAAGTAATACCAGATTTTATAAAAATTGTTACATAACGGAAGTAGGTAGTTACAATAACATACTACAATTTTAAATCGTTTTTTTTATATGTTATATTTTGTTTTGTTTTGTAACAATGGACCAATAATTTATTCTTGTTATCTTTTTATATGCCAAAAATACAGTTAATTTATTTAGGCTACCCTAAATAAATTAACAGGGCGCTCCATTCGCGTAGTCTAGTCTACCCACATTTTGATCAATTACGAATTAAAGTTGTTTTTTTAGAATATGGGCAGTAGTTCAGTGACGATGTACCAATTGTCGTAAGAGTTAAGCCAGTAGGACATGAATTGTGAAGTGTCGATGTCGAACAGACAGTTTCGTTTATGTAGTGTTGCAAACGATACATCGATATTTATTTTGGTCCAAAACGAATCGATGTTTGACATTGATTTGCATAATCGAATACATCGATTTTTCCAAGATTATGTTAAACGATGTTCTGGTTGTAATAATTCAGATCAGAAATTTTAGAATAATATCATTAACAACACTAGATGCGTCGTTCATGCTTATAATTTCGAAAAAATTGCTGAGATTAGACATTGAGTTACTTACTACATAATATTTATATGACCTACAATAAAAACGAAAAACTAGACGTTTTTGTAAAAGATCGAAGTAGTACAACTTGTTCTTACGATACTATATCTGAATTTAATTTCATGAAATAAGTGTATTACCTATTTCTTTAATATATCCTTATCTATGGATGTTATAAAATTTTGTAAAAGTTACAAATGAAACATCGATGTTAAACATCGTTTCAAATAATCTCGATTCATTGATGTATTGCGATTATGAACATCGAGGTTTTTCTGGTAAAATTCTAGCACAGGCCTGAGGCCAGCACGGGAGAGGAGCGTGCACGGGCGATGCGAAGATGCAACACCGCACACGAATATTCAGTTTTCTTAGAGCGGGTTCACATTAGGTCGAAACGACAGTTTTATCGGGCCGAGAAACGTGTCGGATCCATATTGGCATATGTATTTCAATAGCGCCGTTCACATATGGGCGACCCGACAAAACTAACGAAGGCGACACTTTTACCGGACGTTAGGCCACGATTTCTGTCGGATCGGCATAATATTGACGTACTGGCATGTATAGCGCCGTTCACATTTGTCGGCGCGAAGCGGCGGAGCCTCCCGCCCACTACCCTTCCACCAGCTCATTCCCCGCTCTCGGCACTCGCGCGAGCAGTTTTTTTTTTGCCTTCTATTTAAATACCACATTACAATTAAAACGTCGTCGTCGTCCATCGTATACAAAAGTCAACTCACGACTGACTGCTTTGTGACGATCCGGGCAGTAAAACGACCGTACCGTCACAGTGGTGTTCACATTAGGTCGGGTCGGCAGCGTCTAGTGTGAACAGCAACACCCGACAGTCGGTCAACGGTAAACTGTCCGTCCGACCTAATGTGAACCAGCTCTAAGTTTTCCTTTTCCCATTAATAGCTTTTAACTTTGTGCACACTGTTGACAAACAGGCAATTTTGAGCATTTCCTGTCGGTTCTAGAGCTAATCAAAAGTCATAAAACAGAAAGAAAACAGGCGAGAGCGATTCTATGGAGAAAAGCCCAACCGCATTTCTAATGTTATTTCTAACTTAAAGAGTTATTTTAATGATTAGGTATGTAATGTGTAAAGAACAATGGCCAATCGTTTTAACATGCTTGCACTAGTAAACAACGAAACGTAACTTGATAAAACATACGTCGTTTGATTCGCCTAAATAAATATAAGTAAGTCCGGCCTTCAATATATTTTTAAAAGGTAAATCTCTCAAAGGTCGATCTCTCTCCGGTCGTGTCGGGCTCTGAGAGTTAGGGAACAGGGAGTGCACCTGTGTTTGCGCACACACTTGTGCACTTTAATATCTCCTGCGTACGTGGCTAGTCTGCATTAAGGTTAGCCGCCGTGGCCGGAATCGGCCTGGAGAATTACATTTTTACATTTACATTTATTTACATACAAAAGGTAAATCAAGTAACTATGAAATGTTTTCTGAGTTTATGTTTTAATATTTTTAATTTGTAGTATTAACGTTTTCTACTCTATGTTATGAAGAGCCAACGTTACGGTACACACCAGATAACTCTGCGCAATTGTTAATGTAATTATGGGATACCTATCATCATTAATATCATTATATTCTTAAAAGCTAGGGAAATATAAATAATCTTATTTTTTAAATACTACTTTATTAATGAGGTTGCGATATAAAATATCTTACTTGGAAGGCATTCCTAATGACTAACGTTACTAGAGAAGTCCATACTTTTGTAAAGTCTGTAATGATTCTATTTCTTAATCGAAAGTAAATCAATCGTGTAAATCACGTTCGTATTTCATCATCAATTACGAACCTCCCCAATCTACGAATTGTAACAGTATCGATTTTTAGTTGTAAAATCATTAGCTTTTTAATACCTAATTGGCTTTATTATAAAAAAAATACCGAAGTATCATCAAATTCTGTTGTCTGACTAAGATTTGTATATTATTAACGTGATTTTATACGGTTGACATTGACTGTGACTTAATTTCGATTAAGAAATAAAATCATTATAGACTTTACAAAAAGTATGGATTTCTCTAGTAACGTGAGTACAATTCAATTACGAATGCGTTCGAATTTTATACAGCGTTCTGATTAACAAAGTAGTATTAAAAAAATAAGATTATTTATATTTCCCCAGCTTTTAAAAATAAACTGATGATATCCAATAAACATACATTAAGAATGCACTACATAGTGGTGACAGTTTTATCTTGGGAACAATTTCTGAATATTCCTAGTCTAAAGTGGTCATTGTTCTTTATGTTTGAGTCGGTTCCATTTTTTTTACCGTTTAATCCTATGCAGGTCTGCAAATAGCAAAAACCGTAGGTAATGTTAGTTTTATTAAGAACCCTACGGCTTGTCGTTGAGGATACTCGGTACGAGAAGACCGCATTCGGATCTTTGTACAGACACCAACACATCAAGCTACTACAATCAATAGATTTTCAACTTTATCGCTGTAATATATGGTTCAAAGTTGATTGCGAAAATTTGTCAGTTTCGGGTAGCTTGATGAGCTGGCCTCTGTACCTACGAGCGCAGATACTTTAGGAGGTAATGAGAACACAATATACAGAGTTGCTTCCATGAACGACATCTAGGGTCTGTGTCAATATTAAACACTACAGCATCGACTGACTACAAACTAAGTCTGTAGGCAATACAATATGTTGCCTAAAACCACAAACTTGACAACTCACACACAGCTATCTGATCCCAAGCTAAGCAGAGCTTGTGTTATGGTAACCAGACAACTGATATACATACTTATATAATTTATAAATACATACATATTATAGATAAATCGCACCCAGACACAGAACAAACAATCATGCTCATCACACAAAGTTTGTCCTGGGTAGGAATCGAACCCACGACCTCTGGCTTAGCAGTCAAGGCCGCTAACCACTAGACCAACAGGCCCGTCTATAGATTTATTATAAATTAATAATTTTATTATTCTCTTACTCCTCTCATTTTATTATTGATCATATTGTATTGTGTTTTTTAGATTTTAATTTAATTCCAACTTTTATTCTTATCTTTATTTCAAATTTTATTTTCTACTTTGTTTCCAGTTAGTACCTTGTTAGCTAGTTGTTAACTTTCTTGTGCATGCTGTGGTCTCCTATGAGTGCAGGAGTACACCTACATAATACTTTTGTTGATAGGTATATTGTTTTTATTATGTCATGAGTTGTGTAAGTATAATCTTTTGTTGGAAATCCTAAATAAGTAAATACAAGTGTCTGACCATGCCTGACAACAATATTGTTTGAATATCATTACTTCTATTAGATAAATAAATAAACGCACAGACTCATTTTGCTATTTGGTTTTGGCAAGCAAATTATATTAACAAAAAATATCTAACTGCCTCGTTACCCTAGTGGTCCTAAGCACGACTGCTACGCTAGAGGTCCTGGGTTCGATTCCCAGGTTGAGCTAAGTGTTGTTGGGTTTTTCTATGAATTCTCAGTAGCAACTCGGAGTTTGGATTTGTGCCCGGTTAATGGCAATAGGCTCGCCCCCATGGGACCTAAATATACCGGCGAAATGTGTGTACATTAGTGCACCTCTGCCTAACCCTTTGGTGAATACAGGCGTGATGGTATATAAATATCTATACATAAGTACTAAACAAGCGTGTGCAATGCGTGCATAGTTCTTTAAACGCCAGTACCTAGGTACACGTACATGGGACCTAAAAACATCCCGGCGAACTGTGGGTGTACATTGGTACACCTCTGCCTAACCCTTCAGGGAATACAAGCGTGATTGTATGTGTATGTGAATATATGTAATCTGAACATTAGTCAAACTCAAATTATTTATTTCAGTTATCATTAAGGTTAAGAGGCACTTTTGAGCATGAGTAGGTATTTGATGGATCAGCAGTCCTGGATACATACAATATTTGCAGTTTGAATGCAGTTAGTACACTGCACACTGTAATGACAGAGGGACTGCATTTCAAGTGCATTCAAACTGCTAATGTGCAGTCAGTCTGTCTAGAGCCTGTAGCATAGGTATAAGGTACCTACAGCCTACTTGCAATAGTCAATTTTAAATAAGTCTTGTAAGTGTGTCATAAGCTTAGAAAGTAATTACGCATAAGTACAATAAAAATGAATATTGGCAGTGTAGTAGAAATATGAGTAAGTTTGCCTGTGTACCAAATAAATTGGTCGAGTGTACCTACATTCGGGGCATGGCTATGTGTGTGTAACGGTCACAGTAAATAAAAACAAGAATTAACAGAAAAAGTAGTTTATTTTATAAAGATGTATCAGTATTTTGGGTAATGTAAGTAAGTAAGTAACAATTAAAGATAATAAAGGAAACAAAAGACTAATTCTAAATTGGAAACAAAAGATAAATTCTAAATTAATTATATTTTGTGGCGGCATGGCACCTTGACAAATCAGCTTAATTAGTAGCCATGCCTATAGCCACTGTTACCGAGAAATGTTATTTGGGAGTGCACACTCCGTCCAAATATAACGTTTCGTCATATTTGAACAGAGCAGCATCTCCAACACGACCGACAATCGGCCCGATTGTTGACAGATTTTTTGACCGACAAAGAAATTTGCCAAAAATCAGTACCTACAATTATCGGTCGTGGGTCCAGTCCAGACTCTATGGGCGAGGCCAAACGAGCGAATTTTGTGAGTCGTGAGTCACACACACTCACGACTCACAAAAATTACGCTCGTGTGGCTCCACCCTAAGAGTTACACTTACATTAGTTATAATATCTAGGTACTATAATTAAAGACAAACATCTGTAGTACAACAATCACAATATGATGTCAAAATGAAGTCATACCTACAAATTTTCCTCGATTAGTACTTATAATATTTATACCTAATTGTGCGCCCCGCCACATCTATATCACTTCGCAAATACAAACGCTGTCACAAAATATAGCACAGTAAAGTAATGTTTATAAGGTTCAAAGTAAGTAACATCAAAATAAGCCAAAAAATAATGTTTTTTTTTTTAAACTAAAGTAATAATAGGAATATATCGTAAACACTAGTCTTAACGGTTTGCATCAAAAGACAGTAAACGCTACTGTCTTTTGATCACACACACACACACGCCTACAGCAAGAGTACATTTTTATGGGGCTCTCTCTCTACCAAAAAAATGTACTCTGGCACAATAAAACAAAAATTAACAAAAAAAAATTAAGGTCTATTTAGTAATTACATATGTACGTGGGACGTACGTCACTTATGAGGCAGAGGTGGGCCGCCCGGGATCGCTCAAGGCAGATTATGACATAATAAATTACAGTGGAAATCACAGGACGAGTTCCAAAGCTAAAGAAAGCGACACGAAAGCTTGAAAGAGGGCCCAGGAGTGGTCAGGACACTCTTAACAAAAAAATCGTATCGCATTGATAGGTACCTAATGACACATAGGTACAGAGTGTCTCACCACTATTTCCTGGGGTAAGTTATGGCAATGAACATCAATATGGCGAAATATAAAATGGCAAATGAATATACAACTGAAGTCACGAGAAAGCAATACGCATTACTTTTACTCTAACATATGACATATTGGGAGACAAATTTTAAAGAAACCAAACTAATATGTAACCAACCAACAACTAGCTTACTAAGGTAACAAAGCCCGTGAAGGGCTTATACTATTTCCCCATTGTGAGAGTTTACTAACAATGGGGAAATAGAAGACACAAATCAAATGACAAGAAAACGCTCGATAAAAATAAAGACTAATCAAGTGGCGAAAAAGACTAACTAAGTAAAAAGAAAAATAGCATGTAAAAGTTGTTTGATTATAAGCTAACTAATAAAAAAAAATGACTAACCTACACACAATATAAAAAGGTCTCAACGTTCCCCATCCCCTGTTATCCCCGCGATCACAGAAAACGTAAAAGTGTTAGATAAGCGTAAACAACCCCAACACGATTGTTTTTTTGGTCACTAACTATTTACAATTGAATAAACAAAAGCTATGACATGCGGATTACGTAATAGTTAGAATAATAGATTTTTTTTTATAAACTAACATAATAATAGGAAAATATGGTAGAGTGGTTGTAAGGCCATGTTAACAAAAAAAAGTAGAAAATTAAACTAAGTCTAAGTACATTTAAAGTGTTTTCCTCTAATTTTATATAAAGTAAGTAAATAACAAGAAAGTTTGATTAACTATATCTAGGATCTGTATGTGTCAACATACAGATCCTAGAATAAAGAGAATGAACTCAGGGAGCCCCACGCTCAGCAGTCGCGCTTGCGACCACGAGACCAATGGGGCATCCATACTATTAAAAGGTACAGAGACACATGCTAATTTCTAGCATGCTCAAACCAATCGTAGCACGGGAAGCTCACGTGACTATGATTTTCGCGTGCACTGATTGGTTTGAGCATGCTAGAAATTCGCATGTGTATCTGTACCTTTACTATCTATACCAGGTGTAAGGGACATCTATCCTAAAACTTCGGGAGTGCACGCAGAACATTATTCTGACTTCAGAACTTTCTTCGTAAAGTTCAAGTAAACAAAAAAAGAAACTCCATATCTTCTTACATATGGCGTTTTCCTATAAAAAATCTTGTATACTCAGTCCAGAATAGAAAATTCATGGTATCAGTTTACAGATAGATGTCCCTTACGCCTGATATTATTTATAAAACTAAATTGTTTGAACACGCTAATAACAACGAAAAACTTTGACTAAAAGTAAAGAAAAAAATATATTTAAAAAAAACAGGTTTTGGACATGACGCTGCATCCATGGTAGAAAAAAAGGCTGGTAGTTTGGAGAATGTGCAACGAAGCAGACATACCTCGAATTTATATTAGCAGGTATTCCCGATAGCCCGCGGGACCCACCTGAAACAAGATAAAGTCAAAATTACAATACATTTAATTTACCGGGCACAAATCCTAACTCCGAGCTGCTACTGAGAATTTCATTGAAAACCCAATGACACTTTGCTCGACCTGGGAATCGAACCCCAGATCTCTAGAGTTGCAGTTGCGCTTAGGACCACTAGGATGACGAGGCAGTAAAAAAAAACAGCAAAGAAAGAACCCTGAAGTAAAGTAAAGTACTTACCAATATCATAAATTGTTTTGCTCATTTCTCTATCTCCGGAACCCATGGCGATGTCGCGAGCTGTTGGCCGGCACAAGCGGTCGGATCAGAGTGTGTGCGCTTGGACTCTAAGACGACCCACTGACCGACTGTGCGACTCAGGCTCTGTATATGCATCTGATCACCCTGAAAATAAATATACAAAAAAATAAGTACCGAAGAGCTCGATTGGGAAAGTACTACCACTATATTTCAGCCGCAAAGCAGCGTTGTTGTGTTCCGGTTTAAAAGATATGGGTGCCACGCGGGTGTAATTTCAGGCACACGAGACCTTTCAACTTTGTCTCTGAGATGGCAACGCATTTGCATGGCCTGTGGTATTGCAGAAGTCTATAGGTGGCAGTGGCCACTTAACATCAGGTGGGCCGGCGCCGGCTTGTATGCCATTCAATGACAAAAAAAAATACATATGAAGGTAACGATATAAGTACACGATACTTAAACCAAAAACTTTTTTTTTAACTCCATCTGTTTGTTTCTGCTAATGTCGTAAAAGGCTAGACCGATTTTGAGGGGAATTCACTGCCAGATATAGACGATTGCTGCCTTTATTTTAGAAAAATAATTGGGGATGCGTGCATAGAAATAACAAACTAATAACCGACATTCACACGGACGAGGTCGCGGGTCCACGCGGTCTTGGTGTCATAAGATTCTAAATTCACAATGGCAACGTGCTTACTAAACTTTTGGACATACCAAATGACCTAATTAAACCACATTTATTCACGATCTATTATTCAGACAGAAAGAAATTCATAAAATGTGAAGCTTACCTATGCAACTATCGACGATAGTCTAAAAATAAAATATAAAAAAGAAAATGAAGATAAAATATTGAATAATATAAAAATAAATAAATAAATAAATAATATAATAATAAAAATAATAATATATAAATATTATAATAATATATAAATATTGAATATTGAATATAAAGATAAAATATTTAAGAATTAAATGTTTAAAAGTAAATTAAACAAAAGACGCTATTATAATCCATCCAATCATCGAAGAAAACACGTGGCAGCGCGTGCGCACCATGCGGCCACGGTAATTATAATATTACCGTGATGCGGCGACATCAGCTAATCGATTATTTACAACTACCTCCCTAATTTCCCTAATTAACAATGCAAAAGAATTTAATTCTACGGCTTTTAATTAATTTTGTTATGTTCGGCACATTAATTTGTACGAAAATAAGGAGTTTGTTTGCCTTTAACATTGTAATTAACAGTTATTACTGTATAAGTAAAAGAATCAAATGATGCACAACATAATATATTTGAATGAGGGTACCCTAAATTAAAAAAAAGTAACGCGTGGAAAGTTCTGGACCGATTTTAACAATTTTTTCACCAATATATAGCTACGTTAACTTATTAGCAAGGCTATCACGCTACGACACACGGGAGAGGAGTAGTTACCAAAGATGTAACTTAACGAAGGTGAAATAAGCCACGTGGAGGAAGTCGCGGTCGGTACGCCATTATGAATATGTTTCGAAAAATAAAAAAAAATACATGGTAATTAGGATGTACTTATTAGAAAAATTACCTGTTAGAAGTAGTATTTCAATCCCTGTCCATTACATCACAAGACATCGCGCATATATTTCTTAATAGCAAAACTTCTAATATGAAAGAATTAGTCGCTTATTGCCAAAATATGAACTACTACGTGACATACTAAGTGTAAACTCTAATATGAGTAGGTATATAGTTACCAAGTACTGCCACGATTAACCAGAACAACTGATCCGACGAAATGCCCAGCTCCAAAAGGAAGAGCGGACCCGCGTTCTACTTTTTATACCCGACGCTTAAAATATTTAGTCCTACCCTCGTAACAAAATCTCACGAGTGTTGCAAATTTATTAAGAATAATTAGTAATATAAATCAGCCTAATTGCCATAAATATACAGCTGTCCTTGAAAAGATTCGCAAAGCAATAGAAATAAATCTGACAATAATTTATTGAATTTTGAAATTTAAAATAAAAATTGTATTATTGTATTTTTTAAATTATTGAGATGCAAATGAGACAGATACCACGCTTTCTTATAATCTGTGCTTGGTTGTAGAAAGATGAAACTGGGTTTCAAACAATCCATCCATGCTAAAGCCCGTCACAGACGTGGCTATAATATATGTATATTTTATTGACATTTATTTTTGTATTGCTATTTTTTATTAATAAATTTTTATTAAGTATGCTGTGCTTAATAAGTATTTTTTAGTCCAGGCTTATTCTATAATTTAATGATTTAGACATGACATTTGTACGCCCTCTGGCATAACATAGCGCACTCTTTATTATTTATAACATCATTAATATACCTGTGTTAAACAAATGAATAAATAACTTATGACTTATATATTAATATAATTCGCATGACATATTACAATACAAACAAAATATATTATAGCTAGGTCTGTGGCGGGCTTTATGTTGTAAACTTATAACTATTCGTAACGCTAAAGAAGTGTACGTAAGAATTCTAGCTAAATTGATAATACGGAGAGCTGCAATTGTATTTTGCAGATTCTTACTCTGCCGTAAATATTTACATAATTGAAGTGTCAATTATGTTTATAAATAAAAATATCGTCAATTTTACTAAAATATGACTAAAAGAGAAGAACAACGTCAACACGCACTAAAGTCATCCTCTACACAAAAAAGTTAGTTAAAAATCAGCTTAAGGCCGGCGCGTTAAAAATAAGCCTAGGCATGGCACGGCACCGGCAGATTGTGCTGCGGTATCCCGCGGCGTTCCGTGGCATGGCAGGTTGTGCAACGGCATGCCGCGGCAACCCGTGGAATGGAACGGAATGACTCGCCATGCCGCAGCATCCCGCGCCACGTCGCGGCATCGTGATTGATTAGTAATAAAATCCATTGCCATGCCATGCCGTGCCGTGCCGGTAGTGAGCGCCGGCCCTTAGGGCTGGTTGTTTCAAACAGTCGGTTAACGTTATATACGAACGGTTAAGGGCCGTGGTTAAGGGTCATCCCCCACGACCGATAATCGGGCCGAGAAACGGGCCCGTTTTTATAAAGAATTTCAACGCACACGACCGTCATTTTGTCTGTGACTTTCGAGGGAGGAGCTTTAAATAACGATCAAATTTTATAACGCAACCTTTATTTGACATACTTACCGATAGTATTAAAATAACGTTAATAGATTTAAGGTTATTTATGTTATAATTTAAGATTATTTATGTGTCAAAAGCCATGAGCTCCATCATAGGAACTGCTGCTGGCACTATTATTTTCGATAAATACAAAAAAAAGAAAGAAACACGAACATTTAATATGTGAAAAAGTACCTAAGAACTCGAAGTAACGCTTCCTTGCAATCAATGCATATTTGTGTGTAAGTACCTTGTCACACATTCGAAAGGTAGCCTTTATAAAATCCGATCGGTCAGACAGAAGCAATACTAACATTTAATTCGAATTACAAAAAAAATTACGAATTTCCAACATCTTTGAGACGTCTTATAAAAAAACAACGCTCTAGTAACTATTACTCGACTAGAGTTCTTGTGTTTCAGCTCCAACGATGAACTATGTAAAACTAACCGTGTATGTTATTATTAGACCTGGTAATCGAACCCACGACTTCACGCTGATCAGTCGCGCTTTGCGACCACAAGACCATAGTTAATCAGTGACAATTGATATAAACCTACAGAACGGCAACTTAGCTAAATTAACGGTAAAATAAGAATAAATTCATATTTTACGGTAAAATTAATTAACGTTATGTTACTGGTAATGTTATCAAATAACGGTATTTTTTTAAGATAATACATTGAAATTAACGTTACGTCGGTTATTATTTTTTGATTTGATAACGTTAACAAGCCCTGAATTTAAGTCATTACATATTTAGCAAGCTTAGTCGTTCAAAACTAATGTTATTTTCATTTTTAGGAATTTATTAAATTCGTTTGATTATATTTTTTTTTATCCTTTAACGTTATTTTAATATTAACGGTAACTCTGTCAAACAAAGGTCATTTTATAAAATTTTAAACGTATTTAAAGCCCTGCGTAAATCAACACAATATTATTTACTTACTTAAATCACAGATGATCAATTTAGAATACCTTTGTATACCATGATTATAAATAAATAAATGAGAATAACAATAATTATTATTTAAATGCTTCAAAGTTATAACAATTCTGGTGCTATGTTAAGCTAGTACTTATGGTACTAGCTTAACATAACACTTAGTTCGCAATAACTGCTTTTGACTTTAGCAATAACACAGCGTTCTTCCCTAGTAAATCCATGACGGCCGATTATCGGTGAGTAGTGTGCGTACATTTGCCAACGTTCCATTTTTCACCGATAATCGGCGGCCAGGATGCGCAGATTTTATTTTTGGATCGTTTTTTTCTCGGCCATGTGCGTTGATGAACTAGAATCCATAATAATATTCCATTCTCGCCGAGAAAAAATCGGCCGCCGATTCTCGGTCGTGGGGGCAGGCCCTTAAAGTTACTGTGACGGAGATGTTTAACGTCGGTTTAATACAACGGGCGGTGGGCGCGACGCACGTCGCCTACTTGACGTGTGAAGTAGTGATTAAATATTTGTTTTGTTTATGTATAGTATTTTATATTATTGTGTGAGCATAGGCATATATGGGGGGGGGGGGGGGGTTGGTCCGTGACCACCCCAGAACTCTAGATACTATAATGGTTGCGAGTCCTAGCCACTGCATTAGGTAATAATTTTATATTGCTTTCAACATTTTAAATTGCATTATTTCACTAATAATTTAGGTACAAAACGCCATTACCCCATAGATTTTGTATGACAATACTAAACTATGACGTCACTTTTTTGTCATCTCAATTCACTGACTATTTATTTAAAAAAATAAATTTAAACTCAATTCACTGATTTCAAAGCAACAAATCGATTTTTATAGTTATCGAAAAATTCATCAAGTTTTCAGGGGTCTAATAAAGTGGTCTTTTGGTGAAGTCTTAGTATTATCGTTTAGTGGTGTCATCTACCCAATTCTTTGTACTCCGGTCGGGACATTGCCTCCATCTTTACAAGATTGGATGTATGTAGTTGTCTAATAAGCGCGTCTGACTGATTTACCAGTGAGTACTAAACAGGAAATGTGACATTACTGCCGCCACTCAAGATGTGCTGTGAGGTAATCTCGTGTCGGGACCGGACTCGTTGACTCAATGCAACGACACCCTGACACCCGGCTTCATCTTATTGGTTAATTGGCACTGCAGATTTTATAGACCAGTCAAGGTTAGGATGCCAATCCGTTAGGAATTACCTGGATTTGTCCTAGGTGTCCGGGAGTTTTCGAAAGATGTTCGGGTGGATACTTTTTGTGCCAATCTCGATGAATTAAAGGAAATGGAATATATTAAGAAAATGAAAATATTTCTCCTAGTAAGCTCAAGGATAAGGCTATCCGACCACGTCCGACAATCGATGACCGATTTTTTTTTAATGGAACATATGAATTCTGTACGCGCAACGCAGATGTCCCACAAGAAATCGGTACCACGAAAATATTGAACGATCCGATAATCGGTCCTACAAAAACTCGGACGTGGGCGGAGGCCCTAAGTGATCCTAATTCTGGCGACTGAGTGGGTTCAACAATAAAAACGCAAAAAGCAAATCTGTATAATACTTTAATCTTACAAGGAATTAGCACTTTATGTAGTACATTATTTTTATGATCTGTACTGTAATATAAAATAAAACAATTTAAATACACTTAAAACTTAATCAATGAAATCTGCGTCTTCATCCGACAAATTCTGAAACAAAGAAAATAAATTAGTACCTATGTATGTTTCAATCAGTATAAAAGTCAATTTTAGTAAAATCCAATCCGCTTTGAGCAAGCGTGGTGATCAATGCTCGTGCCTTCTCTGTATGAGAAGAGGCCTTTGCCCTGCAGTGGGACAATAATCAGCTGGTATTATTGTTAATAACAAAAACGGAACTTCAAGCTGCGAATACATGTCATTGCGCCATAACAACAGCTGGCTGATGGATATAATAAAAAGCAAGTTACTTGCACAGCCTTGTACAAGCTATGTATACAATATGTGCTTTAGGTACACGCGCCTCGTGTCAAGCTAGCTCTACGAGCCGCCTGCTAATTTATTTTGTTATTGTAAACTAAGTCAAACCACAAAGGACTTGAATACCAATTTGAATGACAAGTTCGGGTTCACTGACATTGAAAGGTTAATAGTGTGTGAGGGACAACACAAATCGACCAATACTTTCCAGCCAACATCTCATCAACAAGATATTTGAACTTTTTTTTGTATGTTTGTCGTCCTCAACGCAAATTGGTCTTTATTACAATGGACGAGAGGTGAAAATAATTACTGCGGACACCCTAACATTGACATTGCATTTAGGAGATGCGTATTCTATAAAAAATGACATTAGAAGTATTTAGTGCGGACATCTCATGTTTGCCTAATAAATTGAGGAGTGACCTGCGCATTGTATTAACTTTAGTTCATTCACACCTAGCTTTAAATAACATTCTAATTATACTAGGACAATATACAAGATCTAGTTTTGCAAGACTTAAATAATCTTAAAAAAATTGTGACACCTGGCGTCTTGCTTTTTTAATTGTTTATGTTTTATTGTATTTTAGAATACACCTCTTTCAAAGAACAGAATGCGGCAGGCACTGTCGTGCAACTACAAGGTGTTGATTTGCATCCTTGTCAAATTTTAGGAGCTTGTCATAAAAAAATAGAAGTAATCAAATATAATTACGATACCTGGCCAATATTTAATAAATACTTGTTTTTTTAGTTGCAACTATCAAATAACAGTATTCCAGAATACTCCTCTCGCAAAATTCAGAATCGCCCAGTTACGTATGCGGTAGGCAGAGTTGTCGCGAGACTATATCAATGTGTACATAGCGCCTAAACCCTCTGGCAATATGGCTACCTCAAATTTGAAAATCACGTCAAAATAAAAAGATTTCAAAACCAATTTATTTTATTATTGATTCGTGTTAAGAATCACGAACTCCTTGAACTCCTTGAATTTGACCAGGATGCAAATCAACGCCTTGTATATCACTGTGTGCGTGAGTTCATCGCCCCGCCTACTTAAACCCAACGGCAGAGATGTCCAGTTGGAATTCGAAAAATAAACCAATTTATTTAATTATTGATTCGTGTTGAGAATCACTAGCATAGATACCTCCTTGAATTTGTGGAGGATGCAAAACTACACCTTGTATAACCTTGACATTTACCTACTGGTCTTTTGTGGTTCACATTGATACCTCTGGGCTCAAAGAGCCTTGTGAGCAATCCAAAAAATACCATAAGTTCCCAATAAGTATTAGTTTATCAAACTACACATAAACACAACAAATAGTTTATCAGCAAATATATTGAGATTAAATGTAATCACACAGGCAAGTATCAAAACAATTTAAAAAAAAAAACATTCTAGAGTAACTGTGGCTATTAATATGGCACATGGGGTTTAGAAAAAGTTCAGCTTATAGACCAAAGTCAAAGTCAAATCATTTAGTTCAATTAAGACCAAAAGGCACTTTTGAACGTGATAAACAAGAAAAAGAATTGAATTTAGTGGCCCCTTCCAAAAGGTAGGTAGTTTCGTATGGAGATGAATGTGGAAGAAAGTACATCCTTACTACACTTTTCAAATATGTATTTTAAATACATCATCCGTACTTCCGTACTAATCCGTACTAATCCATACTAATATTATAAATGTGAAAGTAACTCTGTCTGTCTGTCTGTCTCTTCTTCACGCCTAAACCACTGAACCGATTTCAATGAAATTTGGTACAGATATAGTCTCGGACCCAAGGAAGGACATAGGATAGTTTTCATCCCGGAAATCCCCCGGGAAGGGGAACTATTGATCCACGCGGACGAAGTCGCGGGCAAAAGCTAGTTATACACAAATGAAATGTACCAATGAATATAACCAAGACCTGAAAGACCTGTACCATTTTGGGACACCTGAAATTTTGAGAATAAATAGAGAAGAATAAATTTAGCTATGCGTACTTCGATAAGCCCGCCACGCTATTCTCAACATCTGAAAGGCAGAAGCAGTGCTTACAACCAGATAAGGGGCTTAAGCAGAAAAGCTTGTCAAATCCAAATCATTATAGAAGTGATTCAACTGTCTCCGACCCCGAAACCAAATTAAAAGCAGAGAGTATGAAAAGCACGCGCGGCAATTAATATTAAATTATGAGTATAGGTTTCTTCACGATGTCAATGATATGAGGAAGAACTAAGAAAGTACAGTCAGCAACAAAAGTCGAATAGCATGCCAGATTTTGATTGCTAATTATTGAGCACAATGTCAATGGAAATACGAAATGTATGTGAAATAAAGATAAAATAAAATCTTAGCCTTATATGCAGAGAAGCAGTGAATAGTGTTATTTTGTATGTATTTAAATCTATGTAAAACTAGCGCCCGCTATGACTTCTTCCGCGTCAGATATAAATTATCCAATGGAAAGCGTACATACTTTTATTTCTTAATAAAAAGTAGCACAATGCTATTCCAGACTATAATCTATCTCTGCGCCAAAGGAGATGGCTAAATGGAAGTATCGACCACTGCCCCACCGCCCCACAGTAATATATAAATATGGTACCTAGCACAATGTAATGCTGAATGGCTAAATATTAGTATTTCATGTAAAACAAGCTTCAGGTACTTTTAGGGAATAATAATAAATGGTAAAATAATATTGCTTAAAAAGGAAAGAAGCTGTGTGTGACAGTATATAATTTTTTCCAACTGACACTTTGACATTTTCGAAAAAGAATAAAATTAAAACGAAAATGAGGTTGTATATTTATAAGCGAATGGATGTGATGAAAAAGTTTTTTATCACAAAATTCAGGTATTCAAAACATATTTGCTAATTAAGATTTTCTTCTCAAATAAAATTGATATAAGTTATAATACAGCAAACTTCATGTTAATTTACTTTTAAAATCAATCGCGTGTTATGTGCGTTATTATAATGCTATTAAGTATGAAGGACTTACGTTTCGTTTCATCAAGTCAGCATACAAAATACTTTTAATTTTTTTTACTTGCAATATTACTTAAGATTATTGCATTATGCTTTTTACACAATTCTGCGTGTTATAGTTTTAAAAAAGCAAGTTCTTTTTCCTTTTCCTAACGAAACGAGGCTATAAAATTAGATCTAGTTATACGGTTCTGACGGTTTTTCCTTCATAATATAACCTGATAAAGTAACAACCAAACAAACTCGCATTTAGGGCACGTACTAGCTATGTTAGGTTTAATAATGTATATTATGGAAATAACACATGATTGGAAAAGGTTGTTTACAACTGCCTCTAACTGCCAAAAAATCAGTTGCCTAGCAACGGTTTGTTTATTCTTTTTCCAATGTGGAGAAATGTCAAACATGGTCTGTCAAACAAAAATAGCTTAAAAAGCAATTGAGATACTTAATTATGTTTAATAGTTCACGAAAGTGCTAGGAAAGTATTAAACATTACATAATTCATGAATGATTTTTTAAATATCATGGGGTTATGTAAGATTCATATACGTTTCAAGTGTATGACTGCCCTGGGGCAGTCATTTAGCCATCACCTTTCATATAGATTTGTTTAGCTCTTTTGGGTCGATAATTAATTACAATCCATCCATCCAAACTTTCGCATTTATAATATTTATTTTCTATATTTAAAATCAACAGTGTTACTCGGCTTTTGTCGCTGACCATACGGATGGGCGACCTCGTGCGTGATAGGTACCTCAACCGCTGGGATACGAGGTGCATTCAATAAGTACCTAGCCTCATCGCCAGAGGGCGCTGTAGTTTCAAAAGAGTTTTACCACAGTGTAGCACATTCTTTTTTAATTCTTTTTTCAAATTTTCATTCCAATCCCTTCATTTGTTTTAATTTGACAACTTATGGAAGCGAACGTGTCGATCGGTTTTACAAAAATGGAAAAAGAGCAATATCGTTCGGTGATTCGATTCCTATTTTTGGAAGGGAAAACGCGCATCGAAATCAAAGAGCGTTTGGATGCTGTGTACGGTAACTCTTCTCCATCGATGGCCACCGTCAAGAATTGGTTCAACGAGTTTGCACGTGGCCGTACGTCGGTTTTTGATGAACCACGTCCAGGTGCACCGAAAACAGCTGCTACGGAGGAAAACATTAAAAAAATCCATGATTTCGTATTGGCAGATCGCCGATTGAAGGTTCGGGAGCTAGCTGAGACTGTAGGCATTTCAGAAGGAACAGTGCATCATATTCTTCACGAGGAACTCGGCATGAGAAAGCTGTCGGCGCGATGGGTGCCGCGTTTACTCACACCAGAAAACAAGCGCAACCGTGAGACCACATCGGAGACGTGTTTGGCGCTGTTTAAGCGGAATCCAGCGGAGTTTTTCCGTCGTTTTGTGACCGTCGATGAAACCTGGATCCACTGGTACACACCAGAGACCAAGGAGCAATCAAAACAATGGATCCAGACCGGGGAACGTGCTCCAAAGAAGGCGAAAACTGTAAAATCGGCCGGAAAAGTTATGGCCACCGTTTTCTGGGATTCACAAGGTGTGATCTACATCGATTACCTCGAGAAGGGTAAAACAATTACAGGGCTTTACTATGCCGATTTATTGGGCCGATTCGACGCCGAATTAAAGAAAAAACGACCCCATCTGGCGAAGAAGAAAGTGCTGTTTCACCACGACAACGCACCGGT
This sequence comes from Caradrina clavipalpis, assembly GCA_932526535.1. NCBI lineage: Eukaryota > Metazoa > Arthropoda > Insecta > Lepidoptera > Noctuidae > Caradrina > Caradrina clavipalpis. The sequence continues at coordinate 23,943,075 of OW052087.1, forward strand.
TCACACGTCTGCCGTTGCCATGGCCAAATTGGTCGAATTACGCTACGAATTGCTGCCCCATCCGCCGTATTCTCCAGATTTGGCCCCTTGTGACTTCTTTCTGTTTCCTAATCTGAAAAAATCACTCGCCGGGAATAGATATGGATCGAATGAGGAGGTCATCGCCGCCACGGAGGCCTATTTTGCAGAGTTTGACAAAAACTATTTTTCGGACGGGTTAAAAAAGTTGGAGCATCGCTGGGCTAAGTGTATCGAACTAAAAGGAGACTATGTTGAAAAATAAATTGCCACTTTTCCAAAATTTTCGTTTACTTTTTGTAGGCTAAGTATTTATTGAATGACCCTCGTACCACAAAATGATCATGTTACAAGTTTATTTTTACAAGACTACTAAAAAAATAGGAGTGTAGTGTTTTTATGTTATACATTAGCGTTCCACCTCTCTTACTGAAACACTATCATGTGCCATATTAACGTCTTACTATTATTAATTGGGTAGATGACACCACTAACCAATAATTTCAAGAAACAACTTCACAAAAAAACATTTAATTTTAGCACTAAAAACCCGATGTTTTTTTAAATAACTATGATATATTGCTTTGAAATCAATAAATAGTTAGTGAATTGAGATGACAAAAAAGTGACGTCATAGTTGAGTATTGTCGTAGAAAATATATGGGGGAATGGCGTTTTGACAGCTCATAAAAAGTACGTCAATTGATTAGTGGTGTCATCTACCCAATTAGTTATACTATATGAGCCGACTTCTAATGTACTGATCGGTTTTTAGAGTAAAAAAAAAACCTATGAATATGAACAACTTTTACTACGGGAACAATTCTTATATAAAAAGAAATTAGTTGTTTCGTGCAATTGTCGTGTAGGGAACTCTTTTTTTAAGGTTCCGTACCCGAAAGGTGCAAAAGGGACCTTATTACTAAGCCTCCGCTGTCAGACTATGTGCGGGTTGTATCTCATGAACTGTAATAGACAGAGAGTTGCCGCTATAACAACAAATAATAAAATAAAATAAGGTTTTATATGTGCGAATATGAGCGATGTAATGAGGATGAACAACTTTGACATAAATATTGTGAAGGACGGCACGTTTGACATTTGTCGGACATGCCACCGTCCGGGGTAATCAATACACAACCATTTGGCCAGGATTATCCACCAGCAACTAACTCTGAAATACAGTCTTGTGGAATCCGAAGTACCGTTTACAGAAATGTGCCCGACTCAGTTCTTGAAAATGGCAATATAGCGTCGTACTGGGATCGATCTATCATCACTGACAGGACTATTGTTGCCAATAAGCCTGATATTGTGGTGATAGATCGACTGGAGCGTGGCGCAGTGGTTGTGGATATAACAGTCCCGCATGACGAGAACCTCGTAAAAGCTAAGAAAGATAAACGAATTAAGTACTTGACTCACGAGGTTATCGACATGTGGGATGTTAGTGAAGAACAGACAGGATATAGAACACCAATCTACGGTCTAAAACCGGGATACGGAATACGGTAACAAGGCTGTCAAGCTCAAGTGGGATTGGGCAGGTCATTTCAGCCGCATGCATAGTGATCGCTGGGCAAAAATCTCCACGCAACGAGTGCCCGAAGATGGTTAGCATCGCCGAGGTAAGCCTAGGAAGAGGTGGCGAGATGACCTAGACTCGTAAGGGCCGGTTCGACGGAGGAAAAAGTGGCGAGATGACCTACACTTGCACAAAGAGGGCAGGTACGAGGTGAAGCAAGAAAAGAATATTTGGAGGGACATGGGAGTGACCTTGACTCCTCAGTGGCAGTAGATTAAATAAAAAATTAGAGAACAGAAAAATATTACCTATACAGGAAAAGTTTTTAGGATGTGCGGAATTACTTTTTTTGGTAAAAACTAGCTTCAAGCATCTTTCGTAAACAATAACTTAATTTTTATCACTAAACCATATCAAAACCACCTAAACCGTTTAAAAATACATATTATTAGAACTCCTTTATTCAAAATTCAAGCACTGATAAAAATCTTTTCCTATATGTATATTGAACAAACAAACAAAATAAAGAAACAAAAAACAGTAAAAAATAAAAGGAATCCCACACAAGAAAGATGTGTTTGTATGTCGTGTTAAATATTGTATGGCACTACAATACGAAAAGTACACTACGGCCGACGTAACTTGGCGATCCTGAAGTTAGCCGTTTGGCGGCGCAATCGATCTTTAAAGAACAAAATTGTCTACTGCGCAGTTACTCGGCTTACTTCGGGATCAAAAGATCAAAAATAAAAACCAAATTGAAAGAAAAGAGTGTCCATGGAGTTTCTTGCTCGTTCTTCTCCATAGAGACCTACCGTATTGGAACGAGCAACTAGCTTCAATTCTAAACTGTAACTTCTTGACATTCAAAAGTGCCTGTAAATGGTCTAATTGAAATAAATGCTTTGATTTGATTTGATCGCCAAGATACGTCGATGGTACTGTAATTAGCCATTTTACATATTTCAGAGTTAGTCCTATAGCAAAAGTTGTTAACATTGATTAGTACTTCCACCGCTTGAAAAATGGCCAGTGACTTGAAAGTCAGTCAGTCTGTCCTATGGTCTCCCTCGGGTGGGCACTACGTACCACGCTGTCGGTCGTGCCGTCTAGGATGATACCATCGATCTCGCGCTCCAGTTCTTCCATGATGTCCAGCGAATCATTGCGCTTCTTGGGGGCGGGAGGATCCGACGTGGTGCTGTCGGGAAGTACTTGCGGGGGACTGCTGAAATGTTACCAGATATACATAAGTAAGACTTATTCTACAAAATCTTTTAAAGCTTTTTTAAGGCTGGGAAACCATCAAATGACTGCTTTCGCTCTGGGAGGGGAAGGGAGTGTCAGACTCTTACTGACTAAAACCCATCCGTGTTCTTAATGCCTTTTACGTTCCAGACCCGCGGAATATAATAAAGCTGAAGAGCTTTTTTGTTTGTTTAAGCGCGTTAATTTCCAGAGCTGCCAGACGGATTGGAAAAAGACTAAGTATATGATAGCCAGATTCATGAGGAATAGTATAAGCTATAAAACTAAATGCCTAGTCGGCCAATTCTAATAAATAAATATTTTTTAAGTGTAGTTACAATCTCATCTTGGCGACAATCAATGTCAACGAGGTATGTTTGGCAGATTAGACAGAGGCCCACTTTCACCAAAATCACTAAACATAGTTATAGTTAGAAGGTGACAGAATTTAAACACATTTATTGCTAGATATTATCTAGCAATAAATGTGTTTAAATTCTGTCACCTTCTAACAATGTGACAGGGTTGCAATGATGTTCTAAATACGTTCAGGCACTAAAATTCATTTCATTTTATTTTTAACTGCCCCGTTGGTCTCGTGGTCGCAAGTGAGACTGCTGTGCAAGGGGTCCCGGGTTCGATTCCCAAGTCGAGCAAAAAGTTGTTATTGGCGTTTTCTATGAAATTCTCAGTAGCAGCTCGGAGTTTGGATTTGTGCCCGATTAATGGCAATAGGCTCGCCCCCTATTACATGGGACCTAAATATACCGGCGAACTATGGGTGTAAATTGGTACACGTCTGCCTAAACCCTTCGGGGAATACAGGCGTGATGGATGGTATATTTTTAATCATTTTGGTGAAACTAGGTCTGAGATTAGATTGCGATAGTTCTGAAAAATACTAGAATTGGCCCCTAATGCTTGTGAAAAAATTACGGATAGCCTCGATCATTGATCGTTTAAAGAAGACAAAATAATAAAGACTTCAGTACCTATCTTCCCCAGAAACGCGAGCCTCCAGCGCGGCGTCGCTACCCGGCGCGTACGCAGCAGACGCGACCAGCGCGGTCTGCACGATGGTCGCCGTCACCGGGAGCGGCTTGAAGCCTCGCTGCTCCGCCTCGGCCTTCTCGGCGACCAGGCTACGGTCCAGGTTACAGGTGGTGGAGTTCTCTGGCAAGTTGGCTAGGCTGCAACTCTGCTCGTACCCGCATTCGCGTTGAAATGCCTCTAGGTCCAATGATTGCTGCAATAGGATGTTTTTTTAGGTTTGTTCTTATTTTATTGTAAACTACATATAAATGGTGTAAACATGTATCGATGCTGAAAACATAATAGACCTAGTATTACTTGTAATAGTTTTGGTTGGACAATAGATGGTATTAAATTGAGTAAAATAAAGTCGAATTTTGAACCATTTTGACTACTGCTATTTACGTTAAAACTATATAACAGATTTTAATCTATTTTGTTACAGAATGGATCACATCTCAGCAAAATTTCAACAAATTCCAACATGGAAACACTATATGCTAATGTATAAGATGGCAGATATACATCAACCCAGGACGTCCACTGCTGGACATAGACCTCCCTCATAGATTTGCAGAAGAACCGGTTGGAAGCGGCCTGCATCCAGCGCTTGTGTGTATCCTGTGGTCTTTATCAGGTCGTATATAACCTTCATCAGCTGCCTAGCCTTTTTCCAATTATGTTGGGGTCAGCTTCTCCAAACCGGATACAGCTGAATACCAGTATTTTACATGGAGCGACTGCCTATTTGACCTCTACACCACAGTTACTGGGTAACACGATATACTTCTTGGTAAAACTGGTTGCCAAACTTCCCAGCTTGTAACTATCCATAACGACTGTCTAAAATCTACAAATGACAGCCAGGATTAACGGTTTTACGTGTTTTCACAGAAATACTTTGATTCGATACTTAATTAATTATGGCAGAATTGAAACATATAGAGAAATGGTGGTAAATAGCTAGAAAATTATCAGCATATAATTCAAACAACGTTATTTAATAGGTAACCTTTAAGGTTTTCAGCTGGATTTCATTCCTAGATCGGGCTATAAGTGTATAACCCTAATCTCAGTTAATAAAGGATCTTACTGTGAACTCCGGGAACAGGTTCTCGTACTGCAAGGGGTCGGCGAGTGACTGTCCCAGCTTCTTGTTAGTGGTGGAGGTGGACTCGCGCCACATCTTCACCACTTCCGACATCTTCGATGGAATGTATGATCTGTTGGATATAATATTACCATTAAGTACCGTCACAGAACAGGTGAGAGTAAACTCTTCAAGTTTGACTGGACCACACGAGTGTTATTAAAGATTCTCGTACATTATTTGCTGCAACACGAACGTTTATACAAATAATGGAAAGCCTTTTGATATGCAGTTAGCTTTAATAAACTGTTTGTATTTTGAAAATGTTTGGAAGACTACTGCCTTATTCAAAGGAGGAACCTCCTCGAAACTGCACCTTGACGTGATCACTAGATAATATATTCCCCTAATCGAAACTCGGTTACAGCGGCCAATCTCTATGGTGGCTAGCCGAAAACACAAGAAATTATAATGCAAAAATGTGTATACACTTCGTCTTCCCTCACTCTCATAGTCGGATAGGGCGGACCAATGGCGACACAGTCACGGGGCTCCACCAGCTTCCATACTCCCTCAAGACAGAAAGAGTGTTGCATGCTATAGGTAGAAAGACCAGCTTCCAAACTCCATCAAGATAGTAAGAGCATGTTATAGATAAAAAGACCAGAAGGGAAATAAGGCAGACTCCACGCTTACCTGGCGAAGAAAGCGGCTTCGGGCAGCTTGCCACGCTGGATGAGTAGGTTGAGGCACGCCTCCAGATCATTCAGCATGAAGTACGCGACGAACGAGATGTTCTCTGCCCCGTCCTCTGAGGACATCAGCGCCACGTTTCGGAGGAGATCTTTGTCACCTGCAAACAAGGAACATGGTTCAACTTCCAGTCATAGTTTTGATAGGTAGAAGATGTTAGATAGATTAGTGTGATTAGTGTTAGATTGTGTGATAGATAGTTAGTAGATTTTAGTGGCAATAGGCTCGCCCCCCTGTTACATGGAACCTAACACACCAGCGAACTGTGGGTGTACATTGGTACAGCTCTGCCTAACCCTTCGGGGAATACAAGCGTGATGGTATGTATGAAAAATTCGTAATAAGGTTCAGATTTTTTCTTTGAATTTTTATTTTGCGGTAATAATACACTACCCCACAGTAGAAGGAAAGAGTCAACTAAACTGATTGCATTAAAGTCGTCGAGCTCCAAAAGTTTCACTGCAGCTAAAAATCCACAGTATATTATAAAAGTGAAATTAACTCTGTCTCTCTATTACGCTTTCACGACTAAACCACTGAACCGATTTTCATGAAATTTGGTACGGGGTAAGTTTAAACCCCAAAAAATTACAGAGGATACTTTATATACCGCGAATTTGTCTACGTTCGTGATAACCGACATAATCGGGAGGAAAAGCTAGTGCCCATAGGAGACTCAGGTCTTGGGGCTCATCCCGCTCATCTATACCTAAGTGTGCTTACCAGTACTAGAAGCGAACAACAGCAGAGCGCTGTAATCCTTAGCACTCTGATAGCAGGCCTTGGTGAGGTCTGTGTCCGCTGCAGCCGCGGCCGCAGCGCCCAGGCGCGACCACCGCGCTGACGACGACCTGGACGGAGAACCCTCGGCCACTGCGGCCTCTTCAGCCAGCTGCTTGGCTCTCCGGAGCTCGCCCAATGAGAGAGCTAGCTCAAACTGGTGCTCCGGTTCCGTGGACACTGCTAGAGCTTGTTGTTTAAATCCCTGGAGATGAGGATCGCAATTATTGACTTTATAATAGAAAGTAAAATATCGCATTATATATATTGATGTAAAAATATGCATCACATAACCGTGAACTACGTATACTGCCTATCAAACAAAGCAATTGATTATACATTATTGTTGGAACACGACTGTTAATTTTGATGTGAATATTACTGCTTCTGGTAGTGTGCAATCTAACACACACAAAGCAATGTGATTGCGGGTGCAGCAAACAGTGCAGGGGTCTTCGAGGAGTCAAACTCTAAGTAGAACACTTCAAACTAATTTTTGTAAAACGTTATGAACTTAGGTTGCAGTGGATCTTCATTATTACGACCCCTACCGTTTTCGCCGGCCGTGGGGGAAGCCTATGTCCAGTGTCCAGCAGTGGGCCATAGGGTATGTTAATGATGGTTGAAATGATGATATTGACTAGCGACAACGATAATTGTTACGTACTTGTTTCTCTAAGAAATGTGCGACCCTAGTGCGGTGCTCCTGAGGTATCGTGGGGAGAACGCGGTCGGCTGTCTCGAAGTCAGCTCGCATCACCGCCGTCTGGTACTCGAGTACCGACAGCAGCAGCGAGTACGACACTATGTTCAGCTCTTTGTCGTTCAGGTACAGTCTGCAGATAAAGTATAAGGTTAATATGAGGTACAAAACGGTAAGTGGGGATTAAAAGCACGTATTATATTGAGCCAGGTACAAAAGTCTGGCTTGTTAAAATGTGGGTTAGCCTGTAATAGGCATCTTACATTTAGAATGTAATATGCTACATGAACAGAAAATATGAACAGGTAATCAGCTACTATTTCATCCTGAGCAGTTTACTTTGTAAACTAAAAGAACAACCAGTAGGCTGAATCTTCATCATCATTAAATCAGCGGCTGGACATCCACTGCTAGACATAGGCCTCCCCCATATATTTCCAAAAGGACTGGTGGGAACTGTGGGAAGCGGCCTGCATCCAGCGTTTTCCTGCGAATACTAGGCTGAATAATCCAGCCAAATGTCGAAGGTCAAAGAGACACAGTACCTGTTCTCCTTGGCGACGTATCCTAGGATGTACATGGTGTGATCCAGGTGAGATATCGTGACGATCTCGCCGCCCACGTAGTAGTTTATTCTGTTCACGGAGTTTGTGTAGATGAAGCAGTCGCCGACCCACAGCCCGGTCTTGACGATCTCGTTGACTCCGCCCACGACCTGGTGGAGTGATAGCATATTACAATGACCCTAGAATATGTAGTACGCGATTTTAAACTCTTTTCCTTAAGCATAGGTGTGAATTTGTAAGGTTGTAGGGGGTAATCTCTGGATCTACTGAACCTATTTTGAAAATTCTTTTTTCCAAAGAAAGCTACGTTATTTGTGAGTGTCATAGGCTGTATAACATCATTACATGTAGCTATGACACACGGGAACAGCCAGCTTATTCTGTAAGAAATCTCCCTCAGTGAATTAAGGTGAAGGGAGCTAAAACTGGGCTGTCACTATACGATGCTAGGGGTTGACAAGTCGCCACACGCTCACTTCACGGAAGGAGGGTTTTACAGAATAACACCGCAGTAACCAAACAACTAACGAGGGTGAAATGAGCCACGCGGTTGAAGTCGCAGGCAGTTCTATTGTATTATTTATAAAGAGGTTTTAATTGTTTGTAATAGATAATCAGTGCAAGTACTAGTACGATTACAAATAAAATAAATATTGAATGCTACACTCTTGCCATAAGAAAATGTGTTATGGTGTAGTCTTGAGTTGTATGTGGAGAAACTCGCCCACAGAAGCTTTACACCATTAGAAAAATTACGGCAGTTATTGCGTTATATTGTTGAAATTACTGCATTTTGGTTATTTTTGTAAATAGCTAAAAGTCTACATTGCTTTTTACTTATAAAATAACGGAGTTCATCATAAATTAACATAGAAATAACGATATCGTGGTAACGTTATTTTTGTAATGTTATTTTGAATGGACATAACATACCATCACCCCTGTATTCCCCGAAAAGTATGGTTAAGTCCCATGTAATAGGAGGCGAGCCTATTGTAATTAAATGAATGATTATTTTGAATGGAGTACAGTAATAAATAAGTTTAAATAACCATTCAGTCATTTCTATATTATGAAGTAAAATAGTTGATAACGAGTTTCGCAATGGTTTCTGGCTTATCACGACTACGAGTCGTTATCGCGTTGTAACACAGCGTTGAACATAACTTTTCAATTATTATTTTGATTTATTATGATTATGAACTTAAAATGTGTCATTTCGTTGATGTTTGAATACGATTTAAACTTAAGTACAACGGTGAATTCCCTCTTCTATACTCTCATAGTCGGATGGGACTGCAGTCCAACACTTGCTGGGAGATTAAGCGTAAGCCCGAAGGCGCACGCGCGTCTCCAGCTCCCAATCTCCAAGCTGCTACTGAGACATTCCCAACGAAAACACCCAATAACGCTTTTCCCGGCCAGGGAATCTAACCCGTCCTGGGTTAGATTCCCTGGCCGGGAAAAGCGTAATTATAAGCCTATTCTTAGAGAATGAAAAGCTAATTACCTCAAAAGCGTCCTCAATGCCATCTTCAGTGATATTCGAGTTAGATTCACGCGCGCGCGTCACCACGGCCGCGTTGTACTTGAGCACGTAGTAGGAGTCGTCTGTGGCCAGACAAACCAAGTTCCCGCTCTCTGACCAGTACACGTGGCGCGGCTGGATCTCGATCCTGAGGAATAAAGCTTTAATTGTAGGACGTAGGGGTAGCGCACAGCAAGATAAGCATAATGTAAACACACAGAGACGTAAAACGAGCTATAGAGATGGCTATGTTCAGGGTCTCGAATCAGAAATGAGGAGATCCGCAGACAAACCAAAGTTACCGACATAGCCCAGCGAATAAGCAAGTTAAAATGGCAGCGGGCAGGGCACATGACACGCAGAACTGATGGCCGATGGGGCCGCAAAGTTTTTGGATGGACGTTCACTGACAAGGTGCACAAACGACCTTATAAAGACCGCAAGAAAAGGCTGGATGCAGACCGCTTCCAACCGGTCCTTTGGGAATTCGAAGCCTATGTCCAGCAATGGACATCCTACAGCTTATATGATGAAACGCACAGTGCGCGCAGATGATACATCTGTATATCTGGTGTAAGGGACATCTATCCAAAAAACTGAAACCATGAATTCACTATTCTGGACTGACTATCAGTGAACTTTATGTGCGCACCCCTGGAGCAGCATTGCTCAACTGGTAGACACCAGCAATCAATTGACATACTTATTATGAGCTGTCACACCACAATTTTGTATGGCAATAGCAAACTATGACGTCACCTATATGCCAAGTAAATTAACAAACTATTTATTGATTTCAAAGCTACTAAAATCTAATTTTACTATTAATTGAACATTAGTCGAGTTATTAGGGCTAAAATGGAGTTATTTTTTAGAGAACTTGTGATTTGGAATTTTTGGTTAATGTATTGCTGTATAATATCCAATTACTTGCACGTAGCGACGCAAGCGCAATGGCATGAACAACTCGCTATTTAGTTGACAAGACGGTTGGCGCAGTGGCTGGGCGATTGGCTGTTGCAATGCGTATCGCGGGTTAGATTTCCACACCGAACAAATATTTGCATAGCTTACAGTGTACGTGCCTACGTGGATGCGAGTGTTTGTTTGTTTATGCATCAACAATACTGTAGAAATTACCAGTATAGGACTGCATTGATTACATTACACTACAATTTATTTTACTACATTAAAAAAAAAACTTTATTAACGTAGTGCCACATATGTTTTGATCTTAGTAACATTTCAATGAGGTGTCATAATAATTACTGTGACAAATTACTATGGCGCTGTTGTATAGATGCACATTGCAGCAAAAATACAAAAACGTAATTATAATTTCGCTTTTCAAAAAAATCGGTTAAACATTCGGTCAAGCAATTTCAATGGCTTTAGCTCTTTATGCTTGTTTCGTTTCGATTGTATAACCAGCAAACATCTTCAATAAAAATGGCATCGATTATAATATTAAATACATTCTAATTATTGTACGACCCAAAAAAAAACCGGTGTTTGCCGAAATCGAATCGGACATACTCTGTGGGAACTAAGCGTTTAGCAAGTATAACAAAAAATATGTTAAAAGTATTTCAAAAAATATTTTAAGTTTTTAAAAAGGGAAATAGGAGGATTTTTAGTGATCAGAATCTCAGTCATAATCCTTTAAGTTATCAAGGTATTTACATACAAAGATCTAAGGTAAAATATCGCCCCGGCAGCGCATGGATGCTAATTTCAGACTCTTCCGGTGGATTTTCAAATTTATTTTCTTTCATAAAAACCCCGTCCGGGAATTAGCGAACACGACAAAAAACAAAGAATCATTCAAATCGGTCTAGCCGTTCTGGAGTTTTGCGCGTAGCAACACATTTAACCCATTATTTATATAAAAAATAGCTTTATGATGCGCGATTGTGCATGGCCATTTACTTCGCAATAACTTTTAATGACGCATAGCTCATAAACTGATAACATATTTACTTAGGAAAAATACAGTTATATACAACTGTGATGACAGTAACTATTAACTTTTACTTTTACTTTCTTTTTTATGTGATTGGATGGCAAACGAGCCGACCGTCCACCCGATATTAAGTGGGCACCGCTGCCTATAGACATCTGTTATCAGATGCCTTGCAGATTGCATTATCATCTCAGAAACAATGTTGAAATGTCTCATACCCTTCAAACCGGAACACAGCACTTTGCTTAGCAGCAGAAATGGGTATTATTTTTTTTCTAAACCTCGAAAGGGTTGGTTATTGTACCAAAATAAAATTAGAAGTGGATTTTCCAAAAAAGAAATCTTTCACGTAAACCTTGTCCGGGAAATCAAAAACACGAAAAAAAACAAACAGCCAAATTGGTCCAGCCGTTCTCGAGTTTTGCGCACAGCCACACACAAGCCATTAGCCATTTAGCCATTCATTATAAAAAAAATATATAATTATGAAAGTACCTATCAAGTTTATAATGTTATATGTACAGTCCGCGAGGCGTAAGCTGAGCTTTGCGTTTGTGTTAGGGATTATCAGGAGTTTGGTCCGGTTAAAACCGGTTTCAACCAATCAAAGAAGTGTCGCACACTAGGCCGACGTCACACCTACACTATCTGTATGTGCACTCACACAAATGCAACAGCTTACGCCTCCAGGATTGTATTTTGCTAGTTTTTTATAGTAAACTTACCGTCTAATGAGTTCCAGATTCTCCCAGTCATAGAAAGAGAATGCCACTCCGCTGATAGATTTCACTCCCAACATAAAACCTCCGTATATGCCTGTACAAAGACAAGAAATAAAACATATTACAAAAAAAATACGACTACAATTAAAAGCATTTTTGTTGTCCGGATTTTACATGGATGTCGTAAGAATCTTTATTTTAACCTAGCTAATACTTATAATTATTACTGTATTAATTATGTCACATAATTTTAGTAGAATACATGACGAGAGAGAGGGACGTCAATAAGTCTTTTCTTTATGGATGGGCGGCACGGAAGGGTGTGTTAGACTCTTACTGACTAAAACCTATCCGTGTTCCTGCTAATGCTCTTTGCGTTCCAGGACCGCGATGACTCTCCGTCCAGTAATTTTCGAGATTTTATGCGAGGCAAATGACTACCTATATAAATATAGAACTACACAATTATTTACAGCAACTTTTTTTGGGACAAGCCCGCCACACTGTTCCCAAACCACTGCAACTTCTGTAAGCCAGAATCAACAGTGGCGACCACAAGAAAAGCGCCGAGGCAATGAAGCTCGACGAGTCCCGGAGAAACGATTCAACTGTCTTGGATCCCGCAACGAAATTAATCAGAAAAGATTAGCGGAGGAGTAAGAAAAAACATAATTTCCACTTCCCTCCAAACAAGCAGGAGACAGAACAGAATTAGGCCAATAGGCACAAAGGGATGTTTACAATAACATGTCAACCCACCTTCAGCTCCATACTCAGGCTTGAAGCTCTTTCTCTCTTTGAAATTCTTGAACACTTTTATGGTACTGGAATTTTCCAGGGTCGCGTATTCCGAGCTGTCAAACGCCCAGACGAACTCTTGGGCAGTACCAAACGCCTTGTTCCTGAGCGCCATAGCTGTGTAGATGATGTACTCGCCGTCACCACAGACGACTACGAAGCGGCCATTGGGGTTATGTGCTATAGTTTGAGGATAAATCTCGCAGGAACCCATGTCTTTAGCCATTACTGGAACGCGCTCACCATCTTTTATCTCGGTATCTGAAATTTTATAGAGAATGGTTTTAGAAACGAATGCTTGCGTAGAAAAAGGTATAGGTGTAAGATATTTTAGAAACATCAACGACTGACGTTTAGATACATCTTTGGTTAGTGTTAAGCCCCCGTGAGTCGTAGCGTGATGTTATAGCCTATAAAATTCCTCATGAATCTCGCAAACAAACAGACACAATTCTACTACTAAATATTTTACTAAATTCATAAGACAGAACGTACATATACAATCTCTACATAGTATAAGGTTTTCCACCGTCCGTCCGTCACTCTGTTCGCTTGAATCTTTTTAAGTACGCAACGAATTTTAAGAGGAAGGTTTATACCCATACAACATAACGCTACGACACACGGGAGCGGAGCAGTAACGGAAAACAAAGCTAGTAGTATACAAATCAAGTTACCTTCTGGCAAGGCCTTCAAGTTGACCTGCTGCATCTCGGAATGCTTAGCCCATATGATCTTCCCTCCATTCACGTCCATGGAAATAGCTGGCTCCTCACGACCCACCTTGATCATGATAGTGCCTTCGTCGTAACTAGCGGACACATAAACAAACACTGGATATGGATGTGTAAACAACATTATTTTTACGAATATTTCACTATTATAACATAACATAACGTAACATTATGCTTGAAGGGTCAGGCAGGTGTCGTCAGTTCTCCAGTACTGTACAATCTACCATGCAGTGTGGCCAGTGTATACCACTTACCGGACACAAATCCTGGCTGTTATGATAAAGTAATTAACCAGGTGTAAAGAGACACATCAAACTAGATAACATTGAGTAAGAATTATTGTTAGAAAACGTCTTTATTTTTGACATGAAATACACTGTTTATGGCAGCAAAACATTTAAAACTTTAGAACCGTCAATATTTCTGTAACCAAAAGGTTTCCAGGTAAGGCCAAAACCAATAAAAATATTAGTGATTAAGGCTTCATCAAGCATCTATACATATAATGAAATTGTAGCGATGTCAAAACTGTACATTTAATATTTTTGAGAAAGAGTGATTGCTACGAGGTCGGGGAATGATTCTAATGCCGAAAATACAATTTTTAGAATTTTTGTCTGTTTGTCTGTTTGTCTGTTTGTTTGTTAGAGCATCACGCAAATACTGCCGGACAGATTCTGTTCAATTTTTGTATATATATTTCACATAGGCCAAATTTGACCGTAGGCTATAAATTATCACGCTATCTGCTTTGGGGGCTGAGCAATATTGCATTATGTTTTGTTCTCCTGCAGATTATATTGCAATTATAAAAATACGAGACTAAATATAATAATACTTTAGGTAGCTGGGGCTTAAACTACTGAAATAATTATCATAACGCTATACCCTCAAGGAGCTAAGCAGTTAATCGTGACAGACTAGAACGGCTATTTTAGAGTATTTCCTATCGAAGCATGTGGTCTAATGGTTCGATGACCGCCTTACAAGTCGCTGGGTTTGAGTTCGAACCCCAAAAACTGTTTTACTTTTTGTGATTTTTTAAATACATTTTTAATGCTAGAACATTTCCAAACTTCAATAAAATTGAAGTATGCATTCTTCCGCCTTAACATTTTGCTTTCTTATTTTTCAAATATTTTATTATTTCTGCAAAAAATAATGTCTATACAATCATAGTTTCATATAAACAATATTGAAGTCAAAATTATTCATTTATCGAAATCAAAAAATATAAACAAACTGATAGGTGTGGGAACGATAGTAGAGCGGAAAATATACGTAAAAAAAATCTGTCTGTTTGACTCTTTAAATTCAATTTTGACAAAATAGTCTTTAAATGTCGGGCAACACATGGCTGTATTATACCTATAACGCGATTGAATTATTTTCGCATCGATGATCTCCCTAACAATAATTTACACCAGTTGAGACATGTACAGTACCTTCTAGATACATCACTGAGTTCACTACCGGGAAGCAGGTACTCTGGCAGCTTCAAGTAGTCATGAGGTGGTGGCTGTCTTCCTTCCCACAATCTACTTCTCTCTTTGGGTGGTGGGTTTTGTAATAAATAGTGAGGCTATTTGGGTTTTTGTAACAAATAATGGAGTTAGGTAGGTAAGCATTATTGCATTATGTTTATTGTCCGTAAAGATTTTACCACGGAACTGTTATAAAATACATAAAATATTGAAAATTTTTAACATAATATTTATCCTATGAAATAAAAGTCATGAAGTCATAGCCACAAGGAGTTAAGCAGCAAGGCTCGGAACCGGTTTGAAAAATACCGGTTAATACCGGTTTGTTTCGGTTTTCCTCCGAACTTTTCTTAAGAACGTAAACGTTTTAAGAACTTTATTTTAACCTAAATTAACCGGTTTATTTGACGAACGGCAAACGGTCGGCAAACGTCCAACCCGAAACAAAAAATTCTTACCACTGAATAAAAAATAAACAGGGCGCGGCGTTATAGTGCGTCCGTATTAACCGGTTTTTATTGCTCTAAACCGTTTAATCGAATGAAACCTTTATATAATACTCTTCCAAATACCGGTTTAAAAAAAACGGTTTATGCGAACGAAACCTAATGTAAAGGTTTTGCGTCAAGGACATAATAACGGTTTGAAAATTTAACCGGTATCCGAGCCTTGTTAAGCAGTTAATTGTGTAATAGAATTCAATACAAGACCGATTCTGGCCACGACGGCTAATCTTAAAGCAGACTAGCCAATGCAGGAGATATTAAAATGCACAAGTGTGTGAGCAAACGCTCCCTCTTTTCTAACTCTCATAGTTCGACGTGTCGGCAATCCGACACAATCGGGGAGAGATCAGGCGCAGCACCAACGTCCGTACTCCGGGCTGTTCCTGAGAAATTCGTAATGGAAAAACCCATTACCCCACGATCAACAGTTTTGCTTGCCACCACGAGAACAACGGGGCAGTTCAAATATGACATGTATGGGAATAGTTATTTTTAGTTAATTGTTACGTAAATAAAGTGAATAGTTTCGCTGTTTAATGAAAACCATGTAAAATATTTTCTGTGGGTTCAATTCCAATCAATTGTTACTTTTTGTTATTATTTTAATAGGTTTTTGTTTTGATGCATTATGATTTCAATATTATAATAAAACAGGTTTAGGCGGGTTTAGTTTTTTCCTTTACATAACTTAAAAAATACGCATGGTTCGACTGAAGAGGAATGACCGGAACAAAATTCTACTGATTCCACAATTTCTAGCTACGCTAAGAATAATTTTCATAAGTAAAAAACGGCGCCTCAGACTATTTGAAGAGTTACCAAGTTATATCGATAGTAGGATCGCCGCAACACCATGATGCTCTGACGCAGGTATTCTCCGGACATGTAGACATGAGACATGAGACATGAGGACACGCCAGAGTGATATCATTGTGAGGATCATCCGGTAGACACGGTGAAGCATAAGGTGGAGGTCTGCCCTACTTTGGTGGAACACCACCATGTCCTCATAGAGGCGATCTACGGCAACGGGCCTACGGTCGGCGAGCGTTGGGTGGCTCGCCGTCCGATCAGAACCATACCCGTGCGTTGTGTTTCACACACGTCTCAAAGAGATATCAGCACAGAAGACGGGGCCCACTAGGGCCAGTGCCTGCCACGGTTGCGGAATTTGTTCGAAAGACTCACCGTGGCTTTGGAACACGATGGGCATTAGGAGAAAACGGATGGATTTTAGTCAGTAAGAGTCTGACACTCCCTTTTGCCGGAACGGAAGAACTCATATGACGATTTTACATCATTAAAAAAGAAGTATCACCGCACCGTGGGCCTACCAACCTCGACACTTCATACAAGTGTCGTACGATTTCAATACTATACTGTCTGGGCTGCGCTACGCTACCAAAAAAGCATACTTCTATTCCAATAGCTAATCAGAAATAAATTAGCTACAACAGGAAGTGTACCAAAATTAATTAAACCTACTCTATACGTATATAAAAAATGTCTCTCAGACTTCAAGCTTTCACGATACATGTAGAATCATGCATCGCATGCAGAATTTCTTCTATTAAGTAGGTACTGTCAACAGACCATATTCTGCATGTTTAAAAATGAACTTCAAAATGAAAATGAAGGTTACCTATTACCGTCATTCTGCAATAGATGAAAGGTAATTTGAGAGGTAAAACTTTGCTTAGCCTTTGAATAAGTCATATGCTTACTGTTTTTTGTCCATACTTTTTCCCAACAACATAATTATTATTAACTTGGTTATAACACGAAGTTCAGATTTAGTTGGCAGTTGCTCTGATTACAAGATTCATTTCTACGGTTTTGAAACTAGACAGATCGAAGCTACGATGTAAGTGTTGAAGCAGAACCTATTAAAAATGCTTTTCAACGGTTAGAGAAAGAAAAACAAGTAAATTTTGACATCACATCACAGTATTTTCAAAAGGAATAGCAAAGCCATATCATATTCCCCTTCACACATAAATATGTTTTAATCCCAGGTATGGCGCAAGCTCATTACCAACCGGACAAAAAATCTGACTCCGGGCGTCTACTGACTAATTTCTAAAACCTACAGTCGTAACTATTATTAACCTTAGAAACCATTTGACAGTTGGAAGACTATGAAGATATAGTACCTATTCAATCCTTAATTGGTTAAGTAACACTAAGGCTGACGTGAGCGAAGCCGCGGGCAACAGCTAGTTGTTTATAAGCATCGTTAATTTTCATATAATGCCCATCAGAAAAGCAGCTTTCTTTTTGAGTAAGAACACGTATGCACATAGCACATCTGCGAATTGTAACCAAGATCATTATCAGTCTCAAACTCACCCGATAGCCACATTGTTGGAGCCATGCATGGAAGATATGGTCCAGACTCTTTCGAAGCCGTAGTTTAGAGAAGACTCGAGTCTGTAAGTGCCAGCGTGCCATATTCTGATGGTGCCGTCCTCTGAACCGGTCAGCAGGATCGGAAGCTCTGGGTGAAACGACACTGCTGACACGTTCTGCGTGTGGCCTGCACATAAATACGAAGATTACTTTATGCTCAGTAGTCGTAGTGAATCAGTGGGTAAGGAACCTACCTCTCATGCATCAGGTTGCGGGTTTCATACCAGGCACTATAGTGACACCACAGAAATAGGTTTAGGAAAACGTCAAAGAGAAATCTGGATTTATAAAAGTCTAGAAATCGTCAATCCGCTTTGAGTAAGTGTGGTGATAAATGCTCGTGCCTTCTCTGTATGAGAAGAGGCTTTTGCCCTGCAGTAGGACAATTATAGGCTAGAGTTAATATTTTAATGCTTGCATCATCATTAAGATGAAAGATGTGCAGGTCTGGAGGTAGGCCTTCTTTGAACGTCACTGCAATGTCGGGTCATAATTTACTGTATAATTATATTTGAACACGTAACTTTTTACACGTCTTACAAGCATCTAAACTAATATTATAAAAAGAAAAGACTTGTATTTTTGTTTGTAATACATAAACTCAAAAACTAATTAGATAACCAGTTTAAAAAACTATTTCACCTATGGAAAGCTACATTATCAGCGAGTAAGAAGTAAGAATGCTGAGGCCACATTTTATTTTCAAAATATTGGGGAACCGTAACCAAAATCCAAGTTGCGTGCAAAACCAAGTCATTTATATTTCAGTAGATATAGTTCAAGAAGGCATCAATGTCTAAATGGTTTGATTGTGCCAATATATTTGATTGAAGTATGCTGCAGCATCTTCTTTGTGTTTCAATTTGCATCATAACCTTTGAATGTATCAATTGAGCGCATTAAACGAATGTACATTGAGGGTTGTATGAAGCAAATTTGTCTGTTTATTTCTGTGTTCGCAATTGCTTAACAAGTCGAAGTTTAATGTGTATTGACGTCCACTTGTTTGCCAATTGTTGTGGCCTGGGAATGAAGATCGGGTAGTGACCTCCGTATTGTATGGAAAATCACAAGTTAGGGATTACTAAAGAGTGTTGAAAGCTTAATTCAAACTTGTGGTTGTCGTATTTTATTTACGGCAATTTTATAACAAAATATAGTTGATTATTTATTAAAAAAAACCACCAAGCTTCTATTCGCGACATCGTCCCCATGATAGTCAAGTAGACACTAAAACATAGCCTATAGCTATAACACTCGCCAACATTGCAATATTTAATCAATGAAATATTTTATTAAATTGAAACGGCTTTCAAAGCTTATCTTAAATAAACAAACTTTATCTGTTTTTATTATTAAGTATAGAGAATTTAGAAATATAATAGTAGTTGTAGTTGTTCTGTGTATTGTTGGTAGTATCCACTTACTTTCTAATGTCTGAACGCATGTTTTGTTTTGATAATCCCATATTTTGACGAGGCGGTCGTCAGCACCGCTAATGAGGTACGGCTTGTCTCCGCCGTGGTAGTAATCAACACAGTTCACGCCTTTCTCGTGACCTTCTAATGTGAAGTTGGAAATTGACGACCCAAGCTGCCATACCTGCACACATTATTAATAACATTGGTCAGCAATAGAGATGTAAAGTGACCGTCAGGTTATATGTGACCGATTAATCTGACCGAGCATATTAGACATTTATCCAATTTGACCGGTCACTTATTGTCATTTATTGTCAGCAACGTCAGAAACGTTTTTTTTTAATATAAATAGACTTTATTCTTTAAAACTACGGAAGTTTTAGAATCATCGAAGCTAACCAGATGTCATTCATCGATCTATAACACAGTAATAAAAAATACTTAATAAAATACAGTATAAATAAAAATAAATACCTACGTGAGAGTCTATATTTTTTAAAAGTTATCTACACACTATGTTGGTTTAGAAAGTCAATAGGTATTATTTCACATTCATAAAGTTAAAAATTTGCCTGACTTTCAATATTTTACGAAAATAATAGTTACACCAAGTAAAGAATACTAATTTATCTGACCAGTATGACAATAAATGTCCAATGTGACCGGTCATTTAAAGTTTATTGACGGACGCTTATCGTATGTGACCGTCAGTTTACAACCCAAGTCAGCAATAATTGATTCAGCAAAGTTTTGTAAACATACTTTTGTGTTTATTATGTTTACAAACATAAACAAAGCGACCTCAATATGTCCAAGAAAACTATGAATAAATAAACGGAAATTAATCGCCTATCCCAAGGACAAGTTTCAGTTCTACTCGTATTTCAAAGTGAAACAAAGTGGGCAGTTTAAAATGATGGGAAACAACACATGCTTACTTTGACGGTGGTGTCGAGACTCGCGCTTGCGAATGTGTTGTTATCTTTAGGGTTGATAACGATCTGCATCACGTAGTGCGTGTGGCCTTCGAACACTTGCTGGCACGCCCAGTTACGCTCCCAGTTCCAAAGCTTTATCAGCAGGTCATCTGGAATAGGAGCGAGTTGAAAATTCATGCTAAACTAATTCTAAAATAGGTCATGTTGTTAGTACTTGGACAAAACAAATATTGTAATATTTGAAGAAAGTAGTTCATCTGGTAATATACCATCAAAAAAAATCAAATCAATCAATTAATCAATCAATTTCAGTTAAATGTCAAACATGTATATCAAGCTTGAATTTAGATTTAAAATTTTGTTGTTTAATTGTACATCATCATTAAAATTTTGCTGTATTACAACTGAATACTCTAAGCACTTTAATAGAATTTGCGCATATCAAAGTAGAAACCATGTTCATTCAAGAAACCAAACTATGTATTTTAACAGCAATTATCATCTTAAAATATTCAGAAATGATTGCTAGGTATAACAGTCTCTATTGACTGTAGTATGCTATTTGGGGAGTGTTGCGCACAGTTATTGAAAGTGTATGAATATATTGACCTAGGATGACCCACAGATAGTGCTTCATTTCCTACTCTGAAGTACTCGTGTATCTGACATGTAACCATGTCACTTGGTGAAGATCAACTAAAGGCAAATTAAAGCAGATATTGTGTGACTGAAACGATGCTGTACACCTCAATCTGCTGCAACTGATATGTATGGGTATCCTAAATCCCAATGAACATGCCATCAAAATAACCTACACAAGTGATGATATTTAAGCCCGCTATCACCAGAATCACTAAACATATTTAGCGCTAAATGTGTTCAAGTTATCATTCTGTCTCTGTCACCTTGCAACACTGTGACAGGGATGCAGAAATGTCCTAAATACGTTTAAGCACTATATTTATTTAGTGATTTTTGTGAAAGTAGGTCTGAATGACCTTTTAGCGCATTGTGGCTAGTCAGACCGGCTGCCTCATTCCTGACTGCATGAGCCTAATATTTTTAGCTCATGCACTGCCCTTAGGCACTTATAAAACATCATCGGTGACTCAGGGAGCATGACTTACCACTGCTGGTGAGAATGTATGGCTGTGTGGGGTGTATCGCGATGCACCGGACGTAGTCTGAGTGAGCCTCGAAGGCGTGAACTCTCTCCAGCGTGTTGTAGTTGAAGACGCGGATCTGCATGTCATCGGAGCCGGTGATCACCCAGTTCTTGCGTGGCACGAACTTCGCAGCGCGCACCGGGAGGTCGCATACCTACACAACATAAGTACATTATATTATTAATAAGGCTACACCAATAATAAGTGAAATATATAAAGTTAGTTCTGCTAACACTTAAGAAAAAACAAAAGAATTTTTGTAATGTAAATGCTTTTAGGGTCAGTTCAAACCAGCTCAGTTAAGATGTGCGCGCGCACCTTATAATAAAGTACCTCTCAACTCTCACCACTCAACATATAACTTTATTTGCAAGAAGAATGTTGTAACCAAAATTTGGTAAAAACCAAATTGAAAGAAAAGAATGTCCATGGAGTTTCTTGCTTGTTCTTCTCCATAGAGACCTTCGTTTTGGAACGAGCAACTAGCTTCAATTTTAAACTGTAACTTCTTGACAATTCGAAAGTGCCTGTAAATGGTCTAATTGAAATAAATGCTTTGAATTTGACTGACTTTGATTCAGTATATGAAAAGATACACATTTCATTGTTTAAATCTACAATATGTTGCATCTTCCCACAATTAAATTGTTACATTACAACAATACAAGAACAATACAACATTCTACAACCGGTTCTTTTGGAAACCTATGGCGAAGGCCTATGTCCAGCAGTGGACGACCTGCGGCTAATATGATGATGATAATGAGGAAATGATTTTAGATATTTATTTAATAATGTATTCTAAGCATAAGTTGGTATGTAAACTGAACTGTTACTGTACAATAATGTGAGACATTTAGCCCATTTTTTTTTTCATTTAACATAATTAATATGATTATTGAAAGATTCAAAGTAAGCTTGTTTTGGCATTACTCTTATAGGGCCATATTTGATATGAATACACCATTTTGTGAAAAACAAAAAACTTTAATAGAATGCAACACATTGCAGGCAGAATGATAACAGTTTGTAAATATCCTGTCAATGTTATGAGGCTCTGCGGAAAGTATGTTCATCTGTTGACAGCATGGTTTTTGTTTTTAAAAGCAAGAAAGACTGATACTTGAAAGATACCTATTATGTTTTGTTTATCTATAATATTGATTCATTTTAATTTCTTTACTCAATAGATTGACTGCCGCGGTAGCCTAGTGGTACTAAGGGCGACTGTTACGCTAGAGGTCTTGGGTTTAATTCCCAGGTCAAGCAAAAAGTGTTATTTGGTTTTTCTATTAAATGCTCAGTAGCAGCTCAGAGTCAGGATTTGTGCCCGGTTAATGGCAATAGACTCGCCCCCTATTACATGGGACCTAAAACATACCGGCAAACTGTTGGTGTATATTGGTACACCTCTGCCTAACCCTTAGGGGAATACAGGCATGAAGGTATGTTATGATATATTTTAAATATTACAATTATATCTGATACCACAAGACCCAGTTATTGTCAAAATTCAAATCATTTATTTAATTTGTGAGGAGTCTCCTAATACAACCAAAAGCAAAAGGTGATCACCAATAATAAGTATCAAAATGCTTATTGCAATTGAAATAAACATTTTTATTAATTGGACTATGAAATGGTTATTTTTAACTACGTATTAGAAATAGTACCTAGTTTCTTATGGAGAAGAATAGGTAAGAAACTCCATACTTATTCTTTTGAAATAAATAATGTAAGATGTATAAATGTGATGTGAAAGTATGTATAAGTAGATTTCTTCAGATTGGAATTTAATAAGTAAAACAATAAAAAACTGATTTTAATTGTAATTATATTAAAGAAGGTACTTTAACTTATCTCATTATATTAGATCATTATCAACATTGAACACAATTAATATCAATGTATTCCCATTATGTTTTGTTTGCAGCAAAGATAGTTCCAGTGGTAATCAATATCAGGGCTGCCAAATGTTAGTCATGGCTTAGAAGACATACAAAATCATAAATAGCAAAGTTAATTATGAGCCCAGTCAAGTTAACAATCACTAAAACTGATAAGAGTTAGTTAAAGTAGTGGTTAAATAGTTTCATTAATCTGAACATATTTTTCTGGTATGACTTAATTTAGCATCATCTAATGATGGAGGTTTTAACCTAGAAACAGTGAAATAAATTTAATTGCTATTACTTATTGGAACACTTGAACCTTACGATTGAATTCTAGTTACGAGTTAATGAAGAATGCATTTCTGCTCAGTATTCCCTTTAAAACCTTTCAGAAAGATGCCCTCTGTGCCAAGAATAACAACTATGTTGGGAAACAGAAATCTCAGATTTTATAGATACCCAGCTAAACCTGGGTGGAAAATTGTATGCCAAAAATAATAATATATGCTACCTCGAATCGTTTGATCTGCGAGTGTGTCTCATAGTTCCATATGTTCACGTCACCGTTGTACAGGGAGCACAGCAGCCAGGGCTCCGACGGGTGCTGGTCGACGCACTTCACGCGGTCAGACCTCGCTGTCAACTTCCTCTTAATATCCAGGCGCAACGGCTGTAGAAACATAGCAACAGTATACGTTAGCGAACCCGTGAAATTCACAACAAACAGCTATTACACGCGAATTACATCAACTGGAAGCCGACATTATACAAATGATGACACACTGCCGACGAATATACAACTACGTGGCGAAATTATGTCGGCACTGAGAAATATGCGCAAACACTCTATTAGGTTAATTTTTGTGAATTTAAAGTAGTTCTTACCATTTTTAATAGTTAAAACATGAAAATATATCGTACAGGAACAGTGGAACTGTAGAAGTTTGACAGGGTGGGTGGACGTGTCACTATTTTTTTTTTCGTATGCCAACACAGTTTCGGATACGCGTCTAACAGTTCTATCGGTAAGTATCGGTATTTTGCTATGAAAAAATAAAAAATAAATGTCACGCTGCGTAAATTAAGTATTAACTGGTGTCACTTCAGCTGTGTAAATATTGTACAGTATTTATTTGTAGTATATATTTGTGACTAATTGCTTCGACTGGCTGCAAGTATGGAGGCTTTTGTATCCACCGCGATAACGCCTGGGCGCTGGGACAAGGCTGGGACAGCACATTTATATGATTACAAAATAGTTCATTCAATTTGATTGGACTTATCGATATTGTTCCCAGTCGCGAAAAATAATACTGGCACGGTCCCGAACATTTTCGGAACTTTCAATTGTACCTATTCGTTATTCTATGTAGTAGGGAATATGCATGAATTTTGTATTCGCTTTTGTTAACTAAACATGAAAATACCGTAGTAGAGGCAAAAAGTGAAATTAAAATTGGCACAGAAATACGGCCTATATAAGCATTTAGGGCCCGCGCGCACTAGCGATTAAAGTTGGCCGATAGTTTGATCGGTCAGAGGATCAGTATAGAGTTATATGGCAGTGAGCGCACTTTAAAATTAAAAGTTGTACGACCGAACTATCGAATCCGACTCTGCCCGATCCCTATTAGATCAAACTATTGAACGACTATCGGCCGATTGCATATGTGCATGAAGTTGTATGCGAGTGCGCGTATTACATTCAACTAAACTGTCGTTCGACTATCGACCGATCGCACAGTCAGTATGACGCAGTATGTGTGTGAGCGCACTTGTCAATCGATCCGATCAGCGGAATTCAATGGTGTAGTGCGCGCACCACCGCGAGACTGAACTATCGAGCGACAGTTTGATCATAATCGTTATACGATTGTGACTGAACTATCGGCCAACTTTAATCGCTAGTGCGCGCTGGCCCTTAAAACTATTCGATTCGATTAGACAGAGAGATCCGATATGACAAATGACGACATTGGTCTCCGTATAAACTCCATGTAAAATTTCGTATTGCTAGAAAGAGATAGCAACAAATCTTCCATGGATTTTAGATTTTTTTCTTTTAGAATTTTATAGTTATAAAATTGTTTTTTACTACACTGTTTTTTACGTATTAAGGATTGATTTTTTAAATAAATAAAAATAATGCATATTCCCAATTCACAGTAGCAGCTCGGAGAATATGCCCGGTTGATGGCAATAGGCTCGCTCCTATTACATGGGACCTAATCATACCGGTGAACTGTTACAGGCGTGATAGTATGTTATTGCCAAAGCAAACACGCTACTGAACTATACAATTACACTATAATTAGACTTATAAAACATAAATCTAGGTATGTATAGTAAGTTATCTAAATTATAAACTACCTTTATTCTGTAAATAGTAAAAAAAAAACAAAATCAATAAATATTTACTTATACGTTATTAATTTGAAACCCTACTTTAAAATGTCATATTGTTTAAGTAAATTTGAGAGTATGGATTTTTCTGATATTAACTGATTTATAAGTGCAATGCAAAAGTGGATTCCATCACAAACTTATACTAACCTAAAAAGCGCCTGATAAATTGCGCACACGTGTTTTGTGTACGTGACCGATTGATGTACTTTTTTGGTCAGAAATCTTTGTACTGTGGTTAATAGGCATTACAATTTTAAGCGCACGTATAAAAAAAATTAAATTTAAAAAACCCCCAACACAAAAACCTAAGTTCCCTTTAAAAAGTAAAAAAATAACAAAAAAACATACGTCACGTTGGGGGACCGCTCGGGACGATCGTATCCTAAATGCAACATCGGTCCCCCAACGTGACTAATTTTTTTTTGTTATTTTTTTACTTTTTAAAGGGAACTTAGGTTTTTGTGTTGGGGGTTTTTTAAATTTTTAATTTAATTTTTTATTTTATTCTTTTTATAGGTACCTACTTATTATAATGTCGATTTTGTTAAGTTTGAGACCCCACTCGAGTATATTTACAGACATTCGGTTTTTCTTCCCTACTTTCACCCCCACAACTTTTAAACGGCTCAACCGATTTTCATCAAACATGTCAATTCAATTCAATTCAATTCGTTTATTGCATTCCACAATGTACATGAGTAGGTGGTAGTGAACAATATTATTGACACAATTGTGGACCCTGTAGGGCACAGCAAAATACATTATTATTAATAGAACAAAAATGACTTATAGACTAACACTTATCCTAATTATACAATTTCATTAAACATTCATTCATTATATTATTTCTAAGAACACTCGCACATAGGTCACCTTTAATACAAAAAAAAATTAAATTGAAATCGCTTCATCCGTTCGGCAGCTATGATGCCACAGACAGACAGACAGACAGACCGACAGACAGACAGACAGACACGTCAAACTTATAACACCCCTCTTTTTGCGTCGGGGGTTAATAAAAAGAGAAATGTCTCGGTGTATTTCTAGTTATATCCAAAGCCTTCGATACGAGGTATTGCACTGTATATTTTCACTAGCTATCGTAAAAACAGATATCAGCCTATTAAATTAGGTGAAATCGTGAGTGACAGCTCTAAATTTTAATACTGTGTTTCTCAAGGCAGCATTTTGGGCCCGATTGTTTTTCTTGTCTATATGACCTGTACTTACTTCCTCTCACAAAATGCTTATTTACCTATGCTGATGATACAACCTTACTATACTAATACTTGGCAAGGGTCGAAAAGGTACTGAACATAGTGCTCAAATTGCCCTGGTTAGGGATTGGCTTGAAAGGAATCTATTAACACTTAAAACTTAAACCAAAAAAAACTTTTTTACTTACAAAAGAAGACAACCGTCTTCAGAAACTAAAAAGACAAATTACTTTAGCTTTGGAAGTCGGCGGCTTAGGTTCTGTTTGTTGTTTTGTATTGCCTCCAACTTCCAAAGCTAAAGTAATTTTTTCTTTTTAGTTTCTGAAGACGGTTGTCTTTTTTTGTAAAAAAGTTTTTTAGTTCTCTCTTTTTAGGATCAATTTCCTGTCATCCATATCCATGAAGGAACTGTCATGTCATGTAAATTAACATGGCACCTCTAGAATGTCTTAATAAAGCTCAACTTGGATGTGAAATTTTCAAATATTACTGTATACATCTGTGTAACCCTTTCGAGTGTACAGGCGTGATGTTAAGTTGTGTGATTGCGTAAACAATGCATATTTATGCGATAGCAGCAATCGCGGTTGCTTTGCTGTAATTTTTTGAAGAGTTCCGTTGTCTGTCTCCGGAATCCATCATCAGATGTATATGATATTAAAATGGGACAATTTGGGAGGTATATTCATTCCAACAAAAAAAGTTTTTTTCTAATCGGTTTACAAGTGACGACGTTATGCGCGAACAAACATAAAAAAATAAAAAGTCGGTTAAAATTCCCTATCTCAAAAACTACTAAACCGATTTTGATGAAACTTGCAGTATTTCCTAAGTTGAACAGTACCTAGTACAACAAAAAAGAATTACTTAAATCGGACTTGTAGTTACGGACGGAGATATGCGAACACAAACATAAAAACATACATACATACACTTTTGATATTTGGCACATTTGTTCAGATGCTGATATACACTAACATATAGCTTATGCAAAGCGTATAAGACCGTTAGTACTGAAGCACTACCAGTACTTGCAGGTGTACTTCCAGTCGATCTTGAGGTGCAGCGACGTGCTGCAATGTACTATTCCGCGCGAGAGACCATGGACGCAAACTTTCTAACACAACGTGACCGCGCTAAGATCTCTAGATTATTTAAACCGCAGACTGACGTCTGGGAGGAACTTTTATCTGAATGGCAATGTAGGTGGGATAATTCCATCAAGGACCGGCACCTCCATCAGTTTCTTCCTTCAGTTCGTGAACGGCTGGCCAGAACATGGCTGGAGGTAGACCACTGTGTTGCCGAATTTCTCAGAGGTGTCGTGGCAACTTTAAGAGTAAATTATTTTCTTCTAAGCTGCCTCTCGTTTGTGTCAATGTTCTACATCTGACTGTGAATATGAACAATCTGCTCATCACATCTTATCTTATGGGACTGTATTCTTTGGCAGAATGGGTGAAATATTATGTTAGATAGTGTACAGGTTACATCTGGTGTTGTTTATTAAGCGGACCTTGTAGAAACTAGAACAAATTTCCATGCGTTCAAGCGTTTTTGCCATACCTATTACTGGAATCAAATGTAACGGTTCACATTAGGACCCATTAAGTTAATGATAATTGCAATCCGTGGTGCTTGGAAATCTGGGCACAGGAGACAGAACAGAATTAGGCCAATAGGCACAGTGCCTATTGGCCTAATTCTGTTCTGTCTCCAGCTTGTTTGGAGGGAAGTGGAAATTATGTTTTTCTTACTCCTCCGCTAAGCTTTTCTGATTAATTTCGTTGCGGGATCCAAGACAGTTGAATCTCATATCTCCGGGACTCGTCGAGCTTCATTGTCTCGGCGCTTTTCTTGTGGTCGCCACTGTTGATTCTGGCTTACAGAAGTTGCAGTGGTTTGGGAACAGTGTGGCGGGCTTATCCCATACACTAACATACACGAAAACTGGGCGACTGGAAATATTACATACATACGGGTCGAGTTGAGAACCTCCTTTTTTTATGTCGTTTAAAAATAGTGCCAATCTCGATAAGCAGTCTCATCAAAAAAATCCTCTTAATGTCAAAGGTCTTATGTGTCAGTCCTTAACACTTACCATGAGCCGGATCGTTAAAAATCCGCGGATAGGGTACGAATTCGGATTATTGGTGTCTAGAATGCGCGGAATTCGCAGCGCGAATGCGGAATGCGGCAACAAGTTGAGAAATTACTTTGCTGTCGGTGCCCGTAACTTTTAATAGCAGCATTGCCTTATTTATTTAAATTAGGCATTAACGCCCACAGAAAATACATATTCATAAACAACCAGCGGGCCCGGCAGACGTTGTTCTGCCCTGAAAGTGCCCCACCTACCTACCCACTTATTTACCCTACCTACCTACTCCATCAGCCTACCTACCCACATACTCTACCTATCCACTTTACCCCTACCTACCTACCTGCCTACCTACCTACCTACCTAGACCTACTTACCTAACTAACTACCTACCTACCTACATACCTACCTACCTACCTACATACCTACCCTACCTACCTACATACCTACCTTCTTAGCTTGCTATAAACCTCACGGAGCCCGAGACCTTTCCAACGAATGCAAAACCGTGGAAATCGGTTCGTGCGTTCTGTAGTTATATCACAATATCGTCAGGAAGGAAAACCCGACTTATTTTTATATAGTAGATTTCATTAACTAAAATACTATTTACACGAAAAGCCGGCATCGTGACGTCACCACGAGACGGACGACGCGCCGTCTGTCGGTACCCGGCACATCACTCAAACAACACTACCTTTATATACAACTTATGATATAGGTATTGGAAAGGGTGCACGCCGCATCTTTTATGTGTTTTAAAATTAGTAGTGATCAAATCAGCATTTCATCATCATCTTGAAGGCGATCCGGCTACGATAAAAACGTTTATCCAAGAGCTGTCACGTTCAAGCTAGTGTTCAAGTTTGTATTTTTACAGATTATTGTTGTGTCGCATTAAATGGCTTATGATAACATCAAGCCTTTGCGGCCACGAACGACTTTTTGATTTTTTGTCGGCCGTGTGCGTTGGTATATATTAGAATTAGTTAGAAAGTCCGAGAAACTAAAGCTATGTGTACTTATTTCTAAAGTCGTAGTCAAACATCATCAATTAATAAATAAATGTTGAAAAATCTTCTGCATTGTAACTGCGTCATTGATGTATTGATTTTTAGCGACCCGCTCCAGGTTCGCTAGGGTAGAACGATAGAGTGTCTGAATATAGTTTTATTTTTTTTAATTAATCTTCCTTGTGACTATTACATGTTTAGGTACTTTTAGAGCACTCTTAAAACTCTGGAAATATTTTTTTTTATCTGCCCACCGTTCCTTCGGTAGAATTCCACTTGACCTACCCATATTGGTTCAGTTGATTAACCGATTACTAATTCTTTCATTCTTGAATCTTGGCGTCCGCCCACGTCAGACAATCGGTGACCGATGTTTTGTCGGAGAGAATGGAACATGATGAATTCTAATATAACAATTACCAACGCACTCACACGTCCACCAAAAGTCTGTCGTGGGCCTAAGCGTCTACGCACACGACCGATTTTATGACGATTTATCGGACCGATTTTTGACAGATTTCTTTGTCGGCGAGAAGAAATCTGTAAATAATCGGACGATAGAAGATTTCTAATACAATTCAGTAATAACATAACAGTCGTTTTTTAGCAACTAATTATAGTTACCTATCTTAGCACGAAAATCCCTTTTAAACTTACGTTTTGGTTAGGGTTGCCATTACCTAAATTGCCGACGCCAGGCAAAAACTTGTAAACCCCGGACATTTGGGTGAAATTTAGTTCTTTTCCCGGACGTCTCAGGATTATTACATTATTTATCGCTTATCTTTCAAATAATCGCTTTCCCCTGACACTAAAAGTGACCATTTTTTGACAACCCCTCCCAGACGTTCTCCGGACGGACGCCCTCTAAACAAGGACAAATCCGGGGAAACCCGGACGGATGGCAGCCCTTTGATTTACCCCTGCAACTCTACTGGGTACTCTCTCTTCACCAAGTTTTACGGAATTCACTAGATATAAGCTATACCTGCCTATTAATGTTTATAGGGTTACTCTGAATTTACATCAGCTCCAAAGAACTATCGCAATGGATGGGAAAGTCTGTCCAAGCTGCTCAAAACATTACGAAACCCTAAGTAAGTATATTATCTTTCTTCGAAAATAGCATCACAAAACCAACTCATACCTAAATCATCATCATCATCATATCAGCCGCAGGACGTCCACTGCTGGACATAGGCCTCCCCCATCCATAGACTCCCAAGTACCTAAGTAATGAATAACTAATAATGAAGTTGGTTAAAAAAATTAAAAATCACAAAAAAAAACTTTTTTTTTATATACTTACTGTTACGTCGTAGGTACGAGGTCTTTCGAGAAAGCACGTGATTACAGTGTTTGCGCTAAAAACTTCGAGAAGCATGCCATTATTATTAGTTTGAAGTTAATTGTCATTGTAATTTCAACCATACGCCGAGGGCATAAAGTTTTGTATTTCTTGGTAATGTTTTTTTTGTTGATGTTTTTATGGAATTGGAATCGTTCTACACATCGCCGGAATGTTCGTGAATATTGGCGGTATAAAAGCACAGGGCCGACACGGAGTACGGTCAGCGCATTTTAAATAATATCCTTAGTTTGTAAGCCCTGGCTGGGGGCCTTAAAGTAATTTTTGGCCACCACAGGATTGCTCGGTTAAGCAGCTTTAACTTCAGCGAGTTGTTGTGCTGCAAGTGGTCATTCAAAAAAAAAAAACGAAGTAGGTACGGTCAGTCTGATTTGGGCGATACAACGAAGCGAATCGAAGTGAACTAGAAGTGCGATATCTAAGCGAATAGTGATCAGTTAGTAGTGTATTTGTGATTAAGTTTAAGTGTTTTGTGTTTAATAAAGTTACAACAGAATTGTCTGATGGGTAAGGTTCACAATTACGTCGGAGGGGGGGGGGGGGGACTGGGGGCGTGGGGGGGGGGAGGTTCTGAGTCCCCCCCACCAATTTTCGCCGCCGGAGATGCCCCACGGAGCCCTACTGGGGTTTTGTATCAAGTCACCTTAATAGGGCCGTAAGGGGGGCGGGGAAGGCGGGAGGAGGGTAGTGACACCCTTCAGCCTTTCCTTCCGCCAGGGCAGCTCGACGGAACCCCGCTTCGCGAGGCTCCTACCTCCGGGTGGTTTAAAAAAAAATAACCACGAAGGGGATGGCAGGGTCTGGACCCTGGGACCCTGCCATACCCTTCTAACCTAACCTGTCCGAGTCGGGGTGCCCCAAGTCCCGGGTTCGCTCGCTCTTGCGCACAATAAAACAACACAATGTTATTTTGAGCTAGCTCGGGACTAAGGGCATCCCAACCCGGACAGGTTTTAGTTTTTTTTTTTAAACCACCCTGATGTTGGAGCCCCGGTAAACGGGTTCTGTCCAGCCGCTCTGGCGGGGGGGGGGGGGGGGGGAAGGCTGGAGGGTGCCCTTACCCTCCTCCCACCTTCCCCGTCCCACATACTATCCTATTAAGGTGACTTGATACAAAACCCCAGTAGGGCTCCGTCGAGCATCTCCGGCGGCGAAAATTGGTGGGGGGAGGTTAAGATAAATCCCCTCGACCCCCCCACAGTTTCAGAATCCTCAAATTCACGGTACGTAATTCGAAACCCGACCCTGTCTGATTGGTAGTAATTAATTTATTCCATACCCAGCTCGTAACATTACCATATATAGTACTTAGTTACCTATTTTGTTTAAAATATCAGACTACATTCATAATACAATACTAACTACTTAATACTACTAAAACAATCATTTTATCAAATACTGTACCGCCCCTCCCAGGGTGGGGGGAAGATGTTTGACGATTTACCATTGGATTACGAAAAAAAGCCCTGAGAAACAATTATGAATTAATGAAGAAAATAAATGATAGTCTTTGCTTGCATTCTTTAGGCCTCAAACTATTTCAGGTGAATTTCAGCAAGTGCTCAGCAAGGGCTGTCCATTAAAATAGCTCATTTCCAAACCAAATATGATTTTCATAAATGTTTTTGCAACCTAAAATCATAATCCTCTACTGGCCTTGCCTTAGTCCAGTAAAAATATCCTGAACTATCAAAATCTTAGAGTTATTCGAAGTTCTATAACCCAATAATAATTAGAAGTTATCAAAATATGACCAAGTTGAAAAATTTAACAACAACGTGCCTGCGAGGGACGTTAAGTTTGTCTTAAAATAAAATCTTAATGGAACAAGTGCTTCACACCTATTAAATGTGTGTATCTACAAAATATATAATAACGTGGTATTAACAAAGAATAAAAGCATATTACTTCCACTTTCTATAATTTAATTTTTTGTTCATTGCCTATTGTACATACTATTTGTACATTGCATAGTATAAACCTTCCAGCCAGACACCCTTAAACTATCTAGATTCAACTGTACTTAGAATATAACATGAAAATCTATTCACAAACATAGAGGTTCAAAATCAAATCAAATAAACTCTCTACTTTTTGCCTATTTTACACTACTATTCCCTCCAATCCAATTCATAACTTTGGTTGATAAGCAATCAACTTTCAATGTTTTTATTCTCAGTTTCATCATCAAGAATAAAAAGGAGGTCGCCATTAGGCCTACAATGTGGCCATTCAATGTGCCTACCTTGTTTTGTGGCTTCAATCTTACGCGAGGACATGGTTAAATGTCCTCTTTGTCACAAAACAACACACAACGCGACAGTTGATGACTTAGTTCTTAATGAACATAAACTTCACCAAATGTTTCCAGTCAATCAGACGAGTGCGGTACAAATTAATGTGGAATACAAAGAGGTACCTATATTGTTATAAATTAAAAGTAATATATTTTTATTGAGCTATAATTTAACTAACACTAACTGAGTTTTTTGTAATTTTCTAGTATACTCAAGAACCTCAACCACGAAATATTGGTAAATACTTAACTATTATTTATTAAAACCAAAAACATTAACAAACATTTAGGTTTAAAATTTTAATAAAATATTTTTTTTACAGGCATTTGTGTGGAGTGCAGTACGCATACATATGTAGTATGCAACGTTTGTGATGTCTCATTGTGCATTAGTTGCTTTAAGAAAACGCATAAGTTCGTTACATTTAGGAAGCATGAGCTTATTAATAATGGTTTGTATAATGTTTTACCATAGCATGTAAGTAATATAAATAATATATATATAAATAATAATTATTATTCTATAGTCTCTAGTAGTTCTATAGTATATAGTAGTGTTGTAATTTAATTATTATTTATAAGTTTTGTGTACTTAACATAAATAATCCTTATCAACATATAAATAATGTTATAGTTATTATAACAAACTGTAGGATAAGTGACGAATGTGTGTTGTGAGTTACACTAACAACATAGGTAGTGATTGATTATTGTGAATAAATCATCATCATTCTCATGTTGTATGAAGGATTGGCCTCCAAAGTTGAATACCAACAACCTTGTAGGCCACTACCAACCAGTAAGGGCTCTTTCTGTTCTGCTGAAATTCATGAAGGTACCTACTATGGACACATCAATTTTTCAAGCATTTTTCCCCGCCAGAGGCAGAGATGTTCGACGGAGCCTCGTTTTATATAATTATAGAACATACTCTGTGCTCGCTAGTGTTTTGTATCAAATCACCTTATAGTACGAGATCCGTAGAACAAAAATATACCCTCATCCGTTATTTAATAATTTTAAGGTTTATATGCAAGATCAGACATAGATTGATACATCGCACATGGGTTGCCTAGCTAAATCGCGTACCAAAGGTGTTAAATATTAAAAAATAAGGGCCAATTTTTTGGGTAAAATCCCCCCATCTGTTATTTAGGTAAATCGTGCATTAGCTGTTAGAATATACCCCAAGGAGTCAAAAAAAGTAGGGTTGCCTAATCTCATCCGGGGCTAACTGTAGGGTTGCCTGGTTTGAAGGTGGGCAAAAATGGAGTAAAATACCCCCATCTGTTATTTAATCGAGATGTATGTCAAATGAAAGGTTATTTTATTCCCAATCCAACTGTATAGGGTTGCCTTATCAAAAATGGGGCTAAGTCCAGGGTTGCCTAGATTTTAGTTGTAAAATTGTCATGTTGAAAAAATGGCACCTAGTAGCAGTTTCGGTCAATATCTCCTTTCTGACTCATTTTACGATTTAAACATGTAGAACAAAATTAAAGAACAGAAAATTTCCTACAATTTGTGGTAAACAATTTTTTTATAAGATCAATAGTTCTGGCGTACAAGTGCCGCAAAGTGTACTTCAACATGTATTTTGGCCAAATAAACTTTTTAGCAATATTTCATCATTTACTTCCATATTATGTATTCATTTGATCTTAAATTAAAATGTATTTAAGTCATTGATATTTCTTACAAATAAATACCAATAATTGACTTTAGTCCTAGCAGAATAAACCAACATTTCTCTCAATTTGTACGTAATGATTTTGGATATTTAACGCTGATTAACTTTATCTTTATAAATACACTCTCATCTGGTATTTAATCGAATATTGTATCAAATAAAAGGTTATTTTATTCTCAATCCAACTGTATAGGGTTGCCTCATCAAAAAGTTGGCTAAGTCAATCGTTGTATAGGTTTAAGATGCAAAATTTTCATATTGTAAAAATGGCACTCAATACCAGTTGTTTTGACAATATCCCCTTTCCGGCTCATTTTACGATAAAAACAAGTTAAACAAAATTAACGAACAGGAAATTTCCTACAATTTGTGGAAAACCATTTTTTTATGAGATCGATACTTCTGGCGTACGAGTGCCGCAAAGTGTACTTCAACATGCGTTTTAGCCAAAGAAACTCTTTAGCAATATTTTATCATTTACTTCTATATAGGTATTCATTTGACCTTAAAATAAAATGCATTATTTTGAGACATTGATGTTTATTTTAAGTTAAAACCAATCATTGGATTTAACTCCTACCAAAAAAAAAACCCAATTAGTACGTAATGACGTAATGATTTTGAATGTTTAACGCTGATAAAATTTAGCGTTATAAATATACTCTTACCTGTTATTTACTCAAGATGTATATCAAACGAAAAGTTATTTTATTCCCAATCCAACTGTATAGGATTGCCTTACCGTAAAGGTGGCTAAATCCACGGTTGCCTAGATTTTAGCGTACGAGTGTCCAAAAGTGTACTTCAACATGCGTCTTGGCAAAAAAAAAAGTCGTTGGGTAAAATTTTATTATTTAAGTAATTATATATAAATATTCATTTGTTTTTAAAATAAAATACGTTTGAGTCTTTGATGTTAATTGTTTATTTTAATAGAGGTTCTCAATTCGGGTTTTAATTTTAATTTTCTTATGTAAGTTCATTTGTTATTTAATCGAATTGCATATCAAAGGAAAGGTTATTTACTTACTTACCAATCCAGCAGTATCTCACTGCTTGTAACAAAAAGTTGGCTGAATCCATGTGTACCTAGATTTTAGATGTAAACTTTACAGCGTGAGACATTTTCATTTTGCGGTACTCGTACGGTAAAACTATAAATCGTACAAAATAAAAGTTTTCCATAATTTTTAGGAAATTTCCTGAGCTTTATTTTTGTTTAACATGTGATTATCGTACAATAAGTCGGAAAGGAAATATTGTCAAAAACTGCTATTGGGTGTCATTTTTCCAATATGAAAATTTCACATCTAAAATCTAGGCAACCGTGCACCACCACCACCTTTTTGATAAGGCAACCCTATATAGTTGTATTGGGAATAAAATAATTATTATAATGTTATTTATTTATTATTTAATTGCAAAACCCAATATGGATAGGTTATATAATGTTGTAATTTATCTGAAATAAATAATTTGAATTGAATTAATTTGAATTGAAATTACGTACAAATTGGGTTTTTTTTTGGTAGGACTTAAATCCAATGATTGTTTTTACTTAAAATAAACATCAATGTCTCAAATGCATTTTATATTAAGGTCAAATGAATACCTATATAGAAGTAAATGATAAAATATTGCTAAAGAGTTTCTTTGGCTAAAACGCATGTTGAAGTACACTTTGCGGCACTCGTACGCCAGAAGTATCGATCTCATAAAAAAATGGTTTTCCACAAATTGTAGGAAATTTCCTGTTCTTTAATTTTGTTTCACTTGTTTTTATCGTAAAATGAGCCGGAAAGGGGATATTGTCAAAACAACTGGTATTGAGTGCCATTTTTACAATATGAAAATTTTGCATCTAAAACCTATACAACGATTGACTTAGCCAACTTTTTGATGAGGCAACCCTATACAGTTGGATTGAGAATAAAATAACCTTTTATTTGATACAACATTCGATTAAATACCAGATGAGAGTGTATTTATAAAGATAAAATTAATCAGTGTTAAATATCCAAAATCATTACGTACAAATTGAGAGAAATGTTGGTTTATTCTGCTAGGACTAAAGTCAATTATTGGTATTTATTTGTAATAAATATCAATGACTTAAATACATTTTAATTTAAGATCAAATGAATACATAATATGGAAGTAAATGATGAAATATTGCTAAAAAGTTTATTTGGCCAAAATACATGTTGAAGTACACTTTGCGGCACTTGTACGCCAGAACTATTGATCTTATAAAAAAATTGTTTACCACAAATTGTAGGAAAATTTCTGTTCTTTAATTTTGTTCTACATGTTTAAATCGTAAAATGAGTCAGAAAGGAGATATTGACCGAAACTGCTACTAGGTGCCATTTTTTCAACATGACAATTTTACAACTAAAATCTAGGCAACCCTGGACTTAGCCCCATTTTTGATAAGGCAACCCTATACAGTTGGATTGGGAATAAAATAACCTTTCATTTGACATACATCTCGATTAAATAACAGATGGGGGTATTTTACTCCATTTTTGCCCACCTTCAAACCAGGCAACCCTACAGTTAGCCCCGGATGAGATTAGGCAACCCTACTTTTTTTGACTCCTTGGGGTATATTCTATCAGCTAATGCACGATTTACCTAAATAACAGATGGGGGGATTTTACCCAAAAAATTGGCCCTTATTTTTTAATATTTAACACCTTTGGTACGCGATTTAGCTAGGCAACCCATGTGCGATGTATCAATCTATGTCTGATCTTGCATATAAACCTTAAAATTATTAAATAACGGATGAGGGTATATTTTTGTTCTACGGATCTTAGACCATTATAAATGTGTGTCGGCGCACATAAAAATGTCATTGTCAAAAGTGACAGGTCGTTAACGTCACTAGCGGAGCGTCGAGTAGAGGGTAGCGCGACTGTCATCTTGGAAGGGATTTCTCCTTGGAGAGCGGTCACCAGCGCACCACGCTATCGACGAATCGCTGTCCATCGCCGGAATTGTAGCTTAATTTAAAAGTGATTAGTGTTATCAACAATACTAATGGACTTCGATGAAGTCCGCCTCCGTCCTGAGCTTATATCAGAAGTGGGATTACCTTGGACAGCCAGTTTATTCTAGATCATTCTAAGAAAGCAAGACGTCGTAAAGTGTTGTGTGTCGTGCATCGTGTGCAGTGCGTCGTGCGCCGTGTGTTGGTGTTACAGCTGAGAGTTGCAAGCTTGTTGCGGTCGGACGTTCGGCGGTAATTTGGAGCATCGACGCGAGCGTAACTGCGAGCTAATGAAGTCTGTGATGGCGCATGACTCGTTTGAGTTGTATCCTTTTTGTTTTCAATTTAATTGGAACCATAGAATGATATCATTGTTCAAATTGTAACCTAGCGTGAGCGTGTATGGCTAATGTTCACGTTACGACAAGACTGGTCAAGTGATTCATCAAATCGTTGTATTTGTCGGACATGGGTTCGCATCGCGGCGTTGCCGTTACATACTTTGGCGCGTCTTATGTGCGTGTGGGTAAGTTTGAGAAGAGAAATGTGTGCAGTCTATTACAACGTAATTTTCATGTTTTGATTGGTAATAGTAAGTACTAGCGGTGGCAATAGTAAGTACTAGCCACGGCTATGGTAGGTACCATTCATGGGCATGATAAGCGCTAGAAAATGTAAGTGAAAGATAGCCGGGGAACGGGTGTAGTAAGACACTGGTGTTACGGATAATATAAATGGTCAGGTAGATCATACAATCACACAATTTACATAGTAAAACCCATTTGGTCTCGAGCGCACACACAGTGGGTAGGTAAACTTCTTAACGTTACGTACGCATAGACTAGACTAACTAAAAACCATAGAGACCAAACTCTCTAGAGCCAGCGCGAGCGCCCTCTCACAGGCGTCCGGGTAACTCCCTGGGTTGCCACTTTACACACACGCTATACTCTAAGCGCTATAGGCTTTGCAAAACCATGACTACCATTGAGTTAGACTATTAACTACTCAGCAAGACCGTAAAAGCGTTTTACTTAAAATTAACGGTTTTCCAATTATTCGTGTGAGGACAGGTGAATTAAGAGGTACGGCAACATGCCATAGAGGTATACTTCGTAGGAACACCTTATCTCGTCCTATGTATCAACTACGTAACTCATGAAGTTTCTACGAGGAAGGAGTTTTATAGTAACTGCGTGAGTAAGAGTTTCAAACTTCATTTTATAACTGTTGGCTCATGTAATGTGACTTGTGAATGATGAGCGGTTATGATGGTGTTAAAATCGATGTGTAACATAGTAAAGCTTGGTCTGAGTGTTTGAAGATAATAGAAATAACTAAAGTTAGCCTAATTAATTAGTCCTAATAGATTCTCATAGGTATGAGAGTTGTTTTATTGATTTTTTTCTAATGATTAATAATGACGCGATGTCGTTACACACTGAAAGCTTTAAATTCTAAGCGTACTTACAAATATGCGCACGATAGGCTAAGAAAGATGCCAGGAGGTCATGTACCAGTTGATGTTGATAAGAATTTTGATGATGATGAGCAAGCTTAAGTTGTGGTAGAAAGTCGAAGTAAGGCATTCTAACGGTCGTATTGTGTTTGACCGTACCAGTGGTTATCACATAGTCGTAGCCCGGTAAAAATCGGTGTCGCTTGAGGCAACTCAAGTGGTCCGTGGGTACGCGATGCATGTTTAACTCAGCCGGAGGTCGGGATCTAGAGAGACCGCAGTGTGTAGTCAGAGGGTGATGCACACGGGCGATCCACTTGATGGATATGCGTACAGTAGTGCTGTTCTAAAAAGTTAGCTGCGAAATCGTTTTTGAATCTGCGGTGAGATTTTAGTTTCGTATTCTTACAATGACTGAGTTCGTCATTCTAGCGCCACCACGTGATGACGTAAGTGGGAGGTGTTGTATCGAGTGAGTGTTTTAACGTTCTTCAATGGGATTTGATATTCTGCGAAGCAGGCGTGACTATCGAGATGACTTGCGTGATGACTTTCGAAGTGATTTGCCTGTTTCAGAGTAGCATAGCTGATCCATGCGCTGGATGTGTGAGAGCAATGTGATTGCTGGTCGGCTGGAGAGCCGTGGCGTTGGAGGTTTTATTCGAATTTCTGTAAGCTTGGCAGTTTTTCCTTCAGTAATTTTAAGGGTTGTTTCGAACGACTATGGTACATGACTAGGTAGGTAATGATTATTGTATTTTCAATGATTTCTAATTTTACAAAGTCAGAAAGTTTACCCGCCAAAGGGGTTGATGATCGCGCGCGCGTTTCCTCTTTTATTTGTGAATTTTGTCACTAATAAGTATAGAGCTCGTCGGGTTTGCTTTATAGAATGAGAAACACTACCAATGAAATTGTTGATTAGCAAGCTTTACAAATGAAAGTCCCTCAATATAAATGTACTTACAGCAGTGCGATTCTCTAAGCCTCACTCGTAATTCTAAAGCTGAATCTGTAGTGAGATAACAAAATGGTATTCTGTTAAATACGATCGCACCGGTAACGTCACCACAGCAAACGAATACACAACCAATGTCAAGTGGGTTCGTTATCGAAGTGAGCGCGGTCACTTGAGTGTGACTTGTTTTCGAGTTTGCATTTTAGAGAATTGCACTACAGGTTCGTGATCATTTTGAAAAGGGCAAACTTTTCAGCCCAAGGGCCAAGCACCTATTGAAGTTCCAGTAAAATACGAGACAGACATTAAACTGGCATTTGTTTAATTTCGATACTACAAGTTCTCAGTTCGATGAGTTATGGAATCAAGGATTGATTCGGTATTCCGTTGGGTAATGCGTACTATGTAGCAAATGTGTTTGCTGAGCTATTGTTGTATCTGATGTTGACCACGAATAAGACACCTGGAGTTCAGTTAACTTTGATGCTTTTGAAGGGAACTAAGAGTGGTTTATTTGTGAATAATGACTGTTCAATGATGCTTGGTCTCGGTGATGTTGAGTATTGTTCAAATTTGATCAAAGCCAGCATTGTGTGATTTAGCCCTTAAAATTTTAATTAGTTTAGAATTAGACAGTGATAGAAAGAATCCAGAGTAGATAGCAATAGCGAAAGTACTTCCGCTATTGTTTGAATATGACGCACACTAAAATGACTAATTAACCTTTGTTAATCAAACTGTAGTTTGGTCGTAGTTGTAACTGTGATTTTATGACTCGTTCAGGGTGCAATGCGCGGTTAGATGTATGTATAGTGGCCGAATCTAAGTATATGATTATAACTTGGGTCTCAAAAAGAGTAAGGGGCTCTGAGAGACTAGGTACTGTTCAGGTCTATATGACTATTGTCTGGGTCTGAATAAGAATACTGTTTAGGTTTCAATGAGACTACGCTGCCGAACAGCCGGGCCTTTTAGTGTTGTGTGTTTGTGTTTCATAACCGAGAGTAAAATAAGTAAAGTGATAGTGCCAGTAAGGGCACTGATGTTGAATAAAGCATCTTAACGTGATTTGTTAACTAGCCTGTGTGGCACTGACGCCTGTGTGGCACTGACGCCTGTATGGCAATGACGCCTGTGTGGCAATGACGCCTGTGTGGCAATGATACCTGTGTGGCAACGACTAGTCTATGGTAGTAGTTTGTGGTGTTGCACGGCCGAAATCAGCCTCAGTCGTAGAGCTCCAGCTAACCATTGCTGACGTAGACGTGCGGCGTAGGGCTGATTATGTCGTGGCACCTGGGTTTGATGACTGGCACGCCTTAAGTGCTTCGTCGTCAGCCCAACTTGACTTATAACGGACCCATAAATGGTGTGATGGTTTTATGTTGTTGACTGATAATGATCTTGATTTGATAATGATTTTGACTATGGACTATCGATGACTTTTGATTAACATCTATTGTAATTTTTGGAAAATTTTGATAACACGAGTGCAACCTCGCGGACACGAAGGTTTAAATCACTTCTAACCTTTTGAATTATGATGAGGCCGAGTCGGCGGCAGAAGATGTAGATGCTAGGAATGACTATCCCCAATCGATAGTGACACCTTGACCGCATGCTCTTCCGCTATTACTGGTAATTTAGACTGTCAGGGCACACTCAGATCCTGAATAACAGAATCGAAATATAGGATGATAGGATATTCCGCAATCATAGGTATGACGTCAGTATGTTTGATGTCTTGCATGGGTCCGTTGGTTATTGTAAGCACTATTTAATCCAGAATTACCTGGATGAAAGGAGAGTGTCGTCCGGGCCACACCCAGTGGGGTTGGTTGAAGGGATGCACTCGTCCGATCAAGAAGTAATATCCTTATAGTCTATCCTGGTCGTAAGGACAATGTCGTCCGGGCCACACCCAGTGGGGTTGGTTGAAGGGATGCATTCGTCCGGTCCAGATGTGTTATGTTTATCCTGGTCGAAGGGACAGTGTCGTCCGGGCCAGACCCGTCAGGGTTGGTTGAAGGGATGCACTCGTCCGGTCCAGATGTGTTATGTTTATCCTGGTCGAAGGGACAGTGTCGTCCGGGCCAGACCCGTCAGGGTTGGTTGAAGGGATGCACTCGTCCGGTCCAGATGTGTTATGTTTATCCTGGTCGAAAGGACAATGTCGTCCGGGCCACACCCAGTGGGGTTGGTTGAAGGGATGCATTCGTCCGGTCCAGATGTGTTATGTTGATCCTGGTCGAAGGGACAGTGTCGTCCGGGCCAGACCCGTCAGGGTTGGTTGGAGGGATGCACTCGTCCGGTCCAGATGTGTACTGTTGGTAAAAAGTTCCAAGTCACTATGGTAATGGTCAATAGACTGACTTTGTGTTTGATGTCGTTGGAGCGCATTCATGTAAGAAGTAGTATTAGCAGAATGGACGAGCGGATGT
The DNA here is from genome assembly GCA_932526535.1 of Caradrina clavipalpis. Taxonomy (NCBI): domain Eukaryota; kingdom Metazoa; phylum Arthropoda; class Insecta; order Lepidoptera; family Noctuidae; genus Caradrina; species Caradrina clavipalpis. The sequence continues at coordinate 23,986,296 of OW052087.1, forward strand.
CTTGGTGATTAGACCTTGTCTGGTTCCGGAAATACAATAACGCCCGAGGACGGTCGTATGTCAGTCTGGCCGTGTCGGCGCACATAAAAATGTCATTGTCAAAAGTGACAGGTCGTTAACGTCACTAGCGGAGCGTCGAGTAGAGGGTAGCGCGACTGTCATCTTGGAAGGGATTTCTCCTTGGAGAGCGGTCACCAGCGCACCACGCTATCGACGAATCGCTGTCCATCGCCGGAATTGTAGCTTAATTTAAAAGTGATTAGTGTTATCAACAATACTAATGGACTTCGATGAAGTCCGCCTCCGTCCTGAGCTTATATGTGTAAATATTGTGTGTTTACCTGTCATTGCATAGTCAGTGGCAACAAAATGGCCGCCTGTCATTAGCGATTCGTTTTACGCATTTTGACGTTTTGACCGACGCAACTTAAAAATCGTAAGGATATAAATAATAATCAATCACTAGTGCAACTTCGATTGTTTTGAACGCGAGTAAAATGGAAATGCACAAGAAACCTACCATTTAGTAGAAATATACCTACTCTTTGGGATGTTTAGTGATCAATTGACACACGATATAAAAAAGAAAACCGGACAAATGCGAGTCGGACTCGCCTACCGAGGGTTCCGTACACATTATAAATATTTCAGGAATCGGTTCTCGCAGGTTTTTCCGAACATTTTTTTTTTGTATTTTTCATCGTAAATCGAAAACTACGTACTTATCATAAAACAAAAATAAATCTGTTTAAGCTTGTTTCAATGACGCTATAATATGATATACCACATGACACGGTTAAGTCACTTCAAAATTTGGGTCAACACATGGTCTTTATCTATACTAATATTATAAAGCTGAAGAGTTTGTTTGTTTGTTTGTTTGTTTGTTCACGCTAATCTCAGGAACTACCGGTCCGATTTGAAAAATTCTTTTTGTGTTGGATAGCCCATTTATCGAGGAAGGTTATAGGCTATCTAACATCACGCTAGGACCAATTGGAGCGGAGCATGAATGAAAAATGTGGCAAAAACGGGGTAAAAATAATTCTTTTGAGGGCTTTTGTTGCGTGCGCTGCGTAAACGGTTAAAGTTACGCAAAAATAATGTATCAGAGAATTGTTCCTCTTAAAATATTCTAAAAAAAAGTCCGCGGTAGTACATGCCTAACTTTAAAGGTTGACTCAGTATAGCCATTTTTATGGGCAGACAATTTGTTTTAAAATAATGCATTATTTGCGAAGGTGTTTTTATAAACATAGTATTAATCCTTATCAACATAAATACGTTATTCATCACAAGTATTTCATTTTGAACAAAATTGCCCTTTACATCGTTTAATTTCTATGAATATCTTAGGAGATATCACAGTTTTAAAATAACTTCGCAGCAAAATAATGACTCTGCGAGACATTCCGTAGCTTATACCTCAGAATAACAGATTAAAGGCTACATAACATCGCGCTATTTGCCACGGGAACGGATTAGTAACCAAAAACCTAACGTAATGCGGGTGAAACCGCGGGGCACAGCTAGTGTAATCATAAAGACCATGTTTTTATGATTTGATTACAAATGTATAGTTTCCAAACATTTACCTGTACTTGTAGTTTATGACAATAAGAGCCCCCGCAGACCACAGACTATTTCGTCTACCGATAGTTTGATCGGGTTGGGCTGCTAGCGCGCACACTGGGCCAACTAAACAGTCGGGTTGGCGATGAGCGCGCAGACTAAACAACGGTCGGCAAACTGCTCTCGAACGATTTTCAAGAGGTTTTTGAAGTGAACGGTCGCATAATGAAAGTTAATACAATATTGTCCAGAAATGTTATTATTGCTCTTATACAACGGAGGAGATGTACCAAGAAGAGATACCGAGAGTATTGGGTGCATCCTATTCACAGTGATAGACTACCTATTGCTAGGAAAATTTTACACGTTGCATTCCCAATTATTTTTTTTCAAATTAATTAAGTAATCAAAGTTACGATCGACGTTTCGACAAGCAGCGGTGGAGTAAAACTGGGCAACGCCATCATGAGAAATACGTGCGACCATCCTGCGCCAAAGCTGGGAGCGAACTGAAGGATTGGTCGAGTCGGCCGACTAAACGATCGGCCAGTATACGCGCGTAGAAGAACGCCATACTGATTTAGCAGTTGGCCGATAGTTTAGTTTGAAGGCAGTCGGCTAGCCCATCAAACTTATTTATCGGCCGATACCGAACCGTTGTAATGTGCGCACTTGCATACATCTTCATACTGATTAAAAGCCCGACCAAACTGTCGGCCGATGGAAAGTCTGTGGTCTGCGGGGGCTCTAAGTATTACTAGCCTACAACGAGCAGAACCTAGCCTACTTTCATAGTTCTAGATGAATGGGAAGTAGGTACCTACCCTACCAATTTTGATTCCCTTGAGACTATCTAAATATATGTTTTTTTGTGGCATAGAGATTGATTTGACTTTGACTTTACCAAATTAGTACAAAAAATATATTCAAAACATAAGATTTTTTTTCAGATCTTTTTATTCAGCCTGCAACCTGTAGCACGCATGGCGATATACAACTTTTCTATTGCAAAGATTGTAAAAACTCCAAATGTTTACACTGTGTACTATGTTTACAAGGTGACCATAACCCCTGCAAATACCATCAAGTCGTACCGTTACATGTACAAGTAAGTATTTTGGACTGTTATGATACCTGCTTCTACACAGTTTTTTTTTAAATACAAGCATGTAGTGACTAAGGTTCAAAAGGGTATGCTAAAATGGTTCGGTCATGTTGAGAAGATGAGTGAAAGGCAACAAACAATTTATGTGGCAGATGTAAGTGGCAACGCCGGGAGGGGACGCCCTAGAAAGACCACCTACCCTGACCTTATTGGTGAGGTTCTTCAGAAAGGTCGGGTGCGCAGTACTTGTAACCGGCGTGCTTGTATGACCAGATGTATGAACGTGGACGAGGTGAAACTAGTATGTAAGGATCGTAGCACGTGGCGTTCTGTGGTTTCTGCCTACCTCCATGGGAAAAAGGCGTGAGTTTGTGTATGCCTACATTTCTTCATTAGCATACACTTGTTCTGTATATTTTAATTAAATCAATAATGTGCTGCAATATTTTGTGCATAATTATGTATTTCACTTCAGACTTCATTGTTCCCACACGGACTCCCATTCGGTCCGTTGTGTGTGATGGGTATGGTTTCCTAGCTAACATAGCTAGCCTATCTCTGCCCGGAAGCATGAGCTTCCTAGGGCCTTCATAGGCTTTGCGGATCGACCTCACTGTTCTAAGAATTTGTGTGCATTGAGATTCCAAAAACTCGTAGGTACGTCTATGTTAAAGTCTGAGTCATCGTTTTAAAATACAAGTCCACACGAAGTCTGGCTTCTTTTTAGATGTGATGTCAATTTTTGTTTTATTTGTATTGTTAGTAGGTACTTCGGTATTTAACTTTTTATTCGGTAGGTACACCAAATTTAACTAGACTGGACGTGTTACAAAACAAAAGTCAGCAAGTTGCTATGTCTTGATTGTTACATTTTTAATGATGCTATGTTAGAGGTCTTTGGTTCGATTCCCAGGTCGAGCAGTATTATTGGGCTTTTCTATGAAATTCTCAGTAGCAGCTCGGTGTTAGGATTTATGCCCGGTTTATGGTAATAGGCCCCCTATTAGTTGGAACCTAAAACATACCGGCTGACTGTGGGTGTACATTGGTACCTACACCTCTGCATAACCTTTCGGCAATACTAACAGGCGTGGTGGTATGTTACGAGTAAGACTTGAATTTAAATAAAATAATTACACACTGCTACTTTTTTGCAGAATGGGCACTATTTAAAGGAGCTGACCTCTTTATCTCCAAAAGTAGAAGAAACTATAAACAAATTGAAACAAACAGCTGCCGTATGTTTCCTCATTTAATGAAATAACTTCTAAGTTCATTTACTTGTGTTCTTATTATAAATGTTACATGTTTTTTTAGGAAATTCGACATTTAATCTATAACGGCAGTCGCGTAAAATCCAATGTTGCAAATATGATATCAAAAAGTGCTGAAGTTGATGAACACTTTGGAAATCTTATTTCTTCTATAAAAACACAGCAGAAAGAAGTTCAGAAGAATATTTGTCAATTATTCACAAAAACTAATAATTTAATGCAAGCGAAATCTGAAATTGATGCGTCCATCAAGAAAACGGAAATTGCCTGGAAAAAGATAAGACTGGCTATAGATGGTCGTAGTCATTTGGTTAGTTATTTCTTAATCTATGGTGGCAATCTATAGGTACATCTATACAAATAAAGTAAAATGAAAATGTCTGCTTGTAAATTCAAATTAACAGCTTTTTACTAAATGCATATGAAAGTATATACCTAAAACTTTAGAAATTTTTGTCTGTCTGTTTGTATCGGCTAACTTTTTTTGTATTTTAGGTTAATTTGCCGGGTCTTCTAAATGAAGCTAAAGAAGTATTAAAAACTCCATGGTGTCTAAAGGGGGTAGACACTAACGAAGACACTTTTAAGTAAGTAATGAAACCTACAAGCTATTGCACTATTGTTTAATCAATGTTAGGAAATACAGTTCTTATCGTAAAATCTACTTTACGAATAATAATATACAGTACCTATTGTTACGAGCCGGGTATGGGATAAATTAATTACTACCAATCAGACAATTAAATAACTTTATTAAACACAAAACACTTAAAACTTAATCACAAATACACTACTGATCACTATATTCGCTTAGATATCGCACTTATAGTTCACTTCGATTCGCTTCGTGGTATCGCCTAAATCAGACTGACCGTACCCGTCGTGGTCATCTCATCACCCCGACTGGGGTGCGAGGAATCGGTATTGGGGCTGCTGACCGTACCGTATGTGTGCTTTTATACCGCCAATATTCACGAACATTCCGGCGATGTGTAGAACGATTCCATAAAAACATCAACAAAAAAGCATTACTAAGAAATTCTTCTTTATCGTGTGGGCAGTAAGGTCTAACGACCCCAAACACCCTAGTGTCAGAGTTTCTAAACCGCCTCAAGGGCTTCTGACATGGTTACCGATGTCAGTGATGTCCAAGATAAACTTAGAAAGTACGTATGAATTAGAAAAAGTCACATTGGTACTTGCCCGTGCCCGGTTGCGAACCCACAACCTCTAGCATGAGAGGCGGGCGCCTTAACCACTGGGCCATCACGACCAAGAAATACAAAAGTAGTAGGCAAAAAAAAAAAAAATAACCTAATCCGTTTTTTTTTGAATGACCACTTGCAGCACAACAACTCGCTGAGGTTAAAGCTGCTTAACCGAGCAATCCTGTGGTGGCCAAAAATTACTTTAAGGCCCCCAGCCAGGGCTTACAAACTAAGGATATTATTTAAAATGCGCTGACCGTACTCCGTGTCGGCCCTGTGCTTTTATACCGCCAACATTCAAGAACATTCCGGCGATGTGTAGAACGATTCCATATAAACATCAACAAATAAACATTACCAAGAAATACAAAAGTATAGGCAAAAAAAAAATTACCTACTTGTACCGAATAAAGAAATAGGTACTTTATGCCCTCGGCGTACGGTCGAAATTACAATGACAATTAACTTCAAACTAATAATAATGGCAAGCTTCTCGAAGCTTTTAGCGCAAACACACTGTAATCACGTGCTTTCTCGAAAGATCTCGTACGTGCGACGTAACACTATTATAAAATTTGCTTTATTAACAGGATAACGGTAAATGTGGATGTGTTGTCATCGATCACAGACTATGTGCGCTTGGAAGGGGAGTTCAAGAATACTAAATACATGCTCTCCTCGGTACCAGAAGCAAGTATGATTGCAGAAACACCACAAGAACCCAGACCCTCTCTTTTCTGTAGTGCACCTAAACGACCAAGGCTTTTTGTCCCGCCCACTCCAAGAGTGGTTAGTGTACCTGCGCAGAGAACAGTTCAGCAGTAAAAGAGGACAGCAGGACCCCTAAATTGGTGTCCGTGGCCTCGAAAGAATAAACTCAAGCTGAACTTCAAGCTAAAGCCTTCATCTTCAACCTTCGAACTTCTGCAGATTTAGAATACTACCTTCACACTTCATGATAAAAGAGACCGAAGGTTTTTGCGACACAAAGCGTCACAAGTCACAATTGTGAAGAGTGACGTGGCAACGATATTTCTTCCTGCAAGAGCGCCATTCTGCCGCCTAAATTCTTGTCTCTGGTTTGCGCAGTTTGAAGCCGCCATCGCCGCTACCACGATTGGAGAAGAGCAAAAATTTTACCTTGTCGTCCATTGCTCGGTTGTAGTGATAAATAGTTGTTGTATAAATCAAACAAAATAAGTAATCGATCAATTAGCAGATTATAATCCTGAACTCTTCGGCCTACGGCAAGTACAGCTGTTTGATGGAAACACTTTTACCAACTTCCCGTACAGAAGTTGCTCAGCAGCCTTGAGCTCTGCGTCCAAAAGCCGAGCCAACAGTTCCCATGCCCAGTGTGGCATCTTTCTACCAATGCTAAAGAAGGTGACATAGGCGACGGGTGACGTAAATGATATCTGTCGCATCGTAACTGGGTGTCTGTAAGCAAGTCCTCTCATGATGTTGCACCTTTTGGGCAGGCATAGCACCACCAAATATTCGCCGCGAAATTCCGCCGCTAACCGCATTGAGAAGGGAAAATAGGAGCGACACAGCCGCCACCCCCTGCATGGGTACTAACCAACACCTGCACGACAGAAGAATCAATTTTTTTTATGACATGCACGACTTTGAGGGGTGTGCATTGTGGAAGTAAAAACACCCACCCCTCCACACTTCATCACCCCAGAAGAACATTTACCCCCTGGGTGTAAACTGCAGTGGCCAATCTGGAAATCTTTTAACCGATTACCGACCTGGTTGGCTGCTGTAAAACTAATTTGGCCAAATGGGGCATTCTTCACCCATCCCAAACACAGTGCCATTGTGGAGCACCATCACAGGACATGCATCACCTCCTTAGTTTCCCATCGCGCACAACCACCTGCATCATTCAAGACCTAAACGAGGGCAATTGTAGAGCTGTACAGGTTCCTCGATACTAGTCGGACAAAATTTAAAACGAGTCGATCGACACAGAAAGAAACACAGGAAACAGAACAAGCCTCCAAGAAATGTGCACAAAGCATACTCAACGCCACAACCCCAACTTATCCGATGCCAAATGCACGCATCGAACATTAGCATCGGCGCCGTACACCAACAAAACCTCAACGACGTATACCTAAAAACCACTTTTTTATGAGACAAGCCCGCCTCGATGTTCCCAACCACTGCAACTCCTGAAAGCCAGAATCAACAGTGGAGACCGCCAGAAAAGCATAGAAGCAATGAAGCTCGGCGAGTCCCGGAGAAGCAATACAACTGTTTTGGGTCCTGCTATGAAATTGATCAGAAATGTCTGATGCAAACTGTAAGTATAAGTTGGTCTATTAAAAATAAATATGTATATAGGAGTTTGTAAGGATCGTAGCAGGTGGCGTTCTGTGGTTTCTGCCTACCCCCATGGAAAAAGGGGTGAGTTTATGTATGTTATGTATAAGTTACGGCTAAAGGTAGGTGTGAACATAATCTTAAGATTAGCCGGCTAAACTAACTTTCCATTTCCTTCTACATTTTTATGTTCACACCTACCTTTAGCCGTAACATAAATATATTATACTAGCTGTTGCCCGCGACTTCGTTCGCGTGGCTAAAGGCCTATTCAGACCTAAGCGGTATTCGCTGCCGCCTGCGGCAGAGAAAACCCAGTGGGTATGCGGTAATATTACTGTTCACACCTAAGCGGTATTCGCTGCCGCCTGCGGCAGAGAAAACCCAGTGGGTATGCGGTAATATTACTGTTCACACCTAAGCGGTATTTGCTACCGTTCGTAACCCGCGTGGTATGTACCTCTACCCACAGCGGCAGCGAATATCGCTCAGGTCGCGCTAGCCGCGGTACTTGATACTAAATACCTGAGCGAAACCCGCGCGGTATGTACCTCTACCCACAGCGGCAGCGAATATCGCTCAGGTCGCGCTAGCCGCGGTACTTGATACTAAATACCTGAGCGAAACCCGCGCGGTATGTACCTCTACCCACAGCGGCAGCGAATACCGCTTAGGTCTGAATAGGCCTTTATTTCACCCTCTAGGATACGTCTCGGGTTACCGCTCCCGTGTGTCATAGCGAGATGTAAAATACCCTATAACACTTACATATAACGTATTTTCTATGGGTAAAATATTTTTTTAAATCGATTCAGTAGATCCAGAGATTACCCCCTTGTGCCCCGCGGTATCACCCGCGTTACGTTAGGATTTTGGTCACTTTTCCGTTCCCGTGGCTCAAAGCGCGATGTTATGTAGCCTATAATCTGTTATTCTGAGGCAACTGAGGTAAAGGCTACGGAATGTCACGCAGAGTCATTATTTTGCTGCGAAGTTATTTTAAAACTGTGATATCTCCTAAGATATTTATTGAAATTAAATGATGTAAATGGCAATTTTGTTCAAAATTAAACACTTGTGATGAATAACGTATTTATGTTGATAAGGATTAATACTATGTTTATAAAAACACCTTCGCAAATAATGCATTATTTTAAAACAAATTGTCTGCCCATAAAAATGGCTATACTGAGTCAACCTTTAAAGTTAGGCATGTACTACCGCGGACTTTTTTTTTAGAATATTTTAAGAGGAACAATTCTCTGATACATTATTTTTGCGTAACTTTAACCGTTTACGCAGCGCACGCAACAAAAGCCCTAAAAAAGAATATTTTTTCCCCGTTTTTGCCACATTTTTCATTGATGCTCCGCTCCAATTGGTCGTAGCGTGATGGTATATAGCTTATAGCACTCACGAATAATGTAGCTTTCTAACAGTGAAACAATTTTTAAAATTGGTTCATTACTTCCAGAGATTACCCCCTACATACAAACTTACAAACTTACAAACAAATGTTACCTCTTTATAATATTAGTATAGATTTACCGTCTACAAACCTCTAACTTATGTAGTGGCAAGAACATCGAGTAGGTAGCAGCGATACTTACAAGGAGGGAACGTCATCTCCAATAGGTCAATTTTGTTCCGAAATCAAACATATCCATGGTGACAACTAGGGGTGTGTAACTCTTTACTGAACCGACTCACTGTTCCGAAACATCACAGTGTTTCGAAAGATTGGATCATCAGTAGGTAATGTTTTAAATGCATCATTTGGAACACTGGAAAACTACTCCGCAGATGCGCTGTGTTGAGCCGTTAGCGGACCAGGTCTGCCAGATTGTATAATTGGATACAAAATCTGTATAATCGGACGGTGTATTGTATCCATGATCATTTCGTATAATACGATACAAAAAAAAAACGGTAATTTAAAAAACTAAAAAACCCGACTGCTTTTCTAAGTATTTATGAAAAAGCCCTAAAACAAGAAAGTCGTTGTACCCGATTACACTTAAAATTGTAGCAGTCGGGACCCATTCTGGACCATCTGCAATGTAATATAGGTATGTGCTCTCAATATACTAAGCCTCCATTTCTAGAATGGGTCCCGACTGCTACAATTTTAAGTGCAATCGGGTACAACGACTTTCTTGTTTTAGGGCTTTTTCATAAATACTTAGAAAAGCAGTCGGGTTTTTTAGTTTTTTAAATTACCGTTTTTTTTTTTTTTTTTTTTTTATTTACCCATTGTCACTTTCACAGTAAATACGAATCTAATGACACCTCTCAAGCTAAAATCCATCGAACCATTCAGGCGGCAGAGCGATCCAAACATTTGAATTTGGCGCCAAAAATCCGCCATTTTGTTTTTTTGTTGTTGTTCCCAGACTTACGATGTTTTTTCGCAACGATTTTTTTATCGTACTGGGCGCTTAGCCTTAGATTTTAATGTAAAGTAAAAACTTTAAAATGTACATAAAAAATATGTTTACACCAAAGTAACGTGTTTTAAACACTGTTCCTTTTGTTTTATAATCTAAGACTTTGTATCATCATCAGATGAACTATCGTCAAATGAAGACGAATATAAAAGAGATACATCATGTTTTTATATTTGACAGTTGTTTGACAATAAAAATGACGTAAGTTCACGCGTAAGTTTAACCATAAGATTGATACACGTCAACGGTTATCTATTATCTGTATCCTACAATTGTCAAGGTGTCAACTCTGACAGTTGTCCAATGACTTAATTCCTTTCCCTTGCCATGCCATTTGATGCCATTTGTCATTCGGTCTTCCCCATTCAATGTACTCCGTGTACTCGTAACATCGTAAGAAAAGTACGAAGACGCGTGCCAAACGTATTTTTGCTACAAATGCTACATTATAAAAATGCGATTTAGTGAAATATTAAAGTGAACTAGAGCGTGCAAACAGTTCCCTAAGTACTTAGTATGCGGTGGAATTTTAAGTCATAACACTGCGTTTACTTGTACATACGTTTTCGACAATGAGAATATATGAGTAGGTAGTTTATCTTACAATCATTGTCTCCTTGATCTTTATGTTTAGTGGAAACTGGCACAAAGTTTATTAACATGGGTTTACTTATATCAAAGATCTGGAGTTTGTTCGGGAATGAGGGTAAGTAACTATACAATTACCACAAAGTTTAAGTTTGACGTTTGAGATAAGATAATGGTTAGACGTGTTATTAGTCCATTTACGTACGAGTCCCCTAGTTTCATAAATAATACGTAAGTTCTTACGATAGAGTAACCAGTAGAATCAGTAGCATGACTTAATTTGTGAAACTTTTGTAGTAACATAGAAATAAGTTGAGATGTCTTCAAACTTCTAATTGGCAAACAGATACAGAAATCAGGTATGGTGTTCAAGATTATAAACTTCCTACAAGTTTCAACCTAATCAGTTATTTATAATCATAATAATTTATTCATTTGTGAATAATTATGGGTACAAAAGAAAAGGTCTTATACAAATAAGAGTGTCCATTAACCATATCCTACCATACGGCATGCAAATATACAAATACACAGGTACCTAACTATGAAAACTAGAATTTAAAAGATAGAAGACATTATTTAAAATATCTTATGGAGTAGGTAAAAATATGTTATGGATTAATCTTATGGATTATTTATTTAAAATATCTCATGGATAAACATTACATAAGTTTGTCCTGTAGATATTCAGTGACAGAATAATATGCCTGCTAAATATTTGCATGCTCAATACAACACTAATTGGGTGCCTAACTGTTTTATTTACCTTATTTCTGCAATCATGTTTCTTATGTTTATTTACCTTAAAACATAGATTAAGAAGGGGAAACAGGTTGGAATAAATATAATGCAACAACAATAACTTCATAGTTATTGTTAGAATAGCATAGAATATATTTATTTTCCAGAAAGCCTTGTTAGCCTACTAGTCCTAAGCGCAACTGCTACACTAGAGGTCTTGGGTTCGATTCCCAGGATGAGCAAAGTGTCATTGGGTTTTTCTATGGAATTTTCAGTAGCTGCTCAGAGTTAGGATTAATGCCACCAAACCAATACTCTATATAATATTACTATATTATATACTTATACCGATTTTCCATCTCTGCAGAACACAAGCTAGTCCTCGTTGGTCTGGACAATGCCGGCAAGACGACAATACTGTACCAGCTGCTACTCGGGGAAGCTGTCCACACGAGGCCCACCATAGGGTCGAACGTAGAGGAGGTGGTTTGGAGAAACCTTCACTTTGTGATGTGGGACCTCGGGGGCCAGCAGAGCTTGAGATCTGCTTGGAATACATATTATACTAACAGTGAGGTGAGTGAACTCATTATTACAGTGTCATTCACGTCTTCAATCAATCAATCAATTATTGTTGAGCAATTATAATCTTAAACCATACAGTTATTGAAGTTTAAATCATAGATATGGAATTCTCAGTAGCAGCTTTTAGTTAGAATTTAATTGTGCCTGGTTGATGGCAATAGGATGGCCCCTTATTACATGGGACCTAAAACATACCAGCAACCTGTGGGTGAACATTGGTACACCTGAGCCTAACTCTCCAGGGCATACAGTTGTGGTTTGTAATATTTTTTTTCAATTTTGCAATCCTAGTAAATAATTGTAAAATATTGAATGAAATAATTAATTATAAAGTACAGTTATAGTTAGATCACTGTTTAAAAATATCCATGAGTTATGTTTAAACACAGAACAATCTATCGTGTGAATGATAATAATATGATTTATGCTTTGAGAATATCTTTAATTCAGATTTTATGCTACACTATTATTCTTTATGCATAATCTATGCTCCTATTTTATTTACAAATCAGTTACATAGCAATGGTTTATTATTATTTTTGCTCAATACCATGTAAAGCTATACAGGAATATAAAAAGCTCTTTCAAACAAAGGAACTAACTAAACATAAACCCTTGGGGACTAAAATCATCATCATCTACTGAGCCTTTTCCCAACTATGTTGTGGTTAATGGCAAAATTTTGTAAACTTCCCAAATATTCAAGCCTATGTTTGGAGAAAAATCTTTATCCATATAGGGATGACTACAGTTTAGTATCACGATGTACTTAATACATATTTAGGGAGGATTATAGGGAGGAGCTCGTGGCTAAATAATTACAGCCGCATAGACCGATCTTCCGGGTTAAGCCACGCTTGCCGAGGTTGGTCTGTGGATGGGTGACCATTTACCATAGCGAGTTTCCTCCGTGCCTCGGAAAGCACGTAAAGCCGTTGGTCTCGGCTGTCATTTGTAGATCTTTGACAGTCGTTACGGATAGTCAGAAGCCAAGAAGTCTGACAACCAGTCTAACCAAGGGGTATCGTGTTGCCCAGTTACTGGGTTGTAGGGGTCAGATAGGCAGTCGCTCCATGTAAAACACTGGTATTCAGCTGCATCCGGTTAGACTGGAAAGCCGACCCCAACATAGTTGGGAAAAGGTTAAGCAGATGTGTTTGGAGAAAAATATTTATCCATGTAGGGATGACTACCGTTTAGTATCACGATGTACTTAATACATATTTAGTCATACTTTTAACATTAAACCTAAAATGCGCTATAGGAGAATGTTATTTTATATATAGAAGCTATGTTGTTAATTATTAATCACTACACGCTAGCTATACTCGTCTCTTATATTTTTTTGCGGCATAATTAACTGTAGTTAACAGGATAAATCTTAGTTAAATAAAGAAAATTTCTATGGTTTTATTTATTTACGTTAACTATGCGGGAGGCCTATGTCCAGCAGTGGACATCCTGCAACTGATGTGATGATGATGATGATGATGATAATGATGATGGGTTGTAAAAAGCTACAAGTTGAATGAGGTGGATAGGAACACATGAGTGAATCAGAGCGAGATTTTAAAAAGGACTTTAACAGTATGTTGCCAAATAATACGCTAAATTGTTAATTATAATTAAATTAAAACCAATTGAGTGCTTTTTGGCAACAACCTATATTATTTTGACACTGATATCCTTGGACTGCCTTGTTGGCGTAGTGGTCCTAAGCGAGACTGCTACGCTATTGGTCTTGGGTTCGATTCCCAGGTCGAGCTCGGAGTTAGGATTTGTGCCCGATTAATGGCAATAGGCTCGCTCCCTATTACTCATGTAACACACACCAAAGTAACCCACAGCTCGCCGGTAAAGTCTCATGACTTAAACATACCGGCGAGCTGTGGGTATACTTTGGTAATCCTCTGTCTAACCCTTCGGGGAAAAGAGGCGTGATGGTAGAATGATCTCTTCACCTCGTTTTACGGTATTCGGGTATACTGCCCGTCAAACTAAATTATATTAAGCAAACATTATTGCTGCGAACCACATCGAAACTTTTAGTTTTGATGTGAAAAAAGCATTGTTTAGTGCGCAATATGACGCACGCAAAACATTGTTTGTTGGGTGCATGCATTACACAAGTCCTGGGGGTATTTAAATTTTATTCATGACATTTAAAACTTGTTTTCGTAAATGCGTATAAAAACGTTGTAATCTAAATTTTTAATATATCTCCGTAAGCAGACGGCTTCCAAGTATGGTCCAGACGTAAAAACAACACTTAATAATAATATATTAATAATGTAATACTTATATACTTATTACAATATACTTATTAATAATATAATGGGAACAACACTTAACTTTCGACTGTCTTTTAACACCAGTTTTAATATTTTATCAACATATTAACATGAAATGAATTAGGAAATGCTGTCTTATCACTAATTGCAATTGCATTAATGGCTACACGGCGAATGATAATTCAAATGCATTCTAAATTGTCGAGAGCATTTTTTAAAAGATATAACTTAATAATGACATTAACTGCTTTGTTAGTGATTGCAAGAGCAACTGCTGTGCGTAAGGTCCCGGTTTTGGAACCTGGGTAGTGCAGTGTGGTTCATGAAAATAAGCTTCTGTTATATTGTTGGTGATATACACCTCTATCTATCCTATTGGGGTATAGACGCGTGATGCTCACAAGACTGTCAATTCCCGCTGTTCTTAGAGAACAGGGTTCAGCACGGTTCCGCCGTGTAGTAACTTGGTTCGCTTTTAAATTAAAAATTCCTGTTTTACATAGAAGTTTTTCTTTATATTTGAAGGCTTTATTTACAATTATGGGGTAAAATAATTGTACTACTTAAAAAAAAAAAAACATAATCGGGATAGTCAGATTTTTTATTCGAAAATCGATTTCAACCTAAAATTCTTCGGCCTGTTCTTTGATCGACGCTTGGCGATTACCATGATAAGTAACGTAGATTGAGCGAAAAAACCTATAAAATGCTATCGGCTAATTGTAAATGTATTAATCCTAACGCTTATAATCAATTTCATTGCTCTGATATAGTTATTAAACGGATTTGCGTATAAGGCACAATTCACACAGCCGCGGTAAAGAAGCAATATTGCGCGCGATTTTGAATATCTTTCAAATTTTATTTCTTCCGTCGAATTCTCCGGAATTCGTGAGAATTCGTTTGAACACCATTTTTTAAAATGTTTGTATGTTAAAAAATGTACATAAAGTTGATTATGCAATGTGCACGAAATTCCATACCGACGAATCGGATAGTTGACACTATTGCCTAAGTAATTTCAAGATACTTCTTAAAAAAAAAACACTTGTTTAGTTTTCAATTAATAATAGATTTTGAATTGCTTTTAAAACAATTAAATAGTTAGTCAATTGGTATAGTTAATTAGTGACGTCATAGTTTACTATCACCATATAAAATCTATGGGGGAATCGCGTTTTGAAAGCTCATAAAAACCAAGTCAATTGATTGGTGGTGTCGTGTCAAGTACCCAATTCCGTGGCTGAATTCAACCCTGAAACTATAATTTCTCAATAAGCGTACTTTTAGCTCAGCCATTTGTGCCCATTTAGCAACTACCACCGATTTACCACTATCTCTTTATTAATACCAGCTAGCGTTTAAGGCGTTGTCCTAATAGAATCGCAAGATCGCGCGAATTTTAGTCGTAGGAATCCGCGATAAAATATACTGATGTCGAATAGACGTCCTAATTGGCATTCGCGCGACTAAAAGGTTTGTTAACCATTCGTGCGGTATTTGCGTAGTCGCGTTCTAATAGGACAACGCCTTAAGGCTTTTCCACATTGCTAGTAGATATTGAGATGTCTATTCGTAGAACAATTTCGACCTTTGACACGTAGGCGACAGACACAACCTAGGATATGATCTTCCCTGTGATAATATCACATGTGTGGAAAAGCCTTTATCCTCAACATTGAGCAACGCTAAAGTATATTTGTTTTTGCTATTGTTTACCTAAATAGCTAATATTGTTAATTAAGTAATTAAGAGCTAATGTATTAATATCGAATGTACACTATTTTAATATATGGGTGACGTAAACGGCATTAACACAAACATAATTTGCTCCTTTGTCTATTGCTGAGCGATAATCCTACACCAGGTTCGATTCCCAAGCCTCGCAAATTGATAATGACAAGGCTAATGGGCAGATACTGAAGATACGTTTGAGGAATGCTAGCGTTATAATTATCACTATCATCATATCAGCCGTAGGACGTCCACTGCTGGGCATAGGCCTCCCCCTCCCTTTATAATTGGGTAGATGGCACCACTAATCAATTGACATACTTTTTATGAGCTGTCAAAACGCAATTCCTCCATAGATTTTGTATGACAATACTCAAATATGACGTCACTTTTTGACATCTCAATTCACTAACTATTTATTGATTTAAAAGCAAATAAAAATCGAATTTTATAGTTATTTAAAAAATCATCGTGTTTTCGTTGCTAAATTAAACTGCTTTTTCTTGTGAAGTTGTTTTTGGAATTATTATTTAATGGTGTCATCTACCCAATTATGATTGGGGTTATTTCTGCCAAAACGCACCCAACCCACGTCAAAAGGTCTCTCATTTTGCGAAGTAATTGATTTCAGTTTTTATTTATTTG
The DNA here is from genome assembly GCA_932526535.1 of Caradrina clavipalpis. Lineage (NCBI taxonomy): Eukaryota > Metazoa > Arthropoda > Insecta > Lepidoptera > Noctuidae > Caradrina > Caradrina clavipalpis. The sequence goes on from OW052087.1 coordinate 24,002,820, forward strand.
ATGTAAATTAATCTGTTTTTGCTGCATAATAAAGCAAAACACTTACCGCATTTTAATTCAAACTTTGCGGGTTTAGCTTTTTATGGCATTACTTAGTTCCATTAAAAATCGTTTAAGATGCATTTATAGCGATTATGTTATCTTTTCTGTCTATTCAGTTCGTGATAATGGTTATTGATTCGACGGATCGCCACCGGTTGACCATTAGCCGTGAGGAGCTGCATCAGATGCTGAAACACGAGGAACTTAGCAGAGCCTGCCTCCTGGTCTACGCAAATAAACAGGTAATTCTTATACTAACATTTTGTCTATTAATCTACGTCAAAAAAGAAATGTATACCATTGGTACACCTTTGCCTAACCCTTCAGGGAATACAGGCGTGATGTATGTAATCCTACTACTATTATAAAGGCGAAAGTTTGTTGTTAAAAACAATCATTTTGTGTTGGATAGTACATTTATCGAGAAAAAAAGAAAAAAAATATATGAATGTACCTACCGTCATGACTATGGCAGATATCAATATCGGGTTAAAATATGATTGCTTTAGGCTTGAAATTCAGAAAGAAAAATGAGGAATAATACAGTTCACGTATGAAAAACTAGCTTTTACCCGCGACTTCGTCCGCGTGGATTAATAGTTCCCTTTCCCGTGGGATTTTCGGGATGAAAACTATCCTAATTATGTCCTTTCTCGGGTCCCAAACTATATCTGTACCAAATTTCATTGAAATCGGTTCAGTGGTTTAGGCGTGAAGAAGAGACAGATAGAGTTACTTTCGCATTTATAATATTAGTTGGTTTTATCACCAGCAAACGCTCCTAAAAAGAATTCGCGGCCGAATTTCAGACATGGCGGCCAATCTCATGTACAATGTATTTATTAAACTGCTCTCGCTGTAAGTGATATAATAAAAACCTTCAAATCTGTATGTGGAATGTGAAAGTACAGAGATAACATTACAACTCAACTACGTACATAATAAGTGGTACACAGACGCATAGATATTTAAATAGATCGCTCTTTTGTTCTTTGTACGGTCAACAAAAGAGATAAGTAACCGGACCGTCTAATATAGTTGAAGGTTTCTTTCAAACCGGTAGTTGTTTTTAAATTAAATTAAATTTAATTAATCAACTGTTTATTTTCTATGGATAGCAAAAAACATAAAACTTCTATCGGTTTTTGAAAAACTTTGAATTTACTAGGCGACCCTGGTTACTTGTCTCTTTTGCTGACTGTACATTGTATAACACTAAAGGCTCCAGCAGACCGAATGCGTATGCGTAGACGTGCACGTACCTACCACTTTTTTTTTTATTAACTGTAAATCATCAAATAACTTCCCCCGCCCTGGCCGGGGCGGGAAAAAGTGTCAGACTTTTACTGAGTTCCGTTCCGGGGGCGCGGTATATCTTTCAAAAAACCCGCAGCCCCGGCAGGCATCGGCCCTCAGTGGCCCCTTCCAAGTTTGCTGACATCTCTTTGAGGCGCGCGTGGAACACGAACGCGCCATCGACACGGTCTGTCGTTAGTAAACGTACGGACGGTGAGCTACCCATTGCTTACCGTCCACAGACCCGCGTCTACGGTGGCCGGGAGTCATCTCGTGGTTCCCGACGCCCGGATGCACGTACCACTGAGTTGTAATGTATGGAACTGTATGTGACAGGACACACCGCTTGCGTATGCGTGTGCACGTCTACGTTACGCAAGCGGTGTGCTCGAGCCTTTAACTTATTGGCTTAGGTAGGCTGGTATTGTATTACATAATTTTTTAAAGAAGTTGTTTCGGTAACAACTCTAAGGTCAGGACTGACCTTCGTCTTGTAACCGGGTTACTTTCCATTAAAGAAAAGGCGTAAGAGCGCATGCGTGTCACGGTATTTCAAATAAATACAAGTTCAAAATCTTGGGAATAAATAAACCGATTTTAATGATGATTTTACTGAATAAATGCTAAAGTTTGAATGGATGGATGAATGTTTGATACTAAATCATGCCAGAACCAGTAAACGGATTTCAATGAAATCTGGCACGCATTTAGATTACAGAATAGCACACAGGCTACTTTTTATCTCGGAAAAATGTACGGGTCCCATGGGATAATATATTAACTTTGACGCGGATGAAGTCGCAAGCAAAAGCCTATAGGTACCATAATAATGCAGAGTTTGTACAACCGAGCACAATTGCGGTTTACCACTTGTTAACCTTGTTAATAGACCGTATTGTAAGAAAAGGGGACCACCGCAATTGTCTGTGATTGTACATACCATAGACGTAAACATATATTTTACAAAATATAATAAAACTATGATCACAAGTGTTGTCTACCACCTGTGTCAACGTAATTGCGTCATCATTATTTATAACGGAACGACGTTAACCAAACTGTTTGGTATCCTTGAATAAGCGTGTTTATTCTCTGAGATAAAATACAGTACACATGCAAACCGCTCGGTAGCAGTCAAACTTGTCATCTACACTTAATATTAAAAAGAGGTAACATTTTTTCGTATGTTTGTTTGTAACGAATAGGCTCCAAAACGACTGGACCGATTTTAACCATCCTTTCACTAATAGATAGCTACATTATTCCTGAGTAACATAGGCTATATAACATCACGCTACGACACACGGGAGCGGAGCAGTAACCAAAGACGTAACTTATGGCGGGTGAAATAAGCCACGCGCAGTTCGCTAGTGTAAAATAACTGGGTTAACGCTATTTTTGATTAAACATGAAAGTTAACATTTAAAAGCCAGTCTGACTTCTTTTGAGCGGGAAATTAAATTCTTTAGTAACTTTATGTTTGCTGTAGGTATATCATGGTTCAAGTATTTATACGCTTTTTGAAGATCTGACGCAGACCGGGACGGCATGGCAAAAGAATTTGCCGCGGCACCGAGAAATCCCTATCGATGCCACGGCATAATTTTAAAGCATAGCAATTTATGTCGTATTTCTATGCTGATACGTTTGAATTTACATTGGTAAAAATTAAAATCACTTGCCAGGCCTTCCCGGACTGCCGTAATAGATCTACATTTGCGGTAGGACTTAATAGGTTTTGCCCGCGATTTCAATGGCGTGAGTGGCTCGCGGATGCAAACGAAGTCGCGGATTAAATAGTAGCCTATGTCCTTTCTTCAGTTTCAAGTTAACTAAAAAACAAACATAAAATAGTAGCAGTGAAAGCGAAGCAGACAGACAGAAGTTACTTTCGCATTTATAATGGATATGTAATTCCGTGTGTGACTTATGATACACTTAAGAAAAAAAAAAATTTAGACTTTAAAAGAGTGTTAATAAAAAAAAATATATAGGACTAACGAAATGCCAGTGACATCATCCACGTGGCTTATTTCACCCACCATAACTTACAATCCCTTGGGACGTAGCGTGATGTTACATAGCCTATGTTACTCAGAAATAATGTAGCTATCTATTAGTGAAAAAATGGTTAAAATCGGTCCAGTAGTTTAGGAGCCTATTCGTTACAAACAAACAATTCTTACCTCATTCATGTTAAATCTTCATCAAAGAGAGACAATAAAGATAATAAAAACAATTGAAAATCAATTTTAATGTCCGAAGCAGCTTATATATTACCCTCTGCACCTGACAGTCTTCATTCGCGAAAATGACGCACGGGTCTTGAAGGGAACCAAATGTTCCAACACAGGCGACCTTCAGCGACACATTGACAAGTATATTCACGTCTAACCTACATAGCCAGCGATGTTTATCTAATACAACGTGACGAGGATGCTAGCCGGTCGTCAGACGTCAGATCTAATGGTCCCGCAGGAAGTTAGGGCTCCAAAGGGGTCTAAATTGCTTGTTATCACTGATGGAGCGTGTGTGAGAATTTGCAACACGTGTGTGACAAGAACGAGTGATGTATATGTCACCGTAAAATTGTAAATACCGTTAGATTATAAACTATCTCGCGAGTTTGTAAACTGTCGAAAGATTGTGAACCTCAAAGTACTGCTTACAATTTAACGTATTATTATTCGGTAGATTGTAATCTATCGAAATGAAACCGTCAAATTACAATCTTAAAATTGTGAAATTGTCAACTGTCCAAAGGCTGTCCCTGATTGGTCGGCTTTATAGTAGACCTCTTCTGGGTCCATAGAGTTAGGAATGAAACACAGGTATCAGTCAAATAAAATGAATGCACTTCAAGAATTGTGACATCAAGTTTTATTCATTACTTAGTAGGTAATCAATAATTCTGACATCACATGGTAAGAAAAAGTTGTATCAAAATAAAAAAAAACAGAAAGGTAACAATATTTTCTTCTCAAACACAAATTAAAATTGAAAAAATAATGAATTTTTCTTTTAGAAAAAAACGATAACAAAATGAAATCAAAATTTAAAAAGCAAATCAAAAACATATTAACGTTTTCGAAAATGTAACAAAATTGTCTATTAGATAAAAAATATGAAAGTAAATTGCACCAATAAAAATGATAAAATACTTGATGGCACAATTCTTGAAGTGCATTCATTTTATTTGACTGATACCTGTGTTTCATTCCTAACTCTATGGACCCAGAACGGTCTACTATAAAGCCGACCAATCAGGGACAGCCTTTGGACAGTTGACAATTTCACAATTTTAAGATTGTAATTTGACGGTTTCATTTCGATAGATTACAATCTACCGAATAATAATACGTTAAATTGTAAGCAGTACTTTGAGGTTCACAATCTTTCGACAGTTTACAAACTCGCGAGATAGTTTATAATCTAACGGTATTTACAATTTTACGGTGACATATAATTATATAGTATAGGTTTGAAGTGCAAGTGTATGTATTTACCTTAATAAGTATTGTGAAGTATGTCTTTATGATCATTGTATGTCTTACTGTGGTATTATAAAATGTATAAATCATAAATCATTTATTTCTTTGCCAACATGGGTAGGGTTATAGATGTTATTATGTGTGTGGAGAGACACTTTGAAGGCGCATGAGACATTTCAACTTTGTCTCTGAGATGGCAACGCATTTGCAAGGCCACTGGTATTGTTGATGTCTATAGACAGAGGTGACCACTTAACATCAGGTGGGCCTTTGGCTTGCTTGCCATCCAGTGGTATAAAAAAAAAAACAAACAATATCACGTACTACTTGATGTTTGAATTTCAAATACATTTTAAATTGAGCACAGCAGAGTAGCAGCTCAGAGTTAGGATTTGTGCCCAGTTAATGGTAATAGGCTCGCCCCCTATTACATGGGACCCAAACACACCGGCAAACTGTGGGTGTACACTGGTACACGTCTGCCTAACCCTTCGGGAAATACAGGCATGATGATATGTTATAAATTATTAATATCAGATTCGTTTCCTTGATTCCAGGACGTGAAAGGTTCGATGACAGCAGCTGAGATCTCCGAGCAGCTGGATCTGACTTCGATAAAGCAGCATCCGTGGCACATACAGGCGTGCTGCGCGCTCACCGGCGAAGGGTACGGTTCACTATTCACATTCTACACGTAATCCAACGAACCAAGAAATATCTGAAGGGCAGGGTTTTGACCAGCAGTAGGATTTTTTTATTTTTTTTTATTTTTATAGATGGGAAATCTATAAAAAAAAGTGCCCTGTGCGGGACAGGAGGGAGTGTCAGACTTTTACTGACTAAAACCCATCTATGTTCCTTCATGCGCTTTTTGCGTTCCGGTGGCGCGGTATCTCTTTCGAACAAGGCGCAGCACCAGCAGTAGGATGGAGCAGGCTAAACAAATAGACGTAGGCCCACTTTCACAACTCACTAAACATATTTAGTACTAAGGACGCAATTACACTTGGTCGTTACCCCATATTCGAATGCTCGTAACTCGTAAGACTTTACTCGAATTCGGTTCGGGCACTCGATGCATTTATTACACTGGAATACGGGCTACTACTGTTAGAAGTTTGAATGTAGTCGACTAACAGCTCCCATATTCTGCAGTAAAAAGATTGCCCGAAGACAGACACTCGACTTCATTATTTTACATATGGTCATTTTCCCGAATTCCATAGGCAATCGAATTCGTGTGAACGAGTTAGTCTAATTGCGTCATAAATGTATTTAAATTATCATTCTGTCTCTGTCACCTTCTAACAATGTGACAGGGATGCAATGATGTTCTAAATATGTTCGGCACTAAATGTATTTAGTGATTTGTGGTGAAAGTGGGTGTTAAAGTCCTTAGCTTCATTACTAGTTATTAGGAAGTAGGAAGGGTGGCAATGGTGTCGATTCTGTTATGCACAAGCTGAACTTAATTTAGACTATTTCTATCTTTTTCTTTCCAATCAAACAAGAAAGGGACGGACGTGAATAAGACTTGTCAATTTTAGTTGAACTAAAACCTCTATACAATTATAATTGGCATGTCAGAACGTGTTGATTAAAAACACGGAAAAGTTCAAGGCAAAACTAATTTGACATCTCTAACTTAGTTCTAAGGTATTACCGTCCTTTTCTTTCGCTGTATGTTAGTAAGAGATGTTAATTCTCTAATTTTAGTTTAGTTTGTGAACAAGGGAATCGGCACCAATAATGACTCAATTTGGCAGGAAATATAAAGGCTAGATAATTAGGTTTCAAACTTTTCACTCTTGGTTTTGATATATCCATACTAATATTATAAATATGAAAGTAACTCTGACTGTCTGTGACGCTTTCATGACCGAACCACTGAACCGATTTGAGTGAAATTTGGTTCGGGGTATGTTTGAACCCCAAGGAAGGTCATAGGTAACTTTTTATTTCTCGACTTTGTCAGTGTTCGCGATTACTGACATTTATGCGGACGAAGTCGCAGGAAAATGCGAGTTCCTTCTGTAAATTCCCTAGTTACTTAGAAACGACTTCGGAGAAATCGTAAAAATCAAAATACCACGTCAATTTTTCAGTAAACAAAATCTTACTAGAAATTATTTGAAATAACATAGTAACGTTATTGGGTTAGTCAAAATAAGTATGAAGTAATTAGCTTAACGTAATTGGATACTGACTTATATTAATTTAGTCTGTCTTTCCATTTTGTTATTGGGTACGAAACGTAATAGGATTAATAAAAATAAGCACGGGCATATTATGTCTGCTCGTTTGAGTCCATTTTATGAGTGTTTACGCCGAAGAGTATCTTATACAAAATATCAAGTCTAAAATATTTAGCTAAGATTATTTTAAAAGAATGTTGGAGATAATATAGAGCGATTAAAAATGTTCAATATTTTTTCCCAAAGTTTGGCGTTGTCTTAAGACACGACTATTATTGCTATCGCAAATAGCTAGCAAACATTTCAGTCGTGTGTCGGAATATCCATTTATTAACAAAATATGATAATACCGTAGTAGAAATGACAAAAAGTGAAATAAAAATTAGGATCGGCCAAGAAATGTGGCCGATGTAAATATTTAAAACTATTAATTACGCATCGATTACACAGAGAGATCTGACATAGACTGTGACGTCACATAATACTACGCTCTATATAAACTCCCTGTTAAATTTCGTTTTGCTAGAAAGAAGACCTCCGACTGTAAATAAATGCTTAGCTGTGCTTAAGCAGGATGCCGCTTTAAGTGCTCCACATACCATCACGCCTGTATTCCCCGAAGGAATAAGCAAAGTGTACCAATGTACACTCACAGTTGGCCGGTATGTTTAGGTCCTATGTTAAAGGGAGCGAGCCTGTAGTGTTGTAAATACGCTCGAGTCGGCGCTAAAACGCTCGAGTCCACGCTCGAGCAGTTTTGAAACGCTCGAGTCCACGCTCGAGCAGTTTAGAAACGCTCGAGTCAACGCTCGAGCAGTTTAGAAACGCTCGAGTCAACCCTCGAGTCAACGCTCGAGTCAACGCTCGGCTCGAGCAGTTTAGAAACGCTCGAGTCAACGCTCAAACCGTTTAGAAAAAAAAGCTCAATATAGCGCCGAACTCGACGCTCGAGTCGACCTTGAGCGCGAGTCTCGACAAAGTTTGTTATTTATTTCAGTTATTTTAAAGGTTCTGGTTTACCTCTATTCATAAAATAATAATTGTTCAAACGGGGATCTAAGATGGTTGCAATTTCTGCAAGATCAATTCACCTCTAACTTCTCATCTCGTACATTCTCAGTATCACTAATGATATTGATAACGCTATCGTTTTCCATTTCATGAGAAACTTTCGACTGACTCGAAATTATGAACGCAAAACAATAAATAAAATAATGATAACTTATGGGAAATATGCAAACACGCCGATAAAAATGATTACCGATCTATTTTTTTGATCTGAGTCGATTTGAGTCGAAGAACCTACATAGACTACACGTCACGCGTCTTATTCAGTTAACCAGAAAAGGGGAGAACTTGCCGAATTTCACACTCTTTACTATGAATATATATGTGAATATATATATAGATAAACTCGGAAACGACCTCGATCCAATAGTAGTCACTTCAATTCACATACCTAACTTGCGCAGCGGGCGAGACGCAAGCTTGTACCTACGGCGCCGGCGCACGAGGGTCGTAGACCCTTACGCGTATCGACAGCTGAGATATGCTGATCTTTAGTTAATGTAATGGAACACAACACCCAAAAATTTAGTTCAATTTTCCCTTCATACTTTTACGGGCTTTTAGGTGAAAAATGTTTTTTTTACGTAGGTACAACCTACTGAACACGAAACTAAAAAAACAAGTTTATTAAGTATCTTAAAGAAAATGATTTTGTGGTAAGTTGTTAATACCTACCTAATGCCAAATTCGTTTCTCGAAACTGGTAAAATGTTATATCGCATTCAATAGCGTAAGTGCCTAGTAGGTACACATTTTTTTTTATGTACCTAGGTACTGTTTACGCTATTGAGTACGATGATTTGAACATTGACATTTTGAACAAAATTGAAAGCAATGTGGATATTTATTTCTTAAATAGAAACACTGTATTGAGATAAGTTAGAATATTAATTTGTTTGTTTGATGATCGATACGTAGGTAAAAATAATTTATTAAATGTAATTACTTATTTGTTAAATGTAATTTGATCTCATTTTTTCTGTTTTTCTGGATTGCTATGACATCCCTTCACGCTACAAGCCATCCTTTTCAATTAAAACATATTTTAAATTAAATGCTCGCGAGCTGTGTTCGAAGGAACGTGACCTTGAAGACCGACGGTTCGCCCAGAGAGGTTAAAGTTTTAGTTGCCTCACTTTTTGCAGACGTACTATATAGGTTTCTATGCTTTATTGGTTTATAAATTCTCCTGCTTTCTAATTTCTTCCCATATTTTTTTTATAATATGCCTATTTTTATGATGTGGATGTTTTGACATCCATATTGCTGGTCTACTCAGTTCTTCACTAATAAATTGTTCAGTATTCATCATTTTTATAAGCGCAACGCGTGTCAAAAACAAAATTATTTGTTTCGGTCGCGCGAAGTCTGAATGCGTCCACCGATGTAGCAGCGCGTGTCGCTCTGAGCTATGGCCACCTCGATACTCGCTACTAGCGAAGTAGTGAGTATCGAGGTGGTAGGTGTGCGCTGTGCGAGTGAGACAAATGTACTAGGTACTAGCGAGTCGCTAGTACATTTGTCTCACTCGCACAGCGCGCATCCTGTAGCCGCTACATGTCCCGCTTCGTGTCGCGCTTCGACGCTCGAGCGCGCCACTCGAGCGCCGTACCCCGAGTCTTCAGCGCTCACGAGTCTTAAACGCTCGAGCGTTTCACGCTCGAGTCTTGAACGCTCGATAGCGCCGACTCAGCGCTCAACGCTCGACGCTCAGCGCTCATTTTTACAACACTAGCGAGCCTATTGCCATTAACCAGTCACAAATCCTAACTCCGAGCTGCTACTGAGAACTTCAGAGAAAAAACCAATAACATTATTTGCTCGACTTATGGGAATCGAACCCAAGACCTCTAGCGTAGCGTGTGCACGCAATTGGTTCACGCGCTGCACTGGTTTTGGGGTAGTTTGCAAACGACTACTTCGAACTTAAGCATCGTCGAATGATTATTTATCTAGGATTAGGAATTTAAAAGGTAATATTATTTTGCATAACAGCGGATAGCATAAACTTCATTTCCCTGAAAATCGTTTGATGTCACTCATTAAGCAGACATTTAAAACTCATAATTTTGTTAGTCAAAATCATCTTTTTAACCATAAATTTAATTTCCATTATAAGTAGAACCATCATATCGCAAAAAGTTCACAGTCAGAATTGTATTTTGGCATAAATGTCACGTCGATTGTCATTAAAAGGCAGAACTATCAAATCTCAGAAAGTTTACAGTTAGAATCAACTTTATTACTTTTCAATTATTTTGAATTATATTATTTGGTGCCTGGGCCTAGCGGGCTCTAGAAAGACTCACGAGTAGCTACTCGTAGGCAGCTGCCTAGGCCGAGCGGGCTTCAGAAATAGTCGAAAAACTGCCTTGGTTGGGCCTATTGGGCTCGAGAAAAAGAGCCACGGAGAGCTGCCTTGGCTTGGCCTAGCGGGTAGAGATTGTTTTCGGAACATACCGGCTGTACCAATTTTTTGTTTTACAATAACATCTTACTTTTATTTATCATAGCACAGGTACTAATCCCCATTTCAATATAATAGTCTTATCATTGAGTTTATATTTACTTTATACCGTCGAAAGAATCAACTATTATTTTTGCTTTATCTTTAAAAACGTTTGTGATGATGTGCGCTTAATATATATTTTTTGTTTTTTGTTGTTTTCGAAATATTTTGTTGTTGCGTTTTCTGCAGTAGTGTTTAAATATTGATTGGTATACTTGAACGCTTTGATTATGGTACAAATTAATTTGTATTTAAGGTACATTTAATTCAGAGAATTGTGTCGCCATTGACTGTAGTGTGATAGTTGCATGGGACACTACAGTTGTATGGCTACATTAAAATGCTTTGGATTCACTTGGAAACTAAAACTGATTTTGTTATTGTTAGTAAATAGTTTTCTTAGTTTAAGTTCTTAACTGTCGCATTAGGGTAAAACCTGCAATGATGTATAAGTTGTTGAATAAATAAATAATTAAAATGTTTCCAACATACCGCGGTACATAATGCATGAAATCACCGCGCGTATTATACACTTTAATGGAATCTTGTAGTTCTCTAGTACCATATAATCAGTATGAAAAAACAAGATCATGAATCAATTGGCAACACTACCTTCTCGAGCGAGATTTTCGCTGCATATATGCGACAGAATTTTTAAAGGACATTTATACAGTCAAGTTCTTTTATCCCTGAGTGAATCCAAGGCTAAATACGAGTACCTATGAAATACATTTGGTCTCTTCTCGACATACAATAATATTCGACAAATCTCTGTACTTACTAAAAAAGCTTTGCTCTAAAATTAATGAATTCCACTGTTTTTTTTAACGTGGTTTTAATCTGTTTGTAAATTACTTGGAATTAAGTTTGTATATGATATCTTGGTTTGAAATAAGCTTAGAATGAATTTAAAATATTTTAAAACTATTGGTACTAATACATTCATTTGTTTTGATATAAAATTCTAAATTCGATCATTTTTTTTAAATGCCATAATAACACGTTTATAAAAGGTGATCAATGCTCTTTAAAATATTAATTGAAATAGAGATTTAGCGAATATTATTATGTAGCGCGAAGAACATAGCAGCGCTTTTCCCTTGCACCCTTTAAATGTGAATTGTTGATCGTTTTCAAGAGCAATTTGTGCGGTGCCTGAAGGCCATTAATTTAGCGCTGACGTAAGTATGATATTTAATATTTTATTTTGTTTTTTTTTATTTTTTCTTTATTTACCTATTATTTTTTAAAAGTAGTGGCTTATGTATTATTTATCATACCAAAAAAATCATTGACTGGATATATTATTATTTATTCATGTACTACGGTTGTATTTATTCTGCAGTGAATTGAAATGGTAATTTCTATTTCCAGGTAATTTTTGTGTTAGTTCCGAGAGCTGGTAGAACATTGCTGGGCACTGTGCAGATGGCAGGAGGTTCGTGGAGTCTTCAAACGGCTTGCATTTAGATTGTGGTAACAGAGAAAAGCGAGGTTGGCTATAGTCTCTACTGGTGTATAACCGAAAAACTAAACTGTTATCAGGCGCAGTTTATTCTGTAAGTGGGCAATGTTATATTCTGTAAGTGGGCAATGTTATATTCTGTAAGTGGGCAATGTTTTATTCTGTAAGTGGGTGTAAAAAGACACATCACAAAACCTTTAGCAACGCATACTATCTAACTAGGTTAACCAAAATTATTGCTGGGAAAAACGACTTTAATTTTTGAAGTGAGAGGTAACTTTTTGGATATGCAATGTAAAGCAAGCACATGCTGCTTACCCGTGCATACAACAGTACAAAATACTCCTACAGTTAAGAGCGCGTATACAGAAAGTGGGCAACGTCGCAAACAGCTGTCAAATATTTCCCTGTTTTGATTAATTTGTCAATATTACTCTATGAAAATAAAAAATATGGCTAACTAATGAACTAGAATATTAATAATGAATTGCAATTAATCCACTGAATTTGATGTTTTAACCGTTTTAGGTGTAAAAAAGGCATTTGTAAAGTTTCCAAATACTTTTTTACATCTAAAACTAAATATTCGGTGTTACGATATTAACTTTCATAATCAATATTCTAGTTCATTAGTTAGCCATATTTCTTATTTTCATACAGTAATATTGACAAATTAATCTAAATAGCGAAATATTTGACAGCTATTTGCGACGTTGCCCACTTTCTGTATACACGCTCTTAAATACTCCCATGACCTGACCATGGAAGTATTCAAAGTTTAGTTATAACATTCATAAATAGTAAAAAAACGTAAAATATATATAGAACTGTGATCTTCAATAACCATGTTGGACAAAACATGTAAGTTTCGGCTTTGTAACGTGTCTTTATACACGTTTTATAGGATAGCCCTAGGCGTAACTAATTCACCCATGGCCTTAAGGGACCGTACCCACAGCACAATCCATACAAAACTAGTCTAAACATATTAAAATATTGTATATTTTGAATGGTTCACTCATTAAGTTTGTAGATAGGATAAGGGCACAAATCTAGGCTTGTGATAAGTCAATTTTCGGTGAATTATTTAATTAAATTTTAATTAAATAATGAAAAATAATTCAAAATCTTATCATCATCTGCTTATCTGATCTGCTTAGCCTTTTCCCAACTATGTTGGGCTCGGCTTCCAGCCTAACTCAATATCGTATATGAGATTAAAAAGTTATTACATTATATAATTTTAAAATTAAAGTTCTTCATCGGAAATATAATTAGCCAGCTAGTCAGTTAGAAATATTTGATGACCTTTATTCTGTCTACAAAATACCACTGAGTTTACTCGTATTTACTTATTGACTATATTATGACTATACTAGTTTTATATGGAATGTTTTGTACAAGAAGAGAGACCTGCCTTTAGCGGGACTTTAGGCTGATAAAGGTGAAGATAAAGAGGGTAACATGCATTTATTTGTATCAACAGGTATAACATTATACATTCCAGTTCAAACTTAGCTGGCCTGCGAGTGTAGTTCGCGCTGGTTTATTCCAGTCAATAATAATTTAGGCTCAATTTCTAGATATATATTTATGCTATAGAAGTAATTAAATCGAGCCTTAATTATGATTAACTCGAATAAATCTGTGCGAACCTGCACTCGCAAGTAACTTCCGAGCGGCCATTAAGTTTGAATCGTAATATAAAGAGGTTGGTTTGGTGGTTGGTTGGTAGGTTGGTTGGTTGGTTGGTTGGTTGGTTGGTTGGTTGGTTGGTTGGTTGGTTGGTTTCACTGATATTAGAAGAAAATAATATACAACTTATTTCCTTGTTTACGTAAAAACTAAAAAGAGGTTATTGTAATGATCATTGCAACAACTTTTACAATAGGACCGATTCTGAAATTGCAAAAAAACAAAAATATTTGCTGTTATTTTTCGCAATTTTAGTGTGATTTCCTGTGGTGAAACTTGTTAGGTATAATTACCCCTTTCAGATCTCTGGTAAACAAAGAATAAGATTGCATAATGAGTAATCACAATAATGAGTAAAATATATTGTAAAATGTACCAACAATGAACCTGTATCAGCTACAAACTTAATACTATTGAGGTGGTGTTGCTCTATTATCATTGTGGGATCAATAGCAACTTTACAAGACGAGTTGGGATTAATTTTGCCAAAACAAACTAACCCACATCTGAATTCCTGTCCTTGTTCTAAGTAAATGTGTCGTTGGCACCATTAGCCATTAATTCGAAGACAGAACTTGTTGGACGATAAGAATAATAAAAGACAGTGGCGATGCTAAGTTAATTTCGTTACACAAACTGATATGTAAACTGAAGATGCTCATCTTGTCGTGTGCTCCAGAGCTTTTAGGGACTTGTTGCATAAAGGTACACTACTTGTGGAATGCTGTATAGATTCATCGACTCTTCTTACCGACTGCACCAAGTTTTAGTTTATAAGAAATATTGTATAGTGTTTCTTGTATCACTCATGCATACAGGCACTAAAGAATAAAATGTTAACTATTCGAACTCGTCGTCCATACAGATCTTATCGAAATTGGGTATTACACACCACTAATAAATTGACCTTGTTTTTATGACCTGTCAAAACGCGATTTCGATTTGTTTTTATGTGGCAAAAGATAACTGTGACGTCACTTTTCTAAAGCAATTCAAAATCTAAATTAAAAAATTATATATACAGGTTGATTGGAAGATGGGTGGGAAGCTTTAAGGCGAAGATAGTACAGACAATTTAGAACCATTTAAGCCATGGTTGTCTTAGATGAAGTCTTATCATTTTTTTTAACCTAATTTTATGGCCAAATTAAATGATAAATGAATTCATTTTTGTTCTATTTTATTAAAGTAATGTGTAAGCAATCTAGCAAAACATGCTTTAGGCCTCTGTGTCTTTAGACAATTAGAATTTAGTAAATTAGATTTAAAAAAAATGGTAAGACTTCGTCTAAGACAACCATGGCTAATATGGTTCTAAATTATCTGTACTATCTTCGCCTTAAAGCTTTGCACCCATCTTCCAATCACCCTGTATATTAACCGGGGTGTGTAGTCTATACAGTCATATAATAAAATCGTAACGAGGCCAATTCTGTACATTCAATATTTTTAATAAAGAGTAATTCTCACCTGTTAAATACATTATACTGAACCCAAAAAATCTAAAATAAAATGTTTCTTGGAATTATTGGTTTTTGAAAGGTGTGTAAAATCCAATTACTGTTTAAGATGGTATGGTTTAGCCCAATTAGTAATTAAACTCGATGATTTTTGTCGATAGGATAGAGACACTAATATCTATGCTTGTGGTTAATCATTACCTTGTCATATAATTGAATTTCAAAATGAAACACGGTTTTATCGAGTTTAATTACATACCGAGACTATATTTGCAACCACATAGTCGAAATCTGCTTAAATTGGATAGATGTTACCCCTACAAATAAAAATCAGCATTCAGGATCTGAATTCTTATAAAGTCTTAGAAGAGGCATAGAATCAACAACAATAAAGTATCCACAGTTTTGTAAAAAAAATGATAAAAGTGCCTGAAGTCTCTGGCTCGTTCTTACCTACGGTTTTGAAACAAGCAACTATGGTCCACGTCACGAGAAGCTGTAAATTTTGTAAATAAAGTAGGACTTCTTCCATGTTACGTAGCGGCAATTCAATCAACAACAAATAATCTCAAATTCAATCAACTGTTGTAGATTTTGTTATTTCAGATCAGTTGAACATTTTTTTCTTTATAAGTACGTACCTATAAGGTTGTGAATCACTAAATGCAAATTTACAAAATTTATAGCTTCTCGTGACGCGGACATTAGCTTCATTTTTCTGTACAACTGACCGAATCCTTAACAACAAATACAAAAGCTATTGTTCACTTATTGTTCTCGTTGAGGTAATGACGAGGTCAAAATACTGTAAATAAGATTATTTTTAATACTTTGGAAATCCACAAAGGATGAAAATTAAAGATTTTTTGTGGGTTTTATCATACTTGTGGCGCTTGAAAGTTTTTAACTGTCTTCTGTGAAGTGTGAAGGTAGATTAGGTAGATTAAAAAATATTGTAAGTAACCCTTTAATCACTTATAATAATTTAAATAATTTTATAAGTACTTATATAAAAAGAAGAAAGGTCGGGTGCCCAGTACTCGTAGCTGGCGTGCTTGTATGACCAGGTGCATGAACCTGGCGAAAGTAGTATTTAAAGATCGTGTCAGGCGGCATTCTGGGGTATCTGCCTATAGGAAACAGGCGTAAGTTTGTATTTATATATGTATAAAAAGCAATCGCTCAGTAGCTCTGTCATTAATAAAGTGATTGCATTGTATGTGTGGATAACCATTTTATCATTGTGTAGGTCAGATGAGTTCAAGGAGACACTGATTAGGATTTAAGATAAAATTTTTGAGTCGGTTCGGAGTTCTCTTAAGTTGGTTTACTTCTACTAAAGCGAACCAACGCACTTTAACATGTCTACTATTTTACGAAGTAGTTGTAAGACTTTTCTGTCTAACCCTTCGGGGAATAAATGCGTGAGGATATGTTATGTTGTAATACATGTAGAATGTATTTCACGCTCTGGTTCAAGTTTAATCTTTTATCAATTCCAAACATATTTTGGGATGTATATTGAACTGGCAAATCTTATAATCTATGTAATACATTTGTCTGAATAAAAATACTTCATAATGGATCTTGGTGTGCTTTTAATCACCAATTACAAAGTTTATTCAGATAGATTTTAAATTAAATAGGCTTAAGTATATTATCTGTATAAGTATATAAATGTGTAATTGATTAATTATTTTAAATGCAAATGCAATGTGAGTGTAGGTATTTCAGAATAAAAATTCATATTATCTACGTACTTGCCAAAAATATGATAACTATTGTAAAGTGTATGTGTAAATATTACGTATATAAATTATGTCACTGAAATGAAATATTTTTAATATTATCTTTACTATGAACTGTGTGAGACCAAAATCGATATCGGTTTATTGTAAAAAAGAATGTTGCTTATTGTGTCTGACTGTCTATTTGTCAGCACAATTCTTGTAAACTTCGTAATAATTCTTGGTGTGCTTTTAATCACCAATTAGAAAGTTTATTCAGATAGATTTTAAATTAAATAGGTTTAAGTGTATTATCTGTATAAGTATATAAATGTGTAATTGATTAATGCAATGTGTTGTTTTTAATATTTAAATTAGATATATCACAGAAGTCATGTCACCATATCAGTAGATGGCGCTCATTTTTAAAGTAAATAGGTTTAAGTATATTATCTGTATAAGTATATAAATGTGTAATTGATTAATGCAATGTAAATTCTTTAATATTTGAATTAGATATAGCACAGAAGTCATGACACTATGTCAGTAGATGGCGCTCATGTCTTCTTATAATTTATATTGTGAACTGCACCAATGCAATATTAATTAGATTATCAGAAATTTACATAATACCAATATTAAGTGCATTTCTCCTTCATTGAACTGCCTCTAGCCTAGTGGCAAGCACGACTGCTACGCTAGAGGTCCTGGGTTCGATTCCCAGGTCAAGCAAAAAGTCTTATTGGGATTTTCCATGAAATTCACAGTAGCAGCTCGGAGTTTGGATTTGTGCCCGGTTAATGGCAATAGGCTCGCCTCCTATTACATGGGTCCTAAATATACCGGCGAACTGTGGGTGTACATTGGTACACCTCTGCCTAACCCTTCGGGGAAAACAGTCGTGATGGTATATTTATATTTTATTCATTTAAAGAAGAAAGGTAGATGTTGCCACTAATCAATTGACGTACTTTTTATGAGCTGTCAAAACTCGATTTTCCCATAGTTTTTTTTTAATGAAAATACTAAACTATGACGTCATTTTTTTGTTATTTCAATTCACTAACTATTTATTGATATCCAAGCAACTAGAAATTTAATTTTATAGTTATTTAAATATTAATCGGTTTTCAGGTTTCGCCCCTATATTGCTAGGGATTGACCTATCATATTAAGCTTATTTCAGTGAAATGTATCGAGGGACATTTTAACATAATACCTTTGCAAATCAAAACAGATCGATTGTAATTGAAATAAAATTATCCCCTGTATGTAAATGATGCGTTTTATTCCTTTCCTATCAATATGAAATGATTCATCAGTGATCTGATCTCGTTAGCCTAGTGGTCCTAAGCTCAACTGCTACTCTAGAGGTCGTGGGTTCGATTCCCAGGTCGAGCAGTGCTATTGGGTTTTTCTATTAAATTCTCAGTAGCAGCTCGGAGTTAGTATTTGTACTCGGTTAATGGCGATACGCTCGCCCTCTATTACATGGGACCTAAAACATTCTGGTGAACTGTGAGTAAACATTGGTACACTTCTGCCTACCCTTTCAAAGAATACAGTCGTAATGGTATGTCATCAGTAATATCTTACCCAAAAATAACTACAAATAAAAATAATACAGCAATTTTATAAATACCAATCAAATATTCATACCGCTCGCATTTCGCGGTGTTTTGCAACAAACACAAACGTCAGTCGCGATGCGTTCATTTAGTTCTGTGCAAGTGCACTAGATGCCACTGGGCGTATCTGTCTGCCGGTCATAAATCAAAGTTTGCTTGCGAAGTTTAGTTTGACGATTTATAGGTTACGTCGTCAACAACGAGCGTCGTAAAAGTTTTATGATTTTGAAGTTTTGATTACGTATTATTTATAACGTTATTTAGATGTGAATGTCGTAGTTATGAGTTTAAAATGACGTGTCAGTCATAGTTATGTTTTAGAAATGTATGGAAATAGCTTTAACCATTTATTTGTATGCAGGACTACGAGAGAACTTAAAAAGACAGTTTTGCATGGAATTTGAGGTGGTTTATATTGTATTCTGTTTATTTTCTCCAATTCTTACTGATACCTGAATATCTACACTAATATTATAAAGAAGTGTTTATTTTTATGTAAAAGATCTGGTACTTTGGACGTAGGTACTGGTTCGATTCGAAAACGTTTTTCACTGTTAGTAAGCTACACTATTGCCGCGTGCCATAGCATATCGCACACTTAGTTAAAGACTCAATCAACTCAAAATAATTAAAAAATGAAGAAATGAAACTGCAATTATAAAGTGCTACTGTCATTTAACGTAAGACAATTATGACAGTAAATATCTACATACAATTATATAAAAAACCTATAAGAATGTTTTTAATGTACTAAATAGAAATTGAGTAAAACGTTTTTTTTCGATTTCTGAAAAAAGTAATATTTTGAGTTGCGCTAGTCTTTAACTGGGTGTGCGATATGTATTATGGTGTATATGATTTCTACGCGAAAGAAGTCGGGGGTAGATTTTGTTTTTTAGAAAACTTTGCCCCTCACTGCTCGGAACAGCAATCTGTATGCCATAATTGCTATACAAATATTTGTTCCGTGCGGGAATCGAACCCGCGACACGCACTGCAGCAGCCAATCGCTCAGACTGCGTCGACCGTGTCATCAAAGCTAGTTCTTTATAAATTCTATTGTGTTCCTTTTAAATGTATTTAGTTATTGATAGTTAGGGAGAAAAGCGCAGTCGGTTGTGACACTGTTTTGAGTTTAGACTACTCAGCGTAGTCTAGGGATAATAGTACTTACTTACTGCATTGTTTTACTTAGCTGATTTATTGCTACCTCCGTTTTGATTCATAATTCCTCCTGTGATGTTCCCGTCTACCAGATTCTCCACGACAAAGCTGCTTCCAGCTCCCTCGATCCATGGCTTAGGCATTTAGGCTTTAGGCCCTATGTCGTTTTCCTTCTATCTTCCCCGTGACAATAAGTTTCTCCAGATTTCGGTGGTTTATATTTACCACGGGCCAAAACATTTGTTAGATGCCGCGCTAGAAGCGTCGTATTTAGTTATAACGTGTCTTTCAATCACTTCTAGACGACACGCTAGGTGCGTCATTGGCCTCACTGAATATTTTTATATGACGCCTCCCACGCGGCAGTGGCCACAAATCCTGCCGGGGCTGCGGGTTGTTCGAAAGAGATACCGCGCCCCCGGAACGCAAAGGGCACATGAAGGAACATAGACGGGTTTTAGTAAAGTCTGACACTCTCTCCCGCCCCGCCCAGGGTGGGGGAAGTTATTTGATGATTTCCAGTTTATAAAAAAAAAAGTGGCCACAAATCGGGTAAATTGTTGCGAGAAATTTGGCATGATTTGTGTTGTTATTATTATTTCTCCATTCTCACATCGAAATCATTTTATTGGAACATTTTTATACTTTGCTTTAAGATTTTTTTAGTGACTGTTTCTATCCACTCGAGTAAAAAGACATCAGCATTGCAATTCTGTATGCCTGCCGTACGTTAGCCTGTCCATTGAAATGGGCGCTGAATAGAGTACCTAATTTCAAGTTAATAAGTCTTTTTTAAAGAAATTTTGTAATCCATTTTTTTTTCTTTTTTTCCAGATTACATCTAGGTCTAGAGTGGATCGCGAGTAGAATAAAGAAGAAATGACACGACGCTCACACTTGACTAGTAATTTTATAAATAGGTACTATCGTTAAAGTTACATTAAATTCTAATTCCTGACTAACTGTTTGCAATTGGCTAAATAATTATAAATGAGACCAGGATCAGTGTCCGTTGTTATGCATGAATGGGATATATTATTATAAATAAAAATGTTCTTGTATATTTTATTTATTTTTATTTCATCTACTACAAGTTTCCAGACAAAAATTGTACACACAATTATTTAAGATGCTAGTTAATTATTATCTATGATTAAATTACGTCAAGTACAACCAAATTATACAACAAAACATTACGGTCTACTAATTGAGAAACAGATAACTATATGCTAAACAAAGTCAGATAAATCAGTGTCGATTATTATCTTTAGGTACATACATTTAAGACCTAATTTTCATTGACTAAACAGTATCGATGGTAATGATTTCAAGTTATACCTTATCACAATAATATTGATTGTATAAAAAAAAACATGTCGTAAATAACATTGTACAATATTCATTAGAGTATAATTCAAAACGTAACAAGTTTTGAAGTTACAACAAGCCATAATAAATAATTAAAATATGTTGATTTAATTGTACCTATTTTATTAAAATTAAGACTAAGCTTCCTAAATGGAATTGATTATGCTGAGCCCACCACTTGCTTGACTACCGTTTAGTAAACCTACTGGCTTTTCAACAAACGTGTAAAATAACAACAGATTTTGTTCGAAACATAATTTTTCCAAATTGAGTTCTCTAAGATTTTTTCTTTATCATTAAACAACATTCAGTTAATGTGATAAAGTTTGTCAATCGCAATTGATATTTCATGTACTTAATGATTGTAAATGATATGGATTTATAATTGTTTGGAGTCAAACTTGTTCAAATCTACCTCGTATCACTTTTCCATAATAGGTCTGGGGCAATGCTAGTTGTATGGAGCATCGAAAATGGATATTAAGGCTGGCGGTGCACCAAGTCTTGTGTGTCGAATGCAGGAATCGAATTATTAGCATTCGATTTGAGTCGACTCAGCGAGCTTGGTTGCCTTCAACCTTTTTTAGATGGAACGCTGTAGTTCACCTGTTCACTGAATATTCGTTGCACTGATTTTGAATTCCGAATGCAGCACGCGCCGGGTCTCGCTAGCGGGGAGCGGGGGGTAAGAGTAGAGCAATCGTGGTGGTATAGTTCTTGAAAGCTCAGTCTTAACAGTAGCCATTTTAAAATGTAAAACAATTATCTAAAAAGTACATTCTCACAATATAAAAAAAATATTAACAAAGTGGAAATTGCAAGATTAAATTAACTATATAGTTACACGAACAAGCTAAGTTATAACAACTAAAGGGATAATTATGTTTGGTCCAACAAATGCAATTAAAAAGTGAAGCCTTATAAAAAAAAACTGTACACAGATCTTTCTCAATATCGAGAGAACTCAGTTAAGTATTAAATTATTATTTGACTTATTTGTTCTTTTAGAACTGCATATCTTTTATTAAATAAGGCATAATAACTGCAAATCGGCAAGGGTGAATATAACCGTCGAAATATGTAGCCTTTCACCCCCCTCTATATTGTATGCCTAGCATATGAATTAAATTATAACTTACTATAATAAAATTTAACTCAAATATCACTTTCAAACTTAAAAATACTTAAATAATTTCAGAACATCAGAAACACAACCTAAAGCCATTAAGATCATAAATGAGGCAGGATTCAATTGTACGAGGCAACTCGTCATCAGATCAAAATAATGGAATTCAAAATATTATTATAAATAAAATTAAATCCAAAACGATTGGTAACTAAAGTAATAAAAAAATATACATGTAGTATTTCTTGAATGCTATCACAGCAAACTATTATGAATGTAAGAAGTTATTATTTATGAATAAACGTCTGCACACAACGTAACTTAATATAAACTTTAGCGTGTTAGACATTAAGACGTAGCTCCCGTAACCGAGTGCCCTTTCACAGTATTATGTCGCAGCTCTCCAATAGAATAGTTGCGTCTTGTTCAATACATTTTTGACACTAAATTCTTTCGAAATTGTACCGTATTTTTTCTCCGATATGTTTTTTTTTTGCTTTTGAAGTTATTTATAATGCGATTAGTAAGGAAATAAAGTCTAGGCTTTTACCTTCGTGGTAAATATGAAGAACATAATTTACTCGGAAATGTAGTTTTTGCAATAGGTACTTTTATTATTAGGTTTTTTTTTTTTTGAAAATTCTACCCCTATGCAGGGTGAAAGTTGTAATGAATTTCCATCATGATATTAGTCATTGTACCCTAGTTAATTAGGGGATGGAAATTTTCACGGTCGAGTCAACGTTCATAATAAAATAAAGCATGCTAGAACGCAACTCCATGGTTTCTCTGTTCGCTGCGCAGGCTTGATAATTTGATGGCTTCACACAAAACATTTTGAGCGACGCTTATTATTTCCACAGCAACGCCTGAGCTAGCGTTTGCCAAAGGTAAGCGCGTCACTAGCATGGAAATTATTTCTGGGAGCTTAGCCTTAATAGAAGAAAACATTTTTACAAAAGCGTTTAGAAGATTAATAGGAGATTCAAATAGACTATAATTTAACTAAACTAGCATAATTAATCATTTTTAATAGAATCAATAGATGAACAGGTATAACATTTGGTCCTGAGGTAGATTTATCTAGTAGTTGTGAACTTAAACAGACATTGGGTCGACAACAAATTATTATCTATTACATCAAGAGTACACAGAGCTGATTACCTTTACTTAGTAAGTGCATAACATGAATTGGCGATAATTGTTCTAATGCAAGTCTATACTATTAACGGTCCGTTAGGATGCTGCTATACCTACTAATATATCATCAAAATTGTATCTTCCTACATAATGTTAAAATTTGCCGTAGCGTGTTCTGGCAAGTTCACAATAAAATTGTAAATTATTACAAAATTACAAATGTGTTACACCTATTACTTCTAACAGTCTTTAAAACCTGATCTTATATGTTTTCACTTCCATCGGGTCCAGGTGGATGTCGCTCAAGCCTTTCAGAGTTTTGAACGTTTTCAGGCCTGTTAGGCTGACTCCAGTTATGTTCTTGACGGTCAGACCATTGAACCTAGTCGTTGTTGTAAACTTATTGGACTTGGAGGTCGGTTTCTCTCCGACGGCGCAGGTGTAGCCAGGTCTGTGCAGCACCATGAAGCTATCAGTAGTTGGGAATTGTTCCAGTGACTTGTCAGTAATGGTTCGCAGATTCACCAAGTGAATACCGGCCGGGAAGTTCATCAGGAATGATTGATATGCCTTGACGTCGACGTCGCCCACTTCGCTGGTGTCCAGTAGATACACATTCACGGGGTAGTTTAGAGATCTGCTCAAAAAGTCCGCGGTTTGAGACGGCACTTGATATGGGCTCTCGTTTTGGTTGGGACCAAAGCGACGCTCGTTTACAAACCTGAATCCCTTCTCGCTCGTATCTCGTTTGGGTCGCGTGAAGCCGGGCATAGTTTCAACTAAAAGCAAATTCTGGAAAACTGTTGGTTTGTTGTCCACTAATCCTTCGCCGATGCCTCTGGTGTCGTCATAGAGAGTGCGTCGGTCGAGCATCACCTCGAGGCGTCCAGGTTCAAATGCCGACGCGCCCTGAGCGTGACTAGTGAGCAAGGTTAGCCTGGTCTCCTCATCCTGCAGCCATGCCATAGTCGTAATCGGGTAATAGTTTGCTTCGATGCCCAATTTGTTTACCTTAACTCTCTTTTGATATTGGAAGCCGTTCTGGTCGGTGTAGAACTCCGGATTATCACCATTTTGTATATCAGTCTCAAATCTCATGAACAATTCAGTTTCTCTATTTTTTGGGGGACTCCCAAAATCTACCCAGGTCTCGAGAAGAACAGCTTGTGACAGTATCGGGTCCTTTATGTTGTATATTCTCACGGAGTGCACCAAAAGCGGCAGGTACATTGTTGTGACTTCAGACGATATGGGCCCAGCAACTATGAGTACGTTGTCTTCTTGCGTATTATCCGAATCATCTTTTTGATGAAGAACATTTTTTTCAGGTGAATCGTAATCCGGCATGAAAAGGTATGCACCTGAATGACGTTGTGCGCTTTGGTATGCTCCAAATTTCAAATCAATAATAGTCCTCTTTCTTAATTCTTTTCGGTAAATCTGTCGTAACAATCCAGAATTTCTATTGATTAGAACTTTCAGAAAGTCATTTTCTAATTGTATATCACCAGGCTTCATTTTCTGTATTGAAAATACGCTAGATGTCTGCGAGCCCACGCAACTGTTGCAGAATATGACGCAGTGGTTGGAAGTGTTGGTGTGCTCCTGCAGCTTGTAGGTGATGGCGGCGAGCGGCGGCACGGTGGCCACGAACATCACGTTGAAGCTGGTGTCGCTGACCACTCGCTGGCCGTTGTCGTGCACGTCGAGGCTCGGAGCGATCTGGTACATAACGTGCTTCTTGTAGTGGGTATCGTACACTCGGATGTTTGACGTGTTGGACTTCAGAGTGACGATCTCGGTTCGGATTTCTGCTAATGGGTTGAAAAGTATAATGTTCTTCTTGTCGACGAAAGACACCTGCAGTTTCCTAGCTGGTTTGCCGTATGTCTCCCACTCCACTTCGCTTTGTAGTATATTCTGCGAATGCATCTTGTGATCTGGAATCATGATAGTTGTGAGTGCAGTCTCTTGTAACCGAATGCAGTGATATAAGCTCGTGAACAATTTAGTTCCATAATCTTGCATTACGTTAGACTTTGAAGTGCCGGTGATGGCGTCGTGGTGTTGGAAAAGACCCAAATTCCTCCTCGCAAAGATGAGCTGTTCATAGAACTTTTCTAATTTCCTCTCAGAATCTCCGAATCCGTGATTACTAGCCTGTTTAATGTAATTTGACACGAGGGTAAATAAAATTTCGGCAGATCGTAGTTGGTGTTCGAATTGGCGAGCGAGAATCTTCAGGTAAGGTCTAGTAGTGAAGTAGCCAGACCAGTAAGCGGGCCGTCCTTCCATAAAGATATCTGAATAAACAAAGAAATCGCCTTTCAAGGTCGGTATAGTATGGTGTCTCTCCTTCATAGCGTTGAAGTAATCAAGTGGCGTTCCGAACTGTACGTCAGCATTAAAGATCTCCTTATGAGAATTGATGTAATTAAACATCTTCATGTAGTTCTCGTATTGCGCATCAAACTCTACACTGTATTCGTATCTGAAGTCGTCGCCCAGCGGCACCAGCACCACGTTGTGTGGTGTGAGGGATCCGATGCGCTCGTACTCCTCCACCAAAGTCTTCGCTTTGCTTTCCAAATTATGTTCAGTGATCTCTTCGTGTTTATACACAGTATATTCGCCTGGGATATTTCTGAAGTCGAAGCTTCGGCAAATTGATGGATGAGGGCCGCACGTGCTCAGTATAGAGTAGATGTCGAAAGGATGGTTGTGGACTATCATGGAGGGTTTCGTGGTCGCCCACCCCGCGATCCAGTAGAATTCTTCAATTTGACGCTGGGCCAGCCATTGTTTCCAGGCATAATGGATTCTTTGTATGATAGTGCCTTCAAGACCACTTTTATCTAGCAGATGAGGTACAGTTGCTCCGTGACCGAAGGGGTCGATCGACCAGCCTGTCTTCGGGTTGACGCCAAGATTCGTTTTCACCCATTGGTGGCCTAAAGAATAGATCAAAGACGAATGTATAAAAAGTGAGTATTTCATTTAACTAATATGAAAAACAAGTGTGTATGTATTTATTTACCTTCGATGAACTGGTCAATTAACGCGTAGATATGTGTGCACGCTTCGTCGGGCATCACCCAGCCACCCGTGGTGATCTCGAGACGGCCGTCTTTGACCAACTTTTTCAGCAACTGTTGATTAAATTGAGTTAATTATTATAGCTAATTATATATTTCATGCTACTTCGTGAACTAGCGAATCGTTAATTGAGTTTAATTCTGCGAAAATGAACCAACCTACAATCTTAATAAATTGCCTCGAACTGATTCAGTATGCCAAATGTGTTACATAACTAATCAGGCGTTCAATGTATACTCTCAAATTAATAAGCGCTAAATACTCAGAAGCATTACAATCACATTGAAAAGTAGGATAAATTTTGACGGTGTTGGTGCGTTTTAACAGAAATAGACTCAATTATTCTGTGGAATCTTAATTTTTATATAAACGGGCGAACGTTGAAATAGCAATAAAAGATAATCTCAGTTAAGTCACACAAGATAACAGCAGCTTATGGCTGATCTTTTCACATCGTCTGTCCGGCGGTCTGGCCGCAATGCGCGCTGACACAACGGATTAATATTATCGTGATATAATGCAATAAGTTGCAGGTGACTACATCGCATAGATTGTGGTCGCGTTGATTTAATCCACTGCAGATAAATTTTGGAAATTATGATGTGTGCTTTCAATTAAATCTAGGTTCTGTTGAAAGACTGTATGACTGTTAAAAAGCTTTTTTTAAGTAAACAAGCTATCGTTCGTTTCAACCTAAAGATAGAATTAAAATCAAAGTAGATAGATTTTCGAGCAAATCCCGATTTTTACCTTATCCTCCAAGTAAACAAATTGGGATTAATTCTATAAAAGCGGGACGTATTAATAAGGATTAATTTAGGAAATTATATATTTATTATTTTAATTTATCTGGAGATTTACTATTTTTAAAGATTCTTTATTTATTTTACCTTACTACTGTACATTATAAATGCGATAATACAAGCTGTTGATTTGCATCCTCGTTAAATTTTAGGAGCTTGTCATAGAAAAAAAGAAGTAATCAAATATAATTACGATACCTAGCCAATATTTAATAAATGCTTGTTTTTTTAGTTGCAACTATCAAAAATCAGTATTCCAGAATACTCCTCTTGCAAAAATCAGCATCGCCTAGTTGCGTATGCAGTAGGCAGAGTTGTCGCGCGGCTATATCAATGCGTGCAAAACGCCTAAACCCTCTGGCGAGATGGCTAGTTCGAATTGGAAAATCACGTCAAAAAATATAAATTTTAAAACAAATTTATTTTATTATTGATTCGTGTTAAGAATCACGAGCATAGTTAACTCCTTGAATTTGACGAGAATGCAAATCAACAGCTTGTATAGATGGATGGATGGATGGATGGATGGATGGATGGATATTTATTTATTATTTAATCACGACACAACGGCTGAGCGCAGTTTCATCGAGATATACCCGTACTAATATCACTAGGCATTTTTCTCGATAAAATGAACGGTTCCCGTTTGATAATATAATATCAATTTTGACGCGAACAAAGTCGAGCGCAAAAGGTAATCAAGTTATAAAACCCCGCACGCGAAAACTAAATTGCCGTTGCACCGTCGAAAACTACAAAAAACGGTACAAAGGCCGTGCGGGACATTGATTGACATCAATTTTAAGTTAAAATTGGGAGGACTGGCAACACTCGTACGTACAACCATATTCCACAAAAATAAAAAAGTTAAATGGATATGAACGGTTTGCGATCCCAACCACATTTGATTCAGCTACATTGATTTACATTGAGTGTCGTCAAATATAAAATAAAATGAAATAAAGCTTCATTTCGTTGTGTAGATATTTTGTAAATAAAATAATAATTGGACCCGTACCACATTCACGCCTATTTCTGCCAAAATGAACCAATCCACATAGAAATTTCTCATTTTTTTATTTAAGGCTAATTAATCTCATTACTTATTATAATATAAATGCGAAAGTTTGGATTGATGGATGTTTCGTTACTCAGCCGCGCTAGAACGGCTGAACGGATCTGAATGAAAGGTGATGGCTAAATGACTGCCCCCGGGCCAGATACATTCTGGAATGTATATGAATCTTACATAGCCTCATAATATTTAAAAAATCATTCATGAATTATGTAGTGTTTAATATTTTCCTAGCACTTTCGTGAACTATTAAACATAATAAAGTATCTAAAAAAAAACTTTTTCATCACAAACATTCGCTTATAAATATACAACCTCATTTTCGTTTTTAGTTTTATTCTTTTTCGTTTTATTTTTTGTCAGTTGAAGAAAATTATATACTGTCACACACCTTTTTTTCCTTTTTAGGCAATATTATTTTACCATTATATTATACCCAAAAAGTATCTGAATCTTTTTCACATGAAATACTAATATTTAGCCATTCAGCATTACATTGTACCTAGTACCATATTTATACATGGTACCTGGCACATGGGGCAGTGATCTATACTTCCATTTAGCCATCTCCTTTGGCACAGAGATAGATTATAGTTTGAAATAGCACATAGACTGCGTACGTATGCCCCCCGTGGAATAATATGCAATTAACTTTGACGCGGACGAAGTCCCGGCCGGAAGCTAGTCTATACTTGATATTATAAATAGGAAAGATTTGTTTGTTTGTGTGTATGGAATAGGCTACGAAACTACAGAATCGATTTCAACAATTTTTTTACCAATAATAGCTACACTATTCCTGCGTAACATCCTTACTAATATTATAAATGCGAAAGTAACTCTGTCTGTCTGTCTGTCTGTCTCTTCTTCACGCCTAAACCACTGAACCGATTTCAATGAAATTTGGTACAGATATAGTCTGGGACCCGAGAAAGGACATAGGATAGTTTTCATCCCGGAAATCCCCCGGGAACGGGAACTATTAATCCACGCGGACGAAGTCGCGGGCAAAAGCTAGTATGCTATATAACATCACGCTACGACCCACGGGAGCGCAGCAGTAAGTAACGAAAGACGCAACTTAACGCGGGTGAAATAACACACGCGGACGACGCTTTTTAATCATTATTGCTAAATAAGTAATACACAGTCGACATATTGAATTAGTTTGATTTTATTTATATTAATGAGAAATGTAGGTTGGCTCGTTGGCAAAACTAACTCACTTCAAATGTTAGGCAGATATATCTAAATTACAACTAGACTAACAACACGACAAGTGTAGGTACGGTTAGCAACAAAAGTCGATTAACAATGTTACTTTTACGTATTCTTTAAATAGACAAGAAATAACACAATTCAATGCTATTCAGAATTTTAGGCAATACCTAAGAGCCATTTACCATTTTATCTTAATTTTAGATCCATTTCTTACTTCGTTTCATATTGTACTGAATAACTGCCTTGTTAGCCTAGTGGTTCTAAGTGAAACTGCTATGCTAGAGGTCTTGGGTTCGTTTCCCAACTCGAGCAAAAAATGTTATTGGGTTTTTCTGTGAAATTCTCAGTAGCAGCTCGGGGTTAGAATTTGTGCCCGGTTAATGGTAACCGGCGAACTGTGGGTGTACATTCAAAGTCAAAGTCAAATCATTTATTTCAAAAGGTACACATGAGCGTCATTTATATGAAAAAAAAATTAAGTGAAAGCATTTATTTCAATTAGACCATTTACAGGCACTTTTGAATGTCAAGAAGTTACAGTTTAAAATTGAAGCTAGAATGAATTTAGTTAGTACATACACATCTGCCGTACCCTTCGAGGTATACAGCCGTGATATTATGTGTATTGCGCTCAATAATAAGGATTTAAACATCTGAAATGTTAATCTTGTTGCTGACTACACCAAAGTTTCCTTACACAACGTACCTTTTGTTTGACGGGGTGCGACCCCTCCCACCAGGCGTTCAGGAAAGATATCTCGGTCCAGATGAAGGTCATGTTGGGGTACTGGTGCAGTTTGCTCACGATGTTGTTGATAATGTTCTTTGTCTTCCATTCGAAGTACTGCTCGAAGGTCTTCAGCCATCCTGGGTCGTTGTGGGAATGCGGAACGAGGAATACCTGTAGGATGTTGGAAGAACGATATTACTCCGCAAGATGAAATATATTGAAATGTACTGTCGAACAAACTATTTGGTATGCAGGTAAAAATATTCGCTACATTGCCACTGTTCATTTTTATTGTATGCGTAATTTCTTTTTAAGCTTATGACACACTTAAGGGAGTGATGTAAAAGATTTGACTGCTCAGCACACTTACAACATTGTTTAACTAATTGCAAGTAAGCTGCCTGTATACCAAATAGTTCGTTTGACTGTACGTGTATGTGAGGGTGTGTCGTTGTGTATGTCTAGCTATACATTATATTGTCAGTTTTTGATGTAAGGCAAGGTTTGGTTGACTGGTAGAGAATGCCTAAGGCATTAAGTCCGCCTTTGTACTTTGTTTGTGCATAAAGTTTAAATAAATAAATAAGCCGATGGGAAGAATAAAGTTAAAGAGTTTTTGTTTAAACGAGCTAATGTCTGGAGCTAACAGTCATCATCATCTGCCTAGCCTTTTCCCTACTATGTTGGGGTCGGCTTCCAGTCGAACCGGATGCAGCTGAATATCAGTATTTTACATGGAGCGACTGCCTATCAGACCTCCACAACCCTGTAATGGGTAATACGATAGTCTTGGTAAGACTGGTTGTCAGACTTTCGGTCTTCTGACTAACAGTAACGACTTTTTTTTTTTTTTTTTTTTTGGGACAAGCCCGCCACACTGTTCCCAAACCACTGCAACTCCTGTAAGCCAGAATCAACAGTGGCGACCACAAGAAAAGCGCCGAGACAATGAAGCTCGACGAGTCCCAGAGAAACGATTTAACTGTCTTGGATCCCGCAACGAAATTAATCAGAAAAGATTAGCGGAGGAGTTAGAAAAATATAATTTCCACTTCCCTCCAAACAAGCAGGAGACAGAACAGAATTAGGCCAATAGGCACAAAGGGATTATTTACAACTGGGAGAAGCCCAGATTGCCAAGCACCACGGATTGCAATTATCATTAACTTTAATGGGTCCTAATGTGAACTGTTACATTTGATTCCAGTAATAGGTATGGCAAAAACGCTTGAACGCACGGAAATTAGTTCTAGTTTCTACAAGGTCCGCATAATAAACAACACCGGATGTAACCTGTACACTATCTAACATAATATTTCGCTCATTCTGCCAAAGAATACACTCCCATAAGATGTGATGAGCAGATTGTTCATATTCACAGTCAGATGTAGAACATTGACACAAAGGAGAGGCAACAAGCTTAAAAGAGAATAATTTACTCTTAAAGTTGCCATGACCTGAGAGAAATTGGGCAACACAGTGGTCCACCTCCAGCCATGTTCTGGCCAGCCGTTCGCGAACTGAAGGAAAGAACTGATGGAGGTGCCGGCCCTTGATGGAATTATCCCACCTACATTGCCATTCAGATAAAAGTTCCTCCCAGACATCAGTCTGCGGTTTAAATAATCTAGAGATCTTAGCACGGTCACGTTGAGTTAGAAAGTTTGCGTCCATGGTCTCTCGCGCGGAATAGTACATTGCAGCACGTCGCTGCACCTCGAGATCGACTGGAAGTACACCTGCAAGTACTGGTAGTGCTTCAGTACTAACGGTCCTATACGCTTTGCATAAAAATATTAAAGCTAACCGTTGGCTTTGAAGCAATTTACGTCGTACCGCCCCTATGGTGGCCCTATCGGCCCAAACAGGTGCACCGTAGCACATACAACCTAGGTAGGTAGCTGCATAAATAGTTTTCAGAGTTAAGAAAGACAGACCCCAAGTAGCTTTAGATATTCTCGTTAGGGCATAAAAATTCTTTTTAGCTTTTTCTCCGACTGTGTTAATGTGGTCAATAAAAGAAAAGTTCTTTTCTAAGACCATACCAAGGTAGCATACGGATTGTTTTCGTTTAACGGGAACGTTATTAAATTTAATACTAGGCCATGATTTAAGATCACCTTTTAACATAAGTTGATACGTTTTTTGCGGTGCAAAGGTTAAACGGTTCCGATCGCCCCACAGTGATATTAAACGTAGGCATGTGTCTGCTAAATTCTCAAGTCCAGCCCGAGTACTCGACTGAATGAGCAGAAGGCCGTCGTCCGCGTAACCGGTTAAAGAACAGCCGCATGGTAGCGGAATCGCAAGAAAATCGTCAAAACCTAAATTCCATAAATAAGGACCGAGAACCGAACCTTGAGGACATCCCATGGTTAATGACTTCGATGCGGAATAGTGTCCAAGTTTGAGCTTCGCGGAGCCATTGAGAAAGTAAGAGGAAACAAGAGAATAGATGTTTTTATAGCAACCACGGGTTTTTATTTTAAGTAGTAGCATAGGCCACCATGCGTTATCAAAAGCCCCAGAAATATCGAGGAAGATCCCAAGTACATATTTATGTTCGGATGAGGTTACAGTTTCCCTTACAGAAAGTACCGCGTCGACGGTAGATTTACCTATTGTGAAACCGAATTGATTGCTGTGAACTTTCGGCCCGTCTGGCAGCAAGCGTGGTACGATAAGGCGCTCAAGCAGTTTCCCCAAAGATGGTAGTAGGGTTATGGGTCGATACGACTTTGGATCGTCCGGGGGCTTGTCGCCACTCTTTGGAATTATTCGTATAAAGCCACGTCGCCAAATTTCAGGAAAAACGCCGTCCGCAATGCATCGGTTATACACTGTTAAAATTGCGTCACTCGCGGTTTTACACGCCTCTATAATCATTTTATTAGATATTTTATCTTCACCCGATGACTTATTGAGTGGTAGCCTCTTCACCACATTTAAGAACTCGTCAGTGGATGGTAAATCTGACGCTGGTGATTCAGGTGGCACAGCAGCCCACGCCCTGATCTGCTGGTGGTAATCGCTGTCGTTTACCGCTGAATCATCGGGTATAAGAGTATTGAGAAGTACTTCCGTTGTTTCTTCGATACCGGTAGTATGTTTATTATTTACTTTTATGTTTTCGATATATGCTAGATCGACCAATCTATTAGCCTTAAACTCGTGATACAAGGGAGACCATGGACCTTCTTTATCTAATTTTTCTACAATTTTGCGCATTAAATTGCCCTTAGATTTTTCGACTGCTGCTCTGTAGCGCGATCTGGCAACTCTAAACGTATTTGAAGCAAGAGCAAGCAGGTCACCGGTAACCCTACGCTTTTTAAGCTTATTAAACTGCCTACGCGCTCTGCGGTAACTTTTACGCTGTTCAACTAGGTATTCACTCCACCAATCACATCTACGAATATTGGTCATAGATGCGCGACCAATGGCGATGTCAGCACAGTATATAAAAGTTTCTGACATAATCTCAGCACTTTCTTCAGCTGACAGCCCGTCGTGAGTGAAGTCTTTGGCGTGACAAGCAAAAAGCGAGCTAAAAAATTCCCAGTTCGCGCCTTTACATTTATATCTAAAACTACCCGTAACATGGGACGAACCTTGAGTAAACATAGGAACAAATTCGTACACGATCAGGCGATGATCACTACAAGATGCGTCCGGTAGGACACGCCACTTAACTAAGCGAACGTCTACACTAGAAAGTGTGACGTCAATACTAGATTCGCCCATTTGGCTGCAAAAAGTAGGTGGTGCGTCAGGGGTGTTATGAATTGAAAGGTTCATTTCGGCAATGAAATCTTCAACAGCGCGTCGCCGTTCGGAATCCGTCCACCGAACCTTGCCATACCACAGGGACGATGACGCGTTTACGTCCGCGCCAACGATAACTTTGCAGCCCGCGAGCGACCGCAAGACGTGACGGAGGTTGTGTATATGAGGACCAACAGGGTCAGAATATTGAAAGTAACAGCTCACAACGTAAACTTTATAGGAAGCCGATGAGACCTCCGCAACGGCACAGTGAGGCGTCATGAGGTTACGCAAAGAAGTTACAGTAAAGTTAGCAGAACGCGCTACGTAAATACCGGCTCGTGCTTTGCAATCCAGCTGTACTACCTTGTGACGTAAGCGCGCGTTTTGATATTGCTCTTGAACAAGAACTATGTCTAAATTGTACTCGATGATTAATCTATCTAACTCGGAAGTCGCCACTCTATCGTTGTGAAGATTTAATTGTCCTATTTTTAAACTATCCATCTTATTAGTAATTAGTGTTCAGGATTAGTTGCTCAAGTTTCAGCTTATAGGTGGAACAGTCTTCAGACCCGCAACGATGGCCAAACGGTTTTTTAAAACGCTTACACGCCACGCAAGTCGGCGTGTAATCTACATTGTCCTTATGGGGGCAATCGTTCGATTCATGTGCCTCCGAACAGTTAGCACAGGCAGGTTTTTTGTTAGTGCAGTGTTTTTTAACATGACCGAACTGTTGACAAAACAAGCACCGAACTACCTCTAGATCATCAATAAAACGGCACGTGGCCCAATCAATGAACAGTTTATCTTTAGTAGATACTAGGTGTTTACGTACCTCAGAATCCATTTCAATTCCTATCCATTTCCGACCATTATCAGTAGAACGCCTGCGAATGATTTTAGTGGATTTTAAAAACTCATCCTCTTTGATGGCTAATTCGTCTTTAATATTTTGCCGGTATAATGCGAGCATAAATGCGTTCTCTTCCATTGAAGATGGGATGTCTTTAACCAATATGCGGGGCCTACGGCCTTTAGGTTTCTCT
Source organism: Caradrina clavipalpis (assembly GCA_932526535.1). Lineage (NCBI taxonomy): Eukaryota > Metazoa > Arthropoda > Insecta > Lepidoptera > Noctuidae > Caradrina > Caradrina clavipalpis. The sequence goes on from OW052087.1 coordinate 24,037,936, forward strand.
AAACGTAAACCAGCGGATTTAATAGCATCGACAGATTCAAGTTTTTTTAATTGCGTTTCGTTAGCGACACGCAGTACAACGCCAGACTTTGCGGTTTTTTTAACGCCTACAATTTGAAAACCGTCATCACTCGGTTTAATCGCCTTCATAAGGGCTTGTTTAGTTGCGGATGACGACGTATAATCAGCTGAGCGCTCGTCCGTGGGGTACGCGACGACACACGGCAGCGGAGCGCGCGACTCCATCGGTGGAGCCACCTTAGGCAAGCGAAGTTTTAATGAATCCGCATAAGATATTTTTTTGGGTTCATTATTCGTACTCGTAGTAATGACACCGGGATTTAATTTGATTTTATCCAATTCGCGTTCCGTATTGGCTAACTTAGTTTCATTGCACGAAGATTTTAGCGCTAGCATAGAAACAATGGCCGTAACTCGCTGAGTCATGTCCATGATCGCAGATTTATTTGCAACGTTAATGCGGGACCCTTGGTCGTTGACGAGGTCGTTAATCTTTGACAAGTACGACGATGCCTCGGAAACTAAGTCACAATAGTCGGTACTATTATTATTTATTGAGATGCTTGCATTACTAATGTTTAATATTGGCGAGGACTTTTCAAAGGATTCGGATGTTTGAAACCGTTTGGATCTATCCTCGGGCGACACGTAAGTCGGAGACATGTCGCTGAACAAACGTTTAGTGTTACTATTAGCGGAGGTCGGCGCGGGCGGCGACCTGGGTGTCTTGGTATTTCTCCGAAAAATTTGCCCTCCACGATCTGGAGGATCATCATTATTAGAAATCATTTTTAAGCGACAACAAACTTATTAAAGTTAAGAAAAAACACAGTAAAAAACACGACGATTATTTTTCGCGATACCCTCACACTAAAGAAAATAAATGTACTCACCGATAGCTGCCGAAATTAACTAATTACCAGTAATTATGGGATTAAACACGTATAAAAACTTACGATACCAGCACTTAGCACAATAACACACAACTAGAAACAACTCACGAGCCGGGAATCAAACACAGAACACAACAAACGTAATTATAATTAGCAGCGAAATAGATCGCAAGTGCACCGTGCGCGCGCGCGGAGGGAAGTAACAGTAACGACTGTCAAAGATCTACAAATGACAGCCGGGACCAACGGCTTTACGTGCTTTCCGAGGCACGGAGGAAACTCGCTATAGTAAATGGTCACCCATCCACAGACCAACCTCGGCAAGCGTGTCTTAACCCGGAAGATCGGTCTATGCGGCTGTAATTATTTAGCCACGAGCTCCTCAGTCGGATTAGAAAAAAAAACATATGATTGTATATTCCTAAGAAATACTACAGGATATATAACATCACGCTACAAGTCACGATAGCGGAGAAGTAACCGTAACTTAACGCTGGCAAACATCCCACCCGGTGAAAGCCGCGGGCAGAAACTAGTCTTTATGTAAGTATAAAAGGACAAACAAACTGAGGTTTCGACTGACTGGATCCTGGAACGTGAAATTTAGCACACGACTGCCTTTTACGAAGTAGGTGAGCACTAAGGATTTTTGAAAATTCAACCCCTAAGGGTAGGAAAAAAGAGGGAGATCAATTGAATGAAATAAGATTTATAAGATTTTTTATTAAATAAGATTTTTATTTAAACTTGAAACTTGGCATGAATAGGAGCGTAAGATAATATTAAAATTGAACTTTATTAGTTTTTTAACCAGCTCTCAGGGCCCGTTTTAAGAGCGCTGTTGACATTGTAGGAAAAGTACGCCATCTACGTGAACGAAGACGCGGGCAAAGTGCAAGCTATAGGTATATAAAATGTAATACAGAAAACCCTCAGAAACAATAATAGTTTCTTGTAAGTTATGTGGCATTTGAGAATAAGGGGGCAAGGCTGATAACGTACCTACCTAATCTCCTAATCTGGGTTCCATTCCCAGATCGAGCAAAAGTGTTCTTGGGTTTTTCTATGAAAATTCTCAGTAGCAGCTTGGACTTAGGATTTGTGCCCGGTTAATGGTAATAGGCTCGCCCTCTATTACTAATCTACACGCAATCGAACTTACCTTCAATCTAGGCCGGTTAGAATCATTATGTAGCTTTTCATAGCGATTCTCGAAGCTCTTGTCCCAAAATTCTTTGGAGCGCACCCAGCTCGGCTGAAAATAAAAAATATTATTGTAATTGGCTCTATATGCATATATACTAAACTTACACTACCTACAACTATTAGTATTTTTGGAAAATAAAGATATTTATTTCTTCTTACTACGTATTATTAAGTCTTCCATTACACAAAGCTTTAGTAGCTCGTAAGGTCGTACTGGCATGGCGTATTGGTTACGGGCGGCGCCCGTCTCTCTTGCATGGGATTACCGGTTCGATACCGAGCAAGTACCAATGTGACTTTTATAAGTACTCTTTATCTTGGACATCTTTGAAAAGTGTTATTGGGTTTTTCTATGAAATTTTCAGTGTGCTCGGTTAATGGCAATAGGCTCGCCCCCTATTACATGGGACCTAAATATAATTTGGGACCTATATATGGCGAACTGTGGGTGTACATTGGTACACCTCTGCCTAACCCTTCGGAGAATACAGGCGTGATGGTATATATTATATCTTTGATATCGGTGCGCGGTGGCGGAAATCATCTTGAGGAATACTGGACTCATAATGACCATACATCTCTCCAATCAGCCTTGAGCAAGTGTGGTGATCAATGCTCGTGTCTTCTCTGTATGAGAAGAAGCCTTCACCTTGCAGTGGAACAATAACACGCTGGCATTATTATTAGTAGCCAAAATTTACCAATTTGCTTTGCAAACAAAGTTAGTTCAACGTGTTAACTAAGCAGAGTTATCGCAAGTTTAACTATGCAACAAAAGTTTGGCGGAGAACTATACAACTGTACAGTCGAATACAATACAAAATGGAAGGTGAATTTCAAAACTGAGCGAGCGACGTTGTAATTATAAAACATCGTTAGGAGTTAGAGGCCGCCGCCGCACGGCTGTAACTTTCATTGGTTTACATTGCAGAAAGCGAATGTGAAAATGTGAAGCGTGTACGATGCACGTCAACACGTCAACAGATTACGAGGACTCTTGAAAACATCCGCCGTGCCATTAATCCGAAGTGTACGTACTTGCACCAACACCGCAGGACGTGAATGGGCGGTGTACTTGCGGCTTGCACCTAGTACTGTGCAATTTGGGACATTGTTATCATGTAAAGGAATATTATAATGTGATGTGTTTAAATATTCTATAAGACATACGTTTGACAGGAAAGCGATGACGACATAAAAGTGGAAACATGTTTATAACACACCACGCCAACACACGTCAGTGAGGCGTACTTATTGACCACATATCATCTCGTGAAGCTTATGAACTCTTCATATGGCGCGAGGTGGCGTCTGGTGTTACAAGTGATCAGAAGCCATGCCGTATTGCCTTTGAGTGTACCACGTAGGTGCATAGATCATATTAAGCCGCACATTAGATGTACCAAAGGGTAAAGCGTTAGGGGGGTAAGGGGCTAGTAGAGTAGATTTTTGAGTTTTTGTAAATTATCTGTAACACCAGTTTACACCAAAAAAAAAGCCAAAAAAAAGCCGTTGGTCCCGGCAGTCATTCGTAGATCTTTGACTGTCGTTACGGATAGTCAGAAGCCAAGAAGTCTGACAACCAGTCTAACCAAGGGGTACCGTGTTGCCTAGTTACTGGGTTGTGGAGGTCAGATAGGCAGTCGCTCCATGTAAAACACTGGTATTCAGCTTCATCCGGTTAGACTGGAAGCCGACCCCAACATAGTTGGGAAAAGGTTAAGCAGATGATGATGACCAGTTTACACCAGAGTAGGCAGTTTAGAAACTGTGACACTTGGGTATGTGGCGTCGTTAGACCTTACTGTCCACACGATACGAAGAAGAAGAAAGAAAGACCAGAAATCACGCAAATAAATACTTTGACTTTGACGAGCCAACTTAAAAAAACTAGAACGATGATGATGACAAAGTATTATAAATTCTGGAAAGTACGGTCCCCTTTCTCATATCTATCTAACATGTAGCTGCCGTGCCAACCAAACGTTTCTTTGTAGCCACATACATTATTTATTCACCCCTTCAATTCATTTAGCTTGATGACAAAAGACTAATCTAAGTAAAGGGTACCTCGATGTTAGGGATCGAGGCTTGTTCTGTGATTTGATTGTTTCCTGGGCAATCAACTGAATTATGTTGCAAATATTACATGAAAATTTCAGATTGATTGATTGATTTGTGTTTTTTTTTTGTATTCAGATTGGACTTGAAAACACCTTTTTGCATCTGGTTGCACCTTAAAATATTGTGTTGGAAAAGGGGATTAATTTCATTCTACGTGACATATGGTGTGTGTGTGTGTTACACTTCAGAATATAGCCGTATTGCCCATCAAAATACGTAAGTTTGAACAAAAACTATTGCTAGGAATTACTGGGAAATGTCTCCATCAAACTATGTAAATTCGAACAAAAACGATTGCTGGAAATGATTGGGAAATGCCTTTTTTTGGTGTGAAAAATCATGAAAATATATTGAAAAACTGTAAGTATTCGTAAAAATTACAATTTGAGCTTTGATCGTCAACATCTTCGTAACAAGAAAAAATCAAGAAAAAGAACCGCATAGATATGAAAAACAAAAAAAAAAACCGTGACTTTCGGCTTGTTAGAAATTCTATTTTCATTACAAAGCAGGTTTATAAATTTATACTTAAAATTATTTAAAACTAGATCTATGATCCTGATGCTCTTTTGATAATTTTCCAAGAAGAATTCTTTGATCTACTCCCTACATAATCCAGCAACGCAAAGGACTTTGACTAAGAGATTTTATGGGAAAATAAAACCATTCGTTGGTACAACCTTTCATAAGATCTTATCGCGGTAATTTTAGCGTTGTGGACGTTCTACCCTTCTAATCCCATAGCTTTCTTACAAAAGAGTGGGCGATTTTCGACTTTGTGACAATAACACACGTGTATAGACTTACTTAAGTATTTTAACTTCCTAACAAACGGTCGTGCCGTCTTAGTCAAAAGAGTAGAATTTGTCATCCATTTGTGTATGCTTAGACTGCCCTGTTGGTCTCTTAGGCGCAATTGTGACTGATGAGCGGTGGGGTTCTAGGGTCGATTCCCATATCGGGCAAAAAGTATTATTGTGTTTTTGCATCAAGTTGTAGGGGGTAATCTTAGGATCTATTAAACCGATTTTGAAAATTCTTTTATCATAGACAGCCACGTTATGTGTAAGAGTCATAGGCTATATAATATCACACTACGACTCACAGGAGCGGAGCAGCAGGTAACCAAAGACGTTACTTAATGCGGGAGAAATAAGACACGCGGGCCATCCGCGGGTATTTCGCGAGTAATAAATAAATCAAGATTCTTTGTTATTTTAGTTATAAGAACTAATCTCGGTAGGTACCTACCTATTAATTCTATTACAAAAATATTTTTCCTTATACAAAGCTTCTTTAGTGTTATAAATATTGTTTTAAACAAAAAGGCTTTTTTCTTAATACGACTGAACAATTAACTGTTTGGTAACACCATCGGCGTGAATTCTGAGAAAAAGTTTTCGATAAAGTACCCAAATTTTCACAAGAACTACTTTTGTTGTGAAAAATCTTTTCAATAATTTTGAGGTGACATTTATACGTTTTCTTTTTGGTATAAAGTATCAAGAGAAATAGCGTTGGTAATACGAGCATTTAATGAGATACTAGATGTAATTTGGGCGTACGGTTAAGAGCGTGTATACAGAAAGTGGGCAACGTCGCAAATAGCTGTCAAATATTTAGAATATTGATTGTGAAATGCAATAATTAATATCGTAACACCGAATATTTAGTTATAGATGTAAAAAAGTATTTGGAAACTTTACAAATGCCTTTTTTACACCTAAAACGGGTACAACATCAAATTCAGTGTTTTAATTGCAATTCATTATTAATATACTAGTTCATTAGTTAGCCATATTTCTTATTTTCATAGAGTAATATTGACAAATTAATCAAAACAGGGAAATATTTGACAGCTGTTTGCGACGTTGCCCACTTTCTGTATGTACGCGCTCTTAAGGAGATAATAATATGATTTAGCTGATGTAAGAAAGTTACATGACATGTTGTTCTAATAACTGCGACATTACCTAGGAACGTAGAATCTTCTGGTTATGACAACATTGAAGTTCAAAGTTACAAGCTGTTTATATTTTAATTGTTTATTTGTTTACCAACTTTTTACTATTTTTAATTTAATTTTGTTTATCATCTCTGGATATCGATATTGGAACGCCGCTGTCTACCCACTGGAGGTGGGCGTTAATAGCTGCGACACAGTTTTGTAACTAATGTAGCTATTTACGTACACAATATTAGTTTGTAAAATGTCATTTTGTTTCAATAAATAAAGAAAGATTATAGATAACTTTTTTCTAGGTTTTTTTTACAAAAACTAGTTTAAAATATTCTTACTAAAGTAGAAAAACCTCCCTCAACTAAAACAATATTGCGGGGATACGGGTATCCCACAAAATGTATACGATATATCAAACTGGTATATTTTTGACGGGCCTGTTGGTCTAGTGGTTAGCGGTCCTGACTGCTAAGCCGGAGGTCGTGGGTTCGATTCCCACCCAGGACAAACTATGTGTGATGAGCATGATTGTTTGTTCTGCGTCTGGGTGTGATTTATCTATAATATGTATGTATTTATAAATTACATAAGTATGTATATCAGTTGTCTGGTTACCATAACACAAGCTCTGCTTAGCTTGGGATCAGATAGCCGTGTGTGAGTTGTCCCAAGATATTTATTTATTTATTTATTCTTCAGATAAAAGTTATCTGACAATTAAAAATCCGCCCTTAGTTTAATGGACAGTAGTTAACGGGTATGGGTATGTTTCTTTTTACATCCCCTAAATTAACGGGCAGGATAAATTGCGCTGTGGTGCAGTAGGAGTCTAGGTAGATGTAGTGCTGGAAAGACACCGTCACTAAATTAAATGTTCCTATGTGTCGGTGTACCTACGTGATTTTATCTTCATATCAAGTGCATGGCATGCCTTGTTAGCCTAGTGATCCTAAGCGCGACTGCTACGCAAGCGGTCTTGGATTCAGATGTCAGGTCGAGTTAAGTGTTATTGGGTTTTTCTATAAAATTCTCCGTAGCAGCTCGGAGTTAGGATTTGTGCCCCTATTACATGAGATCTAAACATCCGGCGAACAGTGGGTGTACCTACATTGGTACCTATACCTCTGCCTAACCATTCGGGGAATACAGGCGTGATGATGTATGTATCAAGTACATGGCACACACTACATTTTCAACGAATTGTACGCCAAGTCACTGACAAAGCAAATTACTAAAAATTCGTTCGTTTCAAGTCATTGGATGGCAAACAAGCGAACGGTCCCCGTGAAGTTAAGTGGTCGCCGCCGCCTATAGACATTGCAATCATAGAGACAAAGCTGAAATGGCTCATGTGTTTGTAATGACGCCGTACCCATACCCTTCAAACCGGAACACAGCTACGTTGCTTTGTGGCAAAAACGAAAACAAAAACGGGTATGATTGTAGTACTTCCTCAGACGAGCCCCTTGATAATGAGCTACTTACTGCTCGCCTTCTCTGTGATATTTACTTCGTGCCAATGAATTAGAAAAATCAAATCTACTTATCGATATTTATGTTATAAGTTGCACTAAATAACGACTGAGGTCTTTTAAGGTCTATTCAAGTTATTGCCAGCAAGTGGTTGTCGCTTGAAATACAGGCAACTTCGTAGGTAAAGCTTACATCATCTAACAAGAAAATGCCGGACAAGATCTTCAAAACCCCGGACATTGAAGTGGCATTGAGATTCTTTCTAGAACGACTCTGAGAAAAATATTTTTACAATAAAAACATATAGGTCATCACTTAAATTTTCTTTTTCTTTGTATTTATTGGTTATCTTTCAATTAATCGCTGCTCTTCTGACACCCCTTCCGAACGGCTACCGGACGCACTCTAAATTAGGACACCGGGAAAAACCGGACGGATAGCAACCATATTCGAAATTAATTTTCTATAGTGTTATTAAATCCGTACTAATATTATTATATATAGTAAATCTGTCTGTTTGTCTGTGTCCTCTTCACGCCTAAACTACTGAACCGATTTCAATGAAATTTGAATTTCTGGGACCCGAGAAAGGACATAGGATAGTTTTCATCCCGGAAATCCCCCGGGAACGGGAACTATTAATCCACGCGGACGAAGTCGCAAGCAATAGCTAGTTATCTATAAATGGGAAAGTTTGTGAGGACGGATGGATGGATGTGGATCAAACCTGACACTGAAAAAGATTGTAGTGTGGAATACTTTTTATCCCAGAAAAACGTACAGTTCCCGTGGGTTACTAAATAAAATTTGACGCAAACGAAGTCACGGGACGGAAGCTCGTGTAAAATTTAAATTTACTCAAAGGTAACGATGTGTTTAATGCACTCGGCCACTGCGGTCGCTAACTCTCAGTAAATAATTACCAACTGTTTCGTTTGGCAAAATGGGAGCGCTTGAGTTTGCTTTCCACTTATGAACGAACATATTTCAATTTCAGCGACGGGGCAGTGAGTAGGATTATGTCATGAAGCCTGTAGGTAGGGGTTAGTCCGGACGGCGGGCCGTGGGGTATACATGCACCGTATATACAACGTTAAGTTGGATCGGAATAACGATCAGAATCAATTGAAACAATTTTGGATAAAGGTCACATTTAAAAAAAAAACATTAAAAATGTTGCCCCGTCTATTTATTAATAGGTCAAACCATCACATGCGCAAACCTCCCCAAATAGTTGGTAAACACAAATGGTTGTTGACCAATTTAATTTTTCTCATTAGTAGGATAATAATAGCTCTATTTTAATGCAAATACGATTTTTTTACAAACTAAAACAGCACATAAAACCTTTTCTTTTTTTAATGATTATTTTTCTCTTAGAATTAGGGTAACTGAATTAAATTCATTTGGTTTTGCGCATTTAACGTTACACGTTGTATAGTAGACATAGTGTACTAGCTATACCATGGTTTCGGCCGCGTTAAGTCAGAGCTTTGGTTACTGCTGACCCCGTGGGGATTAGCGTAAAGTGATATAGCCTATTATAACCCTCATCGATAAATAGGCTATACATATAACAAACTGCGTCTATTACGCCAGAGGTCTTAGTTGCGATCATTGGTCGAGCAAAAACTTTTATTGGGTTTTTCTATAGAATTTTTAGTTACAGCTCGGAGTTAGGGTTTGTGCCCGGTTAATGGCAATACGTTTGCTCTCTTGCAAGGGACCTAAAACATATCGGCGGATTGTGTGTGCACATTGGTACACCTCTGCCGAACCCTTCGGAATACAGGCGTGGTGATATATATCTGTGTATGTACATACGGCTAAAAAGTATATTTCCAAATCGGACTAGTAAGTTCTAGAAAAACGGCCGGTACATACATAAGTCTAGTTTATATAGTATTTATTTCATGGCGATTATCTACCGTGCGTGGTTCAGTCAAGAAAATAATAATAGGCTGTAACGAATAGCCAATTGTTTCTCAATTCGCTGTATAAACTCCATGGTGGAAACAATGAATGCCATATTAAAAATAGTCTATATTGTTTTATTTTTTCATTTGCTCCAGTATCGCTTTTTGAATTTCAAACCAGTCAGTATAGCGGCCAGAATCCAGTTACTATGCTGATTGTATCGATACTTGCTTTATGGTGGTTTATGATTGACAATATTTCAGAATGCAGGTCTTTTATAGAACGGAATCGCTCTGTTGCATATGCGGTAGGTAGTGTTTCGCGATTGTGTCACAGTAGAAAAAGAACCTTAAAAAAAAGAAACCAAGCGGCAAGGTGGCTGGTAAAAATACTTATTTAAAAAATACCTATTTATTTTCTTTAAGTATCTCAGGATCTTACGGTCCGGCCCTTTGAAAGGCGTACGAGGAGCCGAAGCCAACTCGCAGAGGCGTAACATAACATAAACGGCTTTAAAATGAAACGAAATACCAACCGACAATTATCCCTGTATGCACTATGCAAGCGCACCCAAGGACAATTTCTGGCTGGCGCAGGAGTATTGCAGGATATGGAAGCAAAGAATAGAGCTATGGGTTTGTGTTAAATAGACTAGTTTCCTGGTGCTGTGGAAGGACTATCACGCCTTCCTAATTAATGGTTTTATGACATGGATAAAATGGCAGGGACTTGCACACTCGATACCTATTTATTTTATTATCGATCTATGTTGAGAATGATTAACATAGTTACCACCTGAATTTGACGTAAACACATAAAAACGTTTTACAAAAAGACAACCGCCTTCAAAAACTGAAAACGTTTTTAGTATCAACTTTGTGCCATCCCAATCCATGAAGGAACGATAGATAACACTGGTAGAAATTAACCAAGTTTTTATGGAACCACGTTTCAAAGAAAAAAATATATCTGATCGGTTCAGGCGGTTTCGAGTAATAGAGGAACAAACATAGAAAAAAAATACCGACGACTTTTTTTGAAGTCTGTTAAAAACTAGACATTTTATTCTTCACATTTGACCTTAAACGTCTGAAGGTTAAAAAGAGGAACAGACTTTTCTTGAACGTTTTTCTCAAGTATCGTCCTCCACACTCACTCGATCACACGACTCGATTGAATAAGTATCCGTTTGGGTACCAGCATGCCGTACAAATTAGCAAAGTTACCAGCGAACAACTCGTCAGGAATTCCAATTGAACATGACTGTACGAGTGTTTTGTAATGAAAAACTTTGCACTGAGCATGGTAATGAAAAGCATTATTGTTCGATTGACCCAACTGCATTGGCGTCCGAATCCCTTTCATTATACTATTGTGTTAAAACTACATTGTGAATGATAAATGTTGCGTGTAAACTCTCGATACTTGTGGGCGTTCTGTGTCTGATTTCATTATTTTCCCGCGAGCTATTTTCCACAGCAATTGAGCTTTAGATTTCTCAAAGCAAGCCAACCTCAACCACCGGTCTATAATTTACACACACACGCCATCACGCCTGTATGCGACAAAGAGTTAGACAGTGGTGTACCAATGTATACCTACAGTTCGCCGGTATGTTTAGGTCCTATGCAATAGACAAGCCTATTGCCATTAACCCGGCACAAAACGCAAACTACAATACAACAAAGTTGAACAGTTTGTTATACTTTATTAAAAGAGGAACAGTAAACAGCTACTTTATAGGATATTAACGTATGGAAAACTGTGATGTAAAAGTAATAATGCAGCCACAGCGCTGTCCACCGAGTAACTTCAGTTAATAAAACACTATCGGTCTCTAGGAAGTAATTATTCATATACACGTTTGTTTGTTTTCACACGCTAATATCTGTTATTAACTGTAAGTCGCATTGAGAAAAATCATTTTGTATATGATAGCCTGATTCATGAAAAAGTATAGGCTAAATGACATCACGCTACGTTACACGGGAGCGGAGTAGTAATCAAAGACGTAACTTAACACAGGTGACAAAATCCAAATGAAATCGCGGGCAGTAGCTAGATTTTCAATAAATAAATTACGTTAGACTAATTAAATATGCCAAATGACATTACTATTCAGTAATAACAGTTCAAAATTCATTGAAAACTTACGCTTAATATTTAAATTTAATCAGCGTTAAATATCCATAATCCAATTGTTACCCACACTTTATTAAGTACTGTCAAAACGTAAATTCACAAACGAAACCACAATTTATTGGAAATTACACATAGGTATAGACAGTTACATATTACATGAGACCTAAACATACCGGCGAACTGTGTGTATATATTGGTACACCTCTGCTTAACCCTTCGGGGTATACATACGTGATTGTACCTATGTATGTTATTATAAAGTTAAAAAGTCCCGTATTAGAAATCTTTTGTATTAGTTTTGCATCCTCGTCAAATTTTAAGAAGTTGTCATAAAAGGCATACATAATCGAATAAAATTACGACAAATAAATACTGTTTTTTTAGTTGTTTACCATTCATCAGTATTACAGAATACACCTTTGTCTTAGAACAGAATCGCTCCGTTGCGTATACTAAAGGTAATGTCAGCTTAGCTGACTATATGTATAATTATATGACTATGTCAGCTCACTGTATGCGTGCGGGTTCATCACCCTGTCTGGCTCAAAAAGTCCGCTTAATAAAATATTATTAATTAAATTATAATAAATTAATTTTATTATAACCTCGCGCTTGCTACTTCGTCCACGTCAAAGTTAATATATTCCCACGGGAACTGTAATTTTTTCAGGTAGTACCCGTTGTTATTTGTTTTTTTTTTATTATTTACTGTCCCACTGCTGGGCAAAGGCCTCCCCCAATTCCTTCCATTTGTTCTTTTCCTGTGCCACCTTGAACCAGCCCTAGTGGTACGCGTCCAGGTCGTCTCGCCACCTCTTTCTAGGCCGGCCTCGGCGGCGCCTTCCGTCTTCCGGCAACCATCGTGTGGAGACTTTCGCCCAGCGGTCATCATGCATGCGGCTTTTTTTTTTTTTTTTTTTTTATAGACGGGAAATCATCAAATAACTTCCCCCGCCCTGGGCGGGGCGGGAGGGAGTGTCAGACTTTTACTGACTAAAACCCGTCTATGTTCCTTCATGTGCCTTTTGCGTTCCGGGGGCGCGGTATCTCTTTCGAACAACCCGCAGCCCCGGCAGGCATCGGCCCTCAGTGGCCCCATCCAATTTGCTGACATCTCTTTGAGGCGCGCGTGGAACACGAACGCGCCGTCGACACGGTCTGTCGCTAGTGAACGTACGGACGGTGAGCTACCCATTCACAGCTCACCGTCCACAGACCCACGTCTACGGTGGCCGGGAGTCGTCTCGTGGCTCCCGACGCCCGGATCGTCTACCGCGGCGGCCGCTGGGACGGGGGACCCTCCTTTCTCTCTCCCGTCCCGCCGCCTCCTTCTCTAGCATTACAGCTTCGCAGAAGGAGGCGACTGCTTCCCATTCCCCCTCGCTCCGGACCATGGCCTGAACCAGTGCCGGACGCGAGAGGGCGCCGCCATCATGCATGCGGCTGACGTGACCCGCCCAATCCCATTTAAGCCTAGCAGCCTTCTTCTTCTCTATGACGATAGTGGTACGCAACGTGGTGTTGCGCACCCTGTCTTGTCTCTTGACACCCTATAGGTTACTACCTGAAAAAAATACAGTGGTGCTGTTGCACCATAGCTATGAAAGCTATTCCAGCCAACAATCCCTATCTCAGTGCCAAATTTCATTAAAATCTGTTCAGCCGTTTATGCGTGAAAGAGTAACAAGCCTCCATTCCTCCTCACAAACTTTCACATAATTTATAATATTAATAGGATTGTTTCGTATTGAGAATTACAAACATATCTACCTCCTTGAATTTGTCGCGGATACAAAACTGCCCTTGTATTGTATTAAACCATGCAACAACATTTTATAAACGTGTGCTGAAGGAATACCAACCGTATATTAAAATACAGAAACGAGTTATTACTATAAAGTTAATACTGCCAACAGCATTAACTAAATAAAAACTCATCATAACTCAGAACAGTTACCTCAAACCAACTAATTCAACAGAGTTCTACTGATTGTTTGTTTACGTAAATTTAGATGTTTGTAAACGCGCCCATAAGTTAGAAGGTTTGCGGCACATTACCTTAACCGTTATAGTTACCTATTTCGATTTCTGTCATTTCTAGTATTCATACCTTAAATAGTCCTATACTCTTATGATCCCTACATGTAATAGGATCGGTAGGCAAAAACAAAGGTATTTCAGCATTTTTTTCGCTGACTGCACATTATTTCCAATATCTGTGAATGCAATGCAGAATATCTCAAAAAGTTATGGATGGTCTCCTAAGAACGTTTTCCTGTAACTATAACGGTTAAGGTACCCACTCATACTGTCCCGTCTCAAAAATCGTCTCTCTCTGTATGTGTAGTATCAATAATCAAAATTTCAACATTTATTTTAAATTATTAACTTTATTTTTAGTGCGTATACATGTGCACAGGCCGCTGCACGTCACCAGTCTGGCGCAACACGTCACAATAGCATGTCGGAGACGCGAGCCCTATAGTTTTGCCCTGACGCTAAAATCCCTCAACGCGACTATAGAAGTTTTCAATTCAAGTAAAACAAAAGAAACTATACAGATAACGGCAACAGTTCCCCAGCCCCCCCCCCCCTCCCCCCTCTCTCCTCAGTTTGGTCCCTCTGCTTCAGTATGTAAAGTTTACAGAAAAGCTATTAGCGTGACACGAGCTGCCAAGGTGCACTTGGCCTCTGCGAAGCCAGTCAGGCAAGTACAACTTAGTCAGGGATTCTCTGATCTTCTTTATCGTGTAGGCAATAAGATCTATCGACCCCACACACTCTAGTGTCAGAGTTTCTCAACCACCTCAAGGGCCTCTGACATGGTTACCGATGTAGTGATTTGCAAGATAAACTCAGAAAGTACGTATGAATTAGAAAAAGTCACATTGGTACTTGCCCGTGCCCAGTTGCGAACCCACAACCTCGTGCATGAGAGGCGGGCGCCTTAACCACTGGACCATATGGATAAGCAGCAATATTACTATATTCATATTTTCTCAGTACGAAAATTAATTCAATTTATTTTTCGGACACAAAACTTAGTTAAATAATAATAATTAAATTACAAACGATGTACAGTTAATATAAAAAAGGAAGGACATAGGGCATCAAAAAACTCATCCGCATCGCTGTCAATGGGACATGTGCCCAGAAGGCTGGCAGCATTGCCACGTTGTATGGAAATGCTGATTCTTTGGCCCAAGAAAAGGCCAGCCCTCTGGTCACGTGAAAAATCGACCTGTCATATTTTCTCTAGACATATTGCTCTTTAAGCCATACCACAAACGACGCCTCATCTTTTATCATATTTACTTTATATAACAAAAAGTACAAAGGCGCACTTAATGCCTTAGGCATTCTCTACCAGTCAACCATGAGATAACATGACAGGTGAAAATTATTGTACGAGAGTAAAACAAGAAAATAACATATAAAAAAACTCTGAAAATTATAACTTGTATAAAGTACAAAATAATTATAGGTAAGGTAGGTAATACCTACATACTTATATTACGTATGCGGAATTTTAATATTAGAATATCATTTATCTAATTCTAAAGAAATAAATACAACTGAAGTGTCTGTATCTAATATCAAATAACAGATTTTTATTTAGGTGACATGTGAATACATATATTAACCTATACCAAAACAGTAATTAAAAAAAAGAATCTGTCTGTTCTTTCCGGCAAATCCTCGAAACAATTAAATCGATTTTGACGAAACTTTTACTGGCAAGTAGCTGCTACCTATAATGAGAAGTAGGACTTTTATTTTAGAAAAAGAATTAGGCTCCAGAGCCGGAATATTATTATATTTTTGCGCGAGAGCTTTTTTCTCTTTTTCTCCATAATTACCGACACTGACGTGAACGAGCTCGCGGGCATAAGCTAGTATAAAATATGTTTTGTTGTCTGTGCATAAAAGACCTTTGTGAGGATCGCGGTTGAGTTCTGGTCGGAGCATTTATACAATGGGAGCATTGATACAAAGAAAATCATAAAGTTTAAAAGCTATGTGGAAATCAGTGAGAGTATGATTGACGCTGATCCTCATATATCAACCAAGGACATCAGACGATGAAGTGCTGTGCCAGCAGTCTCGAAGGAAATTTTGCCAACTAGTCGAACGACGAAAGATCAGAATGTACCACGAAGTTTTAGATCAAACTTTTGAGTTCGTACTTAATAAGTTTTTCGGAAAATGCACTTTGTTAGCGGAGTACGCGAAGTTTGGGTAAATGTGCCATATTTGTTTAGTACTTGATCTGTAACTTGGTAGAGAACTCTGTAAGTTGGTAGAGTGACACCCTCGTGTACTGAAAAGCACGTAGAAGCTATTGGTCCCCCGCATGACCTCTCCGGTTGTCAGAATGTCTTCCCATCGGACCTTGAGAGTTAGGGCAGACGGACCGTACCTACGTAGCGCACACACTTGTGCACTATAGTATTTTGTGCGTACGTTGGTTAGTCTCCATTCAGATTAGTCGCCGTGACCAGAATCAGTCCAGAGAATATTATAAGAACTTAATCACAACTCCTAAACGATCCTCTAAAACTAAATAGATCCTTATAAAGTTGATAAATCGAAACATAATCCACCCACCTATTAAAGAAGCTTTAGTTTTATCAACACATTAACGCAACCATAACGTACACATAATGAAAGTATTACACGGTTAACTTGAGCCTACCAATTTGGTTGACGCTCCCAAATTAAATTGTATACAGCAATCAATTTGGTTGAATTGTGTGATAAGGCACCAAGGTGAGTCTCTCTTATAACAATAGAAATAAGGCGATGTAGGCGTATCAAATACGTTGTTGTTATAATAAGAATATTACCATGTAGCTATATTTTCTTTTCTATACGGTTTCTCGGTATCTACTTATCGTAAATAATAATAACTAGCTCCTGCCTGCGACTTCGTTCGCTTGGAAGTCAATTATATAATATCCTATTACGCTCGGGAAAACCGTATCTTTCTATCAGTTATTACTCTCTACCTGCGTCTGTATTACCGAACGCATTGAAACCTAATTAATCTCTTTAAAGTTAGAGGATCACGGTTCTCCCGGGTAAGCTCACTCCGACCTGAGGAAAGAGCAAATACTCGTCAAATAAAAAAATAATTAATTTTTGATATTCCGGAAAGCTTTGCAACCAAAAAAATAAACATACCAAACCCAAACAAACGTTACCTCTTAATAATATTAGTAAATAAACTACTAATAGAAGAAATATTAAATGGAATGGTATAATGGTGTAAATAGGTCAGGGATTAAGTACAAAAACTGATTTTGGTTATTGCCAGAACGTGGCGAGGCTTTCGTCATATTATTGATTGGTGTCTTCTACGTAACATCACACGTGTTTTGACAACGAACGCCCACACATCGCCAGTTATGCCCATGTGACACGATTCTCCCAATTGTATCTTAGAGTACCTCATTACAGTTTCCTAGCCGAAGGGTCCCTAATATTAGGCCTCCACTGTCCGTCCGTTTGTCAGCGAACTATATCTCAGGATTAGTGTAAGTGGATTGTTGAAATTTTTACAGTGTATATTTCTATTGCTGCTACACAAAAATGTGTAAAAATATAATTAAATTAATAATTAAATGGTGTCCATATAAGTGTCCAAACGTGTTTCCTGGTATGTAGTGTCATAATATTGGGCGGCGGCGGTAGAGACCCCTTCACGCGAGAGACCTACGCACACTTGGTTTAAAAAAAAATATAGTATCGTGAATGAGGCGAAAGTAGTATGTAAGGATCGTAGCAGGTGGCGTTCTGTGGTTTCGGCCTACCCCCATGGGAAAAAGGCGTGAGTTTATGTATGTATAGTATCGCAAGTAAAATTTTATTTTTTTAACAACCTTTTTTTGGGAAGAAAATAAACTTTGAATTAAGTGAGATGTTCCTGTATAAATGTCTACTTACCTGTGTCGAGACTTATTCTCACGACAAGCTTATAAATCATTAAAAAAAAACACCATTATTATAATGTTACAGAATGATGGATTTGATTTATTTCAACGTTTATTTTCTTCTTTTTCGCTCATCAAGCTCTTTCATTTGTTACCCATATTATTGGGGTTACTAACGAAACTATAAATCGCCATTTTGTGACGTCCACCATATTGGATTTAGAATGACTTCATTCAAATAATCATGCATTGTCACCAGAACCGAACATGTGTCACCCAGCCCAATAGCTATAATGGAAGTGGGTGACATATTGATTGCAAAATTCCAAGTCATATACAAATACAAGTGAAATTAAATTAAATCTTTTAGGTAGGGCAATTAAAAACATAACACAGTCTTGTTAAAAATGGACGTCTTTTACAAAGTAACCAAATTCGACGCATGAAAAAATAAAATAAACATAAAATAAATACCACCAGCCTATTACTGTCCCATTGCAGGACAAAGCTTCTTCTCATACAGAGAAGGCACGAACATTGATCACCACGCTTGCTCAAGGCGGACTGGTGATTACAGAATTATATTAATTACACACAGACAAGTCCAGGTTTCGTCACGATGTTTTTTCCTTCACCGACGTCAGTGATGTTCAAGACAAACTTACAAAGTACATATGAATTGAAAACTTCACATTAGTATTTGCCCGGTTTCGAACCCATGCATGAAAGGTCGCTTAACCACTGGGCCATCACGACACACAGAACCACACCGTTGACATTTAATATTGCGCCGAAATGCACTCTCAAAGTTACAATACTTATTACAATGCAATACATCAGATACTAGCACGTGTACCAGGATCGATGAACGACGTTTTGCCTTACAAATATAAAAGTGTATCTATCTACATAAGTCACAGCGGAACCTTCAGACATGATATGTGAATAATGTAGTAGCCCTCTTGATCGATACAGGCAAAATACGGGCCATCAAGACTTTAATGAAGGCTTCAATTGTGGTGCATTTCTTTTCTACCTATTGACCTGATTGGCGGGTATTGCTTTAAAGAACATTGTCGATAGCGCGGGCTATACAAAAGTCTAGTGTTTATAGATCGAAAAGTAATAAAACTCGATATTTTGTTGATAAGATAATACAAACCATCACGCCTGTATTTCCCGAAGGGGTGTACTAATGTACACCCACAGATCGTCGGTATGTTTAGGTCCCATGTATAAGGAGCGAGCTTATTGTATTAACCTGGCACAAATACTAACTCCGAGCTGCTACTGAGAATTTCATAGAAAAACCCAATAACACTTTTTGTTCGACCTGGGGAATTAAACCCAAGACCTGTAGCACAGCAGTCGCGCGTAGGATCACTATGCTAACGAGGCAGTAGATAGGATAACACCAGCCTATAATTGTCCCACTGCAGGGCCTTTGCCCTGCCTCATCTCGCACAGAAGGCACGACCTTTGAATCACCACGGTTACTGAAGGCAGATTGACGATTTCAGACTTACATTAATTATATAACTGCCATACTCAGAGACGTTTAACGGTTACTTAAGTCGCTCCTTAGTAAAGATTTCGCTTGGAAATCTTTACTAAGGAGCGACTTAAGTAACCGTTAAACGTCTCTGAGTATGGCAGTTAGACCAGGATTTTTCATGATATTTTCCTCCACCGGTGTCAGTGCCATCCAAGACAAAATTAGAAAGTACATATGAAATAGAAAAAGTCACATTGGTATTTGCTCGTGCCGGGTTGCGAACCCACAGCCTCGTGTGCGTGAGAGGCGGGCGCCGTAACCACTAAGCCAATAAGCCAAAATATTTAGGGCTGAGGTTACTCAGGACCCTGTCTTTCTAATTTTGAGTTACGTAGCAATTATAAATTTAGTTATTCGTGTCTTATTAGTTAGTGTCTTTATCTGATGTAAAAATTTCATCGAGTTTATTTGCTTTTTCACAAAAGAATTGACTACACTATTTTTGTATTGAGCGAGCTATCGGAAGGCCTTCTTAAACAGAAATTATAAAATCAATACATCAATAGTTGAAAGTGACCGTTTATAATGTATCTACCTACCCCTTTATTAGCCTACATTTCGTTTAACTACTTTTCTAAACTAAATGGTCATTCAAAATGAAAAATGATTTACAAATACCTACCTATTCTATGATACCCCAATTTAACATAGTTCGTCGACTTTAATTTTTTTTATTTTTCTCAGTATGGCGTCTGGTTGTGACCATATTTAATTTTGATTACTGCCATGTCTTTATTGACATTCGCAAGATTAAGACAAATCGATTGACGTAATAATCATTAAAATCGGCTCTAGTACGCCGCAAGAAAATGATCACATTACTCCTCCTTTCTGTCGCGCAGTCGAGTATAAAACTAATGAAGAAAATTAAATCTTAAATTCTTGTAAGTAGGCATCATCACGCCTGCATTGCCCAAAGGATACTAATAATTTCATAGAAAAACCCAGTAAAACTTTGCTCGAATTAAGAATCGAACTCAAGGCATCTAGCGTAATAAAAAAAATCAATAGAAAATACCAGTTAAGTGTATATCGATATCTATGTAATTTGCTTGAAATATAAACTTTAACATTAAAATCTTGCGCACCGATAATAATAATAACGCTGAAGTGTTTACGTTAATTACAGGTGGAAATTACAAGTTTTCAGGGAATTATCGGAAAACATTTATTAAGAGAAGTAGGCCAAGTTTAATATAGCAGGTTTATAAAATGGAATTTCTAGTTAATTGTTGCGTTATTAAACAATAACTGAGGCCGAATTTCACCAAACTTTTAGGCATTGTATAAGAATCTAATTGAAGAAATCTTTCAATTTATTTTGGAAGTGCCAGGCTAGCTCGCAAAATTATTTTTTTTTATTTTTTTTTTGCAAATACAGCTTAACAGTGGGTAGTCCTACTTAATATTATAAATGCTAAAGTTTGTGAGAATGGATGAATTGATGTTTGTGACTCTTTCATGCTTAAATGCTCAACGGATCTGAATGAAATTTGGCACAGAGATTAATTGTAGTGTGGGTAAACACAGGATACTTGTTATCCCGGAAAAATGACCGGTTCCCGTGGGATAGTAAATCGAATTTCAAAGTCGCAGGCAAAAACTAGTACGGTAATAAAATAAATCATAAAGGAACGTTACTGGCGTAGTCGGCCAAAAATAGACGCGAAGTGCGTGACGAATACATATTTATAGGATTATAATTGTCAACATATTCTCTTCTACTTAGAATAATCCGTAAATGTGCCTATTTCATGAAAACGTGACGGTACCGGCCAATTATGACTTAGTGTTATATTGACGATTGTGATCGGCAATACAAATCTCTAGGTTTAAAATACAACAGCTTATTTCACCCGCGTGTCTTTGGTTACTGCTCCGGTCCCGTGGGTCGCAGCATGATGTTGTATAGTCTATCACACTCACAAATAACGTGGATTTCTATGGGTAAAAGAATTTTCAAAATCGGTTCAGTAGATGAAGAGATTATCCCATACAACCTCACAAACTTTAGCTCTAATACCAGTCTATTATCGGACCGTTGTATTTGTTCACAAAGCAAGGTATGTGGCGACGTATGTCGTACGTCATCCTGCTTTCCTGCGTGCGCGGTACCGGCGTCGCACGGCGGCGGCGCGGCGTTCCCGATGTGGCTATATGAAAAGAACTGTCCGTGCAGTACGATATTCACACTCCGGTGCCGCAGCAGGCTTTAGTCTTTTATCCGTTTAATAAAACTGACGGCTGACAGTTTAGGTGCCGGAAAATTGTTTTTTTTTTAAATGCACACTTTGCATTTTTTTTTTCGTGTTATTGGATGGCAAACAGGCCGACGCGACGATGGCAAACAGGCCTATAGACATCTGCAATATCAGAGGCCTTGCAAATACGAAATCCCGAAGACAAAGCTAAAATGTGTCATGTGCTTGTAATAACACCGTCACCCTTACCCTTCAAGCCAAAACACAGCAACACTAGGCAAAAATAGGGAGCGGTGCTAGTTCCTTGCTCGGATTAGCTCCTTCACAAAGAGCTCTACTACTACTTTATAAGTCTTACAAAATTCGTCCTAAAACAACAACAAGAATAACTCAAAGTTTTTATAAAGTAAAGCAAAAGCTATGTTAAATTTTAAACTTGGCCTATTTCCCTTGAATGCTCGCCGTTAATTCAGTGAAAACTTCGGGAGCCGTAATTAACACAGGCACTTGCACTTGCGAACTATTACTATCGATGCGTGGAAACTAGCAACCAATAGGGAGATACACGTAGGAGTTAAGAGGCTTATGTGGGGGATTATAGAACGAAGTCGGAGAGTCGCGCCGTCGAATATTACTGCAATTATTAATTTTAGGTGCGACATAGAAGGTATTACACAGTACTTTTCACACCTATGGCTTCTGAGATTTGCGCTTTTGTTATCGTGAAAGTGTTTTTCGTTTTATAAACTTTGTTTGTTTTTTTTTTACCTGGTTTTGTTTCTATGTTTTTAAACTCCCCCTGCTATCTTTGAAGACGTTTTTTGAACGCGCTTAATTTATGATCCCCAACCATATTTTACAGTAAATCAGCTGATCCATAAATCCGAAAATAAATGTAAAGAAACGCTGATTATCTATTGATTTTTTTATCCGATTTCAGGATTAGTCCCATAGAAAACGTTGTTAATAATAATGAGGACAGTAATCCCTTTTTAGGTTTCAGGTAAACAAAATAATACCCTGTGTTATTATTTAAATACTATATTTTTTCTATTTTCTATAAATAAAGGCTTAAAACATTGCGTACCTACGGGCATCGCCTGTGTGTAGGAGAAACTAATATTTTACATTGAAAGCGTCAGGCGGAGCGTGTCAATTACACTTCGAGACTCGGGCCGACCCACAAACACTTACACAGAAATAATAAAAACTGTAAAAACATTGTTGAGTAATTACAAATCTATAGTTACCGTAGGAGAGTGACGTAAAGTTTGTAATGCGTGAGATTATCGTAAGTAGGACGTGTAGCCGCGTACTTGCGTAGCGTGGAACGAGACGGGCGTGCCACGATCATGTGTGATACGACACATGTATTGGCGCGTAACAATTGGTAACACACGAATATGGGGTGAATTTTTGAGAAGATTGAAATCGGAACAAGCGGTCAAAGGAACCATGGGATCGATTTTATGGAAGGTCACACTACACTTTATTATAAGCTCCATAATAGCTCAATAATAAAATAAATGTTGAGTGTGCAAGTTACCTTCTGCCATTTAATCAGTTGTGCACAAACATATATCAGGCAGGGGCTATAGTACCATGTAACCGTTCCACTTAAGAAACCCATAGTCCTATTCATTGTTTCCATATCCTGCAATAGACCTGCGCCAACCGGGGGTTATCCTCGGATGCACTTGCATAGAACATACAAGGATAATTGTCGTTTGGTGTTTCATTCAATCTGAAAGCCGTCTAAGCGGCCTTTGCGACTTAGCTTCGATTCCTCGTACGCCTTTCAAAGCCTCTGAAATCGGGCATTGATAGCGGGAAGTGATACCAGCGTATTACTGTTCCTCTGCAGGGCAAAGGCCTCTTCTCATTCAGAGAAGGCATAGATCATCTAGCTTGCTCAAGAGTTTACAGGTTTATTTATACTAATATTATAAAGGTAAGGTTACTAAACCGATTTTGAAAATTCTTTAACCCTTAGAAAGCCTTTGTGAATGTCGTAGGCTATATAACATCACACTACGATCAAAGGGAGCAGAGCAGTAATCGAAGACGTAACTTAGCGCGGGTGAAATAAGCCACGCGGACGAAGTCGAGGGCATTTTGTTAGTATTTATTATAAGTGCAGGTTTATTCAACAATGTCAGTGATGTTACATTGGTACTTGCCCGGTTTCGAACCCACAACCTCATATTTGAGAGGCAGGTGCATTAACAAATAAGCTTTACTAACATAGTCATAAGATTTTCTGTTTACTAACCCACTATGGATGTTACTTGTCCGAAATGAAGGTATTTTTTTTTTATTATTATTTACTAGCTGACCCAGCAAACGTTGTTTTGCTATATATATTTTTTTTTTTAGGGATATGAAAAATAGATGTTGGGCGATTCTCAGACCTACTCGATATGCACAAAAAATTTCATCAAAATCGGTCAAGCCGTTTCGGAGGAGTATGGCAACGAAAACTGTGACACGAGAATTTTATATATTAGATTTAACCACTTGACCATAACGACACTAAATGCTATATATTGTATAGTATCTGACATAACTCCGCCAAATTATCATCAATCAATCAATGATGGCAAACTAACATGTTACCTGTATAATGGAATTCAGCTGAAATCACATGAATGTGTACCTACTGTAAATTATGTATTAAATAATAACTCTAAACTAAAATACTCGCTAGTAATACAATTTCCATTAAATTATCAATCTGTTCAAGACTTGTATTTTTTTTTGCCAACAATAGAAAACTTTTTAAGTGAATAATGAACTTGTTTCTCTAATGAATATACATGAAGGATCTTCGGTGAACTCCAAAATTAAGGTTGGGTTTCACTAGTTTAGGGTCCTACATAGGAACCTAGTTTTACTGGTATCAACACAAGGTACAAGCGACAAAATTCCAATTTATTCGTGTTGACCAAACAGCATAGAATAGGTACCTAAGACAAATTTAACCAGGATTTTGCTAAACCATCCATCACGCCTATATTCCCCGAAGGGTTACGCAGAGGTGTCCCAAAGTACACCCACAGTACGCCGGTATATTTAGGTCCCATGTAATAGGGGGCGAGCCTATTGCAACCGGGCACAAATCCAAACTCCGAGCTGCTACTGAGAATTTCATAGAAAAACCCAATAACACTTTTTGCTCGACCTGGGAATCGAACCCAGGACCTCTAGCGTAGCAGTCGTGCTTTGGACCACTAGGCCAACGAGGCATTTTGTTAAACCTTAATTGAAAATCATAATGATTCTGACGCGCGGCGCAGAGGCTAAGAGATTGGCTGGTTCTATTTCCCCCACGGTACAAACATTTGTATGGCCTACTAGTATTTCGTGGCCTGACTGTCTGTGTATGTGAGTTTATAATAATGTTTGTAAAACGCACCCACGATCCTCCCAAAATCCTCGAACAGGGCAAAGATGTTTTTTTTAAAAACAGAACACAAATTATGTAGCTATTGTCATTTTTTTCCTGCTTTTTATTTTATTTTAAAAAAATGTATCTAGTACCTCTTTAGATATTCCTTCTGTGTCTTGTTGCGTTTACAAACATATAAACTCACATACACAAACAACCAGACCCGGAACAACTATCTGATACACAAACATCGGCGCCACGCAGCGTAGCAGTCAATCGCTCCGACGTCAACCGTGTTGTCAAAGGAATTGCAGTTTCATGCTCGTTCTCCTCCATAAAGGCCCATCTACGTATCGGAATGAGCAACTAGCTTCAACGTTGACTAACAGACCGACTCCTTGACTCAAACGTGTCTGAATCACTTTGTAATTAACCTAACATCTACCAATACGAGTGACAACTTGATCGAAGATAAATATTTGCACAAAACAAATGAATGAAGGAAACTGATAGCTTACACTCATACGAAATCGCAAAGAAAATGTAATAAATTTTAAACTCGCAAAGTGTCACAGATGCTTGTAAATGCGACTACGTAGCGAGGACTGTATAACTCGATTCCTCCCGCTTTCCCTTCGGAAGTACGGTACGGAACAGTTGCTCTATCGGAAAACTGCACAATCTACGATTTGCATATAATAAAGTGACACTGCATTTATTTAATAATAATGACCTCGAAACTGCCTCGTTAGCCTAGTGGTCCTAAGCGCGACTGCTACGCTAGAGGTCTTGGATTTGATTCCCAGGTCAAGCAAAGTGTTATTGGTCTTTTCTATAAAAATTCTCAATAGCAACTCGGAGTTAGAATTTGTGCCCGGTTAATAGCAATAGGCTTGCCCCTTATTACGTGGGACCTAAACGTACCAGCGAACTACGTAAAGGCACCCTTCGAGACAATACAGGCGTGACGGTACGAGTAGGTACGCTAAAAACATTATGAAATCAATTATACTGTTTGCCTGTACTTTAAATTTCATATACAAAAATCTCTTACTTCAATTGACGCATCGCCACTGACGACTACAACAGGCATGATTTAATTAATTAATTAATTAATTTTATCAATCATGCGGATGACAGCTCATGTCTTTTAAAATAATTAAATCCAGTTGTCGTATTTTTTTAAATGCATCATTTTATACGGAACTGAAATTTATAGCACAAAGCAATTCAATAAAGCTTGTTTGAATATCAGGTTTCAAAAAAGGATGTTGTGTGGGAGCCAGAGTCATAGGGAATAGAATAGGCTATATAACATCTCTCTACGACACACGGGAGCGGGGCAGTAACCAAGGACGTAACATAGCACGAGTAAAAAGAACGACACGGACGAAGTTGCTTTAATATTATGGAAATCGATCTTGTTTAAAACTAAACTATGTTCGCGTTGTTTGATGATGGAGAAGGATCGATCTACAGATCGCATTACAAAAAGCGACCGTAATTTTGCGTGTACCTACAAAATAATAATATTGACTGCCCGTTCGCCTTGTGGTGGCAAGCGCGACTGTTGAGCGTGGGGTACTGGGTTCGACTCCCAGGTCGGGCAAAAAGTGTTATCGGGTTTTTCCATTAGAAATATCTCAGGAACAGACCGAAGTTTAGATGTTGGTGGTGTGACACTCCCGTGTCTCGGAAAGCACGTATCGCAAAGCCGTTGGTCCTGCGGCTGATCTCTCCCCGGTTGTGTTCATCGGACCATGAGAGTTAGGGAAGAGGGAGTGCACATGTGTTTGCATACACACTTGTACACTATGATATACCTATCCTGCGTTCTTGGCTACTTTCCATCAAGATTAGCCGCCCGCCGTGAACGAGATCGGTGTCAAGAATACAACAAATATCCACTACTTTGATGTAAACACTCATTGGCCTAGTGGTCCTGTGCGCGACTGCTACGCTAGAGGTCATGGGTTCGATTCCCAGGTCGAGCAAAAATGATATTTTTCTATGACATTTTTATGAATTCTCGGAAGCAGCTCGGAGTTTGGATTTGTACCCGGTTAACGGCAATAGGCTCGCCCCCTATTATATGGGACCTATATATACCGACGAACTGTGGGTGTTCACTATTACACCTCTGCCTAACCCTTCGGGGAATACAGGCGTGATGGTGTGTATGTATGTTGATGTAAACACGGGTTTTTCTAAGGAATTTGTTACACGTTTGCCTAAAAGTCACGGTACACTATAACTATGTCTTGTACTTACTTGAAACTCGAAAGTTGGATACACGGTGACGGTGTCGATGTCTGCCACGCTTTGCTTCAGCACAGTGCATTGATTCACGACCATCTATCGAACAAAACACAATACTTCAAATAATGCAATCATCATCATATCGAGGAGGACCACTGCTGGATATAGGACAAATAATGTGAGCGGGCGCATAATCCCAATCCTCTTTCACTCATATTTTGCTTCTTTTAAAAGTTAATATTTTTGTGTTTATACAAGCATACTTTTACTTCGTTCTGGAGCCGAAAGCCATACGATAGCTCTAAGATAGTAACATAGTATTATTTTTTTAAAAAAATACGTCAATGTAATTTGTGAAATAGTGAGAACTCGAAGTAACGCTTCCTTGCAGTCAATAGTGATATTTATGTGTAAACCTTATCGACTACACATGCGAACGGTAGCCTTTGAAAAATACATTTATCGATCAGACAGAAGAGCTACTAACATTTAGCGCGAAAAATGTGATAAGTTTTTAAGAGACGTCTTAAAAAAAAATAACAACGCCAATAGTACTCGGCTGGAGTTCCTGTGTTTCCAGAACTACTTATGTAAAAGTGACCGATAAATATGTACTTATGATAGTCTGTAAGGTTTCAGATATGGGTCTTTGTTACCTGAAATAAATGGTTTATAATTGTTATTACTAATCTGGAATTTGTAAATTGGATTTGTAAATTCTTTCTTTTTTTTTACTTTTAAAAGAAAAAATGTAAAGAATTATATTTAGAACATTATTTTATAATTCTGTAATGAGAATACCCAATACCCCCCTATTCTTATAGTTTTTAGGATTCCGTATCTGAAAGCTGCCACGGGAGCCTATTACATACTAAGCTTCCGTCTGTCATCGAACGCAATTTGCAGTGTTTTTTTTTTTTCAGTACTTTCCGTTAAACACAATCACAGAGCTAAAGATAAATTAAAAAAAAACATAGTTAAGTAAAAAAAATTAAGCGGTCCCCATTCAAGAATCGTTTTCTTAAGTGTTTTAATATTGTAAGGCGGTACGGAACGGTTATTTAAGCTTTATTATTTTTTGTGGTTATTTGCGCTCGAAAAGGACAACTGCAAATCCGTCTGCATAGACTGAGTTACAAGTATGTCTAATATTGAACCAATATAAAAGATATTTCATAAACTAAATAAGAGAGAAGGATATAAACTGTGTCCCCGTGTTTTCTTTTTTTCTATATAGCTTTTAACTTTGCACACTAGGTCTCCTTTGATAAATGGGCAATTTTGGGCATTTCCAGTGGGCTCTAGAGCTTATCAAAATAATGTATCTTTAAAAAGGAAAACATAGGGCCATAGAAATAGGTAGTATTTACTTTACTGTCAAAAATCATTGCCATAAAGTCATAAAGCAGAAGGGAAACAGGTGGGAGCGTTTCTATGGAGAAAAGACCAACCGCATTTCTTCTTAATCGCAATAGGCTCGCACCCTATTACATGGGACTGACGAACTGTGGGTGTACACTGGTACATCTCTGCCTAACCCTTCGGGGAATACAGGCATGATGGTATGTGTATGATGGTATCTAGGTAATCTAACCTAGCCTATACCTAAAAGTTTCTCAATTATTTTAAAATACGTCTAAGGAGCTACGATCAAATATACATGTAATGCAATATTTTACTCAAAAGAAAACCGTTGTATTTCCCCGCGGTGATCAGTATACATAAAGTGTAATGACCGTCTTGCAAGGGTATGCCCTGAACTATCTGTGCATGCATGTTTCAGCATGTTCGCTCAATATTTGTAGTCAAAACAAGGCGTCGTCTTGCATCCTCTTGAAAGACAAGGAGCTAACTACGCTAGTTTTTTTCTTCTAATATTCTTCTAACAGGCTTGCGTTTGACTGCAAATCACCTAATCTTTAGTGGTGATGCGGCTTAAAGTGGAATACGCTTGTTTGGAATGAACCTGGTGATTCTCAGCGCGAGTCAATAATTTTTTTTTTTTTTTTTTGGTTTTTCCTTTTTGTTTTCGATCTATTTATCTTGTTGTTTTTTCTCTATTTATCTATTAAATTATTCTATTTAACTATGTATCTTGCCACTGGGTTTAGGTAGGCGGGCCGATGAACCCGTACTCACGCAGGTATATAGTAGCGCGGCCGTGCCTAACTATAGTATACGCAACGGGCGTTTCTGTTCTCCAAAAGAAGTGTATTCTGAAATACTTTCAAACATTAACAACAACAAAAAGGTATTTATTAATTAAATTTTATTTGATTACATACATACAATATCACCACGCGTGTATTCTCCCAAGGGTTACGCAAAGGTGTACCAATGTACACTTAAAGCCTTATTTGATAATTTATGTCTTTTACAATATCCTTCTAAAGTTTGACGGGGATGCAAAACTGCATGTTATGTAGAGAGACTGTTACAGCCAACAGTAAGCAATCTGTATCAATAAATAGGAATACAAGATATTTCTGTATCTTCACAATCTGTCTGTTTTATTAAAAAACTGGTCAAGTGCAAGTCGGACGCGATCAAGAAGGGTTCAGTACCACCGTCCAATATTAAGATAAAGCAAAAAAGACGTTTCTTGTAAGGGGTTTCGTGTAACTTTATATTATTAACTTTATTCTATTTTCATTATTTGTTATTATTGGGGCCAAAGTAATATAACACTCTGTAAAAACTTATATGTGTACCTAATTATGCGTACTTCTTTGGAAATGAAAAAGAATTATTTTTTTTTTTTATGTAAAGAACTTGACATTTAAAAAGTTATTTATAGTATTTTTGTTTCTTTTAGCAATTACGAATATACAATTTACTTTTAAATCGGTTTGAATTATTTTTTAATCTATTAAGTACATCACCCGGACTATAACGGTTCCAGAGACAGCACTATGACAGAGGGACAATCACACGAACGGGAAAATGAGCGAGACCAATAGGGTTCTATTTATACCCTTACACTACGGAACCCTAACAACGGAGAGTCCGGTCGCAGCAATACTTCTTACAATTGAAACTAGCTTCTTCAGAGTTTTGAGATAAAAATGGTGTATTAAAGTTGGAACGTAGTTTGGAGCACCGATACTTCACGCTTTAATAAACAGTGCAGAACGGACAACAATACAAGCTAAGCCCGGCTGCGATCATGGAGGATTGAAAGAAGGCTAGAACGCATTGCTTCTATTTTATTTAGGTACATATTCAGCTGTATGGACGTGGATGTTGGACCGTGAGACCGTGAATAACACTGATGAACAAAGATTGCATGTAGCGAGATGAGAATTTTGAGATGGATGTGTGGTGTGACCAGAATGGCTAAGGTAAGGAATGAGTATATTAGAGGAAGTTCGAAAGTGACAGAAAATTTGAAAGGTAACCGTTTGTCTTGGTATGGGCATGTGAAGAGGAGGGATGAGACGCATGTGACCAAAAGAGTTATGAATATAAATGTGGATGGATGGAGTGGAAGAGGGAGGCCAAAGAACAAATGGATGGATCTTGTGAAGAATTACATGAAAGAGAATAGGGAGTCAGTGATAGCATGACGGTTGACAGGATGGCATGGAAAAATAAAACATGTTGCGCCGATCTCAAGTTACATGGGCAGGAAGATAATGATGATGATTCAAGGACTCTGTCGTGGAACAAACTAACGTGTGTTTACTGTAATTGAAATCTATCAAAATAAATATAATTGGAGTTCCCGTTTAAAATGGGACAAGCCCGCCACACTGTTTCCAAACCACTGCAACTTCTGTAAGCCAGAATCAACAGTGGCGACCACAAGAAAAGCGCCGAGACAATGAAGCTCGACGAGTCCTTGAGAAACGATTCAACTGTCTTGGATCCCGCAACGAAATTTATTAGAAAAGATTAGCGGAGGAGTAAGAAAAACATAATTTCCACTTCCCTCCAAACAAGCAGGAGACAGAACAGAATAAGAAGAAGGAAAAAAGAAGGAGGAAGGGAAGGGGAGAAGTTCCCGTTTGTAATGTTACAAGAAATCTTTTACACAAATAAACCGATGTTCAATTTTTTTATGTGTTTGACATGACTGTTTGTTGCGACTAATTGCCGAAACAGCTGGACCGATTTTGACGAAACTTTAACTGTCAGAGAGCTGATGTTGTCAGGATTAACTTACTTTACTTATTTTAGAAAAAGAATAATGGTTATTAACCAACTATGACTAGACTACATTTTTGAGGACCGCGCAATCGTTAAAGACCTGCTAAGGTTTCGTCTGCGTCTGTGATAATCGACGATTTTACGCAGACAAAGTCGCGGGCAAAAGCTACTAAAGTCATAACAACTGTTAATTTCTATATATATAGATAGCGCTTGCCCGCGTAGGGCATTCAATTACAAGTTAAAAATCGGCGTGTCTAGCAACACCCATCGTTTATGACAGACTTCGGCGTCCCGTCACTAAACATCCGAAATATCACCGCGCCGGTGAGAACTTGGGCGGAGCTCGATATTACATCTACACTAACAATATAAATGCGAAAAACTATATCAATCTATCTACTAGTTTATTTGTTACGCTTTTAAGTTTAAACCACTGAACCGATTTTGATGAAATGTATGTAGGGGGACTTCTTTTTATTCCAAGACGCAAAAAAAGGGGTGTTATAAGTTTGATGAGTCTGTCCGTCGTAACGTAGCTCCTAAACGAATGGACCGATATTGATGAGTTTTTTTTTATCCATGACTTAGTCTGCGTCTGCGATAATCGACAGTCACGCAGAGGAAGTCGCGGTCAAAAGTAGTACAACATCTATAGCTAATTTTAGTAACAAATGTACTTGCCTCTTCCCGTTTTTTTTCGAAGTAAGCCAGTGGAGGTTTCCCAGTAATATCAAAATTGGCGGAAAATATCATTCCTGAAACAAACGAAAAAAAAAAAATTAAAATACAAGTTATATTTTGGTATATAAGCAGAATATTCAGTTTTAAATTATTTCTAAGAATTATTCGCTAAAATAAATATTTTATTTTTTGTTAAAAACCAATGTATGTTTATATCCTTGCTACAAAATATTGAGAATGTACCGTTGATTCATTGTAACAAAAAGGCATAAAATGGAAATAAATTATGAAATTTTGTGAATTGATAGAGGAACATCATGAAAGATTTCCATCTTTCATTATATTCCTCTATCAATTCTCAAAAAATAAACAACCGCCTTCAAAAACTAAAAAGTGAAAAATAACTTTAGCTTTGGAAGTCGGTGGCGTTGGTTCTATTTGTGGTTTTGTATTGCCTCCGACTTCCAAAGCTAAAGTTATTTTTCACTTTTTAGTTTTTGAAGACGGTTTTTTTTTTTTGTTTAAAAGTATATTTTTTTTAAATAGAAAGTTTATTTCTTATCTTACTCGCTAATAATGTAGCTTTTTTTGAAGTCGGTTAAAAATAGGGACCCGTAAGAAAGGTCACACTGTCGTAGTAGCGGGAAAAAGTTAGTCCGGTATAAAATTCATCTCTCAGTTAGTTGGTGCAAGTTATACGTCTATTCTAAAAATAGCCACGATGCAATAACGTAGGAGTAGCTACGATGAGATCTTGACCTATACGTTAATGTTAAAAATAATCTTCCACTATCATCTACGAGTAAAGTAACTACCTAGTTACTAACCGCTATTTCTTCCACGTTAATTTGAAATATTATCTTACGGTAACCGTACATTTTTCCAGGCTAAAAAGTATCCTATGTACCTTGTACCTTGTGTCCTATGTAGTACTATTCCACAATAGCATCTTTTCCAAATTTCATCCAGATCCGTTCAGCCGTTTAAGCGTGAAAGAGTAACAGACATCCATCTATTCTCACAAACTTTCGCATTTATAATGTTACTCATTTCTACCCGCGACTTCGCCCGCCTCAAATTTGATATATCATCCTACGGGAACAGTACATTTTCCCGGGATAAAAACTATCCTATGTGTATTCCACACTACAATCTATCTCAGTACCAAATTTCATCCAGATCCGTTCAGCCGTTTTACCGCGAAAGAGTAACAAACATCCATCCATCCTCACAAACTTTCGCTTTTATAATAGGACAATAGTAAACAGTTTTACATTTCAGTATTGTACATCACTGCCCTATTTTCGTATCTATCTAATGGACTAGTAGTAACGCAGTAACAGCCGTTGTCTGACTTCCTGTACGAACGCTATAACATAGAAAATGTCAACCGCACATCCGGCCAGTTAGCACGACCAATCGGACCAATCGACAATATAAATATTTGACAATACCGTTCCGGCGATTGGTGTTAGTTAGGAGCGAGCATGTAAGCCAAGGCTGTATTTTCAACCTGAACTGAAAATGTGGTCATGAAATTTTTGATTTTGTTGAAAATAATGTCTGGCGACATAATGGACTTATGGGACCTAAAATACCGGCTGTGTGTGTACGTTGGCACATCTTTGCTTAACCCATCGGGGAATGCAGACGTAATGTTTTGTATAAACACTGGCCAAGTGCGAGTAATACTCGCGCACGAAGGGTTCCGTAAATGGCAAAAAAATCAAGTTACTTGTATTAAATTAAAACAAATATTATATTTAAGGAGGGCTCCCCTTAAATATAATATTTGTTTCATTTTAATTTTAAAATTTATTTTTAAAGTGAATATATAACTTTATATTATTTCAAGCGTAATATGGGAGTCCCCTAAATATTTTGTAATAGTTGTTATAGCGGCAACAGAAGTACATCATGTGTGAAAATTGCAACTGTTTAATTATCACGGTTCATGTGATACATACGTGCAGCCTGGTGACAGACAGATAGAGAGACAGACGGACAGCTACGTCTCAGTAATAGGTCCCTTTGGGTAGGGTAACTCTAAAAATAAAATCAAACGCTATTTATGCAGTTCCATCCACCGTCCCGGTCTATTCTACATTGTAGAATCATCAGGGGTTATAGAATACTAGCTTTTGCCCGCGACTTCGTCCGCGTGGATTAATAGTTCCCGTTCCCGGGGGATTTCCGGGATGAAAACTATCCTATGTCCTTTCTCGGGTCCCAGACTATATCTGTACCAAATTTCATTGAAATCGGTTCAGTGGTTTAGGCGTGAAGAAGAGACAGACAGACAGAGTTACTTTCGCATTTATAATATTAGTAAAAATAAAAATTGACCCGCTGCACCGCCTCTTAACCGACCGAACGAGGTGTGAAAGCTTTGCCTACCCATATTTGAACAATGGCTAAAACTATTCTCCTGACTTGGCATGAGCTTCTGCCATACAAGTTTCGCAGACATTCTGTTTGAGTTGAAAGAATACAAGTATTCTTGTAATCTTGTGTCAGATTGGTCACGTGAGCTTTTGAATGAGTAGTCTTGAAATCTTGAAAGCTTTTTTTTTAGGATTGGAAATCATCAAATGGCATCTTCCCCATGGGCGGGGAAAAAGGGAGAGTCAGACTCATACTGACTCAAACCCATCTGTGTCTCCTAATACCTTTTGCGTTGTAGGGCCGCGGTGACTCTTTCTAACTAATTCCGTAACAGGCTTGAAGTACCTAGTTTAAGTTATGTACACCGAAGCATTGGGTCAGAGCAGTGGCTCCTAACTTTTAAGGTAACGGGACACTCAACAAGACCTTTTTATTTTATGGAAGCGCATATCAAATGATAATTTTTAAAAGAGTTTCTGCTCGCGGCTTCCTCTGTATGTTTTTTTTTCATCTGCGTTATATGACGTCTTTGTTCACGCTATACAGCGCTTACTATTCCTCATGCATCTGGCTATAATATCATTTCATATCAATTTCTGACATACATTGGATAACAAGGCATTCGAAGCATTAAGCAATAATTCCAAGACACAACAACATTAAAAAGCACTTTGTTTATGTCCTAAAAACATGATTAATTATCAGGTAACAGAAAAAATAGATTATTAGACAATTAAGTTGGCAAAAGAAGGCGAAAGTAGTATGAAAGGATCGTAGCAGGTGGCGTTCTGTGGTTTCTGCCTTCCCCCATGGGAAAAAGGCGTGAGTTTATGTATGTATGTAAGTTGGCAAAAATGTGACATTACAGTTCCCTTACGAAATCTATGCGGTAATCACGAAGCTCATAAAACATGTATGTAGTATGCCTATTGATTGTTGGTATCAAATACCTGATCAAATTATAATCTCCGATAGCATGTCTACGGTAATATAAGGAGCTATTATCATATCTAACTAGCGTTACTAGAAATATCGTCCGCGTGGTTAACTGCTCCGGTTCGGTGGGTCATATAGCGTAATTATATATAGCCTAAGATACTCGCAATAATATATAATTATAATTATATAATTAATAATTCTCAGTAGCAGCTCGGAGTTTGGATTTGTGCCCGGTTAATGGCAATAGGCTCGCCCCCTATTACATGGGGACTTAAATATACCGGCAAACTGTGGGTGTACATTGGTACACCTCTCCCTAACCCTTCGGGGAATACAGGCGTTATGGTATATTTTTATATATATATTTTTTTAAGATACTCGCATATAACGTGGCTTTCTATGAGTAAAATAATTTTCAAAATTAATTCAGTAGGTCTAGTATTACCCCCTACAACAAAGTCAAAGTCAAATCATTTATTTCAATTGGACCATTAAAAGGCACTTTTGAATGTCAAAATAATTAAAACTAATGAATCTAGTTGCCCATTCCAAAAGGTAGTTTCGTATGGAGAAGAACAGGCAAGAAACTCCATACATACTCTTTTAAAAAACGTATTACATTATGTTGTACAATTGCATGAATTCTATAAAAGAAAAATATGCTAATGTCAAAACGATCTGTTAACAATAAAAGTCACTCAAAGTACTACAATAAGTGCCACGAATTAAGAAATGAAAGCTAAACCAATTGTAATATTTAATACCAATATTGTGCTCGAAGATGATCACTTCTAACATTTGAAAGGCAACGAATCAGTGTGTGAGCCATAGTAATCACCAAATGTAGCATTATTGTCTAAGAGAAAAAGAAATAGTAAAATAATAATAAAAATATACCATCACGCCGGTATTCCTCGAAGGGTTAGGCAGAGGTGTACCAATGTACACCCACAGTTCGCCGGTATATTTAGGTCCCATGTAATAGGGGGCGAGCCTATGAAAGAAAAAAAAAGAAAGAAATAGTAATAATAGTCAAAAACAAATTACTTATATAATTTTATTAGCAACCAGTTGATTTTGTCAAGACTAAATTGTCCAGTGGAGCAGGACCAGCATGTTTCCAAGCATTTTTATCTTGAACTAGCTTCTGCCCGCGACTTCGTCCGCGTCACAGTTGATGTGTTATCCTACGGGTACCGTACATTTTCCCGGGATAAAAAGTAGCCTATGTGTTATTCCAGACTATAATCTATCTTTGTGCCAAATTTCATCCAGATCCATTCAGCCGTTTAAGCGTGAAAGAGTAACAAACATCCATACATCCATACATACAAACTTTCGCCTTTATAATAGTAGTAGGATATAATCCTCTAATTTGTAATATGCTTGTTTACAAAGTGTACTCTTAATCATTTTTTTAAATTTTGTTTCATTTAGTTTTAATACGAATCTCAACCTCACAAACTTTACCTCTTTATAATATTAGTATAGATGACATGGCCAGCGTATTAGGACAACATCTGTAGTTCTAATGTTATCATTAATTAAGTAATTAGTTTCACAGACAGCGTAAAAAATTTTGTATCAAATTTAAATAGCTCACTCATTTCTCTTCATTCATTTTTAATTAAACTAATGAGATAATCTTATTTTGACTTGTCTAGATTTATTCAATCTTTATAAAACCAAAAATAAACTTCGTTTTTAGACAAGATGGTATTATACGTTAAGGATGAATTTCACCCAGCTTTTACGCCTAGTATAAGTCATAAAATGCATTGTGTTTATTTTTATTTAAGAAAAAGTGCTTGTACCTTCAAATAAGTTCTCATTAAATTACATGGTAGATCATTTCATAAATAATTTGTTACATTTTCAAACATATTTGGTTTAAGGTGTCTTTTCAGAGGTGTTAAAATCTGGGTGCTACGTGCTGACCTCCCCGAGGGCGCCAGCGTAGTGTGCTACGCGGACGACACACTGGTCCTGGCGCAGGGGAGGTCGCACGAGGCGGCGGCCGACCTTATGACACGCGGGGTTGCGACGGTCGTTGAGAGGATCCGGCAATTGGGTCTCGAGGTGGCCTTGCACAAGTCCGAGGTCCTGTGTTTTCATGGGCCTCGGAACGCGCCACCGTCGGGATCCCAAATCACGGTAGGAGGGGTTTCCGTCGGCGTCGGGTCGACGATGAAGTACCTGGGACTTGTCCTCGACAGCCGATGGAACTTCGTGGAGCACTTCCGACGTTTGGCTCCCAAGTTGGCACGGGCTTCGGCCGCTCTAAAGCGGCTCTTGCCCAATTTGAGGGGGCCAAACGCCTCCTGCCGGAGGCTCTACGCCGGGGTCGTGCGTTCGATGGCCCTTTACGGGGCCCCGGTGTGGGCGCGGGGCTTGAGGCGGCTTGCCGCCCACTACCTGAACGCGTCCCAGCGGGTGATCGCCATAAGGGTCATCCGCGGATACCGCACGATCTCCGGCGAGGCAGCGAGCCTCCTTGCCGGATTGCCGCCATGGGATCTGGAGGCGCTGGTCCTCGCGCGCCTACACGAGTGGCGCGCGGAGGCACTGGGCCGGAGCGAAACTCCGCTGCCGCGGCAAATTGCCGCCCTGCGGACGGAACTCCGGCTCGATCTCATGGCGACATGGAGAGAACGACTGTCGCAACCTCGTGCAGGGCTCGCCTCGATTGAGGCGGTAAGACCCCTCTTTGAGGAGTGGCTGGAGCGGCGCCACGGCGCCCTCACCTACCGCCTGACGCAGGTCCTCACCGGACACGGATGTTTCGGGAGGTTCCTGCACCTCATCGGGCGGGAGGAATCGCCCGGGTGTCACCATTGTGAGGATCGCCCCGAGGACACGGTGGAGCATACTTTGGCGGTGTGCCCTGCTTGGGCTGAGCACCGCCGAGTCCTCGAGGCGGCCATCGGCGGCGGCGCCCTCTCGCGTCCGGCACTGGTTCAGGCCATGGTCCGGAGCGAGGGGGAATGGGAAGCAGTCGCCTCCTTCTGCGAAGCTGTAATGCTAGAGAAGGAGGCGGCGGGACGGGAGAGGGAAAGGAGGGTCCCCCGTCCCAGCGGCCGCCGCGGTAGACGATCCGGGCGTCGGGAGCCACGTGACGACTCCCGGCCACCGTAGACGCGGGTCTGTGGACGGTGAGCAATGGGTAGCTCACCGTCCGTACGTTCACTAGCGACAGACCGTGTCGACGGCGCGTTCGTGTTCCACGCGCGCCTCAAAGAGATGTCAGCAAAATTGGATGGGGCCACTGAGGGCCGATGCCTGCCGGGGCTGCGGGTTGTTCGAAAGAGATACCGCGCCCCCGGAACGCAAAGGGCACATGAAGGAACATAGACGGGTTTTAGTCAGTAAAAGTCTGACACTCCCTCCCGCCCCGCCCAGGGCGGGGGAAGTTATTTGATGATTTCCCGTCTATAAAAAAAAAAAAAAAGAGGTGTTAAAATAGACCTTTAAAATAAGAGTTAAAGTTTACTGAAATACGCTTTAAATGACTTAAATCCATTTCAATTCCCGAAGAGCAGACGCAAAAGGAATGCAATTTCAAAAAGTTCACGTAGTTCATAAACTGACAGCGGAATGATATCTGACGTGTCACGCTCGATCTATTTCAAAGTATCGAAGCTAGCACGCCGCGGCGCCGTCGCTGACGTGCGCCGGAACCTGTACTCTGACTGTTTTGTAACTTTATTAATTCGAACGGCTCAATCAACGTCAGTACTGACCACAGGGAATATTAACAACAATATAGACATATGTGGCTATGGACGTCGATG
Source organism: Caradrina clavipalpis (assembly GCA_932526535.1). Classification (NCBI taxonomy): domain Eukaryota; kingdom Metazoa; phylum Arthropoda; class Insecta; order Lepidoptera; family Noctuidae; genus Caradrina; species Caradrina clavipalpis. Next base: position 24,076,955 of record OW052087.1, read on the forward strand.
ACAGTAAATGATAGTCACCAAGTCCCTTTGTGCGGGAAACACGAATACTGTCCAGTCGATTTAATCAGTGACAGATCCATTTGTGAAATGTATCACGCAATTTTATAATGATGGATTGCAGACATCTATTCGACGCGGTGACCCGTGCAGGGTGAAAATTGCAAACTAGAGCCACTTCAACTTTCAAGTTAAAAATATCTAAAATAATCTAGATTGTCTATCGACTTTAAATAAAAGTATTGAAATCTTAGTGTTGATGTAGGTAATGTAAAGTATCTAAGTATCTTCCAGTTATGACATTAATGTGATATTAGACTATAGCTTTCTTTATTTTAATGCACCTTTTAAAAGACTCTAAGTGATACCAACGTAAAGTAATATCTAAATGTATATTTATATCTCAGTATTCCTTATTAAAAACAAAGAATTTAATAAAAAAGAATATAGATATATGTATAAAATAGTGCTTCGTCCGCAGCGAAGTGGTAACACTCAAGCCGACGATGATTAGGGATCCAGATTGAGAAACCCGTAACAATCATTCGTGTCCACCTTCTGCATCTGACATTGTTATCTAGGTGTAGTAGTTGTCTAGGTGTTAGTTATAACTTTACAGTAGGTATCGAACTATTTACTGACACGACTATCAGTATAATACATTGTTGAGTCCATATTCCATATATTATTTTATTATTATTGTCTGAAGCGATAAGATAATCAGGTCCTAAAGTCTTGTGATTTTTTAGCCTGCGTTTAAGTTATAGTCTGATTTTAAAATCAAACCATTTTTATCTACCTGTATCACAAAATCAGCCCCCATTTATCTATTCACCCGGAATAATAGAGCTCGTTAGTATAATTAACTTCAATGTCGTCATAAACGAGATGCATAATGCATTTTCATTAGTGTCCTTCAACAGAGTCGGCCGTTCAGCGTTTTATGTAACAAAGGCTGTAACAGACTTACTTTAACTTTACTCATAATGCAGCTAGCCATTATTTTATTTGTCCTAGTGTTTCCAGTTTATTGACTTTGGTAAATAGTTAGTTTTTATTTTCAGAAACTGAAATTAGATGGATTTTTTGAATATAACAGGACGTTTGACGAAGCGGAGACTTATTTGTATGTTATTCCCACCATTGTGATTTTTTGGATTCGGCATTACAGCTATATGGCAATCTTCTGGTTATGGAGATTTTGAAAGTCAAAGTAAAAAATTCAAGTTAAAATTTTACGAAAATAATTTAAAACATAAGTATCAAAATTCTCGTGTCATTATATGTATATTCGGTAGGTCTGAGAATCGCTAGTAATCTGCTTTCTACACTTCAAAAAAAAGTATTAAATGGCATAATAACGTTTGCCGGGTCAACTAGTTTAATATGTAATAACATTATAACTATACTTGAAATACTCTCATGAATTCTGTATTGTTGCATGCATCCGCAGGCACAATGTTTTGCGTGCGATACATTGAACAGGGATGTACACAGGCGAATTTCACCTCAAACATTGCTGAAATGTAGGTATAGTGTTACGGTTATTGTATTTTGAATCCCATACAAATCTGAAGCTCATTAAAGTTGCAGTTGTTACAAAGGAGAATATCGCTTTTGAATTTTAGTTGGGTTGGGATATATACATGTTAAGCCTTGTACGCCCAAAATTATATTATTTTGACTTTATTTCTTTTGGAATTAAACCTCTTCTGCCATCACCCTATCCTTTCTCTTCTTTCCTTACTTTTTTTTCTGACTTTTTAATAATTATTGTTAAGGTAAGGTATTTTTGGAAATCTATGGGGGACACCTATGTCCAGCAGTGGACGTCCTGCGGCTGATATGATGATGATAATGAAGGTAGGTATTACATTATGAGTTTAGAGGTACACAAAAAATATATTATTTATTTTATTTATTTATTAAAACTTTAAGTACAAATGTAAAATACACCGTACATAGGCGGACTTAATGCCTTAGGCATTATATTATTATCTGATAATATATTTTCTATACAACACTAAACCAAACATGGCGAGCAATTTCACAGTTTATAATAGTTTGAATTTGGAATGCATAAGCGTCGCGTCGTGGCATGCCGTCAAGACTGCGTACAATACGGTAACATTCATGTGAATAAACTATTTCTTGTACAAAAAATCTTGTAGCAGCTGCAGTACCTACAGACTACCTGAGTACAGTATTAGGGATGTTTCTCGTCACTCTTCTACGTGCGACCATTATTATCAAGCCAGGTAAAGGCATTAAACAATTCTCATTGAAAAAAAATGTACCCCAATCTTTGATGTTTAAAAGATGTAGTTTTAAGACTTAATACATTTTAGGATTTGGAACACTAATAGGTGCCTAAATCGTTTGTTTGAATAGCCCGTTTTCGTTGTTTCTTAGGCATCTTTTGTTAGCAATTTCACGAATTGCTTAACAATTACCGCACAAGAGGATGACTGTCAAAACAATGGGTGACTTTGATTATTCTCCGAAATTAAAATGTTTTTCTCATTGTCCTCGAAAAATAAAACGCAGTCGAAACGCAACGATTATTTTTCATCTACACTAAATTACGTATAAACAGAAAATAAATGTATTTTTGTATATAACGAATAAACTCAAAAACTACAGGACCGATTTAAAAAAATATTTTGCCGATAGAAAGCTACATTATCACTGAGTAACATAGGCTTTATAACATCACGCTTCGGCACACGGGATTGGAGCAGTAACTAAAGACGTAACTTAAGGCGACGAATTGTTTAACAATAATTCTAGACCAGGCGCGCGCCCCCCGCAACCCGCACACACCCCGGTAAGTAAGCTTTTTGTTATTTTATTTAGTCGGAAATGATAACTTGAGAAAATCCTTCTATAATTTTAAAGAGTATTTATAGACTGGTCTACAGAGCAAGTTGAGAGGCTAAAATCGGTCCCGTTTGCCCATAAGATGTGAATCTCTATTTAAAAAGAGGTATGTTTGATATTTTTTTCTCTGTTACAAAAGTTATTTAATCATGTTATGAAAACTAACAAAATAAGGCTTTCATCATGAACTATTTAGAACACCAACTCACATTTTTATACGTTTCGTAATTACTGACAAAAATAGAGATCACTGATGCCAAAATTTCCAAATTCGTCCTCTTAACGCGGGCGAAATAAGCCACGCGGTGGAAGTCGCGGACAGTTTGTCCATTATGAATTTTAAGTCGTTAAGCCATATTTCGCGGACATGTGCGCATTAAAGTTAGTTCGGAGAGAGAAAACGAACATTTCAATGTTCATTCGGAATATTCGCCGAAAAATGCATTCTATTTACGGGTCACTTTGCATGGCAATAAAAATTTGGCGATAACAAAAACTACTAAAGGGTTCTATTGAAGTTTTCACCTGAACTGTAATTTTAAAGTCCCTATCGGTGACTATCGTTGTTACTTTATTAGCATCGATCAAATTATCCACTCTTTTTTTTTTAATGTGAAAGATAGACCGTCAGTTTTACCAAACACCACATTCATTTTTTAACATTTTCATTCAAGAATACTAGTATAATTTCCACTTTTATGGTGGATTCTCCAGCAGACACACTTGCGGGATTGACTTGATTCTATCTAAAACGTGTCATAGTTTACGAAAACGCATTCCTGAATAGGCAAAATGATTTTCACACACTCTCAAACTGGATTTATACAAAGACATCTCACGCCATGGGGTTTTATTTTTTCAATGTGTTTACCCCTGCCTAATTACAGCTTTCTAGTACTAAGCGTCACTAAGGTAAACTGCGGACAGATACATGGTCATGGCATGGTATGTACACGGTTCCTTACACTGCGGAACCTTAAAAATCAGACAAAACTGTCGAGTCGTTTTTAAGTGATGAAAATGATCGAACATACATGAGGCAATTGCTTTTTTATTTATATAGAATAATAGATTAATCACACCATAGGGGTTACTAAATACAAACACGTACAGATTGAAAATCAGTGACATAATAACCTAGTTTGTCATTCTTAAGGGTCGATCACATTTGCATTTGCATAATTAATATACCTAGCTTAGGACGGCCACACACCTATTGATTTCAGTCGCTTGAACGACGGACACTATAACACACTGTTCGATTGAAGGGTGCCAACGGGACCCTACTACTAAATCTCCGCTGTCTGTTCATCTGTCTGTCTATCAGCAGGCTGTATATCTCATAAACCGTCTCAAGAGACGTGTTATTTTGTATTTAGTATTATATTCCTCAGTGGTACAGAACGCTTCATGCACGAGTTTGCCACGAGGCAAACAGCGTAAAATATTCAAAATAAAAAAATACCGGCCAGTACGAACTGGCCGGTATTTTTTTATTTTGAATATTTTACGCTGTTTAATTCTCAATCTAAAGGTAATCTAAGGTTTTAGGTGTTAGTCTCGGATGTACGATAAACTGTTCTTGGTACTTAGTAATTTGGCAGAAGCCTCGAAAGCCTGACAATTAGTCTTTGCGAGGAGTATCGTGTTGCTCAGTAACTAGGTTATGCAGGTCAAATAAACCATCGCTATTAGTAAAATAGGTATTTAGCTGCATCTGGTTTGACTGTAACCTGACCCCAACATAATTGGGTAGAGGTTAGGCAAATGATGGATTTATAGGAATTTAGTATTTTGAACTTTGCCTTTGACTTTGACGTTGAAACTAATATTAATTAATAAATGGTTATTTTCTAAATTCCATTATAAAATTGAAATTTTAAGATAATATTATGTTGCTGTGTCTTAACAAGGTCCAAAACTGCACTTTATCTTGAAGGCAATTCAAGTCAAATCATTTATTTCAATTAGATCTTTAGAAGGCAATTTTGAACGTCAATTATATGAGAAAAAAATAATATAATATTGAATCTAGTTGACAATTCCAAAACGCTAAGCTGCAACATCTTGTTTACACATTATGGTATGCGAATAAATGAAAATGAATATCAAAAGCTTGTGGGTTGTCTCCTTTGCGTTCCTAGTGAATACCCCATGTGAATGGCTGTTCAGGCAACTGTACTGATGCTCAAACAATTTGCAGTTGCTAAAGCGAGAAGATTGGTGGTCCTTATGTCTGCTCAGAATAGATTCAAAGGACTGTCGCGAGCAAAAGTGGGCAGAGGCGTAACAACCGCGTCCGAATGAAGAGTAACTCTGAAACTCGTATTTTCATTTGCGAACTTTTAATTTAAGTGTGGAGTGTGGTTTTTCTATGAAATTCTCAGTAGCAGCTCGGAGTTAGGATTTGTGCCCGGTTAATGGCAATAAGCTCGCCCCCTATATTACATGGGACTTAAATATACCGGCGGACTGTAGGTATACATTGGTACACCTAAATTTCATTTTAAAATTAATTTATGTGACGGAAATCTGTTTAACAAGCCTGTATAATTGGGCCCTTATTTATCCCATGTACAAAATGTCACGAGTTCAATTACTAATTGATCAAATTATACTGCTATAATGTGTTCAATTAATTGGTAGAAGCGCGGCGAGAGAAGCGTGTTCACTTAAAACTCCCTATTTTTATTTTAAATAAAAAATGCATTAAGCACTAAAGGATTATGTAGCTTAATGTTAGCTAAACAGTGTTCAGAATCCAAAAGTTCGGAGAAAAGAGCGTGCAAACATAAAAACTCACTCTTCAGCTTTAAAATCTACTCGCTGATGCTAATAAAATAAAACCTGAAGAGCGTTTCTGTTTGTTTGTTTGAACGCGTTTATCTCTTGAACTACCAGTCCGATCTTTTTTGTATATTTTAGTCAGATTTTTGAGGAATAAATCTAGGCTGTTTAAAATTACGCTACGACACATAGGAGCGGAGCAGTAATCGGAGACGTAACTTAACGCGGGTGAAAATACCGTCCGAATGAAGTCGTGGCTGAAGCTAGTGTTATTGAATAAATATCAGAGAGCTTCGTAACATGGTAACCGAAACTAGCGGATAACTGAAATAGAATTCTTTCATCAATCTACAATATAAAGGGGTGAAGTGTACATGTTATGACAGGGCGGCCCGCGCCGAGCCGAAACACTATCCGCGCCTGTGGTTTGCATTGTTTAGATTTTTCATACAAGTCAGTCATCCATTGTTCCGTATGTCCCTTTTAAAATTTCCTAAAAATCTGTAACTGAAACTATTGGAAACTATCGGACGGTCGGAAATAATTTATTTTCTTTATACTGTTTTTTACTATAAATGCGGACCGCTAACTGAAAGCGATTTTTTATACTACGTTAACCTTATTATAAGGAATCTCTATAAGAATGGTAAATAAACTTTACTATAACTATATCTAAAACCGGTGCAACATATTACTACTATAATAATTATGCGAAAGTTTGGATGGATGAAAGTTTGATAGTCAATAACGCCAGAACACGTAAACCGATATGAATGAAATGCACATAGATAGATTTATAGACTGAAATAGTATATAGGCTATTTTTCATTCCGGAAAAATGTACGGTCCCTGTAGGATAATGTATCAATTTCGACTCGTACGAAGTCGGGGGCAGATGCTATGTATTCATGTATCCGTATCCTAGTTTTCATATCCATAACATCCCTGAGTTAAAGATTACACGGAGAGCAGTGTCGGCACAGTTCTCTTACGCGACTGACTGGTTCCTTACGGTTACGCGGTGAGCCTTCGAACAAGACAACTTCGAGACGAAGCACGCTCTTTGATGTTAAATTGAATAAATACTTTTGTAACACATGAAGTTCGGTAATCTAAAACTTTGTTCTACTGGCTTCCGTCAACGACTTAATCCACGTCAAACTTAATATTGAATCCCACGGATAAAAAGTAGCCTATGTGCTATTCCAGGATAAAACCTATCTCTATGCCAAATTTCATTTAGATCCGTTGAGCCGTTCATCTTAAACTTTCGCATCTAAAACGTTAATATTCAACATTAAAATATAAACTTGCGTCAAAATTAATTTCAGTTTGAATCCAGTCCACGAAAATGTGCACTCATCATCAGCATTCCTAACTTCACCCTTTCATGTCTCTAAATAGATGTGCTCACGTCAATTAAACGCTGTTTGACTTGTAATACGCCGTTTAACCCGTGCAGGTGAGTCTAAAGCAAAAACAGTTTTACAATATTGCGTTTGCCGCAACGGAGAACTCATTTTAAACTTTACTCGTGAGGAGCTCTTTGCGTTTATGAATTATATGACTACACAGTAGTAGTTTAGTTAACAGTAACGTATGTCTGATGCGACTGTTAATGGGACGTCAGAAGTTGGTAAGCTGTTTGATCTGAGTTTCAGACTAATATGGCTTCTTTAATAAATCCCTACGACGATTGCCTCTCAGATGCCTTTGTTATACTGTTTAATGAATAATGTTTACTCATTGTTTTATGTTCGTTCGCATTCTAATGACACTTTTGACATTGATTGTGGTTGAGATGAGATTGCGATTAGATTTTGAACGGTTTTCGCTAAGGGATGTTTTTGATAATGGAATTAGCTTTTAGATATAAATGTGTTTGATACCTTTAGACTAGGTTAATTCTATTTAAAAACGTTCAATATCTAGTCGCAATTTCTTTTCAATTACTATCAATGCCAAAATGTATAGACTGAAATTAGGTTGCGATCGTTTCTAAAATATAATAGATTTTCCCCCGGTCTTCGTTTTAATACCGAGATTGTAAAATGTAACTATTAAAACAAACAACAGGGGCCAAAGTATTAATTTGACGTCACGTCGCCGTCCACACGATACAAACTTTCAGTGCTTCCTACACAAACCATGTGGTATAGAGAGATTTTCCGTTCACACAAAACATTTTCACGGTTTAAATATTTAAACTGCAAGTTCTAATACCGTAACTGTAACAACGTGGTTTAGTTAACTTTGGTGTGTTATGCGAATTATTCAATAGCAACAACACGTCCGGTATGTTGAGTAAATTATTTCAGTAATCTGTGCAAATGTTGTTTGGAACATTCAGTGTATTTGTGCTCAGCGCTTTACATGAATATTCGGATTCGACAACGTTGAAAAATTATATGGAGTACTTCAAGTAAAAGCGCTGGGGTAGTCTGTAAAATAATTTTTTATTACGTTTTCTGCATTTTGTAGCTCAAAATGTTTGTTTGGTAATAAAAAGTTAGACGCGACACTAACATGTACGTATTTACACAATCTATACTAATATAATAAAGCTGGAGAGCTTTTTTGTTTGTTAAACTCATTTGTTTGTTAGGTTTGAAAAAATCTTTTTGCAAATATTAGCCAGATTCCTGAGGTTTATAACATCAAACCACGATACACGGGAGCGGAGCAGTAACCAAAGCAGGTACTTAACGCGGGACTAAAAAACCACGCGAATAATCAATAAAATCATCAAGATAACTCTTCAAATCAGTGTAACCTGCGACTGTGCCTAATTGGGTAGATGACACCACTAACCAATTGATATATTTTTTATGAGCTGTCAAAACGCGATTCCCCCTATAGATTTTCAATGACAATACTAAACTATGACGTCACTTTTTTATTATCTCAAGTTCACTATTTATTTATCTTAAAAATCAATTTTTATAGCTATTTAAAAATTAATCGGTTTTTTCGAGAAGTTGTGCCTTGGAATTATCATTCTATGGTGTCCAGTAGGTACCCAATTAATGAAAATATGACGTTTGCGGCTAATTATAACTCAGTGAGTTACATAAACGTTTGTAATGATTTGATACCGTGAAACTAGCTTCGAGACCGAGGTACCCTCCTGCCTCTGTTACGCCTGGCGCACCCTGGGCAGCCGTCTCCTGTCGATTAGCTAATCCTTTCACCGCGATGGCACGTTTAAGCTCTAATCGGCTCTCTGCAGGGCCAAATAGTCTACTGACACAATTGACATAATTATATGGTTTGATATCTATATTTGTCATCGCTGCGCTATAAAGGCCGTGAATACTTTTTTTTTAAGCATGGGAAATCTTCATATGGCTTCAGGGCGCAGCGGAAGGGAGTGTCAGACTCTTACTGACTAAAACCCATCAATGTTCCTGCTAATGCCTTTTGTGTCCCAGGACCACGTTAACTCTTAAGCACAAATTCCAGTACACCGCGAATACCTACATTTTCATTACCGTCGCGTCATTTTTTTCAATCTGATACTGAGTTGCAAATTGAATAAAAGACCTTAACCTAGTGAGGTTTCCCTTAGAGGGAAACTAGAAAAAGTGCGAGCTAATTTTAGCTTTAGTGGTAGTGGGATAAGGTCGCAATATGATCGATATTTGCATGCAGCATGAATGGTATCAATTAGAAGTTTTGCGGCGTGTGGGAGGCGACATAAGTTGACGGCGCTAGTTCCGTACGCAAGAGGATTGAAACTAGTTTTCAGTGTACGCGCTGTCAGGGAGCATACGTTTGTAACCTACTTTAACCAGTGCATTCGCAATTAGTAGATATGTCCTTTGTTTCACACATGACACATAATTCATAACATCACGCCTATATTCCCCGAAGGGTTAGGCAGAGGTGTACCTACCAATGTACACCCACAGTTCGCTGATATGTTTAAGTCCCATGTTAAGGGCGAGTCTTGCAATTAACTGGCACAAATTCTTACTCCGAGCTGCTTCTGAGAATTTCATAGAAAAACCCAATAACACTTGCTCGACTTAGGGAATCGAAATCAAGACCTCTAGCGTAGCTAGCAATCGCGCTTAGAACCACTAGGCTAATGAGGCAGTCCTTTGTTTCATTTTAATTGTAATTATTTGCTTTGTAAATTGTAAAAATTCGCTCCTATCTAGTTCGAAAGGCTTACTCTGATCAGTAAATGTCACAAATGGTTCTAATATTTACTTACTTAGCTTTAAAATAAAGAAGACAACAAGTATTGGTACCTGTATAATATCACGCTACAGGAACAGTCACCAAAGAAGTAACTTAACGCAAGTAAAAAAAAACACGAACGAAATCGCGGACAGAAGCGAATAATGTTTGAATAAAAGCCAATGTTGTAGGTACCTAAAATAGAAATAATTGTTCGCTTCCTCCCGCTTACCTTATTATAATGAATCTTGCATCGGTCGGGCTTTTAATAGAAGCTTTATTATGCAGCTCGGCTACAAAACTGACGTACTAACAATACCGTTTGTTTAAATGCGCTAATCTCTGGAAATGTTAGTCGGATTGGAAATCTTTTTGTTTATTCACTTAGTACACAAGAAATTGTAAGTACCTATAACAATACTCTACCGGTAAAAAAGAAAAAGACGTGAGTTTATGTATATATGTCTACCGGTACTTCCAGACAATAAACAAAGAAAACATCCCTTCAGCTTTGTTAAGTGAGTGTACATTATTTGTATTTAATTAATTAAAGAAAATAACAAAGAATTTTTTAATTAAGTATTGCACGATATTACTGTACACCGAACAGTCGAACCGGAACACAGCCACGCTGCTCTGCGGCAGAAATATGCATGGTGGTATTACAGTCAAGAACAAAGGTAGATTCCTTATTATTGAGAAAAATATCAAAGGAAACATGAACTGGAATTAAAATGAAGATAAAATGAACTCTGAATGAAGTGAATCGCGTTATTTCGTGTCTATTTAACTGGTATGTGAAAGTAACATTGTTAATCGACTTTTACATTACTTCCCCGGACGAGGTCCTTCACAAAGAGCTCTACTACTACTAAATGTGTACTACAAATAATGAGATGGAGGTGGCGAGCCTGTGACCTGTGGCTAGTGTTGCGAGACGCCCTCAGGACAGCTCTACGATTCCCCAAGGCGTCGCGACGCACTATTTGGGACCCCGGGTATAGGCTATACAAAATGTAGCGTGTATAGCCTTTACCAACTATACTGCTCCGCTCTTGTGTGTTGTGATTGACGGGAGCGGACCAAGAACTTCTACTTGATAACGTTTCGATGAAAAATTATAATATACTAGCGGACTGCTCGTGACTTCGTCGGCGTGGCTTATTTCACCTGCCATAAGCTGGTCTTTGATTATTGCTCCGCTCCCGTGTGCCGTAACGTTATGTTATATTGCCTATGACACTCACAAAAATGTGGCAATGAAAAAACCACTCAGGCGACGTCACAGGCAAAAGCTAGTACCAAAACGAATTCGGTTATTTCCACCGGTGTCTCAGTTTAGCGTGTCGCAATACCGCCCTTGGGGAATCGGAACACTCAAGCTATCTCAATTCGAAGGATTTAGAGTTTTGACGGGAACAATAAAATCCATTGCTTTACATTTTTCAAAAGTTGGTCTGCTCGAAAGCGTAAAATAAGCTATGAATGCATTGACATTAATCTGTACGAATATTATGAAGAGGAAAGATTTTCTGTTTGTTTGTTTGTAATGAATAGACTCTGAAACTTCTGGACCCATTTAAACCATGTTTACACTAATAGATAGCTACATTATTCAAAGTCAAAGTCAAATCATTTATTCCAATTAGACCATTATAAGGCACTTTCGGACGTCAATTAACTAAAACTATTGAATCTAGTTTTCAGAGTAACATAGGCTATATAACATCACGCAACGACACACGGGAGCGGAGCAGTAACCAAAGACGTAACTTAACGCGGGTGAAATACGCCACACGAACGAAGTCGCGGGTAATCTGTACTAATATTATAAATGCGAAAGTAACTCTGTCTGTCTGTCTCTTCTTCACGCCTAAACCACTGAACCGATTTCAATGAAATTTGGTACAGATATAGTCTGGGACCCGAGAAAGGACATAGGATAGTTTTCATCCCGAAAATCCCCCGGGAACGGGAACTATTAACCCACGCGGACGAGTCGCGGGCAAAAGCTAGTTCGCTAATAAAATATAATTAGGCTATCGGTTTCTGATACACAAAACAATGACGTGTCAAAGTTAAACTTGATGATAAATTCATACAATCACGGCAGCATGACACGCGTTTGTCAATTTGTTAATTGTTGAGTTTATTTGCGTTTCAGGAACCGGGTGTTCGACAGACAATGAGACAACACAATAGTGAAACCGGCTAAGTGCGAGTCGGACTAGCACGCGATTAGTACCACCGCGCAATATTAAACATTTATTTAAATTCTAATTTTATTGTTGTTACAGAGGCCAGTAAATCACACATTTCGAGAAATACAAGTGATTAGCTATTACTGTTTAAAAGATACAAGTGACATAAGCTCAGAAAAGGCGGTGTCTTAATAATATATAATACACCAACACGCCTGTATTTCCCGAAGGGTTAGGCAGAGGTTTACCAATGTTAACCGGGCACGAATCCAAAACGAGCTGCTACTGAGAATTGCATACAAAAACCCAATACCTAACACTTTTTGCTCCACCTGGGAATCGAACCCAGGACCTCTAGCGTAGCAGTCGTGCTACCGTATGGCACCCTTTGGGTACATAAGCCTAAACAGAGAGTATATTTGTGTAGCAGAAACTGGGCGTACGAAAGACAATACATCCAATAAAAAGAGTACGTATTAAATAGTTATGCGTGGGAGGAGAGTACGCCGCGCGGCGCGCACGCAGATGATGAGCGAATTTACGATGATCGTGGAGACAACGCGTCACTGGCGCCGCCTCCTCCATTGCCAACACAACATCATAACGGACGGTTATTTAGGTACACATAAACAGTGGTACACAGCTAACTATAAAAGTAAGATTTTTGTTATAGTCATACCATCACGCTTGTATTCCCTGAAGGGTTAGGCAAAGGTGTACCAATGTACACCCACAATTTGCAAGTATGTTTAGGTCCCACGTAATAGGGGCGAGCCTTCTTTCTATACTCTGCGGGGCGAGCCTATTGCTATTAACTGGGTATTCTAACTCCGAGCTGCCACTGAGAATTTCATAGAAAAACCCAATAAGACTTTTTGCTCGACCCCGGAATGGAACCCAAGACCTCTACTGTACCGCGATTTTTTATATATGTCTCAAGTTGTCTATAAATATTCATGGAAAATTAAGTTGATGTCAAGTCAAAGTAAAAGCCTTTATTTCAATTAGACCATGGACAGGCACTTTAGAATTGTCACGAAGTTGGTCAGATGGTCAGAAAGTTGAAGCTAGTTGCTCGTTCCGAACGCGACGTGTGCAATTTAATAAATTGCCTCGTACCTACGTTGAAATAAATATCAAGTACATCCTATTAATGTTCAATATTTCGATCTCAAAAACGCATGATGGCGGCGAACATTCATTTACATAAATTTGATGATTTTAATAAAGCTAATGAACGAGGATATCCAATACGAGTATCACGTCACTCACACGCACTTATAATGATTATGTACAGGTGATCATTAATATACGGCGTCAGCGAAATCAGTGCTCGCTCGGGTGCAAGGCCGCAACTGAATTTCAAGTAGGACGGTTAGTTGGGGCAAATCAAATCCAGACATCAATTTGTTGAAGCTTGCAGCTGAGGGCTTTCGCTAAGATTGTTGATAACAATAATGGGTTAAATTCTTGATAACAATATTAATTGAGTTTTTGCTCGCGCTTGTGCAGTTGTGGATTATATTGTTCATAGCAATATTAATTAGTAGCTTTTGCTTGCGATTAAGCGAAGTCGTGTATTAAATTGTTGATAACAATATTAATTAGTGGCTTTTCCCCGCGACTTAGCATAGTCGCGGATTAACAAATAGCCCTATATGCCCTTATCCAGATTTAATAGTCAAATACCATTTCGATCGGATCAGTGGTTTTGTCTTGATAAGATAACTAATTACCAGACGAAGTTGCTTTCTCAATTTTAATCCAAAAGTGCAATGTTTGGTGTTCGTGATGCGCACTACCATATTCAGTGTTTTTTTTTTTATTATTTATTTGCTTAAAGTTACTTTACTTACTTAGTTTGATGCTCAACATACGTAGTTAACGGCTTTGAGTGTTTTTACATTCCGTAAAGATATTAAAAATGTTGCAAAATTCACCGCAAACATAGTTCGTAAAGGTTTTAATTAAAGCACGTGTTAAGAAGGCTGTGTAAACGTTTTACTCAAAAGAAGAATTGTACTCGTATCACGTCTCTATTGTTTCGATGAGTCACAGATAAACTCTAATGGACCCTCGATACTTCAGTTGGTATCTTCCGCTCCCTACCAACGCGCGCTAGGTCCGCTGTGCACCGCGGAGGGGTCGATGTACCCATTCAGCTGTACAAACAAGTCATGCCCGGGACAGTTGTCGGAAAGACAACACAAACATATTTGGTTAGTTCATGGAAATGCGAGTAGCACGCACTTCCACTGTAGGTACTATGCAATTCTCTGTTCGCAAATAATGTGAAACTTCTTGAAAGCGTGCATTTAATAGTTAAGTAACTTTGCCCGCGATCTCTTCAACTTATGAACTACTTAACTGCCGAACCCGGCGTCTCGGGTCAAGTAGTTTTCGAGATTTCATGTTAAGTTAATGAATGACTGAATTAGTGACGTTTCGTATAGATGCATTAGAATCTTATTACCAGTTTTCACATGATTTATTGAAGGAACTCGTCAACATAATTTCAAGGGAATCTGGCACGCTAAAACTTGCACGGGTGCACGCTCGCGTGCCTGTTAATAAGTAGTATGAGCTGTAGTGCGGTTCTCTAAAATGCAAACTCGAAAATGAGTCTCATTAAAGTGATCGCGCTCACTTCGATAACGAACCAACTTGTCATTACTTTAGTATTCGTTCGCCGTGGTGACGTCACCGGCGTGATCGTGTTTAACAGAATACCATTTTGTAATCTCACTGCGAATTCAGCTTTCGAATTACGAAGTGAGGCTTAGAGAATCACACTGCAGGTCTAAGAGACGCGAGCGCGGGAGCGTGCAGCGTGTGTGCATTCACACGTCGACACATTCGCGGCGTGCACTCGCGCGAGTTATAGCGAACCCCATAAACAATGTTACGCCATATGAAATAATAATTGCCTTTGTTTTCATTCTGACAGCATTGCAGAATTTAGTTTACAAATAAGAAGTATCTCATAACTGTTCAGTTAGTGAAAACTTGGTAGCAAGTTGATTTTCAAAATGATAAAAGTAAACGATAAGCTTTTAAGAGATGAAAAGGAGAGTTCCAGAAGTCAGTTGCAATGCTGTTTGTCTTCGCAAGTACGGTTTAACAAGGGTTCTTAAAGTGCTGCACTAATTGCTGGGTACCGCTTTAATGCAGGCGATATATAAAAGCAAACAAAGATACTTTTACGCCGGTAGCCTAAGTGTCCCATGACAGCTAGATTCCTTGAGGGCTTGGTATACAGTTAGATGCCTACATGCGTTCCATATATGGCTAAAGTGCTATACTCCTTATTACATACGCCTACGTGACTCTAAGGCTGACTTCCACCTTGGTCAGAGGCTAAGCATTGTCATCCAACGTGACAAATTACCACGTTGGATACTGGCAATGCCATCACACTTTTGGGCACATTTACCAGTCGACAGAGACGGGGAGTTATTTATCGATGCCATATTTATTTTTGTGTAGGTATTATACAAATGTATAATTATGTAATTTTTAGGCTACCTACAGCAAAATTCTTTAACAGTTCTTCAATATTTTCTATATTATATTGTACAATTGATATGTAAGGTACGGCTGACATTTATGATATAAAATCACGCACGCTTAACTTTTAGCAAAAGCGTATTGAATTTGGTAAACGATTCATTGAAAAAAAAAAAACAAATCTTGGTGGCAGTAGCGGGTCTCATAAATATGTAACATTTTCTTTCGTGGCTGTATTTGTGATAAGTGTTCAATTATGTAGTTTCCATGGTTGTTTTTCCCTTGCAAGTCTTTGTTACTCTTAATTTTAATTAATAAAATAAAATTGCTAGAACAAGGGGAGGTAAACGCTGGAAAAATCACTTCGTTCCCTCTGAAGCGCATCCTTCTAGCTGTTTTTGCTCATGAAATATTTAAGACTTGAATTCTCCAAGAGGCACAGAATTACTTTAGGCATACCGTCCTTGTTTCTAAAAGAATATGAAATGAGTGAAAGAAATCAAATCTAAATTCATTAGTTTTACAAATACTTAATTATCTTAAGTACCATTATACCAAGTCGTGTATTTCATAGAATGTTCGGAACTCTTTAAAAGTTTTATTTTAATTTTAGCTTTCTACACTTTACCTTCATTAAAGTTTAATTAAATGCCAAACCCCACACTCCTCCGTGCGTACGATATGTTTAAAGCGGAGTAGGTTCTTCTACAAAATCTATTCACGGATTAATCTTACTAATATTACTAAAGCAAAAGTATGGAAGTTTGCTACAGAGATAGATTATGATATTGGTTACCATTGAGATGAGATTGTGACTAGACTTTGAACGTTTTTAATTAGAAGAATTATTATTGGCCTTCTAACAAACGCCCAGCACGAGCGCTGACGTAAATAAAAGTGTTGAAATTACGACTATCCCAAAGAATTTTACTTTAATTTTATACTACACTAGCTGTTCCCCGCGGTTTCACCCTCGCTGTTAAGCACCTGTTGGTCGTAGCGTGATGTTACATAGCCTATAGCCTTCCTCAAGAAATGGACTATCCAACACTAAAAGAATTTTCCAATTCCAACCAGTAGTCCCTGAGATTAGCGCGTTCAAACAAACAAACTCTTTAGCTTTATAATATTAGTAAGTATAGAAGTATAGATTTATTACATTTTTTAAATTACTTCCTTTGAGATTTGGGCAGATTTCTAAAGTGCGATTTTAATTGTCTCATCAAAAGACAGTTAACCGCGTATTATGTCCGCTGTACGGAGTTAATATTTGTGCCCGGTTAATGGCAATAGGCTCGCCCCCAATTACATGGGACCTAATTATACTGGCAAATTGTGGGTATGCATTGGTACACCTCTGCTCAACCCTACGGGGAATACCGGCGTGATGGTATGTCCGCTGTAAGTCGGAACAAGCGGAATATCATGAGGCTTCTACCAATATCTTATTTGTTAATATACGACACATAGTGTAGAGATATGTGCATACAGGTGAGCATTCATACATACCTATTATGTATGTACAGACTGTACAAATTATAACCCTCCTTTTGACTTTGCCAACGGGCAAAAGTACGACGACTGCATACATATTTTAAGCGAGAAACGGTTCATTTCAAATCAAAAATCGATCAAATTGACGATTTGTTTACACATCGTGCTATGGGGTCATTGCAGTTCGTCAAACAGGCTACCTATAACCTCTACATGATTACGGCGGAAACAGACTTATAACACGCGACACCACGCCACTTCATTAAAGACAAATGAGCTTATTCGTGAAGCTTCTCTTCGCTATTTCCCCAATAAGCACGCGTTCACCCCTCGCATGTTACAAAGGTGCAGCGGCCTTTACAATTCAACAAGTCGGTCATTCGGAGACAATATTATGACATAGCATACTTATATACAAGTTATATGTCTCTATTCAGTATTCACTTCAAAGGAGTCCATTTTTATTATTTATTCATTTAGTCTGGGACAGCGTATTGACAGCTTCATTGGTCCGATGCATTTTAATGAGTTACCTATTAGCTGTTTGCCTAAAGCCTTTCAAAGCTCGTTGCTTTGAAATGGCCAGTTTGTTTATTGTTTCTTATCTTGCAAATGTGTAAGTTTGGATGGATGGATTCATGGATGTTTCTTGCTATAGAATATATTCTATACATGTGCCAAATGTCATCCAGATACAGCATCCGTTTACAGCACTTTGGGTACATTTTATCAGGGAAAACTGTACGGTTTCCGTGGGATAGTTAACTTTGATGCGGGCGAAATCGCGAGCGGATGCTAGTTTACTATAAGACCAGTTATCGTGATGACCTAGTGATTAAACCGCCCGCCTCTCATGTGTGAGATTGCGGGTTCGATGACGTGTAATTTTTTTTTTCACTTCTCATTTTATTTTGGACATCTCTGACTTCGGGGAGGGAAAAAATCTTTATAATTAATATAAATCTGGAATCGTCAACCGTCTATAAGATCCTCCTACGAATCTACTACGTTTTGAAATCATAATAAGTATATACTCGTATATTGTTTCTTTTTTAATAGAAAAGTAGCCCCACACTAGGAATTCCTCCTTTACCGTAAGTGCGGTTACAAGCTTATAAACTCACATACACAAAAAGCCATTATAGAGCCCTTATCCAATCTGCAAAATTTTATCGAGTTTAATTACTTATCGATTAAAATATGACTCGACTTTTGTAGGGAGTGCAGTGTGTACAATCCCCTTGATAAGTCCGTAATTCGTACCAGAAAACAGCCCGGAGCTATGTACGTTTCGGACCGTATAGTGTCCCAACTAAATGCTCCCAATTCAGTTTGTAAACCATATTGTGTTTTAAGCACCTGGCGACTGAGTTTATTTTGCTTTTTCTGTAGGACGAATTTCGAAAATCATAATAGGCTGGTACTCCCTTCCTCGCAATTGGTTTTTAAACACCCATAGGTGATAAATGTCTTTGCCCGTTTATACCTAGATCCCAATTATCGGCCCAGTGCACATGATAGAAATTCCTAAAGGAAAGTCATTTGTGAACATTCATTGAAATATACTTTTACTTGAAGTGAAAGTGAAGAGAATAAAAGTAGTGACAGGAGCGTGTGACCCTGAGCACGCATTGTCTTGACACTAGATAATAGTTGTCTCCAACCCATACACTTGCGGTTTTCTTCGAGTTGTTTACATTTTAATGCATTGTTTTTAGTCACACACTAATGGAATTGCGAACCACTAGCTTTTGCCTGCGTAAAAGTGAGTTACAGCGGACGCAAACGAAGTCGCGGGATAGAAAGTAGCCAGTGTCCTTTTTTAGGGTTCAAACTTATCTCGTACCTAATTTCAGTAAAGTCGGTTTAGAAGTGAAAGCTTACCAGAGCGGACAGACAGAGTTACTTTCGCATTTATAATATTAAAGTATAGATTACTAGCTTCTGCCCGCGACTTCGTCCGCGTCACAGTTGATGTGTTATCCTACGGGTACCGTACATTTTCCCGGGATAAAAAGTAGCCTATGTGTTATTCCAGACTATAATCTATCTTTGTGCCAAATTTCATCCAGATCCATTCAGCCGTTTAAGCGTGAAAGAGTAACAAACATCCATACATACATCCATACATCCATACATACAAACTTTCGCCTTTATAATAGTAGTAGGATAAGTAGGATAAAAATACACTAAGAAGCCGAACTGATATATTCTTCTCAGCGGCATTGCGGTAATTTATTTGCTCTCTGCTCTACACCTGGCAACCTACGGGTACATATTAAAACTTTGAACTTGTTACCTTTTACGGAGGCAAGTTTCAAATATTATAACTTAACTTTTGAAACCCTGCACCAGTAAACACGTTTTTTTGTGTTTGTAGGTTATTTTTAAACCAAAAACAAAAGGCATATTTACCAGCATTATGCGTAGTTAAAGGCCTATAAAAACTGTTTTTTTTTAATGTCTTTAATTGGATGGCATACAAGCCCACGGCCCACCTCAAATTAAGTGGTGACCGCTACATATAGACATCTGCGATACCACAGGCCTTGCAAATGCGTTGCCATCTCAGAGACAAAGTTGAAATATCTCATGTGCTGTGATGTGCCTGTAATTAGACCGGCACACATACTCTTCAAACACAGCAACGCTGCGGCAGAAATAGGTATGGTGGTGGTAGTAGTTCCCAGACCAGCTCCTTTTACAAATAGCTCTACTGCTATCAAAACTTTTTAAAATCAATAATGTAAAACATTCAGTAGGTATCACGTAGCAATAATATCAATAAGCAATTATGAACCCTGTCGGGCAGAGCAACATTTTAAAAAATTAGGAGAGAGTAGAACGGTTTAATAACTTTCCTTATTTGTAAATATTTATCTTTTCCCATCTATCTGTTTTACAACAGTATTAGAAAGCCTCGTCGGTACCTCCTACACTATTTATTAGGAATTATTTAACTCCGATCGTGTAGCGATCGTGTACTGCGTAAAAACGAAGTTTTTTATTATTGAATTAGTTACAGATATCAATACTAATATTAGAAAGAGATAATGTTTGTGAGTTTGTGAGGTTATAGAGCGTAATCTCTGGATCTACTAAACCGATTTTGAAACTTCTTTTACCCATAGAAAGCCACGTTATTTCTGATTGTCACAGGCACACGCTAACACCCCGCTACGACACGGAAGTGCCACTGCAACCAGAGATGTAACTTAATGCGGGTAAAATAAGCCACGCGGACGCAGTCGAGGGTAGTTCGCTAGTTTATAAAAAACGTAAACTAATAAATATGGTTATGATTACTAAGGACAATTATTGATTTAATATTTCTTAGACAGAACACTTTTAAGCATAAATTATCTTGCCACAATTCACTGACAAGTCCTGAAGAAAAATTCTTTTATATCATTTTGTCTCGCTTACCTTAGCACACAATAGCTTTGATAAACTACGAATAACTAAGTCAAGAAAAGACCTTTAAGTTATGTTGTATGCAAGAAAATATTTACAGCGTTCATAAAAGATCAGTAAAGAGCAGTTTAGCTTCGCCTGACAACAAAGGAGCTTAATAAGAAATTACTTTTATATAAATATATACCATCACGCCTGTATTCCCCGAAGGGTTAGGCAGAGGTGTACCAATGTACACCCACAGTTCGCCGGTATATTTAGGTCCGATGTAATAGGGGGCGAGCCTATTGCCATTAATCGGGCACAAATCCAAACTCCGAGCCGCTGCTGAGAATTTCATAGAAAAACCCAATAACACTTTTTTTGCTCGACCTGGGGAATCGAACCCAGGAACTCTAGCGTAGCAGTCGTGCTTTGGACCACTAGGCCAACGAGGCGGAATTACTTTTAATTTCCTGAAATAAAATAAGGAGTATAATACCGAGAATATTTAATAATTCAACGAGTTTTTGCTTTTAAGCTCCTTGAACTTTTATGCTATCACAAGAAGGAAAAATGTAAATTAATAAAGTTTCATGTAGTGAAAGTTCCACGTGTTATTATAATGGCATGTGTGTGTGTGAGTAAGGTACGTTCTCCAGAGACACTGCAGCTCTCCGTGTACCGCAGTTGCGGTGGATAATAGGAGATATACGTTTTCAGGAATAAATAAAGCATCTATTTTAATGAACGGGACATAATTTACTAACGTCGCAACGTACGATACACGAGGGGCGTCATAAAGATTGTGGTCAACGGTAAACACCTTTAACTGTTTATTTTAAAATAGTCTTTTAAATGTCTCGCCTCGTGTGCCGTATCTCGTGTCGTAGTACGTAGTACTTTTTTGACTGCCTCGGTAGCCTAGTGGTTCTAAGTGCGACTGCTACGCTAGAGGTTTTGCGTTCGATTCCCAGGTCGACCAAAAAGTGTTATTGGGTTTTTATATGAAATTCTCAGTACTAACTCGAAGTTAGGATGTATACCCGGTTATTGGCAATAGGCTTGCCCCTCACTACATGAGACCTAAGACAAACCGGCGAACTGTGGGTGTACATTGGTACGCCTCTGCCTAACCCTTCGGGGAATGTAATGTAATGTAATGTAATTCTCCAGACCGATTACGGCCACCGCAGCTAATCTTAATGCAGACTAGACACGTACGCAGGAGATACTATAGTGCACAAGTGTGTGCGCAAACACAGGTGCACTCCCTCTTCCCTATCTCTCATAGCCCGATGGGACGGCAATCCGACACGACCGGAGAGAGATCAGGCGCAGGACTAACGGCTTTACGTGCTTCGGGGAATACAGGTGTGACGGTGTGGTGTGTTTTTAAAACGTACTCTTCCCTTAACCCAACTGTTTCTTCTATAAACATGAAACAGTGGAGGCCAAGAATAAAATGTTGTGAAAATAGCTCGGCGAATGAGAAAAGGCAAATAAAGAAAGGTTTCAACTGCTTCGAAAACCGATAAGCTCGGAGCAGAAAGAATTAACTATTTAAAGTCAACCATTAATGGTGTAGCACGGCTCCGACAGCGAATAATTCGCCATTCAAGCTAAGGCTTATCGTTCGAATATTTAATATAATGTGACAGGATGGAAAAAGTGACGACTTGAGAGCGGCGCGCTGTGCAGCAAACAAAGAGGCGATTCTAATGCTATTATAAATTGCAATTTCCACTAGCTCCCAATTCTTAGTAGTAGTAGAGCTTATTGTGAAGGAGCTCGTCAGTGGAAGTATCGACACCATAGGTACTTATTTCTATGTTCTATGTTAGGGGGTTTGGTTTCCGCACTTAGTCCTGCAATGGACCATTGTGCGTGATAGGTACTTAGGTACTTATTTTTAATAATAATAATAATTCATTTATTTCAGGTCTTTAACCCATATAAATTTAAACTCTCGTTGCTGTGTTCTGATTTGATGGAATGCCGTTGCAATTACAGGGCCATGAAACATTACAATTACTTTGTCTCAGAGATGGTAACGGCTTTGCAAGACCTCTGGTATTGCAGATGTCTATGGGAAGCGGTGACCAGTTAACATCGCGTGACGCATGGGCTTGTTTGCCATCCAAAGGCATAATTTTTTTTTCGTTCAGGTACATTCATTTTTAGGGCTTCGTGTCTAAAAAAATGAAATGAAACTATAATAGAATCACTTCCTTGTGCACCAGTCTGTATGTCCGTTTTATAATAAGCCACCCAAGTAATTTATCTAGCGATCAAAACACTTTTATGGTTAAGTAAATAATTCGTAGCAAAGACAAACTATCATAAACAGAGGCGCTTCATGATGTTCTTATGACGCAAATTGACGAGCCATGATCCGGATATTAAAACATCGTTGGGAAATTAATACCGTAATCAAAGTAGCGCAATAAATAAAGACGTAGTACTACATTTTTCAAAGACTTGTATGCTGAGACGATCTACAAGATATTTTTAATTACCTATCATATCATACCACTATTAGGTATAAACTTGTGACGAAGTTTGTGACGATGGATGGATGTTTGTTACTCTTTCACGCTTAAACGGCTATATAATTTTAAGGACTTAGAAAAACATGTGGATTTTTGGGTAATATACAAAATCGCCTAATATTTGGAAAGAACTAAAATCATTTCCTGAAGGAAATCAGAGAATTGAACGCTAGAAATACTGTAATAGGTAAACGAACGAATAACCTTTGTTACTTGAGAAGCATTTTATCTATAATACCCAAACAATTTTCCTAAGTAGCGCAAGTGCCCTTGTTTACGAAAATAAGATCGCAAAGTTTTAAACAAGTAGCTAAGTGGTCTAGGTAGGCGGAGTCAGTCTGAGAACAATTTAACATAAGCACAATATGCACAGGACGTCTTTAGAGGTCTTTAGGTACCCGCATGAGGTAGCAACGGGACCGTATTTCAAGTCTCCGGATTGATTGATCCAGGGCCGACGCGATAGCAACACATATTCTTCAAAACATACATACCATTACGCCTGTATTCCTCAGGCAGGCAGAGGTGTACCATACCAATGTACACCCACATTTCGCCGGTATGTTTAGGTCCCATGTAACAAGGGGCGAGTCTATAGGCACAAATCCTAACACCGAGCTGCTACCGAGAATTTCGTAGAAAAACTCAATAACACTTTGCTCAACTTGCGAATCGAATACAAGACCTCTCGCGTAGCAGTCACAGGCTAACTAGGTAGGTGTAGTTACTATGTCGTTCAATAGCTACTTCAATAGCTGAATTAAGTCATTCGCGACTTAATTCCTTTTGAACGGAGGCAGCACTGCACTCATCATTTGAGCAGCCGCTACTTCCAACTAAAATGTTTATCTATTTGACTCTTGCTCAAGCACCCTCCAGTGACGTATGGTCGAGATGGTTTAATAGTTCGCTAAGTAACATTTAAACGCAAAGTGTAACGAAGCTATCAGACATCTTCCATCTTGTTTTTTATCAATAGGTACTAGTATAATAAAGCGGAATAGTTTTTTTATATATGCTTTTTGATTGCTAGATCCATGAGAAGCTTTATAACATGACGCTATGACTCTCGGGGGCGGAGCAGTAACCAAAAACGTACCAACCACACAGACGAGGGCCAAAGTATCGTATAACATAATATACCTGTAGGCCAAACGCAGTAATTTAAAACGAACCTATGTACGACATATTATTACGTAATAAACTTTGAAGACAAGTAAAAAGTAACCACCTTAACCTTGCTAGAGGTCACAAAGGTTCACGGAACGCATAACAAAATTACGAGCAGAGGTCAGTACTTAGAAGGGTCGTCATCCTTCTGCCACAGCATCTGTCAGTCATCTTAAACAGAGATAGTGCACCGATATGGACTGACGCAATGGTGGCCTATAATTGCATTAGGTCTAGTGTATTAGGGCCAGCGTATTAGTACTTAGTGCCTACCTGTGTATAATGTGTGTACAACGTATTTAACAGTTTTATCCTTGACTCTATTGACATCTGTACTAATTTAATAAAAGAGCTGGTTTCATGGTAACCAGTCTGATTTTCAGCTGCATTTGTTTAGACTGAAGCCGACCGCAACATTGTTTAGACTAATGTAATAAATCAGTGTGGAATAGGCTGATAAGTTAATTTGAAATAGGTTTTCCAGGATCGGCCACGCTGCGGGCACAATAATGTGCTCGGACTGTGCATGTGTGCGTATCCATCATTACCCTACAACAGTCCACTGCTGGACATAGGCCTCGCCATTTAGCTCGATTCTCGGCAACTCTCATCCAGTTACTACCAGCCATGTCGTGTGCGTATGGTGTGAACGAATCAGCTAGTGTTTGTTTTTACATCTATCGATTTCTTTTTAGGTAACTTTATTAACGGTTGCCGGCCTGATACTGGTGTTTTTTTTTTTTTATTTTTACTAAGAATTTTGGTTGTTTTACGCCGAGATACATTTTGTAATATAACATCAGATTACGAACTACGGGTAGTAACCAAAGACCAGTAACCAAAGACGTACAACGCGGGTGAAAAATCGTCTAAATCGCGGGCAGAATCTAGTCTGTCATACATGCTTGATACATAACTAGCTTTTGCTTGCAACTCTGCCCGAAGTGAACGACCTCCTCAATTAGGGCTTGTCGCAAAATCCTTTCGTGGCGCCTGTGAACTGTACCTACTAAATTTCAGCTTCATAGGTGAAGTGGTTTTCGAGATTTTGTGTTCAGTCAATGACTAAATAAATGGTCTTTATAGATATACGAGCATGTACGAGCATATACTAGCTTCTGCTAGCTACTTCATCGGTTTTTTTAACGCGTGTAAGTTGTGTCTTTAGTTACTGCTCCGCTCCCGTGTGTAGTAGGGTGATGTTATATAACTATATCATATCTTGAATTTAGCTCTCATACCTATACAAAAATACCTATACTTTTGTTTTTAATTGAGGTGTTAAACACGAACTAATCGATTCAGCACTTCTACTAATCCGTTGTTACTACACCGCGTTATAACAAAGCTAATTGGAAACCAAAGATTATTTGTAACATAATAGTTTTAGAAACAACCGTCATTATAAATAAACAATCGTTTTCATTGTACACCGCAATATTACCACGTCTAGTCTAGCTCTCAAGTAAAAGTCACCGTGAAACACATTTATAAAACATAATGTCTAAGACTTTGAATAATATTCTTTGTGTAATTTTTTTATTATTTTAGACAGTTTGTGCTACACAAGCTATTGATTAAATAATAAAATTACAACCCAAAATAAGCTGGATAGATTCCTCCTAAACTGGAAGGACGAGGCGATGAAACGAGAAGAATGCAAGGGGTGGAGGGAGGCGTTTACCCAGGAGTAAGGCAAAAAAAAAGAAAGAAAGTACCACCTAGAAGGCTTGTTTATGGCTGTTTAGTGAACGTTTATATCCTCGCAGGGTGTTAGTTTTTTAACTTATACACATTATTGAAATGTGCTTATCAATACCTTTTATTAAACACCAAACACGATATTTTACTTTCAATTAAAATTGTTGATTAGTTACTTGTTATACATTCTTTGTAAACCGCCATTTTCCGTGACGTAATTTACTCTGTAACCAGCTTATTATCATGGCGCTTCAAACGAAATCCTATTAGTCAATATACGATAAAAAGTATAGAAGATAATAGCAAACAGATGAACAAACATAACACTACACGCCTTTTGTCTTTGCCGGAGAACGAATGAAAAAGAAAGTTAATATTGCGATGTGATTTAGTAACGAATCTAATTCTAAAACAATAGTTTAGCTATAAAAGCATTTAAATTATTAACATAACAATAGTTTAAATGTTTAATCCAAATATTATTAAAGTCTGAAATGTGGTCGCTTTATATCTCATCCGAATAATATCTAGTCAGTGGCCGCAGACGAAAGGAGACACATTTATAATAATTGTATAAACTGAGTACTCCAAACCAGAGCTTTTAGTCTTTCCCATAATGGCTTTTGCCTGTCCGTGTGAAGAGTTAGCGGTAAATGTTTAATTACAGATCATATAATGGGAGGACTATGTTCTATCGTTCAGACGTTTTATAGAAAAACAAAGAACACTAAGCTCCTTGTATCTCATTATTGATTCAATAATAAAGCCTGTTATCAAGGCGAGGACATTGAGGGCATGCTATTATCCAAAGAAACTTTATATATTTTCTTGGTTTAATAAAAAAGTATCCGCTCATTAGGGGACAAGCGGATTACGCTGTAGCAGTCTGTAAATCTATACAAAAAGGGACAAAAAGTACCTGTAAGAAATAGATTTCGTTGCAGAAAATTCTCTAAAGGAGAGGCTAACATCTAACTAGATAGGTACTTGTATTACATTTTAATGATCACGAAACGTTGCTCTAGGACGTGCTAAAAAAATAGCGAAAGATCAGACTAACGACAACAGAAGTGCAATACCCCTTCCAGCATTATTTTTCCACTCATAAACGAAGAATATTTAATTGATCCTCTGTAAACATTTTCGTCCGTTAATGGTGTTCGCCTTTTTATTACTCTACGATGTTTTTTTAAGGTTCCGTACTCAGAGGGTGAAAAACGGAACCATTACTTAAGCTTTGCTGTCTGTTCGCTATAGAATCAATCTAACTCAGAAGATTATTTTTTATTTATCCTGTTTGATGATCAAGCTAAAAAAAAAAATATAAAATTGCAAGACCGTTTTAATTTCTTTTTTAACATTACGAAAATAAAGTTTATTTATTGGGATTGGCAGCTTGTCTCAAGCTCACGTCACCTAAATTCACCGATGGGGATTTTTACAGAAAAGCAGTGCGCTATCTAATGGAGGTGCCACTCATCTTTTAACGAACAAAATATACTTGCTTTGTTGAAGATGTCGAGTATTTAGTTACAGGTTATTAGAACCCAAAGAGCAATTTGTATAGTCCCGTCACAACAAGTTACTTAAACTATTTCTTTGACAAAATAATTAAGCTTGTTTACAGTATAAAACTATCGTTCACTAATTAAAGGTTTGGTTTCGAAGATGAGAAAGAAACTTGATAGAAGTATCTCTAGTTACCGGTGAATGAAATCAATGCAATGGATTGACATGTTTCGTAAACTTTGTTTATTAACTCTCAAGTCAAGTTTACCAGGTACTCAGGTATCCTTTTCATTACCAATGAAAGAAAAATAAATATGAATGCGTTGTTTTTAGTGTTTTAAATTGATTTTTGAGCGGCCGAAATTTAATTTTGCGGACTTTTTATCACTGTTCCGGGCAGGCTCCTTGTTTCTAGTGTTGCGTAGAAGTACTTACTTAGATAAGATTTTGTTTATTCCATAATATTTCATCTCTAGCAAGAGACTAGGGACTTTGTCTCTGCATCACACTAAGATAAACTGGTAGGAAATGCCCAAGGCATTAAGTCCGCCTTTGTACGGTGTATTCTTTAACATTTGTGCATAAAGTTTTAATAAATAAACAGAGATGAAATATCATAGAATAAAATAAGAGGTTGGATAACGAGACGCAGGCTTTCTTAAATAAAATGTAATTGGTGCATATTTAGAATAAACAATACCATTTTTCCGTCTCTCTAACAAGACCTCATTACATTTACAACCATGTTTTTAAAATGCAAGCGAGTTTAAAATGTTTGTTCAAATATATATCTTAGCGTCTGCAAGGAAGCGTAACAAGTGAACGCAGAGCATGGTGGTTATCAGCTCAAACATTTTGAGTTTACCGTCTCCCTTTTTAGTAAATAAAATGTACATTCCACTAGAATTCGCTATTCTATCTAGGATATGGAGCCCGTGCTCTCCGATCTAGAGGGATTACGGTGCCTTATTGAAAGGAAAAGATTATTGGGTATTTTCTATTTAAGTTCTTTACAATATTATAATAAGGGCTTGTATTTTATTTATTTATATAATTTTAAAGAAAGCTTAAAGACTGCCCCGTTGGTCTCGTGGTCGCAAGCGCGACTGGTGAGCGTGGGGACCCGGGTTCGATTCCCAGGTCGGGCAAAAAGTGTTAATGGGTTTTTCCATTCGGAAATTCTCAGTAACAGCCCGGAGTTTGGAA
This sequence comes from Caradrina clavipalpis, assembly GCA_932526535.1. Classification (NCBI taxonomy): domain Eukaryota; kingdom Metazoa; phylum Arthropoda; class Insecta; order Lepidoptera; family Noctuidae; genus Caradrina; species Caradrina clavipalpis. Next base: position 24,105,537 of record OW052087.1, read on the forward strand.
GTTGGTGGTGTGACACCCCCGTGCCTCGGAAAGCACGTAAAGTTGTTGGTCCCGGCTGTAATTCGTAGATCTTTGACAGTCGTTACGGATAGTCAGAAGCCAAGAAGTCTGACAACCAGTCTAACCAAGGGGTGCCGTGTTGCCTAGTTACTGGGTTGTGGACATCAGATAGGTAGTCGCTCCATGTAAAACACTGGTATTCAGCTGCATTCGGTTAGACTGGTAGCCGAGCCCAACATAGTTTGGAAAAGGTTAAGCAGATGATGATGATGAATTTTAAAGAAAGCTTACAGACTAATAACAGTTTTGGATATCATACATATTTAAAGACATTTCCTAATTACAAGCTTACACATGTAGGTATACATATAATTGATTAGTTACGCGTTATTTGCGTTCACTAGTTACAGCGATTTGACTAAGTAAACAGATCACAGTGTTACATAGTAAGTATGTCAAGATAATATTATTAGGTATGTCAAGTCGTGCAAAATCAGGATTCAAATTGCGCAATTTGTTCTGAAGTTCTGTTGCAAAGGGCATAAGAAGAAAGACGAGTGGGTTTTTTTAAATAAGAGTCTGATACTCCCTTCCGAGTTCCGCTCCGTCCAGAGCGGAAGAAGTCATATGATGGTTAAAAATGTGTTTGTATCACTAAAAAAAACATCAAGCTTTAAATGTCTGTAAAACAAATTTTGTTGAGCGTATCGCAAAAACGATACATTAGTGGAACAGATAGCAACACTACAGAGCAAATATTAAAACAAAAAGATATAAGCGCTTTAACTATTCCGATCCATTTACTCGGAATGTGTACAAAAAAAAACCAAATTCGATGAAAATGTATCGGATTATTTTTGACCGATTTGAATATCTTTTTATTGGTTGGCTTTTAATTTCTGATTGCTTTCCTTTGACGTTCACCCTGTCGATAGCCGCTGGCAAATCACATTTCGGCAACTTGATCTATAACTTTAGTACTTAAGAAAGAATCTGTAGGGAAATTTACTACGGCTGTTTATTCCTTTTTACGTTATTAAAAGACGCGCAGAATACGCTGCCATTTTTATAGCGTGTTTTCCACTAATATTATAAATCCGAAAGTCTACAGTCCTAAACCGATTTTGATTACAGGTACAGAGACAGATTAGGCCTTGGAGAAGGATTTTGGCTACCTTTAGTGCCGAAAAAAGGACTTGAAATAGAGATGAAAGCTTGTATGGGATCCTTATTAAAGATAAAACCATGATAATAAGGCACTTGATGACATTTGTTCAGGAGATTTTGAAATATTTTCTCTTAAATCATAGAAATAAAAAGGCGGCCCAAATTAACTATTCCACTCGGATGAAGTCGTGGGCAAAACCTAGTTGTTGTTGAAATGTCTCATGTGCCTGTAATTTCACCGGCACCCAAACCGAACCCGAATAAAGCAACGGTGCTTTGCGGCAGAAATTACATTTAAATTTGCTCTTTCTGAAACATAATTTCAACTAATACATTCCAGTGCACCAAAATCGGATCTGTATTTATCCGTAACAGCATAAACAACACGGCTACTCGACACACTACTGTGTCATCCACATTTATAATATAATTAGCGGCTCGCATTACAAATTGAATAACTCCAACAGCCTAATTGAGTAGCCAAATTCACATCAAAGCTTATCATTTAGGCAGCTCGAAATGATTAATTGGATTACTTAGGTTCCAATAACCGCACATATGAAATAAATGAAACAAAACTGCCAAAAGACTAGCCTATTATATGCCCAATACTGGACAAAGGCCTCTTCTCATACAGATAATGTACGAGGATTGATTACCACACTTGCTCAAGGCGGATTGGTAGCGAAAGTTTATCTATACTAATGTTAGTTATAGTAATTTGTTTAAACCCGCCAATCTCTGGAAAAAGCTATCACTCGAATTGTTTTTTTTTTGTTGTATTGCATCCTTGTTAAATTTTAGGAGCTTGTCATAAAAAAATAGAAGTAATCAAAAATAATTATGATAAATACTTGTTTTTTCAGTTGCAACTATCAAATAACAGTATTCCAGAATACTCCCCTCGCAAAATTCAGAATCGCCCAGTTGCGTATGCGGTAGGCAGAGTTGACACGCGGCTATATCTATGTGAACATAGCGCCTCGAATTTGAAAGTCACGTAAAAAAAAAGATTTCAAAAACAATTTATTTATTCGTGTTAAGAATCACGAGCATAGTTAACTAATTGGATTTGACCAGGATGCAGCAAATCAACGCCTTGTATATAGGCTTTATAACAACACGCGGAGTAATAAACAAAGATTTAAATTAGCGCGGGTAAATAAAACCACGCCAATAAAGTCACGAGCAGAAACTAGTTAATTCTAACTCCAGATTTCCTCAAGATATTTTTCCTTCACCGATGACAGTGATGTCCAAGATAAACTTAGAAAGTAAACAAATATAATTATGTAGCAATGATATTGAAAATTTCCTTCAAAATTTAATTGAAATAGCAAATCTTTCTAACACTTGGCGTGGTACGCAAACACCTCACTGATCATGAATTTATCAATTTGAGCATAACATTATCAGTTAAAGGCAAGGAGGCAAACGTAGCGGCTCTAATTAGCGTCAAAACGGTCGCGTTATCTGTGCCTGAACGTCAGTGATGCTAATACCCAATACGGTTGACTAGGGGATTAAACTATTATACGTATACACACGTATAATATGCATTGACACATAACAGTTCTAGCTAAGGCAAACGACGAGATGATTCAGTGGTTTTGTCCTCTGATGCATGAGGTTGTGGAGTTATGGGTTAGAAACCAGGCAGGTTTTCAGGTAACTTTATGTCTCGTTGATACTTTCCCGGATTTGAAAACAAGCATGGGAGGCGAACGCCTTAACTGTTTGGACATCACATTATACTCCTCATTATAGAACAAAAACAGTCAAAATAATTTGTATTATACTTATAAAAGGAAAACCCGACTGGCTCGCTGACAGCCGTACCAGCGCACAGCACTAGGAACGTGTTTGCACACGCCTTCCTTTCATAATGAAGGCGAGCACTAAGAAAGGATTTTATGGAAATTAAACTCCTAAGGTGGTAAAAAGGGGGAGGTCGGCTGCATCTTGTTGTGTACCTTTACTAACTAACTTCACTTAACTATCTAAGTACATAAAAATGATTTCCGTTTGACAACTGACGACGTTTGACAATTCCGTTTGCAAATTGCTAGTACTCAATAAAATTAAGCTTAATAATTTTACATTTCAATTCACACGAATTTTGCTGTTTATTTCCAGCATTTATTGCAGAAAATAATCAGCAAAATGAGAAGGATTGAAGGCTGTGAATACGCAGAATTTTGAAAAGAGAAAATAATATGAAATATTCAACCGCATAGCGGCTTACGAGCACGGCAGGCGTTTCAATGTAAAAGATTTAACGCTTTTCTATTGACCACAAATAACAGATTTAATTTAATGATGTAATTCAGTGGTTTGGAAAAAATTGCAACGTGTGACGATTTTAATTAGGTTAGGAGAAATTGAATTCAACACATCGCTTTGCGACACTGCATGCATCGCTTTTTGCGATTTGGTGTGTTGATCCTAAGTGTCATGTGCTTGTCAGACTTACAGGCAGAAGCCTGTAAGTCCTTACCCGTAACGATGACGACTTACGTATTGTAATTATTAAAGTCAATAACTCTCTAGCTAGACAATAAATGTTCCTTCCCTACTTACTAACCCATTTTAAATGAGAAAGTTGATGAAAGTTTCTGAAGATGTTTGTTATTCAATCGATTTAAATGAAGCTTAGCACTTAGGCAGACCAAGTCCTAGATAAACTCATTATTTTCAACCGGGTATCTACGTAAAGTAGTTCTACTAACATTTAAACTGATTTTACAAGACTACGTAAATACCAGAAACACATTAAAATCAATCAGAAATGTAAATGGGAATGCTAATTTATGTTATTTAACCGCTGGCAAACATTTTGATGGTAGTGAGTGATTCCAATTAACCATGAGTTGCGTTTAGTTTTGCACTCAACATATTGAGGAACTGACAGCCTCGCATGCGCGCTCAGCGTATACGTTGTGGAAAGTTCAAATATCAAATTAGAACTGCCTCGTTAGCCTAGTGGTATTAGCCTCGACTACTATGAGGTCTTTAATTCGATTCCCAGGTCGAGGAAAGTGTTATCGGGTTTTTCTATGAAATTCTCATTAGCAGTTTGGATTTAGGATTTGTGCCTGATTAATGGCAAAAGGCTCGCCCCCTATTACATGGGACCTAAACATACGACAAACTGTGGTTGTGCACTGGTACACCTCAACCTAACCCTTCGAGGAATATAGGCGTGATGGTATGTGAGTATTAATCAGAAATACCCATACCGCACATCCAATTCATTAGTCCATTATTCATTTTCATTTCTGGCTTTAGTCATATCAAAAGGCTTCTAATTACGCCTTGTCGTGCAAAATTAAACCAAAATGCTTTATGATAGTTGCGTTTTCCATTCGACAATTATCTCAAAATGTTACGTAAGGGTGGGCGTTCGAGCCCCTGTGCAAAATTGCACGCGTTGCAGCAGCTGTAGTGGCGTCCGACATTTGTGCCTGTGTTTAATTTATGAATACGTGCAGACAGACGGTTTTGCTCGGGAGACTAGCCAGGGATAAACGTAACAAGATAATAAATGTTACTATATCATATATCTATACGGTACTAATAATTATGATAAAGACATACAGTTTGTGAGTTGGTGAGGTTGTAGGAGTAACATCTGGACCGTTTTTGAAAAAAAATATTCCTAACTAATTATTATGAACTATATATAAATACGAATTAATTATTTTGAATTCATATGTTTTTACTTGCACGTAATAAGCTTGCATACTTTATTAACATGTTTCTTTACTAGACAACTGCTCTGGCACCTATACAGTTTTCTTTTAATACGAAGTTTAAGGTATTTTGATACCACTTGCTACAAGATAATATGTAATTGAAGTATCCCCACAGAAATATCACAACTACATCGCTATGGGCTTAAGGACCACTTTTGCACAATCTCCTGTGTCTATACTATACTTAGTTTCATAAGCTTTAATATCCAAGCTTATTACGTTTGCAACAAAGACTTATTTACAACGACGCGTTTATAAAAGTAACCAAACAAAATTACATTCTGAAGTCCTGTTTCCATCGGCGGTAGAGAAAAATGCCAAAAATAAAATATGAATGAAAATGTAAATATTTTTTAAACAGCTTACGAATCAGAATATTGAATGAATGGATGAAAAAATATGAAACCAAAACGACCAAATCAAAAACCATATCGAATTCCTGGTAAAAAATTCCCGTTGACCGCGTGAAATAACCGGACACGACAAAAGGGATAAATATATTGATATCCGTGAAAACAACGTGTGATAGGAAGGCGCGGGAGTAAGTGATCAAAAGCCATACATTTCACATAACGAATCTAAAAGTCAAAGAGAGTCCACTCCATTCAAAGTACGGAATAGCATTTTTTTTTCATTGGGCAATGCAAGGTATTGAATGAGTTATTTTGGAATAAAAAAAGTGCAGCCGGATTAAAACGTGCTCTTTACTCGTATTTTTTACTCCCCGGACGTTGTGGCTTCACAGAGTTAGGTACAGATACGATTTTTATTTCACCAAACCCTTCACTTTAAAATTGGCGGTGTGAATATTTTCGTTTGTTGTCTGTTGTACAGCCAGCAACGAAAGTGGGTGAAGATTTTAGATTTTTATTATTTAGCACAATATCAAAGGACATACGAACTAGATCTAAACTTGAGATGAAATGAACTTTTCGGTATAGGCTACAGTTCTGAATAGCGGTGGATGGTGTTATTTAGTGTCTATTTAAGTGGTATGTACAAGTACCTAACATAATTAATGAACTTGTACTACTATAGTCTCGTACGTTTTTAAAAATGTTTCGAAAATTTAAGCATAATTAGAGAGCTTTAAACATTCAAGTAACGTTGCGTAATTGATTGTATATCCCAAGTAGCACAGAAGCGCTGAATAGTAGCTGAATCACTGTTCACAATGGAATTTTATGCTGAATAAACCTGCTGAATAATAGCGTTAGAGGCGCCTACTCAGCAGATATAACTCTGATTTGGGCACAAATTAATCAGCTGTTAGCTGAATAATGTAGCTGGTTGCACTATATCAGCGTTATTTGAGCTTTATTAAAGGTAACAGTCGCCCCAAGAGCTGAATAATGACTGGTTATCAGGGTATGCGTTACCTTTTTTACACTACAAGGGCTGAATAATAGAGTACTTTTTACCTATTTTTCAGCACAAAATACACTCCAGGATATTAGTAACTCTTTGAAGGAGCTGACAATTCACAAGTGGCAAAATTGTGAACAATTTTCAACAATTTCAATTTTTTTATTATTTTGACATCTTTTCTGTGAACCATTTTGTAAAGTGTTTGTGAGAAATATAGAATAACGTTAAGTAAAACTTTGTTTTTCCTCCATGTCCATGAAATTCGAATGGGAAAGAGAGTTTATTGTGAAATACTATATAATTATAGACGAAAATTTTCACGCGCTCTCAAAATATCACTGTTTATTTGAAAATTAATTAATTAATTATAGTATAAAATAGGTTGATGATAATATTATAAAAAAAAGTCTTTTTATTTTTCCTTGTAATTTGACAATACGCTGTTTACGTATAAAATCATTACATTTTCTATTCAAATTCGGTTGTTATTTTCTTTGACTAAATAGAAACAAATTATTATAATATTGTATGTAGATAGGTTAGAATCTAAAAAATGGCAGACAAGCAATGTGTACCTTAGTAACCACAATCAAACGGCATGAGCTGTTTAAGTGTCCACTCGTGGTACATAAATCAGTAACGAGCTGTTATGGTTGGTTCTTGTGTTACACAAGTCAGCAACAGATTCACGTAATGCTTGATAGTGGGTAACATGTATGCAAATAACTGTAGGTTATCACGAAGTGTGATGTGAAGTAGGGCATGCAAAAACCGGGTTATTTAAAGGACACGGTTTTTTCGGGTTTTTATTTTACAAAACCGGTGAAACCGGTTTTATCGGTTATTTCGGTTTTTTTCCATTTTTATTAAAGAAATCAGAAATACGTGTGTAAAGAAATAAAAATGCTAAATTTTAATCAAAATGGCGTGAGCGTGGCATAGAGTAGCGCGACAATGATCTATCCAAGACAAAAAAAAAATCGAATTCGAGATCAAAAATCTAAATAATAACTGCCAATTTTAAATCATAACTTCAATTGTGCAGTTTGCCCAAAAGTACTATTACATAGTTCTAAAATTGTAGGCATACCTTTAACAATTAAAATATAATATTACACACAGTTTTAAACTAAGTGACGTAAACGACGATCCAAGAATAAAATATAGCTGTTTGCAATAAAATCGTGCAAATGTTGTTTTCTTATTTTTTCTACATGCAATATGGCAGTGGTCATAAACATCTACACTTCATTTAGTGTTTTCTAATAGCGAAACGTAAATTGTTAAAACAAAAAAAAAACTTTAGTGTTCCTTTCGCTTACCTTTCCTATAATATTAGGACTAACCTTAGGCTATATTTCATTTCATAGTTCTTCCAAAACCATTAAATTTAAAAACTAATTCAATCATTTGAATTACTAGGGAAATGTTGACTAACCCTAAACTGTCACTTTGACAATGACATTTCTTTGTTTTACACTAGCTTTTGCCCGCGGCTTCGCTCGGGTATCCCTTATTTTATTCCCATGGGGGTTGAGTTTGTCAAAATCCTATTTAAACGGACATCTTCATCATAGTAGCTCCAATCTTTAATTTCAGTTCAATCAGTCGAAAATCTAAGAAGATTTATACAAACTTTCATCCCCTATTTTATCCCCTTAGGGATGGAATTAATCAAAATCCTTTCTTAACGGATGCCTACGTCATAACATCTACCTGCATGCCAAATTTCAGCCCGATCCGTCCAGTGGTTTGGGCTGTGCGTTGATAGATCACTGTCAGTCAGTCAGTCAGTCACCTTTGAGTTATATATATTTTGATTTTAGATCTCAAATTCGATTTTTCGGTATAAATTAACGTTGCCGGCCGTTAGTGCCGTTGGAAATAACGCCGTCTTGCCGTCCTATCGACGTTTGTCAGTGATGAATTTAAGATTTTGTTTGAAAAGCAAAACCGAAAAAACCGGTTTTGGTATCATAAAAAGCCCGGTTTTCAAATCAGTCGGTAAACCGGTTTTTTCGGTTATCCGGGTATCCGGTTTGCATGCCCTAATGTGAAGTGCTGAATAAGGAAGTCTTCAAGGTCTTATTTAACGGCACTAGTAGATTAATTGTCAACGATAGTACAAGTATTCAGCTCACACGGAGATTAAGGGTAACATGTGAGCTAATATAGAGCAGTTTGCTTTAACTTAGCATCATATAATGTTCACCCATAGTGATCATGTGGCCTTTATAAGAGCTATTATACGATTGCGTGTATCAAGCTGATTAACATTACACAAATTCCACTGTGTGCAGCAAAAGGCATTATATCTTTATTATTTAAAGCCACAGAATAACTGATTACATTATAGTAGCTCACGTGTTCTTTATTAAAATGCAAGTGGTCTAAGAGTACACTTGTGGTCTTCAGTTCAGAATATAGTTTAGTTAAAGTCCACAAAAATCCTTTAAATTGCTTAAAGCTGTACAATACTAACTTGTTACCTATATTAACGCTGCAAGCGTTACAGTGTGGTCTCTGTGACACATAATAACGTTCTTATTCAGGCAAAAGCTCACTTTTCACCTATTGCAGGTCGAGTGTACTGTAATAACTCTTCATAAGTGCTAAAGTTACCGATGTTACCTCTTGTGACATCTTATAATGAAGTTTTGTGCTACTTGGGATGTGTATACGTATAGTATGCGCATAAACTGCTCCGGTGGTTTCGTGGTGGCAAGCATCTCTCCACGATTGTGTTGGATTGCCTTCCCATCGGACTATGAGAGTTAAGAAACAGGGAGTCGGCTCCACTCCTGTTTCTTAACCCTTTTGTTTGCGTTCACACTAGTGCACTATAATATCTCCAGCATACTTGGATAGTCTGCATCAAGATTAACAGCCGTGGCCCGAATCGGTCTAGAGACTACATACAATGACATGTATACTTTATTATATTTTAACTACATACCTACACATAATCGGAAAACACTCGATGGAACGTTAGAATTAATAACGTTTCGAAGTTTCTCAATCAACTATATATTGCTTTCTGGATATCAAAACCACACGGAACTACAAAGGATTGTTACTAGGAGCTAACTACAAACGAGGAGTCATTACCAGCCAGTCGACAAACGTATTAAAACAATGTGTAGAGCAAGGGTTCCCAACGCTTTTCAGGCCACGGCGTACATACACGTCTAGAAATTTGCCAGGGCGCCCTGGGTGGGGGTCTGTCAGTCTCTTACTGACTGAAAACAACCAGACAACACGCCATACTGACTAAAAACAACCAGACAACGCGCCTTCACTTCTTCATAGAAGAGAAGGCGTGTTGACTGCAGCAGAGATGAGAGAAACAATAAGAATGGGTAACTGATGGCTACACAAAAATGTAATGCTACGTTTAGGGCACACAACTAACCCAAATAATAACATTTTTAAGACCCTTCTTAACACCAGCCAGAAGAATAAAGGACGCAGCTCTCTTGTTAGCTGCGGTAGCTAACAAAAGAGCTGATACCTTGAAACGGCTGAACCGATTTTGATAAAACATATCGCTAGGAAACCTGCTTTCAAATAAAAAAAAAACCGCATGTAAATCGGTTCACCCGTTTAAGAGCTGCGATGCCACAGACAGACACACAGACACGTCAATCTTATAACACCCATTTTTGAGTCGGGGCTTAAAAAGAATTAAGCTAGAAATGGGATAAATTCGGTCAGAAAACATAAGTGAAAACTTAACACTTAGGAATAACTAACACAACACGTCACATTACCATGTCTGTGTCGCGAACCTCGAATTTTGGCCTATACTAAAAATCTAAAGAAATTTTCCCTTCAAAAAAGGCTGAAGAAGTTTTCCCTTAAAAAAAAAACAAAGAAATATTTAAACACATGGCGGTATTTTTTTCATTGTTACTGCAGATGAAGGATTATCCTTCTTATGGTTTTTCAATAAGCATGAACGTTAAAAGAAAGGAAAATCCCTGTTAAAACGACCCAACCACACTCGCTTACTGAGTGTTGATTTTAGACCATTATACAGCTTCACTCACTAAGTACCTACTATCGGTTATTCAGCCGTTGAAAGTACTCAAGAATATAAATATTTATTTTATGCGACCAATTCAGAAGCATGAAAAAAAAAACAACTGTTTCATACAGTTTCATCGAGATGTAGGAAATTGCTGAATTCGTTTTTTTTTTATATTTCAAAGTTGGCCCTACAATAAAAGTTGTTCATATGACTTGCATACTTGTTGAGTACTCGCAACCCCTAAAAGATGAAGAGTCAACTAAAAGTTAGTCTGTATGAGTTACGTAACTATCTAGGTTTATTCACGATGTTCTTTTCTGCGGAACAGAAAATACAAACTACAATGTAAATCAAATTAATTTTCTAACTCACAATGTTGTGCTCGGAGTTATACAAAGTCCTTACAGGAACAAAAGATAAATTGGTACAAACAGAAGAAAGTGAAATTGTTGAAAGCTTACGTAGAGCTTGATTTTCATTGGCTATCTCAGCATTGTTGTCAGAAGTCTGTTAACATAGGAACCAATCACATAGATTTTGAAATCACAACCAGTGCTAACAGAGAATATTGATTTCAATTTATTAAGCAAACTAAACTTAGTAAGGCAATTTTGGTCATATTCGCTGCGGCTAGGCCCAATCACTCCGTGTCTTGCATGTGACGTGTATCACAGGAGCGAGAATATCACCCTATTGTGTATCACGTAACAATGGACGGCGTAATCCCGGCGCGGCCCGCTCGCCGGCTCCATATCGCCCGTTTAGGTACCGAATTTGAGCTTTAAGCTGTAACTTCATCCGAGGTTCGATTCGCAAGAGATCGTGTAAGCAACAGGTAGGGAAGTAACCCTCTCCCTATGTCTCTGTGGACACTTGATACGGCGATAATTAACGATGAATAGAAGTGAAAAAGTGTGCCAACCGACAACTTAGATAAATATTAGTTCCACTTAAACACTTAAAATAATATTCGACTTGGTCTTTGCCACCTCTGACCAAGACTAGAGTCAAGAGCTTACTAATAACGAATAAAAAAAATAAACTTTGGTGATAATGTTCGAAAGGTCTTTCTACTCATGAATATGAAGCGCTATTAACGACCAAATCTGATGAACCGAAAATATAATCAGTAATTTAAACATGTTAATCAGGCAGGTAACTATATTTTTGCATAAATGTTAATTTATCCCAGCATCACAGTATACAGTTTATCAGCCAAGCTCTATCAACAAACGGTAACAACAAACAAAACGGTACGATCGTGAATTCAAATTGTCAATTACATACTGACGATCATTATTTGATAGGAGATTCGTACACAATCCCCAAAACACAACACCCCCAGGCGATAGGGGTTGATTATCGGGATATTAGTGACCAATTAATCACGAAGCTTTGAACACGATGATGGAGGGTCAAATTTTAATCAAACTTTAATGAAAAAATAAATAAAGGGATATAGTGTTACGAAAAGAAATTGAAAAATTGTGCATTTGTATTTGTATGTAGGTACATCTAAACACTCTATTTTAGTAAAAACATTAGAAAATAACAGTTTTTTTCTAGATGCATGTACTTGAATGTTTACACGGTACTACCAAAAAAGCTGTTTTTTCTTCATTTTGTCTGTCTGCGTTTCTTCCGGCTAATCTCCGCTGGCTGGACCGATCGTGACAGGAATTTTACTGGCAGCTGATGTCAGACTGTACTTTTATTTTTGAAAAAAGAAATCGGTTTCCGCGCAAAAATAATTAAAGCCCCGCAGACAACCAACATTCAGGCGGACGAAGTTGCGTGCATAAGTTAGTTAATCTATAAATTTCTGCTGCTTTGACTTCCGACACTGTTTCTAAGTTAAACGACGTTAAGTATCTCACAAAGCTGGTCTGCTTGAAGTGAGCTTCCAACAGAAACGTTATCTTTGATGACGTTAAGTATTTCATCTCGTTGAAGTCAAGTGCAACTATAGATCAAGTTCACTTCAACGGACCGTGCGGCTGCATTGCGGCTTTGCGGGGAACAAGAAATATTGTTAAGAAATAAATAAACTGTTTGCAAATCATTAAGTTATAAGAACCGCTAATTTTATTTAAATTGTTAAGAATTCGGTTAGTGAAACAGTTGCAGATATTTAACATGAACTATTGACCTAATTTGTCTCAAGCCTCAAGATTTGATATTATCAACAACTTGTAGGCAATGCAGTATGCGTTACGTACGGGTATACATTGTCAGTATCAGACGAGGTCACGCGCAGATTTACTCAAGATCGCGTTATCACCAAGTTCAGGCTGATAACCTAGCGACCCGACCATCGAACATTGCCTTATTGTTACTTATTTACATTTTACAAGGCAATACCTTCATAAATACGTACACAAAAACCCTTTATTTTTCAGCCAGCAGTACCTGAACGTTTCATCTATGCTAATATTATAAAGAGGAAAGATTTGTTTGTTTGTGACTAGACCGATTAAAAAAAAAACAACATTTAATAGCTACATTATTCCTGAGTAACACAGGCTATATAACATAACGCTACGATACACGGTAGCGGAGCAGTATCCAAAAACGTAACTCAGCGCGGATGACATAAGCCACGCGAACGAAGTCGCGGCCAGTTCACTAGTGTTATTTTCAAAATCCTTTACGTAATAACTGTTGCCGTAACTAAAATATTATAAGTAATGTCGAAATGAAAAGTGCCAAGCAAAAAGTTGTTTATAAAAATATGAGCAACGTATTTGCGGCGCACAAAGTTAGTATTTAATCGCCGTAGATACTTACATGCAAACATGTTTGTGTTAGTTAATAATCTTATTAAGTATATAGTCATGGTTTACGCCCCGTTTCTGTACGCAAGTTTATGTTTAGTCGTACTAAAGTGAAACATTTAAATCGCATTATATTAGCTTTGAAACTCTTTTAAAATAAATTCTAATCTGAATCTTTACACAACATAAGTCTTGAGAGTTATCTTGTGTATACATAAGTTTATTTTAAATCGGTTCATTAATTAATGACAGTTTTTATAAGATAGCAATCATGTCAAGTAAAAACTGTTGAACAATTGGGTAGATGACACTACTAATCAATTGATGTACTTTTTATGAGTTGTCAAATCGCGATTTCCCCATAGATTTTGTATGACAATACTAAACTGTGACGTCACCTTTTTGTTTTTTCTATTCACCAACTATCACTTAAAAATGTAATTATAAAGTTATTTAAAAAAGAATCGGGTTTGGAGGGCTAAATAAAGTGTTTTTTTAGAGAAGTTGTGTCTTGAATTATTATTTAATGGTGTCTACTAATAAATTATGGGCTGTACAAGAATTAGCGTGTTTTGATAAGTATACGAAGATGCATTATGAAGCGCAGGTGTAGGCGGAATTCCTGAATGCAGTGTTAAATCCTGTTGATGAAACCACAAAGAGACATAATGAATATTGTCACACAAAGCCACCGCACAATTTCAACTAATGCGGCTTTGCTGCATGTGATGTCGCGATCTTGAAAACTAATTATTATTTCCGTAGTATATATGAATATAATTTAAGTATAATTTGTGAAATGTATAATACTTTGTCCCTATTCTAGTGTTGTAGTTTTAAAGAGGGCTTATGGAATAATTGCAATTTATTCTCAGTCTCAATTTGAAAAAATATGCCTCTAAATTATCATTTTTTTAAGACTGTTATTGTCGCTGAGATTAGATTGCGACCCGACTTTGAACGTGATTAGTTCGTAGAATTGGCTACATAAATCCTGTCCTAAGGAAGAATTCATTTATTAAATGTATCGTGTAAAATATCAAACATGGTAACAACAAATAAACTTTATTAATTCAAAAGTTCTGTTTAATCCATTTAAATTCTTAGTAGTGATAAATATTAGGTAGAAAAGTTTATCTTTTCGATGTTTTAATATTTCGACGTATATCTATTCATAAGTAAAACATATGGTCTGACGCTAATATGTAGAAATTTCTATTTGAATGAAGCTGCAACTAAAAGTTCTTGATGCTTTTCGAGTATAACTTCAGTAAGAAAATATTCATCAATTTATTTAAATTAATATAGCATAAGTTCTACCAATGTAATAATAATTTGCTTGTTGCTTTTGAAAAAGAACATAATTTAAGATAAACTTTTAAAATAAAATGATTCACAAGACTTGAAAATGTTAGTTTGATTCTATAAAACTTTTTAAGAGGAGGCCTCAATTACAGCAATGTTTTTTTAAGGTTCCAGTCGAATTTGACTAGTATAGTGTTATTTATAACCCAGACGAAATGTTTGAATGCTAGAGGTCTAACATCGAAACAATCATGAAGTAAATCCATGGTAAAAGTTTCCAGCAAGATGTTTCTCCTACCGTGTATATTTAGCTTTAGATCAAAGTTATTTATGTAAGAGACGGCAAAGTTTCTTCTTAGAACAGAGTTTTCAAAAACCCAATTCATACATTTAGGTACAGAATTAATTACCTGAGAGGACTTGATGGGAACATTAGATTTTGTTTCGTTGCAGCTGTAAATTAGTAAATGTTTTGCGCTCACATCCATTGACTAATTGATAGTGAACAAAAAGCCATTAGGAACAAAGTTGAAAATTGCATGCTAGCTGTAATTCCGTGCGACATTTATTTTATTACACGTAGCTCTACCTACACAATTTTCGACTCTATTACTAATGAGTTTATGTTCATTATCAATTAGTCAATTAAAACTGCACGAACATATTACTGCTCTGAAGGCCAATTCTATTAATTAAAAATGTACAAAATCTAGTCACAATCTTATATCAGAGATAATTAATTAATTAATGTGGAAACTTTTAGGTAAATTAAACGTATTTTTTTAAAGATATCCCACCTGTTTGCGCTGACGCCAACCCGATAAACCCTATTAAAAGAAATAATAATAATATACAGCGTTGAAATAAATACCTAGCTTCTAAATAACATTAATTGAGTGAAGCTTAACATTATCAATTTGTATGGGGAAGCCACTTACAGGATTACAGGCGCGCCAGCCAAGTCAAGCGGCTAACAAAGTCAGTCTCGGTTTAACAGAATTCTTCGGAATAAAATGCATGTGAAAATCGGGTAAACATTGTATGGAGATAACAGGAAATGGTTTGTACTATCCTTATTTCACGAAATCGATTTAATTATTTTGCAGTGTATTATCGTAATGGGAGAATGTTATTGAATCAGTATTTTGTTATGCTAATTATACATATTTAATTGACACACAATGACCAATGTTATAAAAGCGCAATTAAAATGATAATGTTACCTTGTATAAATAAAATGTTTTACGTAACTCAGTAGTCAGAATTTCATGAAAAGTATTGATTCCGGCACTCCTAAACGCGGTGTAATTGTATATATTACGGAGACTCGTACTGCCTATCGCCAAATTATTTACAGCCACGCATTATTGCTTGGTTTTGTGACAAAGTTTAATTATGATTGCTGTTTTTTAAGGACCTATTCTGTTTGACCGTCCGTCGTAATACTCGTAGGTGGACACTAAAAATAAAAATTAAAAGGCGTACAAGTAACGTATATTTTTATGTAGTGTTAAAATATTGTACGATGATACTTAAAAGTCTGATTTGCAGTTACGAGGTTTTTATTTATAATAGCTCTTATAGCACAGCAACCATAGTATTTTATTCTGCTGTAGCATTATTTTGTAATTCCCTTTCAACCAGCAATTATGTACCAAAGATTTTAATCTACAAGTGGAAACAGTAAAGACGTAACGACGGCGTGTAAGTAAGTTTTTATCTCATAAAAGCAACTGCACATAAACTGGAAGTTAGTTGTTCAGATGAAAGTCGTAAAACAGAAGAAAATGATTTCTTAATATCTGAATTGTGTTTGTTTCAGATTGTTGTTGCTTGCTGAGGAAGAAATAAATAATAATGACAATTAAGCTGGATAAGTAGAAGTTTATCCAAATGTGCATAGCAACCCCATGGTTGCAACAAAAGAAAACATACAGTGGCAAAGTGTACCTAGATCTAAAAACGTTTCACAGAATTCCGGACAGATTATCGAATGCGTCACGGCTTAACAATCCTTTTATGCATATTCACACAATTTTATCTATTCCCCTTTCACAAATTCAGCCGAATCGCACAGTTTCAAACGTACCCTAAGCTAAAAATAGCTTGTAGGAAAACGAGCACGATCACAAAAGGCGTAGTAGAAAATGTTCGAAACTGATCAGGCGCACCCACTCACCACTTCAGTTATGCTGCCACATGGATACGTGGTAGATTTCAGAGGGCACGAATAAAAAAACCAATATCGACTCACTGAATGCATTCGCGCAACTCTAGCGACTAACAAGCAAAAAAAAGAGTGAAAAGTAAATTTAACGGGCCGGAATCCATCACTGAATTTCGGATTTTTTGATTACGCTTTTGTACTTACGTAGTGACTCTGTTAATCTGCACCAGGCAACAGACTAATTGCAAACAATGCATTTATTTAAAGCCATCAATTTTTTGAACCCACGTTCAGGGCAGCTGGTAAATTCTGCGTAAAGCTTTACCGCTCAAATTGAATAGCAATGCTATGTGTGAATGGCGTGCCAGGAATGAAAAGCACTTTAAAATATTTGCCACACTCGTATCACAATTTACCAATAACAGAAGGCCAGTTCTACTGATTAAAAGTCATCTCAGTGGCAATAAAAGTTAATTAGATGCTGATTACAGAATATTAAACTCAATGACTAATTAACAACTTCAACGCAAAGTAGTTTTAAGTATAGATTATACGATCGTGTTTAGTTCTGCCAAAACGAGCCAACCAACAATCTTGCAATAATTACATGAATAAGGTAAACGAATTCAATATGCCAAATATGTTGCATTAGATACTATTCAGCAATAGCAGTTCAGAGTTAAAACAAACCAGAGTTAACCATTCAATATGATTTTGAAAAACGGGAGAAAATATGATGTGGTTTGGTGCGTTTTGGTAAAACGAAACCCAATTAGTAATACAAACATTGCATAGCACTTTGCAGACAACACAGAATAAAAGCGAAATCATCATTGCACAAAAAACATTCGCACGGAACAACAAACTACAAAAAAATACAATGACCTTTATAACAAGGTATTAGGGACTATGAAGCGCAGCAGTTACGTCATCTAATATACGTAGTTAGTAAATAATAAAAAAATAATAAATAAATAATATACCATCACGCCTGTATTCCCCGAAGGGTTAGGCAGAGGTGTACCAATGTACACCCACAGTTCGCCGGTATATTTAGGTCCCATGTAATAGGGGGCGAGCCTATTGCCATTAACCGGGCACAAAAAATAATAAAAAAAATAATATTAAAAATAATATTAGATGCGTAATACAACTTGTAACATATTAAACGCACACCCTGAAAGTAGTTTGCTTTGCACGGGCTACTGAATCGATTTAAGGTATTTTAAAATAAGAGTAGCTTGCTCAAAATCGGCTACCAAACGATTTAAGCTATTTCAAAATAGGTAACTTGTATCTTGAAACTATTAAAACTACGTAAATTATAGTCACCTCTCTGTTAGACCGTAGAACCCAACGAAAGTTAAACATAAGTTAAGGCAATAAGGCTTTTCAAAACGCAGTTGTGAATAAAATCTGTCAAAAATGATGCGTCGATGTCTAAACTAACGCCTAAAATTAAGATAACTGATTTTATCCCTAAACAATAATCTAATAGAAGTGAAATTCCAGTGCTCGTATTCTGATTGTAATTAAATTTTCAAATTCGGGTGTTCTAGGGTGTGCGATAGTCCAGTTACACGTTGTATAACTATAGGGAAGAAGTACAGGTAAATTAAAAGCTCAGCTCTTTTACTAAAAAACAAAAAAAAAATACACAACTACTAAAAAGGATTGTAGGAAACTAAACCACAGAGTCCGACCGAAAAAGGTTCTCGGTATTCGAATTTCGTTGTGTTTTATGTTCCAAATAAAACGTAAAAAATATACTAAAGGCTATTTTTATATATTCATATGTTTTTGTTTGGTAAAAGCAAAAGATATGAATTTTTTATCCATAAATGAAACTGTTTACACGGATTTCATACTTTTCCCAAAAGATAAAATTATTAACAATCAAATTCTTGTGCAATATTATTTCATATGCAAGAAAATAAAATTCTTTTGCAATTTTTTGTTATAAATATGAATTTTCCGTTTTAAAAAATTACTCGTTTTATAGGTACACAAACAAAATTTTTTGGCCGTTTTCAATATCGTACCAAAATATTTTTTTTACCAGCGACAAAAACGGCCTGAAATAATAGGACACATAATTCAATCGAACTCTATTAAAACACACAATCAGCGCTGCGGGCTATAAAACAGAAAAAAAAAACAACACAGGTCCAATTGAACAAAAACATTAAACAAAAATGCAGGACACAAGAAGAAGCACCTACGTAATGTTTGTAACTAGGTCAAAATAAATCAGACAAGAGTAAAGTACTCTGCCCACTACACCGTACCATACCATGACTGTGTTATGATCGTATCAGGCACGGAACGAAACATGACACGGGCAAAACTATGTATGCTCACTAGAACGTAACAACTGAGTACCGACAATTGGATTGATGACACCAGTAACCGATAATTTCAAGAAACAACTTCACAAAAAACATTTAATTTTAGCACTAAAAACCCGATGATTTTTTAAATAACTATAAAAATCGATTTTTAGTTGCTTTGAAATCAATAAATAGTTAGTGAATTAAGATGACAAAAAAGTGACGTCATAGTTGAGTATTGTCATAGAAAATCTATGGGGGAATGGCGTTTTGACAGCTCATAAAAAGTACGTCAATTGATTAGTGGTGTGATCTACCCAATTGTTGTCGCTCCGTGCAAGGCGCGCGACAATGTTGGATGACAGGATGGTCAAGTGGGCATAGTCTCGTACTTGTCAATACAGGAAAAGTTATTAGAATGTGCAGTTTTCTTTGGTAGTTCAGTCTCTTCATTGTTTTATTTTTTGCATTTTGAAACTAAAATTCCTACTGTTTAGTTCGTAGCTGATGAAATTAGCGGTCAGTAACCCGCGTCGGCGTGTGGACCGAGCGCTCAGTTAATACCACAGTCGCTTGCTAGCGGCGGCGAGTGCCCATAAAATAATTATCATAGTAGACATCTTTCGTAAAAAATAACTTCATTTTTTATTACTAAACTATATCTAAAAAATATACGTATGTGTTAGAACTCCTAAGTTTATTTAATTAAAATTTCGCACTGAAACTTTTCCTGAATGAAAACACTTTTAATTTCCAGATACCGATCAAGGTGATGGCATGGTACGGTCTTGTGGGTAGACATCTTAAGACTGAATATTTAGTGTTCCAATGTAATTTATGGTAACTACGTTAGCAGCGTCTGCGCCGTTTTATTTTGATTTCACTGTAGGTACCTACGGTATTATTTATCCGCACAGCCATTACCCACTGAAAGATGACACAGGCAGATGACGGTGAACTAAATAAATTATAGAGGTATGTATGTTTCTGAATCTATATTTATAAATGTGAAACTTCATTCAGACTAAACGCGAAATCTTGAAAACTACTTGACATATGAAGCTGAAATTTGGTAGGTAGGTAGTTTATAGATAGGAGATGATAGCTAAGAAGAACGGAATTGACAGGGTCCTTGATAGCCACGCGGGCAAAGTCATGGGTAAAAGCTAGTTCTATATAAACTTTTACCGTTATAAGTTTTAGATTTCAATAAAATATCTCGTAGTGAGTGATTCGTTCGAACATAATCTAAGAATACTTCATACAACTACAATACATTAAATCTGTTGATTCTAAGTAGGTACAGAGTGTAATAAAAGAGATTAATTAACGTCAAAGAACACTTAATTGCATAAATTAGCGATACCACGGTTAGAAATACACACAACTTTGAAATATTTAATTGTTTTACCTATATAGTGAAGAAGTTGATCTTGTTGATCTTAATCATAACTACCTAAACTAATATTATAAAGCTAATGAGCTTGTTAGTTTGTTTGATCGCGCTAATCTTAACTACTGGTCCAATTTCAAAGAATCCTTTTGCGTTATATGGCCCGTTTATCGAGGTAATAAGACTATATAATATCACGCTACGGCCTACAGGAGCGGGTGAAACCGCGAGGTATAGCTAGTGATATTATTAAATAACGTTGTGGATTATGCGGGCTTGGTATGGCTTTTACCGATTGCTTTTCTGCACGAAGTATATTAAGTGGAAATTATATTTTTTTTTCTTACTCCTCCGCTAACCTTTTCTGATTAATTTCGTTGCGGGATCCAAGACAGTTGAATCGTTTCTCGAGCTTCATTGCCTCGGAGCTTTTATTGCGGTCTCCACTGTTGACTCTGGCTTTCAGAAGTTGCAGTGGTTGGGAATAGTGCACTCAACACATTGAAAGGCGTCATTTAAGCATTCTATACTCAGTAAACCATGGAGCAAAGATAATTGCTGGGAAACGAATTGTATTTACTGTTATGCAAAATACTTGTTTATTTGGCAGAGCGCAATTTAACGCATGCAAATATTGTTGTTTTCCGAGTGCACGCACGAATAAAGAAAAAACAAATTGAAACTGAATATCCTGTACCTACTCGAGGTTTCCATGCATAGTTCAAAACAAAAAAAAAAGAGATCGTAATGACTGACTCTCGGATTCGTTATCGGTTTTTTTTACACCCGATTTGTACGTATGTGTGTAAATGGTTTATTTTATATGTATACAGATAAATTCCAGTTGCACGGTGCATGTGGCGCGCAATTAATATCCTATCGTCACGGTTTCATACTATGGCTATCATACATTTTTATTGTACGCATGAAATTAATGTTTGTATAACCAATCATTTACAACACATGTCGGTATAAACTTTCGAAGGTAGTTTCGCTATTTTTTATTTTTATTTTGGGAAATCGTAAAATTACTTATTCGGCTCTGGGCGGATCAGAAGGGAGTGTCAGACTATTACTGACTAAAACCCATCCGTGTTCTTCCTAATGCTCTTTGCGTTCCAGAGCCACGGTGACACTTGCGAACAAATACCGCAACTCCTGATTTTATACGGAAAAAGATAGAGACAGTTTGTGGTAAGGACATTGTTAAAAATTGCCTACAAATTAACACGAACATACTTTTTTTTGTATGGTTTAAGTAACACTAACAATCAATGCATCAGAGTGGGCACTTCAAAAATTCCGAGCAAACAATTTTAAAAAGTTTGTAACAATTTTACTCTCGGAGGGCGGCAGCGCCATTGTTTTTATTCAATTCGGCATTTCGAGTAGACAGGCAAAGGGTACTTACTTAGGTCGTTCAAAACAAATCATTGTCACTATCGGAGCATGGACGTTTAGTATTCTAATGGAAAACTTTGTATTGTGAAATCCTCAAATGTGAACGTCTGTGAGAGATTACTTATTTACTTTAAGGGTAGGTTATGATATACATATGTATGTTATTAAAATTAACGGGGGCTTCCAAAATGAGATGTCTTTTAAGAAATTGTGCTGAACGCAGCACAGGCCTGATATAACATTAATAGGACATAAATGATTACTTTTATGTATTTTTTTATTTAGTTATATATTTAGTTATTTTCATGTATATTCGATAATGATTATATAAATAATTTGATTGTACATTACAGAATAATGTTACTAGTACAATCTAATATTTTGTACTACTTATAAGATAATTTTAAGGTATCACTTATTGGCAATCCATAAATAAATAAATAGGAATATGTATTTTTCAACTTTCATCTGTCGTTTGATAAATTGTTCTAATTGAGGTGTCATTAGTTAACTAGAAATTCAAACAATGTCATTATTATGAACAAGTTTCACTATGGGACCAACACTGAAAGAAAAGCGGTTCCAAGAATTTTCTTGAGCTGCGTGAACAACGATCAGGTGATTTCTTTCCATGACTTCAGGGTAATGATTCACAATGATGAGTTCAAATACCTCTTTATAAGTTTTCTATTTATTTAACTTTTTATTTTTATTTATTTAGAATCTCTAACAAATTATAGGTACACAGATAGCTACATGACATTCGGTAGATACAATTTAATTGTGTTACGAGTCATCATCATCATATCAGCCGCAACACGTCCACCGCTGGACATAGGCCTCCCTCATAGATTTCCAAAATGACCGGATAGAAGAGGCCTGCATCCAGCGTCTTCCAACGTATTTTTTTTTTTAATTTAATGTTTTTTCACTTCTCATTACTATTTTCAAAATGCCTTTACTATGAGATACGTGGAATACTTCGCAAACAAACAGCCTTTGATGTAGTATCAAACAGATATTAGTTGGAATACATCGACTGCTACAAACGAGACTTATTAAATATTAGTTCACTGCAATACGTTGGTGAGCAAAGGAATAATAATCAACATGCTTCGCAAACAGTTCGGTGTTTGGAGTTTACGTCGTGTTATATTATTAATTAGCAAGATGTAAGGGTGGTGTCTGCGAGTACTGTTTCAATAACTGAATATATCACTTATATATACAGGCATAGGATTGTATTTGTATCAATAAGCTAGTTCACCATCGGTATGTTCTAGTTAACATTAAAGTGGTTTCACATCTCTTTATAATATTAGTATAGATAAATACTATTATAATACTATTTACTCTATTCCAGTAGTAATATATTTTAATGTTGTACGAACAAATATTTCAATACATGTATCCGCCAATCTTGGGCGTGAAAGCGCGTGCTACGTTGATCGGCGCCGTACATCTTCCGGTGTGAAAGGGTCAGCGTGATTTCAATTCCCGCCCATCCAATCAACGCCTCGCCTCGCCGGAAACCACCTTTAAGTCATTTGTCGCACTAATCTAGTCGAACTATATCGATTCCAATCATTAACCTAACTAAATGATCAAAAGTGCCTTTTAATGGTCTAATTAAAATAAATGATTTGACTTTGACTCTTTCAATGGTCGACTATTTAACGATTGACGGTTTTCTCATTATAATCGAAAGAAATTATAGAAAAGCGATCAAAGGTAAGTCAAGCTCACACAATTAGAGTTTCGGTCCTTCACTGAGCAGCCTAGAACGTCCGCTGGTATGCCGTAATTACTGCGTTTTGTGCGTAATTAATAAACTTACGCCGGCTTTTAAACTATACCTCCAAATGAGCAAGAAGAAATTTAGATCTCTAACCAACAATGCGTGTCTTTACCCAAAATTCAAATTCCTCCGTTGCATAGATCATGATATAAACAGACGTTCATAACGGAAGGCTACAATGTGATCCCATAAAACCGTTCCGCTATACCTTTTAAGATCGGATGGAAGTAGAACCCTAACTAGCAAACAAAGTCAAGATGCCAGAGAAATCTAATCATCCTCTGGATAAGAGTCGGGACGAGCATTTCTGCATTTCCTGTCTATCCTTCAGCGGGAAGCAATGTTCAAGTATAATAAAATTTAAACGGTGGTTTGTCGTATAAAGCCAATTTTAATAAAAAGCCGTGTTGTCCCACAACTTTTGCTTCGTTTGTGAAACACCACAAACTAAAATTGGATTCCTAAAAACTGCTCGTCTGAAAAGAACAATAGTAGGGAGCTATTTGAAGTTTGAAGCTCTCGTACCTACACAAAGCAATCCATTACGGTTTTTCAATTTTTCTGTTCATACATGACCTGAGACGGGGTGGAGTACAACACGTACAACTATTGCACTTTTGGTGCGGCTGATTTATTTTTTTAATAAACCGTGAAAAATGTTACGTTCATGTACTGAATTCATAGTTAAACTTTTCCGGTTGAGCTTTGTTTCTGGTATCAGGACAAACAATCTTTTGAAATAAGCCTATTAGGTACCAAGCATAATTTAACATCATATCAAAACGGATTGCTAACAATGGTGGAAGGCTACTTGAATAGGCAGAATGCTGAATAGCTGGCGTCCGTCTAGTGATTTCCTCACCGGGTACGACTCATCTTTGGCAAGTGGCGAGCGCTTACAATTTAGATTGGTTGCGTCTCAATCAAACTAATTTCAATCAAATTGCGGTGCAATTGATTTAGGGCTAAGTATCAATCACCAGACTGTTGGAATTGATTCATTGGCTTATGTCTAATTCATTGATTGCATTTTAGTTTTATTGTTATTATGTAATTTTGTGCTATTTTTGTATATTAGCTTTTACTTATCTATCTATACTTATATAATAAAGCTGAAGAGATTTTTGGTTGTTTGGCAATTTAAATTCTACATACGATGTATAGAAAATGAAAAAAAACCTTTTGAAATGAACACTCAAACCAGTTTACAAGAAATCTATCATAATAATATGTAACATTTTCCGATTAATTGTACTACTTTATAAGGCGCGCTGTGTAAAAGTAACTAAGTGACATTGTGGCATGGCCAATAGTGACGAAATTCGTACGACCCCAACCCTCAGTTTATAGCACCTATCAAGCTAGCCTGATGTAGTTTGCACTTCGGGCCGCCACCTTCGGTATTGTGCGTAGGGTATCGGCGGCCCGCAAGCCAGCCAACGTTCATTATATTCCACGTGCATTTTGAACGGCTGGCGGCGGGCGGACGAAAAGGGGAACCGACAACGTTTGATGTAAATTGATCTAGTCTGCCACACAGTACACATCTATAGGTAATATTTGCATTATCAACACCGCCGGCGCGCAAGTTGTTCCTTTCCGGAGCACATTAGCTGTTTATACCCTTAGGCGTCCATGCTTATTAGTTTATTCATTAATTTTGTCTTCGGACGATACACTTTTTTTAAATGCAGATTTATTGAGATTTTGAATTGCAAAGTTTGTACATTTATGGAAAACCACAGCCAGATTCAAATGTAGGGCGTTAATAGCAATTCCAGTCCCTTTTGTCGTTTGGATTTAATACGGCTTCTAGTGGAGTTCATATTCAATTAAGTTTTGCAACGTGTCCGTCGACCGCCGACGAATTTTAGGCGACCATTTCTGTTTGCGTTTTTCGCATTCGAGCTGTAACATCTGACTTCATTGCTCAGAATGGAAATAAATCTAGTTATGTTTTGACGCTGAAAAGTTATTATTAAGTTTGTTTTTGTGTTTGATTGCGCTAATTTCCAAAAGCACTGGTCCAATTCTATAATTTTTTTCGCAAATTGGAAGCCACCTAGATACATTTTTTTTTGTCCCACTGCAGGGCACAATTCGTCATCCCACTTGCATAGTGGCTGGTAAGAATACCTGCTAAGTGATGTTAGCTCAAAATACAAAATATGTGCAAGCTGAAGTGGCAATGGGCAGGCCATATTGCTCGCAGAGCAGATGGCCGATGGGGTCGAAAAGTGCTAGAGTGGAGACCACGGACTAGGAAGCGCAGCGTAGGACGTCCACCAACAAGATGGACAGACGACCTAATAAAGGTCGCCGGAAGACGCTGTATGCAGGTCGCTTCCGACCGGTTTATGTGGACATCTAAAGGGGAGGCCTATGTTCAGCAGTGGACGTCCTATGGCTGAGATGATGATGATGATGATGACAAAATATGTAGAAAAACGTATGACAATTATTTTACCTACTACGATAGCTATACCGACAACATAATTTCTATTATTTATATTATGATTACACAGTAATAAATCATAGTGCATGCAAATCGCTTCATGCTTTGATCGGATCACATGTTCCAATAATCCTACTAATATTGAAAATGCGAAAGTTTGTGATGATGAATGGATGGATGGATGTTTGTTAATATTTCATACTTCAACGACTAAACAGATCCGGATGAAATTTGGTAGGGACAAAGATAGATTGTTGTGTTAAATAACACATAGGATACGATCAGTGGCGTGCGGTCCATATAGGCAAATAGACATTGGCTACCCTATAAAATACGTATTTATCTTATATTAAATATCTTTTATTGTATCCACGAGTAACTACTATCGTTAAAATAAAAAAAAAAACTTAAATCAGCTCCACCTATCGTTAAAATAAAAAACATAATATATTAAAACTTAAATCAGCTCCATCTATCGAGTAACGGTGGAGTCTCATCGATAA
The DNA here is from genome assembly GCA_932526535.1 of Caradrina clavipalpis. Taxonomy (NCBI): domain Eukaryota; kingdom Metazoa; phylum Arthropoda; class Insecta; order Lepidoptera; family Noctuidae; genus Caradrina; species Caradrina clavipalpis. Next base: position 24,131,983 of record OW052087.1, read on the forward strand.
ATCGCTTCGCGCGAGTAACGGGAAGACACAAAACATTGCGGCTAGGTGTTTCAATGTGTGCCTCATGACAGACTCGTAGGTACGCGTCTACAATAGTGTGCGTTTGCTATAAAAACTCGACACACAATGTCAAAATAACGCTCACAAACGTACAAATAGACTTTGGCTAATTTTTATGACGTTTGCGGGGGTTTTGCGAAGTTAGTTATGTGATTATTATAATAAGTAGTACGTTTGATTTTATTAGCGTTAAATGAAGCACGTTTACTTTTTGTCATAATAATTATGTTTTTATGTTGACGTGACTTATGAGCGGCCATTGTTAATTCATTTTGTACGACTGTAAACTGTTGTGTTTACGCTAAAATTAGATTGTGATGTGTTAAAATTGTTCAGGTGTGTGTATGTGCAGAAAATATTAAATTATGCGTTTTCAAAGCTATCATAAAGTGATAAAAAAATGTTGATCGCCCAAGGCCGTTATACACCAATTTGCAGTGAATACAAACTAAAGGTATAATCAATCGTAAATTCAATATAAAACAATAATGAATGAGACTGGCTCACGGGTTGTTTACATAGCAATTTTTCGTGTCCAGACGTGAGTCGTAACGTGTTTTGGGCATATTGTACGTAGTTTCGTGGATATGAGTAGGTACCTACCTAACTACCTAGTTTCAAAACCGATTATTCTTGTAACTATGTAGTTACCTACTTCTGTATACAGTAGAGCTTTGGTTAGTTCTGCGTTTGTATTATGGTATGATTACGAAAGTGTTATAGGTTATAAAGGTAGGTAATATTGTTACTTTGGTGTTATGCTTTGATTACGTATAGGTATGTGACAGTTTGAAGATGTTCTTTTTATCATGCGCGTAAGCTATACCTATCCCGAGCCGAAGGGACTGTTTACTCGGTCAGTGGGTCGTCTTTGCAAATCAGAACAACAGACATACCCGCCAAAAGGCCACTTCAATTATCCGCAAATTGATATGTTTATAATATCAGCCAATCTATAGATATTTGAGGTCGAAAATCATATACATCATTATTTAATCGACAAGGCGACAAACCAAAACCAACATGTAGTAGGTGTTTTTGGTAGGTAAATTTTCTGTCTACCCTGTCTAAAAACTCTGTGCACGCCACTGGATACGATACTTTTTATCCCGGAAAAACGTACGATTCTCGTGGGGTATTAGGTATATCAAAGCTGACGCGGAGGAAGTCTTAGGCAGAAGCTAGTTATGTTTGGCAGAACTTTGATCATAAGCAAACATTTTTTTTAAATATCCAGGTGACCAGGGCCAAATAAATTAGGGCTGAGTAAGTACCAGATGACCCCTCCTATCCACCATGTGATGTTCAACGTTCTGCCAAACACGCTGTATACATATTATGAAGTAGAATTGTAGCAGAATTTCCAAAATCCCTCGTGCGGTTTCTGAATGCAGTGAATGTTGTGTACCTCCTATTTTGTAATAATATAATTCGGCGAATTTGCGAGCTAAATTTACCGAGTACGAGTGTTTTGTATTTCAGTATTCTGTGAAACCCTTACATTAAAGCCTTCAGGTGAGAGTTTCACAGAATATCACTACAGGGAATCAATTTCTATATTAAGTACGTTTAAATTCTACTTGGTGTTAATCTGTCTATAATACCTCTACTTTTGCAATGCAAATGTTGCTTGCAATGCGTATTTTTCAATGGATTTGCTAATGGCAATAGGCTCGCCTCCTATTATATGGGGATGAACATACCGGGGAATTATGGCTGTACATTGGTACACCTCTGCTTAATCCTTCGGGGAATTCACGCGTGATGGTATGTTGTTATGTTACTTCTAATTTGCTTACGTTTTTGACGAGATTTTGACATTGATTGTCGTAGACACGAGGTTGCGATTAGAATTGGTACGTTTTTACTTACGGGAATTGGCTTTTAGAGGGGCAATTCTACGTACTTTTGAGAACGATCGCAAACTAATCTCTGTCTTATTTTGTTAGAACTGCCTCTAATTTTCTTACTGATTTAATTGCCGCTAAGATGAGATTGCGACTAGATTCTAGACGTTTTAATTGGTAAAATTTATTTTCTGATCTCTGCAATGTATTGAGCTGTAGATTGTATCTGGAATACTCCTCCGTGTTAGTGACATAGACCGTTGCCCATTTCCTTATGGCCTTTGGCTTTGTACAACTAATCTACGAGTACGTTAACACTAGACCCACAAGGAGACAGAAACGCGACGTGGAGCAACGTATTTTGGATTGTCAAAATGTTGATTGGGTAACAATACAATCTTCCTTCTAATTTTAGAAAAGCGGAAGTTTTTGGATGATAATTGGATGGATGGATGTTTTTTACTCTTTCACGCATAAGCGGCTGAACTGGTCGGGATGAAATCTGGCACAAAAATAGATAATAATCTTTTTTTACCGATGGAAAATCATCAATTGACTTTCTCCGCCCTGGGCGGGGCGGGAGGGAATGTCAGACTTTTACTGACTAAAACCCATCCATGTTTCTTCTTGTGTCCTTTGCATTACGGGGACGCGGTATTTCTTTCGAACAACCCGCAGCCCCGAATAGTCCGAGTAGTTCCGATAGTCTGGAATATCACATAGGCTACTTTATATCCTGAAAAAATGTTCGGTTCCTGTGGGATAATATATCAAATTAGACGCGGTCGAAGTCGCGGGAAGCTAGTATATTATACAAGCGAAAAGTCACTCGCTAACTAAAGACGAAATCTTGAAACTACTTGACCTATTGAGCTGAAAAGAAGGTAGGCAGTTTGTGGGTGGGAAACTTCAGCTAAGAACGGATTTGACCTTCACTTCTACAGAGATGAAGTCGCCGGCAAAAGCTAGTTATATAATCAAGTTTTACTTGCTGCGATTTTTTTTCTCCGATTGTAATTAAGTTATCAATCAGGCCACGCCATCTTGTTTTTATATTTTCACTTCGTTTTATACGTAGTCGTATTTTTATTAATTAATTACTTGCTGTGCGTTGAAATGGTACTTCGTGTAGAACGGTAATTGTTTGATTTCCTTTGATCCAGGAATATTCTTACAAATGCCATTATCAACAATAGCGCAAATTTTCAACTCTATCGCATGAACAGTGCTAACGCATAGGGAAGGAACACGTAGATTTAACCCTCACTCCTGTATATTCGAAGGGCTAGGCAGAGATATGTCAATGTATACCCACAGTTCGCCGGTATGTGTAGGTCCTTTGTACCTATTGCCATTAACCGAGCACAAACTACAGAGAATTTCATAAAAAAAACCCAATAACAGTTTTTGCTCGACCTGGGATTCGAACCCCTATAGCGTAGCAGTTGCGCTTAGGACCACTAGGCTAACGAGGCAGTAGATTACGTAGATTTAAGTTGACATACTACGTAGATATTTTACAACTCAAAAGAATAAAATAAATAAACATTCGTTGTTCGCGTATACAGCGGCATATAGGTAAGCAAGCCACAGGTACGTTGCTCCCTCCTTCGCGTAAGTAATCATGGTGAACCATGGACTCAGCACATAAGCCTATTAGGACACAGATTTTCTGAAGATTGCACTCCACAACAACAACACTACGAGAACTATTGTAAGATTTAATAGCAAACATTTATCGTGACCGGGCCGCAGCGATGCGGTCCTCCGCAGACGATATTCGACTCATTTTCAATAATGGCTTTTACCGGACAGATGTACTTAAATATTTATTGAAGTTAAACTTTTGTAATGACATGAACGGAGTTTTGAGGAAAACTGTTTATTTATAGTCTACAAAATCGTCGGGTGGATTAAGACACACCACATAGCAATTAAACACACATAGTGCTTGTCAAACTAAGTAACTTTGAGCAAAAATATTCAAAGTCAAAATCAAAGCCAAAACATTTTATTTAGACCATTAAAAGGAACCATTGAACGTCAATTACTTGAAAAAATTAATAATATTGAATCAATTGTTGCGAAACAACTTTATTTGTGTGTGAAAAATCTATGTTTATAAAACGCGCAATGTAGGCAACGCAATTCGCTTTCTTTCTTTAAATTACATTATAAAAAAAAATGGATCCGTAAGAAAATTCACGCGGACAAAGTCACGTTCAAAAGCCAGCATACTTAGTGGTTTCGCAACAAATCTTCTAAAACAGAACAACTGGTCTCCGGAATGCAACGCTGACTTCTGCTATTTAAATCCACATCCACTCAACGTCACTGAACACATGTAATGCAATATTCACAACTGCACTCCACCACTAACAGCCGCTTTGACACTCAACCCTCCGTGCTCCGGCGAACGGCTGAATTATCGACGGGAAAATTCGAACCTAAAATCCCCCTAGCTGCCTAGCAGGATGCTATCCTCTCATAAACGGTGGAGTAGCAGCGGTAACTTAGTTATACGCCATGTTCGAACCTGCAAAAATGTATACTGAACTCGCAAGTGGGAGGGAAAAATATACCAAGCGAGAAGATTATTGCCAACCTTGTTAAGTGTGTGGAGACCAGTGCAAAAAAACATGGGTTGGAAAAAAGAAGAGAGTTTACAAAAATAAAGTTAACAGTTATTTTTACCATAAGAGTTATGTATTAGGTACACGCATAATAAACTTGAAATGTTGTACATAAAACACTAAATTGTCGCTTTATAATTTTTTCCTTTCCACTGTCGTTGTGTGCTAAGGTTTAAAAATGTGAATGTTATAAACTTCTCTATTGTGGAACAATCTAGTAAACATAAAACAAAAGGAAACCACTTTCTACGAACCACGGCAGCAAGACATACCGAACAATACACTCAAACCACATTATGAATCTTCCTTTATCTGTATGAAAATTCTCGAATTCCCTCTTCCATAACTCATAATTATTCAAATTTATATTCTTGTATTTGCATACGATAATGTGTTTAAAAAGAGGTGGCATAAGACTTTAATTATTATTGGCAGGCAGGCAGGCACTTCTTTTAATTTTTCCCGGTAGTCTGCGACACCAGCTTCCCTTTCAGTAGCTCGAATCGACATTTCCTTCAGCTTTTATATATGTCCTGTGTGTCCCGTCATCTTTATCAAAATTACCAAGAAAAGTAATATGAATTTTCTCTCATAAAAACCGTCAGTTTTTCAAAGAAAATGAAAATTAAATTGCATAAAGCTAACAACCACTGCTTCGTTGCAAATTTTATTTACATTATCATAAGATCTACGTAACTGTGAACCCCTCAAGCGAAGAGAAAACTGTAGTTCATAGGAATAGCATCTGTTAGTGCCGGCGCCGGCGCTTATCTAGGGGAGTACTACGTTAATGCTACCGTCTTGTTACGTTCTTGGTGAATTCAATCAAAAGAAAATACGTCAGGAAGGTGAATTACCCTGCCACCTGAAAATTTGATATAGTAAAATATTACTACTTACTTCACCTAGAAAATAAAAATGCTGACTAAGGAGTAAGTGTAAAGTCAAGAGCTTACCCAACTAGAATAAAAAAGTGTAATGTAACAAAGATTGTAACATACTAATAAAATAGGTCCCTGGCCTTCTTTGTTTCGGTTTTTTGGAAAGTATACCTACTCTCTATCATGTATTAATTAGTTGAAAGTCAAAACAAACAAACTCAATAGACAAAATTAGACAACGCACTTTAATGATGAAACCAAATTGTTCATGTTAACATGCAGATCGTTTACCGGGAAACAATTGCCTGATTGTCAATTTGCAGTCCCGCTGCTGACAAGCGGTATTTGATTGCATTGTTACGGTTTGAAACCCTGGTGATGGTGGCACAGGCACATGCACATGACATTTCAACTATGTTGTCGAAATGATTGGCGCGCGGTTAACTTGTGCGGTATTTATCGTGAGTTAGTTTCCCGCGAGGATAGTTCGTCCCGGGATTCTCCATTCATGTTCATACCAGGCCCTGAGGGGAGGGCCCCGAGCAATCTGCCTTGCATAGACGAATGCACCGCATTGACTGACGGCGCTCACACCACAATACCGTCCGCTGCGTGCTTCACCGCGACGAACGATACATATCAAACAATGCTTTCATGCTATCTATTACATGCCGCATGTTTGTATTGAACGTAACACGCAACACGCAACGCGCACCGTACCGCGTCTCCATTCAAGAGCCCTTACACTTGAAGCACACCGTAAAGACAAGACAACGTTTCCAAACGATAACAGAAAGACGGTCGCACAACGAAGTGGTTCTACAAGCTTTACTATTTCCCTTTTGAGGTATGGATTGTACGGAACCCTTTATGAAAAGTTTTCAGTTGTTTTAAATACACAATGTTTTGAATGTTGTTTGCTTTTTGTTGAACCCGAATAGTACACAACTGCGGAGTGCTGGCGTCGCATCGCAGCCCCGAGTTAGTTATAAAGGCGCATTGTTTTGAGTCGGATAACACGTCGGTGTTGCGATAACAACAATTATTATTATCGTTAGGTTCTTGTTACACGCAAAACCTTAACACATTGTTTTCCCTCCTATGGCGGTTTTAATTATATTTTCTGTTCATGGACTGGCGGTGGCTTGCTATTGAAGTCGTGGAAAAGAAAAATTAATGAAGAAATAGGTAGATAAAAAAAACATTATAAAGTTCTATAGGTAATCTGAATTTGACGGGGACACTATTCCGGATGGGGTTAAAACTACAAGTAACGAACACCGACTAGCTTATGACTTTTAGTTGTTTACAAAATTGACAAAATCAAGACAATTTGAACTTTTATGCATACAATAAAAACCGTCAGTTTGGTCTGTCCCCTCGGCTGACTCTCAAACTCTATTATAGAAGAGTGTTCATCTCATAGTCATAATAAATTAACTGTAAAAATTTAACTAAGTATTTAAATAATTTTAAACAGAAGAAAATAACCAGTGTGTACAGTACCTAGTATTTTGTTTGCGCCCGTTAATTTAATACAATTGCACATTAACAATTTATCTTACATTAAAGAATATTTAAAAACTGATAAGTCGAACACAATAATAAGGAGAATAGGTACATGATATCTAATTGTACACTCGAGCGTCAGAGCAGCTTGATAATAATAATACGATACAATACATCAGACCACTTAAAAGAATTACACGTTTTCCTGCGGTATTTTTCCGACAGTTATTCCATAAGATTTTTACATTTCTCGATGCTCTTATTGTTAGTGACAATAGGTACTCCTAATCGACTATGGAATGTACGTTTGTACATTCCACTAAGAAATTTATTGTATCTCATGTTTATGAGATACAATAAATTTCTTAGTATCATTTCCATATAAATAAATAAGTGGCATAAGTACCTATTGAGTTTGAACGTCTTCCTGCATTATTACCTAACATAAGGAATGAAAAATAAATCGTATGATCATACGTAAGTAGGCCATCGATAGAAAGGAAGAACGATTCAATAGGGAAATTCTTCACAAAACTGGCATTACATCGAAATGCATTTAAGTTGGTGGTACTTCAACTATTTAGCATTGCCTTCAGCCGTCGCACAAAAGCGGCAGCACAGTTTTGAACGGGCGATGCATTCCGACCGCCGACGTGGAGTGGCGACGACTCAAAACGTGCGCTCACTGTCGACCTTTGAATTTTTCAATACATTGTCTTATCGTTTATGCACAGAGTAGTCGCTGTTCTTCTTTTTAAATCAGAAGTTTTCTGTAGGCAAAACGTTGGTTAAAACGTCTTACTTTTAACAAATAACAGGTTTCTCTTGGCGTAAATTATCTACAATTTTGGAAAAGATCAGATAATCAAATTTTACAAAAGAAAGAATGAGCCATCTTGTAAATGTTTAAAAATATATATTACTTGGCGACTGTGCTGACAATGCGATCCAAACAAAAGTTATCTAGCCATATTTTTTTTTTTTTTTTTTGTATTTAGATAAAATATGATAGAAGCACTAAAATCTAGGCATGTGGTCACTCAGTTCCTCGTCAAATTATATAATTGTAAAATGTCACAAATTGAAAAGTTGTAAATTCTCTTTTTATAGTAATTTGACGAAAATTTACTATCTAAAAGCCCTATTACTGCCTTTATCCTATCTACAAATTTTCATCTGGCTTAATTACGCCAAAATAACTAATTATGTATGAAGCGCGCTGTCGGGAATATTCTCTTATGATAATTGTGAATGTAGACTAATAATATTAAGAGGAAAAGATTGTTTGGTCTTTGTTTATGGTAATCTCTGGAAGTACTGATGCCACCGCAAAAAATATCTCTCTGATGGAAAGCTACACTACTGAGAAGCGCCACAATCTGTTTTAAAGTATACTCGACTACCCTTGAACGCCGTCGCGGGCAGAAAGTGCTCTTCAATGAAACAAAAGACTACCAAGTAATCGTTTAAAAGTGTACCGCGTATCGATGGTAAAAAATAGAACAGATTTAGCGCAATCAAACAATCTTACTAGGTACTATTATATATGAGAAAGTTTGGATGGATGGATGGATGGATGGATGTTTGTTACCTACTAAATCACGCCAGAATGCCAGCACGGATAAGGACGAAATTTGGCACAGAGATAGATTATAATCTGCACATAGTGGGGTAATTAATATATTAACTTTGACGCGGACGAAGTCGCGGGTGACAGCTAGTATTTGCATAAATGTAAAGAAAATTTCATAAAATTACAATAATATTTGCTTAAATATCCCAAGGTTTGCGTAACGTTGTTTGGACAACTCAGTGCTCCCCATTTATCCTGTTCGATAACTTTTTATATATTCATTGTAAAGCAGTATAGATATTATTGAAGCGATTTTCCTGTTCCCTCCCACTGGGCGACATTAAAGTTGTTATGTATAAATCATAAAAGCTTCGAATTCAGGTGTGTAATGAGCTGACTTGTCGCCTTTGAATAGCGATTTCTTTGGACGGTTCCTTCCATACCTGCGAGTATATTATAATTAATGTCAGGCACGTGTCACGGAGTTTATTGTGAGAGTATCTGGTTTTGTACTACACGTAATTATGTGTTGAATTTGTTAGTGTTATGACTAATAAATGTTTAAGAGTTAAGAACAATTCTGAATTAGTTGTAATGCCATTTATAGAGCGGGAATTTGCAGTCCAGTGGCGAGGAATCCATACGAGTCAACTCCTACCGGTTGCCCTTCGGGAGTTCCAAGCATAGACTAGTTTACCGTCGTTATAAAACTACAGTGTTCCACTTTGTTGTCTTCTGGCTTGACGCTAGATATACCTAAATGTACTGTGACGCGACTGTAAGCTACTTGCATCGAGATAATCAATATACGTTATTGAAACACTTACATATTTAATTACTAGCTTCTGCCGCGACTTCACACGCCTGTTTTTTTCACCGGCGTTAAGTTATTTCTTTTTATCTCCCTAAAAACTTCCTGCGAGCTCTCGTGCGGACTGGCAAGTCTCTCTTATTTAAAACGGTCTTTCTCATCGGAATAATGTGATTAAGGTTGTATATGGCTCAGCCAGTGTCTACCGTATTTTTTGTTCCAGCTTCTTTTCAAGGAAATTTAACCCTTTCGCCATTGCAGCAGTAACTTTTTTAAGTCACGTTTGAATGTTCAGGAACTTTTTTTGAGGATTAGGGCACACAGTGGCGACGTGAACTTTTTATTCAAAGTCAACATTAGATAAAGAGTTTGTCGTTTGTACCGTATTTCCTTGTCTGGCCGTTCACTTCGCTTCAATGAAAATGTGCAGACTGAAAAGCTGGTACAGGAAATTATGCATTTGGCGCAAATGATGCAGCGATATGAAGCAGTGACGAGAACTCTATACAACTCGATTCCGACCGGCTTCCATTCGGAAGTTTGGAGCAACAGCTGCCCGCCGTTGAATAATGGTACAGTGAGTTGAATCTTCGGTCTACTATTTCCAAAAAATACAGCCAGTTTGTAATAAATAAACTCAAAATTACATAACAGATTATCAAAATTCTTTCACCTATTGAAAGCTATAAACTATTAAAAAAAAATTGAATCTGTAAATAAATTTACGCGCATGAATACGCAGGTAAAAGCTAGTTCAAAAGACACTAATTGTATACCTAATCGTACTTAATAGAACTAAACTACCCACTACCTACTAAATAGGCTTCCAGCTGTGAAAATTTACCCATTGCCAATGGTATTAAGCACATCTAGTAGATTAAATATTATATATCAAGCACTTACGATGAAGTAGAAATTTTCTTGTTTCTTTGAAAGTGCTTGTGTAAAAAAGTGGAAGCGCCAAACTAAAAATAAGCTTTCAATTGATGCTTAAAGCTTCGTCGGCATTCCAAGTGCTCATTGAGCGTTTTTAAGTAGGGTCTATCAGGTATTTGAGAGCTACGGTAAGCTGTTACCGTTCAAATGTCTGCTCGCTATATATCAATTAATGAAATACTTTTTTGATTGCTTTAAAATAAAATAAAAAATATTTTTTAGGTTTTTATATGTTTTATTCGTTAGCAAGATTTTATTTTGGATGCAATTTTTTTTCTATTTACAAAGCTTATCTTAATTAGAATTTATTATAACACTAGCGACCCGCCTGTCTTCACGTGATTGCATTTCAATTTTTTTGATTTTCCGTCAAAAATACCATCCAAATTCCGACTTTACAATGGATTTATCATATTTTCATAACTTGCCCTGACTATTACGAACACAATAAAAAAATTAGACATAAATGAGATTATTGTTTTTTTTATGTATACAGATTTAACTGTTCTTGACTAACGTGGCTATTCGTCTTATATTGTACGTCAACTTTAACGCTAATATTTCAAATAAAACAGAGTTATTTCACAAGAAGGATTCAGGAATTCAAAAACATTCATATGGTATTAGAAGGAAGACCGCGTGGCGTTTAGCTGCGGGCGATTTATAAATATTTTATCTGTGATATCTTCGACGATTTTCTTTGGTAAAGGGAAATTTTGATCGGATTTGGCATTAAATTCACCACGTATCTAATGTGTTTAACTGGATAAGGATTAATGTTGTATTGTGTAAAATAGCTTCGTAAATAATCCATATTTTTTTTAGTAAAAGTTTATTATGTAAAAGTAAAAATGGTTACTGTGAGACATCCTTAGGAGATAGACATATACTATCGCTGACTTTTCTGTAGATCTTTTTAAGATATACAATTCCTTAGTACATTATTTTGATCTATCTCGTAAGACTTAGCCAGCGTGAGCAACATACGTAGTAACTACGTAGTTCTACATCATAAAAACTTAATTATCTTTTACATAACTCATGGTAAAAACCACAAAATCGGTTGCATGGCTTAAAATGAGTTGACGGATATACAGATTGACGGTCTCGAAAAACGACTTATACTATGTAGAGAGATGTTACAATTTAGTTTAACATTTAATGTAATTATGGGTGTTCTAATACCTGAAATATATATTATTTGATCGCATTTAAAGTCTGAAAACACAAATTTAGTAAATACGGGCAATAACAAAGTTTCAAAAACATATGTGAATAACAAGTCGGCCGTGATTGAAGAAAAACAAACAAAATGTTTATGAAGCTACAACCTAGGCACTATTCCGTCTCGCTGCCTGTTTATTATTCAGCTTATATTTTAAAATACACAATACGAGCTAATTGTATTGTCACCATGTGTATGGCGGCAGAGAGCGGGCTAAGGGAGTCATACCCCGCCCCCCCTTCTCCGCCCCCCTTCCAATATCATCCGAGCACACAGCAAATAACATGATTTACTTGTTTTACTCAGTCCTTGAAACATGCCATGACTACCCCCGAAATTTCAAGTGGACCCCCCTAAACTACGGGAGGTAATGAAAATCACTGCGGTCAACTGCCCCTAGGTGACGAATTGGTGGGTGTGAGCTGTTACCACGCCAAACGGCACCGAACTCTTCGCACCTTGAATGAAGTTGAATGTCACGGCGAGCAGTCAAGGGCACTTGTGTGACGTCGCCCCACAATGTACGTTGCGAATGGTCAGGGAAAGATGCAAAATGTACACACGGATTGTGAGCACAGCAGAGGCAAAATGGAGATGACTATAGTAATATAATAAAACTGAAGAGGATTTTTGTTTGAACTACCAATCGGATTGGAAAAATTATTTGTAAATGATAGTCAAATTCATGAGGAATAGTATGTACTTACCTATACTATATTTGTTTATTTGTTCCTTTGTTTAAACGTGTTATTCTCTGGAACTGCAAGAAAACTGGAAAAAAACAGTTTGTAGGCATACGATAGCCAAATGCACGATGAATTGTACAGGCTATATAACATCATGCTACAACCAACAGGGGTGGAACAGTGACCAAACACGTCGGGTGCAAAAAAGACAACGCGAACGAAATCGTGCCCAGAAGCTAGCAGACAGTGCAAACAAAGAATTGTAATTACGAGAATACGTTCCTGCTTCCTAATTGTTTTATGCGTAACCATTAGTAATCGAGCAAAGCAAATATCATGATGAGATGATGACAGAATGATTACAAAGGTATTGGACAACAGAATTACATATTAATGACTATTCATGTCCGATTTTAGATGTTAGTTTAGGTTATTTGAATTGTAATTGACAGTGTTGATCGTGTATTCGTGTGCTTATTACGAGTATACTTAATATTTTAAAGAGGTAAAGTTTGTCAGTATGCGAGATTGTAGGGGGGTATCTCTGGATATACTGAACCGAATTTTTAAATTCTTTTACCCATAGAAAGCCATTTTATTTGTGAGTGTCATAGGCTATATAAAATCACTCTACGACGCACGGGGGCGGAGCATTAACCAAAGACGTAACTTATGGCGGGTAAAATAAGCCACGAAGACGCGGATAATTCGCTAGTTATAAATAAATGAATATAAAAGAATAAGTACTACATTTTTGACTTCTTAAAACAAGTTTTATTTGTCTACGTGATACGTATATTGTATATTGACGATATTTAGATTTTTTGACGTGTCACCTAATTGTCGTATCATCTAAGTAAGAGTTTCAATTGACATAAATATGTAGAATTATTATGTTAAAATAATATTATTTTTCTCTGATCAACGGTTTTAAATTCACCAACAGTAGATACCAAAATTCGTATCGCTGCAACCCTAGTATTTACGTCACTGCACAGACGGTCGACTAGACGCGAAATCCCCCTCGGTAAAGCGCTCTTCAGACGAGGCCGCATTAGTTTATATTTTATTTTAAGTATTTGGATGGCTAACAAGCAGACGGCCTACCTAATGTTAAATAGTCACTGCTACCTATAGACATCTGCAATACCAGAGGCCATGCAAATGCGTTGGCATCCTAGAGCCAAAGTTCAAATGTCTCATGCGCCTGTAATTACACGGGCACCCTTACTCTTCAAACCGAAACACAGCAACGTTACTTTGCGGCAGAAATAGGTACGGCGGTAGTACTTCCCCTAACGAGCTCCTTCACAAATAACTTTTCTACTGAACTAGTATAGTAGAAACAACTGTAAAATTGAAAAAGATTTCTTACGTTGCCTGTTGCACGAACTGCAAACTCCGCGTGAAAATCGTCATATACAGTTAGTTGCGTGTCGCAGCAACTCCAAGTTCAAAGTTGCTTCGTCTGTAAATCGCCTTAAAGTGAAAACGGTCGGAAGGTCACACGGCCATTTTCATGATACATTTTCTACAAATGCGACTCAACTCAGTAGGATTAAGAGGATCTTAACATCTCCGTGTGTACTGAATAAAATTAAATATGAATACTCGTAATGAGGACGTATGTTGGATGTTAGTACGCTCTGGCGCACTTAAACTCGTTGCAAATATATTCATAAATCATTTAGGTGCCTGTCGTAAAATAACTTTTTATGGGATTGCATCAGAATATTATGACTGCATATAACTAATTATAACTATAGGCACAGAGGCTGTACCTAAAGTACTTATGTAGTTGGTGGAGGGATATATCGACTAATTAAACACGTTTCATACTCGTAGCTTGAACTTTCGTGTAATCACATATTCAACATTATTATATGGTTTATATTTTTTTTTTATTCAATACTCAATACTCAATACTTTATTGCATTCCATAATGTATACAAAGCTGGTAGGTAAATTATAGAGAAACAATTATGGACCCTGTCGGGCACAGCAAATTAGTTTTTAGAGGAGAGGATGAAGCGCTTTTTGTTTAAAAACATAATAATATTGGAATTAAGGCAGTAGATCTTATATTTAGATATTTAAGTAGATAATTATTATTTATGAGTAGATTTATATTAATTTTGTTTATTATTAATATTTCTGTATTTATTTATTTATTTATATATTTATTTATTTATTATTAATAGATATTTTCTAAATTATATATTAGGTAATTATTTTATATATTTATTTATATATTAGCTGTAATTTATTATTAACTAAATAGTAAGTAATTAAAGATATTGCACGGTAGATAAGGTAAATAGATGTATTAGGTACTACTTGGTTATTCTAATTATCTTCGTTTCTCTGGGAGGAATTTATCCTTGAAGTATTCATCAATTGTGTAGTAGGTTTTATCTAAGAGAAATCGTTTTAGTTTATTTATAAATATATTGTTTATTTCTGTGTTTTTTATGTATTCAGGTAATTTATTGTAGATTTTTATTGACGTGACAACGCACTAGAGGAGTGCATTTTTAATCGTGAAGTTGGCAGGTTGAGTCTATTTCCATGTCTAAGTTTGATTTCTGTTTGAATGTCTTCTCTTTTGCTGTAGAATTGTGGGTACTTCCTTACAAATTTAAATAAATAAAAAAATAAATATACCATCACGCCTGTCTTCCCCGAAGGGTTAGGCAGAGGTGTACCAAAGTACACCCACAGTTCGCCGGTATATTTAGGTCCCATGTAATAGGGGGCGAGCCTATTGCCATTAACCGGGCACAAATCCAAACTCCGAGCTGCTACTGAGAATTTCATAGAAAAACCCAATAACACTTTTTGCTCGACCTGGGAATCGAACCCGGGACCCCTTGCACAGCAGTCGCACTTGCGACCACGAGACCAACGGGGCAGTTACCTTACAAATTTACAAATTTCAAATATATAGAGACTGGGTAGTGTTAGGATGTTTAGTTCTTTGAAGTGTGGTTTACATGAGTCGGTGTCTTCTATGTTAACCAATGTTCTTATAAGTTTCTTCTGTATTGTAAATAGCGAAGGTGCGTCTGTACTGTTACCCCATAATATTACTCCGTATTTAAGCCAAGCGAACGCGTACGCATAGTATGTTACTATCGCTGTTTTGAGATCTGTAGTTTTCTTTATTTCTCTGAGGGATTCGAGATCGGTAAGCTCTTGACTCTATATAGTCTTGATCAAAGGTGACTTAGACAAAGTCTACGATGGAGTGAGCTTACCCGGAAGAAGCCTGTTCACGCTAACTTTGAAGAGATTAAGGTTTTTTTTTTTTTTTTTTTATAGACGGGAAATCATCAAATAACTTCCCCCGCCCTGGGCGGGGCGGGAGGGAGTGTCAGACTTTTACTGACTAAAACCCGTCTATGTTCCTTCATGTGCCCTTTGCGTTCCGGGGGCGCGGTATCTCTTTCGAACAACCCGCAGCCCCGGCAGGCATCGGCCCTCAGTGGCCCCATCCAATTTTGCTGACATCTCTTTGAGGCGCGCGTGGAACACGAACGCGCCGTCGACACGGTCTGTCGCTAGTGAACGTACGGACGGTGAGGTACCCATTGCTCACCGTCCACAGACCCGCGTCTACGGTGGCCGGGAGTCGTCTCGTGGCTCCCGACGCCCGGATCGTCTACCGCGGCGGCCGCTGGGACGGGGGACCCTCCTTTCTCTCTCCCGTCCCGCCGCCTCCTTCTCTAGCATTACAGCTTCGCAGAAGGAGGCGACTGCTTCCCATTCCCCCTCGCTCCGGACCATGGCCTGAACCAGTGCCGGACGCGAGAGGGCGCCGCCGCCGATGGCCGCCTCGAGGACTCGGCGGTGCTCAGCCCAAGCAGGGCACACCGCCAGAGTATGCTCCACCGTGTCCTCGGGGCGATCCTCGCAATGGTGACATCCGGGCGTTTCCTCCCGCCCGATGAGGTGCAGGAACCTCCCGAAACTAAGAGATTAAGGTTGAATGCAATGTATATATTTTTATTCTTGTTTTTGTCCTAGTTTGTTGAGTTATTGACTGTAGCAGCCGACTCACATTTTAAAGAATCATCTATCTCATAGTGTAAGCTAAAATGAGGTTGTATAGGCTCATTCAATTAAAGCCTCTACAGTACTTAGGTACACAGTAACACCATGTACCTAATCGTTACTATAGATGTACAATTGTACAGTAATAACTGTGAAAAATACTGGAGTTAGATCACTGTACAATTGGCAAAACAATGTTAAGATGAGTAGGTATGTCTTTTACAGTCATATTTCTTTATCATTTTGTTTCTTGACATTAATTCTACATTTTTATAAATGACTTTGGCTTACGATTTCATTGTTCGCTCATTATGTAATTACGAGTGGTTGTCTACGATTCGAGATTTGTAAAAACATATGTTTATATATTTTGTATGTTTGACGATATGTCTATGAAGATAATTTAGCTATGTTTTCTTAGCTTGTCATACTTTGTTACTATTCTAGTACAAAGTAGTGTATTCACGAGTGTGTGTTTTTTTTAATAATTGAGTAGCGAACTGTCTGTTACTTCGTGCCTGTGGCTTCAGCTCTACACGGAGCGGAAGGGAGAGTCAGACTCTTACTGACTAAAACCCATCCCATGTTCCATCTAATGCCATTTGCGTTCCAGAGCCGTGGTGACTCTTTCGAACAAATTCCGCAGCCCTGGAGTTGTTAACCTACCATCTGAATATTCACATTGGGATTGCATTATTGATTTGAAAAAGAAATAATGGTAAGTCTGTATCAATTTAATAACTTTTGAAAAGTCATTTAAACCCACAAGCATATAAAAAAGCTCTATATTTTTTTGTAACAACAAAAAGGCAACATTTAAATGCACATTTCGATTCATTGCATCCGCTTAATTCAATTTCATTGGGTTACTGAAACTGTCGGTCGGACGCGCTGTAAAGAGCAGAAATTTCAAACAATAAAATGCTTAATGGACGCAATTTTAATCTCAACAACGAATGTGGATAACTAGTATTTTTAATTTATTTCTAATTAAAGTAGCATATTCTGTGATAATCTCTTCTGTGAATAAAATATGTTGTTCTTGTGTTTATTGGACATGCCTATATGCTTCTTAGTTGGTACCACAGAACATCTATAGGTACTAATAAAATAAAGCTGAAGAGGTGTTTTGTTTGTATAAAGGAGATAGCTGGAACTGCCAGTCGGATTGAAAAAATATTTTTGTTTATGATAACCAGATTCATGAGGTCAGAAAAAAACCCACGTGGGCGATGTCACGGGCATTATCTCTATAAAGTAAAACAATGTCGTTTCCCGCCGTCTGTAAAACGTCTGTGTATCTTTTAAACTGCGCAACGGATATTAATGCGGTTTTCATAAATAGATAGAGTGATTACCGGGGAACTGTGGGTGTACATTGGTACACCTCTGCCTAACCCTTCGGGGAATACAGGCGTGATGGTATAGATAGATAGAGTGATTTAAGAGGAAGAAGAATAGGAAGAAGAGGAGAATATCACGCTACAATGAGCGGGAGGAACAGTAACCAAAAACGTAACTAAACGCGGGTGACACCGCGGGGAATATAGGTAGTTAAAATAAATAAATATATTTATTTATTTATTTTTTATTTATTTAATCATGAACAATTCATTATTGTGTTTGATAACATATTTATAAATTCTAAATTAATATTATATAAATATACCATCACGCCTGTGGTAACGAACTGAATTGGCGAACTGTGGGTGTACATTGGTACACCTCTGACTAACCCTTCGGGGAATACAGGCGTGATGGTATATATAATATAGGTAGTTAGTAAGAATAATATGCTTTCTTTCCAACTAAAACGCTCAAGATAGGTACCGGATTATTATTTTCAATCTCCAATAGATAATGATAGTCGAGGATAACGGAGTTTCCCGGAAATCCAAGCCAGTAATTATCGATCCATTAAACCGTCTTGTATTTCTTTCATCTTTACTTATAGATAGTTCGGAAAACAAAAGCTAACGCGACCTTCTATTAAATGTCACCGACAGCGCTTTCTACACAAAAATAGCCTGGTTATATTTTGGTCTGATCAATGTTTCTTAAACCTCGTACGAGATTTGATATTATATATCATTTTGAAAATGTAGCAGTAGTAATCATAGTGCTCTTATCGTATATCTACAAAATTTCGTCGAGTTTAATTACTTATTGGCATTTGATCGAGCAAAAAGCGTTATTGGATTATTCTATGAAATTCTCGGTAGCAGCTCGGAGTTAGGATTTGTGGCCGATTAATGGCAATAGGCTGGCCCCCTATTACTTGGAACCCAAACATATCGATGAACTGTGGTTGTACATTGGTACACCTATGCCTAACCCTTTGCGGAAAACAGGCGTGGTATGTTATATTGTTTATTTATTTATTTATTGATCTTCTTCTTATCGTGTGGGCAGTAAGGTCAAACGACCCCACACACCCTAGTGTCAGAGTTTCTAAACCGCCTCAAGGGCCTCTGACATGGTTACCGATGTCAGTGATGTCCAAGATAAACTCAGAAAGTACATATGAATTAGAAAAAACCATATTGGTACTTGCCCGTGACCGGTTGCGAACCCGCAACCTCGTGCATGGAAGGCGGGCGCCTTAACCACTGGGCCATCACGACACTATTTATTGATGGAACACGAACAACAAATTCAATACAAATGATGTTTACACAATTTTGCATTATTTTATTGATTGTAAAAGAGTGTTCATCAAGTTTCATGCTCGCTTTTCTCAATAGAAACGTACTGTTACAAACTAGCATTTTCATCTTTCTGACTCCACGACAATTCAAAAGTGCCTGTAAATGGTTTATTAAAACTAGCTATATACCCGCGGTGTCACCCAGGTTTAGTCACGTCTTTGTTCATTGCTCCGCTCTCGTTTGTCATAGAGTGATATGTCGTTTAAACCTTCCTCTTGAATCACTTTTAATGGAAACTGAATCAAATTCCGTTTCGTAGTTTAAAAGATCTAAGCGCACAGACGGCGGGCAGCAACTTTGTTTTATACTATGTAGAGAAGATTTATCTCTCTTTGATTTGAATTTGATTTGAAGTAGGTAATTAGCCTCTTGAAACGTAGCGCACACCATGCTATGGACATAGTTTTGAATAAATATATGCTTGCTTGTGTGCATAAAATTAAGTTAAATTAAATTCTCCGTAACAGCTCGGAGTTAGGATTTGTACCCGGTTAATGGCAACAGGCTCGCCCCCTTTTACACGGAACGTAAACAAACCGGCGAACTGAGGTTGTACGTTGGTAAACCTCTGCCCAACCCATCGAGGAATACAGGCGTGATGGTATGTTTGTTTTGTCTGCATAGCTACGATGGACAGAATTTGCAGACGGGAAAGTTTAGCCGCCTGGAATCCACATAATATTATGAGAGAAGCGTTCAATTTAAATACTAGCATATTCTACAGAGCATAACTTTGATCAAGTCCTTTCATATTGCGGGTTTGGTCACCGTGTCGTAAATAACTCTCCGTGGCTGCGGTTCTACGCCAGGAAATATCTTCGTGATGCCTTCCATTTCTGTGCAGGATTATATATATTAAAAGATTAAAATCCCTAGAGTTTCTGCATCTAACTTAATTGGTTCGTATCATTTTTATAATACCAACTTATTTTAATAATTGTTCTTCTTTTAGATCACGTGGCTTTGATGTGGGATTTTCCGCTATTGTTTTATACTTTTATGCGACTTAATTCCTTGATTGAACGAAAGTTGTGTAAAAGTTTGACTTTCAGCGAAACCTTACGTATTTGGGGTTCAATAAAAACTTTTAACAAACAATAGGAAAAGCTTTTTAGAATTCTTTTTAAGCAGTTGTTAGGATTTCATACCCAACGGATGCCACGTGGCCCTATATCTTAGAATCCTATGTCTGTACGTTTGTCACCGGTGTGAGCTTTTTTTTACCGTATTCTTCTATACTAATATTATAAAGAGGTGAGATTTGTTAGTTTGTAACGAATAGGCACCAAAATTACTAAAACGATTTTAACCATTTTTTCACCAATAGATAGCTAAGTACATAAATAAATAAATAAATATCTTGGGACAACTCACACACGGCTATCTGATCCCAAGCTAAGCAGAGCTTGTGTTATGGTAACCAGACAACTGATATACATACTTATATAATTTATAAATACATACATATTATAGATAAATCACACCCAGACACAGAACAAACAATCATGCTCATCACACAAAGTTTGTCCTGGGTGGGAATCGAACCCACAACCTCCGGATTAGCAGTCAGGGCCACTAACCACTAGACCAACAGGCCCGTCAAACATTATTCCTGAGTAACGGAGGCTTTATAACATCGCTACGACCAACAGGAGCGGAGCAGTAACCAAAGACGTAACTTAACGCGGATCAAATAAGCCACGCGGGAAAAGTTGCGGGCAGATCGCTAGTAATAAAATAATTTAGAAAACTTAAGGAACAATGGGGTCCCCGTCATATGTGTTAACAAGAAGCCTATGTCAAATATTGTACGGTATTTAACTGCTCCGTTGGTCTCGTGGTCGCAAGTGCGACTGCTGTGCAAGGGGTCCCGGGTTCGATTCCCAGGTCGAGCAAAGTGTTATTGGGTTTTTCTATGAAATTCTCAGTAGCGGCTCGGAGTTTGGATTTGTGCCCGGTTAATGGCAATAGGCTCGCCCTCTATTACATGGGACCTAAATATACCGGCAAACTGTGGGTGTACATTGGTACACCTCTGCCTAACCCTTCGGGGAATACAGGCGTGATGGTATATTATCAAATTGCCTATTTATTACGGAGTTATCAGGTAAAATTTGTGTGCATGTAAAAGTCACAGTTATTGATCAAATTAGTTCCACTATTGAAACAGCTAGTGTGATTTTTCATTTATTTTAAATGATGTTGTGTTTCACTTTATAATGCGTTTACGCAATAATTTTTTTAAATGTCTCCATGCATAAATAGGATAGGATATAAAGTTATATGAGGTATCATTGATTTTCTTTTAAAAAAAAACAATTATTCAATGTATTGTAATATTGAGTAATGGGTACCACTGTCTTTGATTAGTCACAAATTAAAAGCGAACGTTTATTTCTCCCGATATTTCTTTTTTGTCTTACGAGCAATATCTTCTCTCAATGAAGTAGGATTTTTAGGAATACCTTCTTATTTTCCTTATACTTACTTCCTTATATTACTTTACGAATATTTTTTGATAGACCAGAATTAAAATTTCTATAAGTAACTGACTCTAATTGGCTTACTGCTGAGCAAAGGTTTCTCGCATTGAATTCCACTCTTTTATTGTAGAAGCAAAATAATTCAATGTTCTCGACAATCTTAAGGTGTGAAAAGTCTGGGCACGAAGGTGTGTAAGGCATGTATGAAATTATATTTTCGTACCATCGAGGCGTGTATTTATTACGTTGCAAAATGCATAGATACACAAATGCCGCGCGATCCGGCGCGTGGTAACGCTGATCTGCATGAGACGACTCGGTACATCTTTCGGCATGAAAGGGTTAGCGCGATTTTGAATAAATAATAGATATATAATAAAGGGGTGTAAAGGGACACATCACAGACCCGTTAACTACGCATACTACCCATCAAACTACGTAACGTTCACCACAATTATTGCTGGGAAACTGCTTTCCTTTTGATCACTTTTTACGGTTGTTCGCAATGTAACACAAGTTTTAACATTGTACTTTCGGTTGCATACAACTTTACAGTAATCGTTGAAGTTTTTTTATGTATTATCAGAATTATAGCCATTTAAGTCAGCAATAAAACTCCATAGGGCCAGGTAACCCGAAAGAATGACTATTTCATGAAATCTTGACATTTTAAAATTATACCGACTTATGAAGTTATTTTACTGATTTTAATGGTTATAATTCTGAAAATACATACTTCTTACGCCCGCGAATCATACTTTATCTGCATTAAACCTGACCATACTGACTTGCAAATTGCAAAAAACGTAAGAAAATTTGAATGTCGCGGTCTGCCGTAGAGGTGTTATAACATTTAAAACTTGTTTTCGCTAAAAACGTGACAAAATAACTTTGACTTTCAATATGTCCGTAACCTGAAAGGTCTCAGGTATGGTTCAGAATAAAGAAATGATCGCATTAATAAGAAGAACATGTAACTTTTAGCTCCGTGATGTGTCTTTTTACAACTCAATTATACTACAATATTCCATCACAAGGACATCATATTCTTGTAATGTGACGGAAGAGACTGAACCTCACTACACAGGGCTCCTAGTGGGGAGCGGTGAATGCGTATGCGAATCCCGCACCCTCGGTCGTGGGCAGAAGTGGAACACCGCGGTGGTTTTAGCCAGTAGGAGTCCGGCATGCCCCTCCGTCACCCCAACGACGGAAAAAGTCCGTGAGGGGGGAAGACAGACACCCACCAAAAAAGAAGGGGGTATCCTAGTGTAGAGTTCAGCGTAAATTATACACAGTTTGATAATAATAATCGTTCGTAATCGTAACTGATAATAATAATCGAAGTAATAATTCTCGCCCATGTAATACACTCCCCACCTCTCTGGTTTGAAACCACCATAACATTAGCTTGTAGTGGTTAGTAGTACTATTTGAGCGGTCGATGTACGTAATATGAATACCTATCTAGCTGTTAGCCGTGGCTTTTGTGGAGGCAGGTGTATAATTTCAGTCAGGCCCTCACAGTACGTAATTTGAAAGCTTCTATAGCAGGGGTTCCCAAACTGTACGTCGCGACAGTGCGTCACCGTCGCCCTGGGGCGCCGTACAGCCTCAGGATATAGCTATCCTAAGGGCGTACCGCGACACTAAACACAGGTGGCCGGCACGTGATGTCCCCTTCTCTTTGAATAATATTATTTAAAGTTTTCTTTAATTAAATATAAATATTTTTTGTTTTGATTCAATTACCAATTATAATTAAAGTGGATAATCTTAATCTCAGTTGAAAGGGAGGCGCAGTACAAATAAGATTGGGAACCCCTGTTCTATAGGAACAAGCTTATTAATATGCTACTTCAATTATAAACGCGAAAGTTTCTGAGGATGGATGTATCCCGATTTCGTGTTCCTGTAGGATAATATGTCAACTTGACGCGGACAAAGTCGCGAGTGGAAGCTAGGCCATAGGATCTATGAATTTTAATAAAACAAAAGAGTCTTTGCGGTTACATTTTGTGTATGATATGGCAGTGGTAGATTTACACATTTATCAATAATAGGCTTTTAAATTTTTGTCGCCCTTTCCTCTACAATTGACAGTTTTAGTTATGACAATTTGTTTACAAGAGTTTCATACAAAGTGCACAGACATGAGAGATAAATGCAGAGGCTTATTTGTGGTTGCGGACTGTGGATAGGATGTTTCACGATAGAAATTAAAGAAGAAAGAAGAAGAGTAGAAGTTTGCGGTACCATTGAATGCACAATGAAAGGAAAGACGGAAAAGTCATCGGAAATATGTTTGACTTCTTTCTGCAAGACGTCTGTCTACCGTCTAGACAAAGGTAAAGATTTAGGCCCGTTTTTAAAATGTGCCGTTTACAGACTTGTTACTTTTACATATCATTTAAATAGACACGAAATAACAATGCACTCCTCAGCATTTCAGGTAATAGCTAAGAGTTTATTTTATCTTCATTTTACATCCATTTTGTATTATCTTTTGACAATGTGCTGAATAGTTAATCGACAATTGTTACAGACCGTATAGGTACTACCTGTCAACATACATTTATGTTCAAAACATTTTAGATTTATATTTGTGCGAGTATTGCATTACCTCTATACTTTTTTTCGTCATTGGATGGCAAACAAGCAGGCGGCCTACCTGATGTTAAGTGAATATAATATATAGACATCAGCTGTGCGATTCTCTAAAATGCAAGCTCGAAAAAGAGTCTCACTTCGGTAACGAACCAACTTGTCATTGGCTTAGTATTCGTTCGCCGTGGTGACGTCACCACGGCGAACGAATATAAACCAATGACAAGTTCACTCGATTACTTTAGTGAGACTCGTTTTCGAGTTTGCATTTTAGAGAATCGTACTACTGCAATACTAGAGACCTTACAAATGCGTTGCCATTCCAGAGACAAAGTTGACATGTCTCATGTGCGTGTAAGGCGCTGTCACCCTTCAAACGGGAACACAGCAACGCTGCTTTGCGGCAGAAATAAGCACCTACTTTGGAGCATAGTTTAAATTATTAGGATATAAAGTCAGCAAGGCTGCTCACAAGCCGGCGACGCAATGAACTGTCAACTTCAGGTGTGTCATATCCCCAAACAGGCAAAGTTAATCGAGAAACATACAAGCGTTTGTTGCGCTCAAAGATTAAGCAAGTAATTCATTTCATGTTACAGCTCAACTGATAAATTGTATTTAATAAAGTCGGAACATAAACTATAAACGAAAATATCGAAAAACATATGTATTTATAATCACGCGCCGTGAGCCTTTCAACCCCATTGAGGGGATGTTTTTTTTGTCACTTTTGTTTGTTTGGAATTAAAAACCAGCATCCAACTGCAATCGTAGTTTTTGATTTTATTTTTGTAAAGTAACATGTTGAACTGAATAAGTGTCAATTTTCGAACCACCCGTTTCAAATTGGAGCATGTTTTCAATTTCACGTGTATAAGGAATTTTCGTGCATTTACACTTTCAGACTAAGTGGTTTAGGTTGTGAATTTCTGTTGGTGACAAGATTGAACCACGGACTCCTTTCTCGGAGAGGGAATGGATTGTAGCGTGATCCATCAGGTGGGTGGGGGGGCTTTGTGTAGTGGGCTGATTGTGATAATTTTTGTTGCATAGAACTTTTTGATAGTTTTGACTGACTGTTAGCGGATTTTTAAATACGTTTACAAAGTTTTGACTTTATAAGGACCATTAAATGTTTTTGCTGGTTTGTGTGAACATCACTGCTGTAGTACTTTAGATAGCAATAAATAGGAATAATATATATAACGAGACCAAAATACATTTTCCAATTATAGTAACCAATCGTCAATAACAATCGTCGACCGATCAAAACTGTTGCAATCACAAATATGAGATTGTATGTATATACCCCTACCTATACTATGAGCAATTATTTAGCCACAGTACTGCGTAAAAAGCGTTAGTTTATTAATTGAAAGGGTGGTCAAATTGGTTTGTATCCGACTCGCGATTTGATAAAGATACTTACTCATATGTTGATGTACGCTCAATTCATATACCAGCCTGTTTTCCCCGAAGGGTTAGGCAGAGGTGTACCAATGTACACCCACAGTTCGCCGGTATATTTAGGTCCCATGTAATAGGGGGCGAGCCTATTGCCATTAACGAGGCACAAATCCAAATTCCGAGCTGCTACCCAATATAACACTTTTTGCTCAATCCGGGAATCGAACCCAGGACCCCTTGCACAGCAGTCGCACTTGCGACCACGAGACCTGCGCTCAATTTGTAGAGCTCAATTAGGCAAAGACGAATTTGAAACGAATTTTAACCAATTTAGCCAACCTAACACTGTTGAACATCGATTGGTGTATCATTCATGCGTGACTATGAAGGGATCAAACTTGCTTGGTAGGGACGAGTAACGAAATTATCGACCTATATGGACACTATTTAGCCGCAACCACTAGCCGGGTGGTTTTAAAATGACTTAGTTAAATGCGATGTACCTACACACCTAAACATCTACCTCTTTAGAATGCACTTGACGTAAACGAATTGCGTTAGTGTAGATTCTACAGAAGAATAGTTATAATTTACCTAGGTCATTATTTGCGTTAAGTTGCATACAAACGGTTTTTCACCCCGTTTTATCCCGGCAGGGGTTGATTTTTATTTTAACAACAAATCATTTAGGATTTTTTTCTTAGTTTGAGTCATTAAAAAAATGTCTACGCATATTTTTAAGTTATTCGAAGCAAGAGTTAATAAAAACTTGATTCTTTACCCAGTTAAGGGTTGAATTTTATACGTAAGTATTTTTTTTTTAAGAATAATATTAATACTGATTTTCAATTTATTTGGACCGCGCGTAAAGATTCTGAACTTCGATAACCCATAAATTCAAGGTTTAAGGGTAATTTAAAAAAAAAACCTTATCTTTTCTCTTTGACTATAAATGTTTCGAAGATTTTGAACAAAAATAAATTATGTGACCAACTCACACAGAACCAATGCGCCTATGACTAATTTGCATATGATTTTTTGATGACCAAGCTACAGTTGCGACGAAATCACAATGACCCTTCTCGTACGTAGTTAAGGTCGAATATCCAGTGACGTAGAGGCCGATTTGATTGGATTTTTTATTGGAGAACAGCCAAAAATATTTGTGGGCCAGTACCTAGTATATTGATGAAATTCGCACTCTAATGCCGTAGAGAGACTGAGAGACATAACAGCTGTTTATTAGTAACGTTTGGCCTTCCGCTTCGGACCGTAGCCTATTAAGTAGTTCTATATATCTGCCTAATTAGGAACTGAGTCATCGGACTACAAGTAGTAGGTGTGTTTACGAGTTTACCTACCTACTGACTACTGACTGGTCAAATGAATGCTTCGATATTTAAATATGAATATATTTCCTGAATATTGACTCGATTGTACCTACATCTGTTCGAGAAATGCGTTTTAATGCATAGAGAATAGACTTTACATTTTCCTCAAACGAGTTTTATCAAGGAAATAGGTATGTCCGAATCTAACAAAAAAAAAACAACAAGAATTGGTCAATCAAGGTTGCGAGAATTTGCGATGTAAAACGTCTTTATGATTATGTTTAGTTACGTAGGTGTAGACTCAATTATGTAAGTAGATAAGTTAATTGGTACTTTAATGTGAAGAAGGTAGGGTTCTAGATTCAATAACTAGGTGTCCTGAATTATCTCGCCAATTTGTGAATTATGAGGGACTTAGATGTGATGATGAAGATGATAATTAATGATGAAAGGTAACATTTTGAAAAAGGTAACTACTGTTGGGTGCCTGTTGTCTAGATTGAAGATAGCTTAATATGTTTTCCTTTCTTTACCTATGTAACTACCTACCTACCTACCATGATGTATTTTTGTTAGGTAAGTAAAAGTGCCTTAATTCATTGATGAAGATGAAGATGATCTGCTGTTCTGACTGAAAATTCCTGCTATATTTTAGATTCCAACAAAATAATTTTAAAATCAATGTTTTCTGAATACATAAATAATTTATAGGTCTGTTAATTCAGACCTTTGAATGTTAGGAACTAAAATTTCTGAAAAGAAAAACAATTGAAGGAAAAATAAAAAATAAAATAATTAGGTATAAAAATTATTAAAAAAATGGGATAAAAATCTAGACTATGGCCACTTACTTGGTTTGTTGTAGTTACGAGCAGAAGAGCTGTAGAAGTAGCAGTACAGGACAAAAGCAAGGACACACAGCATGAGAAGCAGGATACGGGCAGAGCATGGCCTGCAGCGCAGGACCCTGGCCCTCGGCATGGTTACTGCAAATTACACATTATTTAATATAATGTACATAATACTAATAATAATATTCCATTTACTAAAGCAAACTAATAATAATTAAGTACAAACAAACCCTAATACAACATTCTGCCATAATTTGTAATTTTTTTCTCAGAAAAAAAAGTTTGAGAAGTCTTAGACAAACTTTTGAACTCTGTCTAAAATATTCATTCTGTATATTTGCTAGAAAGGTTACTGATAAATATATCATATTTAATAGTGTCATTGAGAAAAAGCTAATTTGGTTTAGTTAAGTATTTTATTTTAGCATTAGGTACTATACCTCTTAAAGAAATATTTAAAATCATATAAGTACTTGAAAATCTGATACTCTAAAATGTTCCTAAATTTAATCACAGAATACTTAATTATGTAAACATTACTTAGCTCTAAGTACATAACGCCATCCATACTTAGAGAATTTATTTAATTGAACACGTAAGTAGGAACTCTATTAATTCAAACGATATGAAATTAGTGAATGCCTAAAAAAATAATCCTAATATAATTTAAACCAAAAATCTAATAAATAAAAACTTCAAGACATGCTTCGTAACAAAATATAAATACGAACAAAACAATAAATCACCCTTCTCCAGCAACTAAAGTAACCCAATTACGTCGAAACTTAAATTTCAAAACTAAAACTAAAAGTTTAAGCAAAGATAGGTCAAAGCAAAAAAAAAAATATTGGCCCGTCTTCAATCGTCTTTGCGTAAACAGTAAACACTAAAGATGCGGCAAACACTTCAAACTATTTAAAATAAATTAACTCACGTTTTATAAGTCACCACTTTTCAGGGGACAATGTTTACATTTTATTTATATCAGAATGAAGTCGAATAATTTATTTATCTGCAGTGTAAGTTATCGGCTTACGCTTCCACGCGGAGCTAAACACGACTACGTGCTCGCTCTTACTCCCGACCCTCCGCGTTACGGCTGCAATACCGATTGGCATTTGTCAGTTTGGCATTAACTTGCTCGCTACTTTTGAGTTGCCAGCCTTGTTCCAAAACGCTACCAAACTACCATTTTATTAACTTTGACATATCTTAATCATTTATTTTATTGCATTTGTGATGAATGATGATGCAATAAAAATCATTTAGTGGTTTTTACATCTTATTAAACTGACTTTTTGTTAGTTATGTAATGATTTTTCTTAAAAGCAAAAATAAAAACATATTCAAAAGCATACCAACAATTTCATTGTTTTTTTTTGCTATTATGTAGTTTAACTACTGTAATTTTTGTTTTACCAGTTTCATTGTTAAAATAATGTGAGTTTATAAATGTTTGACAGTGGCGCCACCCCAAGGTAACGGGCGACAGTAACTTTACCACGGGGTGGTTCGGCTAGCAAAGTAATAGAGCACTGTGAGTCATTGAATAAATATGTTAAATTATATAGTAAAAGGGATTATGATCTTAAAGCTTGGGATTTTTAGTTAAATCTGAGATAGACACGGTACATAGTTGGGTCTAAGTCTGTTGGTAACTTGTTATACCATGACTTGTTTCGACTTGTTACCCAATTAGTTTTAGAAATAGATTATATACATATATCAGAAGCCATGTCTGTATAAATAAATCGTATTTCATGTGAGTTTTATAAAAACATCACATCGCGTACTAACGGGACCATTTGGATACCAGCTAAAAAAATACCTAATAATTGGTAGAAAAAGTATGTCGGTAAACTTTTAAAATATGAGTTTATATTTTTAATAAAAATACACGCTTTTACTATATTTCGCCCCGTGATAACTCTTTATAAACAAATCAAACACATTTAATCAATCAGTCTTTTTTTATAATGCAATTTATAACATAATTACCGCTTGACTGGTAAAAAATATTTTAGGTTTAATTTGCTTAGACCTGCATTCAAAAAGTTTGATTGAGTCCAGCTTTATCGTGACGCCTGGCAACTCTACCTATATGTAACGTAAACCTACACTACAGGCAAACCTGTACAATAATATCTTTGATAACGTGGCTCCATCAGTCAAACGCAAGCTAGTAGACGTATTCATCGTGTCTTTAATAAGTACCTAGTTGCTTTGTTTTACTAAACATGAGATATAACGAGCTTGGAAATACTGGACTCAAAGTCTCTCATATCAGCTTGGGGGGCGCTTCGTTCAGTAACATTTACGGGTAATTATTCTCATAAATAATACGTAGGTACTTAATTAAATAACATTAACTGTGTGTTTTTGCCAGCGGCATGTTATTATCACTTTGACAGGTCAGTTTAGTTCTGTTATCTAATCACGAATTTCAAATTTATGTATGTAGTTCAGTATTACCTAGGTAAAAATTATAAAAATGTTTTAAATTAACTCTTAAGTTTATTATCTGTGTATGTATGCTTATATACCTATTTACATTTTAATGTATTATACGAGGTAGGTACCTATAAGAGTTACAAGGCGATTTTGTGACGGAGTGACTCATCTTTGTTGAAGTAAACAGACGTGACAAAACAGACAACAACACAGGAACAGTATTACGATTTTAACTTAAACCAGAAACCTAAAGCGCGAAATGAGGACGGAAAAAATTTGAAAAAAAATTTTGAGAACCTTCTCCTTTTTTTTAAGTCGGTTAAAAATTAGTTCGAACACTTGTCTTAAATTTTGACATACTGTAGGTACGTAATATTTATATTTCTAACTACATATAGGTAGGTACCTGCTATATTTAATGGGGGATTTAGGGGAGTTATTTAAGGGATTTTAAATAAGAATTCTAACGCGCAGCTATAATTAGGTAGGTAGGTACTTGACACTCGATTCCGACGAAAGCATTTTTATTTTCACAACACATTTTTTTTATTTGACTACTAGTTTCGATTACTTCGATAATTGGTGTAAACAACCTGACTAGTAGGGAAATCAAACAATGCAATTCATTTATTGTCGATTCAAAAATCAAGGTGAAAAATAGTGAGCAGTTTGTTTGTTTGTTTGGAAGATTTAATTAGGAATGTTTTGATTACGTATAAGAAACTCGGCACTAATACTAATTAGTTGGTAAATAATAAAGTTTGTGCAGGTAAGTTTTCCAAAACTATCTCTTAAAAGCCGTGAAGGGGGTTCTCGAAAGTCGAAGTTTGCATGGGATAGCAAGAAACCTTCTTTGATTAAAGTTCAAATTAGAAGTCCGACTATTTCAACGTTTGTGACTTGATATTTTATTTGACTTTTCGGTTTATTAGTAGTCTGTGATGGGAATATGTACTAAGAGGAACGTGTGTTAGCTGAATGAGACTGAGAAGTTATGTGGTAGTCGATTGTGTGCATTTGGCTTGTGCTCCGGACGAATGAGGTACAAATCAGGAAAGTTTTCAAATGAATGGGGTTTGCTAAAAGAGTAGATTATCCACTTTCAATATCGCTGTTGAATGAACTGTGTGTTAGGTATAGAAAGGAGGTGAATGACCTTTGAGAGACTAAGTGTGAACTGAGACATGAGATGACGTCTAAACACGTGTTTTAGCTAGACGTACGGTCAGCAATAAAAGTCGATTAATAATTTTACTTTTACATATCACTAAAATAAACACGAAATAACACATTTCACTGTTATTCAGAATTTTAAACAATACCCAAGAGTTCGTTTTATGTCATTTTTTCGTATGTCATTATTTCCTTTGATGTTGTGCTCAATAATGAGTAAGTATTTAAAAACTGGAATGTTAATCTGCTTTTGTTGCTGACTTTACCTGTAAAAAAAAATTTACTTCTCCAGGCCGATTCCGACCACGGCGGCTAACCTTAATGCAGACTAGCCTCGTACGCAGGAGATATTATAGTGCACAAGTGTGTGCGCAAACCCAGGTGCACTCCCTCATAGCCCGATGGGACGGCAATCCGACACGACCGGAGAGAGATCAGGCGCAGGACCAACGGCTTTACGTGTTTTCCGAGGCACGGGGGTGTCACACCACCAACTTCCAAACTCCGGGCTGCTACTGAGAAATTCCCAATGGAAAAACCCAATAACACTTTTTGCCCGACCTGGGCATCGAACCCGGGACCCCTTGCTCAGCAGTCGCCCTTGCGACCACGAGACCAACGGGGCAGTCATTATAATTATAATGTAATAAGATACTACATAAGAGAGGTAGGGTTGGCTGCTACTTATCTGAATAAAGAGGTAAGAAGTGCAAATTGGTGAGTGTCACCCCTAGTCGTCGAGCTAACCTAATTGAAGTCACATTTTATGCCTGATCTACCCATTACATTCGTGTAAACAGACTAGAAATAGCATTCGATTTTTGAAAATTCATCCCCTAAGACAGCCAGCTGCAGATAATATTAGCCTGCTACAGACATAGTCGCTGACAGACAGACGGACGGCAGCGAAGCCTTAATAATAGAGTCTCGTCGGCACCCTTCGGGAACAAAACACTTACAGTCGATGCATTCAGCATTGGTTTCAAAATAGACCATTCACAGGCACTTTTGAATAGATAAGAAGTTGGTCAGTTACAGAAAGTTGAAGCTAGTTGCTCATTCCAAAACGTAAGTGGGCCTCTATGGAAAAGAATGAGCAAGAAACTCCAAGGAGATTTTTGTCCATTTGGTTTTTACAAAAAAAAAATTGTTCTTTTTTTTCGGTGGATGGCAAGCAAGCCTATATACTACCTAAATGTTAAGTGGTTACCTATTCCTATAGCCATCTGCAATACCTACCAGAGGCCTTGCAAATACATTGCCATCCCAGAGACAAAGTTAAAATGTGTGCAAATGCGTGTTTCGTGTGATTGTAATTTTACATCGGCACCCATACCCTTCAAACCGGAACACAGCAACGCTGCTTTGCGGCAGAAATATTACCTATTGTGGTAGCACCTCCCCGGATGAGCTCCTTCACAAAGAGCTTTACTACTGCTAAACTACGCCTACTAACTCCTGTCGATATCTTGTTTCAGAACATTTGACGAAGAAAAGGGTATACAATTAATTAGAGAGACTCTCAAATGTGGCGTTAATTACGTGGAAACTGGTCCCTGGTACGGCGCGGGAACGTCAGAGAGAACTTTCGGAAAGGTAACTATTACTAGAAAAGTAAAAAATGTCGTTTCATTTATTTATTTACAGTTACCAGGAAGCTTTGCAAAAAGGGAGGTGGCACGCAGTGATTGAAATTAAAAACATTGGAACGACAGAAATAGCCACGTCCTTTGATAAAAATTTCGTTCGAAACCGGGCTTCAATTTTGTAATACTAGCTTCTGCCCTCGATTTCCTCCGCGTTTTTCTTTTAACTCGCCTTTTGTTACTTCTTTATTTTTAAATTTAGACTGGCAATTCCAGAGATCAGAGTCACCTTTAAACAAACAACCGGCATAATTAGCTTTATTATATTAGTAAATATTTATCTTCGTACTTAGCTTAGTTATGCTAGCACGAGGTAACCCACAATCTATCAATGGTTAATTTAATTAGGTCAAACTAATTCCATATGTCAAATGTTACATTACTGTCCCGCAATACCAACTCAATGTACATACCACCCAAAGTTATGCCTAGATCAGATTTAACATTCATCTATGCCAAATAGGTTTATATAAGTTTATTAAATAATATGTTTTACAATATTACAAATGTATTTAAGGCTATAAAAAAAAATCTTAATATTATTAATCTTAATTGTCCCGTAGGTCTCGTGGTGGCAAGCACGACTGTCGAGGGTGGAATCGAACCCAGGACGGGTTCGATTCCCAGGTCGGGCAAAAAGTGTTATTGGATTTTCCATTAGGAATTAGGTGTGATGCCCCCGAGACTCAGAAAGCACGTAAAGCCCCGGTCGTGCCGGATTGCTGTCCCATCGGACTAAGAGAGTCAGGGAAGAGGGACCTCACCCGGGGACCCAGTTCACCTGTGTTTGCGCACACACTTGTGCACTATAATATCTCCTGCGTACTTGGCTAATCTGCACTAAGACTAGCCGCCGTGACTAGAATAGCTCTGGAGAATATATTTTAGAATTTATTACGCATAGGTACACTTTTTTGTACCTAATTGAAATTTTTGACTAATACTCGTATAAGTACCTAACCTGTAAATTTTTATTCGTAAGCATTTAATAAAGTATAATATTATATGTACACAAGGTGGATTTTAGAACGGGGCCGTTAGGGGAAAACGTTCCTAGGAAACCATCCATAACTCTTGACATATTCTGAACTGCATTCACTTAATAAATGTAAGAAAAAATTACAGTCGGCTAGATTTTTTTTTATACCAGTCGATCCTATTTCATGTAGGGATCAAAATACTCTATGAGACCATTTAAGGTATGATCTACTACAAGAAATACTACCACCTACTAGAAATGACAAAATTCACCGAAAGACTTATCCTATACTACACACACTTTGTTGTTGTATTTGACAAACAGATACTTCAATTTTATCTATTGTTTAGAGACAATATTATAAAATAATTGATTCAATCTCCGCGATAATAATCTTACAGTGTTTCTATCTCGTAGATTGATTATCTAGCTCGGTATAGTCCAGTAACCCGCGTCCAGGGGTTACAAACCCTTGTTTAAATTGCTTTTATGTCAACCTGTCTGACGCATGATGCAAGCCGCTTACAACCGGTCTTTTTGGAAATCTATGGGGGAAGCCTATGCCCAGCAGTGGGCGTCCTGCGGCTGATATGATGATGATGAAGCTGTCTTTTATCTTGAAACATTTACTTACTTATAGACAGAATTAGAGAATACAAATAAATAATTTGTATCCATAAGAGCAGGTTTGGTTGACTGGTAGAGAATGCCTAAGGAATTAACCCCGCCTTTGTACTTTTTTTGTGCATAAATTTTAAATAAATAAATGAGGTAGGTAACTCCATTGCAAATACCCGTCTTGAAAGTAATTTTATTTATTTACACCAAGTCATTATATTCAATTGCCACTTACTGCTACTGTCTCAACACTTTAATTGATAGGTACAATCGCGGAAATTTACTGTGAACCATTTTTCACCCTTACCTCCTTAGTAATAAGGTCAAAAACTGTTCAACCTCCATTGCCCTTCGTTGTACCTATCATCCGTATGTTAACGAGGATACTTGCTCATAAAAATATATTGTAAGTAGGTTCGTTTAATTGGTATCAATAAAGTATGATTTAAGACGCTCTGTTTACTATAGGCGCTGGTCGGCGTACCGAGGTCTTCATACTTTATCGGCAGCAAGGTGGGCAGATATGAGCAGGCCCCGGAAAGAATGTTCGATTTCTCCACTGAGAAGACGGAAGCTGGGGTGGACACCACTCTGCAACGTCTCGGCTTGGACTATGTGGACTTGATACAGGTAAACATCATTCTAGCGGGGCCCATTCACACTTCACTCTTTAATCTTCCGGTCATTCATCTAACAGCAACAGAGGGGGCGATGTAATCGTGGCAGTGCCGTACTCGTGAACTTGACCTTCTGGATAGGAGCAAATCACGGCCAATGGCTTGTCTATAAATAAGTACAAATGCACTGCCAATTGAAACTGACAGCTGTTGTGCAACCGCACGGAAAATACCAAATTGATTTGTTTGTGTTTCGAGAAAAGCAAATTAGTTGAGATTGAGCATTATTGTTTATACTCTATACAAAATGTAATAATACTGAAGAGTTTTTTTTTTTGTTTGAATCCTTTTGATATCGATTGAAGGCTATAAATTACCCCTGTGTGTAGTGGTAGGGTTATTGCCATCCGTACTTTGCCCGTACTTACTTCATAATAAAGTATTGTACGTTTTTCGGGTAAACAAATATTATACTTTATGAAGGCAATAAAGTACGTGAACATACTTTATTTTTACATATTTTGGCTTTCGATGGTTTTATATAATTTAACGATTTTACGCAGGACTGATCATTGCAATAAAAGATGCACCATTAATAATACATTTAGTTTTTATCTCTTAGTAATAGTAATAAAAAAAAGGTTTGCAACCCTGCTTCCAGGCTACATTTTATTATAAAAATAAATAGCCATCCTTAAGATCGTTAACAATCTAATCATAAATGAGTTAGCCGGGCACATATTGCCTTCGTTGTTTACGGTTTTATTATTATTAAACACACTAAGTACTTACAAACCGGTTTTACAACACTTTTCCAAAACCAATAACAGTAATAAAATAATATATATATAATATATACGTGTTCCATCAATCAATAAATAAATAAACAATATAACATACCACGCCTGTATTTCCCGAAGGGTTAGGCAGAGGTGTACCAATGTACACCCATAGTTCGCCGGTATATTTAGCTCCCATGTAATAGGGGGCGAGCCTATTGCCATTTAATTTTACCGGGCACAAATCCAAACTGCGAGCTGCTACTGAGAGTTACAGAGAAAAACCCAATTACACTTTTTTGCTCGACCTGGGCATCGAACCCAGGACCACTAACGTAGCAATCGTGCTTTGGTCCACTAGGCCAAGAGGCAGTTAATAAAAAAAGGTAATAAAATAAATATGCAATAAAGCTTATATTTAATTCAATTACACATAACCAACAACGCATTAACGCTTTGTAAATATAAAATTCATATTTTCCAAAGTTTGCCGAATGAATAATAAATATTGGAAAAGTATTTCTGTAAATTCACATTACAAAATGTAATCGGTAAATATCCTGTTTGGGATTGAGGTATTTAACTGTTGCGCTTCAGGATAAAAGGGCATAGCGCAATCGCACGAAACGTAACGTAAATTGTTACGTTTCACTTTCGAATTTAGAATACATTAATTTAGTTTGAAGGGCTGTATTTAAATGTCAAATCTTTATTGCAATCTGTAATATGAAACATACAGGTAACATACATCA
The DNA here is from genome assembly GCA_932526535.1 of Caradrina clavipalpis. Taxonomy (NCBI): domain Eukaryota; kingdom Metazoa; phylum Arthropoda; class Insecta; order Lepidoptera; family Noctuidae; genus Caradrina; species Caradrina clavipalpis. The sequence continues at coordinate 24,168,599 of OW052087.1, forward strand.
CACCTGTATTCCCCGAAGGGTTAGGCAGAGGAGTACGAATGCACACCCACAGTTCGCCGGAAGTTTTTAGGTCCCATGTAATAGGGGGCGAGCCTATTGCTATACATACAGGTAAGTTGTAATAAATAGAAGCAATTGGGTAGTAGGTACCTAGAATCTAATAAAAAGATTCCAAGACACAGCTTCTCTTAAAAAAAACTCACTTTATTTTAGCCCTGAAACCGCGATTAATTTGTAAATAACTACAATTCTGTTGCTTTGCAATCAATAAATAGTTAGTGAATTGAGTTGGCAAGTAAGTGACGTCACATTTTAGTATTGTCCTACAAAATCTATGGGCGAATTGACATGACATGACATTGACATGATTTTGACAGCTCATTAAAAGTATGTTAATTGATTAGTGGTGTCATCTACCCAATTGTGGGGCCTGAGTCGGCCTGACGGACACAGGAAGACCGCTTTGTGATACTTATTGTGCTTATCTTAGGTATGCAATTAAACCAAAACGCTGTGCTACGTGCGCAGTTTTGATTTCAGTTTTAAACAATTGTGTGACCTTTATGGTAGTTGACCTACAGATGTGGGTTTGACAGTAAATCATAGTTTGTAGAATTTAGGGATATAAGATATAAGATTTTTTTTATATTTCTGTGGGGATAACGTAGCTTCCTTTCAGCGGAAGAATTCAAACAAAGATCAAACAAAAAAAGTCTTTAGCTTTTTTGTATTAGTCTCAATCTGTTTGTGTGTCGTGGGTGTGTTTACTAACATTATTTTATATGATTGAAAACGCACCCACGATACACATGAAAAGCCTTTGCGTAGGCCAACGATTGTATAAAAAAAAAGAAAAATGAAAAAATCTGGTTGTATTTAAAATTAGCTTCCCCCGCGACAAGTTACGTCTTTGGTTATTGCTCGGCTCCCGTGGGTCGTAGTGTGATGTTATAGCCTATCACACTCAGAAATAACGTGGCTTTTCTAACGTGGAATTTTCAAAATTGGTTAAGTAGAACTAGAGAATACTCCTTTTTTTTAAGGATGGGAAATCATCAAATGACTTTCCGTTCTGGGCGGAGCGGAAGTGACTAGTCAGACTCTTACTGACTAAAACCCATCCGTGTTCCTAGTAATACCCATTGCGTTTCAGGGTCGCGGTAAATCTTTTGAACAAACTCCACAACCAGAGATTAAGTTATTTGATGATTTCCCGTCTTAAAAAAAAGAACCCTATACAACCTCATAAACTTTACCTCTTTATAATATTAATCATAGATTCGAAATTCGAACCGAATTCGTTTACGTCAGTGCGCCCGTACAGGCCGGTGGCGCTGCAGGGCAATTCCAGCGGCAGTCGTGATGTTGAGGGCTCACACGTCGTTAATTAATCACATTGGGGGACGGCAGATCAAACAAGTGTCTTGTCAAACAATATTCATTGATATAGTCTAGGCTTTTCGATAGTTCGTGATTTTATAAAACAATTATAGCTTTTTGTAGACGTCGACCTTTTGTGTACGAGGTTTTAGTTTTTTTGTTGAAATTGTTTTGGTGTATAACCGTTTGTCTTGTGTGAAGAGAAAGGATGACACGCGTGTAATCAAAAAATATATAAATATAAATGTGGATGGATGGTGAGGAAGAGGGACACCAAAAAAAGATGGATGGATTGTGTGAAGAATTATATGAAAGAGAAGGGTGGACGGCATGGAAGAAGAAAACATGTTGCGCAGACCCCAAGTAATATGGGATGAGGGCAGGAAGATAGTGGTGTATAAGTTTTATATTTTTTTTATTTAGATTTTTCATTAATCGGCAAGCTACTTAGCTTACCGACGACAAAAAAATAAATTCAATGTACTTACGGGCCTCCGCCCACGACCGATTTTTTTTGGACCGATAATCGGGCAGAAAAACGAGCCCGTTTTTTCAAAAATTTCAACGCCCACGACCGTGTTTTTGTCGGTGACTTTCGAGGGAGGAGCTTAAATAGCGGTCAAATTTTACAACATTCATGTATTGCGATACTGTTCGTTTTAAAATGACGAGCGTTTAAAGTTGGCAGTGCTGGTGTACATTTTCTTTGTTCGGGCAAGAATTTAGGACTTGGGTCAGACGCAATTTTTTTGATATCACTTTGCAGGCGTAATTAAAGTATACACTATACGTTAATTATAAATTCGAGTAATGGGTAAATCAATTTCATTCTTGCAATTTTAGCTAGTTTTAAGTAAATTATTGAGTGTTCCAGCATTGGCATTAAAAAACGTTTGAAATCCAGTGAATAAACGACCGTTAATTCAATGACCAATCGTTAATTTCATGAAATCTAGTGAATGAACTATAACATTTTCATCATGTTAAAATATAAGCTTTCATCATAAAAATGTAACCAATAAATAAATGAATACCACATTTTGAGTTAGTAATCATCATTTTAGAGAACGGAGAACTAACAAATAGATCAAAGCTCTGAGACTCTAACTCCCAAGCTCATAAAGGAAAGACGGGAACGGAACGGGCAGTCTTCAGTGGGTGCAGGTTCAGTCGGAATAAGCTCGGCTTATAAGGCAGATCCTGAAATCCATCAAACGTGACACACCTCAAATGCTGACGAAGCTGGAGACTAACGATGGCAGGATCATCTTGTCTAAACTAGAGCTTTTAAGGGAGGTAGAGAAGTTCTAAAAACCCGTCTCTAGTCCAACAAAAGACCCAATAGCTAGACTGACCTGACACTACACCGATGAGTTCCCGGACGTCAGCCTATATGAGATAAATATGGCTTCTTAACAACTTAAGGACAACAAGGTGCCGGGGATGACGGAATCACTTCTGTACTACTGAAGAGGCCTATGTCCAGCAGTGGACATCGTTCGGCTCATATCATGATGAATTGATTGTTGACGTTGGCTAGGCTTATGAAGGTATATAATGATTAAGTAAGAGATGGCAGGCTTACACTTTGTTAAAAAAAAAATGATTGTAGCAGATTTAGAGGCTAAGGATTTATGTTCATTTATTTATTCCAATTTGAACTGCATTTGATATAATAATAAGGATTTTTCGTAACTATTAATTAAACAAAAACTTGTGTTCATTCACTGGTTCTAATGCTGTACATTTACTGGAAAATTTCATTCATTCACTGGGGTTTTAGGGTATTTTTCAATATATTGCCAAATATATAAAAAAGTATACAGGTTATGTCGTAAAACCAAGTAAAAAAATATTCTTTAGTAGACATAGATTACCAAAATATAAAACCGCATACTTTAGAGGCAACATAATGTAATGATTTTTTGAAGTCTGAAGATTGCTTAAGTGTTCATTCACTGGAGCATTTACCCTATTTTCTATTTTCCACCGATAATCGGCGGCCAGGATGCGTAGATTTTGTTTTTGGACCGTTTTTTTCTCGGCCGTGGGCGTTGATGTACTAGAATCCATACGTTCCATTCTCGCCGAGAAAAAATCGGCCGTAAAAAATCGGTCGTGGGCGGAGGCCCTACATTGAATTTATTTTTTTCATTACAAGCGCTATGTGTATTATGTCAGCAGTAAATTGCCATTTTATCATTGTGACGTTATAATATACTCTTCCAACTATACTTCATTTGTGAGATTGTGGATTGAGGTAATGAGTCATGACGCTTGTTAAAGTCTTATTACATATAATACGATCGTGTTTATACAAATAAAGATCTGTTCCGTTTTATTAGGATAGGTCTGTTATGTGTAAGTATCAAAAAGATTTTTCCTAATCCAATTGGTAGTTGGCAGTTGTAGTAGGCAAACAAATAAAACACTCTCATCATCATCATCTTCCTGCCCTTATCCCATTTTATTTGGGGTCGGCGCAACATGTTTTCTTCTTCCATGCCAACCTGTCAACCGTCATACTATCACTGACTCCCTTCTCTTTCATATCATTCTTCACACAATCCATCCATCTTTTCTTTGGCCTCCCTCTTCCTCTACATCCATCCACATTTACATTCATAACTTTTTGGGTCACATGCGTCTCATCCCTCCTCTTCACATGTCCATACCAAGACAAACGGTACCCTTTCAACTTTTCTGTCACTGGCGCTACTTTCAAACTTCCTCTAATATACTCATTCCTTACCTTATCCATTCTGGTCACACCACACATCCATCTCAACATTCTCATCTCCGAAACATGCAATCTTTGTTCATCCGTCTTCTTCACGGCCCAACATTCCGATCCATACAGTACGACAGGTCTTATTTGTAAATTTTCCCCTTCAACTTGAAATAAAACACTCTACAGCTAGTTATATTAGTTAAAGTTACAGCAAAATATTGCACAAACGCATTCCAACCACGGTAACTCGCAACGTTTCGATCCCTTCGATTCGGTAGCAGCCAAAGTCGAAAGCGGGGGTGTAAAATCCATCGGAACTTCCGACGTTTGGACATCGAAGCCCCGTTACATTGCCAGTACCTACGTAGCCTGAATTGCCCTCACACAGACACGTTACACATCCTCTTTGTGAATTAGTGAACACGATAGCATTTCATCGTTCCGCACCGCAAATTGATTTTGCACACAGCTCGTTTTATTTGCACACAGCTCGTTTTATTCATTTGTTTACTTATATCTTTTGTTTTTAGTAGGAATGCCTAGTGGTGCTAAGTGCGACTGCTACGATAGAGGTCTTGGGTTTGATTCCTAGGTTGAGTAAAAAGTGGTATTAGGTTTTCCTATTAAATTCTTAGAAGCAGCTCGGATTTAGGATTTGTGCCCGGTTTAAGGCTGTTCACTCTAATCTCTTCAAGGTTAGAGTGAACAGGCTTCTTTTGGGTAAGCTCAGTCCATCGTAGACTTTATCTATGTTACCTTTGACTAAGACTAAAGTCAAGAGCACACAAAAAAAAAACGAATGGCCTCGCCCCGTTTAAAATGGGACCAAAACATACCGGCGAACTGTGGGTGTACATTGGTACACCTCTGCCTAGCCCTTCAGGGAATACAGCCGTAATAGTATGTATGAACTTTTTTCAATGGCGTTGGTTAACAAGCGGGCCGCCTGACTATGCCCCAATAATTCTTAATTGGGCACTTGACACAACCAATCAACTGACATACTTTTTATGAGTTGTTAAAACATGGATGCCGGTAGATTTTGAATGGCAATAGTGAAATAATTATGACGTCACCCAATTAGCAAGTCAATTGAAAATGAATCGGGTTTTCAGGATTAAAATATTCAGTAGCAGCAGAGCTCTTTGTGAAGGAGCTCTTCCGGGGTATTACCTACTACCGCCACACCCATTTAAAAAAAGAATTGTAAAAAAAGAAACCGTGTTGGATTATTTATTTTATGACTTTTTATTTTGAGATATGTTTGCTCGTCGCTGTAGTCTTGGTCAGAGCTGACAAGGACATAGCCGACGATGGAGTGAGCTGGTAAGCTGACTTCTTCGGGGTACGGAAGAAGCCTGTTCATTCTAACTTTGAAGAGATTAGGGTAGAATGGCGCCAAGTACCCAATTGTGACAGATGCTTTCGATATTTGTACATGAGGGCCAAGATGCTCGTAATTAAAAACGTTCAAAATCTGTCACCGCGCCGTTCGCGAGCCGTCGTCTTTTTTCTTGTCATTATAAAAAATACTTTAACGCACACGACTTAAAGCTCTAAATTGATTGACATGTTCTGTTAAAGCCGTGCTGTTATAATGAGCTTTTTTCTTGTCATTTAAAAATACTTTAACGCACACGAATTAAAGCTCTAACTTGAGTGACATATTATGTCGAAGCCATTCTATTTTAATCAGCAATGACTTTTTTTTAATACCGCTTTATCATCTAGGTCCATGATTGCACTTTCGCGCCAGACATATCAGTGGTGATCAAGGAGACCTTACCGGCGCTAGAGAGGGCAGTCAGAGATGGCAAAGCGAGGTTCATCGGCCTCTGCGACTACGATATCGATCTCATGAAGGAGGTTATTGAAGAATCTGATGTGAAAATATCCTCGATACTGTCCTACGCGAAGTCGACGCTGTGTGACAATCGACTTCAAAATTACACGAGCTATTTTAAGGTAAGAAGTCAAATCGTGGTGAAAGGTACCTTTGAACGTCATTTAAATGAAAAAAAAAACTAGATTTATCCTTTTTAATTAGGCCCCTCCCAAAAGGTAGTTTCGTATAAAGAAGAATGGGCACGAAACTCCATACTTACTCTTTTTAAAATAAATATTTTGTGTAGGTACAGGATTATACATGATTAAGGGTAAACGCAATGTACAGACAGCGTCATCAACTAGTTACCCCTCTTGCATTAAAATTCGTTCGAAAAGGGGTAACTATTTGATAACGCTGTCAGTACTTCCCATAACAACTTCTATCTTATAATAAGTACCTACAAAGTATTACAAATTAAGAATTGACGACTCAATTATATTCAAAGATACATAATGTTCACGTGTTTATGAATATTGGAACTGTAGAAGATATCTTTGACATTCCAGACTGACTGAGTTTTCTAACAAAGAAATACAGTAGAATCTCGATTATCCGAACTCTCAATTATCCGAACGCTGACATAGTTTATCCGAACCCTCAATTATGCGAACATTGGCGAGAATTTGTTGCTAAAAACGAGTTGCAACTGTTTATCAATTAAAAATTGACTATTTTATAAGAAAAGCATTTGACTTTTTTCGGTGTTTTATATTTCAACGTTATTATGTATGTCACATTTTAATAGACTGTACAGTTTTTAGGTGAAAAGGTGTTGTTTTTGTTTGATCTTATCCCAAAAGATCTACATTTCGATTATCCGAACTAGTCTCGGTCCCAATTAGTTCGGTTAATCGAGGTTCTACTGTAGCATCGATTGTCCCAGTAAAAGAGGAAAGGCGGTCGGAGTATTTCTTGAAAATCCGTACTATCCGTACTAATATTATAAATGCGAAAGTAACTCTGTCTGTCTGTCTGTCTCTCTGTCTGTCTCTTCTTCACGCCTAAACCACTAAACCGATTTCAATGAAATTTGGTACAGATATAGTCTGGGACCCGAGAAAGGACATAGGATAGTTTTCATCCCGGAAATCCCCCGGAAACGGGAACTATTAATCCACGCGGACGAAGTCGCGGGCAAAAGCTAGTAAGGAATATTTTAAAAGAACTAACGCTGCCGCTGTCACTCTGCGAGTGCTCGGCGCAGCGGGGCGGCGGCGGGCGGCGTGAGAAAAGGACAATTGCAAAGCCGACTGAATAGCACAAGTAAAAAGTCACAATTCCTGGTTTTGCTCTCGCTTTTATCCTTCTTTAATATAAATATTTTTTATATTGGTTCAATAACCAATATAAACAATATTTTGACGGGCCTGTTGGTCTAGTGGTTAGCGACCCTGACTGCTAAGCCGGAGGTCGAGGGTTCGATTCCCACCCAGGACAAACTTTGTGTGATGAGCATGATTGTTTGTTCTGTGTCTGGGTGTGATTTATCTATAATATGTATGTATTTATAAATTATATAAGTATGTATATCAGTTGTCTGGTTACCATAACACAAGCTCTGCTAAGCTTGGGATCAGATAGCCGTGTGTGAGTTGTCCCAAGATATTTATTATTATTTATTATTATTATTTAATATTTTATAAACTGAATAAGAATGATATACCTACACTATGTGCCTATGGTTTTCCTTTTTCATACATAGTCTTCAAATTCAAACACTAGGCCCACTTTCACCAAAGTCACTAAACATTTATTTAGCTCTAAATGTGTTCAAATTATCATTCTGTCTCTGTCACCTTCCAACAATGTGACGGGGATACAATGATGTTCTAATACGTTGAGGTACTAAATATCTTGGTGAAAGTGGCCTTAAGCCTCTGTTGACGTTGCGGAATTTGTCCGAAAGATTTGCCGGGGCCCTGGAACGCAAAGGGCAAGGAGGAAAACGGATGACTTTTAGTCAGTAAGAGCCTGACACTCCCGCTCCGCTTAGAGCGGAGGAAGTCATTCGATGATTTCCCATCATTAAAAAAGGCTTCTTCTCTCTTCTGAAAGGCAATTTTGAATATTTTCTGTGGGTTGGGTTATAAAAATAATTTATCATCGTAAAGGAAAACATAGGGACATATCGAGCCATTACCGCCGACTTAGCGTAAGCGACATTTTTACCTAAACTGCGTTTTTCATCGCAAACGATATTTTAAACTATTTATTTATTTATTTATTTATTTATGTTAACACGGGTCTGATGAACCAATTACGCTAACATTACAGATTGACAAATAATATCAAATTTATGTAATATATACCTATACATATAAAAAAAGAATATAAAACAATTGAAATAAAGTAAAAAAAAAAAATTATAATTATCAGATTGTCTTGCTTTCGCAAAAGCTTAGACAAACGCACATTACAATTTTAATTTCGTCCGCAAATAGGTCACAGTTCGGGTTGGCTTCCATGATAGTATTGAGCGCAGATAAAATGCGAGGAACTGGGGATGATGCCCGAGCCACGGTGCGGCTCGCCGGCACAGCCAGCAGACGGTGCTTCCGTCCGCGGAGATAGTTACACGGAGCGTAAAGTCGAACCAGCTCGTTAAGGAGATCAGGAGCATCTGTTGTCCCCCTACATATTTTAAGCATAATGTTCAGCTGGTCATATGCTCTTCTGGTTTCTAACATATTATATCCTAACTATAACGGACCATGCCTCGTCGACCTTCCCGCCAAAATAAATCGGTTATTTAAGTTATAGCAAATGCTAATCCACATCAATAGAGCAATTATTAGCAAAAATATTTCAAAAAAACCTTCTGTAAAATTTGGTTTTTGTCGGTTACGCTAAATCGGCGGTAATGGCTTGATATTATGCAAGAGCGTTACTATGGAGAATAGACCTCGCATTTCCTCCTAACAGGATATTGAATTAATACGGCCAGAGCCTTGCTCCCTGCTCCCTGTTTACCTATATGTAATCTAGTCATATCTAGGCGTAAACTCAATTCAATTTTGTAGATAGGATATGGGCAATATGCGTGATTCGTGCCTTGTGACTCGGAAAGCACGTAAAGCAGTTGGTCCCGGCTGTTATTTGTAGATCTTTGACAGTTTACGGATAGCCCGAAGCCGGGAAGTCAGACATCCAGTCTTACCAAAAGGTGTCGTGTTGCCCAGTGACTGGGTTGTGGAGGTCAGATAGGCCGTCGCTCCATGTAAGATACTTTGTATTCAAAAACAATGTAGTTCTATGATCGCTATAACAGCAAATAAAAACGGGTCGTACAAGAAACGAACGTGATTTTATATGTACAGTTCGATTATCCGAACCAATTGGGATCGAGACTAGTTCGGATAATCGAAATGTGGGATTTTTGGGATAAGTTCAAACATTAACAATACCTTTTCATCTTAAAACTGTACAGTCTATTAAAATGTGACATAAATAATTATGTATTAACGTTAAAATATAAAACACCTTAAAAAGTCAAATGCTTCGCTTATAAAATAGTCAATTTTTAATTCACGAACAGCTGCAACGCGTTTTCGCAGCAAGTTCTCGCCTATGTTCGGATAATTGAGTGTTCGGATAAACTAAGTCAGCGTTCGGATAATTGAGGGTTCGGATAATCGATGTTCGGATAATGGAGGTTCAGGTTACAGTATGGTGAACCGTTTGTGTGGCCTGTCATTTGGCTGGTTTTTTTTCTTAAATTCCAGAGTAAAGGAGTGGGTGTGATTAACGCAGCTGCTACAGGCATGGGTCTGCTTTCCAACCATGGACCCCAGCCGTGGCACCCTGCCAGTGATGACATCAAAGCCACTTGCAAGAGAGCTTCGGATTACTGCAAGGTAAGGAACTCGCTACTCCTATTTTTCTTTCGACTAAAATAAGTTTAGCACCCACCCTCCATTTTAGATCGCATTAAGGTATAATAAACCCCATGATAAGCGACATTCACTTGTGCCTTTTGACCTAGTTCTGTTCTGTCTCCTGCTTGTTTAAAGAAAAGTTGTGGAATTTGGTTGTTCCTTACTTCTTCAATAATCTTCTCTAATTAATTTCGTTGCGGGATCCAAGACAATTGAATCGTTTCTCCGGGACTTGCCGACGTTCATTGCTTCCGTGGTTTCAGGCGGTCTCCACAGTTGATTCTGGCTTTCAGGAGTTGCAATCGTAGGGAAAAGTGCGGCGGGCTTGTCTCGTAAACAAAAAAAAAGCAACATTCGCGCGTATGCTAGTAAGCTCCATAAATTCAAAGTCAAAGCATTTATTTTAACAAGACCATTCTAGACAGTCCCCAACATACAGGCACCGCCTAGTTTAGGGACCACTTTTTTTTACTACAAATGCGAACAGCTAACAGTTACCGACTTTTTTTGTACCATGTTAACCTAATTATAGAGAACCTCTGTAACAATGAATAATAAACTTTACTTTATTTACAGGCGCTTTTGAGTAATGCTGTGTATATGTTGCAGTCAAAACTCTTAACCAGTCAAAAGTACTATTGACTAGCAAAATCAGTCAAAACTACTTTTGACTGAACAGGTTGGTCAAAAGTGGTTTTGACTGAAAAATATTGGTTATTAGTACTTTTGACTGCAAATTTGCGGTTAAAAGTACTTTTGACTAACGCTCTTCGTCAAAAGTAGTTTGAACTGCAATAAAGCATCACTCAAAAGCACTATTAACTTGTCAGATGTGAATAATGCTTAAAAAGCATAGTCGAGGAGCCCCGCTTCGCGGGGCTCAAGGGTGTACAAAAAAAATAACCACGAAGTCCCGAGCTCGCTTCGCTCGCTCTTTCATCCTATAATTTACTTTTATAAAGAATAGATATTATTAATTATTATTGCAGATTAGTGACTGATTTTTAAGAGTTTTGACTGATTCGGGCAGTCAAAACCACTTTTGACGGAATCACTTAGTCAAAACTACTTTTAACCAGCTCCATTGGGCAAAAGTACTTTTAACTGTTATTTTAGTCAAAAGTATTATTGACCAAAGCATACGGTCAAAAGTACTTTTGCTGATTTTGCTAGTCAATAGTACTTTTGACTGGTTAAAAGTTTTAACTGCAACATATACAAGGTGTTGTTTTGCATCCTCGTAAAATTTTAGGAGATTATAAAAAAAAATAAGTTATCAAATAATTACGACATCTGGTCAATATTATTATAGTTGTAACTATCAAATAATAGTATTCCAGTCTTGCAAAAATCATAATCGCCCAGTTGCGTATGCGGTAGGCAGAGTTGTCGCGCGGCTATATCAATGTGTGCATAGCACCTAAACCCTCTGGCAAGATGGCTAGTTCGAATTCGAAAATCACGTCAAAAAATATCAATTTCAAAACCACTTTATTTTAATAATTACGAGCATAGTTAACTGCTTGAATTTGACGAGGATGCAGAACAACATCTTGTGGATCCTTTAATCTAATTCTAGGAGCAGAACATCGAATTGGCTCGCCTGGCGACCTGGTTCACTCTAAATCAGCCCGGTATTGACACAAACATATGCGGTTTCTACAACGTGGAGCAGCTACGGGACACAGTTGACGTACTAGACAAAGGGTTGACTGCACACGAACAACGAGTACTGCATGACATCCAATTAAGGTGAGTACAGAGCGCGGAGTGGGGAAATGTAAGCACGCAACATGACCACGTACTTGTAATATTAATATTCACCAGACGGATTCCGTCGCGGCGACCAATTTTATGGAGACTAGCCAGGGGATATTACAGAGCATAAGTGTGAGTGCAAACACAGGTGCATTCTCTCGTCCTTTACTTTCTAAACCCAATGGGGCGGTCATCCGATGCAATCGGAGAGAGATTAGGCGCAGGAGCTATGGCTTTACGTAAGGCTCTGGGGTGTCACACCACCGACTTCCAAACTGCGGTCTGCTACTCTGAACTAAAAACGCAATTACACTTCTTGCCTGACTTGGGAATCGAACCCAGGACCCAGGACCCCACCCTCGACATTCGCGCTGGTGACCACGAGACCAACGAGTAGTAATGGGGTTCTGGGTTCGATTCTCTTGTGCACACTTTTTGTGCTTTTATGTCGTGAAATGAATATAAAATGCCATCAGATTCTCTAATTTTTCTAATTGCAACTACTTAGGGGGCGAAAAGGGTGGAATTCGATTGTGTAAAAAATCTGTTTTATTAGGTAGATCATATTCAAACTTGTCAGTTATGCGAACCTAGGTAAATAATAAAGTTTGCTGCAATTCGTTTTTTATTAATTCCCGTCTCAGGGAGTCAGTTTGTAATTTGTATAGTTCAGGGAAGTATGAAATCTACGGGGTAACTCAAAGAGCTAGTACCTAATAATAGTACACCCTCCTGTTATAAGCCGGGCACAAATCCAGACTTGGGGAGTCCACAGACAAACTCATTCAGCAGTCGTGCTTGCAATCATTGTACACCAAGAGTCCGTGGACGTCACACCTACGTCATAGAATAAAAGCTGAAAGTTACTGTGTGACAGCCTCGTAATCCTAGTGGTACGAAGCGTGACTGCTATGCTAGAGGTCTTAGGTTCGATTCCCAAGTCGAGCAAAGTATTATTGGGATTTTCTATTAAATTCTCAGTAGCAACTCGGGGTTACAATTTGTGCCCGGTCAAAGGCAATAGGCTCACCCCCTATTAGGTACATGGGACCTAAAACATACCGGCGAACTGTGGGTGTACATTGGTACACCTCTGCCAGCCTTTCAGGCCTTCCTTTGCAGGTATGTAAGTAAGTTTCTCTGCGCTATGTTTCCGACAGAAGTAGGAACGACTGACTGCTATGAAGCTACCCGTATTATTACTTAGAAGTATCCCGAAGAAAATAATAAAAAAAACGCTTTGTACTATTACCTTTTTGAACCTACCAAAGCCACAATGATTCAAACTTCATGGTAGCCAATCGATCAAAGTCCACCACCTTTGAACGTCAATTACAACAGAAAAAATAATAATAAAGTAATATTGGATGTAGGTAGTTCGCCATTCCAAAAAGTAATTTCAAATGGAGAGGAATGGCCAAAAAAGCTCCACCCTCGTTCTTACTCCTCTTGAGGAGATCACACAGAACTTTTATACTAAGACGTAGGTCTGGCGTTCACTGGCTCTTAGGCTATTACATTTAGGTCCACGTGAGTGAAGCCGCGAACACAGCTAGTACCTAATAAAAGTATTACTGAGGTTATTGATTTTGAGAGAACGACCAATAAATTGAAGTTTATTATATTTAAGATAACGTACTAACGTCTAAGGGTTATTTATTTTTATCCAGTTGCTGCCCGTGCGTTTGTTTACCCGCGTCTTTGGTTACTGCCCTGCTCCCGTGTGTCGTAGCGTGATGTTCTAAAGCCTATCATACGATAGGCTAAACTTTTTGTATAGCCAGACTTATGTGAATTAGTATAGAGTAATTCATGTGGAGGCGAAAGGAGTATGTAAGGATCATACATAGGTACATAGCAGGTGGCGTTCTGTGGTTTCTGCCTACCCCCATGGGAAAAGGCGTGAGTTTACGTATGTAGGTGTGAAGCCAATAAATAGTTAGTCAATTGATTTGGCAAATTAGTGGCGTCACAGCAGGTGCTATTGATATGCAAAATCCATGGGGGAAAAGGGGGCCGCGTTTTGACAGCCCTTCAGAAGTGTAACAGTTGATTGGTGATGTCAACTACACAATCGCGGGCGGCATTTTTAGGGTTCAGTACCCAAAGGGTAAAACGGGACCCTATTACTAAGACTTCGCTGTCTGTCTGTCCGTCTGTCACCGGGCTGTATCTCATGAACCGTGATAGTGACAGTTAAAAATTTCACAGACGATGTATTTCTGTTGCCACAACACAAAACAAATACTAAAAACCAAAATAAAATGAATATTTAAGGGGGGCTAACGTACAACAAACATAATAATTTTTTGCCGTTTGTAGATAATGGTACGGAACCCCTCGTGCGCGAGCCCGACTCCCACTTGACCGGTTTTTTTATTCTGCATGCGATAACCGTTTTCAGCTTTTTCTATTTTTGTTGTATTTTAGTTTATTTTTCACGAAAACTGCATTTGAACAAAAGTCTGTTAAACCTTTGGCGACACGGTTGTCATTGACATTGACGTCGTCGCCGTTGTTGACTGCCTCGTTTAGAAGCGACTGCTATCCTGGAGTGCTTGGGTTCGATTCCCAGGTCGAGCAGTATTATTGAGTTTTTTTTATGAAATTCTCAGTAGCAGCTCGGAGTTAGGATTTGTGCCTTTGGGACCTAAACATACTGGCGAACTGTGGGTGTACATTGGTTCACCCCTACTTTACCCTTCGAGGAATACAGGCGTGATGGTATGTTGTGACGTTGACGTCAACGCCAAAACTCTTTACCGGTCAGTAGCGCTATCTACCCAACCAACACTGAACGCTGACCCCTTTCAGCGTGGCGTAGTAAGGACTACGTCTAGCACTAGGTTTCATTTTAGTTCGCAGACAAATACACAGATGACGGCACAATATTTAACTGCTGTAATATCTGCGAATCACAGAAAAGTAGTAGTTAGCTACTACTTAGGAATATCACAATCAAATGAGTAATATTAATCTACAATTCTTCACGCCTTAATCGCTTTATAGCGCTAAGAGGCTGGAAAACATGTTTCGTGGTCAAGTATTATGTCTAAGTAGTTAGATATGTAGGTACTTACCTATGTTTAAATGCATTATTGTGACTAAGTGGGACACCTACTAATGTACCTACAGATTAAGGCAAGAGAGAGGTGAGAGATGTAAAAATAAAAATTCTGATCTCTCTCCGGGCGTGTCGGATTGCCGTCCCATCGGACTATGAGAGATAGGGAAGAGGGAGTGCACTTGTGTTTGCGCACACACTTGTGCACTATAATATCATTCTCCTGCGTACTTGGCTACTCTACATTAAGATTAGCCGCCGTGGCCGGAATCTGTCTGGAGAATTACATTTTGTTTTTCTACATTTTACTATAATTTGGTTTTTTACTTCTAGATTCTTCGACAATACGTCGTTGCACTGGGATCGTGTCGAGTTGCCAGCTTACAAAGCACAGCTAAATGAGATGAAGCGCAAGTAATCAGGATGTAACCTTTAATTTCACTGTTTTTGTAATTTAAGAGTATGTTACACATATTACATATATTGTTAAAAAAGTTGATTTGAAAAGCTGTATTTTCTAAGACAAAATAAGTATTAGATTTTCTGATACTTCTATTCTATGTATACTAGGTGGGTACAGACAGCGTCATTAACTGGCTACCCTATTTTCGAATGAATTTTAATGCACCAATTTATGACGCCGCCTGTACCTAGATATATTACATTGTATCCACCTACAGGTTCATTTTCTTGTAATATAGCATCAACACATTTGCTGGTTCATGACAGAAATGACTTAAACAAAACCTGTAGGTAATCAGTAACAGAAACTTGTAAAAGAATATATAAATAAAACTATATTTTATACTTTTCTTGATTTTATTTTATTTATTTAAGATTTTCAAACTGGAATGCACCACTAATGATAGGTACATGGTACATTTAAAGATAACATAGTATTGCTTAGATATTATTGCTTATCTTAAGGTAAAGGTGTACGAGATGATTCCTAAGGCCGAATGCTAGTAGTTTAAACGCTACGTTTTATAATAGTTAGGCGAACGCGTGTGTTATTAGACGATTGGCAATTAATAAACCACGTACATGGTACACTTTGCACGTACAGTCACAAGCATAAACATATATGTACTTAGCATCATTCTTAAGCAATTTTCTTACATAGGATTGATTAAAATATATTTATATTACGAATATCTCAATCTGGCTTCCCTACTACTATGAAATCAGTTATATTTCAACGTAGCAATCGTTCATTTACAAGAAAAAAATAAATTTTGCCAAGTTTATACATGTTTATACTCGTGACTGTACGTGGTTTATCGATTGGTTTGGTACAGTGCACATGAAGGCATTTACTTACTTAATAACTAACAAAAAAAACATTTATTAAGACTAACGCTAAAATATAATACGCTTAACGCGTTAAAATAGATTAAGTATCTGCCTACTTGTAGTCATACTAAAAAGTTAAAAATATTGACCAATAATTCAAAAATAAATTATTTCCAAAATCTTACCAAAAGATCTAAGATCATCTTGGACACAAATATATATGTATACATATTTATAATTTAGTTACTGTCCTACTTTTGGTAAAATCCAATAAAAAAACAACAACGTTTTACAGATAAAGTCTTCTTTTATATAATCTTAAGTGCCTACATAAAATAGCAGATACTTTGAGATCAAATAATCTTTTTTAAGATTTTTATCTTATAGAACTAGTCTTAAGATGAGCCAGTTTTCTTTAAAGTCTCTCTATTCTTAACAATAATGATAATATAATATGATAATATTATATAAGGTGTTAAAAATCAACTAAAAATTACACAAACATTTCATGTACTTGCTCAGTATCGAAAAACTAATAGAAGGCAAACAAATAATGATTTGAGCTATGTTAACTGTTCACTTGTAAAGGCAATTTAGTTAAAATTTTAATACTTATGTGACACTTTTTAACACCTTATAAATGAAATAAACCCGATAGTTTTAACAAAATGATAAAATATTTCAAACAACAATCCCCATGGATCATCTCATACACCAAACACAATATCATCTAGCATCACCTTCAACAATAGAAAGTTAGACAACGCCGTGAACATAACAGTCTTGGCAATCGATTGTCTAGAACAAAAGTTGCCCAAGTTCAGAATCAACCTTACATTAGATCAAACAAAAATGAACTCTTACCAAATATTACGAATTGTTTGATGCAAAGGTATTGCAAGATACGCTTTTTTCCAAATAATATACAGCTAGGCAGTTTGCTGCAATTTAGAAGTATCATCCCACTTTCAAGATATACATACAATGTGGAACAATAGCATTTTTTTTCGGAACAACCTAATTTTGTATCACATTTTAATCATTACAACTAATATAATCGTACCATGCCACAACCGTAAAGATTCTTAAATCCCGAATATTTATTGACTAGCTTTTGACCGCGATTTCGTCTGCACGGACGACGTTGCGGATTAAAAAATAACTACCCTTATCCAGATCCCAAGCTTTTCTTGTCAAATTGAATAACGAGCGGTTCAGTGGTTTTGCCGTGACGAGGTGATAAACAGACAGACAGAATTGCTTTTGCATTATAATATAAGTATCGATTACAAATATTTTCCTACCCAATTTATATCATTGCCGAATAGGTAATACCTGCCAACATTTTTTCCTTATTAATAAAACATAATGATTTATGAAAAATGATTCCAATTATTTACAAATTATGACTTAATTTTCGTTAAAAATATTTATTTTTTACAAACAGAATGTCAATAAAATATTTACAAAATAGAGACCATAATACGTACTAATTTACAAAACATCCAGTATTATGGCCATGTGTACTTATTAAGTTGTTAGTACTATTATTAAATAAGATCTTAGGTGCCATTATTAAATAGTAGTATATATTATGTACTATTGTTTAAATTAGATAACCATAAGGGTATAACAAACACTTAATGAAATCGAAAGTTACATTTACTTTGAGATTATTTTAAATAATACTGGGGAACCTTCTGATTCTGAAGATATTGAAGGTCAAAGTGATTATTTTAAATATATTACTAAATTCTAAATACCTCCACAACCCTTGTACTATTGCATGTAAGCACAACTTAGTATGTGCTATGTACTCTTACACCCTGTATATTATGAAAACATGAGTATTTTGGGCAGATCAATAATTATTATGAAGGTATTAATTATGTAAGCATGAAACTATTACAGTTACTTATCTCATTCATTTATTTTCAAATACATATAAATTATATTTTTAAATATTAGTATAAAAATATTTAAAAATATAATAAATAGTAGCCCACCGGCGTCGCGAAAATGGTTTAAGCCACCGGTGGTCAGGGCTCCTGAGAAAGGAATCTCCTAACAATACGCGCCGTGTCTATGAGTACCTAGTTACAATTCTTAAATACAATTGTCCTTACACAACAATTATATCAACAAACCAAATTAATGTGTACTAAACAGTTGTACATATTCACTACCTGCTTTTTTATCCAGTTATTCAAAATTTTCAACATAATGGTTAAATGACGATTTCAGATGTACTTATAAACTTACAGGACAACAAAGTATGCCCAATAAGGATAAAAAAGTTAAAAACTAGCTAACAAAGTTGTATGAAAATAATGTAAACAATCATAAAAGTTAAAAACATAAAAAACGGGAACATAATTTGACATACAACTATTGACAGGACAGTTCACTAAAACATCACAATTAGGGCATCCAATCTCGGTATTCCGAGATCTCGTTATTCCGAGATCCCGCATCATTTTCCAGTCCCGCGCAATGCGAGATTACGTGCGCGGGATCCCGCGGGATTTGCGGGACTGACAAGCAGCAAAGAAACACCCTCATACGCGCGCTGCCGCGCGACGACAAACAACGACAAATGCATTCCGCCCACTAGTGTAGAAGCCGAAAGGGCTTTTTCAGCTGACGGATATTTAGCTTCACATATTCGCAGCAGCCTGGCAGATGATACGTTAGATACATTATGTACCTTACGAAAACATTATCAAAAAAATGATTAATTTCATTATAAACTTACTTCTTTCTTTCAATATTTAAAGTAATATAAGATAATAATATGTTGATTTGTTGAATAAAACTTGAGTTGATGATTAAAACTAATAAAGCTATGTTGATTTATACAATTGAGATCAGACAAAAGTCGTAAGTTATATTGTAGTAGCGGTAAAGTTATTAAATTCAGTGATGTCTTACATTATAAACGTACTTTTGTCAATATTTAAACATTTAATTTGGTTGAATACTCGTATAATAAAAAAGCTATGTTGATTTTTATTTCTTTTGTATCTTTATATCCTTAGACTACATTTACTAATATACAATTTAATGTACCACATACACACTTGCGGGATCCCGCAAATACCGAGATCCTGCGGGATTGAAAAATATCAATCCCGCAGATACCGAGATCACAAAAATGATGCGAGATTGGATGCCCTAATCACAATCACTTTTCCTAAAAGAAATACCAAACCCAGCTAAATAGACCCCAACTATCCGGTTGGGGTCATATCTATGTACACAAAACCAAATAAATATAGTAAACAATAATCACATTATGAAGGCGTGTAATGTACAATGCCCTTGAACCGTAACCCCGAACGCATATTCTTGAAATATATTTAGATCTAGGCCATCAATAGATTTTTTTTTGTTAAGAACTCTTGTGTGAAATGTATTATTATTGCGTAAATCCAACTATTATTTTGCTGCTAAAATTGCATGTTTAATTAATAATTGAAAATAGCTAATTTTTAAAAACCACTACATTAGCAACCTCTGTTCATGAGTGAACATTGTTCATTTAGATATGTTCAATTCCACCTGATAAACATCATAGTATGAAACTTTAAAAATACAATACACACATAAAAATAACAATACAATACACACATAAAATACAATTTATACACACATAAAAATAACAATACAATACACACATAAAATACAATTTCGTACCCATAGGCAATAAAATAGTAAATTGGCAACATTCTGTATTGCTTTTTTCCCTTCTTACTCTTGGCAAACGTTTTGCCCCTTTTCAATAGAAATCAATAGTTGTATATTGAATTTAATTTTGAACGGAATAAATAAATATTGTAAAAATATTTATCCAATTTGTGAAAATAAGTACTTACAGTAGACCAGCTGCCGTTTCATATTTCCTAAAATTTCGTATTATGTGTGTCTCTATGCCTTTAGAAGCATTGAGGTCCGCCATGCCTAGTCTAGCAACTTCTTTAAGTAAACCAACAAAACTTTCGTATTCAGGAGAATTCTCAAATTTATCTAGATCGATTTTTAACGAATGCTTAGTATTTGTCGCAGTTTTCGTATGCCAGACTAGCACCTTTGAGCAATTGTCGGCAAGAGGTTCTATTTCGCTCATTGTTATTCCTAAGTCCATAAGGAACTTGTCTTCTATATGTCCAGCAATGTACGGCATGCTTACGGAGGGCTCTAAGTACTTAATGTTGACGGCGAAGCCAGCCATGTCCACTGGGAATCTTCTAGAGCCCCACCACGAGTCGAAGAAGGCCACAACCTAGAAATGTATTAAATAGGCATCAGTTATTAATACGACAAATTTCTACAGATTCATTTTCCTGTATAATCATTGGTTTTAATGTTTCACTTTTAAATATTAAAAATACTTATTATATGTAGGAAGAATATTTTTAAAAATAATCTTTTTAGATTAATAAAATCGGAATAAAAAAGGACGTGAATAAAAAAACTAAAAAAAAAACGAAATTTGTGCGCTTTAGTATTTTCACACTCATTGTTGACATGTTTATTGATCGTAAAATCAATTAAAATATTGTGTAACTGCCTCGTATCCGTAATTGTACAATTTGTAAAACTATGATACCGTAGTAAGGTATAACGTAAGTACAATACGCGTACAGTCTGTTGTCAAGATTATCTGACCCACCCTAAAAACAAACCATTACATTCACTCCTAACAAGTAACACGGTTCCAAAAAAATTTTTTTTTGTTTATAAACGGTCAGACTATGGCTAAGACGTTATGGAGACAATGGAAATATTCAGCGGATTCGTCGAGGAGCACAAACCATCAAGTATAGTCCCGAATTCGAACGCCACCGGGCCATTGTTTCAAGCCATGTCGAAAATCCTTTTTTGGCCATTCGTGTAGCCGCAATAAACCACAATATATCAGTGGAAACAGTGAGAAGGCATTTCCACGCTGCTGGGATAAGTAATTATGAATCGGCACAGAAAATTGCATTGACACCTGCTCATCGCGAAGAAAGGGCCCGTTTGCCCCAGGAATATTTAAATTTTAATTGGGTAGAAAATGTTGTGATCTTCACTGACGAAAAATCATTGAAATAGGACAAAGATGAACGTAACAAGTTATAGCAGGGGACGGTGCGCCACTCCGCTACTAATCACTCTAGGGTATTTTTAAACACACCATGTAAGTAAATGCTCAATGGATAGATTGTTAAACCATTAAAATGTTGCCGATTACGTGGTGTTGTTATTATAATAAATAGATTTTTTCTATTTAAATAACATGTTTATTCACTACATAAAGGCAGATATAAATCTGTAAATCATTTTACAGATGAATTTATTTTCTCGATAACAAACTTTTAAGCATAAACATTTTAATTAATGTTTATAAATGGTTAGATTTGATTATGGCATATACAATTTATATTAGTATATATAAATTGTATATTAATTTGGAAATATATGAGCATTTACTTACTTTATCTTACCAAAGTGTTTTAATGAAATAATAAACATTTTAAACTTGCACTTAATGTTTAGTTTTATTGTCCACAAGACCAACTCAACTCTTATAAGCCGCATTGAATTATTTTTTTCTTGAAGGTCTCTTTTGCTATCTGTTACCTTCCATAGTTCATAGTAGCCTATCACGCTTATCCCTGTTGGGATCGTCACGCGAAGACACTTTCAGCTTTTATACAGGGTTCTTAGGCAAGATGTCTCTTTTCATGCCTAAGTGCTCTTGGTGTTAAGCCAGCCTCATAGGATCAGACATAAGTAATGTTCTAACACCTGACCGATCAGGGGAATAAAACCCAAAACACTTAGTACACTTCTAATACATTAATAAAAATATCAAAATTAAACTAAAGCTATATACTCGTATCACAGCTGACATGCCTAAACCAATTTATACTTGATATTATAAAGGGGGAAGATTTTTTTTGTTTGTACTGAATAGGCTCCGAAATTACTGGAGCGATTTTAACAATTATTACATTATTCCTGAGTAACATAGGCTATGTAACATCACGCTACGACCCACGGGAGCGGAGCAGTAACGCGTTAACGCAGAGGAAATAACCTATGCGAACAAAGTCACAGGCAGTTCGCTAGTAGCTAAATAAAGAAATAATATTAATACCTTTCCATTCTTGACGACCGGCGAGGACACCCCGTATTGTCCGATAAGGCCCACTGGAAACATGGACACTTTCTTCGTATTCCTTATCTCGTCGAAGAGTTGCAGGTCAAAGGTGTTGTCGTCGTCGCCGAAATAGAGGACGCCTTCATTAACGTTTTTTCTAAGCCACTTGAGTGATGCTATTCTGTTCGCCACTCCGCGAGCGTTACTGCTAATTTTGGAGAATACCGGTTTAGGGCTTGATAAGTGAGTGTAGGGTAGACCCGATCGCCTGGAATTTGATAGTAAAATTGGTATTGTATTGGGTTGTATGATTGTATTAAAATTTATTCATATTTTAGTCCTACAACTATCTAATACTCTTCTCCATAGAAGCTTGACATTTTGTATGTATTATCCAGACCAATTCCGGCCACGGAAGCTAATCTTAATACAGACTAGCCAAATACGCAGGAGATATTATAGTGCACAAGTGTGTGCGCTAACACAGGTGCCCTCTCTCTTCCCTAACTCTCATAGTCCGATGGGAGGGCAATCCGACACAACCGGACAGAGATCAGGCGCAGGACCAACGGCTTTAACTGCTTCCGAGGCACGGAAGAAAGAAAAACCATTTATTCGCATGAAATGTGACGCAAATAAAATTTAGTCAATTTTAAGTCTAACAATGCTCATGTCGCTTGATGCTCTGTGTGATCCTTTTTTTAATAAACAACTAACAAAAAATAAAATAGGAATCGTTAGTGGCCCGCCGAAAATTTCAAAATCGACCGTTTGGCCCGACTGTTAAAAAAGTTGAGCGCCCTTGGTCTAAACGCTTCATACTAAACGAGACGACCGACAATGTGACACAGTGTGACACACGCCACACGTGTGGCGGCCGGTCGTTTCGCCAATGTGGGTTTACACGCTTGGCGTGTTTCCTCCATGATTGCAGGAAAACACTTCATTGTGTTTAGACTCTTTACATTACTAGCTTATGCCCGTGACTTTTTTCGCGTGAATGTTATGAGGGTCAAGAGTTTATGGGGAGAAAAGCGTCGACTAGTACCTGTGTTGACTGCCTCGTTAGTCTAGTGGTCCTAAACGCGATTGCTACGCTAGAGTTCTTGGGTTCGATATCCAAGTCGAGCAAAGTGTTATTGGGTTTTTCCAAGACATACTCAGTAGCAGCTCTGAGGTAGGATTTGTGCCCGGTTAAAGGCAATAGGCTAGCCCCCTATTACATGGGATCTAATATATCTACACCAGCAAACTGTGGGTGTACATTGGTACACCTCAGCCTAATCCTTCGGGGAATACAGGCGTGATGGTATGTATGTATACCTCTAAGGTTAAATTAGTAGAACACAAGTAATACACACAGAAGTGTACCAACACTTTCATTGAATTATTTTAAAACTATATAAGTAGGCGGGGCTGATGTCATCGTCTGGTCACACATTAACAACAAAAAGCAGTGAATGGCTGCATTCAGACATTACATCACTACCGTTAAGCAATTTTCTTACGTGAGTATATCATGAATTATTTCCGAGCAGGCCGGCTGGTCATCAGCTATGATCCAGTGTATGCGGGGGACATGCATGAGTGTGTGTGCGAGTCTCGTTAGTTCTGGCACTTGCTGGGGCCGGGGGTATGTGGGCGTCACAAAGTATATCATTTTCAAATCAGTTGTCTCGTTCATATGATTCCGTTTATCTTTGAAGTTCACGTAGCACAATTTGCTCTTTACATTCGTTGTTTGAAGGACTTCTGACATCAATCCTGCTGAGCTCCTGAATCTAGATCTAATAAAAAAAAAAAATGCGTAAAATAACAATTGTCATAAAGAAAAGTCAGACAACTGAGAGAATTTGGACTGTCCCTTTCAAGGAATCTTTTTCTTTTGTTAGCCTATTGTGTCCCATTCCTCGGCAAAGGCCTCCCTCCACTCCTTTACATAATGGTGTCTCATGGCTCCAATTTCTGAGTCTTGGAAATCAAATTATTTTTCCTGCATGCTACTGATACAAATCTGGATCTAAGAAACTCAATGCACCTGTTCTACTAGAACTTGAATTGAAAATTGTTCAGATCTAATTAAAATGCAATTATTCAACTTAAAACACTACAGTAAAAGTAGGTCAGATGCTCAAAAATATTGAGCAAAACTAGTATCGCACAAAAAATTTCCAGCATTTATCTCAATTTTATTGTTATCAGTTATGATTATAATCAGTTGCAACGACTTATTCTAGGTGAGTTTAACTGTATTATGATAATGGTTATCATCTCAACTAACTTACTACAAGAATTTGAAGCTGTTCTAGTGTGATTCTGACTGTGTCCATGTATGCAAAAGCTTGAATACTTTTGAGAATATCATTTAAAATTCCAATTAAATTAAGATGCATGTAATTCAAATGGAATTCTGAAGAATTTCATAGTTGAAGTAATGTTCATATCATTAATACTTGTTATCGAACAACATCGCCAATAATAATTAATTAAATTATTGTCTCCATGCTTACTATACATATGAAACAATATTTATTTGAAAGCATTGGAGTGCTAAAGTATGGAAAAAGATTATTTAAATTATCGACTCAAAATGAAGAAGTCGTGTAGGTTGTTACCTATGTTTTATTTTGTCAGATCATGCTATCCCACAGCTGGGCATCCGTATAATGCCTTCAAGATTTCGTATATATATTAACAGGTTATTATTAAGTATCATCAGTAAAAATTACCTTACAATATCCATATTTGGCCAGAAGAAAAAAATAAATATAGCACTTATAAAAATACCCAGAACAATTAATTTTCTATACAATATAATTTTCATGATTACAGATGTTATGATATTTAAAATTTAAATGAACACAGATGTGATGTGACAGTTGTGAATTCGCCTAGACTGTGAGTGAGTACTGCTAGTGTCGTGACATAGAGCACTTGACCAAAGATGTCAACAAAAAAGTGCGCCATCTGTCAAATAATGACATGAGCAGAACTCATATATAATCTGGACGTAGATAGAGAATGAACTAGTTCATTCTCCATCTACGAATCTGGAGGACCGAAAGATAATGCGACCATTGATAATTAATTATTGATTGTCAATTTTCCAATCGGACTTAATTTGTATTTGGACGTAGACAGAGTGTATTTGGATAATTGGTTATGTGAATGACACTAATGTAACTGGCTTAGTTTTACGCTGATCGGGGAGCTATTCGGTTAGTGTTCACAGCAGTGTTGTCATTTAATTAATCATTAAATTACCGCAGGCTGTGATAAAAAGGTATCGTATCGGTACCGATATCGAGAAATCAAATAAATATAATAATAAATTATGATTTATTAAAAAACCGCAGGGGGCGCTCGGTTTCATGTATATATTTCCCACAATCGGCTATTTGAGTCACGAGTCAGACTCTAATGGCTTTTGTTTATGCATATTACTCGACAATACCTAATCTATCTCAGTAAAAAATTGACTCAAATGGATTAGCTTTTTGCCTTGACATTTTCAAAGAAAATGCACGGACAAAACCTAGTACCTACTGTATTATTCATATTCACACAAATACACATAGATCCAGAGATCACCCTAGGCTTAAAATGCACAGCGGGGACACAAGAGTTTACAAAAAAATAACCCTTCTAACCTAACCTGTTCGAGTCGGGGTGTCCCAAGTCGCTACGTTCGCTCTTTAATTCTACAAGCTGTTGATTTGCATCCTCGTCAAATTTTAGGTGTTTGTCATAAAAAAATAGAAGTAATCAAATATAATTACGATACCTCGTTTTTTTAGTTGCAACTATCAAATAACAGTGTTCCAGAATACTCCTCTTGCAAAATTCAGCATCGCCCAGTTGCGTATGCGGTAGGCAGAGTTGTAGCGCAGCTACCTATATCAATGTGTGCATAGCGCCTAAACCCTCTGGCAAGATGGCTAGTTCGAATTCGAAAATCACGTCAAAAAATATGAATTTCAAAACCACTTTATTTGATTATTGATTCGTGTTAAGAGTCACGAGCATAGTTAACTGCTTGAATTTGACGAGGATGCAAAATTACATCTTGTAGATCCTTTAATCTAATTATTATTATGCGGTAGGCAGAGTTGTCGCGCGGCTATATCAATGTGTACCTACATAGTGCCTAAACCCTCTGGCGAGATGGCTAGCTCGAATATGAAAACGTCAAAAAAAAAAGCAGAACCAATTTATTTTATTATTGATTCGTGTTATGAATCACGAGCATAGTTAACTCCTTGAATTTGACGAAGATGCAAATCAACGCCTTGTATTGTTTACATTTATCAGGAATAGAGTTGCCAATAATACAATGGTTGATATCCCACTGTTAATATTATAAACATTATGCTAAACAAAATTATGCGGAATTTTAACTTTGCCAAAGGTAATAATACCAAATATTATAATTCTGCCATCTTAGATGTATGCCATTGTAAATTCGGACATATAAATATTCCACCATTATCATCTTCCTGCCCTTATCCCATGTTACTTGGGGTCGGCGTAACACGTTTTCTTCTTCCATACCATCCTGTCAGCCGTCATGCTACCACTAACTCCTTTCTCTTTCATATCATTCTTCACACAATCCATCCATCTTTTCTTGCGCGTCCCTCTTCCTCTCCATCCATCCACATTTATATTCATTACTCTTTTGGTTACATGTGTGTCATCCCTCCTCTTCACATGCCCATACCAAGACAGACGGTTCCCTTTCAACTTTTCTGTCACTGGCGCTACTTTCAAACTTCCTCTAATAAGTATACTCATTCCTTACCTTATCCATTCTGGTCACACCACACATCCACCTCAACATTCTCATCTCCGCAACATGCAATCTTTTTTCATCCGTCTTCTTCATGGCCCAACATTCTGGTTGGGAACATGGTCTTATCACGGACTTGTAGATTTTCCCCTTTAACTTGAGAGGCATCCGTGGGTCGCAAGTGATTCCTGTGACCTGTCGCCATTTCATCCACCCTGAGTTGATCCGGTGCGTTACGTCTTGGTCTACTCCGCCATCTCCTTGGACAAGCGACCCGAGGTACCGACAGTCGGAGCAGGTTGGTATAGGCGTTCCGGCGAGAGATATTGACGCAGGGCTAGAAAGACTGCCAAAATCGCAAAACAAATACTCTGTCTTGGTTCTGCTCAATTTCAGGCCAACACTTTCCAGCGTTTGCCACCACACCTCCAACCTGCTCTGGACCTCTAGACCACTCTCAGCAACTAGCACAATGTCATCGGCAAACAGCGTGCACCAGCACGCCTCTTCCTGGACGTCCGACGTCAAAGCATCCATTATAACCAGGAAGAGGTAAGGGCTGAGGGCCGACCCTTGATGCAAGCCGACAGCCACATGGAAGTTCAGTTTGCACTGTCACTCTAATGGTAGCCTTTGTAAATTCGCAGCAGGGCCGGAGCGCGCCGGAGCGCATATCACACTGTGCTAAAGAAAATTCAGGTTTCTACATAATAGTTAAGGTTCATGTTTGCATGGAATTTGTACTGCTTGGAACTCGATTAGGTCCACGCAAATGCCGCGGCAGCTAATATTTTAACATAAGTCATTTCTTTGAACCCTTGACAATACACTCTATTTTCAGGCTTGTAATATGTACTATGAGCCAGACAATAAGACAAAAAAATGTGTGTTTTCAGTGTCCTGATCCTGATAGCCCCTTCACTAGTAGCTGAGAGCAGTCGCGCGCGCATGCGCTCGGGTTCCAGCAGGTTGTATGTAGCCGTCGGGCGGACGCGGTCGGTTACTTCGACCGACTTAGACGTCCGCTGCCACGCGCTACGCTGTTCTCCTGCGCCGCCCATTTGGTGGAAATAAACGCTGGGGTAGCACTCGAATGCAAGATTTGAAAAATGATAGCTAAAAAAAATATGGCTTTAACATTATGAGCATTATACAATTATAATACTTAATCAAAATCATCAATAAAACAAGTTAAAGTTAGGTATCTGTAATTGACCTATTTAATGAAAACATGTCGTACCTACGCTGCTAGTCATTTATAGAGTTATAATGACCATATTATGAACACTGCATTAAATTTTTTATTCGCATGTATTAACAAAATATTAAAATGCCGTAGTAGAGATGACAAAAAATGAAATTAAAATTAAAATCGGCTAAGAAATACACCCGAAATAATCACAAGTCTATAAGTATTATTAGATTAGACAGAGAGATCCGAAATAGACTATAAAATCACCATAACGGCCATACAAACTTCTAAAATCTGTCAAATCTTATTTGTGTTAGTTCTCTATTTGGCCTTTTTCGCTTCGTTCATTTGGATTCATGTCGGTCTGAATATATCGTATATATTGAAAATATTAAAGCCGTAACATTGTCATCCGCCGATTTTTTAAATAGCGCTAATAAAAATTTAAAACTCTTTAAAGGCCCAATGGCTGCCAAAAGTTTAAAAAAAGTCACAAATCGGTCCTTAGGAGCCGATGTGAGCTCTGGTTCATAGTTATGATCGATGTTCCCGTAACAGTGTTAAAGGTCAAAGGTAATTAAATAGGAAATTCACTCACGCTGTTGCAAGCCGGCCTAGAGAACGAACGAAAGAGCGAAAGAGCGAAGGACCGAGGGATCTGGGAACTAGTTCATGTTCACCTGTGGGAACGCTCTTCCCAACTAGTACGGTATCGTAATGGGCACTAGTAGTACGGTTACATCTAGTAGTTAAGTCTAGTAGATACAGTAAATCCACGGTAGCCTGCCAAATTAAAATTTTCTTACGTTTTTTGCAATTTGCAAGTCAGTATTAGGTTTAATGTTGATTAAAGTAAGATTCGCGGGCGTAAGAAGTATGTATTTTCAGAATTTTAACAATCAGTAAAATAACTCCATGAGTCAGTATAATTCCAAAATATCAAGATTTAATGAAATAGTCATTCTTTCGGTTTACCTGGCCCTATGGAGTTTTATTGCTGACTTAAATGGTTATAATTCTGAAAATACACAATTCTTACACCCGCAAATTATACTTTAATCAACATAATAACTTAATACTAACTTGCAGATTGCAAAAAACGTAAGCAAATTTGAACTTCGCGGGCTACCGTGGAGGTTCCACCTTAAAGTACTTACTGTGCGTTTGTGAACCACTACTGCATTTAGTTTAATTAGTTAGTTTAGTAAAGTTATTTGCCTTTAGGTAAGATAAAAGTTTAGTAAAATTATTTGCCTTTAGTTAGGATAAAACTTGTTTTACGGGAATTCGAGCGACTGAAGCTTTAGGTGGTAAAATTATTATAGCCAGTAGGTACACAAAGTTAAATGAACTAATTACTAACTGAAAAATACTGACGCTTCGTTTTTGAAAAAGTTTCTCTTAAAGGGTGAAATATGGGATGAAATGTTTTACGGAAAATTGAAACTACTGATGCTATTGATAACAATGTTTATTTTTTATGTTACTCATCTTAATCTATACAGGAAAAATTTTTAACCAGTGCGTAAATTTTGCCATAATCAACTTCAACACGTTTTATTAAACACGTATATTTTAGTTTGATATGTCTTAGTACTAAAAAAAAAAGTTATCGCTTACGAAACATGTTTACTTAAAAACCATATTTCATTGTCACTCGGCGCTAGCGCATTCCCCACCCCCTCACCCCAGCCATGCGCCCGGGCGGCGGCGGCAGCCGCGAGTTTTCATTGATAGTATGGCGAATAGATTATGTCCTGGATGTTTTGCTTATTTCAAACTCGGATAAGGATGAAATTTTTTTTTTTTTTTTTTTTTAACTAATCACGGAAATGTGTTCTATTACTGACACTGAACTACCAAAAAAAATTTACGCACTGGTTAAAAACTTATCCTGTATTTATAAAAGACCTGACTGACTGACTGACACATCAGTCTATAGCCTAAACTACTAGAACTTCAGAAAAAAGTCTTGGCAGTTCAACCCCTGAAGAGGTGAAGACACGGATTTCGTTTAACTGGAAAATCTTATTTCCTATCTTAATCAACCAGAAACCGGAAAGCAGTTTTTTTCTTACCGTAAATCTAACTTCTCTAATCCGGCGAACTGTGGGTGTACATTGGTACACCTCTGCATAACCCTTCGGGGAATACAGGCGTAATTGTTGTTTTTTTTTAATCTAAGTACCTTTTTTTTCTTGCTTGATTTCCTTATTGAATGCCTCCATTATTGGGGGGGCGCGCGGGGATCCCCGCGTACGCCTTTCTTTCGGGCTTGTTACGGCGCGGCGGGCGCTGCGCTGCGCTGTGCCCTTCTCCGGCGTATGCTGCGCTGCGTGCTCGGGGCAGCCCTGACAATGATGGCACGTAGGCACCGTCTCCCGGCCCATGCGACCCAGATACTCCCGAGGTAAATATTAATCTAACCTGACTAGTTGAAAGTGCTTTGACTGACGCTCTAGCGGTTAAAAGTTATTTTGACTAAGAGCGTCAGTTAAAACAACTGTGAACTGTAGGTACTAGTGAAAAACATTTTGAAACAACGATTTCCAGACTAGTATTACCTGAAAATTATTGGTTAATAGATTGGTCGTCTGTTAGAGAATGGCTAAGGCATTAAGTCTGCATTTTTACTTTTTTGCCTTTGTTCTTTTGTAGTTTAAATCAATTAATTTAATAGTGCTTTCGACTTTTGACCAACCTGTTCAGTCAAAATTATATTCGCCAGTTCCTTTCAGTTAAGAGTACTTTTGACTAGTTAAGAGTTTTGACTGCAACATAATATTACGTAAATAGGTAGCTTTATTTAAAGTAACGCCTAGTAAACAGACGCATGCGTATGTGGCAGCGATAAAAAGAAATGTTAGTTCAGTACTCTGACTCACTCTACTATATCGAGATCAGATAGTTGCGTCCTTGTCGGTACTGTTCCAGAGGTTACTGTGAAATGGTCGATGCACAGCCAACATTTTCGCTAAGTGGTGGTTCGCATTGCAGTGCGACACCGCGAGATCTGTCCGCGGGTCCTGAGTTTGATTCCCAGAACAGGAAAAATGTGTTATTGGGTTTTTCCATTACTAATTTGTCAGTACCTGTCCGAAGTTGTGACACCACCGTAAAATACGTAAGGCCGTTGGTCGTGAATCTGATCTCTCTCCGGTCGTGTCGACTTGCCGTCCAATCGGACTATGATAGTGAGGGAAAAGGGAGTGCACCTCTCTTTGTACACACACTAGAGCACTATAATATCGGCTTTGTACTTAGCTATTCTCAATTGAGATTGGCCACCGTGATCGAAATCGGACTGGAGAATATTATTACATAGGTACCTAATACTATAATATCGGTTTAGAATGGATAAAATTAAATACCCTAACCAATTACTATTTTTCCTCTCGATACCTCTTTTACTTTAAGAGAATTGTTAGTCAACGAGGTGTTCCAGGGTATATATATATTTTTAATGGGATTAGCCCGCTACGTTTCTCCCACTGCAACTCCTGTAAGCCAGAATTAACAGTGGCGACCACAAGAAAAGCGCCGAGGCAATGAAGCGCGACGAGTCCCGGAGAAACGATTCAACTGTCTTGAATTCCGCAACGAAATTAATCAGAAAAGATTAGCGGCGGAGTAAGAAAAACATAATTTCCACTTACAACACTTCCAGGGGATATCTTCAAAGTCTAAGATCAGTTGACAGTAACCAACGGCCAGCCATGTATGTATCCAATGGACCATATTACTAAGTGTCCGCTGCCCGTCCGTCTGTCAGCAGGCGGTATGTTATGAAACAAATTAGGTAGACATTTGACATATTCAGCATATACATATTCAGGTATTAATTAACATAATTGGCTGTTTGCAACCGAGCCGGATTTCCCTCAATAATAATACTAGCCTAATTGTCTCGCTCATACAGAGAAGGCACTACATTTGCTCATTGGTGGGCGGATTGATGATTTTAGACTTAAATTTATGACTAGATTATGCCTGCGACTTTGTCCGCGTAAATGACGGTTTTCTGCGGGGTATTTGTTTTTCACGGAACCTTTAATAGATTTCTAAAATAAAAGTACTAGTACAAGTAATTACTCCATATAACATCAGTTATTTGCTAGTAAAAGTCCCGTTGAAATGAAGATTAACTGGTACAAACCGACAAATACATTAATGTTAATTGGTTTTGCTTGGTTTTTGTAGCATTTTTACTTAATTATGCATTTAGTAAAAGCTATTATTTTGACATTATTCAAACAGACACTTCAAATATTTTTATTTGTATAAGTCCATGTTAGCTTTAGGAAGGGAAATCATCTATTCTAATCACTTCTTCCGCTTCGGGCGGAGCGGAAGGGAGTGTCAGGCTCTTACTGACTAAAACCCATTTACATCCTCACGATGTTTTCCTCCAACGACCACAGTAATGTCAAAATAAACTTAAATGTAAATGTGTATTAGTACTTACTCGATATTGAAGCCGTAACTCCATGCATGAGAGGCGAGCGCCTTAACCGTTAGGCCATCAGGACATTGTACGCTTTGACCTTTGATAACATAATTATAGAATATGAGAAAATAGAACTCTTGAGAAAAAGCTAGTTTTATATCGTAGGTAGATCATCTTTATATAGATACATCGATTTTCTATCAGACAAACAATTCGTAGCATCGCTGACTGCCTCGTTAGCCTAGCTCTCGTGTTCGATTCCCAGGTCGGGCAAAACGTGCATAGAAAATCCGAAAGGAACCCTAATGGGTTTTCTATGAACAATTTATGAATACAATTCCTGAAAAATATATTCCGACCATTTCATCTGAAAGTAGGATTTCAGAGAAGTAAAATTGTTGTGTATTTGTATTCTATTTTGATGTTCGTTAACAATAAATCCTATTGACTGCCTCGAGTGTCTCGTTAGCGTACCTAGTGGTCCTTAGCGCGCCTCTGCGCGACTGCTACGCTAGAGGACTTGGGTTTGATTCCCAGGTCGAGCAAAGTGTTATTGGGCTTCTCTATGAAATTCTGAGAACTCGGAGTTAGGATTTGTGCCCGGTTAATGGCAATAGGCACGGCTCCTATTACATGGGGCTTAAACACATTATGATAACAGATTAGGCAAAAAGCGTTATCTAAGTGTTATGTCTTTTCATTATGAATTTCTCAGTAGCAGCCCGGAGTTTAGAAGTTGGTGGTGTGACATCCCAGAGTTCCTGTTCTCTTTTGCAATGATGTCGGACTGCCGTTCCATTGGATTATAAAAGTGAGGGAAGAAGGAGTGCACCAACAGTAATAAAAATAGCAATATATTAGTATAATAAATCATTTATTTCGGGTAACCAAGTACTTACAAAAACACTTAAACCTTACAGACCATCGTACATTTTACAAAATACAAAATTATGTAACATTGTACACGTCCACTAGTCCTTCTTCTTCTGCTGCTGCTCCGGCGTACTTGGCGAGGTGCTCGCCGTGACTGAAATTCGATGAGGAGGATATTACTACAATATTTAATCATGCTACCTATATAATAAATGTGAATTTTAGTGAAAAGCTTTTGATGTTTGTTGCTCAATAACGCTTAAACTGTAGAACAAATTTTAATGAAATGAATTGGTTGACTGCCCCGTTGGTCTCGTAGTCGCAAGTGCGACTGCTGTGCAAGGGGTCCCGGGTTCGATTCCCGGGTCGAGCAAAAAAGTGTTATTGGGTTTTTCTATGAAATTCTCAGTAGCAGCTCGGAGTTCGGATTTGTGCCCGGTTAATGGCAATAGGCTCGCCCCCTATTACATGGGACCTAAATATACCGGCGAACTGTGGGTGTACATTGGTACACCTCTGCCTAATCCTTCGGGGAATACAGGCGTGATGGTATATAGTATAGTATAGAATTGGATGAAAATTGGCACAAAGACCATTTCCTGGATTAACTCATACTGGATACTTTTTATCCCGGTAATGTGTTCCCTTCTGATTATAGTTAAAAGATAATGGTGCCGATTCTCTTGTTCACAAACTAAACTAAAATTAGAGAATTGACATCTCTTACTAACATACAGCGAAAGAAAAGGACGGTGAATACCTTAGAACTAAGTTAGAGATGTCAAATTAGTGTTGCCTTGTACTTTTCCGTGTTTTAAATCAACGCGTTCTGACATATCGACTATAATTATTTAGAAATAGATAGAAATATTATATAGAAATAGTGTAAATTAAGTTTAGCTTGTGCATATAACAGACTCGACACCAATGTTATTATAACAACACTTTTGGTGCATTGGTACATTATTATATACGTATACGTACGTATATAAATTTCGTCTTGGAAAAGTTACTATTCACGCGGGCCAGGCCGCAAGCAAAAGGTAGTGCTACATATTTGCTTCTAATACTTGTTTTGTTAAAAGGAAACACGTTTCTAGTTTGGTTTTGGTTTGCCTTGTTATAGACAGACGCAGAAACAGAGAGCGGAGTTTTAATTTAACACACGTTCACGTTTTGCCCTTTGGATACGGAACCCTAAAAACTAACTGTTGTTAAAAAAAAAAGTTTTATGATCTGATCTACAAAGTAATGCGCTTTTACTCCACTAAGTTTTTTTTAATAGACATTTTTTTTAGGTACTCATTTTTTTCAAGGGTAATTATCCTATTACTTCTTCTGCTCTGAGCGGAGCGGAAGGGAATGTCAGACTCTCACTGACTATAACTCATCCGTGTTTCTAGGTGTTTCTCCTAATTTCCTTTGCGTTCCAGGGCCGCGGTAACTCTTTCGAACAAATTCGTCTACTATACTGACAATTCTTTGAGGCGCGCGTGGAACACGACGGCCCGTCGGCCCGGGCTTAGTTCGGATCGGACGGCGAGCCTCCCTAAGCTCGCCGCCCGAAATTGTTTTAGTTTTACCCATACATTTCTGAGTATTCTTTTTTTACCTCGTTTATTCAGGCTCAACTTTCATGTGCCACTCTAACGTACTAACTCAGTCTACACCATTGAGTGCTGTTATTCATGAATTTCTGAAAAATGGCAATACTGTAAAGATTAAGGTAGGTATTGGTTTTGACAGCATAAGTGGCGTAGTGACTAAGCGATTGACCGCTGCGCTGCGAGTAGCGGGCTCGATTCCCGTACAGAACAAATATTTGCATGGCCTACTGGTATTGTTCCAGAGCTGGTTGTTTGTGCAAGAGAGTTTCTTTGTTCGGAAACGGATCCATGGTACAGGATAAATTCCTAGTCTAATAAAAACTCCTAGTTTAAAGAAAGAATTCCTACTGATAGACAACAATTAAAAAAAAAAGAAAATGAAAGGTAAAATGAAGGTAGTAAAAATTGCAGAGATTTTTTCCTCGTTTATTAAATGCTCAATCCCTGGAAGTCTAGTCGGATGGGAAAAATTCTTTTGATAGTAATTTAATAAAGCCAAAGGGTTTTTTATTAGTTTGTTATTTATGAGCGCCAATACCTGGAATTGCTAGTCGATTGGAAAACATATTTTTGATAGTAATTTAATAAAGCTGAAGGGTTTTAATTGATTTGTTCATTTAAACCGTGCTCTGGAACTACGCGTCCGATAGGGAAAATTCTTTTTGATACTAATAATTTAATAAAGCTGAAGAGTTGTTATATGTTTGTTCATTTAAACGCTCCAATCTCTGGAACTACCGGTCGGATGGGAAAAATATTTTTGATACTAATAATTTAATAAAGCTGAAGAGTTGTTATATGTTTGTTAATTTAAACGCAAAAATAATTATTAATTATATTTAATTTTATCTCTGGAACTACCAGTCGGATGGGAAAAAATATTTTTGGTTACTAATTCAAAAAGCTAGAGTGTTTATTAGTTTGTTTCGCGTCATTCACTGGATCTACCAGTCGGTCTAGCATTTTATTTTTGATACGTAATTTAATAGAGCCAGAGTTTTTGTTTGTTTGTTGAACGCTTGAACTACCAGATGGATTGGAAAAAATATTTTTATATACGATAGCCAGATTTATGAGGAATAGTAAAGAGTATATAACATCACGCTACAACACACGGGAGCGGAGCAGTAAACTAAGCCGTAACTTAATGCGGGTGAAAAAATACCAGGTGGACGAAGTCGCGGGCAAGAGGTAGTATTATTATGTAGGTTTTTTTTTGTATTTCATCAGAAAGCTTGACACCCTCCAAAAAAAGATTCAGTCCCAGAGCATGCAGTTAGTTCAATTGAATTTTTTATTGACTAGCTTCCGCCGGTGACTTTGTCCCCGTCAAAGTTAATATATTATCCTACGGGAACCGCACATTTTTCCGGGATAAAAAGTAATCTATATTTTATTCCTGACTATAATCTATCTCTGTGCCAAATTTCATCTAGATCCGTTGAAGCGTACTGACGTGGTTGAGTTACAAACATACATCCATCCATCCATCCAAACCCATATTTATAAGATTGTATTAAAGATTCCAGTAAGATCGTTTAGTCATTTAAGTACCGTAAAATAAACTACCATTTTTCATTTCAGAAACCATAATAATCTTTCGTATAAGTAGGTAACATTGTAATGAAATTGTCACGGGGGGACCAGTTGTTCCGCCAGCTATCTAATAGTAATTTATCTAATAATAAATTTATGATAAAAATACATTACAAAACATAATGAAACATTCTGATTTGAACAATTTTGATCATTTAATTATTAATTTTGAAAATTTTGTACTTATTAGTTTTTTTTTTTAATTTCGTAATAAGTATTCTATATTTTCAGTAATATGGTACCTTACATAATTATAAATCATCTAAATACGATTGATAACACATTTTTTCAAAAAAAATTGATGACTAGAAATATGAATAAACCATTCTAGAGGTGTTTTTGTACAAAAGTTAAGATTTCTGTAACGCCGAGCGTAATAGGATTAAAACATTTTTGGTTCTTGTAACGCCGGATTCTTTGGACGGCGTGAAGTGACTCCAAAATAATTGATTAATTTTGTTCCTCAGGTTGGCTATCTTGGCACGTTCTCAACAACTTCAGTGTGGTGGTTCGATGGTGATTGCGCGTAGTGTTATTGTTTTGTGGAAAAAATTGTGAAACTTAACTAAATCCTACATAATCAGTGAACAATTTCGTTTTAGTTTTTATCTCTCTTCATCTTTATTTGTTTTCTTCGTGGAATATGTTATTCCCGAGTGAGGTGAGTCCAATTTTAAGCTACATCAACATCAGTGGATAGGGCGGTACTATCGTGTGGCAATTGACAGCATTTCTTGTCCTACAGCATTTTTTATCAATAAAAATGATCGTGATTCGTCGATAAACAACATAATAAAGCTATTCCCTTTTTATGGCAGCTGCCTATTTGGTTTCAGAAGAGATTTTCGATGGTATCGGATATGCATCCTCCATATTTTACTGCTACGTGCATGGTACCAACTACATAATGATAGTAGCTATACAGGCTTTTTTTGCTTGTGTGCCCAATATTTTGTTTCTTTATCTTGCATCGATTAGAAAATAAACATGAAATCGATTCTTTTTTATATTTAGGCTCTTCAAATTTTTCATTGTTAAAAATCGAAAAAATTACATTGAAATTTTCTTTTTATCCAATTTGGGACTACCTAAATTGTGTTTTTGTAGAACAAGGCCACACTTTTGTCAAAGATTTCATAGGATCCACTATATTTATCTTTGGGGTCCACATCTATAAAAAGTTTGCTTAAGCAGGAGGTCATGAAAATTGATTAAAATCTTTAAATTACATTCAAAATTTCACAATTTTGAAGTATCTTTTACTAAAAAACACACCATGCTAAAAGATTTGTCCGGACCATTCAATCAATACCAAGATACATTTATAAAAATTGATTGACTTGACCATAGAAAATATTTCCTGTTTGCAGATAGGAACTGTGCCATTTGTCAACTATTTCTTAAATTGATGGGACTCCCATCCACTTAAGAAATTCTTGACACAGTTCCTATATTCTAAGGTTAATTCAGGTTATGGTCACTAGATGGCGCTTGTGAGCCAACAGAGGGAATATTCCAGCTGTGTTAAGGGTTCTTTGTGATTGTGACAAAAGGATCCATCTGACTATATGAGGACTATGTGGGTCATTTCATTTTAGCTACATTTCATGATTGTCTGCCAGTTGCAACACTTTGTGCGGCCTGCCCAATTGTCCATTCTTTGGTAATGTTCATCGGGTCACTGAGCTCCTTTTAAGTTCTGAGTTGACTGTAAGATGACTGACTCATGCATGCACTGTCTGGATAGGATCACCTAAAACTGAGGGGTTCTTTGTTCAAAATACCACCTCAGACATTAACCTACATGGTAATCCTATTACAAGAAAGAGACTTTGACCTCTGAGTTTGTTTTAGTGTTTGTTCACCGAGAACTCCACTAGAAAACACCAAACCCACTTAGTTAAAAGAATAATTAATGCATCAAAGTGTATTTCTTTTTTAATTTATGCAAGTATGGAATAATAATTTATTATGAAAAAATAAGAAGTTCAAAATCATCCGAGTAACTTATAAAAAAATTTTGTTCAATAAATTTCTAATATTTAAATTATTGAAAGAAAAAACTACAAGAACTACAAGTAAATGCACTTGTTACACTTCTTGGTATTTTTGAAATCACATGATGATTTCTGTTCCATCATCATCATCATCATCATCCACAGCAGCCCATTGTAAATTACTGCTTGGAGTCGGCCACTCTATTTCTTTGATTGTACCTTTGAAAGCAGAAAGGGCAATAAAGTCCTGAATAAAAAACAAGCTATTTATATCACATCAGTTATAACCCAATATTGATTAGAATTATTAATAACTTAAACTATGAAAGTTAAAATTATACTTACATTCTTAACATTGACTGTTGCTTAGATGAGATTACGAATAATACGTTAACGTTTTAAATGACGCGAATTGCCCGCCTTATTCGGCGTCAAACTAAGTTATTTCAATTATCGTTTCGCGAATCTTTGTTGTGAAAGGTCTAAACGCGCGCGTATATCGGGCGGGAATCGAAATATTTGTTGGACAACATTGAACTATACTGCGCACAAACCAAGCGCGAGACAGCGCAGCCCGCTGCGTGTCGCCCGCCGCCCGCGGACGTCTTTCGGAGTGAAAGAGTCGGCGCGATTTCAATTCTCGCCCATCGAATCTACTCTTCGTTTCGCCGGTTCGAAACTACCTTGATCTATTTTATCTTCTGCATCTATGTTTACAAACATACACAAGTTTATTAAATGGCCCTCCTTAATAATAGGCTTTACGATAAATCATACATAGGTATCTAACTTATTATTCAAGTTTGATCACCATTTGTAATTACTGTGAAAGGGGGTGACGTTAATTATTGCCTGATGAATTCAAGTACTTAGGGTATATTTTGCCATTGTATTACTGCATTATTGTTAGTTTAGAGTGGAAATAAGATTGTTCCAAGGCTACTTATTCCAGAATACATCGAAAATACGTTCTATTTTACATGGGGATGACTTAAAGAGGCAACATAATCTAAGAAATTCCATTTTCAATGTCTGTAAAACTAAGTAACTAATAACTACTAATCAGATTATTATGTCGTTTTAACGAAATTACGCCACCACCCGCTCGCTCCCTATTTCATAGGGCGTAAACATACCGGCGGGACTGTGAGTGTACAAGTACATTAGTACACCACTGCCTAACCATTTGGGGAATACAGGCGTGATGGTATGTTAATGTGTCATCGAAATTAATTATATGTTACTAGCTTCCGCGAATTCGTCTACGTAAATATCGGGAATCGCGGATGCACACGAAGTCGCGGAATAAAAAGCAACCTATGTTCTTTCTTGGGGTGGTTTAGTTGTGAAACCTTAATAGACAGACTGACAGTTACTTTCGCATTAAATATAAAAAATATATATATAAAATATACCATCACGCCTGTGTTCCCCGAAGGGTTAGGCAGAGGTGTACCAAATGTACACCCAGGACCTCTTAGCAGTCGTGCTTAGGACCACTAGGCCAACAAGGCAGTTAATGGTTTCGCATAAATAATAATTATTATGGATCAGTGTACCTAATCATTCAAACAGTCATTCACAATTGTTTTTATTTTTAGATTAATATTCTAAAGTTATTAAAAAATTAAGTATAGGGTTTTGTATCAAATTAATCAATCTAACCCAATGCTAGGTACAGTCACTATCAAAGGTATAATATAGAACCACTTTCATTAAAATGTCTAAGTACATTGATAGCACCAGAATATTGTATCAACCAATTCAAAAAATGCGCTTTTTATGTAGCTACTCAATTTAGTTAATAGAATTTTATAAATAGATTTTTTTAATAAATTAGGTAGTTTTACAGAATTGATACAGCCGATTCTAAGATTATTTAGAATGGCCTAGTTACAGAAAATTGCATATTAATATAATATTCTGATACATTTGATGTAGTTGTTACTGCTAAAGTCCATGTATTGGTAAATTTTAGGTTTTCTTAGTAAGTCTTAGGATTTACCAATGTTTTGGTAAATGTAAGGATTTTAGAAGATTTTTTGGGATATCACCATTATAGATTGGTGCCGTACATGTTTACTAATGATGGTTGTTGACCTGTCAGTCTAATACTTACATACTTTAAATTATTATTATGACATATTATTATGATTCTTAATTACCATATTAGTGTGTTTCTTAATCATTAATTACAATGTTACACATTAGTCAAATTCTTACATAGTTTAAATAATTATATTATCATTTGGTAAAATTATTTAAGAAACTAGTTTCTGTCTGTGACTTTGTGCCTGTGGAAGTCAAATATACTATAATACATGTCCTATGACACTCAGTAATAGCATTCCTTTCTATCAGAAAGGATTTCTGGAATTTTATTTTAAGACTAGCTGAGCCCCGCGGTTTCACCCGCGTTACGTTAGGTTTTTAGAAGATTCTTCGTGTTGTACGGAACCCTCGGTCCGACTCGCACTTGGCCGGTTTTTCGATATTTACCGTGCATAAGATTAAATGTGATGGATTTAGGCAGAAAACAAACAAGATTCCAAGAATATAATTAGTTATAATTTTGTAACAGCACAGATAGTTTTTCGTTGACAATGGCCGTAGTCAGAGAGACAGATACACAAGGATACACATAAACTTCAAACTTAAAAGACATTTGACTTGACATGTGACACATTGTATTAGTTTATAAAGAACTATCCAATAAAATGATGATTTAATTTTACCTGAATGGTGGTAAAAGTTCGTACATTTCATTTAATTACAGAGCATCTTGGACCATTGAGAGTTGGTATGCCTTAGGTTTCACTGGAAAACCTTAGGATTTACCGTATTTCGTACTTTTACAGTAAAATAGACATTTTAATAGAACTTGCTAGCAGGGATGATATGATTTAAATCATTTGATTAAAATCAGTGGTTTAAATCGCGATTAAAATCAAATGTTTTTTTAAAAAAAATCGATGATTTATATCATTACTTTTTTACTGCAACCAAAACAGCCAAAAAGTGTCAAGGGACTTTCCTTGATATAAACTACGGCACACACATACGTGTGCATCGCTAATATGCCTATACCATTATACCCCGAACCGAAGTTTCGCGCCTGAAACCTCTCTTTTTATTCAAATCATCTTTTTTATTTTAATTATTATTTTTTTGTTAAATATTACAAAATGGAAGTGTACTTTTTTAATTACCTTTAGAAGAATATAATTATGTTTGTTGATTTTTGCTAAAGTCATTTTTTATAAATTTAATTCAATATTTTTGATAAATAGGCAAATAAATATGCTACTTCGTTTTTTTAATAAAATAATGACTTAATAAAACAACTAACATATTGATTTAACAAAAAATATGCTGTCTTTTTAAATAAATAACTGTCTTTCATACTGAAAACGATCCGATAATTTAAAAAATCAAAAAAATCTGATTTAAATCCAATAAATCCGATTTAAATTAAATTTATCTGATTTATTTGATTTTTTTATAAAAATCATGATTTTTATCAACCCTGCTTGCTAGAATTCACAACTTTTCTTAAGGGTGGCTGTACTTTCAGTAGGCACAGTGGCATAACAGTGATGTTCTCGGAAGCAGGGCGAAACTTGTATGAATTAGGCTTCTCTGAAACAGTAAACAAAACAAAAACTCTTGTACAATAATAGAAAAAAATACATTGTATACTAGAGTTGAGAATTTTAATATCAATTATATTTTCCCCATTTTTGTGGTTTCCCTGGAATTGCCAGAACTTACGTTGTTCAATAGGTTGCCTTTTGTTTCAGTTTCTTTTAACTGTTTGACCAGCACGTCATAAAAACAAAGACGCCCTCAGCGCCAAGCTACGAATTCATTCTTTAATACCTACAAAATAGTAGTGTGTTCGGAATTATGTAGTTGGTCAAAAGGTTTAACTCCATTGCGCTGAACGTAACAGGAAGCCTTTAAGAGAACTTCATTTGCTGCGGGGTAGATTTCTTGAAGGAGTCCTTTGTCTGCGAGAAACTTTCGCTCCATTCCATTTAATTAAAATCATGTCACAAACAATTGTTTTTGGACACGAAATATTCTTAATCTTTAATTGTAGGAAGAGTAAGGGAACGTCATTTCTAGTACCGTGATTATCAGCGTAGCTGCGAATGCAAATCAAAGTTCACTGTTTTAAATAACCCATTGAGAACGTCAGTCATCGGCAAGTGGTAATCATTGCGTGCTGGGGAGCGTACAGTGTGAAGTGCAGTATCATTCTATTATTGTCTCACTTGCACTGTGTCCCCCCTGCAATTGTGACCCTACCTTGATAGGCACTTAGTTCAATCATGGCACTCGGCAAAGCGAGAGAGACTTGTGTTATGTAATTTGTGTTTCATGCAAATAGTAACAGGCGATACCGGGGAAGCCAGATACGGGGAAAATTATACTAATTGTGATAGGATGTCATGCTTCACGCAATTTTCAGCCCGTTTTTTTTGGCCATGTTTGTTGCCTCTTGTCTCCCACTTAACATCAGGCGGGCCGTTAGCTTGTTTGCCATCTTTAGTGGTATAAAAAAAAACATTGGATCCAACTAAATTTAATTATTTTTTGTACTTCCATAATTTTGGGAATAATCTAATGTTGCCTTTCAAAGATAGGCAAAGGAACTACTCATTAAGGAATGGTAGATGTATTGCTATTGAATGGTGTAACGGGCTGGTGTCCGCAACCCCACGTCTTAGCGCGTATTTTGCGTAAGTAAGAAATGTACTTTGATTTAGTTAACGTACTGTTGACCAAAGAAAATTTCTGATTAGTTAGCTATCTATTCCATAGAACCCTTTATCGACTAATGTTACTACTGCTATAAATGCGAAAGTTGGAACTGATAGACGTTTGTAACTCAATCACGTCAGAAAGCTGATCTAATCTGGATGATAAAGATTATTGTGTCGAATAGCAGCACATAGGCTATATTTTTTCATCCCGGAAAAATATAAAAAACGCGGAAGAAGTCGCGCGAAAGAGCTGGTAGTACAGTCAGCGTCCTACATTATCTGACCCCTTCTACAAAGAAGATGAAGGGAATAGGGGTCAGGCAATTTAGGGAACTGACCGTGGAGTACATTAGCTCTTCGCGAAATTAATTTTGGGATTTTAATATTCTTTTCTTTATTTCTTTCTAT
Source organism: Caradrina clavipalpis (assembly GCA_932526535.1). Classification (NCBI taxonomy): domain Eukaryota; kingdom Metazoa; phylum Arthropoda; class Insecta; order Lepidoptera; family Noctuidae; genus Caradrina; species Caradrina clavipalpis. The sequence goes on from OW052087.1 coordinate 24,212,414, forward strand.
GTTATTATGTTACTGCTACATAGTCACGCACCTGGTGTTTAGCGACACGTCAGTACAAGACAACTACCTCCGTAATTTCTGACGACTAATCGTAATATTATCCCGTCACCCTTCGTTGATAAGGAGTAATCATTAGGTCCGATCCAGACTTGATGAAGTCTGCATAAGACTTGTTATTGGACTCATCAAAGGATCTTTTTTTTAATATGAATGTGTCGTTCAAGTAATATTTTATTAAATCGGTCTCGTGTTCCCTTGTTGTGGCAAGCATTAAACGACAAGTTGCCTAGTAATTGTAACGTTTAAGATGGGAAATCTTAAGTAATCATCACTAACATCACCGCATTTCATCACATTATTTAAAAGTCCCTTGACGCACTGAGTGTGTGTTCGTTCGAGGTAATCTCAGAACCACCTCCTCTCACGGATTTTCGCATGGTTTACATATCAATATATGTTGAATTATCCAGAAAGCTTCGAAAGGAAGGAAGACTATTTATGGTCACTTTGCGAAAATAACCAAACTGGTGATATTTATGAAGTCGGGAAGTCCTTTCTCCCAGCTTCCACAGCCCACACCAGTGCTCTGTGGAAATAGTTAAAGTTGCACAAAAGTATCACGTCATTGTCTATCACGGAATACTTCTTCTAAGAAGTTCTAAAACACGCCCCCAATATATTTTTTAATATCATTTGCATTTGACTGCCAATAAGCTTGATTATGATTTTCAAATTCGTTCAAAATAATGACTTACTTGCAAAGGTGTTAATATGTAGGCATCTTAAGTATTTAATTTAGATCAGTATTCCCCTTTACTCAATTCACTAAGAAATAACACAGAATTCAAACGCAGTTGAAGTAATAACTTGTGCTACAAAATATCTTGTGATGACGACAACGCCGGTGGGCGGTGGCGGCGGGCGGCGCGCGTTGGGGGTGGGGTGGTACCATGCACACAGCGCAGCGCCTCCAGTGCGATGTGTCCCAGCTATCGACGATCAATCCCTTCCTGAACATAGAGTACTTTGCCACTTCGTTATGATATTGATTAACTAACCAACCAAGCCTAACCAAGAAATGATAACATATACTGCCACGCCTGTATTCCCTGAAGGGTTAGGCAGAACTGCAGAAGTGTACCAATGTAAACCCACAGTTCGCCGGTATGTTTAGGTCCCATGTAATAGGGGGTTATTAACCTGGCACAAATCCTGAGAATCTCATAGAAAATCCCAGTAACACTGCTCCTGGGAATCAAACCCAAGACCTCTAGCGTAGCAGTCGCGTTTAGAACCCAGGTTAATGAGGAAGTTCAGTGTGAAATAAATTAATAACCTATTTGTCCCACTCCAATGCAAAGGCCTCTTCTTATTCGGAGAAGGCACGAGCATTTATACAACGCTTGGTCAAGTCGGATTGGCGATTTCAGACTTATATGGGCCCGGCAGACGTTGGCCTGCCCTGAAGAGATCCAGCCTACCCCCCTACCCTACCAAACTGTACCGACCTATCTATCTACCTACTTACCTACCTACGTACCTAACCTACATATCCTATCAACCTATCTACATACTTACTCCACCTACCTATCTACCTACCCTACCCCCACATACCTACCCTACCCCTACATACCTACCCTACCTCTAGATGACCCGGTGAACTTCGTACCGCCCGAACCTACGAACCCCCGTGTCCGTGCGTACTTTTTACTGTTACTCTTTTTTATTTCTGAAACAGAACTGTACTCAGAACTTTTGTATTTCAACAAAACAGATCAAAGAGATCGGACATCACACTACAGCTATGAAACAGACCAATTTCTGAATGCATCTTTAAATATTTGACAGCCAAGTGACAATTTTCTATTTCTATAACGACAAAAGACGTCATGTTTCTCAGCTAGGTACAGTTTGTATTGAAAAATAAAATTGCCGTTTTTAGTATTTTCCTTTACTTATCATTAAATGATAAGTAAACATAAATTTTATGTTTATCTCCTTAAAACTGCCCTAAATTTCCATTCGTTACAAAAAAATAAACAAGTCCTTCCTCTTTATGATATTAGTATACGTAGATAATTCCAGGGTTCCTCACGATGTTTTCCTTCATCGATGTCTGTGATGTCCAAGATAAACTTGAATGTTACATTGAAAAAGTTCCATTGGTACTTGCTTGCTATTGAACCCGCAACCTCATGAATGAACATGAGTGAGAGGCGGTAGTCTTAACCACAGGGCTATCACGAGAGCTATGGCGAGCGATGTCGTGCGGTGTTCCACAGGGATCGGTACTTGTGCCGCTCCTGTGGAACACCGGCTACGACTGGGTGCTGCGTGCTGACCTCCCTGAGGGTGCCAGCGTTGTCTGTTACGCGGATGACACGCTCGTCCTGGCGCGGGAGGGTTGCGATTGTCGTGGAGAGGATCTGGCAACTGGTTCTCGAGGTGGCCTTGCACAAGTCCGAGGTCATGGATTTTTCATGGGCCTCGGAACGCGCCACCGTCGGGATCCCAAATCACGATAGGAAGGGTTCAAATCGGCGCCGGGTTGACGATGAAGTACCTGGGACTTTGGTTCCCAAGCTGGAACGGGCTGGGGCCGCTCTCAAGCGGGTCTTGCCCAACCTAAGGGGTCCAAACGCCTCCTGCCGGAGGCTTTACGCGTGAGTCTTGCGGTCGATGGCCCTTTACGGGGCCCCGGTGCGGGCCCGGGGTTTACGGCGGCTTGCCGCCCATTACCTGAACGCGTGATCGCCATAAGGGTCATCCGAGGATACCGCACGATCTCAGGCGAGGCGGCGAGCCTTCTTGCCGGATTGCCGCCGTGGGATCTGGAGGCGCTGGTCCTCGCGCGCCTATATGAGTGGCGCGTGGAGGTACTAGGCCAGGGGGAAACTCCGCTGCCGCGGCAAATCGCCGCTCAGCGGACTGACCTCCGGCTCGATCTCATGGCGACATGGAGAGAGCGATTGTCGCAGTCGCAACCTCGTTCAGGGCTCGCCTTAATTGAGGCGGTAAGTATGCCCTCTTTGAGGAGTGGCTCTGGCTAGAGCGGTGCCACGGCGCCCTCACCTACCGCCTGACGCAGGTCCTCACCGGACACGGATGTTTTGGGAGGTTCTTGCACCTCATCGGGTGGGAGGAAACGCCCGGGTGTCACCATTGCGAGGATCGCCCCGAGGACACGGTAGAGCATACCGTGGCGGTGTGCTTTGCTTGGGCGGAGCTCCACCGCGTCCTCGTGGCGGCCATCGGCGGCGGCGAACTCTCGCGTCCGGCACTGGTGCAAGCCATGGTCCGGAGCGAGAGGGAATGGGAAGCAGTCACCTCCTTCTGCGAAGCTGTAATGCTAGAGAAGGAGGTGGCGGGACGGGAGAGGGAGAGAAGAGTCTTTCGTCCCAACAGCCGTCGCGGGAGAAGCTCCGGGCGTCGGGAGCCGCGAGACGATTCCCGGCCACAGTAGCCGCGGGTCTGTGGACGGCTAGCAATGGGTAGCTCACCGTCTGTACGTTAACTTTACGACAGACCGTGTCGACGGCGCGTTCGTGTTGCACGCGCGCTTCAAAGAGATGTCAGAAAATATTCGGAGGGACCACTAAGGGCCGAAGCCTGCCGGGGTTGCGGGTTGTTCGAAAGAGATACCGCGCCACCGGAACGCAAAGGGCACGTGAAGGAACATAGATGGGTTTAGTCAGTAAAAGTCTGACACTCCCTCCCGCCCCGCCCATCATTGGATGAAAAAAAGGGCTGTCACGACCAAAGGAAACATTTTATTTATGAACGTTCCTGGAGGCTTCTTTCTGTATATGAATATTTTTAGCACACTCTCATGTCGCACGAAATATACATTGATATCACTGTGCTAATGTTGAGGCTAACACGATGTGATGTCCGCCGTAGCATCTGAAACTTCGTTACTTGACCGCCCCCCATCCGTCCACCAAATGTCGCCTGGCCACAGGTAATGTTATTAGTGCCGTTCGTGCGTAGCTTCGGAGGTCCCTGGGTTGGCGTGAGCTGTCGCCAATCAATTACCTAAAATCTAGATAACATGTCGGCGAAAATTCGTCTTCATTTTAGATACACTGATCTACACTGTATCCAAAAAATAACGTACATGTTTTCCCCGAAGGATCAGGCAGGGGCGCATTAATGGACACCAACACCCCGCCGGTATGTTTAGGTCCCATGTAAAAGGGGGCGTGAGAGTCAAAATGGTGGGTGTACCATAGTGAATTAAATTGTACTAATTACCAAACAAATGTACCTAAAAAGTACTATTTTGTACCTAGCGTTAAAAAACCTGTACCACTTTGTCCGCCGCCAGTCCGTTTTTGTACGGTTTATTTTTACATTATGTGCATAAAGTTTTAATAAATAAATAAATAACACTGCTTGTCCTGGGAATCGCACCCAAGACAAAGTCTCTAGTTAGCCACCAGGCTAACGAGGCAATCAACAATAAAACAAGGTACTTATTGAAAGCAAATAAGTATTTGTTTAAATTAAGTAAAAAATATTATTTGTTTCCCCAAAATTTTGTCACATTCGAATTATTACCACCAGATCGATGGATTATGACGTTCAAAAATTCTGAAAAGTCCTTATCCAGGACCTTTAATGCTTTCGTTGATTCATCTTTTTTACCACCTCCATACCTAGTTCTGCCGCAAAGTAGCGTTGTTGCGTCGGTTTAGAGGATATGGGTGCCGGTGTAATTACAGGGACATAAGACATTTCAATTTTGCTTCCGGGCTGGCAACGCATTTTCAAGGCCTCTGGTATTGCTGATGTCTATAGGCAGTGGAGACCACTTAACATCAGGTGGGCCGTCAACTTGTTGGGTGTCAGCGACAAAATCCGATTTTTTCATATTATTAATGCATAGTTCTTTAAAATACGCAAAAATATTTTTGCTAATTATAAATTTTCGCAATTCTACATTTTCCAACTGCAAAAGTTTCCGAATGAGCACAGCTCGAAACAAAAACCAAAATAATCAGATGAGAGGTACCTAGTTTGTGTGATTTTATTTTTTGGAAAGTTAGGTTTGCATTTGTGTATGCTTTCCCGTTATAACTAGTTTCGGCATTTGGGGTTACAGATGCATTACATCGTTGAGTTTTATTTACATAACGCCAAACTTGAGTTCCATTTTTATTCATAGCCTGGAAAAACTGTTAATAACCAGTCCGCAATATTTTTTTTGCCTTTCTTTCGACTTCTACGTAATGCAATTGTACTTCTGCTATGTTGATAGAAGCCATAATTATTTATTTTGATTACGTACCTAATTATTACAATTGATTGGACTTTGACTTGTCAAAAGTATTATCTAGTTTGCGATCGTGGCTCAAGAGTTTATTTTGTACCTACTACAAATTGTAAAATTATATGTGAACTTATTTTGTTTCAAGTTTTTAACAATGAGAATGTGTAAATATAATAGTTTAGAAAATTCAGAATATCTCAATTTGAGATTTCGGAAAAATAAGAATCCTACTACTATTATAAAGGCGAAAGTTTGTATGTATGGATGGATGTTTGTTACTCTTTCACGCTTAAACGGCTGAATGGATCTGGATGAAATTTGGCACAAAGATAGATTATAGTCTGGAATAACACAAAGGCTACTTTTTATCCCGGGAAAATGTACGGTACCCGTAGGATAACACATCAACTGTGACGCGGACGAAGTCGCGGGCAGAAGCTAGTATGAACTATATTGAACTTGAACAATTTAGATTTTGGAAAAAATCGCTGACACCGCTTGTTTGCCATAGTATAATAAAAAACGAAGATAAAAAATAAACCTGTTCTAGTTAAAACGGTGTCCACGGAGTGGTCTTTTAAGTTGAGGGGAAAGGTAGAAGGTAGTCGGTGCGTGTTATAACAAACGAACGAATACGAATACGGTGGTCGCGGAACGATGTGACTTTGATTTTTCGTCGAAAATCGGCTAAAAACCCTATGTACAATATTTAATACTATACACATAAAAGACGTTTCTTGTATGAAGATGCCTATTAACTTTAAACTTAGTTTTATTTTTATTATTTTTTATCATAACGGCCATAGTAATAATCGTACTCTGTGGAAATTGCAATTCCACCATCAGATTGTGATGGCATATTTTAAAGTAAAAAATGGTGATACTCCCCGATATATCCGACGATCATGCAACTGAAGTCGGGGGACCTGTGCTAGTAAAAATCTAAATATACAAGCTGTTGATTTGCATCCTCGTCAAATTTTAGGAGCTTGTCATAGAAAAAAAGAAGTAATCAAATATAATTACGATACCTGGCCAATATTTAATAAATGCTCGTTTTTTTAGTTGCAACTATCAAAAAACAGTATTCCAAAATACTCCTCTTGCAAAAATCAGCATCGCCCAGTTGCGTATGCGGTAGGCAGAGTTGTCGCGCGGCTATATCAATGCGTGCATAGAGCCTTACCCTCTGGCGAGATGGCTAGTTCGAATTGGAAAATCACGTCAAAAAATATAAATTTTAAAACAAATTTATTTTATTATTGATTTGTGTTAAGAATCACGAGCATGGTTAACTCCTTGAATTTGACGAGAATGCAAATCAACAGCTTGTATAATATATATAACTCAAAGGTAACCACTGGACGGATCGGGCTGAAATTTCTCATGCAGGTAGTTGTTATGACGTAGGCATCCGCTAAGAAAGGATTTTGATCAATTCTACCCCCAAGGGGGTAATATAGGGGTTGAAAGTTTGTATGAAACTTTGTCCATTTTTAACCGATCGGGATGAAACTTTGCATGCATAAAGCAACTATGACGTAGGCATTCCCTAAGAAAAGATTTTGATAATTTCCATAGGGGATGGAAGTTTGTATAATATAAATCTCCTTAGATTTCCGACTGATTGAACTGAAATTAAAGATTGGAGCTACTATGATGAAGACGTCCGCTTAAATAGGATTTTGATAAATTGGGATAAATTTCAACCCCCATGGGGATAAAATAAGGGATGAAAAAAAAGATAAAATAATGACAGATTAGTTAAGAATATTGTGTACAAAGAAGTTTTGTAGGCCCTGATTTTTTACACACGCTAAACAAAAGTAAAGCCGCAAAAACTATACCTAATTAATAATAATTCTTCTAAACGCGAGTGAAGCTGCGGGCAAAAGCTAGTAATAAATAAGTATGGAAAGTAAAACACGATTGATTATTTTTTAATAAATGTGTTCGTTAATATTTTAGATAAAGAAAATATTAAAACAATACCATGACACAAATTTTGTTTACCCTTTCTACCATGAGATTCAGGTACCAAAGTTATTATATCATATGAAACAGTGTCATCGGCAGTCTTATTATTCATTGACCGTTTTCGAGTTCAAGAACTTTGATTTGATTAACGTATTGTTCATCAGTTTATCTTACAAGTCGTCCGACACGATGTTCGATCTAAAAAGTACGTGAAATAACAAAAGGCGTTCCCTGAAACTCGTTAACCTACATCGTTAGTAGATTCATAAAAATATATCATCATAGAGAAATAAGTAAAAATGGGTTTTTTAGGAACACGTGTATAAAAATCGAAAAACGAAAAATGTATGTAATTAATGTAAAAAATGTCGAAACATTCTGTTTGAAACTATATAGTGACGCGGAGTTGGATCTAGTTATTGCGTTCCCTGCGTTGTTCAAACCGGCAACGTCGCATTTCTCTCGCTCGCAGGGATAATAATATTACCTTTTATTTTGTATGCTATTTTAAGGGTATTACATCGCTCAAGTCCTAAAAACACCTTATGTTTAAAGAAATTTGTTGAGGAATCCTTCCGTACGTTTTCCACATAAAAAATATATGTTATACTTGAAGTCATTCTCAACAGTTCGCATTGATTAGAATTGTAATAAACTTGCCCAAATTTCGGAAAAAAATATTTTAAACAGGTCATTTTTCAATCTAAATTGCAAATTGTTGGTAAAACGGCTGAATAGTTCGACATGAATTTTATACCTAAAAATATGTAATGACATATCAAACAATTCGCATTGTTTACTTTTTCTTGTTTCTGTTAAGATTTTGTAATAATAACTAAAAACTTGAAATTTCATCAATTCCCCCCACGAGGCACCCCCGCTATGCCTGAGACGCCAAACTTCAGTGCCTTGATGGCTCTTGTCAAGGGTGGACTATACGCATGTTATTTTTTCCAAAATAAAAACCAAAAGTTCACTTTTTGAATAATTTATGAATGAAGCAATATTGTAAATAGTACAAATGTAAATATTTCGTAAAATAAGAATTGAAATTAGGTTCGTAAATAAATAAAAACAAATTTGTAATTTCGTTTAGTTTTTGAATCTATCATAGAGTAAGCCCGACTACTATGCCTATGTATAAAAACAAATGCTTGACCGAGCTCTCCAAAATTATTGGAAAATACCACGGATATCTATGGTACATACCTACTCTTTTAGTAGATACATTATTTCTTTGGTGTTTATGTTTGTTAGAACATAGATTTAGATGTTATTTTTTTAATTATTTGCTTACCAAACTTTCCGAATGTATCATGTATGAACACAACTATTTCCGTTACTGAGATCCGATAAGCACTTACTTGGTCATCACTAGGCATGGAAATGATTGCTATTTTTTATTCATTTTCATTATATGAAATGATTATTTTTAATCATATGATTTCACAGGCAATGATTTTTATTCGCAGTGTTATAATGTAGCAACGAGCGCCACGAACACGTTGCGACCTGCTATCTAATGAAATCACAATGAATTATGACAAGGAAATCTAAACCTTACATTTTTAAGTTTAAAGTTCATATTTAAAATGCCCAGTGTCGTCCGTCATCACATCTCTCGTCCTTATCTAACACGCACATGAACAAATCATTCCTTTCTTCTTACTCGCTCGGTCGCTTTGGCAGACAGCAGCGCGCCGCTCACGAACTTCGCTCGAATGAATAAATGAAATCGTAATGATTCGTGATTTCATTGACTGTGAAAAATAGCAGTATAAGTGAAGTCAAATAGCGGGTGTGATGAATGTTTTTTTTTCATATGAAATTTCACCTGCTATTTATGAAATGTTCCATGCCTAGTCATCACCTTTAGAATGTACCACATAATAGCACCCGTGCTTAGTTAGATAAATATTGAAAGCTAGGTCATCCTAACTATTTAATTTTTCGTTTCCGACAACCTATAAGTGAATATTTTATTTACACGGTTACTTTTACATCATTCGGGAGCCGAAACACAGGAACTCCAGTAAAGTAATAATTACTATTGGCGTTATTTTTTTTAACACGTCTCAAAGAATTTGAAAATTTGTGACTTTTTTGTCAAAAGTCAAAGTCAAAGTTTTTGTCATTCAAGATGTTGGTGCGTTTCTGCCTGATCGATGAATGGATTTTTCAAAGGCTACCGTTCGCATTTGTATAGTCGATAAGGTTTACACACAAATATGCATAAACTGCAAAGAAGCGTTTACTTCGAGTTCTCATTATTTCACAAACTAAACAATCATCATCACGCCTGTATTCCCCGAAGGGTTAGGCAGAGGTGTACCAATGTACAACCACAGTTCGGCGGTACATTTAGGTCCCATGTAAAAGGGGGCGAGCTTATTGCCATTTATCGGGCACAAATCCAAACTCCGGGCTGCTACTGAGAATTTCGTAGAAAATCCCAATAACACCTTTTTCTCAACCTAGGAGTCGAACCCAGGACCTCTAGAGTAGCAGTCGTGCTTAGGACCAATAGGCTAACGAGGCAGTTCAAATTAAATTTTAATGTTATTTATTGAAAATAATATAGCCAATAGTTTTTGTTACTATGACAGAGTTTATGGCTTTTGGTTCCAGAACGATGTAAAAGTAACGTGTATAACAAAATAAATATAAATTACGATGTACCAAATAATACATAATATAAGAACAAAATGTAGGTATTAAATCTCTCAGAGAGCGAATAAAATAGGCAAAAACAATGACAACTCTGCGACACATCTGTGTTCTTGCTTAATGTTAAGTTCCTTTTATCGTAGCATAGTGAATATCGGTAGATGGCGCTAAATTTAAAAAATAATAGAACAGATGTCAAATCCTCAAGGACATCGGCCGATGTAATAACCTTAAAAATACAAACGTCGTTAGTTTGGATGGAAATATTATATTTTTTAACCGACTTCAAAAAGGTGGAGGTTCTCAATCCGACTGTATGATTTCTTATGCATGTTTGGTACGCGATCATTCCGCCAATAATGAATAGATTTTGATGAATCTTTTCAGTCATACTTCAGAGGTAGTTGCTCTCATAGAAATTTTATCAGGTTAGGTAGTTTGGTTTATAAATCAAAATATGGCATGCAGCCATATTTTTTTAATAATTTTAGTATAGTTGTATAGTACTTAAAGTAAAAGAAATTGCATAAATTCTGCTTTCAAGTGACTTTTAAGTGGGGTCTTGTTAATTTTAGTTGTATTACATTTTCTTTCTTGGATTTGGATGATAGGAACTAGACACTAAAAGCGTTTTTTTAAAATACAAATGTTTTTTTTTGTATGTATAAACGATCTATTACCGGTTATAGCGAAAGCCTTTTTTTTTGTTTTTTTTTTAAGACGGGAAATCATCAAATAACTTCCCCCGCCCTTAGTGTCAGACTTTTACTGACTAAAACCCGTCTATGTTCTCTCATGTGCCCTTTGCGTTCCGGGGGCGCGGTATATAGCGAACGCCTAACGTGCTGTATTTATAGGAGATGATTTATTTGTTTCGGAACTCCAGCAAAATATGTACATAAATCAAGACATACAAATAATAGCTAACAAAAGGTATTACGTAGGTGTACTCCTTCACTTATAGGAGACCACAGCATGTAGGTACAGTAAAATTTTACAACGAGCAAAGTAATCATATATTTTTTATTCTACTTCCCTTTGAATCGATTTTAGGTAAATCCTTTGTATTACTTGCTTGGCCCCAGTACGTGGCCACGTTAATCGGCTTTCCCCATTTTTTTATACAATCTAGGAACTAAAAATAATAAGTATGATCATTGAATGAATATTTTTTTTTTGTGTTCTAAATGTTATTATTTTTATGCTTATATTGCAAATTTTATTAATATGTTGAAATGAATGAAATAAAAAGAATAAGGTAAATAATAATAACAGTTATTTAGATAATAAAAATAAACAACATTTCATATATTTTGCTAGAGATTTACAGATATCTTGTTTTTGTTACTTATGTCGTGTTTTTTTTTTATTTCTTATACTCATATTGTTATGCGTTGACAAGTTACCGCCCTTACGGGTTGGGTTCATCTGAATGACTGATTGACTGCCAATTTAAACAAGCCTGGTGAATACTGGCTTCCCTCGAGGCGATTGACCCCCAAAAAATGTAGCATGTGTCACAAAGCAACAAAGTCGACTCATCCATCCAACATCCGACATCTGACATCCTTAACGTACGTATGCATTTTGCAAACGAAGTGTAGAGCAAAGTCCGAACAAAATCAGACACAGTGGAAATCAATAAACGCGCTTGCTTTTTACCTATGTTTACAAAAATACGTGTTGCTCTGCAGGAATTCAATATATTGAAACTCGGCATAGTTATCTAGGGCAATACTACCAACCTACATAGCATTATTATTTGCGTTTATAAAATCACGCAAACTGACTCGTTTGCCTGGTGGTCCTATGCGCGACTGCTACGTTAGAAGTCTTAGGTTCGATTCCCAGGTCGAGCAAAAACTGTTATTGGGTTTTTCTATTAAATTCTCAGTAGCATCTCGTAGTTAGGATTTGTGCTAGGTTAATGGCAATAAGATCGCCCCCTATTACCTGGGACCTAAACATACCAGCGAACTGTGGGTGTACATTGGTACACCTCTGCCTTACCCTTCGGGGAATACAGGCGTGATAGTATATGTGTTTGTAAAACACGCGAATTTTAAAGTAATTTTCCTTTATTTTTTTGGACTCAGGGTTACATTATTTTTCATACAAAGTCAACTATTCTTCGTCATAATACACGTCATAAAACTCGTACAAGTTGAAATTGTTTATATCAGGCATGCTTTTGATTTAGGAGTCAAAACAAATAATATCATCTCGTTACTCGAGGTCGGCGCAACACGTTATGTTGCCTGTCAATCTTCATGCTATCACGGACCCTCCTCTCCTCAAATCATTCTTAGCACAATCCATACATCTTTACTATGGAAAAATTCAGGACATACTCGTAATTTAGGTTTTCGATTATTTCGTAGAAAATGTGTAAGTACCACTAACAGCAATGTCTACCTACTGAAAGAAAAGTACTCTTGACTTTCTGAAGTTGCTATCCACAGACGGTTAGCATACATACTTTAGAAGCTGAAGTCTTATATAAAACCCAAAGGTCACTCACTCACTAAACACGAAATCTTGAAAACTGTACTTGAACTATGAAGCTGTTTCGCAGACAAGTACTTTATAGGTGGGAGACGTCAGGTAAGAAACTATTTGACTTTGACGGTCATACATACGAAGTCGCGAGCGTAAGAGAGAAATATAAAAATTCCAGATTTTTATATTTCTCTTTTCAATTCCCGAGATTCGTTCGACAATTGTCGAGCGTTGCCTAGTGACAAGTGTTCAGTTTTCATAAAGACATATTCCCTATTTTATTTTCTTGGAATTTATGTCCAATCAATAATAAAACCCGATACAGAGAAATCAGCCGTAGCCATGGCGATGGCCCGTTTCTTTTTTTTAATCAACTGACTTTTATAGACGACCAGCCAAATTTCTATGAAAACGGCCTTTCAATACAGTCCCAAATAAAAGTCTAGTATAGTAAACAAATTGGACGGTATGAAACTAAAAAAATACGAAACGAACGGGTCAGGGTACTGTTTCCTCGTGGACTGAATTTCGTGTGTGGGGACAGCGCGATTGCAATACATGTTGTGCAGTACCTATTTTTCGAATCAGTCGCCAGAGGCAATGCCTCTAGCCTTCTACTAAATTCCTGGGGATTTTATTTTGTAAATTCTGTGTTGTTCTTCTCAATATTATGTATGTGTGCACCGCACATACATAATATTGAGAAGAACAAAAGAAGAAACCATTATTTTTAAAGAGAGAGCTCTTAAATAATAATCGTATTTGATCAACATTATATTTTTATTTAGAACTAACTTCTGCCCATGACATTATCCACGTGGCAATCAAGTATGCCATAAAACATAGCCCATGGCACTGGAAAATAATACAGCTTGTTTACCAATTAAAAATATTTGCAACCAGATCAGTACTTTCAGCGAAAACCTGAAATAAACAAACCCGTCGATAATGTTGGCGTCGATAACTATTTATTAAAACAAACACCGAACGGGTGGCTAACCTAGTTTAAAACTTGCGTCCCTGGCTGACCTAGATCTCCCACCTCGCTCACCCACAACGTTAATTGAAACGGCATTTGTCAGGTCCCAACACAAAAGTTACCAAAACACTGCAATCAGTTCCCTATTTGAGTTGTACTGTTTACGTACAGTCACAAGCATTGACATGTATACTTTGCATTATTCTAAAGAAAGGACATGCACAAAAAAGTACATTCCATATACACGTACATAGTATAAATATTGTAAAATTGAAATAAAAATGAATTAATACGTAGTTTTTAGCCTCTCTTTACTTGTCAGTTTTTATTTCAAAATAATAAGTAATGCAAGATGAATTCAAAGTACCGTTGTCAACTGCCGCCATAATGGACCATAGAGAAATATAAATACGTTCCACATCATGCTTACTACATGTAGACATGTGATATGAACGACAATGCTCATAAGAAAAACATTTTATGTATGCGAAACTATCTTCTTGATATGACGGGCCTGTTGGTCTAGTGGTTAGTGGCCCTGACTGCTAAGCCGGAGGTCGTGGGTTCGATTCCCACCCAGGACAAACTTTGTGTGATGAGCATGATTGTTTGTTCTGTGTCTGGGTGTGATTTATCTATAATATGTATGTATTTATAAATTATATAAGTATGTATATCAGTTGTCTGGTTACCATAACACAAGCTCTGCTTAGCTTGGGATCAGATAGCCGTGTGTGAGTTGTCCCAAGATATTTATTTATTTATTTATTCTTTGGTAAGCCTCAACATTATATTTTAAATACAACAAGCATTCCATAAAATATAATGAAGGATTTATTGAAATGTAATTACGATAATCATATTCTGGACCTAAGCTACTAAGAAATCGGTCTTATCTCAACGTTGTGCTATCGTCCATTCACGAGAAAATCACTTTTAAAATTTACCAAGTGTATATGTTCATGCTCATGAGTGTACCACTGTTCATGCCACTGAAACAAGAAAACATTTTCATTGCATTTCGTATTCAAAACCATATGTACATGCCTTCATGGTTTTGAATATCAAATGTGCACTGAAATGGAGCTTAATTGTCAGATCATGGCTTCGAACCAAACAAGTGAGTTCAATCACGATGTAAAACAGAGCTGTACACCTCAACCAACAATATTTTCGACGAATGGAAACCGAAATAGGTGCATAACCTCAAATTGTTTAAATAAAAATGCTAGTCTTTTATTATGGTCTTGTCATCGAATTATCGTCGGACTAAGTAGGTGTCACATTCATTGGCAAAATATAATGAATTTATCGAGGGATCGAATTACGTGTCATTTCTGCTTATGGTTTAGTTTTTAGTTCTGTACTAAGATAGCAAAGTTAGATTATGGTGCGATTTTGTATTTTTAGCAACTATTTAGGCTATTGACTTGAAAGTTTTAAATGATTACTGTCTATTAATGCTGGTGGGGCAGTACGTTTCTGCGTTTCATCTCCTATCCATTTTCGTATCCTATATTCCTATAATCCTATATTCAATATATTATTTATTTATTCATATAAATAAGTACAGCATCTAAAAGATGACTCCAAAACGATGTTATAGGTACACACAAACTAAACTATAATGTCATGCTCCGCAGCAGAACCACTTTGACTATATTATGTAAAAGTTACAGGATAAAATGTAGATAATGTCTATATTTTTGTAGCTTAATATCAAAAATTGTATATCGTTAGTTTCTTGGAAAATATCAATTCAAAGTGGTCATGCTACAGAGCATACACTCCAGCAGAACCACTTTAAAATAACGGTTATTTTACGCTGATTATATAATAGTGATTATGCACAGGTCATAATATAAACAAATGTATATTTATTGTATATCAACAAACAACAACTGTGGGTGTACATTGGTACACCTCTGCCTAACCCTTCGGGGAATACAGGCGTGATTGTATGTGTATCAAGATAACATCCACAATGTTGGATAAATACTTACTAATTTTTAGTAACATGTAAATGTTTTATCTGAATGCAATGGAGTGAAAAAATGTAGGTAAATGTATTCCTTATTAACACCTACCTACCCTCTTTAGATCAGCAAAAAAATATATAAGTACAAAACTCCTGTGTCGTGGGTGCGTATACAAACATATAAACTCACATACACAAACACAAACAGTCTTTAAAATATTTAATAAAATTATATTTTATTTATGATGAAAAATGATCGTAATAATACCATCACTCTTTTATCTCGAGAGTTTGTAACTAACAACTACCAAAGTTTCAAAGAAACATGCAAAAAACAAACTTACTGCGTGGATCCTAAGAATTAAAAAAGATTTTTGAAAATGGAAATATATTTTCCCAGAGGCTAACGAACCCGAAGTGCACGAGTACTACCGGCTCAGAGTACCTGGATTTTAATAATTTGCAAAGCGGGATTTAACAAGAAATAAGAAATTAATATTGATGCCGCTCGTGCATCTTGTACTTCCAAGAAGCTTTCCTTGCACTATCGCTTAAATGAAAATACGGTGAGCAAAGTTTCTCATCTTGCTTATCGCGAGAAGCCTACAAAATGTCTGCTAAAATGGAATATGAATCTGGTGAAGGCTTTATCATTTTACTTGAAAATATATTTCGCTCGATGTAAATCGGGTTTATAGGTTTTCTCACTATCTTACTTCCTACTTATTCCTTCTATTCGATTTTCTACTTAATATTATAAATGCGAAAGTTTGAGAGGATGGATGAATGTTTGTTACTCTTTCTCGCAAAAACTGCGAAATGGATTTTGATTAAACTTTACAGTAATATAGCTTACACATAGGAATAACACATCGGTTACAATTTATAATTCTTTTGTATAATTTGACGATAATATTACGATAAGTACCTATCAAGTGAGTTGAAAAATTCTTGCCCCCTCTATCTTGGTGTGTGCTGCCTAAACCGTTGGGGTTACACGAAGATATTGTACGGTGGGGTTGTTTGTCTTAAGTTCTAAACAAAAGTCCACGACAGCATAATTATATCTACCTTTTATGTGGAAACCAATATATCCCAAATTATGATCAATAAATACACTTACATTTGATACTTTATTTACAATGTACATTTTAGATAGAGTATTTAGCCATTTTTTATCAAAATTAAATATTTGTCGCTTTCAGTATTTTATGTAGATAAACTTTGTCTTTTACACTAAGTTATTTGAACGAATAGTTAAAAAAATATCACGATAATAATATTGACTTGAGCGGGGCACGCGCTATAAGCGTTAGCGGGCGCGCTGAGCGGGGGACGCGCCATCACAGAGTTCGCGACCCGAACGCAGGTCCGTTTGTTTATCTATGTAAATGTATGTATCACGGCTAATCTGCTGAGCTGATTGTGATGAAACTTGATATAGATAGTCTGAAGCCTAACGAAGGACATAGGCTACTTTTTTATTACCAACTACGTGGGTTGAAGCTGGTACCTGCTATTATAAAATAAAAGCGAAATTGCATTGATGGATGTTTGTTATGCAATCACGCTAGAACGAATGAACAGATCTGGATGAAATTTAGCACAGATATATATATATTTTTGTTTTTTATTCGAGGTGGGTAAGGTCTTGACACTAGTCTATAAAAATATAGCCTAGGAGCCATTCCAGGCTATAATTTCTTAGGGTATCCTTTTAAACTGAACCGTACATTTTTCCGGGTAGAAATACCTACTAGCCTTTGTGCCAATAAAGGCTAGAATGCTAGATGTTCCCGGGAAAAAATGTGCTGTTCAGTTTTATCCTCGGAAAAATTTACGGTTCCCGTAGCTTGATAATTATCTTAACTTTGACGCGGGCAAACGCTAGTTCGTTACCTGTTTCCCTAGAAAAATGATGAAAAGATTTAATGAATTAAGTTTTCGGAGAATTTATTTTTTCATAAGCGTTAGACGTATTGATTTGAGTCCGGAGTTGAATAAATTTCTCAGAACAACCGCTTTTGGTAAATTGCTCTCGGTAGCAACCAAATCGACTCATGCCTTGAAACCTACTTATTTGTATTTTTCTGAAAATACACGATTTTTGACCACCATCACGCCTGTATTCCCCGAAGGGTTAGGCAGAGCTGTACCAATGTACACCCAGAGTTCGCCGGTATGTTTAGGTCCCATGTAATAGGGGGCGAGCCTATTGCCTTTAACCGGGCAAAAATCCAAAGTCTGAGCTGCTACTGAGAATTTCATAGAAAAACCCAATAACACTTTTTGCTCGACCTGGGAATCGAACCCGGGACCCCTAGCACAGCAGTCGCACTTGCGACCACGAGACCAACGGGGCAGTTTAAAATACACGATTTATAAAAATAATAAAGCGTTTAAAAGCTGGTGATCTTAGCTTTAAATTGGTACCATTAGGCGATTATCACGCTGCACCGCGCTCCGTCGCGTTGTGCGGGGCTGCCGATTTTTAACGTCATCGGCAGTGTGTTGTGCGATGCGTGTTTTCTATACAGCGTGTAACGGAAAGGGTATATCCAACAAACGGGGTGAAGAGTGTATCCGGTACTACGGAAACTCAATTGGTTTTTCACTTAAACGTTAAACTTTATAATTTTGTGAATATAGGTATTAAAAATTTGTTGCTATGTGGTTTGTTAACACAAAAGAATCCGTTCGTCGTGATATGTTTATATACCCTTTCCGTAACATGTTGTATGCATTAATATACTTGTATACAATGTTAAAATCTGCGGCACCGCGCTACGCGACAGAGCGCGGTGCAGCGTGATAATCGCCTTAGTGTCAACGTTCATTCAGCACCTTCTAAAGTAATACTATTTGGGTTCGAAATTTCACGAAAGCGTGAAGAATGGAGGGAGTGGGGGTAAGAGCTTGCCAAGGAGGGGGACAGAACAGGCTAATAAAAAAAACTATTAATGAGAATTGGCTCGCCCCCTATTACATGGGACCTAAATATACCGGCGAACTGTGGGGGTACATTGGTACACCTCTGCCTAACCCTTCGGGGAATACAGGCGTGATGGTATATATATATATATATATATATATATATATATATATATATATATATATATATATATATATATATTAATGACAATGAAAGAAAACGTGACTCTTCACCAATCTCCAGAAATAATAATAAATAATAATAAAATAAAAATCTGTTTATTTCATCTCCACAAATTACATCAAGGTATAAAGTTGACAAGATAAATTGTCGAAAAATTAGTAATTTGTGGGAGATCTGGAGTCTAAACTAAGCCGAGGCCTGTACTATAGATCTCCAGGCCCCCCATTTCATAACATTTGTATGTATTGTCAACAAGTGAAAGACGGAAAGAGTGGGAATGATTGAGTAAAACGTGGAATGATGTGGAGTAATGCGTGGGTGAGTCTATGTGTGGGAGGGTGAGTGTGTGTGTGTGGGTATAAATGAGGGTGTGCTTGGGAGTGGGTGTGTGTATGTATGTGTCAAAGGGCGGGTAGTTTTGTTAAAAATTTGTTTTTGCGTGTTTATACACATTTATTTAGTTTTATGGAGCATTATGCTAAGTAACATTTTGGTAAGTGTAGAATAGTGATATATAAATGATTAATATATATAAAAACGTAAGTAGGTTTAAAGTATATGCAAGGTTTGCTATCATATTATTTTGCTTCTTATAATATGTAATGAAATAATAATATAATAATGCAATAAACACTTCCGTTTATATTTGTACCTCTAAGATTTTTTCTGTTTCGGAGTAATTAAGAGTCAGTAACCATTTATAAATTATTTTTTTGCTTTCTATTTTCGAATTATTGGAGAACGGAACTATTTTATTTACTTTGTTTAGCAACATAGCACCTCGGAATGGAAAAAATCTTTGTGCAAATGAGGTGTTCACAGCAGCCGTCTCACATACCGCGTGCTTTCTTCTAGTCTGAGCTATGTGTTTTCTTCTATCTTCTGGTAAGTCACTCAGTTTGTGAAGGATAGATTGCATTATGTAAAGCTGGCGCACAGTGAGGACTTGCGCTTCTTCGTAAAGCTCAGAGGTAGGGAAAAGCCGAGGCTTAGATAGGCTTACTTTCAGTATCATCCTTTGCGCTCTTTCCAGGGTAATAATTTTAGTTTTGCATGCTCCTCCCCAGGTAGTGATGCAATAGGATATAACTGACTGCGCCAAGGCCTCGTATACCAACTTTATGGTCTGTCTGTCTGCTACGTCACGCAGAGCTTTAAAAATATATGTTAATTTTCGGATTCTATTTGACATTGAATGTATATGGTTATCAAAATTTAAATTAGCATCAATTTCGATTCCGAGATATTTAATGCATTTGGTAGGTGTAATTTTGGGACAGGTACAGCTAGGGATAGGAGGGAAATTACATTTGTGGGCATATATGTTATAAGTAAGGTCAGCTATTTCTCTTCGATTTTGAATAGAGAACACAATGAATTTTGTCTTGTCATCATTTAAAGTGAGGTAGTGTGATGTTAGCCAATGACAGATCTTGTTGAAACCCTCTTGCGCATAATTAAAAAGTTCCTTATATGAATCAGCGTAGAAGGTTACAGATGTATCATCTGCATAAGCTGAAATGCGGCAATTTTTAATATCAAGTGCGCAGAGCTCATTTATGTAGCAGAGGAAGAGCGTCGGTCCAAGTATACTGCCTTGAGGCACCCCAAATGTAATTGGGAGTTCGTCACTGATGTTGTCACCTATTTTTACGCATTGTGTTCTATTGTGCAGATAATCAGAAAAAAGTGCCAGTGTGATGCCTCTTATACCATGAGCTTCCAGCGT
Source organism: Caradrina clavipalpis (assembly GCA_932526535.1). NCBI lineage: Eukaryota > Metazoa > Arthropoda > Insecta > Lepidoptera > Noctuidae > Caradrina > Caradrina clavipalpis. The sequence goes on from OW052087.1 coordinate 24,232,630, forward strand.
CTCTACAAGGCAGGGGACAGAAACAGTGTCAAAGGCCTTAGCAAGGTCGAGAAATATAGTCAAGCATTTCTTTTTGTTATCAAGTTTATTGACCAGAAAGTTAACAAGATCAAGTACAGCATTATTTGTTGAGCGGCCAGCCCTGAAACCATATTGCGAGTTTGAAAGTAGATTACCGTCTTCTAAGAATTTAGTAAGCCTGGTATTGACTATGCGTTCAAATAATTTCGATATGGAAGTTAATATTGCAATCGGTCTATAATTGCTGACACTGCCTCTATCACCTGCCTTGTATATTGGGTGTACTACAGCTCTTTTTAAAGAATCCGGAAAGACCCCAGCCTCGAAACAGCGATTTATCAAATAAACAAGCACAGGTGTTATTGACTTGGAAGTAATTTTAAGAATCTCAGCGCTGATTTGATCCCAGCCTGGAGCGCAGTCACTTTTAGAAAATCTCTTCAACACCTTTGGTAGACTGGTCGCCTGGCCTTTGGTAGAAGTCCGCTTTTGTATTTCTTTTGTTGCATAAAGTTCAAATAAATGAATAAAAAATGTGTTATGGTTAGTTAATATAATAATAAAACCAAAAATCAAAAGACAGAACTATAAATTATTAATTGAAGCAATACTTGTTATTATCATCTCTAACTCTACAGCTTTAGAGTCTGTTTTTCATCAACCCTTTTAACTTTTTTACGGTGTTTTGGTCCCAAGGCTGCCTCTAATACTTCTATGATCGAAAGGACATGATTTCTAGCCCAGGCCCTTCTTCTAAGCTCTTTCTTTCTTATTATTAAGCAATAAGCATATTTTTTATAATTTCCACCAGCAACTACCGTGACTATATGCAACGCAACGTGTGACAAAGGGGAGTGCTGTGCATTTACACAAAGTTGTCGCGTAGTTTGTAAAGGGAACAACGTGTTCAGGAGGAATGTTGGCTATGTATCGATGAGCAGTCAGCCTTTCATCTCGACCTCCCCCGAGCACGTATACGGGTTCTGCTTTTCTCTGTACGAAATAGTAACAAAAATCATGTAGATGTCACTGAAGACAACCCTATTAGCGTTACAATCCCTCGCCCAGAGCGGGGCTGGAGGGAGTGTCAGACTTTTACTGACTAAAACCCATCCATGTTCCTTCTTGTGCCCTTTGCGTTACCGGGGGCACGGTATTTCTTTCGAACAGCCCACAGCCCCGGCACAATCCCTCCCCTGGGCGCTTGATATTGCTTCCCCGGTCACTGCCATGTAGACATAATATTCTGCAGTCATCACTGAACAATACCGACCGTCATTGCGCGATGCTTCAATTGAGATACTCTCGAGCAAATTGAAGACGCTCTTAAACTCAATTTCCAATTGCTTATAGTCAATGACCAATTTGTATTGGAGTGACTCTGAGATTTAACTCCCCTAAGCGTCTTATTATTGTCCGCTCGCTAACAGCTATTCCACGAACTCGTCTCGGTCTCTATTCGACACTACACTCGTCAGGTGTCGATTACGCAGCGAGCTTGAAACGAAGTAACAGTCGTCTCTTTGATATGCACCGTTGGCGGCAGACGCTTGACCTCCGATTAAAAGCTCTTCACTTGAAATCCACCTTTGATACCGTTTGTACCTTTGCTGCCTTTGACACAGCAGACTAGCTCAATGGAAGCTGCGAGTTTCAGCTGACTAAGTCCTTTTTGCAGCCAGGCACTCAACGTAACTATGTTTGTAACTTACGGAGATGTGAAAAGGGCAAATATTAAAGCGACTTAAACAAAGAGCTATGAAGGCTTTTAAAGGGGTAGTTTGTAGCGTAACTCGTTTATACCGTACTAGCGACCCGCCCCGGCTTCGCACGGGTGCAATGCTGATACTAAATACACTACAGAAAAACTGTAAACGTTGTATACAAAAACATAGCGGCCCGCTCCGCCGCAAACGCTACGTCCCGCAATTTTTAATCTGTAATATCTTCTAAAATATTCATTTAAATCATATGCTGTAAAAGGCCAAACATATTTATATTAAATCAACAATGTATTTAAGGTATTTAATTTGGATTAATGCTGTATTGCTTAAAATCGCTTCGAAAATTAGTTAATAAATAAATTAAAAAGTAAATGACAAAAAAGTGTTATTGTGGGATATCCTTATGAGATAGACATATACCATCGCGGAGTTTTCTGTAGGCCTTTTTAATGTGTACAATACTCAGTATATTATTTTGATAAATCTCGTAGGGTTCAGCCTGCGTTTGCAATGTAAGCGGAAAAAATGAAATTATTTACGACATCACATTAGAAACCTCAAAAATAACAGTATTTCTCCGCTATTTTATGGATGTTATTATACATATAAACCTTCCTCTTTAACCACTCTATCTATTAAAAAAACCGCATCAAAATCCGTTGCGTAGTTTTAAAGATTAACGCGTACAAAGGGAATAGGCGACTTTGTTTTATACTATGTAATGATGATGATGTTCCGTAGGAACGATGAGTTAATGTGTGCCGTAGTGGGGACTGTTTTTTCTGTAAGCTCATTTAAATTGCTTAAATAAAAAAGTGCTACATTTTTTTATGATAATGAGGTCAATTTAAAGCTAATGTTTTAGGCTTTTAATAGACATAGTTTATATAAATAATGTATTTATTAAAAGTACAAGAAACATGCATGATTACGCGGTTTGGGGATGTGCGATTTTGTTGCTCGTAAGTGTAGATTTAATAATACCAGCCTATATCTGTCCCACTGCAGGGCAAAGGCCTCTTCCCATGCACAGAAGAGACGACCATTGACATCCACGCTTTGTCAAGGTGGATTGGCAATTTCAGACTTATATTAATTACAAGCCCAAGTTTCCTCACAATGTTTTCCTTCAAGTGTAGATTTAATTCGAGCCATTAAATACAAGTTAATGAACAAGAAATAAAAGTTAAAATGGTGTGATTCGAAAGTCATAGTATGTTAGTTTAAAACTACATTTACACGTGATGTGCCCCACCGCTCAACGCGTTAAAGTTGTTCAGTTGTTCTACAGAACTAACAATTTTGTTATTATCTCCCTGACCTTGTCCCATGTTAGTCGGGGTCGCGCAACACGTTCTCTTCTTCCTTTCTGTCAACTGAGATACTATCATTGACTACCTTTTCTTTCATTATCATTCTTCACACAATCTATCCATCTTTTCTTTGGCCTTCAGCTCAATAAAGAGGGATCTCCATTCATGCAGATTTTTCATAATTGTTTTAATAATAATAATAATAATCATTTATTTCAGAAGTATCTTAAGATTACATCCATATTTGTTAGTAAAATTGCGAGCTTACAAAACTAATGTTAGTAATAATATAACAAACACGGGATCGGTCCGGATTTAGCCACAAGTGTTTTATTCAGCTACCCCGTGGAAATATTTAGGGGCGGCCAATTAACTGATTTACCAGTTGATAAAAATACAATACTAAATATAGGATAACTAAAAATATAACTTATTTTAACAAAAGATTTCCCAGTTTTGTGGAAAAATGACGAAAGAGGTAAATGTAAAACGCCTGTGTTAGGTAGTTATAAATAAATACAAACAATTATAGATTCTGTCGGGTATAGGATTTTTTTTAATAAGTAGGATTTAGGATAAGCTCTTTAGTTTAATTTTCCTTATTAGCATATTTTTTTTTCCGTATACCTATTTTTTACAACTTAGGTTATCAGATCGACGCGTAAATTGATTATATATTTCGAAATTGAAGTTGGGAAACTAATTGGATCACCCTTTACTTGCTCCTTTTGATCTGTCATTTGTTACTGCTAGTTATTTGGTTTAAAACAATCTATTGCTAGTTTTTTTTATTGTTTTTTATATTGGAGATTGGTAAGTTCTTGACTCTAGTTCTTTATTGTACAACTTAGAATTATCAATTACTGAGAGAAGGGAGGTTAATAACATTGGTAGGACCAGGACTTGTGAAGTATCACGAAGATCAGACAATGCTGTCGACTGCCACCTAATTATATATATTCCTGCCTTCCATGGTACTAATGATTATGTGTACGTTATTTCAGGTAAAATGAATGCCATGGGCCCGGGGCTGGGTCAAGCTGGCTGTGACTTCTGGTGCACGCTGTGAAATAATTCCTAGTCTTTGTTCACGTATTGGCCAAAGCGGGGAGAAGACGCCACGTGTGGGCCTGCGTACACCCAGGGGCGGGCGCTCTGCGCCGCCCCACAACTGCATCTGTAAGTGCATTGCTTGTATACAACACGCACACACGCGCATGTCCGTTTCCATGACGATGTAGCCCCCGCCGACCCTTACCTGCCGTTAGCGAGCGCCATTATTCATGTCGCGGCCGAGCTCGACGTCGGACGTCTAGAGCAACTTGCGAAAATGAATCCACGGTTTACTACCTATATAGTTGTTTTTGTGACTGTATATGTGCTACCTCTTGTACTTTTTATTTTCTTTGTTACCGACCTTAAACAAATTAGATCGGGACGATTTAACGTAGAAGCTGCCGAGTAATCGGTTTTAAACTTTATTTATTTTTTTCGTTCTTTTTTAATTTTTTTTCTTTTGTGGTGTGGAAGTGTCCCTAAAAAACTTTCAAAATGTGCGTCCAGAAATTCAGCAAGATCTTTGATTTGCACAGGTCAGTCTTAACAAAATACGCCATAAATACTCTTACCTGTTGCGAGCTAGCGCCAACTTTTAGTTTTTGAGCATGTTATGTGTCGTGCTTTTGTTTTGTTTGTTTTTAAAATCACTTCTTTTATCATTTTCATTTTTTCTGGTGCTCTTGCAATTTTTTTTTGCTTTAATGTTGTATTTCAGGGTAATTAATTAGGAAAAGATTAACTTAAAGAGGGCTAGCGTTTCAGTTACATTTTAAATTCAATAAATCAATGAATAGTTGCAAGGAGGATGTTAATGTGACGTCAATTAGTGCGTCTCTTGATAGCTGGGAAATAGGTCAAGCCAGGCAGCGGGGGACCTAGCGGGGCGGGAGATGTGCTGAGCGCGGGGCGGGGGACGCGGCGCGGTACCTAGGGAGGCTGTGTGGTAGGTACAGCCCCCCCACTACCCTCACGCCCGCGCTGTAGTTTCATTCTAGGCGGACTTGTCCTATATCTTTTCAGTATTTCAACATTTAATTATATTTCACTGTCACTCAAAACTCGAAAACTGCGCAATTAAAGCAAAGAAAATAGTTGAGCGTGTTCACAGCTTTAAAGAATTTTAAGTATGTTGTTGAGTCGGCGCACAGAGCGATCTCCATACAAACAACATTAAAATCATAGTGAATGAAAAATATATCAAAGGAAATCTTTATTACAAAAGTTTGAATGATGAATGTCTTTTAAAAAGATGTAGGCAGGTACCTGCGAATTCTAAAAAAGAATGAGAAGCCGCCATTTTGTTTGAAGCGCACTTGCATTTGTTAGCAACATGTATTTTTAACAATAAGTTCTACGTCGTTCCAATAAGATAATTTTGTTCATCTTTTTAAACTAGGCAGGCAATTTATTACTTATACTCACGAACCTTCAGACAAAGAATTGATAGCAGTGGGTACCTACCCGCACTTCAGTAGTGAGGCTGCGCGCAAGGTTCTAGGTTCGATACCGAGTGAAATTATGTGGATGTACCACATCCTTTTACTTACAATATGAAAATGTTAATGTATGCATGTACTGTTCATATAGGTATAGGTATTGAATTTAATATTACTTCGCGTAAGTATAACATTTTGTCGAAATTTTTTATTGTTCGTGAACAAAGGAAAAGACTAGGCAATGGATTGGGGTTTTTCCATTTGGAAATTCAGCAGTAGCTGCGTGGAGATGAAATTGGTGCCTATTTAAGGACAATAGGCTGGCCTACTCGACCCTGCTTAAGCTTGTGTGAATAAATAGGCGTTATGTTTTTTTAGTATCATCCCAACTCAAGTATCTTTATCACAGCTTATGTAGTTTAGTTAATATTAGATTATAATTCAACGCTGGATTTTGGATGCTGGACTGGATGAAATATGTACAGGATTGGGCAAAAATCACGGGATTCAAGTCCTCGGTTGAAAATCTTCTAGATTATTAAGCAAGGTGCAATAGAATAGGATTGCAGTTTATCGACGATATAGCACGCGTTAAAAGAACCGTCTTTATCTATCAATCAACCGATTCCAAAAATCAATCGACGTCAAAAAATACCGTCGAAAATGGATCAAATTTAAATAAAACAGAAATTAGATCGATTTTAAATTTCAAATATCCGTTTCGAACTTAGTGTTTATTTGGTTTGAAGGCTTTATTCATATCATATCAATCTGTCATACTATATTCGCGACAATCTAAGAAGTCTGATTTGACAGCTACAAAAGTACTTTGTGTAGAGAGGGGAAAAAAGATCCGTTGTTTTAAAAACCGATTTTTGAGAATATCGATTTAAAATACTAAGACTTTGTAATCGACAAATGTTAGATTGCTTGAAACAGATTGTGGAGGAAAATCGTTTTATTACAATATTCATAAAAAAAAAAGTTAAACTTGATGGCTACGAATGATACTCGTTGTTATAGTGTATGGATAACATAGTTAAGTAATTAATTAGGTTTTTTTTTTTTTTTTTTTTCATTCTATTTAAATGTAAAATCGAGAATTCAATTACAACTTCTACTAAGTACCTATATAAATGTAAAATTAGGACTATTAATTAGATTTTTCAATTTCGTACGTAGACGTCCATACAAAGGTAAAATGAGAAACGTCAAACGTACTTTTTACATTGTCGTGAGCTTAGTGCTTGTTGTTTAATTATCTACTTAAATGCTAAAGGATAGTCATATTTCCAATAAATCGAGTATTCTCGAATACCAGTCCGTTGGCGCGCTAGAGCTAGGGCTCCTAGTTGCCATGCGCCGGACTGGATCGATCGGTACACTCGAGGTCGATCGACCGGAAACTATTTTAGTTGCACCTTGTGAAGCTTTCCTGCATTGAATTTATTTGTTACGTTTTATTCGATTCTGTTACGGACTTATTTTTCTATTGTCAGGTAACTCAAACATATACAAGGGGCTTTGCATTTCCTCCACTGCTCCGCATCTACTGATGGGATTATCCTGTCGGTCTTGAGTCACGGCTACTGAACATAGATTCCTGGGTTCGATTCTAGGGAAAAATATTGTTGGGATTTTTTGTTAAGGATTTTCCAGTAGCAGCCCAGATTTTGGAAGTTAGTGGTGTGACAGCACCGTATCTCGGAAGTTTTGGGTTTCGGCTGTCATGCTTAAACCTTTAGCACTAGTATTCAGATTTATCATCACAGCCTAGCCTGTTCCCAACTATGTTGAGGTCGGCTTTCAGGCTAAGCTGATGCAGCTGAATATTTTACATGGAGCTACAGCCTATCTGACCTCCACAACCCAGTGACTGTTCGGAACAATTCTCCTTGGCAAGACTGACTGGATGTCAGACATCCCGGCTCCTTACTATCCGTAACGACTGTCAAACATCTACGAACGACAGCCGGGACCCACAGCTTTACGTGCTTTCCGAGGGACGGCGGTATCCCACTACCAACTTTAAACTCCAGGCTGCTACTGAGAAATTCATAATGGAAAAACCCAGTAACACTTTTTGCCCGACCTAGGAATCGAACTCTGGGCCGCACGCTCATCAGTCGCGACTGCCTACGAGGCCAACGGGATAGCGAAAAGTTATCAGACGAGAGAAAAATCAGTCCTTAATTAATTATTATTTGTCTTATGTATGTTACCTTTGAGTTTTTGTATTATTTTTATTTAACTGACAATATGTCGTTCGTGATGGCCTAGTGGTGGCCACATGAGAATGAGACTTTTTCAACTTTGTCTCTGGGATGGCAAAACATTTGCGGGGTCTTTGGTATTACAGAGATCTGTAGGCAGCGGTGACAACTTAACAACAGATGGGCCGTAAGATTGTTTGCCATCCAAAGATGTAAAAAAAAACTTTGACATCTCTGACTTTGGTTAATGACAACATCGTGAGGAAGCCTGAATTTATAATTAATATAAGCTTGAAATTGACAATCCGCCTTAAGCAAGTGTGGTAATCAATACTCGTGCCTTCTCTGTATGAGAAGAGGCCTTTACCCTGCAGTGGGATAATAATAGGCTGTTATTAATCTTTTTATGTATTTAAGTTTATTGTTATATTTGTTGTGATGTGATTTGTAAAAATCCCTTACCAATAAATGATTATGAATGTTTTTTTTTTTATTTACGTATTATGGTGCCCAAACTTACAGCATGCATTTAAAAATCAAATGTTCTTGGTCATACATTAAAAAAAAATACAGACAGCATTTAGTTCTTTCCAGTAAAATGGCGTTTAATTCACAATAAGGTTAACTTTGATAGTTTTTGGGTTAAATCACGAGGCAAAAGTTTTACAGACCCGTGTTTTACGGTTGCCAGATTAGACTTCTTTCATTAAATTATTTGATCCGCAATCACAAGTACAAGGACAATAACGTCTGTTAATTGTACACGTGGCTTCGGTTTTTACCACCATAGAAATGAATTCACAGTAAATGTGCGGGAGATAACAGTCAAATATAAAAATCAACCCGGCTTTATATGAATATAGATTTGAATATATCTTCTAAAGGAAAACAAATAGATTTTTTATAACTTACATATTAAAATCAAAAGAGTCAATAGCAAAAAAAGAAACTTCTCTTTCTTCCAAAAAATAAAAGGTGTTTACATGTGAGTTAACAAGGCGTGGCCCTTTCGCTTTAGATACATACATAAACTCACGCCTTTTTCTCGGGGGTAGACAGAGACCACAGACCTGCTACGATCCTTACATGCTCCTTTCGCCTAGTCCACGTTCATACATCTGGTGATACACAGCACTCCGGTTACGAGTACTGCGCATCCGACTTTGGATCTTGGACATGAGTTACATTTCAATGCCTTGTCGAAGAATACCCCCATAGTTGAGTCTACTATGACACTTTTTTTTAAATAAGCGAAATTGTGACTCTATGGTGAGACTTGAATTTCATATTAGTACCTACATCTGATAGACAAAAGACACATTGTTCTATTACAGTAAAAAATATTGGAAATTAAGATGTTAAATAAATATCACCCACAAATTCTAAAACATTTTCAAAGTAACTCCATTTTAAGGTACACCATGAGCATCATTATAATAAGGCTGGTCAGTAGCTCTCCTTCGGCAACCGCAACAGTGCTGCATGCATTCAAAATTTTTACACTAAAGCGAAGTAATATTAAAGTCAGTACGACTTATTTCTTCTTTTTCGCAAAATTATCGTGTGCCACATTTTATTTTTATTTCCATGTGGCCCACTATTCTCACTTGTGTTGTTTGTTTAGATACTCATCAAAACATATCACGGTTCGCGGTACCTCCAAGCATGATGTAGAGTCCTATTTGGACCCTGACGTGTTTGCGCCGGACCCAGACGAGCTGTTCGATTTTGATGATATTTTTGGAAATCATCTTCTTCCAGTGAAGTAAGTGCCAGTAGATTGGACTGATATAAGGTCTAAAGAAAATAGTGTAATATATCTATGGGTTGTTGACTTGTTTATGAATAATTTCTTAGAAAATTCTTCTTATTTTTCTTTAGACTCGATGGCTCAAGATAATCCTTTTGTTTGTTAGCTCGGTGCCTAGGTTTATCGAGGCATCTGTAGCGTTTTTAATCTCCTGTAATCTACAAGTACAGAATAGAATACCTTGGACGCTGTTGTAAATAGGCCATCGTCTGGTTAGGTGCGTCGCACTCGCACTGGGTGTCGGTGGGGTCTTTAATTCCCCGTTTTGCTAGGTTACAGCCCACCAAAGTGCCAGAACAACATATCAAAATAAAATGTGATAAAACAACATTATGCTAAAACGATATAGATATTAATAGGCAAGCTTGCAACCAAACTTCGACCAATAGACGTCGACCGATGTAGCCTAAACTATTTATGTCTCTTGATACGTATTAAGTCAGAATAGAGTTTGCCCACAACTAACTTAGTTGACAAAACTCAGTCAGAGATAACTTAGCTTGAAAATAGTCTGAAATTGGCATCTGGTGATCAATGATCTGGTGATGTCTTCTCTGTATGAGAAGAGGCTTTCGCCCTGGATTGGGAAAATAATAAGCCGCTATTATTATTACAAACAAAAATAATTTGTTTCCACAAAAAAATAATCTTGATATGCAAAAGGTTATATTAACATTTACTGGTTAGTTAATTTCCGAATTAATATCGGTCTCGTAGTTATTTCAAGTTGGTATTTGAAAGAATTTAACCCTTTAAAATATTATACACTATTTTGTTTGACTTTATGTGGTACCAAACATTCTTCACGTGGGTCGCATCCTGGGACTTACACTTTACGTAAAAATATTTAATTTCAAAATAGTCCCTATTCACCCTACGTGAAAAATACAGTACCTTCCTGTCTGTATGTTTTTCTGTGTCTATCTAAATGTCTCACGTAGAAATGTTCTAGCACATTCATAATATCACTTGAAATATTTTTTTTTTATTCAACCCTTCGTCCATCATTCATACATTACAGCACAACAGAAAATTGTTCTTTTCGCCGGACAACGAGACATAAGGACGTTAAGCTACAGGTGGCCTACAAGACAGCCAGCGACAAACGGATTTTTTTATACTGTTTGGAATAATGTTACAGTGTTGAAACTTACATACAGAGTAAAGTACGTTTGTATCAGTGATTTTCTTTGAAAAAAATAACTTTATTATGTATGTATTTATGGAGAAAAAATTAACTAACAATTATGCGGCTATCACAAGTAGCCGCACTAGAAATTATCTGCTTAAAAAGATCTCGCCGTCGTTAAGATACATCATTCATCATTAGAAGATTTTACCTCGAATTTTGGTGAAACAGTTTCCATTTCTAGTTGGTGCAAGTACAGGTGAAATCTTTTAAACCACATATTGCATGTCATATAACATTTTAAGGTTTTAAGGTACCACGAGATGGTTCTGTATTTGACTGTCAAGGAGGAGGTTCTCATATCTTCAAGGTTTTATTATTACAAACTGTTACTGTTTCCTTTGTCCCTCTTACAATATACTTGTTACTCTTTTGAATATTTCTGATACGAATAAATAACAATTGGTTTACTTAACTCCGGACGCCGGGACTCGGACTCTTGAAAAGCGCACGAGGGGCCGAAGTCACAATAGGCCCCTTAGATGACAAGAGACACTAAGGAACTCTTATTCTTGTATGCACTATGCAAGTGCAGCAAGCAAGTTTGTATTCAGATAAATAGAACAAAAGATGAATAGTTGAGCTTACTTCTACTGCAAGTATAAAGGAGTGGCTTAATTACTGTAATATGAGGATAGCGTTATATTAGGAATTGTAAAACAAATAATAAATTGATGGCTAAGAGCCTCAGCTAAGATCTTAGGATGGTAGGCTACTGTACCAAGAGCCTGAATCAGAAGGCAGTTTTGCTTGATGCGGCTCGTTTTGTGAGAAGGTTCTTGTCTCTCTGGGGCCCTATTTTTTAATGTTTCAAGAAACGTTTGAAAACATCAACAGTATGTGTAAAAATGAATAAAGGAAATAATAATAGTTAACATTATTGCAAATATCAAGGCGTGTTGCGTGACCATGTCACATACGTCAATTTAACGGTGGTACTTTTTGGCATTTCTTTGTATGTTTAGACGGATTATTACCAATAAAAAAATACTAAATCTTAATCTAAAATTCTTGCACAATAATTATAATAATCCTTTCAAGATATTTTTTAATTTTCTTCTCGTTGCGAACGCTATGAAAGGAAAATTTTGCACAAAGAAGATTCCGGGAATGCTACGATTGGCTTCAACAAGGCTAAGCAACCGTAGCACACGGTGAGCTACGCCGGCGTCGTAGCAAGCGCGCCGCTCGATAAACTTCTCAATTCGTAGGACTGCGTGGGCGCGCCGGCGCTTTTAATAACCGTCACCGTATTATAACGCTATTATATATAGGTTAATAAGGTAACCTACATGCCTAATAAATAATTGATATGAACACAAAGCCAATAAAAAGGTCTTGACCAATAACAACTCCGCTCAATTATTAATCTTAAGTATGCGAACATAAAGTCACATTGAGTTCAAAGTATTTCCTTCAATTATTCCATTAAGACCAGTTTTAAAACGCAAATAAATTAATCTAACACGTACTTATATTTTTTATGAAGATGAGCAAGTGCAAGTCGTCCTTCAGTACCGAATCAGTGCAAGTTACAAACAGACCGCGGTTGATCGGCGTCACCCGTCGGCTATCCAAATATGAAACATCATTTCATACGTTTTCATGTCAAAATATAAACATATTAATATCAGATATCGGCGCCCGCCACTAAATGCACGTGATTGTGGACTCGAAACCGACCAACTAATGACTTTTTCAAAAGGGGGGGGGGGGGATCTGTGAATGAACGTTTGTGTGAGAGGTCTGACTGAATGAAGAAGTTCCAAAAGACGTGTTTGTGCAGTCAAAATTAAAAGATGTAATAGTTAAAGATATGCAGTGGGAGGGGCCAATAAGTGTAAAAGGTAAGGTAGGTAGGTAAGAAAAGAATGTCGTGCTGCAATATTGCCAGAGAGAAAATACAAAGACGAGACGCGAGCGGAATTTGCTAGAAGATGAAAATTTTACTAAAACATTTACAAGGAATGGAAGGGAATTGATAAAAAAAGCAAAAACGCAGTTTCCAGAGCACAGGAGAACTTATAAAATTTATAAAATTCACTTATATAATTCTCGAGAAAGCTGTAGGAACTGGATGCACTTCAAACAGGCTAGAAAAGGAAATGCAATTTGTAAGTAAAATGAAAGATGACGCAGGTAAAGCTCCAAGGAAGATGTATTTAAGGAGCGGTGGAGGTTTGTGTGCGTTCAAAGAGGCACTTTCATTAAACTCGGCACACAAATGACATCTTATTCAGATTAAATTAAAAATTGCAACTTTATAGATAGATTTAAGACTCCAGCAGACCGGATGCGTATGCGTGCACGTAAGCGTAAACGTGCGAGTTGTAATATATGGAACTATATGTGACAGAGCACACCGCTTGCGTTACGTAGACGTGTACACGCATACGCAAGCGGTGTGTCCTGTCACATACAATTCCATATGTTACAATTCAGTGGTACGTGCACGTCTACGCATACGCATTCGGTCTTCTCGAGCCTTTAGTACGAAAAATACTTCATCATGGATCCAAATGATAAACAAGTCTAGTAAAGAAAGGCTACAAGAAGCCGGATGTATGTAATCACATTATTCTTCACTTAGTTGTTGCATTAAGAAGAAAATCAATAAGACTGTCTACTTTCGACAATAACCACTATCGAGGGATGAAAGTGAAAGTAAGTGGGAAGGTGATAGCGAAATGATTGAGTAAGAAGAGTGAAATGACAACAAGTTTGGTTGAATGCCAAAACGAGAAACAAATGAACGCATTTTATTATACTCCTTTTATCCGGCGTTCACACAAGTACGTGCACATGTTCCGGAGAACCCGTGCGCTAGGGTTGTTGTGATTGGCTTTGAAAGGGAAATTTGTGGCGAGTACAGTTAGTTCTCACTCAGTGAATTCAGTTCACTTTCATGATTTCAGTGGGGCAGCATGCAACGTGCATCGGCTTTACAAACAACATCGCTTTGATGTCCACAAAGCCTCGATAATTAAGTTATGTGCTCTAATTAATTTACTGGCTTAGGTAATGGAAAACATAGCGAGGAAACGTGGACTTATAATTAATTTAAATCTGATATTGCCATTCTGCCTTTATTGAAGCCTTCTCTGTAAGAGTCTTTGTGCTGCGCTTGGACAATGATGCCATGTCACGCCTTGTTACTGCGCGCGTAATCGGATATTGGACTGTGAACTTGTATGATATTATGGCCACTTTGCCGACACACCCTGTATCGCTGAAACTTATCCTGGGGTGCATCCGACTGCGTTCTAAAGTTAGTGCTAACTGAGATCCGGTGTCGTAATAAACTATAATTCAATATAAGGTCAATATAATTGTTATATAGGCTTTGCTGCTATTCTAGATATGTTTAAAGTTATTTCAGGGCACCGTTCACTGGCTATCGATCGATTCAGCGGGGTGCGGGGCGCGCGGGGGCGGGAAGGCGGGCGGGGTGCAGCCCGGGCTACGCAGGCCAATATGCGATGTGATATATGTAGATGCATTATATCTAGCGTGCAACTGGTTAAGTAACACCCTTACGTGGTCGCGGTAAACAATAGATGACGCCAGAACACTACGATTTTTTGGGAACGGCGGTAAAACGAAAAATATGCTTAAGTAATGTTGAGTTAAAGTCGAAGGAAGCTAAAATTTCTTAAGCGCCCGCGTCGCGCACTGTACTCGCCCGCGCTTTACGTGGTCTCAGTAAACAAATCACGATTCCAGAAATTAACGAATTTACAAAAAGGGAGTAAATCGACAAGAAAATTTAAGTAACATTAAGTTAACTTCGACGAATACGAAAATATCTTAAACGCACGCGTATACGTGACGCGCAAATTGAAATAAATATATTTTATATAATTTAGAAACAATAATAATATTTCGTAGGAGGGGTAGTTTAGGCGTGCATCTTTTTAATCTTTTAAAAGCCTTCGATTTCCTAATGTGTTCGAGATTTCAAACTTGTTACGTTATAGCAGCTAGGTTTCTTACATGGCTAATTAGCACTATTTTTGGAAATCCTTGCACTTTTCATCATCGGCCGAAAGACGTCTACTCCTGGACATAGGCACTAAACATATCTTCGATGACCGGCATCCGGATACTTCCCGCGACCTTTACCAGGGCGTCGGTCCACCCAGTGGGGGGGCCTTCCCACACTGCCCCTTACGGTTCACTGATATGCATAGGGCGTTGTTTGTTTCTCTGTTTTTAAACTTTGAACGACAGGTTATAATTGAAAACAAGTATTCAGTTGGCGATACGATATTTGTTCAAACAACCCCGTCTGCTCTGATTGCTTTACAAGCCGCAAAAAGCGATCAGGCAAATAAATTAATGGCGTTTTGTTTAACGATATGCACTTACGGAGTTTTTACGTTTATATTGGCGTACATTGGATGGCAATATTGCTTGTTGACTTGGAATTGCGCCTTTGTGTTGATTGACTTGTAAAACGTCTCATAATCTAATCAAAGTTTACTTACTATCTCATCGTCAATTTAAGTTGATTTGTGTTTGAAGTAGAAACAACTGTGTTACAGATCAGTCAACCCTTTTAAGAGACAATTACATTTACGTTGTACTCCATTATGTACTTAGAGAAATATAAAATAACGAAAAAATTTGATTTAAACTAATAATAACTAAGTAGGTATTTTTTGTTGTAAAAGTTTAAACATTTGATTTTGGTTGGACATTTGAGTATGCAAGTGAGAGTGTGCAATTAGTGAAAGTGCGAGAAAGGGTGAGTTAGTGAGTGTTAGTTAGTGAGTGTAGGAATTGTAAGAGTATATGTATGTAAGGGCGCGTTCGTCATATTTCTAATATGCAATAATATATACGTAAATACTCCATACATAGTCTATGGTTTAAGCAATGTTTCTGTAGTGGTATAATCGAGATTCTGAAGCAATGGACCTGCCTTTTTTACATCTTTTCTTAATTAGTGGTAAAATTTCTAGATTTTAGTTAATTTACTAAAGGTTCTTCATCATACTCCAAATTAAGATAATATAACTGAAACTACGAAATAATTCTCGCTTCTCCTGAATATTGATACCGCCCACGTATATGTGCATATACTTACAAATGAAATGTCAAAGGTCACCTTCGATCCCGCTTCTGCATCTGACTCTCGTTTAAGGTCAAAGGTAAATATCGGTTTATCTACATAATTGTTTTTATCCGGTACGGTCTTACTTGTTGCGAAATCATGTCGAATGAGAACCTCCCTTTTGACGTCTACTACAGCCGCCATCCAAGTAAACATACAATTAGTTTTTCCCTAAGGCTGCTATTACGATTGCATGTCACATTTATGATCTAAGATTCATCGAAGTTGAAGGACGCAAGACACTGTTTGATTGCACTTTACTAATTATTGTCCCAGCGTACTAAGTGTTGTCATGATGGCCCAGTGCTTAAATCCCGCCCGCCTCTCATACACGAAGTTGCGGGTTCGATACACTGGGCAAGTACCAATGTGATTTTTTCAATTCATATGTACTTTCTAAGTTTATCTTGGACATTACTGACATCGGTGAAGGTAAGCGTCGTGGGGAAACTTGGGACTAATAATTAATATAAGTCTGAAATCGGCAATCCGCCTTAGGTAAGTGTGGTGATCAATGTTTGTGTCTTCTCTTTATGAGAAGAGTTTGCAGTGGGACAATAATAGGCTGGTATTATTAATTATTGTCCGACAGCAAAACAAACATTGTATAATTACGAAATCTAAAGTAATAACGGCCCTAGCTTCTAAAATCGTATTATTTTAATTAGCATTATGTGTTTCAGTATGTCATTGGTGAAATGATTCGTAGCTAAAGTCAATAGTCGCTATATGTGTTTTGACAAGTCGACATTTTAAAGAATAGTAATATTTTTCATACTTGCGTAATTACGTGCGTGTTAAATTACCTAGTAAAAGAACTGCCTAAACTTACTTATTCAAAATGGTCATTTTTACATTTTAATTTAATTCAATAATATGTACAATACTTACAGACTTAACATATTATATTTCGACCTATAAAAAAACAATCAGACAAAAAAACGAAAACTATAGGTAAATTGCATCAAATAATTCCTTCGCATCCCCGTCAACTGGAAATCTACCCCAGAAGACTGACGGTATTGCCTCGTTGAATGGCAATAATGCTTTTTGCTTAAGTAAAAGCGAGCCCTTAGTTCACGCGGAAGTGTCAACCAACCGTTTGGACAATTCCTTTAAAAGGCTGTGGGCACACGGATACAAGACCGAAGGTTTCCACGCTAAACAGTTTGAAAGTTGTATGTTTGAAGTTGCTAACTTTATTACTGTAGTACAATTTAATATAGGTTTTTTTATCACTAATAGTTTCCATTAGCGCTAATTTCCGCCTGGTTGCTAGTCTGTCCGAGGGCTCTTGGTTGTTCTCGTCGTCGCCAGTTTAACAAAGCTCTCAACAGCCTCGAGCTTGCCGACAAAGAAAACAGCCGATGTCAAAGCAGCCGATTTTAACGAATAAGAAGCCGGTTAAGAACGGCTATGTATCCAACGTGGGCAAAGAAATAAAACTTTTTCTTTTTTTAAAGTTACTTCAAGTGCCGAGTTACAAAAAAAAATCATGTCAGTAATTATTATTGCAAATCAACTCTAGATTCAATTCACGACTATCGCACATAAGTATGTACGTATCAAAGTCAAAGTCGAATAATTTATTTCAATTACACCATTTAAAGGCACTTTTCAATGTCATATAAAAGACGGGAAGAATTGAATGTAGTTGCCTCTTCCGAAAGGTAATTAATGTGGAGAAGAATGGGCAAGAAACTACATACTAACTCTTTTAAAATAAATGTTCTATAATATTTTGTAAACAGTGCCCTATTTATCTAGCCTACCTCAGGCTTCTGGCAATAGGAAATAAAACAATAGGCCGTTTTTATCTGC
Organism: Caradrina clavipalpis; assembly: GCA_932526535.1. Classification (NCBI taxonomy): domain Eukaryota; kingdom Metazoa; phylum Arthropoda; class Insecta; order Lepidoptera; family Noctuidae; genus Caradrina; species Caradrina clavipalpis. The sequence continues at coordinate 24,250,332 of OW052087.1, forward strand.
TTAATTGGAAACGTTTCAACCGGGTTTACATTTCTATACTTGCCAGTGTAGGCACACGGCGCGATATGGGAAAATTAAAAGCATTATGTTGTCCAGCCAGTAGGCAAGAGCCAGGTGTTTTTGTTTCCCTGGTAACCCGCCATCCCATTGTTCTAGATAAATGTAATATTGTTGATTCAATATCAATTACTAATCACAATAATTAATTAGTAAATAATGTTCAGAGATGACATAAGATACACGTGTTGTTACTTAGGGGGTGGAATGTTTTGGCTAGCCAATAATGAGCGTAGGTAGTGTATCTCGAAGGTCGTATCCAATTTGTTGTGTTGTGTTGTGCCTATTACCAATAACTTCGCGGCATGAAAATGACTTACTTCGCAGCGTAGAAGTTATCGATCGTGTCGGCCAATTTTCCTAAAATATTAATGTATGCCGGTGGCTTTCACCAGCGACCGTCTCATGAAAAATGCAACTACTATATTGATTGACCTCTATTGCACTTACTATTATACTGTTTCCTATTAATATAAATTCCGACTTCAATTTTACATCTGCACTTTAAACTGCAGCTGATTGAATCTGGCGGAGAGCGCGTCCGACCGGGCTGGTGCAATCAGTGCTCTCGTAACGAGCTTCGGCGTACATACAATAGAACGTTCTGGTCTACCGTAATTGCAGTATTGTGAGGAATTAATAAGCCTGTCCTGTGCTGGTACATGCAAGCATACAATTATGTAGAATTCAGAAGCGATTTTCTCGGCATGTGACGGCTGCAACACATGTTACGTTGCAATAGTCATATGATGAGCAAAATTGATTACACGTGCCACTTAATGATACGGAATTGTATCGATTGTCGGTGTCGGTGTGGTGTCGCTCATAATTGTTGCATTTAAGAGGAATTGACAGTCGCTGATGTTTAGTTACTATAACCAATCTGCATCAAATGGCATGTACTTCATTACTTTAAATGCAACGAGTAGCTAGTACATATTTGAGTTCAATAAATTATTTGCGCACAGTGAAGCAACATTGCCACACACAACGTATGTACCTGTATATAGTAATGCAGGTTTGCCAGTATTCCAGGATCCTTTGATAGAAGCACTGTGATTGACTTCGTGTTGACTTTACAGTATCTTTTTCCACGAACGTTTTGCACGCAGAGTATTTCACAAATAAACCGCTTTATGGATTGATTGGTTTGGCAGTCAGATAGTCAAAGCTAGTTTTTCGTTTCATATGGGTTCATGGAGGATAACCGGCTAGAATTTATGGATAGAAACTCAATATTTTCAAATCCTACCTTTTCCATACAGACTTAAATATATGAACACGTTTGTTTTGAGTAGGCACCTGAAACTTATTTTTTTAATCCATAATAAGCATCGCTATTTTTGGTAAATAAAATTTCTACCATACTTACCATCACGCTTGTGTATTCCCCGAAAGGTTAGGCAGAGGTGTACTATTGTACATCCATAGGTCGCCGGTATGTTTAGGTCCTATGTAATAGGGGAAGAGCCTCTTGCCATTAACCGGGTACAAATCCTAACTCCGAGCTGCTGCCGAGAATTTCATAGAAAAACCCAATAGAACTGCTCGACCTAGGAATCGAACCACAAACTTTTCTCGCGTAGCTATCGCGCTTAGGACCACCAGACTCAATAGAATTCAATAGAATTTCTTTTTATCAAATATCAAAATAGAATACAAATAAGCGACGATTTTGCTTCTCTGAAATATTATTTCCAGAAGGATTGATCGCCATATTTTTTTCAGGAATGGGTACTACTTAGAAATCTTTTACAGAATCCATAAAAGCGGCTCTATTTTTTGTAAATAAAATTTCTTCTTATCAAATATAAAAATAGAATATGAATACACAACAATGTTACTTCTCTGAAATTCTATTTTCAGAGGGAATGATCGTCATATTTTTTTCAGGATTGGGTACTACCTAGAAACTTCTTTTACGGAAAATTTCTTCTTATCAAATATAAAAATAGAATATAAATACACAACAATGCTGCTTCTCTGAAATCCTATTTTCAGAAGGAATGGTCGCCACATTTTTTTCACGAATTGTATTCACGAATTGTGTTTTATTTACGACCGCAATTTCTAAAAGTTGCTGTCGCTGAAAACTCTAAGTTGGTCGCGTTCTGGCGTCCATTAGCGAACGACTAATTAACGAAGATAGACGGATCACAGTTTTCGATTCACATGTACTTTAACTGGATAGTTTTCAGTTCACATGTGTGTAGTTTATAATACACGTCACCCTTGAAGGAAAACTTCTTGAGGAGTCTTGCACTTGTAATTAATTAATGTTAGTCTGACATCGTGAATCCGCCTTGAGCAACGCTGCCTTTTCTGTGGCTCTGTGTTGTAAGACGCAAAATTGGAGTACATTTCGAATTGACGAGGTTTCATTTCCCATGTTACTTTGACATCAAAGACATCGGCAAAGGAAGATGTCGTGAGGAGAGTGCACTTGCAATTAATTAATGTTAGTCTGAAATTACCAATCCGGCTAGGAGTGGGTTTTCGTTGGATCTGTATTTAACTATTTATGTAAAGCTGATGTCTATTTTGAATAAATGAGCTTTGGGTTAGAATTAATCAAAGAAGTAATACTCATATCAAATATTCGGTTCATAAACTAATGTCTAGGTATGCTGTGTTAAGAATTGTGGTATTTTTGTTTAATTTAAAATAACATTTTAATCGCCTATTTGTTTGTGAAAATCAACAATTTCACCAAGACGTACTGAAACACATATAACATGATTGGAAATTCGACTGATTTAGTTTTTAAAAGGGCACAAAGGGCGTTACCGTTTTGGTCGTTAGTTTTAGGCTGTTTTCAAACTTAATTATTCGCATAATAGGCGCGTCGTATACGCTAGGACTACGTCCATAGGCGTGCTGCAAACACGACGTAGGAGTAATTAGAGGATTTTTAAACATGAGTGTGATTTGACGGCACGTTTGGTGCAGTAGCGATTGGCTGCTGCGCTGTGTTCTGGGTTCGATTCCGGCTCGGAACAAATAGTTGTATTACGAACAGTAGTTGTTCCGAGTCTGGTTTTTTGTCACCAACGATGCAAGAGAAATTTCTAGAAAAGCACGTCTTTTTTTTTAAAATAGAAACAAAGAACAAATATGAAATATCAATGGAGTGTTTTTTATAGGGCTGAGATTTCAGTTTCCAACTACGACATTATATAATTGCTGAAATGTAAAAATAGTTACAGGAATATGTAGTTCAGATGGTATACAAACTTGTTAAATTGTATGCTGGACAGTTTTCATGAAGTAGGCATGTTACGTTCAAGTGTAATGGTTGGTTCATATAGCGGGTGTAAAAAGACACTGCAACTAACTCGAGAGTACCATATTCTTCATACCATTCTTCCATTATTATTTAATTATTGTAATTGACATTTTATTATTAATTCTGACATTTAATCGTTTTTTTTTTAATTTTCAATTTACTCTTGATATTTTAATTAATTGATAATATCATATTTAAAAATTGAAGTGACAAATTGATAATAATTTTTCTATTGTATTGAAAATGGGTCTTTACCGGAATTAAATGAATTTTATCTAATTTATTTATTGAGGTCATCTTTTTGCTCTGGGCCTGAGAACAACCTGAGATCCTGGGATCCGAAACCTGAGATCGGAGAGGTTACGGAGATGTCATGATTAAAGTTTTTTTTTTTTTTACTTGTACACCCGTTAAGTTTCAACATCTATTCTTTAAATACCCCCACGACCCCTGTACTGTTAAATGCACCTATAAGTACATTGTTTAGCAAGCGTTACATTGCGCGCTGCCAACACTTCACACTGAAAAACTGGTTGTTCACATCAAAAATAAGTCATTTCCCAGCGATAGTTTATGCTTAATGTTACTTAATGTCATAAGTAGTATGCGTAGTGTCCTTGTCGTGGTGGCCTAGTGGTAGGCGCCATTCATGCATGAGATCGCGGGTTCGATACCGGGCAAGTTCCAATACGACTTTTTTCAATCTGACATCGTTTAGGAAAACAACTTGAGGAAACCTGGACTTATAATTATTGAAAGTCTGAGAAAGCCTGGTGATTTTGTGTGTTCTTTGTATCAGAAGAGGTCTGTGCCCTGCAGTGGGACAACGGCTGTATAATGTGTCTTTTAGCACCCTTTATACTACAAACTTTATACTTTAAATGAACACTAGCACTCGAGGTAAAATTTAACTTGCGTGACAGAGCTCTCGCCATTAAATTATCTTACCGTCCAGTTACATCAATAACTCGCATTAAGTTACAAATTACCTATAAATGCGTACCTACATGGCTTCATACAAAGGACCACGTAAACAAGTCCATTACAGATCTAATAGATAGTATTGATACAAAATAATATAATGAATAGTCCAATAGAAAAATCAAGAAGCGATATTTTCCCTTTAACTAGCTATTGCTTATCCCATTTTATGATGCCCATCGATCCCGGTTTGTGGAAAGATAAAAATAGTACTGCGAGGTACTGCGGTGTCCATCTTATAGACCTAGATACAAGTAACAGGAAAATATTAACAATCAAATATCTCCTAGTGATGAATGGTCGTATCACACGTCCTCGATCTTATTCAACCTAGCTAAGTCTTTATTACTGATAGAAATACGTACCAATATTTAGTACAATTTGCTTTGTTGCAAATAAGCCCTAGTGTAGCCCCATTTGAAGATAAAGTCGAATTTTCAATCATCTGTATAGAGTAACAGGCTTTTTATACAACGAAGGCCGCAGACGGCAGCGATAGTGCCGCTTAACCGTATTACTATTGATATTTTCATTTAAAATTAAAATTCACAATCAATAATAGCCAATCAATAGCCCTGCGGTCGGTCGTTGTTGTTGGGCGGCACGTTTGCTGCCGTTTGTGGTTTGCGGTCGCCTTCCCAATCATAACCTAAGGAGAACACACAAATTGGCTACACCGTTCGCTCTTGCTTATGATCTATGAATGCAAACGACACGTATGAAAGACGTTCGATTTGTATCGTATTTAATCGACTGAATTTAGTAGAAGACATGATTGGTGTTCAACAAACCACTCTGATATGTACAGATTTTTTTCCTTTGTGAATGTTATCTTCCTCATCCTCGATTTACAACAAAGCGATCGAGCGAGCCACTAATGTGTTCTCCTAAACTTAGCAAACGTATTTCAATTAATGATAACTTGTTGTATTACTTTTCATTGAATTTAATTATTGTATCTTGTTTTAGTCCTGAAGATAACATCATGAACTCCAGCGAAGATGAGCCATTGTCTGGCTTAAATGGAAGACTAAGACCACGTAGGAGGACCATCAGTCCCCATTCAAAACATACCAAGAGAGCTGAAGGTCGGATCGCTCAGGACAGACCCAAGAGGACAAGTACCCCGTCCAGGGCGTTTTCCAATAAACCAGACGATCTTACCTACACTGATTCTCTTCTTGCCCCGCAGTTTCTGTGTCCGTACTGCGATAGAAAATTTGCTTCTAAGCAGACGGTAGCGAAGCATGCACGGCGCATACATTTGTCGATTTCCAAACAAGACTTTTTTATTGCATGTCTTTTTTGCAATCATACCGAGGCAGAAGCTTGTGACATAGTTCGTCACATGGTGGATAGCCATCCAAATCAATATTTCGCGTGTCTTCACTGCCAATCCAGATTTTCTTCAACTTCTGAACTTGCCGAACACAAGCTCAATGTTTGCGAAAGGCAAAAACCCTACCGTCTTCGCCAGAAAACTTCATCTGCGTCGAAGATAGCACAAAATCATAACATCGATAGGAAAGACGATTTCCAAAGCGAGAAAGAATATATCGAAAGTCATGGCTTTAATGGCATAGTTATATCATGTGAACCTTCTCATGTCCACGACGAAGCTGACATTGAGGACAATATAACAACGAATTTAATTTTGCCGCCCAGCAAAGCTCTAGATAATAGTTCAGTAATCGAAAAGAACGCAGTTATAGTTCTCGATGACATACAATGGAACAAGCGCATTCCTGCCAACTTTTCTTTTCACAACACCGACGCAGATCAGATTCTGTCGAGATTGGGCGTCGTGCACCGCTCGCCACGGACGGGCGAATCGACTAGACGAGACTGGATCAAAACAGTCGAAGACTCCACCCAAAAGTTTGAGAGGTGCTTTGATACAAGCTTTTACTCTAAAGTGGCGAGCAATGTCGCTGAAAATCTAGCTAAATTTCTTGATGGCTCGTTCAATTTTAATCCGGATTTGGAAAACACAATTAAGACACGAAAGGCCAAAAATAGTGTTGTTATTAATACAGCTGAAGGCTTTCCAATACTATTGGCTTCCGAACAATTTTCTCGGAACATGTTTGACAGCTATATGCCACGGACTATTGCGCCTAAACACAAATGGAAGTGGGACAGTCCAGAAAGCGACAAAACTCTGATGAATGCAGATCAGATCAAACGTGATTCCCATACCAACAACTGCATTATAAGTTTAGTTTCGAGCCTGGATATATGGACCCAGCTAAGCATGCGAAAGAAATATGAAAATAAATATAATATTTCACATGTTCAGAAAAAGACTGAAAAACAGAATATGATAGATAAAGAGTTGAAGGACATACTGGAAAGCAGAGACATTCCAAAGCGATCGATGCAGTTAATGCAAGTAGCGAACAGGCCTCCTCCAGTCAGAGATGGACTTGACTTCCCTAGTTTCTTGGGACTGGCACCGTCTGCGCCGACATATGATTTACAACCTGCTGTCCTCAGTGGAGAGTGGGTGCGGCCCAGGAGCTACGTCTGCTGCGCATGCGGCGCTCAAACTCGGGACTCCAGAGCGCTCTCGTCTCATATTTCAATTCAACATCCTAATGCACAAGTTCAGCATTATGAAGTAGTTGGAGAGCCACTATTAAATGCTGACATTTTGAAGCATTTATACGTACCACCGAGCCAGGTGTACAACAGGACCAGACCTCTCCGAGGTATCAGAGATTGCACGAAATGCAAGAAATCTGTGACTTTAAAAGAACTGCATCAACACATGCTGGATTGCGCTGGTGATACACCGGCAGTGCGCAGGAAGTGCCGCTACCGACCTTTCGGAGTGCGCAGGAGGCGCCCACGTCTACCAGACAATATCATAAGAAGGAAGATTCGAAAGGATTTAAGAAATCGCCACAAGCAAAACAATCTTTTAAGACCCCGACAGAAAATAAGAAGCGAAGTTGGAGATGGTAAGTGGTCTTTGGCAACATTTAATATTTTCAGGATTCTTATTTATACATTTAACAAGTGATTTTAAAACTAAAAGAAAGACAAATTTAACGTACCATTTCTAATTTACTTTTGGTATTATTTTAAAAATAGCTTTGAAATTTCTTCTTTATTAAACAAACCGTTAAAGTTTTATCATGTACGCGAAAAAAATCCTAACGCAGAATAGAAAAATAAAGATAAAAAATATCTTCTTATCATTTGTTCTTTTTATTTTCAGCTGAAACCATCCGCAAGATGATTGCGGACTTACCTGCAAAACGCCACCGTGTTATGATTAATCCCATGAATCCTACGTTACGACCACGTAGGAAACTTGATAAACAAAGAAGTATGCTATTGATAAAACACCGCTCTACAGACGATTCCATGACCCGAAAACTACGATCCATAAAAGATTTTAACATTTCTCCGAATCCTGTAAACATGCCACCAAATAAAATGGAAGAAAATTTACAGATGCCAAACCAAGATGATGAGGACAACAAACCTCTTAAGCCTATAAAAAGGCCAACAGATAATAAAAACACTCGTCTTTCTGATACCATCAAAAGAAAATCTGTACTGAATCGCGCGAAAAGAAAGATTCAGATGAAAAATATTAGCAATGTCAAACTCCCTGATCTTGACACTAAAGCTGCAAAGAGTCATTCGACAAATGAAGAGTTGTCCAAAGGTATTGCTCCTAAAAAAATTGATGTTAATAAAAGCCAGTATACTTCTAGGCAGCATACTGGTCGTGGAGGAAATTACAACCGGGGTAACAACAATCGAAGTAACAACAATCGAAGTAACAACAATCGAGGCAACAACAATCGAGGCAACAGCAGCCGAGATCATGGAAACTACGATCGGGGTAACAACAACCAGGGAGGCAACAATCAAGGAAACAGCAATAGAGAAACCAACAATCAGGACAACCACAGCCAAGGAAACTATGATCGAGGACGTGGTACAGGTGAAAGAGAAAACGATGGTGATGAAAAGGATAATGGAGAAAGTGACCCCCCTGATAAAAACGACCCACTTGGACATTCAACAGCAGAAGGCGAAACTGACACGTCTCTGCAATCCCAGTATACAGTACAACAAGAGTCCACGAAGCACTTTCCTACACGCCAGGATGTCTTGTTTGAAAACGAGGCTGCAGATGCCAGACCGGACGAACCACCGATACCTTGTAATCAAAAAGTTCCTATAGATCCTCAAAAAGCTAACCGGTTAAATAATTTCATTGCGAAGTTAAGACATAAGTTGGTAGATCCACCAACGAATAGCGATATAAATGAAACTGAAGCTGCTGATGCTGATGACAATCCTGCAGCTTATCCTGTAGCCGAGGCAACTGCTCGTGAACGTTCCGCTTCAGAAGCTGACACGTTTCCTCATCTAGCCACTGAGACAGCCTCTAGTACAGGCATTAAGACAGCAGCTGATTCAGGCGCTACGACAGTTGTTGACACAGCCGCTTCTGCGGGCGCAGTCGCAGCCGCGAAATCAGTAGGCAAAACATCCGCTGACACAGCGGCTAATAAAGCCGCTATCACATACGTTAACAAACCCGCTGCCACAGCTGGTATTACGACGACTGCTACAGCAGATAATACAGGTACAGATACAGCCGATAGCGCAGCCGCTTGTATAGCAGCTAACACAGCCGCTGATACAGCGGCAGTCGCAGCTGCAAACGCAGCGACTAGAGCAGCCGCTTATATAGTCGCAGCTCGAGCTCAGGAGGCTGCACGTCACGTTGATTTTCTAAATATACTACCAGCTGCTTATCCTATTGTTCAGCAAAATGCTGGTCGCATTTCCCAGCCAGTTGCTGTCTCCGCTATACGTACAGATGATCGGACGGTCCCTTATGCTACTCGTAAAACAGGCTATAACCCTACTGCGTTATCCGATACTCGTCCACTAGATCAGCCGGATTCTGGACCAATTGCGAACACAGATGTTCCGCAAAATATTTACACAAGAACTCGTGCAGCTGTACACGCAGTTGCCGATCAAGCTGTGAATAAAGATAATAGTCGAGCTGTTCACACCGATAACCGTCCAGCTGTTGGTACAGATGATCGTGCTGCTGGTGCTGGTGGTCATCGTGCTGGTTATACAAAAGCCACATGTTCTCAATCCACTGACCAGCCGAAAGCCGGACCAAGCTCTCAAGCCACTGACCAGCCGAAAGCTGGGCCGAGTTTTCAAGCCACCGACCAGCCGAAAGCTGGACCAAGTTCTCAAGCCACCGACCATCCGAAACCTGGACCAAGTTCTCAAGCCACCGACCAGCCGAAAGCTGGACCAAGTTCTCGACTACGCCTAGCAACTCAATCTGAAGTTCGTCCAGACAGTCATCTACTACTAGCACATGCCATAGAAAGTCTTACTGCAAATCCGACGCAACACACAGCTGAACAACTAATTGCAAAGCCAACTTCGCACCCGTCAGAACATTTACCTCTACATTCTGCAGTACATCCGGGAGTACATCCATCTATAAATGTAGCGGGACATTCTGCACATTTAGCCTTACAAGCGTCGGCACATGCGTCGGCACATGCGTCGGCACATGCGTCGGCACATGCGTCGGCACATGCGTCGGCACATGCGTCGGCACATGCGTCGGCACATGCGTCGGCACATGCGTCAGCACATGCGTCGGCACATGCGTCAGCACATGCGTCTCCAAATGCGTCTGCACAGGCAATGGCACAGTCCTTGGCACAATTTGCTCAAGTTCGTCCACCGGTACATCCCACCGCATATCCTATTCGTCCAGAGTATCAGCAACTAGCACATCTTGCAGCTTATACTGCTCAAGCGCAATTTGCTCAGTATAGAAGTGACAATCTCATTGATCCGAATGCCGCATTTTATATGCCCGGCACGTTTGACCCTAAAATAGATCCAAACCCCGCGGAGGTTTTTTCACGGTCGGTAATACCACTTGGAAGAGGATTAGGGTATAATTTCACTTTACCCCCTCACGGCCTGCCTTTGTGTACAGATAACCAAACAACTCCTTGTAAAGAGAGTAGTAGTAACTATAGGGGAAGACAAAGGAGGACTCCAGCCACTTCAAACAATAGCCAACCGAAAAAACCTCCTGTAAAAAGAAAATCCCCACGTGGGAAATCGACTGTTCCATCTACTACTACTAATACTAATACTACTACTACTACTACCACCTTGCCGCAGAATTTGTATGCATTAGGTCAACAGGAAATGATCTCCCAGCCGTCTCTTGGCAATACTCCTCTTCCGCCATTACACCAGTTCCACGATCATTATCCCAATATAATGATAAGTCCAGACGGCGATAAGACCAAAAAGCGCAAGCAAACTAATAATGCCGCAACTGATGCACATCAATCGACAAAAACTGATTCATATAAAGATTCTGTGTCACCTGTTAGTGCTGAATATCATCATACATTCAATATGTCCGGTGGTCAACTTATTGAGACCAGATCTTTTCAACAATCTTCTGCAGGCACTGAGCCTAGTACATCATCGGCCAATACTGAGCAACCGTCAACATCTGGTCAAATATCAGCCGTGGAGCAAAGAAAACTTGAAGATCAGAGGAATATCGTAGGACGCATGGCAGAAATGAGATCAAACGTAGAACAGAGATCACAACAAAGTTCATATAAAGATCCGAGGTTAGCAGAGTATAGGTCACACACAGGTCCTTTACTACCAGATCCGATTATGCAAAGAGATCAGCAGCAAATGTTACCTTTCCGGGATCCGAAATCATACGCAGAACCGACATACTCGGACGCCAGAAGTTATCCGCAGTCGAGTTCTTTCTCGGAAACGAGGGCGCATATCGATCAGAGATCGTACCCAAGACTACCAAAGAGTCACGGTGATCAAAGTATGTATTCAGAGCCGCGGTCACAATCTGACCAGCCGATAACATATCAGGGCCAGAGGTACCCTGAGGTGACATCATTATCTGACAGGACTGTTGACCACGTGGCATACGCAGAACCGGTGTACCCGGGTCAAAGATTATTTTCTGGGCAGAGAACACTTACCGATCAACCCACATACACTGATGCTATAATAACCCAAGACAGGAGACCATATACAAGTCAGAGGTCTGAACAGAGGCAGCGTCCCGAACAAGCGCCATATCCAGAGCCGATTTCATATACGGACCACCGATCTGTCACTGAAAAAATTTTAGAGCAACAATTAATAAGTGATCAAATGTTACCACCAGAACAGAGACCTTTAACTAAACGAAGGTTATCCAAAGAAAACACTACTTTATCCGAACATAGATTACCGAATGAACTTTGGCCATCTTATGAAAGGAGACCATCAAATGATGCTTCTACAATCCAAGAGCAAAATATGTTTAGAAAACAGAGCGCTATGAACGATCTGAGATCATTGAACGATCATTCATCATCTATAGAACAAACGCCTATTGATCACAGGCTGTCTGCCGAGCAACGCCTCTCTGTAGATAGTCGGCTGACTGCTGAACGCCACCTCTCTGTTGATCGTCGGCTTTCTGCTGAAAGTCGGCTCTCTACTGGACTGCAGATTTCAGCTGAACGCCACCTTGCCGCTGAAACCCACCTCTCTGTCGAGCAGGGGCTCTCTGTTGAACGCAGGCCTTCACTTGAGCAAGGACAATCGTGTGCTACAGGGCCTTCATTTGAGCGGGGTGCAACATGTGAAGGAACGCCCTCATATGAACTGAGGTCTTCGTTTGAACGAACGCCTTCATATGAACAGGGGCCTTCATACGAACGGCGGCCTTCATATGATGGGGGACCTTCATACGAACGACGGCCTTCATATGATGGGGGGCCTTTATATGAAGGAGGGTCTTCATATGAACGAAGGTCTTCATATGAACGAAGATCTTCCTTTGAACAAATGCTTACATGTGAACAGTCGGTCGAACAATCTCACAGACGTTTAAGTAGACTTTCAAATGACCAGAGGCTTTCAAATGAGCAGTACACTATAAATGAACATGCACTTTCGCATGAACTGTCTCTTGCAAATGTGCACAGTATCAACAGAGGAAATACACCATCAAGTGAACAGGGCCATTTTCATGACCAGTGGGCGACAATCAACCAACAATTACTACATGATCAAAGATTAGAAACAGAACATACACAGGTACTGGAGCGATCGATAGAGGAACAACGATTCCTAAATGAGCGAAGATCTCTAAACGAAAGGAGACCTACAGCACAAACTTCAATGATGATCGACGCCTTAATTGTCGATGACTCATTAAGAGAGCAGCAAGCATATAATAATCGTAATCCACACTCTGACACATATATCATCAACCACATGTCAACAAACATGTATCACGGCAGTATTTTAAAGCCTTCTGCAATACGCTCTGATCATAGTTTATCGAAAAAGATACCAGATAAAGATTATTTGGAGAAGGATTACACAGATAATCCATCTGGCATACCTCGAGCCCATGCCAGACCCAAAGTATCACAGCCTGTAGAAGTGAAGCCGCTGGACTTATCTGCACCGACACTACTAGAGAAAAACTCAGGTGTTTTGTCCGAGGAAGATAGAATTGCTAAGGTAAAGCACTATAAAAAATATGGAACAATAGACTTATCCAATAAAAATATAGATGCTCAGGAGCTCATTGAATTATTGCGTTCAAAATCTAACCAATCTGCGAATGATACGTCTGGTGAAAAGGACGATTTTGATGACACTTCTAGTGTAACCGCTAAACGATGCGAAGATGGCTACAATCCAAAAGACGTGACAGCACAAAGCATATTGAAAAATAAATCATCTGAAAAAGACAAGGAAAATTTAACATATAAAGTCCGACGTTTATCAAGTAGCATCATAGCTGACAGAGAACCTAACGAGAGGCCAGAAATGATAAATGATGCTACAGACTTACCTACCGACCTTTCGGGAAGACCTTCCACAAATACCACATTACTTGATGTACCAGAAAGTAAAAACATTTTCATTTCTATAGATTTGACAGAAGGTGAGGAAAGCCTTGTTGATATTCTAAGCACAGAGGATACTCAAACTCAATATGATTATTCACAAGATGTCAAAACCGAATTAGAACCAATTCCAGAATATGTATCAACTGAAACAAATATTATGATGAAAATTTATGAGGATATCGGTTTATCTGAAGACCCCAATGTTTCGGAAAAAAATTCTATACAGGTCTCAAACCCAAGTCGGGAAGCAGATATAATCTCCACAAACTCAGAAGTATATGCTGCAATAACAAGTCAATCTGAGAAAGTTTTTACAGCAGCTGTACCGAGCACGCTACCCACCACCTTATTTATTGCTGCAACCTCATCAAATTCTTCGAATGATGCAATTGGATCATTACCAATTTATACGTTATCAAATCGTGTAATGGCCACAATAATTGCGAATAAACACGAAAGCACAGTACCTGTTTACACATTAGCTAATGCATGCATATCAGTCACAAGAATAGAATCTTCAAACTCAACAACTTTGACAAATACTCTTCTTAGTATTGCGGGTACAACTATTGCTAATACCTCATCAGTGTATACTTTAACAGACACAACTGTAGCAGCACCTTTAAATTATGGAGGTATACAAAACAATAGTCACATGCAAAATGCCGCATCCAAAGACACAACAGATAAAAATAATAAGATTGCTCCGGTAACCAAAGAGGTAAATAAAGTTGACGCTAGTACTGCGACAACTGAAGCTCCAGATCCCGAGACAGCTAGAAAGATCGCCATGTTACCGAAAGAAATAGTAGATGTTTTGGGAGCAATGCCTACTGAAAATCGCAACCAGCTATTAAATGTATTGCCTCAATTTGTTTCGGCTGCTCCAAATACACTCGAAAAGCATAGCGAAAGTAACGCTTCAAATGAAATGTACACAAATGATGAGCATGAAGAATCATCATCTGAGCATATGCTTATGCACGACAATCAAAACATGTCAAATATACATGCGTTCATGCCAAACTACAGTTTGCCGTCAAATGTACACTACATAAACATGGATGAAAAGCATTCCATGTCTTCTTATCTACCTACATCTTACCAAGTACCGCCGCCCCCGCCGCCGCCACCCCCGCAGCCGCAGTATACTCTGCTGCCTCCACCGCCGCCGCCTCCACCCTTGCCGCCGGCACAAGTTGTGCCACCACCTTCTGTACAAGTGGAGCCACAACGATCAGTACAAGTGGCTCATTATCCGTCGCTACCAACACAAGCAAATTTTGTTCCACCACTACCACCAAATCCACCACTACCTTTATTCCCGCCCTTACCCGTAATCATAAAGACAGACGATAGCATAGATGAGGATGTTAAACCTCCTGTCATGACAATAAAATTGAAAAAAGAAATAGATTTCGAAAGCGAAAATGATGTTCACAAAAATCAAACTGGTCCATCCGTAACGCCACAAAATACTAATCAAGAAAACGAATCAATAGTAGACCTGACTGAAGAAAATAAAAACCCACATACAAATAAAGATATAGCAGAAGACCTCAGTAAACCAGCAGCCATCCCATCGCAGGAAAAAACTAACTACGTCTCATTAATGTCTCCACCAAAACCAAAGACAAATGAGAAGACAGCAAGTTTAAGAGCAGTGCGGATCAAGACACCGTCTGAACGCAACAAATCATCAACGGAAACCCTAAGCCAGAGTCGGGTGAACATTAAACCGGAAGTTCCTTTTATTGTAAGACCAGCAGTTGATAAAGAAGGTCAACAATGCACAAAAGCTGCACAAAATGAGCCTGAAATTGAATCGTTCAGGGATTCGCCCGAACAAACTGAAAGAACACTACCTGCAAACGCATTCTTGGAAACAAGCTCTTTTATCGATGAAGTCCAATGCTATGAAGGGGAAGATAGTAAATGGTTAGAATGGAGAATATCTTTGGCTATTCAACAAAGTGACATCAACAGTACTGCTCGAAAGATGAATAAGGCAATCCTTTTTAGCTTTCCCGCCACTGTTTCACCTGCGGAATCTGAACCACGCATAGAAAACTTAGCCAGTAGCGCATTACACAACCCTGTAGCACCAACTGGAGAAATAATCATTAAAACAGATAAAGACTTAAATGACAATCCGTTACTCAATTTAAGAAATGATACTGCATCATCTATACTGGAACAAAATACTCGTGTCCTTGATTGTTCAAATAATTCTACATCATGGCAAAACCATGGACTGGTAAATGCAGCGCAGCTGCCTTTAAAAGATAGTACTGATCCCAATACTAATGATACAACTGGATCACGTACAACAAATACTGTTGCAGAAAGATTAACTCCTGAACAAATGGCCGTCACTGACGGAATACAAGTAACAGTTAAACATGACAGCACACTTGATGACGATTCTGAAGATGATGTGTCGCTTGCAATCATAGTGAAAAATCGAGACCAACTGAAAAATAAAAAACAGATAAATAATTTATCTGAGAATAAGTCAGCTAATCAAATTTCTCGTGACAAAGAAATAAAGAAAGCAATGGTATTGAAAAAAAGTGCAAACAACCTAAATATGGAAAGTACAAATGAGCCGAGTGCTTATACTTTCGATACGATTGAAACTAAACAGGAACCACTTTTTTGTGAAGATAAAATGGAAGAAGAAGTACATGTTAACACGGCCCTCTTCAAAGAATGTTCAATAAAAGAAATAGATAAAAACCCAACAAATATAAACAATACACAGAATTCAAATGGCGAAACCAATACACTTAAACTTCAAGACTCTTTACAACATAATAATGCAACTAAAGCAGACGTTCAAGTAGCAAATACAGGTTATGAACATATAGCAACCAAAACTAAGCATCAAAATAAACAATCTCAGGCTATAAATGAAAAACTTGATCAACAAACGTTTTGCAGAGAATTGGAATTGAGAAACGTTGGCGAAGCAGAAATAAAAAATTCTACCCTAGTCTCATTAAAACTAGATGGTAAAGATATGTTGCAAGTTCAAATGCAAAAGAAGTCTAAGTATAATTTATCGACGTCTCCAATACATAATGATTTGATTCTAAGTAAAATCGAAATAGGCAAAAAGGCCGTCTCCTCAAAAACAGTTAATGAAATACCTAATGAAATACAAAGTCTGCCTGAGGCAAATATAACAATGTCAGAGTCTTCTCAAGACATAAATAATAGCACCAAAGAGAGCATTAGTATACCCGCAACAGATAATTTGGAACTGAATTCAGATAAAAATATTAACAATTTGGATGTGATTGAAAATAACCAAGAAACTCTTGAAACTAACATTTCTAATGATTTGGAGCGATATTCCGAAATAGACGAAAACAAAGCAACGCCATTACGTCGCAGCCGACGTGGAAAATCTAACATAGAAAACGCGTTAACTGAAGAAGAAATTGTTGATGAACTTGAAGTTTCTCTGGAACAAAAGACACCACGTACTAAAAAACAACTAATTTTCTCGAAATTGCTGTTGGATGAAGAAATACACACCGGACCACAAGCTCATTCAACGCCTGTAAAAGATTCAAGCACTGTTAAGGATAATATTGAAACCAGCCAAAACAATATAATGCCCAGCCCTACTAAGCCTATAAGCGATGTTGCTGTAGAAGAACCTCAAATACACGAACTGGAAAAACGTAAACGGACGAAGCGGAAGAAATCGGGCCAACTGAAACGTTTATCTAAGAAAAAGAAATCGCATGAAAATAGCGATAAAATTAAGACTGATCATTCACAGAAGTCAAAGAAAAAGTCAAAAACAAGATTACATTCCGAAAGTTCTGTACATTCAGATCAAAAAGAAGATCACTCGAATACTAACGAAGAAAATGAACAATTGGCTACAACTGACAATAAATTAGAACGCAGTGAAAGTGCAAATAAACATCTTGAGATAACTATTGAAACCTCACATTCTGGTTCAGCTCCAGTAAACGAAAAGTTAGCTACTTCAGGCGATAAAAGAAAACTTGAAGATCCGTCAATTGAAGACTGCAGCCAAGTTAGAAAAACCAAAAAGCTTAAGTTTGTCGATAAAATTGAAAAAGATTTTGAAGACAAAAATGATATTAACACATTTAATAGTCATACTGGCAAAGACAAAGCCTCATTATCTTTAGAAAAACGTACCGCCTGCTATATGCCAGTGCCAGCAAGAAGAACGCGTTCTAAATCCGTTATTGTGAAATCATCCACTGCTGTCTTGTACGATCCATATGATATTGATTTGGATGATATGATTGAAAAACCAGATCCGTTTAGAAGTAAAATAAACGCTTCTGAAAAGAACCTCCAACATTCGAAGAGTCAAAAGCATGGTAAATCTAAAAGTAAAAGCAAACATGAAACTTCTTCTAAACCCCTCGTTCTAGCCAAAAAGACATCGAAACCTTCAAATTATCTTGCTAATTATAATAAAAAAATGGCAGCTTGCTCTAAAACCGACGACATGATTGATTCTGACGACTCATCTAAAAGTGATGTCCCATTGAAGAAATATATTGAAGATAAAGAAAAGAAAACACTTCACTCGCGCAAAACCATTTCCCTTAAGCGAAACGTTAAAACTGGTGCGAAACAAAATGAAAAGCTAAACGTAAAAGGCAAGAAAGGTAAAGAAAAGAATAGACAATCTCTTGGTACGTATAATGTAGTAGATAAATCGACTACCCCTAATGATGCCGAAGAACTACGCTCTGAGAAATTTATGGAAAGCTTTGGTTTCTTCTCGCAAAGGAAGCCGCGGAAATCTAATTTATTGGCTTCCAAGAAAATATCTGAGACATTCCATATAATAGCTAATGAAAGCGATGACGCATATTTTTCTAAGAAACGAACACAAAAGCGATCTCAAAATGAAAATAAGAAATCTACAGGAGGAGACACCAAACCAAAACGTGTCATCGCTAGTAAGAGGATAATTAAAATAGTTCCTAAATCTAAAAAGAAAACATTCGTACAACCAGTTCCGTGCTTTTGCCGTCTATGCAAAAAAGAATTTCGGCGATCGGATAACTTTTTGCGCCATCAAATGACTGTACTCCATGCATCAAAGTTATCTGAAATAGAATTGAAACTGAGAACAATCCCAATAATTGAAAAACCTAATTACCTAATTGCGTATAAGCGACAGCTAGATCGACTCAAAATACTTACCAAAAAATTCGCCAATAAGAAAAATACTAAATTTAAGAAAATTAAACTGCCGTCGTTAGACAAAATTTTAGCGAAAGTAAATAAGAAAGTAAGGGAGATGCAACTTACTCAACGAGGTCTCAGCCGAGACGAGGCGCTTTTCATAGATTGCTGCCAATTGCTGCAATCCAATAAAAATGAAGGAAAACCTCCGGAGCTAACAGGTTTTGACGCCGTAGCTAACAACTTTTCAGAATCGACAGTCAAAGAATTCGATTTACTTGATAAACCATTGAAAGGCGACGGAGACGTGGACTCTATTACAGCTAAAAATATATTAGAAAGCGAAGAGGTGAAAAATTTGGAGAAAGATTTAATCTCGGGTCTTAAAGAAGCTGCAAATGCAAGCTCTTTGAAACCAAAAATGTATCAACGAAGTATTAGTGACGTGTGTCTAAATCTGATAGATGATGAGCAAGTAGAGTATCCTTGTCCTAAAGAGAGCGAACTGGAGGTGAACGAGCCGATCGAGTCTCTCGAGCCGATCGCGTCGATTGAGCCGATCGTGAAGATAGAGCCGATTGAGCCGATCGAACCGACAGAGCCGATCGCGAAGGTCGAGCGCAACTATGATCATGTCGAACTATATCCACTACGTAACCCTAGTAAAACGAAGAAGCAACCTGAAGTGAAGGAGAAGATGTACCCTGATATTGAAAGCATTGACATGTTTGAAGACAAGTTTGATAAAATAAAGAGGAAGTGTCGATCCCAAGCGGCGGCGGCGGCTGCCAAACAGACGCAAGCAGCTGTTGAACCCATCGCTAGGTAAGTCTTTCTAATAAAAGCATATACCTTGTTTGCAAATACTTCTGATATAATCAAGAGATTATATATTACCTATATTAAAAGTAAAAAAATAAAATAAAATTAAAAATGATCGCATTCTCATGAGAAGTTACAATCCTTTTTAAGTATGCACTTTTCAATACTATTATAACAAACTAGCTTTTTGCCGCGGCTTCGCTCGTGATAAGAAGTATTATTATTATTTAGGTATAGTTTTTGCGGCTTTACTTTAGTTTAGAGTGTGTAAAAAATGTAGCATCCTCTATTTTATCCCCTTAGGGGTGGAATTTATCAAAGTCCTTTCTTAGGGGATGCCTACGTCATAGCAGCTGTATGCATGCAGTCTCAGCCCGATCGGTTTAAAATTCACAAAGTTTCATACAAACTTTCATCCACTATTTTATCCCCTTGGGGGTAGAATTGATCAAAATCCTTTCTTAGCGGATGCCTACGTCGTAACATCTACCTGCATGCCAAATTTCAGCCCGATCCGTTCAGTGGTTTGGGCTGTGCGTTGATAGATCACTATGTCAGTCAGTCAGTCACCTTTGAGTTATATATATTTAGATATATTTAGATGTTATTAAAAAGATGAATTAACTTACATACTTAATCGAATTAAAAATATGTTGTTCGTTCTCTACATTAGGCTAAAGACAGTATATAACAACTTTCCCAGTCTCCTTTCGATACTATTACAGGTTATTATATTATTTACACTTTATTTTTCAGTGTCAAAAGCCGAAAGAAGTCCGAGAAGAAAAAGGCGCGAAGAAATTCTAAAAAAAATCAACAGTCAAATCAAAGTTCCCAGGTGCCCACAAAAGGTGCCTTAAAAGGTTTCGACGGAATTAAGGTTTCTATACCGACATCAGACATTAACATGGCCGCAATTGTTCCTCCGATTACTTCACCGAAAAAGAAGAAAAAGGGAAGTTCAAAAAATAAAAAGGAAAAAAGTTCCGAAACAAGCAACAAACACGAGAGTCAGCGGCATGGCGGAGACGGTACGACCTCGCAGAAGGAAGTGGATGTTTATGAGTTTATGGATAACGAAGAAGCAGTTTTTGAGTTCCGACCATCGACACTCATGGAGAGATTCAAAACCATTAATTACAAAGACACGCCCAGTACATCTAAATTCAATCCAGGGGTTGACGATGTGGATAACTCTAGTGACAGTGGTTCCGACGGCGACGACTTCGTATACATGTCCGATGACTATGTGTGCAGCGACAATGAAACTGAGAACAGCCTGTTATCCTGCGAATTCGGCAACAG
The DNA here is from genome assembly GCA_932526535.1 of Caradrina clavipalpis. Classification (NCBI taxonomy): domain Eukaryota; kingdom Metazoa; phylum Arthropoda; class Insecta; order Lepidoptera; family Noctuidae; genus Caradrina; species Caradrina clavipalpis. The sequence continues at coordinate 24,270,963 of OW052087.1, forward strand.
CAAGGTTGGCGAAGGAAAGAAACCTTCACCATTGAAAAGAAAAGACGCAGTGGAGAAAAACGCTGTAATGGGAAAGATATTTAAACACAATGCTGTGCGTACTGACAAGAAGAGCACAAAGATCAGAGAGTCCGTGAAGCCGAAAGCTAACATGGATCAGTTATTCGACAGCTTACTGGAGGATGACCTCGGCTCTTCTGTGTTGAATAATGAAACCGTTTCACCCCAAAAAGATGTGTTTCTGACACCCAAAAAACACGATCTTCCTTTTAAATACGATAAATACAACAGCTCGATTTCCGATAGCCGAGACGAATGCTCATCTCCTACGACTATAAAAAGCCCATCGCCTAAGAAGCATAAGTCGCCACCTAAAGAATATTATATAGACTATGCACCTTCAACATCTAAAGCAGCAATCAATTACGGTGCCAGCACATCTAAAAAGCGAGACGTCAGTCCGCCAAGGGACTTCAAAGAGCCATCACCGAATAAATATGACTCTCTAATAGTTAAAGAGGAAGTGTCAGATGAAACAACTGCGAAGCATAGTGAACCTCCACCTACAAAGAATAACGGACATAACAAGAAAAAAGACTTAAAGAAGGAGAAGTCACCATCGAACAAACTTGATGAAGGCATCGGCACAAGTTACGATTACAGCGCCGAAGCATTCGACCAATACGATGACATGGGAGTAGCTAGACAAAGGGCGCGACGTAAGTGTACTGTGGGGAAACAAAACGTGCTGGCCGAGACATGGAGCTCGGAATCGGAGCCGGATGATATTCCGCCGCGCCCCAACAGTGCGGAGTCAGTGGTGCTCAACTCCGCTCGTAAGAAGAAAGGAAAGAAGAAAGAGCGACACCAGGCCGGTTCTAAACGTCCTAATAACCGACATTCTTCATCCAAAAAGCATGATGTCGACAAGTACACTAGCGGTCGTAACAAGACAAGTGGCGGTGACGCTGGAGCGAGCCGAGGGCGGCGCGCCAGCGAGGACGCGCCCTCCCGCTTCGTGAACCCGTACGATTCGCCAGCGCCGTCTACGTCCACGGCGCACTTGCACCTCGGCGTGTCCGGACCCAAGCCGCGGCCTCCGCTCAGGTCGTACTTCCTCTGGACGTCGGACAGCGATGACGATGAGCCGGAGCAACAGCAACAACACGGCTGGATAGTTGGTGATAGCCACAAGAAGTTAGTTACAATGCTGGCACATGCAAAAGGCCGTAAACGGAATAATGATGATAAACGTCATCTCGTCGAATAAGTTTAGTTTATTAGATTATATTAATCTTGTAAATATTTTGTACATAATATATTAGTTCTTGATGAATGTCTGTACAACTAAAGTTGATAAGACATGGAATGGCTTCATTTTGTTCTTTTTTTTTTTTTTGTAAATATTGTAATAAAAATAGTTTAAAAAGATTAGTTAATTTCTGAACGAGCCAATGTCCTGTCAACTCCTGAAGTAGTAAAATTTTTGGAACATGTATTTTGATTCGATTCATTGCACTTATACCATCGAGCGCGTGGGCATTTTTAGTTTATACGTGTCGTCTGTTGTAGATTGTTTGTATTAATACATAGGTTTGCTGCTAAGGTCTATTTTGGTAGTGTCAGTAATTATCGGAGTAACTCGAACGTCACAGGTTTCACGTGTTTTTGTTTCTTAGTGAAAGTGAATTGTTCACATTGCGCACTGTTTTCACAAAATTTGAACGTTTATGAATATTTAGAACTAGTTCGTTTTTAAACTGCTATTTGAATATCACCAATTCTAGTAACCCCATAAATGTTAATTGAGTGTCTGATATATTTAAAGTTAAAGGAGTAGCATAAGATTTTTGAATTTTATTAAATGTCTGTATCAAACTTTACCTACGTTCGTCAGCATATATGTAACTTTTGTAGATCTCAGAAAAGACGAACATTTATCGTATTAGAGTAAATAGTATTGCAGTTTTCACTTTTCATTCTCGTTGTAAACATTATACGTAGTTCTAATGATAATATACTTATAAATGTATGTTTTAAAATAAATGTTTTTTAAATGATCATCTAATTGTCTAAACAATATTCTAGAAAATTAATATTCATAATGGAGTATTTACTAAAAATGCCTCGTTCTTTTAATATAACCATTTATATAAATAATTTTAGTCGGCAAATATTAAAATACTTATGCAAATTTTTTAAAGCATAATAATATTGAAATAATGTTCCTTAATGTTTATAAGTTTAAATAGATTTATTTTATTTTTGAAATTATTAAATTTTTGAATTGTCCCCGAAATGAAATGCCGAAATGTACCAACCCACAAATAAGGATATTCTCGAAAATATCATTTCGGTATGAATCCTTTAAAATAATTCCTAGTTAATTTTGTTTTTTTTTTATTAACTTTACAATAATTGCAATAGATCGAATTTCGCAAAAAAATGCATGTTCCTGCATAGATGAACATGCATTGCCTAATTATACCCTCGAAGTCCAAGTGTTTCGGATTAGTTTATTACTTCAATTGCAAATACGAATCGTTAAGTAAATAACGTGACTACTGGTTCTTGGGCTATTGATGTCCTGAGAACCTAAGCGTACAATATGCATCTGCGATAGCGGGCAAACACACGTTCATTGAATATCGTTGTAACAGGACGCACCGTTGTACAACCGTGCCTACAAGTTCATAGTAAACAATAAGTCGCGACCGTGGACGCAAGCTAAACCATTATGATTATACCTTTATTATTTCCGAAGTTATCTCGATCATGGATCATTAATAATGTTAAGTTAAATGTTTTAAACATAAGTTTTGAATGTTGAAATGTTTTTGCGTGAAAAGTTGAATATTAATTACTCAATTTATTGATTGACCTTTGTACAATTGGAAGATTGTGGGCACGTCCCATCATGATTTTGTGTTATCGACTGAATGTCTGTTATGTCAAAGTTTACGTCACTACGGGGCTGATAACGCGGTCCGAGTGATTTGTGTATCTTAGACCTGCGAGCTGAGTAAATTAATTTGTTAACTATTTTTATAATTTAGATATTTTTGATTAGTCGAATGTGTTACATATTTGTGAAATCTCATGCATTAGTTATTGTTTTTTTTATCTAGTCCAATAAGGAAAGGCTAATGACCGCATTATCTGCCCCACAACAGTAACTATGTGATCTTATTTTGCAACGTATTTGAGAAAAGACTTTTTTTTTTCACTGTATTCACAAGAAATTAATTTAAAAATTTATTATGAATTGGCTTATATTTCGTTGTAATGTTTGTCGTAAGAATAAATGTTTTAATGTGAATTAGATGTTTTTTTAAATAAAGCTCAATGTTAAACGTTGAATATTTCATTGCTATTTAGTACTCAAGTTTAAGAATGAAGCACTATACCTTTGTAACAAGAGATCATCCCTGTCTAGACCCAACCTACAACTTTCTTTTAGATGCATACATAAGTGTTAGAGTGTAGAAAAATTAAATAATCATATTTAGTCTTATTTGAACTTCGTAAGTTTAATGAAAGATTCTTTATGTACTAGTCAGTATGTCAGGTGTTCCGAAATCTTACTTACAAAGAGGCAAGGGTGGTCCCTACTGATTGCGGATTATCCCATTATTGAGGAAATGACCTAAATTAATGTTTTTAAACGAATAAATGTATCAATGGAATTATAAAAATCTATTATTTCATCACCCTATTCTCTACAGGCCTAGTACCTACGAGCGCGTGGTTGAACGTAGCGTTGGTACGTTCTATCGATTTTTAAATTGGAAATACTATTTTTCTATAACATTAAGGCTCTCCTCTCACGACCGGATTTTCTGATCGATTATCGGACCGATTTATGATAGATCTCGATGACTAAGAAATCTGTCAACAATGTGTCCGAAAATCGGTCAAAAAGTCGCGAGCGTAGACGCTTAGCCAAAATGCCACAAGCTCACAACTCAGTCGTATTTTCAATTTGAAAACCGATTACCTGCGTTAGCGCACTCGATCGACTCCCACAGCTTTTATCTAAAGTCTAATAACAAGACTATTACCTATTTAATTATGTTTATACCTCGATCTGCCTCGTTAGCCTAGTGGTCCTAAGTGCGACTGCTACGCTAGAGGTCTTGGTTTCGATTCCCAGATCGAGCAAAGTGTTTATTGAGTTTTTTATATGAAATTCTCAGTAGCAGCTTGGAGTCGCTTGGAGCAGCTTGCCCGATTATTGGCAATAGGCTCGCTTCCTATCAGATGGGACTTAAAACGTACCGGCGAGCTGTGGGTGTACATTGGTATGCCTCTGCCTACCCCTTCGGGGAATACAGGCGTGATGGTATGTTATGTTATTCATATTTATAAATCAAAAGAAACTTAAAAAACATACAATACAAAAATTCTCTTCTAAAACCGTCTAGACTAGAGGGTTTGACTGGGAGATGATCAGACAATCTAATTTTCCTACAAAAATATTATAACAGAAATTATTAGACTTGGTAACATTTGGCAAAAATATTACATATTTACAAAATACATGCTTTTTAAGCGTTTTCTTAACTTATTTATGTTAAGCTCCTGTCTGATAACCTCGGGCAAACTATTAGGTATATAGGAACGGCATTAGTAGATTGCAATTAACTTTTCCTGGAAAGTAGTTTATGGAGACGTCAAAGATTTCTTTTTAAGTAGCTAGTGATGAGAAAGAGTAAAATAAAATCGAAGCTGACCTTTTTTTTTAATATTCTTTCATCTCTGCTTAATTTTTGAGGAAATTTCACGTAGTTTCACCTTTACTTAAACAAGTAATTACTGGACTGCCTCGTAGGCCTAGTGGTCCTGAGCGCGACTGCTACGCTAGAGGTCTTGGGTTTGATTCCTAGGTCGAGCAAACAAATTTATTGGGTTTTTCTATGAAATTCTCAGTAGCTCGGAGTTAGGATTTGTGCCCGGTTAATGGCAATAGGCTGGCCCCCTATTACATGGGACCTAAACATACCGGCGAACTATGGGTATACATTGGTGCTTCTCTGCCTAACCCTTCGGTGAATACAGGTGTGATGGTATGTTATGTAATTACTGGAATATAGTCTCTGAAAGTCCATCTTTAACGAAGAATTTGCAAAGCTCTTATAATATCTGAAATATTGAAACTAAAGACTTAGTTCACTCTCTTAAGGGTTTTTATGTGTCCAAATATTTCAGATACACAACAGTTAGAAGTAGGTAATGATTAAAAATATTCAGCAAAAGTCAATACATCGTTTGGTAACGTGGTAAGTAATGTTTTTAAGTTCAAAATATTGTTAGTAGCTAATCATAAAAGGTTTGAAAATCATCCCGATTGTATTAGCTATCCAACAAGCTAGGTAACAAAAATATAAATAGTTTGTAGGAGACCGTTGAATATAAAAAAATTATGTGTCATTCTTTTCAGAATGTTAGGTAGGTACCTAACTCTTAGAAATCCTCGATTTTATCAAGAATTCTGGGTAATCATTTTAATTTGCTGATTATATAATGATATACTAAGTACATACTTCTAAAATTTCATCGTTTCTAAATATTTTATTACCATCAGTGGTGGAAAGAAATGACTAAAAGTAACAAGAAACGAATTAGAAATAAAAATCGGTTCCCTTTAGGCTTCCGTCGGCAAGGAGGTCTTCCTAATGAAGGCGGATATGGATGCGGCGACGGCGGTAAAGGGCTTTGCCTCCGCAGACGCGGAGTTTACCCGAGGCGGAGCTGCGGAGGCGGAAGTGGAAGCGGAAAAAACATTTATTCATAAGTAAAGTGTTATTGGGTGTTTCTATAAAATACTCCGTTGCAGCTCGGAGTTTGGATTTGTGCCCGGTTAAAGGCAATAGGCTTTCCCCCTATTACCATGGGACCTAAAAACATACCGGCGAACTGTCGGTGTACATTGGTACACCTCTGCCTAACGTTTCGGTAATACAGGCGTGATGGAATGTGATAAAAAGTAAAAAAAAGACTTTTCTATTTCTTCATATAGACGCCACAAAAAGCTATCTGAACCTGTCAAGTGCCCCAATTGAACAATAATCTTATTCTTTTGTAATCAAGTTGAGAAACTATCAAATATAACTATATAAGACTATAGAAAGTCGGAGTTACGATGTGTGCCCGGTTAATGGCATTAGGCTCGCCCCTTATTACCTACATGGGATTTAAAGACACCGGCGAACTGTGGGTGTACATTGGTACACCTCTGCTCAACCCTTCGGGGAATACAGGCGCGTTGGTATGTATGTACAGTTAAATTCGTATTTATAATTGGGTGGACTGTCTGGTTTAGCCATATCAGACCTTATTTTATATGGATATTACTTTGAAATGACAAGACATGATTTAGCTACCTACATGTATCTCTACCTTGTATAAAACCAAAGTCGCTTCCCGCGCCGTCTATCCCTCTGTGCACTTAGATCTTATCAACTACGCTACAAATTGAAATGTGGTTTTCATCAATAGGTGTGATTCAAGAGGAAGGTTTATACGTATAGAAGATCACTTTACGACACACGGGGGCGGAGCAGTAACCAAAGACGTTACTTAACGCGGATGTAATAAGCCATGCGAACGAAGTCGCGGGCAGAAGCTTGTCAATTATAAAATTATTATGTCCAGTGTGTTTTTTTATTGTATTTCTGTCCTCATCATCTGCCTAGCCTCGTCCCAACTATGTTGGGGTCGGCTTCCAGTCGAACCGGATGCAGCTGAATATCAGTATTTTACATGGAGCGACTGCCTATCAGACCTCCACAACCCAGTAATGGGTAATATGATACTCTTGGTAAGACTGGTTGTCAGACTTTCTGGCTTCTGACTAACAGTAACGACTGTCAAAGATCTACAAATGACAGCCGGGACCAACGGCTTTACGTGCTTTCCGAGGCACGGAGGAAACTCGCTATGGTAAATGGTCACCCATCCACAGACCAACCTCGGCAAGCGTGGCTTAACCCGGAAGATCAGTCTATGCGGCTGTAATTATTTAGCCACGACCTCCTCGTGGCTAAATAAGCCATTGTATTTCTGTCCTACTCCTTAGCAAAGGCCTTCCTCCATCCTTCTCGTTTTAGCATCTCGTCCCTCGAGTCTTGGAGGAATCTATCCAGTTAGTCCCGCCATCTCCTTCTTGGCCAGCCGCGACCCCGACTCACATATAACATCACGCTGCGACACACGGGAGCGGAGCAGTAACTTAACGTTGGGTGAAATAAGCCACGCCGAGGAAGTCGCAGGTAGTTCCCTGGTTAATTTATATAATTGTAGCCCTATACGTAAAATACAACCCAGTACCGTGGTCACATCAAAAGAGTGACCATACTTCCTTATATACGTACATATTACTCATATCAAATGGTAATATATTAGTATATTTATTACGGCATGCAATGTCACAAAGATATTCATAGATTGATTGTTGCAGAATGAGATAAATATTAATATGACCTTGTAGGTACTAAGAGTACGCTGTTTTTCGAAGCTTCTCTTTTCTTCACAATGTATAACTGTCAAGGTGATCTCGTGGTCGCAGCCGCGACTAATGAGCGTAGGGTCCTGGGTTCGATTCCCAGTATATTTACTATTAAAACAAATCCAAAACATCTTGCAAATGGCAGTTTTTGTTTGTTTATTTGTACCGAATCACCTAAGCATGTTTCACCAATATATAGCTACATTATTCCTGACTAACATAGGCTAAATAACATCACGCTACTGGAGCAGTAATCATAAACGTAGCGAAATAAACCACGCGGACGATGTCCGGCGAAGTCAAAGAACCTAATTAAGGTGGAACCTCCACGGTAGCCCGCGAAGTTCAAATTTGCTTACGTTTTATGCAATTTGCAAGTTAGTATTAAGTTATATGTTGATTAAAGTATAATTCACGGGCGTAAGAATTGTGTATTTTCGGAATTATAACCATTTAAGTCAGCAATAAAACTCCATAGGGCCAGGTAAACCGAAAGAACGACTATTTCATGAAATCTTGTCATTTTGGAATTATACCGACTTAAGGAGTTATTTTACTGATTTTAATGGTTAAAATTCTGATAATACATACTTCTTATGCCCGCGAATCTTACTTTAATCAACATTAAACCTAATACTGACATCAAATTGCAAAAAACGTAAGAAAATTTGAATTTGGCGGGGTACCGTGGAGGTTGCCCCTTAATAAATTACAACAATTAGAAGGAACTGATAGTTCGCCTTATAAAAGTACCACTTTGGTCTGATAATGCGGGCATGTAACTCCAGGAAGCTTTGAACTCAATACCACATCTAACTATCGATTGGACATTTCGTTATTTTTATTTTCAATATATATACCATCACGCCTGTATTCCCCGAAGGGTTAGGCAGAGGTGTACCAAGGCACACCCACAGTTCGCCGGTATATTTAGGTCCCATGTAATAGGGGGCGAGCCTATTGCCATTAACCGGGCACAAATCCAAACTCCGAGCTGCTACTGAGAATTTCATAGAAAAACCCAATAACACTTTTTACTCGACCCGGGAATCGAACCCAGGACCTCTAGCGTAGCGGTCGCGCTCAGGACCACTATTTTCAATGAATTTGCAAAAGAACAAGAAATACCCACAACTAACTTCGTCCGCGTGTTTTCCCCCCTCGTCAAGTTACGTCTTTATTTACTGCTCCATCACCTGTAGCCATGTAACAAAACGATAAACGCAAACGCTGAGTAGGCTTTAATAGATCTTCAACTTTATGTGCTTGGTTTTAAGTTGAAGATCTAATGAAGATTGCATAGCGTTTTCGTTCTTTCCAGTCGCTAACGCTTAGAAATCTTTAATAGATTTTTAACTTAAGGCTCTGGGGTATAAAGTTTAAAATCTATTGGTACCTACCGAGCGTTTACGATTATTGTTTGCGACTTGGCTAGTGGGCCATGTATCATATCGTAACATGATGTTATATTGCCTATGAATGATGTTATATTTCCTCGTAAGTCAGGCTTTTATTTACAACAAGAATATTGCCAATCCGACTCAAAGATTTTGGTACGTTTAATCAAATAAAGAAACAAAAAAGCTCTTCAGGTTTATTTTATTAGTTCAAATAATTTATTTCCTAAAAGAAATTATATAAACGAATATTACCATTTATTCTTTTTGGAATAAGCCCGCCACATTATTCCTTACCACTGCAGCTACTGAAAGCCAGAATCAACAGTGTAGGCAGAAAAGCCCCGAGGCCGAGGTAATAAAGTTGGAGGATCCCCGGAGAAACCATTCAACCGTCTTTGATCTCGCAGCGAAATTAATCAGAAAAGATTATCTAAGGTACTCCTCCGCTAGTAATCAGTCTGCCTTTCTGTGTGGGCAATAAGGCTTTTCTTACTAGAAAAGATTTCTTTTCCAGGTATATGGGTGTGGGTGGGTAGGTATGTGGGTGTGACGGGCCTGTTGGTCTAGTGGTTAGCGGCCCTGACTGCTAAGCCGGAGGTCGTGGGTTCGATTCCCACCCAGGACAAACTTTGTGTGATGAGCATGATTGTTTGTTCTGTGTCTGGGTGTGATTTATCTATAATATATATGTATTTTTAGATTATATAAGTTTGTATATCAGTTGTCTGGTTACCATAACACAAGCTCTGCTTAGCTTGGGATCAGATAGCCGTGTGTGAGTTGTGCGAAGGTATTTATTTATTTATACACTCAGCGGCACGGAATCTGGCCCAAACATAAAGAAACCGATAATAGGCGATTTTGATATCACATATGAGAATTTTGAATGGTAGATTGTTAGGACATTTGTTTCTGTTAATTTAAGAGAGTGAGCACAAAAAAAAGTTAATTTGTTTAATTTCTGTGATCCTTAACGTTAGTTCGTTACCGAAACGCACAAAACATGGGCGAGTTAAAACTCGATATTCAAATGGTCGTGCATTTAATCTTTATTGTTTGATTTTTGAATTAATCTGTAGTCATTTATGCATCCAGAATTGGATCACAATACCTCTAACTTCAGCTCATGTTGCTCAGGCTGTGTTGCTTCGGAGTAAGGGGCAAACGCAGCGAGAGATTGCCGAAACTTTAAATGTACCTCGTTCAAATCTCAGGTACGCCTTAACAAGGTACGACCAGACTGGCCTTTACACAAGGAGACCAGAAAGTGGTGGTATTAGGTGGACATCAGATCGAGATGACCGATTTATCGCTCTCGTAATTTTGAGAAATCGGTTTCTTACTGCGGTTTAAATACGGCAGCGGCCACAAACGGCAAGTGGGGTCAACACAAGTGAGCGAAGAACAAGAGGAAGAATGGAGGAACGGGATCTGCGTGCTTGAAGACCAATTCGATGTTCAGAGCTGCCCAGGCACCATCGCGTAGCTCGACTTTGGTTCGCTCGCGAACACGCAAATTGGACTCACGAGCAATGCAGTAAAGTTCTGTGGACTGACGAATGCAAAGTGGCCTTAAGAGGTCCAGATAGCCGCCAACGTGGATAGAGAAGGCATAGAGAGAAGTTTCTGCCAATCACTACCAGGGAAATCGTTAGTTTTCATGGTGGATTAGTTATGATTTGCGGAGGGATCTGTTCAGAAGCGCGCACAGAGTTGGCAGCAGTTGCAGGCCGTCTAACGGCAATGCAATACATTGAAGAGATCTTCCAAGAACATGTTAAACCATTCATGGGATTCATCGATGGTAAGATTTCATCTTAATGCAAGATAATGTCCGACCTCACACAGCTCGTTGCGTGGATTATTAACTATTGGCGGCGAGAATTACAAAATTGGAGTGGCCGGCACGAAGCGCAGGCATGAATCCGAGAGAACATGGCTAGGACCTGCTTTAAAGACACACCCGATCCAATTCCAACCCTCCAGAGACGATCAGTCAGATGAAACCCGTTCAGTTGGCCGCCTGAGAAGAAATACCCCAGATGGACATAAAAAACGTAATCCCCAGCATGCCTGATCACATGCAGGTGGTCATCAGAGTTAGAGGTGCAAATACCCGCTATTAATTTAAGTACCATAGCGTTATTTTGTAAATTTCATTTATAAACATTGTTTTTAAACTTGACCTTAATGTCGTTTTTTTAGGTAATTTGGTTAAATTTTAAATGTTAACTCTTTTTTTGTTAATTAATCATTCGCATTAGGGATACGAATAAACATTTAAGGTTTACAACAAAAAAAAAAAACGCTGTTTTGAGTTCAATTTTGATAATAAGCTACATAACGCGCTTGGGCCACATTCCATGCCGCTGAGTGTATAATTTTTTTACTCCTCCGCTTAATATTATGTTTATAACTAGTGCATAAGTTTTCTATTATGCCAAACGGATTCATGTATTCAGTCTCTGAGCTATCGGATCGGATACAGAAAAACAAAAATCTGTTATTTAAATGAATTGTTAAGGTGCTATGGTAAGCAAATGTAATGTTATGTCATGTCGACAATCTATCGCGGCACAAATAAGGTTCAGAATAGCGATACGTTTGATGTAAGTTGTGTCGAAGAACAACCAAAATCAAGTCCTTTTAAGGTTTTCGTTAAATGAGACTCCAAATACACGGCTCAGTGGAATAATTTATAGATACGTCTTTCATTAACGAAATTCCCTAAAATATCATTTCATAAAATTATATAGCTTACGCTCAGAGTTTTGAGATATATCTACACATATAAAAATTTTTTAATACTGCTTTATTTTCATGAAATATTTATAGATAAATCTTTTCTATAAACCCTTTATATTGTACCAATACGCCAGGCTATGCGACAACACAATGTGTGTTTACGGTGTCCTGTGTTTGGATAGCCCCTTTATTGAAAATGCAGATGTCTGTCAAAATGGCCGCTACATGTACTTGTTTGCGCTGTAAGCGTGTGGCCACTAGAAACGCACACGATCATGTTGAAGTATTTGGATTTTCTGTAAAATCATTGCAACCACATTCAGTAATCTGCTTAATATAAATGTGAAAGTTTCGATTGATTAATTTTTTCTAACTCAGTCACGCTAAAATGGCTTATTTAACGCTAAATTTGTCACAGAGATAGAATAAAGCCTGGAATAGCAAATAGGCAACTTTTTATCTAGAAAATGTACGGTTCCCGTGGGATAATATACCAAGTTTACCGCGGACAAAGTCGCGCCAGTAGTTAGTTACGCGTAAGTCTGAATATGATGATACTATTATTTCTGAACTCATTTAACTTGGTTTGAGACCTCTTACATTTTTGGTGAAATATGTATATCCATGGTATTGAGTTGCTGTTTTTTTTAATGTTCCAAAACGATCCCTATTCATTACATTCTGCGTTTATGAATCAGATTTCTCTTTGGTGTAAATAGTTTATCGGACATGTTTTCAGGCACCTTTACAATGAAAGATGAGTAAACTAGTAATTTGATAAGGTGGACAGATGACATGATTTAAACCGCACGAAAACGTTGGATGCAGGCCACTTCCAATCGGTCTTTTAAGAAATCTTCGGGTGAGGCCTATGTCCAGCAGTGATGATGTCTGCCTCGTTAAGCCTAGTGGTCCTAAGCGCGACTGCTACGCTATAGGTCTTTCTGTAAAATTCTAATAGGCTCTATTCGAATAGGCTGGCCCTATTGGGCCTTAAATATACTGTGGGTGCACATTGGTACACCTCTACCTAACCCTTCGGGGAATACAGGCGTGATGGTATGTTATAAAAAAGACGGATTGGCTGATCTAACCCTGGAATTTAGGCGTGATGGTATGATATAAAGAAAAACGTTTTTTTTTTCAAGTGCAACTTTTAGGAATAATCTGAAATGGTGTATACCAAGGACCCGACAAACAAAATGACCTTGAAAAATATTGCACATCTCGTATTTGGAGAGTAAAAATACTGTGTATCATATTTGTGTAGCGAGAAAATAACACCTCCAACGTAACTGCCTCGTTGGCCTAGTCTAGTGGTGCTAAGCGCGACTACTACGCTAGAGGTCTTGGGTTCGCTTCCCAGGTCGAGCAAAAAGTGTTAATGAATTTTTCTATGAAATTCTCAGAAGCAGTTCGGAGTTTGGATTTGTGCCCGGTTAATGGCAATAGGCTTGCCCCCTATTACATGGGACCTAAATATACCGGCGAACTGTGGGTGTACATTGGTACCCCTCTGCCTAACCCTTCGGGGAATAAAGGCGTGATGGTATGTATATGTAGAAAATAACACGAATGACACAAATATGATCAACAACCTTCAAGTGTGTGGAATTTAAAGTGATATCAAATAAATATTACTTTCTCTGGTTGCAAATGCAGACAGCCTAATTTTGCATATAAACATAAACTCACGCCTTTTTAACATGGTGGTGGGCAGAAACCACATAACGCCATCTGCTACGATCCTTACATATTCCTTTCGCACGTTCATACATCTGGTCATACAAGCACGCCGGTTACGATTACTGCGCACCCGACCTTTTTGAAGTACCTTACCAATAAGGCTCTAGACAGACGGACTGCAAATTTGCAGTTTGAATGCAGTTTGAATGCAGTTGAAATGCAGTCCCCCTGTCATTACAGACAACAACTGCATGTCAACTGCATTCAAACTGCAAATTTGCAGTCCATCTGTCTAGAGCCTAAGAGCAAGGCAGGTAATTTTAATTTTTTTATATAACACCGTAGAACAGTTTAGTAACGTTTTCGCGGAATTATTGGCTAAAAACGTGTTATTGTTACCAAAACGAGGAAAGGGAATACCCACAAATGCACCCCAAAATATTGAAAGCTACAAACAGTTCAGAAAAAGTCTGTTACATACAGGCTGTTCCAGTTGCCGACATCCAAACGAAAATTTTCAAAAGCCTCTCTTCTTGGGCTTTCCGAAATGTTATTTCCTGTATAGGTAATTATATAATTCCCTCATGTATCTTCTACGATTTTTGTGTGGTCTTCTTCTTCTTAGCGTTTCGATGACAAACTATATTACAATAAATAAATAAATAAATATACTATTATTATAAATTATATTGATGCGGCCCAGAATTTGGCCACTTTGACTGCGTTGTCGGTGGCAGCCATTAAATCTTCCTGCGTGCAGCTGTTAGGGCATGCAGGGCACGATGTAAGATGGGCCATCGTATGTGCTGTACCGCACAGACAGCTCAAGTCGCTACCATCACTGAATCCCCACCTGAACATATTGTCTTTACTCCGACCGACCTGAGTTCGGAGTCTATTTAAAGACTTCCAGATCGGCCATGGTAATTTATGTCCAGGCAGGGGACTCTCCGCAGGTGTTATATACGGATTTGGAAGGAGAACACCTTCACTCCAGAGGCTGCACCTCGCTTTTGATGGCTCCGTGGCCAGGGGTTCGACACACTTGTAGTAGTTTTTCCGACTTTTCAGTCTTTGCGGCACTGGAAAATAGCCATGTAGAGGGTGCCGTGTGTCATTCATTTTGGTCCTTTCGACGGAGCTAGCAACAGTCCTGCGGATTTCTGGTGGCGCAATACCAGCCAGTGGGTACAGCAGTCTTACCGGGGTCGGTTTAATACAACCCCTGATGATCCGGCAAGTCTCATTCAAGGCTGTATCCACTAGCTTTGCGTGGGCAGATCGGCTCCACACTGGGCATGCGTACTCGCCAGCAGAGAACGCTAGCGCCAGTGCAGACGTCCGCATGACTTGCGGTGAGGCTCCCCATTTGGTGGTAGTGAGACGCTGCAGCAGATTGTTGCGGGCGTGCACCTTCTTCTTAATGTTTTCACAGTTTCTCCTGTAAGTTAGTGACCTATCCAGGACAATACCCAAGTATTTAGGGTGATTGTTGTGGGCTATGGGCACACCCTGCCATATGATGTGGAGCTGACGGCCTGCTTGGTGGTTGCGAAGGTGAAAAACGCAGGACTCGGTCTTCGATGGGTTAGGCTTGAGTGAGTTCTCCTCATAATATAGACTCAAGCCATTAAGAGCCTTAGCAAGATTGGCCTCCACTTCCTCAAAGTGTGTATCCTGAGCAGTTAGTGCCAGATCATCTGCGTACAGGAAGCGGGATGTATTTGGGCTGGCCGGCTGGTCGTTGGTGTATATGTTAAAAAGAATTGGGGCCAGAACGCTGCCTTGTGGCAGACCGTTTTTTTGAGATCTCCAACGACTACGGTCTGAGAGTAGATGAACCTGAAAACGCCGGTTATGTAGAAGTTCTCGGAGTATTATGACGAATTTTTGATCGCCGGTCATAGTTTCCACTTTCCACAACAGCCGCCTCAGGTTCACCGTATCGTAGGCTGCAGATAGGTCCACGAATACAGCGCCAGTTACCTTTCCCAACTCAAACCCATCTTCTATGTACTGCGTAAGTTTCAGTGTTTGATTTACACATGACTTCACTGGTCTGAAACCCGCCTGCTCCGGTATCAAAATTGGGTCAACAAAGGCTGTGAGCCTAGGCAGCAGCAATCGCTCAAACAATTTGTATGTGTGGCACAAGAGTGAAATAGGCCGAAAGTTTTTGGGATTGTCTGTTGGCTTTCCCGGTTTGGGTATTGCTACTACCTTGGACTTTCTCCAGAGACGGGGGATTGATGCGGATTCCAGACAGTTGTTGAACAAAAGCAGCAACCATGACACAGTAGCTGGGCCGAATTGCTTTATCTGCTCCACAGATATATTGTCCACTCCCGAGGCTTTACCACATTTCAGATTTTTTATTGCTAGAACAATGTCAGTCAGGGTGAATGGCTTGCTTATCCGGTCACATGTGCTTGTGGGACTACCCAACTTTGGGACCTTCGCAAGACAGCCTGATGACTTCCCATTCAGGAGTAAGGGCAATCTGGTTCGCAGTGACTTGACTAGGTGAGGATGGTGGTGGTGGATCGCCAGTCAATTTCCGGATGGTGTTCCATGCCTTCTTGCTATTATGCGTCATGTCAATGTTGGTGATAGTATTCATCCACTTTCACTGATCAGTGACAGCAACTCTTCGCCAACCAGGGTAGTTGTCTCGGAGAAGGGGTCGTGGCATAACAAGGATTCGTATTCCTCAAGCAGTTCTGCAGATTTTTCTGATAGCCCTGGGATGTAGGATGTCCGACAAGCTCTAGGGACACATTTACGTGATATGGTTGACACGATATCAACAAATCGGTCGTAGTTTTTAGGGTTTGGTGGGACTCTCAATAGTGCTTCGTCTATTAGATGCGAGAACTGCGTCCAGTTAGCCTTCGAGTAGTTGAATCGGCGCTTCAGGGGGACATTTAATGGGCGTACAACGGGCTGGATGGTACACATAATTGGTCTGTGCTGTGTACGAGGTATTGGGGAGCAGATGGACTTGCTGCACTGCGAGCTGATACTGTCACTAACAAAAATGAGATCTGGGTTAGAACCACGTTTCCATCGGCGACTATTAAATGACGCCGGTTGTTTCGGGTTGTGTATCAGCATTAAATCGCTTGTTTCAGCCCATTCCTCAACCGCTTGCCCACATGTGTCTGTAACGTTGTAGCCCCATCTCGTGCTGTGGCTGTTGAAGTCACCGACCACTACTTGGATGGGTTGGTCTTGGAAGTTTTCAGGGGGTGATAGCTGGAATGGGATCTTAGGAGGCTTATATATAGAAGTGACGGTACAGTTACCAAGGTCAATAGTAATGGCCTCGATGTCGTTCTGGGTCGAACATTTGGTGGATTTTATGCTTACGCCGGGAGCAACAAACACCGCGTTACCGTGCTTCGGGTGACAGATCTCGGCGATAAGCGTGAGTCCAGGTATGTGTGGCCGGCTCTGAGTTTCGCCTCTATGGGTTTCCTGAACACACAAGAGGTCACAGTGTGTCGTGCGACATAGTTCAGAAAGTATTTCTGATTTATCTTGTGAGAAACCCTCGATGTTAATAGAGACTACACACAGGGCCGGCTTTAAGGCTGGACTAGTATTTCTGTTTGTCATCGTGGTGAAAGGATTGGCCAATCGGCGTGGGTACTCGCCGATTGTTGCCCAGGGTGCGCCAGACGTATAGGATCAGAAGTACGTCGTACGGGGAGGCTCCTTTCATGCACCCCTTTTGTGTGGTTTAGAAGCTAGACGTTTTTTGGGAATTCTTGTTGATTTTATCTACTTGTGTATTTTTTTTTTAAATACTTATATATTTTTTGGTAATAAAAAGAGAAGAGAGAAAGTGAGAGAGAGAGTGTGGTGTATGATCGATAAAAAAGCTGCCTACCTCATCATTTTCTAAAGTTACTAAAGCTTAGTTTAAAGGGGGTATTGTTACTCGATATAATTTTAACCACATTTATCATCACTCAAAAAAAAATGTTTGGCAAGCACTTCAAAGTAGATTCAAAAACATCAGCACACAGCTTTTTTTTTAATTATTATGGAAAGCTGAAGGTCCGTTGAAGTTTTTGAATCTACCTTGAGTTACTCGCCAAGCGTAATTGTATTTTTTGAGTGATGAAAATCACATAAATAACAAACAATCGCCTGGATCCTAAACCATAAAAAACGTAGAACACTCATGGGCTATTACGGAAAGCTCAAGAAGAGAGGCTCTTAAAATGTTCGTTAGGACACCCACAACCGGGCCACCCTGTATATGGGTTACGTTCGAGAGCTAATAGAAAGAAGACCTAAAAGAAAGTTAAATAAAATCATTACGAAAGCATAATTTATTTAATTTCCTACCACACCCTTGCCCTAATAAGCGAAAGTAAACAAAACTCTTACCCAAGCCCCCATTATAAACATTGTATACCGTCCAAAAGTTTGGCAACAAGGAAAAACAAATAAAACAAAAGAAAGCAATTTTAACATATTTGCTTTGATGTAAAATATAAGAATTCGAACACAAAACGTAGTTAAATAATAATAATAAAATTACAAACTTCGTACAGTTAAAAAAAACCTTGTGGGGCTTCGCACCGCTGTCAGTGCGGTGAAGCTGTCGACTGCCTCGGGCACCATGGCCTGTCATGCAAAAAGAGCGCTGGCCGCATAGCACGGCACGCCAGCATTAATGACATCATCCGTCGTGCTCTCGTCCCCGCCGGAGTGCCAGCTGTTTTGGAGCCAATTGGCTAAGCACGCGACGATGGGAAGAGACCAGATGGGATGACTATAATGCCTTGGAAGATGGGTAGGCCTTTGCTGTGGGATATCACACTTCTTTTGAGTTTATCCCAAAGAACGTTCAAAAACGTTACAAACGTTAAAAAACGTTTAGTCTTCATTGTTTAGTTTTCCTGTTATTCTCACAAGATTTTCGGGTTTACTGTTGCCAAAGCACCCCCAAACTATAACAGTACCACCACCAAGTTTGTTATCAGTCAAAGATTTATTCTAATCGGAAATGCAGATCCTAATATCGAATCAGGTTAACCCAAAAATGGAATATCGCGTTGTTTACATTATATTCATCCTGTTTACTCGTTAAGACTAGGTTATTTTTTAATTTATTCTATATTTATCAATTTAAGAAATATGAAAATTATGAATTTACAACTGCGTTTTAAAAAGCCCCGTTGCCTGGATTTAAGTTAAGCGCTCGTTGGATTCCACAGTTCAAGGGAGAGACGACTATCATTCATTAGAAAAATAGTATCCTAAAACCATTATATTAGTATAAAAAAGATATATTTTAGAAATAACTGAAATATATTCAGTAGCCGATTCTGAGCAATAAACCCTTAGGGTGTGCGTTTAATATAAGACGCGTTTACGTAAATTAACCAATACTTATCCTACTTCTCATTTATTAGAATTAGCATGCCAGCACCAAATTACGAAATGTCTTTCTTCCTGCGCTGAATATTACTTGTTACGAGTAGTTACGTTTTTAACCCCCGACGCAAAAAGAGGGGTGTTATAAGTTTGACGTGTCTGTCTGTCTGTCTGTCTGTCTGTCTGTGGCATCATAGCTGCCGAACGGATGAAGCGATTTCAATTTAGTTTTTTTTTGTATTAAAGGTGACCTATGTGCGAGTGTTCTTAGACATGTTTGACGAAAATCGGTAGAGCCGTTTAAAAGTTGTGGGGGTTAAAGTAGGGAAGAAAAACCGAATGTCTGTAAATATACTCGAGTGTGGTCTCAAACTTAACAAAATCGACATTATAATAAGAGGTACCTATAAAAAGTATAAAATAAAAAATTAAATAAAAAATTTAAAAAAACCCCAACACAAAAACCTAAGTTCCCTTTAAAAAGTAAAAAAATAACAAAAAAAATACGTCACGTTGGGGGACCGCTCGGGACGATCGTATCCTAAATGCAACATCGGTCCCCCAACGTGACGTATTTTTTTTGTTATTTTTTTACTTTTTAAAGGGAACTTAGGTTTTTGTGTTGGGGGTTTTTTAAATTTTTGTTTAGGAATTTTGTTTCTTTATTATCAAGTAGCGACCCGCCCCGGCTTCGCACGGGTGCAATGCTGATACTAAATACACTACAGAAAAACTGTGAACGTTGTATACAAAAACATAGCGGCCCGCTCCGCCGCAAACGCTACGTCCCGCGATTTTTAATCTGTAATATCTTTGAAAATATTCATTTAAATCATATGCTGTAAAAGGCCATATAGGTACTACTCTAATGCACTAGAATATTGATTATGAAATGCAATAATTAATATCGTAACACCGAATATTTAGTTTTAGATGTAAAAAGTATTTGGAAACTTTACAAATGCCTTTTTTGCACCTAAAACGGTTACAACATCAAATTCAGTGTTTTAATTGCAATTCATGATTAATATTCTAGTGCATTAGTTAGCCATATTTCTTATTTTCATACAGTAATATTGACAAATTAATCAAAACAGGGAAATATTTGACAGCTGTTTGCGACGTTGCCCACTTTCTGTATACGCGCTCTTAAGTTTCATAGGATAAAAATGTCTTTAACAAAAGTTCCGCCATGACACAATATTTACTTTTGAATACCTAAAGCATGTACAAGACTCGTTATTATGAATAAACTAGCTAAAAAGAAGTCCGTTTTGTTGTACTGTGCAGCTGTCGCTCTCCCGTCCACTTTTCTCATAATACCAGTTCTCGCTCCCTACGATCTTCAATACACTCAGGTATCTTTGAAAGATGTTATTCTACGTTTATTTTTGTAAGTGTAAATAATAAAAATTCAAAAGGTTTTAAAAGTAAATTTTAGGTTTGAAAAATAATGTAGTCATGAAATTCTGCGTTCATGCGCCAGATTTTTGTTTGATTAAGTTTATCGAAGCACCCCTACAATAAAAGATAAGTAACCTCATTACTTTATCAATTTATATAAGTGCACCTGGGACACTTACATCGGTCACATGCTCGGTAATTTCTACAGGAGTGGTTTCCGGTTCCGGTGTCCGCCAATCATGCAGGTGTTGTTTCCGCTCCGTAACACGCAATGTATTTGTTTCTACTGTCACATGTTTAGGTTCACAAATAACATTTTGAAGTTAATTTTTTTTTGGCAACGTTGAAAGAGCGATTTTTGGTAGGGGCAAAACTTATGGGTTCGTTTCAACTGTTTGTTCGCATCAGGACAGATTATCATAAGAACAGTTTCGCATAAAGACAGAAAAAGTCCAGTTCCGCACACTATTACACCTTCACAATAAATCTTCGGTATTAGTTCGTCATCATAACTTCGTCCATAATAGCACAGACAAAACCTTCGGTTTCCCCAAAGAGGTCACCAACGCGCAGCCAGGATACGGACGCTTTGAAGTCTACATCAGGCCCATGTAGGGCCCGGTAGTAGCGCCCGTGAAGCTCCTTGCTCTTCAATACCTCCCAGCGATTATTAGCATCTAATTGGTTTGCGCCAGTTCTCGTTCGCTAAAGAGAGTGAAGTGAGGCCCTTGTCCACTGAGACCACATCTCGGTGCATCTCCATATCAGCTTCCAAGCTGACATAACCAAATACTTGTAGGTTTCAGTTGAGAAATGGGATCTAAGGTTTGTGAAATCCGAGAGATGGTTCCCACAGATTCCACAATCTCTCCTCACTTAACATGCATCACTGCACATTTGTCCACACTAAATTCCATCCTGGTAGCACTACTAAGAGTTTTTGTTTCCATCAGTCGCAAATTGTTGGGGGCAAAGAGTTTCAAATCATCCATGTAAAGGAAGCGAAATATGACCTCTAGTGCGATTCTCTTAAATGCAAACTCGAAAACGAGTCTCACTAAAGTGATCGCGCTCACTTCGATAACGAATCAAGTGGTCATTAGTTTAGTATTCGTTCGCCGTGGTGACGTCACCGGCGTGATCGTGTTTAACAAAATACCCTTTTGTAATCTCACTGCGGATTCAGCTTTCGAATTACGAAGTGAGGCTTAGAGAGTCACACTGCTGACCACCTCTTCTAATTGAAAGCCTCCAAACTCTCTCCGAAGATTTTTTTAAATGAATTGAATAAAGTATAATTTAATAATTTTGGTTTTGTCTGTAAAGTAAATATGTATATTATTTTCAACCTAACTGTACTTTGTGTTTATGTGACGTGATCGAGTCACCGACATGCTAATGTTAAGCTGGGTCCACATTTGTATCATTTCGTTGCGTGGGCGCGTTTTTACCAAATACGCCTTAATAATACGACATGGACAAAATGAGCGTCCATATTTATGACTGTATCATACTATACATACTCGATACGATACGACTGATCGGGATACGTCAAGATGCTACAAATGTGGACCCAGCGCAACGGAGATACGATACACCAAAATGATACAAATGTGGACCCAGCTTTACGCGTTGCGCTATACTGGCGACGGGCAGCGAGTTCTGTACATGTATGTTCTGTGCATTGCTGGTCCCCAAGACACAGGCGCTGCCCAGTTTGGGGACCGCCGTACAAATAATAACACAAATATAAATACACTAGCGTAGGTACTGCCCGCGACTTCGTCCGTGTAGCTTAATTCACCCGTCATTAGTTACGTCTTTGGTTAATGCTCCGCTCCCATAGGACGTAGCGTGATGTTATAAAGCCTATGTTACTCAGGAATAATGTAGCTATGTATTGGTGAAAAAATGGTTAAAATTGCCTATTTTCTTTTCTAAACTTCGAACTGCCGTTCTTTTTTTCGTTCTTCTCGATCTTTTAATTGATTTGCTCGCGTACGGGTTAGTAAATTTAGGTAGTCTGTAACAGAATAGCAGACATCGTGGCCCCACATCACGCTGCGACACACGGAGGCGGGACAGTAAACAAAATGCAAATTAAATGCAGATGAAACTGCGAAATTGCTAGTTCGCAATAAAGTTCCGTAGTTTAAAAGGTTTTTTTAGGGCCACGTTTATTTTTTGATAAAACAGATGATCGAGAGCAATTTGGCTATTTATTGGTGAATAAATGGTAAAAATCTGTCAGCAGTTTCGAAGCTTATTCGGTATCGGTATCTGCTTATCCTTTTCCCAAATATGTTGGGTTCCACTTCCAGTAAAACCGGATGCAAGTGTTGGTGTTGGTGGTGTTGTGCGAGTGTTGGTTGTGTTGGAGCGACTTTCTATCTGACCTCCACAACCCAGTTACAAGGCAACACAATACCTAAGCTTATACTTATAATATTATGAAGAAGAAAGATTTTTGTTTCTTTGTAACGAATAATCTCCGATACTACTGGGCCGATCTTAACCATTTTTACACCAATAGACAGCTACATTATTCCTTAGTAGCATAGCTTATATAAAATCACGCTACAACCCACAGGAGCGGAGCATTAACTAAAGACGTAACTTATGGCGGGTTAAATAATTTATAATTGCCTCTTTATTATATTGGTACAGATATTATTATGTATTTATTATCTAGTTATATCACAGCAACTGCCGTCAGCTTTCTAAGGCCACTAATCAACGGGCTGAGCAATACCATGTCCTCTGTGTAGCTGATGTTATTACAACAGGCGTCAGCAATATAATACGATATTCAACATAAGTGTTTCAGTGCCTTCTTCTTCTTTTGATTGACTCATTTAGTATTGAGCAACCTGTACAGTTCTATCATTGCCCTCGCTTAGGTCTTGGATGGTGCAGATGGTTGTGCACGGCGGGCAACTAAGGAGGTGACGCATGTCCTGTAAAGGCGCTCCACTCATGTCTTCGCACGGATACCCAAGGGGCTGAGCCTTGTTGCATGAAAAGCCTTCTATATTAATAGAGACTACGTTCAGAGCTGGTAAAGTGGTTAAGAAACCAAGGTTGGCGGATGAAGATGCCGATCAGATTGGCGCTGATAAGCACCTTTGTGGTCGAGTTTGAGCTTGAGTCATCGTGATGAAAGGACCCAGCTAGTCTCTGCGTTACCGAGTGCTAGCAGCAGTGTGATTCTCTAAGCCTCACTTCGTAATTCGAAAGCTGGATCCGCAGTGAGATTACAAAATGGTATTCTGTTAAACAAGATCACGCCAGTAACGTCACCACCGAATAGTAAATCAATGACAAGTTGGTTCGTTATCGAAGTGAGCGCGATCACTTTAGTGAGACTCGTTTTCGAGTTTGCATTTTAGAGAATCGCACTACTGTCGCGGGCCTAGACAAGTGGCATAAACGCTTGTAGAATAGAATGAATTATCGTCACGAAATTTGATTTAACGTTTAGAACGTCAAATTGGTAGCCAAGTGTATTAAATTCTATTCCATGAAACGAAACGCCATTGATACGTCAATATTCTGCATACAAATCGGTAGCCCAGTGGCACGTATGACAAGCGAAATTGACTGTGAGCGTTTCTAATCTAAGGCTGGTTCTAGAGTCACGCTGACTGCGCGCTGACCGTCAGCGCTGACAGCCAAAATGTATGAACTTCTAGGAAGCGTTTTAAAATAACGCGTAGCTATCAGCGCGTACGTTGGTCAGCGCCGACCTGTCAGCGGGCGTACGCGTCGCTCGTCGGCGCCGCGTAGCCGTCGGCGCTCACCCGCCGCCCGTGCGCCTCTGTCTTCAGTGAGCGTTCTAGTGTCGAGCCGAGTGGACGCCGTCAGCGTGAACAGTCATGGCGAATCACGATGTGGACACAAGTCGAATGATCGACGAAGTACGTTTAAGAAAGCAATTATGGGATGCATCCGATCCACTGTATAAAAATAAAGATGCTAGAAACAAATCCTGGGACGATATTGTTTTCGCACTATTCGAAAATGTGTCGGAAGAAGCTCAATCATTGGATGAATATAAAGTCTCCGTCGTAGTTTTTTCTTTATTTTTTCTATTAGGTAATATAAAGCAGCAATTATTAATGCCTTTTGCATTTTTGTGCGTCTCACGTCTGTACTCCAAAGCGATCAGCACGATACTGAAACGTCTCGCGCTGATCGTCAGCGATGACAATCTACGCGCTGAGCGCTCAGCGCTGACGGTCAGCGTGCAGTCAGCGTGACTCTAGAACCAGCCTAACGCTTACGAAGCGTACGCTAGGACCCTGTAGACAGACGCTACGCTACTCTAACCAAGATGGCGATGTTTTGGTCAGCTGTTGGAGTGCTCGTTTTTTTTTGAAAAAAATCACAAAAACATTTTACACTTTGCATTTTGCATTTTTACAATTTGTATTAATTATAATGAATTTTGCACATAACGAAGAAGGCTGGCTCAGGCGTCATATAAGAAATATATCTCTTATAGAAAATTAATGAAATTCCGTATTTATTGTTTAGAGAGAGATTTAGGCTCGATAAACAAACATTTTATAAGATGTGCCAGGATTCACGTGTTACATAGATTCTGGATATCCGCAAAGACCCTGGCCAATGACACCAATATTAAATACTGCACTTCGTTCTCGTGAAGAGGTATACACCACACGACATGTTTAGGCATAACATGACATAAACATACATACCATCACGCCTGTATTCCCCGAAGGGTTAAGCAGAGGTGTACCTATGTACACCCACAGTTTGCCGGTATGTTTTTAGGTCCCATGTACCTAATAGGGGGCGAGCCTATTGCCATTAACCGGGCACAAATCCAAACTCCGAGCTGCTACTGAGAATTTCGCTCGAGCTGGGAATTGAACCCAAAACCTCTAGCGTAGCAGTCGCCCTTATGAGCACTAGGCCAACAAGGCAGTTAAATAAAATGGTGAAATAAAATAATTTGTATAAGAATAAAACTTTTTTATTTTTAGTAGTATATAACCTTTTATAAAGAATAAAATTTCGTTACATAAATCTCGAACTTAAAATTAGCATGCATACCATTTTGGTATGGCAGTCACATTTAGTTACATCGTCACAACATTTTGAAAATTGTGCCAAATCCTGGCACAATTTACAAAATGTTGTGAACATGTTATAAACAGCATCAGAAAGAATATCTGTAGAAGGTAGACTAGTGGATCGCTGCTGCGTCAATACATCAACTAGTCTTCAGAGACTAGTCTAGCTCTTGTTGGTCAGCCAACAAGAGCTAGTTGATGTAGCAACTGGCTACTGGCTGGCAACACTCGCTCAGGTAGGCGCCTGTCGCGCCTCTCCTCGTATTCAAGTCGGCGTTGCTCGACGGCTACAAAAGCATTCGTCGCTCTCTCACACGGCGTCAATTCTCTGTTCCTACGCGCCCTAAATAAGGCACGATGATTTGGTGTTGTAGCCGTTGACCGCGGAGAGGCTGACGGATGTCACCTAAAGCTTCGTGCTGGAGGAGTTCGCGGCAGAGGAGGAGGGACAGGGGCAAGCTGGGGTGGTGGCGTAGTTGTCTCCCGAAGCGGTGCCAAAGTTGTGCGTGGTGGGCTTCATGCAAGTGCCGTAGCTTCAGCTGAAAATAATATTTTTTGTGAATCATTCGGTGTATTGTGATATTCAATAAAATTAATTTTACAGTTACTTAAAGCAACAGTTATTTACATAATATTTAAATTGGTCCGTATAATTATTACATTAAACTAAACTGCCCCGTTGGTCTCGTGGTCGCAAGCGCCACTGCTGAGCGAGGGGTCCTGGGTTCGATTCCCAGTTGGGCAAAAAATTTTTTTGGGTATTTCCATTAAGAATTTTTCTCAGTAGCAGCCTGGAGTTTGGAAGTTGGTGGTGTGACAACCCCGTGCCTCGGTAAGCACGTAAAGCCGTTGGTCCTGCGCCTGATCTCTCTCCTGTTGTGTCGGATTGCTGTCCCATCGGACTATAAGAGTTAGGGAAGAGGGAGTGCACCTGTGTTTGCGCACACACTTCTGCACTATAAAATCTCCTGCGTACGTGGCTAGTCTGCATTAAGATTAGCCGCCGTGGCCGGAATCGGTCTGGAGAGTTACATTTACACATGAAACTAACTGTTTTGACTATATTCTTATTCCAAAACACAGAAATCTAGTCCACTTCCCTCTTCTACTCCTGGCGATATCTCACGAGAGCTGCCACTGCCGCTGCTGTAGTCTTCCAGTCTGCCCACACCTAAAAAGCGCAATTAATTAAACATTGTGTCAAAACTTTGTTATTATGAAAATATATTTTATATTGGTGAAAATATATACAAATACTTAAATACAATTTAATTTTCTGAAGTTGCCGCGATCAAAATCAATGAGGAAGACAATAATATTTTTGAGTACTACTTTTTTCCATTTGTCTGGTGGTTTTTGAACACCACCACCAACAGAATTTATTAAACTGGTTAATACCAGCCACAGCCGCTGTCCCTTTAGTAATCCTTTGTGGATAGTAAAGCTTGAGCAAGTCATTGTTTGTATTATGTTTATGTGAAAATACTGAAATAATAATAAGATTTCCACAATGAATTACGTTTCCAAAATATATATTAGAATTGCGAATTGCTCTGGGCTAGCTCGCAACTTCGGTTCCAATCATAGAATAGTATTAAAATGTTAATAAAATAATATTATTGCTAGTAACCATTAAAACCACGGTGTTATAATTATAGACAATGATGATTAATTATTGCATGATGATTTATATAACGTTTGTGGGTGTACTATAATGATTTAATTCAGATTATTATTTTATATTTACAATACTTACCGTTTATAAAAAGCTATCCAATTTCACTTGAAAAAATATAAAATATTTTTGTTTACCGACGACCCAATGTCAAAGAGACGTTTGCGTACGACAAACCATAGAGAACACTTGATGTTTTTCTGAAAAACGAATAGACTGAGCGGTCGACAAGTGGTTGTACATTTGGCTACCAATTGAAAATCGCTAACGCTTAAGCTTTCATATTCATTAGAATTGAAACGACACCGAGCGTTTGACACTTGTCTAGGGGTGCAGGGTTCGCCGGGCGATTGGAATCGTAATTAGATATATTTAACGCAGCTCTGGGAGGCTCCTATCGTGCACCCGATTAGTTTATTTACATAGATTTCTACATAATATAACAGCATTGCCATACAACGTGGTAATGCTGCCAGCCTTTTGGGCACATGTCCCATTGACAGCGATGCGGATGAGTTTTTTGATGCCCTATGACCTTCCTTTATTTTTGTTTTTTTTTTAACTGTACATAGTTTTTAATTTACTTAATTATTATTATTTAACTAAGTTTTGTGTTCGAAAAATAAACTTTTTAATATAAAACAAAGTTGCTTCCCGTGGTGGGACAAACCACGCACAGACTACACTCTGGCGAGATGTAGCCATCTCGCCAGGGGATTTAGGCGCTATGCACGAATTGGAAAATCACGTCAAAAAATATAAATTTTAAAACAAATTTATTTTATTATTGAGTCGTGTTAAGAATCACGAGCATAGTTAACTCCTTGAATTTGACGAGAATGCAAATCAACAGCTTGTAGAGTTTTAATCGAGCTCAAAATATAACTTTACTTTTGCGGTCACGATAGTCGCGTCTCAATGTGAACAGACCCTAAGCATCTTTCAATTGCACACTTAAAGTTAGACCCATTGTCAGACCCACCAAGAAGTATTATTTGTTCAATATTACCTGGAACGTTCTACTAATAAATAAAAAAAATATATAATATACCATCACGCCTGTATTCCCCGAAGGGTTAGGCAGAGGTGTACCAATGTACACCCACAGTTCACCGGTATATTTAGGTCCCATGTAATAGGGGGCGAGCCTATTGCCATTAACCGGGCACAAATCCAAACTCCGAGCTGCTACTGAGAATTTCATAGAAAAACCTAATACACTTTTTGCTCGACCTGGGAATCGAACCCGGGACCCCTTGCACAGCAGTCGCACTTGCGACCACGAGACCAACGGGGCAGTTCTACTAATAATCTTCTACATAACTGTCCTCTTCATACTTCAAATTTCATTCATTCTTCCTTTCATATTCAGGCTATCCTTTGGAATGAGCTCCCTCTTGATATGAGGACGGCCACCAGTCGGTATGCTTTCAAGCGGAAATTTCGGAGTTATTTCTCAGAACCAATATTAAGAGCTGTCTCGCAATCCTCCTTTCTATTGTTATCATAAGATAAGAATTTTATATGTAAGAATATAGGTATGGTTGTATGTATATCTGTGATATATAAGATATGATATATTTTATGTATAGCATTTTATAGTAATATACAGGGTGTTTGGCAGAACGTTGAACATACGAATTCATATATTAGGATAATTTTAGTTCTTCTTCTTAGCGCTTCGAAGACAAACTATAATAGAGCTATTTATCATATTGGGTGAGTTTATGTATGTATGTATGTAGGTATGTTATCATATTGGGCCACAAGGCCCATTAAATCTTCCTGCGTGCAGCTGTTAGGGCACGCAGGGCACGACGACGTGAGATGGGCCATCGTTTGTGCTGTACCGCACAGACAGCTCAAGTCGCTACCGTCACCAAATCCCCACCTAAACAAGTTGTTCGGAGTCTATTTAAAGACTTCCAGATCGGCCATGGCAGTTCATGTCCAGGTGAAGGACTCTCCGCAGGTGTCACGAATGGATTTGGCAGGGAGACACCCCTTTCCAGAGGCTGCATCTCACTGCTGCTGTAATTTTAGTTATATATGAATAAGATATGAATGCAACAGCTTACGTCTGTGAGTTCCTGGTGGAAGTACCAGTAGGCTGCAGTTCTCCAATAGCACCAGTACCAGCAGCTTCAGCCTGGGTCACTGCCTTCGCCGCCGACGCCACCACAGCGACCGAGGTGTCTTCCCTGGGTACCATTTGAACGGTACCCTGCACCATAGGCGTATATAGGGGGGGCCGTGCCCACCCCAGAATGGTCATGGCATCTTAGGGGCCAGGCCCCCCCTGAAAAGTAACTCTAGATACGCCAATGCCCTGCCCCCTCATCATTGTGCTTCGTAAGTTTTGAAACTAAAGTTTTTATATGAAATGTATAATATTTTGCATCATCTATTTTGCCCTTATCAAAACACCACCAATCACACAATATTAACTCCTGTGTAATTAATTTTGTAAATAGGCATAAACTAATTGCCAGGGTAATTTTATATACGGTCCCTTTTACATCGTTCTGGAGCTGAAACACAGGAACTGCAGTCGAGTAATACCTCTTACTCGACTGGAGTTCCTGTTTTTCGACCCCTACTACCTACTATTGGCGTTATTTTTTTTAAGACATCTCTAAGACCTTGAAAACAATCACAACTTTTTGAACTTCGAGTTAAATGTTAGTAGCTCTTCTGTCTCATCGATGAATGGATTTTAAAAGGCTACCGTTCGCATGTGTAGTCGATACGGTTTACACACAAATAATTATGAATTGTCTGCAAGGAAGCGTTACTTCGAGTTCTCACTATTTAACAATTTAAATTTTCGTGTATTATTTTTCTGTTATTTTTGAAAATAATAGTGCCCACAGTTTCTGTTACTATGTTAGAGCTTATGGCTTTCGGTTATACCGAAACAGAACCATATCAAAGTAAGCGTGTGTAGGCGGGAAAAAATAGTGGTTAATCAATTACGGCTGTGTTGTTACATAGCTAATAAGTAATAACGCAATCTAAATTAATTAACAATTTTTACCCAACTGTATTAAATTACCCTTGTACATTTTAGTTTAGGCTATACGTACTAGCAGACAAGCACCACTCATGAGATGTTAATTCGGTTAATAAAAAACACTATATATTTAACTTAGTTCACCATTACAAACAATAACAAGACTAACATTGCATCAATGGAGTGTATTTACACCACCAATTACGAATGTCTTGTTAGTAAAGTTTTATTATGCGAGTAAACAAACGCTCACAAACTCTTTACACTTAGTCGGTACGTTAAAAACGGCCGGCACGCGCGCGCGGCCGTTACCAGCTGTTGTTATCAAGACCAACTGAAAAACTACGCGAATACGCGTTTCTCATCACGGCTAGCAAAACATTCGAAAAAATAATCTAAATGTTAAGACACACGTTCTATTTTCGGTCAGCGTGCTACGAATTTGATGTCGAAACTTTTTAATACTCGATACGTATTTTGCAAAGAATTAAAAAATACAGACTTAATTATCTAATTATACGGTCTATTTTCGTTTGGCATCCAACTCACTCATACATCCGCACCTGGTCCCCGCGACTGCCACCTTTCCCGAGGGTCGCGAATTGGGTAGTAGACACAATTAAATAATAATTGCAAGTTCTCTAAACGCGCTCTGTTGGTGTACTTTAGTACCACCTCTGCCTAATCCTTCGGGAAATACAGGCTTGATGGTAAATTCTAATAATTCAGACATTTCCGTGGATCGCCTAAAAAAAATCTGTCTCCTGTGTTATATAGTGGTGACTTTTTACTGAATAATCAAATATTAATCTATTATTATTTATTATCAATGTAATGTTACCCATAAAAATACCCCCAATGACCCATAAAAGGCATCACCCTAAGGTAGACTGGTAGAAAATGCCTAAGGCATTAAGTCCGCCTTTGTACGGTGTATTTTTACATTTGTGCATAAAGTTTTAATAAATAAATAAATTCTCAAAAAAAATACTTTATGATAGCCCTGAAACCCGATTAATTTTTAAATAACTATAAAATTAGATTAATTGTTGCTTTGAAATCAATAAATAGTCAGTGCATTGAATTAACAAAAAAGCGACGTCATAGTTTAGTTCTACAAAATTTATGGGGAAGCCGCGTTTTGACAGCTCATAAAGATTAGTGGTGTCATCTACCCAATTAGGTATGTTAGTTGTGTGCGTGTTCACGTCTCGCGTATTCAAAATACTTCTAATAGACGATACACGTTTGATAAGCGACTAAGTTTCGAGACGTCTAGACTTGATCTTAAAACCTGGTGTCGTATTATATACGTCTCATCTCTTAGGAAGGTTTTTAGGTATAGAACATCACGCTGCGAGCAGGAGCAGAGCAGTAACCAAAGACATAACTGAACCCGGATGGCAAAGCGGGTTATTTAGCTAGTCTAACCAATTAATACGTTGTGCTACCTACACTAAATTAGACTTAGCTTAAAATTAGCCTTTGATAAAATCTGTCTTAGAAATATTGCGCTAGGTTGGTATATTTACTTTAGCAAATAAAGAAAGTTGTTTTTTTTTATATATACGATTTTTAGAAGTTTGTGAAGTTGTAGGGGGTAACCTCTGGATCTAATGAACCGATTTTAAAAATTCTTTTACTAATAGAAGGCCACGTTTTTTGTCAGTGTCATAGGCTACATAACATCACGCTACGATATAAGGAAGTGGAGCAGTAACCAACGACGTAACTCAATGTGGGTGAAATAAAACACGCAGACGAAAACGCGGGCAGTCAGCTAGTATTATATACAAAGAAAAGCTTTGTATTTATATTTAAAAAAAAATACCAGCCTATAACTGTCCCACTGCAAGGCAAAGGCCTCTTCTCATACAGAGAAGGCACGAGCAGTAATCACCACGCTTGCTCAAGGCGGATTGGCAATTTCAGACTTATATTAATTACTAGCTGTGCCCCGCGGTTTCACCCGCATTACGTTAGGTTTTTGGTTACTGATCCGTTCCCGTGGCTCATAGCGCGATGTTATGTAGCCTTTAATCTGTTATTCTGAGGTATAAGCTACGGAATGTCTCGCAGAGTCATTATTTTGGTGCGAAGTTATTTTAAAACTGTGATATCTCCTAAGATACTCATTGAAATTAAATGATGTAAAGGGCAATTTTGTTCAAAATTAAACACTTGTGATGAATAACGTATTTATGTTGATAAGGATTAATACTATGTTCATAAAAACACCTTCGCAAATAATGCATTATTTTAAAACAAATTTTCTGAATGGCTATAGTGAATCAACCTTAAATGTTAGGCATGTACTACCGCGGATTTTTTTTTTAGTATATTTTAAGAGGAACTATTCTCTCATACATTATTTTTCCGTAACTTTAACCGTTTACGCAGCGCACGCAACGAAAGCCCTCAAAAGGATTTCCCCCCCCCCGTTTTTGCCACATTTTTACCGATTGCTCCGCTCCAATTGGTCGTAGCGTGATGTTATATAGCCTATAACCTTCCTCGATAAATGGGCTATCCAACCAAAAAAAGATTTTTTCAAATTGGACCGGTAGTTCCTGAGATTAGCGCGAACAAACAAACTAACAAACAAACAAACTCTTCAGCTTTATATTTAGAATAAGTCCAGGTTTCCTCACGATGTTTTCCTTCACCGAAGTCAGTGATGCTTAAGATAAACTTAGAAAGTACATATGAATTAGAAAAAGTGACATTGGTACTTGCCCGTGCCCGGTAGCGAACCCACAACCTCGTGCGTGAGAGGCGGGTGCCTTAACCACTGGGCCATCACGACATTTTTATATATAACAGATTAAATTAAAAAACTACTCAACCGGTTTTTTTAATTCTTTTGCCGGGAAAGCTAGCAGGCAATATAAAGTCACGCCGTCACACGGAGGCGAAACAGTAAACAAAATGCAAATTAAATGCAGATAGAACAGCGAGGTATTGCCAGTTTGCAATAAAAATCCCTACCTATATTAAACGTACTTTTTTACAGCTACGTTTATTTTTCGATTGTTTTCAGCGTACCTACCAACAAGCCAGGTTGTACTGTGATGATTTATTTGATTTTAATTTTATTGCTTATATACAACTTAACTCAACTTGCTTAACGGCCCCGTTGGTCTCGTGGTCGCAAGTGCGACTGCTGTGCAAGGGGTCCAGGGTTCGATTCCCAGGTCGAGCAAAAAGTGTTATTGGGTTTTTCTATGAAATTCTCAGTAGCAGCTCGGAGTTTGGATTTTTAGAGCCCGGTTAATGGCATAGGCCATAGGCTCGCCCCCTATTACGTGGGACCTAAATATACCGGTGAACTGTAGGTGTACATTAGTACACCTCTGCCTAACCCTTCGGGGAATACAGGCGTGATGATGGTATGGATAAGTTTTAGTCATTAAGAGTCTGACACTCCCTGCCACTCCACCTAAAGCTTAAGAAGTCATTATCATATACCATCATATACTAGTCTGTGCAAGAAATTTCATATTCTTCCTTTTTCCTTTCCGAAGAAAAATTACAGATCTTGCCTTCCTATATAGCATAATGAAACCTTAGCGGACTCTTCTAATTTATTTATTTATATTTAATTTATACATTTATTTATTTATAATTAATTAAAACGGAATAACACCAGTTACATTAATTAACGAAGGAACGTAGACACAAAAGAAGGAGAGGTATTAATTAAAAAAATATATATATAAAAAATAAATATACCATCACGCCTGTGTTATATACATTTTTACGGTGTATTAATTAGTATCAACAATTTGTTGTATACTAGGTATATATACCTACATTTTGAATAAAAATAAAATGGAACAGTGGACATCCTTGCATACTTTCTTTCACAAAACACAACATATACGCTTAAGGTGAATGCTTCGACCAGCCCGCGAAATTAAAATTTTCTTACGTTTTTTGCAATTTGCTAGTCAGTATTTGGTTTAATGTTGATTAAAGTATGATTCGCGGGCGTAAGAAGTATGTATTTTCAAAATTATAACCATTAAAATCAGTAAAATGACTCCATAAGTCAAGCTTCATGTAAAATGTCAAAATTTCATGAAATCTTGACATTTTACATACTTCTTACGCTCACGAATCATACTTTAATCAACATTAAACCTAATACTGACTTGCAAATTGCAAAAAACGTAAGAAAATTTAAATTTCGCGGGCTGGTCGGAGCATTCATCTTAATTATAATGCTAAGAGACCTGTTCAGGCGGCCAGGGTCTCAGCACTGCAACACTCGACCGGCTGAGCTGATGATGCTGAGTAGCTTTGCTGTATCACGAGGCTTACACACCCTCGCAGCTGATAGCGTCACGCTACGTACTACGGGAGCGAAGCAGTAAACAAAAATGTAATTTAAGGGGCTATCCGAACACAAGACACCGAGAACTCATTATTTTGTCTCATAGTCTGGCGTATTGGTACATATTACAAGCCTGAAAAAAATTGAGTGTATTGTCAAGGGTTCAAAGAAAAGACTTACCTATAAATATTTAATGAAACTAAAGCAGCATCATGGTAAAAAAAGTGCAAAGGATCGCATTAATGAAATTCACATGGTTCTCAAAATTTTAGCGTTAACCATATAATTTTATGTAATGATACTGTAGAGAATTTCATGAACTGAAGAAATATCAATAAATTATTATACTGTGTATTTTTTTCTCAATTTAATGAAAACCTCAATATCAAGGTTATTTTGGTGGTAATTCGATACAACTTACATCAAACTTATCGCTATTTTGAACCTTATTTGTCTTCGCGATGCGTTATTGTTGAGTAAAATTATAAACACGAACGCAGTCGCGGGCAGAAGCTAGTGTTATCATAAATAAGTTCCCGTTTTTGCGTCACACTCATAACCCAGTTGGCATAAGATACTCGAGCCTTCATATAAGCACCACACACGTGGCCGCCCACCTAGGTACATGTTTATGTTTGCTAGACACCTGTCCATTGCTGTCTAAAGCCGCGTCACTACCAATAACGCAAGCAATATATTAATATACGACTTACTGATATGGCTAAACGGTTGCGGTTAGTTCTAAAGAATCCGCATGAACACAAATATAGTCTTATTTCAGAAATAATTCAAAATAATTTCTGAGGTACCTATTCAGATTTAAAGCAGTAATGGTTATTACATATTCTGCCGTTTGATGAACTCGAGTCTGTTTGTAGTGCGCATGTTCGGGATAACCAGGCTGGCGGTAAGTAGGGATGGTAGCACGTAGCGCGGGTATGCGCGCGCGGGTGCATCGGCCAGGTGTCCTGGATTCAATGCGACTGCGCGTACAGGGTGTGGTCCCTACACGCCCGTCCGCGGCGCGCAGCCAACGCCCTGCGCTGTAACATGTGCTTAGGGCAAGTACGTACCTACCTAAGTTTGAGCCTTTGTCAATACCTGCGCGTATTACACTATCTACGCCAAGGCTGCTTAACCGCAGGCAAGGAAGTTTTAAAAATCTTGCTGACGAAATGTTCCTTCCATATATATTTTTAATAAACTACAATCACATTTCCTAATTCCTTTGGGTTTTTTTTTGCATAAATCGCAAAAGTAACTAAAATATAAATCGTTAGTGGCCCGCCGAAAATGTATAAATTGACGTTTTGGCCCGACTGTTAAAAATGTTGAGCACCGTTGATCTACACTTATCTACACTATCGATTTGTATTTTTGTATGTAACGTAAAATTTAAAAACTACTTCAAAAATTCTTTTGAGTCACTTCTAGATCTTCGATTTCGCTGAAATGTTGGTCAAATGTGCAATTTGCATGACAATACAATATAACGATGTCGCCGAACTGGTCTGTTGTTGGAGCCGGAAAGAGACCAATCAAATCTTACAAGTTAAATTTGACCCGCTTCCTGGCGTTCTATTGAGCTGCAATTTTGAATACAGCTGCACATCGCATGACAATGCAATACAAACTTGTTTTCTTTTAATATTGAATGTTGTACCTTGCCAAAGATTTAGTAAGAAGCTATGGAGCTTCTTACTACTACCAAAACTTACTTATAGTGTTATAGTGTAGTGTAGTCTTTACTTATAGTGTCGTGATGGCCCAGTGGTTAAGGCGCCCGCCTCTCATGCACGAGGTTGTGGGTTCGCAACCGGGCACGGGCAAGTACCAATGTGACTTTTTCTAATTCATATGTACTTTCTAAGTTTATCTTGGACATCACTGACATCGGTAACCACGTCAGAGGCCCTTGCGGCGGTTTAGAAACTCTGACACTAGGGTGTGTGGGGTCGTTAGACCTTACTGCCCACACGATAAATAAGAAGAAGAAGACTACTACCAAAATACCATTATTGTAGGTAGTAGGATAAGTAAAAATGTATATAGACAATAAAAATACACAAAGAATTGTGTGCTTAAAGTGCATGTATTATCCTTAAAGTGACATCACTTTTACAACAAATTTGTTTCTGTCTGCCACTTCATTTACGTTGCAAGTTGATACATTATCCCACGGGAACCGTACATATTTCCCTTGATAACATAATATAGCCTTTAGCTGTTCTAAATGTTCATTTGTTTTGGTATGATTGAGTAACAATCATCCTACCATCCAAATTTCCCATTTATAATAGAAGTAAAATCACGCCTGTATTCCCCGAAGGGTTAGGCAGAGGTGTACCAATGTACACTCACTGTTTGCCGGTATGTTTAGATCCCATGTAATAGGGGGCGAACCTATGACCATTAACCAGGCACAAACCCTAACTCCGAGCTGCTACTAATGCTGCTACTGCTGCTAATGGTTTTAATTTATTTAGCCTTTTTAAGGATTTATCCAAACGGTTGGTTGTCACTTCTCGTGACCCAAAGGCTGGCTTTTACCTTGGCCAGAGAATTAGCATTTCCATCCAACGTGGCAATACCGACAGTCTTTTTGGGCACCTTTCTAGTTGACGACGATGCGGAGGAGTTTTTGGATGCCATATAGGTTCTTTTTATTTCTTATTATTTATTTAATTTGTTCATCAAAGCTTAAGTTATTTTTGACATTTTGTCTTTATTCAGTGAGCGTCTAAAGGCCGTCCTTGACTTTATGAAATAGGATAAAAAGGTAGTTACTGAAGGAAGTAGGTAATAATAATTAATATTTTTCAGATCGATTTCGGTTACAATGATTGGCCATTGTAACCGAAATCTCAATGGAGATTAGTCAGATACGCAGGAGATATTATAGAGCACAAGTGTGTGCGCAAACAAGTGCACACTCTCATACTTAACTTTGCTGTCTGATACTCAGCCTAGAATAGAGAATTCATGGTTTCAGTTTAAGGTTAGATGTCCCTTACACACGATATATATATATATCAATTGCGAAGTTATAACTAGCGCTAACTATATATAGTTAGTACAATTGAATGTCTTGTCTGTGAAGATCGTTAGCATCAGCGCTGGGGGCTACTGGGGAACGGTGCCGGATGGAGCGCATCAGAGCTAGTTGAACGCTCATCAGAGGCGCTGCACCCACTGTGCAAATACTTACTTACACATACTTTACATACGTCTAATACATAGTCGAAATTATATTTTTCTTACTCCTCCGCTAATCTTTTCTGATTAATTTCGTTGCGGGATCCAACACAGTTGAATCGTTTCTCTGGGACTCGTCGAGCTTCATTGCCTCGGCGCTTTTCTTGTGGTCGCCACTGTTGATTCTGGCTTACAGAAGTTGCAGTGGTTTGGGAACAGTGTGGCGGGCTTGTCCCATGTTTATATACGTCTAATACAGGACATTTACTTAACATATGATTTTTTCTTGGTTGTTTTTCTGCCCGTTATCCAAATTACTCCTGTAAAGTATACATAATAACTCTGAAATACCAACAACAATTTCCGGAACAACTACCTGTAGACCATACCAATATTTGTCCTGTCCGGGAATCGAACCCAAGACACAGCACAACAGCCAATAAATAGCTCATAGAAATCTTAACTACACTAGCTTGAATTTTCCAAGTGAATGCGGAATTATCAAATCCGATATTTTAAAAGACTAGCCCTAGACTTCACCCGCATTCCATTACGTCTTTGGTTACTGCTCCGTTCCCGTGGGTCATAGCGTGATGTTGTATTGACAATGTTACTCACTCAGTGATATTAATGTGCCTCGAACGGCAAAAGAATTTTTGAAATTGGTCCAGTAGCTTTAAGTTTATTCGTTACATGCAAAAATCAAAATCTTTCCTGTTTATAATATTAGTGTAGCTATCATAATTGAGGTACTCCAAGAAGTATTCAGACCAATATTATGAAAACTAAAATACATCATATTATTTTTCAGTAAAAATAAAAACAGTTTAACACTCCTGTTATTTTAAATACCTATAGTAGGTAGGTAGTATAGTAGGTAGTGGTATAGTAGGTAGTTCTTTGGTAATCTAACCCGTTGATTTTGAAAAGAACACATGAACTTTCTTTATTTAAATGTTATTGTAGAGGATAAGTGGCTAAGCAGCAGAAGCGTGGCGCCTCGCGGGCTGGGGCGACGGCAGCGCCGCGCCGGCGCCCCCCGCGCGGAGTCCACCGCGCCCTCGCGCCGGCCGTCCGGCACTCCACCGCGCGCTGTCCCGCCGGCCGCTGCGTGCCACAGTGACGGTTATCTTGCGCTCGACTACGCGTTTGGGTGCGCCGTGCTTCGCTCAGTTGTTCCTTTGTATTCACTAGAATCCGGGCACGTTCCGATATCAGAGCTAACTAACACAAAGTAAGGTTCTTATTATGTATTATATGTATTGCGTAATGTGAGCGTGTGGTTTAATGATTTGTTTTCGGTAAAGTTTTGCGATTTATTTGAAGGAAAGTTGTGGAGATTTTGGATACAAAGCCAGTCGGGCTTGCGATTTGGTGACAGAATCTGATCGTGCCGCGTGCCTCATAGAACGGCGCGCATTCAAAGCGCATGCGCCGAGTGGACCTCGATCGTTCTCCGCCGCGGGTGGCGCCGGTGCCGCGTGCACCGCGCGTCACGCGCTCGCCGCGCTTGCAGCCCGTACCATTATATTCGCGCACGCCGCGTGTGCCGCGTGTACTGAGCGTGCAGTCCGTGCCGCGTGCGCCCACACAGACACGCTCTTCAGCGAGGCAGGCGCGCGCTTCTTTGAGCCAGTCGGTTTCATCAACCCAGCGGCGCCATTCAACGAGAGAGTCGCTCGAAGCAAGCCAGTCGCGTGCTTTAACAAACCATCTGCGCTCTTTGACCCAGTCGATCATAGCAAACCAACCGCGACTAGTGAGAGAGGCACTCGCACTGAGTCAGTCACGTGATTCAACAACC
The DNA here is from genome assembly GCA_932526535.1 of Caradrina clavipalpis. Taxonomy (NCBI): domain Eukaryota; kingdom Metazoa; phylum Arthropoda; class Insecta; order Lepidoptera; family Noctuidae; genus Caradrina; species Caradrina clavipalpis. The sequence continues at coordinate 24,310,218 of OW052087.1, forward strand.
CAGCTGTTCTCACTGAGACAGCCGCGAACTTCAACGACCCCGTCGCTCGAATCAAGCCTGGAGCGCGCTTCAACGAGCCAGCTGTTTTCACTGAGCCAGCCGCGCGCTTCAACGCGGCAGGCGAGCGCTTCAATGAGCCAGGCGGACTCTTCAACGAGGCAGACGCGAGCTTCAACGGGCCAGTCGCTCGGACCGAGCCAGCCGCGAGCTTCAACGACCCAGTTGCTCGAACCGGGCCAGCCGCGAGCTACAACGAGCCAGGCGCACGCCTCAACGAGTCAGCCGCAGGCTTCAACGAGCCAGTCGCTCGAACTGGGCCAGCCGCGAGCTACAACGAGCCAGCCGGGCGCTTCAACGAGTCAGCCGCAGGCTTCAATAAGCCAGTCGTCCGAACTGAGCCAGCAGCGTGCTTCAACGAGCCAGCCGGGCGCTTCAACGAGCCAGCCGCGCCCTAAGAAGAACGAGCGGCGTGCTTCAACGAGCCAGTCGTCCGAATTGAGCCAGCCGTGTGCTTCAACGAGCCAGGCGCCCGAAGTGAGCCAGCCGCGCGCTTTAACGAGCAAGCGCCGTGCTAAGAAGAACAAACGGCGCGCTTCAACGAACCAGTCGTCTGAACTTAGCCAGCCACGTGCTTCAACGAGCCAGTCGCACGCTTCAACGAGTCAGTCGCACGCTTCAACGAGTCAGTCGCACGCTTCAACGAGTCAGTCGCACGCTTCAACAAGCCAGGCGCACGCTTTAACGAGTCAGTCGCACGCTTCAACAAGCCAGGCGCATGCTTTAACGAGTCAGTCACAGGCTTCAAAGAGCCAGCGAGGAGCTTCAACGAGCCAGTCGTCCGAACTGAGCCAGCCGCGTGCTTCAAAGAGCCAGACGCACGCTTCAACGAGCCAGCGGCAAGCTTCAACGAGCCAGGCGCACGCTTCAACGAGCCAGAAGTCCGAAACGAGCCAAACGCGAGCTTCAACGAGCGACTCGACCGAAACGAGCCAGTCGTCCGAAACGAGCCAGCCGCGTGCTTCAGCGAGCCAGCCGCGTGCTTCAGAGAGCCAGCCGCGTGCTTCAGAGAGCCAGCCGCGTGCTGCAGCGAGCCAGTCGCCTGAACCTGAACTGTACTTAGTGCCAAGCTCTGTAGCGGCAGAGTTGCGCACACTTGACCCGTCGCTCACGCCATACGAGACGATCGCTCTCACTAGACAGCTGGCGACACTGGGCTCTGTGTTGGGATCGGAATTCTCGGATTCGGACTCGGACTCGGAGTTCCCCATACCGAGTGGCACTATAGAGCTTCTGAGACGCGCTTCAAGGAGCCAGGCGCGCGGTTCATCGAGCCAGCCGCGTTCTGCTAGCCTGCCGCACCTGGGTCAAAGACAGCCGCACGCCACATCAAGACTCCCGCACGCCGGGGCCGCAGCGCATCCGCGAGTGTCGGAGGTGCTCGAGGCGTTCGCTCGGTACCAGCCGCCTCCCACTCCCGGATTCTACCGGTAATAATCATGCTTTTTACATTTCACTACAATCACTGCATCACAATAGTCCCATACTAATTTTACTTATCATCTAAATATACACAAAATATCATACTGCTTTTTAGGTGTTACCTAATCTGTTAAGAGTTTATGTTGTCCTAATTTAAAGACATTCCATATTATTTAATATTACGGTCAATTAATTAGACTGTACACTAAATACATTTAAATATAGCTATTTACGACGTACGTCCTGGATTATTGAGTTTGAAGATTGACATACTAATTACAAATAACGTAGAAGCAAGAATAATTATTTTTAAACAGCGTAATTAACTCGAAAAAAATATGAAAATCTTAATCAAAATAGGTTCTGTAAAAAAAAAAAACAAAACAACGTTTCCCCCCTGGGCCCATTAAAACTTTCTACCACCTATATAGGTATAATCTACTAAATATCATGAACAAAATTGTTAGTATTTATTTTCCAAAAACAAAGTTAAATAATTAACAAAATGATCTATGTATTACACCATGAAACGGCACTTTTGAACGTCTTTAAAAAAAAAATAATTGAAATAATTGAACCCAGTTGCCCTTTCCTAATGGTAGTGTCGTATGGAGAAGAATGGGCAAGAAATTCCACGTGAATACGATGTGTCTTGCATAAACCATTAAATTGGGATATGTACAAATTAAAAAGGCAACAAAATTTTATTCACATATTATTTATTTATGAATGATATGAAAGAGAAGGAAGTCAGTGATAGTATGACGGCGGACAGGACGGCATGGAAGAAGAAAACGTGTTGCGCCGACCCCAAGTAACATGGGATAAGGGCAGGAAGATGATGATATAATTTATTTATCATCATCATTATTTCAGACACTCGACGACCACAGCTGGTTATATGCCTCTCCTAAATATAGCCATAACGATCAATTATTTACAAATATTGAAACTGTAGATGACAACGCCCAGCATTTCAGCAAACAAAGGAATGGTGTGCGCGCCAGTGTAATCAATATATGAGAAGAAATATCAAATAAATTAAGCTGGTTTAATCAGCAACCAAATTTCTAGTCTGTACTGTCCCACATCTGGGGAAAGGCCATCTTAAATCAGCACTTCTAATAATTTTATCAAAAAAACTTTAATGTTTTTTTTTAACTTAACTACCTTTTAGAAGTGCATACTTCTTTAGCCGGGTTGAGCATTTTTTGGTAGGGACAAAACTTATGGGATCGCGTCACCGACATGCGGCCACGTGACCGACATGCTAACGTGGTTTGGTGAGCCAGTGAACACTGGACTGGACTGGACTGGACTGTGAAGACCAGACTGATGTTAATAATTTCAATTCACAAATTATGAAATTTCAATTATTCTTTATACAAATTAAAACGGCGGCTTACAGCGAACAGTGGAAAGTGTCGTGATGGCCTAGTGCTTAAGGCGCCCACCTCTCAAGCACGAGGTTGTGGGTTCGCAACCGGGTACAGGCAAGTACCAATGTGACTTTTTCTAATTCATATGTACTTTCTAAGTTTATCTTGGACATCACAGACATCGGTAACCATGTCAGAGGCCCTTGAGGCGGTTTAGAAACTCTGACACTAGGGTGTGTGGGGTCCATTAGACCTTACTGCCCACACGATAAAGAACAGCGAACAATTTTTTTTATATATTAAAAACATATTATAGGAAAAGTAATCGTAGCATGTTTGGTGCCTAATGAAAGGTCTCCATAACCGCATTTTTAAATCTTAAAATTATACCCAAAATAGATAAATAAAAAATGAAATTAGAAAAATTGATCAAGAAAAAAATTATGCTTCATTTATGCGTTATAACTTTATAAATCACAAACAAATAAATACTAGACTAGAAAAAAAAAATGTCATTTTTAAGGCGTGGTCACTTTGATAGCGTGGTCCCGCATTATTTGTGTGACCAACCGACCTAATATAATATTAATTCATGACTTTATTTATCGATATACTTAATATACGCACGGCATCAAACAATCCGAATATAACCGCAACCTTTTGTTGCAAAAATAAGGAGGTTACCATTATTAAGGGAACTATTAGGTATCAATCTAAAAGTTATTGATTAAAGTAAATTGTCAATCATAATTTTTATTTGATTAGACACCATTTAAAAAAAAATAACTGAGAAAGACAGTATAGCCGTTGGTCCCGGCCATCAGTCGTAGATCAGTAACAGTCGTTACGTGAAGTTTGATAACCAGTCTTACCAAATGGTAAGAATGGTATTGCTCAGTAACTGGGTTGTGGAGACCAGACACCCAGTAGCTCCATGTAAAACACTAGTATTCAGCTGCATTCGGATATTTATTTATTTATCATGAACAATTTACATTGTGTTTGATACATAATCATTATTACTAAAATGTATGTAGACTCTAGAACATGCAGCATTCATACAAAAAAAAGCAGAGAGAGAAAACAAAAAAGCACATGATTACTAAAACAATAATAATAGCATTTAACAAAATAGAAAATTGGGATATTCACATTAAGTTAAGTTACATGAGGATAGACTGGAAGCCGGCCCCAACATAGTTGGGAAAAGGCTAGGCATATAGATAAACTAACAGAAATAAATCAAAAACATTAGCAACCCACATTTACAAAAAAATATTGAAATGATCCATTATCGAAAACCGCCTTAGAATCAAAATCAGAATCAGAATGCTTTATTTGTAACTTAACATCTACATTTAACAATACTTTATACCTCTTTTAGTAGCGCAACAAGTGAGGCTCGGGACCACTTCATATCTACTTCACAACTTGCAAGAGACCCTCATAATATGGTGGGTCCACACGATACAGACTTTTGTCTGTACAGATATCTGCACAGACTATAAAGTCTGAGTAAACATTTTTACTCAGAGGTCTTTACCAAATGTCTGTGCAGACTTTTCATCAGTTCAGACTTCGATTTTAATGAATAAATTAAGTAATTCAATAATCATGAGTTTTGCTCCGACAATCGTACAGACATGTACGCAGACTTCCGACTTTTCTGATACACCGACATTTGTCTGTACTGATTTGTTGTACAGACAAAATTCTATAGAAGTCTGTGTCGTGTGGACCCACCATTACTTTCTAAAATAAATTGATAGTTTATTTTAAGGCAATTAAATGACTATCAAATAATACTCACTAACGTAAATTAAATGTATTTATTCCCTGATTCTTAGCATTATTTTTGGAAAGCGCGATATTTTGTTGTTGAGTGAACACTTGCAGTCTGTTATTGTCCCAATATAAGACAAAGACTTCTTGTCGTGTAGAGAAGGCACGAGCCTTGATCACCACGCTTGCTCGAGGCGGTTTGGCGATTTCAGACTTATATTAATTATAAGTCTTGTTTATCTTTCACCTATGTAGGACGGGCGCACACTACGATAATATTCTGTAAATAGTCTAATACTTCTTACTGATATTTGTAATTTACAAAATCTAGCTATTCCGACGAATTTTGTACAGTCTCAGGACCAATAAACTTTTATTTCCTGTTTTGCCTAAGTTTTCCCATGTTTTATTCTCCAATTTCGGGCGGAGACAAATCCAACAAGTCCTAGATCATTAAAATCGCTCCGTTAATGAGTTATAAATGGTGTTAGCGGCCCGACTTTGTAGATAAATAAAAAAAAAATATCATCACGCCTGTATTCCCCGAAGGGTTAAGTAGAGGTGTACCAATGTACACCCACAGTTTGCCGGTATATTTAGGTCTCATGTGGTCCCATGTAATAGTTTTTATAGTTAAAAATAAAATATAAATGTACCAATATGAAATCTTGTTTATAACTTTTTGTGGGCGTTTTGTTGTAGTATCTCATTATTTTACTACCCCATAATTATAGAAAAAAAAAAATGGACACAAAAATAATATAGTTTATTTATTTATTAAAAATTTATGCACAAATGTAAAAATACACCGTACAAAGGCATAAAAAAAGAAAAAAAAGTTCTGTTGTGTTAGTGTCCTTAATATACCGGCGAACAGTGGATTACATTGGTACACTTCTGCCTAACCCTTCGGGGAATACAGGATGATGGTAGTGAACTTACGAGCTTGCGAGCATTGAAATTTGCAATCGTGGTAAAAGGATTACTAGCTAATCGATAGCAGTAGATGAGCGGCGGCGCTGCGGACGCACCGAGCTCGGAGAGAAAATCAATAGGGGCCACACCCTTCATGCACCCTATTACTCAAAGTTGTGGCGCTTGCATGAAGTGTTTTACGATTCAAAATGTTTGTTATCAATTAGCAAAGTAACAACTAGTTAACATTCTAAATGAATAATTCCTGCTTTATTTCATTTAACTGTAAAAATTAACATTAACTTAAATAATAATAATTAAATTTCAAACTATGGACAGTTAATAAAAAACTTATCCACATCGCTGTTTATGGGACAAGTGCCCGTAAGGCTGGCAGCATTGCCACGTTGCATGGCAATGCTAATTCTTTGAAAGAAAAAGCCAGCCCAAGATGTTCTTCGCATAAATTCTGAATGTCAAAAGGTCATTTCTCTCTTATCGATTATCACTTGTTTACTTCTTAAGATGGTTGTTAGATAAAAAATAAGTCGCAATTTCTTTACAAGTGCTACGAAGCCTACGTAACTACGTCATTGTTCGTAGCGCTACGTTTTTAATCGTAGCGCTACACAATGCTACGCGTTAACTGCATCTTATAAAACTAAACGCTTACCATCTCAGTCTTATGAACTCCGCATTGATTTATCTTAGCGGAGGATATTATTGGTACAGTACTATAATTTATATATGATGATACGATTTTATCGAACCACTATCCTGGGCGCATGCGTGTTGTGCAGGTTGAATCACGTGTTACATACTGCGGTGTCATTGAACTGGACTGAACACTGTTGCGCATAACTGCAAACCCTACCTTGCGCCCCACCTTCATTTTATCGATTTTGAATTTTTTTTTTTTTTTAGTTCATTTCTCAAATCCTAGGCACCCTGAAATTATCTAGTTTCTAAATCTTCGTTTTGTATGCAGCGTCGGTTTTCAATTTTCTTTGTTCAGTTGGATGGCACAGCGCCATCTATGCGCGCTGAACAGAACCAATGGGGATTAAGTATGAGACGCGGGCGGCTCCCTAGACACACCCACACACTACAGAAGATGAAAATTTTCCATTGATTTTTGCAATTCCTTGAAAGAAATCAGAACTATTTAGAAAGGGCACTTGCGTTTATGTTAATGACACTATTCTCGTAGACAAAGGGACACCTATAATAGCGTTATGAGTGCCCTGACGCTTGAAAGGTTTAGGAATGAAAGAAAGAAAAGCCGTTAGTTAAAAATAAAATAGAAAGGCCATTCAATAAAATGACAATAACTGTCTGCCCAATAAGACTCGGCCGGAGGTTCCAAATGTAGCTAAGTTGTCGGCAGGTTAAATATAGATAGATAACGATCCGCTGAGTAAGATTCCAGAGACGTCTAAATACACAAAATAGAGTAGGTTGCGAATAACAGGCTAAAAATAACTTGAGCTTGAGGGAACAAAGAAAATACGTCATAGAATTCGGCCTCCATTTTCGCCAACCCACGCAGTCGGCGCCATTTTTCAAGACGTTTGAAGGGTATTATGCCTGGATGAAGGCGGCGTAGGACTGGTCCTTGTGGCTATTTTTAGGGGAGGCTTATGGCTGGAGGATTGAGGCGTATGATACCTCCTTGTTAGGTACTTTTAGACAGTTTCTGTTCAATATCCAAGGAGCTTTTGAAAAGGCTTTGTCAGTCAAGGATAGCCAAAAGCTTGGTAGTTTGACTTCTACCTAATCTTATCAAGGGTTCTCGGTTCTGGAGGACAGACAAGCAGTCACTTCATGTAAAATCTAGTACCATACTCGTACTGGTACTAGTAGAGGTGTCCAGTAAATGGGAGATGACAAATACTAATTTTGTTGTCTAAAAAAAAAAATTGGTATAACTTGTCATACTACATTGCCTAGTGTCTAGTCAATAGGAACTGTGCCCTGTCATCGTCATATCAGCCGTAGGACGTCCACTGCTGGACATACGCTCCGCCCCAAAGGAACGTGCCGCGAAAAAGAAGAAAATTTTACATTACATATATTTTATTTTGGAGAAACTTACAAATAAAATATAATTTAATGTTTGTAAAAAAATGAAATTGAAACAAATTACATTTTTATTAAATGAACGCTCTTTTGATAGTGTTGTCTAGTAGGTTATTTGACACAGTTCACAGAGTCCTCAGTAAATATTAAAGCAAACGGTGTGTCCAAACACCCCCTTCAAATCCCTTTAACGAGGGATTTGGGTAGGATTACAGGGGTATCAGTACAGTTTCATCCAGTTAACAACCGCACGGTTGGGACGACGCGCCGACGTGGCGTGGAAGAACACCAAGTGGACAATTGACTTTATGATTGTTTTATTGTCGGTCGTCCCGATACACGCAGAACTAGAGTAATGGTAATTGACTCGGGGGCGTGTGCGGGCGGCGCGCGCGCTAGTTTCGCGCCAGTCCGCGCCCACCTGCGCGTGCGCATGCTGCCCCAGTGTCCCGCGCGCGAGCTTGCCTACAAGCTGTACATCTCGTGGAACCAGTGCCCTCCGTTGCGTTACCTCCTGTCTTACATTATTTTTGTATGTGGACACTATTTGATTTAATCTCATCTTGTGGCCATCTCGGAGGCTGCATCTTATCGGTATAGGTACTGAGCAACGAAAAGGTATGCGGTTTAAACGACATTGTTTACCTTAGGGAATAGGAACGTGCGATGGTGTACCTAAATTAATATAGATTTAGAAGACTTAAAAGTTTCTTAGAAAATGTAGAACATTGCCTTTATGTGGGCTGTTTCATTCACTTCAAGACACTTCGTGAATATTGAAATAAAATAGGACGGTAAAAGGACCTAGGGGTTTAAAAAAGAAATATCTGCTGTTTATATTTATTTTTATCTTACAAAAATGTGTCTCGCCAAACTTCGAAATATTTAATGATTCGATCGCGTTCTATTCCAATTTTGCTTCTATTTTTGCTTGCTGCTTTTACTATGCTCAACTGGGAATTAAAAATAAAATCTTATCTAGCTAGTCACAGACTACAAAAATACTGGTCAAGTGTACTCTACAAAAATACGGGTGTTGATATTACAAGTCAATTGACATACATTTTATAAGCCGTCAAAATGTAAATTATGTCTTTTCTCTTCCTTTCTGATTAATTTTGTTGCTGTACGAGACAGTTGCATCGTTTGTCTGGGACTCGTCGAGCTTCATTACTCGGCGCTCTTCTGGTGGCCCCACTGTTGATTTGGGCTTTCAGAAGTTGCAGTGTTCAGGGGGCTAGCTTAAAAAAAAAGTTCAATACGCGATTTCCCTTATAGATTTTGTATTGACAGGGTGCTTTGACGTTACAATCATTTGCCAACTAAATTGAATAACTATTTATGATTTAAAAGCAACAAAACATTAGATCTTACATAAAAAAATAATCGGGTTTTGGTTAGAATGAGATGTTTGGAGACAACTGGATAGCAGGTAATATGTATTACTTTAGAGTTATTGTTTTCATACTTATTTATGTTTTGTGTTATACGGGCCTTAGTTGCCTATAATAAAGGATTATTATAATTATAGGTAGGTGATTGTCATTATGATTGTCCAATTACTTCAACTAGTAAGATGACGTAGATATAACTACTTAGACCAATGGTCAGCAAGATTTAATCAACCGCAGGCCTGACACGAGTGCGGTCACATTGTCACATGGCTACAAGTATTCATTACGTTTTGTGTTTTGATATCATTCAACAATTATTTCAAGACACAACTTCTGTAAAAATACACTTTAGTCCTAAAATCCCGACTAATTTTTTATTAATTAGATTTTTTGTTGTTTTGAAATCAATTAATAGATATAGATATCTACTATAGATTTAATATTGTCATACAAAATCTATAGGCGCATGGCATTTTGTCAGCGCATAAATGTATGTTAATTGATTGGTAGTGTCTCTGCTACCCAATTGAAAATACGCCTATCCTTCAGCATTCTAGTTTAATTTAGAGCAATTAAGTAGGACAATAAATATCGGTCATTGATAAATAAAGCCTTCAAACGAAATAAATGATTTGTTCGTAATGTCCTCATCGATTCTCGGTGCGCTCGTGCTTCGCTGTCGAATGACGTATTTAAACAGTGTTGTTTGTCAAACTTTCCAAGGAAAAGGAAATGGATACGCTTTCATGCAATCTTGGGACTAGTGGTTTTAAGTGTCAGTAATAAATTATATATTCAACAAACCTTCACTGAAAAAAATCTGCGGATTTTATAAATGTGAGAACTGAATTATAAGAGACTAGCATCCCGCGACTTGTCTGTGCAATGTCGATTATCGCGGACGCAGACTATTTAAAAAGTAGCCTAGGTCCTTTCTTAGGGTTTAAACCTACCACGTGCCAATTTTCGACAAATATTCGGTTCAATGGTTTAGTCGTTAAAGCGAGCGTAATAAACCGACAGGCATACAGAGTTACTTTTGCATTTGAAATATTAGTAATTAGTATGAATTTAGTGACTTTATACAAGAAGTTGGTAACAAACAGCTGATTTTTGTTGGAATGTGTTCAAAATTTAGTTATAAAGACAGTATTTTGCTACATTTTTGGGATGAGATAATAATATAAGGACACACACAAATCAAAGATTTAAAAGATCGTTCAAAATAAAGATGCAAGGCCAGACCTATGGGGGTCTGAGGGCCCTTAGACGATTGACAACCGGTCTCCGTATTCTTTTGTCGGACAGAATGGAACATAATTATTGAACATACGGGTGAATCAGAACAAGATTTTAAAAAGGGGGGTTTTAACATGGGTATAATAAGTATTACTTTGAAGGACACTAAACGAGACACAGTAGAACTTGTATTATTAAGGGAATTGAATCATCTTGCCTACAGAACGAGGGGTTAGCGTGTGATAGTGTGTTGCCAAAAAGGGCACTAAATCGTTACCATCTTCATCACGCCTGTATTCCCTGAGGAGTTAGGCAGAGGTGAACCAAAGTCAAAGTCAAATCATTTATTCCAATTAGACCATTATAAGGCACTTTCGGACGTCAATTAACTTAAACTATTGAATCTAGTTGCCCATCAAACCCACATTGCAATTAATCAGGCACAAATCCTAACTCCGAGCTGCTACTGAGAATTTCAAAGACAAACTCAATAACAGACACGGTTAGGATCATTAGGCTAACGAGGCACTGAATCGTTAATTATTATTCAATAAAACAAATTGAGTGCTTTTTGATTAACGCAATAAACTATTACTATTTTGATATCGAAATCCCCTTTTAACGTATCATTCTGATTCGCCCTGTTCTTCGGTACGAGAGCAACAAGTAATTTCTTAGCTTAGAACCGAGTTTTTGCGCGGCATCTCCCCACTTAAGTCGGTCCTTCAGATAATCGATAGTCTGAGGGCGCCCTTGACGTAATTCTGCGTATTTGGTATGATACGAAAGGTCGAACGTAACAAGTGATCATAGATTTAAATTCGAATAATATTTTCAAAGTCTGTGAAAGTTTGTGAGAATAGATGGAGAGATGGACTTTTCTCTTTCATGCTTACATGGCTGAAGGGATATGGATGTTTGGCACTGAAATAGATTGTAGTCTATACTATAATATTATTAATGTTATAAAGCTAAAGAGTTTGTTTGTTTGAACGTGCTAATCTCAGGGACTACTGGTTGGAATTGGAAAATTCTTTTAGTGTTGGATAGTCCATTTCTTGAGGAAGGCTATAGGCTATGTAACATCACGCTACGACCAACAGGTGCTGAGCAGCGAGGGTGAAACCGCGGGGAACAGCTAGTGTGCAATAAAACATTTGAGTCGGACAAAGTCGCGGGCAGAAGCTACTAATAATAAAATGTGAAAGTCCGTGAAGATGTTTAGGTGTTTGTCACTCAATTACGAGTAAACCGTTGAACAGATTTGGATGAAAATTGGCTCATAGATATACCAATTCCTGAATAAACATACAAGATACTTTTTATCCTGGTAATCTGTCCCTTGGGATAATATTTCAACTCAGACGAAGTCGCGGGCACTAGCTAGTTGATCATAAGTAAGCAGTGATGAGTTATGCCAACACAGACTAAAATATTTTAAAATATAAACTATGTTCATTCACGTTTAGTGATATTGTAATAGGTGATCTATTCATAACATAAACTACTTTTGCCTGTCTAGATCGTTCTAGATTGTGAGTTGACCTAAGTTTTTTATATTCTAAAATAGGAAAATATAACGCATATTTTAAACCTTATCTCAACTTATTACAATTTAGGCCCAGTCATTCTCGTTCATTCATAAATACCTCGTTAGCCTAGTGGTCATTAGCGCGACTGCTACTAGAGGTCGCACAAAAAAAGTAGTTTTTAACTCGGAGTTAGGAATTGTGCCCGGTTAATGGCAATAGGCTCACCCCCTATTACATGGGACTTAAACATACCGGTGAACTGTGGGTGTACATTGGTACACCTCTATCTAACTGTTCAGGGAATACAGGCGTGATGGACAGTGGGAAAACATGGTGAAAACTTCACCAAAGATTTGCCATAAAGGGTACAACATAGTCTTCAAACCCATCAAAATTTATTCAAGAGACTTCGAGTAATTAAAAGAAACTTATAATTACTCAAATTTTCTCGGGTGGATTTTGATGTGGTTCACTAATGTTTACCATAATTTAAATGCAATAATTTTGTATACCATACTTGTGTTTGCCATAATTTCATTAGAAATAACGCTTCAGTTGCCATAATTTTTTGTGAAATTACATGAAATCATTTTCACTAATCTAATTTCTAATTTTACTTGGTCACAATCGATCAAGTGTTATAGTAATTTTATTTTAATTTATATTTGCAATAACACCGTTTTCCATAACATTTATTCACCGTAATATTCATTTGCCCATAGTAGCACAATAATGCTAGCTCAGTAGGTACAAGCTACTTGGATTATACTGATTAAAATATGATTATACGATACCGATCTTTTTATTCACCAGAAAACCTAAAAGAAACCTGATCTACCATGCATCCTTGCTTACAAAAGAGGTTATATGGCGCTCTGCGGTCGCTGCTTTGTGTCTCAGTTCTAACCTAACGTAGCTTTTTCAATTTTGACTATTTATTGTCTAAAAATTGTTTGCTGTAATAAATTATTACATTATTGACATTATTTTTTGTAAAAAACAATAAACTTTTCTAAATTTTACCAATTCTTGCTTATGTCTCGATTATGTTATGTGTTACTTATAGAAACCAATGATTATAACACACGTTAATATGAAAACTTATTTTTTGGCAAATAAAACTTATAAGTTGATATCACAAGCGTTATTAGTATAAATGACAATAGTGCAAGTAAATATTATGAGGGGGATTACGGAAAACAATGATAGCACAAATTATTTTATGGAATACCAGACAATACTTTTTGATACCCATCTGCGTGTTTGGAGACTGCATTGTCCCCTTTCGTTTGGTATCTTATTCATCTTTAGCGACGGTTGGACCAACTCCCCTTCCATGCTTGCCCATTGTCCTTTAGAAATGTTGATAAAGAAACCTGTCTACACGTGTGAAATTATATCGGGTGTAAGGGACATCTATCCTTAAACTAAAACCATGGCCATTCTCTATTCTGGAGGGATTATCAGACGACAAGATTTCTTATAGGAAAAGTATAAAATATGGATGTTTTTAATACTTTTCCGCTAAGTGAAAATTCACTTTTATTTCTTCTGTGTCGTCCTCAGCGGCTGGTAAAAAAATATTTTGCCCTTGTTATGGTCAACAGACTATATAATTATTGTCATTAGGGACGACTAAAAAGCAACAGGCCAATTTTTCAAAGAACATTGATCTGCCGGAAAAAAGGGAATATTTAACTTCACTAGCTCTGAAGTCAGAATGGTGTTCTGAGTGCACTGGCGATGTTTAAGGATAGATGTTCCTTATACCCCGTATAATCGTTTGATTAAAACGAACTTTGCGGATTAAAAGAGAATGTTGTGACAAAGGTTGTAAAGAATATGCCTAGATGGTTCGGTTATGTTGAGAGAATGAGTGAATGGCGACTGACAAAAGGGATTAATATGGCAGATGTGAGTGGCAATGCAAGGAGGGGACGCCTTAGAAAGACCTACCTTGACCTTTTTGGTGTGGTTCTTCAGAAAGGTCGGGTGCGCAGTACTCGTAACCGGCTTGTATGACCAGATGTATGACAGTGGACGAGGCGAAAGGAGTATTAAGGATCGTAGCAGGTGGCGTTTTGAGCCTAACCCCATGGGAAAAAGGGGTCAGTTTATGTATGTATCACACTAATATTATACAGCCGAAAGTGAGTGTGTTTGTCTTTTCTTTACGGTCAAACGGCTGAACGGATCTTAATGAAATTTGGTTCTGAGATAGATTATAGTGTGGAATAACACATAGGATTTTTTTTTCTTTTTATCCCTGAAAAATGTTAGGTTCCCGTGGGATAATATATTAGATTTGACGCGGGCAGAAGCTACTGTATGAATATAGTGAATACAAGCTACGATACTAAGGTACAAGCCACTATTGGAAAGAATATGTAGACAAGGTTAACACGCAAGGTTGTGGCTCGCACGCTGAGGCTGAGACCACAGTAGGCAGCGATTTGCGATGGGAATGGAAGAGAAAGACGAGATAAACATGGTATGGCTACATTATTAGTGAAAATCTCGTACATTCGTTAATAAATTTGCTTCAATTTTGCTGTTATTTTGATGCGGTAATAATATTGTTCCTATCGCATTAAGAAACCAACGATCGCTAGTAATATTAGATGTACAGTGCAGCCATATACGTGAGCATTCATTTAGTTGTTGTCGCAGTTCGCGTCGCGACCTAATGTAGCCTCAGCCTTATTCGTCGTCTTGAAATGTTAGAAGTGATCATCTACGATTACAATCTTGGTATTAAATAGTACAATTAATTAAGCTTACATTTCTAAATTTGTATATAACATTAAATTAATACAAATTAATATGTAATCGTAATTAATACAAATTAATATAATGTACCAAAAATAAAAGCTATTCAATGTACTAATTTTAGTACTATGAATACCTTTTTTTTTCTTATAAAATTAGTCCTTTGAATAACTTTTATTTTTGGTACATCGTCTTAACAATCGTATAATTTATTGAATTAATGTCTCCGTACAACTCAATGTAAAACATTTTTAAAAGAGTAAGTATGATGTTTTTTACCCATTCTTTTCTTTAAGAAACTATCTTTTGGAATAAGCAACTAGATTCAAGATTATTAATTGTTTTTTTTTGTGGTATGATTGAAATAATATAAGATTTGATTTTGATTTTCGACTTCGACATTATCAAATCTTCTGAGATCAAAATTCGCACTCCACATACGTAATTTTAATTAATCTTTGACTTCTAAACGTACTATTCAAATTCATTGACTTCTAAATGTACTTTTCAAATCATGGAACTGATTGTTTTGTTATGTCTAGGATCTAATGAGTCCAGTTATATCGGATTCTTGGTATTTGTTTCATACACAGCTACAAACAAAGCTACATAGCTATACATGCAAAGTTGAATAAAAAATTAAGAAATAAATATGGTTGGCTGATAAATAAAACCAAGTAGGTAACAAGATTTTAATATTTTTTTATAAAGTAAAAGTTCTAAAAATAATATATAAAACCACGTGGTATACCAAAAAATCAGCTCATATTCATATACAATAGAAAAAAAATACTAAAACCAGACTACAGAAAAATCACGATTTAAAAAGTATAAAATCATTTGTCAAATTATGATGATTAGATTAGTTGTAAATGAATAAATGAACACAATACACACCCACATACATGCATTTCGGTCAAAATCATAACCCTCCTTTTTGTTTCGCCATAGTCGGGTAAAATGTTGAAGCTTGATGTGTTATTTGTTTGTCAGACGCTACGATGAACCAGGACCCCACGAACGAGATGATTCACCTACAGGCAGCGGGCGAGCAATGCTCCAGTCAGTCATTCAAGTAAGTGCAACACGTATCGGCAACCTGCCTGCCTAATAATTGGGTAGATGACACCACTAACCAATAATTTCAAGAAACAACTTCACAAAAAAGCATTTAATTTTAGCACTAAAAACCCGATGATTTAAATAACTATAAAATCGATTTTTAGTTGTTTTGAAATCAATAAATAGTTAGTGAATTGAGATGACAAAAAAGTGACGTCATAGTTGAGTATTGTCATAGAAAATCTATGGGGGAATGGCGTTTTGACAGCTCATAAAAAGTACGTCAATTGATTAGTGGTGTCATCTACCCAATTGCAATCCGTGGTGCTTGGCAATCTGGGCCTCTCCCAGTTGTAAAAATCCCTTTGTACCCATTGGCCTTATTCTGTTCTGTCTCCTGCTTGTTTGGAGGGAAGTGGAAATTATGTTTTTCTTACTCCTCTGCTAATCTTTTCTGATTAGTTTTGTTCGATAAATAGATTCTCCGGGACTCGCCGAGCTTCATTGCCTCGGTACTTTTCTTGTGGTTACCGCTGTTGATTCAGGCTAACCAAATTCAGGCAAATTCAGACAACTGTTCGGACCAACTCTGTAACTGCAACTCCTACAGTAGTATTTGCATCGCATTTGCAAGGTCTCTGGTATTGCAGATGTGTATAGGTAGCGGTGACCACTTAACATCAGGTGGACCGTAGGCTTGTTTGCCATCCAATGACATAAAAAAAAATAGTTCTGTGTTTATCCTTCCCGTTGCTCTTTTACTTCTACGGTACGTAAATGTTGTGAAATACAGACATGTTGAGTACCTACTTACTTGAGGTTCCATTGGTAAAGTATTGTTGTATTCCCAAAATTACAACCTATCTACAAAACCTTTTATGTGCCTAAAGCGTCATTTACATGGGTAGAGTTTCTTGCCTCGAATAATGATTATCGAAAGAAAGAAAAACATATGATCATGTAAACTACATACATATGTGATGTCGTACGTGGAAGGGCGACAATCGCCTCGTCTTTGAATACTGCATGTATCCGTGTAAACAATAATTCAAAGTAAGAATCGGATTTCGCGTTCAGCCAGTCGCGATCATGAGTGTCTGCAGCAAGGTGTTCCGAGGCTGGGCTTAAACCCCCAGTTCTCTTGCAAATGCATTTACAATTTGTATGCGCAGTAGTATACAAACACTTGTAGCTTCTATAAAGTTCAATGAACTTAATATTACCGGCAGATCCTTTATACGATTTTTGTGTCATTTTAAAAACAATACGGTACGGTGTAAAAACAATATGTTATCGCTACGCGGTTACTTTTACATCGTTCTGGAGCCGAAACACAGGAACTCATAAAGAAGTTAGAAAATCATTCTTTTTTTGTCATTCGAGTTAAATGTTAGTAGCGCTTCTGTCTGATTGAATCGAATTGATTTTTCAATGGCTACCGTGCGCATGTGTAGCAGAACGTCGAAAAAGTTTACGTACACACATTATATATGCATTGACTGCAAGAAAGCGTTACTTCGAGTTCTCACTCTTTTAGAAATTAAATTGCCGTGTGCATTTTTTTATCGTTATTTATTAAAAATAATAGTGCCAGTAGTTTTTGTTACTTTGATAGAGCTCTTATGGCTTTTGGTTCTAGATTGATGTAAGTAACCGTGTATATATTTTAAGGATCGATTTAATTCTGGTAAATAATCGATTATCATTATTTTGAATTAAACAGTTGTTTAACGGCCGAGTAGTAGTAAAGCTGATGGCATGGGCCGAAGCCAAGCGTTCACTAGTTAGGAGTTGAAGAAGTAGAAATAGGCACCTTCCCACCGTGCAAATCACTGAGCTCAAATAGTAAATTGTAAACAAATTATATTATCTCAATGGAATTCGTGTAAACAAAACTCTAGGCGACAAATACCTTACGAATATCATTGATGTACACATCAGGGAGATTTTGTTTTTTGGTTGAATGTGCACGTGAGAATGCTATAATTTTCACAAGATTATCGCTTACAACAATGGCATACGATTTCTTGTCTGAAAACGTGCGATACACTCTCTCCGTGTAAATGACGCTTTCCTCTAATGGGCAAGAACCTTGTATTTACTAACTCATGTCGGTAAATACAATAAAAAAAAAATGTCGGTAATGTCTAATGTCGGTATATATAAATAAAATAACACTGACTCAGGCAGATTTGTTTAGATATTTGCTGTGTTCCGGTTTGAAGGGTTTGGGTGTTGGTGAAATTACAAGCACACGAGACATTTCAACTTTGTCTCTGGGATGGCAACGCATTTGCAATGCCTCTGCTATTGCAGATGTCTATAGGTGGCGGTGACCACTGCCGTGGTGGGCCGTCGGCTAGTTGATCAACCAACGATGAAAGCTAAAGAAGAACAAGAAAATAGATTAACAGTAACATCACAGATCTATAAATTAATCAGTATTAAAAAAAGTTCAAAATTTTATGGTCTTTTTGTACGAAAATCTCAACAGAGTACATGTAATGTGTCTGTAAACTACACCCGCGCAAAGTAAGGGCGGGTCGCTAGTATGTTAAAAATCTAAGAATTCTTCTTATCTGCAGAACTTCCTCTCAACCTGGCTACGACCCCCACGATCATCGTCAGCTATCGAGGCCGACCAAGTAAGTGATTACTTAGAGAACTATCCAGCTTATCTCTTCAACATAAGGTACATAATTACAGTGAAACCTGGATAACAGGACCCTGGACATGTGAGAAACCTCTGCTTACTAATAACTATAATGAGGTCCCGACGTTACTCGGAATTTTTGAATATTTTTAATTGTGATTTGAAATCTTAATTTTTTACGGCAATTAGCTTATGATTGGGACTTTATAGCTCAATAGCGTATCTGCCTCACCTCTAAAGACCAATAACGATATATTTCGACCTCTCTTAACGAGACCCTATACAAATACAAATAAGGCAAAAGTAATATGAAACTTGGCTATTCGGGAAACCGGGTAAATAAAAAGTTCTCTATAAGTAATCGAAAATCCTAGGTCTCTTGAGATCTCTGTTATATAGGTTTCACTGTATTTGCCATTAGGTGGGCAATATCTCGATACAGTCAGCTTGAACAATTGGTTACCTCTTGTATTAAAATCCGTTTGAAAAGAGGGTAACCAGTTGGTGACGCTGTCCATCGAATATTAATACTAATACTACCTGGAGGGAAAGTATTCTAAATACTGAAGATAGCAAATTTTACTCAAAGGAAACATTCCTTTATTTTCAAAAAGAAACAAAACTGCATTTAAATAATTTGAAAATACCTAATATATCGTAGAATACAACGTTTGGTCAGCAACAAAAGTCGATTAACAATGTTACTTTTACATATTATTTAAATGGACACGAAATAACACAATTCATAGAGTTTATTTTATCCTAATTTTAGATTTATTTAAAGACTTGGAAATCTGAAATGTTAATCTACTTTTGGTGCCCACCATTTGTCCGTTTTGAGCTCAGGGCATGGTAATGTTGCAGCAACTGGGAAACCTTGGTCCACCTCCTGAAGTGCAGTTTAGGGACCGGAATCCTAGCGATGCCCCAAGCCTTCGCGCGCGCCGGTCTCGTTACCGGGGTGCTAGCAACAGTAATCGTCGGGGCACTCGTAACTCATTGTCTGCACGTGTTGGTGAGTTTCATCACACTAGAAAGAAAGAAAGAACATTTGTCACAGTCTATGAAGTACACAAAAAACAAAAACAAAATAAGATCCAATTGAAAGAAGGAAAGAACACTGAACACTGATCACACACTCACACTCAACATTGGTACAACTCTGCCTAACCCTTCCGGGATTATAGGCTTGATGATATGTGTGTAGAAAGAAAGAAGGGAGTTTATTTGTCACAGTCTATGATGTACACAAAAAACAAAAGAAGATCCATTTAAAATTATATTTTTTGACAAGCTTTTAGTTCTACATACAATTATTGCATTCGCACTGTGCATATGTATTCAAAATTCCAGCTCAACCGAACACCGGAAAGTGGGTCGAATGTAATTTGTAAGAGTTGATTAAATCAATACGGCAACTCTTTGGCTTTATCATTAGAACAGCTCTGTGACATCATTATATTGCATTGTCATACATATTGAACATGTACGCAAAATTTCAGCTCAGTCTAAAATCGGGTATGGGGTTAAATTTAAATTGTAAAATTTGATTAACCACAGACAACGGGACAAATGAAGGAAAGCTGGTGAAAGTAAAAATAAAAGCTTGTAAAAAAGTCGTAGTTTTAAAGGATCTCACAAAAAAACTCACTTTGTATTTCTGTACCATCAATAGTTTGTCGAAATTTGAGTCAGCTGTGGTGAAAAAAAAAATTGTCAAAGAACTGTAACTAAGTTACCAATATCATGCTGAATGACATTAAATCAAATAAATTGTTATTTTTTCAGTATGTCTACATTGACTGCCCCTTTGGTGGGGTCTTGGGTTCAATTCCCAGGTCGGACAAAAAGCGTAACTGGGTTTTTCCATTAGGAATTTCTCAGCAACTGCCTGGAGTCTGGAAGTTGGTGGTGTGACACCCCCGTGCCTCGGAAAGCACGTAAAGCCGTTGGTCCTGCGCCTGATCTCTCCCCGGTCGTGTCGGATTGCCGTGTCATCGGACTATGAGAGTGAGGGAAGAGGGAGTGCACCTGTGTTTGGGCAACACTAGTACACTATAATATCTCCTGCGTACTTGGCTAGTCTCTATTGAGATTGGCCGATGTAATCAAATCGGTATGGGGAATTATTATGTCTACTTTACAAGGAGAACCAGCTCAATGGTTCTCCGTGTGTAACAGTCTTCGTCTGAATATACAATCTATGGCTAATATTTTATAAGTACAATAGTGGAATTTAGTATCGACACCAGAAGGCCAATTCTACTAAATCTAGTCGCAATCTCATCTAAGCGACAATCATTATCAAAAAATTTTGGCAAGTTTAATTAATATTAGTATGTTTAATTATTTGGTAGATTTGGCAGATTAACACTGAGATTAGATTGCAATCATTCCTAAAATTAAGTAGGATTATCCCTTTGGCTTATGCTGAGGATGTGTGGAGTACATGCATACTGCTTGGCCTGACGGTGAGCGTGTGAGCACAGGTGGGGTCCCAGTACGCGGCATGCCGCCAACTGCGCGTTCCGTTGCTTACGTACCCGGAGTCAATGTCCGCGGCGCTCCAGAAGGGGCCCCCTCCATTGCGGCGGTTCGCAGGCCCCCTCGCTATCACCGTCGACGTCTTCCTGGTGGTCTACCAGCTCGGGATATGCTGCGTCTACATCGTCTTCATCGCTGATAACATAAAGAAGGTCGGTATCCAAGCGCCATCAGTACATTGAACTCATGAGTGTGTCTGATTTGGCAAACGTAATGAGCTGTCATTTGTAAAAAAAAATGAGAGCACTACTCGAGAATGTCGTGATAGTCTAGTGGTTAAAGCATCAGCCTCTTATGTATGAGGTATTGGATTCCAGTCCGGGAAAGTATTTTACCAATTTGTGTGTACTTTCTAAGTTTATTTTGGATATCACATACATCGGTGATGGAAAATATGGTGAAAATAACTGAAATTTAAATTACCATAAATCTGAAATAGCCAATCCGCCTTGAGCAAATGATTAATTCAGTGCCCTCTCTGTACGAGAAGCCTATGCCCAGCAGTGGGACAGTAAAAGGCTAGTTTTTTTTTATAACAGCTCATTACTGATTACATTAATTAACAAATTATTAGTTATGAGACGAAAAATATAGGTCGATTATCTAAGATGCTAACTACTTAACTACGATTTATTATGCTGACGTTGGCTAGACTAGGTCGTACGCGGCAAGGTGCGCGCGCGGCGCCGTGGGATCGCGGCCGATACAATTGAGTCAAGTGGAGTACATCCTTACGTCAATATTCATCAGGGATACATAGCGTCACGCATGCGTACATGACGCAACCACATCAATTTAACAACGTTCAATAGTGATGGAATCCCACCTTTCACCTCTGTATGCTGTGATTGCATTTGCAGATAGTAGACCCCCACTACAACATGGCGGTCGAGTTCCACATGCTGATCATCTTGGGACCGCTGATCGCCTTCAACTTGATCCCGAGCCTCAAGTTGCTGGCGCCTTTCTCAGCGGTCGCCAACGTGCTAACTTTCGTGGGGCTAGGCATCGTGGTGTACTACTTGCTGACCCACAAGAAGTCCACCGCGCCCCTCGACTTGTGGGGCTCGCCCGCCACTTTCCCGCTCTTCTTCGGCACCATCTTGTTTGCGCTGACGGCTGTCGGAGTGGTAAGGTTCCTTCTGCGCTATGTGCTTTTAGGCAAATTGTTTTTTTTTTATAATTGCCTAGGCGACTCATGTCTGTTTGTATGTACCTACTGCTAAGTATGCAACATCATTCACATCATTTCATTTGCTGCCCTGTGATGCTGGCGTAACAGTGTCTGGACACATTTCGATTGCAATTTATCTTTTCAAGTTTTTTAACTGTGCGAATGGTTCTGGGCGTGTAATAGTATTGTTGGTGTGGTAGGTGGTCGCGCTGGAGAACAACATGTCGACTCCGAAGGCCTTCGTGGCGCCTTGCGGCGTGCTTAACGTGGGCATGCTGATCATCGTGCTGCTGTACGTGGCCATCGGAGCAGTCGGCTACGTATTCTGCGTGTCCGAGTGCAGCGACTCCGTGACCCTCGACCTGCCTGAAGGACCGTAAGTATTTTCTGTTAACTATTCATTTATTTAGTCTTTTGATTGTTCTTCCAAAATGCTTAGAGGATTTATTTTTTAACAATTGAATATTAACATATGCTTGTGATATGTTATGTGCATCTATTGTTATTATTATGTCTGGAATATTGTTTTAATTATGTGTATGAACTATCTTCATGTCCGATAATAAAATCATTATATTACAAAATAATCGTAAACGTAAGAATTGTATTCGTAATAATAACTCGTAAACCTTACTTA
Source organism: Caradrina clavipalpis (assembly GCA_932526535.1). Taxonomy (NCBI): domain Eukaryota; kingdom Metazoa; phylum Arthropoda; class Insecta; order Lepidoptera; family Noctuidae; genus Caradrina; species Caradrina clavipalpis. The sequence goes on from OW052087.1 coordinate 24,332,856, forward strand.
AAATGTTCAATATGTTGTTGCAATGTTATTTTAGCGACAATTATTAATGTAAAGAGATGTTGGCATTTTTGATCGGTCTTGTATAAATGATAGTCAGATTTCATTAGGAATAGTTCAGGGTGTTTAATCACGGATCGGGTCAATTCACGAAGCATTCCCCAAAGACGTAACATAACGCGGATGAAAAAATCCACGCGATCGAAGCTAATATTCCATAAGAGTACAGTTTGTTTTTTACAAATATGTAGTTTCTTCATGATAATTATGTTCAGTTCAGATAACTATCCAAATGAAGACCTAGAAAGAAGACTCTGTTGGTTTCAGCAATTTTTGTCCTGCACAATTTGGCTTTTTGTTTTTTATATACGACCTAATTAAGACCGCAAGAAGACGCTGGATGACGGCCGCTTCCAACCGGTCCCGGCTGATAAGATGATGATGATGATATCTTAGACACAATTTCATTAAATAACATACGAACATTCCAAACATTGATAGTAGGTACATTTTCCGCGGTTAATAAGACAGAGAAACGAGGACGAACAAACAAAGCAGGGATATAACCACTACATCGGGAATTAGATTAATGGACTAGGGCGAATGTAACGAGGCGAGAGTCACAGTGCAATGGCATAACGTAGCCCCCCCCCCCCCCCCACCGGCCCAACAACACAGAAACACAGCTGATTCATACACACGCGTTACATTTAGGTGGACACCATCATACGCCTGTATTCCCCAAAGGGTCAGGCAGAGGTGTCCCAATGTACACCCACGGTTTACCGGTATGTTTTTGTCGCTGTGACATCGGGCGAGCGTATTGCCATGAACCGGGCACAAATCCTAACTCCCAGCTGCTACTAAGAATTTTATAGAAAAACTAAAGAACACTCGGAATCTAACTCAATACCTCTAGCGTAGCAGTCGCGCTTAGAACCACTAGGCTACCGGGGTAACACAACACTTTATTAGAAGTAATATGCCTATTTCATTTCAGTGTTTAATAATATATGAACCTACTTTAAAACACATTAATTCATATCAGTATGCTCTTAAATGAACTACCAAGGCATTCAATCAGTGGGTACTTCGCTGCTCGCCTATCATTTAGGTACGAATACACTTCAATCATCGTACTCACTAGAGCAGATTGTGCTGTGTACGGATGAATAGAAGGTGATCTTGTTAGAATGCTTGAAGCATCGTGAGAAGATTGCGTAGGTATGCATCTGTATAATTTTACGTAACATGTTTAGTCCTAGCACAATACATATTTTATTGAATTTATACAAGGTGCTTCACCGTTCCTATTTAAGCTAGTGAGATACGAATTATCATCATCATTATATCAATCGCAGGACGTCCAACGCTGGACACAGGCCTCCCCCATAAATTAAAAGAAATTTATTTTTTTTATTTTTTTGTAGATTATTTTCATATTCGAACTTGCCATCTTTCATATCTCATCATCATCTACATCCTATAAATAAATAAATGAAATTAAAAAATAAATAAATACACAACAACAGTAGATACACTTGATACCAACAATTGTTTTTTTTTTTAATTTTAAAGCTATGACATTTTTTACATCTCTTTGTATCACTAATTTCACCGATCAAACCAAATTTGGCTTACCAAGTCAGTCAGCCTAAGTTACTTCTTATAATAAATATTAGCTGTCAGCCAAAGAAAATCCCGTCAAAATCTGTCCAGCCGTTTTGTAGGCCAAATAAAATGCAAAACGATAAAAAAAAAATCGTTAAAGCGTCTGTGTTTATTTATTTTGTACTAGTGGGTACATCTTTGGTTACTACTTCGCTCTCGTGGGTCGTAGCGTGATGTTCTAGAGCCCATGTTACTCAGGAATAATCTAGCTATCTATTAGTCAAAAATGGTTAAAATAGGGCCAGTAGGTTCGGATCCTATTCGGTACAAACGAACAAAAAACTTTTTCCTCATTATAATTATTACCATAGAAAAACTTGTTTTTCTGACATTATAAACAAAAACATAAATTTTCTTTTTTTGTTATGCCAACATTTCTCAGTAAATAAAGTATTATTAATAATATTGTCATAGTACTGAGTATAATTATGTTGTAATCATTGCACTGTGGTGTGCGCGACAAATTGTATGAGACAGCCACTGCGGCAGTGAAGTTGTGCAATGACTCGGAAACCGCAACACACAGCGGTATCTGCGAACTTGAATAAGCATTGGATGGTGTCGGATATACCACGTATTTACTGTTGCTATAAGCCAGTACGTGGTATATCGGGCACGGTTCAAGTGCGTCATTCTACGCCCGGGCGACGGTACTGCAGCTACGTCTTCATTGGGTACACGAAATTTGTAAAGTTAATTATGTAATATCTTATACATATAAATATGTATATATCTTTGGGTTCTTCTCTTGTTATATAGGCTAAATGACACAGCAATAATGAAGCCACCTATTGGTGAAAACTGGTTGGAATATAGCATAGAGCGGTATCTGCGAACTCGAACAAGCATTGGATGGTGTCTGATATACCACGTATTTACTGTTGCTATAAGCCAGTACGTGGTATATCGGGCACGGTTCAAGTGCGTCATTCTGCGCGCTAGTGACGGTACTGCAGCTACGTCTTCATTGGGGGGTATCCGAAATTTGTAAAGTAAATTATGTAATATCTTATACATATATGTATATATCTTTGGGTTCCACTCCGATCTCGTTGATCGTAGCGTGTTGTTATATAGGCTAAGTGACACAGCAATAATGATAATGGTGAAAACTGGTTGGAATATATCACACAGCGGTATCTGCGAACTTGGATAAGCATTGGATGGTGTCCGATATACCACGTATTCACTGTTGCTATAAGCCAGTACGTGGTATATCGGGCACGGTTCAAGTGCGTCATTCTGCGCGCTAGTGATGGTACTGCAGCTACGTCTTCATTGGGGGGTATACGAAATTTGTAAAGTTAATTATGTAATATCTTATACATACATATATGTATACATATATCTTTGGGTTCCACTCCGATCTCGTGAATCGTAGCGTGTTGTTATATAGGCTAAGTGACACAGCAATAATGAAGCTATCTATTGGTGAAAACTGGTTGGAATATATCACACAGCGGTATCTGCGAAGTTGGATAAGCATTGGATGGTGTCTGATATACCACGTATTTACTGTTGCTATTAGCCAGTACGTGGTATACCGGGCACGGTTCAAGTGCGTCATTCTGCGCGCTAGTGACGGTACTGCAGCTACGTCTTCATTGGGGGGTATACAAAATTTGTAAAGTTAATTATGTAATATCTTATACATATATGTAAATATCTTTGGGTTCCACTCCGATCTTGTGGATCGTAGCGTGTTGTAATATAGGCTAAGTGACACAGCAATAATGAAGCTATCTATTGGTGAAAACTGGTTGGAATATATCACACAGCGGTATCTGCGAACTTGGATAAGCATTGGATGGTGTCCGATATACCACGTATTCACTGTTGCTATAAGCCAGTACGTGGTATATCGGGCACGGTTCAAGTGCGTCATTCTACGCCCTGGCGACGGTACTGCAGCTACGTCTTCATTGGGTACACGAAATTTGTAAAGTTGATTATATCTTATACATATAATTATGTACTATATATCTTTGGGTTCTTTTCCGCTCTCGTGGATTGTAGCGTGATGTTATATAGCCTAAGTGACACAGCAATAATGAAGCTATCTATTGGTGAAAACTGGTTGGAATATATCACACAGCGGTATCTGCGAAGTTGGATAAGCATTGGACAGTGTCCGTTATACCACGTATTTACTGTTGCTATAAGCCAGTACGTGGTATACCGGGCACGGTTCAAGTGCGTCATTCTACGCCCTGGTGACGGTACTGCAGCTACGTCTTCATTGGGTACACGAAATTTGTAAAGTTGATTATATCTTATACATATAATTATGTATATATCTTTGGGTTCTTTTCCGCTCTCGTGGATTGTAGCGTGATGTTATATAGGCTAAGTGACACAGCAATAATGAAGCTATCTATTGGTGAAAACTGGTTGGAATATATCACACAGCGGTATCTGCGAACTTGGATAAGCATTGGATGGTGTCCGATATACCACGTATTCACTGTTGCTATAAGCCAGTACGTGGTATATCGGGCACGGTTCAAGTGCGTCATTCTACGCCCAGGCGATGGTACTGCAGCTACGTCTTCATTGGGTACACGAAATTAGTAAAGTTAATTATGTAATATCTTATACATATATGTAGGTATATATCTTTGGGTTCTACTCCGATCTCGTTGATCGTAGCGTGTTGTTATATAGGCTAAGTGACACAGCAATAATGATAATGGTGAAAACTGGTTGGAATATATCACACAGCGGTATCTGCGAACTTGGATAAGCATTGGATGGTGTCGGATATACCACGTATTTACTGTTGCTATAAGCCAGTACGTGGTATATCGGGCACGGTTCAAGTGCGTCATTCTACGCCCGGGCGACGGTACTGCAGCTACGTCTTCATAGGGTACACGACATTTGTAAAGTAGATTATTTAATATTTTATAAATATCTTTGAGTTCTACTCAGCCCTCGCAGATCGTAGCGTATTGTTCTAGAGTCTAAGCTACACAGAAATAATGAAGCTACCTATTGGTGAAAACTGGTTGGAATATAGCACCCCTTTTTCCCAAAATGGATGCAGTTCTAATGAACTGTATGTACAAAATCCTTTGAAAGTTTTTGACAAGTTTGTTTTTTTGTGGAACAGGCTAGCTTCAAGCGTGATCGCCATGTTTGCGGTGGCCATCTTCATCAGCTACGGGCTGCACTGCTACGTGCCAGTGGAGGTGGTCTGGCGCGGGTACCTGCTGCCGCGGCTGAACCGCTCGGGGGCCCCGCCCGCGCGCCTGCGCAACGCCGAATACGCACTGCGCATCGGACTCTGTCTGCTTACCTGTAAGTATCACTTCACGCTACACATGCAATCTAGCAAAGATCCTGCACGTATGATTTTATGCGTTTGTGCATGAATCCTTTTTGTTATAGTTTTACACACGCTTTTTAACTAAATATGTAGTTATATATCCTTGGTACTGCCCCTCTCGTTTTATAGCCTAAGTTACACAGGAATAATGAAGCTACCTATTGGTGAAAACTGGTTGGAATATATCACACAGCGATATCTGCGAACTCGAACAAGCATTGGACAGTGTCCGGTATACCACGTATTTACTGTTGCTATGAGCCAGTACGTGGTATATCGGGCACGGTTCAAGTGCGTCATTCTACGCCCTGGCGAAGGTACAGCAGGCTACGTCTTCATTGGGTACACGAAATCTGTAAAGTAAATTATTTAATATCTTATAAATATCTTTGAGTTCTACTCAGTCCTCGTAGATCGTAGCGTGATGTTATATAGCCTAAGTTACACAGGAATAATAAAGCTACCTATTGGTGAAAACTGGTTGGAATATAACACACAGCGATCTGCGAATTTGAACAAGCATTGGATGGTGTCTGATATACCACGTATTTACTGTTGCTATAAGCCAGTACGTGGTATATCGGGCACGGTTCAAGTGCGTCATTCTGCGCGCTAGCGACGGCACTGCAGCTACGTCTTCTTAGATTAAATTGTTTATTATGCCTTTAAATTGCCTTTACGTGTGAAAAATTAACAAAACCATTTTTTTTTTACTTTATTTTGGTTTTTCGATACTCAGCAATTACACGTTTGTTAGGTTGATTATTGATTACCTTGTAAAGAGTGTTCAGTGGGAATTTTTCAAATTTAGATTATCATTATTCATTTATTAGTGAGGCTAGAGGCAAGGGGGGTGTCATCTGCGGATTCGACAGTAATCTTGAGCCATTGGTCTGGAGGACACTGCTCGTTAGCGGTTGAGCAATATTTAAAGTGTGGTGAATCGTTTGTTCGAGTGTTGCTTTATGTTCCCGCTAAGATATTCGGCAATTAAACGATGGTCCGATCGCGTAGCTTATATGGTCGTGAGTATAGAGATTCCGACAAGAATCCCGACAGTGGTTAACGGGTCGCTAACAGCACCATCAACTGCAGAACGTGCGGCAAGAAATCATAAGAAATCCATGAAAATCGTTGAGAAAGATTGCGACGATTACAGGCATTAAGAAATGACATGTGCATATGATTTTGAAAAGGAATGAAAGCTTCATCCCTATAAAATGCAAATCGTCCAAAAACTAAATGACAACATGAGAAACGTTCGCCCGAACGATGTTTGAATGTTTTCGGACCCCGGTACACTTGGAAACGTATTGTTAGGAACGAAGTTCATTTCGACATCGGGGGCTATGTGCATCGACAAAAACGTTGCTGGAACCCCAACAATCCAAAGGCATTAAAACAGTTGGTACTGCCCTAAAACGACATTATAGTGCGCGATTTCTGGAATAATCGGTGCATATTTTTTTAATGAGAGAGAAACTGTCTGGTCTTCTTTGAACAGCCGTATGATGGAAACATTTTTGGTACCGCAATGGCAAGTGTTTCACAAACACAATACTAGAACCCATTTTCAACAAGATAGGGCTGCCCCACTCACCGCCATGGTCTCAATCCCTGAAACATTTATAAGCAAGTACGGACACATACTATGGCCACCTTGATCGCCAGATTTGACCTCGTGTGATTTTTCACCTTAAGTCTAAAGTTTCCTGCAATAATCGCCGTGCCATAACTGTCCCACACGAAAATCGCTGCCATCGCCCCAGAGGTTTGTTCGCGCGTACGAGTATTTGAAAATGCGAGGGTTCGCTTAAAGAGTGTGTTGCGAGAAATGGACATTATTTGGAAGGCATCATTTTTAAGAAAAATCCGTGTTGTGAAATTGTGAAATCAGCAGATCATAGTTACATTTTAAAAATAAAATTAAAACCCCAAACGTATTTGTTTATTTGTTATTGAATTTTAGAATACGAAAATTCCCGCTGGGCACCCTTTACGTTTATGTGTATATCTTTGGCTACTGCTCCGCTCTCGTGGATCGTAGCGTGATGTTATATAGCTTAAGTTACACAGGAATAATGAAGCTATCTATTGGTGAAAAATGGTTGAAATACATCACACAGCGAAATACATATCTGCGAACTTGGATAAGCACTGGACAGTGTTCGATATATCACGTATTCCCTTTTACTATAAGCCAGTACGTGGTATATAGAACACGGTTCAAGTGCGTCATTCTACGCCCTGGCGACGGTACTGCAGGCTACGTCTTCTTTGCGTAAGTTGTTTGTTATGACGAGAAAAAAAATCTTTATTATTGATCTTAATTGTGAATATTATTGATATAATTATGTTTGTTTTATGTGCTGTTATATCTATTATTGATATCGTGTAATTTTACTACTAAATTATGTTACGAATTAGGTACTCTCTAATTGTTATTTATAATACAATTATATGAATATCGTAGCGTGATGTTATACAGGTCACCCAGGAATAATTTATCACACAGCGATATCTACGAACTTGAAAAAGCATTGGACAGTGTCCGTTATACCACGTATTTACTGTTGCTATAAGCCAGTACGTGGTATACCGGGCACGGTTCAAGTGCGTCATTCCACACCCTGGCGACGGTACTGCAGCTACGTCTTCATTGGGTACACGAAATCTGTAAAGTAAATTATTTAATATCTTATAAATATCTTTGAGTTCTACTCAGTCCTCGTAGATCGTAGCGTGATGTTATATAGCCTAAGTGACACAGCAATAATGAAGCTATCTATTGGTGAAAACTGGTTGGAATATATCACACAGCGGTATCTGCGAACTTGGATAAGCATTGGATGGTGTCCGATATACCACGTATTCACTGTTGCTATAAGCCAGTACGTGGTATATCGGGCACGGTTCAAGTGCGTCATTCTACACCTTGGCGACGGTATCGGTACTGCAGCTACGTCTTCATTGCGTAAGTTGTTTGTTGTAACGAGAAAAAAAATATTTATTATTGATCTTAATTGTGAATTATATTGATATAATTATGTTTGTTTTATTAGCTATTATATCTATTATTATTGATATCGTGTAATTTTACTACTAAATTATGTTACGAATTAGGTACTCTATAATTGTTATTTATAACACAATTATATGAATATCGTAGCGTGATGTTATACAGGTCACCCAGGAATAATTTATCACACAGCGATATCTACGAACTTGAAAAAGCATTGGACAGTGTCCGTTATACCACGTATTTACTGTTGCTATAAGCCAGTACGTGGTATACCGGGCACGGTTCAAGTGCGTCATTCCACACCCTGGCGACGGTACTGCAGCTACGTCTTCATTGGGTACACGAAATCTGTAAAGTAAATTATTTAATATCTTATAAATATCTTTGAGTTCTACTCAGTCCTCGTAGATCGTAGCGTGATGTTATATAGCCTAAGTGACACAGCAATAATGAAGCTATCTATTGGTGAAAACTGGTTGGAATATATCACACAGCGGTATCTGCGAACTTGGATAAGCATTGGATGGTGTCCGATATACCACGTATTCACTGTTGCTATAAGCCAGTACGTGGTATATCGGGCACGGTTCAAGTGCGTCATTCTACACCTTGGCGACGGTATCGGTACTGCAGCTACGTCTTCATTGCGTAAGTTGTTTGTTGTAACGAGAAAAAAAATATTTATTATTGATCTTAATTGTGAATTATATTGATATAATTATGTTTGTTTTATGTGCTATTATATCTATTATTATTGATATCGTGTAATTTTACTACTAAATTATGTTACGAATTAGGTACTCTATAATTGTTATTTATAACACAATTATATGAATATCGTAGCGTGATGTTATACAGATCACCCAGAAATAATTTATATATATACAGCGATATCTACGAACTTGAAAAAGCATTGGACAGTGTCCGTTATACCACGTATTTACTGTTGCTATAAGCCAGTACGTGGTATACCGGGCACGGTTCAAGTGCGTCATTCTACGCCCTGGCGACGGTACTGCAGGCTACGTCTTCTTGTGATATACGAAATTTGTAAAGTTGATTATATCTTATACATATAATTATGTATATATCTTTGGGCTCTTCTCCACTCTCGTGGATTGTAGCGTGATGTTATATAGGCTAAGTGACACAGCAATAATGAAGCTATCTATTGGTGAAAACTGGTTGGAATATATCACACAGCGGTATCTGCGAACTTGGATAAGCATTGGATGGTGTCCGATATACCACGTATTCACTGTTGCTATAAGCCAGTACGTGGTATATCGGGCACGGTTCAAGTGCGTCATTCTACACCTTGGCGACGGTATCGGTACTGCAGCTACGTCTTCATTGCGTAAGTTGTTTGTTGTAACGAGAAAAAAAATATTTATTATTGATCTTAATTGTGAATTATATTGATATAATTATGTTTGTTTTATGTGCTATTATATCTATTATTATTGATATCGTGTAATTTTACTACTAAATTATGTTACGAATTAGGTACTCTATAATTGTTATTTATAACACAATTATATGAATATCGTAGCGTGATGTTATACAGATCACCCAGAAATAATTTATATATATACAGCGATATCTACGAACTTGAAAAAGCATTGGACAGTGTCCGTTATACCACGTATTTACTGTTGCTATAAGCCAGTACGTGGTATACCGGGCACGGTTCAAGTGCGTCATTCTACGCCCTGGCGACGGTACTGCAGGCTACGTCTTCTTGTGATATACGAAATTTGTAAAGTTGATTATATCTTATACATACAATTATGTATATATCTTTGGGCTCTTCTCCACTCTCGTGGATTGTAGCGTGATGTTATATAGGCTAAGTGACACAGCAATAATGAAGCTATCTATTGGTGAAAACTGGTTGGAATATATCACACAGCGGTATCTGCGAAGTTGGATAAGCATTGGATGATGTCTGATATACCACGTATTTACTGTTGCTATTAGCCAGTACGTGGTATACCGGGCACGGTTCAAGTGCGTCATTCTACACCCTGGCGACGGTACTGCAGCTACGTCTTCATTGGGTACACGAAATCTGTAAAGTAAATTATTTAATATCTTATAAATATCTTTGAGTTCTACTCAGTCCTCGTAGATCGTAGCGTGATGTTATATAGCCTAAGTGACACAGCAATAATGAAGCTATCTATTGGTGAAAACTGGTTGGAATATATCACACAGCGGTATAGATCTGCGAACTTGGATAAGCATTGGATGGTGTCCGATATACCACGTATTCACTGTTGCTATAAGCCAGTACGTGGTATATCGGGCACGGTTCAAGTGCGTCATTCTACGCCCTGGCGACGGTACTACAGCTACGTCTTCATTGCGTAAGTTGTTTGTTGTAACAAGAAAAAAAACCTTTTTTATTGATCTTAATTGTGAATATTATTGATATAATTTTGTGTGTTTTATGTGCTATTATATCTATTATTGATATCGTGTAATTTTACAACTAAATTATGTTACGAATTAGGTACTCTATAATTGTTATTCATAATAAAATTATATGAATATCGTAGCGTGATGTTATACAGGTCACCCAGGAATAATTTATCACACAGCGATATCTACGAACTTGAAAAAGCATTGGACAGTGTCCGTTATACCACGTATTTACTGTTGCTATAAGCCAGTACGTGGTATACCGGGCACGGTTCAAGTGCGTCATTCTACGCGCTGACGACGGCACTGCAGGCTACGTCGTAAGTTGTTTGCTGTCAAAAGTACAGTCATGTGTCACTGATTACCAGTTAACTTATCCTTTAAATTAGCGATTAGAATTAGCGTGCTAAAATGCTTTGACTGAGCGGTGTATCCTTTGTTACAGTCGTGCTGGCTGTGGCGGTGCCGCGGTTGGGGCTGTTCATCTCTCTGTTCGGCGCACTGTGCCTGTCCGCCCTGGGCATCTGCTTCCCGGCGCTCATGGAGATGTGCGTGTCGTTCCCGGACAAGTTCGGTCCGGGCCGCGTCCGGCTCGTGAAGGACGTACTTCTGTTCGTGGTCGGCGTGATAGGGCTGGTCGCCGGCACGTACACTGCACTCCTAAGCATCGTGCGCTCTTTCATGCCGGTGGAAGAACCGCTACACGCTTAGACCGGCCTCACAACCGCCGTCTGTTTTTGGAAGCCGCTTTGCTTACACTTGGCCTATATATACCTTGTGTAAGCCTACATAACACAAATAAGTATTCATCAATCTCTAAATGTTTTTAATATAAGTAGAGGAGGTGCGGCCAACGTTTTGTTTATAATAACAACGTTGCAAGTCCAGGCTCCGTAGGATTAAAAATGAAAATCATAATTATATAGGTAGTAATCACAAGTATTATACGTATACCGTGGAAGTATTTGTTTAGTAGCGTGCACGTCATTGGGCCGCTGCTAGTTTTGGTACGCATGCAACACAGTGAAAAGAAATGTTTTTTTTTTGAGTTACTTGCCTGCCTGGTGATGTCGAGACTTAGTAGCGACATGAACACACGCGGGGTCATCCCTTGTCGATTTAGAGAAGCACAGCTTCTTATAAGACTCGTCCGACAGCGCGACATGCTCTTATAAAGCCATGTCTGGTACCTATATTGATGTGTATATTGTTTCAATATAAGGTAATTTTATTATTGTAATTTTGTTTTTGTGAAGCGTGCATGCGTTTTTAATTTTTTTGTGTCAAATAAACGTTTCTTAGTATTAACCAGTGTTTCATTTTATTACCTGAATTATGAATACTAACCCATACACACTAACCCAACAACTATTCGCCAAGATTAGTAATTAGTTAACAAGTGCATTAACAAACTGTATTCAAAACATAGGTTTAAGTACCTATATAGTTTTATTATGACGCCCAAATGGCTTTATGGCTTTACATATACATACAATGAGTACATTGTAAAAAGATAGTCAGCACTGTTGTCCCACTGAGCGAATGGCTTGGGTTCGATTCCCACATGGAACAAATCTTTGTACGGCCTAGAGATATTTGTTCCGGGACTGGCTGTTTGAGTATAGGTGTTTATGTGTTTGTAAACGCACAAACGATACAGCCGAAATTCCTAGGGAGGACCAACAAAGGAAAACTCGAGAGTAAAAATAGGCAGAAGTGTGGTGTCTTTCTAAGCGTTCAGGGGCAAAATGTCCAATTCTCAAAATGTCCAACGGTGTCAAAATCGTTCAGGGGCAAAATGTATAATTCTCAAAATGTCCAACGGTGTCAAAATGTACAATGGTCAAAATGTCCAATGGTCAAAATGTCCAAGGGTCAAAATGTCCAACTCCCAAAATATCCAATCTTTCGTTCAGGGGCAAAATGTCCAATTCTCAAAATGTCCAACGGTGTCAAAATGGCCAATTACTCAAAATGTCTAATGGTCAAAATGTCCAATTCTCAAAATGTCCAATGGCCAAAATGTCCAACTCCCAAAATGTCCAATCTTTGAGAATGTAGCAAATTTGTTCAATAACTCATCAAAAAGCTTTTTTAATACTTATGACAAAAAATAAATAAAAAATACTGAAAGAATTGATAACAAAAATAGTGAATTCGGGTATGTTGTGGTCTTCTCTGGTATTAATTTGTTATTTATAAATAAAACATATTTTGATTCTTTCAGTATTTTGTATTTATTATTTGTCATAAGTATTAAAAAAGCGTTTTGATGAGTTATTGAACAAATTTGCTACATTCTCAAAGATTGGACATTTTGGGAGTTGGACATTTTGAGAATTGGACATTTTGACCATTAGACATTTTGGGTAATTGGCCATTTTGACAGCGTTGGACATTTTGAGAATTGGACATTTTGCCCCTGAACGTTTCTAAGTAGCTGAGAAGGCTGGGCGCAGTGCACCATTGAAGAGACGAAGCTAGACCCGTAGTACCTAATAACACGATGAGCAACGAAGATGGTTCACTTACTACAGTGCCCAAAGTGTCCCTAAATCTGCTCTTTAGGACATTAACAATGACCTAAAGAGCAGACACGGTACACGACATGGTGGTATACGTGGACACCTACTGGGCCCAAAATTTATAAGAAAAAGTAAAAAGAAACATCATATCATTATCCTATGATTATCTAAAATCATAAGAGTAAAAAGAAGAAGCATAAACTAATTAGAAACTCGTAGCAATGATTCGGCGTAGCATAGGGTAGCAAGTTTGAGTCGTAGCGTGGTCAAATGCTACGTTGAAATAGGGAAATTATGCATAAAAAAAACGCATTTATTAACAAAATATGAAAATAATGTAGAAGAGATGACAAAAGTGGAATAAAAATAAAAAATCGGTCAAGAAATACGGCCGATATAAACATTTCAAACTGTTAATTACGCACTGATTAGACAGAGAGATCCGACGTGGACTATGACGTCACATAATACTATGGCCTTCTAAACTCCGTGTTTTTCGTTTTGCTAGAAAGAATATACATAAATCTTCGATGAATAATATCTTTTCTCGAATGAACTAATTAAACTATTTTTCGAAAAACTATGAAATTTCATAATTATTCGAAAAATAGTTTTACTAAACTGGGTGCCGAGTGTGAATTTTTTCATTCACGTTCGATTGCGAGCGCGTTAGAATTTTGCATAGGAAAAAGTTATAGCGCCAACTGGTGGTGACTAGGGGAAACCTAATTTCTTATACAAAATTCTAACGCGCTCACAATCGAACGTGAATGAAAAAACTCACTCTCGGCACCCATATAAGGCATGAATGAGTATATTTTTTTTAAATAAAAACAAAAATGTTGCGGGTCACAACATAAACTTGGGGAGGAGAAGTGATGGCAGATGAATGGCAGAGTCACCCTCACCAGGCAATGTGGCACCATGGCAGCTAAAGATGGCAACCAAACAACAGATTTGCTGAGCTTCAGTAGCTTTCAGCTACTGAAGTGGTACACAAGCGCATCAATACTTTATTGGCTGAATAATAGTCTATATACAAAATGATAAGTATTCATACATAATGGTACAAGCGTAGTGGTTTCTGACATACTAAATTTATGTTCATATGACAAGCAGGTACACATATAATATAATAGATGGCGCTAGTACTATTTTATAAGTATTATTTTGATATAAATACTAACAATACTATCTTACAAGAATATTGAGAGGGGATATTCGTGGGTCCGTGGGTTCGATTTCCAGGTCGGACAAAAAGTGTTATTGCGATTTTCGACAACGTATTTCTTAGTAACAGCCCGGAGTTGGGGAATGGTGGTGTGACACCCACGTGTCTCGGAAAGCACGTAAAGCCGTTAGTCCTGCACTTGATCTCTCCCAGGTTCTCAGGTTCCATCGGACTATGAGAGTTAGCCCATCTCACATCGTGCCCTGCGAAATCTAACAGCTGCACGCAGGTAGATTTAATGGTTGCCACCGACAACGCAGTCAAAGTGGCCAAATTGTGGGCCGCGATAAAACAATATTATAATATAGTTTGTCCTCGTAAAGCTAATAAGAAGAAGTTAAACAAGAGATTTTATCTGTGTTGATGCACACCCTAGTGCTCATTTAGGATAGCCGCTGTGACCGAAATCAGTCGGGAGAAAATTATACGCAGATGTTACTTATTTGATTGCCTCGTTAGCCTAGTGATCCTAAGCGTGGCTGCTACGCTGGAGGTCTTGGGTTCGATTCCCAGGTCGAGCGAAAAAATTCAGTAGCAGCTCGGATTTGTGCCCGGTTAATGGTCCATTATTACAAGGGAATTATAACAACCTTCCAGGAAGCTATATGTTTGAGCCGTTAGGGGTTGAAACACTAGGTCTAATAGTCGATTGTTCTCTTCACCGGAGACGCGTCAGCTGTGGTAAGTATGGTTTGTACTTGTACTGTAATTGCATTAAGTTTGTTGTCTTCCAAACCTTGATAATATTTAAGATTATTTTGTTTGTAATGGAAAAACTCAAAAACTACTTAAGCGTTTCTAAAAATTCTTTCACCTTTTGCAAGCTTCATTGTCAGCGAGTAACATACAGGCTACATATCATCAAGTAACGACACACGGGGGCAAAGCAGCAATCAAAGACTTCACCTAACGCGGGTGAAACCGCGGGTCATTGCTAGTACCCAATATAAAGCACTAGCTACTAAGCTAACAGACTGACTTCTTAACAATTCAAAAGTGCCAATAATTGTTTTGACTTTGAATCGATTTCAATAAGACAAAACAATTTCCAAATGTTTACCTGTTTGTGTGAAATGTGACCATGCCCTGCAGTAATAAGGTATCTTTCGACGCGTGCCCCGTCGCTAGTCAAAGGAAAATCGTGTGACGAATCGCACGACGTGATCGCGATTGATACAGGGCACGTGGATGATATAGGTCACGTGGCGACGTAAGGTCACGGGGACACAGACGGGGGGCCTTGCAAGTTTTTAAACTAATTAAAATTTTAATTGTTCGTATTGAGTAGGACAACTAAGGACATGTAGGGCCAGTATGGCGTAACTGAGGGGTACACAATATGTTAATTTGTTAACCTTTTCTTTTGTTGTATGTACTTTTTATAACTCGGGACGATTTACTTATTTTACTGCCTCGTCAGCCTAAGGTCCTAAGCGCGACTGCTACCATAAAGGTCTTGGATCCGATTCTCAGGTCGAGCAAAAAGTTCTCAGAGTTAGGATTTTTGCCCGGTTAATGGCATTAGATTCGCCCCCTATTTCTTGGGACTTAATCGGTGAACTGTGGGGTACACCTCTGCCTAACCCTTCGGGGAACACAGGCGTGATGGTATGTTATGATTTGCCATAAATTGTAATGTCATCCTCCGTAGCAGAAACAGTTTGTTTGATAAAGTGTAGACAATGTCAAAATGTTTGTAGCGCATAATAGGTACCAGTAGTTTACGTTGATTATGCACAGAACAAAATATCTTGTGTAAGGGACATCTATCCTTAAACTGTAACTAAAAATTCTCTATTTTGGACTGAGTATCAGACAACAAGAATTTTTTATAGGACAACCATAAGTGGGTTGGAGGGTTGGAGATATGTAGGTTTCTAAAACTTTTCCGCTAAGTGAAAATTCGCTCTTATTCCTTCTGTGTCGTCTTCAGCCTTCAGCCAGTCAAAACATATCGTTATTGCCATTAGGGACGACTAAAACAGCAACAGGCCAATTTTTCAAAGTTGATCTGCCGAAAAAAGGGAAAAATGTTTAAATTTTCCTGCAACAAATGCACCTTGCTCTGAAGTCAGAATAGTGTTTTGTGTGCACTGGCGAAGTTTAAGGCTTGATGTCCCTTACACCCTGTATATAGTATATAAGATCTACAACTAATTTATAATTATTAGTTAATTTTTACCATGTCAGAGGCCCTTGCGGCGGTTTAGAAACTCTGACACTAGGGTATGTGGGGTCGTTAGACCTTACTGCCCACACGATAAAGAAGAAGAAGTTAATTTTTAAATTTGATACTTCTGTATGCTTGCAACCATCAAATATACTGCTCCCCATCAAAAGACGCGTAATTGAATACACTGCCATCTAGTATATTCCTTAGGAAGCTTTTGTACAGTTACCATAGTACGTTTTGAAGGGAAGAGTCAGCTGGGCCTTATTTGCTGCTACTTTTAGTTTAGAGCCCCCTTTCTTCCCTGGACGACGTTAAATATACTGCTATATCAAAAGACGCGCAACTTAATACACTGCCATCTAGTGTATTCCTTAGAAAGCTTTTGTACAGTTACCACAGTACGTTTTGAAGGGAAGAGTCAGCTGGGCCTTATTTGCTGCTAGTTTTAGTTTAGAGCCTCCTTTTTTCCCTGGACATTTCACTGGTTAAGCTACAAAAATATTAACATTATCTATATTCTGTAATGTTTACATAATTTAGTCAAAGTCCGTAAAAAACGTAATTTTGGATTTTAGGATAAGTTCTGGTTCGTATTTCAACTTGTCACTTGTACAATAAAGTTAAGTATTTGAGGGTTATATATTACTAGCTTCTGCCCGCGACTTCGTTCGCGTGGCTTTATTCATCCGCCTTAAGTTACGTTTTTGAATACTGCTTCGCTCCCGTAAGTCGCAGCGTGATGTTATATAGCCTATAACCTTCCTCGATAAATGGGCTATCCAACAAAAAAAGATTTTTTCAAATCGGACCGGTAGTTCCTGAGATTAGCGCGTTCAAACAAACAAACAAACAAACAAACTCTTCAGCTTTATAATATTAGTATAGATAAAAAAAAAAACACTATTTGCTCGAATTTTTAATTAAAAGTTCAGAGAGCTCTGTTAGTACGTCTGTTCAGAACAACGTTTAGGGCAATGTTGTTATGTTACCAGCCTGTGATTGTCCTATTGCAGGACAAAGGCCTCTTTTCACCCAGAAAAGGCACCAGCATTGATCACCATGAAGGTGGATTGGCGATTGCACATTTTAATCCTACTTAATATTATAAACGCGAAAGTTTGTAAGTATGGATGTATGTATGTTTGTTACTCTTTCACGTAAAAACTACCGAATGGATTATAATGAAATTTCACACTAAGATAGATTGTAGTGTGGAATAACACATAGGATACTTTTTATCTCGGAAAAATCCCGTGGGATAATTTATATCCAACTAAACCCGAACGAAGTCGCGGGTAAAAGCTAGTATTAATATAACTTTAGGTTTCCTCAAGATATTCCTTCATCGATGTGCAATTTGAATTTATAAGTAAATAATATGAAAATAATAGTCATAGTTATATTGGTACTTACCTGTTTCCTGGTTACGAACTGGCTGCTTCGTGCAAGACAAGCGGGCGCCTTAACCACAGGACCATCGCGACGATGCACATCATAACAATAATAAAAATCTTTGAGGTACCTTCCATTTTCGTTCGCCACCTGAATTCATGCCGTCTTAGTACGAAATAAGTTCTAAGCTTAGTCTAAGCCTTTGCCAGTTAGTGTATTTCAAACTTTATTCCGATGAGGGTAAAGTTCATAGCAAAATAGACAAGTTACACTTGGTTCTAAAGTTAGTTTTTGTATTCGAATTGTATTTTAATCATAATGCAATGCCTGGCTTAAGTGGATATAAACGATCACTCCATTTACTTCATTACCCACTGGCTCACTGGCCAGGTGTGCATTGTGTTCGAATCCAAGTGAGAATTTGAATACACGGAAGGCTTTTGGACGGTTTGTAGAGTGTTACCACTCTTATGGAGTGGAGTCCTCGTTTATATCATATTTTTAAAGTTGGTTGGCTTTTTGTAATGAGACGTCACTCTTTATAAGTGTGTGTGGGTAGTCATTTTCTGAACTTAACTAAGCCAATCACAGCACGGCCCAACTGCTGCGGTAGTGTGTGCTTTAGACTTTTAAATAACCCATGTAAATAATACAACTTTGTGAATATATATACTTAAGGTACGATTAGATCACGACACTGTACACAGTACACTCGGTGTACACATTGAGCGTACCGTGTATAATGTCGCCGTCTAATTGCACCATCACTGATCGACCTTCAGTTTTCAGCAATACGTAGCAGGTGTAAGTAGGTGTTATCAAAAGTGCCTCAAAATGTTTCATGTAATGTAAATGTACTTCAGTGTTCGCTTTTCTTTCTGAAACTTGGCTAGCACACTGCCGTGTGCAAATGTTGTGTGAGATTGAACAGCGCACTCTGAAGCTTACGTCGTATAGGAGAGGATAATGAAAACTCTTGATGTGTGCAAGGTAATTTATCGACGATTTATTTAGGTACATAAAACACCGATGGAGACAACGTATCAGCAGTTTATTAAGATCACTAGAGGCCGTGAGCAGTTGACTACAGCGTGCCACTGCGCGCCACTGCACGCGACTCGCACGCCACTGCGCGCCACTCACACGCACCACAAATCAAACTAAATATAAATACAACAATTAACGTTTATTTTCAATCCATAGAACCATATATAAATTAAATTCAAACAAAATACTACTCGTACATGTAAAACAATATGGTTTTATGTTGTTGCAATGTAGACAAGTTCAGAACAAGTATAGCCTCCCAGCGAGGGCGCGTTTCATAACAAAATAAATAAATAATTAAGGAAGCACAGGGGAGGCGCGGCGGGGGCCGGCGGGCCCGCCCCCGCCCCGCTCACAGGTCACCGCACCATGCAACGTTCTTACATACGACTCCATCTTATCACGATACCTTAACATTATTACATTATTATATCCATGTTATAATTTTTCGGAGAAACAAGTACATAATATTTTGATGTATGTAAAATTCCACAAAGGTTACATCAGAATATGGCATAATTCAATGTATACTTTTTTAACAAACAAGATGGAATATCAAATGCCGCGTGTTGCGGCCGTTATATATTAAGTTTATTACAATAATATCGTTTGATATGAAACAGTGCATTTCAAAGTTCAACCGTCACACCTATGTATAGAACCCTCACATGTAAACTTTTATAGAAAAAACATTTTATTGTTCTCGCTTTGTATCCATAAAATACTTTCAAATGCAACAACTTCTTAGTCTTAGTTTATAAACATTTTTTTTTTCAATTCATCATTTAAACATCAATTGACTTACATTTTATCAACGACAAAAACCTACAAAAATATATTATAACATTAGCACGAGTCAAATAGAGTGCGGGGAAACGTCCGGGTGACGTCATCAGTGCGTAAGTCGCGGCGGCGCGCGAGGCGAGGCGCGGGCGCGGGCGGCGCGAGCGCGGGCTCACGCCGCCCGCGCCCGTGACTCTCGCTCATACAATTTTGTCCGTGGGTTCTACCCAATCGATACATTAATGCGAGTCTCTTTAGAACTAAAAAAAAATAATATAAACTTTCAAAACATTAACATCTACAGCCATAACAAAAATAGACTAATGACAACTACGCTACGAAAACTACAAACTACTTAAACTATCCACTATGTAAAGAAACGAAACTAGTGTTCGCTCACTACTGAATCGACAGAAGGTACTGGGGTACGGGGGCCGCGGGACCCTCGTCCCGGAGGAGCTAATCTCATCTGTAGCAGTCCTACGAAGCGAGCTAGAGTGAGAGGCCGGCGAGCGCGAGCGGCCCGGGCCCCGGCGGCGGCCGAGCGGCCCGGCGGCGGGGCGCGGACAGCCGCGGGCCCCGGACACGGCGCGGGTGGATACTTTGGAGACGAGGGACGGACGAGGTCAGAGTTTACAACAGCAACGTTTATAATACAGATTTCGAGTAGGTTCGAGTGCCCGGGGCCGGCTCGGGGCTATATTAAAACTATCTATATACAGACGCAGCCACTACACTTGCGCATGCGTACGCGAGCCACTTGAGCAAACACGCGACCGCCGCCGTGGCCGGTATACATAAATATTCAACAACATTAACTTATTACAATAGATCCGCACTCGTCGGACAGCGCCGCGGGCGGCCCGGCGCGGGCGCACGCTCGGGACGGGTCACAGATACCCTTCAAAAATTACAATTTCCATTTTGGTCCGTACGTCGTTGACTAACCCTGTTGAGTGTCGGACTCGGTCCGAGAGAAGGAATTAGAGACGACGATAGATCAGAGCTCGAACGGAACTTTGGTTAAGATTTTCCTATTATACTAAGTAGATAAACTTACGGTAACTGCAGTATCAATTAAACCTACTAGTCGAACAAGTTACAGAATTGACCGACGAGATCATCGAATAGCAACACGATCGTTCTTAACGTGTCAACATGGACGACATCTGGTGAAGAGGAGTGGTCGCGGCGATCCCACAGCATTCGATGAGCTCGCGGCCGGAGCGGCCCACTGGGCAAATGAACGAGCAGCAGGCAGGGGGCGCGCGGGGCGCGGGGCGGCTGCCCTAGCGGCGGCGCGCCGGGGAGTGCGTGCGCAGACGAGCGCCCGCGACCTGCAACACAACCACACACATTACACCACTCCGCTCTAGACATACATTCTGCTTTGCAAAGATCTTAATTATTTCACGTGATTAATGTCATGGCAGCATGATGGCGAGGTTGCACTTCAATAGAATTTAGGCTGACAACTGTTTTCGCGCCAGTTTTCTAGACTGCCAGTGTTAATGTACAGTGTCGAGTGTCGTCATCGACATCGAGCATTCGAGGAGTACTCTCATTAATTGGCTATCATCTCCCAGATCCTGAAGGATCAATGTCAAAAATGTAGGTAAAAGAGGGATGTATTTCACAGCTTGAAAGTGAAATTAGAACGTGAATGTTTGTAGAGTTATGAGAAAAATTCACAGTATCTACGCGAAATTGTAGTTGTTCTGTTACATAAAAGACGGAAATTGCCACTCTGCCATGTGAATCTGAGTGATGAACTAGTTGTATTGGAGCTTACATGTCGTGTGGCGTGTTTGTGCTATGCGGGTGGTGGGGGGCGCGGGCCACCTATACATCCGCGTACTTCGAGAGCTTCTCTCGCAGGATGTGGTTCTCCTTCTTAAGTAGCTCCACTTCTTGCCTCAGGCCCATGTTCTGAAACCATCAAACAAACACGTTATACACCAAATAGTTGATAACTGCAAGAGGAATATAAAAACAGATTAGTGCTGTGACCGTCAGGTACTCAGGTCCATGCTGACATCACTTTGATTGAGATCACATGTGACGGTCGTGGTAATCCTTTCGTATGGGGGAACTTTCCCAGCGTTAGAAGGTAGCACGTAGTTGGGGACGGTGGTATCTACAAGGACTGACCTCTTTCTCCAGGTATCCTGCCCGCATGGCGATCTGGTTCTCCTTCATGCGGCGCGCGTCGCGGGACCGCTTGGCCGCCATGTTGTTCTTCCGCCGGCGCGCCCAGTACTTGTCGTCTTTCAGGTCATCGGGCACAAACTGGTGACGACGTGGTATTGGTTAGCACGCGCGCCACTCACTCAAACCTCCCTTCACCGACTGTGAGCGCTCACTCGTCGACGCACAGCGACGCACTACTTACATGTAGTCCGTTAGAAAGATGGCTAGTCAATCTGCCTTTTCCAGAACTCAGCATATTTACAAGTTGAACTCAAAAGGAATAATTGAAGGTTTGGTTTAAGTGAATGTTTACATAATTGGAGTTTTCTCTACATACTATTTCAAGAGTGCTAAGTTAGGTTTGTGAACTCACCACGGGTTTCAGCAAGGCAAAATAATAAAAAATCTGAAGATTAAATTCTTTTGCGTGTAAACTGATATACTCGTTAATGCAATATCTTTGAAGACAGAAAAAACTAAATGCTAATACAGGATTCCCATTCCGATTGAGTTCACAAACCTATTCATATTGGTCTGAATCCCATCACAAAGTTTGCGAACAAAGACTGACAGAATACACAATTTTAAAAAAGTACGCTTTTTGTACGTCATTAAATAGTTTTTTTTTTATTGTATTTATTGCTCACAAATGTATAATTTTATTTGACAATATAGTTGAATTATTTTAAATATATATCAATTGGCAAACATATTATTATTGAAATTAAACATTACCTAAGTAAAATTGAGAGATAACAATTAAGCAATGCTTTGACATTATCCGGAACTGCCCTTACCAATAATTTTATTATTAGAGGTACCAACCTATTATCGTCCCACTGCAGGGCAAGGCCTTCTCATACAGAGGAGGCACGAGCATTGCTCACCACACTTGCATAAGGCGGATTAGCAATTTCAGACTTATATTAATAATACAAGTCCAGGTTTCCTCACGATGTTCTCCTTCACCGATATCAGTGATGCCCAAAATAAACTTAGAAAGTACATATGATTTAGAAAAGTCACATTGGTACTTGCCCGGTATCGAACCCACTCATGAGAGGCGGGCACCGTAACCACTGGGCCATCACGACTTTCGATGTTAGTAAATACAGTAAAGTTACAAGAGATCAGTTAAGATCAGCGCGGAATGCGCGTGCGACCCACCGCGGTTAGTGACGTGAGGCGTTAGGAAGCAGTTTTGTGTGTTAGCCGTAGGGTTGCCATCATCTAAAATACTGACACCGGACAAACATTTCAAAATCCTCGACCATTTCGGTGAAATAGACTTTACATATTTTTTTTTTACTATTTCAATTAATTCTCCTGACACAAAAACTGACCACTTTTATAAAATGCCCAGTCGGATGGATGGCAACCCTATTTGGCCGGAGTGTGCCGAGTACCCGTAACCCGAAGTTAGTACTGTGATTGTCAAAGCAGCGTGTGTCAGTGTTGGTGTAGTGTGTGTGTGTAAGGGAGATGTGTGTAATAGTACCCGGGATGTGAGCAATAGGGAATATGCTTGATTTTTTTATTGCGCAAAAAATGAAATAATATTAACCAAGAAATACGGCTAGTATAAGCAAAAAACTATTAATTACGCACCGATTAGACAGAAATCCCACATGGATTGTGACGTCACATAAGACTACGGCAATATGAGTTCCGTGTTAAATTTATTTTTGCTAGAAAGAGATAGAAAAACGTTTCGATGGCTTATATCTTTTTTTTAATTTAATATGGCCAAAGAATCAGTATTGCCATACAACGTGGCAATGCTGCCAGCCTTCTTTTTACAAACCTTACATAGTCTCTAATTTAATAATTGTTTAAGTAAGATTTAATAGTTTTTTGAAAAACAATTTTACGAGGGTTAATTTATTAAATAAAAAAAGTGCCTCGTTAGCCTAGTGGTCCAAAGCTCGACTGCTACGCTATAAGTCCTGGGTTCGATTCCCAGGTCGAGCAAAAAGTGTTATTGGGTTTTTCTATGAAATTCTCAGTAGCAGCTCGGAGTTTGGATTTGTGCCCGGTTAATGGCAATAGGCTCGCCCCCTATTACATGGGACCTTAATATACCGGCGAACTGTAGGTGTACATTGGTATACCTCTGCCTAACCCTTCGGGGAATACTGGCATGATGGTATGATGGTATAAAAAAAGTCATGCATATTCCCTATTGTCATTTTTTGATATATTTTGTTAACATATATTTTTAGCCGGACAACGTATGTCCAGAAAATATCTATAGTGAAACATCACGAGTTAGTAGGTACGTTGAACGTGAAGAATTTGAAAGTTTCGTGAAGGGTCTGTCAGACACTTTCTGACTACCAACTCTAGACCACTCTAGTGTTTTCTCAATTTTAGCTGTCGTGAATCCTAACTTGATTTTGAAATATAAATGTTTCATTAATTACCGAACTTATTTTCAGCTCAAATTACTTTATATTTCTATTATATTTCTTAATTTTCATCTTAAACTTCAATTTTGTATAATGGTGCCGATTCCCTTGTTCACAAGCTAAACTAAAATTAGAGAATTGACATCTCTTACTAACATACAGCGAAAGAAAAGGACGGTAATATTTAGAACTAAGTTAGAGATGTCACATTAGTTTTGCCTTGAACTTTTCCGTGTATGCGTTCTGACATGTCGACTATAATATTGTTTATAGGATTTGAGATCAACTAAAATTGACAAGTCTTATTCATGTCCGTTCCTTTCTTGTTTTATTGGAGAGAAAAAGATAGAAATAGTCTAAATTAAGTTTAGCTTGTGCATAACAGAATCGACACCATTATTTTTTTAAAAAGAGACAAATGTGAAACTACCACCCTCACTAAGGGTTTTGCAGAAACCTAAGGCTCTCCGCACACTTTATATTAAAACTCATGTTCCATTCTCGCCGACAAATAAAATCGGTCGTGGGCGAAAAGGCAAAAGGACAAACTTAACTTTAAAGAAAAAAATGTTTACCCATAATTCGATACGCGTCGCTGTCAATTTTCTCGGACTGCCTCGTTGGCCTAGTGGTCCTAAGCGCGACTGCTACGCTAGAGGTCTTGGGTTTGATTCCCAGGTCGAACAAAGTGTTATTGGGTTTTTCTATGGCATTCTCAGTAGCAGCTCGGAGTTTGGATTTGTGCCCGGTTAATGGCAATAGGCTCGCCCTCTATTACAAGGAACCTTAAACATCCCGGCGAACTATGGGTGTACATTGGTATACTTCTGCCTAACCCTTCGTATACAGGCGTGATTGATTATTTGTAATCAAAATTCGTAAATACATGTATTCGAATTAATCTAGGTTCCCTGAAGCCACATTTCCGACGATTATTGGATACCCTTTAAACTTGGAAAATTCCGGGGAATCCCGGGCTGTTGGCTGCCCTAGTTTTAAGTTAACATGAAGAACCCTATGGGCTGTTTAGATTTGGTAGAATTTACGTTACATCACATAAAATGTGTGTGTGGTGTGGGTGTGTAGTGTGGTGTGGGGTTATGTCTGTGTGCGCCACACCCGCAGGCGGACCGCAACATGCCGCTAGGAATGATCAGCGCACTAACATCATTTACCTGTTTCCGGGACTTCTTGATCATCGGCTGCGGCTTCAACTCCTCGTCGGAGAAGGCCCGCGTTCGGGGATCGAAGTCACGTCCCGAAGATGCCATCGAGAATGCTGGAATTATTAAAGTGCGCTGTTAAGAACACCAATCACCAATCGAATACCATTCATAATAACGTTCAATGAATACCTATCAATAAATATTTGATTTTGTCGTTTATGTGTAAAGAGTGATGAAAAATATTTGTTCTAGCATTATTATAAATACTGGATCTGTTTTCCACTGAAACATTAAAAAGTGCCTATAATTTTTATTGTCTGGTTAACGAATTATGAATCCGAAAATAATGAATAATTTATCCTCCTACTATAAGACACTTACTTCTGTTAATTAAGGCGAGTAACTTCAGTTTAATTTTTTGGATAACTTTTACTTCGAGTTACATGCTTAGTGTACTTACTTCGATGTTAGTTAGCAGATACTAAAGAGTTCAAAGAGTTCGTTGGTCAGAAGTCCAAAAACTGACAATCAAGAGGTTTGATGTGAAGAGTTATTCAGCTGCAGTGAGACTGGAAGTCGATGTCGATTTAGTTGGGTAAAGGTAATTCAGGTCACTGTTGAAAGAACCTAACCTAACGATGTATACCTTAAATGGATCCTATGGGCGCGGTAGTGCCTACGAAAAGTAAGCTACAGTACAGACAGAGACACAATGAAGGTGGTACTTACTTGAGTCGGCGGGCGAGAGCGGCGGGTTGATGGTGTCGGGGCTCATGCAGTCGGAGGGCGAGGGCGAGCGCTCGCGCTTGGTGACGGGCGCCGGCAGCCCCAGCGCGGGCCCGAAGGCCGCGCCGCCGAGGTGCGCGCCCCCCAGCCCTTCGCCGGACATGCCATTCTCCGACAGGAACTCGTCTAGGTCCGCGTACTGTAACAGAAGCTTGCGTCAGCGCCGAGCTCGGCGCACCGCGCGCCTTGCACCGCGCACCGTACTCACTCCACTCACGTACATGACAACATTCGCGCTGAGCATATTCGCTTGGCTTGGCATCACTTAAATAACTCATAATTTGCATATAAACTATAATACAAGATATGATCAATCGGGTACGACACCATGTGGCCGAAGCAGAGTGTAGTAGGACCCAACTGAACCCGGGTGGGTCCAGGTGGAGGCGGGTGGAGTATGCGGAGCAGGGTGGCCGGCAGGCTATCCACTCTATTACCTAGTGCGGGCGCATGGGCGTGGCGGGTTAGGAAGCCGGTGAGACACACGACACGCAACACGCAGTAGGTAATACAGTAACAGTACTGACTTCTTGTACCTTGAGATCGGGGTCGTAGGGCAGCGTCTTGTCCCACAGCGTGGGCCCGAGGAAGGCGGCCTGCGCCTCCCACAAGTCGCTGTCATCCTTCTTATCCTCGAGCGGGTCCTTACTGTTCACCGACTTGCCTGCAACAATGATGACAGGGCGTCAGCCCGGTGACCGGAGCCGGCCGGCGGCGTGTGCGGTGTCCCGTACACCGCACACGGGGCCCGGGCCGGTGCGGGCCACTCGGTCACGCTACAGTGCATTGGCAAACCAGGTGCACAGCATATAGAGGGCGCGATACACACAATCGCTAGGCGACATTTCGAGTACGGTGGACATTACATTAAAATAAAATCGCCAAAGCATAATTTTAAAATACAGAAACTAAATCGCGGGTATTAAATATAAATATCACACAAATGTCATTCATATAAGAGGAACAAAAAATAAATAATAGAAGAGAAAGCAAATCCGCCCTCAGGCGGGTTGTAGCTGGTCGGACGACGAGCGAGCGCGAGTGACGCGGGTACACCTTCGAGTGAAGCAGGCCATTACCGAGAGCAGGAATCATGTTCCGATCGCCTCTCCGTGCGTTCAGTCGAGGAGGATGTATCAATTTGACTTATAAAGTGTGACTTGCAAATCAAGTAGGCCCCACAGGCCGGTTGCCATGCCAACATTGTCCCATCCAATGAGCCCTGCTAGTGTCGTTAATGGTTCGCTGGTTGTACGAACAATTTATGACACTTCCACAATAATTATTACCCATACAGAGAGGTTTTAATTTATCGTTGAATAACTATTAAATATTCGTTTGAGGAAAGTAGGTATCACGTGTCTACAGAAACCTATAATAATTCTACCATTGCATGTGGAAATATCCACATGTCGAAAGGCAACGAATCTAGGTACCTATTTCTTACTGATAACGAGAGGCAAGTCTGTTACTCCAATTTTACGCTACTTAGTATAAATTCATGTAATTACACAGTGTCAAATGCTTTCAGTGTAGATTTGCAAATACAATTAAGTGGTTGTTGTTTATCTTAATTCCTGAAGTCTTCAGCCCACATTTTGGGTAGTGTTCTACTAACGTGATCTAATTGGGAGATACACGTGAAAATAGGATATTTTTGTTAAAGCTGATCTAGCTTCGAAGGCCAGAGGGTGCTCACGTTGCAGGTCACGCGACGGGCGGCGCGGGGCGCGGGGGCCGGGGCACGCGTCCCGCCGCGTGACCGTTCGAACTCGACTGCCTACGTTGACAAGCGCAGCCTCCGACACTGCCAGCCATCAGCCACTAGCCTAGCCACCGACCAGATATGCAGTGTACCCCCAATTCATAAAGAAAGCCGAGTGTGGATGGCGCAATTATGGTATTACATCACATTGAGATATTTTTCTCCCCAATTTGAGAGTACAGATTTTTTTTTTATTTTTGCTACATTGCCTGATCTGGGATCTGAACTGTGGTCTTATGATCGTGTGCCGTCTCGTGACATGAGTGACACGAGTGTGTTGAGGCAGATGTGTGTGAGAGGCTGCGCGGCCTCTCAAGGCGATCCGGCGCATTTGCATACCGCGCAGCGCCCGCGTCACACGGCTCGACGGCGCAGGCGCACCGACCGACAGACTGACAGCACTAAGCAGCATCACAACACGAGATAATAATACCTGTCCAGTTAACACATACATATCTATACATATTTAATTACCGTATGTAGCTGTCATTAGATTTTCAAATGCCACGATAACAAACTAAACAAATACGAAGGTATAACATATTTACTTGATTTTTTCTACAATTTCATTGAACTTTTTTGTTGTGTTTTGGCGGTATGTTCCTATGTACATACGTGCATCCGGATATTGATTTTGTTTGGAGTATCTGATGGAACTATTATTCGATTTCAATTGCGATTGGTCGGATAGTAAACATAGGAGATTGAGGAAAATCAACGTAATTTAATAGTTAGTACAGCTATCAGACAGCTATCTGACTTGCTTACTTCATGTCCTATTGGTATAAGTATTTGTTTTCTTTTTTTTTTTGGTTTGTTTTTATCTACTCTAATATAATTGTGAATATAATACATGTGAAGAGGTTTTGTGTTTGCTTACGCTTACCAGTTGAATTGGAAAAAATCTTATTCTTTGTAGCTAGATTCATGAGGAATTGTTAAGACTATATAACGTCACGCTATAACCCATGGGCGCGGAGCAGTAACCAAAGACGTGGGTGAAAAAAAAAAACACGCGAACGAAGTCGTGGCACATGCTAGATAATATTATATAATCAAAAGGCTTATTTCTTTGTTTGATTATCAAAGTTTGTTTATCTTATTTCCGGATCTACCGTTTTGACACTGAAAATTATTTTGGTAATAGGAAGCTACGGTATCCCCGAATGTAAAGGTTATTCATTATTTATTGTCATACTATATTATCATAAAAATTAGGGATACGGCTGAAGTCCCGGGAAAAAGCTAGTAATCTAATATATAAAATTCTCGTGTCCCAGTTTTCGTTGCCATACTCCTCCGAAACGGCTTGACCGATTTTGATGAAATTTTTTGTGCATATCGAGTAGGTCTGAGAGTCGGCCAACATCTATTTTTCATATCCCTAAAAAAAAAATATGGCAAAACAACGTTTGCTGGGTCGGCTAGTAAATTAGAATCTAGAATTTGTTCTAAATCAAGATTTTGTTTTACAGTAGTTAGGAATAACAACTAGAAACTGGGTAGTAGTTTAACATGAAATTAGGTGAATTTAAAGGGTTTTGAACATAGGCCTCCCCTTTAGATGTCCACATAAACCGGTCGGAAGCGACCTGCATCCAGCGTCTTCCGGCCTATGTTCAGCAGTGGACGTCCTATGGCTGAGATGATGATGATGATGATGATGAAAGGGTTTTAATCTTAGTTGTGGCAATAGATGTAATTTATTGAAGTTACAGTATAAAATATGACAAAATGAGGTAGACTGATTGAAAATGCCCAAGACATTAAGTCCGCCTTTGTACGGTGTATTTTTACATTATGTGCATAAGTTTTAATAAATAAATAAATGCCTGGCATGTGAACAGAAACCATAATTACAATACGATTCCAATATTTATGAAAATTAAGTTTCCGATAAGAAACAACAACATTTAGTTAAACATATTAACTAACATCTTAATTTGAAATAATCGTGCAAACTATGCAGCTATAGCTACGAAAACCAGAAGTGAAAGAGAAGGTTTTTAAAATATATCGTGGCAGATTACGATAGTACAGTTCTGGTGTTTACCTCCAAAATAATAGACGATAGGAGAAAATCTCATGGATTCAAAAAAATCGCTCATCTTCTGTCAAAGCGTAATCACTGCAATAATCAAGTACCTACTGTACCACATCGTGAGAGCACAAGAAGCTGTCAAACATAAGACGTTTCTTATTCGATGCGCACGAGCATCTAATACAATGACACAATAGTGGTCGTGGGAATGGCACGCGACGCTCAAGCGGTGCGCGCCGCTGCAGTTTCCTTCATAAAAAGGTGCGCAGGCGGCGGCAGGAAGCGGGAAGTAACCCAGTTGCGCGTTACGTGCGCCACGCTTTCCTCGCTCCGCACGCACCCCCCACCCTGCCTGCCACTCTCTTATACAACCATTGCCCTGCGCTAGTATTTATGCACCTGACCGTTATACTCATTTCTTCTTCTTGACTTCGTGTCAAAGGTATTTTTCCGGGATTCAAAATAGTAAACTTATGCCTTTTTCCCATGGGGGTATGCAGAAACCAATTAACGCTACCTGCTACGATCTATGCATACTACTTTCGCCTCGTTCACAAAAAAAGACGTTACTTTATGTATGTAAAAACTAGTTTATATGCTATTCTAGACTGTAAGTAGTCTATTTCTGTGCCAAATTTCGTCCAGATTTTTTCAGCCGTTCTGGTGTGATTGTGAAACATACATCCATCCATCGAAACTTTCGCATAAGATTTAATATGTTTTAATCTCAGCGCAACGCTTCGTCCCTACTATTGCTGAATGGGGCAATAGTACAGTACCTACCTATTAGGTGCCATCGATGTCAAACAACCAACAATATTCATAATCTATTATAGTTAATGTTCCATTCATAAGTTATATAGGTTGTAAATCTCTGTCTGAATCATATTATGTCATTGGAACCTTTAGGTTTTGTATTTAATTTCGTCCTATAGTTTCATTTCATCATTGTCATCACAGGAAAAGACCTTAGTCAAGCTATTTTTGGGCTCTAAGCAAAAGGGTTGCCCTATTACATGGGACCTAAACATACCAGCGACCCGTGGTTGTACATTAGTACATCTCTGCCTAACCTTTCTAGGATAACAGACGTGATGGTATGTGTAGTTTACTAGATTCTGCCTGTGTCTTTGTCTGCCTAGATTTCTAAAGTCAAATAATCCCATTTGAACACAAAAAAGGGGTAAAAAGGAACACTATGTGCTATTTCACAGATTGATTTAGCTGTGTGTCAAATTTCAGAAGTTTGTTATTTAATCGTGTCACAACAGCTAATCGGATCTCCATGGATATTCCATTCGAACTCTCGCATTTTTATAGTAAGATCTCATTTTTATATTAATTATTACATGGATTTTGTTTTTTGCATTGATGTCGCTCAAAAATTATGATTATCAGCATGGATACCTATATTATATAAATGTGCAAACAACTGCGAATCACTCCTGAATTCTCAAACAACATTTAACATTAATACTTTCTTAAAACTATTTCTACAATGCTCTTAAAAATCTCAAAGATAGCCCAAGAATGAAAAGCGACTTAAAATTAAGAATTTTGTTATTATTTTGTTTTGTTTTGTTACCTAGATTTGAAGTTTTGTTAAGTTCATAAAAAGGCGGAAGTTAAAACATATTTAAGGGACAAGGGTACAAACAAACGACAGCACAATCACCGCTTAGATACCAACGTCCCAAGAGAAAGTGAATCCGGACTGTTTCAACCACAACAATACATTAAATGCAACATAACTCCGTACAAACTAGGTTGTAACTATTTCGTCATGTTGTTATAATAAAGTTAAAGTGGTCGGGATTCACAGAATTCGGCATGTTTAACCTATCAGAGAAAGTGTCCGAACCGGCTAGTTTCGCGCTGCGCCCGCACTGCCGCGGTGACGCTTGCACTCTCACTTTCTTCCGATACGGTCGGTAGAAAGTGACGCGCCTCCGAATTACCTACTCTCCATGCTAATGCTAAATATAACACGCCTCTACGCGTTTATCGCTTCTGATGAACGAACCTAAGGACAATGGAGCAGGAAGGCATTTGAACAGAATATCCTGACCGGCGGGCCTTCCGTCGAGCAAGTGTGCTATCTACTTAAACGGCCAAGTGGTGGGCTAACCAGGATATATCGTACATGACGTCATAAGGCAGCGTCGGCGGCGCGTCGCGATCGGAATGCTGCGCCGACGCCGCCGCCGGTGGAAAGCTGCTGTTGCGTAACAAAGTCATTTCCTACTCGGAAAATAGGTGAGGAGTGCCGTGAGCACCGAGCGCGGGAAGTGCGCGGGGCGGGGGCGGCGGCCCCCCGGGGCGGGGGAGGGGGCGGGGTGCTGTCGAGCGGGAAGTGGCTGCTGCTCTTGCGCAACGGAGAAAGCCAACGTTTTCCGGCGACGAGCGATCATTTTCGTAAACGTGTGAATTGAGCGAAAGTGAATAAGAAAGTTGTAATTTCAAAATATAAAATGACGCGCTTTGTGCTCTCTTAAAATACAAATACAATTTGTAGCATCATCTTCGTAATTACGGCGCGCCGTTGTAATCATGGTGCTCGGGTTCCGAACATTAGGTTTTGAGAGACTTAAGGAGTCGGGGCTGAGCAGCCGATGAGCCACAAACCTTTATTATTAGTTTATTTATGATTGAGTAACATCCTAACTTAGGTAAAGCTGTGATGACCTACTTACTTTAAGTATTAGTGTTATGGGTCCCTATATATGATCATCATTTACGACCAGTTCTACCAGAACTTGTTGACTTTTAAATGGCATAACCAGATGCATTGTGACCTGACTTTCTTATGTAATTGGTTGGCCAAGAAGCTGGTGGCCTACCTCTTTTTAGGCGGTCGCCATTGCCTATGGACATTTGCAATGACAAAAGCATCGCTAGTGCATTACCAACGCAAATACAAAGCTAATATCTGATTACACAGGCTCTTAGACCTAGCTAGAGAAGATCTACATCTATATATCTACACCAGATACAGACTTACTAAGTACTGCGGACTAAGTAAATCGTCGTGAGTTCAAGGGAAGTGACCTATAGGCAAATGGTTGTATACCATGATGTTTATATTGTAAGTAGGATTTTGTAAAGACTAAATTGAAAAGAGTGTTAGTGGAGTTTCATGCTCGTTCTTCTCCATA
The DNA here is from genome assembly GCA_932526535.1 of Caradrina clavipalpis. NCBI lineage: Eukaryota > Metazoa > Arthropoda > Insecta > Lepidoptera > Noctuidae > Caradrina > Caradrina clavipalpis. Next base: position 24,365,960 of record OW052087.1, read on the forward strand.
GAGACCTACATTTTAGAACGAGCATCGTAGGTTCAACTATCTGTCTAACGTTTTGATATAAGTCAAATGTGGCTGTGAATGGTCTAATGGGAATAAATGCTTTGACTTTGTTTACTAGATTGTATTTGGAAATATGTCATCACAGTTTGCGCCTGACTACATGCATGTATCACTAAATTGATTCCGTACTTAAGCTAGAGACTTAAAGCTTCAGTTTGATAAATAGTATTTTTTGCAAATACCAGCCTAACTGCTAGGACAGGCGTGATTATTCTCATACCATCTTTGCTAGTTTCACAAAAATAAGCCAAGATATAATCTGTCTGGGTTTAATCTGAAGAACCAATAATATTGCAATTATGTTTTTTTTTTGGAAATCTATGGGAGAGCCTATGTCCAGCAGTGGGCTTGGGCGGCTGATATGGTGATGATGATGAATAATATTGCTCGATTCTTTCCCTACATCAAATAAACAGCATCGGCATGCAAAGTAGCCAAACTCTCAACAACAAAACAGCGAAGGGAGTACATAGAGCCGATCGATCAGTGGAACGTGTCGGCGCGCGCGCATGTGTGCGCCCACGGAAAAGTAAAAGTCGGAAGGTGGCGACGCGGGCGAGCGCGGGGCGAGGCGGATGGGAAGGGGAGGGGGGCGGGCGATGCGGAAACACTCCGGAAGATTACTTTTACTCTCGTCGCGGAGCCTGCGCGCACGCCGCCTCCCCCCGCGCCCCTCCCTCCGCCATGCTCCAACGACACACTCGTATATTTACCAGTTATGCAACAGGTGACCAATTAGCAATTTGTGTGTACATGAGATTGCGTGCTTTTATTTATTATTATAAAATAATAATAACACTGCCCTCATAGTTAGTTTAAGGGCTATATTTAGACACGTTTTGGAAGCTAAAGAAAGGTACTTAACGGTACATTCGGCTTTTTTCGATACTGAAATCTGACATAGAAAGTAGCTGAAAAAAGTATGCATGATTGTTGTTATGCTAGATTGTTTTGGCCCTAAGTTTTACAGTCGTATTGTATTTACAGTTTTGTCAGTGAACTAAATCCAGTGTATTGACCATTAGGGCAATCGTTGATACTACCTTATAAAGTAAGAAACAAGAATGACATTATCTAAAACCTACTGCATTCATGCATTCGTTTCCAGCAAAACACATATTGTATTCAATTAGCGTGACATTGACTCCAGTACTTGATTGATATTCGTACAAATCATGAGAAATCTATTTACTTACAACGTCTTTAAGAAAATTTAAATTAACGACCTCGAATTTCATCATCAGAAAAATAAATACAAAAATACAATCTAAACTTTACCGAAGAAAAAGAGAGTAAACAAGCACTTCAAATACTGTCCAAAAAAACCACGATGGCTACGAAATTTCTAACACGATTGCTATCACTTAGAAGAACATTGTTAAGTTTTAAAAGTAAAAGTGGTCGGTGCCCACGCGCACGCGGAAGAGAGCACGTGCTGGGTGTCTGCGGGGAGAGGCGCGGGGTCGCGGGCGGCGCGGGGGGCAGGGCGCGGGGCGAGGAGAAAGTCGCGAAAAGGTCGCCACTTTTTCCCAAATATTCGGAGTGAAAGTGTGCTCGGCCACGCTCGAATTGATCAAAAAAGATACGAGGAGCGATGACGCGCTCACTCCGCGGTCCCCGCGCCCCTTGCCCCGCCCCCCTCGGCTCCTAGGAGCTTAGCGGAGCCTTCACGTTACTGAACAAGGATCATGAGCATGGATAGAAGGGAGAGCGTGGATGATCGAGTATTCCTTAAGTTGACATCACGCTACAACTCACTATAAGTCGATTTGTTTAGATAATGATTTCTGAGGATGATATATAATAAAAACCATCAAGCATGGAAAACTAATTTATTTTTATGCTTTTTGTATCTTGTGAGAGTTTAACATGACAATATTAAAGGTACTTGATGCATTGCTCTCAGTTGCGAAAGAATCCTTAAGAATTTTAGACCACCATGAAGACTCAACCCTCCCTTAAGTAGGGCTAGGTTCCTTTATTTCTATTAGCCGTCCTTGGTTGTGTGTCACGGGTACAAGATGACATGTAAGACCAGCAAGTGCGCTGATAACGGTATCATTGCGTGATAATAGCTGCCCATTCGTGAGCAGAAATGTTTGGGAATCAATCACAGTATTTCGTAAACATAAATGTAGTTTTAACTGGAGTGCAGCACCGCGCGTGTTGTCGCAGTAACACAGTGACGTAATTAAACAGTGTTATGTGAGCACAATGTCAAGACTAGAATTCATTCAGGACGAGGGCAAACAATGTGTACCACTGTGCTCTGCGAGTCTATAGCGGAACGATACGATGTCAAACTGTGCCCTACCGTAAGAGTTGTGCAAAACTACATAGCAATGTGATGATTTTCAAAGTTCTGATAGAAAAGCTAAGTTGCAACACTAACCAGATCTGGCGCAAAAAGGTATAGTAGCTTCATCTCTTATTTGCCTTGCACTGGTAGAAAGACCTTCTACTGAACCCTATCTACAAAGTAGGTGCATGATATGTCTCTAATGACGTTGCAAGCACAACTAAACACAGGTCAATACTGACCCTAACATGCAAGACAACCCGGCCTCGATTATGGTTGACTACGTAACACTTTCTTGGAATTCGACCAGTATGGATAGATTTAGCAGCCTTAGGCTTCACACGTAACAAAGGCTTTCCATGGGGTCCCAAGTAACATAGCCAACGGGTGACGCTTAGCCCCGATGGTATTATAGTCAACGTCAGTTCCAGCAAATTACATTAAGCATTGTAATCTCTGCGGGTTGTTCGAAAGAGATACCGCGCCCCCGGAACGCTAAGGGCGCATGAAGGAACATAGACGGGTTTTAGTCAGTAAAAGTCTAACACTAAGGGCGGGGGAAGTTATTTGATGATTTCCTGTCTATAAAAAAAAAGAATTGTAATTTGAATTGAAGCATTGAATTTCTCAGCAGCAGCTCGGAGTTAGGATTTGTGCCCGGTTACATGGAAACTAAACATAATGGCTGGGTGTATATTGATACACCTCTGCATAATCCTTCGGAAAATACAGGCGTGATGGTATAGCACAAAGATGTGGTCTGCGATACTAAGAAAGTGTAGAATGTTATGAATACTTCACTAATCAAATGAAACTAAATAAGAAACTACGATTCTGAAATGAAGAAAACCGTCGAGATGTTTTCAAACAAATGTCAGGTAATCATAACAAACCACAATAATCGCTAAGTGTTTGGACGCTATTTCGGTTCATGAAGGGTATATCGTCAATGTACACGCGCTCTGCTAAATCCTACTCAGTATTGAAAAATTCTAAGCTTTGGATCTGGGGGCCTAGGTATTATTATTTTAATATGACTTTGTTAATTCCTTTGTTGGATTTGTAACTTTAGATGGTGAGTCGAGAGTTGATTATCCAACAGTGTAAAAGACAAAGTTATATTATAATAATATTGTTTGGTGGTGGGGTCCCTGTAAGCTGCAGCTTTCAACGTGCTTTTAAGACTAGTGAGCCTTCTGGAAATCTACTACGTTGGTACGTAGGTAAACTTATTTTTGAGCTTAAGGCAACGCGCAAACGTGGACACTTTTGTGTCTTGTGTCAGATACAAGCTACCGATGAATATTTTATTACTATAGAACCAGTATGAAACCGTCCACTCCCGGCGCATACGTAAACATTTTTTGTGTCCAGTTGCTTCCACTTAACACATACTCATGACGATCAAAAAGTGTTCGGTGTCGGTAACTGGAAACTAAAAGTGTCTACGTTTGCGCAGCGCCTAATTAAGTTTGACTACATATTACTTGAAATTATATTCTCATTTGATGTAAAGAATAGTGCAAATGTGCAATCTAATATTATATCATAATTATGTTTATCTGCATAAATAAAAATGTATATTTGTCTATTCGTCCTTTATGTACTTATTCCTAAACCATTGATCCGAGTGTGGTGGAATTTTGTTAAGTTTTGTTTTTTTTTTCTCAAAAAGTTACATCGGAATCAAAGTCGCGGGCAGAAGTCGTAAATTCGTTTTGAAAGTCGGTGGAGTACGATCGTTGGAACAACGGCCGATTTGAAGTTCAGTCTGAAGTTTTACTTTTTATTTTGACAAGTTTTGTTTCTTTGACTTTGACTTTCCACAGCCTCTTGTCTTAGGGTCCGAAGCGTGTGGTAGCTGAGGGTAATGGACTTAGCATAAGATTTGCTTAACTCAAGTGGCAGAAGGCAGGGAGCTGATGGCCCCCGAAGGTTCCGGAGTGGCAACCGAATGATGCAGTGTAGGTAGACCTCCCTCTTACAAGGGAGAGGCCTTCCCAGCGGGTGATGATTATTAAACTCCTTAACATATCATGCGCAAGATACACAAGGTACGCAAGGTACTCCTTCAAGTAAAAATATTATATAAATCAAGAGAAAATGTTATCGGTCTTTAAAAATTAAAAGGTTTTCGTCGTATAAGTACACGTATATTGGACCTCTATCACTAAGTTCCAAGGAACCCAGCGTATAATGTACTGCGTTATTATGAGTTTATATTGCCCCGTTGGTTTCGTGGGTGCAAGAGCGACGGCAAGAGTGGAGTAGGTTTGATTCCCAGGTCGAGTAGCGTTACTGAGATTGTACATTTGGAATTTCACAGTATGATACCCTCTGGCTCGAAAAGTAAGTAAAGCAGTTGCATCTCTTCCCGGTCATATCGGATTGACGACTTTGATGGTGAGAGGAGAACAACGTTCTTGCACATATAATTGGTGAAGTCGCTCTTAGAATAAATCAATTTTGCCTGCCAGAAAAAGGTCAACAAACTAAAAAGTTTCTTACCCTCTACATGACTAAGACAAATAAAACTAAGTTATTGTGTTAAAGGTATCTTCGGACCCCGGACCATAGTCAGGTGCACCGTACGGGATCAATCGGGTCGTAAGTTTGTAAACTGACGTGCACGGGTCGCCCCCTGCGAGCACCGGGCTAACGCCGTCACGTCTCCGGACATGCACGTCGTGTTATGTATATAATAGTTGGGTTGGTGGTCTGGTGGTAAAATGCGATTTTATTTTTTTTGCATGGTCCGATTTTTTGGTTGAATAGTAGACCTTAAGAGGTATAACATTCGATTTCAGTCTTTAAGTATTGTTTGGTATATGTTTTGTACAGTATATAAGAATAGGAAACATTATGTTATAGCGAAATCAATTTCGTGATTCGTTTGACTTTAAACATCTTAGTAAAAAAGTAGTTTAAAAAATGTTTGGTTCTCGTTTTCGTCGATTTTGTAATAACTTTCTTATCACATAATTAAAGGTGGGTAGATCGCAAATTAATTAGCTTTCACATAAAATCAGTCGCAGAAAAATGCGGTCATGGTCACTTGTTCCGGATTTTTGAGAAAGAGCGACCAACGATACCCGGTCGAACTAGCAAGATTTTGGCGCGGAACGCCAATGTTTTCCAACTACCTCATTTACAAACTAATTAATGTAGTACGAAGAACACGGTGCCGAATGGTCAGTATGCAACCTATTATAGGTTTTGGGACACACTTCCGGATGAAGGAATGTGTGAAACATGAAGGGTTTCATTACATAGTCCAGTATTCCGGTCAGCGCGTATGGGCCGAACAGCGCGGCGCTAAGGCTTCACACCTCCCGAACTAAGCTGGTTAAAGGTCGAAGTGCCTTCCGCCGCCGACTAGTGCACAAACATTAAGGCGTTTGTGTGCAACACAAGTATAAAGCGAGACGGACAACACAGTATAAATCGTATATGATATCGATCGGCGTCCCGCTCACGGAATGCGATACAAATACACGTGCCTAATGCGATAACAGACAGCAGACACAAGCCGCGACACGTGCGCGCGCGCTTCCTGGACCACGCCACTGCTCCGGGGACACAGTCTCGGGACACGGAAAAATTACAAAAATGTAGGTACTTATAAAACGATGGTTGATGGTGACGCGAGTCGAGGCCTTGGTGTTGCGATCACCTCGTGTTATCGCACATTATCGGCAAATGGTGACCCGCGACCAAAAACAAAAGCTACGCATATCAGCCGTGACCGCGACCAGTGCGGCTCTACCGAGGAGCCGAGGAGTCGAGCAGACGATGGTGGCGGGTGAAAGGCCCCGTTGCCAAAACAAAGAACTCTCGATCGACCGAAAAGTTTGGTTGATATCGGCGCTCGCGCACTTTCTCTTTTTTCACGGCTCTCACGGCCGGCGCTCGGGGGCAGCATCAATCACGAATCTGAGCGGCGAGTGCCGCGCGGAGAAAGTGCGCGCGCGCTTCCTGGTGGTCAGGTGTCGGCGAGGAAGTGCCACTGACCGTTGACGAAGACGTGTTGTCTCCAGATGTGGTACTGGTTCCAGCGATCGTCGTCTTGAGCGTGGCCGTGCTGCAGCTGGGGCAGCGAGGGCAGCGGCGGCGGGGGCGCGGGGGGCAGCAGCTGGGGCGGCGGAGCGGGCGGGCCCAGCGGCTGGATGGGTTGGTGCTGGTACTCCATGGGGTCGAGTCGAGGCGTTCGGGGACGCACTCGCTCAGTGATCACTCATCGCGGCGGGCGCGAGGACGCGGCGTGCGAGCGCGGCGGCGTGCGGCGCGCGACTGCCGAGCCGGTGCCGAGCACGCGTGCCCGCCCCGCCGCGCGCCCCCCACTGCCCCCACTTAGTGCCGACACTTCCGAGCACGCAACACACAGTTTTTAATTGCGGTGACATAATAGCCGCGATGCGCGATCACTCTCGCCGCCGATAACTGATTACTGTGGGCGCTCGCGCTCGCCGCGCATGTCGTGTGTACATAAGAGTGCACGTGTCGCACGCCGCATGTAAACAAAGCCGGCAACTAGGTTATACGAGCACGCTGTACCGCTAACATCATCACGTAATCATTCGCGAGTACCCATTCATAAGCAATACCTACCTATCAAAACTTATGCTTATTAATATTGTTTTGTAACGCGGTCATGTTGATAAAACTGTCTTACCTCCTTGTTGAGGAAAATCTTGATCGCTTCTCTAGGTAAAGAGTGAAGCCGATATGCAATAAACAAACTGATTGAAATCGACTTCAAAACGAAAGATTTTAACGAAAGTCTTAGGCAAGCCTTACATCTTCAAAAATCAATCAAATTATTGTTTCGAATAAGGGATGCACTTCCTTAACATTACACATGACTGTTTACAGTCAAAGATTATCTTGTGTGGTTTACCACACAAGATAATCTTTAAATATAATGATTAGTATGTAGCAGGCACGAGCGCACGTCGAGTGAATATTGGACACACAAGCGCGCGTTGAAGTCTTTTGCAAGGCACAGCTTTCGCCGGGGTATTACCGGGAATTACAATTTTACAACGTGTTGCCAAGGCTTCTAAGTACCTAAGGTAATACGAGCCTATTATTGTACCACTGCAAGGCAAGTACTTCTTCTCAATAGAAGGTACGAGTAACGATCACCACGCTTGTTTAAGGCGTAATGGCGATTTCGGACTTATATGAATTTATGAGTCCCGGTTTCTTCACGGTGTTTTCCTTCACCGATGTTATGATGTAGAAGATAAACTTAGAAAGTACATATGAATTAGGAATAGTGACATTGGTACTAGCACGTGCTCGGTTGAGAACCCACATCCTCGTGCATGAGAGGCGGGCGCCTTAACCCAGTGCTCCATCACCACACTATAAGGACATACTGTAGTTATTACAGAATGCCATTACAATTTTTTGTAAATACTTGTAAAATAGTTGATTATTCACCAACTATAGACATGACGGGTGCGTTACGTCACGCCGGCTTTTCGTCAAGGGTCATAATAGAATATTCACCAAGAAGATCAAGCAATGGCTCTCGAGGGAGTCATTCTCGTTTAGGAGCGTTCACATTGTAATCTTAGTCGCAATCTCTCAAAAGCGCGTTTATTACTTCAACTTTTTTGGTAAGATTTTGACGTCGATATATTGAGACTAGGAATACCCAGCGGTTTCACCCGCGTTCAGTTAAGTACGTCTTTGGTTACTGCTTCGTGAAGTAGCTTATTAATTTTTTTCTGAATCTGACAAAACTGAAAAAAGATATTATTTATATTGATTAGTTCCAAAGAACAAACAAACAAACAAAAAACAGGTAATAAAGCTGTTTTTTGTTTAGTTTTGATGAGATTGGTACTAATTTTCCTTTTTTTTTTTGTAGAATTTTCTTTCTATCCACTTCTGACGTCATGGGCACCATATGATAGGTTTCAACCCATCCCATAACTGGAACTGAAAATATTTATTTCAGGCCGCTTCCAACTGGTCCTATTGGAAATTTAAAGGGAGGCCTATGTCCAGCTGTGAACGTCCTGCGGCTGATATGATGATGATTTCAGACTACAATGTCATCGGTACAAATGCATTTGTTTTTTTTTTAATTAAGTATTCTGGCAATTTTAGACTTATATTAATTATAAGTCCGGGTTACCTCACGATGTTTTCCTTCACCGATGTCAGTGATGTCCAAGATAAACTTAGTGCCAATCCGCCTTGAGCAAGCGTGGTGATTAATGCTCGTGCCTTCTCTGTATGAGAAGAGGCCTTTGCCCTGCAGTGGGACAGTTATAGGCTGGTATTATTTATTATTTATTGATTTATAAGTACTAGAAAGACTAGAATCTTGAGTGCAAACAAAATATTGTATTATAGTTACAAGTGTAAAGTGACACGAGGAGGCTTCATGTGGGTGACCTACTGATGCGGTGACATATGTCAAAACATACAGATTTCAGTACCATAATAATAAAAAAAATCCATTGTGTAGTTTTGAAGAACAATAGATATTGATAAAACTACTTTTCTGTATTCCATGGAAACTATAAAAAATAACTTACTTTTCCAAGATATTTTAGAAAGTAGTATTTTTGCAATAAAGTCTAACGTTCAAATACAATAAAAGTTTTTGGAAAGGTAAATGAAAAAGTCAATTATTATTTGAAGTAAAAACGCAATAATTGATTAATCTGTTAGTAAAAGTACATTTAAAAAAAAAAGTTACAATCTAAATAAGTATAAATTAAATTAATTTATAATTTTATTTAGATTTTGTATAACATTTATGTAGTTTAAAAATAGTTGGCTGTAAATAATTACAACTTTAAATGATATTTGTTTCTAATTGAATATAGTTCGAATGTATTATATTTGTATTTATAGTTTGAATGTATTTGTATTTCGTAACTGTTTATGTTTAAATTAAACAATAGAGACCCATTTGAACACTAGTTCATGTTTATTACCGATGTGTATGCACTGCACCCTTGAACTAGATCGCCATTGTATGACGATAATAATGCGTGGTGCGCTTGCACAGGTACCGATAATATGTTACGATAACAAGATTTGTTTTCTAATTTAAAGTTTTCTATCCATCATTTAGATTCCCAACAGACTTCAGTTTCAAGAATTTATTTCTCTAAAAAGAATTTTACAATATTCTCTTACAAGAGAAACAAAAAATATCTTAATAGTTAATCTAGGGAAAATGAGTTATTAAACTAGTTATGTTACTTAAAATTATATATGGATAGAAGCATTACAAAACAGTTTCTGCTTAATATTGTTATTAGTTTAACTTTAAAGACATTTATAAATTTTGTAATTTTTATATCTTGACCTTGACTTTTAAGTTAAAATAATCATTTAGAGAAAATTTTTGTAACCCTCTGAAAATGAAAATATTGTAGGTACAACTGACCAATGTTGTACTTATTTACAAACATGTTACATACAAAACATGTTTGACAAAGCTAAGACGAAATTTCTTGCATTATCATCAAACCCAGATTGTTTCAGAGCTAATGGCCGTGGGGGGGGGGGGGAGTGCATAGACTTGCATGGAGGCGGAGGGGCGGGGGGGAGGGGGCTGCGCGTGCTGCGATAGCGACCACAATGGTGTTTACTTTCCGCGACCAGCTGGCGTTGAGTCACATCGCACACTCGGCCAGTTTTTCAGGAATTTCACAACAAATCTGACTTGAGGCGAGAATTGCAAGCGAACGATTTAATAATATTACCAGATAGGTACCTATTACAATATATATAGATATATACTTGTTACAGATAGATACAATACACAAGCAATTCCAAATTCGAACCTAGACCTGAACAAGTCGTCTCGGCTTCATGTTTTTCAACAGAAAATGTCCTGAACAGACAGTCCATATACAGACAATATCTTTTCACAGTCAATGTCATCCACAGACCCACTAACAATGTCTATCCACAAACAATTTCTCCTCGCAGGCTGTCTTTTCATAGGTAATGTATCCCAAGTCGCTTCCGAAAATACTAGTACATAAACTACTTAGAGATCGCGTTAGAGTGCAATAGGTACATAGACAGTACGTGTGCACCGAGCTAAGAATCAACTTACATTATAAAAAATATATGATTTACATAACATACCACCACGCCTGTAGGTAGAGGTGTACCAATGTACACCCACAGTTCACCGGCATGTTTTTAGGTACCATTAACCAGGCGATTAATCTTAATTCCGAGCTGCTACTAAGAATTTCAATGGGTGATATAATGCTATAATCGTATTTTCAATTCGAAAATCGACTAGAATCTCGAAATGTGTCATTTTAGGCACACGAGAATGAACGCTTAAACTTATTTGGAAGATAAAAATATTTCAATTTTACGCGAACGCGACGCCATTTTTGGCCTTAGGACGCCGAAACCCAATAGTTAAGGCATCTCCTTCTCGTGCATGAGGATGTGGGTTCGAAACTGGGCAAGTACCAACGTCATTTCAATTCATTATGTACTTTCTTGGGTGATCTTGGACATCACTGAGATCGGTAAAGGAAAACATCGTGGGGAAACCTGGACAGTAATATAAGTCTGCTTTGAGCAAGTGTAGTGTCTTCTCTGTACAAGAAGAGGCCTTTGCCCTGCAGTGGAACAATAATAAACTAGTATTTATTATTATCCAATCAACAATATTTCATCAAGTTTTGCTACATATTGACTAAAATATGACTTGACTATTTTTGAACGAACCACGCTGCCATTACTGTTCGCCTAATTGGGCGCTATTGTGCATTCTATTGTGCATTGAAACCATTTTTTTATACCATTATACCAAGCGTGTTTAAGTTACTAGCTTTCTACAATCATTTGACAAAAGAACCCTTATCTAGCATGGTTTGTTTGTTTCAAAGCGACTGAGGACCCGATTTGACGCGTTGCATAACATAATAATACAGGCCGCTTGATTGAATGCCTAAACTATACTTAACGTCAAAAGACACCTCCAAAAAAGTTGCTTTGTTTCTGAGTATGCATTCAATTCAACTGAAATTGTTGTTAATTAGATGGTAATTTGACTATCTTGAAAATAAAATACGCGATGTTCCAGTTCCTGCTCTACTCCCGTGTGTCGTAGCGTGATGTAATATAGCCTATACTAGTTAGTCCTCATGAATGTGGCTATCATATTCAAGTACATTTTTATCAATCCGACTATAACTTCCAGGGATGAGCTCGTTTGAACAAACACACAAGAGTACTCTTTTTTACATTAGGATAAATATCCTTCTGATAATTCCATTTCTCCCTATCTTTTTGTATTTTAATTGTGTCGTGTTCAAACGGACGGAGTTCCTCTGCAGTGTACATCTGCGTGTGAACCGCACGTTATCTAAAGCGTCGCGATTTGATCTAACAGTGTTAAACAAACACTGAGACGACTGTATTTATCAATTAAACCTCCACACTTGAAGGAATTTCTTTCTAACTTACAGTATTCAATAGAAATATCTGGTTCCAACGTCACAATGGACCGCGGAAATGAAACACATCTGATAAAACTACATTGCACATACACACAAACATACTAGCACAATGGGTGAATTTATCGAGTTATGTTGTAGGTAGCACACGTCGCATGAAATACACGATCGAGGGAAAATATTATATACACGTTGCAATGAACATTGACTTGAAAACTTCTACCATAGTAGTAACATGATGCTAGATTTTTATAAGATGATTTTTAAGAAAAAGAAATACCATGCACTGCCTCGTTAGCTTAGCGGACCTAAGCGGGACTCAAGAATAAAAATATACTATCAAGCCTGTATTCCGAAGGGTTAGGCAAAGGTGTACCAATGAACTCCCACAGTTCGCCGGTAAATTTATACTATTATAAATGCGTAAGTTTGGATCTGAATGAAATCACCATCATCATCACGCCTCTATTCCCCGAAGGGTTAGGCAGAGGTGTGCCAATGTACACCCACAGTTCGCCGGTATATTTTAGGTCCCATGTAATAGGGGGCGAGCCTATTGCCATTAACCGGGCACAAATCCAAACTACAAGTTGCTACTGAGAATTTCATAGAAAAACCCAATAACACACGGTTTGCATTTCGTAAGTGTCCTTGTAACAAACAATAAGTCAGGTTAAACAAGGGACATTATTAATATGGGAATGAAAATGGATAACTTTTCCATGGGACTAATTTATTTCAATTGGCATCTATTGCAGTGTGTATATTGGGTTTGGTTTTAGGTACATCGTCTTTACATACATTTAAATACAAACTATAGTTCGACTCTTTTAAAGAGAGTAAGTATTGAGTTTTTTTCTTATACTTCACCATTTGTTACTACGTTTTTGGAAGGAGCAACTAAATCAACTATATTTTTCTCTTTGAAAAGGCGTTCAAATAGACCTTTTAATGGTCTTATTCAAACAGATAATTTTACTTTAATAATCATTATCATAACCCCATGGCCTCTCTTTAAGATAGCCACAATGACCGGTCCCGTGCTACCATTGAAACTTTGACTTTGACTTGAAACGCGAAAATAAATCACATTTTATCCGAGTTATGTGAATATAATTGTATATGGTGCAGCTAATTGTTGCGATGTCAAGGTTGGTCGCATAGAAAATGTTATTCACAGTGAATGAATACCTTTAATGACCACTGTTGTATGTCCCTCGTTTAACATAATATACCTTATATTACTATGATAAAGTACATGTTAAATCTCATTTTATAAAAACGAAATTATTTAACCCAAAATTTCAAAACCTTCTTGACCTACCGTATGAGCTGCTACTGAGAATTTTATAGAAAAACCCAATAACACTTTTTGCTCGACCTGGGAATCGAACCCAGGACTTCTAGCGTAGCAGTCGTGCTTAGAACCACTAGGCTATCGAGGCAGTTCATTATTTTGTAGGTTAGAAAGGCGGTTGTCTTTTTGAAAAAAGGTTTTTTTATAATAGGAACAAATCGATACATCTGTAGAGTAGGCTGCATTAGCAAACAGAACTCCGAAGCACATAATGAAAGTGTTCTATAGTGTGTGTGTGTGTATGTGAGGGGGGGGGGAAGGGGCTTATGCGATAACCCAGGGCTATCGCAAAGCGCGCACTTGAACCCGCATTATTAATTACTGCTTAATTCCAGCGTCACTTTATTATTGTTTAGAATGTATGATGAACACGCGTGGCGTGCCAGACAAAAAGGCGATCTAAGTTACTGCTTGTTTGGACTGGCTATCTTCACATAAACAAATAAATAAATGGATAACACCAGCCTGTTACTGTCCCACTGCAGAGAAAAGGCCATCTCATCTACATGTCTGCATAAGAACACAGTATTTTTTTTAAGACGGGAAATCTTCAAATAACTTCCCCCGCCCTGGGCGGGGCGGGAGGGAGTGTCAGACTTTTACTGACTAAAACCCGTCTATGTTCCTTCATGTGCCCTTTGCGTTCCGGGGGCGCGGTATCTCTTTCGAACAACCCGCAGCCCCGGCAGAACACAGTATGCTTTGCAGTTATCTGGGACAATGCGATCTAGGAACGATCGCATTCTAATTTCAAACTCAATCTGTCAAAAAACCATAAATTACGTAAGTTTTTTGACAATAATAATTATTGTCAATTTTTTTTAAAAAAGCGACAAATTATTTTCGATTGTATTAATTATTGCTCAGATAAGATTGCGACTAGATTTTAAACGGTTTTGTTAAAATTTACTTGGCCTTCAGAATGTCTTCGGTTTTGTACAAATTTCTTCTTGTCATTACGAATATAGCTTAATACTATCAAAACGAGCCAATCCATCCTGGATTGGCTCGTTTTGTCGTCTCGTTTCGTATTAATTACATTACTATCCAGTAATAACAGATCAAAGTACATCCCAAACTTTGCATTAAAATAAATTTAAATTACCTCAACGCTATATATCTAAAATCATTACAATAAATTACTCCAATATATTGAAGATATTTTGACTCAATCAATAAAACGGGTTGGTTTGTTTTGATAGAACAAAACCCAAAGCCAAAGCATAACATTTAAACTTGTTACAATTAGGGGTGAGAGTTCCCATGGGTTCCTATAGACCACCCCTTCCGCAAAGTTCGTGAATGTCAATGCCAGAAGCTTCGAAAAGTTTCTGCTTAATTTTTATGTAAATTTACATTACTTTATCCTTGTTGAAAATTATTAACAGGTTTCTTTCAGTCATGTGCAGGTGACTTGCCCATTCAGAAATTCAAGCGTACGTCACCAAAATTCACTGAGGGTGAATTTGGGGGCGCAAACTTCATTCATAACATGAATGAATGAAAGAAGGAGAAAAAGGGTCGCGCTAGTTGTAAAGTTCACAATTCAATGATATAGGTACTAGCTCGCTAAGTAAATGCAGAAAGTAAAATAATAAAGATTAAGTAAGTTATAAAGAGAGAGCATATACAACGCTTCCGTGGTTCAGTTTACAATACTTCCTTACCCACTTATAATCATAATAATCATGCTTATTGTTCATGGTGTAATAAATGTGAAATCTCATAGAAATAGAATCTCCGCTATGAATGGACTAGGTGTGATGATACGCGAACATATTGTTACAATGGTCACTGGGCCCAAGAGAGGTGTCACTACCGAAACTCGACGGCAGCTCAGCCGACAGGTTTCACTTTCATGGGAGAGAGCGGGGCGGGCTGAGGAGGCAGAGGGGCCGGGGAGGGGGGCCGTGCTCGCCCGCGCAAGCCTCTTACCACAAAAAATGAGCAACTTTTCCTTTCTCAAAAACACGAACACTTTCACCTTTGCCGAAACCTGCGCGAAAATACCACAGCACTTAATGCGCATATTAGCATAGATGCATGCTGTTTAGTTTTCACTATCGTTAGCGCGCCACCCGGTCCTATGCACCTAGCATCAGTATCTATACGTACCAGCGTCATCTTGTATGAACTAACCAATTAATATTCCATACGTTCGATTGCATTCTTATCGTTCGCGAGAGGTTTGTAACAATTTCAATGGCAACTCTAACTATAAATATGCTTATCACAAGACCATTCAGTGTGTTACTACAAGTGCTATGTACTCAGGTAAACGTTTCCGAGTACCGCGCTTGACTTTCTAAATGGTCGATAAGTAATATAATATCTGTGCCAAAAAGCGATTCATGTGGATTGTCACGTGGCAGGACTGTATGAGTCGGTGTATGTGGGTCGTTGCTAAGGGAACGTAGCGAAACAATGCGAGGCAGCGGAGTGCAGGTACAATGGTGGCTGGAGATGCAGACGACGGGAGCGTGATGCGTGATGTCAGGATTGTCACCTGGCGCGCACTTATCGTGCTGTTATCGCGCCATTGTGCACGAACAATAACATCGGTGTTTACGTTCGCTGCACCTGGCGACAGCTCGGCATCATCACACCACGACACCATTACTCCAATCTTGCCAACACCCATGAAAAGGGAGGCAAAATTAAATTTATACCGAATGTTTACTAAGGTACTGTAATAATAATATTCTCCAGACCAATTTCGGCGGCCAATCACAATGGACACTAGCCAAAAACGTAGGAAGTATTATAGTGCGCAAGTGCACTCCTTCTTCCCTCACTCTTATAGTCAAATCAAATCAAAATCGTTTATTGCAATCCATAATGTAGTCTAGTGGGACGGCAATTCGACACGACCCGGGAGAGATTAGGGGTAGTACGAATGACTTTACGTGCTTTCCAAGTCATGGGTGTGTTACACCACCAACATCGCAACTCCGGGTTGCTACTGACATGACATTTTTGTCCGACCTGGGTATCAAACCCAGGACTTTATGTTCAGCAATCGCGCTTGAAACCTCGACACCAACGGACCAGTTATGACAAATTACAGTACAATATAATTACCACGCAACTACGTGTTTTTTTTTACAAAAACGAAAATCGTATTCAAAAATTACAAAGGGAAAAGATAGCGTTAGTCCTGGTTCTGTTCGTTGTCTTTTTTGTAAAAAAGTAATTAATTTTTCGCTGTTCAGTAACCGCTTCCTATCATCCAAATACAACGGTAACATAACAAGATAAACACCACTGAAAAGTCACAAGAAAGCAAAATGCGGGTGATAGTGTTGCAGCCTAACCTTTTACCCGGGTTCCTAGAACTACGCTCCCATTTAGGTCAACAATTTCTCAGGTCACGTTATAGCCGCGCAGTGACACTTCCATGGCTGCATGAACACACCACGTTTCATGATATTATTTAGATACAAGATCCTACCTGCAACTTCGTCAGTTTCAAATTTGATATACAGGGTGTATGGGACATCTATCCTAAGACTTCGCCACTGCACACAGAATACCATTCTGACTTCTTTGAAATTATTCCCTTTTTGGGCAAGTTTGGAAAATTGGCCTGTTGCTTTTTTATATACATACAATCACGCCTGTATTCCCCGAAGAGTTAGGCAGAGGTGTACCAATGTACACCCACAGTTCGCCGGTATGTTTTTAGGTCCCATGTAATAGGGGGCGAGCCTATTGCCATTAACCGGGCACAAAACTAAACTCCGAGCTGCTACTGAAAATTTCATAGAAAAACCCAATAACACGTTTTGCTCTTTTTTTGCACTTGTTGCTGTTTTACTCGTCCCTAATAGCAGTAACGACATTTTTTTACCTAAAACTAGGGCAAAAAAATGTTTGACCAGCCGCTGAGGACGAAACAGAAGAAATAAATATTATATAGAGCGAATATTCACTTAGCAGAAAAGTATTAAAATCCTTAATATTACAGAATAGAGAATTCATGTTTTCAGTTTAAGGATAGATGTCCCTTACGATAGTACTCCAAAAGAACCTTACATTTTTCCGGGATAAAAAATATCCTATGTCTTATTCCACCCTACAATCTATATCAGTGCCAAATTTCATCCAGATCTGTTCAGCTGTTTAATCGTGAAGGAGTAACAAACATCCATCCATCCTCATAAACTTTCGCATTTATAATATTAGTAGGATAATGACAGATTTTTGAAAGCGGTTCTGACGACCTTGCTGGTATCTTTGTAAACGCAGATGTATTCACATTGCGAGCTTTCTCCGCACACGTCCGTGAGTCTCGCGGCGGTCCATTTCGTTTTGCCAAACTATTAATAATAACACTAGCCTATTATTGTTTCACTGCAGGGCAAAGACCTCTTCTCATACAGAGAAGGCACGAGCATTGATCGCAACGCTTGCTTAAAGCGGATTGGCGATTAGAGACATACATTAATTATAAGACCAGGTTTCCTTTACTGATATCAGAGAAAACCAAGGTTAACTAAAAAAGTAGGTACCTACATATGAATTAAAAATGTCACAATAGGCAGGTGTCAAACCCGCAGCCTTATACATGAGAGGCGGGAGCCTGACTACGGAACTATCACGACATACTAAACTATTAATAAGATAGCATAATTATATGCAAAACTTGAAACACCGAAATCAAAGTGAAGTGAAACACAGGCCTACAACAATGCTGAATCAATTTCTAAACAATCATGATTGCTAACAATAGCACGCATGTTGTACACATTTCAATGCCAAGTTCATGAAGTTTTTTATGAACATATGAACGTGACACTGTCGCTTACCGTTCACATAAAGAGCCTGTTTATTGTATTGTATATGTGCGTAATCTATACTAACCTATACTAATATTACAAAGAGGTAAGATTTGTGCGTTTGTTTGTAACGAATAGGCTCCGAAACTACTGCACCGATTTTAACCATTTTTTCACCAATAGATAGCTACATTAATCCTGAGTACCCACTGAAGCGGAGCATTAACGAAGTCGCGGGCAGTTCCCTAGTAAATAATAAAGATGAAAAATTTTTGTTTGTTTGTTTTTACTCCTTCGTCTTGGGTTCGATACCCAGATCGAGCAAAGTGTTATTGTGCTTTTCTGAAATTCTCAGTAGCAGCTCCGAGTTAGGATTTGTGTCCTCTTAACGGCAATAGGTTCGCCCCCTATTACATGGAACCTAAACATATCGGCGAACTGTGAGTGTACATAGGAAAACCCCTGCCTAACTCTTCGGGAAATACTGGCGTGATGGTACATGTTATGTTCAGATAGTCAGATTCATACAGAAGAAGAAGTATAAGCTATGTAACATCTCGCTACGACACACAGGAGCGGAGCAGTGACTAAAGATGTAACTGTGAAAAATATTGCGCAAACGAAGTTGTGGGCAGAATCTATACTAATATTATAAAGCTAAAGAGTTTGTTTGTTTGAACGCGCTAATCTCAGGGACTACTGGTTGGAATTGGAAAATTCTTTTAGTGTTGGATAGTCCATTTCTTGAGGAAGGCTATAGGCTAACATCACGCTACGACCAACAGGTGCTGAGCAGCGAGGGTGAAACCGCGGGGAACATCTAGTCTAGTATACAATAACTAAACTATACATAGCCACTAATAGTGAGGTTGATTCACTAGAGACTTAAAACCTGTTTGCGACAATTTAACTTTATTTTTCCTTTTAAAACATGAAGTTGTAAGTAACCTTTGGACGTGAGTTACCGTACCGGGAGTAACTATCTACACGATTGAAATATTTTTGAAGTGAAAACTTCTTTAGCGGCGTTGTACACTTTTTTTGTAATGGGTAAAAAAAATTTAAACTCGCGTCAGGACACGTGACCTGATCGAAAATCTTACGAATTTATCGTACACAGCGAATTGTCATATTTGTGTACGATAGCGCAATAAATAAATATTGTATTATAACACATAAATGATAGTACTTTTATACTGATCATTGAAGCAATTCGTGCAAAATTATTCCCTAACCATTCCAAAATATCAAAAATGCACAACGTTAATATTCAAGTTTTCACTTCTGCCGGCACTCCCGGAGTGCAACCCGTCGTTTTTTTTTTGAAAATCCACTAATATTAAAATGCGTAAGTTTGTAAGGATGGATGGAGGTTTCTTACTCTTTTACGCGTGAACGGCTGAACGGATATTGATGAAATTTGGCACCGAGATAGATTATAGTCTGAAATAGGACATCCGTACTAATATTATAAATGCGAAAGTAACTCTGTCTGTCTGTCTGTCTGTCTCTTCTTCACGCCTAAACCACTGAACCGATTTCAATGATATTTGGTACAGATATAGTCTGGGACCCGATAAAGGACATAGGATAGTTTTCATCCCGGAAATCCCCCGGGAACGGGAACTATTAATCCACGCGGACGAAGTCGCGGGAAAAAGCTAGTAGGCTATACTTGTTATTCTGCATTTTTCCGGGTTAAAAAGTATCCTATGTGTTCCTAGACGTTCAGGCGTGATTGAGTAACATTTATTTTATTTATTTATTTATGGTAGCATATACTATCATTAAATACATCCTTCTATTCAAACTTCCGCATTTATAATAGGAGTATCTGCCCCCCTAGCCAAGTCACAAACGATAATCGTAAACGCTCGGTAGGTACCAATAGATTTTCAACTTAATACCTAAGAGCCTTAAGTTGAAAATCTATTAAAGATTTCTAAGCGTTAGCGACTGGAACGAACGAAAACGCCATGCAATCTTTAACTTAAAACCAAGCACATAAAGTTGAAGATCTATTAAAGCCTACTCAGCGTTTGCGTTTATCGTTTGTGACTTGGCTAGGGGGGCAGTAGTGTTATTTTACTAAAGTGGTTTAACTTAAAAGGGACCATATCAAAACATTGCAATTAAACTTCAAAAAATGTAGTAGTTAAACTATAAATTAGTAGCTCGTTACAAAATCACGTGGTATTAATATTTCCACAAACTATTGCTAACTACACGTGTTAGTGAAACCCTGAAAGAACTTATTTTAAAACCGATCAAGTTTAGTTTTTAAAAATCTTTTAAGAAAATTATGACGACGATTTCAAACTAAAACAAAACTTTGTTTTAGTTTGAAACCGTCGTCATTATTCAATGTACTGATGTTATTTATTTCGCCATATTATTGTACTACCCTTTATATTTATTGGGATGGTTATGGCGTTTTAAACTACACCAATATTATAAATTCGAAAGTAACTCCGTCTATTTGTCTGTTACGCACCAAACCGATTTTGATGAAATTTGGTAAACAGTGAGTTTGAAGCCTAAGAAAGGACAAATACTACTTTTGACTTCGTGTACGACGTTTACGTGGACAGAGTCGTGGATAAAAGATAGTTTGATATAAATTATGTTGTTGTTATTAGTTGATACTTAAGGCTTTCCAGTAATAATATTCTCCCCTTCGAATTACAGTCACAGAGGCCAAATTCAATGGAGACTAGACAAGTACGCAGTAAACATTATGGTGCACAGTGGTCTGAATAAACTGCCCCGTTGGTTTCGTGGTCGCAAGTGCGACTGCTGTGCAAGGGGTCCCGGGTTCGATTCCCAGGTCGAGCAAAAAGTGTTATTGGGTTTTTCTATTAAATTCTCAGTAGCAGCTCGGAGTTTGGATTTGTGCCCTGTTAATGGCAATAGGCTCGCCCCATATTACATGGGACCTAAATATACCGGCGAACTGTGGGTGTACATTGGTACACCTCTGCCTAACCCTTCGGGGAATACAGGTGTGATGGTATATATTTATTTATGGTCAGATAAAACACAGATGCACTCCCTTTTCCCTCACTCTCAAAGTCCCATAAAATGGCAATATGACCCAAAAGCAGGACCAAAAATATTTATGAAAAGTAGGAAGTGATGAAATTGATATAAACTGGTACGAAGTCGACGTATATAAGGTGAATGAGAGTTTGTTTGTAAATAACTGAGACACGTAAACGTTAGCTAACTGGCCGCAATAAAATGAAACATAAGTGTCAAAGTCAAAGAAAAATGGCGATAACCGTAACCTTGCCCACTCAATCAGCGCCGAACAGTGAAACACAATCTTTAACGACACAAGTGTTTTCTAACAATAAGAAAATGTCCTGAATAACTTTCTTTCTTTCTTTTTTTGTTCCACGACAAGTAAAATAGAGTGTGAGAATTTCGCGTAGTGTGAAACCAGTTTACAAAAAATAAATAAATCTAGTATTGTAGTAGCGACATCTCGCGGTCAAGTAGTGGAATTAATTTGCCGAGGAGATCGCGTGTACCGTCGCAGCACGCGGCGCGCGCTCCGCTCTGCTCTACCCCGCCTCTCGCGGCAGGAAGCACAAGATGCAACCTCATGAAGTGTTGCTGCCTAAATGTAATAACTTCAAATTAATATCACGCTTGAGGAGCCGCGGAGCACACATACGTCGTCACGTGCGCACACACACACCAACACCACGCGTGTCTGTATACGTGCGCGAGTGTGCGTGCCATTAAACCGTCACGCCTACCAAGACGTTTTCTTGATATATGTGTGTTTGTAGATATGAGCGACGCTTACCTATCTTTGGTATT
Organism: Caradrina clavipalpis; assembly: GCA_932526535.1. NCBI lineage: Eukaryota > Metazoa > Arthropoda > Insecta > Lepidoptera > Noctuidae > Caradrina > Caradrina clavipalpis. The sequence continues at coordinate 24,387,743 of OW052087.1, forward strand.
CTAATTAAAGGAACAATAACGACACACGTTTAGTGCATTTGCAGAGTGACCGACTAACGCAGTAGATGATACGGGAGACAATTGTATTGTTTATACCTATCATTTTGCATTAACATTAAAGATAGTCATTTAATAATACACAACTATGTCAATAATGTATTTATTTGACACTAGTTGATAAGGTGACACTCTCGCGAGTTATTTTTTGTACCAAAATAGAATTGATTATAAAACTTTATTGAAAATAGTCGGAGGAGTTTATTGCTTGTTCTTCTCATTTGGGACCTACCTACGCTTAGGCACGAGCAACTATCTTCAACTTTCTGACTAACTGACTGACTCTTTGACAATTAAAAGCGCCTATAAATGGTTAAATTAAAATGCTTTGAATTTAACTTTGACCAATTTTAGGCACTAGTGCCTAGGGTCATATACAGTAACTCAGTTAAAAAGAGAAAAGATCATATTTTTGTTTGTAATGAAAAACCTCAAAAAGATCTTAATTAATATTAGTTTTTTTTTTCACCCATCTAAAGCTAAATTATCAGAGGTTATATTTTATTTTTACATAAAGAATCCGTAAGAAAATTTACGCGCACGAACACGTGAGTGAAAGATTATGATAAATAAAATGGAGTTCCCACAACAGGTTTGATCTAAATAATAATACCAGCCTAATACTGTCTGGCTGCAGAGCGCAAATGCCTTTTCTCATACAGAGAAGGGAAGAGCATTGATCACCAGGCAAAATGACGATTTCAGACTTGCGTTTTAGGTCACACCTATATACCATGTTAAGGAAAGGGCATATCCAAGCAAAAGGAGTAAAAACACACCCGGTACTGAATCTCTTTACAAAATTTCATCTTTGAAAATGCATATTTTTTTTTCAGCAATTTATTAAGTTTTCGTCATAACAAACGTATCAGGAGAAACAAATCTTTTACGGAGTTGTTTCTTTGTGTTTAATTTATTGACACCGATCAGGATGTGTAGAATTCACATGTTTTTTTTTTAATTTTATACTGAAGTATTTCTTAGCTTAATAATTTTGTGAGTATAGGTATAAAAAATGTTGCTATTTGGTTTGTTAACATTAAAAGCATCTGTGCCTTTGATATACCCTTTCCGTAACACGCTGACTGCCTCGTTAGCCTAGTGGTCCTAAGCACGACTGCTGGAGGGTTCGATTCCCAGGTCGAGCAAAGTGTAATTGGGTTTTTCTATAAAATTCTCAGTAGCAGCTCGGAGTTTGGATTTGTGCCCGGTTAATGGCAATAGGCTCGCCCCCTATTACATGGGACCTAAACATACCGGTTAACTGTGGGGGTACATTGGTACACCTCTGCCTAACCCTTTAGGGAGTACAGGCGTGATGGTATGCATGTATGTGTTAATACGCACAACTTTTAACATGGGACCGACGCTGTAATATGAAAAGTAAAATCTGTCTGTGTTTCGTGTTGAAATTGTTTTTCTTTTTAACCGACTTCAAAAAAGGAGGAGGTTATCAAATCGACAGTTTTTTTTTAAATGTTTGTTACCTCGAATTTCCCGACTGGGTGAACCGATTGTCATGATTCTTTTTTTATTTGAAAGAGCACCATTTCAATATCTGATGATGGGATCTTGTAGAAATCGGGGGAACTCTTCAATAAATAACAGCAGATTAACCGCGATTGTTGCTATAGCATATTTAAGCATTGTTTACACCATCACACAATATAACATCAGGCCTGTACTCAAGGGTTACACAGATGTATACAGTAGTATTTAAAAATTTCTCATCCAAGTAAACGAAATCGCATATTCTGCTTTCTTATGACTTTTTAGTGGTGTCTCGTTAATTTACATAACATGACAGTTTCTTCATGGATTTGGATGACAAGAAGTTGATACTTACTAAAAAGCGAGAAATAAAAAAATTACAACCGCCTTCAAAAACTAAAAAGAGAAAAATAACTTTAGCTTTGGAAGTCGGTGGCAATACAAAACAACAAACAGAACCAAAGCCACCGACTTCCAACGCTAAAGTTATTTTTCAGTTTTTAGTTTTTGAAGGCGGTTGTAATTTTTTTGTAAAAAAGTTTTCATTGTTCGTATTTATGAACGGCTTCACCCCCTGAAACACGGGCATTGAATTGAAAGTCAAAGTTTGACTTTTGTTTGACTAATTGTAGATACGTAACCACAACTGTTACGCAAACTATTTCAGTGTTAAGAAGGTATGAGTTTAAAAGAAACAGAGTTGGCTCTGACTGGAATGGGTAGTACAAAAAAATTATCTTTATCTAGGAGTATGAAAGGATCGTAGCAGGTGGAGTTCTGTGGTTTCAGCTTACCCTCATACGGAAAAGGCGTGAGTTTATGTGTAGTATCTTTAAGTACAAAAACGCGCTATTTAAATGTTTAAGTTCCCCGTAAATTCTTAGTTCAGGTATGGAATTGATTCAGCATTTACACATAACATAACATAACATCACGCCTATATTCCCCGAAATTAGGCAGAGGTGTACCGTTATACACCCACACTCCACCGGTATGTTTTAAGTCCCATGTAATAACGATCGCCTATTGCCATTAACCGGGTACAAATCCTAACTCCGAGCTGCTATAAAATCAGCCTAAAAAAATAATAGTATTTCACTTTGATTCTGCAAAGTTAATTAACCCTTTCACAGTGCAGAGAATCACATAGGGGACTGTGCAATTGTTTGGCCATTGTGTTTGATTAACGGACAGGTTAGAATGTAAAGCCTACAGTAGAAGCACTGTGGTTGTTGCCAGCGAATTTATTTGAATCTATTACCAGTTTCACTACGCTCCCTGGTTTTAGCAGAGCTGTGTGACTTTGATTACTAAACAATTCACACTAATATTATAAATACGAAAATAACTCTCTGTATCTATTATTATTATTATTTCGCGCGGTAGTGGCGCATATGGATTATTGTTTTTCTTATTTTTTAATTGGAACTGCTCCGTTGGTCTCGTGGCCGCAAGTGCGACTGCTGTGCAAGGGGTCCCGGGTTCGATTCCCGGGTCGAGCAAAGTGGTATTGGGTTTTTCTATGAAATTCTCAGTAGCAGCTCGGAGTTTGGATTTGTGCCCGGTTAATGGCAATAGGCTCGCCCCCTATTACATGGGACCTAAATATACCGGCGAACTGTGGGTGTTGGTACACCTCTGCCTAACCCTTCGGGGAATACAGGAGTGATGGCATTTTTTTTTCTTTTTTTTTTTTGTGTTGTGCGTTGCTTTCGCGGGAATAAATGGTTTTTCTTTCTTTCTTTCTTTCTATTACACTTTCATGACTAAACCACTGAAACGATTTTCATGATAAAAATTTGGATTGGGTAAGTTTGAGCCCCAAAAAAGAATATATACAGGCTACTTTTTATGCACAAAAGCTAGTCTTCTATGTATATAAATAAAAGTAACGATTTGGCTATGTTTTTTTTTCAGATTTATAAAAAATCACAAGAAAGCAGGATCTAATATTTTTTCCATTATTTTGTTTTAAGATCTAAGCTACTAAACCGATTGTGATAAAATTTCTATGTGACCAAGTTGACAGTATAAACTGTCAACTTACTCATATAGAAATTAAAAAAAAATAAAACAATAATTCTCTAAATTCAAAATAACTTAAAAATTTCAGTTAATAACTTTCACCAAGAACACCAAAAATATTAATAATATTAATAATTTATGATTCTGTCTCTGTACAGCCGAATTAATCACCTTTTTGAAGACGGTTCAAAATTAACAAGAATCGAAGAGTACGTTACATACAATTTTAACATCTTATACAAGCTGTTGATTTGCATCCTCGTCAAATTTAAGGAGCTTGTCATAAAAAACATAGAAGTAATCAAATATAATTACGATACCTGGTCAATATTTAATAAATACTTGTTTTTTTAGTTGAACTATCAAATAACAGTATTCCAGAATACTCCTCTTGCAAAATTCAGAATCGCCCAGTTGCGTATGTGGTAGGCAGAGTTGTCGCGCGGCTATATCAATGTGTGCATAGCGCCTAAACCCTCTCGCGAGATGGCTAGTACAAATTTAAAAATCACGTAAAAAAAATATTTCAAAACCAAATTATTTTATTATTGACTCGTGTTAAAATTTTAAGAATCACGAGCATAGTTAACTCCTTGAATTTGACTAGAATGCAAATCAAAGCCTTGTATATTCGGAATATTCTTCCCGTTTTGTTTAACGTTATCTCTTCACACTTAGGAACTCAACAAAAATAGTGCCAAGAAAATCCATCGACTATAGAGGTACTCTTCGGTCCACTTAGCAGTTTTTTGTTTTTATTTCACTCGTCTACTACAGGATTTGCGTACGCAAAAATAGATACTTTCAAGGAACTGATCTCTTAGTGTAAAAAGCTTTAGATTGTTTTTTAGTGTTTTAAAGTACTTAATTTATACTTGAATTGTATCTATTTCTTTTTCCAATCTTAACACTTACTGTAAGAATATTTGAAAGGACATAGGGGAGGCCATTGGCCAGCATTGCGACATTACATTACAGGCTGTATAAAAAAGACTTACCTATCGATTTTGTATAACTTTAAAACTACAATTATTTTGAAACATTGCGAATGTTAAATGACTCGAGAACCCGCACGTTCTAACACAAAAACATAACATATCATCACGCCTGTATTCCCCGAAGGGTTAAACAGAGGTGTGCCAAATCGCCGGTATGTTTAGGTCCCACGTAAGAGAGCGAGCCTATTGCCATTAATCGGGCACTAACAGTCTGGTAAAAGCTTAAACGGACAGTGATTTCTTTTCTTTAGACTTAAGAGGAATTGCCACTCGAACAATGAGTATATGACAACATAAATATTGTTATGGAGTTGTCCCCGTATAGGTACACAAGATGCCGCGCGCAAAAAAGAGAGAGATTTTGTAATACTATTTTTTCTACTCCAAATCTTAACTGATTTCATTTCTTTTTTGAAAAACGTATTAAATACGTTTGTATTGAAAATATTACACTAGGATACGCTCTTAGGTACCATAATATGTTTATAATTAACTCGCATTTATTTTCAATATACTTGAGAAGGTTATACCTATTTCATTTCTATTTTTTATTATTAGTTCTTTATTTTATTCGTGTGATTTGGTAAAAATCCGTTTTACCATATTACAAACAAATAAACAATATTTCCTATTAATGCGATATTTTCTCGTTTTACACTATACTTGGAAACCTTCAATTTACGAATATCATTGAACGTTAGAATTCCCAGTAAAACAGTTTAGCGGGGAGCTCAAGATTGGGGCTATTATGGAATAGGCTGGTATTATGCAACCGAAGGTTCTATGAAAATCACTAGCTTGATCCCGTTTTGCAGAAAATAACCCGATACGCAGATAAACTGCTGCAGACAGAAATAGATCGTTCCAATAAATTTATAATCCATAACAATAATATGGAATATTATTTGATTTAAATCAAATTTGAATACATCGCATACAAATTGTTTTGAAAAGCGAATATTATATCCTAAAATCTCTAAAATGATTAATAGTAAGTATACGGAAAACGTGTAATAATTCAAATGTTTTTCTAGAATATGGAATGAAGTTCCATATTTACCAGCACTTAAATCTTTTCAAAATTAAGGTATTTTTAAAATTAATAATAAAATGTTAATTGCTCATAAATAGGTTACAATTATCATTTATTTGGCACTGAACCTAGGATAACCTATGTCGCGGGGAAATTAAAAAGAGGAGGCTTTTTATATTATTTTTTACTCCTGGTTTTCCGAAGGAAAAGTTAATGAGATCAGTTGACAAGGGCCCGTAAACTACAGTGTGAGAATTAAACACAATTATTTTATAGTATTTCTTTTTCGAAATGTGTTGTGTATAAAACAAATAAAATATTAAACACTTCTTTCAAACTTTTCTCATACAAATATTTGCTTACTTGGAGACTTAACGAAATCCGCAAATAATAATCTACACAAATAATATTGTAAAGAGGAACGATTTGTTTTTATAAACTCGAAAACTACAGAACCGATTTAAAAAATATTTCACCCTTAGAATGCTTCATTATCCCTGATTAACATAGGCTAACATCATGCTACGACACACGGGGGCGGAGCAGTACCCAAATACGTAACGTAACGGGTGAAATAAGCCACGCGAAATAACTTCAAGCGTTGTGGGTAACAGTCGTTGCCTAGCAACACTCGGGAGTTTGATAACAAGCGACCTCTGCAAGCGACAGAACCTCTTGCACTTACTCTAAAGATCCTTAGGACCTCAGATATATTTGTAAGTTGTACAATGTATGTACAACGATGTTATGTTAACGTGTAACTATATGACGACACGGTTGGCTGAGTGGCTGTGTAATTTGGCTGCTACGCCGCGTGGCGTGGGTTCGATTCCCGCAAGAATCAAACATTTGCAAGGCCTAGGTACAGATAGTGGTTATGAACCACGGAAATTGTCTAGCAATAATGCTAGTTAGTTTTTGTCTATATTCTGTAAATCTCCTTCATCACTCAAGACTCAAGTGTGAAGGCTGGAAAGCCAGACATCACACTTGAACTAGAAGTAAGGTACCTGAATTTAAGCTAGCAAGAACGCGTAATTTCTTGACTACATATTATTCTATCTATTTTCAAAATCAATATCAAATGACGTAATTTGTCAATTCTGCGTCAGTTTTTTTTTGGCGCTTTCCAGATCATCGGAATCAAAAATAAATAAACTAGGTCTCCGTTAAGAGTCAGTTAAGTATGTAACTAGTGCCGCAGCGGAAGCAACACTGCAATGTTGATCTATATCTTTTTTTACTTATAAAATCAATGTTGTTGTAAACAAACGAGATTGTATGTGAGAATTACCGGCGCGTCCGGCATGTGTGACGCGCAAACAGCGGATCGGGAACCGACGGCGGATACTTGCGCCGGCGCTACTCCAGCACTAGGAAATTACCTGATGCACTGGTTCATGGCCGTGAATCACAACTAAATAGTTTGTAAACTACGGAGCCTCAGAGACGGCCAGCTGTCAGATCATGTCAACAATAACATTACTACACTCGAGAACTCGAGACGCACAACGTAATTATTTAATACGCGCTTACTGATTACTGATCAGACTATAACGAGTGTCCCACACGTCAAGCGCACGTGTGTGAGTGTGCACTCGAGTGTGGGCACGAGTGCGGTTTATAATCGCCGTCCACCTGCCGCAGTCGCGTGTCTTGCGCTGCCTCTCCGCGCGATAATATCCACTGAAATGCATGCGAGTGTAAACAACGGGCCTGGCCAGGCGGCCTACCTGTGTAGCGTGAGCATATCTGCGAGAAGCGCGAGTGGCCCAGCGGCGCGGGCGGCAGCGGCGCCAGGAAGCACATGTCGCTCTTGGGCGGCGTGGGGAACCAGCTCCCAGCGTAACCCGCATCAGTTCCCATGTCGATGTATCCGTGTCTGTCCAAGCGTTGAGAGGGCCAGCATTGCGCGCTGCCCCGTTTCGAAAACACAATATCAATCGTTGCGGCAATTGAGGACCGTAAACACAACTATCGGAGGAACTGTGGACACGACCGTTCCCGTTGGTGTTCGCGGCAGGATTGATGAAGGAGCCGGTCCGCGGCGCCTCGCACGCTCAGCGTCACGTGCGCGCCGCACGCTCGCGGCCACGTGCCCCCGCGCCCCCGCGCCGCCCCCTCGCGCCCCGGGGGTGGAGCCACCCTCTCCCGCCGGCGTCGGGCCACCGCGGTGACGGCCGTGCCGAACTCCACAGGTATGATGTGGCTGATGAGCAACGCGCCGCATCAGCGCGCCTCGGAACGAATGCATTTTCCGAGTATGTAATCCTCTCTCCACATGAGGCAATGATGAACATATGTGCTAACAATTCAATTTATATGTGAATGTTCCATAAAATAAAAGCGTGTTAAGAGTGTTCCTGAAAAATCACGAAAACTGTATCTCGAACAGAGATTTTGATTTAATATTTATGAATAAGAATGAATCGTATAATATTTTATTCAATATTTGAAATACCTACACATAGGTACCTACATCAAGAAGTTCAATCAAAACATAGAAACCTAGCAAGTATGACGCATAAAAAATAACGAAGTGAAATAATAACTGTAGCTACCTACTCTACCTACACACACGAGAACTATTATTTCCTATCATAAGCACAACATACATCCGTATGTTTGTCTGTTCACTAATGAAATAACAATTGAATCTCAAATTATTCATCAAGCAGTAATTAGTTCCCTAATAGTAAAATTAAAAGTCTTAGACTCAAAGAACGATAAACTGCACTTACATGTCACGATAATATGGCCTTATTAAAACGACAATAATCTAAAACGAAGCAATAACAAGTTGCAGCTAACAGAAAGACGGCGGTAATTAATAGTGATATGCTGTGAAGAGCTGATGGGTCCCAATTAACTATGTCGTAGGTGTATTTTGTATGTAAATAGGACGCTTGCCACATTTATGTGCAGAGTGTATGTAGACAGGAGTGCACAAGACTGCGCCGTCCCTGTAGGCTGCTTGTTATCTCACTTCAGATGATTTTCTCGTCTTTCAAAGGAGTAAAACATCGCTTTGATTGTTACCACTGACGATTATAGCAACCTATGCAGCGCCTTGATTTGTTTAATGTTACCAAAAACATAACATACTATTAAGCCTGTATTTCCCGGAGGGTAAGGTAGAGGTGTACCAATGTACACCCACAGTTCGCCCGATGTATATGTGACATGTATTAGGGGCGAACCTTTTGCCATTAACCGGACACATCATCAAACCAACCACCAAACAGTGACCAATTTAGACAATTTATCTGTTATAATTCAGCAAAGACCTCTTCTCATACAGAGAAGTCACGAGCATTGATCGCCACACTTGCTCAATTATAAGTCCAGGTTTCCTTACGATGTTTTTCTTCACCCATGACAATGATGTTCAAAATAAACCAAGAAAGTACATACGAATTAGAAGAAGTCACAATTGTACTTGCCTGAATTGAATCTGCAACCTCATGCATAAGAGAGGGGCGGGCGTCTTAACCACTGGGCCATCGCGACAACAAGGTCTTGCGTCCTTCAACTTCGATGAATCTTAGACAACAAGCGCAACAAGGACGTGCTTGGTAACGAACCCACAGCACCGTCTAATACACCCTCGTGATTGAGAGGCAGGCGCCTTAACCACTGGGCCATCAGGACATTATGACAGCTGTAATTAGTTATAGACAATTGGGTAGTGGACACTATTCTACAATAACTCCAAGACACAACTTCACAAAAAAACACTTTGTTTCAGTCCTGAAAACGTTTTTAAATAAATATAAAATTCGATTTTTAGTCATAGTTTAGTATTGTCATACAAAATCTAATGGGAATCGCGTTTTGACAGCTCATACAAAGTACGTCAATCTATCATCTACCTAATTTAATAAAGTAATCACAGCATCTAACGTGCCCTTGACCGTTTGTTGCATACATTTTGCCTTGGAGAACGCTAGGGGGCGGGGAGTGCAATACTAGCAGATTATGTACTTTAATGATCTGTTAGAGGCACACGTAAGCTACTAATGTTGTTAACGAGCATCTATCTATGCTTTGCAACGCACACGCGATCTGCCCTAAGCCAATTACAAAGAATATGCATGTTAATCCATAATCCCAGAGTCGAAAGTCCTACGTCACTAAAAGATGGCCGTTTGAGAATAGATACAAGGATTTTTTGTACTTGCTAATGTAGCGCCCTTTTCAGGTAAATTTAAATAATACCAGCCTATAATTACCATAGTTTAATTACATTATGCTGTGTTAAATCCTTTGACGCGGCTCAAGTTTCCGACGGACTACTAGTCGTTAACTATATACACGGGTTGTCGCAAAAAATGTTTTTAAATAACTTTAAGATATTGTGTAAAATTCGCGAAATGAGATGCTTTACAGATATACCATCATGGGGCATTTTCGTGCAAGAGCTAGGCTGTACGCTGGTACACTTCTGCAAAAGGACGCTTGAGAGAAAGACATGTTCGCAAAATTCGCGAAATGAGATTCTTTACAGACATAACATCATGCCTGTGTTCTCTGAGGAGTGGGGCAGAGGTATATACTATTTAAGGTGTTAAAAAATCAACTTTACAAGTATCGTCTACTTGCTCAGTATCGAAAAACTAATATAAGGTTTTTCGAAAAAAAATCTCATGTAAATGCATTTTGGTTAAAATATTTACTAAATTGCCTTTACATGTGATATATTAACATAGCTCATTTTATTTCGGGGCATGTTCACCAAATTTGTAAAGTTGTTTTTTTAACACCTTATATAAAGTATAGCTATTCATTTTTTCTAAATAATATTCATGTGCCTAAATCAGTTACTAATCTGTCATCTTGAATTTTGACTACCTCTAGTTTTATTAATTGGACACTAAACATAATTTTAATTTCAGTCTTCGTCTATATCGTGTGGGCAGTAAGGTCTAACGACCCCACACACCCTAGTATCAGAGTGTCTAAATCGCCTCAAGGGTCATAATTTCAGTTACAGGGAGACAAATTCTTGGAAAGAAAGTAAGAATATACTCATGACAGGAAAGAGTATTGCGTTAAGTCATTCGTGGAATTTCTGGTTCACGGGTGAAGCCGAAGAAGTTAATAGCTTAGCAACAGATTAGGCACGGCGCGACCGGCTGCCCTCTACCGTAGGTACTACGGGTTACTGAAACCCGAAATCTTTTTATTAGATTAAACCCATACACGGTAAAAAGGACACCGTCACAAAGAGCCAAGTTCTCATGTGTCGTGTGAACGAGAGATCGACTGCTGCGCTGCGTGTAGCGGGTCCGATTCCCGCATGAAACACATATTTGTATGATCTACAGATAATTGAACCGGGTCTGGCTGTTTGCGTTTGTTAGTTATGTGTTTGTAAACGCCCCCACGATACAGGAGAAATTTCTAGAACGGGGCAACGTTTTTAAAAAACAAAGAAAGAAGAATTTCCATGGATTCAGTAGGTACATGTTTCTACCCCATTTAAAAAACCAAAGCCGTTCCTTTTAATAATACTACGACCGTGTAGGGGTTGTACTTATAACAGACGAAAATTTTCCATGTTAGAGTCTAGAATCATCTGTCACGATGTTTTCCACCGTGTAAAACTGTAGGTATACGGACAATACGTGTTATGGCCCTATAGTAAGCAAAGGAGATGGCTAAATGGAAGTATAGACCACTGCCCCATGTGCCAGGTACCATGTATAAATATGGTACCTAGCACAATGTAATGCTGAATGGCTAAATATTAGTATTTCATGTAAAAAAGTTTCAGATACTTTTTGGGAATAATATAATGGTTAAATAATATTGCCTGAAAAGGAAAAAAAGGTGTGTTTGACAGTATATAATTTTCTTCAACTGACATTTTCGAAAAATAATAAAACTAAAAACGAAAATGAGGTTGTATATTTATAAGCGAATGTTTGTGATGAAAAGTTTTTCTTTTTTTTTTAGATACTTTATTAGGTTTAGTAGTTCACGAAAGTGCTAGGAAAATATTAAACACTACATAATCCATGCATAATTTTTTAAATATTATGAGGTTATGTAAGATTCATATACATTTTAGAATGTATTTGGCCCGGGGGAAGTCATTTAGCCATCACCTTTAATGTAATGTCGAGAATAACGCATCGCGGCATCAAATAAGGTTCAAAATAGCGATACGTGTGATGTAAGTAATTGCATTTAATAACAACCAAAATGAATACAAGGCAGTGGAATAATTTGTATGTCTTTAGTTTATGAAATTCCCTAAAATATCATTACATAAAATTGTATCATTTAACCTCAAAATTTTTAGAGTTACGCGACGAAAAATCTTTTTTATGGGGTCCTTTGCGATTTTTTTACCATGATACTGCTTTTTGTTTTCATAAAATAATGATTGATAAGTCTTTTATTTAAACTATTGATAATACACTCAATTTCAGACTTGTAATATGTACCAATACGCCAGAGAATGCGACAAAAAAAGTGTTTTCAGTGTCCTGTGTTCGGATAGCCTCTTAATTAGAAAAAAATACAGGCATTATTTTTTAATTAATTACTGTAAAACGCTGCTGGATACCAGGCCGGAGATTGACGTGGAACATTGACGTCTAACTGACACGATACAGCGGTATAGGGGCTAGACTGCTGCCTAAACCAGACGCGAACCCACACATCGTGCGTGTTAGTTTTCAGTCTCGTACACGTGCAATATACGTGAACTACGCGATGGACGTGCCCCGGTCACGTGGCCAACGATTATACTAGAATCTACCCACTCACACGCCAGCACCCTAATCCGTCTTGTGCAGAACCCGAACTCGGTGCTACCTCTACAATAGGAGTCGATACCTATTCATTTATTTTGGGAATGTGCCATTTAATCATAAAGGTATTTCTAGATATTATTGTAATGTAAATGGATCGTTGCCCCATGTTGTAGATGCAATCGTGGGTCAAGGCACAACCAGATCTAAAAAAAAAAACTACCTATATTAATATTATTATGTGTCTCGTGCAGGAGTAGAACCCGAGACAGTCAGCGCTGCTGCCATGTCGTCTGAAAATATGTTGGATACGTCCATAGTTATAATTATATTTTTCAAAACACTTGCTCGTAAAGTGGCTCTTGTTGCAACGCTTTTAGGGTCACAATGCGTTGTACATTTGCGTTCTATTGCAATACAATAATTATACAAGACTAGCGCGATAATGTTCTTTTTTAAATAGATTATGGAAAAGCGTTTTCTTTATTTTTGGCCAATTCTTTTGTCATTATTTGAACTAAGTTTATCGAAATAATGATAAATATTATTTTGTGTTATAAATAGTTTTGTTCGAGACACCTAATACTCTGGGTCCTTCTGGGCATTTGTAAAAGTATCTTGTTGACAGAAGATATTGTCTAAATGCCATTCATGATAAATTAAATTGTTATTCTTTTTTCGTATCAATGTATTAATAACAATGTTTATTTCTCGTGGGTCGAAAAACGTCATATGACACGCATGAGCATTTATACGCTCTCGTGTCTATTACGCCCTCGCCTTTGCAACTCAGCTTCGACCACAATGATAAAATTACCTCACTTTTATCATGACTAGGTTCTACCTGCGACTTCGTTCGCGTGGCTTGTTTCAACCGCATTAAGTTACGTTTTTGGTTACTGCTCCTTTCCCGTGATTCGTAGCGCGATGTTATATAGCCTATTTTACTCATTAATAATGAGTAAAATAGCTATGTATTGGTGTAAAAATCAAAATGTACAGTTCCCGAGGAATAATATTAAATATTCCTTGGGAACTGTATTTTTTTTTTATATTGCAATAGGTTTGGGTTTTGGCCGCAACTCACCTGATCTTATATGATGATTCGGCCTAAGATGTACAGTAAGTTGACATATTACAGGTCCGGGATGGTTGGCGCTCTTTGGGGGAGGCCTACGTATAGCAGTGGACGGATATAGGCTGATATAATGATGATGATGTACAGTCAGCAAAAGAGATAAGTAACCAAAGTCGCCCAATAAATTCAAAGTTTTTTAAATAACCGATAGAAGGTTTTTTAATGAATTTTATTTTTATTAATAGAAAATAAACAGTTTAGTAATTAAATTAAATTTCATTTAAAAACGAACACCGGTTTGAAAGAAAACTTCAACTATATTAGACGGTCCGGTTACTTATCTCTTTTGTTAACCGTATATTATAAAAGTAGCCTATGTACTGTTTTAGACTGATTGATTTCTTGGCGGAGGCGGCGGGACGGGAGAGGGAGAGGAGAATCCCCCGTCCCAGCGGCCGCCGCGGTAGACGCTCCGGGCGTCGGGAGCCAAGAGACGACTCCCGGCCACCGTAGACGCGGGTCTGTGGACGGTGAGCAATAGGTAGCTCACCGTCCGTACGTTCATTAAATAATGACAGACCGTGTCGACGGCGCGTTTGTGTTCCACGCGCGCCTCAAAGAGATGTCAGCAAACTAGGATGGGGCCACTGAGGGCCGATGCCTGCAGGGGCTGCGGGTTATTCGAAAGAGATACCGCGCCCCCGGAACGCAAAGGGCACATGAAGGAACATAGACGGGTTTTAGTCAGTAAAAGTCTGACACTCCCTCCCGCCCCGCCCAGGGCGGGGGAAGTTATTCGATGATTTCCCGCCTTTAAAAAAAAAAAGGGGTCTACGGGACATTGCAGAGCATCACTGCAGCTTAGAAGCTGTCTGATACAATTTATCGGGCAAACCAAAGTGAGTAATACAGACACTAAGTACTATAAGATTATTAATAAGTACTAGATCCTACCCACCACTTTGTGCGCATGAAAGTTGATATTGCGTATATTTTTTCGGGATAAAAACTAGCCTATGTGCTTTTTTAGAGTATAATCTACCTGTGTGATTTCATTCTGCTGACTGCCCCGTTGGTCTCGTGGTCGCAAGCGCGACTGCTGACCATGGGGTCCCGGGTTCGATTCCCAGGCCGAGCAAAAAGTGTTTTTCTATGAAATTCTCAGTAGCAGCTCGGAGTTTGGATTTGTGCCCGGTTAATGGCAATAGGCTCGCCCTCTATTACATGGGACCTAAAATATACCGGCGAACTGTGGGTGTACATTGGCACACCTTTGCCTAACCCTTCGGGGAATACAGGCGTGATGATGATGGTATTATCATTCAGATCCAAACTTACGCATATATAATAGTAGAGAGATTTATTATTTATTTATTTATTTAAACTTTATGCAACAAAAAGTACAAAGGCGGACTTAATGCCTTAGGCATTCTCTACCAGTCAACCAAAGGTGGTAAAGAGATAACACGGTATACACGATACACACGACACACGGTAACACGGTAGAGATGTACTATCTGTAATAGTGCAGTGCACATAGGTGCAATTACAACTTAACTAATACACAAATACAGGCGCAATCCTATATTTATAGTACATAAATATACCATCACGCCTGTATTCCCCGTAGGATGAGGCAGAGGTGTACCATGTAATAACATGGGACCTAAATATACCGGCGAACTGTGGGTGTACATTTGATACACCTCTGCCTCATCCTACGGGGAATACAGGCGTGATGGTATGTGTGTATGTAACTCCTAAATTCGTACATTTTCGTATGACACGTGTTTCAATGTGACGCGGATGCGGCTTACCTACGTCCTTGAAATGAGTTTTGGCGTAGACGCGCGTAGCAATGTGGTGCTACGCTGCTACGTCACGCGTAGCACGTCCCGGGAATGACCGCTACGGGGGACTTTTATTGCTCATGGTTGTTGAATGTACTATAACTGTTAAAAGTTTTGGGAAGTGTGACCGTAAAATAGCGGATTATTTTATTTTATTTATCTCATCAAAAAATCGTGCGGGTACCTTATGTCGTGACACCTTTCATCTGTTAACTTCATTAGTCACTTCGTTTCTTCTAAATGTCATATGAAAATAACTAACAGAATATAAAAAAAGGGTTTACAATATGTATAGTTAGTAATTCCTACACATTTCATTATTTTTACAAGCCTTAGGTACTTATTTTAAACTGTGGATTTTATGATCTATGCAATATTTTAAGGCTGAAGAAATTGTTTAAACACGCTAATCTCCAAAACGGCTGGACCGACTTTGATAGGGCTTATATTATATTAGATAGGTGATGTTACAAGTAGTAACTTAACCTATTTTTAACCGACTTAAAAAAAGGAGGAGGTTCTTAATTCGTCGGAAGATTTTTATTTTAGAAAATGAATTAGAGTTCCGTTGAAAAACAACAAGACATTACAATCGTTATCACACGAACGAAGTCGTGGGCATGAGCTAGTATATTACATACTTTCATTCATTCAAGCTTTATCTACAGTTATTAATGAAAACAATTTTCTCTGGCATTAAATATGAGTTCATTTCAACAAAATAGTGTTGTTAGTATAAAGTTGTGGCTATCTGCGGGAGACATGATATAAACGTCATGTTTATAAGGTAAACAGGCAAAGTAAACGTACAAACATGTAGGTTCCCGACCAAAGGCTTTGCTGGTACTAATTCACGAGCAAGGCTGCTGTTAAAGAGCAACATAAATATACCAATACGCCAGTATTCCCCATAGTTAACCGGTATGTTTAGGTTCCATGTAATAGGGGGCGAGCCTATTGCCATTAACCGGGCACAAATACTAACTCGGAGCTGCTTCTGAGAAATTCATAGAAAATCCCAATAACATGTTTTGCTCGACATGGGATTCGAACCCAATACCTCTAGACTAACGGCAGTTCAAGAGCAATGGGTTTGGTTTCTGTAGACGGCGTTGAAATGAAACGCTTTCACCCAAGTTAAGTTACGTCTTTGCTTACTGCTCCGTACCTACGCGTCGTAGCGTAATGTTATACAGTCTATAACCTTCCTCTGTAAATGGGCTATATAGCGGTGATTTTTTTTTTTAAATCGGACTCTAAGGCCTCGTTTACGGAGACGCGGGGCGACGCGCGTCGCATGCGGTGAGGAGTTTCGCGGCGCGTCGTACGATTATTCTGTTTTTAACTGCGTCAAGTGGCACTTATCATCGCACGTCAACACAAACGTATGACAATATAAGACGAGCCGCGAGACGCCACGCCGCATGCGACGCGCGTCGCCCCGCGTCTCCGTAAACGAGGCCTTATTCTATCAGATTGGCGCAACCAAACAAACTCTTTAGGTTTGTAATATTCGTAGAGGTCACTAGCTCTTTCACGTGACTTCGTCCGCGTCACACAGGAACGTTTTTCCGGGTTAAAAATGTATCACGTGTTATTCCACCCTACAATCTATCTCAGTGGCGAGTTTAACCCAGATCCGTTTGTTTGGCTGTTAAAACGTGATGCACGTTTAAACAGGTATATCCATTTATCCTTATGAACTTCCGCATTCATAACACTACGCGGGATTATGGTAGGGATAAAGTGTTACATAATGCCATATTTTTCCACCAGCCTACCGCTAACTTTAGATTGTTCCCCAGTTGCGTCAGAGGGACTCGAATTCGGAAAAATTACTTACTCGTATGGTTTCACGACCTTTAAATTGCAAATTTTATTTTTGTATTGGAAACTTTAAACTTTATTTGTACCGCCACAATGTTGCAACGTGGTTTGTGACGTCAGCAATGATTACGTGAAATGTTGCTTAGAGCCTAAGCACACAATATGCTACTTTTAGCATCGGCGATCGGCGTTTTTGCAACTGTATCGATACTGCATCGCGTTTTGGCGACTAACTGCGTTCGGACTCAGTATCGGAATCCCGAAGTGCTCCGATGCTAGATCGGGTCGGCCGTAGTGTTGCCGATCCAATGTCGACTATCGATAGTTTGCCAAATTGCAATGGTTTTGTTTTGTTACTAATATTATAAATGCGAAAGTTTTTGAGGATAGGTGGATGATGGATGGAAACATCCATCCATCCATACATGCTTAAAATGCCAAAGTTTGTGAGGCCAGAAACTTCGAATTTTTTATATTATAAAAAATTCGCTGATCGCTTATCGCCGATCGCCGCTACTAAAAGTATCGTATGTGCTGTCCCTTATAGTTGTCGAATTCTTTTGTTCTTTTCGTGTCGATTGACTAATTTTGTTCAACCAATATTGAGCAACCTGTACCTACTGTTCTATCATGGCCCTCGTTTAGGTTTTGGATGGTGCAGGTGGTTGTGCACGACGGGCAACTAAGGAGGTGACGCATGTCCTGTGGTGGTGCTCCACACTGGCACTGCGTCTGCGATGGGTGAATAATACCCCACTTGGCCAAATTAGATTTACAGCGAATTTTAGTTTTTTTTTTTCTTGACCTGGATCTGTAATCAGCTAAGACTTCCAGGTTGGTATTAGGTTTAAACATTTAATAGGTCAAGAACAAATCAGGTTCACAGCCTTCAGCGGAATTATATCTTTTGTTTTTTAGTCACGCCCATTGTTTTCACATATAGAAGCAACAAGAATTTTGTAACCATGATTTTGTAAAAACCATTTTGAAAAGAGTGTCCATGGAGTTTCTTGCTCGTTCTTCTCCATAGAGATCTACGTTTTCGAACGAGCAACTAGCTTCAATTTGCTTCTTGACAATTCAAAAGTGCCTGCAAATGGTGTAATTGAAATAAATGCATTGACTTTGACTTTTGACTTTCTATCCTATTGAGCTTTGAGACGACTGGACCAAAAAATATTTAAAAATACAGCTAGGATCCTTAGAAGTTCTTTCTAATGATATAAAACCATGATACTTATTATTCTTAGAATGAAACTAACCTCCATATAATAAGAAAAAGATCTGATCTGGGTACCTGGTACCCAGAATCCCATGTTGTGTCTGATCTGACATCTGATCTTAAGAACCTTTTGTGATAGATAGATGGTTTTCTTTGAAGGTTCAAAATCCTAGTAATCAATTTCATAAAGAAAATTAGAAGAGGTAAGATTTTTTTTGTTTGTAATAAATAAACTCCGAAACTACTGGACCGATTGTAACCATTTTTTCAGCAATGGATAGCTGCATTATTCCTGAGTAACATACAACATCACGCTACGACCTACGGGAGCGGAGCATTAACCAAAGACTTATTTCACTTACGATAAGTTACTTATCGTGGGTGAAATAAGCCACGCGGACGAGTCGCGGTCAGTTCGCTAGTATAATATAATGCGTTCTAAGTATTTTATGGAACAAATATTTAAGTGTTCTAATTGAACTTTAAATACCCTGATCTCTGTATTATTGCATGTGTGCACCCTTGCCCGCCAGCCACAGCCAAGCGCTTCATGCGACATGAGGCGCGACAAGCTTCGAGATGCAAAAACAAATGGTAGACAACGTATGAAGTATGCCCCAGCTACCGGCGACACTACATGCGACGCTACACGGGGCGCTTCACGAAGCGCGACAAGTAGCGCGACATGTAGCGGCTACAGAATGCGCGCTGTGCGAGTGAGACAAATGTACTAGCGAGTACATTTGTCTCACTTGCCGTCGCTGTCGCAACTACTCGAGCTGTGGCATACCACTGCAAACCGTGTCGCTGTCGCAACTCCTGTTGCAAAGCGTGAAGCGTCGCCAGAGACTGTGGCTCGTCCCTTAGGCTGTCCGCTCACGCTGTCCCGCCATGACCAGCAGTACCCAAAGACTTAACTGAACGCGGATGACACCGTGGGGTAAGTAGGTATAAGTTTTATGCCCTGCCTAGAAGCCTTCATTTTTAAGCCACCCCAGGAAAGTTTTCTCCTTCTGTGAAGCAGATATGCTAGAGGAGGAGGCGGCACGGCGCAGCCACCGCGGGAGACGCTCTGGGTGTCGGGAGCCGCGAGACGACTCCCGGCCATCTTAGACACGAATCTGTGGACGGTAAGCAATGGCTAGCACACCGTCCGTATGTTAATTAACGACAGACCGTGTCCACGGCGCGTTCGTGTTCCACACGCGCGTCAAAGAGATGTCAGCAAACATTTGGAGGGGCCACTAAGGGCCGATGCCTGCCGGGGCTGCGGGTTGTTCGAACGAGATACCGCGCCCCCGGAACGTAAAGGGCACAAGATAGACACATGGCGGTTTCTATAGATAAAACGATGGAGGACACGGTTGGCGCAATGGTCGAGCGATCAACTGCTGCGCTGCTTTGCGCTGGTTCGATTCCGGCGCGGAACAAATTTTTGTATTGACCTACAGATAGTTGTCCCGGGTTTGGCTGTTTGTGTATGTGAGTTTATATGTTTGTAAACGCACCCACGATACAGGAGAAATTTCTAATGTAAGGCAACGTATAAAAAAAAGCTGAATTGAGCTAAATAAGTGTAGTTAGTCTACTAAGGATACTGTTCCAATACGTAAGAGCGCGTAAGAATCTGCCACGCCTATTTCAGCGAACCCCAATGCGTTACAAAATTACGGTAACATTAGCTCAATGACGTTGTTCAATTTATTTCCATCGATTTGGCGAAACGGTTTAGTTTTTCTTAATTTTACTTACCCCTTGTCTTTTATTAGCCGGGCCAGAATAAACTGCTTTTAGAATCTCGCCCCCTTTCTAAGATTAAAATAATGTTTCTGGTAATTTTAATATTAGAAATATTAAGTAAGTATTATCGTTGCCATACAAAGGGGAACAAAGTTAAATTTAATTATTTATATTTAACTTAATTTTAACAATGTAGTTTTTATGGGTTGTTTCTACAGAAATATCTCGCATAACCAAATCACGTCATTTCACAATAGTTCCCCCAATTTCGCAATAATTACAATGATTTTAGATTACGCAGATTCATTAATAAATTGTACCTATTTTTGTATTATATAAGCAATTTAATTTTGTTTTTACCTTTAATTTTAAAAGAGGATGGATTATAATTAAATCTACATTATGTCTATAATGAATGAAGTAACTAAGTACCTAAGACTTTATATCATAATATTTTGATTTAAAACTTAGTCCAAAGAACTTCTTTCTTAATGAACTTTGTTCATAGGTACATCATACGCTTTGAAATGGGCAACAAGTTTCAACATTCTGACTGACTCTTTGACCATTCAGAAGTGACTATTAACGGCTTCTTTGCAACTCTTTGAGTTCAAGTTCATCAATTAAACCCTCTCAAATCTATTTCTGTCACCACGGTAAAAGGATAATGGAATCCTTTTAATCTTTAAGCTGCATTGTGATGTATTTTTTATTGTGAATATTTAATGGTCACGCGGCTAGCTTTTTAAATAACTGGCGTACCTCTCGCTCGCTCGACGACCTTCAAGCAAATATTCAAAAAGATTCAGTTACACGCAGAAAGTGCTAAAATACACTTATAACTAATAAGTACTAGGTACTTTAAATACCTAGGTACTTGGTCATTATAAGTGCATGTTTAGCGCAAACATTGTGACTTTGTAAGTAGCTGCAGGTACCATTGCAAGTTGTACTAACCGTATTTTTTGTTGAAACTAGCCCCGTGGCTCAGGAAATCTGTAACAAACAAACCTTTCATTAGTTTTGTAGTTTGACGAGACAGCAGATCTGGAATAAAATAAAAATCGCCCCCTATTACATGGAGCGTGCATGGGACCTAAACACACTGGCAAACTGTGGGTGTGTGTGTGACGAAATAGTCTTCCATTCGTCGTATCATCACGCCTGTATTCCCCGAAAGGTTAGGCAGAGGTGTACTAACGTACACCTCTGCCTAACCCTGCGGCCCTCTAACACAGGCGTGATGGTGTATATATGGGTATAAAATAAATAAATGATTAATTTCGATTTATTCCTAAGGATCATTCTTAAGCCCGTGTTCACCAATATTCAATCAACCGTTCACTTGTTTTAACAGTTGTTCAAGTCAAATAAATATGGAATAGTTTATTCATTTAGAACAATATTTAAACAGACGATTCCATATTTAAAATTTTCTCAGCAGAGCATATGGCTAAATTCACAAACATTTAACGGAACGATTAAAATTTTTTACGACTTTTAATTATTAGTTTATTTTTAAATACCGATACAGAGTTGAGTTAACATAAGTGCGACTGCTAAGCTAGAGGTACGATTCCCAGGTCGAGCAAAGTGTTTTTGGGGGGGTTTTTCAAAGAAATTCTCAATAGCAGCTCGTAGTTAGGATTTGTACCCGGTTAATGGCAATAGGCTCACCCCTATTACATAAGACCTTAACATACCGGCGAACTGTTGGTGTACATTGGTACTCCTCTGCTCAACCCTTTGGGGAAAATAGATGTCGTGCCACGTTTAAGTTTTTATTGTAAAATGTAATTCTCCAGACCTATTCCGGCCACGGCGGCTAATCTTAATGCAGACTGGCCACGTACGCAGGAGATATTAAGAAAAGAAAGAAAGAAAGAAAAAATAGAAAGAGAAACAAAAGAAAGAGAAAGAGAAAAAAAAAGAAAGATTTTTTTTTTCATTAAGTTTTTAACCGACTTCAAAAAAGGAGGAGGTTATCAATTAGACTGTTTTTTTTTTGTTACCTCAAATTTTTATTACCACATAAGGAAAACGATGATTCAAAAAACTATTTCATCATCCATCCTATTTTTAGTGGAAGGGTAACTTTTATAAGATGTAATCTCTGTTCTGGTCCGATTCCAATAATTATTTAACTGATACAAAGTTACATAAACTAAGTGCTCGTGGCTTAATAATTACAGCCGCATAGACCGATCTTCCGGGTTAAGCCACGCTTGCCGAGGTTGGTCTGTGGATGGGTGACCATTTACCATAGCGAGTTTCCTCCGTGCCTCGGAAAGCACGTAAAGCCGTTGGTCCCGGCTGTCATTTGTAGATCTTTGACAGTCGTTACTGTTAGTCAGAAGCCAGAAAGTCTGACAACCAGTCTTACCAAGAGTATCGTATTACCCATTACTGGGTTGTGGAGGTCTGATAGGCCGTCACTCCATGTAAAATACTGATATTCAGCTGCATCCGGTTCGACTGGAAGCCGACCCCAACATAGTTGGGAAAAGGCTAGGCAGATGATGATGATGAAAGTTACATAAACTAAGTAGCGGGCAGAAGTTATTATCTAAGGATAAGGAATTATTATTTAAGCCATTCTTGCTGAAGGCGGATTGGTGATTTTAGACTTAAGTTTATACTACAAATACACATACATACATACACGTAGACAGAAATCACAAAACGCCACCTGCTACGATCCTTACATACTATTTTCGCCTCGTCCACGTTCATATATCTGCCCCTGTAGCCATGTAACAAACGATAAACGCAAACGCTGATAGGCTTTAATAGATCTTCAACTTTATGTGCTTGGTTTTAAGTTGAAGATCTAGTGAAGTTTGCATAGCGTTTTCGTTCTTTCCAGTCGCTAACGCTTAGAAATCTTTAATAGATTTTCAACTTAAGACTTTGGGGTATAAAGTTGAAAATCTATTGGTACCTACCGAGCGTTTAAGATTGTCGTTTGCGACTTGGCTAGGGGGGCTGGTCATACACGCACGCCGGTTACGAGTACTACACACCCGACCTTTCTGAAGAACCTCACCAATAAGGTCAGGGTAGGTCTTTCTAGGGGGCTTTTTTCTTGGTTTATAATAATCTAATATAATCTAATATATAAAATTCTCGTGTCACAGTTTTCGTTGCCATACTCCTCCGAAACGGCTTGACCGATTTTGATGAAATTTTTTATGCATATCGAGTAGGTCTGAGAATCGGCCAACATCTATTTTTCAAAACCCTAAAAAAAAAATATATATGGCAAAACAACGTTTGCTGGGTCAGCTAGTATCTAAATATTATAATTCAAAGGTGACTGACTGACTGAGATAGTGATCTATCAACGCTTACGCACAGCCCAAACCACTGGACGGATCGGGCTGAAATTTGGCATGCAGGTAGATGTTATGACATTGGCATCCGCTAAGAAAGGATTTTCATCAATGGGCATTGTTCATTTTTTTTTATATGTTGTAATTGAAAACCCGTTTCGAGGAATAGCGTCACTGAGCATTATGGACTAAATTAATAATGAAAAATATTCATATTTTACTGATATTTTTGATAAAATACGATTGACCTTCATTGCCCTTCAAATTAGGTCAGCGCTGGCCATACAGTTTTGTATCGTTGCCTCAGAAAATAAAAAAAAGTAAGTGGCAAGTATTGTCAACCAGTTGTCAGGTGTCAAATTATAATGCAAATGTCAAAACTCAAAAGTTTATGAAACATAATAACAGTTTAAAGTTTTTCAAAAATAATATTATTCCTGCGACTTTCCTAATAATCTTGTTCCATTATTCCGACAGTCGACAATTTTTATAGTGTAAGAGTTATGGAATACAGGAAGTGCTTTGTTCCAACTTGCAGTAATAATAGCAATAATAGTCCAAACAAAATTTTTGTCCGTATAGGGGAAGATTTACGACAAAAGTGGTGTCGTGATGTAGGCGCGGAATATTATAAGATTTATACAATGTATTGTTGCGAAGATCACTTTGATGTTTTCTTTTTTTTTACTTTTTTCCAATTTTAGATTCGTTTATGTATGAGTTATGTTATGACGCCTATTGACGCTTGACAGACGTTGTGTTGACAGATTTTAACTTTTAATTATGTAAATAGTTGGGCAAAGACACAATCTTTTGAGCCAATGATGACGTCATCTATCTTAAAAAATATATATATTTAAATATTTTTTTAAAAAATAACCATTGAGCCAATCATCAAAATATTCAAATTAGTTTCTCAAAATGGTCTAAATTTTTAAAAAATAAAATAAAATGTAGTGGTTAAAATTTTTAAACAATCCCCATTCTACCCCCAAGGGGATAAAATAGGGGATGAAAGTTTGTACGAAACTTTGTCAATTTTAAACCGATCGAGCTGAAACTTTGCATGCATAAAGCTACTATAACGTAGGCAATCCCTAAGAAAGGATTTTGATAAATTCCACCCCTAAGGGTATAAAATAGGGGATGAAAGTTAGTATAAATCTTCATAGATTTTCGACTGATTGAACTGAAATTAAAGATTGGAGCTACTATGATGAAGACGTCCGCTTAAATAGGATTTTGATAAATTGAACCCCCATGGGGTTAAAATAAGGGATGTTGGAGGATGTAAACATATTAGTTTGAACCTATCAGTACCTAATGGAACAAAATACCTAATTAATAATAATACTTCTTAACGCGAGCGAAGCCGCGGGCAAAAGCTAGTATTATATAATCTTTGAACTAGCATCTGCCCGCGACTTTGTCCGTTTCAAATTTGACTTCGTTATATTACCACACGGGAACCGTTTATTTTTCTGGAAGAAAAGTAACTTATTCCACACTACAATGTATCTCAGTGCCAAATTCCATTCAGATTTGTACAGCCGTTTAAGCGTGAAATTGTAACAAACCACCCTATATCCATCCATACAGCCATAAAACCATCCATCCATACATGAAAATCCATCCATACATCCATCCATCCATCCCTTCATCCATCCACCCATCCATACAAACTTTCGCATTTATAAAAATATTAGTAGGATCCGTCTGACACAAAAAGTAGTGGTGGTTCTAAAATCCCGTTCGGGAAAACCCCGGGACGTCCCCCCGGGAAATCCCAGACAAACGGCAACCATACACATGCTCCCCATCATATCAAATCGACACCCAACTTAGTTCTCATTAACAACTTATTCAAAGTCACGCGGCTACAAACTCCTTACATGCATAGCTTCATTAGCTTCACCATTATTTTCTAAATGGTTGTTTTCGTCGTATCGTTAATTTAATGTAAATAGAACTAATAGAACACGTGGCGCCATCTGTGTGGTAACACGGACACTATTAGGTTGCGGCGTATGTTTGCTTGTCTAAAAAGGTTCGATAACCCTGCTTTATTTATTAAGTTGACTGCCACTGAAGGTCTTGTGGTTGCAAGTGCGACTGCTGAGCGTGGGGTTCTGAGGTAGATTCTTAGGTCAGGCAAAAAGTATTTTTAGGTTTTTTCATTAGGAATTTTCGCAGTAACAATCCGGAGTATGGAAGCTGGTGGTGTGACGCCCTCGTGCCTCAAAAAGTACGTAAAGCCGTTGGTGCTGCAACGTATCTCTCCCCGGTTGTGTTGGATGGATTGCAGTACTAAATACTTAAGGGCACACACACACACAGTCAACAGACTTTTTTAAGATTCGATCCTGTGCCCTTGCTGCCCTCCCCCAGTGACGCCCTAACCCGAGGTTAGTACCCCACAGGGTACCTTTTACTTAGCGTGTAGTCGCTTAGTTTAGCATTTTATGCCTTGCCTGGAAGTCTTAATTTTTTAAGCGACCCCAGGAAAGTCTAGTTATGCAAACGCCAACGCCAACAATAACATTTTTTTGTCATTTACTTTTTACGATAAATAATGGCTAATTTTCAAAGCGATTTTAACAAATACAGCATTAATCCTTATCCAATTAAATACATTGTTGATTTAATATAGATCTGTATGGCCTTTTACAGCATATGATTTAAATGAATATTTTCGAAGATATCACAGATTTAAAATTTGCGGGACGTAGCGTTTGCGGCGGAGCGGGCCGCTATGTTTTTGAAACGTTTACAGTTTTTCTGTAGTTTATTTAGTATCAGCATTGCACCCGTGCGAAGCCGGGGCGGGTCGCTAGTAAAATATACTGGTCGTTTTGTAAATATAGGACAAATATGTCCAACAGTGGACGTCCTACGGCTGATATGATGATGATGATTGCTTATCTTTCAACGCACCATACACCGCGGAAATCTCGGAAAAACGACATCCCTAATTAGACCATTATAAAAGGACAGCCCTAATTACATCGTTATAAATTGTGAAATTATAGGTAACTAGGTATAATGATTTCCGATTCTAGTACATTATTGCACGTGCTAGGTTAGTAGAAGGTAACTTCACACTATTAAAATAGCATTTTTACCATACAGTGTAAAATAAATTAATAAAAGTAATGTAATAAATTTAAAAAACCAAAATATCTACCTACCTAGTGGAAATACTATTACTGTCTTTTTTTAAGGTTCCGTAGCCAAAAGTACTTCCAAAGATTATCTCTAACAAACAAACAATTGACAACACGGTTGGCGCAGTGGCCGAGCGATCGACTGCCGCGCTGCGTGTCGCGGGTTCGATTCCCGCACGGGACAAATATTTGTATGATCTACAGATAGTTGTTCCGGGTCTGGCTGTTTGTGCATGTGAGTTTATGTGTTTGTAAACGCACCCACGATACGGGAAAAGCTCGTGTGGGGCAACGTTTTTTTTTTTAAAGAAAAGTAAAGAATTTATAAGATTAGTTCGTATTTTAGTAATTTCATTATTTTTCTCATACGGAGAAGGCATTCTATGAGTATCTCTATGAGAAGAAGTATTTGTCATGCTGTAGGACGATAGATACCAAAGGCTGGTACTAAAATTAAACGGCTATAATTTTTGATGTTAAAAAGAAGATAATAATAATTATATTTTAAGTATCTTGATCTGGCTCGCGAGGTTGTCGACATGTGGGATGTGAATACGGCAATCATTGTGCCGATAGTCGTGACTGCCAATGGCCGATAGTCGTGATTGCCAATCCCGGTATGATTATACGGTCAATGGGGTACCTAGTCTTGGGGACATTTATTTTAATGCGGGCGAAGACGCGGATGAAAGCTAGCCTAGTTGGAGCCCCGTTGAGAAACCACAGAAGACAGACGACACCACCATGTACTTGAACAAACACACACCACACTAGTACCACATTGTACTTGTGTACAATAAGTGGGTAGGTACATAAATTTAATTGATATACGACCACTTAACTTTATTATTATGCCTAGTAAATTAAAATACGCCAACCTGACAACATAGCTGCAATTATTCAAACAACATTATAGTATTTAACTTCGAATGACAATACAAAAATGTATTATACCTATCGGCCATAAGATATAATAAATTAAAAACAAATGAAGTTCATTAATTTCTAATAACACCATCTTGCGGCGAAAATCTAAACCACCACGTGTTTTCTTTCAAGTTCAAGCGTACTAAATTGAATGAACTCGATTTGTTGCTTATTGTTTATTAATATTGTTAGGGACTTAAAAAAATCTAGAGTATTAGTTAAGTAGCATTGTTTATTTACCAAAATGTGCTAAATAAATATTATTTTTTCACAATAGGATACGAAAATTGTAACTACAATCAGCGCCATCTATGTTCTTTATTCTCAATTCATGAAACCGAGGTCTTGCAACGTAGAGCCCAAGTGTTCAACGTTGCCACTGATGGCGCTAGCGGTAAATGTGGCTCTAAATAAGGAAAATACAACCCACCACACGTACTCACCGTTTCGACTCATAATCACTTAAAATTAAAAAAGTTCACAAACCCTAGCTAATATTTCTAACACCAATAAAAAAAATTATGAAACTTTCACAAAGTTTTTAAAAATAAATAAATTTAGGGAAAAGTTGCGACCGGTCACATGTGCGCGCTGTGACCAAAGTGTACTTTGCCGCGATTGGTTCAAGGCATGCTGTCGGTAACAGCGACGTCTTACGCCATTGGTGGGTACCTCTTGCGTCGGTAAAGCAGAGAACGTCACAGCACGTGACGGCCGCGGTTGAAGGCCACAAGCGCGGTTGGCGTGGTATAGTGTAGATGGCGCCACCGAGCGTCTTGTTTACAACTCTCAATATTACACAAGTAGTGTGACATAATTTCACGTAACATTGTTGGTGGACGCGACTACGCGAACACGAGGTGATGTGCGACAATAACAAAGTGAGTAACCGGTCGCCAGACAGAGTGGTACTTCCCGGTTAATTGCATAAAATATTAACTAGAAGCTATGTGGCAAATAGCAAAACGCGGGTCGGCCTTGAGCGAGCCGCTATTCGTATAATAAATGGGTCGGCAAATGAGTCGACAACAGAGAATTCGGTCTATAGGAACGAAACATTTTATTTGCGGCATTATAAAAAGTTCTACAGCACCACAAAAACAAAAAAAAAACCTTAATATACCTAAGTAGGTAGGTACTTACTAAGTTCTTTATCACGTACCTACCTGCATAAAAAAACTTTTTCTACAGTCACAAAAAGCCTACCTTACAAATAACTTCAGCAAAAACAACCAAAGGTGAGCGCACCCGTTTTTATCAACTTTAAAACCGATTTCACTAAGTAGGTAGGTACCAAACTGGGTTTGATAACATGCTCATATACTCGCATATTACTTCATGTTGTCATTGAAATGTAGGTAGGTAGATAATAATAATATATGGTAGGTACCTACCTAGGTAGTGCGTACCGATCACCTAATCATAGTAAATATACTATCATAGAAATAGAACAGCAGGCATGTTGAGAAAGTTAAATTTTGAGTGATTGTGGTGGTCGAACAAAGTGTTAGGTACTTATTGGGTTTTCCTATGAAATACTCAGTAGCAGCTCGGAGTTAGGATTTGTGCTCGGTTAATGGCTATAGGCTCCGGCGAACTTTGAGTGTATATTGGTACACCTTTGCCTAACCCTTCGGGGAATACAGGCGTGATGGTATGTGTATGCGTTGTCGGGTTAAAACGGTAGGTGCAATGTGAATCATGTGTGTATGGTGAGTGAATGGTGATGGCTACGGTCACGTGGCGGGAGCCACCGCGTCCTGACCCCACCCCGGTGTCGCGTTCGCTTATTAGATGGCACATTGTGCCAACAGATACCTGCGACCATAACTGAGCCAGTAAAATCATATGACGCTAAATATTCAACCTACCGCGCTACAAACTGCATACCGACATAATGGTGGGTTTAGACATATCCAGTTGCTGGCGCCAATAGGCGTCGTCAGGGAAGGCAATGTATTCAAACAGTCCAAAGAGATGCGTAAAGATGATTTCTACGCTATAACTAGAATAGCTTGTTAACATTTTAGACGAAGAAATTATACACAAGAACGACTTTAGATGAGAAACACAAAACATACCATCACACCTGAAATCCCCGAAGGGTTTAGCAGAGGTATACCAATGTGCACCCACGGTTCGTATGTTTAGGTCCCAAGTCATAGGGGGCGAGCCTATTGCCATTAACCGGGCACAAATTTTAACTCCGAGTTGCTTCTAAGAATTTCATAGAAAACCCACTAATACTTTGCTCGACCTAGGAATCGAACCCAAGATGAGAATAAAGAAATGGATAAGTAATAGCGATATAGAGCTTGGCTTGATATGACTGTTAAACCAACTATCACTAGAAGGCCCCTCTTCTGTAGAAAGTTAATTTTTATGTTTCGACTTCACTAAGTTTCAAATAATTTTAAGAAAGAAATAAGTACAAACATTTACACTCTAAGAAATGTGCCAACCACTGGAGCGTCTTATTTAGACGGAATGCAGAACGCGGGAACCGCTGGCATGAAAAATAGTGCTTGTTCTTTTCCGTTCGGCGCTGAAACAGCACGAGAAAATGGTTACATGGTGCCAGCAATGGCATGCTAGATAGTGGCTGCGAGACTGACGCTAGCAACTAGATACGTTTAAATCCCGCATAACTTCATATAGCCATGCATTACCCTGGGTACGTAGTTTTTTTGCAGCATTTTTATTATTCTCCTCAGGAAAAAGCACGTTCATTTGCATTGCATCTCAGATTCTTAAACAGATATTCTTGCATAAATTTTATTGAATAGTTAGGTATAAGAAACCTTCCTCAACTTGTAAGTAAGTGAGCTCGCTTTTAAATCTTAAGAGATCTTGAATGTGGTATGCTTTGAGTGTTAAGTAAACCCAAGTTTTTAATTATATTGAAATTTATCACTAGCAGTCTGCCGTCTGCAGTCTCGCCAGCGTTATGTTACGTCTTTGGTTACTGCTCTGCTCCCATGTGCCATAGCGTGATTTTACATAGCCTATACTATTCCTTATAAACCTGGCTATCATATTCAAAAATTTTTTTTCCGTACCGAGTGGGACTTCCAGAGATTACAAACGAACAATAGTCTCTTTTTATTAAAGTAGTATGGATGTACGAAGTTGCACAAGTTACGTCGGGTTTAGGTGTTAGGCTCTAGACAGACGGACTGCAAATTTGCAGTTTGAATGCAGTTAGTACGACTGCAATAACACACTAGACACTGTAATGACAGAGGGACTGCATTACAACTGCATTCAAACTGCAAATTTGCAGTCCGTCTGTCTAGAGCCTTACTGGTGTCACGTTATTGGACCGTTAAGTCGATAACTACAAGTAACACGCTACAAACTAAGCTGAAGTGTCTAAAGTTCAAGTTCACCTAATTAAAAAGTGTGTTCATTGAGTTTCTTGCTCATTTCTTCTCCATGAAGGCCTACTACGTTTTGGAACGAGCAACTAGCTTCAACTTTCTAAGTGACCGACTCCTTGACAGTATAAAAGTGCCTGTAATTGGTGTAATTGAAATAAATGCCTTACCTTTGACTTTGACTCGTTTAACATAATTATTTAGGTCCAAGGTTACCTTTGTGGAGTAAAACGTAAAATACTTAGCTGGATAAAATGCATGTATACAAGCTGTTGATTTGCATTCTCGTCAAATTCAAGGAGTTAACTATGCTCGTGATTCTTAACACGAATCAATAATAAAATAAATTTGTTTTAAAATTTATATTTTTTGACGTGATTTTCCAATTCGAACTAGCCATCTCGCCAGAGGGTTTAGGCGCTATGCACGCATTGATATAGCCGCGCGACAACTGCCTACCGCATACGCAACTGGGCGATGCTGATTTTTGCAAGAGGAGTATTCTGGAATACTGTTTTTTGATAGTTGCAACAAAAAAATAAGCATTTATTAAATATTGGCCAGGTACCTATCGTAATTATATTTGATTACTTCTTCTTTTCTATGACAAGCTCCTAAAATTTGACAAGGATGCATATCAACACCTTGTATAATAATAACGACACGACTGTTGGCGCAGTGGTTGGACATTTGGCTACTGCGCTGCGTGTCGCGGGTTTGATGAACTAATATTTGTATGAGCTAAGGAAAGTTGTTCCGGGGTCTGGCTGTTTGTGTATGTGGGTTTATATGTTTGTAAACGCAATCACGCTAAGGGACTGTTCCTAGACTGACACTAGGAAAATTCCTAGTACCATTTCTCTCTAAATTGGCTGTCTGACTGTCTAAATTGGCATTGTTGGTTTCAAAGTTAAATCGTTTATTTCAAATTAGACCATTAAAAAGCACCTTTGAAAAAGAAAACAAAAATATAACGCTGAATTTATTCGCCCCTTCCAAAAGGTAAGGTAATAAAATAACAATACCATAATAAATACCAGCCTATTATTGTCTCGTTGCAGGGCAAAAGCCTCCTTCTCATACAGAGAAAGCACGAGCATTGATCACGTCGATTGGTCAAGGCGGATTGGCGATTGCAGACTTATCTTAAACATAAGTTCAGGTTTCCTCACGATATCCAAGATAAATTTAGAATGTAAATAATTATGAAATAGAAGAAGTCACATTGGTACTGACCCGCGGTGGTTGCGAACCTACAACCTTAAGCATCAGAGGCAGACGCCTTAACTACAGGGCTTTCAATAAAACCACTATAATACATACTCACTTTGATAATATGCATTAATATGACATGTAAAGTCTCCCTGTAAATAATGTTAAATAAAATTAATCTCTAACGTTGATGACATAGTCCTAAACATCAACACAAATTCATTTTTAATATCTGTACGTTGGACGGTCTTTTCCCTCATTCTCATAGTCCAAAGGGACGGTAATCCGACACGACCGGGCCGGGAACAGATCAGGCAGGAAGGTCCAACGGCTTTACGTACTTTCCGCTAAAATTGACACGCTGCCAACTTTCAAACTGCTACAAAGAAAATTCTTATTGGAAAAACCCAATAACACATTACTTGACCTGGATTTTGGGAACTCGGGACCCTAAGATACCGTGTGAGACCTACAGGGCTGTCACAGAATACTAGCGCAATAAGGTGTAGATTTATAAGCTGGTGTTTTTTGGGTTGTTGGTTTATAGCAGTCATCGTTCACAGTTCGTTACTATTCAGTTTCAGTTAGTTGACGTAGTGATCAATCATTGAACCGCTGCCAAAAATGCCGCTGTAGTTTGCGCCGCGGCGCCGCTCGCACTCGTCATCTACCACTATTCGGCGATGTCACAATGTCAAATGAACTAAAACTACATAAATATCTTATGCTCACAAAACAATGTTATTTCAGAATTTAAATGATAATTATTGATCTAAAATTTTACCGTATTACCAATCTCGGTAACTTTGAAATGTAGCCAGAAAACAATTAATTAAAATTTTGGGACAGAGCCATCTATTAACAAAACATGACACTGCGTTGGGTAGTTTATTCAACTGAAACTTTTAAACAAGACTATTTTAAAGCTTTGATTTTACTGAAAACGTATTTAAATTGAGTGAAAATGTCAAAGGCATAATGTAATAATAATTATTAAAGCAGAATTTATAGGTAGGTGGTGCCAAGCGGCGAACATAGAAATTGAAATGGTGTTAAAACAACATCCACTTCTGACACTGAAAACCGGAGCAAATAGACGTCCCTGTTCTAGCTTCCAGCGCTCGTAGTGTGCGTAGCATCCGATGGATGGCGCTAGGCGTACTTCCCAACGTCCCTTCACACTTTAAAAAGTTTGTTTCAGAACTTCAGCGAGAATATAAATAGTAAACATTGCCCTTTCGACAGACGCAAGTTTGCGTGAGTTATCATTCGAAATGCCGCTCTCCGCTAGTGTGTTTGTAGTTTATGAACTTGTGTAAAATTAATAATGAACTAAATTCAATATTATTAGTTTATTTATTTCTTTTAAATTACTTTCTCGCTGGATGCGGGCCGCTTCCAACCGGTGCTTTTGGAAATCTATGGGGGAGGCCTATGTCCACTGCTGGACATAGGCTGATATGATGATGAATGACGTTCAAAAGTGCCTTTTAAATAATATATTATGATTTGACTGTGATGTTGACTTTAAAAAAATATTATGAGTTAATAAATAAAAGTAAAGTAAGTATAAGTCGATTAACATTTCAGGTTTTTAAATTGTAATTATTGAGCACATTATCAAGGGAAATATGAAACGGATTTAAAATAAAGTTAGAATTAACTCGTAGCTATTACTTGAAATGCTGAGAAGCAGTTCATTGTATTATTTTGTGTCTATTTGATTATAATAATATGTAAAATTAATATGTAGTTGTATTCGACATTTGTCACTGAAAGTACCTATGGTATCTACAAACTTGTTTTTTTCAGGTTTATAATGGGTGTAATGTGGTTGGCCGCGAAAACTGTTACCATGAATTAATTAAGTAAGTACATGATTCTAGACCACCTTGCGACTGAAATTATCATCAGTTATTAGAAAAACTCGAAAAGTGCTTGTAATAGTTACTTTCACGGTTAAAACGTATGAGATGGCTGTTTTTTTTTTAATATCCGACTGTTAAATAATATAAGATATCTCTTTGTGGCCTAGTATCGTGTAAAAATCAATGGTAAAATTAAGGTAAATTGGTATCTATCAATCGACAACACACCCAAATAAATTATACCTAATGAACAATCGAAATTCATTCATAAAACAATTTTAATATTTTGTAATTTCCTATCGATACACTATCAGCTCTTGATAAGTCGTTGAACAAATTGTTAACACTGGTATAACAACAGCGCGATGTTTGCAGTCCATCCGCAGAGGCGCGGCGCTCCTCGGCGACACGATATCCTTTATCTATCACAAATCTGACGTATCACACTTTGATAAGACAGATATTCTCCGTAATATGTACCTGCATGAGTAACTAGTGGGTAACTGATAACCGCCGAGTGCACAAACACAGTGGAAGCGATACTCAGAAGAGTGTACTGTCTTATATCGATGGTAGCAAAGAAAATACAGATATCTACTTATCAATTAACCAGGAGGGCTTAATTAGTCGAAAATACACTGATTAACATGAAGTTTTCCATAATGCATTGAATAATAATTAGTATTATTAAATGCCTTGTTAGCCTACTAGTTCTAAGCGCGACTGCTACGTTGAAGGTCTTGGGTTGGATGCCCAGGTCAAACAAAAAGTGTTATTGGGTTTTTCTATGAAATTCTCAGTAGCATCTCGAAGTCAGGTTTTGTGCCCGGTTAATGCCAATAGGCTCGCCCCCTATTACATGGGACCTAAACATGCCGGTGGATTGTGAGTGTACAATTGGTACACCTCTACCTAACATTCGGGGAATACAGGTGTGATGGTACCTAAAAAACTTTTACATTTATGTTAAGTTTGGCAAGGTTCGATCGCCATAGAATTTCTTAGTCTGCGTACATCAAATTTATCTGCTGATACCATCCTAGTTGCGTGGTTATACCAACTAAAATCTGCTGTGTTACTTAAACCACATGTTACGAAGGTGCCTTTTATCCAATCTTCGTCCCAAAGTCTCGAGCCTAAAGCTGGGGATACACACGCCCGTAGCTTGCACACTAGTATACCAGCTCCTTGCACGTGCCAGCTACTGTCATATGTATACGCTAACTGGCATGCCTGTAACTGGCATATAAGTAGCTAGCACAACATTTGATTTACTTGCATGCCCGTTGAGGGAGGGGACGCGGGGGGTTGCTTAACTGACACGTGTGAACTGAACTGTGTATACGCGATGGTGATACTGGCATGCAAAGGCACAACTTGCATGCCAGTATTACTTGCAAATGTATCCGCATTGTGCCAGTTACTCGTACATGCCAGTAACTTTCATGCCAGCTACTTTTCCGATTTACTGGCATGTGTATCCGCGCCTATAAACGATGTTATATCGAAACTGGGCACTAACGTAAGTGAATTTTCAGGTACAAACGTAAGTAATGCTTTTAAAGAAGATACGGTTGATAGCGCACTCCTTACTAGTCCTTACGCCTGTCATTGAGTTATAACATACAACGCGTTGATTTGCATCCTGGTCAAATTCAAGGAGTTAACTATGCTCGTGTATCTTAACACGAATCAATAATACAATAAATTGTTTTTGAAATGTTTTTTTTTTGACGTGATTTTAAAATTCGAGCTAGCCATCTCGCCAGAGGGTTTAGGCGCTATGTACACATTGATATTATAGCCGCGCGACAACTCTGCTTACCGCATACGCAACTGGGCGATTCTGAATTTTGTGAGAGGAGTATTCTAGAATACTGTTATTTGATAGTTGCAACTAAAAAACAAGTATTTATTAAATATTGACCAGGTATCGTAATTATATTTGATTACTTCTATTTTTTTATGACAAGCTCCCAAAATTTGACAAGGATGCAAATCAACACCTTGTTTTTATTAATAGAAATCGAATTAAAATATTGTTGATAGGAAGAGTACCATAAAGGGTTTAAAAGACACTTAACTAAGCAGGAAATTATACTTCTCATAACTGCGATATATACAACCTCTAACAGAATAAACGCAAGACCTGATACTAGTTTGCTCAAAATCAGGTACTGAAACGATTTCAGCTATTTCGAAAAGAGGATTTTTTTTTACTAAAAAAATTACACTTTTCACTTTTTGTTTAACAGCGGAATCAAACAAAAGTTAAATTTAAGTAAAAGCAATAAGGCTTTTAAGACGCAGTTGTAAATGAAATATATCGTTTATCATAAAATAAATAAAAAATCATCACCATTTGCGTAGCCTTTTCCCAACTATGTTGAGGTCGGCTTCCAGTCGAACCGGATGCAGCTGAATATCAGTATTTTACATGGAGCGACTGCCTATCAGACCTCCATAACCCAGTAATGGGTAATACGATACTCTTAGTAAGACTGGTTAAGATCAGTAACGACTGCCAAAGATCTACAAATGACAGCCGGGAACAACGGCTTAAATAAAAAATAACCATGTCTTAATGAGCATAAGGTTTATTTACAAAAACTAACTCAAGCGACTTACACAAACGAAACAAAATAGAAATAGCTGAATAATCTAGAAGCCGGTTTTGAGCAAACTACTTTCAGGTCTTGCGTTTATTCTGTTACAGGTTGTTTATATTGCTTTGAACCATAATTGGAAAACCTTCTAGTTACGGAGATATTAAGAGACAAAGTTATAACTAACTTAACTTTGAAACCTCCCACGGCGCCGGTACTGCTGGATGCATCTAACGGCACAAAGTTTTGCGCGTTACCATAAACGGTGATTTTTCACGTCAAAATTAATAAGAATAATAATAAATATACGCCTGTATTCCCCGAAGGGCTAGGCAGAGGTGTACCAATGTACACCCACAGTTCGCCGGTATATTTAGGTCCCATGTAATAGGGGGCGAGCCTATTGCCATTAACCGGGCACAAATCCAAACTCCGAGCTGCTACTGAGAATTTTATAGAAACCCAATAACACTTTTTGCTCGACCTGGGAATCGAACCCAGGACCTCTAGCGAACAGTCGTGCTCAGGGCCACTTTTATATATTAATTATTATTAGTAATAAGTTCTGTTTTAGCCATGGGAGCTTAAGCGTAATATCTAAATACGTGTGACATTAATTTCCGTTCCCGGCAAGATTTGCTATTTTTATCGAACCAATCTTACTCTGTCATAAATAGATGACATATTCCTAAGACAAGCGGGTTCGTTACATTGCCGATTTTTAAATATAGATAATTAATTGGTAATTCGTTCTGTTTTAGCCGTGGGAGCTTAGGCATGATACCTGAATACGTTGGATATTTCCGTTCCCGACAAGATTTGCTATTCTTATCGAACCGGATAAGAGGGTATTATTAATGTATGTCTCTCATATCATCACGCGTCGGATCTACAGAAATAGCTGACGCAATGGATACAAAAATACAAAGATATATTGTTTAAGGTGAATGCTCCGACTAGCCCGCGAAATTTAAATTTTCTTACGTTTTTTTGCAATTTGCAAGTCAAGCTTCATGTAAAATGTCAAGATTTCATGAAATCTTGACATTTCACATGAAACTTGACTTATGGAGTCATTTTACTGATTTTAATGGTTAAAATTTTGAAAATACATACTTCTTACGCCCGCGAATCATACTTTAATCAATATTAAACCTAATACTGACTTGCAAATTGCAAAAAACATAAGAAAATTTAAATTTCGCGGGCTGGTCGGACCGTTCACCTTAAAGACACATCATTACGTACACTGCCCATCAAAGTATGTAACATAGAGCAATAAATGTCACTGAAAAACATTTATTTTATTTTGTGTGCGCTATGTAATGCGCGTAGTTTAGTTATAACATTTAAAACTGCCTCGTTGTAAACGCGACTGCTACCCTAAAGGTTTTGACTTCAATCCTCAGGTGGAGCAAAATGTTATTGGATTTTCTATAAAATTCTCAATTGCAGCTCGGAGTTAGGATTTGCGCCCGGTTAACGGCATTTGGTTCGCCACCTATTATATGGGACCTAAACATACCCGCAAACTGTTGGTGTACGTTTCTAAATTTTTCCTATCCCTTCGGAGAATACAGGCGTGATGGCATGTGAATCTTTGAAACTAGTTTTTCATTAAAAACTTTGATTTGAAATATCTTCGTTACCACAAATATCCCAAGTATATTATATTCCAAAACAAGAACTACCAATCATGGGTAGAATATGTCGCTTTTGCCTCCATCAGGCGTGTCTATACAACCGCTATGAGTTAGTTAGCCACCAGTGTAGGATCTAGAACATAACTCGTAAAGCTAGGCTTTGATTTTAGGCCACAACGGAGCCGATGACAGAGACTCGAGATTGGATTAGAGAACGGAATAGACAGATATATCTCAAAGGGTTAAATATCAAGTGGTGTGGTGCCTTCCGACACACTCTAGCCAACCAACATTAAATGGGTGTCACTTTGACTACAG
Source organism: Caradrina clavipalpis (assembly GCA_932526535.1). NCBI lineage: Eukaryota > Metazoa > Arthropoda > Insecta > Lepidoptera > Noctuidae > Caradrina > Caradrina clavipalpis. The sequence continues at coordinate 24,426,272 of OW052087.1, forward strand.
CCGACTTCAATATGCCTATGCTACACGTAAGCAAAGCCCTTTTGTACGCACACACAAAGCACCAGTACGCAAACTGCTATTCCTGATAGTATACATATTGAACGTTATTACTTTACTTGAAAGCTGTTAGTCAGTTTGCCAAAGTCAAATGGCTTGTCCTTCCACGAAGACGTAGTAGCGGACAGAAGACAGTTTACAATATAGGTTACTATTGTGTTCCTGGAGGCACGTAGATGCGTTGTCATCTCAGAGACAAAGGGGAAATCTCTCATGTGCCTGTAATTACACCGGCACCTGTACCATTCAAACCGGAACACAGGAACGTTGCTTTGCGGCTGAAATAGGTATAGTGGCAAAAACTCCAGACGAGCTTTATAAAGAGCTCGACTGCTGCTAAAATCTTACTTCTATTTTAAAACAATACAATAGTAGGTACAATGGAAAAATGCATGAGTGCATGTGTATGTAGTACAACACAATCTGTGTACAATAGTACACACTTTTGTGGTTTTTATAAATATGTATGGTAGTCTGTAAGATATACGTGTTATGTGTCTTTGTTATACGAAATAAATTGTATATTATTATTATAAAATGCCGAAGTTTGGATGGATGGATGATTACGCAACGTATGCTAACGCAATCATCCACGGGCTGAACGGATCTGATGAAATTTGGCACAGAAATAGATTATAGCCTGGAATAGCACATAAGCTACTTATCTCAGAAAAATGTCCAATTCCCGTGGGAGATCGTATCATCTTTGACACGAAGAAAGTCGCGGGCAGAAACTAGTATTTGAAAAATAAACAAGAGAAATATGTCAGATTATAGGGATAACGTAGCAAAAACTTTTACTATAGATACCAGTACATGATTCTAATCTACAAAGGGATCAATTGTTAGACGGTTATAAAAAGTAATCCGCTGGTCTATACATTTTCTCCATGTTGTTGTTGCCCTTTTCCATTGCACAGGCTTTTTGTGTGATTGTCCTTTAAAAATAAAGGATAAATACCCTCACGCCTGTATTCTCCGAGGGTTAGGCAGAGGTGTACCATTTGAATTTGAATGTTTAAGTCCCATGTAATAGGGGGCGAGCCTATTGCTGTTATTCGGGCACAATCCTACCTCCGAGCTGTTATAATCCAAGACCTTTGAATCGAACCCAAGACCTCTACCGTAGCAGTTGCGCTCAGGACAACCAGGGTAACGGGGCAGTTAAAAAAAAATACGAAATTTTCGCCTCGTGCACGTTCATACTACTGTAACTCCTGTAAGCCAGAATGGCGACCGCCAGAAAAGCGCCGATGCAATGAAGCCCGACGAGTCCCAGAGAAACGATTCAACTGTCTTGGATGCCGCAACGAAATTAAACAGAAAAGATCAGCGGAGGAGTAAGAAAAAAAAACAAAAAAAGTATCTGGTCAAATGACAGTTAAAAAAACTTATAAACAGCAATGCGCAGTAATTACACATATATAATAATATGATGGCGCCGCGATGTTATCACAGCGTGCCCTACCTACCATAATAATCGAATCGATTAGATTGTAATACTTATTATTATGTTTGCAATCAGTTTTGGATTACAAACATAATCCATCTACACTAATATCATAAACTATCTTATGTTCGCGACTTCGTTCGCGTCAGTGTTGGTTTTATTATTTTAGCGCGGAACCTGTTAAAATAGATCAAGCCGTTTCGGAGATTTGCCGTAACAAAAAAACAGACAATAAAATATTTTTTTTATTAAAGTACTGTTAAAACATTTATCATTACGCAATCAAAAGTTGTTATTTTGACATGTTTAAAAGTCTTCTTTCTAACTTCGTTGGTCTATTTATTACCGCATGCGGTAAATTCACTACCAATTTGAAATAAATTGAATGCAATTCTTCTTGTAAAAGTCAAACTCGTATAAATTGAAATACTGTCACTACAACTGCGTGGCATCTTCAGTTTAGTAGGACACATTTTCCCAGAAACCAATTCCAAACTTCAAAATACCGGTCTGAGATAACCGAAAACCACGAGTCAAAATAAAGCATTAACATTGTTCTGCGTGAATTTTCTTACGGAACCCTGATTTTTTATTACAAAACAGATTATACGTAGCAGTCAGGGATAACGTAGTTTTCAATTAGTGGAAGATTTTTCAGAAACAGACTTGTTTCGTTGGATTTTCCGCGTTCAGACAAAACAAATAAAGTCTTCAGCTTAGCTTATAATATTAGTAACAAAGAACTTTTTACCTGAAAAGTAAGCGTACCTGAATAAAGGAAAAAGATTTTTCTAAATCTGGTTATAAACGAGAGAGTTCAGAGGTAACAAATATTATAAAAAAAATATAACCGTATTGAAAACCTCCTTTTACGGTTAAAATCGGTAAAACAATTCACGCAACAATTCATGCCTCGTTACCCTAGTGGTATGAAGCGCGCCTTCTAAGCTAAAGGTCATGGGTTCGATTCCCAGATAGAGCTTAATGTTATTGGGTTTTCCTATGCAATTCTCAGTAGCACCTCGGAGTTAGGATTTGTGCCCAGTTAAAGGCAATAGGCTCGCCCCCTATTACAGGGACCTAAACATACCAGTGAACTGTGGGCGTACATTGGTACACCTCTGCCTAACCCTTCGGGGAATACAGGCGTGATAGTATATATGTAACATGAAAAAGAGAGTGCGCTCCTTGCGAAGTCGAGACGACGCGGCGTCATAGAGCAACCTTCTGAATATGAACTTATTACACAGGGGATTTGTAGTTTTACAGCAAGAAGATTGTTGAATACAAACCATACGTGTATCGTGTTTACCTGTGTGTGTGCTCGTTTTCACGACACCGAAACCGGACCGCTTTTGTCGGGACTTTTACTCGCCGATAGCTTATGTTCTATGGAGTAACCTAAGCTAGTTTAATTATGGAAAATTGTATTTATTTGAATAAAAAAGTGGGTTACGCGAATACAAATTGGAAACCAAAGAAATAGTGAACGCGAACGAAGTCGCGGCTACAGCTAGTTCGTCGTATAATTCCATGGAAAATTACTAACGCCGCCCATGGCTTTAATGATACTCAACACATTCAACAGCTTGACACATGATTTCACGGAATTTTGTGAAGTGCATTGAAATCAAATCTATGGATAATAACGATTTTGAGGTGCACCTCATTCGGATTTGCGGTAAAATTATTCCAGTAATTTTGTAACAATAGTACGTTGGCGAGTTAATATGAAAATAGATATTTTTGATAGGTTATACGGTCGTGGATATGTATTCTATGAAATTCGACTGATTTGTGGTAATATTAATAATTATTTGCGTATAGTTCTTATCCAATATATTATTAGATAATTCTATTTTTATAATTATAAAAATCCTACGGCTACAATGTACTAATATTATACGTAAATATATGCGAAAGATTCTGAGGATCGATGAATGGATGGATGGATATTGGTTAGTCTTTCACGCTTCTGCTTCGGATCTAGATGAAATTTGTTTTTTTTTTCAAGTACATTGTAGTGTGGAATAACACATAGGATGCTTTTTATCCCGAAAAAATGTACGGTTCCCGTGGGGTAATATATCAAAATTTGACTCGGTCAGAAGCCAATATGTTATAATAAAGAATACGGAACTGTAAGCAAATTAAGTATGTTAACTTGCCTCACAAAGTTGTCGGCATGTGGGCTGTGAGTACAGCAAACATTGTGCCAATAGTCGTGACAGCCAATAGCATGATAGCCAAGAGTCTCGACCAACATCTGAGGAGGCTTTCGTTGGGCAGTTGGATCAAGGGATTAGTTCTGAAAGTGGTATTACTGGATACAGCGCGTATTGTCCGAAGATCTATCAGGGACCCTGGCCACCGGTAGCTTGGATCCTGTTCCCGATACCGGTGGTCTAATGTTTTTATTAAGAAATATAATCTAAAAATATCGTTGGTGCCACTGCAGGGCAAAATCTTCTCATACAGCGAAGACACCAGCTCAAAGCGGATTGGCGATTACAGATTATATTTAGTTTTCTTTTTTAAATAATAACCCCATACTAAGATTTTCTTCTGTGTCGTGGGTGTCTTTACAAACATATAAACTCACATACACAAACAGCAAGACCCAGATCAACCATCTGCAGCCCATTAAAGTATTTGTATCGTGCGGGAATCGAACCACCCAGCCAATCGCTAAGCCACTGCGCCATTCGAGACGTCGTCGTTTATTTCAAGTCTAAGTTTTAACAATGTTATAAACAACCATGTTTATAACATTGTATCCAATCCAGTAGAGAGGCCAAATGTTTGTTATTATATTGGAGTGTTAAACCAATCACTAAATTTTTTTCACTAACTGGTGTTAGTAATTGGTTTAACACTCCAATATAGCAAACATTTGGCCTCTCTACTGGATTAGAATCAATATTGGAGGAATTCTGTTCAGGGAATTGCATTCATGGAACAATATTGCTGAAAGCTATAAATCGCTCAACAATATGGCTACTGTTAGTGAATGATAAATTAACAAATATAGACGAACTAGTTTCTGCACGCGACTAAAGTTAACAGCTTACCCATCACGAATAAAAAAATAAATAAACAAGAGTAAGTCCGCGTAGATTATTTCATCCGCCTTTTTTTTTTTATAGACTGGAAATCATCAAATAACTTCCCCCGCCCTGGGCGGGGCGGGAGGGAGTGTCAGACTTTTACTGACTAAAACCCGTCTATGTTCCTTTCATGTGCCCTTTGCGTTCCGGGGGCGCGGTATCTCTTTCGAACAACCCGCAGATTTCATCCGCCTTAAGTTACGTCTTTGGTAACTGCTCTGCTCCCATGTGTCATAGCGGGATGTTATATACATAGACTATTAAACGCGTTAATATTTGGTAGTTCCAGATATTAGCAATAAAACTCCTTATAATTTTTAATATAGGTTCACAATCGTCAACCCGCCTTGAGGAAGCGTGGCGATCAATACTCGTGCCTTCTCTGAATGAGAAGAGGCCTTTGCCCTGCAGTAGGACAATAAAGACCTTAATTAATGTCTATTTTCAGTCATTACTCATGTCTGAAATAGAAAAGTGTTTGGAAATCGTTTAGCGGTAAAAGTCATTTGTACTAGATTGGTGATCACCGATTAACGTAAGTGACCTTACTATGTACTATACAGATTGACTTTTTATTTCATCTATCTGAGTGTAAAAGTATTCACGAGTATAAACAACATTAAACGTAGACACTTTTAGTTTCCAGTTACCGACACCGAACACTTTTTGATCGTCATGAGTATGTGTTAAGTGGAAGCAACTGGACACAAAAAATGTTTATATTTGTTTCATATTGGTTCTATAGTAATAAAATATTCATCGGTGGCTTGTATCTGACACAAGACACAAAAGTGTCCACGTTTGCGCCTTGCCTTACAATAATATATTACAAAAGAAAATCCCTTTGCAAGTGCACTACAACATGTACGGTCAACAAAAGAGATTCCCTCGCAAACCAGGGTTTGAAATTTCCTCCCGAGCTGATGGATGTTTGCGAATTTAATAAATTTTAATTAACGAACTGTTTGTTTTCTAATTATTACATCAAATTTTAATCAAACCATTATTCAGTGTCTAAAAATCTTCTAATATATGTGACCGCATGGTTATACTTATCTCTTTTGTTGACGTTACATATGGAACACTTGATTTCTTTTTCATATTTCAAGCTTTGTTCCTTTAGAAAACTTGTTCGTATTATTGAGTATATCATTGATTTTTGTTCTATATTCGCCTTCATTGTTTTCACTTAAAGAAGCAACAAAAATATTGTAACAACTTTGTAAAAATCTAATTGAAAGGAGTGTCCGTTGAGTTTCTTGCTTGTTTTTCTACACAAAGGCCTATAAACGTTTTGGACCGAACAACTAGCTTCAACTTTTTGCTTAGCTGGCTGACTCCTTGACAATTCAAAACTGTAAATGGTGCCTAATTGGTATAAATGCTTTGACTTTGAACCCTAAAAGATGGCCAGTGAATAAAAGTATGGCTTCCGTTTTCTTTTTTTATTCCTTTGGATGGCAATCAAGCTAACGGCCCACCTTATGTTAAGTGATCACCTCTTCTAGACATCTGCAATAGCAGAGGCCTTGCAAATGTGTTGCCTTCCAGAGACAAAGTTGTAATGTCTCATGTGGCTGTAATAACACCGGCACCCATACCCAGACTCAGGTATGGTTATAGTACTTCCCAGGACGAGCTCCTTCACGAAGAGCTCTAAACCCTGCCGGTATAAAACTATTCCTGAAAAGCTAAGTCCATACTAGACCGTTCACTGCACTTGTGTGCTACAAACCAGTTTCCATGAATAATCCATTTACCCTAAATTGTCCTTGATCGGGCGAGTTTACTCGTATGTAAATAGCTTGCATTAAACCAGTGCGATGTCACTTCGGTGTCAGGTCAATCGTCGCCACACCACTCAACTAATTACTAGCATTTAGGTACAATTTACCGTAAACTTAACGGACGATTCTATGCTTTGAAAGGGGTGTGTTCTGAAATACTTCTACCAAGCCGGATCAAACACACAATTCAATTTTTTGTTTCACACATTTTTTTTATAATTTTTTATTTGTATAAGTACCGTGTGTCATCAGTCTGATTGGTAACCAGGTCAGAGGCCCTTGGGGCGGTTTAGAAACTCTGACACTAAAGTGTGTGGGGTCGTTAGACCAGTAAGGCCCACACGATAAAGAAGAAAGAAGAAAATAAAATATTTTATGTTATATATAAATAAAATAAGAAGCCTCCAACATCTAAGGAGGCTCTCGTTGGGCGGCTGGATCAAGGGCTTGATTCAGAAAGCGGTACTCCTAGACACGGCGCGTATCGTTAGGAGATTCCTTTCTCAGGAGCGCTGACCACCGGTGGCTTGGACACTGTTCCCGACGCCGGAGGGCTACTATTTTTTATATTTTTAAATGTTTTTATTTTTTTATACTAATATTTAAAAATGTATTTAATACTAGCTGTTGCCCGCGGCTTCGCTCACGTCAGCCTTAGTGTTACTTAACCAATTAAGGATTGAATACTATATCTTCATAGTCTTCCAACTGTCAAATGGTTTCTAAGGTTAATATTAGTTACGACTGTGGATTTTAGAAATTAGTCAGTAGACGCCCGGAGTCTGATTTTTTGTCCGGTTGGTAATGAGCTTGCGCCATACCTGGGATTAAAACATATTTATGTGGAGGGTATATGATATGGCCCTTTTTTTTTTTTTTTTTTTATAGACGGGAAATCATCAAATAACTTCCCCCGAAGGGCGGGGCGGGAGGGAGTGTCAGACTTTTACTGACTAAAACCCGTCTATGTTCCTTCATGTGCCCTTTGCGTTCCGGGGGCGCGGTATCTCTTTCGAACAACCCGCAGATGATATGGCCCTACTATTCCTTTCGAAAATACTGTGATGTGGTGTCAAAATTTACTTGTTTTTCTTTCTCTAACCGTTGAAAAGCATTTTTAATAGGTTCTGCTTTAACACTTACATCGTAGCTTCGATCTGTCTAGTATCAAAACCGTAGAAATAAATCATGTAATCAGAGCAACTGCCAACTAAATCTGAACTTCGTGTCATAACCAAGTTAATAATAATTATGTTGTTGGGAAAAAGTATGCAAAAAACAGTAAGCATATGACTTATTAAAAGGCTAAGCAAAGTTTTACCTCTCAAATTACCTTTCATCTATTGCAGAATGATGGTAATAGGTAACCTTCCTTTTCATTTTGAAGTTCATTTTTAAGCATGCAGAATATGGTCTGTTGACAGTACCTTCCTATTAGAAGAAATTCTGCATGCGATGCATGATTAATTATTAATGCATGATTGTACATGTATCGTGAAAGCTTGAAGTCTGAGAGACATTTTTTATATACGTATAGGTTTAATTAATTTTGGTACACTTCCTGTTGTAGCTAATTTGTTTCTGTTTAGCTATTGAAATAGAAGTATGCTTTTTTGGTAGCATTGCACACATAACGTTTGCAGATAAATCGTACGACACTTCTATGAAGTGTCGAGGTTGGTAGGCCCACGGTGCAGTGATACTTCTTTTTTAATGATGAAAAATCGTCGTATGAGTTCTTCCCTTCTGGCGGAAGGGAGTGTCAGACTCTTACTGACTAAAATCCCGTTTTCTCCTAATGCCCATCGCGTTCCAGAGCCGCGTTGAGTCTTTCGAACAAATTCCGCAACCGTGGCAGGCACTGGCCCTACCGGCCCCCGTCTTCTGTGCTGATATCTCTTTGAGACGTGTGTGAAACACAACGCGACGTCGGCACGGGTATGGTTCTGATCGGACGGCGAGCCACCCAACGCTCGCCGACCGCAGGCCCGTTGCCGTCGATGGCCTCTATAAGGACACGGCGGTGTTCCGCCAAAGCAGGGCAGACCTCCACCTTATGCTTCACCGTGTCCACCGGATGATCCTCACAATGATATCACTCTGGCGCGTCCTCATGTCTCATGTCAACATGTCCGGAGAATACCTGCGTCAGAGCATCATGGTGTTGCGGCGATCCTACTATCGATATAACTTGGTAACTCTTTAAATAGTATGAGGCGCCGTTTTTTACTTACGAAAAATATTCTTAGCGTAGCTAGAATTTGTGGAATCAGTAGAATTCTGTTCCGGTCATTCCTCTTCAGTCGAACCATGCGTATTTTTTAAGTTATGTAAGGGAAAAAAGTAAACCCGCCTAAACCTGTTTTATTATAATACCTGTTTTATTATAATATTGAAATCATACTGAATCAAAACCAAAACCAATTAAAAAAAAGTAACAATTGATTGAAATTGAACCCACACAAAATATTTTACATGGTTTTCATTAAACAGTGAAACTATTCACTTTATTTAAGTAACAATTAACTAAAAAATAACTATTCCCATACATGTCATACTTGAACTGCCCCGTTGGTCTAGTGGTGGCATGCAAAACTGTTGATCGTTGGGTAATGGATTTTCTCATTACGAATTTCTAAGGAACAGCCGTTGGTGGACAACGGACGTTGGTGGTGTGACACTCACGTGTCTCGGAAAGCACGTAATGCCGTTGGTTGATGATTGTAGATCTCTCCCCGGTTGTGTCGGATTGCCGTCACGTCGGACTATGAGAGTTAGGGAAGAGGGAGCGTTTGCTCACACACTTGTGCATATTAATAGCCGTCGTGGCCAGAATCGGTCTTGTATTGAATTCTATTACACCAGCGGTCGGCAACCCGCGGCCCGCGGGCCGCATGCGGCCCGCGGCACTCCTACTTGCGGCCCGCGACTGTTTTGAAAATTAAACTGTAATTGTTACATTTTACCTAAATTAATGATTTTAGGCGCGTAAGCTAGCGTATAAGAAAATAGTCACTCAAATACAGCCTCAAACGTTACACTGAAATGTGTATAAGTACGGTTATATAAGAACTTTAAAGTTCGCTTTTAAGTTTTATATAATTTTTTCACATTTCTTTTTCATTTATTGTTACTTTATCGTTGACGATAGTATCGTTGAGGTAGTGCTACGTACCCATTAATAAAATTTACATTTAAAAAAGTATGTGCATCACATATAATACCCATATCGGGTGTAAGGGACATTTATCCTTAAACTAAAACCATGAATACTCTATTTTGGACTGAGTATCAGACAACTGCCTCGTTAGCCTAGTGGTCCTAAGCACGACTGCTACGCTAGAGGTCCTGGGTTCGATTCCCAGGTCGAGCAAACAGTGTTATTGGGTTTTTCTATGAAATTCTCAGTAGCAGCTCGGAGTTTGGATTTGTGCCCGGGTAATGGCAATAGGCTCGCCCCCTATTACATGGGACCTAAATATACCGGTGAACTGTGGGTGTACATTGGTACACCTCTGCCTAACCCTTCGGGGAATACAGGCGTGATTACTCACTTCGCATAAACTTCTTTAGACGAACGTTTTTAAGGCATAATATTTTTATAGCATAATTATTTTTTGGCAGAACGTTTTTATGTCCGAATTTAAAATGGCATACTTTTAAGATGGCAGAATTTTACCTTTGGCATATTTATAATTTCGTATAATTTCGTTTAGTATAACTTTTATAAAGAGCAAGCGAAGTGATCTCGGGACTTGGGGCACCCCTCGGACAGGTTAGGTTAGAAGGGGATGGCGGAGTCTAGAGAGCGAGCGAAGCGAGCGAACAGACCCCGCCATCCACTTCGTGGTTATTTTTTTTTTGTAAACTCTTGAGCCCCGCGTGGCGGGCGGCTCCCCGATTATGCTTTTTGAGCCTCGAGGGCTCTGGATCTATCTCTAGGGACTTTGATACGAAATGTATGCCAAAAGACGATTCTGCCTGTGAATTTTCTGCGATATGATGGTTCTGCTTTTTAATTATTATGGAAATGAAATTTATGCGAAATGAGTATTCTGCCATACAAAATTATGAGTTATAAATGTATGCCAAGTAAGTGATGCCAAATGACTTTCTGCGAAAAGAGGTTTATGCTATCAGTTGTTATCTATATCTATATCTATACATATAATAAAATCGTAGTAAGTCAAAACTGTACATTTAATATTTTTGAAAAAAAGTAATTGCTATGAGGTCGGGGAATGATTCTAATGCCGAAAATATAGTTTTTAGATTTTTTGTCTGTTTGTCTGTTTATCTGTTTGTCTGTGCGTTTGTGCACGCTAATCTCAGAAACGGCTCAACCGATTTGAATGCGGTTTTCGCTAATGTATAATGGTAAGCTTAACATAAAACTTAGGCTATAAATTATCACGCTATTTGCTTTGAGGGATGAGCAATGTTGCATTACGTTCGTATTCTTCTACAAATTCTTACGGGATTGAAAAAGACGAGATATTATTAAGAATGTTATAGATGGCTGCGGATTAAATTTCTAAAATGATATCATCACGCCATATCTTTAAGGAACGAAGCAGTTAATCAGGATTTTGATGACATGGCATTGAATACTTAATTTCTTAAGTTATACTTATGTCCATGTGGGCGAAGCTGCAGGCATCAGCTAGTGCAAAATAAAATTATGACCCTTTTCAGCTAAAAAATCCGCTCTTATTCCTTCTGTATCGTCCTCAGCGGCTGCAAAAAATTTCTTTTGCCCTTGTTGTTGACCTATCAAAAAATATGGTTATTGCCATTAGAGACGACTAAAAAAGCAATAGGCCAATTAGGCCTATTGCTTTTTTAGCTAGAATTAAGCAATAGGAAAATTTCAAATTTTCCTGCAAGAAATTAAATATCGATAAAAAAATTATGGGACCACTTCAGATGCATGACCTACCAAACAAATAAATATCGTCAAATTCTAATCATAATTGGCGGAAATATCGCAGAACAAACATTAAAAAAAAACACACAGATGAATTGAGAACCTCCTCCCTTTTAAAGTCGGTTAAAAATTATGTGAAAGCGCGGCCCGCCACTACCTCATTTTGCCATCATGTGGCCCTTGCCCGCCAAAAGGTTGCCGACCGCTGTATTACACAATTAACTGCTTAACTCCTTGTGGCTATGACTTGATGATTTTTATTTCATAGGATAAATTTTATGTTAAAAATCTTCAATATTTTATGTATTTTATAACAGTCCCGTGGTAAAATCTTCACGGACAATAAACATAATGCAATAATGCTTACCTACCTAACTCCATTATTTGTTACAAATACCCAAATAGCCTCACTATTTATTACAAAACCCACCACCTAAAGAGAGAAGTAGATTGTGGGAAGGAAGACAGCCACCACCTCATGACTACATGAAGCTGCCAGAGTACCTGCTTCCCGGTAGTGAACTCAGTGATGTATCTAGAAGGTACTGTACATGTCTGAACTGGTGTAAATTATTGTTAGGGGAATCATCGATGCGAAAATAATTCAATCGCGTTATATAATACAGCCATGTGTATGTGTTGTCCGACATTTAAAGACTATTTTGTCAAAATTTAATTTAAAGACTCAAACAGACAGATTTTTGCAACAATTCGTATATTTTCCGCTCTACTATCGTTCCCACACCTATCAGTTTGTTTATTTTTTTGATTTTGATAAATGAATAATTTTGACTTCAATATTGTTTATTTATGAAACTATGATTGTATAGACATTATTTTTTGCAGAAAATATAATAAAATATTTGAAAAATAAGAAAGCAAAATGTTATGGCGGAAGAATGCCGAATACTTCAATTTTATTAAAGTTTGGAAATGTTCCAGCATTAAAAATGTATTAAAAAAATCACAAAAAGTAAACAGTTTCTGGGGTTCGAACTCAAACCCAGCGACTTGTAAGGCGGTCATCGAACCATTAGACCACATGCTTTGATAGGAAATACTCTAAAATAGCCGTTCTAGTCTGTCACTATTAACTGCTTAGCTCCTTGAAGGTATAGCGTTATGATAATTATTTCAGTAGTTTAAGCCCCAGCTACCTAAAGTATTCTTATATTTAGTCTCGTATTTTTATAAACGCGATGTAATCTGTAGGAGAACAAAACATAATGCAACATTGCTCAGCCCCCAAAGCAAATAGCGTGATAATTTATAGCCTACGGTCAAATTTGGCCTATGTGAAATATATATACAAAAATTGAACAGAATCTGTCCGGCAGTATTTGCGTGATGCTCTAACAAACAAACAGACAAACAGACAAAAATTCTAAAAATTGTATTTTCGGCATTAGAATCATTCCCCGACCTCGTAGCAATCACTTTTTCTCAAAAATATTAAATGTACAGTTTTGACATCGCTACAATTTTATTATATGTATAGATGTATATGTAACTTATAAATGAGAATAAAATATAAATATATATAATATATTTATGAATAAATAAATAAAGAAGATTTCAACATTGTAAACAGAAACTTCAATTTTATTTAATACTGCTTGTACCCCGCAGTTTCACCCGTGCTCTTTGGTTACTGTTGCTGCCTGAACTATTTACTTATGGATCTAGCTATCAAATACACAAATATTTTTTCCAATCCGACTGGTAGGTAGTTCCAGAAATTTGAGCTTTTATACAAACAAACAACGGAGTTCTTTAGCTATTTTTTTATCCCCGAATTGTTTGACTCGCTTCGTGAAAATCGACGAAAAATTTTACAAAGGCTTGCAACTCCGGACCTCACGTCAAGCTTACTCCATGTCCATGTCATGTCAATTTTTGTAGCTGACAATACTGCACTATACTGCCCTAGTTTTTTCCCCGAATTTTTCCAATAAGCTTTACCGAGTTCAATGTACCTTCGGGTGAATGTACGCACTATTTTGATACTAGCTCGAATGGTGCAGTTTTGCAAGTTTGTATTTTAGAAGGTTGTTATAAAAGACATAAATAATGAAATAAAATTACGACACTAGGCCAATAATTAATAAATTGTTTGTGTTTAACGGTATTTCAGAATAGATCTCTTTCAAAAACAGAATTCTCCTGTTGCGTATGCGGTAGGCAGTGTTGCGCAACCGTGTTAAAATCGCCAAATCGTCTTGTCTGCCTAAACCCACCGGCAAGACGAATAGTTCGAATACGAACAACAAAAAAAAATGTTAAGAATCACTAGCATAGTTTAGTACCTCCTTCAATTTGTCGAGGATGCAAAACTGCACCGAGTATAACATAAGTAATAAACCATTACACTCTCATTCCATTAGTGGATATTAGGTTGACGGGCTACGTAGGCTACGCGGTGTTTAAAATATTAGTGCCTGCTACGCTAGATGCTCAAACGCTACGCCTTTCGCGTCTACGTTATTAGAGTCTGCTACGTTCGATGCTAAGGAGACTACGTGGCGTCTACGATATTAGATTCTTCTACGCTCGATACCACAACGGCTACGTGGCATCTACATAGCTTTTGTGTGTGTCACGAACGTTGACAATAGGCATCCGAGTAGTTAACATGAGCATAAAAATTATTATAGCAATAATAATATAACTGAATTAGCTACTGCCGAACGCGTGGTTATGTCGGCTGCTCCGCTCCCGTGTGTCGTAGCGTGATGTTATATAACTTTTACTATTCCTCATGAGTGTAGCTATCATAAACACAAACAATTCTCTCTATCCGACTACGTAGTTTCAGAGATTAGTGCGCTAAAACAAACAAAAATGTCTTCAGCTTTATTATATTAGTAAGGATTCTTTCATTCAATGAATCTTTAGTAGGTGCATTGTGATCGACGCTTCAATGACTAGGTGACTCAATTCAATAACCTATGTTTATTTTCTTGTTACTTTTTTTTTAAGTTGCCGTACACTTTGGCATTTCTCCTGTATCGTGGGTGCGTTTAATAAAATATAAACTCATATACATAATACAAACAGCCAGACCCGGAACAACTATATGTAGGCAATACAAACATCTGTTGGGAAATCTGTGCGGTAATAGAACCCAGGACACGCAGCACAACAGCCGATCACTTAGCCACTGCGCCAACCGTGTCGTCAAATGTTAGGTAAATAAATAAATATCTATAAATATCTTGGGACAACTCACACACGGCTATCTGATCCCAAGCTAAGCAGAGCTTGTGTTATGGTAACCAGACAACTGATATACATACTTATATAATTTATAAATACATACATATTATAGATAAATCACACCCAGACACAGAACAAACAATCATGCTCATCACACAAAGTTTGTCCTGGGTGGGAATCGAACCCACGACCTCCGGCTTAGCAGTCAGGGCCGCTAACCACTAGACCAACAGGCCCGTCAAAGGTATTTTTGTCTTCTAGATTTATTAATGAAATCATATTATTATCAATAAATATTTACAACACTAAAATTAGATAAAACAAAAAACTTTAATAATAACAAAAAAAAAAGAAAACTATAAGACATAAAAAAAAAACCTCGGCATCACCGTCAACCGTAAAAGTGCCCAAAAGACTGGCAGCATTGCCACGCACGTTGGATGGCCATGCTTAACCCGTGGCCAGGGTAAAAGCCAGCCTTTGGGTCACGAGAAGTGTTATAGTTTTCTTGTTATTTATATAGGGTGTTTGGCGCATGGAGCGACACAATTTTTTCAAGGATTTGGGAGGTCATTAGCTAGGTTCTACCCATACACCCTTCCCAAATGTCACGGTTGGTTACATATGATTTAAAAAAAAATGAAAAAAAGCCCAAAATGTTTCTTTTAATTAGAAATAGGTAACTTTTTGTTTCTTTTTTTAACTTTTTTTTTGTAGGACCTAGCGAATGACCTCCCAAATCCCTGAAAAAATTGTGTCGGTCCATGCGCCCAACACCCTGTATACAGTGAACTGATTCAATACGTCGAAGTTAATATGATTTAGCGAAACTTCGCCAACTCTACTCTCGGGACTCAACACTACCGATATGACAGATTATTTGGGACAGACACCTCTGTATTGAGAACTATTAACTAGTTACTCGCCGTTAAATCACCTATTTCAATAAATTGACGGTTGACGAAGTGTCTGAGCGATTGGATTGTATTGCACGGTACAAATATTTATATAATAAGAAAGTTTAAGGGGTCTGTGCGAGTTGGCTTCGGCTCCTTGTACGCTTTTTAAAGGTCCGACACCAAGTAAAGATAATAATAAAAAGAAAAGCCTATTATTGTTTTACTGCAAGGCGAAGGCCTCTTCTCATACAGAGAAGGCACGAGCATCGATTACCGCGCTTTTGTAAGGCATATTGGCGGTATCGGACTTATACTTATGAAGTCCATGTTTCCTCACGATGTTTTCCTTTCGATTTTCATTCAATTCCAGCACAGAACAAATATTTTGTATGGCGTTCAGACCGTTGTTCCGGGTCTAGTTGTTAGTTTGCTAGTTTAAATGTTTGTGAACGCACTCACGATATACGAGTACTATAACAGAAAGGGCCTAGTATCCAACGATAAACAACGAAACAACAACGTACTACCAATTAAAAACTATAAAGGTAAACTGCAATCAGATTTACAAAGTTAGAGCGAAAGGGTTTAAACTTAGGGCTAGCTGATTACTGGTTAGCATGTGAACCAACAACTGTCGGTTCAACAGTGTGTTTAAAAAGTCTAGCTCAATTAATTCAAGTAGTGTAAAGTTGAAGGGTTAATTTTCTTAAAAGGGAAAGTACCTACATCAAACACTGTTATATGTTTTAGTGTTATTTAGTTACTAGCTTTTGCCCGCGACTTCGTCTGCGTGGATTAATAGTTCCCGTTCCCGGGGGATTTCCGGGATGAAAACTATCCTATGTCCTTTCTCGGGTCCCAGACTATATCTGTACCAAATTTCATTGAAATCGGTTCAGTGGTTTAGGCGTGAAGAAGAGACAGACGGACAGACAGAGTTACTTTCGCATTTATAATATTAGTAAGGATTTGTGAGTGTCATAGGCTATATAACATCACAGTACGACCCACGGGAGCGGAGCAGTAACCAAAGACGTAACTTAACGTGGGTAGAATAAGCTACGCAGGCGAAGTCGCGGGCAGTTCGCTAGTTACAAATATAATTATGCTTTTCTGAATTGAACACCATTTTTTTTTATATAACTGCAGATGGAAAGCATGTCTGACGGCCCGTCTGATGTTATATTATATATTATACCTACGAGTAAAACCAGCGTATTATTGTCCCACTGCAGGGCAAAGGCCTCTTCTCATACAGAGAAGGCACGAGCATCAATCATCACGCGTGCTCAAGGCGGATTCAGACGCATATTAATAATTATAAGTCGTTTTCCTTACGATGGTTTCCTTTACCGAAGTCAGCGATGTCCAAGATAAACATAGAAATATATGTGAAAGAAAAATTATCATTGGTAATTACATGTGCCCGGTTGCGAGCCTACTATAATAATATAATAAATAAACTATATACTATATTTTATATTTTTAAATGTTTTTATATTTTTTAGTAATATTTAAAAATGTAATTTATATGTTTAATTAATGAATAAATGGAATAATAAATAATAATAATAAATATCTTGGGACAACTCACACACGGCTATCTGATCCCAAGCTAAGCAGAGCTTGTGTTATGGTAACCAGACAACTGATATACATACTTATATAATTTATAAATACATACATATTATAGATAAATCACACCCAGACACAGAACAAACAATCATGCCTACAGCCTTCTCATATGAGACGGGCACCATAACCACTGGGCCATAGCGATATTTCATATATTGTCAATTTAAAAAAAAAAAACTCGACGAATTGAGAACATCCTCCATTTTTTGAAGTGGGTTAAAAAACAACAAAATAGAACAAAGTGGTTTTGTGATATTTTTATTTGACAGCATATCTATAGTACCTGCTGTTGTAGTACCTCGATACTGGCTATGCCATATTTGGATGGCAGTAGAGTGGCTCTTGTTACATACAAAGGGAAGCCGGTAGGAATCGAGTTGTGTGAAGTCCTCGCTACTGTAATGAAATGACTACTCGCTCGGGAATTGACTTCCAAAGAGCTTCTACAAGCATGATTTCTAGTCGCTAAAAGTTTTCTAGCAAACTATACGCTTCTTCTTTTTGTTAAGCGTCTCCAAGAAAGAGGAGGTTAGCAATTCGTTTGTATTTTATTTTTTTGACTAACTGCGTCGTGACCCTAGTGGTCCTAAGCGCGACTGTTGCGCTGGAGGTCTTGGATTCGAGCTTAGTGTTATTGGTTTATTCTGTGGAATCCTCAGTAGCGGCTCGGAGTTTGGATTTATGCCTGGTTATTGGCAATAGGCGCGTCTCCTACATGGGACCTAAACATACCGGTGAACTGTGGGTGTACATTGCTACACCTTTGCCTAACCTTACGGGGAATACAAGCGTGATGGTACGTATGTTTATTTTTCTGTTTGTTCCGAGTCGATGGTTCAAGTTAAAACCTTTTTATTTGTTTTTTCTTTTGTTAGAGTATTTGACCTAGTTCGCGGTCACGTTTATCGCGGTATTTTAATGTCCTCTAAAGTACAGGTGTAGGGACACTTAGGGCACGTAGTAAAAGGGCCAGCGTTTGGCCAGGAAAATTGCCTATCGGTGGGATCTATAAAATGGGCTATATTTTACTACATTATGGTTCAAGCGGTCTAGTATACACAAGAGATAAAGATCACCGGTCTCTTCACACCCTTATTTTATCAATTTAATAACAGTATTACGGTATAATATTATTAACTGGCTAAGCCGTGACTTTACCGCAAGAATCTCAGCTATCAGCGGTGCTTCTTTTTTTCGCGCGCAGTCCTAATACTTTTTCTATAATAAAATTGCATAAAAACGACTGGGAAAAGGTCGCGGAAAATCGCTGAATGCCGTCAGCGCACCGGTAATTGTGGTTTTCTTTAGAAGAGGTCTAGGTGCCGCAGTGGTTGTCAATCAGCTGATAAAATGATGATGATGAATTAACTTTTTATAACGTCAGCTATCTAAAAGCGAAAGTAGCGTCAAAATAGGGCTACCTGTTTAGGAAATATGCCTAAGGTGAACCGCCTTAGGCTAGACAACAGGCAAAGAAATAACAAAATGGTTTTGTAGTCTGAGCATTGTGTAAACATTTATATATATCGGGTGTAGGGGCATCTATCCTAAAACTGATGCTATGAATTCTATATTGTGTACTGATTATTAGACAACAAGTTATTTTTTAGGAAAACCGTAAGTAAATAGTTTTGGAGGTTTTTAATGCAATTTACAGATGGAGTAAGAGCGAATTTTTACTTAGCGTTTTCCGCTAAGTAAAAATTTTGCTGTCATATCGTCCTCAGCGGCTGGTAAAAAAATCTTTTGCCTTTTTTTAGGTCTACAAATATCGCTATTGCCACTAGGGACGATTAAAAACGCAACAAGCTTCTTCAAACTTGATCTGCCGAGGAAAGGGAAAAATTTTAAAATTTTCCTGCAAGAAAATCCACTTCTTCTGAAGTCAGAATAGTGTTCTTAGTGCACTGGCGAAGTTTACGGAAAGATGTCCCTAACACAACGTATATTAAAATAATCAGCTTATTAGTAAAAGCAGTTACATACATACTAACGCCTTTTTCCCATGGGAATAGGCAGAAACCACAGAACGCTACCTGCTACGATCCTTACATACTACTTTCGCCTCATCCACGGCATACACCTGGTCATACAAGCACGCCGATTACGAGTACGTTAATAAGCTGTTATTTTGGTATGACAAACCGACAATTACAATACATTTTGTACCTGTAGATAAGCAAGTTTGTTGTGAACAAAATACTGTTGATTTTTCAGTTCGGTAAACCACGCGAAGCCAATAAAAATAAAAACTCATTGCACCCGATCGGAATGCGATTATTTTTTTATGAAATTCAGTTTTGTCCGTGTCATATTTTGTTTTCACAAATTATTTTTACCTGCTAGGATTCAAACTGAAGTGACGTTAAATATGACGTTACTTAAGTCCCACTTATATGAGGTGTTACCGAGAATATGTGAAGTGTGAGTGAGTTTTATAAAAGATTAAATAATTTCAGTTTACACTAGAAATCTGCAATGTTAACTTTGTGAGATTTACTTTTTAGGGGATTATACATAGTTAGATACAATGTAAATTATGTTTGTTTTTGCAGTTTTTGTTCTTCAATATTTGATTCGGTATTTATTGTTGATGGGCTATGTAATGAGATGTAATTCTCCAGACCCATTCCAGCCACGGCGGCTAATCTTAATGCAGAAGATATTATAGTGCACAAGTGTGTGCGCAAGCACAGGTGGACACCCTCTTCCTTAACACTCATAACCCGATGGGACGGCAATCCGACTCGACCGGAAAGAGATCAGGCGCAGGAACAACGGCTTTAGTGGTTTCCGAGCCACGAGGGTGACGCACCACCAACTTCCAAACTCCGAGCTGCTACTCAGAAATTCCTAATGGAAAAACCCAATAACACTTTTTGCCCGACCTGGGAATCGAATTCAGGACCCCTCGCTCAGCTGACGCGCTTGCGACCACGAGGCAAATGGGGCCTTCTATACTAATATAATAATGAGGGAAGATTCTTTGGTTTGTACCGAATAAGCTTCAAAGTCAAAGCATTTATTTCAATTAGACCATTTACAGGCGGTTTTGAATTGCGAAGAAATTACAGTTTAAAATTGAAGTGTAGTTGCCCAGCTAATTACGAAGCTACTGGATCGATTTCAACCATTTTTTTTTCACCAATAGATAGCTACATTATTTCTGAGAAGCTTGAACTATAATTTAACATCACGCTACAAACAGAGACGTAACTTAACGCGGGCGAAATAAGCAAGATGGAGAAGACGCGGGCGATTCTCTAGTCCTTACTAATATTATAAATGCGAAAGTAACTCTGTCTGTCTGTCTGTCTGTCTCTTCTTCACGCCTAAACCACTGAACCGATTTCAATGAAATTTGGTACAGATATAGTCTGGGACCCGAGAAAGGACATAGGATAGTTTTCATCCCGGAAATCCCCCGGGAACGGGAACTGTTAATCCACGCGGACGAAGTCGCCGGCAAAAGCTAGTGTTCAATAAATTGGACGTAGTTACGCAAAAACGATCCAACCCTCAAAGTGTAGATACGCAAAAAGGATCCATCTCTCAAAGTGTAGATACGCAAAAAGGATCCATCTCTCAAAGTGTAGATACGCAAAAAGGATCCATCTCTCAAAGTGTCCACTTTGAGAGATGGATCCTTTTTGCGTAACTACGTCCAATTAATCAATAAATAAACGAAGTATGTAGTTTATCCAACAGAAATAATTATTGATTGTTTTTTTTTTTTTGCTATACATTTTTTTTTCGTATTTTGTTCATAATATTAAGTTAAACTCTCTAACTGTCGTTGACATTCTTGAAGTTACTAAAAATATTCAGTAATAGAATTACGTACTCGTATCATTTTAAAACAAAATTTTATATATACCATCACGCCTGTGTTCCCCGAAGGATTAGGCAGAGGTGTACCAATGTACACCCACAGTTCGCCGGTATATTTAGGTCCCATGTAATAGGGGGCGAGCCTATTGTCATTAACCGGGCACAAATCCAAACTCCGAGCTGCTACTGAGAATTTCATAGAAAAACCCAATAACACTTTTTGCTCGACCTGGGAATCGAACCCAGGACCTCTAGCGTAGCAGTTGCGCTTAGGACCACTAGGCCACCGAGGCAGTTAAACAAAATTTTGTTTTAGCAAACTCACTAACCACAAACCGACCAGTCAGATATAAATGACTTTTTCCTATGAATAAAACAAAGTCGAGTAAAATAACTTATTGACGAAAAAAGAACTAGATTTTACAGTCCGCAGCGCGCTGTTTGCACAGTCTTTAAAATCATAATGTCCGTCAATGCTCGGGGCTGCATCGGATCCATAATGAATGAGTTGGTATTGGTCAGCGACACGAGTTCGTGCCGGCTCGTAATTGGCCTGAGGGGGGGGAGCAATCAAGTTGCCTTAGCTGCCATTCCCCTTACCCTCGGCATCAGCTCCCCCTTCTAAGTAAAGACTTAGCAGGAAACGATATGTATCATTTGCATTTCATATGGGTGTCATCGTCAGACGTCTAGCCTACCCCCGTTCCAAGAACAAGTTTAATGTGAGCAAATATGAACTTTGTCCGATCAAAGAGGGTGGACAAACTAAAATGAATTAAATTTGCATGGTTTCAATATGCCTATTATGTTGTTACTTTCCAGTCCTTTCTGTGTCGTGATGACCCAGTGGTTGGGGCGCCCGCCTCTCATGCATGAGGTTGTGGGTTCGGGCAAGTACCAATGTGACTTTTTCTAATTCACTTGTACTTTTTAAGTTTATCTTGGACATCACTGACATCAGTAACCATGTCGAAGGGCCCTGAGGCGGATTAGAAACTGTAACATTAGTGTGGGGTCGATAGACCTTACTACCCACACGATAAAGAATACGACTTGCCAGTCATTCTAGCCAGGCAGCCTTCCTAGCCCTAGGTTGCTGTGCCCTACAAGGTCCATATTGATCTCAATTGTATTATTTACCACCTAAGAATATATATGAAAAAGCAATAAAGGTAACGAGTATTGAGTATCGAGCCATTGTTAATTTGTCAGACGATGTTTTTACTTACAATTGAACAGTGTATAATTAACCGATATCTTTATATTTATTTTATAAAATATTTGTATGCCTACAGAAGGCCAATTCTACTAATTAATAACGTTCAAAATCTAGTTGCAATCTCATCTCAGCATCAATCAGTAATAGGTAATTTAATGATATTATTGATTGATTGGGACGGAGATTGTGATCGTACCTACAAGTTAGTAGGATTGGCTCCTTGATAGACCTTCCGGGTGTTTGTGTATGTGAGTTTATATGTTCGTGAACGTACCCTTTTTTTTTTTGGTACGCGGTGGAAATCCTCACGGACTTCCTCCGTCATGGGGAGTGACGGAGGGGCATGCCGGACTCTTACCGGCTAAAACCACCGCGGTGTTCCACCTCTGCCCATGGCCGAGGGTGCGGGATTCGCATAAGCATTCACCGCTCGCCCGACAAGCCTCGACCCGCTGTACCTTAGCGGATCCCTCCTCCCCGTGAACGTACCCACGATACAGGAAAACAACCTAGTATCGCAACGTTTTTTTAAACAAAAGCAAGATTGTAGAAATTTTTACATAGCTTGGTTCATCATCATCATCATCATATCAGCCGTAGGATGTCCACTGCTGGACATGGACCTAATAGATTTCCAAAAGAACTGGTTGGAAACGGCTTTCAAAGCTTGGTTCGTTTTAGCAGTCTTAACCGCTTACCTCTGTCGTGTCAACAAAATGATGAAATCGGTGGTTTTACATAAGATACCATCACACCCGCATTCCCCGTAGGGTTAGGCAGAGGTGTACCAATGCACACCCACAGTTCGCCGGTATGTTTTAGGTGCCATGTAATAGGGGGCAGGCCTATTGCCATTAGCCGGGCACAAATCCTAACTCCGAGCTGCTACTGAGAATTTCATACAAAAACCCAGTAACACTTTTTGCTCGACCTGTGAATCGAACCCAAGACCTCCAGCGTAGCAGTCGCGCTTAGAACCACTAGGCGACGAGGCAGTTGGTTGTTTTAAATGCAAATTTTAACAAAGAGATAACTTCAAGCCATGAGATCATCTAATCCTACTAGAGTATAGGATTCTAGATACACAGAGCACAATCATGCACAATGCATGTAATAAAATCTAATTTGTTATCTGTCGTAACAATTGTCACAGTAAGCGCGAATCACACGTCGTGATGTCTAATACTAGCCAAATGAAAATCTCGCTAGCTCGTCTCGTATGAGTTATACATGGACGTATGTGTAGCTAGAAGCTTCCTGAATAGAAGATCTAGAAAGGAAGTGCTTGATCAAGTTGATTCGCGCGCTGTGGCGGGAAATATCAAACACTAGTCCCACAATTAATTTGTTATTTAATTCTTCACCATGTATTTTTATCTCTCTGTATTTTGTATCCCGTTGGTCTCGTGGTCGCAAGTGCGACTGCTGTGCAAGGGGTCCCGGGTTCGATTCCCAGGTCGAGCAAAAAGTGTTATTGGGTTTTTCTATGAAATTCTCAGTAGCAGCTCGAAGTTTGGATTTTTGCCCGGTTAATGGCAATAGGCTCGCCCCCTATTACATGGGACCTAAATATACCGGCGAGTTGTGGGTGTACATTGGTACACCTCTGCCTAACCCTTCGGGGAAAACAGGCGTGATGGTACTTTGTATATTTAGTTTGTATTTATGTATTTTTTTTTATATTTTATCTTTGAAATTTACTGTACCTTCTATGTTCTTGCACCTACTATGTTTTGTCTCTGCATCACCCTAAGGGAGACTGGTAGAAAATGGCGGCATTAAGTCTGCCTTTGTACGGTGTATTTTACATTTGTGCATAAAGTTTTAATAAATAAATAAAATCCGCGACTTCGTCCGCGTGGCTTTCACCCGCGTAAAATTAGGTCTTTGGTTACTGCACTTACTGCTCTCATAGCGTGATGTCATATAGCGTATGTTACTCAGTGATAATGTAGCTTTCTAACAGCAATGTAAAAGTATCGGATGTAATTTTTTCACATTTTAGTCGGTTCTATTCCTGGGTGAGGCAAGCGTATTTTAAAAAATCTTTCGTTGCAGTTTTATTTCTTTTAATAAATAAAGGAATGTTTCTTTTGAGTAAAATTTGCTGTCTTCATTATTTAGAGTACTTTTCCTCCAGGTACGCTTAAAAAATTCCATCTTGCCTATAGCTAGTCGAGTTAGCTAGTCATACAGGTACCTAATTCAAGTCCATAGAGAAAAATAAAAGTCGCCTGCCTCTCAACCGCGAGGTTGTGGGTACAAATTGTGGTCAACTTGACGGTTTCATTTCACATTTGCACTTTCTTAGTTTACCTTGGATATCACTGACATCGGTGAAGAAAAACATCGTGGGGAAACCTGGACTTGCATTTACTACATAAACATAACATACCATCACGCCTGTATATCCCGAAGGGTTAGGCTGAGGTGTATATCAATGTACACCCACAGTTCGCTAGTATGTTTAGGTCTCATGTAATAGGACGTGAGCCTATTGCCATCTTCTTCTTCTTTATCGTGTGGGAAGTAAGGTCTAACGACCCCACACATCCTAGTGTCAGAGTTTCTAAACCGCCTCAAGGGCCTCTGACATGGTTACCGATGTCAGTGATGTCCAAGATAAACTTAGAAAGTACATATTATGAATTTGAAAAAGTCACATTGTTACTTGCCCGCCATTAACCATTTGCCATTAACTTGGCACACATCCTAATTCCAAGCTGCTACTGAAAATTTCAAGTTTTTGCTGCTACAAAAACTCAATAACACGTTTCCCGACCTGGGAATCCGACTCAAGACCTCTAGCGTCGCAGTGGCGCTTAGTACCAATAAGCTAACAAGGCTCTTCGTTGAAGTTGCTATAAATCTGAAATCGCAAATTCACCTTGAGCACACGTGGTGATCAATACACGTGCCTTCTTTGTGTGGAAACAGACCTTTGGCCTGCAGTGGGAAAATAATAGGCTGTTATTATTAATAGGCAGATAAGGTTCTGTAAATTAATTATGAACGAAATTGGTTTTGAATATGTTAAAAGGTATTGCCTTGTTAGTCTACTGGTCCTAAGCGCGATTGCTACGCTAGAGGTCTTGGGTTCGATTGACAGGACGAGTAGTGTTATTGGGGTTTTCTATGTAATTCTCAGTAGTAGCTCGGAGTTAGGATTTGTGTCCGGTTAATGGCAATTGGCTTGCCCCCTATTACCTACATTGATGGTGGGTGTACATTGGCACACCTCTGCCTAACCCTTCGGGGAATACAGGCGTGATGGTATGTATGTAAGACGTAGGTATTGTAACAATTGTTGTTAGTTATTTCAAGATACTTTCCGATAGCCATATCCAGACGCTTCAAAAGTCTGACCTTTAAAACCGCAGAGCACCTTGACCCAGACTCAAATAAAACAGTAAAGCCGAGCGTATGTTCGACTCAACACTATTAGACA
The DNA here is from genome assembly GCA_932526535.1 of Caradrina clavipalpis. Lineage (NCBI taxonomy): Eukaryota > Metazoa > Arthropoda > Insecta > Lepidoptera > Noctuidae > Caradrina > Caradrina clavipalpis. The sequence goes on from OW052087.1 coordinate 24,451,848, forward strand.
TTCAACCTTAGCTTTCGTTTAACCCAAACTGAAAAACAGGTCACTGTTAATTCGTGAAAACTTTCATTAAGAGATCAACCCTGGAAGCGCGGAAAATTTTATAATTTCATTTTGTGTTCAAATATGAATCGTCAAAATGTATGTTGGACAGGCGGACATTTTAATGAGATTTTATACTATTATGAATTTCTAACGGATCCCTAATTTTTGTAATAATGAATTTGGCCACTTAGCCACTCAGGGATAACAGGGCTTCCTATTAGCAAAATAATTTTCAGTATCGGATCAGTACTGAGTTCCGGGCATCAAACAAAAATACTCTTCAGTTCTATCATTTCAGCATTAATAATTTACTATCCGACATTTCCACATTTGTTTTAATGTCATAATAGAATTCACTAACGAGGGCAGGTGTCATGTCACCGCGGTTTGTAAGCTGCAAAGGGAATTTAACTTAATTTAATTTAACATAAAGAGACAAATCGCATTAAACCGACGGCTTTTAAAACGAATTAAATGCTACATTCAGTCGCCTAGCTGTTCAGTTCTGAACTAGTAACAAATAAACTTTTCTCTCTCAATTTTCTCTATTTGAAGTTCGACGTAGACTTTTGAGTGCTTTCCGTCTTCTATATCAAATAGAAACAGCTTCGGTTAATACTTGAAGCAATATTTGTTGTCTTCCCTCCGGTTAGGTCTATAAAGTTGAAGTTTGACCCAGCTTTTGTGTTGTTACTGAGGCTTACAGGACCTGAATACCTTTGTCAGCAGGAGCAACGTTACAAAGGCTGGGTGAATTGCCTGGAAGACCGGGCATACTGCTCGGTCCCAGTCTATTATGTACTGAAATATTAACTTTATTGTTCAGTTCGCTTTAGTTGAAGTTTGCATTGAATGTTGCACACAAAGTTTGAGTGATTTACAGAGAGAGGTGCTCCCTAACGGGAGCGTTCGCTTGTTATGTAACAGTTCAGAAAGTCAATTATACTAATTAAAAACGTTTAGAATTTGCTCGCAATCTCATCTCAGCGACTATTAATGTCAATTTTTTTTACCGCTTCTTACAGTTAGTGAATTTGCCTCCATGTTTCGAACATTACATTAATGAGTGAGGAGAATAGTGCGCAATTTGTATTGTTACAAGTTGAAACTTTACACTCGTGTGTTGAAAATCAAAAATCGAATCTTGGATTGTTACATTATAGGCGAATGCTGTAACATAACATAATCAGTCAAAATCAGTCCAGCTGTTTCGATTAAGTACTTTTTGCTCGACCTGAGAATCGTACCCAAGACCTCTAACGTAGCAGTCGCTCTTAGGACCACTAGGCCACCGAAGCAGTTACTTCAATTTTGTTTATGTGTTTAAATATTACAACTGTTAATTATTATTGAATCCATTTAACAGTACAATGGATTCAATCAACAAATAGCAACTAAACAATCAAACATCCATTATTCTCGGGGTGCTGTAGCGAGAATTGCGTCTATTAATATTGCAGTGGCCAATTCCGTCTTGTTCTAATTACATAAGCTAAGTAATTGAAGCATAATAATAGGAGCGGCCTAATAGGTACGGTACCTAATTACGGTGCACTAAGGCACATTTTTGCACTGTGTTCCCTTCTCAATTCTTCTACTTCTTCTTATTATCTTATTGCTCATCAGCTACTGCCTCGTTAGCCTAGTGGTCCTGAGCGCGACTGCTACGCTAGAAGATTCGATTCCCAAGTCGAGCAAAGTGTTATTAGGTTTTTCTATGAAATTCTCAGTAGCAGCTCGGAGTTATGATTTGTGCATGGCACCTAAATATATCAACGAACTGTGGGTGTACATTGGTACACCTCTGCCTAACCCTACAAGGAATACAGCCGTAATGGTATGTTATAACAGACCCGTTCAAAAGTCGAAAGTCAATTTCAATTAGACCATTTACAAGCACTTTTAAATTGTCAAGAGTTATCGTACATACATACCAACACGCCTATATTTCCGGAAGGGTTAGGCAGCGGTATACCAATGTACACCTACAGTTCGCCAGTATGTTTAAATCCCATGTATAAGGATAGTCTATTGCCATAAACCTGGCACAAATCCTAAATCTGAGCTGCAATCGAGAATAGAAATCCCAATAACACTTTGCTCGACCTGGGAATCGAACCCAAGACCCCAAACGAACCCACCAACGAGGCGATCCAACCCATAACCGCAATCATAATTTTATTTATTTATTGTCTTCTATGTCCTACTAGCTTTTGCCCGCAACTTCGTCCGCGTGGATTAATAGTTCCCGTTCCCGGGGGATTTCCGGGATGAAAACTATCCTATGTCCTTTCTCGGGTCCCAGACTATATCTGTACCAAATTTCATTAAAATCGGTTCAGTGGTTTAGGCGTGAAGAAGAGACAGACAGAGTTACTTTCGCATTTATAATATTAGTACGGATTAAAAGACGAGGTGGCAAACTGCACTTGCATAATAAAGTCATTATTGCATGGTCTCACACATTAGTAGAAAGATGAGCGCGGTCGCGTGACTAACTTCGTAACATGTTCATAAGCGTCGAAGGAGGCTCCACTGAAATGTCAGCTCCGAAAACATTCCATAATAAATACGATGGAGTGATTATATGTGGGCGGGGTGGCACGGGGTGGCGCAGACGGCGAGGCAGCGCACGCGACTACGCTGCGTCGCCGAGGACACACTCCTAGACTTAGTGCTTAGTACATAGGATAGTGGTAAGTATTGAGTCGATGAACGAGTGATATGTTCTATAGTTACGTAAATGGGCAACGCAGATAACAAAGTTTTGGAGTACACACATAACATGACGCCTGTATCAAGGGATATAGTCAAAGTCAAAGTCAAATCATTTATTTTAAGAGGAGCATTAAAAGGCACTTTTGAAAGTCAATCATCATGAAAATTGAATCTAGTTGCTAGTTAGGCAGAGGTGTATACCAATGTACACTCACAGCCCGAGGTATTTTAGGTCCCATATAATTGCCATTAATCGAGCACAAATCCGACTTGCTGCTTAGAATTTCATAAAAAAATCCCAATAACATTTTGCTGGACCTAGGAATCAAACGCAAGTCCTAGCTTCGCGCTTAGAACCACTAGGCTGAGAGCTAGTTATCCTACTTACGTAACATCTTTTAACAACATGAATGCATTAAAGAAATCCCTACCCTTATCCCTTACGAAGAGGGAAGCCACACAGAAGCTTCACTTTTAATATGCTTGCTACCTATTGTATCGAATATTACCTTACTACCGATTTCTTGAACAAAAACCAACTCTAAAGTAAAGTGACATAAGGACACGCGCTCGTGATTGGTTGATGATCATTCAATCAAACGTCAGTAGACACGCATTTGACAATGGGATACTAGACAGACACCATCAATCAAATGACTTACTTTTTATGACCTGTCAAATGTTGAGACGTCACTTTTTGTTAACTCAATTGAGTAGTTGACACCACTAACTAATAACTTCAAGATACAACTTGTGTAAAAAAACACTGTATTTTAGCCCTGAAAACTGAATTATTTTCTATTTACTGTAAAATTTTATTTTTACTTGCTTCGAAATCAATAAATAGCCAATCGAGTCGACTGATGAGTGACGTCACAGTTCGATATTACCATACAAAAACCTACGAGACAATCGCCTTTTGACAGTTTATAAACAGTATGTCAATTGATGATGGTGTCAACTACCCAATTGATTAACTATTTATTGATTTCAAAGCGACTATAATCTAATATTTCTGTTAATTGAAAACTAATGAAGTGTTATTTTTTAAGTTTGAGTCTTGGAATTTAAATGTCAAAGGTGCCAGCTAACTAATTTGTCACCTTCATTTTTCCGATAAACTTGAAAGTTCAAGATGGAGTAGAATCACGTGGTCACGTGGGTAGGCACTTGCCCATTCCTGGTTGCGGTTTTCTTTAATTTGAATATCACTAAAAACGGTTAAGAAATTCGGCCTGAGGAAACCCAGAAAATACTCCATTATAAGGATCACGTTGGCGACGAACTTCTTGAGTTCCTCGAAACCTGGCGAAATTCACGTTGGGTAAATACTGCTCAATATGCTTGTACGAATTCAGTTTCTAAGAAATTCATTTTATTACAAAAAGGAAGGAAAGCTGAGGTCGAGCCTGTGGGCCAACCGACCTGCCTTTTACACAAGCTTTTTTTTTTTAATAATTCGTGACACAGAACTTGTGAATAAAAAATTAATTACAAACTATTGGCTTCCATTTTTTTGCGACCGTCTCTGAAATATGAAAATAAAATACATACCATTCTTTTTTTTAAACAAATCGTTACTTTGCACTGCGAGTTTCTCATATATGACAAATATGACAATTCGCTGACGCGAATTGTCATATTTGTGTATGTTTGTCATCGAAAATCATACGAATTTTTGATCAGGTCACGTGTCCTGACGCGAGTTTAAAAGTTTTACCCATTACAAAACAAGTGCACAACGCCGCTTACGAATTTTCGATAAGGGTCACGTGTCCTGACTAGAGTTTAAAATTTTTTACCCATTACAAAAAAAGTGTATGACGCCGCTAAAGAAGTTTTCACTTCAAAAAAATGGGTGCTATTTTCCATGGCATTCTTAGGACGCTAAAAGATGCGCACACGGCGAAATGCAACATGTTCCTCTAAAACATCACCGTATTAATCAGTGTGGAGCGCCCGTTAAGATCAAATTACAACAATTAAGACGGATCACTTCACCTAGGTGATAACGCCTAGGAGTAACGAGGAAACCGGATTATACCACCATATCCACACGAGTGATATCACCCGGGTGAGAAGGCTTCGACCTAATTCTTCGTTTCTACGTCAATATATTGTCAATGTAAAGATATTTTAGACATTAAGACGATTCGCACACTGCCCCGCGTCACGGAGCGTAGCACGGGAGCACGTTGTTTGCAAGTATCTGTGTTTGTATGGAAAACACGCGTACTCCAACACACAGACACAACAGTTCACGCGCAGTGTTACAGATCACCAGAGTTCCGTCGCCACGCACCACGGAGCGTAGCGCGGGGCAGTGTGCGAATCGCTTAAATACCAAAATGTTTTTTGTTACTTCCAAAAAAAATATTCACAAGAAAAATATACGAATATCAATCTGACTGTTAAAGAGCGAAAACTTCTTAAAGCTCCTGAAAGTTCCAGACTCTTGGTGAAGCGATCATCGATACCTCGTTGTGATTGATGACCATACATTACAACTTCCCGAGGTAGTCTCCGCCGCATTATACCATACTAGCAACTTTCTTTACACTTAACTAATTGTGAAAAATGATGCCATTAAGAGTTACGTTCATTCACCCTGAAGATCTATTATTAGGTATCAAATTAGGCTATTGTGGTTAAGTCAATTACGTTCAAATTACATAAAGTGCTAATTAGTGACGTCTCTGACCACTAGAAGCTAAACCGCTGGTTTATTTGTTTATGTATGCGTTGACTGCCCTGCTAGGGTCGTCATCGCTACCTCAATTGCTGAGCGTGACTTGGGTTCGATTCCCAAGTCAGGCTAAGTAACACTTACTCTTACTAGGGTTTTTCCATTAGGGATTCCTCAGTTGTAGTCTACAGTTTTGAAGTTGGTGGCGTGACACCCTTGTGCCTTGAAAAGCACGTCACCCAGTCGCGTCGGCTTGCCGTCCCGTAGGATAATGATAGTGTGAGAAAAAGGGTTGTAGGGTGGGTTGTTTGGGTACACACTTGTGCACAACGATATCTCCGATGTCAAGTACATAGGAGATATTACATGTATACATATACATGCATAAACTCACCAAACATCAGGTGATATTATGGTGCACAAGTACTGGGTGTTGTTTTGCATGTGTGTTAGACTTAATTGAGAAGGTCAAAAGGTGGCTGAGGCCGAAATTCACACATACCATCACACCCGATTCACCGAAGGGTTAGGTAGAGGTATACATCTCTACGAGTTGCTTCTTAGAATTTTATAGAAAACCTCAATAACACTTCTTGCTCGATCACCTCTAGCGTAGCAATCGAGCTTAGGAGCTAGGCTAACGAGGCAGTCCGAAATTCAATCACAAGAATATTACCATAGTTTTCGCACGGGCACGTTTCCGCGTCACATCCGCACAACACGGCACTGCTCGCTCGTTGATCGCAGCTTATCTTATTAATAAGTTCATTAGCCGAGAGCTTAATTGTTACAAAACATCGGAGCTTTAATTGGTACGTTTTAATTATTTCACATTATTCTTGTGGATAGATACGATGGAACTCACACGTTAATTATTTTGTACGTAATATGTAACTCTCTGTTTACATATTAAATATGTACACGAAATATGCAATTGGCTGCTGTGCCTTTGACTAATTAATGTTCAACAGTGTTTAATATATTCCAATACTAGCTTCTGCCCGCGACTTCGTCCGCGTCACAGTTGATGTGTTATCCTACGGGTACCGTACATTTTCCCGGGATAAAAAGTAGCCTATGTGTTATTCCAGACTATAATCTATCTTTGTGCCAAATTTCATCCAGATCCATTCAGCCGTTTAAGCGTGAAAGAGTAACAAACATCCATACATACATCCATACATCCATACATACAAACTTTCGCCTTTATAATAGTAGTAGGATTGACCAGAGGTAAAATTTTGGGTTGTAAGAGGAAATGTTTGGAAGTACTCGTTCCATTATAATAAAAAAACGACGGGTTGCACTCCGGGAGTGCCGGCAGAAGTGAAAACTTGAATATGAACCTTGTGCATTTTTGATATTTTGGAATGGTTAGGGAATAATTTTGGACGAATTGCTTTAATTATCAGTATAAAAGTACTATCATTTATGTGGTATAATACAATATTTATTTATTACTATAAATTCGTATGATTTTCGATCAGGTCACGTGTCCTGACGCGAGTTTAAATTTTTTTACCCATTACAAAAAAGTGTACAACGCCGCTAAAGAAGTTTTCACTTCAAAATTATTTCACTGATGAAAAGCTATTCTATTGCCGTGTGTGACTGTTGATGCGGCCCAGAATATGGCCACTTTGACTGCGTTGTCGGTGGCAGCGGTATGGTTTGCTTGATTCCGTATTACGTATTAGTCGCGGGCAGAAGAAGTTAATGTAAAGTTTTGTACATCAATTAAAAAAAACATTTGCATATTTACTTATAATTAAATTCAGAATACAGAAAAATTCTACAAACTTTTAGGAATGATCACAATCATATCTGTGTCAATCTATCCAAAATGCCTTCATTTTTGACATCGCTGAAATAAGATTGTACCTAACCAGATTTATAATGTTTTTAATTAGTGGAATTTGCCTTAAGACTCTTGTCATAACACGATTAAAATGATGGCAAAATCAAATATTTATTGCGTCGCTTATCGATAACAGTTGTGTACCTACACAATTGGGAGATTTGAAACGTGAACGAGGGCGGCCTTGACATCGACAATGAATACAATAGTATCTTTGTAGGGTAACAATTAAATTATACTTAGTTCAATATAGTGGAATCAATACGTTTGTTGGAAGTTTTGTATTGCAGCAGAAAATATTTAAATAGGGTGAATAAGTGACCGATACTTAAATACCTGTCCAGCGGACTCTGGGTATACATTGGTACACCTCTGCGTAATCCTTCAGGGAATAAAGGCGTGATGGTATCTACTGGTGTTACTTAAACACATGATTGTACCCATGATAAGAAAAAAGTTTCTCAAAAAAAAAACTATTGTTTTTTTGCTAAGCTACGCTTTCAAACAGCCCAAAATAACCTAAGGCGTCCCATGAAAAAAATAATGGTATGGTGATGGTAAAAGTTTAATTGTTTTGTTTATAAAAATGGCATCAGTAACTAAATTAAATGATTGCTGATTTTGTGTTATTTAGGACTGTGGGTGTACAATGCCCTTCGGCGAATACAGCCGTGATGGTAATAGAATTATTTATTTTTACATTTAAAGTTTTATATTACATAAAACTACAGTTCAAATACCCCCCCAACCTATACTGTTAGACACACCTATAATCCCATAAGCATAACATTTAACGTGCATCATAAACAGGTATTTTTTCGCAACACAATATCACTTACTTCCACAGGGTAGAATGCATGGCATATCAAATAGCATATTTGTAAGGCTGCATCGGTAAGTGGTACACACAGAGCACAAAAGGCGACATAATGGAACATCTCAGTCACACTACTGCGCTAGGTTATCGGTAATTTGTTCGGAAACGCGACGTCTGACAAGCGATGCAAATGTAAAGGAATTCTAGTGACAAGAGGCAATGAATGTTGTCTGTTCAGCTTTCAATGTTGCATTTTTCTGCTTCTGGCTGGTATTTTCTTTATACAATGTTAGTTTATAAACTTTGGTTGATACACTTATTATACCACTAACTAAATTATGTAACTAAATAAGTTTTTGTCAATTTCTTCGCGAGAAAATGCTGTTAAAAATGGGCCCGATAGGTAATCGGTAAAAAAATCGGTCGTGTGCGGAGACACTAACATGTAAAAAAAGGCCGAATGAGTTTTCGAATGGCATTTCTTATTACTCGTCCTTGAATTTGAGGAGGATGCAAAGCTTTCATTTTTTTAAGTGTTTTGGATGGCCAACAAGCCTACGGGTCACTTGATGTTAAGTGGTCACCTCTGACTAAAGACATTATACCAGAGGCCTTACAAATGTGTTGCCATCCCCGAGATACCCACACCGTTCTCCGGAACACAGAAACGCTGTTTTGCTACAGAAATAAGTATGGTGGAAGTACTTCCCTGAGCAAGCTTCTTCACAAAGAGCTCTACTACTACTAAAATGCACCTTGGATAAATGGAGAATCTTAAAAATGTATATACATGGTCAGGTCATAAATTCTGTCAAAAACTTTCAATGTAATTAATGATATACTTTTTGAAAATGATTTAAAAATTATATATGAAATGAAAGATAATTAAATGTACAATAAAATTTTATTTACATTATTCGAAATGCCCCCCTCCATTTTGAATACATGCCCTTAATCGGCGCGGCCAATCATCGATCGCAGTACGCACCACATTCATATCTATTTCAGCCGCTGCTTTAACCAGAGATACTCGGAGAGACTCCAAATTCTGATGAGGTTTAGCGCAGACTTTCTCCTCCAAATGTTGCCATATCTTGTAGTCCAGCGGGTTTAAATCTGGACTAGAAGAGGGCCAGTCTTCATGCTCGATGAAGTCAATTTCATGGGCGGTCAACCAGTTTTGCGTGCTTCGTGCCTTGTGAGCTGGTGCAGAATCCTGCTGGAATATCCAATGTCTGTTTTTGAACATTGTTTGAGAAAGAGGTTCTACTTTGTTCGTTAGGACGGTATTTTGGTACACCACAGCACTGGTTTTCACACCTTTTTCACAGAAAAACACCTCAGTTAAGCCTGAATATGAGACTCCAAGCCAAACCATGAGTGAGGAAGGATGATGCCCTCGCTGGACCCTTGCAATACGCGCGCTCGCTTCTTCACTGCTGTGGGCATACACCTTATCATTTTGTTTGTTGTAACTTTCTTCGATGGTAAAAATTTTTTCATCTGAAAAAAATATTTCGCGGTATTTTTTTTCCCGCGTACCGCCGTAACAAAGCGCGGGATCTTTCCAGTCTTATTTTTTTCAAACGCTCGTTTAAAAAATGTCCGGTCTTTTTATGATAAGCTCGCAGTCCCAGGTCTTCATTTAACACTCTTTTGACCGTGGTTCTGCTTAACCCCATCTGAAGGGCTAAGATTTTTTGCTTACGCACGGGATTTCGTTGAATTCGCGCCTTTACTGCTTTGATGACCGCTGGTGTCCTAACTGTACGAGGTCGGCCACTCCTCTCACGATCTTCGAAGCTTGAATCTTCAGTGTATCGTTTGATAGTGCGATACACAAACTGTAGTGTTATTTTCAATTTTTGTAGAATGTTGAAAATCTCTTTTGGCGCGTAACCACAGCGGTGCAACGCGATAACAGCGACTCTATCTTCCTTCTTCGACCACTCCATATTTAAAAATGAATAAAATTTAATTTCTTTTTTTATTTTTGGCAAGCGCAAATGATCTACTTTTAAAAATAGTCGACGTTTATCTAGCCAGTATTCGAAAATTAAAATAATAAGGTTTTAACAGAACTTATGACCCGACTGGGTATATTCACCAGATTGATTCCAGCCACGGCGGCTAATCTTAATGCAGACTTCCCTAACTCTCATAGTTCGATGGGACGGCAATGTGATAGGACCAGGCTCAGGACCAACGGCTTTACGTGCTTTATGGCAGAATTTAACATCATATTTAGCGAAAGCTTTTACAAATATGAGCAATATTAAACACCTAGTTGCTACAATAACATTAAATACAAGTTCGCCATTTCAAGCAATGAGCTTATAACGCCCTATGCAGATTATTCGGCTCACCACGAACCAGACTCAGACTTACAGCTTTAATCTGACAGGCGTCCGATCGCGCCTTAACCTGTCTCCCGATGGCACGCTCTATGCAAAAGTACTAATATTATTAAGTTGAAGAGTTCTTTTGTTTGTCAGTTTGTGTGTTTGTTCTCAGTGGCAGCTCGGAGTTAGGATTTGTGCCCGGTTAATAACAATAGGCCATACCATATTACATGGGACCTAAACATTCAGGCGAACTCCGGGTGTACTTTGGTACACCTGTGTTTAACCATCCTGGGAATACAGGCGTGATGGTATGAATGTACATTTTTTTGTGTGTAAACGCGAGCCTCCCATTCGGATTTAAAAATGTTGGGCTGTGAATGTGAATGTCAGATAGGCAGTCGCTCCATGTAAAACGCTGGTATTTAGCTGTATCCTGTTAGATTGGAAGCCGACTCTAACATAGTTTGGAAAAGGTTAGGCAGATAGACAGTCGGATAAAAAAAAAATTATTTGATAATACGATACACGGGAGTGGAGCAGTGATCAAAGACGAAGCTGAACACGGGTGAAAAATCCACGCCAACGAAGTCGCGGGCATAAGCTAATAAGTAATAAAACTCGATGAAATTTTGTAGGCAGGATAAGGAAATGACAAATGATTTTTGAAGATCCATTTTTGTCATTTTATTTTACGAGAGCTATCTTTAAGTCTAGATATTAGTGTTCGTATCTTATCTATCTATACTAATATTATAAAGAGACAATGAGAGTTAGGGAAGAGGAAGTGCACCTGTCTTTGTGCACACATTTGTGCCCTATAATATCTCCTGCGTACTTGGCCAGTCTGCATTAAGATTAGCCGCGTGGCCGGGATGTGTCTGGAAAGTTACATTTTTTATATCATAAAGAGGTAAAGTTTGTGAGGTTGTAGGGGTAATCTCTGGATCTACTAAACCGATTTAAAAAATTATTCTATCCATAGAAATTATGCATGTTATTAGTAAGTGTCATAGGCTATATAACATCACGCTACGATACACGGGAGAGCAGAGCAGTAACCAAACACGTGACTTAACACGGGTGAAAATTGTATCTCCGTAGACGAAGTCCCGGGCAGTTCTAGTGTTCTAGTTCATACAAATAAAGTAAATAAAATGGGATTATTTTAAACATTAACATCTGTAACTTGTACTTGCTCACCTAACGTCAAAAAAAGAACTTTAATCCGTACTAATATTATAAATGCGATAGTAACTCTGTCTGTCTCTTCTTCACGCCTAAACCACTGAACCGATTTCAATGAAATTTGGTACAGATATAGTCTGGGACCCGAGAAAGGACATAGGATAGTTTTCATCCCGGAAATCCCCCGGGAACGGGAACTATTAATCCACGCGGACGAAGTGGCGGGCAAAAGCTAGTAGTCTATATTACTAAAATTTCATGTAGTTTAATTACTTCATCATCTTCCTGCCCTTATCCCATTTTACTTGGGGTCGGCGCAACATGTTTTCTTCTTCCATGCCAACCTGTCAACCGTCATACTATCACTGACTCCCTTCTCTTTCATATCAATTATCAATTCTAGTTTAAGTTCTTATCTACCAAAATTTCAGAAGTAGTCTATTCAAACTTGCGCGTGCTCCACGCAAAATCTGCATGGAGCACGCTGTCAGGAAAGTTTAGGAAACCTAGACTGTTCTGAGTCCCTAGTCACATGTTATTAAGTATATTTGACTAGTTCCTAACTTACTAACTTTATTTTGATTCGATTCCAACCGGCTTGCCTTCGGAATTTCGGAACAACAGCTACTGGTGATTGCATGGTATTGAATATTGCGGTATAATGAGGAATATTCAATGTCGCATGCTGTCCTTCGATAGGGTTTAAATCGATTCTCGGAATAGAACAACGACTAATCTAAAGCACTTTGATTTAATTGCATGCGACAATACGTATCACCAATTATAGTAAATAAAGCCTTCAAACTAAATTAATATTATGTGTGAATCGATATTTTTAATTAAAAAATCGATGGTATTTACGTAACGCTGTCAGCCCCTCAAGTGTCGGAGCGGTAATTTATTTAACATTTTAGTTATCTTAAGCTGCCTTAAGATGGAAAATCTCACACAACAGTAATAGTATCAGTATTGTTTACGATCATCCAGAGAGCTATTAGGTAGCTTTTCATAATAATTAAGCCGTAATTATAAGAGCATGAGGCGTCATGGATGGGGTGGCTTTTGTGTGAGGAGCGGAGGTCATGGGGGGGCGGATAAGTCGGCGGAATAAGCAATTATCAAGAGAAGGCTGCGCGAGCCAACTTTTAATTTGGCTATCAATTGCATAGGTAGGTATATAGCGCATTCTCTTCACACTTGGTTTGAAAGAAAGTAAAAATACGAAAATTCTAAATGAGACTGATAACTGCCTCGTTAGGCTAGTGGCCCCTGGGTCTTCTTACACCTCTGCTTTACCCTACGGGGACACAGGCGTGATGGTATGTCATGTGTCTTTCTTTGGCGTCATGGTGATACGTATCTGTCTCATAACTATCTAAATTAAAATCAATTGCCGCATGTATGAATATCATCACTTGAGAACGGCTCGGGTTGCCTTTTTTTGTTGTGTTAGGACAAGGTTTGCATAAAATTCATCGAGAACGTCGGATATTTGAACAGCATGTTTTTTTTTGTATAAAAATATAAATTAATAAAATGTGGAATTGACATAAACCGTGATACCTCTTGACTCATCGTGTACCCTTTTATAACAAACAAATTTTACGACACAAAAATTTCAAGCATCAAAATAAATATAGGTACGAATACCAACGCTACACTCGTAGCTATAAATAGATTTGATAAATGTAAAAGAACTTGGCTGGCAGTGGCCTTGAACTTGAAAAGTGTTCCGAAACAGTGATTTGATAAATATGAGGTAACACGAGTACGTACCTACTACGTAATATTACGGTACGGCCAGTATAAAGGATGGTAATTCCCGAACGAACAGAGCTTCGAACTTCGCCTCGTCGCCTCCGGGCAACAAAAACTTCGGCATTTATTCGCTGTGGCCACCGCTCCGTACGCAGACAGTTTTTCATAACTTTTTTTACAAAAATATTGGCCCGCTTTGGGAAATTCTCGTGTAGTGGGTGCGTTTACAAATATATAGGACCCGCATATGGAACCAAAAATGTCACGATGGTTCTATTGTTAATGGGCTCTATCTTGCATAAGGTTGCGGGTTCAAAGCCGGACAAGCACCAATACTGGTCAGACAAAATTTGAAAAGAGTCAATTCACACGAAAAACAGATTAAGCACCAATGCGACTTTTTCCATTCATAATTATATACTTTTTAAATTTATCTTCATAACATCACTGACATCGGTGAAGGATAACATCGTGTGGAAACCTGGACTGGGCCAATCAAGAGCAAGGACCTTCTGGCTTTCAAACGGCTCCTACACAGGCCCGGTTGTAGACTTCACGGCGCCCGTATCCTGTCTACGCTTCGGTGACCTCTTTAGGGAAACCGAAGGTTTTGTCTGTACGATTACAGACGAAGTTATGATGACGAACAACCACCGGAGATATATTGTGAAGGACGGCACGGTATACATACGTCCTTTTTTCAACAGACTGAGACTCACCGTACCGTTGACGGGAAGTAATTAATGAAAAACCTCTGTCAGTAGGTACCTTATATACCTACGTACTTTTTTTGGAACATTGCTTATCTCACATTTTGAACTGTAAAGAATAAACTTTTAAAATAAGCTTGGTCATGAAACGTCTACACTACCTACGACATTCCTGTGAAATTCAATAAACTAACGCTGGAATAGCAAATTTCATAATTATTGCTACTACTACTACTACTACACAATTATCAGAATAACATAATTACTTCTGGGTCGATATCGAACCAATGTCAAAGTAAGGTCCCTGTGATTGACCGTTATTAAATAAATAACGCTGCAATTAACATAATAATAATTATTATGCTCCGCACATTATGACCTGTCGTAACGTAACATGTATTGCGAACGATACGTGTACGCCGTGTCCGATATTTAGAAGCAGCATCGTACCGATCAGAGGAAGCATTGAAATAGAAAACGATATTTCATTCCATGTCTGCTCCGCTATAAAGTCAAAACCTTGTGGAAGCTGGAAACTCATCAACATTGATAGTGAGATGTGTAGTAAGACACCATGAGTCAGGAGACAAAGCATACTTGTACATTAGGATGTAGCAGCGAGGAGACAAGACGACGAGACGAGCACGTCGAGCGAGCGCGATGCACAGACTGAGCCCGTCGCGATGCCAACCATAGGCCTACCGCGAAAAAAAACAAGCTCTGTTTATTGTTGCCAAGCTACAATACGTGTCAGAAATAACCGGACAACAGTGACGTACTGTTGGAGCCAACGTTGGTGCCAAATCACATGATTCACATTTTAGGCAGGTCACGAGCGACACCCACATTTATACATACGTTTGTGAATATTATTACATTTTGTGTAAAACCATAACTATTGACCAGGATTTATATACTGACTCGAGAGGCGTCTGTGTTGAGCCAAGAGCTCTACAGTCTTCTACTATACGAGCATCATCAGCTAAAACTGAAAAGGCTGGAAGTATGGGAGTGACATTTTCAGTGAGGATCATTATCTATTGAAAGTTCGTGTTGTCGAGGACGGTGGCGCCTGCTATATGAATAGGGCACGCGCCGCGGATCGGACATTAGTCTAGCACGATTTAATTGGCGTGATGCAAGTCATTAACTGGTAGAATGGCAGTTAACGTCGATGTGAGCGGAGCTCGGAAGTGCGCGTGATGCCAACGAGAGGCGCAGGCGCAGGCCACGTGGGACGCCGCCATTATCAAATTAATGTTGGACGAAAACACTTCAATGTGTGTCAGTTATTCGCATTCTCTATTTTTGTGAGCTATTTGTGTTTTATATTTGTTTGTGTTTGTGGTTTCTTTTTATTTTAGTGGGATTGTTTGGTACAGCCGGGCGGTGGACGACGCGGCGCAGTACAAGCGCCTCTCACTATCAATGTGACACAAGTTTAATAGCTAAAGTCACGCGGAGGAGACTATTAATCTTCCGCGAAGATAACGACACGACACGCGAATGTGTACACTAATCACAACAAAACCAATTCACATCAATTCTAGAACACAACAAATGTTCAATGAAGTCATTAATGTCGGATGCTATACGCTAGGGCGCCGGCACCAGCTCACAAATATCGTTCATTAAACAATTAAACACCCGTGTCGTGTCATTAGTTATCTGAATGGGAAACTCTTCAACCATTGATCTGTGAAATTCACAGTTTGACTAGTAATCAAATATAAAGCGAGCTATTTCTAAATTAATAATAGTGGCAATGTCCGCGAGGTGCGGTCGCCAGCGCTATTATCAGAACGCAACGTTTTGTACAAATTAGATCATTCATCTACAAAATATAGATACGTATCCACTTCATTTTAGTTGTGGCTGTCCTAATGGCGCAGAGGCTAAACAGTATGAATATTATGTACACCTACTTGCATAGGCATTAAGACAAGATGTGAGAAAATCGTTGTCGTGATAATGCGACTCATGAGAATGTTATGTCTGCGTGTTACAATGACACGAATTACTAACAATTTTGTTGTACCTGGCTACTGGCGAACTCTCTTCAATAGTATCACTGATGCTCACTGTAGAACGTTTACGACTAATGTGGAGCCAGTTTTCTGTATTTCGACTTTATTTCGAAAGCAGTAAAGTTCTGAATGCAAAAGTTGTCTTTAAATCCATGTCTGACTTTGTATTGAACCATGCTGAACACGGAATAAAGTTCGAAATACAAAACTGGATCAAAGGTTTAAGCTTGAATTAAAATTAGAACTCATTTTGTAATAAAACGTATTAGTCCTAAATTGTTTTTTTTTACTTAGTTACTGTAGAGATTCTGGCTGGTTTAGCAATACCCAAACTTATTTTAAAAAGTTTTTATACCTACTCTGTTCGAAATTTTAATAAAAACTTGACAGTTCGCTATGAAGGCTGATAGATGGTTTTTCGTATAATAATATAATTAGTTCAATATACGAAGTAATAAGGCAAATTGGCAATCAAGTAAATTGAATCCCCATTACCGCGACCGTAAGCGATTAAACTTCCTTGAAATCCGCTTTATATTTCTTGTTGGAGTGAGTTTAGAGTGAGCGATGCTATCGGCTCAGTCACTTTGCTGTATCACCGGCGCGCGCGTCGCTCTTTGCACTCAACTAGACTCTTGTTTTGGTAGGCGCGCTATTGCGTCAATGTAAACTCGTTAAACCGTGCCACGACCTTTTGCTATTGAATTGATTAAATTAGCGATAACACGCTGTACCGCGTTCGATATGCTATCAACATCTCACAGGCAAGTGACTACTAATGCATAGTCGCAGATTCCCAATCATAATTATTATAATAAATTTTATGTTAAATGTATGGTCATAAAAGCAGTAATTGTGTCGTAAATTTTATTATAGGTACTTAGGTTTCATTAATAGCAAAGCACTTAATCGGCCGACACGCTATTTTTAAAGTACCTAAATTAATATTAAAGCTAACCATACCGATTTCTTAAAATAGATGATCACAATGGAGTGCGGTGAAGGACGCGGTAAGCGTTAGTGCGTGAAGAGCAGGTGGCAAGTAGCGCGTAGTGGTGGGGTGTAGCGCGGAGTGGCGCGGCGTGGCGCGGTGTGGCGCGAAGTTGCGCGGCGCCGCGTGGGTTTGAGGAAATAGTTCGGAGCGTGACAAATCGTTATGTTTTCAAATTAACACGCACGACGCACCGCTACCACACGTATTATTGCGCTCACATCGACAACCTCAGGTATTGTGACGTGTAAATCCCGAGCGTGCGTGTCTTGTTTGTAATCTTCTTTATTCTGTTTGCCCAAAAGTTTATTCAGAATTTCAAGGCACTTGCTAACTGATGTTATAATAATACGCTCGTGTACCAGTAATCGATACGTTTTACAAAGCATAAGGTTCAATTGGTCACTGGAACTTCATTTTTAGAATTTTACCAATTACAGGTTTAAAAAGTAGTTTTCATAATTAATACAAAAATACTATTTAAAAAAAAATACAAAAACCGACAAAAACCTTTATTATTTTTACCAAAAAGTTTTACGTTAGTTGATGATTGGTGCCTCTCTTAATGTATAGGCAGTAACCATATTAAAATTTCCATTTAAATCTAAAAGTAAAATTATCCCACTGCAGGGCAAATGCCTCTTCTCATACAGAGAAGGCACAAGCAGATTGGCGATTTCCGACTTATATTTATTACAAGCTCAGGTATTTTCACAATGTTTTCCTTCCTCGATGTCAATAAAATGATGTCAATAAACTAAGAAACTAAAATAGTAGCAAGAAAAATCCTTTAAAAGTCTAGACTTCCAGTTGTTCCATTTTTAGAATAACATGGTCGTGAGCACGTGTTCACACTAGCCGGAATCATGCGGTTTTAGAAACACGCGGTTTCCGTGTGATTCATGTTTTCTTAATGCGCTATCCGAACGTAGAACGCCGTAAAACGCCTAGTTTTTGTCGCACAGTCAGACAATGGTGCTGATTCTCTTGTTCACAAACTTAACTAAATTTAAGTTATGTTCATCTTTCTCTTTCCATTTAATTAAGAAAAGGACAGAAGATAAAATTTTAGTTAAGTTCTATCAAATTTAGACACTCCATAGATAATTTAAACGCGATTAAAAACGTGGCGACTAGAAACACGCCAATTTTCTTCAGGTGCTGTCTAATTTGACAGGACTAAACGAATATGTATCTTCTGTCCTTTTCTTTAAGAAATTGAAAGAGAAAGATGCATTTAACTTAAATTTAGTTAAGTATGTGAATAAGAGAATCAGCGCCATTACTTACTACATCACACATCATCATATTTAATCTGTGCTCGTACTTTTACTATTTATTACTTATTACAAGCAAGAAAAATGTAATGTATTGTCTAAGGGTTCAAATAAAAGACTTAAGTACTTATGCAAAAATATTTCATGAAATTGGAATAGTATCATGATAAAAAAATCTTAAAAGATAGCTCAAAAAATGTATAAACCCTAATTTTTTTGCGTATTTTATGTATATTTTATCATAATATAATCAACTAAAAAAAGCAAAAATATATTTCACTAGGTACGCCAGGCATTTTTTATTAAATTCTGCAAAATTACTTTTATTTTGGTGGTTATTTAGTCTAAGTAATACGAAATGCATCTCTATTTTGTTAAACCTTATTGTGTTGCCGCGATTCACGTTACCCAAATACCTAAACATTTAGCTACTAAAATGTTTAGGTATCTATATACTATTCGTCTCGACGCGACGTATCTGTGCAAGTACCCCGTGGCTTCTAATTCTGAGAATTTTCTCCTCTTTTGTTTAAGTCTTACATTTTACATTCTTAGGTGTGCCAAAATCTCATGGCAGAAAAGGAAATTAAAATTTGTTATTTGCAATACCGGGGAAATTAGACTTTACAATCTTGATATATTTTTTTGTCTGGCGTATTAACGTCCATTAATAATTATTAAAAATAAATCAGGGGTGTATTGCTTTTCGATCTTATTTATTTTTTACTAGTTTATGGCATCGACTTCGTTCGCAGTATCCTCGGTTATCAAGAGGATTTAGCTTTTTTGCGCGGATCCCGAATTTGTTTTAGTCAGTTTTTTTTTTTAAAGAACAAGTTAAAAGTATCTACTTTTCTCAACAGTGGTAATGTCTCAAATGTTAAGAAAATTCCTAGTGCCATAGAGTTACAACATTTATAAAAAAAACCATTAGATTCCAGGCCCTATAACTACAGACTCCATTAACTATTTAATATTGAAAATACGCAATATGAAGCGAAGTTTAATCAACATAGATCGAGCTAAAGTTACGTGGAGCAGGATACAATGTGAATAAAGCATTCATCGGGAACTATTCAGCGCTTGTGGCGCTTCCCGGGCGCTGCGGCGGCGTGGCGCCCGCTTACCTACCAAGCCCACCTCAAAGTGCTTCATAAAACTTCAACTTCAGAACTATTTTCATGGAAACGGTCTTTATTTATACAACAAATAAATACAATTGGAGTGTGTTTTTAATGGCAATGTTACAACTGTTTAGCAACTAATGAAAGTCTAATAATAATAATCCGTACTAAATTATAAATGCGAAAGTAACTCTGTCTGTCTGTCTGTCTCTTCTTCACGCCTAAACCACTGAACCGATTTCAATGAAATTTGGTACAGATATAGTCTGGGACCCGAGAAAGGACATAGGATAGTTTTCATCCCGGAAATCCCCCGGGAACGGGAACTATTAATCCACGCGGACGAAGTCGCGGGCAAAAGCTAGTTATTAATATTTACTCAACGAATTAACTAATTAATTGGTTACGACGGCCAATCTCTATGGTACTAGCCATTTACGGAGGAGGTATTAATATAGTGCAAGAGTGTACGCAAACATAGTTGCAATCCCTCTTCCCGCACTTGTATAGATAGATCAGAAGGCAATTAATCACCGGCAGTAAAGAAAAAGCACTTGTACAAAGCGTCAATAGAAATCCACACTCTTTGAAAATTTTAATCACTATTGCGGTTCTTGAGATACAACCCACTGACTATAAGACGGGTAAACAGCGGAGGCTTAGCAATAGGGTTCCGTACCGGTACGGAACCCAAAAAAATAACCATGATCTTACGTTTTCTTAGTGGTTATTTGATGCAACTTACATCGGTGTTTTATGAACCAGCCGTTGCCGCGATACGTTTTGGTCTTATTTGCTTACCATAGGGCCTTTTTAAAACATACATACCATGACGCCTGTTTTCCCCGAATGGTTAGGCAGAGGTGTACCAATGCACACTCCAGTTCACCGGTATGTTTAGGTCCCATGTTAGAGGGGGCAAGCTTATTGCCATTAACCGAGCACAAATCCTAACTCCAAGCTGCTACTGAGCATTTTATAGAAAAATCCAATAAAACTTTTTGCTCGACCTGGGAATTAAACCCAAGACCTCTAGCGTAGCAGTCGCGCTTAGGACCGCAAGGCTAAATGAGGCAGTTAAATAAAACGTGTATCAAAAATAAAACATTACGTAAACACCCGATGTAAATTGCATTTAAATGACTTCAAGCGTCGCTAATAAATATAATATATATCAAGTAAGTTAAAAGGCTTTGCTGGTTGCAGTTTACATTTTCCTTACAATAACTAATTGATTGCTGCACTTAACCCGTCAGTGCTCACACTTCTCCATTTTATTTACATCTATAGGTACTAATATTACAATGAGGTAAAGTTTGTTAGTTTGTGAAGTTCTAGGAGGTAATGTCAATACATATAATAAAATCGTAGCGAAGTCAAAACTGTACATTTAATATTTTTGAAAAAAAGTAATTGCTATGAGGTCGGGGAACGATTCTAATGCCGAAAATATAGTTTTTAGATTTTTTGTCTGTTTGTCTGTTTATCTGTTTGTCTGTGCGTTTGTGCACGCTAATCTCAGAGACGGCTCAACCGATTTGAATGCGGTTTTCGCTAATGTATAGTGGTAAGCTTAACTTAAAACTTAGGCTATAAATTATCACGCTATTTGCTTTGAGGGATGAGCAATGTTGCATTACGTTCGCATTCTTCTACAAATTCTTACGGGATTGAAAAAGACGAGATATTATGTAAGAATGTTATAGATGGCTGCGGATTGAATTTCTAAAATGATATCATCACGCCATATCTTTAAGGAGCGAAGCAGTTAATCAGGATTTTGAGGACATGGCATTGAATAATTAATTTCTTAAGTTATACTTATGTCCACGTGAGCGAAGCTGCAGGCATCAGCTCATCAACTGAACCGATTTTGAAAATTCTTAAATTCTTTATAAATGTGTATAATGGGCTGAAATCGCGGAATAGCTGGACTACGTCATCAGGGCTATAATTTAGAAAATAGATAGTTACGTATAGTTGTTAATTACTACATATAATTCCTGTATCTCTTCTCATGAAATAACAATATGTTGTATAATAACAACTTGAACGTAAGTACCTCTTACCTAAAGAGACTCAACATTGAAACAAGCAAATACACGTACCTTTTTAACTACCACTTATGTAGGATCAATTTGTCGTAAAAATATAATAAAAAGATTGAATTGATTTACCTATACAATTGTTGTAAAACATTATTTTATTTATTTTATTTTAATAATTTTAGGAAAACTTACAGCTAGTCATATACAATAGTTCGGGTTTAGATACCATTAAAAAGGCCAATTACAAGTTTTCACAGGTAAGAAAGTAAACATAGTTAGAATTACATAGGTAGTAGACAGGATTGTAAAATACTTGGAAAAAAAGCAAATTAAAGACTATTTTAAGTTTTGAATGAAGTGAGTGCACAGCGTCTTTTATTTATTCAAAAAGACTTAGTATGTAGTTTCTATACCATTCTTCTACATACGAAACTACCTTTAGAAAAGACAAGAAGTTTAGATGGTACAGTTGTACTTTCGCATGTAAATAAGGTTCAAAATGTTTCTTAATGGTATATTGAAATAAATAATTTCAACTCTCTACTTACCTATTACGGTTCATGAAACACAGTCCTCTGACTAAAAGATGGACAAGACGAAAAGTCAAAACTTTGAATTTCTGAAAGGAAGACGGTAGGAAACGGATTGAATGCAAACCTCGCGTCTGTAAACTTTATACATATTCCTGTAACTGGCAACTCTGAGGTAATAGTGGAGGTAGTGGTTCAGTAATCAAACATAACTGTTAGCCCAGTGAATAGACTCCGTACGAGTTTCATCTTGATCTGCTCTGCGATGTGAAGATACATCTTATATCCTTCGGTTACGTAAGCCGGATTCAGTGCATTGGGGTCCGTTCGTTCATGACCTTATCTGTGCATCTGAGTTGGATGTCCTGTGTCGTGCGTCCAGTTAGGCGTGGTCAGCCATCAATGAGCCGGGAAGCTGTGACCCAATTGAACCATTATTCTATGGAACACGCTAGGGGTTAGAGGTTAAATTGTCTCCCAGATCTCTATAGAACTAAACAATAGGGTGGCGGTTATGCTGCGCGTGACTGCCTCGTTAGCTTAGTGGTCCTAAGCGCGAATGCTACGCTAGAGGTCTTGGGTTTGATTCCCAGGTAGAGCAATAAGTGTTCTTGCGTTTTTTTATAAATTTCTCAGCGGAATTAGGATTCGTGCCCGGTTAATGGCAATAGGCAATAAACCCATAACAAACCGGCGTATAGTGAGTACATTCACCTACAATTATGCTTTTTTTCGGGGAATACAGGCGTGCTGGTATAAATGCAGCGCGTAAAGCATGTTAGCAGTAACACGAACTGAGATTTTTTGTGTCATTATGAGGAAAAACACGGCGTCCTTAATAAACAGAATGTTGTCAAATTAAATAAATATAGCTGACCCGGCAAACATTGTTTTGCCATATATTTTTTTTAGTTGTATAAAAAATTGTTTACGACCTATTCTCAGACCTACCAAATATACATTCAAACAAATTTAATAAAAATCGGTCCAGCCGTTTCGGAGGAGTACGGCAACTAACATTGTGACACGAGAATTTTATATACCTACACAGATTATTATTGTTAACTGCCTCGTTGGCCTAGTGGTCCTGAGTGCGACTGCTACGCTAGAGCTTCGATTCCCAGGTCGAGCAAAAAGTGTTATTGGGTTTTTCTCTGAAATTCTCAGTAGCTGCTCGGAGTTTGGATTTGTGCCCGGTTAATGGCAATAGGCTCGCCACCTATTACATGGGACCTAAATATACCGGCGAACTGTGGGTGTACATCGGTACACTTCTGCCTAACCCTTCGGGGAATACAGGCGTGATGGTTTTTTACTATTATACGAATTTCATTTAGAATGTTCCTTTCTATCTAATTCTCGTCTCAATAAGTCACGAGCCCGAATTTTGTTTACTACAACGTAGAAACTGTAGGTAGCGAGTATATAGCACTTAGGTAATGAGTCATTTCAGCGAACGGTGCCAATTTCCCATATTTTCCTAGTTAAGCGTCGGTTTACACTTTTAGTAAAGTACATTTGAACATCAATCATTTGCGAAGCTGTATAATTTCCGCCAATCATAAAAATGCAGGCGCACCCATCTTTACGATCACGTCAGCTGATACGAGTATGTTGCAGCTTGAAACAGAAATAGGAACGGGGAATGCTGTTATAATGGATCCCGGATCGTAAACATCTTACTATTGTAAATGCGAAAGTTTGCATTGATGTTTGTTACTCTATAACGTCAGGACGGCTGAATGGATCTGGATGAAATTTGGTACACAGATTTTAGTCTGGCAAAGCACGTAGGATACACTTTTTATCCCGGAAAAAGGTACGTTTTCTGTGGGATAAAATATTAACTAAAACGCTGATGAAAACGCGGGCGAAATCAATTACTGTTATAAAAGAACTCACAATATACAAATTTTGCTTCCGCATGCACGTGTTCCGCAAAACTGGGAATCTATGGATTGCATTGAATTTTTTACACAACATTGCATTTGAACAGAACAATGTTTTTATTCTCTTTTATCAGATTAAGCCACAGCGGAGCGTGGCCGGGTTCAGCTAGTAATGTAATAAAAATGTGTGTGTCCCTGCACAATGTGTAGCAATCAAAGAAATAAGAACATGTGGAAAGCTTTTAATCCATATTTATTTCGTTGATTATCTAGCTGTCCGTGTATCTGTGTTGCCGCTTAGATCTTTTAAACAAAACAATAGTTTATGATGCGGTCTTTGCTATCATTTAGAGAATTTATTCCGGTACTTTAATAAAATAAATATAGCACAAAATTTTTGTGTTTTTTAAAAGTTTCCGTAGAAGCTCGCACTCGCATGCGAAGTAGCGGCGGGTGACTAAGAAGTGGTTTTGTAAAGATTTTTATGTTGAGGCCACAAAACACCGCGGCTGCTCACCTCACTCGTAGAACGAGGACGTGGATGGTGAATACCTTTGTCTAACAACGAATTTAGCATTTCAGTACCATTTTTTTTTTCTGATGGGAAATCATCAATTGACTTCCCCCGCCCTCGGCGCGACGAGAGGGAGTGTCATACTTTTACTGACTAAAACCCATCCATGTTCCTTCTTGTGCTCTTTGCGTTCTGGGGGCGCGGTATCTCTTTCGAACAACCCGAAGCCCCGGCAGCATTTCGGTACCTAAGCCCCTAATTCAGTTGTAAACAGGCGATGGAAATTAAAAGGGTAAAACGAAACTTTCATGGGTATTATTTTAAAACTCCAGCTGCCGACCGTCGCCAACTTTTTATTTTTATTATAAGGCCAACGCGTCGTGCTCGCGCGCCGATCATAACACGGCGCATGCGCGTGAGTTGAATGGCGGCTAGTGCGGCTACCGGCCATCGGCGACACTGCGTTTACGCACTGGCTCTACCCAAATTTTATGAGTTCATTCACGCACACGACGCCAATAAACGATTTATGAGCGAAATCTAATTAATTAACATAAAAATAATAATTCACGGTCAATTGTTTATTACTATCTAAATGGCTGTTATGTTAACTGGAGAAACAATGCTATTTATATTTCGACTAATTTTATTAGTATCTACCATAGAGCGGTATTTGAGGGTTTAGGCGGAATTACATTTTCTACGAATATGAGCCAAATTCTGATGTGGATTGGTTTGTTATGGCAAAACTACACCGAATTCCGAGCAAAACCACAGGGAACCGATTCATAATGTAGGTAAGGGGGCGTTACCGTGAATTGTGGAAATTGTTATCATCGCTAATGTGAGATGCAACGGTGCGTTGACGGAGCGCGAGGTGCGGCGTACGCAATTATAAACTAAACCGGGCAATAATGCTATCGGTGATACGTCTTAGTAAAATCAATCAGTTGAGACATGACTGGCGCTCCGCCAACATGCCACATGATAAAAACTACGTGAAGAACAGTCTGTCTGGATGTCCGACAGCGTGTACCGGCCTATTTTTCTTCGGCGCTCAGCCCTCGGCATTCGGCGCTCAGCGGAATCGTATCTAGAGTGGCACTCACAAATAGCGCGGCGGACGAACACACATAAATGAATTCTTCCCAACGCTAGCGGTTGTAAAACTACCATTGTGTATTAATCGCACCAACTATGCGGCAAGGACAATGTGACTAACGAGGATTTAGACTGAGTTAACGTCGCCCCGCGCCCGCGTGGGGGGAGGGGGGGCGGTGGTAGCGGTACCGACGGCACGCACCATCATGAGTTAGTGACGAGACGTGGCGCATTATGTTCATTGGCGTAATGCAATACCCCTAGGTATATCAATGAAAACTGAGACTAGCGCGCGTCCGATGTCTGAAGACGTAGCTCGACACGCGGCGTCGTGTTGCACCGCTGCGGTGATTGGAAGCGATGGCGGTAGTCCAACGGTGGGCATCCGCGACTTCGGCGGCCGCACATCAATGGCTCGCCGAACTCGACTATAAATACGAGAGATGCGAGCGAGTCCCGCCACCGGCGCGCGCGCACCTCGCACTTGCATCGCACGTCGTCGAGGGAAACACCTCCCACATAGCTGTGTTCACGGAACACACACGCTCGCCCGCGGCCGGGCGGCAGGCGACATGGTAGGGGGCGGCAAAGAGGGGGGCTAGGGGGGCGGTCCCACCACGTGCGTGCTCACTAAACCTCCACCTTAACCAAACTCTAATAATACGCGAGTCAACATTATATTTTTAGAATTTGCCTCGTAAAGATAATGTTAGTCAAATTGGCTAGTCCTACTAGCTGTTCACATGGGATTTGGTTCGAACATACGAGGCAGTAGCTCCAAGGCAAAGATATCACCTCCACACGAAATCATAGTATTTAAACAAGTCTTCAAACGCTTCTGGTTGTCCTGGTTCTAGGGGGGGAGGTACGGGGGGCGGGTTTCGGGGAGAGGTAGACATTCAACTCCACGTAGCTACGTCTGCCAAAAAATCAGTACACAATAATATTTTGCAAGATTAATGTCCACAAAAAAATAAAAATATTTTTGGTACCTACTATTGCTTTACACTATCTAGCTAGGTAATCCTGGAAGCGGCTAAATCTCGTATTACAAAAAGAAAATAATGTTAGGACTAATCTTCAGTAAAAGGTGTAGAATTTAATACTTTGCACCTGCTCACACCGTTATTAAATCCTTCTAGGTACCAAATAACAAAACAGAAAACAATAGAGCTTTGACTTCAAAGTCAAAGCCATGACTGCAATATTAATATTGCAGTCATGGAATGCAAGCTTTGTTTTTAAATGTTTTAGACTTAGAGCAAGTAATGAGAATTTTGCATCAGACGACATAAAACAAGAAAAATTACCTACTGCCTGTGTGTGTGTACTGCTCCAGATTATATAAGTACAAGATTTGCTTGAAAATAATTCTTTGCTCAATCTTACTATTAAAAATGCGAAAGTTTGAATGGATGGATGATTGTCACTCAATCATGCTAGAACGGCTCAACGGATCGGGGACGGAGATAGATTATCGTCTGGAATAGTACATAAGCTACTAGCATAGCATAGCATACGTTAAATTTGCAGCAAACGAAGTCGGGGGTGGAAAACTAGTATGAAATGTAATTAAAATAACATACTCACTCCATTAGTCGTAGCAGATATAGATTCCTTTGATATTGAAAAATCCAATCACTTTTTAATTACATTTTTTATAGAATGCAACTGACTGTATATAAAAAGGGGTTTGTGCATTGGTATAAAAATAAATCCTTTACAGTACTAACATAGTTTAGTTTAGGAGCTCGTGGCTAAATAATTACAGCCGCATAGACCGATCTTCCGGGTTAGGCCACGCTTGCCGAGGTCGGTCTATGGATGGGTGACCATTTACCATAGCGAGTTTCCTCCGTGCCTCGGAAAGCACGTAAAGCCGTTGGTCCCGGCTGTCATTTGTAGATCTTTGACAGTCGTTACGGATAGTCAGAAGCCAAGAAGTCTGATAACCAGTCTAACCAAGGGGTATCGTGTTGCCCAGTTACTGGGTTGTGGAGGTCCGATAGGCAGTCGCTCCATGTAAAACACTGGTATTCAGCTGCATCCGGTTAGACTGGAAAGCCGACCCCAACATAGTTGGGAAAAGGTTAAGCAGATAATGATGACAGTACTAACATAGTTTTTCAATAAAATTGTTAAATCTATTGGAGTAATGTTGGTATGTTTTGTTCGCATTCGAATAGTTTATGTTTATAGTTTATGTAATGTATCGTTTCGCATCCAGGATGTTTTGTAGGCTGAGTATGTTCACCAGCTAACTTTCAAGTCATGAAAATTCTCATAAATATGATCAGCTTTCACTAGTTGCCAGGCAACTGCCTCGTTAGCCTAGTGGTCCCAAGCGCGACTGCTACGCTAGAGGTCTTAGGTTCCCAGGTCGAGCAAAAAGTGTTATTGGGTTTTTCTATGAAATTCTCAGTAGCAGCTCGGAGTTTGGATTTGTGCCCGATTAATGGCAATAGGCTCGCCCCCTATTACATGGGACCTAAATATACCGGCGAACTGTCGGTGTACATTGGTACACCTCTGCCTTACCCTTCGGGGAATACAGGCGTGATGGTATATTTATTTTTTATGATCATCTTTCTCTACAGAAACGAACCCACAAAAATGCGCTTCAACGCGATCAAAATGTATGAAGTTGTTGCAGTGTTTTTATATTTCGGTGTCTGGTCCCAAAGTAAAAGTTGTTAGTATTCATGAGTGATTTCATGTCCTGAACTGCCCCGTTGGCCTCGTGGTGGCAAGCACGACTGTTGAGCGAGGTTCTGGGTTCGATTCCCAGGTTGGGCAAAAAGTGTTATTGAATTTTTTCATACGAATTTCTCAGTAACCGCCCGGAGTGCGGAAGTTGGCGGTGTAATACCCCCGTGCTTTGGAAAGCACGTAAAACCTTTGGTCCTGTGCCTGATCTCTCCCCGGTTATGTCGGATTGCTGTCCCATCGGACTATGAGAGTTAGAAAAGAAGGAGTGCACCTGTGTTTGCCCACACACTTGCGCACTATAATATCTCCTGCGTACTTGGCTAGCCTGCATTAAGTTTAGTCGACCGGAATCGGTCTGTAGAAAACATATATACGAGTATATGTCCTGAAAAATTCCAGTAAATTGCAAGTCTGCTCGTCTGGATCCTTCGGGAAATTGCAAAATACATTTGAATGCAAGTCAATGGGGTCGTCTTGCCAACGTATCGTATTGCTCGGTTCTCGAATAAAATTACAGACGCTCCGGTACTGCCATGAGTCACCGTCAACTCGAAGTAGCTTCCATATAAGTTTCAGCTTACAGATACTTCCACATTACTGCCGACCACCGACGACGGTTACAGGATTATATGGTAAACAAGAAATTGACATGAAATACTTTGTTAGTGTGTGTAGAAAAGGTTTCAGTGGAAATGTGCATTTGCTAGTCAGAATTAATGTACCTGTACAAGTTATTGCAATACAGTCTTGTAAAAGAGTAGGTAAGTATGGAGTTTCTTCCCTATTTTTCGCCATACAAAAGTAGACTTTGGAATGGGCAAATAGAATTTAAAAATATATTTTCCTTCTTTATTGTAAATGCCGTTCAAAAGTGCTTATTTAATGGTCTAATTGAAATATATAATTTGACTTTAAGTTTGACAGATATTTAAAGAAAACTTAGTCGGGTTATGGGTTTTAGTCAGTAAAAGTCTGGCACTCCCTCCCGTCCCGCCCAGGGCGGGAGAAGTTATTTGAGTTAGGCTGTGGTCACGAATCTGTGGTCTAAGGTAAAGAAATATGCAGATTGAAACTATTCTTAGTTACGACCTGCAGCTACTTTTATCTGTACCCATCTAAGCTTTATAATAATATCTTTGACAATAAACAATATTTCTTTAAATCCTTTCATTCAAAGTCAAATCATTTATGTCGATTAGACCATTTAAGACCTTTGAAAGTCATTTACAAGGAAAAAGAATTAAATCTATTGCCTCGATAGCCTAGTGGTTCTAAGTACGACTGCTACGCTAGAGGTCCTGGGTTCGATTCCCAGGTCGAGCAAAAAGTGTTATTCGGTTTTTCTATGAAATTCTCAGTAGCAGCTCGGAGTTTCGATTTGTGCCCGGTTAATGGCAATAGGCTCGCCCCCTATTACATGGGACCTAAATATACCGGCGAACTGTGGGTGTACATTGGTACACCTCTGCCTAACCCTTCGGGGAATGCAGGCGTGATGGTATATTTATATATATTTTTTAAGAATTAAATCTAATTGCCCCTTCCAAAAGTTAGAGAAGAATGAGCAAGGGACTCGTAATTAAAAAAAAATTTAACAATTATTTTTATAAGTAACTACATTATTAATTAATTAGGTATATGAATATGAAGACCATTTAAGTAAACAGACTACAATAAGTACTACCATAGGTACAGAGTACTACAAGTTAAGCAATGACAGCTTCTTCTTCTTTTCGTATCGATTATGCATTTATAGCTATTTATACTACTTGGGCCCAAAAGGTGGCAAAGACAGCTAAATTAATTATTTTTTAAGGTATATGGCGTTCACATAATATTACTCATATAAATGCGAAAGTTTATGAAGATGGATGACTGTTTGGTGCTCTTTCACGCTTAAACGGCTAAACGAATCTGGATAATATTTGGCACTGAGATATATTGTAGTGTGGAGTAATTATATATTTATAATTTTGTTATTTTTTATATTCACCTTCATTGTTTTCACATATAGAAGCAACAAGAATATTGTAACCAAGACTTTGTAAAAACCAAATTGAAGGAAAAGAGTGTCCATGGAGTTTCTTGCTCGTTCTTCTCCATAGAGACCTACGTTTTGGAACAAGCAACTAGCTTCAATTTTAAACTGTAACTTCTTGAAAATTCAAAAGTGCCTGTAAATGGTCTAATTGAAATAAATGCTTTGACTTTGACTTTGATACTTTTTATCCCGGAAAAATGCACGGTTCACGTTGGATAAGACGCGGAATACTTCAATACTTTACTACATATTATATTGCAATCGTAGACGATCATTCCTAACATTTCAAAGGCTATGAATCAGTGCGTGAGCCTTTATGGTGTGGAAGGAACATCGTAGCAGAAACTTTTACTATGGATTCAGTAAGTATATGATTCTAATTCCCTAACGATAAAACTTTTCGTGGGTTATAAAAATGAAATCAGCTTTTACGATACAAAACTACGACACCAATACAGTCACAATATAGAACATTAAACATTATTTTAAAGTATAATTATATTATTTTTGATAACCTATGAAGTATGTCGTGATTGCTCAGTGGTGTCCTCTCATGTCTCATGCATAAGGTTGAGGGTAATTAACAATGTGATTTTTTCAGTCCATATTGTACTTTCTCAGTTTATCTTGGATATCTCAGACAGTGGTGAAGGAAAACATCGTAAGGAAACCTGGGCAATACATAAGTCTGTAATCGCTAATCCGGCTTGTGCAAGCGTGTTGATCAATGCTCAATTGCTCATGCATATTATACACTAGCTGTTGCCCGCGGCTTCGCTCACGTTGACCTAACTGTTACGTTACTAATTAAGTATTGAATACTGTGTCATCATAATCTTGCAAGCAGGTTGAATGGTTGCTAAGGTGACTGCTTATAGTTACAAATGTGGGTTTTAGTAATTTGTCTACATATAGACGCCCGGAGTCTGGATTTGTGCCCGATTGGGAATGGGCTTATGCAATACCAGAAACTAAAACATATTTGGCGTAAGGAGGGTGTATGACATGGTTTTAGAAAATAATATGATGTGGTGTAGGCTGGTATTATTAGTATTTAAACTGATACAATTTTCTAGGGTTCATGTTAAAAGTGTTTGTCCGATGTTCGATGTCACATCATCATGACGATAAAATTCTTCGTATAATTTATACCTACCTTGCGAACTATCCGCGATTTCGTCGTTACGTCTTTGGTTAATGCTCCGCGCCGGTGGGTTATAGCGTGATGTTATATAGCCTATGTTACTCAGTGATAATGTAGCTTTCTAACGACAAAATAATGTTTAAAATCGATCCAGTAGTTATTAAGTTTATTTGTTACATACAAAAATACAAATCCTTCCTCTTTGTAATATTATATAGTGTAGATAATAGTTAAAATTTTAAAGAGACCCAATTCCGAACAAGCTTGACATTTGTAGTAAATTAAATTTATTGAATGCCAGGCCGGTTAAGAGCTACCGGCGGAGTTAGCAGCTCGGCCAAGCTTAATAAATCACAGCCAATATCTATTTATGATGGAATGAATGAATGAACAGTCCACGAGTACCTTTTCAAACTTTTCACTCATATTTTTTAATTAACCCTTCAAATAACGAAGTGATATCAGCCACTGAATGAATTGAAAAGCTTCCCATTATAGAATCGGCTGTAAGTGAAAAGATGGCAGGGATATTCTTGATAGATAGACAGCTACTCATATCTAGTCTACATTAACTAAAAACCAGCTTCTGAATGCAAGACCTTAGTGTTCTTTTTACGAATATCAATGCCCTGTATACCTTTTACTGCCTCGATAGCCTAGTTAGTGGTTCGAAGCGCGACTGCTACGCTAGAGTTCTTAGGTTCAATTCCCAGGTCGAGCAAAAAGTGTTATAGGGTTTTTCTATGAAGTTCTCAGTAGTAGCTGGGAGGTCGATTTTGTGCACGGTTTTTTTAATATTTTTTATTATTATTTTATAATTGTTATAAGTCTGTAACCTTTTAAATAAATTAATATAAATAAACTTCGTCAGCGTGGCTTTTCACATGCATTTGACTGAATCTGACTAAACTTTGCAATAGTAACTTTAAACAAAAAAACATTTTCAAATCCAACGGGTAGTTCCAGAGATTAAAAAAAAAACTCTTCAGATTTATTATATTATTATAGACACGGGTAGATACTTGAAAAGATTATCGAGTTAATCGCGATCTTAGTAACCCTACTTTACATAAGATAGCAGAATAAACTGATGGAATAAGAAGAAGCCAAGCTGTGTAAGAGCCCAAGTAGATATTAATCTATTTTATTGTGTACTAGCTGTTGCCCGCGGCTTTGCTCACGTTGACCTAACTGTTACGTAACTAATTAAGTAAGCAAAAAGATATGTGCATGTCGGTTCAGTATTTGTTAAGTTAAGAGTGTGAATACTGTTCCTGCCTAACCCCTATGTGACATAGCTTGATAAAGTGTACTTATGATTATAGCTCAGGTTACTTCCAACGTACTACAAAAAAAATTGTTCAAATCGGTGCAGAAGTTACAAAGTTATGCGCGTACTTACAAACAAACAAACAAGCAAACAAACAGACAAAAATTCTAAAAACCATTTTTTGGGTTCAGTATAATGTATTTAACATGTGAGAATTACTATTTATAAAACATATTGAATGTACAGAATGGGCCTCGTTACGATTTTATTATATGTATAGATTACAGGCATGTTCGCAATAATCCCGATGGGTTTTTTCCCGTCCATCTATGAATAACGGTACAAGCGGACGCGTGTGATGGATGGCTTGCAAGTACATGTCGATGTATTAATATAAAAGCCTCATCTTAGGACGTAAGCTGTCAGGGAGCTCACTGCATGTATTCGTCATGGCGGCTAATCTTAATGCAGACTAGCTAAGTACGCAGAAGATGTTAAAGTGCACAAGCGTGTGCGCAAATACAGGTGTACTATATCTTCCCTAACTCTCATATTCCGATCGGACGGTTTTCCGACAACCGATAAGCGATTAGGCGTATGACCGACGGCTTTACGTGCTTTCTGAGGCGCGAAGGTGTCACACCATCAAATTCCAAACTCCGGGCTGTTACTGAGAAATTCCTAATGGACTTTGCCCAATCTGGGAATCGGACCCCACCCCACGCTGCCACCACGAGACCAATGGGGGAAATGGGACCTTACTAGCTAACTACTGCAGTTCAAATTCACATAAACACGGATATTAACGCATATATAATTTCTGCAGAGGTATTAAGTGATTCCGCTGGGATTGGATATCAAGTACACACTGTATACAGCTCACAGACTGTTCACTATAAGTCTATTTCAATTAACAGCCTGAAGCCTGACATCCAAACAGTTCAATGCAAGGAGCAACATTAATTAATGGAGAATATCTAAGATGGAGAATACAGGGAATTGCTTTGGGCAATGTAATTTAAGTATTAACTAGCTTCTCTTCTGTCTGTGACTTCGTCCGTGAAGTTAAATATAAAATACGGTGTCGATGGGACTTCGTAACATCATTATAGAAAAGAGATAGCGACAAGCGAACATACTAGTAGGCAAGCGACAAAAAAAATGCCGGTTATTTAATAAAAACTCAGCTATTTTTTTATGTACAGTCAGCAACAAAAAGTATTTAGTAAGATATAGTCACGAGTTTTGGAAATCGACCAACTGCAATGGTAGACATAGCGACGCCTGGGGCCCATACAAGCCCCGTACATTTGAACTCTGAAATATTTATTTTTTACTATGGGCCAGCGTCGCGTCGGCGAAGTCATTAACCAAAGCAGACAATATTTTTTTTTAAACCTTTTTATTGAAAACAATATCAAAGGAAATACGAAATAGGTTTAAAATTAGGATAAAAGGAACTCTTAGGTATTGCCAAAATCTCTGAGTAGCAGAAAATTGAGTTACTTCGTGTCTATTTCAATGATATTTAAAAGTAACATTGTTAATCGACTTTTGTTGCTGACCGTACATTCACACGATCAAAACTTATAGAACAGCTGTTTTATTGTTACGTACAGGCGAAAAAAAAACTGATATCGATAAAGGAAAACATCGTTAGGAAACCTGAACTAATAATAAATATAAGTCTGAAATCGCCAATCCGCCTTGGGCAAGCGTGATGAACAATACTCGTGCTTCCCCTGTATGGGAAGAAGCCTTTGCCCTGCACTGGGACAATAATCTGCGGGTTGTTCGAAAGAGATACAGCGCCTCCGGAACGCAAAGAGCACATGAAGGAACATAGATGGGTTTTAGTCAGTAAAAGTCTGACACTGAGGGCGGAGAAAGTTATTTGATGATTTCGCATATATAAAAAAAAGTGGGTCAATAATAGGCTGGTATTATTATTATATTATAACTATTATAACCGACGAAAAATTGCGTCTGACATCGGTAAAGGAAAACACCGTGAGGTAACCTGATCTAATAGTTTAAAATCGCCAATCCGCCTTGGGCAAGCGTGACGATCTTTCCCTGCCTTTGCCCTGCAGTGGGACAATTATAGGCTGGCGTAATTATTATACCGGGCAAGGGCAAGTACTAATGTGTGTTTTTCAATCCATATGTACTTTCTAAGTTTATCTTGGACATCACTGACATAAAGTTCTTAACTGTCGCATTAGGGTAAAACCTGATATGATAGTATATGCTGTTATAAATAAATAAAATTAATTAATTTATTAAAACTTTATGCACAAATGTAAAAATACACTGTACAAAGGCGGACTTAATGCCTTAGGCATTTTCTACCAGTCTAAAATATATTATAACCGGCGAATAAGTCTCTAGGTGGTCTAGAATTATGTTCCGAGTCTGTAATAAAAGCTTTTCCCGCGATATTACTTCCATTTCGTATAGGTAATGTAAGTAACCATTATTCCAGTGATTCTGAATACAGAACATGAATTATTCACAGTCACGTATGTGTGACGTACCCGATGATCCATTCCTAGTAACTTACCGCGTCGCGGCCATTTTTATTGACATAATGGATGTGTGCTCACCTGAAAACAAACAGAATATTTTGTTAATTAATTGATCACTCTTTACCATTTGGTTTACAGTCTAATAAATCTATTAGTAATATAATGAATTCGAAGATTTTTGTTTGTTATATTTTATGATTGAATGCCAAGTAAAGTCGAAATGGAAAAATCTTTATTGTATTTGGTAGCCAAATTCATGAGGAATAGTTTAGGCTACATAGTATCACGCTGCGGCCAACAAGGGCGGAGCAGTAACCAAAGACCAGTAACTTAACGCGGGTGAAAATTACAACGTGGATGCAGTGGAGAGTAGGAGTTAATTATTTATATTTTTACACTACTTCTTGCCCAGTATTTCATCCGCAAAATTTCTGATAGATCCCTAA
The DNA here is from genome assembly GCA_932526535.1 of Caradrina clavipalpis. Taxonomy (NCBI): domain Eukaryota; kingdom Metazoa; phylum Arthropoda; class Insecta; order Lepidoptera; family Noctuidae; genus Caradrina; species Caradrina clavipalpis. The sequence goes on from OW052087.1 coordinate 24,487,606, forward strand.
TTTAGAGCTGTAATGGACTTCGGAAGCTTAATGCTTGTCTATCTTGCACTTGCACAGTCGGTACTTGGATACTGCTTGACGTCCTGGGGTGGGGCACACAAAACAGTTATGTTGCGGATTGAAAGGGCGCAAAGAGCGGTTTTGAAGGTACTTGCGAAGAAACCAATTCGTTTCCCTACCACCTCACTTTTCTCCCTCTGCCAGGTCCTGACTGTCAGACAGTTATTCATCTCTCAGACAGTGCTCCGTTAACATGCTCTACTCAAATACGATCCAGACACTCATGGTAACAGACGTCGTTCTGATCGTATTTGTAATATAGAACCCCGTACAACTGTTGCAACTCGTCGCCACTTTAATTACATAAGTTGTAAAATTTACAATAAAATAAACAAACAGATCGATATCTATTCGGACACTAGGCATAACTGCAAGAAAAAGCTCGACACTTGGCTAAGATCTCTCACATACGATGCAACAGAAAAACTCGTGGAAGTCTAACATCCCTAATAAACATTCACACTCCTACACTCACCCCTCACACTATTGCACTCACACTACTACACCCACACTCACTCAACATCACAACTCACTCTCACCCCGAACCCTACATTCTTACTCACGGTACACATCAATTCTTTCTTACTTTATAATTTATCGTAATTTTTAATTTTATTTTGTTTTGTTTTACTTATTCTGTTTAAAATACCCGTGTTATGCATTAGCCTGGAACAGCTTGCCCTCTCACCTGGAGTCGGGCGTTGGTTAGCTGCGCCACAGTTTTTAACTTTTGCAGCTACCATCGTTTCATATTTGTTTCTTTCTGTACTTGTTTTTGTTCCAAATAAACGATTATTATTATTATTATGTTTTTTTTTTACGTTACGCATCTCGGGACCCTAGGGTCCCGGACCTTTGAAAGGCGTACGAGGAGCCGAAGCCAACTCGCAGAGGCCCCTTACAAGGCTTTACACTGAAATGGAACACCAACCGGCAATTATCCCTGTTTGCACTATGCAAATGCACCCAAGGACAATCCCCAGCTGGCGCAGGACTATTGCAGAATATGGAAACAAAGAATAGGGCTATGGGTTTGGGTAGCTTAGATGGACTAGTTTCCTGACACTATGGAAAGACTATGGCCCCTGCCAATCAATGTTTTTATGACACAGATAAAATGGCAGGGGGTGACTAGCACACTCGATAAATGGGCCCCCTAAACGGCCGCTAGCACGTAGTGACGTAGCGACAAGAGGGCAACACAGACTGAGGTGCTTGAGGAGTGGAGAGGTGTTTCAAGGCTATCAGGACAATCCCGGAAGTACGGTCAAGATCCCTACCAGCACCTTAGTGAAACACTTCCTTCCCCCGAACACGAATGCTCTTGCGAATCTCCACTCAAACCGGCCAATGAAGGCAAGAGAGAGGTGGGAGCTCTGTTCCTCGTCAGTGTTCACTCCGGCCGGCCAATAAAGGCAATTATTATGTTACGCATCTCGGGACCCTAGGGTCCCGGACCTTTGAAAGGCGTACGAGGAGCCGAAGCCAACTCGCAGAGGCCCCTTACAAGGCTTTACACTGAAATGGAGCACCAACCGGCAATTATCCCTGTTTGCACTATGCAAATGCACCCAAGGACAATCCCCGGCTGGCGCAGGACTATTGCAGAATATGGAAACAAAGAATAGGGCTATGGGTTTGGGTAGCTTAGATGGACTAGTTTCCTGACACTATGGAAAGACTATGGCCCCTGCCAATCAATGTTTTTATGACACAGATAAATTATTAATCTTTCTGGTAGTAAGATATTATAGCCTATACCACTCAAGGGTAACGTAGCATCCTATAAGGGAAAGAGTTTTCGGAATCGAAACTATATTCTTCGGGAAACTTGCTTGGTCGAATACTTTTCAGTTTCGTTATATTAGTCATCATTATCATCATCATACCAGCCGTAGGACCTCCTCCATAGATTACCAAAAGTACCGGTTGGAAGCGGCCTGCATCTAGCCATTTCCTAATATTATATTAGTTTAGATAAATAATTTGTCACCTACATCGGTATAATTATGTTCATTAGTTGTCTTATACTGTGTTTCACAGAGCAACTATGTATTTTTCCTCTTCATTAAGAGGGAATGCCGCAATATTCAGTAAACGTGGTCGCGAATTAGAGCCAGATACTACAAAACAATGATAGTGAAAAAGGATTTACTTAACTCGATAAGAAGAAGAGAAAATATGGCTGATCTTTTCAACATTTCTTACTAACTTTAAAACAATTTATTTTTACGGCAAAGTAAACATCAACTATAGTTTATTTTGAAACCTAATTTGCAGAATCTTTACGCCCACGTCCTTGTGTATAGACTCCCATATTAATAACCTTGTGCTATAGAGAAAATTCAATTTTCTTAAGAAGATCTATCTATCATCTCTCTCGATCTATCAGATTTTCCCATCATCTAGCTTCAAAGGCGCCCGTAACGATGTGACGTTTACTATTCATTATGTAGGTACTTTCTAAGTTTATCTTGGACATCTCTAACAGCGATGCAGAAAAACATAATGAGCAAACATGGCCTATTAATGAATATAAGTCTGAAATCACCATTCCACCTTAAGCAAGCGTGGTTGGTTGTGATTAATTAGATCAATGCTCGTGCCTTCTCTTTTTAAGAAGAGGCCTTTGCTGGTATAATTTTACTTTCGTCAAACCACCTCCATATGAAACTACCTTTTGGACTGGGCAACTAGATTCAATATTTTCGTAAGTTCTCGTAAGTGCCTTTTTGAAGTTTGCCTTTTAAAGTCTAATTAAAAAATTGATTTGACTTTGACTTTGAAACCAAAAGAGGACAAAAAAGACCACTGTTTTTTTATAACGTTTTTATTTTATGGTTAGTATTTAACCCATTCCCAGTTTTTAGTCAGTAACAGTCTGACAGACCTTCCCCCTCCCCTTCCCAGGGCGGTGAACATCTACGAGGATTTTTAAATTTTTCAACTGTTTTGTTTTGCTTTGTCCCACGCTAGGAATATTTCTCTAAGCTCACATACACAAACCGCCAGAACCGGAACAACTATCTGTAGACCATTGAAATATATGTTACCTATCGTGTGGGAATTAATCGAACCCGTGACTCGTAGCGCAGCAGACAATCGCTCAGCCACTGCACCAACCGTGCCAACAATTTCAAACTTGTAGTAACTTACACTGAAAAATATGTTTTTTTTATTTTCATTCATGCTATTTATTTGACAGAAAACTGAATAACTACAACCTAAAATAAATTATAATCCCTTATCTGATTTACAAAATTTCATCGAGTTTAATTACTTGTTGGCCCAAATTACTTTGGGTCGTGCGTCAGCTCGTCCCAAAACAAACTCGGACCATTGGGCCGAGTTTGTTTTGGAGCGCTACTGGCACTATGTTCGTAACCTCTCCATTATAGTTATAATGATAAAAAATATTGCCCAAAAAATGGCTTTTGCATTCTACCCACGCACCAGATTCAAAGCTCTTACATTACTCATAAGACTTCCTGACATTAAACAGTAAGTAGATACAGGTACTAAGTAGGAGTAGTGACGTATCCAAGTAGTTACTTATGCTAAATAATTCCGTTCAAGCTTCATTATCAGTTCTCTCATTTCATGTATCTCGGTCTGTGGCGACGACGCCCCCTCCCCCCCTACGTCCCACCGACACCCGGCACCGCGTCGGCAATCGGTTCGCACCCCGGCCCGGTATAAAATACACTCGTTATTACCATCGTAAGAGGCGCCGCGCGCCGCCACTGCAAAGTGTACTTCACTGAAAGTACAACACACCGAACGAACATGTTTCCGTACCGCAATCAAACTTTCCCAGAAAATGTGAAAATAAACCGGCGCTCTCACTGATACACGTGTGTTCTGTCCGTCTGTAGGTACGCCGCCGGCGCCAGGCACACCCTGCCAACAGCTCCGCAGACATATTGCCAAATATAGAATAGAAAAGACAATAAAACCAGTCATTCACTTACACACGAATATTTAAATCAGGCCCCGATTAGCATAATGCGAGGCAGTGGGGGGCGGGCCAGGAGCCTCGCGATACATCGGAGGGGCGAGCTAAGCCTTCTCCTAATACAATTAAGTCGGCGGTTCGTTCGGCCCGGCCGGCCGGACCCGGCAGTTACGGTCCTGTTAACCGAAACATATGATCCTCATTTCGAAGCGCTCCCACACCACGTTGTGCCGGCACTTCGCTTGTCAAGGTTCTACTGTATGACTTTTCATTGTTAATTTCCACGTCGTTAAAAATAATTTGATCACTTTAAAACCTTAATGTGGAATGAGATAAAAAATAATATTTAGATAAAAGTGTGGACAGAATTAGGTTACGGGTATGCAGTAAAGTTCTGGCGCGATGTAGCATCGTGTGCGGCTCGCCATATGGCCCAGACAGGCCCCCTTACGGCCCGCTCTCATTGCAGAACGCGCGCCAGTCTGGGCGGCCACAAATTTGTCGCAAACGGAGTGTGAAATAACCTTCACCAGAAAGCCTGCGTCGGCTAGACGGGAATTACAGAAATGCATTCCGTAACCAATTTTGATGTTAACATTGTAGGTGCAACATTTCGAAAAAATGGCTATTAAATGGGGGAGTAGCAATATTGATGTGAAATTTGATTGGTAATGGCTTGAGTCTGGCACGTTTTAGGGGCCACCCCTGGGCCTGGGCCACCGCCCCCTCCTTAAGAGGCCGGAGCGGCGCGGGTCCGTGGCGGGCCACACGCGACCTACATATACTCACTCGTTACAATAAGACGGTGCTCATCACTGAAGGTCGTTCACCTGCTGTGGATATTCGGGGAACAGGATGCGCTGGTAGGGCTTCCACGAACATGAATACAAGAGCTGAAGTATCGGTCAAGTGCGGAATTAGCAATACGGAGAAAAATCCTAACAAGGTAAAAAAACCCCTTAGATATACTGTAACGATTTTTCTCCAAACAGTTGTAAAAATTTAGCTATGTTATCTATATTGAAAAATATACGTAGAACCCTCCATTAAAATATCGTATTGCCGGTGATAGCAGGTTTTTTTTCTAGTTATTGGCTATATTTCCTGCGATCTTAATCATAACCCTCAAATTGGCTGGCTCATCGTAATTGGGCATTAAGTCCCCTCCGATCGGAGTGAACGGGACGTGCATTCGTATGGTTATCAGCGTGGGTGCAGTGGCGCTGAGGCTTACAGTCGCTCGCGTTGATCCTATCGCTCCAGGATTCCCGCTCACAGCGCTCCTCGTGCTCACACCGCTCATGCCGCAGCTGCTCAATGCCCTACTCTCTATCTCACTCTAGCAATCGACCCCACTGGGATACAATTATTAATGGCGTTATCGTAACACATTTTGCTAAGCTCGGGATAAAGTACGTGATCTCTTTTAATATTTATTAACTACGAAATACGTCGACTGCTCTGACCTTTTTTTAGTTATAAATAATTATTAAGTAAATCTCTCTATCGGTGTGTATCCTAACGAAATGTACCTATATTTATTTATGATTAAATGAACATAATTAGTTTCGTAATTAAAGTGTTGTAATTAAGTGGTTAAGGCGCTCGCCTCTCATACGGCGAAGTACGACTTCAAAGAGCGACTTCTAAGTTTACCTTGGACATCACAAGAAAACATCGTGAGGAAACCTAGACTTATAATGTAATAAGTATGAAATTCACGCCTTGAGCATCTGAGGAGATCATTATTGTGGGTCAATAAAAAGCTGTTATCATTATACACACAATTTATAACTCCAGTTTGAGGACTATTACGATAATATTCATGATAAAACGGGGTCTAAATGTCAAAGCTGTTTTCCTTAATATTCCACATAGTATTGACTTGAATGCCACAATCATTAGCCGCCCGCCCTAATCTTCGTTTGTTATTTTTAGTAACGTAGGGTCCCCCGGCCACGCTCACATTGCTGACCGCCTCTGTTTTCCTAATAAATCTATCTGAGTGACACTTTGGTTATGTTCTTCCCCAACAAACCAACATCGAAAAACGGGAGGAATGTTAACGTAAAATTTTCTCCCGTTTTTCAATGTTTTTAGGAGTTTAAAGCTGATTACTTTTAAATCCGTTCTAAGTTTTGGATGTGGCTTAGTCCGTTTTTTCTGGACTGTAATGGCGTATTGAATATGTTGATTTAATTATTATTTTTTTCGACACATTGTATGGCAAAAAAGCCCGACTGATGTTAAGTGGTCACCGCTACCTATAGACATCTGCAATACCAGAGGCGTTCAGATGCGTTGCCATCCCGGAGACAAAGCTGAAACTTGCCTGTCATTAATTACACCGACACCCCTTCAAACCGGAACACATCAACGCTGCTTTGCGGCAGAAATAGATACGATGGTAGTACTTTCCCAGACGACCTTCACATAGATCTCAGCTATTATTGAGAGCGATATATCGGCTTGGCTGCTATAACTAAGCTTATTTTCATTTTGAAAGGAAACTTGCATGGAGGTGGAAGATAAGACAGTGTTAAACCCGCGCCTAGTGCAAATAGGTCGGCAGTGAGGGTTCTCTGTGAGGGATTAGTTCGACAGGTGTAATTAACGGCTGAAGCCGCGGGTTCCGCCGCCTGCCGCCGCAGTGCCGCGCCGCGCCGCGCCGCGCCGCCCGCGTCACGCGCTCCATTCATCATGTCGCATCGCTCTCGCGTCGCGTCTCGCTGCTGCCGCTAATGGACGAATTTATTGCTAAGCACATACTGTCGCTGATGTATCGATAAATATCGGTGGTTTTATTAAGAAATTTGGAACCACGTACAAAGGGATAAGCGTGCGGAGTAAACGCAATTGTAAATACAATCGATTTTTCGATTTTGAAATACGTTTCGCGAGTAATTTGTATTTAGTTTTGTGTATTTAATGTTAATGTGTGATGTATTTCATCGCAAATTAAACCAACAACATACCATCACGCATATTGTATGGTATACCCCGAGGAGTTAGGCAGAGCAGTACCAATTACGCTCACAATTTGCTTGAATTTTGCAATTTGCCATATGTTAAGGTCCCATAGTAATATGGAGTGAGCCTATTGCCATTAACCGGACATAAATCCTAACACCAAGCTGCTACTGAGAATTTTATAGAAAAACCAATAACACTTTTTACACGCTGGGAATTGAACCCAAGACCTCTAGCGTAGCAGTCGCGCTCAAGACCACTATACTAATGACTCTAATGAGGCAATTAATTTAATTTGTATTTAGTTTTGTTTATTTATTGATATTTATCATATATGATACTCAAATGCTCTAATATTTAATGCTTTAACATCATCTCATTTGTGCTAGGGCCTGAGATGACGCGTGTGACGTCACGCGCGGCTCTGTTAGCTCTCGGTCAGTTTACGAGCGGCGCGGGCGCAAGCCGCGTTCAATATAAACAGGATGCCGCTAACGAGCGACTGCGTACGTACAAATAATAAATTAAAAGTGCACGTTGTTGCACTCATTGTGTTGGATCACTTCCGCAGTTTGTTCTTCACACGTCACTGAGATCAACTGCTAACTAAATACGTCACAGATGCAGCACATAGAATGCGACACACGACACAGAATGATAAGCTATGACTAATAACTGAGTGATGATTTTATCGGCACTTCGGCAATTCGGCCACTAAAAAGTCTAGTTTTATAAAATAGGACGAAAAATTAGTAACAGAAAAATAATGTTCAGAAATAGCACGACCCTCAATGTGAGAATTATCATAATATTTCATGTGGACAGGTCTCCGCGACAACTCAGCGACGGAAACTTCAACATTGACAGCCTTAAAATATATGTCGGCGGTTTCAAAATAGCCGGATGACAAAGAGCAGCTTCCACGTAGCAACGATGCCAAACGCGGCGCGTGCGCATCCAGACAGACGTGTCGAACGCAAGCATAGGCTTCCCATATCGACGATCAACTTAAATTGCTTGTTGATTAATATTATTTTTCCTGTGTAATTGCTTATTTTAGGATATGTTGGTTGACCAGTAATTGGCAACTGTGTAAGTCTAAGACTGTAATAACCAATACCAATACGTGTAATATATAGAAGCAGTTGGTAGACCTTTTTTAATAAATAAATATTTAATATCACAGCTGTCATTATTTGTCGTAAGAAATCTATACTAATATTATAGAGCTGAAGAGTTGGTTTGTTTGTTTGGTTGAACGCGATAATCTCAGGAACTACTGGTTCCAATTGAAAAAATCTTCTTGTGTTCATTTATTGGGGAGGGCTGGGGAGGAGGGGAGGCTGTAAAACATCACTCCACGAGCCATAGGAGCGGAGCAGTGACTGAAAACGTATCTTAAACTGGGTGAAAAGAATCACGCGCACCAAAGTCGCTGGCATAAACTATTAACTATATAAATGTCAAAATCAAAGTCAAAGTCAAATCATTTATTCCAATTAGACCATTATAAGGCACTTTTGGACGTCATTAACGTTGGAATGTAATGACGTTTCGCGTCAGAGCAAAGAGAAGATGGCGGGCCGCATTGGATGGCCTCCACAGGAACTGGTGAGAGGAAGCACAATACAGAGGAAAGCGGTAGGAATGGAGGAGGCCTTTGCCAAGGAGAAGAACATAAAGAAAGAGCCAGATCGAAGTAGCCTCTCAATCTAACGATCAAGTTCATTGCCTGCCCGTATACCTACTTGTATCTTTCTCACGCGTACGTTAAAAACCCTTTAACCTTGTTTCATCTTAAACGATCAAGAGACTATTGAGCATAAAGTGCAGACAGTCGCGAAATTGCACAATTCCGTCCACTCTAAGTGATGCATCATCATCATCTGCCTAGCCTTTTCCCAACTATGTTGGGGTCGGCTTCCAGTCGAACCGGATGCAGCTGAATATCAGTATTTTACATGGAGCGACTGCCTATCAGACCTCCACAACCCAGTAATGGGTAATACGATACTCTTGGTAAGACTGGTTGTCAGACTTTCGGGCTTCTGACTAACAGTAACGACTGTCAAAGATCTAGAAATGACAGCCGGGACCAACGGCTTTACGTTTTGTTCACTCTAAGTGATGATAGGAAGTCAAGTTCCTTTTCATTTCTTATTGGCTGGTTCGCAAAGTTCTAGTACTGAAAACACCAATCAAAACTCCTGTAAAGTTAAGTATTGTCCTCCTGTAGAACTTTTGTTGCACAAACTAAGTAGATCGCGTTTCGTAAATCTTTCCCAAGTATTAACAAGCTATTTGAAACTAGATTTTGCCCGTAACTTGGTCTGGTAGAAGTGAAGTATAATATAAAATATTTATATTGACTCTCAGCAATAGTTTAGCTTATAGAGATATAGAGCTTTTACAGATTATTTCTTGCAAACAATCTAACTGCCTAGCCTTTTTTCCAACTATGTTATGGTCGGTTTCTAGTCTAAACGGATGCAGCTTAACCCTTAACAACCCACAAGTGTCTCGCGGACACATTTTTAGTTTTAAAAAGACGTATAAAAATGAAAGTATTTGTTTCTGCAAAAAACCCTTTTATCTAATCTATCCCTATGGTTTACTGATTCCAAAACTGTAATGATTTTTTTAATAATATTATTAGTTTTTTATTTATAATCAATAAACCACGTTAGTAACTCAGCAACCCACAAGTGTCCATAAGACACAATAACAATTTTTAACAGGAGTATGAGGGTAGGTAGGTCGGATTATAAACAAAACATTGTTTATAACCATTTAGTATCTTGGTTTAGTACACCCGACATTCGTAGTGTTATTATTCGTATTACAAAACTATCTTTGTGCTTTTATTTTTTTATTTCTTGTTTGGTGTTAGTACGTAGGTACAACAATTAGTAATTGTGATAAAGTGATTCCTACTCGGTCTTATTTTTCATCGTAGAAATGTCTAAAAAAGACTTACAGCGCACGTAATTCAACAGGCTATTGATAAAAGTGGTGATGAAAATGTTTTCTTACGTGAAAATGACAATGATAATGAAAACATTTGTGTTGGTAGTTGTTCGGATAATGAAAATAACGCGACAGAACCAGCCTCGAAATCCGATGAGGAACAGGTATGAAGTGAAGGTGATGATTTGCCACTACAAAATTATGCATTGATAAAGGTTTATCAAGGCAAAAATGGAATACTTGAACATCAGAACTTGAGAGACAAAGTCGAACACCTTATCACAACATAATTCGTGGTGGTGTTCATAAGGTGATTCTTGCACCGGGCAAAGTTATATATATAAGTACGATCCAATAGAAAGTTTCAACCTATTTTTCAACAAAAATATAATACAAATTATAGTGAAACACACTAACGCTGAAGCTCAAAGTGTGCTGCGAGACAGATGGAAACAGACTGATAATATCGAAATACAAGCATTTATCGGATTGTTATTGACTAAAGGTGTCATTAACACATATCCTTCAAAAATTTTTGGGCCTCAAAACAGTGTTGTGATAAATGCAAACGCAACGTGTGCACAGAAAAAAAATATTTGCAATATCTGTATTTTTTTATTTTTTACCAGACTTCGCTATATTTTTTGTAATTAATGGAACTTATGAGGTAATTGTTCAAGTCAAATAAATAATTAAAAAGATTTTAATGTAATTCTATTCACAATACCTTTATTTTCGTTCAAATATCATCTATTTTTTTAATGTGTCCGTTAGACACTACTGGTCATTTACGTTACTAAAGCATACTGGGTTGTTAAGGGTTAATACCATTGTTCACATGGAGTGACTATTGACAACAGAACCACACAAAACAAGCAAAAACTTATTTACAATAATTGCATATTGTCATAAATTTTTGTTTGTAAGATAAAACAGTCAGCAGCAAACCTATTCTGTAAAAGTCATCGGTGAATAACGGTGAACTGTGAGATGGGATGTCAATCCCTAGCGTTTACTGACAGCTCACGTCAAACTCACTTCAGCATCAACGAGGGATGTTTTTACAGAATAAACCGACCGGTTTGCGATGAAACAGTTTTATTGTTTTTATAGGTATCTACGCGTTTATCTCGTACACAACGTTTCCGCAGTAAGTTTAACGATGGCTCTGTCTTCCACAAATGTCCCGTGCATACTCGTATATAGTCAATATTACTAAGTCTACATCGTATGAATTCAACGCATTTGCAAACAAAGTGGTATGGTATAAAATAAAACAATTATCTTCCATAAGCACGGTGTTTGTACACTAAGCGATCGAAGGCTTTAGATGATACACAAGTTCCATCTATATTTTTCATATCAAGCTTTTATATTGCGTTCATGCATTGTCCTGCATTGTGCATATTCATAATTCCAGCTCAATCGAACACCGAGAAGTAGGCCATATTTAGCTTGCACAATTTAATTAACTCCTTTGGCCACTTTCTGGCTCCATCATCAGATCATCTCTGTAATATTATATTGTCATGCAAATTGCACATTTACGCCAAATTTCAGCTCAATAGACATAAATATTACAATCGTAAAGTGACACAAATACTTATAGATTAGTCACAGACACCGGGACAAAGTAAGTAAGTAAGTAAGTAAAGAAAAGCTTTTAATGAAATAGGAATTCAGTGTCTATTTATATCAGTAAATCTAGGATTCAAATGAATGCTTCGGAACGTGTTCATGGTTAGCAATTGCGGATCGTAAATAAAGAGGAACAAACACGAATATCGCGACAGTATCCGAGCGAGTTCTGAGCAAGCTGTGCTGCTCAACTCGCTAAACAATTCTCGACACATCGCCTCGGGGAGACTCGGCCTGATTCGCATCTTCCTCAAAGTTCAATGCACATGTCTCACACTAAGAAAATTTTGAACAACATTAAAAAGAAAAATAGAACAATATTTTTCTAAAATGGTGTCACACGAGCTGTTTTATTTTTAAACACCAATTTTAATGATAAAACATGTGAAGTTTAATTACAGTCTAATTAATGGTGACAATGGGTACTTTATATATTTAACCTTGGTATGCATATAATCAATCGAGTAATGATAGTTTTAACTAGCTTCAATCGTAGACCGCGCGGCTCCCGTCGTGTCGGGCGCCGGGAGTCGCGCGAACGTGGCCAGCATGCACATGCTGTCACGAGGCGCGGAGTCACCTAACTCACCGTGATGACTGTCACCCACGGAATATTGATAAGCGAAATTCCTGCATCTAAATCGATGCGGCCATCACCCCGGATTTGATGTATATTGTATTCTGCATTGATTTGGAAATCAGCAATGAACTGTATAGTTTATTTTAGTTGTCTCAGGATCAAAGTCTTGGTACTGCGTGCGGGTCACAGCTATCCTTTGCTTAAAACCTTGCCGTGTGTATCGTAGAGAGGCGAGTGTTTGGTTTCTCGTCGCGTGCGCAGTGTTCTGACAGTTGCTAATTGAGTTAGTGCGGCGCTGAGCTCTGTTGGCACGGTGGCGCGCACATGTAGGTCACAGAAACATTGTGCTGGTCGCGTGTCATTGCCATCGCCGCACGCGCCACAGGCCTGAAAACCACAGCCCATGGTTCAACGCAGACATCGTCTAGACTACATCGTCCACCCTCGTCTGGTGCCAGTTATCATTTATGCACTTAAAGTGAAGTAATGGTGTTGTTCCGGCGGGGCCCAGTATTGTGTTATGTCTAGACGAGCCTGCTGCCAAAACCAAGGCGCACCCTTCGTCGACTGTATAAGTATTACTTTTTTTTGCACTATTTGGGTAGATGACAACACTAATCAATTGCCGTATTTTTAAGAGCTGTCAAAACGCGATTCTTTCATAGATTTTGTATGACAATACTAAACTATGACGTCACTTTTTTGTCATCTCAATTCACTAACTATTTATTGATTTCAAAAAACCAAAAATCCAATTTTATATTTATTTAAAAATTCATGGGTTTTCGGGGCCAAAATAAAGTGTTTTTTAGTGAAGTTGTGTCTTGGAATTATTGTTTAATGTTATCTTCTACCCAATTATCGATTAGACTGAACGGGACGTTAATAAACAGTTTATCATATTAGATATTGAGCTAGCAGTGCGTTTGTTGGCTGGTGTTGTGGTTTCGAAATGCGCGCCTCCGCCAGCGCGTGTTTCACACCTCACACTCGTCGCGGTGTGATTCTGACAGCACAGCTCCGCTCAGCTTCACTAACAGACTTTTTTTTTACCGATGGGAAATCATCAAATGATTTCCCCGACCTGGGCGGGGCGGGAGGGAGTGTCAGACTTTTACTGACTAAAACCCATCCATGTTCCTTCTTGTGCCCTTTGCGTTTCGCGGGCGCTGTATCTCTTTCCAACAACCCGAAAGTCCCCGGGTGGATCACTAACAGGCTTTTTTTTTTTATAGACTGGAAATCATCAAATAACTTCCCCCGACCTGGGCGGGGTGGGAGGGAGTGTCAGACTTTTACTGACTAAAACCCATCTATGTCCCTTCATGTACCCTTTGCGTTTCCAAGCGCTGTATATCTTTCCAACAACCCGCAAGTCCCCGGGTGGATCACTAACAGGCATAACATCAAACTTTCACGAACAAGTTAAACGATCAACAAAAACTATACACCGTAAGCGTTCCTCTCGAACCGAAGAATGTGCAGCTGAAACCATTTTCGTGCCTGCACGAGCGCGCTAACGTGATACTGAAGTCGATTTTCGGAACAGAAATACGAATATCTTATAACTTTCAAGTGGAAATTTTATACGATATGCACTATTCGTTTGAATAGAATCTTCGGATTGAAGAAATATAACAGCTTCGGATGGTAGAGACATTTTAAAGATCCAATTTTTTTTACTGAGGTATCTAGAATCAAGCCCTGAATCAATTGTTTTTTTTTTAAGTGAAAACTTCTTTAGCGGCTTTGTTCACTTTTTTGTAATGGGTAAAAAAAAATAAACTCGCGTCAGGACACGTGACCTGATCGAAAATCTTACGAATTTATCAATAAATAAATATTGTATTATACCACATAAATGATAGTACTTTTATGCTGATAATTAAAGCAATCCGTGCAAAATTATTCCCTAACCATTCCAAAATATCAAAAATGCACAACGTTAATATTCAAGTTTTCATTTCTGCCGGCACTCCCGGAGTGCAACCCGTCCTTTTTTTTTTCTTCGTTTCTTTGTCCTTTCTACCACATACTTATGATGTGCCAAATGGGTTTTTCAAAACATACCATCACGCCTGTATTCCGCGATGGGTTAGGCACCTAATGTCCACCTACAGCTCGCCGATGTGTTTTTAAATCCCATGTAATAAGGGGCGAGCCACTAACCAGTCAATGAGAACTTCATAGAAAAACCCAATAACACCAACGCCAAGACCTTTAACATAACAGTCGCGTTTAGTTTACAAAGCTAACAAGGCAGTTAAATAAATCTCATCATTAATAAAGTTTTCTTTAAAGCTATTCTTCGGTTGCCTCACAAACAGCATACACAAATGCAATACGAACTCGAGCAAAAACAACAATGCAAGCTAAAGTGCGAAATTCTTCAAATGTGCGCTCGCTTTGGTCTGAAAGTAAGTTAGCGTGTACAGTCAACAAAAGAGATAAGTAACCAGGATCATCAGTTTTACTTGAAGTATCATTTGACACCGATGGATGTTTGGGAATTAAATTTAGTCTAATGAATGAACTGTTAAATTTATATTATTAAAATCAAATTGCATTCAATAACTATACTATTCATTTGCTAGGTCAACTGCCTCGTTGGCCTAGTGGTCCTGAGCGCGACTGCTACGCTAGAGGTCCTGGGTTCGATTCCCGGGTCGAGCAAAAAGTGTTATTGGGTTTTTCTATGAAATTCTCAGCAGCGGAGTTTGGATTTGTGCCCGGTTAATGGCAATAGGCTCGCCCCCTATTACATGGGACCTAAATATATCGGCGAACTGTGGGTGTACATTGGTACACCTCTGCGTAACCCTTCGGGGAATACAGGCGTGATGGTGCAAATTGCATTTGAAAACGTCCATCATCTTCTAAGAAAACTTGAACTATATTTAAGACCCTGGTTACTTATCTCTTTTGTTCACTGTACCTCGCATATATTTCTTTGTTACGTACACTTTGCTGAACATTAATTTGTGTTATAACTAGAAACGTTATAATGACATTAGTTGTATTTGTCGGTACGGTTGGCGCAGTGGCTGAAGGATTGGCTGATGCGCTGTGTTTCGGTTCGATTCCCGCACGGAACAAATGTTTTTTATGGCGTACCGATAGTTGTTTATGTGTTTCTGAACTAGATTCAATAGTTTTAATTAATTGACGTCTAAAAGTGCCTTTTAATGGTCTAATTGGAATAAATGATTTGACTTTGACTTTTGACTTTGAACGCACCCACGATACAGGAGAAATTTCTAGAGTGGGGTAACGTTTATAATATAAAACAAAAAAAATACGCTTTTACGGGTTTCCGAAAGACCCGTACATATAAATATAAAGTTCGTCATATATGACGTTAAAAGTGCCTTTTAATTGACTAATTGAAATAAATGATTTGACTTTGACTTAATATTTATTTAGTTTGAAGGCTTTATAGGAATAAAGCATCATTTGGTGGAAACAATTGCAAAAAATATTTCACTGATAGAAAGCTGCTCTATTGATACGCTCCATAGGCTATGTTTTATGGTATACTTGACTCCCACGCAAACGGAGTCACGGGCAGTCAGCGAGGTAAATTTTATTTATCATTTACCTGACAAGCGGACACGGTTGTAAACTAAATGTTATGTGCCAACAAATAGTGTCTATATTAGTGTGGGAACCATTAAAACCCGAACTGTCATCATCTTCCTGCCCTTATCCCAAGTTCCTTGGGGTCGGCGCAACACGTGTTCTTCTTCCATGCCGTCCTGTCAGCCATCATACTATCACTGACTCCCTTCTCTTTTATATCATTCTTCACACAATTAATCCATATTTTCTTTGGCCTCCCTCTTCCTTTAAAACCCGAACTGAATACTAAAAAATTCAGCAAGCCATAATATTTTAAATGGAGGTCTGTTTATCCACTGAGCAAATATTTACAAAAAGAGTCAACCGTCAGTAATTGATCCATCGGCGTGCGCCAACATCAGCCACTGTGTACACAACCATCACGCTAAACTTAGAACAATATTATGACGTGGCTACACCAGCCACTCGTCCGCTCACAAGTACTCACGACAATTAAAAGCGCAGGTGTACGTCTCTCAACATTCTGCCAAACAATAATGAACTCTTTTCCTAAACAAATGTTTGCCTTTATAAGTTTGATTTTGAAGTTTATTGCTCTAGAATTCTACGTAGTCTTGGGTACGATTCCCAGATCGAGCAAAGTGTTATTGGGTTTTTCTAAGAAATTCTCAGTAGCAGCTCGGAGTTAGGATTTCTGCCCGGTTAACGACAATAGACTCGCCCTCTATTACATGGGACCTAAACATACCGGTGAACTGCGGGCATACATTGCTACTCCTCTGCCTAACTCTTCAGGGAATACAAGCGTGATGGCATGGTCTAGAATCCTAGATCTCCCTGGGTAGAGAAGGAAGCACGCGACGGATTCGGCACGACTTTCGGCGTGAATTAGGTACGGGCCGGCAACGAGCAACTCCCGCTCATCCACACCGGAGTAAACGATGCTAATATAAAGTGCATAATAATAGCCACGGCAATCGGCGCGGGCGCAGCCGCCTCCCACGTGTATTTACACCACTACACAAATATTGTTTAATGGCTCGTAGCATTTTTGCATCGCGTCCGTGTCTGCAGTTAGTGCTAAAATAATAAGTTATTGGTGTTTTGTTTTATTTTCAAATTTTAATTATTTCTTTTTGTTTTCAGCTCACGGTACTTGAGCTGAAAACAAAAAGAAATAATTAAACATTTATTTTTATGTGCAACTAGTGAAAATCAATAGGCCCAAATGCTCGCTCCCTATTACATGGGACCTAAAAACATGCCCGTGAACTGTGGGTGTACATTGGTAAACCTCTGCCTAACCCTTCGGGTTCGGGGAATATATAGGCGTGATGGTATGGCATGCTACTAGCAAACTGACCGCGTTTTCGTCCGCGTGGCTTATTTCACTCGGAATAAGGTACGTATTTGGTTACTGCTCCGCTTCCGGGTGTCGTAGCGTGATTGTATATAGCTTATGTTACTCAGGAATAATGAAGCTATATGTTGGTGAAATCGGTGCAGTATGTAGTTTCGTATTCGGTACAAACAAATATTACTTTCCTCTCCAAAATATTAGTATAGATTAAATTTTGTCCCCAGTTTAGCTCGCGTGGAATTTCTTTACAGATTCTTAATCATTTTATACATAAAATATGGCCTATCTTACTAGTTGATAATTTAACTTACATTAAGTAAAAGAAATTTTAAAATGGGTTAAGTAGTTTTTGAGTTTAATTTTTGTTTTTTTTTGACCAATAATTGTTTTTCTCCTCGACATTAATTCTACATTTGAGTTTGACTCACACACTGATTCGTTGTCTTTGAAATGTTAGAAGTAATCATCTACGATCACAATATTGGCGTTAAATAATATAATTAATTTAGCTTTCATTTCTAATTTGTAGCACTGAGTACGTATTGTAGTACTTTGAGTGACTTTTTTAGATAGATCGTTTTGACATTTATATATTTTTTATGGAATGAATGTAACTATACAACTTATTGTAATACATTGTTATTTAAAAGAGTATGTATGGAGTTTCTTGCCCGTTCTTCTCCATACGAAGCTACCTTTTGGAATGGGCAACTAGATTCAATATTAATGATTTCTTTATATAGTGACGTTCAAAAGTGCCTTTTAATGGCCTTATTGAAATAAATGATTTGACTTTGACTTTGACCATTACAAACTAAAATACAAATATTTTATTTTTATATATAGTAGGTATAAACTGTGATGTGTTGTTTGTTTGTAGACATACTGGTTGGCCTGTAATTGGCGACTGTATAAGACCGTGACTGATAATTTGTTATATTTAACATCTTATGTACACAGATGCTGTTGGCAATCCCTAAATAAATAAGTTATTATAGAACTGAATAAATAACTGTGAACTCTTTGTGAATGGATTCAACAATTGCGCAGTGGCTCTGCCGCAGGTTATAAATCTGAAAGTTAATTATCAAAACGACTAGCTTTTGCCCCCATCCGCGTAGTTTATTTTCATCCGCGTTAACTTACGAGTTTGATAACTGCTGCGCTCCCGTGTGTTGTAGCGTAATGTTATATTATATTATACTATTCCTCATGAATCTGTCATCATATACACAAAGATTTTTTTCAATCTGACTGCTAGTTCTAGTAATTAGCGCGTTTAAACAAACTAACAAATAACAATTCAGCTTTATTATATTACTAGCTGTTCTCCGTGCTCTAGTGTTCTAGTGTTCATACTGTTTCTGTCGAACCCCTATGTGACATAGCGTGATGAATTGTACCCAAGATTACAGCTCAGGTTACTGTCAACACAATGCCAAAAGTTTTGTTCAAATCGGTGCAGGAGTTAAAAAGTTATGCGCGTACATACAAACAAACAGACATAAATTCTAAAAACCATTTTTTTGGGTTCAGTATAATGTATTTAACGTGTGAGAATTACTCTTTATTAAAAATATTGAATGTACAGAATTGCCCTCGTTACGACTTTATTATATGTATAGATAGTACAGATAGTATAGTATACTTTTTCATTTAAAAATAACCACTGATCTATCTTATATAAAGACTTACAGTTTCATCTACGCACTCTGCGTCTCTGGGTATTATACACCCGCTACGCCCGCGTAGGCCTCGCGTAGGCGCGTAGCACGGGCTACGAAGATAAGCTTTCATTAATTTTAATTTTAAGCTTTTTTTAATTTAATTTATGAACATTTTTAAGGCTGCGTCTCCTGTAGGTTTGATCTTCCGTAATTAAGTGTAATTCTATCAAAACAACCCACATCTGAATTGATTTCTTTTAAAAAGAGATTTTAGATATAACGCTAACTAATTTGAAATGGAATTTGGAAGAATTGGCAAATTAAAATTACAAATAATTTCAGACTTAATATTCAATTTATATAATTCCAAGTTTCCAGGTAACCTACGGTGTTTTCCTTCACCGATGTCAGTTATGTCCAACACAAACTGAAATTCTTCAGTATGAAATAGAAAATGTCGCATTGGTACTTGCCCGTACCCCCTTGAGAACCCACAGACTCATGCATGAGAGGCGGGCGCCTTAACCATCAGAAAATTCGTTCAACAGTAAAACCTAACCTATAACTGCATACATACATAAACTCCCACCTTCTTTCCATGGGGTAGGCAGAAACTACAGAACACCACCTGCTACGATCCTTACATACTCCTTTCGCCTCGTCCACGTTCATACAAGCACGCCGGTTACCATTACTGCGTTCCATACCCTTCTGAACTGCGGGTTGTTCGAAAGAGATACCGCGCCCCCGGAACGCAAAGGGCACATGAAGGAACATAGACGGGTTTTAGTCAGTAAAAGTCTGACACTCCCTCCCGCCCCGCCCAGGGCGGGGGAAGTTATTTGATGATTTACCGTCTATAAAAAAAAAATTAAAAAAAAATACCCTTCTGAAGAACCTCACTAAAAAACTCAGTAGCAGCTTGGCGTAAGGATTTTTGCCCGGTTAATAATATAAATAAATACCTGGGACAACTCACACACGGCTATCTGATCCCAAGCTAAGCAGAGCTTGTGTTATGGTAACCAGACAACTGTTATTACATACTTATATAATTTATAAATACATACATATTATAGATAAATCACACCCAGACACAAAACAAACAATCATGCTCATCACACAAAGTTTGTCCTGGGTGGGAATCGAACCCACGACCTCCGGCGCTTAGCAGTCAGGGCCACTAACCACTAGACCAACAGGCCCGTCATAAAAAACTGCTTATTATTATCTCCAGCTGATCATAATAACATCACTAATGTTTAAAATTTAAATGCCTGCCGGGGCTGCGGGTTGTTCGAAAGAGATACCGCGCCAAGAAGGAACATGGATGGGTTTTAGTCAGTAAAAGTCTGACACTCTCTCGCGCCCCGCCCAGGTCGGGAAAAATTATATGATGATTTCCCATCGGAAAAAAAAAACTAATGATTAAATAACAGTTGTAAAAATTATTACTTATTTCAAATCTAGGCATGAGTTTTAGATGTACTTTGAACTGTTATTGATAGATAGTAAAGTAACACATTTGGCATATTTAATCAATAAAATTAATTTAATCATTGACAGATTGGAGAACTAGGCTACTTTGCCGATTGGCGGTGTACACAAAGACAATCAATTGACATACTTTTCTATACTAATATTATAAAGAGGAAGGATTAGTTTGTTTGTATCGAATAGGCTCCGAAACTTATAAACTGATTTTTAATTTTTTTTGACCAATAGATAGCTGCCCCGTTGGTCTCGTGGTCGCAAGTGCGACTGCTGTGCAAGGGGTCCCGGGTTCGATTCCCAGGTCGAGCAAAAAGTGTTATTGGGTTTTTCTATGAAATTCTCAGTAGCAGCTCGGTGTTTGGATTTGTGCCCGGTTAATGGCAATAGTACGCCTGTATTCCCCGAAGGGTTAGGCAGAGCTGTACCAATGTACACCCACAGTTCGCCGGTATATTGAGGTCCCATGTAATAGGGGGCGAGCCTATTGTCATTAACCAGGCACAAATCCAAACTCCGAGCTGCTACTGAGAATTTCATTGAAAAACCCAATAACACTTTTTGCTCGACCTGGGGATCGAACCCGGGACCGCTTGTGTTGATTTCTAAGTAACACAAGCTATATAACATCACGCTACGATCTACGGGAGCGGAGCAGTAACCAAAGACAGAACTAAACGCGGGTGAAATAAGCCACGCGGACGAACTCGCGGGTAGTTCGAAAGTATTAAATATTCAAGACGCGATTCCTTCATAGATTTTACATAGCAATAGCAAGCTGTGACGTCACTTGTCTGCCAACTCAATTGACTAACTATTTACTGATTTCAAAGCAACTACAAAACTAATTTTACAGTTAATTATTGAGTTTCAGAGCTAAAATGAGGTGTTTGTAACACAACGCTTATAAGCGTTGTGTTGAAACGAGTAGTTAATTAACACCAATATTGTTGAAGTATTGTACGATAATAAAAACACATTTTGGTTATAACGGTATTAATATAATAAAGCTAAATAAAAAACTGCCTCGGTAGCCTAGTGGTCCTAAGCGCGACTGAGGGCTTGGGTTCGATTCCCAGGTCGAGCAAAGTGTTATTTGGTTTTTCTATGAAATTCTCAGTAGCAGCTCGGAGTCAGGATTTGCGTCCGGTTAATGGCAATAGGCTCGCCCACTATTACATGGGACCTAAACATACCGGCGAACTATCGGTGTAAGTCGGTACACCTCTGCCTAACCCTTCGGGGAATACAGGCGTGATTGTATGTTGTTGCAGTTCTCTTGTTCGTTTAATTGATAAAAGCGCTAATCACAGGAAGTACCGTAATACTAGTTGGATTGGAAAAATTCAATATCTCTACTAATATAATAAAGCTGAAGAGTTCTTTTGTTCGTTATAACGCGCTATTCTCTTTAACTATCAGTCGGATTTGAAAAATTCTGTAGTACACACTAATTTATTAAAGGTTCTTTAATTTCTTTCTTTAATTCTTTTGCTTATTAGTTTTTTATAAACGCGCTTATCTCTGGAACTATCAGTCAAATTAGAAAAATCCTTTACGTATAAGATCGCCAGATTCATGAGGAATAGCATAGGCTATACAGGAAAAGTTTTTAACTAGTGCGTAATTTTTTTTTGGTAGTTCAGTGTCAGTAATAGAAATCATTTCCGTGTTTAGTTAAAAAAAAAAAAAAAAATTCTTATCCGAGTTTGAAATAAGCAAAACATGGAGATAATCTATTCGCCATACTATCAATGAAAACTCTTGGCCGCCGCCCGAGCCCATGGCTGGGGTGAGGGGGTGGGGAATGCGCTGGCGCCGAGTGACAATAAAATATGGTTTTTAAGTAAACATGTTTCGTAAGCGATAACTTTTTTTTTTAGTACTAAGAGATATCAAAATAAAATATACGTGTTTAATAAAACGTGTTGAAGTTTATTATGGCAAAATTTACGCACTGGTTAAAAATTTTTCCTGTATACTAATACCATTTTCATATTTATATTTGCATACCATATTTTTTTTACCTATGGGAAATCATAAAATAACTTCTCCCGCCCTGGCCGGGGCGGGAGGGAGTGTCAGACTTTTACTGACAAAAACCCATCCATATTCCTTCTTGTGCCCTTTGCGTTCCGGGGGCGCGGAATCTTTTACAAACAACCCGCAGATATTTGCATACCATAATGTGAATAAAGATGTTACATTTATCTGTACAACAAATCAGTACAGACAAATGTCGGTGTATCAGAAAAGTCGGAGGTCTGCGTACATGTCTGTACGATTGTCGGAGCAAAACTCATGATTATTGAATTACTTAATTTATTCATTAAATTCGAAGTCTGAACTGATGAAAAGTCTGCACAGACATTTGGTAAAGACCTCTGAGTAAAAATTTTTACTCAGACTTTATAGTCTGTGCAGATGTCTGTACAGACAAAAGTCTGTGTCGTGTGGATCCACCATTAGACTTAAAGCTAAAGTACCTAGTTATAAAGTCGAGAATGCAGTACACTAATTCATTTTATTTATTTCTCTCTCCATAACAGTGTCAGTGATGGCGAAGCGAGGACGTTCCATTTCGGAAGGTACTAATATATTAATCTTCTTCTCCATCAAGTGCTTGTTACAGAACTGCTAGCGCTCATTAGCCCGGCGTTGTCGCCTCACAATTTATGGAGGGAATTCAGAAACTTAATATCAAACGAAAAATATGACCTCTTTGAAGCAACGAGCTCATTTTAGCACGAACGAACAACTATAGTTTAAGATGTAATTAAAATTTAAGTGTCTGTTGTTAATGTTTAAATAACAGGTTTTTACTAAATGCATAATACCATAAATGTCATCTAATGTAAATGTTGTTGTTGTAATTTTATGTTGGACATCACATCATTGACATCGGTAACCATATCAGAGGCCCTTGAGGCGGTTTAGAAATTCTGACACTAGAGTTGTGTGGAGTCATTAGACCTTACTGCCCACACAATAAAGAAGAAGATTATAAATTTTTGTAAGTATTATATTTCAATAACCCAATATTTATTCAAATTAATGTCTGTCAGTCTGTTTGTCTCCGGATACAAGATGGCAGATAGTTCATGTTATAAGGAGTATTTTAGGCTTATTTTATTTTAGAAAAGAATTAGGACTCCGCTGAAAAAAATACCTAACACTCACGCAAGTGAAGTGGCGAGCATAAGATAGATTTTTAATAAAAAATTACAAGATATGTAAACAAATAATGTAGGTATGATTTATCCAAGCGGTTGGTTGAGACTTCTCATGACCTAAAGGCTGGCTTTTGCCTCGGCCAGAGAATTGGCATTACCTTCCAACGTGGCAATCCCGCCAGTCTTTTGGTCACTTTTCCGGTTGACGGCGATGCGTAAGAATCTTTTGATGCTATGTAGTTTTTGTTTTCATTTTTTTGTCATTATTAGGGTTTTATTTTGTAATATTATTGTAAGGTTGTTAATGTTAATTCAAACGTCACACAAAGAGACTTTGTTGTCTGAAAAATAAAGATGACCTATATTTTCTTTTTTCAGATATCTAGTCCTAGTAGAATGTGAGTCCGCCTGAGTGTCGGTAATAGAAGTAGCTTATATCTATATCCATATTCATACCTACCTCTTTGTCAAATTTCATTACAATATATTCAGTGGTTTTGGCGTGATGACGTAAAAGCTGACAGACAATATAGGATACGACCTAACAATTTGTCTAGTTACCTACTTGGTAGAAAAGTACCTATTAAGTAAAATCTGTACTAATATTATAAAGCTGAAGAGTTGGTTTCCATACACTAAACTCCGGAACTATGGGACCGATTTGAATCGTTCTTGTTGCATTATATAGCTCTTTTAGGCTATATAACATCACGGCACAACACATAAGTGCAGAGCAGTAATCAAAGACGTGACTGCATGAAACTGCGGAGGGAGTCTAGAGATTGCCAAACGACCAGCCGCGATGTCCGTAGCAGAATAGGGGTTGGCAAAAAAAAACATCAATGCTTGAACAATTTCCAACACTTTTTTACATTAATTAAAAATGAACGAAAGCACATTAAAAATAGAGTTGAAATTTGTACCGACTTAGTTGCAGAATAATAAAAGCCGCGCGGAATTTCGCCTTTTATACAATTTTCCACCTTATTTCTAATGCACTTCAGTTCATTATCAACTAGCAATGATAACTGCTTAGGCATATTACAGCCCTGGTTGCACTGATACTAAGTAGGTTGTTGTTTAGTTGTTCTGGTCGTAGTCCGGTCTTGTCGCGAATTGTTTTCATAATAAAATAAACTGTACACAAACAAAACAAAAAGGCCAAATGTGTTGTTAAGCGGAAATCTCGAGAACGGCTAGAGCGATTTGGCTGATTCTTTTTTTGTTGTGTTTATAATTTCCCGGGCTAGGATTACAGGGAAAAAATCCACCGGAATAGTTTAAAATTTAAACCTGTGCGAAGTCAAGACGGTTCACTAGTGGGTAATATAAAAGATTTGAATGTTCGCTGTATGGGTTAACGGCAAAAATGTGTTGGCCCTCGCCAATATTCAAGACTCGTGCACATCGAATATTCTTGCTTGCCCGAAGAATGCTCGTCCTAAAGGTTGTTTGCCTAATGTACAATTTCCACCAACAGAGCCCCCCCGGAGCGCATTACACACTGTGCTAAATAAAATTTAGGCTTCTACATAATAAGATTCATGTTTGCATAGAATTTATGCTGCCTGGAATTCGGTAAGGTGCAACCGAGTATAAATGAACGGTTGTCCAAAGACCGATCAGATCGGACAAATTGAGGTACGGTTGCGGTTGTGGGCACTGTATACACTGCAGTATAGAGGCTACCCACACTGGTGTGGACCCGCCCATACAAATATTACTGCAGCAGCTGACCGCGAGTGGCCCGCACCACTGTGGCCGGGCTTTTAATTGACACTGAATCGATAAACCTGGCATAAAATTGGGAGGATTCCACGGTCCGTTCCACCGGGACCCAACTAAATGCTAATGATCAGGTCTCGACGCGCGGATGCTGATTTCCACTTCCATGATTTACATCTCGTCTCTAATTAAGTCTGGGAACAAATTTACTTTTCCTGCTTTAAATACCAGTCAAAAAGGAGACGATTCTTTATTAAACAACCTTAGTTTTTGTTTAATTTTGTGGGGCAACTAGATACAATTTTGTTTTTACGTTCAAAACTGCCTTCATTGAGATGAATTATTTGACTTTGACTTTACTTTTTTGCCGATTTCTGAGTTGATTTTGCAACAAACGTTCGGCATAATAATGAGTACAATGACCCCTTTTAGGTTTATGATAAACTAACAAAGTTTATAATGTATGTGTTGGTAACGAATGTATTCCACAACAAAATCCTGACTGAAATTGATTAACTAATAGAATCACGATTGTTTTAACTAACAAAAGAAATTAATTAGTTGGAAGTTCATTCTGTAATTAATTAAAAATAAGACACTATAAACCAGTATAAACATTGTAACAGACAGCGTTAGTTTGCCGCATCAATGCGACGAGTTTGTCTCTTAAGATTAATAGAACATTTGTTTGTAGATTTGAACGTTTGCCAGCGGAACCCTCCGCGCTGTGGACGGAGGGAAGCGTGACGCGGTGAGTGCCGTGTCCGAGAGGGAGCCAGTCAAGCGGAGGGTCCACCTGCCGCGTGCTCACGACCTGACCCTCGCCGTCACTAATGACGACGTAAACTGACCAACCGACAAAACATGAATGTTCTGAATAATTGAATGAACTGAATGCTGTAAAGAAATAAGATCTGAAGAACCTTCAACGAGGTATTTTCTCATCTAAACTAAGTAAGTTTTGTAACAATGAACAAAAACTATTGCGAAAAAAGGTTGTATTTTCAGTGTGGAAAATCCGTGTAAAAGTTATCATGCAATGTAACGCACGTAAAACATTGTGCTTGTGGCTGCATACGTGTATCAGTACATAGGTCATGCGTGGCAATACAAACTTTTATCATTGTTTGTTTTTTTTGGTGAAACTCGAAACTAGTTATGTTTTCAGAATCAGAAAATTGGCAGGTTTTGTCCATACAATGTTACAATGTAGATTTTTATACAAAAATACAATGATACGAAGAGTGCCTCTCGAGGTCGTTAAGAGCCTGTTTTACAATACAACACAATAGAATAAATACGATAGAGAAACATTTTTGTTTTTTACCCTGATGGAACAGTGAAGAGAGGTTTTTGTTTTTATAACGTGAACAGGTATTTTATTGCATCAAATTGCATATACTCGTAACTGCGCGTGCACCAGCACTGGCGGACAGTAGCTAGCGCGATGGCACGTGACTCCCCCGGGCGGAACTAGCAATGATTACGGGCGAGCTAGTGAATCGTTTGTAATCTGCTGACTTAATCTCAACCGACACTTTCTGGATCTTAGCTGGCCCTGAGGGGTTTTGTCCGTCTTGTTCTCGATTACACGACGGGAAGAAAATTTTGTGCATTGTCTATTCTGAAAAGCATTCAAATTTAATTATTCTGTTTACGTTCAGCGCGGAAGATCCAGCGTTTACCAATGTTTTGTTGATAATAAACCAACATTTTACGGAAATATAGTCGAAAATTGGTTCCACACTAATTTGGGCGGTAATTATTTAATGAGTAATTACATAATAATAATTAATTTATTAATTATATTAATTCATTAAATAACATTATATGCGGTTAGTAACAGTATTTTCGTCCTATATTTTTGGTTGTTAAAATGCCCGTGAAGTTTCACATTCGTAATTGATAATGAACTAAACTCGTTACAAATAGAGTTGAAAATCGTGTGCAATTGTGGCATTTATTATCTGGCACAAAACACGCAATTCCCGCCTCTATTCCTCTTGTATTTCAGGCAAAAGTCGTGCAGCATCATGTTTTATGAGGATACGGTAAAATGTACATTACTGCAGCCATAATACACTTTGAAAATATAAGTACCTACGTAGTTGTCATAACTATGTGCCATAAATCTAAAGTTTTGTGACGTAATTCCCGGCGGCCCGCCATGAGACTTGGTATTCGTAAGCCCGCTATTCGGAACCGACATAACTAAGAACTTTTCTTTATATCGCTGTCGCCGCCTGCTGGCATACTGTGACCCTCGTCTAAACAAAATAGTCTAAGTCTTTTACAATTTGCATAATAGTCTACATTGCTTAAATCTATACTAATTTTACAAAGACTAGAATTCGTTTGAGTGTTTTTTTTCACCCGAATTGTATATTACGTCTTCAGTTACTGCTCCGCTCCCTTGTGTCATACCGTGATATAGCCTAAAAGAACTATATACACACAAATTTTCAAATCAGTCCAATAGTTTCGGTATTAATGTACTAGTGTATCGAAACTAAACTTTCAGCTCGATAGAGTAAGTATCGATTTTGCTTATACCATTTTTGATGAATCGGACTGTGTCAAACATAGTCAGATTCATGATATTTTCTAATTCGGCTGGTAGTTCCAGAGATCATTGCTTTTTAACAAACAAACAAAAAACACTTTAGCTTTCTATTTGTATAAATGTAAAATAGTATCTCCGTTTGTAAGTGAAAACCTCTGAAATTACTGGTCCGATTATTAAAAATCTGCACTATCGCCGAGTACTATCCTTACTAATATTATAAATGCGAAAGTAACTCTGTCTGTCTGTCTGTCTCTTCTTCACGCCTAAACCACTGAACCGATTTCAATGAAATTTGGTACAGATATAGTCTGGGACCCGAGAAAGGACATAGGATAGTTTTCATCCCGGAAATCCCCCGGGAACGGGAACTATTAATCCACGCGGACGAAGTCGCGGGCAAAAGCTAGTAGGCTATAATTTATTGCAAACTAGACTTCCACACAGACGAAATCGCGGGCAGAATCTAGCAAATAACTCTTCAAGTGCATCATTACAACAGAAAAATGCTTGACCTGTACCTATCCAGTAGATAAGAAAGGCAAACGGTACTTGAGACCAAGAAGTCCCTTATCACAAGAAACAGTCTGATGGCGAAGGCGATCGAATTAAGTAAATCGTACACTGACCTTAATCCCTATTAACCATGTAGGTCAAATACGATTTTATTGTAGTCGGCGTGAATGGGCAGGCCGACCACCCACTTGACACCACAACGATGGCTGGAGCAGCGTGTCACGCCAAATGAAACGCCGTGTCGATAGCTGACATCTCTCTCTGTAGGGCGATTCTCTAAAATGCAAACTCGAAAACGAGTCTCACTAAAGTGATCGCGCTCACTTCGGAAACGAACCAACTTGCCGTTGGTTTAGTATTCGTTCGCCGTGGTGTGATCGTGTTTAACAGAATACCATTTTGTAATCTCACTGCGGATTCAGCTTTCGAATTACGAAGTGAGGCTTAGAGAATCACACTGCTGTTCCGTGAAACGGAAAACATAGATAAACGCGAGCGCAGCACAGTTGTGTTGTAGCACGATAAATGGGCGATTCGCTTTTGTTTTATTTATGGTCTAAATTTATTTTTCTAAAATTGTATGATATTTTATTGTTCATTTTACACACACACACATTCATGTATGCATTGATACATCTAATACCATCATGCCTGTATTCTCTGAAGGATTAGGCAGAGGTGTACCTATGTACACCTACAGATCGCCTGTATGTTTAGGTCCCATGTAATAAGGGGCGAGCCTTTTGCCATTAACTGAGCACAAATCCTAAATCCGAGCGGCTACTGATAATTTCATAGAGAAACTTGATAACACTTTGCTCGACCTGGGAACCCAAGACCTCTAGCGTAGCAGTCGCACTTAGGACCACTACTCATTTTTGAAGTGAAAACTTCTTTAGCGGCGTTGTACCTACACTTTTTTTGTAATGGGTAAAAAAATTTAAACTCGCGTCAGGACACGTGACCTGATCAAACATTCATAAGATTTTCGATCTTACGAATTTATCGCAATAAATAAATATTGTATTATACCACATAAATGATAGTACTTTTATACTGATAATTAAAGCAATTCGTGCAAAATTATTCCCTAACCATTCTAAAATATCAAAAATGCTCAACGTTAATATTCAAGTTTTCACTTCTGCCGGCACTCCCGGAGTGCAACTCGTCGTTTTTTTTGTTATGGATAGGCTCTTGACTCTAGTCTTGGGCACCACTATGCTAACGAGGCAGTGTTCATTTTAGTTTTCTCTAACACACTTTCATTAGGGTTCAGTACCAGAAGGAGGACTATGGAACCCTATTAGTAAGCCTGCGCTCTTTGTCTGTCTGTCTATCAGCGGGTTGTATCTTATGAGCGACAATAGGTAGGTATAGAGTTGAAATTTTCACAAAGTGAGTATTCTATTGCCGCTATAACAATAAATAATAAAAATGATATAAAATAAAAAGCTGTCACTATACATGAAACGTGTTTTTTGTATGTATTGTTATACATCGTACAGTGCTACGGAACCCATCACATGCGAATCCAACACACACTTAACCAGTTATTTTTTACAACACAATTTGCAAGTTAAGTATATTACATTACACACAAATTGTTGTCTATTAATATTCCGTGGGTATCTGGCATGATAACAAATGAATGCGATTAAGTATCTACGCAAGTTTTTCAGTGCTAATCAGTAGGTAAGCAATCTATCATTGATAAAAGAGGATCGTTTAAGAAACCGGGTCACTACCTACCATGGGAGTGCGCAGTAAGGCGTGATGTGACGAAAGATGGCGCCACGCTGACCCGACCGACCCTCCTTCGCGAACCGAAATTTGCTGTTGTTTCCTCCGTAGTGCGTACCTCCGTAAGAGGACACAAAGGAGTTCCCCTCACGCAGGCAAATTACTAGTCCATTGAGAAGGAAATAGTTTTTTTAACTGACACGCTTGTAGAGTTATTAGTTCCATTGTTAAATCAAATTGCTGTCGTATTCCGTAACTTAAAGGTTCGTTTTCCAACACATTTAAATGACTTCTCATTTACTTTGCGAGGCCAAAAAATTCCTACGTCAGATCGAGGCTACTTATGTATGTACGCATATATTGTAAATGTTGTAACCGTTAGTTGTGAATGCGGAAAAAAATATGGCGTAGAAAATACGGTTCTTAAATATTTTCTCAGATTTCTATTTTTTAATTCCAGACAAAGATATATTTCAATAGTCAAATAAAATTTCATACAGTATTTTAATAAAATACACCTCTTTCATAAAACAGAATCGTCTCGTTGCGTATGAGGTAGGCAGCGTCACGGGATTTATATTCGGGAAATCATCAAATAACTGCCCCCACCCTGGAGGGAGTGTCAGACTTTTACTGACTTAAACCTGTCTATGTTCCTTCATGTGCCCTTTGCGGTCCGGGGGTGCGGTATCTCTTTCGAACGACCCGCAGCGCCGGCAGAGCGTCACGGGGTTATATCAATGCAGACGCGGGATGCACGCCGCTTCCAACCGGTCCTTTTGGAAATCTATGTGGGAGGCAGTGTCCAGCAGTGGGCGTCCTGCGCCTGATATGATGATGATGGTACGTGCAGGTTCTCGACCCGCGTCCCTAAACCCAGCGCCAAGATGGCTAGTTCGAACCTTAAAAAGCCTATTTATTTTATTATTGATTCGTGCTGAGAATCACTCGCGTAATTAGGTACCTCCTTGAATTTACGACGTTGCGAAACTGCACCTTGTATAATAGATACTACTTAATTAAACTTTCAAATTACTTTGTAGTAATTGTAAAAACGATGTCAAATTCATAGTTTAAAAATGAAGTCACATTTTTATTATTTACTAGGTTCTGCCAACGACTTCGTCCGCGTCAAATTGGATCTATTATCCCACGGGAACCTTATATTTTTCCGGGATGAAAAGTATTATTTGTGTTATTTCACACTATAATCTAACTCAGTGCCAAATTTCATCTAGATCCGTTCAGCCGTCCATCCATCCATCCTCACAAACATTTATAAAATTAGAAGGATAAGATTTAAAAAGTTCAATTTCTACTAGGCGGCTAACCCCAGAAATCCGCCCGAAATGGATATGGGATTTACCCGTCAAGTGATTTTAATACTTAGGCCTTTAGTTTTAATTAAATCCTTTCGTAAATCCAATATTTCACTCCAAACAAATGGAACTGAGAGTGAAATTTTTGAAATATTTTAGAATCAATAGTTAAAGAAACAAGACAAATAGAAATGTTTATTCATTCAAGAGCTCTACCAGCGACTAGTATACGTGGTTTTTTGGTTGGTTACTGCTCCGCTCCCATCTGGCAATGCGTGATGTTATATAACCTATACTATTCCTCATGAATTTGGCTATCATATACAAAAAGAAGTTTCCCAATCCGACCGGTGGCTCCAGAGATTAACACGTTTAAACAAATAAAAACTCTTCAGCTTCAATAAATTTATATGGAATCATTTACATGTTCATTTCTCAGTTCGATTAAGTGGAATAGTTGGAGAAATGAATCAAATAGAATAGTTCTCTCGCTGCGGAACGATGAGAAGTTTTAGTGATCCGTAAGTATTTTGTGGCGAGTGCGGTGCGGTATGGTGCGGAGCGGAGCGTTCCAAAGCGGTGCGGTGCGGTCAGCGCTAGACCCATGCGGCACAATCATCTTAATAGGAGCACTGGGTCAGTAGCGACGGACCTTTTATTGACACTACCAGCGTTCCTGTTTGTTTTTTATTCATATTTGTATAGAATTGAACCGACTCCCCCCAAGTAAGTCAGGATGAATTCTTCTCTAACCTTACTACTATTGGAAATCGGAAAAGTTCCGCGACAATAGAAGAAAACTTGTTTTCTCCAAGGTTTATAGCTTTTAGATATAAACTGGATGCACTTCCGCGTGGATATCCAATCATTTATTATAAACATACAATTTGTTCTCTGCTGCTCCTACAGGCGGTTTAACAAAGTAGACCAAAAACCTGATAAGATTTTGGTACAACGAAATTTCGATGAAAGAATACCAGCCTATTTTCATCCAACTGCAAAGCAAAAAAACCTCTTCCCATACAGAGAAGCCACGAACCTTGATCATCAATTTTTCTCAATGCGGATTGGCGACTTCAGACTTATTTAATTATAGACTTATTATAAAATAAGTCCATGTTTCTTCACAATTTTTATACTTCACCGATTTCAATTAAAAGAATAAAAAACTAAGACATATTGACTGATTCATAGTTGAAGCTAAACTGATTAGAAATATTGATCGTGCGGGTCACGTTCCAAACTAATGTATGTAGAGCTTGAATTAATAACGATACAGTGTCAGTACGACTACAAAGAAGTCGGCTCATATTGTGCCTTATGAAATCTTAGTAGGGGACCCGCGAGGGTCGGGAGCTCCCGCTCCGGTCGAGGCGAAGGCCACGGCACACGCACACAGGCCCGCGCGTCTCGACCCGCCACGCACACCGCCGTCACATTGTTTGTCACCCTCAACGCGCACAATTTGCCCACTTTCGGTCATATTCGGCCACAGACCCCATGTGCCCAGACCCACTTGACATCAGTGACAGAGTGATTCAACGACACACAGATTGATTTGTTATTGTTTGATTGGTAAACAGCAAGTGAACTGAAGTGTCTCAATTGTCTGCGATCTCAATCAATATGTCAAACAAAGTTAGGACGCTTCAATTGTGGCCCGTGAAGCTTCTTTTATTTTCATAGGCTGAGACAGCTGGGAGGCGGAGATAATAGCTAAGTATCCGTGCTATCGCGATGTCGCCGCTTCGCTGAGATGATTGTGTCCGTCACCGGCAGCCGCGCGACCGTTCAAGACGTGCGGAACTCCGGATGTAATCCAATCACTGGAGCTGCCATCGTCCGGCGACTCGGAGATAGAAGACACGTAACTGCTTCTTTTGTATGTATAGTGAAACGATCATTGGATGCTTTATTAATTAATAAACTGCAAGCGTCTTACGCAACCACTAACCGCACCAGTTACTTATTACCCATTAAAATAACAATATAAAAGGAATGAAAGGCAAGAAGCTTACACAACTATTTAATTAAACTTTGAACGCAAACTGAGTAAGTATAAAATACTTTATTAATACTTATTATACAACTAGTGCGAAGTTAGCAAAGTTGTTATTAAGAAAGGAACGGCAAAAAGTACGTGTTCTCTATTTCTTTTACGGCGTCGAAGAGAACATCTTTTTATGAAATTCTAGAACAGTGTTGAAATAGTAGAAATAATTATAATACTTTACTCCTTACACGAAAAATATGAAAAAGGTTTCGGGTTCGACCCCGATTCCCGCCGACAACAGGCCACCGTCGGCACACGTGTGCCAAAGTCATATATCCCCCAAGTCGTTACCTTTATATGTAAACTTGAACAGTACCTATTCACTAAATTCTATAGTGATATAGTTCTAAGAACGACCTACTTCCAAGTTACAAATTTACATATATTTTCATACGTAAGACGTACATAAAGTATTCGTTCAAAATGTGATGAGATTATAAGATTACTTGCTAGCCGTATATGCCCCGCTTTCAGTCACGGCTTTGGTTACTGCCCGACGCCTGTTGGTCGTAGCGTGATCTCTTTATATTTTAACATTCCTCTTAAACCACTCTATCTATTGATGAAAACCGCATCAAATTCTTGTGCGGAATTTAAAATATCAATGCGTACGAGGGAACAGACGATGGGAACCGACTTTGTTTTATACTACCTATGTAGAGAAGTATACTGAATTACCAATACTAGTTAGCAGCCACTATTACTTGTCAAAATGATGGATATGTTTACATGAAAAAACATGTAAAAAAGCACTTTGCAATGAGAGGCTGTCAAAACACTGATGCTATTCGTATGAATGATCGAATTTATGATAGTATTTTTACCCGACTGCGGCAAAGCCCAATAAAGGGGTTTGATGTACCATTATACCATCACGCCTGTATTCCACGAAAATTTAGGCAGCGATGTACAAATTTACACCACCAGTTCGCCGGTATGTTTAGGTCCCATGTTTAGTGTGTTTGACTCATATGTATGTCCGTTCGTAACTAATCAATGGCTCAAGCCATTTTGATAAACGTCATGAGATTGTTTTGATGGCGCTAGTGTCATTAGGTATTAGGAAGCCGGGTTACATTTTTAGTCCCGACTGTGAAAGGCAGTCGCAGTACACTGCAGTACTTAAATCATACTTGCTTTTTTCTTCTTAGTTTTTAATTAAAGTTAATTTTGTATGATAAGTCTCTGTGCACGCGCACTTAGTGCGATGGTTGTAAATGACAGTCGCTTGACAGTGCGCTGCCGCGGGGCGAAGCCCTGCATTATGGATGAGGTGTCCCAGAGGACAGCAGCCCGGCCGGCGCCGCGCCCGTACCGTACCTACTTAACGTAATTTTATTTTATACATCACTACGAGCGCTGAATACAAGTACAGAAGTCTAGCTGCAGTAGCTCAGGAGTTACAGCAATGTTTGTAATACTTTATTTGTAAACTACTAGCGAACTGCCAGCGTGGCTTATTTCATCCGCCATAAGATACGTCTTTTGTTAATGCTTCACTCCCGTATTGCGTAGCGTGAAGTTATATAGCATATGTTACTTTAGAATAATCTTCTTCTTCTTATCGTGTGGGCAGTAAGGTCTAACGACCCCACACACCCTAGTGTCAGAGTTTCTAAACCGCCTCAAGGGCCTCTGACATGGTTACTGATGTCAGTGATGTCCAAGATAAACTTAGAAAGTACATATGAATTAGGAAAAGTCACATTGGTACTTGCCCGTGCCCGGTTGCGAACCCACAACCTCGTGCATGGAAGGCGGGCGCCTTAACCACTGGGCCATCACAACACTTTAGAATAATGTAGCTATCTATTGGTGACATTGATATAGTATATCAATGATTGGTGAAAAAAATGTTAAAATTGGTTCTGTAGTTTCGGAGCCTATGGATTACAAACAAACACCTCTTTATAATATTATAGTAAAGACTAGCGACAAAGGCATATATTATCCCACGGGTACCGTACATTTTTTCGGGATAAAAAGTAGCCTATTTGCTATTCCAGCCTATAGCCTCTATCTATTCCGAATATTATCCAGATCCGATATGCCATTCTGGCGTGATTTATTAGTCAAATAAATATACTTTTAGAAAACAGTTTTTTGTTATTTTTTGTATTTTTAAGTTTGGTCCTATTTTAAACGCTGTTCATTTTCATAAGTACTATTATGACACTCCATTATAGTACAATAGCCGTTAAACGCAATACTTTGTGTGTCCAAATATAACCTATATTATGTTTTGTTTAGAGTCCCAAATAGTTTCAAGGACCAAAAAGAACATTATGGAAGTAATCATGTCATAATCTTTTACTTTTGTACTATAAATACCATCTCATCATACCATCACGCCTGTATTACCCGAAGGGTTAGGCAGAGGTGTAACCAATGCACACCCACAGTTCGCCGGTATGTTTTAAGTCCCATGTAATAGGGGGTGAGCATATTGCTATTAACCGGCACAAATCCTATCTCCGAGCTGCTACTGACCGGCTGACGCTGAAAACCAGCGCTGTAGTTCCGTGTCTCGTGCACGGGCCACGGCTTTATGCTGAGCGTCAGCCTTCTCGCGCTGTAGTGGCGCATAGATCATTGTTTTTGTTATTTTTTTTATTTTTGTGTTGTGCGTCGCTTTCGCAAGAATAAATGGTTTTTCTTTCTTTCTTTCTACTGAGAATTTCAAAGAAAAACCTCTAGCGTAGCAGTCGCGCTTAGAACCAGTAGGCTAACGAGGGCTACTACACTACTATAAATAGCTGTTAAATGTATTATTTTCTGTCAATAACATGTCATATATCTGGTTCCTTATCGCAAAACTTCTGTATCTATCTGCGAACTGGCTCGGAGAGCGAGACAAGTCTCCTAACAAAACGTACACGATATCGTCCGCGAGAGCTCGCAGCAACATCTATGAAATTAAATCTACGATAGTGATACGTGGCAGGATCTTATTGAGCCAAGAAGCACGGCATATAGATACATGGATTGGTAGATATACAACGTGTATTGAGAAAACTGAAACCTGAAAAGGGGTATTTGAACTTATCATTATGACTGCTTTTCTCTCTTCAGCTTCTATACTAATATTATAAAGCTGAATAGGTCGTTCGCTGGAGGAGCTCGTGGCTAATAATTACAGCCGCATAGACCCATCTTCGGGGTTAAGCCACTCTTGCCGAGGTTGGTCTGTGGATGGGTGACCATTTACCATAGCGAGTTTCCTCCGTGCCTCAGAAAGCACGTAAAGCCGTTGGTCCCGGCTGCCTTTCGTAGATCTTTGATAGTCGTTACGGATAGTCAGAAGCCAAGAAGTCTGACAACCAGTCTTACCAAGAGGTACCGTGTTGCCCAGTTACTGGGTTGTGGAGGTCTGATAGGCAGTCGCTCCATGTAAAACACTGGTATTCAGCTGCATCCGGTTAGACTGGAAGCCGACCCCAAGGTTAAGTAGATGATGACGAGGTCGTTCGCTGGTTGAACGCGCTAATATCAGGAACTACCGGTTCGCATAAAAAAAAAAATGTTGTGTAGTCCATTTATTGAGGAAGGCTTTAGGCTATATAACATCATGCTACCAGCCATAGGAGCGTAGCAGTCACCAAAGACGTAGCTTAACGCGGGTGAAATAATCCTCGCGGAGGAAGACGCGATTGTATCGCTAGTAGAGGTAAAGATTGTGAGGTTATATGAGGTTGAGGTTATATATATGTGAAGAATATTGTAACCAAGATTTTGTAAAAACCAAATTGAAAGAAAAGAGTGTCCATGGAGTTTCTTGCTCGTTCTTCTCCATAGAGACCTACGTATTGGAACGAGCAACTAGCTTCACTTCTAAACTGTAACTTCTTGACATTCAAAAGTGCCTGTAAATGGTCTAATTGAAATAAATGCTTTGACTTGACTTGACTTGACTTGGTTTTAGTGGGTAATCTCTGGATCTACTAAACCGATTTTGAAATAACCAAAGACGTAAGTTAACGCGGGTCCTATTAGCCACGCGGACGAAGTCGAGGGTAGTTCGCTAGTGTTACAATATTTTTGGTACTTCATCTTCACACTTATATTTATTGAATTAATGTAACAATACAACGTATTGTAAAGCTTTTTATAAAAGAGTATATATTGAGTTTCTTCCCCATTCTTCTCCATGCGAAACTACCTTTTTAAGATGGGCAACTAGAGACATTGTTGTAAATTTTTCTTTGTTTCTTGAAAATGATGTCCAAAAGTGCCTTTTAAAGGTTTTTTTTTTGGAATTGTAAGGAATAATTTGACTATGACTTTGATAAGACTAAGGATTACCTACTTTTTCTATGGTACGAACCCAGAAAGCATGAACAAAAAGTCAGCTGCTCAATACATTTTATTATGGCACGTGAACAGAAATGTATGGATCAGCTAATTTGTTTTATCGTGTTGGTCCCAAAGTACTTTTACTTTATTCATATTGCTGAGTGCCCTATTTTCGCGGGTGTTCAGTTACTTCAATTACATTCTGTATACAGGGTGATATTTTTTCAAGAGTGCGCGAATAAATAGTCGTGAGTAAGTAATAAAATAATAATAATTTCCCGACACTAAAACACCGCGAAATATTCAAAAGAGACTTTGATCATGTAGGCTTAGCATTTTATTACGACAATTTTGACAGGAAGAACATTATGACTGTCGGCTTTTTCATGTTTTTTCACACGTTAATAATTTAGTTGAATAAATATCGTTAATCGTGGTTGTTCAGTGGTTAAAAGATGCCAGCCTCTCGGGTCTCTCACAGGGATATACGTTTGCTACCGGGCACTGACAAGTACCAATGTAACGTTTTCAATTTTAAATGCACTTTTTAAGTTTATCTTGGACATCACTGACATCGGTAACGGAAAATATCTTATGGAAACATGGACTTAGAAAAAAATTGACCGGAATCTCAAATCCGCCCTGAGCAAGCGTAATCAAATTCATGCCTTCATGCATGAGAAGACGGTATATAATTATATAAACGTCGTTATTTAATTTAACAAATTCATGAAACAATTGACTGCGAATATTGGAAGCGAATTTTATTTATTCATTTTAATTACCATTATTATTCCGAAACTTTGAATGAACGGCTCAACGAATCGGGACGAAATTTGGCACAGAGCTAGATTATAGTCTGGAATTGCAAATAGGATACATTTTGTTCCGAAAAAATTTACGGTTCTTGTGGAATTATTTAGGACTTTGGATTAATTCTGAAGTCGACCCAGGCGAAGTTTTGTCCAGAAACACGCACTTAATACTTTTAAAACTATGAAAACATAAACTCATTAGAGCTTTACCGTGCAGCATTATCAACGATTACATTTGAAAAGAAAAATACAACTTTAACAAAACATATCTTAAGCGAGAGTTCATCATCTGCTTAGCTTTTTCCCAACTATGTTGGGGTCGGCTTTCAGTCTAACCGGATGAAGCTGATTTTATGCGAAAGTTAATAATATATATATATACCATCACGCCTGTATTCCCCGAAGGGTTAGGCAGAGGTGTACAAAATATGTACACCCACAGTTCGCCGGTATATTTAGGTCCCATGTAATAGGGTCCCATTTAATAATAATTATATTATTTATTTGCTAAAAGATGGTGTTAACAATGTGTATATACATGTTTGGCTTGATAGATAAGCGTGCAAAACGAAATCAAAACTAAGTTAACCAATTAAACAATAGTTTGTAAAATTGACGGGCGACCATCGGCGGCGGCGTCCGACTCGGCCACTTAACTAGCTACAAGGTAGCCGAGAAATGTATTTTAAGGTGAAACAGATTGTTTCTCTTTTATGTCACTAAGTTGAGACATTTTTAACCGACTTCTGTATTGTGTTTTAGTAACATCTACTTAATTCTCCAGCAATGGTAGTATATGTGACTCTATGTTTATTTTAAGACCACAATGTACCGTATACTTAGAAATAAATAAATTACTATTACTACTATTAAAATATTAAAATATTTACGTATTTATTTTTCAAACATAAAATTTACTTCAATAATAATTAACTTACAAACTATGTACAGTTTATAAAAAAAGGAAAGCTCATATGGCATCAAAAAAACTCATCCAAGTGCCCATAAGCCTGGCAGTATTGCCACGTTTTATGGAAATGCTGATTTCTTTGGCCCAGTAAAACGCCAGCCCTCTGGTCAAAACTAGATGAGAGCTCGGACCCCATGGCCCTAGTGTGTCAGTAATCAAATAAGTTAGAGTTCAGAGTTGAGAGGCGCGGTCAAAGTCAAATGATTTATTTCAATCAGGCCGTTAAAAGGCACATTTGAACGTCATATATAAAAGAAAAAAAGAATTTAATGTAGGTGGTTCCAAAAGGTAATTTCGTGTGGGCAAGAATAACAATGGGAAAGAAGCTCCATCCATTCTTATTTAAAATCAATCATACAAAAATAAAATACACAGGCGTAGCCGGGGGGAGGGGGGTTCTTTGCCCCCCCCCCCCCCCCCATATTCAAAACATTACTTCAAGACGATTAATTTTCTTTCTTTTCTAACATGAATATCATTTCATGAACTTTTTAGTTGCTTTATTTTTGAACCCCCCCTTCCCTCCTGAGACCAAAATTTGGCCACCCCTGTATAATACATAAAAAGTATTACTAATTAACAATTAACGGTTAAATACTGTTCAAATATACAAAGTGTAGCGGTGGAACTACAAGTCGCGGAAGTCGGAGAAACATACCAAGCAAGACATTTCTATTAATACTATATGTATTGAAACATAATATAGCGGTTCAGCGCATGACAGACGACGCTAAATATACGATGTTCTGTCAACGGGAGGTAGGTATGCTAATGAGTATAATATAGAACTTTCCATTGTTCAGCTTCGGGTATTGAACCGCGGCCTTCACTCTCTTCCTAGCCCTTAGTGTACTGAATTGTGCTGCTTTTATGTCATGTTCGTGAACGGGTCTGTCTGCTGGAATTGGTCATCTTTTATCTGCCGTGGCTTACATCTACATCTTTATTAAAAAAAAAAATGTTTTGTTATTCACTTCCTTTGTTTTCACTTAGAGAAGCAACAAAAATATTGTAACCAAGATATTGTAAAAACCAAATTGAAGGAAAAGAGTGTCCATGGAGTTTCTTGCTTGTTCTTCTCAATAGTGACCTATGTTTTAGAACGAGCTTCTATTTTAAACTGTTTCTTCTTGACACTTCAAAAGTGCCTGTAAATTGTCGAATTGAAATAAATGCTTTGACCTTGACTTTACTAGTAGATACTAGTGCAAATATACTCATACTCGTATTCCCACCAACCTTACCTACCTTACCTACCTTTTGTACATTTCAGGGACAAAACACGATTATCACTTCTAGTTTTTTTATCCTACTCATTGAGAGCAATATTAAAGGCAATAAGGAACGGATATTCAATATTAAATCTACTTCATATACGGCATCTAATAATCTCAGAGACTGACTTGACAGCTTTATGTGTTCAGCTTGTAAATAGTGTGCTTTATGTTTATATAACGAAAGCACATTATTTTTATGTTTGTCGTATGAAACTGTCAATTTAGTCTTTGACATTAAAAAATACTCTTTAGTTATTTAGAAGCTCGCTTGAAATCGTATCTATTTGGTTTACTTGTAAAAGTAACAGTATTAATCGACCTTTAGCGCGGACCGTACCAACACGAAGTAATTCAAATAATTTATTCAGGGTACTATTTTACGAGGAGATTCGCCGCAATAACCGACCAAGGACGGGGGGTGTCCGGCGCGACCCACGCTTGGAATCATGTGACATTTGGTACTCGCAGGTACATTAGTCAACATTTCTTTACAGCTGGTTAAATGCGACATGCGACGTTCTCTAGGCCTCTGTAGCTTTGGTCTGACGGGATATCTATTAGCGTCGCGGCATGTGTCGCGCGCCGCACCGCGCGTCCCCGCGCCGCGTTTCCATCGCAACATTTTGTCTTGACGCCTTTTGACTAGTTGGTGCTAAATCGGTCATGATCCACATTCGACGTACAGTGCGATGCCTACAAAACGGACACAAATAAACTTTAAACTTTCGCAATCAAATGCAGCAGATGTTTGAACAACGAAAAACTTTGACATTTAATCCTTTTAGTCGGAGAGAAATGATGAGAATTTATGTAGTGACATAACATACACTTGACCACAATCATTAAAAACGAGCATAACATATTAAAGTGATATAAAATAAACATTTTACAGGATAATTCTACATTCAACATCCAGTTTACACCAAGTAAGAAAACGTCGTGTCTTTAACTGGATTTTATATTTAATAACTGAACTGAAAATATGAAAGACAAGTTTTGTATGGCTGAAGTCTTCAAAGGACTTTGTGAATACAACACACGACAAGTCCGCTTTAAATATTCATAAAGTTCATTATTCAAACAACTTTCAACCTTTACAAATTAAACTAATTTTATATTAAGCCAGCTTTTGCCTGCGACTTTGTCCGCGTCAATGTCGGTTATCGTGGACGTAGATGAAGTTGGGGATTAAAAAGTAGCCTACGTCCTGTCTTGTGCTCCAAACTTATCTAGTGCCTAATTAAAATGGCCCAGGATTTTATCCGTGAAAGAGTAACGAACAGACAGATGGTTAGTTTCATTTTTATTAGAGGTAGAATACCCAAACTTGTTCTTTTGATATTTTCATGATGTTTTGTGAAATCGTAATAAACCAGTGGATAAAACGCTCGCTTCTTTTTGAAGTTATCCGGTCGTAACCGGATAGGTAGTAATGGGTTTTTTTTTAATAATTAAGTACAAATAGGTGACCACGTTTATTGCGTGTATCGCTGTTCAAATCGTGATGGTCATGGGTTCAAAGGGCGCAGGTGAACGGAGAATCAAGCATATTTGGCATCGTCTGATCAGGAGCTCCGCAATCGCTCTTGGTTCCAATCGGGCCTGGCTTTCAAGAGTGGCAGTAGTTGGGAATACTATGGCGGGCTTGTTCCAAAAGATAAGTCTCATTATCCGATCCCTAATTAAAACCTACCTATACCGGCGAACTGTGGGTGTACATTGGTACACCTCTGCCTAACCCTTCGGGGAATACAGGCGTGATGGTAATTAAAACCTCCTTCTCTTTGTTGTGTGGGCAGTAAGGTGTACTGACCCTAGTGTCAGAGTTTCTAAAGCGCCTCAAGGGCCTCTGTCATGGTTACCGATGTCAGTGATGTCCAAAATAAACATAGAAAGTACATATGAATTGCCCATGCCCGGGTTTCGAACCCACAACTTCGTGCATGAGAATTAATTAAAACCGTAAACAGCATTTATTCTGTAACATTATTCAAAACTTAATAGATTAACTGGTCTAAAAATGTTAATTTAGACAATCGATTCATAAAACATTTATTGAAATCACACTCACCGCACACGTGCTAATGCACACTTAATTCAATTAAACAGTGCATTTCATAGTCAACTATTGAACAAACAAACATGCCTATTCGTTTAATTATTCACTAGTCTTTGCTCGTGTCTTTGTCCGCTTTAAACTCAGAATAAATAATATGTAATAAGTAAAGGCATCATGCCACCTTGTCGCGTAAAATAAAAAACATTTTTTTTATGTTAACATATGACGGTCATTGGCCGTGTACATTAGTTATGGACATATAAGTAACTAGCTTCTGCCCGCGACTTCGTCCGCATCAAATTTGACCGGCATAAAATGTGTTATTCCACACTACAATGTATCTCAATGCACCGCAATAAAAAAAACATTTAATGCCCGCCAATGACTCTCTTCCATAATATAGCTTTATGTAAGTGAAAGAATGTTTGTAATTGCACCACTACTTCCAGACATTACCAGATTAAAAAACTTTTAACTCTTCTTATTAGTTCAGACATACAATTTTAAAGAAACTGACGCTTTTCAGCTTGCAGCGCGGAAAGAACGATGAAGATCCACTAAGTTTGCTTAGTAGTCCTATTAACTTGTGTAAACTGTAGACAGGAAAATGCGTTGAAAGGATTAATGTTAAATTTTGGTACAACTTTTGTTAATTTTAACTAAAACTTGACTAGAATAGGAGATAGACAGCATTACGTAGTCACGAAGGCAAATTCCTGTAGTTTCAAACGTTCGCAATCCAATCGCAAACTCATCTCAATTGCAATCAATGTCCAAAAAAAAGTGTGGATTAATGTGTATGTGTACTCGATATCTGTTTGTACTGGACCCCACTAATCAACTGACATACTTTTTATGAGATGTCAAAAAGCGATTCCCCTAAATTTTGTGTAAACTGTGACATCAGTTAACTATTGTAAT
Source organism: Caradrina clavipalpis (assembly GCA_932526535.1). Classification (NCBI taxonomy): domain Eukaryota; kingdom Metazoa; phylum Arthropoda; class Insecta; order Lepidoptera; family Noctuidae; genus Caradrina; species Caradrina clavipalpis. Next base: position 24,531,300 of record OW052087.1, read on the forward strand.
TAATCAGTTAATTATTGCCAACTCAATTGTATTGAAACTATGTAGATTTTGATTTCAAAGCAACTAAAATCTAATATTACTCTTAACTGAAAATTATCAGGATTTCAGGGTAAAAAATAAAGTGTTTCATTTTTGTAATTGTCTTAGAATTTTTAGTTATTGGTACAACTAACAAGGGTAAAAAGTACCTAAAGCTAGAGGCATTTCTGGCAGATTCAGACTTAATAACTTCAATGCGTTTGTTCATACATATAAAATGGGTAGGTATTGCCCCTCTGTACAGAGTACACACCTACACGTATGACCTCTCTTTTATTTTATCAAATTTTCCGTCTGCCAATGTGCTATTAAATGTTCCGTGCAATGTTCCGGTTGTGTGGAACATATTTACATGTTTGCACAGAGGATTAACGTTTATAGGATCGCGGCGTGTCATTGTGAGAGCGGGTGTGACCGACTCATGTGACTTTTATATTTATACGAGTGGTTAAGTGCAAGCGGCGACACTGTTTCCGACGCAATTTTATTTCCGAGCCATCGAGCATCGGTTTGCTCTCAATATTTGTTTGTGTGCTAAGACTGGAAGTTCCACTACTAATATTTGTGAAGAAAGTCCGTCTCAATTCTCATTGTTTTAGACTATGTGTGTCTTATATGATTTGCTAGCTTTGGTCCCGCGAGTTTTTCTGTTTAAATGTCGATTATCGTGGACACAAACGAATTCTTGGGGTTCAAACTTAACCGGTACCAAATTTCATCAAAGTCGGTTCATACAGTAACACATCGGTAACGGACAAACAGAGTTACTTTTGCACTTATAATATTAATATGGATTTCGTTGGGACGGTATTTGATGGGTCATACCGAGTCTTAACGAGTACTCGAGCTATATTCCAGGAGGAAATAAAAAGAGGAAGAGTGCCGCGCAATATTGATCTTCTTATCTAAAAACTAAATAAATTATATTCGACCCTACAGTTAATCGTGAGCAGCACTGCCGATGTGAATTAGGAGGCACTTAGCATGTCTACAGTCGGACGTCGACGTCGCGTCGCCGCGAGACCGCGTGGCGCGACAGTTGCGCAACATTCAACCGTCATGTCACTTTAATTTAGGGTCAGTTCACACCGAGGCGAAACGCTGCGCGAACATTTTGATAGAGCTACTGTAAAGATATCTTTATTTACTACACGAAAAGATATACATTTCATTGTGAGAAGGTGAGTATTCTGAATTCAAACAATGAAATGTGTATCGTCGCGTCGGATCTCGGTGTGAACTAACCCTTAAGTACGCGTTGCTACGGCCAGCTCCCCGAAACTCCGTCTTAAAACACTAAAAGTTATCACCAACCATGATTGATAACAACGCAAAAATAATTCTTATCATTTTTAATCGCGATCCGGAAAAGTAGTGCCAAGTTATATTTAAACTGATAAGAGTTTCTTGACAACCTCTAGGTATGTAGGCACTCGTACCGTAAACATACGTAGATCCGAGTGAAGATCAAAGTGTCTGTTACAATACAATAACACAAAAAGAACAGGAACACAAAGAGTTGCAGCACAATGCACAATGGCTCGCCTACGCCACACCCACGCCACTTTAGTTTTGGACAAGTCGAAATAAACTTATGTTTTAAGGCAATTTCATGATGGCCCAATGGTCAAGGCAACCGCGTCTCGTGCACGAGGTTTTCACAATCATGGGCAAGTACTAATGTCACTTTTTCTTTTTCATATGTAAGTACCTACTTTCCAAATTGATCTTAAACATCTCTGACATCGGCGAAGGAAAACACCGTGAGAAACGTGAACTAAATGTAAGTCTGAAATTACTAATCCGCCGTGAGCAAGTGTGGTCATCAATGCTCGTGCCTTCTCTGTATGAGAAAAGGCCTTGTGCTACTGTGGGATAATAATAGGCTGGTACCTATTAATAGATATTATTTATTTTACAACAATGGAATAGCACGCACTCTCCAACAAATCAAGCACTGAAGTTTTATTTTGATGACTTTCGATATGGTTTATTTATAAAATTAGTTATCCTTTTTTGGGGAAGACAATGTTATTTTATGTTTAAAAACCTTACAGTCTTGACTTAAGTTTTACTTTCGTTGGATCCCACTGTTCAACGAAGACGTGACTATAATTTACGTTGTTTTTATTATTTTTGGATAAAAAATTATCAATCTTTGAAATAGCTGGGAATCGATTCAGTATCCGATTCTGAGCTAACTACTTTCAGGATATGCGTTTAATATAATACACGTTGCTTAAGGCAAGAAAATCAATAAAATTTAATATTAATTCAGACATAACAGATGCCAATTTCAACAAGGGTTCCTAGAGATTGAGAAATGCAATGGACAGCCAATTCCAGTTATTCGTGAGATGCTCCCGACAATAGTATATTCAGTAATTAATCTGAAATGTCAATCTTGAGTCAAGTAATTGTATTAGTGATGGATAGTTAATTACCGCAGGCATCGGGCTACCAATCACAACACCATTTAACTGGAAATTCTGTTTGCATCTCTATTATTAGTAGGATCTCAGATATCGGAGCTACATTACCTAGAATATGGCTTATGAACCTTAGGGTAATTACCCTTGCAGGGGTAAATTAGCTATTCTGCGGGGGTAATAAGAATGGTTTTTGTATGAAAATAAAACTTATTTATACCTTACTTCTACTCATCATTATGGATCAATTCTAAAATAACGATAAAGCAATTGGTCCGTATATTAATCTTACTTCAGTAGAACCTCGATTATCCGAACCTCGATTATCCGAATCCTCAATTATCCGAACGCTGACTTACTTTATCCGAACCCTCAATTATCCGAACATAGGCGAGAATTTGTTGCTGAAAACCAGTTGCAGCTGTTCGTCAATTAAAAATTGACTATTTTATTAGAAAAGCATTGGTCTTTTTTTAGGTGTTTAGTATTTCAACGTTAATATGTATGTCACATTTTAATAGACTTTACAGTTTTTAGGTGAAAAGGTGTTGTATTTGTTTGCTCTTATCTCAAAAAACCTACATTTCGATTATCCGAACTAGTCTCGGTCACAATTCGTTCGGATAATCGAGGTTCTACTGTACTTATTATATTATTTATTTTATATACCATCACGCCTGTATTCCCCGAAGGGTTAGGCAGAGGTGTACCAATGTACACCCACAGTTCGCCGGTATATTTAGGTCCCATGTAATAGGGGGCGAGCCTATTGCCATTAACCGGGCACAAATCCAAACTCCGAGCTGCTACTGAGAATTTCATAGAAAAACCCAATAACACTTTTTTGCTCGACCTGGGAATCGAACCCGGGACCCCTTGCACAGCAGTCGCACTTGCGACCACGAGACCAACGGGGCAGTTACCAGTTACTTATACACAATACAGTACTACTTATACATAATAATACAATTACAGTTACTTATTATATTACAGTAAATGCGAAAGTTTGGATGAATGGATGATACTTACTCTATCACGCCAGACCGGCTGAACGTATCTGGATGAACTTTAGCACAGAGATAGATTATATCTGGAATAGCACATAGGCTACTTTTTATCCCGGAGACTGTACCCGTGGGAAAATATATCAACTTGACGTGGACTAAGTCGCGGGCAGTAAGAAGGCAGTGACCTATAAAATGTATGGATCTGCTGAATGAGTAGGACCCCCTAACCAAAAAAGAAGGTTATCCGTACTTACTAATACTCCGTTTACTTACTAATATTATAAATGCGAAAGTAACTCTGTCTGTCTGTCCGTCCGTCTGTCTGTCTGTCTGTCTGTCTGTCTGTCTCTTCTTCACGCCTAAACCACTGAACCGATTTCAATGAAATTTGGTACAGATATAGTCTGGGACCCGAGAAAGAACATAGGATAGTTTTCATCCCGGAAATCCCCCGGGAACGGGAACTATTAATACACGCGGACGAAGTCGCGGGCAAAAGCTAGTATATAATAATTATATATAATAAAAAAACTACGGGTTGCACTCCGGGAGTGCCGGCAGTGAAAACTTGAATATTAATTCGTAAGATTTTCGATCAGGTCACGTGTCCTGACGCGAGTTTAACATTCTTTACCCATTCCAAAACAAGTGCACAACGCCGCTAAAGAAGTTTTCACTTTAATAATATACAAGTATTATTTAGCTTATTTTATTGTAAACTTGGTATTGCATTGCTTATTTTTTATTATATAAAATATGTTGCTATGAACTATTTGGTAGAACCAGGTACTGTTATTATAACAAATATTTTTTTATTATGACGTTCGAAGTATTATCTTTTGTTTTTTCATTCATAGTCCTCTTTTATCCGTTGCAATAATTCCGTGCAATGTTTTCATTTTATTTATAAAATTTTGTTCATTTTGTTTCGAAGCTTTATTACATTTTTAACCTCGCCTGTATTTGTTGATTGAACTAAAGTAATTAATAAAGCCTGCAAAACAAAAAGCCTAGTTTTTATTTGTTTTATGACATTTTGAAGTATACAGTTAAATCGGTGGGAATCATTGCCATCATAACAGTCAAAATAGATCAGGTTAGAAAACGTTAATCTAGAAAGTTCTTGGTAAAGCACCATAGACACTTCCGTAATTAAATTGCACTTCTTTCTCAACTATTCAGCTGTTGGCAAAGATAAATTAAAACTTTCCGTAGCCGAGTAACCAGGAAATTGGAATACCGGCGACTTTCTACGATGAACAATTCAATTTAGTAATGAAAATATCCAATTTATTAAATTTCTGTTTCATTTTAAGCGGGATAGTGTGGTGTGTTGCCTAGAGGACGCCGGAAACTTGGGGAATAGCTTTCAATATCTATCTTGAAGGGGTAAAGTACGTTTGTATTTTTATTTGCGAGAGGTAATCTCTGGAAGTATTGCTCCGATTGCAGGAATTCTTTCGCTGATGGAAAGATATTATTGTCGTACTTTATTTTGAGATCGCTGGATGCGGGCAGCTTAGGACAGGCCATTGTAGCTATGTTTAGTGGAGGTGTTTGACAGCTAGTGGATGTCGTTCGACTTAAGATGATTTCAAGCTAGTAAAGCAAAATACTGCCTCGTTAGCCTAGTGGTCCTAAGCTCGGCTGCTACGCTAGAGGTCTTGGGTTCGATTCCCAGGTCGAGCAAAAAGTGTTATTGGGTTTTTCTATGAAATTCTCAGTAGCAGCTCAGAGTTTGGATTTGTGCCCGGTTAATGGCAATAGGCTCGCCACCTATTACATGGGACCTAAATATACCGGCGAACTGTGGGTGTACACTGGTACACCTCTGCCTAACTTCTTCGGGGAATACAGGCGTGATGGTATATATATTAAAGCAAAAAAAATGGTCTAAAATTCTGAATCGTCAGACTTAAGTCGTTTTAACATGGCTATAATGTTGAGAATAGAAACAGGAATATGAAGAAATAATGTTTATTTTTGTGTTTGTTGTTAAAATCAATACTGGTCCCTTTTTCACGTATGTTTAGTACATTATTTATTATTATAATAAAGCTGAAGACACAGTCACGTATGTGTGACGTACCCGATGATCCATTCCTAGTAACTTACCGAAGCGGCCATTTTTATTGACATAATGGATGTGTGCTCACCTGAAAACAAACAGAATATTTTGTTAATTAATTGATCACTCTTTACCATTTGGTTTACAGTCTAATAAATCCACACTAATATAATAAACTTTAAGAGTTATTTGTTTGTCGGATCGGAAAACTATTTTTGTAAATAATAGTCAGATTTATGAGGAATAGTTTAGGCTGTATAACATCACGCTACCACATATGGGAGCGGAGCAGTGAACAAAGACGTGACTTTACGCTGGTGAAAAAGGTCAAATAAAAAAATACCTTTTTTAGTCTTGTTCGTTTTTGTTATGTCACGCTTTTCGTGAGCCGCAATTTTTGTCAGCCGCTTAAAAGTCCAACTTTCCTTGTTTCCGACCGTCTACTACTTAAACCTTATGTAGTAAACATTTATACTTAACTAAAACATTTTTAACTTTTTGCCTGTCTCACAGTTACAGCCATAACCTCGAGTTTTTATTAACAAATTGATAATGCACTGAAAAGCAACCGAAACAAAGTTGAAAATTGCTCAACAGCGCACAAGTTTGTAAATGCCGCGCCGAATTATATCTTGCACTCAATTTTCAACTCTATTCTGTTTACCATTTAGTTCATTATACATTAATGAGTGTGACTTTCAATTCATATGTATTTTCTAAGTTTATCTAGGACATCACTGACGTCGGTGAAAGAAAACATCGCGAGGAAACTTTGACTTTATAATTAATATAAGTCTAAAATTGCTAATCTGCCTCGAGTAAGCGTGGTGATCAATGCTCGTGCCTTTGTGTATGAGAAGAGGTCTTTGACCTAGGACAGTAATACACTGGTAGTATTATTATCCTGCTTGAATGTATTAAACCTTGCTCCGTTGGTTTCGTGGTGGCAAGTACGACTGTTGACCGTGAGGTCCTGGGTTCGATTCCCAGGTCAGACAAAAAGTGTTTTTGGGTTTCTCATTAGAAATTTCTCATTAATAGCTCGGAGTTTAGAATTTGGTGGTGAGACACCCCCGTGTCCCGGAAAGCACGTAAAGCCATTGGTCCTGCGCCTGATCTCTCCCCAGGTGTAACAGATTGCCGTCCCACCGGACTATACGAGTTAGGGAAGAGGGAGCGCACCTGTGTTTGCGCACATACTTGTGCACTATAATAATTATGTCCTATTTGGCTAGTCTTCATTAAAAATAACCGCCGTGACCGGAATTGGTATAGAGAATACATACATTGAACCCTAGTGTACAGTCACGAGCATCAACATGTATACACTTAGCGACATTCTAAAGCAGTTTCTGCCCAAAGGATCGATTAAAATATAGTGGTGTTACGAATATCATATTCTGGATCCTATAATACTATGAAATCGATCTTATCTCAACGTTGCAATTGTTCATTCACGAGAAAATTGCTTTTCATTTTTGCCAAGTGTATACATGTTTTTGCTCGTGACTGTACACGCGTAATATGAAAATCAAAGGGTTTCGAGTTCATTGTTATACAAAAGTTAAGTTGAGTTAGGAAACTTTCTGTTCGATATCGCTCTAGATATTATAAGGGTGACAATAACGAGCGACAGCAGGAACTCGCCGGAGACCCGCGACCTTACTTTGTTATAGATTGCTCTGGATCACTCACTACGCCATTGTTTTATGAAATGTTAAGAGTGGACGTCAACTGTTCTAATATTTGTAATTATTTAAACACTATGTATATGTAAATATATTTTAGCTTTATTTTGTAGCCTTTTTCCCAACTGCGTTAGGGTTGGCTTCCAGTCTAACCGGGTGCAGCTGAATACCAGTGTTTTACATGGAGCGACTGCTTATCTGACCCTATCTTGACTTAGACTTCTTGGCTTCTGACTATCCGTCACGACTGTCAAAGATCTACGAATGGCAGCCGGGACCAACGGCTTTACGTGCTTTCCGAGGCACGAAGGTATCACACCACCAACTTCCAAACTGCGGGCTGCTACTGAGAAATTCCTAATGGAAAAACCCATACCACTTTTTGCTTGACATGGGAATCGAACCCGGGACCCCTTGCTCAGCGATCGCGCTTTGCGACCACGAGACCAACGGGGCGAAGTAGACTTTCAGAACACCAATTTTACTAATTAAAAACGTTCAAAGTCTAATCACAATCTCATCTCAGCGACAGTGACATATAGATCTTTGGTGGATGTAGTACCAAATTGATAGGACTGTTATTTCGGAAGAAGCTCAGAAAAAACTGCGAGACTCCATTCTTGATGTATTTATAATAAAACTAGCGAACTCTCCCTGACTTAGTCCGTGTGGTTTGTTTCACCCGCCTTGCGGTAAGCCTTTGGTTACTGCTCCGCTCCCGTTGATCTTAGCGTGATGATCTTTACGTAAAAACCTTCCTCTTAAATCACTCCTATCTATTAAAACAAAACCGCATCAAAAATAACTGGGTAGGTTGCGTAGGTTTCAAGATTTATGCATACATAGGGATATAGGGACAGAGAAAGCGGCTTTGTTTTATATAGTACTAGCTTTTGCCCGCGACTTCGTCTGCGTGGATTAATAGTTCCCGTTCCCGGGGGATTTCCGGGATGAAAACTATCCTATGTCCTTTCTCGGGTCTCAGACTATATCTGTACCAAATTTCATTGAAATCGGTTCAGTGGTTTAGGCGTGAAGAAGAGACAGACAGACAGACAGACAGACAGACAGACAGAGTTACTTTCGCATTTATAATATTAGTAAGGATAAAACAAAGCCGCTTTCTCTGTCCTGTAGTAATGATGTAACATGTACGGAACCCCCAGTGGGCAAATCCGACGCCAAATCGCCCGATTTTTTACTTTATTGCACATATTCATAACCACCATTACAAAATTTTGGTAGCCATTATTCTGAAAGGCACACAGTCGCAGGTGACGTGGGCATCGCTAAAACTAACGTCTGCATACTAAACGGTGCGCGGTCACATTGCACAAGAAGCGGCGCACGCGCACCCGAGGTCGCATGTGTTACACCACCGCGACATGTCAAATCATGTTTACAGAGAATGCGGAACCCATATGCCTTATTATCACACAGAGAGCTTGGTAACCATGCAGACTCTGGTGCAAAAAATAACTGGGTCACTAACTAAACTGTTTAGGTTTTATCGAGTTAAAATTTATATAATAAATACTAGGTTCGAAGCTATTTTAATATCTTACTTTATCGTGCATGATTAACCTTCCAGAGGTGAGAGAATTTTTATTTAGTTCAATACAAGATGAAGTCAGCTTCCAAGGACACAAAAAAGTGATAATTAGGTACCAAAAGTCAATCCATACTTTTGCAATTGAGCTTAGTTCTGTTAAAGCCAGCCAAGCCACAACCTCTACATAGTATAAAACAAAGACGCGTCTATACGTATTTTATAATAATATAGACTTTTTTGTTCGTTTGTATCGAAAAGGCTCCAAAACTACTAGACCATTTTCAACATTTTTTTCTCCAATAGGTAGCTACATTATTCCTGAGTAACATGGCTATATAACATCACGCTAAGACCCACGGGAGTAACCTAAGATATAACTCAACGCGGTTGAAATAACCTACCCCCCGAAGACGTGGGCACTAGTCTTCTATACGCAACTGATATTAATGCGGCTTTCATCTATAGATAGAGTGGTGCAAGAGGATAGTTTATAAGTATAGAACATTACGCTACCACCAACGGGAGCTGAGTAGTACCCAAAAAATTGTCGGGCAAATTGATTATTATTGGTTAAAGTTGTGACGGATTGCCTTCCCATCCAAACTTTAAGACTGAGGCAAGAGAGAGTGCACATGCGTTTGTTGTGTTTGTTGTGCGCTTGTGCACTAGTTATTACAATAAATGATATAAGATTAAACAGATTAACAATAGATAGCGGTGTTAAATCAATGCGGACTACAATTAACAAGATTTAAACGTATTTAAAACGTAGCGGTATTGGTAGTTAATCATTCAGGATGGCGGCAGGCCAAGAGCTCCCGCGGGCCGGACCGGGCCGGGTCGGCAACTATGCTCTCTCCAGCTTTTTACTTCAGGTCACTAGAATATGTTGCTGGTGTACTCCCAGAGTCTGTTACGTCATCCGTACTTCCTTACTAATATTATAAATGCGAAAGTAACTCTGTCTGTCTGTCTGCCTCTTCTTCACGCCTAAACCACTGAACCGATTTCAATGAAATTTGGTGCAGATATAGTCTGGGACCCGAGAAAGGACATAGGATAGTTTTCATCACGGAAATCCCCCGGGAACGGGAACTATTAATTCACGCGGACGAAGTGGCGGGCAAAAGCTATATAACTCGTAAGGTCCTTCAGTAGTCCTTTAAATATTGGTACTTTTGACTTTAAAAAAATATATCTATGACTATATGAAACTAATGAAGGCAGATTGGAAAAAGCCATAGAACGGCAGTCGATAAAAAATAAAAGACTTTGATAACAAAATCATCCCACTATTTAACATTTTTCACAATTTCAGACAGTTAAAATAACGTGCCATCACGCCTATATTCCTCGAAGGGTTAGGCAGAGGTGTACAAACGTACACCCACAGTTCCCCGGTATGTTTGAAGTACCATGTTATAGGGGGCGAGCCTATTGCCATTAACCGGGCACAAATCCTAACTCCGAGCTGCTACTGAGAATTTCATAGAAATCCATCCTTGATATATTTTTCGCTCCGGACCATATATAAGTAAAACTTCTAGTTACACATAAATTGAAAGTCAAACTTCCAAATATTTTTACGAATAGAAGTTGGAAATGTTCTAGCTAAACTTTAAATACCATATGACCACTATACTGTTTTTTACTAGAAATGCGGACCGCTAACTGTTGCTGATTTTTTTACCGACTTCAAAAAAAAGGAGGTTATCAATTCGACCCGTATGTATGTAATATTTCCAGAACTGCCCAGTTTTCGTATATGTTTATACTATTGTAATCTATTTGTAAGGGACCTCTGTAAAAATGGTTAATGAAGTTTACTTACTTATTCACTGTTGAGTGCACCCGTAAGCACAATGTTTTGTATGCGTTACATTGCGCACTACAATAAACGGTCAGCTGATCATTTTGCGAATATTAATGTACGGATCAACTGATTTTTCTGCGATTTTAGACTTGGTTCTATAGTAAAAGTTGATCATAACTATGAGTACAATAACCGTCTTTCAGGTGTCTGATCATCAAAAATAAGGTGCTTGCTAAAGTAATTAAGTACCCATTCATATTGCTTACTTTGATGTGCAGTATGCATAGTTAATGCATATTTGATATGTTCACACCCTATATTTTCCTAGATCTTTGAAATATATATTTTCAGGCCTTCCAGAGGTGACGTACGGATAAGCAGATGATCATCCGCGCGGATCAAATTCATAAAATAGTACTTTAGCATTCGACTTCATGAGGTTTTCCCATATTGCCTATGTCAGGGCTTGCTAGAAATTACCTTAGATATGTTTGTTTAAGTATATACATGGTTAAGAGATTGGCTTCCGCACTGCATGTCGCTGGTTCGATTCCCACCCAGGACAAACTTTGTGTGATGAGCATGATTGTTTGTTCTGTGTCTGGGTGTGATTTATCTATAATATGTATGTATTTATAAATTATATAAGTATGTACATCAGTTGTCTGGTTACCATAACACAAGCTCTGCTTAGCTTAGATATTTATTTATTTATTTATATTTGTATGGCCAACAGGCAGTTTTTCCTGGTCTGGCTGTTTGTGTGTGTGATATGTTCATAAATGAACCCAAAATACAGAAGAAATTCCTGGTATGGAGAATAGTTGTTTCAAAGAAAACAAGAATATAGTTTGCACCTCTTAGCCCGTCAGGAAAAGCAGGAGTAATTTTACTTCGCGTAGATTTTAAAGTTTTAATTAAATGAAAATTAAAATTATATAAAAAACTTTTTCCCATCTTTGTAAAAGCTCCGTTCTAGTTAACATCAACAATATTTTAATAGGTGAAAAGTGAAAATCTTCTCAAGAACATTTTATGCAAGAGAGCTGACGTTATTGAATAAAATTTTAAAAGATTGAAGGTGACTTGGTAGGTACGGAAATGTCAGCAAATATAAGCACTATTACTGGAGCGAAAATGAGGAAATTGAGAGGAGGCGCCTTGCCGCGAAGTGGCACCGCGGCGGGCGAGTTAAACGACGTTTACAATAATTCACTTTACAGAATTGCCTGCTGTTGATGCTACAAGTTTTTGCCACGCTGCAATGCTTCGGAACTTTTTTTTTAGGACACTTTTCCCAACTACTGCCTCGCCTGAAAGCCAGTATCAATAGTGGAGATCGCCAGAAAAGTGCCGAGGCATTGAAGTTCGACGAGTCCCGGAAAAACGTTTCAACTGTCTCGGATCCCGCAACGAAATTAATCAGAAAAGATTATCGCGAGGACTAAAAAAACATATGTTTTCTTTAATGTGTGTGTATGTATATAATCTATAATATGTATGTATTTATTAATTATATAAGTATGTATAACAGTTGTCTGGTTACCATAACACAAGCTCTGCTTAGCTTGGGATCAGATAGCCGTGTGTGAGTTGTCCCAAGATATTTATTAGTATTTTTAATTTGAAAGCAAGTTTCCTAGCCATGGTACATACATATGTTTTATCAAAATCGGTTCAGCCGTTACGAGTATATTAGCTCTTTTGTTAGCTGCGGTAAGGATATTTATTCTTCTGTGTGGAGTTACATAAAATGTTTAATTTTATTTAATAACAAGTAAGTAATGTAGTGATGACCCAGTAGAACGGAAATTCGCTACCAGCATAGAACTTGACAAGCACCAATGTGACTTTTTCTATTCATATATACTTTCTAAGTTTATCTTGGACGACACTGGCGTCGGTAAAGGAAAACATCGTGGGGAAATCTTTGAAATAATATTGATATATAAGTCTGAATTCGCCAATCCGCCTTGGGCAAGCATGGTGTATGAGAAGAGGGTTTTGCCCTGCAGGGGGACAATAATACGCTGGCATTATAATTAGCGATATTATTATTAATTATTAACTGCCTCATTAGCCTAGTGATCCTAAGTGCGACTGCTTCGCTAGAGGTCTTGGGTTTGGTTACCAGGTCAAGCAAAAGTGTTATTGGATTTTTCTATGAAATTCTCAGTAGCAGCTCGGAGTTTGGATTTGTGCCCGGTTAATGGCAATAGGCTCGCCCCCTATTACATGGGACGTAAATATACCGGCGAACTGTAGGTGTACATTGGTACACCTCTGCCTAACCCTTCGGGGAATACAGGCGTGATGGTATAAATGTCTTTTATAATAATAACCCTTGAAAGGCGAGGGTGCAAAACTGCACTTCGTAGGATTGAATCTACAATTCACTTTTACTAATGAACGTAATTTACCAAGAATGTTGAAGCCTTTCAAGACCGAGGTCTTAGGATTTGTGCCCAGTTTGAGCAAAAGACTCGCTCACTATTACATGGGACCTAAGACAGACCGGCGAACTGTAAGTTGGTGTAGGTACACCTCTGCTTAACACTTCGGGGAATATAGGCGGTATGTCTGAATTATTATCTAAGAGTATACTGTATCTTGGTTTTACTTCCTTTTCTATAATGCTAAATTGATGCTAAAAAAAAAATATAACAATCTACATTGGTTGCAGATTGAACCATTGCTAATTGCAATCAAATGCTGCATGGTAGCCGTCTATAGTTACATGATGTGCCGTACACAACCTTCTAATGAGCACGGGTTCATTAAATCAGACATAGTGGGGGGGGGGGGGGGGGAGAAAGGCTTCAACATTCTTGGTAAATTACGTTCATTAGTAAAAGTGAATTGTAGATTCAATCCTACGAAGTGCAGTTTTGCACCCTCGCCTTTCAAGGGTTATTATTATAAAAGACATTTATACCATCACGCCTGTATTCCCCGTAGGGTTAGGCAGAGGTGTACCAATGTACACCCACAGTTCGCCGGTATATTTACGTCCCATGTAATAGGGGGCGAGCCTATTGCCATTAACCGAGCACAAATCCAAACTCCGAGCTGCTACTGACACTACACTTTTTGCTCGACCCGGGAATCGAACCCAGGACCTCTAGCGTGGCAGACGCGCTCAGGACCACTAGGCCAACGAGGCAGTTACTTAGTTAGTTTAAAAGACATTTATATTCTACCAATATTATGAATGCGAAAGTATGTGAGGTAGGAAGAATGTTTGTTACTCTTTGACGCTTGAACAGCTGAACGGATCTGGATGAAATTTGGCACTGAGATAGATTGTAGTGTGGAATAACACATACGATACTTTTTACCCCGGAAAAATGCACGGTTCCCGTAGGATAATACGTCAACTTTAACGAGGTGGTCGCGGGCAGAACCCTGTGATCAAATGAAATTATGACACAATTATCTAATAATTACTTGTTTTTTTAGTGGTTTATGTTCGACAGTAATCGATGAGGATACAAAACTTCACCTTGTACATTATACTAGCTTCTGCCCGCAACTTAGTTCGAGTGGTTTTGTTCAGCCGCGTCTAGTTTTTCTTTGATTACCATATTCATATTAATTTATTACTGTTACACTCCCGGTTACTGTTCCACTCCCGTGTGTCGTAGCGTAATGTTATAAACATAGGCTCTTCCTCATAAATCTGACTATCACATACAAAAAATAATTTTCTAATCCAACTAGTAGTTCCAGATATTAACGCGTTTAAACAAACGAACAAAAAACTCTTCAGATTTATTATATTAGTATAGAGTTAATCTTCTTCTTCTTATCGTGTGGGCAGTAAGGTCTAACGACCCCACACACCCTAGTGTCAGAGTTTCTAAACCGCCTCAAGGGCCTCTGACATGGTTACTGATGTCAGTGATGTCCAAGATAAACTTAGAAAGTACATATGAATTAGGAAAAGTCACATATTATTGGTACTTGCCCGTGCCTGGTTGCGAACCCACAACCTCGTGCATGGGAGGCGGGCGCCTTAACCACTTGGCCATCACGATACAAGAGTTAATCTTTATTTTAGAAGACGGAACGAGCAGACACTTGAAGTTTCTGTTGTATTTCAATAGTTTGCTAACTGGAGCAGTTTCTAGACGGTATGATAGTTTCTGAGATGTTTCATGCAAGGATTGATAGAGAGACATCGATCGCCGCGGATATGAGAAAACGGATTGGATCATACAAACGGAAATTGTGATCGGCAGTATTCATTGTGAATTGTTATTTTCTTCAATTTTCTTTGTTAGGGTTCCGTACACTCATGGGACAAAGAAACTCTTGTTGTGAGACTTTGTCTGTTCGTCTGTGACGGGTGCTTATTTCAACCACTATTGGCTTTTACCGTGGCTAGAGGTTGACATCTAACATGGAGAGATTTTAGACACTTTTCCGGTTGACGGACTTTAGTGTACAGGCTATATCCGGTGTTGTTTATTATGCGGACCTTGTAGAAACTAGAACTAATTTCCGTGCGTTCAAGCGTTTTTGCCATACCTATTACTGGAATCAAATGTAACAGTTCACATTAGGACCCATTAAGTTAATGATAATTGCAATCCGTGGTGCTTGGCAATCTGGGCTTCTCCCAGTTGTAAATAATCCCTTTGTGCCTATTGGCCTAATTCTGTTCTGTCTCCTGCTTGTTTGGAGGGAAGTGGAAATTATATTTTTCTTACTCCTCCGCTAATCTTTTCTGATTAATTTCGTTGCGGGATCCAAGACAGTTGAATCGCTTCTCTGGGACTCGTCGAGCTTCATTGCCTCGGCGCTTTTCTTGTGGTCGCCACTGTTGATTCTGGCTTACAGAAGTTGCAGTGGATTGGGAACAGTGTGGCGGGCTTGTCCCATAAAAAAAAAAAAAAAAAAAGGACTTTATTGTGCCATAACGTTTTTTTTTTTTTTTTGTTATTAAGGTTTTTTATCTTCTCTGTAGCTGCTCGGAGTTTGGATTTGTGCCCGGTTAATGGCAATAGGCTCGCCCCCTATTATATGGGACCAAAATATACCGGCGAACTGTGGGTGTACATTGGTACACCTCTGCCTAAAACTTCGGGGAATACAGGCGTTATGGTATATTTATATATGATCCAAAGTAAATAAAGTTTAACTTTCAGCAACAATTAAAGGTATCGATTTTTTAAGTTGAAAATCACCGTTTGATAGCATACAAGCTGACATCAACACCAGAGGCCTAGCAATTTTATTGCCCTCCCAGAGACAAAGCTGAAATGTCTCATCGTATTAAAAGATGTCTGTCCACCTTCATATCAAGTGGAAGTACATAATTATGTATTATTGCTTTTTCCATTGCAAGAAGTGTCACAACGACGATTTTAGGTGTATCTATGTACAATGGGCTTTATTTGCACATAATAAAGTATATTTTTTATTGATGGCGGTTTATATAAATATTTACATAAAAATGAATGAAAAAAATGAGCAAACTTACATTGTTATGCAGTCTCAATAAATAAAAATAAAAATGTTTGCTTCCAATATTACGAAACCCGGCACAGTTATTTGGAATTTCATGAACTGCAAGAAAAGTTTGCATATAACGAACTAAATTTTGTTACCAGATTGGATATAGTTTGGTCAGCTTGTTCTGTAACTAGTTGTTCGTTACGATTGATCTAATCGGCGGTCACAAGCGACGCTGCCGTGTGTCGTTGCTATTAATACAATAGTAGCATTGCGAATGCACGCAGTTTAAAAAAACAGCGAGTATTTTCATCTCACTACTATATATTTGGCTCGGTCTTCATGTGGCTGAGTTAATTGTCGTGTAATAAATATTTGGCTGGATTAATGGCTAACTACCTCGTTAGCCTAGTGGTGCTAAGCGTGACTGCTACGCTAGAGGTCTTGGGTTCGATTTCCAGGTCGAGCAAAAAAGTGTTTTGAGTGTTTCTATGAAAATTTCAGTGTATATTTGTGCCCGGTTAATGGCAATAGGCTCGCCTCCTATTACATGAGACCTAAACATACTGGCAAACTGTGGGTGTAAGTCATTAAAATAAGCTATTACACTTATTATATTATAACAAGTTGTTATAAGATTTAACCCAATGCTAACGTGATAAAGATCAAATTTGCGTGTGTGTATTTTTATTGTATTTATACCTTCTCAGTTCTCGAGCACTTGACTGATAACCTCATATAAATTGAAATTAAACCTTATTATCATAGGCAGAAGGTCCAATTTCGATTGTGTTTAGGGTGGGTCAGATAATGCTGACAACCGACTGTACATTGGTTCACTCTGCCTAACCCTTCGGGGAATACAGGCATCATTATATGTAATAGTTATACCATTTATCATCATAATAATGCTTAGCCTTTTCCCAACTATGTTGGGATCGGCTTGCAGTCTTACCAGACGCAGCTGAATACTAGTGTTCTACATGTAGCGACTGCCTCTCTGAACTCCACAACACAGTTAATGAGCAACACGATACCTTGGTACGAATAAGAGTAATATAGGCATATGTATAAACAATTTATCAGACACAGAATATCACCCTTAAATAATGATGTCCGTTGCACGTTGTACATTACTCTAGCTCCGTAGTTTCGAGTTAAGTTACATCTTCGGTTACTGCGGTGTTGTATAGCCTATAAACTTCCTCGATAAAGACGCAATAAAATGCAAAAGGACTTTTCTAAATCGAACCAGTACTTAGGTACTGCAATATCGGGTTCATATAAACAAATAGACTCTTCAGCGTTATAATATTAGTATAGGCAGATGTATGTAGTTGAGATACAATGGGTACGCAAATAAATATTGAATCCTTTGCATTTCCTTTCCAAGCTTTCATATTTCCACTTGACCAATCAGTAACAATTCAACTGGATGTTGCTCGGAAACACGACAAATAAACCATTGTTACGTTACGTATGATGCGATATATTGTGGCAGTTCAGTCAATCAAATAATATTAATAGTGCTCAAAGGTGACGTATTTCAGAATTGGATCTGTAGTTCCGGGTATTGGCACATTCAAACAAATTGTCACCTTAATAATATTGAAATAATGAT
The DNA here is from genome assembly GCA_932526535.1 of Caradrina clavipalpis. NCBI lineage: Eukaryota > Metazoa > Arthropoda > Insecta > Lepidoptera > Noctuidae > Caradrina > Caradrina clavipalpis. Next base: position 24,548,974 of record OW052087.1, read on the forward strand.
GATAATTAAGATTGTTACTTTTGGAGTTTTTTTTTTATATCATTGGATGGCAAACAAGCCCGCGGCCCACCCATGATAGACCTTTATTTGAAAATAGAATTGATTGTTGCAACAATTCAAATAGAACGATACGTATTCGGCTGTAGTTCGCTTTTCTTTTTTTGTTCGCTGGATGGCAAACAGGGCGGCTCACCGATGTTAAGTGGTCACCTGTACCTGTACACCTGCAATACCAGAGCCCATACAACTGCGTTGCGATGCCAAAGTTAAAATGTTTCATGTGCCTTTATTTTACAAAGGCACCCTTCAATCCGGATGGGGCAGAAATAGGCATGGTGGTAGAACTTCCCCGGATAAACAGGTTTATAAAGAGCTCTAGTACTACCTACAGTATTACTTAAATAAATAAACATAACTAATAAGTAAATAAAAAATCTTAATGCTAGCTTAAAATCTTCGTATAAAAGGGCGTCGCTTTACAAACTGCAAAGGAAGTCACAGTTGAAAAATATCGGAATCCCCTCCTACAGAAAGTTATTAAGAAATCGTAAGCTAAGCCGCGCTCGTGTTTGTTTAGCGGGCGGTGGAACTGACCCACAGCCTGCACCCCTGAGCATTAGCGCGGTAATCGCCGTCGGCATGCGAGGGTGCCCGATTGACAGCAGCGTTCGGCTCACCCCGCACTCGGTCAGTAGGCCACCTTAACACATAGGGTACCAAACAATACAAAAGACAAGTCAATGACCCGTCCTGCGTAGACTTAAGGCATACATAATTAGTTTAATTCTACTTCATTGTTACTTGGTCACGCCGCCACAGAAACACTTGATGCCTAATCTATAATCTATATAATTAAAAATGAGTTGCTAAGCGCAAACTCGAGAACGGCCGGACTGATTTGGCTGATTACTTTTTTGATGTGTTCGTAATTTTCCGGACAAGGTTTTTATTTAAGGAAAAATTTGAAAATCCACTGGAAATGTGCATTCGTGCGAAGCAGGGGCGGGTCGCTAGTACTGTAGTAAAGCTGAAGACATTACTTTGTTTGTTTAAACTCGCTAATATCTCTGGAACCACCAGTTGTATTGGAAAAATCTTTTTGCATGTGATAGCCAGATTCAGGAATTATCATCATCATATCAGCTCTAGGACGTCCAATGCTAGACATAGGCCTCCCCATGAGCAATAGTATAAGCTAAACAACATCACACTATAGCACACGGGAGCGAAACAGTAGCAAAAAGCGTAACTTAAAGCGAGTAAAAAATTCCACGCGGTTGAATTCACAGGCAGATGCTTGTAAAAGATTCGTTTGAAAGCCAGGAAATAAATATGTGAGCGACGAACAGCGTCAACTCTTCAGCGTCGAGGAAATTAAGTATCACGTCAAGTGAGTATGCGAGCTGTGCGAATGGGAATTTCGAATCGTTTTCGATGCAGTCTGTTCGACCGTAGAGTTTCTGCCGGTTCTAGCTGAATTCCATAGGTAGTAGGGCCCGGATTACTATCTCTCAATTAAATTGCTTGGCTGTACGTTACAAATTCTGTTTACTTAATTTAGTTTTGTATATTATAAAAGGGGTTTAAAAATCAATATTCTAAACTTCGTGTACCTACTTGCTTGCTTCAGTATCGAAAAACTGATATAAGGATAAACTGATATAGGATTATTTTTATTTTTTGCAAGTAAATGCATTTTAGCTAAAATTTTAACTGAATTGCCTTTTATTTTACATGTTAACATAACTCAAAATATTTTAACACTATATATCTGGTCAATACTAGCCGGTAAATCTTTTGTAAACTGGTAGCTCGTTCTCAATTAATACACCCCAGTTTGACGTCTAGAACTATGGACTATAATCATCAGTTCATCTAAATTTCAAACCTATCTTTCAAATAACATCATCTTAGCGCATCACAGAAAACAAAGACCTATTCCTCTATTAGTTTTAAGTACGTATTCGCTATAAACTCCTGAATAATCGTAAGCAAACAACAGTAAACTTTCTAAACAAGAAAAGCCAGTGTACATAACTGACTAAGTCAATAAACGTAGACTCAAGGAGCAAAGACGTCGCGGGGCAATCCCCTGATCGGTGGCGTCGGCACGTCTCAGGGCGGGCCCGGCGCCTGATGACAGGCGCAACTAGACGGACCGATAGTCGCTTGCAGGACGCTCACTTTTCCACTGATAACTGTACTTAACAACCGTCCCCTTTGTGTGTGAATGACTACTTAACCAGTTAAAACTTCAACTACTGAAAAAACTGTATCGCATGACGATAAAGTACATTGAACTTTGTCTATTTGCTTTGAAGAAGGCTGTACCACTTCCCTAAATTCTTACAATTCTTGGCGTGCACTTTTATACAGACATGGCACTCTTTCCTTGAATATTGTAAGTGAAGTCGCGAGTTGAACGAAAATGGTTCCGAGTGCAACAATCGAATCATTTCAGCCAATAAAGTGTGAAAGGCGGAAGTGAGACCTTTCAGACTTTTATTTCAAAAATTTCCAAAGGGAACTTTATAGGACGAGTGACATGCATTGTGCCGTTAGACTACCATTATGAAAAAACCTACCTAATATGAAATCGAATGATTAAAAATAAAATACGGGCGAGAATGAAAAGCCAGACGCGGCGCGTCCCGACTTCATGTAAATTAAATAACTCGGGATCTTCATCTCGCCCCGCCGTAACTAGCTCAGCGCTACCTTTCGTATTTTCTCGATTAAATAAAATATTGTATGTACAGTTTTCCATTTTTTACATCCAGGCTCGCATTGTAGCGCTGATTGCTATCGGACTGATCGTTTGGAAAACTGCCTAAAGTGTTGTTGGGCTCAAGTAGATGTGGATGAGCACACGCACACAGATGAGAGCGTGTGGTCGTGTGTAGAGCATGCGGGGACTGCGGGGGCGAGGGGGGAGGGGAGGGGGCGCACGACCCTTGGGGGAGTGCTTATTATTCCTGAGGTACCGCCACGCGACACAAAATGGCATCGCTGGTTCAGCACACCACTTTATGTGAAAAGTTGAAAACTGCGGGCAGATGAATACAATTAGACACACCGACACACGCACGTAGGACGGATATATATACGTACCTACGGATCAAACTGATCATCGTAAATGTGGGGCATCTCAGCAGTTCAACTATATGAATAGAGAACATTTTTCAACCTCGAAAGAAGGTCAACCGGAAAAATGTGACCGTGGCTTTTCTTTTATTTTTCTCACAAGATAAATTTATCATATTACAGGTTGATTTCATTTTGTTGGTTGTACTAGAATAGTATGATGTTTAGCCAAAACATGCTACTGATTATCCGACTAGTAACTGGAAATATTTTGATTACAAAATGATTTGTAATTCAAAATCTTCAACGAGATCTAAAAATCGTTATGAATTTGAATCTAGTCATTTGACGGGACACAGACTAACTAAAACACTTAGATATTAGTTAGTCAATCCTATCTACAAGTTCATTGGGCATTAACTAATTGACGAAAATATGAGTAAGACTACTTTTTTATCGAGTGCCCGGTCGGCGCAATTCCCATTAGCCTACATTAGAACCCATGAAAGCGGTCTCCATTAGTCGAATCCCTTTGAATACTCCTTGTTTGTGGTATTCAGCATCGATTACTGGCTCTCGGGACATTCCCAACCCCGGGTTCCCCTCGCCTCCGCAATGTATGCACATAATTTGTTTGTTGTGTCTAAGAACATGGATTTCTTGCAACAGTCTTTATGTTGACCGCGTACCGTGTCTCTGACGTGAATTATCTCTGATAACCAACCACATAATAACATCAACATAGCTGATACAATAGGTAACGTGTTATTTAATATAACAATAGATTTGTTATTTTTGTTACACTTACATGGACGGTTGAGTTATGTGAGACAAGGTTTTGTCCGCAACTCCGACCGCGTTATTTTTTCCACCCGGTTTTGTTTACGTTTTTGGTTACTGCGCCTCTCCTGTATGTAGTAGCGTGATGGTATACAGCTTATACTCTTCCTTAAGAATCCGGCTATCATATACAAAAAGATTTTGCCCGATCCGACTGGTAGTTCCAGAGATAAGCTCGTTTAAACAAACAAAGATACTTTTCAACTTTATTATATTACTATCGATAATTCAATGTTAACCGCAAGTTGTTCTGCTGTTAAAGTGTGGTTTGCTAGATACGTACCAAATCGTTATCACCGTCATACAGATCAGGTTTTCTATTTTTAGCGCTATATCTATGTAGACGGCGCTATGACACTTATGTATAACAAGTAACTGGGCCAATACATAGGGTTTAGTACATGTAAGTTATATACAGGCGAAACTATCTCTCTATAAGAGTAATTGAGTGGAATTTGACGACTCGCTTGGCGCGGTGGCTAGGCGATCGCCTGCAACGCTGCGTGTCGCGGGTTCGGTTCCCACACGGAACAAATATTTGTTTGGCTTACAGATAGTTGTTCCGGGTCTAGGTGTTCATTTACATGTGAAAATTGTATGTTTATAAAAGCATCAACAATACAGGCGTAAATCCTAGTGCGGAGCTACGATTTTTTAAATAAAAGAAAACAAAAATTGCCGTGCCCCGTCACTTTTGCCTCCTAAAAAGCCACTTCTGGAGCTAGACTCCCAGGAGTGGCCTTTCTCACTTATAAGTAGGTAGGAGTAGGCCACCATCTCTTAAAACAGTACCATTTTAAAATTACTTTGTCATTTTAATTGTTGAATTTTCAACTCTCAGCGCTAAGCCGAGGGTTAAAAATCCAATGGTGCGCCCCTGAACCTCAATAAGCTAGAAACTCGGGTTAGTAAGAAAGAGATCGGCTACGCTTGAACTGTTGCTTATCCAGGTACGACTGTATTACATTTAAGGAATGCTCGAGGACGAACCTTCGAAGATTTTCAAATATTCTCAGAAAAATTTCATCTACCGAAACGGACCGACCTACGTCAAAATTTCCCCCATTTTTCAAAGCACTTGTATTGATTTCTAATATTTAACTCTGATTTATTTGAAATATATTATAAGTATTTGGGATGTACTGTTTTTATTGGTAATGAAATATTGTAATCTTTTTTGATTAATTTCGTTGCAGGTTCTAAGACAGTTGAATCGTTTCTCCAGGACTCCTCGAGCTTCATTGCTCATTCTGGCCTTCAGGAGTTGTAGTGTATGAGAATAGTGTGGCGGGCTTAGCTTATACCTGCGACTAAGTTCACGTGAATATCGGTTATCACTGATTTTTGTTTTTTGGTGCTGAACCCTAAATAGATTTCCTTAATAAAACTAGCCTAATTTACTCCATATAACATGAGTTATCTGCCAGTGAAAGTCCCGTAAAAATCAGTCTAGACATATAACAAATAAAAATAAACAAACAACAATTTTAAAACATGTTTTATTTCGCGTAAGCACTGCGCCAACATTTATATTTATTTTATAAAAAGCTGTTATTTTGACATTACAAACAGAAACTTAAATTTTATTTATTCGTGTATGAAATAGCAAGTTCTAATAGCGAGTTATTTACCGACGGTAAAAGGTAACCGATATCAAAAGCGCCGACACACACACTGAGATAAAATTACGCAGAAATGCTCGGCGGTTACTCGGAAACCGGGGATCCCGGTACAAAACCGTACTTATCTCATAGCTACCAGACAGATGCACTGCTGAACTTGAACCGTTTCCCTACATCCGTGTTAGAAGTTCAAAGTGTCACAGGTTTTATTCCATCGATGAATTTATAAAATTTAAACGGACACTAGACAATTTAGACTTGACAAAATCAACTGGTTGCTAATTTAATTATTATGAGCAAATTGTTTTGATTATTATTGCTATTTCTTATTTCTGTAAGACAATAATGCTACATTTGGTGATTACTATGGCTCACACGCTGATTCGTTGTCATTTGAAATGTTAGAAGTGATCATCTACGATCACAATATTGGTATTATTACAGTTTAGCTTTCATTTCTTAATTCGTAGCACTTAGTACGTATTGTAGTACTTTGAGTGACTTTTATTGTTAATAGATCGTTTTGACATTAGCATATTTTTATGAAATGGATGGAACTGTACAATATAACGTAATACTTTGTTTAAAAAAAACGGTAATTTAAAAAACTAAAAAACCCGACTGCTATACTTTAAAAATCCCTAAAACAAGATAAATTGTAGCAGTCGGGACCCATTCTAGAAATGGAGAATTAGTGAATTGAGAGCACATACCTATATTACATTGCAGATGGTCCCGAATGGGTCCCGACTGCTACAATTTATCTTGTTTTAGGGATTTTTAAAGTATAGCAGTCGGGTTTTTTAGTTTTTTAAATTACCGTTTTTTATTTTTAATTTTTTTAGTGTTTTAATAAAAAAGAAATAAATATACCCAGTATCACTCTTACGGTAAATACGAATCTACCGACACGTCTCAAGCTAAAATCCATCGAGCCGTTCAGCCTGCAGAGCGAGCCAAACATTTGGATTTGGCGCCAAAAATCCGCCATTTTGTTTTTATTTTTTTTATATACCCAGTGTCACTCTCACAGTAAATACGAATCTAACGACACCTCTCAAGCTAAAATCCATCGAGCCGTTCAGCCTGCAGAGCGTGCCAAACAATTATACATACAAACATACATACATACAAACATACCCTCGAAAAACATAACCCTCCTTCTGTCGCAGTCGGGTAAAAAAAGAGTATGTATGGAGTTTCTTGCCCGTTCTTCTCCATACGTAACTATCTTTTGGAATGGGCAACTAGATTCAATAGTTTTAATTAATTGACGTTTAAAAGTGCCTTTTAATGGTCTAATTGGAATAAATGATTTGACTTTGACTTTAAACCTTGATTTTCTTATTTTTATTCCAGTTGGGTTTGCTCTTGACTCTAGTCTAGGTCAGAGGTGAAAAAGACGTCGACGATGGAGTAAGCTTACCCAGAAGAAGCCTGTTTACTTGATTTTGAAGAGATTAGGGTTGATTGCGTTCGGAGTTTTAGGTAATAATTTAACTAATATATAGGTTAATTTATTACTATGCAAAGTTTTTGCCTCCTTTTCAAATTCAAGAGGTAACTGTGCTAGTGATTCTCATCATGAATTAATTAATGATAAAATTAATAGCTATTTATTTGATAGGTAGGTGATTTTCAAATTCGAACTAGCCATCTTTTCGCCGGTTTTAGGTAGGCGAGGCGACCTAAGCTGTCAATTAAGTTCGTTGTTATACTAGTACGTTGTTGTTCTTTGTTTAAAATATCAATGTCCCTTATTATTATTTGTAGGTACAAGATCGATTGCAGACTTTAATTAATTTATAAGTCCAGATTTCCTCACGATGTTTACCTTAACCGATGTTATTGATGTCCAAGATAAACTTAGAAGGTACATGTGAATTGTTAAAGTCACATTGGTACGTGCTTGGACCTTAATCAGTAAGCCATCACGACATTACAAAAAAAAACCGCATTGAAACAAAAAAAAAGAAAAAACATTTAGGTACAATATTAGTATATATTGAAAGTTTTTTTAGCTAATATTATTGTTGTTTGTCTGCGTGTATTCTTATGTATCGTAAATCCCGTTCATCTAACATAATGATCAGCGTAGAACGTAAATTTCGCGTAACCGTAAGCGCCCACGCCGATCGGCGCAGGCGCACTCGACTGTTTACCAATGCTTGTAACGTCACACAAACATACCGACATGACTGTATAGATGATAATGTATGTATGTAGGTATAGATACCGAGACCATGATACAAAGGTCGTTTGAACGGCGAGATAATGTGGTTGTTACCCTATTAAAGGTGTTCTGGTATTATATTTAATGCGTATTAATTGGAGCATTAGATACCCGTGTAGCACCCAGTGCTATTTCGGAGCTCAACTTCTCATATGCTCGAATGTCCCAATTGAGAAGAAAACACCATTTACCCTTCACTAATTTTTAAATAAGTATAATTAGATTTTTAGTTGCTTTGAAATCAATAAATAGATAAAAAAGTGACGTCATAGTTTAGTATTGTCATACAAAATCTATGGGGGAATCGCGTTTTGACGCTTCATAAAAAGTATGTCAATTGATTAGTGGTGTTTTCTATTCTTTAATGCTCGATTCCTAAAACTTACCGACCGTAATAGTAAACCATCTTAGTATGGTTAACTAATACCGGTCGGTAAGTGCCTTCATATGTGCCCAACAAATGCCTTCGTAGTTTCGCTGTCATTGGAGTTTATTTTTCAGCATTTATGTCCATAATTTTTGTAAACATTTCTACATTCAAAGTTGTCACCAGAATTTTTATAAGTGACCAGTCAAGCATTCAAAAGAATTACGACTGGTAAGATAAACTATCCGTTGTGAATATAGGAACCGAGCATTAAGCGCGTTATAAGAAGTATGTCTTCTGTGTGTTGTTATTTTTGAAGTAGAACATGCGCGCGCGCTGCTCCCCCCACTTCCCGCGCACCTTGAACCTCGACCGCTGATTACTGCACACACACACACACTCGCTTACGACTATTATTTCTATTATCATTACAGAAAACTAATTTCGTTTAAAGATAAAAGCAAATCTGCAGATATTTTGTTGGGTTTGTAAAATGAAGATGCAGATTTTAGGAACATCGGTATGCTACATACATGTGAGTAATATTAGTATTATTATTGTACCTACATTATTACTAAAAATACAAGGCTGAAGAGTTTATTTTTTAGTTTATTTCAAATTGCTAATCTTCAAAACAACTAGTCCGATTGTAATACGTTTTCCACTAGCAGGAAGCTACATTATCCCTAACTGCAACAGACTACATTTTACTAACAAAAAAAAATAGAGATCGTCCAGAATAATTATGCAAACGAAGTCGAGCGCACAAGCTTGTTATTACAACAGCCATGTTTGACACCTCAACAACTTACAGCTTAAGCCGAGACGACTAATTGCCTAGCAATTGTTCAAAAAACCGTGGTATAATAAAGTACATACAATATTTACACGAAAGGGAATGAATGTTACGAATTCAAAACGAGTGCTGCTCAAAAATGTTGAGAGGCTTAGAAGTAACAGGAGAAAGAAAACAAGCCGACCAGCTAACAAATAAATGGTAATAAACAGTGGTCTAGACACGTTAATTACTACAGACAAATAATTGGACGTAATAATAGATTAGAACTTGATAGGAAAATAACACCTAACCCAAAGTACGAAGGACAGAAATGTCCTGCAGAATTTTATTAGTTATCTAATGGGTAAGTCCTACAGATGCATGATTTAACCATATTCTCATAATTGGGTAGATGACACCACTAACCAATAATTTCAAGAAACAACTTCACAAAAAAACATTAAATTTTAGCACTAAAAACCCGATGATTTTTTAAATAACTATAAAAATAGATTTTTAGTTGCTTTGAAATCAATAAATAGTAAGTGAATTGAGATAACAAAAAAGTGACGTCATAGTTGAGTATTGTCATAGAAAATCTATGGGGGAATGGCGTTTTGACAGCTCATAAAAAGTACGTCAATTGATTAGTGGTGTCATCTACCCAATTATGATAACAGGCTCTTATTGTCCCACTGCAAAGCAAAGGCCTTTTCTCATACAGAGAAGGCACGAGCATTGATCACCACGGCTGCTCAAGGCTGATTGACGATTTAATAATTTATTATAAGTCCAGGTTTCCTCACGGGCTACGAAAATGAGATTTCATTAATTTATGAGCATTTTTAAGGCTGCGTGTCCTGTAGGTTTGATCTTCCATAATTGAGTGTAGTTCTATCAAAGCAACCCACATCTAAATTCTTTTTTTAAGAGGCTTTAGATAAAACGCTAATTAATTTTATATGGAATTGATTTAAAGCGGCAGTTGTTTATTAGTAGAATTGGAATGGTAAAAATTACTAATAAATTCAGACTTATATTAATGAATATCAGTCCGGCTTTCCAGGTAACTTGACAATGTTTTCTTCACCAATGAAAGCAAAAAAAATGAATGAATGAATGAATGATGATGATGTTTTCAATGTTTTCTGTTTTCTGTGGGTGTACATTGGTACACCTCTGCCTAACCCTTCGGGGAATACATGCGTGATGGATGATTTTCTTTACCGATGTCAGAGATGTCCAAGAAAGAAAGTCACATTGGTACTCTTTGGAAATCTATGGGGGAGGCCTATATTCAGCAGTGGACGTCCTGCAGCTGATTTGATGATGATGATAATGATTGGTATTAGCCCGGTTTCTAACCCGCAACCTCATGTATGTGAGGCAGCAATGTCATTGAAATAGATAAGTTTATAAAACATTTAATCGTGAGACAAACACGGTTCTAACTTATAGAAAGGAGACTTGACAGCTTCCTTGATAGTATCTAATCCCGAAGGGATGTCTGCCAGGCAGTTTTTTATATAAAACTAGCGACCCGCCCCGGTTTTGCACCGGTATTACTAAACATCAGAATTATTTTGATGAGATTTTCATTTAAAAAATCTGTCCAATTTCCAAATATTCCGGTGGATATTCCAAAAAAAATCTTTTAAACAAACCTTGTTTTTCAAACGAACAAAAATCGGTTGACTCGTTCTCAAGTGATGATCTTTCATACATGCGGCAATTGATGTTCCTAGCTCATGGCTAAATAATTACAGGCGCATAGACCGATCTTCCGGGATAAGCCACGCTTGCCGAGGTCGGTCTGTGGATGGGTGACCATTTACCATAGCGAGTTTCCTACGTGTCTCGAAAAGCAAGTAGGTAAAGCCGTTGGTCCCGGCTGTCATTTGTAGATGTTTGACAGTCGTTACTGTTAGTCAGAAGCCAGAAAGTCTGAAAACCAGTCTTACCAAGAGTATCGTATTACCCATTACTGGGTTGTGGAGGTCTGATAAGCAGTCGCTCCATGTAAAATACTGATATTCAGCTGCATTCGGTTCGACTGGAAGCCGACCCCAACATAGTTGGGAAAAGGCTAGGCAGATGATGATGATACAACAAAGCTATTGTAACTAACTAAAATCTCTAATTATAACCCGAAAGTCTACACGTGTTTCATTAAAAGTAGAAAATAATATTAATGTAGTCTCAGTACTACGGTCGACCTAAAAAAGTCACATCATAATTTATGAATCTGTACAACTTACCCGTGAATCGAATTCAACAATATACGGAGCGAATTCACAAAGGAACTACGAGACTGCTCTGCCCCCCTAGCCAAGTCACAAACGATAAACGCAAACGCTGAGTAGGCTTTAATAGATCTTCAACTTTATGTGCTTGGTTTTAAGTTGAAGATCTAATGAAGATTGCATAGCGTTTTCGTTCGTTCCAGTCGCTAACGCTTAGAAATCTTTAATAGATTTTCAACTTAAGGCTCTTAGGTATTAAGTTGAAAATCTATTGGTACCTACCGAGCGTTTACGATTATCGTTTGTGACTTGGCTAGGGGGGCTGGTTTTGTTAGTAACTAGTTTCTACCCGCGACTTCGTCCGCATAGCGTCTTCACCCGCGTTAAGTCACGACTTTGGTAACTATAGTGCGATTCTCTAAAATGCAAACTCGAAAACGAGTCTCACTAAAGCTTGACCGCGCTCACTTCGATAACGACTTGACTTTGGTTGTGGTTTCGCTTGCCGTGGTGACGTCACCGGCGTGATCGTGTTTAACAGAATACCATTTTGTTATCTCACTGCAGATCCAGCTTTCAAATTACGAAGTGAGGCTTAGAGAATCGCACTGCTGCTCCATTCCCTTGTGTCTTAGCATGATGTAATATAGCCTGTACTATTCCTCATGAATCTGGTTATCGTATACAAAGATTTTTCTGATCCCACTGGTACTTGCAGAGAGTAGCGCGTTCTTCTTCTTCTTCTTCTTCTTTATCGTGTAGGCAGTAAGGTCTAACGACCCCACGCACCCTAGTGTCAGAGTTTCTAAACCGCCTCAAGCGCCTCTGACATGGTTACCGATGTCAGTGATGTCCAAGATAAACTTAGAAAGTACATATGAATTAGAAAAAGTCACATTGGTACTTGCCCGTGCCGGTTGCGAACCTCGTGCATGAGAGGCGGGCGCCTTAACCACTGGGCCATCACGACATCAGCGCGCAACGGCAGTAGCGCGTTTAAATTCACAAACAAAAAATGTCCTAAATTTTATTATATTAATACTAACATAATAAATTAAATTAAATTAATTATTAATTAATTAATTAATTATATAATAATTAATAATTATTAATTATATTTATTAATTAATTAATTAATTATTAGTTAATTGTTAATTTAATTAAATTTGCTAATCTATACAGATTAGTAAATAACTAGCTTTTTCTCGCGACTTCGATGTCGGTTATCGCAGACTCAGACGAAGTCATGCGATAAAAGATAGCCTATTTCCTTTCTTGGGGTTTAAACTTACTACCAAATTTCATCAAAATCGATCCCGTGGTTTACCCGTGAAAGCGTAACAAACAGAGTTATGTATGGATTACTAAGGCTCACTCGCGTCAAATAATTCTGAGTTAGTTTTTAACACGAGAATAAGTAGGTACAAAATGTTATACGTCTTTGTTATTTTCTTTTTAAAATACGTTCACGTACTCTTTTTTTTTTTTAATGACGGGAAATCATCAAATAACTTCCCCCGCCCTGGGGTAGGCGGGAGGGAGTGTCAGACTTTTACTGACTAAAACCCGTCTATGTTCCTTCATGTGCCCTTTGCGTTTCGGGGGCGCGGTATCTCTTTCGAACAACCCGCAGCCCCGGCACGTTTCCCCCCTCTAGGAATTTCTTCTGTATATCTTCTCCTTATTTTAGGTGGGTTTCTTTTTTACGGGCGGGAGGGAGTGTCAGACTTTTACTGACTAAAACCCATCTGAACTATGTTCCTTCATGTGCCCTTTGCGTTCCGGGGGCGCGGTATCTCTTTCAAACAACCCGCAGTCCCGGCAGGCATTGTAAGTAGGTAGTAGTTCAGCCTCCTGTTAGCAACTAACTCTTGAGATATTTTCTTGTGTAGGCGGGCCTTTCAATGTATAAAGTATTCAAGGGTTCAGGTGCGAAGCCGTGCCAGCTAATAAGTCGCTTTTTTGTATTTAATGTCGCATATCCTATAACAGCGGACGTTTAAGAAGTTTCCAACGGTGGTGTACCTCTTTTGTCGGATTATGATAAGTAATTTAGAAGTTATGAGGGAAGATACATAGCTACATACACACATACATACATACCGGTAAACATCTTAACTTCCCTTTTTGCTTTGCAGTAATCGGGTAAATAACTAAGAAACACCTACTCGAAAAGATTTTTTAGATATTGTTCGAGAAGATAAACAGACAGACTCCTAACATTATGACAGACAGTAGATACACTGGCGAGGAGAGCCGTAGATACGTAAACTGTAGTGCAAAAAAATTAGGCCACTCGGCAAAATTCCACAGCGGTTTCCTTGTTGTGTTCAGATTAAAAGTATGCGTATAACCTGCACATGCGCAATGTATCTTTATAAGCATACTCTAAATAAATGAAATCAATAGTGTACGAAAAAATTGCTCTTGAATGTTGCTGAGTGGCCATTTTTTTTTGCACTGACGTGTTTTTTCTTTGTGGTCAACTTTTATTTGGCGTAATTGGCAACTAGTTAAAATAAGATTAAAAAAAACAACATTCTTATTTTTAAATTTATTTTTACACTAGCTTCTGCTCGCGTCGTCTTCCGCGTGAGAGTCAAGTATATAAGTCAGTAAGTATATAAGAGTCAAGTACATAGTCTATGATATACGGCAACAGAGATTTATTTATCAGTGAAAGAATGTTTGTATTCGGAACAGTATTTTGAAAGAGAACCTTTCACAAATACATAAGCAAAAAAACTAGCTTTACTTCTATATAATATTATCTAGTATTAGATGAAAATAATTAAAGAATACAATTTATATAGGTATGTATGGTCACTAATAAAGGGGGACGACAGTAATACAGGCCACTGTTCTAGATCGTGAAATCTTCGGAGTGTAGTCAATGTAATATACATATCGATACAAAATAAATCGCTACGGTGCATCCACATACACAAGCCAAAAGTTGATATTATGATCTAACAACACAATACAGGAACATCCAGAACTATAAAGTCGCAGGATAATTAAACATTTCGGCTGAACATCCTAGAATAACTAAAAAGAACCGGATTTTTCGAATTATCGTATAAGTTCGGTATAGTCCGGCGAACTGTGGGTGTACACCGGCGAGCTGTGGGTGTACATTGGTACACCTCTGCCTAACCCTTCGGGGAATACAGGCGTGATGATGGTATCGTATAAGTTAAAGGGGAATATCTACAAGTCCGAGACAAGACCCGACAGGTCTTGCATTCTGCATGGATCAAAAGTTGGGCCGTGAAGAAGACGGATGAAAAAAGATTGCAAGTAGCGGAGATGAGATTGTTGAGGTGGATGTGTGGTGTGATCAGAATGGATAAGATTAGGAATGAATACCAATATTGGAAGAAGTTTGGAAGTAGCGCCAGTGACAGAAAAGTTGATAGGGAACCGTTTCTTGGTAGTGGCATGTGAAGAGGAGGGATCATAAGAGCTATATAGTTAAATGGATGGAGAGGAAGAGGGAGGCCAAAGAAAACATGAATGAATTGTGTGAAGAATGATATAAAAGAGAAGGGAGTCAGTGAAATCATGACGGTTAACAGGATGTAATCAAAGAAGAAAACGTGTTGCGCGGACCCCAATCAACATGAGAAAATGGCCGGAAAATGATGATGAAGATAGATTTTTACAATCACTGGCTATGTACATGATCACTGCATTTGTCACAGGAAGGCAAACGCGAGCGCTGATTGGCTGTTATGTAACGCATGGACGCGCTGATTGGCTAACTACATTACCTGCACAATCAAAATGACAACGTTATGGATTGATACTTAGATTAGCCTATTAGCGTTGAAGCTTGCAATTTAAACAACCAACTGGGATTTCTGCAATGATTTTAAAATGATGATGAAAACGACGCTGCAATTGGGGCAGTGACTGAGCAGTTGGTCGGTTGCTTTGCTTGTAGTGGGTTCGAGTCGCGCTCGAAAGAAATATTTGTATCGCCTACGGGTAGTTGTTCAAGATTGTTGGTGTAGGTTTATGAGTTTATAAGTGTCAAAATGTACCCAGAACACAGGAGGAATTTCTAGTGTGAAGCTAAGTTTAAAAAAAAGCTTGATAGGTACTAGATTTGATCACTAAAATCAATTTAAATCCTAAACATCGGAACTATTCTAGTCGTACTAGAATTTAAGCGAAACACCGATATTTTCAATTTCCCCGCGATATCGCGATATATAGATGTCTAGGTACAGTCTATTTGCTCCACATCAAATATTTGTATTGGCAACCGAACTAATATTGACACAGAATTCGTAACTTTCACAATTTGTGAAAACACTGCGTGTATTTTGAACTGGTGTGTTATTCTGTAAGACCTCGTTCTAACTTCGAATCTGAATCCGCTGTGACATTCTTGATTGGCATTCTAAAAACTCCGTTGATAACTCGAATTTACACTAGCGCCACTCTCACACTCACGCAATTTTAACAGATAAAGTAAGAAGAGATCACTTAAGAAGTGTAATTCCACCGTCACTTCGACACTCACTTCGCACTTCAAAGTGTCAAATAAATCAATTTCATTTTGAATCTTAAGCGAAGTGAGGTGAATACCGACGTGAGATGCGAGTTCATGTCTGAATTTTACAGAATCGACGTACTGGTCCGAATGTTTATTTTTAAATTCTAAAGCTGTGAAAGTTTCAAGAGTATTGGATAGGTTTCCCATTTTGTAATAAATACTTAATCTTATAAAGAGGTAAAGTTAGTTTGTTATTTTATTTGTAAGACGTAATCCGTGGAAGTACTGATCCGATTTAAAAAATTCTTTCACTGATAGTAAGATACATTATTACCGAGTGTTATTATTGGCTATGTTTTGTATATAGGTACTATACTTGACTTTTTTGACTGACTGTCCCATTGGCCTCGTGGTCGCAATCTTGACTGATGAGCGATTCCCCAGTAAAAGTCTGACACTCCCTCCCGTCCCGCCCAGGGCGGGGGAGGTCATGATTTCCCATCTCAAAAAAAAAAGGTTAGTCAAAAAATGTTGTTGGGTTTTTGACCTTGGAAGCTGGTATGATACCGCCGTGGCTCGGAAATCACGTGGCAATCCTATCGGACTATGAGAGGGAGTGCACCTGTGTTTCTGCATACACTTGTGCACTATAATATCTTCTCCGTACTTGGTTAGGCTACATTGAGGATGTCGTGGCCGAAATCGACATGGAGAATATTCTTCCTCTTTCCGTATCGACAAAACTTCTTTGCGTGATAATATAATACTCGACTTCTACACTTAAGACTTCCTCAGAGGAAGCACAGAAGCTTTAGTCACAAATTCTTTTTAAATTAAACCAACTACTTGATATTGTAATACGAGTTGTCGGGCGTACGTACGAAGAAATGTACAAAAAACTTCGGCCTTCGTATTTGATTGCGACCTTCATTTGTGACCTTCGCTCAGACACTAGTAGCGGCAGGCTTACCCAGAGCCGAGGGGCGGTACTATAACGCACCTAGGTAAAGCTACTTTCAGTCTTCTTACTTCTTCGTAATATACCATCACGCCTGTATACCCCAAAGGGTTAGGCAGAGGTGCCACAGTTCTACTTTTTTTTGTTGGTTTATCTTTTGACGTCACTGTTAGCGCAGACTGACTGCTGCACTTCTTGTCGCGGGGCGATTGCAGAACTAAACTGTCAAATTCAAATTCAAATCATTTATTTCAATTAGACCATGTACAGGCACTTTTGAATTGTCAAGAAGTTACAGTTAAAGTTGAAGCTAGTTGCTCGTTCCAAAACGTAGGTCTCTATGGAGAAGAACGAGCAAGAAACTCCATGGACACTCTTTTCTTTCAATTTGGTTTTTACAAAAACTTGGTTACAAAAATTGTGGTTGCTTCTATATGTGAAAACAATGAAGGTGAATATAAAACAATAAAATATAATAATAAAGATGTAAGCCATGGCAGTTAAGAGATGACCAATCCCAACTGACAGCACCCGTTCACGAGCATGACGCGTGCATCAGCACCATTTAGCTCGACCATCTTGAAGGGAACCGAACGATCCAATGCACGCGCCACCATCAGCGAGACATTAAAGTGAGCATGACAAAGCTCTCCACTGCCATGCTTAGTGTCCAACGCATACTTAGTAACTTAACAAATAAAGTACTCACATTTACAATATTGAAATAAATTATGTTCAATTATACAAAGCTAAGGTTATCAGTGAACCTATTCAACGAATCAACTGTAGTATGTAAGAAAAAAGAAATAAGAATTATAATAACGGTAGACGTTATTAAAGTCAATAAAAAAGGTGCTTAAGAAAAACATAATTCCTTTTTGTAAAATATGCATATTAATTTGTGAGCCCGAGTGTCTGTGGAGCAGGACCAGCAGTAAGCCAAGCATTTTTATCATTTATATAGTCTTCTAATTTATAATATGCTTGACGACATAGTGTGCGTTTTATGCATGTTTTAAACTTTCTCTCATTTAGTTCGAGAATATTAAGTGGTATTTTATTATAAAATTTTACACAGTACCCCATAAAATTGTGTATTAATATTATATGTCGTAACAATTTTTTAATAAAATTTTTGCCCTCAACTTGTTCACCCGCATGAATCTGGTAAACGTATAGAAAAAATAAACCAATCCCACTGATATTTTCAGACATTAGCGCGTTATGAAAACAAACCAAGAACTTTTTAGCTTTTATTAAATTCGTTTAGATTAAATGTGTGTATGGCCTGCAGGTAGTTGTTCGGAGTTTGGTGTTTGCGAATGTGAGTTTATATGTAGGTAAAAGCAAAAGATAGGTACAAGAGACTAACCTAGAAAAGCGCATAGCCTCATAAAAATAAATCAATCTCATCTCCTATGAATTCTCAAGTTAAAATGATTAATTCAAGTGCTCTAGAAAATTGCTAGCTGAATGAACTCCAGGAATTGGAAATTGAAACGAGTTGGAAACAAATGACTTTTACGAAAGCCGTCGAAATCAAATCCGGAGAGATTACCGTCGAGCCAAGCGAGGGTTCAGTACTTAGGAAGGTTCGAGGGTTTCCGTGAGGTGCTAGGAATGCGGCGCCTGAGCACGTGCTCCATCATGAGCCAGGCACGTCCCTACACACCCTACATACCCTACATACCCTACCCCACACACTCCCAATTACAAGTTAAAGTTCAGCTACACCTCGCAATCATTAACTTTAATTCGCCCGGTGTTAATAGTGGAGCTACAAATTGTTCAATTTGTTGCTTCGTTTACGATCTTTAACATTGTTGGGTTTCAATGTTCAGTCGCCGTAAACAATCCATAATATCTGTTAAGCGTTATCGCTAAATCCCAATTCAATAATAAACGTGAAAGTTTTTGAAGATGGATGGATGGATGGATGTTTGGTACTCTTTCATGGTTAAACGGAATTAGCTGAAATTTGGCACATATTAATCTAGAACATCGGATTTGTGTCCCGTTTTTGTATTTCCGTGGAATAATAAATTAGGATTCTGGCTTAATTCTGAAATGTAAGTGCTTGTATGAACAGATATATGAACGTGCAGGACATACCAGGTGCGGTCTGTGCTTTCTGCTTACCCCTATAAGGGAACAAGTCGTCAGTTTATGTATGTACTTATACGAAGTCCTGGACTTTATAATTGGTCGAAGTTCTAAGAAGGCTAAAGAGCTTACTGCGAGAGCTTCAGTTCTCTGTAATATCATCAGAGTTATAGTTTAAGATCCCAAAGTCGACACCTACGTCAATTTAGCATGTTTGAAGTTTGGAGCATTGATAGAGGAACGTGTCGTCAAAGTGGTAAACTTTGAAACGACTGGCTAAAGTTATCGTTCACGGACAGAGCCTGGCGATAAAGTATGTTCTTACCTATATATTCTGTAACTACGAACTGCAAGCGACTTTGTCCGCGTGGTATATTTCTGTCTATGGTTACTGCTCCGCTCCCGTGTGTCGTAGCGTGATGTTACATCTATGGTACTCAAGAAAAATGTAGCTATCCATTGGTGAAAAAATGGTTAAAACGGTCTAGTAGTTCGGGAACTTATTCGGTACTAACAAACAAAAAATCTATGCTCTTTATTATATTAGTATAGAAAACTAGCCGTCTCTGCGTACGTCATCTTTTGAACTCGGTATTTGAAAAAGGGCCCAGCATTGAAGCTAGAGAGTACGCATACCTTCTTAACGACAAATTCCTCTATCTTCAATATGAAGGGTCCACTGCAATAATGATGAATGTTCAAAAACATTTAATTCTTAACCAGTAATGCCATTCGGTCCCTTGACTATGTAGTTAGAAATATTGTTTACAAACTTAGCAATACCGCTTGCAGTCACGAGATAAATATGTTTTTAATATTTTGGCTACACGGCTAAAACGCTCAACGTCACAGATGTTCACCGCAATAACAGACCGTTTTTTACACCGATTATAAATTTAAAACCCAATTATCTTAAAACAAAAGACAAAGGACATTCATCATTATTGCAGTGGACCCTTCATATACGATCCATGTAGAAAATGAAGGACCGGTCATTCTGGAAACTGGAAATTAGTTCGTTTAAACAAACTAATTTCTTAGCTACATGATATTAGTATTAGCTTCTGCCCGCTTCCTTGTCCGCGTCAAGTTTTACATATTTTATCTCGATAATCTCACGGGAACCGTACATTTTTCCGGAAAAGAGTATGTGTTATTTCACACTAAAATGTATCTCAGTGGAAGTGTAATAGACATCCATCCCTACTAATTTTGTATTTATAATAAGGAATTGTAGGAAAGTACTCAATAATCCATTAGTTCAGCGCTTTTTGTAAACCACATTTTTCATGCAAGTGACTGTTTATTTTGTGAGAATAAAACTTCTATAAACCGAAATAAGATAGGATAGAATAGATCCAAGTCGCCTTACGACATTTCCCTTCACCGATGTCTTAAATCTAAATATATATAACTCAAAGGTGACTGACTGACTGACAGACATAGTGATCTATCAACGCACAGCCCAAACCACTGGACGGATCGAGCTGAAATTTGGCATGCAGGTAGATGTTATGACGTAGGCATCCGCTAAGAAAGGATTTTGATTAATTCTACCCCCAAGGGGATAAAATAGGGGATGAAAGGTAATACTTCTTAACGCGAACGAAGCCGCGGGCAAAAGCTAGTAAATTGAATAAAATAAGACATCTCAAACATTATCTTCTCACCATCACGACAAGGACTTTACGAGAATCAGATGATGGCACCCCAGGACTCTTGTTACAAGCACTTGCACAATAAGCGAGCGTTTCTATAGAACGGTTCGCACTCAACGTGGACACCGCAACACCGCCGGAACGGTCCGCAGTTCCGGAATGCTTCCTCACAGAATATCCAATCGCCGAGACGTTTTTACGACAGGTCGCCGGGTCCGGCACGGCCGCGCTATCGGTGGCCGTCCCGTCGCGTCGCAATCCCGGAACGACGATATGGAACTATGCTAGTTTTGAACTACTTCAAGACTTAACCGAGTTCGAAGCAGGCATTTTGTAATGGTGCATTTTATTTTGGTGTTTTACAATTCCTGGTTTTGTTATAAATATTTTTGTACCTATACTGCTTCGGTAGCCTAGTAGTCTTAATTGTCACTGCTACGCTATAAGTCTTGTGTTTGGTTTTCAGTTCGAGCAAAAAGTGTCATTTTGTATTTTTTTTCAAATTTCTCAGTAGCAGCTCGGACTTAGGATCTGTGCCCGGTTAATGGCAATAGGCTCGCCCCTTATTACATGAGACCTACAAAATACCGGCGAACTGTGGATGTACATTGGTATACCTCTGCCTAACCCTTCGGGAAATACAGGCGTGATGCTATGATGGTATCTTACTACCTACTATTATTAAAGCGGAACATTGAGGGTTTTTATTAGTTACTCTTTCACGCTTAAACGGCTGAACGAATTTAGGTAAAATTTGGCACACATGTAATGGGTCTAGCTTAACAACACGTATGACACTTTTAAACTGTTTTTGTGTTCCCGTGGGATAATTTAGGACTGGCGTTATTTTGAAGTCAAAGTCAGACAAAGTCAGTAACAATATACCATCACGCCTGTATTCCCCGAAGGGTTAGGCAGAGGTGTACTAATGTACACCCACAGTTCGCCGGTATATTTAGGTCCCATGTAATAGGGGGCGAGCCTATTGCCATTAACCGGGCACAAATCCAAACTCCGAGCTGCTACTGAGAATTTCATAGAAAAACCCAACAACACTTTTTGCTCGACCCGGGAATCGAACCCAGGACCTCTAGCGTAGCAGCCGCGCTCAGGACCACTAGGCCAACGAGGCAGTAACAATATAATACCACAGAATTGACGTAGATTAGGTTTAGTTAAACCCAAAGTTTTGTCAGTCATCGTGACTCGTTGATTGATGGTTTTACGTATTTTATTATACTAACATACTACTTCCTACGTACATAATATCATAGTAATTGACTATGTTGTCGTTTTCTGCCAATAATACCTTCCCAAGGTTACAACTGTTAGTATTTGAGTCTTTTTTGGGTTTCGTACCCGAAGGGTGCTAGCGGGACCCTACAGCTAAGCCCCCGCTGTGCGTCCGTCCGTCTATCACCAAGCTGTATGTATCTCATTAACCCTAATAGGTAAACAGTTGAAATTTAAGGTGCATATTTCTATAGCCGCTATATCAGCAAGAAAATATAAATTAAATAATCAAAGGGGGATTACTTACAAGAAACATGTTTTTTTTTAATGTTGAGTTTAATTTAGTACGTTGATACGGAACCTTAGTGTACGAGTCTAATTGGCTTGGGCGGTTTTCACAACAATATCTCTATTACTGCCTCGTTGGCCTAGTAGTCCTGAGCGCGACTGCTACGCTAGAGGTCCTGGGTTCGATTCCCGGGTCGAGCAAAAGTGTTATTGGGTTTTTCTATGAAATTCTCAGTAGCAGCTCGGAGTTTGGATTTGTGCCCGGTTAATGGCAATAGGCTCGCCCCCATTACATGGGACCTATATATACCGGCGAACTGTGGGTGTACATTGCTACACCTCTGCCTAACCCTTCGGGGAATACAGGCGTGATGGTTGATGTTATCTCTATTACATACAAGACATAATGTGTGTGTTGTGTAGTACACAACTACACAACACACATTCAATATTTGTGTGTCCGTTGTTTTGTAACTATACATATAATTTTCCTGTACTGTCACAATCAAAAGCTATGATCGTATAATTTCGTTTGCAGTCCGTAGTTCGTAATTAGGGGCCACCGCCCGCGAGCGACACAAAATGTGAAGCCTAGTGGTCCTCAACGCGACTGCTACGTTAGAGGTCTTGAATTCGATTCCCAGGTCGATCAAAGTGTTATTGGGTTTTTCTGTGGAATACTCAGTAGCAGCTCGGAGTTAGGAATCGTGCCCGGCTAATGGCAATATGCTCGCCTCCTATTACATGGGACCTAAATATACTGGCGAACTGTAGGTGTACATTAGTAAACCTCTGCTTAACTTTAACCCTTCGTAGAATACAGGCGTGATGGTATATACATTGGTTATTGGATTTTTCTATGAAATTCTCCGTAGTAGTCAGAATTTGTGCCTGGTTAATGGGAATAGGCTCACGCTCACCCCCTTTTGCGTGGGCCCTCAACATACCGACGAATTGTGGATGTACATCGGTACACCTCTGCCTAACCCTTAGGGAAATACAGACGTGATGGTTTATTATGTACCTAAGTAACTACACAAAAACATTTGCCATGACATAACGACACTGGCGCACAAAAAATGTACTTGTAGTTGTATCGAAGATCGAAGTTCTAAAGATTTTGCCTCATCGCGTCGCGCGGAGGTACCTTAGCACCATTCAATTATCTGTAATGCGAGAGTCACATGTGTACTAAACAGTGTTAGGACTCTTACGTACCTATTATGAGTTTTAATAGTCCCCGACTGCACTTCGTATTGCTCCGCGTACTTCAGCTAAATGTATGTCAACTACACAACACGCCCGTAGCGCAGCCGGGCCCCCGACCTATAGGTATTACGGCGACGCAAGTACCTTTTTGTTGTATAGACGTGTTAATCATCCTACCCGACTAAGTGGTACTCATCACAGTCGTCACTGACACAGCTAAAAGTGCGCACGAGAATTTAGAGCGGTGTATCGTTGTTCATAATCCCACGCCTTTTTTCCTATAGGGGTAGACAAACACCACTTAATGCGATCTGCTACGATCCTTGCATGCTCCTTCATACATCTGCCGGCTTATTCTGTAAGAAATCTCCCTCGGTGAAATAAGGTGAAGTGAGCTAAAACTGGGCTGTCACTATACGATGCTAGGGATCGACAGATCGACACACGCTCACTTCACGGAAGGAGGGTTTTACAGAATAACACCGCTAGTCATAAAAGCACGCCAACGTATCGTCATGTGACACTATTAGTAAAAAAACTATTCTCGAACATTATTGCTCGCTTCACACAATATGCAAATCCGACAATAGAACAAAATCACAAACACCGCAACACACTATGTAAATGAACGGCTGAACAAAAAGCGGCCAACGTTAGAAGCAGTTAGTGTCGGGTCATTCATAGTGAGATAATGTGTTGTGCGCATGTGCGCGCACGGCAAGCGGCGAGTGTCGCACCTTGCCGCGCCCGCGCCGCCGCGCCGCGCCGTTTATCACTGTCTTATCACACAACCAACACGTCTGTCGCTCATTACCGGCGCGCGACTCGACACGTATCTATCTACGTATATATCTACGTATATATTATTCGGCATTGAAGTCAAATCTGTTATCCGTTGTACTATTATCTCCGCAGTGTACAAGGAAGTGACTTATGAGCAATTAGAGACGAGCTTCGTTTCTCGATGGTACTCAGTTTTTAATTTTTTATCGCGTTTAATAACTGCAGGCCTTCATTAATAATGTGGGTAGATATTTAATGTCTATTACTGTATCATTAAGGATTGTTTACTAAACTTGCATCATAGTATACTAACTTTTGTCCGCGATTTCGTCATGTCAGTTATCGCAAACGCAGACGATGTCGCGGAGTAAAATGTAGCCTATGTACTTTCTTGGGGGTCATACTTACCCCGTACCAGATTTCATCAAAATCAGTTCAGTGGTTTAGTCATGAAAGGATAAGGACAAGACAGACAAAGTTACATTCGCATTAATAATATTAGTATGGAATATGGATATGGAGTATGACGTCACAAAAAACCCAACATGGCAGAAAATAGCGGGAGCAAAATCCCAAAAAAAAAGAAATGATTAAAAATCGTGTTTGGTATCAAAGGAAAGGTCTTAATGAGTAGGTATGTACTCGTATTTTATTAATATAGGATTTCCCTAAAAAGCTGGCCTAAGAAAGAAACATGTGACCACAGCCTGGTTATCAACACGCCTTTTTTTATTACCGATGGGAAATCATCAAATGACTTCCCCCGCCCTGGGCGGGGCGGGAGGAAGTGTCAGACTTTTACTGACTAAAACCCATCCATGTTCCTTCTTGTGCCCTTATCAACACGCCTACGAGAAGATTTCAGAAGAACTTCAGGCTATTAGTCAGGATCAATTCCTTATCAGTTATCACACTCTATTCAGTTAAATCTTTATCATAGTCGAAGTTCAATTGGTAACTTTCTTATTTTATTGTCACTAGCTTTTGCCCGCACCTTCCGCAAATCCGCGGGAATTTTCTTACTAATCCCAAGCTTTTCTTTTTCAAATCAATTGAATTTATTTGCTAAACCACGATACAAAAGATGTTACAATTATTTTTTCTCTGCGAATCGCGTTACTGTTAGCTACATTATTATGTCATTTAATTTGTCGGTTTTATCGACTTATTTTCTAAATAGTCCTTAAAATTATAACATACATACCATCACGCCTGTGTTCTCCGAAGGGTTAAGCACAGGTGCACCAATGTGCACTCACAGTTCGCCAGTATGTTAAGGTCCCATATAATAGGGGCCTATTGGACTTATCCGGTCACTAATCCTACCTCCGAGCTGCTATTGAGAATTTAATAGAAAAACCCAACAACAAGTTTTGGTAGACATGGGAATCGAACCCAAGACGGCGTAGCAATCGCGCTTAGGACCACTAGGCAAACGAGGCAGTTAAAATTATTAAATTATAATAGTTTTAAAATACTAAAAGTCGGTTTTAATAAAATAAAAAAGAGCCCAGCACCGCAGACCAAAGAAAAATAGCGCTTTTCTCGTTTTTGTGTGTACAGCAGCAGGGATAACGTTGGTTCCTAACAGAATTTTCTGAATCGGGCTAATTCCGGAGATTAAAACTTAAATACATTTGGTCTAAACTTCGCAACATTCGACTCTATTTCCGTTGCTTTTTAGTTCATTATCAAAACTGATCATATTGCTGAAATGTCATGAGCAATACGCAACTCGTTAGCCGGTGGAGGGTCAAAAATTGCTCTCATCCATTTAGCCCATTCGATCCGGCGTTTATCCGGTTAGAGCTAGAGGGCTAATCTAGTTTGTATAAATTGCTCGTGGCGGCAACCGGCGTGTCGGCCGGGGACGGGCCGGACCGTGGATGGCTGCTAATGGCGCCGCCCGCTTCCCATCCGTGTGCGAAAACTCGCCTATAGGTCTGTTCAATAACCAAATGGCCGACACCTCTGCACAGCTACTGATAACCGCGCTCATTTGAATGGTACCTTATCTATCGAACATTATTTTTACTTATGGTTTTAGTTACATAGACAATTTACTAACGTGTGTGAAAATGTACACCGCTTGACGATGGCTCGTTTGGATAATCTAATCTAATCTAAATAGGTAACATAATCTTCCACCGACACCTGAGATTGATTGAAGAATTTTTAGGAACTGAAATTTTAATATTTCTTATGGCTCTGATGCAGATGATATGATTATATTCTTGTGTTGCAGGTAAGATGCAACGATACAATTTTCAGGACAACAAAAAGTCGTCGTATAAAGAAAGAAAGAAAGAAAAACCATTTATTCTTGCGAAAAGCGACGCACGCACGACACAAAAATACAAATAAAAAATAACAAAAACAATAATCTATATGCGTTAGCGCGCGAAACGGCTGAAGCTCAGCATAAAGCCGTGGCCCGTGCACGAGACACGGAACCACAGCGCTGGTTTTCAGCGTCAGCCGGCCAGCGTATGTGGAGGAACCAATGAGGGTTTTGTAAGGACTGTATAAAATTGACAATAGGCTCGCCTCCTTTTACATGGGACCTAAGCATACCGGCGAATTGTGGGTGTAAATTGATATAGCTCTGCCTAACCCTTCGAGGAAAACAGGCGTGATGGTATGTTTATGTTCGGTTTAAATCACTTGCGAGGAGAAATAAAACATAATATTTTAGAGATGCGCGTAGACGGTATTCTTTAAATAATATAATATTAGATAATATATAATACAAACATTTCCGGATTGGAAGGTAATTCCAATAAACTTGGTCATGCTAATTACGGGTGATAGCTGTTCAACAGACAAAAGGGACGGTTATGTACGGTTTATGTTTTATGTATATTATTAAAATTTTACACTACCTACATACAAAAAACATTACTCAAATCCAACATTCTCTTGACCGATTTTTAATGAATGCCGTTTAATAGCTTAATGAATAAAGATTCACGTGGGTATAGTGTAGTGCACTCAAAACTTTTCAATTAATTTAAATGACTTGCCCTAAAACCACAGTATTCCCTAAGGAACACCATTTTGCTTTGCTAATCTGTATCTTACTTCCTACAACTTAAAGTTTACATTCGCGCCGACTCTGTTATAATTATATTTGTTAGTTGTGATAGCATTTTCTACGTATTTGTCAGTTTTGTGGAGCAACAAATTGTATGTAGGTAGCTATTTCCTCAAGAGACGTGATTCAAGGGCTGCTATCCATCCAGGATATGTACTAATTTTGAAGGCGTTCGAGCGTCGGGGGGGGGCACAGGGGGTCTAAGGGAATTCTAATTACTTGAAATATAGGTAAGCAAAACCCATATTTTTTTTTAGTAAAAAAAAGTTGTAGTCGTTTTATTGGGTTTTTCTATGAAATTTTCAGTTGCAGTTCGGAGTTTGGATTTGTGCCCGATTAATAAGATAGGCGCGCCCCCTATTACATGGGACCTAAATATACCGGCGAACTGTGGGTGTACATTGATACACCTCTGCCTAACCCTTCGGAGAATACAGGCGTGATGGATGATGGTAAAGTCGTTCAGGAAAAATCTTTATTTCACGTTATAAGTCCGTAATTTTTGAAGTTCTTGAGCATCGGTAATTTCAGTGACGGCAGCTCTTAGTAATTGTAATTGTATCTGCATAGTAACCGCGCTGTGAGTGAATGGACCATTGTAACGTTCGATGTTAAATCGAGCATTGAGCGAAGCGTCTGCCAAGGAGAGCGATGAGACCGCCTGTTAGTGGAACCGCTGACCACTCACCACTAACTGTGTCCTCAGTCCTCTGAGGGCACAAACGAGCTAAGTAAACCTAACGTAAACTGGAACGGTTTTCGATATTGAAAATACCCGTTTTAGTTTGGAAATTGGTGCTAAATTGTCGAATAAAATTAACTAAAATTGGTATAGGAAATTCAGATTTCCAATTGTCTCGTTGGTCTCGTGGTCGCAATCGCGACTACGGAGTGTGGAGTCCTGTGTTCGATTCCCCCAGGACCAAAATCGAAAGTTTCATTGGGTTTTCCATTATGAATTTCTCAATAGCAGCCTGGAGTTTTGAAGTTGGTGGTGCTGTACCCTCCTGCCTCGTTGTTCGTGCGCCTTTTTTCTCCCAAGTAGGTAATGTCGGATGGCTGTCTCATCGGACTGTGAGTGTAAGGAAGAGGGAGTTCTCCTGTGTTTGTACATACCATATTGGTGCAACGATTGTTAGTCTCCATTAAGATTTGCCACCGTGACCAAAATTTGGTCAGGAGGATTTATTATTATTTTCAATTCGAAAATAGATTCGTAGCGAGATTTTACATTGGCTTGCTCATGCTAGGGTAACTAAACCAAGACGAGTTCTATCAATCAGAGTTAGTTACCCGACTTAGAAGAAATAATCAAGTAGGTAGGTATCTAATTTTTTTTTGCGTTGTATTACGTTATCTATGTTTGTGATCACATCAGAAGAGTGTCGTAGTGGCGCATCGCATGGTTATCAGTAAGGCGCGGAGATAAGCGCCGATAATTGCGCACGCACCGGTTACGGACCGGCCACGTGGTCCCGCGGGTTGCGCCACTTGCGTCCCACTGCGCCACCATCGCCTCTGTGAACTAGGTACCTACATACTCTTTGACAAATCGTTCCTATTCTCGGCTCATCTCCTAATTCATGAATTACCACCGTATTGTCAGCGCGTATGATCGAGTATTTATTGTCAATTAGCCGCGACGCGACGCGAACAATTTGAAGTGGGCTGTCAATTGGCGCCGCCGAGATTACGCGCGATAGATACAAGTACATCAGGTGCTCCGATATTGACTAATGACCCCGTACTTTACTAGCACAATGATTATCATCACCCGATTTGCATAAGTACCTATTTCTATTAGTTTAATAAATCGAGAAATTGTACAATCTTCTCGTCATATACAATCATAATGTATATCGGTCAAGGTCAGTGTTCGACGCTCGCCCTCGCACCGCGCACGCAGCGCTATTCATATCGCGAGCCTTAGGCGTTCCTTGCATCCGATGAGCCGGCGAATCAACTGAACGGTCTCAACAACACGTCGTGCGGGATCAGCAGCACCCCTGCTACGCTCCCTCGACACTCGGCGCAACGATGCGTACGCTCTATCTACCTGTCTTCTAAACTGTCTACAGCCTACAAGAATGTTATTAATCGCTGCCCACAAAAACATCGGGAATTCCATATTCTAAATATGTTTTACCCGTTGATGTTTATTTTGTCAACCAGCATAGTAATTTGATATTTCGTATAGTAGAAATAACCGGCAATGTTGTCTGTGGTCTTTAAAATCTCCTTTCATTTAAAAGAACCACACATTTACCCGTAGGTGAGTAATATAGCAGGAAAATAATAAGAAAAAGTAAGCCCGAGTCAAAACACCGCCGTTGTCCTCAAACACGAATTATAAAACTTACTGCTAGCAAGTAATATAAACACGTCACAATTCCTGCCTACTGAAGGCTAATTCAATAAAATTGTGCTCAATAATTTCAGTTGTGTTTACAATAACTTTTAGCAAGCGCTATTCAACTAATTTGAAAGTCACGCAGCGGAAATTCTGCTTTTAATCTTTCAAATATCAGCTGACACCGAAATGTTCCGCAACGACATAACATTCCAGTGCCTCGAGCTACGAGCTGTCATATTCGTTTCTCGGTTCACTCACGCACTTAGGTGTTGTTCAGATGTTGCGGAAGTGTCGCAGTGAGCTCCTCGCGGTTATCTCGCGAGTCGCGACACCACCCTTCCTAACAATTCGGCTGTCAGAGCTAAGGTCACGGTATCGATCCGCGCCAGCTGGCGACCGCTCCGCGACACCTCCGTGCTCATCACGAGCCTCCAGCACTCGGGCACGAACCCGTTCGAACCCCGGACTGGCAGAGCGAAGACGTCGCAACGCTTCCGTTGTGATCGTTCGGCGGTGCGTAGGTACCGCGAGCTATAGGTAACTTAACGCTTTTCGGGAAGGGGCCACAGGGGCGCGGGTCGATCGAACGGCGGAAGCTTCAATGCGGCAAAGCTTATCGTGTGCGGAGATCCGCAGACAGCTTAGCACCAAGAAGCCAGCAAGCCGAGCGCCAAGCGCCGAGCACGCCGAGCAGCAGCCGCCGAGAGCGGCGCCTGCTGACCCAGTGGCCCGGCGCGCGGGCACGCGGCGCGCGACCAGCCCGCGAGCGCGTGACGCGCGCCCAGCCCGCTGCACTACGGCCGCGCGCCGCGCAAATTTGACTGTTTCTAAGTCATACCCTCGAGACTAACAACGGAAGAAGCACTCACCGTTTCCGTTTATGAGGGGGTAGTCGTCGTCGTGCCGGCCGATGTAAGTCTTCAGCGGGGTGTCCGTAAGGGAAGGCGACGATCTATCCCTGTCGCTCATAATAGTCACTTATAACACCGGTTTCAGACTCGATACAACAACACTGGACGGGGAGACCGGCCCCGCACACTCGTCTCCAGTCACGACCGACCTCCGGCCCGCGGCTCGCGCGGCGAATAAATAATTGAATACTGGCGGCGGCACTCTCCGGCGAGCGAGCTCGGCTGCTAAGCAATGAGTGCCGCGCGGCGTCGCCTGCCCGCCGCGTGCCCTCTGCCGGCCGCCGAGCGCACTCCGCGTGCGAGCACAGGTGGCGCACTTGTCGACACTACACTACTTCTAATTTATTGCACTCATATGAGCAGCACTAATTAATTCACTAAAACTAAAAATGACCCGAAAATTTTGATATTTAACCAATTATAAAAAAGTTCTTAAAAATAATTAAGACTCCAACACGGAAATTCAAAAACTCTAGTGGCGCTGTAGTGTACGTAGCGCCATCTACTGAACATAACCCACACTACGCTTCCTTGGAGGGAAACTCCCGCCTTCAGAATAAAGTTTGGCTGAGGTTGGTGAAAGTTTTTAATAAAGTAAAATGTACAATGTGACGAACGCAATACAAATACCTAGATGTCATTGTATTCATTAATATATATTGTCGTGTGGGGGTGTCGACAATAATGAAAATATCAATTCAAATATGATTTAAATAAAATGAAAGAGGGTATTCAGTCTAGAAAGAAGTTTATCATTGATGAATAAACGAGTATTATTAAGATAATATTCGTTTATTATGATATATATAGTCTAAGAGTATAAAACTTTATTTAAACATCGAAGCCAGTGGTTCTATGCACCTTACACTATCACTTTGCTGATGTTAGTATGTCAGTTTAGTAATGGAGTACACAGAAGGTATGTACCACAAGTTGAGTTTAAAGTTATATTCAAATGTAGTAGGTTATAAAGCCCGAGTTTTTTTTTCCGATGGAAAATCATATAATGACAATGACAAACATCCACCCTTTAGTGTCACACTTTACTGACTAAAACTCATCCATGTTCCTTCTTGTTCTTTGCGTTCCGGGGGCGCGGTATCTCTTTCGAACAACCCGCAGCTAAGGCAGGCAAAGTGGCAAGGGTCTAATGTAACAAGTTCGAGTGGTAGAGATTCTTTCTCTTGACAAGTGGCTAGTTCCACAGTAAAGGGCTAACCACACATTTCCGGGAACTCGTCCCGGCCGTGTTCCGTCAGGTATTGGGAAAAAATCGGTTACTTACAAATTGTATGAACTTGTTCACACAGCTCCGTGTCAGGTGTCAGTGTCCCGGAACACGCTCGGTCGCGCGAACGCTCTGACAGTGCTATCCGATTTTTACCACAGCTCACATACCCAAATACGTTTTGCCTTCTTGGTCATCTGCTTCTTCTTCATCTAGCGCTATTGCAATCATTGCTAACTCTTCTTGGTTAAACAAAGACATTGTGAAGTGTGCGTATCAGAAAGAAACAGATTACACTGATACCGATTTCTTTGATATGTGTGAACACGGGTGACTGATGGCACGTCCCTGACGGGAACACTGAAACGGACAACTCTGAACACGGATAGTCCTGACCCGGAAATGTGTGGATAGCACTTTATTGTCTTACTCGGTCTGCATCGCTTTAAACGTTATAGTTATAACATAATGTTTGTGACATAAGACCAAGTAGGTTGCTGCGTTCGCAAAGTAAATGTACGGGTTTCTTCTTCTTTATCGTGTGGGCAGTAAGGTCTAACGACCCCACACACCCTAGTTTCAGAGTTCCTAAGCCGCCTCAAGGCCCTCTAATATAGTTACCCATGTCAGTGATGTTCAAGATAAACTTAGAAAGTACATAAATGAATTAGAAAAAGTCACATTGGTACTTCTTGCCCGTGCCCGGTTGCGGAACCACAACCATGTACAACAATGTAGGTACGGTTGATGAGACCGTACAGAGCCATAGTATAAGTCAATAAATAACCACACCTTATGAAGAAAATAATGTTACAATCCGGAGAAGAAACACGTTCACAAACTAGAAGACCTTACTTTGTTAGATGACACACAATACACAGAAAGAAGACGTTCCACTGATATCAGCACACATATTGAAATATAATATACTAGCGACCCGCCCCGGCTTCGCACGGGTGCAATGCTGATACGAAATACACTACAGAAAAACTGTAAACGTTGTATACAAAAACATAGCGACCCGCTCCGCCGCAAACGCTACGTCCCGCAATTTTTAAATCTGTAATATCTTCGAAAATATTCATTTAAATCATATGCTGTGAAAGGCCATAAAGATCTACTTATATTAAATCAACAATGTATCGAAGGTATTTAATTGGATAAGGATTAATGCTGTATTGGTTAAAATCGCTTCGAAAATTAGCCATTATTTATCGTAAAAAGTAAATGACAAAAACATTTTATTGTGGGATATCCATAAGAGATAGACATATACCATCGCGGAGTTTTCTGTAGACCTTTTCAATGTGTACAATACTTAGTACATTATTTTGATAAATCTCGTAGGGTTCAGCCTGCGTTTGCAATGTAAGCGGAAAAATGAAATTATTTACGACATTAGAAACCTCAAAAATAACAGTATTTCTCCACTATTTAATAGATGATATTATACATATAAAACTTCCTCTTTAACCACTCTATCTATTAAAAGAAACCGCATTAAAATCCGTTGCGTAGTTTTAAAGATTTATGCGTACAAAGGGAATAGGGACAGAATAGAATAGAATAGAATAGAATATCATTTATTTGCAAATATGGGTTATACATAAGTAGGTAGTAGTAGGTTTTCATCAGAGTTCTGCCATATTTCACCATTCGGCATGCAAACATTTCCATTATAAAGATTTGTTAAAATTTAAATTCTTATTGGAACATTAACTAATTTAGTTATGTCATTCTCATTAAATAAAATTTAAAAATAAAATTGTCAGTAACAGTTTAAACAAGAAATACAAAATCGTGGTCTGAAGAGAAATAAACAAACAAACACTAAAATTACAGGTCATATACAAAACACAAAAATTTTAAATTAAAATTGTCAGTAACAGTATATACCTACAAAAAATACAAAATCTTTGTTTTATACTATGTAATGATGATGTAATAAAATATATGTATCACGCATGTATTCATTGAAGGATTAGGCAGAGGTGTACCAATGTACTCCCACAGATCGCCGGTATGTTTAAGGTCCCATGTCCCATCATGGGATGATGACACAGTTTTATTAAAGCACAGCCAAATAGTAAATGTATCCGACAAAATACGTTGACTTATTATATGTGAGAATTACCATAATTTGAGTACTAACTATTTGGAGTAATTTGAGTAATACGCGTAAATATAAAAGAAAACGCTACCATAATTTATGAATGAATTACCTGAAGAAAGCAGTGTATGGATTGCGAAGAACTGCTCAAAGGTTTTGAAGAGATACCTGCTAGAGCGCAGAGCGATCTAGAAGGTTTCTCCTTTATTAAAATAAATGTACGTGTAATGGTCGGGTGTACTCATAACCGCCGAGTAGGCTTTAATAGATCTTCAACTTTATGTGCTTGGTTTTAAGTTGAAGATCTAATGAAGATTGCATAGCGTTTTCGTTCGTTCCAGTCGCTAACGCTTAGAAATCTTTAATAGATTTTCAACTTAAGGCTCTTGGGTATTAAGTTGAAAATCTATTGGTACCTACCGAGCGTTTACGATTATCATTTGCGGCTTGGCTAGAGGGCCAGCCCCCCTAGCCAAGTCACAAACGATAAACGCAAACGCTGAGTAGGCTTTAATAGATCTTCAACTTTATATGCTTGGTTTTAAGTTGAATATCTAGTGAAGATTGCATAGCGTTTTCGTTCTTTCCTGTCGCTAACGCTTAGAAATCTTTAATAGATTTTTAACTTAAGGCTCTGGGGTATAAAGTTGAAAATCTATTGGTACCTACCGAGCGTTTACGATTATCGTTTGCGGCTTGGCTAGAGGGCCAGATGTATGAACGTGAGCGAGGCGAAAGTAGTATGTATGGATCATAGTTAGTGTAGGATAAACGTTCTGTGGTTTCTGCCTACCCCCATGGGAAAAAGGCGTGAGTGTATGTATGTACCTGTTTGTTTTGTTAACATATAATGTGGCACCGAGTTGCCGTGTCAGGCCATACCGATGTAAAACCCGCGATGGTTTGTGTGGTATGTTTTCAATTTGTATTAAATGCTTGTAAACTTTCTTTAGTAAATAATAAACTAAAAAAAAATAGTAAGGGGCAAGCCTATTGCCATTAACCGGGCACAAATCCTAGCTTTGAGCAGCTACTAAGAATCTCATAGAAAAACCCAATAACACCTTGATCGACCTGGGAATTGAACCCAAACCTCTAGCGTAGCAGTCCCGCTTAGCACCACTAGGCTAGGCTGCGGGTTGTTCGAAAGAGATACCGCGCCCCCGGAACGCAAAGGGCACATGAAGGAACATAGACGGGTTTTAGTCAGTAAAAGTCTGACACTCCCTCCCGCCCCGCCCAGGGCGGGGGAAGTTATTTGATGATTTCCCGTCTATAAAAAAAAAACCACTAGGCTAACGAGGTAGTTAACCAAAATATGAATGACGAGTATAAATCATCCAATGACATATTGACAAATATCTGCAACCAATGAATATCAATACGAAAAACTAAAATCTAATCATAAAAAAGCACTGGCTAACCAGGGGTAAGTATTAAAATCTCTTGCAAAAACAAAAGATTGCTAAAAATACTAGGTACCACTTAAGATACAGATTAATAATCCAATAATTACACAATACTACATAAAATATAAAAAGAACTAATTACTTTATCAAATATTAATAATCAATAAATGGCCCTAAACATATCGGCGAACTGTTGGTGTACATTGGTACATCTCTGCCTAACCCTTCGGGGAATATAGGCATGATGGTATGTTTATGTGACTTCATCAAAAAAGATACGAAACAAAATAGAAAGTCTAACAATAAAGTCAAAACAATGTGGAGTATTATAAACGAAACACAAAAAGGGCGTAATAATATAAATGGATCCCTTTTGAAGCGACAACATACATACATACATACATACACATACGAACAGTAATAGAGAAATGCATGTTAATTATAAGCTTGAAAACATCGTATTTTACAAAAAACACAACCGTGTTCGAAAACTACGAAGTGCAAAATAACCATTAGGCTTTAGTTTTGGAACCTTTTCATTTTACACTTTATAGTATCTACTTACTAGCGTGCAAATCCATGAAGAAACGGTAACAGTTGTTAAAATAACAAAAAAAAAACACATCTGAAAAGTTGCCTAAGGCATCAAGTCCGCCTTTGTACGGTGTATTTTACATTTGTGCATAAAGTTTTAATAAATAAATAAATAAAATAAAAGTCATTATAAACCAAAATACGCCATTTCGTTTTCTGATAGGAGAGGGTCAGCATATTTCCTCCTCCTTTTCCTCCAGTCAGTCATCGAGTACACGTATAGACAAAGCCTTTTTTAACACGCTTTTATTAGGTCGACCTGTATGTATGTAAACTATATAATCGAATCTAAGAAAACTAATTTAACCATCTTCTAAAGATCGTAGCGTTATGAAAATTGGCAGTTGTATGTGATTTTGATAACAATACAATAACATGGTACTGTCGAGCTGATCTGATGATGGATCCGGAAGATATGAACTGGACCTTCATGATGGATGATCGTATCATAGCCGTTAGAAAGGTCTTGTAATGAACGTTGAGCATGATTAGGTTTCAAGGTCTGATGATGAAGCCGGAAAATAGGCACTAGCATTCCATGATGAAATATCATATCATAGCCGTGTTTGGACTTGTTAGATAGGTCTTGTAATGAACTTTGACCACGATTAAAAGCTAAAGCGTGTTTTTTAGTGTTTTTTAAACTATTAATTTGTTACTCGTTTCCGTTTACAGTACCTACACAGTTCTGCTATGATCCTATAAGAAGTTCCGTTCCATACCTCCGAAGTTCATCATCAAGTCCTGACAATATTTCTATGGAACCAATTGGAGAGTAAACTCTATAAAACAAAAAATACAAAATCGGTCTACAGTTAACCAAGAAATCGGTGAAAATACGAACAGCCTAATATAGAGCCTTCTCGTTTTTCAAGACGGTGTATAACCTAAAGCATTAAAACTACTTGATGGATTTAAAATTACAAAACCGCCTTTTGGAGTAAAAATCTTTTAAACAAATAAAAACAACCGCCTTCAAAAACTAAAAAGTGAAAAATAACTTTAGCTTTGGAAGTCGGCGGCGTTGGTTCTATTTGTTGTTTTGTATTGCCTCCGACTTCAAAAGCTAAAGTTATTTTTCACTTTTTAGTTTTTGAAGGCGGTTGTTTTTTTTTTTTGTTTAAAAGTTTTTTATTTTTTGCTTTTTAGTATCAACTTCCTGTCATCCAAATCCATGAAGTTGAAGATGTCAAACTACGTAAATTAACTTGACACCACTAAGAATACTTATGCGATTTTGTTTACTTATTGGAGGACAAATTTTCGAATACTACTGAATATAGCGGAAAGCACCAGCTTTCAAATAAAAAAAAGAATCATGACAATCGGTTCACCCAGTCGGGAAATTTGAGGTAACAAACATAAAAAAAAAACAGTCAATTTGATAACTTCCTCCTTTTTTTTGCCATCACGCTTGTATTCCCCGAGTGGTTAGGCAGAGGTGTACCAATGCACACCCACAGTTTTCCGGTATATTTAGGTCCCATGTAATAGGGGTCAAGCCTATTTCCATTAACCGGGCACAAATCCAAAATTCAGAATCGCCCAGTTGCGTGTTCGGTAGGCAGAGTTCTCGTTCGGCTATATCAATACGTGCATAGCGCCTAAACCCTCCGGCGAGATAGCTAGTTCGAATTTGAAAATCTCGTCAAAAATTTTTTTTTTTAAATAAAAAAAATAAAAAAAAATATGGATTCGTGTTGAGAATCACGAGCATAGCTCCTTGAATTTAACGAGAATGCAAATCAACGCCTTGTATATTTCACAAACTAAACATCAAGACCAGACTGGCAATTACCTGTATGCGCAGGGTGCTGAGTTATTTGGACATATAACCAGGAAAAGTGGCCACAACCTTGAACAGCTCATCGTAACTGGTATGGTCGATGGTAAACGACCAAGAGGCCGCAGCCCAAAAAGATGGGCACGACAAGTCCGCTCCACACTGGACGCCCAATGCCACGTCTTACTACATAACGCCAAAGATCGACACAGGCGGCGAGACACCATAAGTAAGAAGATAATCCATAGGGAACTTCACGAGACTCAGAAATAAGGAATACGACGCGTGGAGGAGGATATTTGTTTTTCATTCAAATGCACTTTTTATGACCCATAAAAAGTGCTCTCGCCATCTGTGTCGATCTTTGGCGTTAAAGACGTGGCATTAAGGGTATTAATATGGGTCACATTACATTGATAATAAATAATAATAATATTTGATTGTTCAGTAAAAAGTCACATCTAGGTATATAACACAAGTGACAGAAAATTTTTAGGAGTTCCACGGAAATGTCGAAAATTTGCACCCATGCGAAGCCGGGACGGTTCGCTAGTCTATATAAATAAAAAATAAAAATCCTGACTGACTGCCTGTCTGACTCATCAACACCCAGCCCAAATCCTTGGACCTAGAAAGCTGAAATTTTGCACAGAGGTTCCTTTTATAATGTACACAAGATATAAGAAAGGATTTTTGAAATGCAACCGCTAAGGGACTTAAATAGTGGATGAAAGTTTGTATGGAACATCGTCATTTTTGTAGTTAAAACCATACAGATTGGTGTTTATCATTCTGGTTAACGTTTTCTTGGGATATTTTCCGACACACACGCGGGCCAAGCCGCGGGAAAAAGCTAGTTTACAATAAATATGTATCTTACCATCTAAAATAGCACGCTACACATTAGTGTAACGTGCCCCTTTAGAATATGAAATCTAAAGAGGTATTTGTTTGTTTGTAGGAATTAATCTCCTCAACTATTCATACGATTGAAAAGATTATGACCATGACTATCGTCGGACCAGGAGCTGGCCAGTTAGCGCACGTACTGAGAATTCAAATCATTCTCACTGATTTGCCTATATCCTTTAAGCGACTGCACTTCTCCACATTAACATAATTTGCCCTGACCATTAACAAGTCCCAATAATATTTGCCATGAAAATAGCTCGATTTTAATCCGCCACCCTGGATCAAAATGATAATTCATCTGGCGTAATTTGTTTAAGCAAAATTTTAACGTAAACACAAAATATTTGATACAATAATATCGACTCGTGTACCAAATAACATGTAATGGCCTGGACACGATATAACATTAATTAAGATCTAAAACTAATAAAAAAATGAGCCAGATTAATGAGGCAAATACACTCGGTTTCAAAGAATCTCCCACTTCGTCTGCATCCGCGACCGACATTCGCGAGGATGAAGTCGCGGACAAAAGCTAGTCTTTAATACACACAGAAAACAGTTAACGGGTACTTGTTCTACTCCCGTTATTATAATGTAATAGGTAATATAAAACCCGTGTGTTTTACACTGCGGGTCTTGTCAAAAATTTACAAATCGGGGAATTCGTCCCGTGAGTGTGAAGCTAGTGACTGAGCCTAGAATACGGTCTAGCCTATATCATTCGTGGTAACGAAACCATAGCGCGATGCAGAAATCGCCCACAGACGGGACGTCGCCATCTATCGAGCGCGCATTAAACGCGTACGTACTGAGGGAGCAAATTGTTTTACCTACTGCTTACATATTTAGATTATTTGCAATATTTTTAACGTTTTTTTTTATTATAATGAAGATATGAACTGCTGTTAGATATGATAACGCTACTGTTTTTCACAGATATTAATATACTTAAAACAAAATCGTAACTAATTAATAATATTCAGCACTAGAACACATTTCATAAATTATTGGTGCTTTTTTTTTAAAGACGGGAAATCATCAAATAACTTCCCCCGCCCTGGGCGGGGCGGGAGGGAGTGTCAGACTTTTACTGACTAAAACCCGTCTATGTTCCTTCATGTGCCCTTTGCGTTCCGAGGGCGCGGTATCTCTTTCGAACAACCCGCAGCACCGGCAGGCATCGGCCCTCAGTGGCCCCATCCAAGTTTGCTGACATCTCTTTGAGGCGCGCGTGGAACACGAACGCGCCGTCGACACGGTCTGTCGTTATTCAGTGAACGTACGGACGGTGAGCTACCCATTGCTCACCGTCCACAGACCCGCGTCTACGGTGGCCGGGAGTCGTCTCGCGGCTCCCGACGCCCGGAGCGTCTACCGCGGCGGCCGCTGGGACGAGGGATTCTCCTTTCCCTCTCCCGTCCCGCCGCCTCCTTCTCTAGCATTACAAATTATTGGTGCTGGCATGCAAGAAGTAGAATAAGAATTTATTACTTTATAGTACCTACACAGTAATAATACAAGGTGGTTTTTTGTGACGGGTCAGTAAGGGCAGGTACCTTAACCGTTATATGTACAAGAAAACATTCTTGAGAGACCATTCATTTTTTTTAGATATTCTGAACTGCATTCACAGATTTTGGAAAAAAATTACAGTCAGCGAAAAAAGTGGTAAAATGTGAAAACATTTTTTTTATATATATACCATTCGATCCTATTTCATGTAGGGTTCAAGACTCTATGGGACTATTTAAGGTGTGAGTACTAGAAATAACAAAAATCGCTAAAAACTTTTCCCATACATTTTATACGCCTTTACCAGCCAGAGAGCGACATTTTTTTTTCCATCACCATCATCCCATCACGCCTGTATTCCCCGAAGGGTTAGGCAGAGGTGTACCAATGTACACCCACAGTTCGCCGTTATATTTAGGTCCCATGTAATAGGGGGCGAGCCTATTGCCATTAACCGGGCACAAATCCAAACTCCGAGCTGCTACTGAGAATTTCATAGAAAAACCCAATAACACTTTTTGCTCGACCCGGGAATCGAACCCAGGACCTCTAGCGTAGCAGTCGCGCTCAGGACCACTAGGCCAACGAGGCAGTTTTTTTTTTCAAGATACGTATTTACCGGCTTCTTATTTACATACCTATTCAAATAGGCGCGCAAAACCGGGAAATATACGTGAAGGTAGACTTACTTTGAACTTGGCAGTGTTATCAAGTTACAAGATAATGATGGATATTATAATTTCACGCAGAGTTGACATTTGACCTCCGTATCTTAATTAAGAGGGAAAACTTCTACAAGAGGTATCCTTTATACGTATATCATACACTAGCTTCTGCCCTCGATTTTGCCCGCGATGTTTCTTTTTATGTACAGTCAGCAAAAGAGATAAGTAACCAGTGTCGCCTAATGAAATCAAAGTTTTACAAAAACCGATAGAAGTTTTTGAATGAATTTTATTTTAATTAATAGGAAATAAACAGCTTCTTAATTAAATTCAATTTCATTTAAAAACGACCACCGGTTTGAAAGAAATCTTCAACTATATTAGACGGTCTGGTTACTTATCTCTTTTGTTGACTGTACGTTAAGTTACGTCTTTGGTTATTGCTCCACTCCCGTGAATCAGAGCGCAATTTCATATTCCATAAAAATTTGCCTATCATAAAAATATATTTTTCACAATCCAACTGGCAGTTTCAGAGATTAGCGCATTTAAACAAACAAAAAATGTCTTCAGCTTTATTATATTAGTAAAGAATTATGAACCAAATCCAAACTTGGGCGTTTACTATAACTTGCTACGGTGTAGCGTAGTGCTGCTACGCGGTCAAAGCTACACGCGTGCTTTCGTAGCAAGGGTCTACGAAAGTCTACGAAACTGCAAGCTGTACCTTAGATAACCTCGAGTTAATTCAAAAAGACTTTTAAGGCAGCGTATTTCATACAAAACGAAGTGTAGTCATATTAGGTCAACAAACTTAATAACAAAATGTATGCTAAGCGAAAAACTCGAGAACCTTGGACCGATTTTGCTGTTTTTTTTTTTTATTGTTTCCCGAACACGATTTTGAGGAAGAAAATCTTTGGGGAATTCACCGGGCCAGTCAGAAACTTGAATCCGTGTAAAGCCGGGGCGATATGCTAGTACGTAATATATTTATATCTCTCTCTCATAAAGATAATGTCACGTCATGTGTTTAAATCAAAATCGTAAAAATTATAGATAATACGAAAAATTTAAAAAATATTGTTGCCGAAGCATAATCGCTACCCAGACACCCTCATCACCCATGCCATCTAAAATAAGCAAATGAAAGCCTCCCACTCCCTATAGTGCTACATGATACTTGAATAGCCGCTTGCCTTTAATCTTGATACTTATCTAAATTGGAGTGTTTTATAAGCAGTGTGGCTGTTTTAATTTTTGTCATGCCCGCCTCTCATGCATATGCTTACAAAGTTTATCTTGAACATTAGTGATGAACGAAAACATCGTGAGGAAACGTTTTCGTCCCGTTTTCTTTGAAACCACGACGTTGATAAACAGTCATGCGGCTCGCCTGATGGTAGGCAGTCACCGCCTGGTACACCACAAGCATCACATAGCAATTGCAGACCTTTCAATAACTCACTCCTCCAATTAAGATCCCCATTCTATACCTACTTCTCTGGGAAAATCCCGACATTCCATATTGTAACGTTGAATATGAAAGGAACAACCGCACAACATAATGTTTACCATTGTACGTGTGAGACGTAATGATTGACTACAACAAGATGAGGAAAGAACGGTGATCACTAAAATATTGCTATAATCGTATCTCAGCAAACAGTTTATTAATGCTAAAAAAGTAACATATATAGAAAATCGCAGCCGCTTGGAGTTGTTTGCGGCGATGAATTCGTTCCACTGCTTGTTGATGTCCAGTGAGACGGCGGCGGGGGCGAAGGTGGGCGGGACGTCGTGTACAGTGGTGAGCGGAGGAGACAGGGCTGGGATGGAGAAGGCGGCGCCCACGTCCTTGCGGGTCCGCCGGGAACCCAGCGCTCCCAATGCAGCCTTCAGCTCGCGCTCGGCCACGCTAGAGCCAGTCGTGCGCGTCACAGTTTCTGCACACACATACAAACAACAGTTTATTTATTTAAGGCATCAAATTCCTCCGCATCGCCGTGCCCAAAAGAATGGCGGCATTGCCACGTTAGATTGCAATCAACCAAAGCCAAGTCTCAAGTCGCCAAGTCGAGTTGGTCTCTGGCCAAGGTAAAAGCCAGCCTTTGAGTCACGAGAAGTGTCAATCGACCATTTAGAAAGATCATTAAAAAGGCTATGAGTACACGGGTGAGGCCCGAGGGTTTCCACCCCAAACGGCTCAAAGATATAGTAGAATGACATATATTTGCGGAAGAATTTTTTGACGCCTTATAGATTTAGTTTCTTTTTTATTTTATTTTAATATTAATAAGATTTTTTTTTATGGAAACTTTATGCAAAAAAAGTACAAAGGCGGATTTAATGCCTTAGTACATTTTCTTCCAGTCAAGCGAAGGTGGTGGAGGGATAACATGCCAAGTGCAAATAATTGTACGAGAGTAAATAAAATTGAAATGTACACAAGTACATACTAATTTAAAACCCCATACATTCAGTACAGTTCAACGTGACGTACTACTAGTGCAGTGGCTGGGCAGCTGCTCAAATAGCAGTCCCTAACTATTAAAAGAGCAATTACTTTGATTGACTGGTAGAGAATGCCTAAGGCATTAAGTCCGCCTTTGTACTTTTTGCTGCATTTAGTTTAAATAAATAAATGAGTGCGAGGCAATATAAGTTGGACTGATGACTTGATTAGCACCTCAGGAAGACGCTAAAGGCGGGCCGGTTCTAACCGGTCCGTTTTAAAATCTTTG
Source organism: Caradrina clavipalpis (assembly GCA_932526535.1). NCBI lineage: Eukaryota > Metazoa > Arthropoda > Insecta > Lepidoptera > Noctuidae > Caradrina > Caradrina clavipalpis. The sequence goes on from OW052087.1 coordinate 24,592,195, forward strand.
GAGGAGGCCTATGTCCAGTAATGGACGTCCTGTGGCTGATATGATGATGATGATAAAGCAATATCCTATTTAACTTTAGCATTGTTTGACCAGATGTTAGAACTATTTTAACTCTCCGGCTACTAAGGAAACATCTTACATAACTCAACTTACAGAAAAAGACTAAGGAATAAGAAAAATTACCCAATATACCATCACGCCTGTATTCCCCGAAGGGTTAGACAGAGGTGTACCAATGTACACCCACAGTTCGCCGGTATATTTAGGTCCCATGTAATAGGGGGCGAGCCTATTGCCATTAACCGGGCACAAATCCAAACTCCGAGCCGCTACTGAGAAATTCATAGAAAAACTCAATAACACTTTTTGCACGACCTGGGAATCGAACCCGGGACCCCTTGCACAGCGGTCGCGCTTGCGAACACGAGACCAACGGGGCAGTTAAAGAAACCAATCGTTTCTACCCCTGACGGGGATATTGCACACACAAACTTTCAGCTTTTATACTATTAGATAGGTCGGGCAGTCACGGGTTCTGCTCTTTTTAGTTCGTAACTTGTAGTTATAGACTTAGGGTCGACTTTTCAATGGTCATAAAATTTCCTCAACTGAGGACTAAATATGGCTTTTTGACATCTAAAAGTCGGAACTTTAAAGCGCCTGCTGAAATGCTTGACAGTAGTAGCATTTCCATTAATCCAAATTCACAAATCGACTCTAATAGAATACTTATACTGCCGTCCTAAGAAAGAAGGGCACAACTAACATTTTGCAAATATTGAGAAAATCAAGTTTGAATATTTTTTTAGTTTTTATTGAAAATTACACCCCTAAACTATGTTTTTCGAAATTTTGTGAATGGCAATACATGCATTTATATAGTACATATAAGACCATGATCATTTTTAATTTTTAATATTAATGCATTTAATAGATAATTAGCTTAATTTGTTTCATCTTAACATAAAAAATAAGTCAAAAACAATAATATTACGTTTAAAAGGCACAAACAACCAAATGCGCCTTTTTAATGTAACATTTTGAGGAAAATTTTATAATGTTACAATGAAAAGGCACATTTATTCAGTTGTGCCTTTTCACTGTTATATTATTAATATAGATTTATACAGTAAAATATTAGAAATTACTTCTATTTGAGTAAAACAAGGTAATTACGAGAAAATCAAACATTTATTTCAAAAGGCTAAAGAACGGTAATTTTTTGCCGATCGCGCACGCGACCGTCCGGCGCGGGGGCGGCGCAGTTTCGACATTTGTATTTCGCTATTATTATAAGATCAATTAAACCTTCCTTCCTTCCTTCTAAGATTAATTAAACAAAGAAAACATGAAGTTATTTAAATTACTAGGTTGTTAGACTTTATATCTGGACTTTACTTATTTCTATCGAATCTAGAAATAAGTAAAAAAAAAACTTTTTTACAAAAAAGACAACCGCCTTCAAAAACTAAAATAAATATACTTTAGCTTTGGAAGTCGGCGGCTTTGGTTCTGTTTGTTGTTTTGTATTGCCGCCGACTTCCAAAGCTAACGTTATTTTTCTCTTTTTAGTTTTTGAAGGCGGTTGACTTTATTATTTCTCGCTTTTTAGTATTAATTTCGTGTCATCCAAATCCATGAAGGAACTGTCATGTCATGTGAATTAACATGACACCACAAAAAAAAAGTCATAAGAAAGCAGAATATGCAATTTATTTATTTATTTAAGTATTTATTTAAACTTTATGCAACAAAAAGTACAAAGGCGGACTTAATGCCTTTGACTTATGCCGATTTCGTTTACTTGGATGAGAAATTTTCAAATATTACTATATACATCGGTGTAACTCTTTCGAGTGTACAGGCGCGATGTTATGTTGTGTGATTGCGTAAACAATGCATATTTATGCGATAGCAGCAATCGCGGTTGATTTGCTGTATTATTTTAAAGAGTTCCGTTGTGTGGCTCCGGAATCCATCATCAGATCTATATGAAATTTAAATGGGACCCTCTTGGAAATATCTTCTTTCCAACAAAAAAATAATCATTAAAATCGGTTCATAAACGACGAAGTTATCCGCCAACAAACGTAAAAAGAAAAAAATCCCTATCTCAAAAACTACTGAACCGGTTTTGGATGAAACTTGCTGTATTCCCTAAGTTGAACAATACCTAGTACGACAAAAAAAGAATTACTTAAATCAGACTTGTAGTTACGGAGATATGCGAACACAAACATAAAAACATACATACATACATACATACACATTTGAAATTTGGCACATTTGTTCAGACGCTGATATAGACTAACATATACGAAAACTGGGCAGTTCTGGAAATATTACATACGTACGGGTCGAATTGATAACCTCTTTTTTTTTTAAGTCGGTTAAAAATAATCTTACCAGAGCGCGGCACGTACATGCGTGGGTTCGTCGCCAGGCACAACTGGCGTAATCTCACTCATACCTCGCTCCCCTCATTTCATTTATCTGTAGAGATGTTAAGTAGTAAAGGCATAACCGCCAGTGTGCCTATTTTTATACAAAATATTAAGGAGTAGGGTAAATAGTAAAGACACAATCGCCAGTTGTGACTTTCTTTCTACATTTCTTGCTAAGGTGTTGGTTTAAAAAAATAGCACAATTTCCACATAAGCCCTTTATATTTAACGTGCGCCAATTATGCCTTTTCAACTAAATATTTTAAAGACATAAATGTGAAATAGAAGACATATATCACAATGTGACCTTTTTCTTTACAATATCTTAAAAAATGGTGCAGTTGTGCCCTTTATGCTTATGCTATCTCTGTTTGTTTTATTGTTAAAAATACACAAAAAATTAGGCAGATAGGCCTTTTTTTCCTGATTCCGAATATGTATATAACTCGATTTCGAAAAAAATACTCAATACTCAATACTTTATTGCTTTCCATTTGTACATATAGGTCTTATAAAATATTGTTAAGATCATAATGGACCCTGTCGGGCACAGCAAAGTTAGGAGAGAGGACGAAAAACCAAGTAGCAATTCATATTATGAAATTAATTATTTATTATTATGTGATGAATTAAGAATTATTTTGATGTGTATTTTAATTAAATTAAATAAGCATGTAATTATGACTATGTATTAGTAAAATTATGTCAAATATTTCAATTTCTGTCGTCATTATTGTTAAATCATGTCAGTTATTTTCCTTGTTTTGTCATCATTATTATAAAATTATGTTATTATTTAAGTTAATTTGTCTAATGTCTCTATATAGTATTCAATTTTAGGTATTTTTGTATCGTCATCATTTTAAAATTAAGTTTTTATGTATTTAGATTAATTATTTATTAACTTTTGTAAGTAGGTTCATGTTATAGTTTTTGTTTATCATTATAGTATTCGTCTACAGTGTAAATGTTAGTTGTGCCCTTCTTTCTTACGACGGCAGTATACATCAGCGCCTGTGCTAGGCATCCAAATGAAACATCGATCTTGCATAGGACTTTGGCACTAAGCGTTCATTGCATTTTGAACAGGAATTACGATGCGACATAGTATATGTAATTAGACTTCGATAGTATGCCATAGCAACCAAATAAGTACCTATATATGTCGAAGAATCCACGTAGTGTAACGAATCATAACAAAGCTGCTAATTACGTTTACTTCCCATCAAACTCAATACGAGTATTCTTCTTATATACAGGGTGCTTTGAAATTGCTCGTATTCCTCTCGGGAGAAGAAACTATGACTAATTTAGAATGATTTAACCCCTATCACTTGGGGGTCGAAAATCCTCCATTTTCGAGAAAATCTACTTTGTTTTTATTTTTAGAAAAATCTGAATTTTGGTAATTAAAAATTAATAAAAAAAAACTTATCACTTATCAGATTTCTTTTTTAATTTATTGCAAGATTTAACATACAACATAAAATCTAACAGTAAATTACACAGTTTTTAGCTTTAGAGAGGTTGGTCAATTAGTAAGCTATCAGATCATAGAAAACTTTTGGCTGAAAAGTGATAAGTTTTTTTTTATTAAATGTTAATTACCAAAATTCGGATTTTTCTAAAAATAAAAACAAAGTAGATTTTCTCGAAAATGGAGGATTTTCGACCCCCAATTAATAGGGGTTAAATCATTCTAAATTAGTCATAGTTTCTTCTCCCGAGAGGAATACGAGCAATTTCAAAGCACCCTGTATATAAATCTCGTGTCACAATGTTTGTCCTCAATGGACTCCTAAATCACTTACCCGATTATAATAAAATTCGCACACCATGTGCAGTTCGATCCAACTTGAGAGATAGGATAGTTGAGAGGGTAGGGTAGGGGTAGGGTAGGGGTAGGTTAGGGGTAGGGGTAGGGTAGGGTAGGGATAGGATACCACGCGAACGAAGTCGTGGCGGGTCAGCTATTTTGTTATAAATATTTAGTTTTTTCCTGGACGACTTTTGATTTTGGTGTAAAAAAATACTGCGGCCAATGTAACGTAAGGTAAACAATGCGCGCACTAGTCAATACCTATAACGTTTAGTTATCTAAGTGTACCAATAAAGATCTACTGAACTGATTTTGAAAATACTTTTACCCATAGATAGTCACGTTATTTGTGATTGTTATAGGCTATAGGTATAACATCACGCTACGACACACGGGAGCGGTGTAGCATCCCACTAACACGGGTGAAGTAAGCCACGTGAAAGATGTCTCGGGTAGTTCGGTAGTATATAATTATATCATATAAATATTGTTTTATATAAAACATTGAAACTTTGACCCTTAATATCTACGTATAAAGGAGGTATGTTATATATAAAAAAAAAACCATCACGCCTGTATTCCCCGAAGGGTTAGGCAGAGGTGTACCAATGTACACCCACATTTCGCCAGTATATTTAGGTCCCATGTAATAGTGGGCGAGCCTATTGCCATTAACCGGGCACAAATCCAAACTCCGAGCTGCTCCGAGAATTTCATAGAAAAACCCAATAACACTTTTAGCTCGACCTGGGAATCGAACCCGGGACACACACGCACAGCAGTCGCACTTGCGACGACGAGACCAACGGGGCAACGGGGCAGGAGGTATGAATGATCAAGAAAAGCTTTCAGTTTCGTTACGTTTCTTTTTACATACGTTATATTTCTGTGTCGTTTATCTTCATTGCGATGCATATTATTCTGGCGGCAGGGTGGCGCACAGTCTACATCTTAGCTCAACATTAATACCTAGCCTTTTCCCGCGACTTTTGTCCTCGTAGAAGTCAAATATGGCTAATATAAAACATATCCTATGGCACTAAGAATTAGTGTAGGCTTCTATCAGTGGATTACAATTTCACGAGATTACGAGTATACTAATATTATAAATATTTTTCTAACGCTAACGCATCACTCCTTTATTCCCCTAAGGGTGAGGCAGAGCTGTACCGATGCACACCCACAGCTCGCCAGTATGTTTATGTCCCATTTAGTCGGGGGCGAGCCTATTACCATTAACCGGGTACGAATCCTAACTCCGAGATTCTACTGAGATTTTTACAGGAAAACCCAATAACACTGCTAGATCTGGCAGCCGACCCTAACAGAGATGGGATAAGACTAAGCAGATGATGATGACCTGGTAATCGAACCCAAGACCTCAAGCGTAGCAGTCGCGCTTTGGACCACTAGGCTAGGTAAGTCAGACTAAGTAAATCGTTTATTTTTTAATAACCGATAAAAAATGCTGCATGTAATGAAAACATGGTAAGTTTTGTAACGAAATACACCTTGTATTTGCTGAATACCTACAGATGAAAAAAAACTCGTTAACCCTCACCTATTCAGCCTATCACGGTACCAGGCACTACCGGTTCTGGCACAGGTTCTCTGGCCTCCTCTAAATGATCGTGTCGTGAAAACCATAGGCGCAATGCGGCTCGCTTGGCAGTGGACACCTCACTGTATAAGCCCCAGTTCCTATCTCCCGAGAATGTAGATTGGCAGTTACTGATACCAAACAGCCGGTAATAATAAGAAAGTCTAAAGTCACTTCGCTGGAAGTATACCCCTCTAAACATCGTTAAAAACACTGGCCCCGCAAAGAAAACAATCCGTAGGTACATTTAATTTCATTTATTTCCTTTTTCACGATTACCAAACACAAGTTACACAGCATAAACTACAATACTTTAAACAAATAGATGAACAAATAAATATAAACCAGACATGAAGGACACGAGCGCAAGGTGCGGGCGGAGCGCGTGGGTGAGGCTGGTGGCATCGAGGAGTGCCACGTCGATGTAGTCACACACCATGTCGTCCCAGTTGCTGGTGAGGTCGTTGATGCTTCTGGCGTCCGCTACCAGCTTGTGCCGCATCATCTTTTTCACCTTCTCGATTCGCCCGGGCGAGTCATCGGACAACTCGCGCACGCGCATGTACGGATTCGGGCTGGTCGGCGGCTCCACCATCACCACCGTGGGCATCACCCTCGTCACCTGCAGCAGCACCGGCGGCTTCCTCGTCGTAGGATCCACGTGCTGCCCTTTCTTCCGTGCGTCTTTCTTCAAGATGGACAGTCTGGATTTCTCGGCGAGTGAAAGTGCCACGGGGTCAACGGTCGTGGTGCTCATAGTTCTGGTGGCGGGCGTGGTGGTGGTAGTAGTGGTGGTGGTGGTGGTGGTGGTGGTGCGAGTAGCGCTGGAAGTAATGATGGCGATGGTGGTCGACCTGGGCTGGGGGCTGGGAATGCGGAAGGTGTTGATGGTGGCCTCGCTGGTCTCCGTCTCGGACGGTATCAAGCGCCGCCGGTTGGTCCACATGTCCAGCGGGAAGCCCGTCAGGAGCTCCTCGGAGGTCCCCTCAACTGAGCACACACAACGAGCCATTCGTTAGCTTTCCGATCTTCGAGCAGAATCACTTACAAACAACAAAAGCGGCAAGTCTAATATATTTTTAGTTTAAAAAATCATTAACGTAAGCACACTAATGAAACATCAGAAATAGCGCGGTGTCATATTACTGGCGTAGTTGAAATGAAATATAAGTTACTGTATAAGCTGATGCAGTAAACTTTAAATCTGTTTTTGGAACGAAAATAATGGATTCGAAGTTTTGCGTTTTTTGACACATTGACAATTTTCGTTTCAGAAACTGATTTCAAGTGATCCGATTGGTTAGTAATAAACCAGTCAACCAATTACCGCAGTTCCTACGAGCTTCACAAAATAGTTGACTAATTAGTGTTTTTAAATTTTTGTATGTTTATTTACATATCAGAAACCGTATGACTTAGGTAGGTACTCGTAAATAGTAAGATCACCAAACTGAATTTACACTAAGATAAAATGGCACTTGCATGCCATAAAATATATGTATTTGCTTTATGACCAATATTTTGAATGTAAGTAATTTCATAGTAACAACAAGTTTTGATTTAGTAGGACTTTTGGTAAAAGTGGTAAAGCAATTACAAGGTAGATTTAAAACGGGAGGTAAATAACAGAACTAGCTAGGCTAGTACTAGTGGGAAGGTCTTTAAAATATTACAAAATGATGCGAGAACGTACCTGTTGGGCGTCGGTGAAGCGAGGGCAGCTTGCTTTTGAAGTTGTTGGCTCTCTTCATGTCGTAGTAGTCATCGTAGTCCTCGTAGGGCTTAGCCTTGGGCTTATCAAGCGGCTGCACCTTTACGCTGTCATCGTCTTCTTCATCGATCAGCGGCTGGTAGCGCTCCCGCTCGGGCGCGTGACCCATGCGCGTGGGCTGCGTGCGGTCGGGGTGCCGGTCGGGCGGGCGCGTGTGCCGAATACGATCCTCCAAGTCCGCATCATCGTACACATCCAAGTCACTGCTCTTCCTCTTCACGAACTTGTCCCGAGGCTTCCTCCGATTTCCTCGCCTGGTTACAAATTTATCGTTTTCCTCGAATTCTTTACTCTTATCATCTGGAAAGTCATCTTTATCTACATGGAAATAGTCTTTGCTATCTATATCACTAACATCATCTTTCCTATCTCGATTATATTTTACGGTCCGCCTTGATGGCGGTTCCTCATCTCTGGTAAGGACGTCACTTTTGAGTCGAGACCGATGCTTCGGAAATCGGTTGTTTATCCTGAACTTGGGGACCTCTTCTTCCTCCCGTTCGTACTTGTGCACGGCGTCTACGACGCTCTCTATGGGTGGTCTCAGCAGTCCTCTTTGTTTTCTTCCCGGTTTCCGCCATACTTCCGGTTCATCGGTGTCCTTCACTGGTTTTTCTGTTTTAACTGAAAATAATAAATAATTCTCATTTTTATTGTCAGTGGTACACCATCTAACATCTGGAATATTTTTTTGGTAAGATTCGTATAGCTAACTTATTTTTGAATAGTGCAAAAAAGCACGTGTTGTATTTTTCCCTAATACCTTTTGATTTTATTGGGAATTTACGTTACGGAACGGTCATGTAAATCGTTGCGCTAGTCGTATGTGATGGTGATGGTAGCGATCGTGACTTACTGTGAGGCTCCTCTTCGAACTTGTAGTCGAGCGAGGCGGGCGCGTCTGGGGAGTGTCCGCGGTAGTCGTCAGACGGCGGAGCGACGGCGGGCTCGCGAGGCGCGTCGTAGTCGCCGGCGCCGTACGCCGGCATCTTCACGCCGGAGTAGTCCACGTAGCGCGCCGCCGACGCGGCCGCCGCGCACGTCAGCGCCAGCAGGAGCGCGCGCGACATCGCCATGCGCCGCCCTCACTGCCCGCCGCGCACTCAGTGCTACTGACTCTATATTGATACCTCGGCACTGTTACTCTCTTTCGCGCACCAAAATTGCGGCATATTTTTGCAACTGTAACTATAAATTTGACACTGAAAGATTAACGTATGTTTCTGTTTATTGATGTTTTGACATTTAATTAGAATTTTCTGCCGGCCTGTATTTTTTATTAATTTAGTTGAACATTTAAAAGTAACTTTTACTTATTTTATTGTATTTTATGAATAGAATTATCTACAGAAAGTTTTAATAATTTCGCTGAGAAATTCATATTATCAGTTGCACACTAACACGGGCCGCTCAGAATTGCTTACTCGTTAATTGTCCTACTGTCAGTTCAATCTGATTGATGCTATCAAAATTGTAACAATGCAAAATAATATGATATAAAACTTTAAAAAATATTAAAATTAACAAAAACAATCAAAAAAATTATAAAATCTATAATAATGTGAGCCATCTTTTCTTTCCAAAACGACGATGAAGTAATAAGTGAAGTGATATACATATATTGAAGATATGAGTGGGTCCAAAAAAGATGATGAATGGGTAGACTGTGAATGCTACTCGCAGTCACGCAAGACGAAGTCCTGTGAACCCTTACGGAACGTGACGCACCCGCTGGTACCTACCCACACTCACGCCGCGTCGTGCACACACCCCGGTGACACACACTCACACTAGCACTTCTGGTCTGTTTCAGCGCTACTATGAGTTTACCCAGGAGGAGATGAAAGCGCTGGAAGAGTGCGACAATGAAAGCTTCTACGGGCGCTGCTTGCCCTTCAGCGCGCTTCTGGCTGGTATAACGTACTCGGCAATAAAGAATGGTAAGATGATACATTCCAAATTATTGTATTTAGAAAGTAAAATCAGAAAAGTCGCTCGGATAAAGAGGTTGGTAGAGGACGCCACGAAAATTTTCATAGAAGTAAGAGTTTTATAGTAAAAATTAATTTGATAAATTGTGTAAATAAATTTTGGTGGTCGTTCCTTCCAATGGCTTCTTACTTCTATGAATGTTTTCAGACATTACCCGGCCGCATCAGCACTTCGGCGTGGTGCCCAAAGTAATGGCGGCTATGGTCGTGGGTTACATCCTCGGCCGGGTCTCGTACATCAACGAGTACGACAAGAGACTTCGCGAGGAGTTGCCCCCGGACAGCAAACTCGGTAACCTCATGAGGAAGTACTACAACGAAGCCCATCCCCCGCCGCCCAAAAAATAAAATTGATATTGTCTCCAATTGATGTCGACTTGTTTTAAACCAGAACGTTACCAAAATAAAGTGTGTTTTTTTATTACAAAATTACGTACGTTGATAACAATATTTATCTATGTATGTAGATCTATTGAGAAAAACAAATAGGTTAGGTCGTAAATACTTGTAGGTACCCAGGGAACGGTTTAGAAGGAGAATAGCGAGTTTGCATGTCAATTACAGTAAGTGGGTCCTGGATAAATGAGAACCCCCATAGCCTATCTATTTTTTTACAACTGTGCCTCATGTTGGTATCCCGACACTTTAGCACCGAATTTACCTGTGTTAGAGAGACAAAACAAACCTCTATATCTGAGATTAATTATTTCGATTCTATCGTCATAATTACCTCTACAATTGAGACAGAGTGTATGTTACCTCTTTTACCAAGACTAGGCTAACTTGGACTTTATCTTCTACCTCTATTAACGAATCAATGAGATATTTATTTATTTATATCAGACATTCCTTTAGCTGGAAAATTACTTATCTAGGTATGCTTAAGTACTCCAGATAATAGAGGGTCTCTCTTTACTCTCTCACAATAAGCAAAGACAGAAAAGGAAAATATCGTGTAGAAACCTGCTATGCTATTCTGAAACTGGCAAATCATTTCGAAAGCCATTTCGCAAGTCACACTAAATACCAATAATTGAAAATCGTCAAAATACTCAGTCGTCGTAATACTTCTCACTTACGTCATCACGCGGTGGCGCTAGTGTTGAACCCACTAATTTTAAGAGAAACTAAAATCCTACCGCGTATTCAGAAGTGGATTTCGCAAATGGACTTTTTAGAATAGCACTATAATTGGTCTTAAAAATAAAAGAAAAAACGAAAATAAAAGAACGTAATCAAATTAAACTCAAAATTACGCATACATGGGCACTTATAAAACGTCAGAAGCTATTGCACGGTTCCAATTGGTCGTTTCCTAAGGAGAATAACCAGCAAACAACACAAAAGTTACTCTTTTAAAAAAATATTGTTTCTACAGTAATTCCATATTACAATAATAATAGATATGAGAGGACACACTTTGTACTTAAAACTACAATAAAGATTGTAGTTCAAGAATCCGCGAAGCCTATAGTGTTCTCAAATTCACATTATACAAAGAAGCTAAATAAAAATAAACCTATCCAACTCTCAAAGTGACACTTTGAGAGTTGGATCATTTTTGCGTATCTACACTTTGAGGGTTGGATCGTTTTCGTTTTTAACTTAGTAGGACCTAAAAACATACCGGCGAACTGTTGGTGTACATTGGTACGCCTCTGCCTAACCCTTCGGGGAATACAGGCGTGATGGTATTTTATGGGTTATAATAAGAATACAGAAATTTTATTTACTATAGTAAAAAAAAGAAGGTTACCCGAAAAATAAATTGCATCCAATGAAATAGTGAACGCGAACGAAGTCGCGGGCAACAGCTAGTTTATTTATAAACCCTGAAATTGTAATTGCTTCCTAAACACTTGCCTTTTCGATGGTACATTTTTTGATATATTTTCTGTTTTGGCTACATGAAAAAGTCTAATTTTTAAGTACCCCTCAACTATCAGTTTAACAATATTATTTTCATGATAACGCCCGTATAAATGATTCATTAAAATTAAAAAGTTTTTTATTAATTAATTGTGTCATTATTTTAATTAGGTATGAGAAAGGACGATGACAAAATTTGTATGGGACCCGTCCCCCCCCTCCAACAGATGTTTTGTATGTGTCAGGGGGTGCTTAAGGATCTATTAAAAGACCAGCAATCAGTTTTAACTCCAAAATCCATGGTGTTTAGAAAAAAAACTAAAAAAAAGAAAAAAAATTTTTTACTTCTAATTCCTTACACTTATGTTATAAGAACTAAAATAACAATATTTAAGGCTATTATGAAGTGTATACAGTTACACCGAACGCCGTGCGGAGCCAAAGATTGTAAATCAAAATTATTGTGTTACCTACATATTTTACAAATATGGAAAATAGGTATATTAATTGTCATTAATTATTATTCTATTCAGCAATTCTGCCGCTGGATAAAAATCGAATGTACTGCCCAAGCCCCATGTACCACGTAAAACGAAATAATACGTATACAAGGTGGCCCCCATGTATGTTATACGATTTTTTTGTGGTTTAGGAATTAGACGATTTTTTATTTTGTTTTTAGATATTCTTACCTGACCATCAGAACTTGATGGTTTCTAGTCTTCTTGAGTAACATTTTTTTTAATAATGAATCCTGAGGTCTACCTACGGTCGATAAAATCTGACTGTCTTTTCATCTCCTAAAGCGACTAAAACTAAGTTCAAAGGGTTATTTTTTAAATTCGTTCCAGATTTTCTATCACTCAAACAAAAAAACAAAAGACGGGTGGCAAGTACCTCAAAGTAGATTTACAACTTTAACAGACCCTCAGCTTTCCAAAACAATACAAATAACCGGTATATAACCAATGTTACTGGTCAGTATTCGGTGTAATTGAAACTTGAACATGGTAAGGCGAAAATATCAATATTTAAAAAGTGTTATTGGGTTTTTCTATGAAATTCTCAGTAGCAGCTCGGAGTTTGGATTTGTGCCCGGTTAATGGCAATAGGCTCGCCCCCTATTATATGGGACCTAAAAACATACCAGCGAAGTGTGGGTGTACATTGGTACACCTCTGCCTAACCCTTTGGGGAATACCGGCGTGATAGTATGTATGTATGTGTGTATCAATATTTTAGTGTTCAAGTGAACACATGCCATCACGCCTGTATTCCCCGAAAGGTTAGGCTGAGCACGTGTACCAATGTACACTCACAGTCCGCCGGTATGTTTTAGGTCCCATGTAATAGGGGGCGAGCCTATTGCCATTAACCGGGCACATGTCCTAGCTCCGAGTTGCTAATGAGAATTTCATAGAAAAACCCAACAACACTTTGCCACTCGACCTGGAAATCGAACCCAAGACACCTAGCGTAGCAGTTGCGCTTAGGACCGTGTCCGTTACCTCAGCCAGATGTGGTCGAAAATGGTCATTTGAATCTTATAGATAATTAGTTTTGCGGCTTCTGTAATTGTTGCGCACATTTTTAAATTTGTTGCGCTTATAGTTTTTTAATTATTTCACAAAAACATTTCCTGCTGAGGTAACGTTACCCCAGCCAGACCTTTTTCTTTCTAATGGGAATATTTAAATAAATACTAGCTATAAAATTAGTTGTCTAGATGAAGTAAATGTTGTGCCTTATTTTGTATTTGTTCTTTCTTCGGTTGCGAAGTTATTCGAGATTTTGCTGGGGTATCGTTTTTGGTTTTGCTAGATCTTTGAAACGGTTAAGCGGATTCTTATCATATTTTGTACAAGACTTTTTTGGAATTAGTTTAAATTTGTTCTGCAATAAAAATACCAAAATAATACATAGCTTAAAGGTTATTTCATTAAATAGAAAAACACTTCAATTGGTCCCAGCACTCTCAATAAGAGGTCTAAAGACTTACTTTAAACATTATTGTGAAGCTTGTAACTGCCTTCAAATGTATGTGAAGTTTCATTAGTATCATGTAAGTATTTAACAAGTTATGATGATATTCAGTTCTTCACGAGCACGGTCATGATGCGCGCGGTGTTATTTGGCAACTGATAAGCCTGTATATGGATATATGAACTGAATGTTATGTCAATTATTAGTTGTGTAGTTCAGTTGTATAACAGTAAAATTTCAACGTAGTACATTGGATAATTAATGAGATAATACGATTAAAGTCATTAGGAAGTGAATGACCGTGGTAACCCGACCAAGTTTAGGTGGTTACGAAAAAGCGAAAACGTAGAACATTATGCTATCTTTTGAAATGTTTAGTATAATACACCTTACAATTTCGGTACAGACGCGTACACTGTTAAATACATAATAATATAATAATATCTGTACTATGAAAACATTATTATTATCTTCCAGTTGCACATACTTATCAAAAATCACCGATAACACGTCGTTCGGCGGGACGCGGGAGGGGTGGGGTGAAGGGGTAATTCATTGTTTGCATAACGCACTAAACATGCTCCATAATTACATAATTCATCTTGTAGAGTGCGCGTGCGCTTCGGCAGTTCCGTTTCCTGTTTTTGAAAATATTTATCGAGTGCGTGAGAGCTATTATTATAATAATAAGTGTGTCTGTGATCATTACACATTCCAATATTGTGTATACCTATTTAAATAAAAACTGTAACTGTGTACTGTGTTTACTGAAATCTATCATTTAAATAAAAAGTAATAGAAAATTCAAAAAAGCAAAATTACTATCTGTAATTTTAATCTGTGATTGTTTTTAAGTATAAGTTTATTAATACTTTAAAAGTTCAATTGAAATGATTATTTTACCTGTTAATAAAAAATCGTTAATAAACATTTAGTTTTTTTTAACACTTGTGTAAATGTCTGTACTAAATTTGTAACACTATCCTACATATTTTAGAAGGTAGCATAATGTTCTACGTTTTCGCTTTTTCGTAACCACCTAAACTTGGTCGGGTTACCACGGTCATTCACTTCCTAATGACTTTAATCGTATTATCTCATTAATTATCCAATGTACTACGTTGAAATTTTACTGTTATACAACTGAACTACACAACTAATAATTGACATAACATTCAGTTCATATATCCATATACAGGCTTATCAGTTGCCAAATAACACCGCGCGCATCATGACCGTGCTCGTGAAGAACTGAATATCATCATAACTTGTTAAATACTTACATGATACTAATGAAACTTCACATACATTTGAAGGCAGTTACAAGCTTCACAATAATGTTTAAAGTAAGTCTTTAGACCTCTTATTGAGAGTGCTGGGACCAATTGAAGTGTTTTTCTATTTAATGAAATAACCTTTAAGCTATGTATTATTTTGGTATTTTTATTGCAGAACAAATTTAAACTAATTCCAAAAAAGTCTTGTACAAAATATGATAAGAATCCGCTTAACCGTTTCAAAGATCTAGCAAAACCAAAAACGATACCCCAGCAAAATCTCGAATAACTTCGCAACCGAAGAAAGAACAAATACAAAATAAGGCACAACATTTACTTCATCTAGACAACTAATTTTATAGCTAGTATTTATTTAAATATTCCCATTAGAAAGAAAAAGGTCTGGCTGGGGTAACGTTACCTCAGCAGGAAATGTTTTTGTGAAATAATTAAAAAACTATAAGCGCAACAAATTTAAAAATGTGCGCAACAATTACAGAAGCCGCAAAACTAATTATCTATAAGATTCAAATGACCATTTTCGACCACATCTGGCTGAGGTAACGGACACCAATATGAGCTCTATATAACTGTTTTTATAATAACGTTAGTATTTAGTAGTAGTATCTACTTTAAAAAGTTAACCTAACTTTTTAAACTATTCAGAATCACCATAATGCAAAAATAAAACATGACAAAGCGCTCGAAACTTGATGTGAGATCGTTATTATTAATTTTCATTAGCTTTTACTTGAACACAAAAATATTGATATTTTCGCCTTATCATGTTGAATTTTCAATTGCACCGAATTTGACCGGTTTGAAAAAAAGACCGCTCAACTCTTATCGGGGTTGACCTCGATTCCCCATTTCCAGGACCGAGTGCCTAAGAAGTTTTGGGGAGTGCAGGGGAAAGAATCAGGGTTACGGCTTTGAGGGACCCCCGCGTTTATGGGGTGCGCCCTCGATACGATAGCGGAAGGTGCATGTGATGAATGGTGTATGTGATCTTGCGATCGTTACACCACTTGGCCACTTCGCCTTGTCTTTGCCTTGTCTTTTATGGAAGCTGAAGCGGGGGGAGTACTCAGGGGCTCGAGGGAAGGCTGGTCGCTGGGAGAGCGAGTGCGGGGGGCCGCGGAGGTGGTGGTGGTCGCGGCTTTTTTTGCCTTGGAGGCCTGGTAGGCTTCGCTTCTTCCTTCTACTTACGACGACTTAGAGCGGGCGGGGTTGCTGATATAAGTTGCAAATGCGCTGCTTTAGGCATCACCTGCAGCCGATCATTAATATATTTTGCTGATTCTTAACAGATGTTGGGGAGGACTGTATGTGTTCAATGACGATACTGGTACTTAGTTGACTGCTTTATTGCAAAAAAAAATAATTCTCCAGACCGATTCCGGCCACGGCGGCTAATCTTAATGCAGACTAGCCTCGTACGCATGAGATATTATAGTGCACAAGTGTGTGCGCAAACACAGGTGCACTCCCTCTTTCCTAACTCTCATAGCCCGATGGGGGTTATTCCCGTTCGGTAACACCCTTTCGTCAACACTGTTGACGATCGGGAAAAAAAAGTTTCGTTCGTTCACAGTGTTGACGAACGGTACTTTTAATTCCCGTTCGGTAACACCTTTCGTTCCTGTCGTCAACACTGTTGACGATCGGGAAAAAAAAAGTTTCGTTCGTTCACAGTGTCCATGAATGCTGGTTTTTATTTTTAAAATATGAAAATAAAAATAAAACATGTCATGGATTTTTAAAATGTTTAATGGATGATGTTAGATCTTTTAAAACACAATTAACTAGAAAATAAAAAAAGGCCTTATCATGTGCATAATAACCATTTTACACTTTGATAAGTAATAAAATTGTGACACTGATTTAACATAATCAAATATAGTTGAGAAAGTGACTAATGAAAACTAAGTACACTATTATGTATCACAGATAATCATCTAATTTACACTAATTAAATAACGAAACTATAACCATAAACCTTAATATTTTTATATTAAGTACCTAAAATTAAAATAAACCCAATTAAAAACAGTAAAAATAAAATATTTCAGATAATCAAGTAAATAAAGAATTTTGTATTACAGATAATCAACTATTTTACAATAATAATTAAAGCGTTGTAAATACCTAAGTTTTAATTAAAATAAATATATAATAATATAATTATTATTATATAGGTATTTATTTCAATTAAAGTGTTGTAAATACCTAAGCATTTATATCACAGATAATCACATGTCTTCAATAATTTACATAATAATTTGTTGTCCTATAAAAGTAAATTTCGGGTCCAGCGCAGGCGCCGCTGAAAGCGCGGGCGTCCGACTTTACGTCACCATGAAACCCATATTTCAGGAAATTGGTGTGGTGCTGTGTCTGCGCTAACTGCATTCTGAACGTTAGCTTTTGACGCGGTGAGCTGTTAGGTTTATTTTAATTTTAGGTACTTAATATAAAAATATTAAGGTTTATGGTTATAGTTTCGTTATTTAATTAGTGTAAATTAGATGATTATCTGTGATACATAATAGTGTACTTAGTTTTCATTAGTCACTTTCTCAACTATATTTGATTATGTTAAATCAGTGTCACAATTTTATTACTTATCAAAGTGTAAAATGGTTATTATGCACATGATAAGGCCATTTTTTTATTTTCTAGTTAATTGTGTTTTAAAAGATCTAACATAATCCATTAAAACATTTTAAAAATCCATGACATGTTTGATTTTTATTTCCATATTTTAAAAATAAAAACCAGCATTCATGGACACTGTGAACGAACGAAACTTTTTTTTCCCGATCGTCAACAGTGTTGACGACAGGAACGAAAGGTGTTACCGAACGGGAATTAAAAGTACCGTTCGTCAACACTGTGAACGAACGAAACTTTTTTTTCCCGATCGTTAACAGTGTTGACGAAAGGGTGTTACCGAGCGGGAATAACCCCCCGATGGGACGGCAATCCGACACGACCGGAGAGAGATCAGGCGCAGGACCAACGGCTTTACGTGCTTTCCGAGGCACGGGGGTGTCACACCGCCAACTTCCAAACTCTGGGCTGCTAATGAGAAATTCCCAATGGAAAAACCCAATAACACTTTTTGCCCGACCCGGGAATCGAACCCAGGACCCCTTGCTCAGCAGTCGCGCTTGCGACCACTGCTTTATTGCTAAACAGTATACAAAAGGCATATATGTACGTCTTCTCCAGACCGATTACGATCACGGCAGTTAATCATAATGCAGATACAGAGTGGCTGTTATTGCCGAAGAACAATTTAAAATTGCGATCTCTTCCAATGGTACGCAGTTTCCGGTGTCCGTTACTTTCAGTTCCATGTGGCATAATAGTTTTTTGTAGATACCTCTCAACTGACGAGCGTTAGGGTTGTCGTTGTGGCCACCGTGCATACGAATGGCCCCAAAAAAAAGTTCTATGTGGTCTTGGCTGTTTTTTAAGTGGTTATGGTGTGCGTTCGCGCAGCGGAATGTTTTTGAATTTAAAGATTTTAATTATGCAGATATTTAGTGTATGACGTCGTATAATTGTGTATAGTAAAAAAAAATTGTGCACGCAGCCATTGTGGAGAAATTCACCAAAAACTGATTCCGCTGGGCGAACGTTGTCCTGGCGGAACTTTTTTTAATCCGTAGACTTTAGAAGAAAAGAGATGTGTGCAAAAAATAGTGTGTATTTGTGTGTAATTGTGTATGTATTAATAAAATTGGTGCATGCATAAACTTCGGAGAAATTCAAGTTTCCGCTACGCGAACGTTTGGCCATTAGCTAGTTTTCATATAAGGCGCTTACATAGAGAGCTGTAGATTTTTACATACGTTGTTTTGAATTTGTTTATATTTGTTTAAAAAACAGATTTAGAAAAAATCGTAGGGCTTAAAAGATAAAAATATAAACGTAAAATACGCTTATCAGGTCTAAGTTCTTAAAGTATGCACTTTGGGGTCTAGATTTTTACGTTTATACAAACCTTGTAAGTGTCTGCAACATGTTGCCATGTATCAATGATGTTCCGTTAGTAATTAAAGAGTTATAGGACAATTTACCATGAATAGATCACTGTTTACAAAGCAGTCAAATATCACGACGTTCTAAAGGAATTTCATGGTAAAATGCATGCCAATAATTAGTGTATTCATTCGTCTATTCACATGCAAAATTTCATGTCATTAAATTCAGTAATTAAAGAAAAACAATTATAATACTGAAGAGGCATCGAAA
Organism: Caradrina clavipalpis; assembly: GCA_932526535.1. NCBI lineage: Eukaryota > Metazoa > Arthropoda > Insecta > Lepidoptera > Noctuidae > Caradrina > Caradrina clavipalpis. Next base: position 24,611,212 of record OW052087.1, read on the forward strand.
ACCTACATAACCCGACCAAGTTCGGATGGCTACAAAAAAGCGGCCGCAACATAAATTAGTTATTCATCACAAGTGTTTAATTTTGAACAAAATTGCCTTTTACATCATTTAATTTCAATGAGTATCTTAGGAGATATCACAGTTTTAAAATAACTTCGCACCAAAATAATGACTCTGCGAGACATTCCGTAGCTTATACCTCAGAATAACAGATTATAGGCTACATAACATCACGCTATGATCCACGGGAACAGATCAGTAACCAAAAACCTAACGTAACGCGGGTGAAACCGCGGGGCACGCTAGTGATCAATAAATCGTTGCTTCTTTAAAAAGCATATAACTTGACGTAAGTACGCGTTTCGTTTCTTTAGACGTCGATTTTTTTGCTGTAAAAGATTTATTTTTTTGACATGTTTCATTTGAAGAGTGGTTTTTCTTCTTAATTCTTTTCTTAATTTTGCCTTTTTTGGTGTGTCGAAAATTGACTCTAAGTCCGAAGAGTCTATATCCTGCAACAAATACAATTTTTATGAATGATTACGATAATATCGGTAATAATATATTTTGTTACACAAAGTCAAGTAGATTACTAACCGGTTCGCCTTCTTGGTTTTTCTTTGTGGGTTCTTTATCAAATTGCGTTTGTTGTCCTACCGAAGTACTCTAAAATAAAGAATAATAATTACTTACATCGATTAAATTTTTGAAGGTGTTTCAATATAATAACCGTCTTTACTTACAGGTTCATATAGATTCTGATCCAAAATTTTTTCTTCTTTAATCCCTAAATCTGAAGGAACATTAACATTTTCGTTCGTATTTTCTGTTTTGTCATCAGCAGTGATTTTTGAAGTTATATACAATAAAACCTGAAAATATATGAGAACCATTAGAACAAAAAGCGATTTAACCATTTTATAGGGTCGTTTCGCCGGTTTCGCGACCACCTTCAGTAGGCGACCATTTGACGGACTAAGTTTCTTTAAATCAAGAAAATAGCATTTGTAGAGGTAACATACATTAAAAATAAATCTAACGTGCTTTATAAATGATTATGAAATAAGAATTTGCAAAGTTTGAAACAAATGGGTTAACCCAGAGCCGAAAAAATATTGCTCAGTGCGCGTCTTGATTCCGTGGTGGTAGAAGTGCCGCAAGTTTGAAAAAAAAATAACTCGGCGCGCGGCGCTCAAAGGTAAGTTTTAATACTTATTTAATGTTTTACACACCAGTTTCATACTTAAATTGTACAATCGATAAGTATGGGTTATAATTTAGTTGTATTTTGCTTTTTTTAAACTTATTATTAAGATAAAATCAAGTGGTCGGTAACCGAAATGCTTATTTATGAAAAACGTTAGATAGCGACCACATGGTCGCAAACCGACGAGATGAGCATTATTTTGTTTTGATTAATATGATCCTAATGCTTCATAAAGGACTGTTACAATTTTGAATGCAGTATTGTAAAAGGTTTTCCTTGTAGTTCTTTGGTAAGCGACCACCAGTTTCTTTGTAAGAAGTTTGTTTAATTTACCTACAAACTTTGGCGCTAAACAGCTAAACAGCTGGTCGTAAACCAAAGTAAGCGAAATAAAGACGTTGGTTTCCGGCCAACATAATTTAGTATGAGAGAAATAACGGCCGCTTACAACTAAATATTACTATTTTTCAGTTTAAAACAAAATTTAGTCATAAAAAGCAAACTAGGTACTTATATATATTTTTTTTTAGATGGAGTTCCCAAATAATTTGGTGTCAACTATCATAATTTGAATAAGAAAAGTGGAATATGGTTCCTAAAATATAAATTTATTTATTTTTTAATATTGATTGATGTTGATTATTTTTAAATGTTATGCTACTGTATATTACTGTATATTAAGGATATTGTTAGACCAATGATTGTTGATTCTATTACAACTAGTGACTAAGTCTCTACAAAATGTAAGATTGTTATTTTTTAATTTATAAGAAAACATTACACCAAATTGTTACCATTTTTATTTTTATGAAAAGGCAAAAAATTAAAATATATTTAAAGCGATTATAATTGTTTTATTGGCATATTTTTCATATTAAAATAGCGGTCGCAAACCAGCTCACTGGTGGTCATAAACTGATAAAAATGGTCGTAAACCGACGTTTTCGCTATATTTTCACATTTTCAGCATTTTATAAATATTTTTGTATGAATGTATGTTATTTTATGTTTTTGTATCCAAACTACATTATATTTGGGACAAATTTACATTAACATATACTATTTTGCGTGTAAACAACATTTTTTTTCCTCATCTGAAGTGGGCAACCCAGCTAACTGGTCGCTAACCGGCGAAATCACCCTATGTCGGTTTTATAAATAAGTTTTTACAAAGACGGAAGTGCAATCTTCTTAATTGGACTCTCATTACACCAGAAATCCTTGAGAATTTACATATAATAATATCCACTATCTATCAGGTGTTCGAAGTACTCTAAAATAAAGAATAATAATTACTTACATCAATTAAATTTTTGAAGGTGTTTCAATATAATAACCGTCTTTACTTACAGGTTCATATAGATTCTGATCCAAAATTTTTTCTTCTTTAATCCCTAAATCTGAAGGAACATTAACATTTTCGTTCGTATTTTCTGTTTTGTCATCAGCAGTGATTTTTGAAGTTATATACAATAAATCCTGAAAATATATGAGAACCATTAGAACAAAAAGCGATTTAACCATTTTATATGTCGGTTTTATAAATAAGTTTTCACAAAGACGGAAGTGCAATCTTTCTAATTGAACTCTCATTACACCAGAAATCCTTGAGAATTTACATATAATAATATCCACTATCTATCAGGTGTTCGAAGTACTCTAAAATAAAGAATAATAATTACTTACATCGATTAAATTTTTGAAGGTGTTTCAATATAATAACCGTCTTTACTTACAGGTTCATATAGATTCTGATCCAAAATTTTTTCTTCTTTAATCACTAAATCTGAAGGAACATTAACATTTTCGTTCGTATTTTCTGTTTTGTCATCAGCAGTGATTTTTGAAGTTATATACAATAAATCCTGAAAATATATGAGAACCATTAGAACAAAAAGCGATTTAACCATTTTATATGTCGGTTTTATAAATAAGTTTTCACAAAGACGGAAGTGCAATCTTTTTAATTGGACTCTCATTACACCAGAAATCCTTGAGAATTTACATATAATAATATCCACTATCTATCAGGTGTTTGTAAATGAGTGAGTGAAATACATAAAAATACCTTTGTAGGCACAGCCCCTGAGCGAATTCTTCGACGACCAACCTTTGTTGTGTAAGTGTCCTTCTCATGAAAGTGAGCTGAACATATGTAAGTCCTTACTTTAGGCTTCCACCAGAATTCATTTCTAGTCCGTCTTATTATTTCAGTCCAACGACTGGATGTCACGGGATCTGTTGGAAATCTATGGAAGAAATAAACTTACATAATAACTATGTTACCAAATTCTAACAAAACATACATTTACCTAAATTTATCAATTTGAAGAAAGCGCATTATTTAGTTTCAATTATAATTCATAACGTGTAGGTATAAATATCTTGATATCTGCTGAAGCAATTTTGATGCAATAATATCGCAGTATTATAAGAGATGGTTAAAGTATTTCATACCCCTGGCAACCATTGACACAATTTTTTTTGTTAATAATAATGTTGATTTCGTAACATTTTACAATATTAAAATATCGCAGCACAAAAAAAGGGTAAAAATATTTCATACCTTGGCAATACTCAAATATTATGGAGTCGTTTTGTTTGTATTTAGTTTGCGTCAATAAATCTAATCTATGGTTTGCGTAATATTTTCAATGAAATACGTAGAAATTCATCATAAAATTGCAAACTTACCTGTGAAAAGTAATGTTCGTATCCTTGTCTTTTTTTGGAGTGTAGTTTTTACACGATTTCACCGCACAAACAGTCATTTTTTTTTCAATTATTTTAACTGCGATTTATAATGTCTACGCGCTTTGAACGTCAGTCGCGTAATGGCGGCCTGTGGGCGGGGCTAACGAACGAAGACGCTATTTTGTTGTCTTTGAATTTGAAGCATTTGGACAGCGCGTTCTAGGCATCTGAACGTTATAAATCTATGATATAGATAGATGAAATCAGCCCGAACTAATTATCATTGCTTTGTATATAATATAAGCTGACTTGTAATATAAGCTACTTTACGTGTATCCGACAATAATACATTATAATTTAATCTATACTAATATTATAAAGAGGTAACATTTGTTTGTAAGTTTGTATGTTTGTAAGTTTGTATGTAGGGGGTAATCTCCGGAAGTAATGAACCAATTTTAAAAATTGTTTCACTGGTAGAAAGCTACATTATTCGTGAGTGCTATAGGCTATATAACATCACGCTACGACCAATTGGAGCGGAGCAGCAATGAATCATGTGGCAAAAACGGGAAAAAATATTCTTGTTGAGGGCTTTCGTTGCGTGCGCTGCGTGAACGGTTAAAGTTACGCAAAAATAATGTACTAGAGAATTGTTCCTCTCAAAATATACTAAAAAAAAGTCCGCGATAGTAAATGCCTAACTTTTAAGGTTGACTCACTATAGCCATTTTTATGGCCAGAAAAATTGTTTTAAAATAATGCATTATTTGCGAAGGAGTTTTTATGGAAATAGTATTAATCCTTATCAACATAAATACGTTATTCATCACAAGTGTTCAATTTTGCATGAAATTACCCTTTACATCATTTAATTTCAATGAATATCTTGGGAGATATCACAGTTTTAAAATAATTTGGCCGCAAAATAATGGCTCTGCGAGACATTCCGTAGCTTATACATCAGAATAACATATTATAGAATACATAACATCGCGCTATGAGCCACGGAACGGATCAGTAACCAAAAACCTATCGTAACGCGAGTAAAACCGCGGGGCACTGCTAATGAATTTATATTACAACAAAATTTTGCATGCTATAGTTTTAATAGCTAAACATGTTGAACTCTTGTTTTAATTTTAAGATCTTTAAATACCATGTTTTGAAGCAAATAAAGATATTGAATATTTGACTATTGATAAAAAAATTGCAATAAAGAAAATATAATGTAAAAAACAAATTATAATCAGGAAAATAATATGCTAAGTTTACGGCATGCACGATCGTTTCCTGGATATTACTTATTTCAACTTATTAACTCAAGTATTTTAATAATGAGTACAATAAGTATTATGTAAATAATGTACTTTGTGTACCTACCTACCTACTTGCGCGTAGGGTTACCATATCTCAGGATTTGTCCTGAGATCTCAGGATTTTTGGACTCTTCTCAGGATTGCGGCCGGATTTTGCAAATCTCATGAAATCTCAGGATTTTTTGAATTTTCAATAAAATATAGCTTACATTTTAAAGATCTCTGTGATAAAAAATTTAACAAACTAAAAATAATCTTCCTTTGGTAATAATTGCACAATTAAAATCAGTACTTATTTATCCAAGTACTTAGGTACTTAATCAGTTTTATCATACTTAATATGTGATGATACATTTTTAAGTAAGATCAACAAAAACGATAGTATTACGACTTTATTAAATTGTTAAGTAAATTCGAGAGAAAATTTGATAATGTAATGGATCTCAGGATTTTTCAATGAAAATCAGGCCTTTTCTCCGGACTTTTGATTTTTTCATCTGGTAACCCTACTTGCGCGTCATGTGACCGTGTAAAACTGTGAACTGTTGACGTTAACTTGTTTTGTGTGTCTAATACAAAACAAAGTATTCTTAGATACCAATCAAGATCCTCAGAGCAAGATTCTCGTTTCTATTCTCGTATTTTAAAAAACGCTCGCTATTATCTATTCTGCCTTAATCTGTCAAAGATGGATTAATGTTGCCTACATTTTTGACATTGATTGTCACTGAACGTGCAATAGAGTTTGAAAGTTTTTCAATAATTATGGCAATCAGTATACGGGTACAGGAAGGTTTTGCACATGCTCCGCACGTAGCCGGTGAGAGTAATAATTTGGAGGGATAATTTTTGTTTTTAACTACAATTAAAATTAGTTTATTGGCAACATCGTGTATCAAATGTCAAATAACAAAGTCTATGAAAAATAGATGTCATGTCATGATCTTTGACAGTCGATGTCATCGATTGTCACACGGTCCGCTCACAGGATTTGAGTTGACAATGTCGATGACTGCCTGAAAGCCGATAGCGTATTATCTAAGGTGGTAGCAAAAGTAATGTTCGTCGAGTATTGTTTTTGATGTGATTTTTTTTACTAAATGCCTATAGTCTACTGAGAGTATGACCGACCCTAATTCGTATGGATACCGGGAAAGCGCGACGCAGCTACCGGTGGAGCCGCGGCCGCCAGGACAACCAGGGGTGCTGCCGGTAAGGTTATTTGCTTGGACACAATGTGGTTGGGTGGGAGCTGTGCGTAACCGTGGGCTTGTTGGTTCAGTCGGAGTACAAGTTCGCTCCGGACGAGCTGCGCGTCCTGGGCGAGTGTAACCGAGAGAGCTTCTTCCAGCGCTCACTCCCGCTCGGCACCACGCTCGGCCTCGGGACTTACGTCGCTGTTCAAAATGGTCAGTACCTGCTTATTATATAATGAAGTATGTTTTTTGTTGTGATTTTTTTAATTCAATGTTTTAAATATGAGTTTTCAGAGAAATTGCTTTCATTAAAATCACCAGTTTCATACATAACAGAGCTATAAAACATTAGCAAAGCATATTTTATTTGCCTACATTTTGGGTGTGTTGCAGCCCACAGAATAACATACTGCTGTGTGTAAACATATTTCCTAACCAGTTAGCACTCTCTATTACCATAAAAGGAATACAAAGAGTATTTTCTTGTCAAGAATTGTTTCAACCAACCAATGATAGGTGGTGTTTGTTTACTATTTTAAATTTCTTACCAAAGTATACTGCTTTCAGTTGTTTTTTTTTTTATATAATTAATCTGTATCCAAATATGTAGCACTTGCAAATTTTTTCTTGCTCCCACTCAAGTATTATACATATAGAGCTCTTATGGTGTGTTTTTGTAGCGTTCTATCCGTGAAAGCATTTGTATGTGGACTTGTACATCCAGAGAATACCTCTTACAAACAATTGTTCAACATCAGATTAGATGAATGACATCTACTGCTAGACATAGGCCTCCCCTGAAGATAACCAATCTTTACCACTATAATATTAGTAATATTGTATACTTGGACTAATCCTTGATTTGTTTTTTATTAATGCGTGACAAAATGTATTAAAAAAAAATTGCTAAACAAATAAATACATTTTTAACAGCTGTTGGTCAAGTTACTTTCTCTTAAAACATGTAATGTTTGGCTGTGTTATTATCACTGTGGTCAGCTAGACTCTGAATTACAATTACTGAGTGCTAGCTATCCCGGGTGCCGTGGACTTTTTGAATTGCAGTACGATTTAAAAAATTTGCTGTGCCCGACAGGATCCATAATTGTTTCTAAATATATATTTTTAACTACCACCTGTATGTGTACATTATGGATTGCAATAAACGATTTTGATTTGATTTGATTAAATTAAGGTTGTTGGGGAGGATCCCGACATGGACTTGTTTCTGTGACTTCGACTGTGTGGTTTAATTTCAACGGCGTTATGTTACGTCTTTGTGAATCTGCACTATCCTACTATGTACTTTACTACATTATTGTGAAATTTGAAAACGTCGCAAATGTAAAGATTCTTCATACGGACAATTTTTTTACCTAAATCAATTGTGATTGATGATATTTTCGAAACTATGGATATTTAGAGTACATATCATCACATATATCATACCTAGGAGTTTTTGTATTATTTTTACTTATATAATTTAATCCTTGAGTTATGGGGTATATAAAAAACAAGTTGTATACTATAGATCAGGGGTGGCCAAGTTGCTTAGCCCAAAGATAAGATTTAGATCTACTGTTTACTGACTAAACGCTGTACAATCTACCTTGTATTTTAAATTTAATGTAGAGCCATATTCCACTTTATTAACAAATTAGACAATTTAAAAAAGAGGAGTATTTTTTTATCATTGTTTTTATTAAGAGTGGAAACGACATGCTTGAAGAATATTTTTAGTGCATAACTACTTACATTAGCGTGAGCGTCGCGTCTGGAATCGACGCGACTAATAGTCTCAATCGACCGGTCGATCACGATCGACTGGCTGGCCACCCCTGCTATACAGGAAAAGTTTTTAACCAGTGCGTAAATTTTTTTTGGTAGTTCAGTGTCAGTAATAGAACACATTTCCGTGTTTAGTTAAAAAAAAAAATTTAAAAAAATTTCATCCTTATCCGAGTTTGAAAGAAGCAAAACATGGACATAATCTATTCGCCATACTATCAATGAAAACTCGCGGCCGCCGCCCGGGCGCATGGCTGGGGTGAGGGGGTGGGGAATGCGCTAGCGCCGGGCCGCCGCCGCCCGCTCGCCGTCAGTACGTTCCACGCGCAATTGGTGTCCTGACGTCCGAGCGTTCTTACCCCGCGCAACCCCTGCGCCCTGCAGTTGCCGCGTGTACTCGCGTCGTATCAATCACGATGTCAAACTTTACTCACCGCGAATACTATGAAATGGTGCGAGTGTATTTATTAAGCAACGAGAATCTATCTATCTTCATGTTTATGTTGCATACCTATCTTAGTGCTTCATTCAAGTTTATTATTATGCATTTTGATGGTCCTAAGCCCATGAAAGTATGAAGGAAAAGTTGGAATTACGTTAACAAGTAACTTCATATCGCAGTCCAAACTAAAAAAGGTCAGTAACCGCACCGCGTAGGTACGTCGTCGCAGCGGGGAGCGAGCGCCGAGTCAGCTGTTACCTACGCGCCACACACGCGCCGACACAGCTGATACGCGCGCCGCCCGATCGCCCAGCGAGTGACAATAAAATATGTTTTTAAGTAAACATGTTTCGTAAGCGATAACTTTTTTTTTTAGTACTGAGACATATCAAAATAAAATATACGTGTTTAATAAAACGTGTTGAAGTTTATTATGGCAAAATTTACGCACTGGTTAAAAATTTTTCCTGTAGATACATAAATAAAAATCCGTAGGCTATATACAAACCGTGCCACGAAAGATGAGACTTGACCTCCAACTTTATTATTTTGTAATAAATATTGTGAATAATTTTTGTATGTTGTTTTAATTCCAATGTCATCGAAAAATCTCCGAATAGATATACAAATTATGGATAACTATTTCGTACACTTAGTACCTGCGCAAGCTCCCCATACTGACACTCGCCAAGTCTCATCTTTTGTGGCACGGACTGTACTTAGTTCCACTTCTTACAGGCAAGCTGAAGGGTAACCCGCGGTTCGGAGCGATTCCTAAAGTGACGCTGGCAGTGATGGTGGGCTACTTCATGGGCAAGCTCTCGTACCAGGAGGCGTGCGCAGAGAAGCTGATGGCGCTACCTGGCAGCTACATCGGGCAGCTGCTGCGGGAGCGGAAGGAGGGGAAGATTGGAGGAGGAAGGTATGTGGCATAACAACTCCACGGTGCCCTGTTGCCCTGGTTTAACACTACCTGGCGGGCCTTCCTAATGAATCAAACTAATTGCCATTTTGTCAATTAACTGTTTTCTATAAAAATGCATTTTTAGGGCCCCCATTGATGAAAATGGTACTTTCATCAATGGAGCCCTTAATAACATCAGGGCCGCAGGCTATGCAGTCCATATCTAGACCTCCCCTGGAGTAGGCCCGCAAGTCTTGCACTTCATTATCATCATATCAGTTGAACCAATTACACAAACCCCAACCAACCACTAACCAACCAACAATTAGATTTTAAAAGTTCTATAATTATGGAAATTGACCAGCAAATCGTCACACCATTCCAAAAATGGTGGACGAATCACATTTGGACACTTCGAATAGTTTGATTCGATTCTTGGTTTTAATTGTGATTGATTTATCCTTATGGAACTTAAAAAGTACATGCTTTTCAATAAAATATGTCTTAAGTTGTTGACTTAAGACACTCTATATACAAACACATTATAATTTATTGAAAAAAGATGTACTTTTAAATCATCATCAGTCTTTGGGTTGAAAGGACCCCATACTAAAGATTAATGTTGCTAATTTCAGTCGCAGTCCGATTTCGAAGTCGGGGGCGACCATGCTGGGGGCGAACCCGAGCGACATCTACTCAGACGCGGGCCCCGGCAGTTCGCTTGACCTGGACACGGACCGTCCACTCTTTAGCGAAGATGCATACCGACCGGGTGCGCCAGGTAATGCACAACTTCATTAATTAATCCTGGTAATATAAACTAAATAAATTAAACAAACTTATCGATATTTTTCTCTCCCACTTAAATATAAAGCATTGTAGTCATCGTATCATCACGCCTGTATTCCCCAAAGGACTAGGCAATGGTGTATCTACCATTGTACAACCACAGTTCGCCGGTATGTTTGGGCTCGCCCCCTATTACATGGGACCTAAACACACCGGCGAACTGTGGGTGTACCAACACATGTGCCCAACCATTTGGGGAATACAGGCGTATTTACATGGTATGTAAAACACAAATATACATCTAAAACAATGTTATCCATTTCATAAACTCCTCTTACAGTACTCCTAACATACCAATTATACATTCACAGATCCAAAGCAACCGCCTGACGGCCCTACGAAATCGACCCCACACCTGTCTTACGACGATTTGCGTCGTAAAAACAGAGACGACTACACAGGCTCGAAACAGGACCCGTACAGGTAAACCAACATCACGTATGTTAGTGTTATGCATGTAGCCGAGGGAAATTAGACCTAATACGAAGTTTGCTATGGTCGGATTTTCATGAGACCGTTTTTGTTGTGTTGTTAGAGAGAGAAGAAAGTTAAATGAAACAGTTTTAGCGTCAACGCTTTTATTTTTTACTTCGGAGTCGATTTTAATTCGACGAATTCATTTTAAGATATTATAGTATGGCCCATTTACAACCAAAAACATTATTTAGCGCTAAATGTGTTTAAAACATCATTCTGTCTCTGTCACCTTCTAACAATGTGACAGGAATGCACTGATGTTCCAAATACGTTTAAATGTATTTGTGTGTGATTTTGGTGAAAGTGGGTCTTGGTGATTAGTATTCGAGAAATAGTTTTACTTTTTTATACCCCGAAATTCGGAGTTGCAAAAGCTATTATATCACTATTCCGATGCAAGTTATTTTTGTTTTATTCTACTTTCCTCGCCTCTAAGAACTCAATAAAAATGTCTCGTTCAATGTAAACTTTATTACTAATTGCTCTCGGCTCATAGTGTGTGTTGTAGCATTTCTGCGCTGTTCGCCCTCCTTGCTCCCCGCGGTCGAGGCTTGTCTTACTTAAACTAGCAGTATTAGCAACTAGATTCAATAGTTTTAATTAATTCGACGTTCAAAAGTGCCTTTTAATGGTTTAATTGGAATATATGATTTGACTTTATTGTAGCGGATAGTGCTCACACAATGTAAGCCGTATGACGTCACAACGCAAAAACTGTGACCTTTTCTTCAGGTGAATGCTCCGACCAGCCCGCGAAATTTAAATTTTCTTACGTTTTTTGCAATTTGCAAGTCAGTATTAGATTTAATGTTGATTAAAGTATGATTTTACTCCATTGTAAAATGTCAAGATTTCATGAAATCTTGACATTTTACATGAAGCTTGACTTTTGGAGTCATTTTACTGATTTTAGATTCATTTAGATTTCATGAAATAGTCATTCTTTGGGTTTACCTACCTGGCCCTATGGAGTTTTATTGCTGACTTAAATGGTTATAATTTTGAAAATACATACTTCTTACGCCCGCGAATCATACTTTAATCAACATTAAACCTAATACTGACTTGCAAATTGCAAAAAACGTATGAAAATTTAAATTTCGCGGGCTGGTCGGAGCATTCACCTTAATAAAACTAAGCGTTCCCTGTTTATGCGATGCGATGTTCAACCGCTTTATGTGTCGGTCCTTATCGTACCAATTTGGGTAGTTGAGGCCAATAACCAATAAATCCAAGACACAATAAAAAACACACTTTATTTTTGCCCCGATTCAATCAATCAATTAACAGTAATATTGTAATGTATTCACCAGACCATTACCGACCACCACGGCTAACCTTAATGCAGCCTTGCCAAGTACGCAGGCGATATTATAGTGCACAAGTGTGTGCGCAAACACAGGTGCACTCCCCTCTCCTCAATTAACAGTAGTAGATTAGTGGTTGCTTTAAAATAATAAATAGTTAATTGAGTTAGCAAAAATGTGACGTCAAAGTTTTTGTCATACGAAATCGATGAGGGAACCGCGTTTTGACAGCTCATAAAATTATCAATTGATTGGTGGTGTCAAGTGCCCAATTATTCATTTTGATTTTTATTGAATATTTCAAAACCCTTTTGTTTGGGACTATAAAAGTGATAGTTTTAAGCAGTTATTCTGCATGCAGGTAAATGTTTCCGGACTTGCTTGCGTCGGAACACGCAGCAATATGTAGTGGCACAGAGAGAATGGCATGCGCTACGCTAACACAATGTAAAGTGACTACTTTTTGCTTCACCGTGCTTACAGATTTGCTCAATACAAAATGCGGTTTTGCATCCTCGTCAAATTCAAGGAACTAGGGATTTTCAACACGAATCAATAATAAAATAAATAAGATTTGTTCCTTTGAATTCGAACTAGCCGTCTTGCCGGTTCTTCCACCTTGGTTCAGACAGGTGGGGCGTCATACACAATCATAATTATAGTCACCTACACAACCATATAGTCGCATGACGCAACGAGGCGATTCAGTTCTTTAAAAGAGGTGTATTCTGAAATACTGTCAAACATAAACAAGTAAAAAAACGAATATTTATTCATTATTGTCAAGATGTCGTATTTTTTTTAAATATGATTGGCTTTTTCTACATTTACCCCATGTAAAATACTGGTATTCAGCTGCATCCGGTTAGACTAGAAGCCGACCCCAACATAGTTACGAAAAGCTAGACAGATAGATAGATCTTTTTTGATAACCTCCTGAAATTTGGCGGATGCAAACCTGCACCTTGTATTTCCTGCTAGTCTTTAGTTCACTTTTAAACACAGTAACGTTGAACATTTTATAAATAAACAACACGAAAAGAATCATATTAAAATTCTACTGTGAAATTTGTACAAATCTGTAAGGATGTGATATCGGTTGGCTTGCATTATTTATTTAATTTTTACTCGTTTTCTTTTCATTTGTTACTTTGTTTTTTAAGGCTCGGCTACATGCTTAATCGTACTTATTTAAAATTCCAATTTGTACACATATTTGTGGAGGGCAATAGTCATCTCTTACTTGTCAAGACGCTAAACGCTGGAATTCGATTATGTCCGCGCGAATGCCTATCCAAGCAGTATAAATTCCATGCAAACATGAACCTTAACCATTATGTAGAAGCCTGAATTTTCTTTAGCACGTGTATAATGCGCTCCGTTTGGTGGAAATCGTACATAACTGTAGTCGATCCTTTAAACTATCATTAGCACATTTCAGTAACAGCAAGCTTCAGAAATTTGCACTAGCACTTAGTAGTCTATTTGTAGTGTACATTGAATATTTCGCTTTCAAACATGCAAGAGAGGGCGCCGTGTGCGCGGTAGTGACGGTGTGTGGTTGTTGCAGGACCGACCCGGGCCCCCCGCCGCCGTACCAGCGCGGGCGCCCCTCGCCCCCGCCGCCCGTCGCGCCCACCAACAAGTATGGCGACACCATGGAGTAGGTCGCTCGTCCCGTGCCGTCGCGTAGAGTCCACATGTCATACGTTTATAAGTACCCGTAATACTGCGTACCCAATAAAATACTGCCCGACGCACTCTCGTAGAGCTGCCTCGGGCGAGTAGTACGCTTTGTCTGATACAAACAACCGTTTTATTATAATGTATGAATCTGTTCTCAAATGAAATAGTTGAGTTTTATAATCTGTTGTTTTATTAGCTGTGCCTGACATCTTTAACCTTTTGAACGTCACAGTCGTGTATAGCCGACATATGAAAACGTGCTCAACATTGCACAATCGTCTATAGACGACAAGAAAACTGTTTTTTTTTTTTATGAAATTGCATTTGTCGGTTGATTCGTGCTATATAAACACGGGGCCTCTTGTAAGTATTAGGAACGTTCGCATTGTAATCGCAGCTAGCAGTCTCAATCTATCAAGATTGTTTCTGTTTGACCTACATTTTTGACATTGATTGTCGCTGAGATGAGATTACGACTAGATTTTGAACGTTTTCACACAACTTTACCATTAATTTGAAGACACATCTTCTCTAAAACAGTTTATTTTAGCCTGGAAATCTGTTAGGTTTCTTTGGAATCAATGAATGGTTATTCAATTCACTTAGCAAATTATGTGACGTTAGTTTGCTATTACCATACCGAATCTATGAGGGAATGGCATTTTGGCAACTCATAAAAAATACCACAATTGATTAATGATGTTTATTACTCTGTTAGGATTTAAAAAATCAAGTGTTATATGACAGTCGCTTATATCCAATGCAAAGAGTCGGTAGAGGAGAGGAGTCCAATCTAATGTTATGTCTTTGGTAAAGCATATTTCAGGGATCTTCATCTTCAGGGAGAAGAAATCTCACAAAAATCGGTCATGGGCGGAAAGCCTAAGGCAAAAATGAAACGCACAGCATTCTAAGTATAAATGAAACGAGAAATACAAATACTTTATTTTAATAAACTGAACATAGCTAAACAACAACAAACTCGACAACATGACTAACATTTAGTCGCACTATTGGTAATTGCATTAATGCTCACTTTATTATCGAATTATAAACATAATATTAACTTTTGCATGAAGTACAGACAAATATTTGTAATTTTCAAGGGTCAAAGCAGACTATTTGCCGTTTTTTCGAACGAGAAATTAACATGATTAATTGTCAAGCGTAAACCGATCAAATCATTTTTTTTTTGTGACTCAGCATATCCTGCCGTACATAGCAATTTCAGCTAAATATGTCAATTAATTTATCCGTTATTGATAATTTGAGCAACCAATCACAGCTTGACAGTTAGTCGTAATTTTTCGTTCGAGATACCGGTAAAAGACTATTATACTAAACTAGTATACTAGTCTGCGTTAGTCCTTATGGAGTGTATACGAAGAATAGAATCTGAACACACACTTAGGCCCACTTTCACCACAAATCACTTAACATAATATTTAGCGCTAATCGTGTTTAAATTATCATTCTGTCTCTGTCACCTTCTAACAATGTGACAGGGATGTAATGATGTTCTAAATAAGCTTAATTATGTTTAGTGATTTAGGTAAAAGTGATCAGTGATCACGTAAATGTACGATAACTTTATAAAAATAGACAAGTGAACTAATAGTGCGAACGCTCGGTCGCGAGGTGCGCGTGCGCATCACCTCAATTTAACTAAGTAACCATATAATTTATGTTTCAACACCACGAAATGACATTAGCCTAAACATTCACTAAATATATAAATAAAATTGTACTTATAATAAAATTGATGGTTTTTTTAAACATGGACGCCACGCACATGAAAACGACCCATGTAATTCCAGCATGTTAACATTAACATTATTATATTATGTACATATGTATGAAATATGGAGATATATAGGGTGATTGGTAATTAGTGACTGATATAACACATGACTGTACTGATGATAACAAACGAGTTTCCCGAAGATGCTTTCCTTTTTTTTCATTTGCAAAGCTCCGGCCGTATCCACCCCAAAAGTGGCACGCCTGCGTTCCAAACGGTTGATAGTTAAGTTAAAAAAAAAATGCAATGTTGAATAGTTTTATTCAATATCTATCTAAATATAGTTACAGCTGATTGTGTACTGTTTTTATTACTCAATATTCTAATAGGGCGAAGGAGATGACGCTTTGCAAATTAAGAAACAAAATGATTCTGTGTGAAAGTTGTTTGTTAGGCCGACCGCCCACATACAAGACTTACACACAAGACTACAATCATGTGTCTAAATATCGGTGACTAATTACAAGCCACCCTATAAAACTGAATAAGTATAGAAACATGATAATTCGAAGATTACGTACTAATATAATACCAACATTCTAATTCAAACTTAAAAAAAAACCTCAACATAATTTTGACTACTTAAATTTAATAAAAAAAATGCACAACTAAATGTGACTGATTTGAAACTATAACCTTATTAAATCTATATAAAAATATTAACCAATATTACTGTTAGGGTCGTCCGGGGAAATTTCGACTATGGAGTAATTGCAACTAATGTGAAAAAGTTGCGGCCAGAACAAGCAGCAACAATATTCCGGTACTTTTTGATTATATAATTGAAAATGAACTTTGACGAATTAAGAATAGAGAAAAAAAATAGAGTCTAAAATTGCGTGATCATAAAATGGAAAAATACGTTCCCCACACTAGGAATTTCTCCTGTATCGTGGGTGTGTTTACAAAGTCAAACTCACATGCACAAACAGCCAGACCTCTAACAACTATCTGTAGGCCATTCAAATATGAGGGAATCGAACCCGCAACACAGCACAGCAACCGATCGCTCAGTCGCTGCACCAACTCAAATAGCCGACGTAATTGTGTTTGTGATGTAATAAAAACTGTAGTGCTGCTGATTCCGCTGACCCTATTCTGTTCTATAGTTGTCATTACCCCACGCTGTCGTACAGTCGAAATAGCCCCGTTCAACATAAGGTCCTGATTTCCTTATTTTAATAACTTATGAGCAAATTATTACAGTAAAGATATGCCAATATCGATATGAGCAGGGCAGCTACTCAGATTAACGCGACGTACCGCCCCAGTGAATTCTGTACCCATTCACTAGGGTTAGTGAATAAGTGACGAATTAGACTTGTAATCAGCCTATTATTGTCTCACTGTAAGGCATAAGGCCTTATCTCATACAGAGAAGGCACGAGCATTGATTATCACGCTCAAGGCGAATTGGCGAGTTCAGACTTTTACTAATAATAAGTCCAGGTTTCTCGAGAATTTCCAAAACAAACTTGAGAAAGTACATATGAATTGAAAAAGTCGTATTGGTACTAGTCCGGTATCGAAACCGCGACCTCATGCACAGCAGGCTGGCGCCTTAACCACTGGGCTACCACAACTCTGTAAGTGGGTTAAAAACGTTTAAATCCACTTTCAAGTTAAAGTAAAATACTTGTTTTTCAATGTATAAAACATGTATTACACTTGACACACATTGTTTCAAACATGTTTTTTAACTAATACTTAAGTACTAAGTTTTCTACAAGTTTCATGTACTCGTACAACAACCTTGTTTAAAATGTTGCTCAAAGTTAAGACATGCTTTAACTTAAATATGGTTTGAAGACTTAAGTTTAAGCAACAATGAAGATTAACTTCACCAATTAGGTATTTCACACCATTAACGAATAATTCGAAGACACAACTCCTTAAAAATCACTTTATTTTAGCTAGACCTAAAAACTCGATAAATTTTCAATTAACAGTAAATTAATTAATCAATAGACTTGGCAAATATATGACGTCATAGTTTACTTTCGTCAATTATAATGTATGGTGGAATCGCATTTTGACAGCTCATATGTCAATTAATTGGTGGTGTCAAGTACCCAATAAACAATACAATAGTGAAAACAGTGAACATAACGTAACACTTGATTAGGCTAATCTCGGCCATTATACACCGTTACTTTTACAACGTTCTGGTACCGAAAGCCCTCATAAATTATTAGCATTATTATTTTCAATAAATAAATAAAAAAATACACGAATATTTAAAATTATCTTTAGTTTTGTGAAATAGTGATATCTCGAAATAACGCTTGCAGTGTGTAACCTTATCGAACGGTAACCATTGAAACATCCATTTATCGATCAGACAGAAGCGCACATTTTGGACTATTTTATGTGACGCCTTAAAAAAAATAACAATGCCAATAGTAACTATTAGCAACTTGAGTTCCTGTATTTCGGCTCCAGAACAATGTAAAAGTAACCGTGTATTAGATGAACAAATTCGTTAAACTTAGGAAAGATATAAGAATAAGTGTTGTTAAGTTTTTGTTTCTCGGTGTACACTGAGATTAGCGGTTTGTACGATAGTAAGGACACTTGAAGGAAGTATTAAATTGTAGTCTAGCAATTGTCTTGTTTTGTGAAAGTCATCTCGGGAGGGCTACCACGAACGCGCTAACAAATTCGATTTAAGTGATTTTCGATTCGGAAAGGTACAAAAAAGCAACTTTAAAATCGTGCTGTGGAAAATGAGATCGTGCAAGCTCGCACGGAGACAGAAAGCGAAACAGTGTGTCGTATAAACGTTATAACATGAAATATACCTTTGATTTAACTTAACAACGGTACGCATATTGGGTAAGCGACAGACGAGTTCCCACCTAGAGCCGCAGCCGCCGCAACTGCCTGGGCAAGTGTTAGGATATCTAATATTATGCGAATTGCAGGGTGTAAAAATACACATCACATAATCAAAAGCTACGCTTACTGCCCGTCAAACTAAGTAGCATTGAGCAATAATTATGGCTGGGAAACCACTTAGTTTCAGTGTGGAAAATCACTGTTTATAATGCCCTCTTAACCTGGAGGTTTTCAGGTAAGGTACTGAACAAAAAAAGCAATGATGAAAAGAACTTTCGATTTCGTGTCTTTTTACACCCGTTTGGTAACGTTTATCTACTCCCTACAATGGTAACAAAATAAAATTGATAATAATACAACAAAAATATAACTAAATGTAAATATTTGTACAAGGTGTAACAGAATAAGGCTAAGATGTCTATAGATGTTGCAAACAACAAGTTGGAAGTGCAAGAGCCTTATTGCTTCGTCATAAGGCTCAGTTTTGAAAAGTTTTAATATCGTTAGTAGTGTCTCTATGTACAGTGATATTTAAATTTCTTTTCAGGAAATATTTACAGAAAAGTTACTGAAACGGAATCTGATTTTGATTCTAAACAAACATCTATTAAGAAATGTGTTTATTTTGTTACACGTTTAAATCCATTAATCAGGAGATACTATGGTTAGTAACAATATTTCAACAAAGCACTATTTAATAGTAAAAAAAGGTTAAAAATAAATAATAACGATGTACAAAATTAAGCACGGGTTTGCTTGATTTAAGTTGTTTTTCACAACGCTATATAGTTTAAAAAGGTAATAACTACATTTTTCATTATTACAAAACATAACAACGTCCAACGTTGCTTACGGAGGACTTAGGACCATTTAGCACGAGGAACATGCGACCGCGAACACGTGCAGTGGTCTCGTTCACTCGTGAATCCAATGAACTTATACCTGCAAGCATCACAGATGCATTCTGCAGGCATTGCTTTGGCCATACCTCTAAAATCGCAAACATACCGATCAAACTAAATAGGTAAATAAAAACAATTATATGACGTTTAAAAATTACATAAAATTTCTAAAGATACGCAACGAGGACTCCACTCCAAAACATTCTAAAACCTTCCGTGTGTGCTGACTCTCATTTGGATTGAGCGGAGTGGTAAGATTTATGCTTCCATCCAGCCACACTCACACAAGAAGTGAGGAGGAGTGCTCGTTTACATCTACTTTACACGCCAATTATAACCACAAAAACGTGCTTGTATTGTGATTGATAAGGATATAATTTCCTCAATGAAAAACTCCGCCGCCTTTCAGCAGTTTTTCATAGCTACAATCTAGGGCAAGGGCCAGGGTAAGCCGGAGAAGTTGACAGGGCCGCCGAGGCCTGCGTCGGCTTCCAGCAGGCTCATGATGACTGCCATGGCGGCTTCCCCGTTGCCGTCGAGGCCCAACGGGGGCAGGGGCGGCGAACCTGGGGGCGAGGTGACCGGGGGCAGCTCCCCATCGGGGGTCGGCGAGCCGGAGGCGGCGGCGGACAGCGGCACGTTGTTCCGCACCTGGCTGTAGCCCGTCATGTCCGCCCCCAAGATGTTGTCCACAAGCGACGCCTGGTCGTACAGGACGTTGGCTTTTAATGGCCACTGTGGGACAACATAGATAGTGCTTAGATTGTGTTTGTAATGCAGACAGTGACCCACTGTCACCAAAATCACTAAATATATTTAGTGCCTAAACGTATTACGAAGCTGACAGAGCGATAATTTAAACATGTTTAGCGCTAAATATGTTTAGAGATTTGAGGTAAAAGTGGGCCTAGGTACTAAATTTGTTACTACAATCATTACTAATTTCTATTTTAATCTGAGCGAACTTTATTTTGTAATGGATAATTTTAAACAGAAAAACATACATATGCCAAATCTTGTTACATTTTGAGGTAATAACATAACACACCATCAAGCTTGTATTCCCCGAAGGGTTAGGCAGATGCCTAACCCTCTAAATTCTCTTATTGTGCCTCTAATCCTCTCTAAATCATAATCGAAAACATACCAGCAGTTTGCCGGTATGTTTAGGTCCCATGTAATATGGGACGAGCCAGTGTGTGTTTTAGTAGCCATTATAAATATTATAATTAATAAAAATTAAGATGTATAAAAAAAAAATGTAAGTATGTAGATATTATGTAAAACGGTATGATGGGGGGTGGTTATCATGACTGAGATAAAAATCACCACATAAACTCACGCCTTTTTCCCATGTGGGTGGGCAGAAACCACGGACCGCCACCTGCTACGATCCTTACACACTCCTTTCGCCTCTTCCACATTCATACATCTGGTCATACAAGCACGCCGGTTACGAGTACTGCGCACCTGACCTTTCTGAAGAACCTCACCGATAAGGTCAAGGTAGGTCTTTCTAGGGCATCCCCTCCCGGCATTGCCACTCACATCTGCCATATACATCCCTTTTGTTCGTCGCCTTTCACTCATCCTCCCAACATGACCGAACCATCAAGCCTAAAAAAAAAACCGGTAATTTGTGTGGGTCCTTTCGATTTAACCGATGAAATAGTCTAGAATCATGTATAAAGCAATTGATAAAAGTTATCGTTACAATCTTCATCCCACCCGTTCATCTTTTCTTTAGGCACTAATATTTTATGGAAAATCTTTTTACTGTTGGCTGTAGGTTCCTACACTTTAATCATTTTTATTTGAATAAACAATTATATTTGAATAAATTATTGTATTTGAATAAATTATTATAAATAGCAAATACATAGGTAGATGACATACGTTCTGATTGAACACGGCGTCCTGGAGCAGGTCAGCCGGTAGGTCTGGCGAGAACTCGGAGGAGGACCGTCGTAGCGCCTCCTCTGCGATGGCACTCCCGATCTTGTGAGACTCCACCTGCGACTCGATCAGCCGCTGCATTTCCACGTCGGCCTCTGAAACCGCATATTTATTCATTAATCAATTCAACCTTAAAATATAATAAATTAGAAAAATAGACTCCCAAAAACCCTCTACACGGTTTGACTAGGAGATCAGATAGTCTCAATCTTATTACATTCAGTTACGTTAGCGTTGCGTTTTGAAAGCTTGCGAGATAATTAGAAAAATACTACTTTTTAATAAATAAATTTATTAATAGAAACATGATAATTTGTAAAAATTATCATGTGTATATATTTCTTTAGCAATAAAGATAACACACATTGGCACTATTATTATCAATAAATAACATTAAAAAAAAAAACACAAAAGTTTTAATTGTGAAATAGTGAAAATTCGAAGTAACGCTTCCTTGCTGTCAATGCATATTTGTGTGAAAACCTTATCGACTACACATGCGAACGGTAGCCTTTAAAAATCCATTAATCGATCAGACAGAAGCGCTACTAACATTTAACACAAATGACAAAATAAAGTGATAAATTTATTAGAGACGTCTTAAAAAAAATAACAATGTCAATAGTAACTATTACTCGACTGGAGTTACTGTGTGTCGGCTCCAGAACGATGTAAGTCATCACATCATCATACCAGCCGCAGGACGTACACTGTTGAACATAGGCCTCCCCCATATATTATCAAAAAGACCGGTTGGAAGCGGCGATGTAAAAGTAACTGTGTATATTAGTAGATGTTCAAAAGTAACTGTGTATATTAGTAGATGTTCAAAAGTAACTGTGTATATTAGTAGATGTTCAAAAGTAACTGTGTATATTAGTAGATGTTCAAAAGTAACTGTGTATATTAGTAGATGTTCAAAAGTAACTGTGTATATTAGTAGATGTTCAAAAGTAACTGTGTATATTAGTAGATGTTCAAAAGTAACTGTGTATATTAGTAGATGTTCAAAAGTAACTGTGTATATTAGTAGATGTTCAAAAGTAACTGTGTATATTAGTAGATGTTCAAAAGTAACTGTGTATATTAGTAGATGTTCAAAAGTAAATGTGTATATTAGTAGATGTTCAAGAGTATACTCACTCTGTTTGTACATGTCGTAGGAGGCTTGCGCGGCGTCGGCGTGCGCCTCCGCGGTGTCCTCCGTCACGATGGTGTGGTTGGCTACCAGGCACTCAACATCCTTAGTCCACGGATTTCTAGACATTCCCATACATTATTACTATTTTTCTTGCATAAAGGTACCGCAGGACACCGCAAATAAGTTGCCATTCAAGTTAGGGCATTAAGTCTTATGCGTTAAAATCATTTTTGCAATGACAAGATAAATAAGCCCTCTAAGCAGTGTTGTTGTAACGATGACCATAAATCTGAGGAAACAGCGTAGACAATAGTGGCCGCCCAGATAAAAAAAAAACTAGTATAGATACTTTCAGCCAATTGTACGAACTATGTATATGTTTTCAACTGCTTTTTTTTTTCTAGGAAGACATTTCTTCCGTCTCAACATTCCTATTTTGCGTAGAAATATGTGATTTCTATGTCCATCATCACAACCGGGGAAAAACCAGACGCAGGACTAACGCATCGGGGACGCATAGCGGGATCAACAGCTTCCAAACTCGGGGCTGTTACTGAGAAATTCCTAATGGAATAACCCAACAACACTTTTTGCCCGACCCGGGAATTGAACCCAGGACCCTTCGCTCAGCCGTCGCGCTTGCAACCACGAGACCATACAATACGGGAGCAATATCAATCTTACGTGGTCACAATGATCTAAATTCCAATTTAAAACTACTCTACGAACAATCATTTGTAACCCAATCAGTCAGTCATGACTTTGCATCTCCCTTCAAACAACGACTCACTCGTCCAAGGCACTCGCGATCATCCCAATTATTTGTTAGCAGGGCGCGGTGAACCTCAGCGGACCAGCAGTAGTGCTATTCTAAAAGTTCATATGCTCCACGCTTGCTACCGAGAGACCAACGGGGTAGTTCAGTGTGCAAGAGGTTAATACTAACTTGAAGGGTTTAAAGTGTGTGTGCAGACGCGCGAGGGCGCCATCTTTACGGCGGAAATCATAGGGCGGGGTCCGCAGCGGCTCGCGGCGTAACAGCGCGGCCTTGTGAGCGCGTGCCACCGCGCCCAGCTCGGGCCCGCTCACGTACTCGTACAGACTCGTGCCCAGCAGCTCCTGTGGCAGGAAGCCTAGCGCCAACGTCACCCTGCAAGGGCAACCACACATTTAATAGACCTGCATTCCAGTATATGCAGCTAACTGTCAAATTTTGATTCATCAGCATTATCATATCAGCCGCAGGACGTCCACTGCTGGTCATAGGCCTCACTCATAGATTTCTAAAAGGACCGGTTGGATGTGCCTTTCATCCACTATAGCCCTTTAGAAGTCTGCCCGACAGTTGAGAGGATGTGCCAGATTCAGTGCAAGCAGTCTTTGGTTCCATATATCATAATACATCTAAACGCCTTTAGGCTAGATGGAGCAATGATCTTCAGTGGTAGGCAGCTGGTGAGAGTATCGGCAATCCACGTGAGATTGGAGGCGCTTATTAGTACATTATACAGGGTGTGAGAAACACCTTGAAAATTTGGTCTTATTCCTTCTGTATCGTCCTCAGCGGCTGGTAAAAAAATATTTTGCCCTTGTTTTATTTAGGTGAACAAATATCGTTATTGCCATTAGGGACGACTAATAAAGCGACAGGTCTATTTTCTACCTTAATCTGTGGAAAAAAAATCTAATTTTCCTGCAGGAAATTCCACTTGTTCTGAAGTTAGAATATTGTTCTGAGTGTACTGGCGAAGTTTAAGGATAGATGTCCCCTACATACTATATTATGATGATAAGTACGTAACTAACCTCTGATCAACGAAGAGGAATTTCCCGTCGGGCGCGTGTCGAGATACGAACTGCAACTGGCGGGTGGGGCGCTCGGGCGTCTGCAGCGGTTGAGGCGCTAGGTCGGGCAGCGCGCGGCCCACGGCGACCAAGCACGTAATGTTCCCCGCCCCGCCGTCGTCTACCGCCTCGGATGTGCTCGCTTCCGACATCTCTGGTGGGGCCCACGACTTTAAATAGCCTGAAAATTTTGAAACACAATTTAAAATATTTATCTTCAACAACTGCACTGTCATGCAACGTAAATATGTATTCAAAATTCCAACTCAATCGAACACAGCACAGCTATCTGATATCATTAGATTGCATTGTCTTACTGACTGAAATTTAACTTGTAAGATTTGATTAGAATTAGAATAGGTAAAGGTATAAAAATTGTGAAGAGAGTTCACTGCTGTTTATTTTTATAGTCGCTTAAACTTAGGATCAGAATTTTGGTATTTCTTTTACTTTGTGCCGTACTACCGGTATTTACATTTTAAATTAATTTGCAATGGGCGACCTTATTTCATTTTTTGATTACTTCCAGGTCCTTAATTGTAATTGCTTGTTTATGTTGATTTTGTACGCCATATATTGGCAAAGCATTTGTGTGCAAGTGAACATAATTTTAGTACAAATACTATCTGTGTTTGTAATATGTTTTACAAAATAAGTTTTTGATAGCCATTGGTTGGACTTGAAAAATTAGATATACCTTGTTAAAATCAAAGAAAAAATCCCCCTAATGACAGAATAATAAGTTGATGTGGCTATAATAAAATGTCCAACCAGTACACTGCACGACGCAGTATTTCCTCTCGCTGGACTTCTTGCGTAGCTTGGCGGTGGGTTCCTCCTTCACGGGCGAGGGCGAGGGCTCCGACGCCGCCACCTCCGGCGACACCTTGCACTTGATGCGGCAAAAGAACGAGCGCCGTGCCCCCGGGCAAAGCCGCGTTGCGCCAGCCTGCATATCCGCTTTTACGGGCAACATAGCTAGAATATAGGGGCTGTCGTTAACATACGACAAACATGCAACGTTATTTGTTAAGTGCTCTTCTGACTGCCTTGTTATTCTAATGGTCCTAAGCGCGATTGGTACGCTAGAGGTCTTGGGTTCGATTCCAAGGTCGAGAGAAAAGTTTTGTATTGGATTTTTCTATGAGATTCTCAGTAGCAGCTCAGAGTTTGGTTTTGTGTCCAGTTTATGGCTAGGCTCGCCCCATAATACATGGGACCTAAACGTACCAGCAAACTTTGGGTGTACATTGGTACACATAACTCTCCTCTCTTCTCTCTGCCTAACTCTTCAGGGAATACAGGCGTGATGGTATGTATGTGTCGTAATTAGATTTGTATATCTACGTCTTCTAAGACAATCTCTTGAAATTTGACGAGGATGTAAACCTGCACTTAGTTAAATGTAGGCTTACTTTTAGCATCGATGAGTCTCTCGCGCGGACTCAGGTCAGACGAGGACAGCTGCTCCTTGACCTTCGCCACATCCTTGGGGTGCAGGATGTCGAACAGGCTCTGACCTAGCAACTCACTCTGTGGATAACACACCTATGTTTACAACTTTGTGACACACTACCCGAGTCCAGAGCTCACGATAGCTCTCGGCTCTGATACAGCGGATATACAGGTGATTTTGCAATAGCTGAGAAGACAGATTTTAAATGTACCATTCGCTATTTAACATGCGATAACAACATTAGCTGAAGCCATCAAATTGCAGTCGGCGCCACACTCTCGACGCAGCGCACCTGGTCACAGCATAGCAAACAGTAAGAAAAAATAAGTAGGTAAGACAATATGGTAGGCTACCAAACATAAAAATAGTGAAATGGCAAAAAAAATGAGAGAAACTTTAAGTCGCACAACGGCGCAACGTGCAACACAGCATCCGAGCGCAACAGCCGAACCAACCTGATCGTAGTGCAACATCTGCTTCACAGAAGCGGAGACGTAGAGCAAGCGCCCTCTGTCGCAGCCCACCACCAGCAGACAGGTGTCATGAGCCGCGTTGAGGATGAGGTGGTTAAGCTCGCGTTCGGACAGGAACCCGGGGCGTGGATGAGCGGACAGCTGGCACGCGTTGAGCGCGCCGCGGATCGTCCGCAGGTGCTGCACCGCCATGCGCAACACCGTCAGCTTGTCCAGCTTCCTAGCCATGGCGCCGCACATTGGGATCATGGCGCTCAGCTCAGCGATGTAAGTGTTCATCTTGTCGCGACGACGCTTCTCGATCTCGCTGTGGTTTTGTCTGCAATCAGTCCGCGGTGTATCGTTAGCGGTGTACTTAACTTTCTGAATACCTACTGCAAACTATATGTTAGGTTTTAGATAAATTGTCTAGTTGTGTAGAGATTTAGGTCTAATAGGTAACGAGAATAAAATTGTATTATTATATGAATTTTCTGTGAGCGAACGAGATGTAACTCACTAACAATCACTTATAAACGTTGTTAAAAGTTCAGACAAGTTTGAACATAAAAATGTAAGGTTACGCAAACGTCTTTTTTTCCTAAAGAAGCAAAAGGGTTTTGTATGCAGGATTCTATAAAACCCTAATTGAAAAGAGTGTATGACAAATGGTCGATGAAGAACAGTGATTTTTCATACTAAAGGCATCTCGCAACAATGATTTTTGCTCAATGTTACATAGTATTAGCGATGGATCGTTGAAGGTATTTCCGTCGACTTAACTTCAACGTTAATTTGCATTCGTCAACTATGTGTGCCATTGCAGCGTTGAATCGAAACTGCTCCAACGAACTAACATTTTTTTATAATAATATTTCAAAAATCAAGTCTTGATTACTTTACTTAGAGTTCAAATTCTATTACATGACCGTCGTGGCTTGCAATCTATGGTGTTATTTTCAATGTAAGCTTTTCAAATTCTCAGTTTGATGCGTTTGCTTTATTTGTTTTAAACGAGATAATTCATAAACGTTGTTGAAGGATTCTACACCTTATTTTCACTGTATTATGGTAGTTTATGAATCTACCATAAATTTTAATTATATTGAAAGGAGATTAACGGTTGATTCAATGTTCATTGCTACTCAGTGTGGTGGGCAGTGTGCGTATTTAACGGGTACAGTCAGCGACAAAAGTAGTAGATTAACATTTCAGGTTTTTAAGTCCTTATATCAAAGGGAATACGAAATGGATGTAAAATAAACTCTTACGTATTGCCTATAATTATGAATATCAGTGAATTGTGTTATTGCGTGACTATTTCAATGATGTGTAAAAGTAACATTGTTAATCGACTTTGTTGGTGACCGACCTATGTAATGTAGGTCCAGAAACTTAAGTTTGTCACTATAGTGACTAACTAAAATGCATGTTGTTATTATTTTGCCTGTTTGAGAGTTGCTCAAAGTAAGGTAAAGCACACAGTATTATTTTCTAACAGTTAATTTTCTTTCAGTAGGTAACCCTGTCAGTAATGTCATATTTTGTAACATTTATGCTCTAACCTATAGTAATTTATACTCTTTTTTTTTGGTGGGTATTTTATTCAGTCCCAGGCGCCTAATGTCCGGTTGCTATATAAAACGGATAGTTTTTCTTATCAGTCGTAATTCTCTTGAATGCTTGACTGGTCGTTTGTTAAAATATTTGTAAAAATTTAAAAAAAAAATAATTAAGTACTTCAATAACAGCGAAAATACGAAAGGAAAAAATGTGGTGTGTCTTGAACATCCTGTATGTGTGTAGCTCTCTCCTGTCGTGTGATGGTGTCGGATTGCCGTCTCATGGGGCTATGAGAGTTAGAGAAGAGGGAGTGCACCTGTGTTTGCGCACACACTTGTGCACTATAATATCTCCTGCGTACGTGGCTAGTCTGCATTAAGATTAGCTGCCGTGGCCGAAATCGGTCTGGAGATCACATTCACATTACACATGTGTGTAGCTAGTGACTTACTTCTTGTCCGGCAGAGTGCGTGTGGAGCGGGAGTCGTCACCACAATCATCGTCGTAAACGCTGCCCGTGTCACTGTAAATGCAATGAAATAAAAACAAATTTAAAAAACTTTCATACAAACATACCATATCGCCTGTATTCCTGGAAGCCTCAGACAGAGGTGTGCCATAACAAATAAATTATATTTATTTGTACAGATACGTATTAATATAAATAATTCTCCATTGAGAATTTCTGGTGAAACGTGGTTGCGTTTTAAAACATAATAAACCCATATACACAAGCAACTGCGACCGAACTACCAGTGACCTAAAGTTTGGGAAATGTTGCCGTAGAGCAGGGGTTCCCAAACTGTGTGGCGGGACACCCTGCGGCGTCGTAGAGGAGCGGGGCACACAATGCGTTGCGGCACCGCACCGCAAAGGTTTCACCGTATCGGCGGGCACACGAGCGGTGCGGCGCCGTAAAGTTGTTAAGTCGCAGAGGCGGCACCCCAGCATCGTTGGACAGCCTGTTAATAAAAATGGACCGCAAAAGACGTCTGTTGTTGGCCCTACCTTACGACGCATCATAAACAACTGAGCGGTGCCGCTCCGACGTCGCAACGCATTCACCCCTCCCCGCCTCCTCTCGGTGGTATCAAATCCGGTGCGGCGCCGCAGTGATATGCCACAGATATTTCTATGTAAGACGACGCAGCAACACCGCTCCGGCGCACAGTGGTCCGGTTTTTAAAAAAGGCGGACATAGGATCGAAAGTGCATATTCAACTTAACAAAAAATTGTTTCGTATAGGAAATTTAACGCTGATTAATACTTATTACTACAACTTTTCAAAAAAACTGCTCCTTCACGTCAAAAAAAAATTATGAAAAAAAAAATGTATGGGAGAAAATCTATTTTTTTTTTCTCCTTTCAGTATCAAAGTATAGCAAGCAAACCTTATATTATGGTAAGTACTTGATGTCCTTAATACGACAACATATAAATTGCCTGCGTATCCCTGCGGCCTTGGCGCCTACGATGCTTTAAAGTTTCAAATTTTAATGTTGAATTATCTTCATATTATTAACGAGTTTTTCAATTTAAATTAATCCAAAATACCATTTTTAATAACACAAGCCCCCCGCGCGCCCCATCCGTGTATTAGCCCCTGTTACATGGGACTTAAATATAAATGGCGAAATGACAGTGTACTATTATATACCTTTGACGAACCCTTCGGGGAATATAAAGCATGATGTTATAATAAAATAAGCATTTATGCTTATTTTTTTTTATCATTATCTGTTGCTTATTCTTTCATCTGTTGATATTTCCTATTGATAAAATCATGGTTGATATTGATGGTTATACTACTAGCGTGACCCATATTAAA
Source organism: Caradrina clavipalpis (assembly GCA_932526535.1). Lineage (NCBI taxonomy): Eukaryota > Metazoa > Arthropoda > Insecta > Lepidoptera > Noctuidae > Caradrina > Caradrina clavipalpis. The sequence goes on from OW052087.1 coordinate 24,640,864, forward strand.
AAAAAACAATTAGAAATGGATGTAGCCCTGAAAAGGGCTTTTTCTCAAGTCCTGAAAAGGACTACAACTCAACTACTAAAACTAACAAACTCAAGTCAAACAATAACAACACTAAATCGTTAAATTACATCACTAAATCTGTCACGTTTACATTAATGGATCGTCTTCAGACTGCAACTCCTGTAGATCCATATTTTTGGTTTCTTCTGTTACTACCTCAGGCAGCAACAAAAGCTCTTTAACATCTGGAAAAAAATCAAATTGCTTTGAATTGCTGTATTTTGGTCGAATATGGGATAAATATGGGTCTGAACTAATTAAAAAATTATGGAGCAAGTCCTCGTTGGTCTTCATCCTGCAAAATTTTCTTGTGTGATATTCACGAATTCTTCGAAATTCTTTATTTCTTGCTTCTCCCGCTTCTTCGGAAAGAATGCCAATTGGTAGGAGGCCAAAGTGATGACAAATGTCTGCACCGTGTATGAGTAGCTTGTGCACACTTGCGGGCATATAAAACCATGTGTATAGATGAACAAAGATCTCAGCTGTTTCTCTGCAATAAGTCCTGACTTTTTCAATATCTATCGCACATCCTGATGAAATCGTTTGAAGAATAACCGCAAAATGCTTCAGTAGGCCTTTGTCAATATTGGTTATTTCGGCAGATTTCTCATAATCTCTAAAAAACCTTCTAGCTGTGTTTCCGTCGTCTGTGGTTCCAAAGCCTTGCTTCACAAAATCCACAAGTATTCCCATTTGCTGTTTGAATTCTTCTTGTGTCAAATGTTTCTTCGCAGCTTTTAGTTGCTTGTTAGCACCTCGTGCAGTCCACATCTCAAAGTCCATATTGTAAGATATGTGTAGAATACACTCCATACAACGAATCCACATATGAAGTGTAGAAAGTCCATATTTATAAACATCTTCTCGAACAGGTCTTGAAAATACTTGTGACAGATTGTTCATCTCAGTCGGCTTAGCAAGGCAGATATTGCAGGCAGATGCAGACGAAGTATCCGTTATAATAGTGGCCACTTTTCCGTCTATCATTGTCATATTAAGCTCGTGACTAATCTCTAGACCGGCCCATTTTGTAGAATTGATGTTTTTTATTTCTTCCTTCAATGAAGCTTCTTCTTGCTTGATGTATTCTGCTGTCTCTTTACAAAACTCGAACTTAATGGGCCTGCAATAATGTGTTGAAGAAGGTGTTGGGTTTTCCCATATGGTGCTGTTATTAGAAACTAATTTAAGAGGGACAAGACTTGACATGAAAACCGATGAATCACTGAATTCTACATCTTCACTCCTTTGCTTGTAGGTGCTTTGTGAAGAAGGTCCATCAAAACCCCATTTACTAATTAACTTCAATCCTTCAGTTGACGAATCAATTTGGGTACCGGTAATTTGAAGAATCTTCTGAACTGTCAGGTCCAATAGGGCTTGAAGCTTCACTCTGGCTCCTCTCTCAGTAATTTCTAAATCATGTGGATAGCATCTCTTTTTAGCTTCAAGGAGTTTGTGATACGATGGTAACACTGGAACTTCACAATCTAACAGCACTTTCCTTAAACACAAGTATTTCCATTTTGACAGGTTCAATGATGTATAAAGTCCAAGAGCATGATCTTCATCAAAAGATTTTTTCCTATTTTTCTTAAACAATGTGGCTTGAACAATAGCAACACTATTCGGGTTCTTCGTTATATGGTCAATAACACAAGCTAAGTCATTCTTCTTGTCTGTCCTAAGTCTTTCGACTAATGCAAAAGTAAGTTCTTCCGGCGAATAGTCCAAAAGAGACTCTGAACGTCTTTTCTTCTGTTTGTTGCTGAGGTCAACAAATGGCTTCCTTATCTGAACTTCGGTAGTTGTACCCACAGTTGTTGTACTTGATGTCGACGGAATCACAGCTGCTGTAGTATCGATGTCCACTGTAGTATTGTCGGACGATATGTTTTCCATAACTTCATCTTGGGCTTGAAAAATCTCGGATAAATTAACAGTAGTACAATTATTTGGCCAACTAATATTTGATTGTAACCACTCAGCATGTCTATTCATGAAAGTCTTCTGATTTCTGGTAGCACTTGTCCATCTGCGATTGATATTACTGATGTAGTTCTTCAAAAAGGTCTTGATTATTTCTAAATCTTCCGAACATGTTTCAACTGGGATATGTAGAATTATAGCTTCATAGAGTCGTGCCCAATTTTTCATGTCTCCTTCAACACGGAGGAACATAAAAATGTCCAAGTTCGTAACAAATGCAGCCATAACGAAACTCACTAAACTCTCACACAGAAAGAAAGAAAGAAAGAAAAACTTTTTATTCGGGCGAAAGCGACACACATAACATAAAGAAACTTACTTAACCTACTTAAATACAAAAACAAAAAGCAATAAAAAATTATTATAAATACAGTATAATAGTTAACGGAAATATGCACCACTACACAGACACACACACACACGTATAATTAGATATGTTGCTTCCTCAAGGGTTGAGAAAGAAATGCCTTTAATTGTTTCATGCACAGATATTAATAACAAACACCGGCTCGCAAGTAGTGACTGACAAAATTAGTACCACATCTTCAACAGCCAATCAGCGTCGTCGAAATCTCCGGTGGTGGGGGTAAATGATTCTTTTATCACAGGAGTCGTTTCAGTCAGTTACAAATAGGCAACGAATCAGCACGTGTCTTTAATTACATAACTGTTGAAGATTTTTATTACTATTTTTTATTATAATATAATAAACGAATACTTGCCAAATGCTTGAATGCGTATGTTTTAATTCTTATATAATAAAAAAAAAATATATTGGATTAATTTAAATTGAAAAACTCGTTAATAATATGAAGATAATTCAACATTAAAATTTTAAACTTTGAGGCATCGTAGGCGCCAAGGCCGCAGGGATACGCAAGCAATTTATATGTCATCGTATTAAGGACAACAAGTACTTACCAGAATATAAGGTTTGATTGCTATACTTTGATACTGAAAGGAGAAAAAAAAAAAAAAAAGATTTTCTCCCATACATTTTTTTTTTCATTATTTTTTTTTGACGTGAAGGCGCAGTTTTTTTGAAAAGTTGTAGTAATAAGTATTAATCAGCGTTAAATTTCCTATACGAAATAATTTTTTGTTTAGTTAGATATGCATTTTCGATCCTATGTCCGCCTTTTTGAAAATCCGGACCACTGTGCGGCGCCGCAACACCGCTCCGGCGCCCCACCGCCGCCGCAACGCATCGTGTGCCCCCGCTCTGAGGGCTCCACGTGGGAGTAAGCACAGCTCGCCGCCACGTAGTGTCCTTCTCGTTGATTGTAGTTCAATCATTGTACTTTAATATTTTCTAATCATTATTATTTTTTCCACCTATCTAGCGACCATAGGTTCCCAGCAGTTTGAAAGGCGTAAAAGAGGCCGAAGCCAGCAGAGGCTTATTATTAATCAAAAATATTCTTTACAGTTTTCTTTAATTAAAGAAAAAGGTAGGTAGGTTATTAGGTATATATTTTATGGCTTTAAAACAATAAACAATAATAATTAAAGTTGATTATCTTAATGTCTGCTACATAACATGAAAACACCGCCCTGCAAAAAGGCATGTAAAAGGAGTTGCAGTACAAAAAAAGATTGGGAATCCCTGCCCTGTGGGCTTAACGAAGGGGTTACCTCCCCACATTTAGCTGTAAATTCCCGAACTGTTGTTATGAATATTGTTATGAATATTCCGAATATCAATCAAAGAGGAATGCTATGATTCATTCCATTTTAATTAACTCCATTTACCTACATGAATTACATTTAAAAAATATCGGGTGGGGCTTTGTCGAAAATAATCAGCACTGATGCATTGTTTTCTCGTTTTGAGTAATATAAATAAAACATACACCAGCGATTGCAGCATGCATACCTACATGCCTCACGGCTTTTTTCCATTGCAGCAATTACGGGTTATTTGCTATCATTCCTATATTTATGACTTATACCACAGGTCTTTATCAGACCCCGCCAAAAAAATGACCACTTTCGGAATAGGTACTATCTTTTCAAATAAAAACAGAACAATTAAAATCTGTACTATCTGTTATATCTAGTATTCACCAGTGTCGTGTCCTGTGTGTTACGTCTTTGGATACTGCTCCGGTCCTGTAGGTCGTAGCGTGATGTTATATAACCTATCAATAAAACATGTTTTCTAATCCGACTGGTAGTAGTATAAGCGCGTACAAACAAAAAACGTGTTCAGCTTTATTTATTTAGAATTAATGAAGTAGGTACTTGACCGTGTGGGTGTACATTGGTACACCTCTGCCTAACCCTTCGGGGAAAACAGGCGTGATGGTGATGGTACTTGACCGTAGATTTTGCCCACCTACGCCTAAGATTTGCGGGGTACTTATATTTGTTTATTTTTAGGATCACGCAAATGGGCCACCCTATTTGCGGAATCCTAAAAATAAACAAATAATGTTGGTGAAATTTGGTTAATTACTAAGTTTCGCATTAATGGCTATTTATAATTTGAATATCACGTGAAATCGGGATTTTTATATAAATAGATGCACGCTTTTAACCCTTTGTTTTTCCCTTTGATGGCCGAAAATCCTATTTTAGTGCTCGCTTACAATATAAGCGTGTACAAAAACGTTCCTTAATTGTTTCAGTAGTTTTGAATGTGCACAGACATGTTCTCTATTTATACAACCTTTCTTTTTATATTCCATCACTATATGGTATGAGACATATTTTTTATTTTTCAATCATCGATTTTTTTTTTCATTTTTCATACAAAATATTTCAACCATGTCACGATTACTAACGTAAAACACCCTTACGTGAAATATGAATTAATATAGTTTAAAAAATTGTCGACCATATTATGACGAATTTTTACTTTGGCTTACGTTGCGGGATAGGGGTCTCCGCACACGACCGATAATCGGACCGATTATCGGCTCGATTTTTGACCTTGTCTTTTCATCGACGAAGAAATCTATCAAAAATCGGCCCGATTCTCGGTTGTTTGTGGAGACACTTATTATAAGATGAAAATTTGCACTATCCTCACTATTTTTGACCTAAATTAATTATGATTGTTGATATCTTCGAAACTATGTATTTTTGACCAATATATTCAAGGATATTTTGTATTATTTTTACTAAGGTCCTAAGCACGACTGCTACGCTAGAGGCCTGGGTTCGATTCCCAGGTCGAGCAAAAAGTGTTATTGGGTTTTTCTCTGAAATTCTCTGTAGCAGCTCGGAGTTTGGATTTGTGCCCGGATAATGGCAATAGGCTCGCCCCCTATTAAATGGGACCTAAATATACCGACGAACGGTGGGTGTACATTGGTACACCTCTGCCTAACCCTTCGGGGAAAACAGGCGTGATGTTACTTACAGAATATAATCCTTGAGTTACAGGATATAAAAAACAGGTTTATATACATAGACTAGCTATACCCCGCAGTATCACTCGCAAAGATGTAACTGAACAGTTACATCTTTGGTTACTGCCTCCCATGTAGACACATGATATTATGAATGAATCTGGCTATTATATATATACAAACATTTTTTCTCCAACCCGCCTGGAAGATAGCGTGTTTAAACAAACTACCTCTTCGACTTTATTAGGTAGGTATATTAGTATAGATTACAATATCACAGTAACGTGGTGCTAAGTGGACTTCACACGTGTCCAAAACCTTACGCACTTTAACTAACTTACGTGCCGGACCCCCTCGGGGCAATAACTTTGATTATATCTTAATTACTAATGCTTCCCAATGTTAACCATCCGTAACGATTGATTTGGAAACAGTAGTGCGATTCTCTAAAATGCAAACTCGAAAACGAGTCTCACTAAAGTGATCGCGCTCACTTCGATGACGAACCAACTTGTCATTGGTTTAGTATTCGTTCGCCGTGGTGACGTCACCAGCGTGATCGTGTTGATTTCAGCAGTTGGATTCAGCTTTCGAATTACGAAGTGAGGCTTAGAGAATCGCACTGCTGTTCAACGGTACCAAAGTCGTAGAGATCTCTACATAGTATAAAACTAAGTCGCTTCCCTCCGTATTATTTGGAATGTCCCAACGTCCGCCACTGATGGCCGTTGGGACCAAAACTAATGCACTGTTCTAACGGCCACCATTGGTGGCAGTTTTAGTGGTGGCCGTTGGGACTATACCGTCTGTACGCCTACATCTTTTTTCAAACTACGTAAACGGATTTATCAATAAACAAAGTGAAATGATTCGACATCACGCTACGACAGCAACGGGAGCAGAAAACTAAAGACGTCACACAACGCGGCTGACACTGCGGGGTATACAGCTAGATATTTATAAGCCCAGATTTCCTAACGATATTTCTCTTCCCCAACGTCAGTAAATTGTAAGACCGAATTCTAAAACCTGACCGTGGCCGGTTGCGGACCCACAACTTTGTGCATCAAAACCACTGGGCCAACTCGATATCTTAGCTTATAATATTCTTTAAATTAATCATCGACAAATATCCAAATTCTTTACAAAAATGTCGAATACTTAAAAACTTTTTATCGTAAAATGGTCCCTCTTAGTATAATCCCTTGGACACAACGCGAGGCCAGCTTACACTGGACAATATTTAACTGGATTTTCGCACCGTACGTACATTACTCTCATATGAATGCAATGTAACGTGACGTCCTGACGCGTCATAGAAACTGCAGCTTATTAAAAACGCACCGCGATTATCGCCGTGACAATTTAAATAAACTTCAAGTGCTCACGTGTGGGCAAGCAAGCCACAAGACCGCCAGTCACGTGTGGCGTGAACATTCCTACGGTGCCACACGAGCAACAAGAAACCTTATAACTAGGTCTCGTAAACTTCAATTTACTACAAACACCTACCTCTCCGGTCACAGGTGTTTATTTTTTCTGGACAACTGGCGCCGTTGCTGGGTAACGCCGGTTACCGCCTAATTGGTCGCATTGTAGCTGAACCCAAAGGAGTAAGTTGGACGAGTTTGTACGGATTCGCCAAATATCCATTGTTGACGTATAAAATGACTACCCTGAATTTTTCACCAGAATTGTTATTGTGTTATTATTATTTTAAAATGCGATGCCCCATACCAGGAATTTCTCTTGTATAGCAGGTGCGTTTACAAATACATAAACTCACACACAAACAGCCAGACCCGGAACAATTATCTGTAGGCCATACAAAAATTTGTTCCGTGCTAGAATTGAATAAAAGTTGTGTTGTTAATGTCCACTATTATAGTACAAGTGTAAGGACACTTTGTGCACTGTAGTAAGTCATACACTCCGAGTACCAAAACTAACTAGCCTCAATATTGGTGCCGATTCCCTTGTTCACAAACTAAACTAAAATTAAAGAATTGACATCTCTTACTAACATACAGTGAAAGAAAAGGACGGTAATATCTTAGAACTAAGTTAGAGATGTCAAATTAGTTTTGCCTTGAACTTTTCCGAGTTTTTAATGAATGCGTTCAAACATGTCAATTAAATTGTATAAAGGTTTCAGATCAAATAAAATTGACAAGTCTTATTCATGTCCTTCTCTTTCTTGTTTTATTGGAGAGAAAAAGATAGAAATAGTCTAAATTAAGTTTAGCTTGTGCATCAGAATCGACACCATTATTAATTTTTCTCATGTAATTGACGTTCAAAAGTGCCTCTTAATGATTAGCTTTGACTTTGAAACTTTCCCCTTTTTAGGTCAGTTAAATAGGTAGTATTTGTGTTTTAATTGTACGCAAAAGTTGAAAGTTGCCGAGTTCTTCGAAAAGATGAACAATGAAGCAAAAACATTTCAATATCACGTGGACAAATTGAATAACAGCTGGGGCAGCTGCTCTTTGTTTGTTGATATTTTTTTATACCTATTTCACGGAGTAGCTAATTAATTTGAACAAAAGGTTGTACTCTCAAGGCCTACCGGGACTATATTAAACTAAATTGCTATGCTCTAAAAAGATGCCGCGACATCGAAAGCGATTTGTCGCTGCCACGGCACCATTTTAAAGAATATCAATTTATGTCATATTTCTATATGGATATGTTTGAATGTCCATTGGTAAAAAATGTAATCCGTTGCATGCCGCGGCCGTCCCGGTCTGCGTAAGCCTTCAGAGGGGTTGGGCAATCTTCTATACCTAACATCTTTTAATGGGTTTACAGAGGTCGTCAACAAAGCTGAAAGTAGCATAATCTTTGCATCATAGTGATCATTTTTTTGGTTCGGGACTACACCTGGGATCTGCCTCACATGGATGACGGTAGGTACTTAAAAGGGATCTCGAAAATAAGGATACGGACCCTAAGACCCTAAGATCACTGAATAATGGCAATAATAGTTTACAAAAGGAATACCTACGTGTTTATTTGTGTATTCTATTTATAATATCATATAATAATATTGAGGCTGATATAGAATACAATTATAGATTTGAAAAGCTAAGTTTTCAAAGCTAGGAGGATAAAAGGGTCCGATAATATTTTTTGATTTCATTTACCTGTTTTATATTTATAAGTTACGAAAGGTCAGGTACGCAGTACTCGTAACCGGCGTGCTTATTATGACCAGATGTATGAATGTGGATGAGGCGAAAGGAGTATGTCAGGATCGTAGCAAGTGGCGGTCCGTGGTTTCTGCCTACCCCCATGGGAAAAAGGCGTGAGTTTATGTATGTATGTATGTACTTACGTATTTTCCCTGACATTTATATTGGCATGAATTCTGCGAATGCGAATGAAAATACGGATGTCGAAATCTCTGCGAATTTTGGCGTACGCGATTATGAACACGAATATTCGCTAGGTACATTACTAATACATATATTGTACATACATAAATTCACGCCTTTTTCCCATGAGAGCAAGCAGAAACCACAAAACGTCTTTCGCCTCATCCACGTTCATACATATGTATATATTTTACATAAATATTAATTAAAGAATCTTCTGTCATAACATAAGTAATGATTCAATATACAAAGTCATAAATATAAATAAAGTGTTTCAACTGTAATATATTGATAATTAATTAAAGTCAAAGTCAAATCATTTATTTCAATAAAACCTTTTACAGGCACTTTTGAACTGTCAAGAAGTTACAGTTTAGTTGCCCGTTCCAAAAAAAAACCGTCTCTATGGAGAATAACGAGCAAGAAACTCCACGGACACGCATTTCTTCAATAATATAGTTTTTATAAAATCTTGATTACAATATTCTCAGCATAACATACCATCATGCCTGTATACCTCGTAGGGTTAGGCAGAGCTGTACCAATGTCCATCCACAGTTCGCCCGTACGTGGGCGAGCCTTATATAATATTATTGTTTTTTCTATTGTGAAAATAATGAAGGTGAATACAAAACAATGAAGACTTAAATAAAAAATAATAAAGATGTAAGCCCGGTACAACTAGTGATGCCACATTCCCACGTCTATCATATCACGTGGTATTAGGTTTTTATTTGTTTGGCAGAGTCGCGGTACTTACCTACTGAGTTTTTCGAATGTCATACTTTATATATTACGTGTATGTAAGCCAGGTATCGTTATATCTGTTATCTGCAAATTGTTTTATTAATCTGATCATGAACAATCTACGATCACAATTTTGGTATTAAATATTGAAATTTATTTAGCTTTCATTTCTTACTTTGTAGCACTAAGTACGTATTGTAGTACTTTGAATGACTTTTATTTTTGATAGACCGTCTTGTCGTTAAGTACTATATTTTTAAATGTAACTGTATAACTTATTATAATACATTTTTTTAAAGAGTATGTAAGGTATTTCTTGTCCATTCTTCTCTATACGAAACTACCTTTCGGAATGGGCAACTAGATCCAATATTATCATTTGTTTATCTTGTAATTGACGTTCAAAAGTGCCTTCTAATGGTCTAATTGATATAATGATTTGACTTTGACTTTGAACGGGCTGTTGGGTTTATTGTATTCTGTCTGTAATTACTAGTCAGTCGGACGGTCTTGTAAGTGTCGTATGTCACATGTGATAGGCCACGCAAGCAATAACTGAACACGAATTCAGACCCTGGAAAATTCCTTATACTAAAACCTTATACCTGCCTCGTTAGCCTAGTGGTCCTAAGTGCTACTGCTACGCTAGAGGTCTTAGGTCCTATTCCCAGGTCGAGTTATCACTCGACCTGGAACAAAAAAATAACAATATCTATGTGATATTGGTTTTTTTTTGATAAAAAAAAAACCAATATCACATAGATATTGTTATTTTTTTGTAATTGACGTTCAAAAGTGCCTTCTAATGGTCTAATTGATATAATGATTTGACTTTGACTTTGAACGGGCTGTTGGGTTTATTGTATTCTGTCTGTAATTACTAGTCAGTCGGACGGTCTTGTAAGTGTCGTATGTCACATGTGATAGGCCACGCAAGCAATAACTGAACACGAATTCAGACCCTGGAAAATTCCTTATACTAAAACCTTATACCTGCCTCGTTAGCCTAGTGGTCCTAAGTGCTACTGCTACGCTAGAGGTCTTAGGTCCTATTCCCAGGTCGAGTTATCACTCGACCTGGAACAAAAAAATAACAATATCTATGTGATATTGGTTTTTTTTTGATAAAAAAAAAACCAATAAGTATCACATAGATATTGTTATTTTTTTATTAAATTCTCCGTAGCTGCTCGGAGGATTTGTAGGGTCGCCCCATATTACATGGGCTATAAACATGCAAACTGTGGGTGTACATTGGTACACCTCTGCCTAACCTTTTGGGGAATACAGGCGTGATGGTATGTTTGTGTAAAACTTAACACTCAAAATTTTGCTTGAACTTGATTTGAACTCATGACCTCATACTTAACAGCCGCGTTTACGATCACCAGGTCCAAAGGGTTTGTAGTGGTGACTAAAACTAAACAAAAAACTTTACAATTCCAAAAACATTTAAGAACAAATTCACTCATTAAGAATTATATAATTTGTTAAAAGAAAATATATCTTGAAAGGGGTTGAATGAAAATGGGAAAGTTTTCAGTAAGTTACAAGTTTTTACAAGTTCAGTGAGCCCAAAAAAATTAAGTTTGAAGAAACAAATAGTAGGTAACGAAGTAATTTTCCCAGGGTCAGGGAATACATACAAATGTAAGAAAGTGGGCTATAAGTTTTTACCATCTGTAATGTATTGTAAAGGTTGTACAAGTTGTTGATAGAATTTTATTCCAAACACTCAGACGAATTTCTGCTTGGAATTCGAGAGCAGGAAAAGTATACAGGATAAGTTTTTAACCAGTGCGTAAATTTTTTTTGGTAGTTCAGTGCCAGTAATAGAACACATTTCCGTGTTTAGTTAAAAAAAAAAATTAAAAAAATTTTCATCCTTATCCGAGTTTGAAATAAGCAAAACATCCAGGACATAATCTATTCGCCATACTATCAATGAAAACTCGCGGCCGCCGCCGCCGCCCGGGCGCATGGCTGGGGTGAGGGGGTGGGGAATGCGCTAACGCCGAGTGACAATGAAATATGGTTTTTAAGTAAACATGTTTCGTAAGCGATAACTTTTTTTTTTAGTACTAAGACATATCAAAATAAAATATACGTGTTTAATAAAACGTGTTGAAGTTTATCATGGCAAAATTTACGCACTGGTTAAAATTTTTTCCTGTATACCATCACGCCTGAATTCCCCGAATGGTTAGGCAGAGGTGTACCAATGTACACCCACAGTTCGCCGGTATATTAAGGTCCCATGTAATATTTTATTTTATTTTTCTATGAAATTCTCATTAGCAGCTCGGAGTTGGGATTTGTGCCAGGTATGGCAATAGACTCGCCCCCTATTACATGGGACCTAAACAAGTTAGGTAGAGGTGTACATTATTACACATCTGCCTAACCCTTTACAGTACAAGCGTGATGGTATGTATGTATGTTTGTTAAACTTTACTTGCAACACTGTAGGGTTTTTAGATTTTTTTAAATTTACTTTTATACTTTTACAAATAATAATATTATAAATGCGAATGTAGCTCTGTCTGTTACGCTTTCACGACTAAACTACTGAGCAAATTTTGATGAAATTTTGAACTAGGGTCGCGTAACGGAACTTCGCCTCTGCCTCTGTAACCGTCACATTTTGCGGGGTTGTAATGAAGGTCTTTTTACGAAACGCACGAGGAGGTCGCTGTGTAGCGTGGGTGAAAAGAAGCCCGGCCGAAGTCGCAGGCAAAAGTGATATAATACCAGGCTTTTTATTGTCCTACTTAAGGGCAAACCGGGGGAGTTACCGATACAGCCCAGCAAGTTCAGTGGCAGTGGGCAGGGCACATGCCACGCAGAGCTGACGACTGTAAAGTTCTCGAATGGAGACCACGCACCGGCAAGCTCAGCGTAGGATGTCCACCCACAGGGTAGACGGACGACCTGATTAAAAGACCGCAGGAAGACCTTCAACGCAGGCCGCTACCCACCGGTCCTTTAGGAAATCTACGGGGGGAAGCCTATGGCCAGCAGTGGACGTCCTGCGGGTGATATGATGATGATAAAGGGCCAAGACCTTTTCGATCCGATTCCGATTGTCGATTCCAGACTCATATTCATTATAAGTCCAGATGTCCCCACGATATTTACCTGCACCGATTTCAGTGATGTCCATGATAAACTTAGAAAATATGTACATATGAATTGAAAAAATCACATTGGCATTTGCCCGGATTTGAACCCTGGCTCATGTATAAGCAGCGGGAGCCTTAACAACTAATGGCTTAGTTGTTAAGGCGCCCGCTGCTTATAAAATTATAACAGAAAGTTTGTTAGGAAAGTGTTATGACTTCTTTCACAATGAAGTTTTAAACATTGTTTAATTAATTGTAACACCTCCATAACAACTGAGGTTCAGTTCTAAAGTTTATGCTGAAGGTCTGTTTCATAGCAACAATACTAGCTTCTCCCCACAACTTCGACAAATATTTTATTTCAATTACACCATTTAGGTACTGGAACTTTCAAAAGAATCATTTCATATAATAGCCAGATTCGTGAAGAATAGTCAGTACCTATAAAATCACGATCAACAACATCAACAGGTTGTAAGTATTTAATAATTTTAATCAAATCAATACAAATAAATCATAGGCTGGTGTTTAAGTTTTTGCGCAAAAATAACAGGCACACACGTAAATTTTCTACCTTAGAATCACTTTACGAGTCTACAAATAAAACTAGCTCCGGGCTTAGGTCTTCTACCACGACTAATATCAACGAAAATAAAACTAAAAAACAAAAATCACTATAATTCAATCGAATGGTTCCCGAGCTTCCACTAATAAAACAAAATGACATTGAGTGCTAATACGTGAAGGTGGAAATTCTTTTTCTCCTTCTTCTTTTAACTTCGTGTCTTTAAAAAAAACACAGGACAAAAAAGGAAGAAAGATACTCACTAAGAAGATGGCTTCCTCTTCCGAGTGGCGCTGGCTGGTGTATGCATGGGGGCTGGAGGAGCGACCAGCGTTGATTCGCAGCCCGACATCTCGTAGCTCTCCGTACTGCTGCAGAACAAACACACAGGTTAATATTGCCACCACATATTCACGTACGGTCACAGTTACGCAGCATCCTGGCACCTACTCACCAAATGGAACCAGTGAGGTCGTAAGTGATCTCAGTTATGGGTAACTGGAAGCTTCGAGGCCTCTTACGCTCGTGCCCAAACCCAAGAAAACTTTCCAAGCTGTCTAAATAACTTAAGGACATCTCAGGGTCCATTTTTGGTTCCGGATAGCGATTCAAATGCTCCAGCAGACAAGGAGCCTTGGCGGAGGCATCATCGGGAGTGAAGAAACTTCCATCGTTCAACAGGTACTCTTGCATTGTTGAAAGTGATTTTTTTGTTTTCAGGAACACAAGTGATTGTCGTAATCGTTAGTCGCGGACTGAGCTACTTTTGGCACCCTTGGCGCAATAAGGAATGATTGCGACACGGGTGAAGCGCGAGAGGTGCGCCTCAACTTCCTGGTAACAGTAAGTACTTACTTAATTTGTTCTATTAAAAAAGCAAGTACATAATTTTAAGTGTATAAAAAAAGAAATGTAAATATGTATTAGTGATTTTAAACGGTTATATACTACATAGCACTATCCCCAGGTTACACCAGCGTTATGTTACGTCTTTATGTAATCAAAGATGATGACGCAGTGTGATTTAATATACCCTTAACCATTCATCGACACAGGCAATGCATCAAGATTTTTTTAAATCGAACCAGTAGTCCCTGAGATTAGCGGTTTTAAACAAAAAAACGAACAACCCAGCGTAATTTAATTTATCAGAATTAGACCGCAGAAGCACTTAGGAAGAGACCAACATGGGTAGAAACACAAAATTTGCAATGCACGAAAAGGTTCTCATATAAAATGTTATGCTAAAGCCAATCTGGACTTACGGTATTGAACTGTGGGGCACAGCATGTAGCAAAAATATAACAAGAATACAAAGGACGCAAAACTATATCCTAAGGCAAATATCAAATGCGCGCCACAGTTCATCAAAACAAAGGAGATCCACGATATTCTTAACCTAGCAATGGTTAAAGAAGTGATAGACTGCTAGATATGGCTCCAGCTACAAGTCACGACTAGAAAATAAGCAATCAGCTTGCAGGACAGGTTATATCAATCCCGAAACAATTCGTCGACTGAAGAAACGACGAGATTTCTTTGACGAGAATAGTCGCTGAAGGCCGACTATATAACACGAAGAGTGGGCTCCGGTGGGAGTACTCCAGCACCCTACACATAATTTTTTTAATCCCATCTGCTTACAGCCCAAACGATTGCAAGATGAAAAGAAAATAAAATGTTAGGTTATACTAGCATTTGAAGAAAATATTAATTAACCAACACACGTGGTTTTCTGTCGGGGCAGGGGTAGTCGTTAGACAAATCGGTAGACGGATTGTAAATATACATATATGCAATCCACACAAGACATATTTAGCATTCAGTAGCAGAAATTATAAAAAATAACAATTATCTTACACAATAACAAAACAAAAATGACAAACTAATAACCTCACTTAGCTGAACTTTAACATAACCTTAATGAAAAATAAAACCCCAATCACAAAAACAAGTTATATCATATACTTACTTATGGACAACGAGAGACAACTCAAATTATAATTATTGCAAAGTAATCACAAATCGCGCCAATAACTACCGTTCCGTACGACAGCCAACGACCAAATGACGCTTGCACCCACACGCCCTTAATAGACATCGGTTCCCTAAATATATAATGATTATATGCAGTACTACTGATTTTAAAATTACTTGTAGATTTTTTTTAATTACTTGTCTAATGCCTGGCCTTTTCCCAAATATGTTGGGGTCTGCTTCCAGTGTAACTGAATGTTGTTAAATACCAGGCTTTTACACAGAGCGTCTGCCTATCTGACCTCTACAACCCAGTGAAGTTATAATATTGTATTTCCTCTATTAGTGAATTTGTATTTTTTTTGAGAAAATTAATGTCTAAAACCCTAAGAGAGTAAACAGATGCCGAAAAAATTCCTTATTGAAGCCTCAGAAGTACCAAAGTTCAAGTCCACCCCAGTGACCCACCGACCGCATGACCTACCTACGTTGACCGCATAAATGGTAACGGTAAAATTGTTAAGCGTTTTGCAATCAAGGAAAACATCGTGAGGTAATCTAGATTACAGATCCAGCTTCGAGCAAGCGTGCTGATCAATGCTTGTGCTTTCTCTATATGAAAACTGCCCAGTAGTGGCACAATGCACTAATGGTGGGTTGGTGGATGGTTATTTTTTACTTTACTTAACTTGGGACCTGGGGTCAGTTACTTTTACTATATTTATTGATATCGATATCTATCACATTTGGTATAGTTTGATCGAAACCGTTGTAGGAACCGCTTACGTAGGTGAGATGGGGGTGAGGTCAGACCGCTCCGCTTTGCCAGTTTGCTGTGAACGCGGAAGACCAACATTTTTAAAGCAGCCGAATATTTTATGAGGGTACAGAGCAGCACAGGAGAGACCGACATCCAAGCCCGTGAAAAGCTGTTATTGACTTGAATCAAGATCCGTGTGGGTGACTTTACCGTATGGAAAGAGCGAAACTTCGCCAGTGAGCTCACCACTTATTTGAAGGCTTTGACCGCAACTCCTAGACCAGGTAGTCTGCGTTCTGTTCCCTTCGAGGGCAGAACTTATCTGTCCGGAAATTGTTTCACCTACAGTGGGTCCCAGCGCGGATGGCAGAGATGATATCGTGCCCGAAGTTACCCGTGTCTAATTAATTGTTGTGGTGTTGCGGTTTCAGGATAAATAAATTCCACAGCGATGGAAAACCGGTAAGTTGGTCCTTCTGTGGAAAGAGGTACACCCCGTCAACTCTCCGTCCGCATATCGGCCTATTGTACTGCTGGACGAGGTGGGCAAGCTCTTCGAGAGAGTAATTGCAGACCACCTTCCCATGACTTGACAGATGTTGGACCAAACCTAGCGCGGGGCGTTCCACGGTGGATGCTATCATGCACATAAGAGCTCTGGCGGAGAAAGGAGTCACCCGGAGTAGGGTCGCTTTGGCGGTGTCTTAGGTTATCACCAACTGCTTTAACACTTTGCCCTGGAGTTGCATTATGGAGACAATTGTGGGGCCTAATGTTTCCTGCTAAGTCTCTAAGTTGGGATCGTAAGGTCTATGGCCTTTTACGGGGTCCAAGCGTGGCCTTTAGGGTGGTAACGTACGACCTAATTCGATGCAGACTCGTCTCGCAGGATCTTGACTTGATCTGGACCTTGGGTTTTGTCGTCAGTGTACCGATGGCGCTGGGCGGAGCTTAAAAGTGGTGAACTTCTGATGCCTCGGGAGTTCAAAGCCCAGCGGGCAGAGTTCCTGCCGGATTCTTGTATCCCAATGGATTCTTGACTTGCTCGGCCCAGATGGGGCACTCCACAATAGGCAGCACGGCGCCCTCATTTCACTGCTTACGCAATTATTGAGATATGGTCGTTTCGGGCAGTACCTGCGGCGCTCGGTCTTTGCGACCAGGTACTTCCCGAAGCATCCATGTCCAGGAAGCATCTGAGTCAACCGGAAGGTAAGGGCACCATGACACCTCTTCAGCCACTCCTTCAACACGGGACTTACCACCGCTATAGCGGTGTGCACTTGGTAAAAGTCCACCTTTTTTCACCCCAGACGGTCAAGCATAAAAAAATCAGACGAAGAAAAATTTATCTGCACTACGATTTCGGAAAAAAGTGTAAAGTACGAGTATGAGATAAGATGGCATATTGAATTGTGTACGATTTTTTGAAGAAACCTTTACACAAAATCAGTTACTTATCGTTTCCAAAAATGCGAATCCATGAGATATCACATCACCTTTAGAGCAGCCAAATATCACAGTTCGACGAAAAGAACACTTGACCATCAGAAACATCAAAACCCAAAACCGCAACATATATTTCCTTGTTGAATCGTATATTACCGCCAGTCACCATGTCAGTAAATGTTGAACCTAGAATTCATGCTGATATAGGGCAGGGAAGGCAATTGGAAATTCTTCACCCTATCGAAATGAGTTGGTTCATTGCACATTGAAGATATTCAAATCAGATGCTAAGACCGGTGACTATCACGGAAATATGAACGGACCTACTTTGTATAAGTGGGTGCATGAAAAGTAAAAAGATAAGTTGTTTTTGCGGAAGTATGCAGTTGTAATGGATAACGCCTCTTACCGCAGCATTCGGGTTGAGAAGAACCTACACATACCAAGCCTTAAAACTGATGAAGGCGTGGTTCGGCACCACACTTTTCAATTTCCGGATACACAAAAAGAGACACACACAGAACACAGAATTTATGTACAGAATTGATGAACTTTTGCAAACCCATGGGCACACTACCCTACCTTTACCACCACGCCTGATACACCACCACCACCATACAGATTTTCTCTAGATGATAAAATTTAACAAATTGTTTTCGGAGTTCACTGCATAAACATGGCAGAGATGAGATGACCATGTCTAAAAACATGAAAATAAATACTTAGATGGCGACATTAGGTTTCATAATCGAGTAACTAGCTTCCACTTTAAACTTCTTGACAATTCAAAAGTGCCTGTAAATGGTCTAATTTAAATAAATAATTAGATTTTGGACTATTATCGACCCTTAAATAATTTTATAGAACCGAGTCTGATCCAAGTTCCGATAGAGACGGAAAATAAAGTTGCAGCAGAATCTATGTCGGAGTAACTGGTTCTAATTTGAACTATAAGTTTAAACTTTTACCCCCTTTCTACCCCTTCGAGCACTTTTCTCCAGATTTACTTTCGCAGTTATAATACTAGTATTATAATCGTGGTAGTTTGCAAAAGAAACTACGAACTATGTAAAATTGTATTTCAATTCTATGTATATCACGGAACAAAAACTTGGGAAGCACACGCGAGGCGCAGGAGTACGAGGGGTTTAGAGCGCGTGCGCCGGGTACGAGCAATCGTGACCAACTGCAACTCAGTCTGGACCATACCCTAATATATATGCCCTATTTTGTGTCCTGGTGGAACCGCACCCGTAAAGGCGGGCCCACCAGTCTTGGCCCCGTGCCGGCCAACGACGCAAACTTGGGGAGCGGGAAGCTGTGTGTGCGATTAGCACTATAGTTTGGAAGTATAGATAATATTTCCTAATAAATACAAAAAGCTATAGCTTTATGGCTTTAAAATATTGCAAATTGATATCGTGATGTCTGTCCGACTACATCGATCTCATGCTCTTTTGTTCCCGCCCCTCGCCTCGCCTCGCGTCCCTAAGGACTATAATGAATAGTCGTACACCAATTAAGAAGATGCATCAGTTATAAATAGTTAGGTTTCGAGTTCAGGGTAGGAGAAAAGTAAGCAGTATCGGAAGAAAAAAATAAAATAAAAATCATCGATGGGAAATATACGGGTCATGCGGCGTGTAGAAAGACACATCACACAACCGTTAACTAAGCGTACTAACCATCAAACTTTGAGCAATCGATTGCTAAGGAATGACTTTTATTTTTGGCGTAAAAAACCAATGTATATAGGATGTGCGCCATGTAACGCACATAACATTTTTAGTCCAATTTTTGCCAGCTTTCTTTGCCGGCGAGAAAAAAACTGTCAATAATCGGTCATGGGAGAAAGCCTAAACATGGTATTTACGCATGTAACAAAGTACAGAAGTCATGGGGGTAGCAAAACTTTAGTAATTATATTTGAAACTGATTTTTATTTCAAAAAGTTGGAACATTGACCTTCAATATCTCCTAAAAGGTTCCCATATATGGTCCAAAAGAGATTGCGATGATGGGAACAATATGTAACTTTAAGCTTCGTTATCTGTCTTTTTACACCCGTTATAAGAACTTACTTAAAACGTCAACCCACAAGGTGAACTTACGACCTGATTGAGACCGCAGAAAGACGCTGGATGCACGCCGCTTCCAACCGGTCCTTTTGGAAATCTATGGGGGAGGCCTATGTCCAGCAGTGCACGTCCTGTGGTTGATATAAAGATGATGGTGATGATGATGAGTACTTACTATTGAGAAGTTTTTCTCTTGCGAGGGTCATGGTGGTGTTGGTGCGTGGGCTGCTGCATGGGCGGCTGGTGCGGCGCGAGCGCGTGCGCGCCGGGGTCTTCTGCGCACGCGCCGCCCCCACCGCCGCCCACTTTCAGCTCGTACGCCGACGCCGAGCTCGCGCTCGCCCTGGGGACAAAACGCATCAGTTACTATCGTGACACTTTATTATAACTAATTTCGTATGTATATTCACCATTACGCCTGTATTCCCAGTTAGGCAGAGGAGTAACCAATGTACGCCCACAGTTCACCAGTATGTTTTTAAGTCCTATGTAATAGGGATATTGCCATTAATAAGGCCCAAATACTAACACCGAGCAGCTACTTAGAAATTCGTAGAAAAATCCAATAACACTACTCGGAAATCGACCCCAACACCTCCAGCATAGTAGTTTCGCTTAGTACCACTAGGCTAACGATGTAGTCGGTACGTAAATATTCATCATCTGCTTAGCCTTTTCCCAACCATGTTGGGGTCGGCTTCCAGTTTTACCGGTTGCAGCTGAATTTGTGTTTTACATGGAACGACTGCCTATCTGACCCTAGATCCTAGACTGAGCAACTACTTGGCTTACAGCTACTACGAGGGTGTCACACTATCAACTTCCAAACTATTACTGCAACTAAAAATTTAGTAAATATGCAACTCCCTGTAATATCACCGGTGAGACTGACTGGTACTGTGCTTTCGCATACGGTGGATTCCTACGTCCTTTTCCAGGTGCACAAAGTCGACCTTATACTTCACCGTCTTTCGAAAAACATGATGGCGATTTTCATCGCTCACAAAAATAAAAATGCAACCGTTACTTCGAGCATGTCACCCTCGATACGGCACCATTTATATCTTGTCATTATAAACATTATTTTAACGCACACGATTTAAAGCACCGAATCGAATGGCAAATATTTTGCTGTGCCGGATCCATGCTGTCATAATAAACCTTGAACACAGTGTGAGAACAGTAAAGATTTACCGACAGCGATTGTGACGTAGCGACTCCGTCACTGGCTGGACATCTCGGAAGGAAATAGCGAAAAAAGCTTGATGAAAACTAAATCAATGACCCAAGGATAACTTTATTTGAGCCCATTCAGTCATCGCCCGCCAAATGTCATGACGTCCTCAATAATCACTCTCCAAAATAAGTTCATGTATCTTTTGCTTCGTATCTAGGTAAGTGATGTCATCAGCGAAATGATTATGTAGCATCCATGTCTCAGTGTACCTATTGATTAACTTATACGTATTGATTTACAATCCTAAATAGACTTAAGTATGGTAATAACTAGTCAATAGATCAATGAAGTAATTTCATTTGATCGTAATAGACTTGTTTATATCATAGTAATTAACTAGCTAAGCCGCTCAACTCACGGGAAAAACACGATAGCCACATGACATTTCTAAGAATAGGTAACATGCCAATTGTAATCTTCATTAAGCGCATCAAGAGATATTGAACGTTGCGTTTTTATGGCTCAGAAATTGCACACACACACCGAATTAGACTAGAAAAATTAACCTCACTAGAAACAGTGCGGATGATCGCAGACTTAGAATAGAGCTAGCTGATGGTTCCGCAAATTTGCAGCACTGTGCATGCACACGAAGTGGTCTCTGTTTATGAACGTCAACCGCGGTAGATCGCGTCGCGGCGCAGCGCGAGCGTGCCGAGTGCGCCGGTGCAGCCTTGACATTGGCGAGCCGAAGCGCAGCGCGTGCCGTGCACACACACACACACGGCCATCATAGATAAATAATAGACCAACACATGTGTGTGCAGTGTAGCCAATAATAAATATAGGCAAACATACATAATTGTTTCGTTTGCCGCGGTTCCTGTGCAAACTAGTAGATCAGATACAATAAAACAGCTTCGAGTCTCGTGACGAACTTGCCTGGCAACTCCTCAGCTGTTGATTACATACATTTATACAAGCCGTTGCAACAATATGTGATTTTCCTCTATAGAGATGTTTAATTAGATGTAAACTCACGTAACCCACCTATAATAACTGTTTGTCGTAAACAAACAATAGTGATATAACTATGACTGTTTGTAATGCGAACAGCGGCCGACGTAGGCAACTACGTATCTCGAGTATACGTGTGTTGTTAGTTGTTGCAAGATAAGGACAATGCGGCATTTTCCGAGGACGGACACGGGGGATAAGAGCAGGCGGCGGCGTGTAGGTCAGGGGGACGCAACTTGACAGCAAGTGCAGAAGTGCTGCGCGCATACAACCAGCTTTATAATCTGCCCTCAACCGAACTTGGTCACGTTAACAATTGCCAGTTTAAATGGAGACTATCCAAGTACGCAAGAGATGTTATTGTGGTGCATTCTCATAGGCCGATGTGACCATCACCACCGGGAATAGATCCCAGGGCGGCAATTTTACTAACTTTAAGGAACTGGGGGAGGCCTTTGCCCAGCAGTGGGACAGTACGGGCTAAATAAAAAAAAAAAAAAAAAAAAGGAACGCGATCCAATCTCAGTCCCAATCTGTTAAAACTTTTATATTGATTTTGCAAGATTTTAATTAGCAAAATTGGCCTAGCACCAACGACTTTAGCTTTAAGACTAGTTTTATCAGAAAATACGTAGGTTTTCGAGGGTTTTTCGAACTAGGTTTTCTGAGTGTATTTCTGTATCGGTGAGGAAAGGGGAGCAGCGCGCGCGCAGTTCAAGTGCACGGCGGTCGCGGTTGCGCAACAGGATGAGGAAGAACGGAGAAGGCCATCTGCTTGTTAATGCGTAACATGCAATATGCAATATTCAAGTTCGTCAAATAGTGGGTAGATACATTCTACGTTTATCGTTCAAATAAAAGGCATAGTATTTTTGATTTGGATTCTATACTGGCTTCTGCTCGCAACTTTGTTTGCGTAAATGTAGGTTATCGCGGAGGTACACAAAGTTATATAAAAGTAATGGGATTTACTTTCGTTTTATTTAATTATTTAAAAGTACTTCAACGACTTATCTACTATGTATAACATATACATACATGGGTAACATTTGTTTCATCACGCCTGTGTTCCCGGAAGGGTTAGGCAGAGGTAAGAATGTACACCCACAGTTCGCCAGTATATTTTAGGTCCCATGTAATAGGGAGCACGCCTATTGCCATTAACCGGGCACAAATCCTAACTCCGAGCTGCTACTGAGAATTTCATAGAGAAACCCAATAACACTTTCTGCTTGACCTGCGAACCGAACCCATGCATGACCTCTACCGTACGTAGCAGTCGCGCTTAGGACCACTAGATCAACGAGCAGTACGAGGATTTCTTTGATTTATGGTGAATTTGTCACTTACGGGAACACGCAGTCATCATCATCTGCCTAGCCTTTTCTACTATGTTGGGGTCGGCTTCCAGTCGAACCGGATGCAGCTGAATATCAGTATTTTACATGGAGCGACTGCCTATCAGACCTCCACAACCCAGTAATGGGTAATACGATACTCTTGGCAAGACTGATTGTCAGACTTTCTGCCTGCTGACTAACAGTGACAAAGATCTACAAATGATAGCCGGGACCAACGGCTTTACGTGCTTTCTGAGGCACGGAGGAAACTCGCTATGGTAAATGGTCACCCATCCACAGACCAACCTCGGCAAGCGTGGCTTAACCCGGAATATCGGTCTATGCGGCTGTAATTATTTAGCCACGGGGCTGTTATTATTTAGCCACGGGCTCCTCACGGGAACACGCAGTACTTACATACGTCATTGTACTAAACATATATACGTGTGTGTCACTACGTGTACATATATATTTAGTACAATAGCAAAAGTGATTTGAAGACTACAATGGTTCGGCTACTCTCGTATCACGTTTCAAGTTTGGGTACAACGAGCAAATTCAAATGACAAAGTGATTAGGGCATCAAAAAATTCGCCAACATCGCTGTCAATAAAAAAATTGTCCAATAAGACATTTTTACAACATCGTTTACTTGTTGTTTCAATAAATAAATAAAAAAAAAATGTGTCAAATATGTTTTTAATTGT
This sequence comes from Caradrina clavipalpis, assembly GCA_932526535.1. NCBI lineage: Eukaryota > Metazoa > Arthropoda > Insecta > Lepidoptera > Noctuidae > Caradrina > Caradrina clavipalpis. The sequence goes on from OW052087.1 coordinate 24,664,588, forward strand.
AGGTAATATTTTTGAGTTCATTAGCCAGCGTTTGTAAAATATTACCAACATTTTTCAAATATTACCCACATTTGTCGAGAACAGGGCGTTTTGAAACTAGCAACTAACTTCAACTTTGAACTGTAACTTCTTGACAATTCAAGTGCCTGTAAATGGTTTAATTGAAATAAATGCTTTGATTTTGACTTTGGCAAAGGCTTCTTCTCGTACAGAGAAGGTACGAGCATTGGTCACCAGTTATTTTAATCACACAGACTTATATTAATTTTAAGTTCAGTTCCTTCTCGATGTTATCTGCCACCGATGTTAGTATTTTTGTGATTGGTACTTGCTCGGTATCGAACTCGTAACTTCCTTCGTTTACTTTTTGTTCGTAACACGTAATCTCTAGAAGAACGGGTTCTATTACAAAAAAAAATGTTTCACTGATATATTGCCGACTGCCATAGGATATTTTATGGTATAAATGCATAACCCCGTGGTTTCATCTGCGTTTACTTTCGATTTCAGTCCTTTACTCGATAAACGGGCTATTAAACACAAAAAGAGTTTTGTAAATCGGACCCTTACAGTTCCTGAGATAGCCAGATACATGACGAACACACAGTACAGGCGATATAACATTATCCTAAGAAACATGGGAGCAGATGAAAAAATACTCCAGCACAGAAGTTAGTTGATAATTTATCTTTTTTTTATATGAAAAATGTTGCCCTGTATTTGAAATTTCTCCTGCATCGTGCAAAAACAAAAACATTAACTTATATACACAAACAGCCAGACCCGGAACAACTATCTGTAGGCCACACAAATATCTATTTCGTACTGGAGTCGAACCCGCGATACGTAGCGATAGCAGCTTATTGCTCAGCCATTGCGCCAACCATGTCGTCAAAATCTATTCTGAAAATGACGGTCCAGCTAAACTGACGTAAGTCACTCTGAGATCTTGAATCATTTACAGTGACTCACAAAGATTACGAACGTACTTAGCTGTCGACCAGCTGCACAATCGGCTATGTTTTGAAAAACACTTAGTACCTATATGTTGCACTACCATGTAAGTACAACTATGAAACAGTCACCCGTATCTAGGTTGCGGTTATCGATACCCCTTGCATAAGTTCGGTACTAATCTGCCGGACCGCGGCCATTTTGTTAATTAGAGACCAGAGGCTTGGAAAATACATTTGAATTTTACCTATTGTTGATTATTAAGCGCAAAATGTACTGAGAATCGGTGTAGGTTGGGTTATGAATACGATGACGCTGATGCACTAAAACGGACGGCCCGTCCCGCTATGGCGTTTCGTTTCTTGTCGCCAGTGCCGGATTGGACACGTAGAAAGAGTAGCAAATGCTACGGGCCCCGTGCATCGCGGGGCCCCGTGCCCCGAGCTTACGCTCAAAACTGATTTAAATAAAATTAAGATACGTATTATTTTACAACAAGTCGATGGAAAAACGATACTATTAAAATTTACAACGATAATTTAAAATTTTAACACATTTTTAAAAGTGATTTGTTCAGAGTAATCAATACGCATGAATAGTTTAATCTCTAAATCCACATTAAATCCAAAAAAGTTTGTTTTTAAGAGTTCTGTTTTAATTTGGGCCTCTTGATAGAATTTGGGGCCCCGCGCTGCCCTAATCCGGCACTGTGTCGTCAATATAAATAGTGGTCAAAAGGCCCGCTGTACTCCCAACCCGCACTCGTTCTCTGTGTTAAGTGCTGGTACAAAGAGGACGAGCAAGCGGACATATTAACGGATAAAATGACAACACAATAGAATTGTTGCAAGATTAACTTGACTTAACATACAAAAGAGATCTTGCGGACACATCACTTGTGTAGGAAATACACGAGATGTAAAAATAAAAAGACAAATTACAAAGCCGTGAACGACGAAATCTGTCTATCAAACTTAGTAATATTCAGCGAAAATGGTTGTTGTGCGATAATTAGTATCATCCCTGCATGAACAGAAGACAAGTCACATGACATACCATCACGTCTGTATTCCCCGAAGGGTTACACATATCATATACACCCACAGTCCGCCGGTATGTTTAGGTCCCATGTAAAAGGGGTCGAGCCTAATGCAATTAACCGGGCACAAATCCTTACTCCGAGCTGATACGAAATTCATAGAAAAAACCCGATGACACTGCTCGACCTAGGAATGAAACCCAAGACCTCTAGCGTAGCAGTCGCGCTTAGCACCACAAGGCTAACGAGGCAGTCAAAGTTACATGATATACAGCTAATTTGACGGCACGGTTGCTGCACTGCGTGTAGCAAGTTCTATTCCCGTATGTGTATTTGATTTTAAAGGCTTATAAATGCACCCACGGCACATCAACAATTCCGAGAACAACGAAAACATTAACATTTAAAAAAAAAACCATAACTGTACTTGTGTAAAGTATACTTTTCTCTGTGCCGAATAACAATTACATAATGTATAACGTCAGTGAAGTTCTAACAGTACGTATGTCTAAGATGGCTACTTTACAGGAGAGTGAAAAAACTGTATAAAATTAATATAACTTAGGCTTAAGACCAATACGAAAGCGTTATTTTTCAAATTACGCCTTCGCATTGGTCAGTGAATCGTATTTTGATTGGTCGATACGATGCGCGCCATTAAGCTTTATCCTATGACATTTAAATCTCAAAACACTCATAAAAATGACTTACGCACTGTTAGAACTTCACTGACGATAAGCACTGATATGTTTATGTCACAAAATGCCGCCGATATGGTGGAGTGCACGGAATAATTACTGTTCTTGATTAAGCAAGTCATGAGGGGGGAGTGGACTATGCGTTACAATACAATGATAGGTTTACTTAAATAACTAGACTTGTAGGTCATGTTTAATTCTTATAAAACGTAGGTCACGTGTCACGTTTAATGACAATTCAATAACAGTTTTTTTTACGGCTATACATAATTACACACGTACATTAAGTTACGCCTTTTTCCCATGTGGTTAGGCATAATCCATAGAACGCCACCTGCTACGATCATTACATACTCCTTTCGCCTTCTTATTATAGGTCCTTCTATGCTTTTAAATAGCTAAAGAACCGATAGTTGGTTAAAACGCGCAAATACGTGGAACTAACAGTCGGTTTAAATAATATACTTTTGTATATGTTAGCCAGATTCATTCGTATTAGAACACGGCTACAGAGCTGATGTACGATTCTCTAAAATGCAAGCTCGAAAACGAGTCTCACTTCGATAACGAACCAACTTGTCATTGGCTTAGTATTCGTTCGCCGTGGTGACGTCACCACGGCGATGATCATACGAAAAACCTTCGATCCTCACACAATCGTCTTCTTAAATGTCCCTCCCACCGCACAGACTTCCTACACTCTTCTTTCTTTGTCCAGTCCATCTCATTGTGGAATGCGCTCCCCCAAGAAATCAGGATGGCAACCAACAGGTTGTCCTTTAAAATCAAAGTCCGCGAGCACATTCGTAAGAAGCTGGTAGTATCGTCATGACTTTATATTTTCCCACTGCTTCTCTTTATATTTTTGTTTATGTATTATGTATATATGTACTTATAAGTATGTATTTATATGTATATATGTTTGCTTATGTATATAGTCATGTATTATTATATTTTATTTCAGTTTTATTTTTTATATTTTTTATCTTAATGTTGATTAATTTTAAAGTCATTTTTCTTATTTGCACCTACCACAATTTGTCTCCGCATCACCCTAAGGTTGACTGGTAGAGAATGCCATTGGCATTAAGTCCGCCGCTGTACATTTTGTGTGCATAAAGTGTTAAATAAAATAAATAAATTAACGCGGGTAAAAAAACACCACGTAAATTTTCTTACGTTTTTTCAATTTGCAAGTCAGTATTAGGTTTAATGTTGATTAAAGTATGATTCGCGGGCGTAAGAAGTATGTATTTTCAAAATTATAACCATTAAAATCAGTTAAATGACTCCATAAGTCAAGCTTCATGTAAAATGTCAAGATTTCATGAAATCTTGACAGAAAAGAAGAAAATGTAACTCTGACACTAGGGTGTGTGGGGTCGTTAGACCTTACTGTCCACACGATAAAGAAGAAGAAAGAAGTTAACACGAGAACATAATAAATTCTCTATCTTTTGTTTTTTGTAGATTTGCCGCAGATGTTATACTGCTTTGTGTTTTATTTGTGACGTCGCCTATTGAATTATTGATGCAAGCCACTGAGTTATGGGTCGTTTCAGCGTATTCAAAACGCATGGCTCTTTTAGTTTGATAGGTATTTTGCAGAGCAGACATCTCACATCTTCTATAAGTACTAATATAATAAAGATGAAAAGTTTTTCGTTTGTTTGTTTATACGCGCTATTCTCTGGAACTGCCAGTCAGATTATGAAAAATCTTAGATGATAGCTAGATTCATAAGGAATATTTTAGTTAGGCTATATATTATCACACTGCGAGCCATAGGAGCGGAGCAGAAACCAAATACGGATCAGAACGCGAGTGAAAAAAAAAATTTTTGTAGTCATTCCAAAATTAGTTTTACTAAACTGTTTATTAAAAGAATGAGCATTATTTTTTTTTAAATGTATTTACGCATTTTCCCTAATCAACAACGCAGAGCATAAACTAAATCTGGATTTCTAGGGAAGGTACCTTTTGTGATGTCAACAACACCCATTCAAAAATATTTTTCGGTGAACTCTTTCCTTAAGAGGGTAAAAAAACAAAGAGATACTTTTATATCTCAATTATTATTTTTTAATTAACATTGCTTAACACTTGGCATTTCTCCTGAATTTTGGGGTTTGTATGGGATGGCTGAAAACAATGCTAACGACGTCACTGGTGTAATGGACAATGGCAGCAGAGGGTCAGAACAGAGATGACGAAACGTGTTTATTTAATGGTTGACAAATCCTGCTTGTCGTATAAAGGCCTTTTTTCTCGCCGGAAATCATCAGATGACTTCCTCCGCCCTTAGTGTCAGACTTTTACTGACTAAAACCCATCCATGTTCTTTCTGCGGGTTGTTCGAAAGAGATACCGCGCCCCGGTCGCTAACGCTTAGAAATCTTTATTAGATTTTCAACTTAAGGCTCTGGGGTATAAAGTTGAAAATCTATTGGTACCTACCGAGCGTTTACGATTATCGTTTGCGACTTGGCTAGGGGAGCAGATGTCCTTTAGAAAAAAGTTTATAAGACTTTTCCGTTTTCCCTTTTAATTAACGTTCAAGGGTACCTAAAGGTAGCCTAATGAAAGGGAAGCCAACTTCTATTTTCTATTATAAAACACCCAGTTCATGGCCCACTGCCTGTAAATAGGTCGCTGCTAACTTTTTGTATGAATCTTTCCTACCTTGAACTGACAATAGAGGGCGGCAGTAATTTTAAAGCCTGCCGTCATAAACATATCTGTATTCCCCGAAGGGTTAGGCAGAGGTGTACCTACCAATGTACACCCCCAATTCGCCGGTATCTTTAGGTCTCATGTAATAGGTGGCAAGCCATTGCCATTAACCGGACACAAATCCTAACTCCGAGCTGCTACTGAGAACTTCATAGAAAAACCCAATAAGACTTTGCTCGACCTGAGAATCGAACTGAAGAGCTGTAGCGTAGCTGTCGCGCTTAGGACTACCAGGCTAACGGCCTCGTTAGCCTGGTAGTCCTAAGCGCCATTATATGCCACTATAATGGATTTACACATTAACTGCCTAGTTAATGTGTAAATCCATTATAGTGGCATATACGTTGGTATAAGTGCAAGAGCATGCAGTATGCATGGGTGCATGTACGCAGTTTACCTACATTAATTATGAAACGAGGCCTTAATGCGCTGCACATTCAATCGTAGATGTAACGTGTACGTTACAAACAACTAAGTACATTTGTCAATAGATATAAACTCAGTATACGTTTCAATTCACACTCTTTTATTGACCATCACGCCTGTATTCCCCGAAGGGTTAAGCAGAGGTGTACCAATGTACACCCACAGTTCGCCGGTATATTTAGGTCCCATGCACTAGGGGGCGAGCCTATTGCCATTAACCGGGCACAAAACCAAACTCCGAGCTGCTACTGAGAATTGCATGGAAAAACCCAATAACACTTTTTGCTCGACCTGGGAATGGAACCCGGGACCCCTTGCACAGCAGTCGCACTTGCGACCACGAGACCAACGGGTCATCTCTTTTATTGTTTCCTAGCTTATGCCCGTGACTTCCCCCGCGTATATTGATAGCGTATCAAGCGGTTTTTTATTTTTCAAAATTGAACTGGTGACTAATTTATTCTGATTCATTTTTAAAAACTTTGCCCCGCACTAGTAATTTCTCCCGTATCATTTGTGTATTTATAGACACATAAACTCACATACAAACTACTGTAGATCAAATCGTGTTTGTAGCGTGCGGGAATCGAACCCGCGGCACGCCCAGCCACTGACTGCACCAGCCGTGCCGGCTGAGTCATTAATGTTGATTTTTTGTAATTTGTTAGTTATACTAGATTGCTCTAGCTTAAACACTATTTAATTATTTGTTGAAACTTGAAATATTAAGAACTACCTATATACCCCGCGGAGACACCCACGTTGAGTTACGGCTTTGGCTACTGCTACGCTCCTGTTGGTCGTAGCTCTATGTTGTATCTATACGTACGACTGCCCCGTTGGTCTCGTGGTCGCAAGCGCGACTGCTGAGCAAGGGGTCCCGGGTTCGATTCCCAGGTCGGGCAAAAAGTGTTATTGGGTTTTTCCATTAGGAATTTCTCAGTGCCTCTCCCCGTGCGTCGGAAAGCACGTAAAGCCGTTGGTCCTGCGCCTGATCTCTCTCCGATCGTGTCGGATTGCCGTCCCATCGGGCTATGAGAGTTAGGGAAGAGGGAGTGCACCTGTGTTTGCGCACACACTTGTGCACTATAATATCTCCTGCGTACGAGGCAGTCTGCATTAAGATTAGCCGCCGTGGCCGGAATCGGTCTGGAGAATTTCATTTTCATTTTCATACGTACAAAACTTCCTCTTGAATCAATCTATCTGATGAAAACTGCATTAAAATCCGTTGCGTAGTTCAAAAGATCTAAGCGTACAGATGGCGGGAATCGACTTTGTTTCAGACTATAAAGAGATAGGTAGTCGTCTATAGTTCCAATATTTGTAAACACGTGCAGAGTACATGCATATCTTTGAAAGTAATTCAGCTGTCAATTACATTGTATTACTTAGTACATCATCATCATCTGCTTACCCTTTTCCCGACTATGTTGGGGCCTGCTTCCAGTCTAACCGGATGTAGGTGAATACCAGTGTTTTACATGGAGCGACTGCCTATCTGACCTCCACAACCCAGTAAGTGGGCAACACGGTACCTCTTGGTTAGACTGGTTGTCAGACTTCTTGGCTTCTGACTATCCGTAACGACTGTCAAAGATCTACGAATGACAGCCGGGACCAACGGCTTTACGTGCTTTCCGAGGCACGGGGGTGTTACACCACCAATTTCCCGACTCCGATCTATTACTGAGAAAATTCCTTATGGAAAAAACCCAATAACACTTTTTTGTCCGACCTGGGAATCGAACCCAGGACCCCCGCTCACCAGTCGCGCTTGCGACCACGAGACCAACGGGGCAGTCATTGTATTACTTAGTACATAATTATTATAATACTAGCTTCTGCCCGCGACTTCGTCCGCGTCACAGTTGATGTGTTATCCTACGGGTACCGTACATTTTCCCGGGATAAAAAGTAGCCTATGTGTTATTCCAGACTATAATCTATCTTTGTGCCAAATTTCATCCAGATCCATTCAGCCGTTTAAGCGTGAAAGAGTAACAAACATCCATACATCCATACATCCATACATACAAACTTTCGCCTTTATAATAGTAGTAGGATAGGTAGTACACAGTTACAATGAAAGGTAGTTCACGTGTAATCCTATTATGATCCCGTTTACAAAGTACTGTAAAACATTTATTTAAGTACCTATGTATCTTAACTTTTTTCATTGTTTGAAAAGTTCTGAAGAAATACAATAATAACATAAAATACACTAAGTAATAAAAGAAAATACCATTAAAGAAATGAGTTGACATTTGACCTTCTCTATGTATTAGGGACTTAATAACTTTTAATAATAACTAATAACTTTTAATTACATCGAGAAGTAAAACAATGGAAGTTAAGGAAATGCCAGTAATTATGTAGGTATTGGCATTTAATTAATTTTCAACTCCCAAACGTAAAAATTGTAAAGAGTTTATTATTTATATAAAAAGTTTTCTTTTGCCGCCTTACAGATCAACCCCAAACATTACGTAATCAGGCCACGTGGCAGCATAGGGTAGTAGCTGCGATTTTAATAATCGAATACATCGTATTTAAATCGAATAATCGAGTTAAGGGTTTATTCGAATAATCATCGCTCATAAAACCGCTGGGAATCGCCACGAAGAAACAAACAGTGCACCGCCCGCAAGCCGTCACCTTTCTTATCCTGCCATTATAAACAATATTTAAAAGCACACGACTTAAAACCTTAACTTGAATGGCAAATAAAAAATGTGTTGTAATAACGAGTTTTGAACCTCAAAGCGTTTATTGAAATTAGACCACAGTTAGTTTTACAGACACTGTAACTGTCAAGAAGTTATATAGAAAGTTGAAGTTTATTGTAAAACGTCCTCTATAGAGAAGAACGAGCAAGAAACTCCACCGACACTTTTCGATTCGGTTTTTACAAATTTGCTTACTTAGTAATTTAGATGAAGTCTCAAATTATCAATCTTAACTCATCTCGTGTAGTGCTGAAGATATTTAGTTTCACCGTCACCCAAATCCCGTAACACACAACATACATTACCACAACGTCTTATTCCCCGAAGGGTTAGGCAGAGGTGTACCAATATACACCCACAGGTCGCCGATATGTTTAGGTACCATGTAATAAGGGGCGAGCCTATTGCCATTAACCGGGCACAAATCCAAACTCGAGCTACTACTGAGAATTTTATGGAAAACACCTTTAACACTATTTGCTCGACCTCGAAATTGAACCCAAGATCTCTAGCATGGCATATCTGTGAGCATGGCAGTCGCACTTAACACCACCCGTAACACATTGACGATAAATGCCCCAAAGACAAATCAGCAATATTCATTGCACCTTGTTAGTCGAGGACAGTGGATTTTTTCAAACTGAAGAAGCAATGGATTATGTTACATTGTGATCATGAAAGGATTTACCCTACATTCGTGTTACGTAATTAGGGTGAAGGTCACTCTTGTATAATGGGGTTACGAATGCTACTGCCCTATAATATCGAACACGAGTCAGACAGTTCTCGGCTGTACGGTACAATCACGTGGCGTTTACGTAAGACCGATTCAATATACCCTATGTGTTACGTAACTATTCAGTAAACATTTCAATGTACATCCAAAAGTTATGTTTAGAATAAGCTTCGAATTAATTAGCGTTACATATCCAAAATCATTACAATTATTTCGAAAAATAATATGTGTAAGGATCGTGGCAAATTCTGTGGTTTCTGCCTACCCTCATGGGAAAAAGGTGTGAAATTATGTATGTTTGTACTTATGTATGTAATTCGAAAAATTGAAGAAATTTTAAATGGATTAGTTCGTTTTTAACTATAATGAACGCTGTGGGTACACCTTTTTCCGTTTTTTTTTTAAATTAAATACGTCGCCCCGATATTTGGCCCGTGCAGGAATCAAACCCTTGATACGCAGCGTAGCAGTTAATCACTCAGCTACTGCACTAACCTTGTCGTTAAAGAATTCACAAAAAGATGATCTGAATCTCTCATAAACATTATTCGATTCTCGTTTAGCATAAAATTAAAACTCCGTAATCGAGTGCTGAGTGTAATCGAGTGAAAATTGAAAGCCCTAATGTTGACGGAACGCGAACAAATGCATTGTTTTCTTTATTCTGTGTTTAAGAGGGAAGTTTTGGTACCTTTTTGTGTTTTTGGTTTCGCGTTTATATTCTTTGACTGTATATATGTTTTTATGAATTGTGTTGTTCCTTCGGGTCAAGCATCACGTTTTCTTCTTCCATTGCGTTCTTTCATATCATTCTTCCATCCATCTTTTCTTTGGCCTTCTTCTTCCTCTCCATCCATCCACATTTAAAGTCAAAACTCTTTTAGTCACATACGTTTCATCTCACTTCATCACCTACCCATGCCCTTATCGAATTGCTTCAACTGAGCGATTGACTGCTGCGCTTTGTCGCGGCTTCGATTCCCGGGCCCATTATTTGTATGGCTTACAAAGAGTATTTTTGGGTCTGGTTTTTTACTTATGCTGAGTTTATATATTTGTAAACGCACCCACTATACAAAAGGTCTTAGTGTGGGGCAACCATTTTTTTTTTTGGAATTGCTTTCCTTTTTCATTTGTATGTAAAGTTGGTCTCATACTTGTTATTCGTACTTATATGTACTTTTGCTTTCTATAAGATACGCAGTGAATGAAAATTCAGAATATCCAGAATATTCAGAATACATATCAGATTATTTTCACGATGTTTTCTTCACCAATGTCAATGATGTCAAAAATTGTCTTACAAAGTACATATAAAATGAAAAATTCACATTAGTACTTGCCCGGATTTGAACCTACAACCTCACGTATGACAGACGGACACCTTAACCACTGGGCCATCACGGATACCCACGTCACAATTTGGTAGGACAAAATCAGTATGTTTTGAAGGTATCAGTAAGTTTTGATATTATAAGTGAACACAAGTGTGAAATTACTGAAGTTTTTTTCGCGATTTCATCCAATTAGTCCCAAAGTACCTAGTTTATAACGAGCTTCCCCAGAAGATGCCCCTTCAATCCTGCTTTGAAGACTGGTGAATTATGATGAAGACTGATGGCAGAGAGCTTCACTCTTAAATGTGGGATAGAAGCAAATACGATTTGACAGGACAACAAAGTGCAGATCCTGGTGCCCTGCAGTACCTAGTCTTCAACTCTTGGTTCATGGTGGGACATAGCCGGAGCAGCTCAACTACTTACAGCACTAAGTTCGTTTTTTTTTTTGTCCCAGGTAAGCAGGGGGCGTGGCTCTCAATGGGCGGCGACTTAGTACGCCCACTTGCCCCACTCCTCAGCCTTAAGTCAATCATTAAACGAAAACGAAAGTAAAGATCGGATCGATATTCAATTTTGGGATGAAGGTTACCCAATTTGCTAGAGGTCAGGATCAGAATCGGTCGTGATCTTAGGCTCATTACTTGTAGCAAGCGCGGATACACCATTGTGGGCACTGTGGGTATAACAAACCTAATTTTAAAGAGAGTCGACACGGTTGGTGCAATGGCTAAGCGCGTGTCGCGGGTTCGATTCTGCAACGTAAAAAATATTTAAGAGGTCTACTGATAGTTGTTCCGGGTCTGCCTGTGCATGTGAGTTTACATGTTTGCAAACGCACACACAATAAAGGAGAAGTGGAGCAACGTTTTATGAAAAAAAAAGAGCTTGAATTTGCCATTTAAGTAAGCTCCTAGTAATAGATAATAGTTTTAAATTAGCTTTCAAGCTGTACAAGTTTTATTAGAATCTGTTAAATAGTTTAGGGTCTAGTTGTGATAATTGTCTATAGTTCAAATCGCACATGGCCAGGTTTCAGGTGGCCGTAACCACACCGTTTTTTCAGGCCTGGATCCGCGCTGCCAACTGCCTCGGTAGCCTAGTGATCCTAAGCGCGACTGCTACGCTAGAGGTCTTGAAAAAGTGTTATTGGGTTTTTCTATAAAATTCTCAATAGCAGCTGGGAATTAGGATTTCTGCCCGGTTGATGGCAACAGGCTCGCCCCCTATTACATGGGACCTGAAACATACCGGCGAACTGTGGGTATATATTGGTACACCTCTGCCAATGATTGGATTGTTACACGGTTGATGAGTCTGCAGCAGTTGAATAAGCAGTATCCCTTCAAGATTGTGTTGAGATGAAAACATCCTCCCGTGTGGTGACACAAGTTAGACACTAGGCCACTTACCATGTCTGTGGGTGTGTCACAATTGTAGGTGTCATCCGATCACAATTGTTTTTTTTAAATCCCGACGAAGTTTGGGTTATTCACCAACTGGACACAAGAGACCGGACACACGTGTGTCCAGTTGGTGAAACTCAAAGTTAGTATCACTTATTATTTCGTCATCTGGACACGCCAAGATTTTCATTCGTGTCCACTTAGTGAAACTTAAATTATATCACTTTTATGTTTTCGCCAACTGGACACAAGTTCGCATTTTACCCGAATTCAAGATAAAGTACAGTCAAGCACATTAATGTTTTGTGTTAAACATCATCGGCCACTGAACTGAAGAATGGGTAATTAAGTATGTAATTTTAAAATTATTCACAATTTGTGAATTTATAAAGAATGTATTTTTGACACTGACAGTCACTATCTCTATCCTTGTTTTATAATCTTCAACATGTAACCAGTTTTATTACACTTTCTGTATTCCCGGCGGCCGGCGACTAACAATGACGTAGTTTGCTCTGATTGGTTGGTTGTTTTGATGTCGTGATGGCCTAGTGGTTAAGGCGCCCGCCTCTCATGCACGAGGGTGTGGGTTCGCAACCGGGCACGGGCAAGTACCAATGTGACTTTTTCTAATTCATATGTACTTTCTAAGTTTATCTTGGACATCACTGACATCGGTAACCATGTCAGAGGCCCTTGAGGCGGTTTAGAAACTCTGACACTAGGGTGTGTGGGGTCGTTTAGACCTTACTGCCCACACGATAAAGAAGAAGATTGGTTGGAGCAAGTAAAAAATCCCAACCCGGTAACCCTTTGGTCATAATTCGTTATCAGTTTACTTCGTTTCGCGTGTGCATTAAGTGCAGTATTTGTGCCATTTAAAAGTGACGTGGATTTTAATATAGGTAAGTACCTACTCAGTTTTAGATTCAATATTGTATCTTTTAAGTTAATTTAGTTTAACAATCCCGCTATATTTTATTTTTTCTTAAAAACATATTGTTTTTTTTTTCATGTAAAGACAAATATGTCTATTGAAGAAGTCACAGGCCCATCATTGGCTAACAGAAATACATTTTCATTCATCAATTCCCAAAGAAATCGTCCAATTTTATTAAAAGATGGATAAATATGTACACCTAAGGAAAAATAATGATGGATCTTCATGTGGCGTTGCTCGAAAAAGTCAACTTGTAGAGCTATGCTCAAATTTCAATAACACTACTATATTAAAAGTGACTGATCATAATCATGAAGGCGATTTTACGAAAAACGAGATTATGTAAGTTATGTAGAATGATTATTGTTTGTAAAATTACCTATTTTAGTATTGTTATGTCATAAGTAGGCTCTACCTACTGATGATATTTTGATATTTTATTTTATTATTGTATGCCAAAAATCAAGGATGAACGTTTCGACTCCGTACTCGTACAAATTTTACTGTAACTACATTTAATAAGAAAGCAAGCTTTGCAAGTTTGTATAAGAGTGGAGTGTATCTTTAAAGGTTAAAAACGTCATTGCGTTTAACCTTGAAAAATATAAAAATATATTTTTCTGTGTTCTATGTATGACCTTATATGATTTTTCTGTGATACTCGAAGATTATATTGAATATTGTCACGCTGATGTTATAAAAGCACTTACAGGTAATCAAAAAATAACATTAGTTAAGTATAGTATTTTTCACATCAATAAATCGTCATGATATTACTTAAATTTGTTTTATTTCAAAAAAAAACTTAAATACTCGTAGAAGCTAATAAGGTTTTTCAAGTAAAAAAGTATGGCAGCTTTTTCATGAAATTAAGGCGATTATGAACCTGACTGTACCCTTTTTTGCAAAAAAAATAGTTGTGTCCAGTTGGCGAAAACATAAAAGTGATATAATTTAAGTTTCACTAAGTGGACACGAATGAAAATCTTGGCGTGTCCAGATGACGAAATAATAAGTGATACTAACTTTGAGTTTCACCAACTGGACACACGTGTGTCCGGTCTCTTGTGTCCAGTTGGTGAATAACCCCGAAGTTTAATGTGCCTTCGTGGTTTCTAAACGGCTGACCCTATTTTTATTTGTTTGTTTTTGTGTTATTTTTTTCGTTTTCTTTGTTATTCTTTTAAATAAAACTTTGCCCCACACTAGAAATTTCTCCTGTGTCGTGGAAACAATGCAAAGTCACAAACACAAACAGCTAGACCCGGAACCGGTATCTTCTATAGGTCATACAAATTAATATCTGTTCCGTGCTGGGATCGAATTCGCGACACGCGGCGCAGCAGTGGTTCGCACGCCACTGCACCAACCGTGTCGTCAAATTGATTGAGTGTTCCTAGTTAAGATTCGGGATTTTTTAAAACGATTTAAGGATATCGAGTGTGATTCAGCCGCAAAACATTATGCTTATGTAGGCATGTATACGTAGGTGGAATTCGGTTTATAACTTTTGAAATTTATTTAGGTACGTTAAATTAAGATTAAGAAGCAACAAGAATATTGTAACCAAGACTTTTTAAAAACCGAATTGTAGGAAAAGAGTGTCCATGGAGTTTCTTGCTCGTTCTTCTTCATAGAGACCTACGTTTTGGAACGAGCAACTAGCTTCAATTTTAAACTGTAACTTCTTGACAATTCAAAAGTGCCTGTAAATGGTCTAATTGAAATAAATGCTTTGAGTTAAATTAAAAAAAAAAGTTGTTACTTTGATTTGCATATCACCGTAACCAGATGGTACAAAGGTATGCTCTAGGACTAGAAAACATCCCGTTGATGAGAATGTGCATATTTCGGCTTTGTCATGTGTTTTTTTACAGCAGGTATTATCTAGCATTCATCTTCTCCTACATCGTGGTGGCCCAATGGTTAAGGCGCGCCTCATGCATGAGGGTTGCGGGTTCGTAACCGGGCAAGTACCAATGTGACTTTTTCAATTCGTAATTGCTTTTTAAGATTATCTTAGACATCATTGACACAGGTGATGGAAAAACATCGTAAAGAAACCAGTCCCCCTAGCCAAGTCACAAACGATAAACGCAAACGCTGAGTAGGCTTTAATAGATCTTCAACTTTATGTGCTTGGTTTTAAGTTGAAGATCTAATGAAGATTGCATAGCGTTTTCGTTCGTTCCAGTCGCTAACGCTTAGAAATCTTTAATAGATTTTCAACTTAAGGCTCTTGGGTATTAAGTTGAAAATCTATTGGTACCTACCAAGCGTTTACGATTATCGTTTGTGACTTGGCTAGGGGGGCTGGATTTGTAATTAATATAAGTCTGAAATCGCCAATCCGCCTTAAACAAGCGTGGTGATCAATGCTCGTGCGTTCTCTGTATGAGAAGAGGACTTTGCGCTGCAATGGGGCAGTAATTGGCTGGTATTATTAATCTTCTTGCAATTAGTCAATGCTAACCCTAATGCTAAGACATAATGAACTAAGTCACGCGTTTGCGTGCTTCGTTTCATTAGCCATTGATATATTATGCCATACGAGTCTTCAACTCTTCACATGGCTTAATAATTACCTAGTTTATGACCACGGATTCGTACGCGCGAATGTAAGTTGTCACGTAGTATTATTTTATTGCGTGGGAACCTGTGGGAATGAGTAAAAATCCTGTCAAAATTGGCCCAGACCTTTAAGAGATTAGCTGTCAAAAATAGAAGAAAGAAGCCTATGTAGGTAGGTACTATCCCAGCCCCAGGCTATAATCTATCTCTGTGCTAAAGTTCATCCAGATCCGTTTAGCCGTTATGAAGAGATTGAGTAACAAACATTCGTCTATCCCCACTTTAGCATGTATTATGGTATAAGTAGGACTTTGCCTTTATTTTGACTCCTGGCAACCTTATTCACACATAGGCGAAGAAGAAAGCAATTTGGGATATTATCAAACGAATGGCGAAGTCCTAAAGCCAATGATCTGAAAGTCAAAACATTAATTTCAATTAGACCATTGGGAGCCTCCGTCTACGTCCGACCTTTTGAAGGACTGATTATCGGACCGTTCAATAGATCCGTATTTTCGTGCGACTGATTTTTTGTAGGACATATGCGTTGGTATATTATATTCAAATACGTTCCATTTTCTCCAGCAAAAATATCGGTCACCGCTTGTAGCTTAAAAGGCACTTTTGACATTATACAAGAAAGAAATAAAAAATATAATAAAATTAAATCTGTGTTGCTATCTAGCATATTAGAACATACGCTACAAGACAAACCTTACACGCTATTTTAAACTCTAGTAAAGTTGTAATTTAGTTTATTATGTAGGAAGAAGATCGACGTGACAAAAAATAGCCACGGTTGCCAACAACAACTTTTAGCAACAAACAAGTTATTTCAACAAGTTTTTGTCCTATTCATCATTTTGTAATAAGTACTAGGTATTTGATGACCATCCTATCTGATTTTCTAAGGGTTCCGTACCTGAAAAGGAACCCTTATGTGATCGTTTCGTTGTCTATTTCACAAGACCCTCTTTCTAAAGAACGCGTGGATGAAAAAAGTTGAATCTGTACTAATATTATCTATACTAATATTATAAAGCTGAAGAGTTTGTTTGTTTGTTCGCGCTAATCTCAGGAACTACCAGTCCGATTTCAAAAATCCTTTTTGTGTTTGATAGCCCGTTTATCGAGGAAGGTTATAGGCTATATAACATCACGCTGCGACCAATTGGGGCGGAGAATCAATGAAGAATGTTGCAAAAACGGGAAAAAAATATTCCTTTTGAGGGCTTTCGTTGGGAGCGCTGCGTAAACGGTTAAAGTTACGCAAAAATAATGTATGAGAGAATTGTTCCTCTTAAAATATACGCAAATAAAGTCCGCGGTAGTACATGCCTAACTTTTAAGGTTGACTCACTATAGCCATTTTTATGGCCAGAAAAATGGTTTTAAAATAATGCATTATTTGCGAAGGTGTTTTTATAAACATAGTATCAATCCTTATCAACATAAATACGTTATTCATCACGAGTGTTTAATTTTGAACAAAATTGCCCTTTACATCATTTAATTTCAATGAATATCTTAGGAGATATCAGTTTTAAAATAACTTCGCAGCAAAATAATGACTCTGCGAGACATTTGGTAGTGTATACCTCAGAATAACAGATTGAAGGCTACATAACATCGCGCTATGAGCCACGGGAAATGATCAAAGAAAAAAGAAAGAAACTAACTAAAAGATAAGTCTGTTTAGGCCACATTTTTGACACTCGCAAGGGAATCAAAACCTTTAGTGTACTTTTCGATGACCTAAAATTGTTTGTGCAGAAATTTGCCAGTAAATAATCTAAACAATAAGTAAAGGATAAAATCAGAAAACCGTAAATTAACAGTTATATCACAAAAAAACTATATACTATATACTTATTATATTTTCTTTTGCGATTATAAACGTATTTGCAGTTGTTAAACTGACCGCGACCTACGTCGATGTATGGGGACACTAGTTTACCAACGGCAAAGTTAAGTTTGTTCCTCAACCCAGTTTTTCATTTTGATTTCCTAGATTTGTATGTAAGGTATTAGGCTCTAGACAGACGGACTGCAAATTTGCAGTTGAAATGCAGTCTGTATGCATGCAAATGTATCATTACAGACAACAACTGTATGTCAACTGCATTAAAACTGCAAATTTGCAGTCCGTCTGTCTAAAGCCTTAGAAGCAGGCACAAGATCGACCTGAAGAGAGACGTCGTGTGCAGCGGCAGGATAATGATTTTGAAGAAAAGAGGAGGTCTGACTTAGACAATAAAAGCTCAAAGGGAAAACCACATGTAGCTTCAATCTATACCAATATTATGAAGGGGTAAGATCGTTTTGTTCGTTCGTTTGTTTGTAACGAATAGGCTCCAAAAGTACATGACCGATTTGAAACAAAATTTTCACCAATACATAGCTAAATTATTCTTGAGTAAAATAGGCTATATAACATCACGCTACGACCCACGGGAGCGGAGCATTAACCTAAGATGTAATTTATGAATTCGCGAGCAGTTAGTTTAACATGTCTACTTCTGAGGGTTGTTGGAAAGAGATACCGCGTCCCTGGAACGCAAAGGGCATAAAGTCAGTAAATGTCTGACACTCCCCGCTCCCCGCTCCGCCCAGGGCGGGAAAAGTCATTTGATGATTTGCCATGAGAAAAAAAAAGAAACACGTCTACTTTGTGATCGAAGTTTCCCAGCCAAAGTTGGATATGCTAATCACATGAGGGGGACATGAAAGAGCAGCGTATCCACGGTAACAACGAAGGGAAGTCCGAAATGCAGTCGTTGTGGCCGAAATAGGCTAGATGGCATCATTATTATCATAACATATACATAACCATCACGCCTGTATTCCCTGAAGGGTTAGGCATAGGTGTACCAATGTACACCCACAGTTCGCCGGTATATTTAGGTCCCATGTAATAGGGGGCGAGCCTATTGCCATTAACCGGGCACAAATCCAAACTCCGAGCTGCTACTGAGAGTTTCATAGAAAAACCCAATAACAGTTTTTGCTCGACCTGGGAATCGAACCCAGGACCTCTAGCGTAGCAGTCGTGCTTAGGACCACTAGGCCAGCGAGGCAGTCATTATTATCATGTAGGGTATTGTTTAATATTGTACGTTCACACAGAACCCTTCATCTGCGAGTCCAAATGGCACTTCTCCAGTATTTTTTTACTTGTATCGTAGGTAGCATTTATCTCTAAGATACGGCAAAAACAACTTAAGTTCATATTGTCTTTTTTTGTAATGAATTTCATAAATTAACCTTAATTGGAGACGTTACACAGACGCGTGTGTTTTTTTGAGAATTATTTTCGAAACTCGTTAATTTTAGTATATTATACGAAATATCTATGTTAAGTTCGGTTTGGCATCTATTCTCATTTACCTGTTGATACTCCAGTGGTTGAGGCGCCCACCTCAGGTTAAAGTTGCAGGTTCGACATCGGTCAATGTGTCATATTTAAT
Organism: Caradrina clavipalpis; assembly: GCA_932526535.1. Classification (NCBI taxonomy): domain Eukaryota; kingdom Metazoa; phylum Arthropoda; class Insecta; order Lepidoptera; family Noctuidae; genus Caradrina; species Caradrina clavipalpis. The sequence goes on from OW052087.1 coordinate 24,683,624, forward strand.
TTACTTATGGCAAACGAGGCATGAAAGTAGGATTAATGCTGTGGAGATGCGTTCCTTGCGAAGTATGTGTAGTGTAACTTTGAACGATAGAGAGAAATGAGATTATACGAGAACGTTGCGACTTAAAAGAGGATGTAGTGACAAAGGTTCAAAAGGGTATGCTAAGATGGTTCGGTCATATTGAGAGGATGAGTGAAAGGCGACTAACAAAAGGTATTTATGTGGCAGATGTGAGTGGCAAGGCCGGGAGGGGACGCCCTAGAAAGACCTACCCTGACCTTATCGGTGAGGTTTTTCAGAAAGATCGGGTGTGCAGTACTCGTAACCAGCGTGCTTGTATTGAACGTGGACGAGGCGAAAGTAGAATGTAAGGATCGTAGCAGGTGGCGTTCTGCGGTTTCTGCCTACCCCCATGGGAAAAAGGCGTGAGTTTATGTATGTATGTATGTATGTATGTATGTTATATGTACTGTGTTTTCACTGAAATTGGTGAGGGAAAACATCGTGAAGAAACCAGGACTTACGAAAAATAAGTCTGAAATAACCGATCCGCTTTTAGTATTCTCGTGCTTTCTCTGTGTGATAAAAGGCGTTGCCTTACAGTGGGACACTAACTGGCAGGTAGGTAGGTACCATTAGAAGGAAAATATATCTCAACACATTTTCATTGATAAATGAAAAATGAATTAAAATAAAACTCCAATAGAGTTCAAAACATATCGAGCAAGAGGTCATACCCTGACCTATGTGTTCGAACGTACTAGAACACACATTTTCATTCAAAACTAGTCAGTAAAGAACATACTCAAGAAACTAGTTATGTACTTAGAAGGCGCGCACCTCTCCGGCTTCGTCGCGGATCGATGCCGAATGCCAACTAACATAATAATACTAATTAATTTAACAAATAACAATCACCATGCTTAAGCTACCTCCCCGCCACCTCCTCACGTACTCCTTTCGCGAAGCTGTACAATAACCTGCGGAAATTATGTGGAATTGAAGAAGTAACACATAGCTGCTACTTCCCATTTAAACAGAGTCTCTGAGACGGCAATAAACGAGGCCACCTATTGAGCATAAGTAGTAAAACACATCACGCCTGTATTCCCCAAAGGGTTAGGCAGAGGTGTGCTAATGTACACCCACAGTTAGCCGGTCATGGATGGATGGATGGTTCGGACATGTATCATCGATGCGAAAAGAAGAACTAAGGGGCCGATGCCTGCCGGGGCCGCGGGTTGGTCGAAAGAGATACCGCGCCCTCGGAACGCAAAGGGCACATGAAGGAACATAAACGGGTTTTAGTCAGTAAAAGTCTGACACTCCCTCCCGCCCCGCCCAGGGCGGGGGAAGTTATTTGATGATATCACGTCTTAAAAAAAAGGCTTCAGAGGGGCCACTAAGGGGCCGATGCCTGCCGGGGCTGCGGGTTGATCGAAACAGATACCGCGCCCCCGGAACAAAAACGGCACATGAAGGAACATAGATGGGTTTTAGTCAGTAAAAGTCTGACACTCCCTCACGCCCCGCCCAGGGCGGGGGAAGTCATTTGATGATTTCTCATGCCACGTGGAACCTTATACTGGAGCTATAGTCTGCCATAGTCAGTGCCAAGGGTTTTAAATTCAGTTTATCGGAGTCGAGACGGTCGCGAAGTAGAAGACCAAATTTTATATCAATGGAATGGTAAACAAGCCAACGGCCCACCTGATGTTAAGTGATCACCGCAAGGCATCTTTCATAGCAAGGAATTAGGAAATCATTCGCTGCTACGTAACAAAAACAATGGCTTTTTATGTCATTTTATGGTAAACAAGCTGACGGCCCACCTGATGTTGAGTGACCACTTCTATAGACATCTGCTATCCCAGAGACAAAGTTGAAATGTCTCATGTGCCTATAATTACACCGGCAACCTTACCCTTCAAACCGGAACACAGCAACGTACTATCAATGTTTAATATATCTGAATTATGATGTTAGTGTATACTATAGAAAAAATAAACGCGGGTTGGCGGCAAAAATAGGTATGATGGTCGTATTTTTCCGGAAGAGCTCCTTCACAAGAAGCTCTACTTAACTACTGTACGCAAGTAACATGCATAAAGTAAAATCTTGCATGTGCAATTGTGCAGTGCAACAAAACAATTTGGTATGCAGGCAAAACTATTCAGCTTTCTACTACACTGCCAATATTCATTTTTATTGTTATCGAAAATAATTTTCACGCTTATGACATACATAAGAGAGTTATTTAAAAGAATGGGCTGTTCAGCGCACTCACAATGTTGTTTAAAATAAAAGTTATCGCAAGTAAGCTGCCTGTATATCGGATAGCTTTATTAACTGTACACGTTCCATCGCGGTCTCCCGCCATGTATCGATCTTCGTGACAAGCTTCGATTCAAAAATATCGAAGCCGAAGTCGATTGTGGAGGTTTGGGCCTTCGGAATCAAAGTCACAGCTCCGTAACAGCCCTACTGTACACCACTACCTTTCCATGAAACAAGCTTCACAAAAACTGTCATTGCCACGCGCCGGGAACGAAAAAAGCGTGGTTTTAACTAGGTTAGCCTAAAGGTAGCGACTGACAGGAATATTCACTCGATCTGAGCACGTTACAAATAGAATAGAACTTCGATTATCCGCACCTTCAATTATCCGAACGCTGACTTAGTTTATCCGAACGCTTAATTATCCTATCATTAGCGCGAATTTGTAACTCGCTCCTTCTCAAACAGCTGCGAGATTTGCCAACAATTTTGGTGTTTTATATTTCAACGTTAATATGTTTGTCAAATCTTAATAAACTATACTGATTTTATGTGAAAAGAATTGTTTTTGTTTGATCTTGTCCAAAAATACCTACATTTCGATTATCCGAACTGGTCTCGGTCCCAATTAGTTAGGAATGTTCGGATAATCGAGGTTCGATGGTTTTTTGGTGTATTCGGTATGTCAGTAAGCGAGCCGAGCATCTCGATGACGAACGCCGAGCACCCGACCGCGCTCCACCCGAGGGTCGGTTTATTGGCGAAACCACACCATTAAAACGACCATGTCAGTCACCACCTTTACAGGCGTAGTAGGTACTGTGGCGCTTGTGTGGACGGGATTAAACGCTACTTATTTTAAGACTTTTATCCACTATAACTTTAGTTTATTGCGTGTTCATATTTTATATCTAGTCTGTTAACTAATGCATATTAAGTAATGTTAACTAATGCATGTTAACTAATGCATTCTGCATTTATAATATTAGTACTCGTAATAGCCAAATGTAATTGATTAATCCATCTCACCTCAATAATACCGTACCGGGTAGGATTTTAGCCCCGCGGCTTAATAATGGTGTATCCTATTACTATACCTACTCTATATCGGGGGTCGAGTCGACTCCTGAAGCAATGTTCACACAAATAAAAACTTATGCACTAAAAATTTTCTTCAATTTTATTGTTACCTCTCATAATTAAAACGCGGAAAGAATGCGGGTGTAAGTTTTAGGCTATTGAGTATATAAGGCTCAATGTGAGAACTGCCTCGGTAGCCTCGTGGTCCTAAGCGCGACTGCTGCTGCTACTACTGATTAGTGAGTTTATCTATGAAATTCTCAGTAGCAGCTCGGAGTTAGGATTTGTGCCCGGTTCATAGCAATGGGCTCGCCCGCTATTACATGGGACTTAAACATACCGGCGAACTATGGGTGTACATTGGTACACCTCTGCCTAACCCTTCGGGGAATATAAGTGTGTCCCCTGCTCTATATCTACCATAGATGTTGGTAAATACAGCGTGGTATGCTGTGGCTGTGACTACTGCGAGTGGTTCATAATCCTATCGCTTGCCAAAACCAAAGTATTTTAGTTACCTAATAGAACTAATCGTAATGGCCCAGTAGTTAAGACTCCCGCCTATCATGTATGAGGTTGTAGTTTCGCAACTTGACACGAGCAAGTAGGTACAGACAACGTCAACAATTGGTTACCCCTCTTGCATTAAAATTCGAAAAGGTGGAACCAGTTGATGACGCTTATCTCTGGATTTACCTGCGAGATGTAGCTATTGCGTTTATGAGTATAACGCTCAATGTGAGAACCGCCTCGGTTGCCTAGTGGTCCTAAGCGTGACTGCACCGCTAAAGGTCTTGGATTCGATTCCCAGGTCAAGCAGTGTTACTGAGTTTGGCTATGAAATACACAGTAGCAGGTCGGTGTTAGGATTTGTGCCCGGTTAATGGCAATACGGGACCTAAAAAACATGCCAGCGAACTGTGGGTGTACATTGGTACACCTCTGCCTAATCCTTCGTGGAATACCTGTATTCTTGAGAAGTCAAAGAAACAGATGGCCTGATAACAAAAACAGCTTAAAACTTTCAAAGTGTCAGTCGGTATTCATATAATAGTTTAAAGGACTTAGTTACTGCTTACTTTGTTAGTTTATAAAGAGACAATTGTTTCGTTGCCAAGTTCGCAAGTGGGGGTTTAACTGAAGTTCAAGTTTAATACAGTTTATAGGGCTTCTCTCACCTTCCTTCGTGATACTGAACTAAGCTAAGTATACCGATCCGGTGCCGATCGGGGAAACGACGGGGAGTCAATCAGTTAAAAATTGAAATTATGAAGAGAGTATATTGAGTTTGTATTGAGTTTTTTATAATTATATTTAATTAATTGCATTTTTATAATAAGACTTCTTTAATAATTTTGTTTTGGGATTTTATCTGTTGTTTGGATTTTGAATTAGTTTATAAATGTATGTATTACTATGGATAAGAATGACGTGTGAAATAAATAAATAATAATAGATAATATCTGCTTCGCAAAATTATATTTTTTTCTTTTCTTTAAAAGGTTTAGGTTTTATTTATGTCCATGGATGATAGTAGGTATCTGATAGTGGTTCTTAAAGTATATAACATATACGAAAACTGGGCAGTTCTGGAAATATTACATACGTACGGGTCGAATTGACAACCTCCTTTTTTTAAGTCGGTTAAAAATTTAAGTTAAATGCTATATGGTCAGATGCGGAGCTGGAAATGGGTAGCAGTCCTCTCACCAGCTCCCACTGAAGATGGTAATTCACGTAATTAAAAATGACTGCATTGTTAGCAAAATGGTTCTAGAGAGGAGGTACTAAGAAATCTTGGGTTTTATTCCAAGGCCGAGCAAAGTGTTAGTGGGAAATTCTCAATAGCAGCTCGGAGTTAGGATTTGTGCCCGGTTAATTGCAATAGTTACCTATTACATTCGTCTTAAAATCATTCCGGCAAACTGCGTGTATAAATTGGTTACACCTCTGCCTAACCCTTCGGGGAATACAGGCGTGATGGTATGCGTATCTATCTCTAGGTATAGACTAGAGTTTGAGCAGAGACGGTCATTGACCTTAGATTAACAATGCAATGATCTACTGTCGGCGTGACCTATATGCAAATAGAATATAGAATGGCAGGACTATAAATAGTGCAGTTGTCAACTAAACGTTTAGCTGGGCCGCGATGCAAGTCACAGGATGCGTGGTCGCCGGCTCACACAATGACAGGGGCATTCATTCTTAACGACATGTTTTCTCATCAACTTTTTGACCCCCAAGACACACTTGTAGAGGTTTTAGACCCCTCTTACCCAAAATCTTTCTTATGTTATCTTTTTCTTTGAGTATCGTCGTATAAAGTCACTAGCTTTTGCCCGCGACTTCCTCCGCGTTGATTAATAGTTCCCGTTCCCGGGGGATTTCCGGGATGAAAACTATCCTATGTCCTTTCTCGGGTCCCAGACTATATCTGTACCAAATTTCGTTAAAATCGGTTCAGTGGTTTAGGCGTGAAGAAGAGACAGACAGACAGAGTTACTTTCGCATTTATAATATTAGTACGGACTGAAATACGCGTAAAACCATTTTTTTTTATTTTTATAGCGTGGAAATGTTTTTGGCTGATCGAGACCGCCCCTACCCAAGTACAAGTGTATATTTTTGGTGCAAAGTATCAAATTTTTCTTAGCAGATTGTCTTATGATATCTAAAATACTGGTAAAACTTTTTATTTTTATTATTAGCCTTATGAACACGTGAATGATGGTAAGTAGGAGTGGAGGGAGGCTGTTGCCCAGAAGTGGGTAATATTGCACAATAGCCTAATTTAACTAAGTATGGAAAATTCGGTGGAAATTTCGCGTTCGTTGAAATATTAAATAAGTACACGTGATTTCTCACTACAAGGCCAGTAGTGCGATTCTCTAAAATGCAAACTCGAAAACGAGTCTCACTGAAGTGAGCGTGCTCACTTCGATAACCAACCCACCTGTCTTGTCTTGTCATTTGGTTTAGTATTCGCTCGCCGTGGTGACGTCACCGGCGTGATCGTGTTTAACAGAATATCATTTTGTAATCTCACTGCGGATTCAGCTTGCGAATTACGAATTGAGGCTTGCAGAATCGCACTGCAGTTTATTTTTGTAATATTTCGTGTTTTCTTCTAAAACCCCTCCCCCCACTTTCGAGGCTCACTTGATACATGGAAGAACCCTTATCTCCGTCAATGCGACTGCATCATGTGTTCCAAGGAAGTTGTCAAAGGACAATGCAAGTCGCGAAATTAATTAGCGTTCAGACTCATGCAACTAAGTAATTCAAGTTCCACTGAAAACAGATTTTATCAAACGAAAGCTTTATGGCTAATTTTGAACTAAGAAATGCACCTTATCACCTAGAAGTTAAGGGGCAAAATTACCACGTTTAGTTTCAAAGCAATTAATAGTCTTCTTATTATGACAGGAACAAATAGACAAACGTACTGACAAAATGTTAAAAATTGTTTTTTATTTGAAAAATATATAAAAATATAAAAATACAGTGTTATGCATTTAGTAAACAGCTGTTATACAATACAAACAGACACTTCAATTTTATTTAATACTACATTCTGCCCGCGACGTCGTCTGCTTCAAATTTGACATATTATCTCACAGGAACTGTACATTTTTCCGAGATTAAAAGTATCCAAAGTGTTATTCCACACTACAATCTATCTCAGTGCCAAATTTCATCCAGATCCGTTCAGCCGTTTAAGCGTAAAAGACTAACACACATCTATGTATCCTCACAAACTTTCGCATTTATAATATTAGTAGGATTTTACTTTATAACAATAACAACCTACAGTATGTTATCAACTACATAATATGTTCCTCGTTTCTTATATAGTATACGAGTAGGTAGGTACTTACTTCATGGTAAATAAACAAACAACTAATGACGCACGCGGAAATAAAACAATATATTATATACTTCACTTAGATACTTATTACGATTGTATGTAATCCAAATCTACAGCTACGTACAATAGCGGTGAACCATTTTCATCCTTATATTATCTTAGTAATAAGGTTTAAAAATGTATAAAATATAACAGTTGCAGAAGTGTATAAAATAATACCAGCCTATTTAATGCAAGGCTAAGGCCTCTTCTCACACCGAGAAGGCACGAGCATTGATCACCACGCGATTAAGATCGGCGATTAAGTCCAGATTTTCTCACGATGTTTTCCTTTACCGATATCAGAGATGTCCAAGCTAAACTTTGAAAAGTACATGTGCATTAAAAAAGTCACATTGGTCCCTGCCCGGTATCGAATTCATGCATGATAGGCGAGCGCCCTAACCACTGAGCCTTCACGACCCGGTAAAAGTGTAACAAAAAATAATTAATATCGTTAATAAAAAGTCCAATTAAAACTTTTAATTCTTTCTTGATTAACAGTTAGTAAGATTTCGGTAGATTCTTTATTTGTTTAGAATTTGTTGGATTCGGCGTTTAAATTGATTTACCATTGTTCAAAACGATGGGGTGAAGACGGGGAAAGGGTAAAATGGCATTCGGCTCGTTATAGAACTAGCTTTTGCTCGTGACTTGGTCCGCATTAATATTGGTTAACGAGAACCCAGCCGACAATTGAAAAATAGGCCTTACCTCGATTCTCGGCTACTTTATTGTCTCACGAGAAGACTGCGGCATTGTGTACCTAGTGCTACCTATCATAGGCTTAGTAAATTCTAAAAAAATAAATCGATATGTTCAGCTAATTTCGGGGTTGGTCCAATAGTAAAACATAACATACAATGACGACTGTATTCTTGGCAGGTCAAGGCCAGACTGGCCTAAAATACCGGTTTAAAATAACCTAGATCGGGCGAGTTGTGACCTAACATTGCAATTCCGAATCACTATTACTTGCACCTTTAATTATAATGTTTTAGTTTTAGTTTCATTTTAGGCACTTCGATTATATGGAAAATCTTTTTACTTTTGGTTAGACATAAGCACACTTTTTATAAACGTTTTTATTTGGATAAATTATTATTGTTATTCCCCGAAGGATTAGGCAGAGGTGTACCAATACACCCACAGTTTGCCGGTATGTTTAGGTGTCATGTAATAGAGGGCGAACCTATTGCCATTATCCGGGCACAAATCCTAACTTTCGAGCTGCTACTGACTGAATTTCAATAAGTAGTTACAGGACCATTGAAAATACTTGCATAAATGCTTGCGGGTGCGTTCAAATGAACAGGGATAATTATTCAAAACTAGATTTCATAAAAAAAAAATTAAATATCGGAGATACTGAATATTTTTTTATAACAAAAATGTTTCCATGATCCGGAATAAAAATATGATCGCACTGATTTAAAATCCGGATAAATTTTAAGCTGCGGTAGACTGGTGTCATTTTACTCTCGTAAAATCTATTGCTTTTAGTAAATGAATTCAGGATATGTGATGTTTAATCCGATATATGCGGTTTCAAAGCTGCAGGCAATGATTTTAAGCTAATGAATAAATTCAATAAGCCGTCCATTATTCTTTTTATACATTCGGACGAAGTAATAAAAAGTAATAGACATGGAATGGTTGTTTTCTTTACTAGGAACAAGTCGAAGAGATTTATGTTTGTTTAAATGTACTACTGTGGAAATGACTGTCGGATTGCAATCAATCTTTTTGCATTTAGTAGCCAGATTCGTGAGGAATAGGCTTTATAAGATTACGCTACACCCCACGGGAAAGAAGCGGTAACCAAAGACGTTACTGGGCGCGGGTTGAAGCGCGAAATATAACTATTCAGTATTTAATGCTAAATGTGGGAACTGAACTGAAAGAAACAGATGGCCTTAATACAAAAACAGGTCTAAAATTTCAAAGTGTCTGCTTATCTGCTAGTATTATATTTATATAATAGTTTAATGGACATAGTTAATACTTCCTTTGTTACTAGGTAGGGGTGAAAAAACAACGCGATGGAAGTCGCGGGCTGCAGCTAGTTAAATTAATATACGTTTTGAAATATCTGGAATGTCCAGTCTCATTGATAATACCCTTCTTCCCGGAACCAGTCGAAGCAAATAAAACAAAGATATGTTAGAACATTTTCCCATTAATTTACGATGCTCGGGATCAGATTACACATTTCATTGTTTGAATTCAGAATACGCTGCACTAATTCTACACTAATTTCACCAATCTTACAATGAAATGAAATTGTCACAATGAAATGTATATCTTTTCGTGTAGTAAATAAAGTTAAATTTTGAGTAGTTCTAGTATCTCGGTGTGAATTGCCCTTAAATTAACAGGCATGAAGTTAAAAATTGGATGTAAGCACCAAATCACACACGCTACTTTTAGCCTCCTTTCATCTACGTTTTCGCGACGCAGAAAGTCGCACAAACGCGCAGAATCGACACAGTCGTAAAATCGGAGATCGCCGATGCTAAAAGTGCTTTGACCCTAAGATGCAAATTGCATTAGTTTACGCTACTAATGTTCCTTATGTCAAAATAACAGCTTTTTACTAAAAATGCATTGCATGCATACAATGCAGGAATATTAAAAAACTTTTTTTATTAGATTTTCTATTTTTGGCAGACTGTTTCACCTAGGGTGCAAAACGGCTAGATCGATTTTGGCAGGACATTTTATATTTTTTATTAGGCTAACCTTTATTTTAAAAAAATATATAGAAAATTGCGTGATAACTAACAGTCACATAATCGAACTGTCGGACACAAACTAGGGCATGCAAAAACCGGGTTGTTTAAAGGACACGGTTTTTTCGGGTTTTTATTTTACAAAACCGGTGAAACCGGTTTTTTCGGTTATTTCGGTTTTTTTCAGTTTTAAACTAAGCGACGTAAGCGACGATCCAAGAATAGGTAATATATAGCTGTTTGCAATAAAATCGTGCAAATATTTTTTTCTTATTTTTTCTACATGCAATATGGCAGTGGTCTGGTTATAAACATTTACATTTCATTTAGTGTTTTCTAATAGCGAAACGTAAATTGTTAAAACAAACAAAAAACTTTAGTACCTATTCCTTTCGCTTACCTTCCCTATAATATTAGGACTAACCTTAGGCTATATTTCATATCATAGTTCTTCCAAAACCATTAAATTTAAAAACTAATTCAATAATTTGAATTACTAGGGAAATGTTGACTAACCCTAAACTGTCACTTTGACAATTACATTTCTTTGTTTTACACTAGCTTTTGCCCGCGGCTTCGCTCGCGTATCCCTTATTTTATCCCCATGGGGGTTGAGTTTATCAAAATCCTATTTAAACGGACGTCTTCATCATAGTAGCTCCAATCTTTAATTTCAGTTCAATCAGTCGAAAATCTAAGAAAATTTATACAAACTTTCATCCCCTATTTTATCCCCTTAGGGATGGAATTTATCAAAATCCTTTCTTAGCGGATGCCTACGTCATAACATCTACCTGCATGCCAAATTTCAGCCCGATTCGTCCAGTGGTTTGGGCTGTGCGTTGATAGATCACTATGTCAGTCAGTCAGTCAGTTACCTTTGTGTTATATGATTTTTCGGTATAAATTAACGTTGCCGGCTGATTTTTAATGTAAATAGACGGACACAGCACCTTGACGAAGTAAATAACGCTATGCTTAAGGTTCATAATTGGTTTACAGTAAATAACTTAGTGTTAAATGAGAAGAAAACTAAATGCATAAGATTTGCTTTACCGAACGTTAGAAGTAGTGCATGTAACGTTATATTGAATAAGGAAGTACTAGAATTCGTCGATAAGACAGTTTTCTTGGGGGTTTCGCTTGACTCAAGGCTGCAGTGGGGTCCTCATTTAACATCTCTTGCAGGGCGGTTGAGTTCAGCCGCTTACGCTGTCAGGAAAATCCGACAATTGACAGACGTGGATACCGCGAGACTGGTCTATTTTAGCTACTTTCATAGTATCATGTCTTACGGTATTGTGCTATGGGGACGGGCTGCAGACATAGAATCTATTTTTATTTTGCAAAAGAGGGCTGTCAGAGCCATCTATAATCTTGGCAGACGCGAATCTCTAAGGGAATTGTTTAAAAAAATTAATATCATGACGGTACCTTGTCAATATATATATGAAAACATTATGCATGTTCGGAAAAATCTTCATCATTTCAGAAAAGTTGGTGATAGACATAATTTTAATACTAGAAATAGGAATAAATTAGAGCAACCAAGTTTTCGATTGTCAAAAGTACACACTTCTTTTATGGGGTATTGTGTAAAATGTTATAATAAAATACCGCTCAATATTCTCGAACTAAATGAGAGAAAGTTTAAAACATGTATAAAACGCACACTATGTAGTCAAGCATATTACAAATTAGAAGATTATATAAATGATAAAAATGCTTGGCTTAATGCTAGTCCTGCTCCACAGCCACTTGGGCACACAAATTAATATACATTTTTTTTTTTTTCTAAATATAACGATGTTATTAGCACCTTTTTTATTGACCTTAATAACGTATACCGTTATTATAATTTTTACTGGTTTTTTTTTCTACTTACTACAGTTTATTTTTTGAAAAGGTTCGCTGATGACCTTAGTTTTGTATAATTTTACATCATTTATTTCAATTTTGTAAATGTGACTACCATGGAGCCATTTACTTGTTAAGTTACTATGTGTTGGACACTGAGCATGGCAGTTGAGAGCTTTGTCATGCTCACTTTAATGTCTTGCTGACGGTGGCGCGTGGGTTGGATCGTTTGGTTCCCTTCAAGATGGTTGAGCTAAACGGTGCTGATGCACGCGTCATACTCGTGAACGGGTGCTGTCAGTTGGGATTGGTCATCTCTTAACTGCCATGTCTTACATCGTTATTATAATTTTGTTATTTTTTATATTCACCTTCATTGTTTTCACATATAGAAGCAACAAGAATATTGTAACCAAGACTTTGTAAAAACCAAATGGAAGGAAAAAAGTGTCCATGGAGTTTCTTGCTCGTTCTTCTCCATAGAGACCTACGTTTTGGAACGAGCAACTAGCTTCAATTTTAAACTGTAACTTCTTGACAATTCAAAAGTGCCTGTAAATGGTCTAATTGAAATAAATGCTTTGATTTGATTTGATTTGGTTAGTGCCGTTGGAACTAACGCCTTTTTCCCGTCCTGTCGACGTTTGTCAGTGAGTTTTGTTTGAAAAGCAAAACCGAAAAAACCGGTTTTGTTATCATAAAAAGCCCGGTTTTCAAATCCGTCGGTTAACCGGTTTTTTCGGTTATCCGGGTATCCGGTTTGCATGCCCTAACACAAACCAATAAGGATACCATAAAAGAGTCCATTACGTTCAGCAATAGTGTCAAATTCAGTGAAAGATCCTTTTTTTATTGATTTTAATAACGTCTACCGTTATTATAATTATACTCATTTATTCATTCATTATACATATTGATTGCATTTTTAAATATTAATATAAAAAAATATAGAAACGTTTAAAAATATAAAAAATAGTAGCCCACCGGCGTCGGGAACAGGGTCCAAGTCACCGGTGGTCTGGGCTCCTGAGAAAGGAATCTCCTAACGATACGCGCCGTGTCTAGGAGTACCACTTATTATAATTATTATTATATTGGTCAAGTTACTAAGTACGTGTTGGACACTGAGAATGGCGGTGGAGAGCTTTGTCATGCTCGCTTTAATGTCTCGCTGATGGTGGCGCGTGCATTGGATCGTTCGGTTCCCTTCAAGATGGTTGAGCTAAATGGTGCTGATGCACGCGTCATGCTCGTGAACGGGTGCTGTCAGTTGGGATTGGTCACTTCTAAACTGCCATGGCTTACATCTTTATTATAATTTTGTAACTTTTTATACATTCACCTTCATTGTTTTCACATATAGAAGCAACAAGAATATTGTAACCAAGATTTTAAAAACCAAATTGAAAGAAAAGAGTGTCCATGGAGTTTCTTGCTCGTTCTTCTCCATAGAGACCTACGTATTGGAACAAGCAACTAGCTTCAGTTCTAAACTGTAACTTCTTGACATTCAAAAGTGCCTGTAAATGGTCTAATTGAAATAAATGCTTTGACTTTGACTTTGATCTTTTAAAATTTCTCCAGCACTTCCACAGATCAGATTGATTGTAAACGTACAATCAAACAATTTTTTTTTATTTCTTGGAAGTCGAAGTCGGTAACAATTACCTTTATAACGCAGTTCGTCCTTGCAAGAATTCTTCAAGAGGTGCGCCAATAAATGCATTGCAGGACTCGCGCCAACGACAGGTGCCCCCCCCCCCCCCCTAGCCTTTCACAGACACCCCTTCGTGTTCAATAAGTTCTGCTCGAGTTATTACGAGTATAATAAACCTTTTTTACGGTAGCAACAGCACTAGGTACTTTATAAAGCACTTGGTTTTCCCTGCGAGTTTGTGCGCGGTAAAGTTAATCTATACCAGGGATGGCGAACCAATGGCACGCGACAAAATAATTCGGGCACGCCAATATATGACAACTGTATATGTATTTGATCGAAAACAATTTACAACAGCAGAAATCACACTAACCTTTTATTAAAATAAACATAAAATAGTAAATATTACGATTCTTGTACAAACTAGTTGCAAACAAAGAGTGTTAACAGCTTCTAGTTGTATTTTTCTCCATTCAATGACTAAGCCAAGATTCTTTGATGGCACGTCATAGTCACATTATTATTTTTCTATAAAAAATGGCGCTATCACCGATAAAGGTTCGCCATCCCTGATCTATACTAATATTATAAAGAGGTAAAGTTTGTGAGTTTGTGAGGTTTTGGAAGATAATCTCTGGATCTACTAAACCGATTTTGAAAATTCTTTTGCCTAGAGAAAGCCACGTTATTTGTGAGTGTCATGGGCTATGTACGTCAGCGTCAGAGAAAAGAAACCCCCAAGAGTACGGTTATACGGTTTGATGTCATTACCAAAGGCGGTTCCTTTTCTCTGACGCTGACCTCAACACGCTACGGCGCACGATAGCGGGGCAGTAACCAAGGTCGTAACATAAGGCGGGTGAAATAAGCCACGTGAACCAAGTCGCGGCAGTTCGCTAGTATATTATATATATAACACGGGAACCGTACAGTTTGCCAAATTTCATCCAGATCCGATCAGCCGTTCCTGGTGTGATTAAGTAACAAACATCCATCCAAACTATCGTATTTATAACAGTAGTAAGATTATGTGTACAAAATATAGATTGTCTTTGTCTTGGTAAGATTTTCTTTTTTCTTTGTAACAAATTAGCTACGAAACTATTAGACCGATTTTTTTTTAAAAATTACCCATAGATAGCTACATTATTCCTGAGTAACATAGTCTATATAACATCACGCTACGACACACGGGAGCTGAGCATGAACGAAAAACTTAACTCATGGCGGGCAAAATAAGCCACGCGGACGAAGTCGCGGGCAGGTCGTATTTAAGAATTATCAATTTTCCTTTAGGTTTTTACGATATTTTGATATGTCGTCTTCGTGTAGTCAAGTTATTCGAATAGTTTACTGATACCTACTTTAGTATTATTCTATTTATGCGCTTGTGCCTCGATATCGATGTTTTTACCTACAGTTTTTCATCCCATGTTTTGCCTATTTATATAAGTTTTATTCTTGCCTCATTTTAAAAACATTCTAGATGACCGAGGAGTGGTATTGCATAGCGAGGTGTTTCACCTGCAATTCTAATATGTTTTTCGCTAAAATTATAAAGCTGTATATTTATGTGTATGTGTAATATTATAAAGTTTTAATCTTGTTAAGTACGGGTCCGATCCAGAAAATTAAGGAAAGAAAGAATTATATAGGAAACTGCGTTTATAGTTAATAAAAAAAAATGGGATCAGTTACAAAATCATGACTTTTGTATTTCATCGGTTTTTTTCCTCCAGTTTTGAACGGATGATGATGATGGAGGATGGAATGGAATGGGTGGTAAATGATGAGAGGTAGGAACAGAAATATAAAAAACCTGTGGAGGTAGGTATTGAGTTCAATGAAATACATAAAAAAATATGTATATATAATTTGTGGCGTAAATTACTTTTAGAAACTCCAAAGCAAAACTATCGACACCTCAGCAGTATAAATCTCATTAGTAGCTAACGTGTAACTATAGTGTGAGCACTTAGTAGGTGTGCAGTACTCTCGAGGCCAGTGCGTCACGCGCCATACGAGAACACTCCAATTATATGATACAGTAATGACGACCTAATTAATTATCTTCTTAGCATATCGATGGCAAATATAGATACTAAATAATAATAACACCGGCCTATTATTATCCCGCTGCAGGGCAAACGCCTCTTCTCATACAGAGAAAGTACGAGCATTGATCATTGCTTCCTCGCTTGGCGATTTCAGACTTATATTCATTTTAGGTCCAGGTTTCCTCACGATGTTTTCCTTCACCGATATCAGAGATGTCCCAGATGAACTTATAAAGTACATGTGAATTTAAAATGTCACATTGGCACTTGCCCGTTATCGAACCCCCAACCTTGTGCATGAGACGTCTCTCATGCATAAAGTTGCGGGTCTCTATTCACAGGGCCGTCAATGACAGTTGCTAAGTAATATTATTTTGTTAAATGTTATATTGGTCCAGTATTCAGTGCCGAGAAACCGCGTGCAATTGACAGGGCATGCGGCGCAGGATAAAAGGTTGGCCGTGGTCTGCACTGAAGGTCGCTGTCATTTGCGAAACCCTACCTTTGGAACTACTTTTTACTCCGGTGGAATTTGTCTAAAGATTTCTAGGTCGGACATGGCAACACGTGCCCAGATGGAAGAGTGTTCTATGGCTTTTTTAACTGTGAAGAAGGCTTAAGATTCTCTTGTCAAAAATCGCATCTTTTCTAGATGGTGCGGCCATCAAATAGGGTACAAATTTTCAGATTTCTCTTGGAAATTTCTAGAACAGTCTGTGTGCACTAGATGAGTACTAGTATCCAATTACGTTTGTTGATAATACTTCCTACTTGTTTGTATTATTACTTGCTTCTGTCCGCGACTTCGTCCGCGTCAATTTTGTTGTGTTATTCCATGGGAACCGTACATTGTTATTCCACACTACAATCTATTGTAGTGCCAAATTTCATCCAGATCCGTTCAGCCATTTAAGAGTGAAAGAGTAAAAAAACATCCATCCCTCCTCACAAACTTTCGCATTTATAATATTAGTAGGATAGGATTAGAAGGATCGTAGGTTAACGCGACAGCTTAATGAGGATGGATGGATGGATGGATGGATGGAGGTTTGTTAGTCTTTCACGCTTAACGCTCAACAGAATTTGCTGAAATTTAGTACACTACGACGCAGCTTAACAAACAGGATAATTTTTATCCCGTTTTTGTGTTCCCACGGAATAATTTACGAGCTGAGCGTTATTCTGAAGTTTACGCAGACGGAGTTGCGGGCAGGAGCTAGTTAATAATTGTTTATGAAAGTTACGACATTGCTGTTACGTATCGTTTTAATTGGGTAGATGACACCATTAAATAATAATTCCAAAAACAACTTCACAAAAAAAAGCAGATTAATTTAGCCCCGAAAACACGATGAATTTTTAAATAACTATAAAATTCGATTTTTATTTGCTTTTAAATCAATAAATAGTTAGAGAATTGAGATGTCAAAAAAGTGACGTCATATTTGAGTATTGTCATACAAAATCTATGGGGGAATTGCGTTTTGACAGCTCATAAAAAGTACGTGAATTGATTAGTGGTGTCATCTACCCAATTAACAACGATGTATTTATTTATGAAAAGTAACTGTGACAGCTGTCAAAAATACATTTAACGGTTCTGTAACTAAATGGGTATACAGGGTAGGGTACGGGGTTGACTGCCCCGTTGGTCCCGTGGTGGCAAGCACGAATGTTGAGCGTGGGGTCCTGGGTTCGATTCGAGGTCGGGCCTAAAGTGTTACTGGGATTTTCCATTAGGAATTTCTCAGTAACAGCCCGGAGTTTGGAAGTTGGTGGTGTGACACCTTTGTGCACCTGTGCCTAATCCTTTGGGGAATATCTGCTTGATTGTTTGTTGTACGTGTTAACAATTTGTTTAATTAAATTAAATTTTAAAAGGGATGCCATAAACGATTTTTCGGAGTTTATGGCTTGACCTTAATCTTGTACTGTGGTATGGAACCCCTCATGTCCGACATACTCGCACTTAGACAGTTTCTTTTATTGCTAAACAGATTTAAATCGTGAAGGTCAAGGCCGGAAGCGCTGTCCCTGGTCTTGCATGTTATCAAACATATACCTACAGTTTACAAATGACATAAAACAATCACGCCTGTATTCCCCGAAGGGTCAGGCAGAGGTGTACCATGTACTCCCACAGTCCGCCGGTATGTTTATGTCCCATGTAATAGGGGGCGAGCCTATTGCCATTAACCGGGCACAAATCCCAACTCCGAGGTGCTACTGAGAGTTTTATACAAAAAACCAATAACACTTTGCTCGACCTGGGAATCGAACGCAAGACCAGTAGGTCGCGCTTAGCACCACTAGGCTAACGAGGCAGTAAGCCAGTGCCGTAACTAGGGCAGTGCTAGCGGTGCTTAGGCACAGGGCGCAAAAATGACCAGACCAGGACCAGAAAAAAATTATCAAGGGCGCAGTTAAAAGAAAGAAAAACCATTTATTCTCGAAAGCGACGCACAACACAAAAATAAAATTAAAAAATAACAAACAAATACAATAATTTATATGCGCAACTACCGCGCCAAAAGGTTCACGAAGGGGCTGCGGGTTGTTCCGGGGCTGCGGGTTGTTCGAAAGAGATACCGCGCCCCCGGAACGCAAAGGGCACATGAAGGAACATAGACGGGTTTTAGTCAGTAAAAGTCTGACACTCCCTCCCGCCCCGCCCAGGGCGGGGGAAGTTATTTGATGATTTCCCGTCTATAAAAAAAAAACCGGGCGCATCAAAGGCTAATTAGGTACGTTACTGCAGTAAACGAACAAATTTATAAGTACACGTATCGACAAATGTTACTGGTAATACTATTTCCTGAAACTATGCAGGATATTGAGTGGCTGGCCGTTCTGATGGCACGGGCATCCGGCCCTCAAACACGAGGCTGTGGGCGAGGGTTACTAGGTACCAATTTATCTTTTTATTTCAGACTAGCAAACTGTTCGCAACTTCGTCCGCTTGTCTAATTTCATCCTTACGTTACGTATTTAGCTACTGCTCCGCTCCCGTGTGTCGTAGCGTGATGTTTTATAGCCTATGACATTCACATATAACGTGGCTTTCTATGGGTAAAAGAATTTTCAAAATGGGTGCACTCGATCCAGAGATTACCCCCTACATACAAACTTACAAACAAATGTTACTTCTTTATAATATTAGTATAGATGTAATTTCTCAACTGCCTCGTTGGCCTAGTGGTCCTAAGCGCGACTGCTACGTTAGAGGTCTTGACTTCGATTCCCAAGTCGAGCAAAAAGTGTTATTTGGTTTTTGTATGAAATTTAGCAGCTCGGAGAATGGATTCGTGCCCTGTTAATGGCGATAGGTTCGCCCCCTATTACATGGGACCTACAAACATACCGGCGAACTGTGGGTGTTAATTGGTGCCTACACCTCTGCCTAAGCCTTACAAGGGAATACAGGCGTGATGGTAAGTATGTATGTAATTTCTAAATTTTTAGGGTCCCGTACTAAAAGGGTAAAACGGGACCCTATTACTAAGACTTCGCTGTCCGTCTGTCACCAGGCTGTAGGTATATCATGAACCGAGATAGTAGTACAGTTGAAATTTTCACAGATGATGTATTTTTGTTGCCGCTATAACAACAAATACTAAAAAACAGAATAAAATAAATATTTAAAGGGGTCTCTCATATAGGTACAAGAAACGTGTTTTTTTTGCAGTTTTTAGCGAGAGTTCAACTCGTACCTGGCCGGGTTTTTTTTGGAAGTCACCGTAATTGGTGAAGGAAAATAAGTGAGGAAACCAAGGCTTATCTATACTAATAATTATTCAGACGTAACGTTTTTGAGTGTGGGAGGGTGTAGGGATGGATGTAGGATCTACTAAACCGATTTTGAAAATTCTTTCACCCATAGAAAGACACGTTATTTGCGAGTGTCATGGGCTATAAAACATCACGCTAGAACCCACGTGGGCAGAGCAGTAACCAAAGACGTAACTTAACGGGGGTGAAATAAGCCACGCGGAGGAAGTCGCGGGTCGCTAGTAATTAATATAAGTCTGAAATTGCCATGAGCTACCGTGGTGAATGTTTGTGGCTTCTCTGAATGAGAAGAGGCCTTTGCCTTACAGTGGAACAATAATATGCAAGTACCTATTATTATGAAATTATGCAAGATTTTGCTTAGTACTAATTAATTAAGTCATTTTTTTTTTGTAGGCACTTATTGTACCTAGTTTAAAACAAATTGAAAAATTGATTCGTACGTTATTTTTTAATTTCATTTAAAACATGTCTATGGAAGTACTATATTGTCTTATTAATTATATATTAAACGTTATCTACAATAATAATATGTATAAAGAGGTAAAGTTTGTAAGGTTGTAGGGGGTAATCTCTGAATCTACAAAACCGATTTTGAAAATTCTATTGCCCATAGAAAGCCACGTTATTTGTAAGTGTCATGGGCTATATAACATCACGCTACGACCCACGGGAACGGAGCAGTAACCAAAGACTTAACTTACCGCGGGTTAATAAGACACGCGGGCGAATTCGCGGGTAGTTCTAGTAAAGTGTGAGTTAAATTAATTAGTAGCCTACTTGAAATTCGCTTTAAAAACGATGCGAAGTACTATAACCATCACGCCTGTATTCCCCGAAGGGTAAGGCAGAGGTGTACCAAGGTACGAAAGTGCTATAATAGGCCAAAACCAAAGTCAAAGCTATTCAATTAAACCATTTACTGGCACTTTTGTACTGGCAAGGACTCAGTCTGCTGGTCAGAAATTGGGAGCTTCCTGTCGCAAAATGTAAGTACAGACACTCTTTTCAACCAAGTTTTTTTCATAGTGATTGGCAACTCGATTTATTAACTACCTACCTACCGTTCTGTTCAGTTTGTTTGCAAGGTGCTAATGTTGTAAGGCGAAAGGAGTAAGGATCGTAGCAGGTGGCGTTCTGCCTACCCCCAAAAGGCGTAAATTCATTTATGTAAATGATGTTGTTATTATTGCAATGAGCTGCAATATGATTCCCAGTCACGAGATGACAAGCTTCGAGATCATTTTGTGAAGCGATCAAGTTACTCTAAAAGTGAATTTCCACTAGTACATAAGCGAACATACCCACATACCTAAGCGAAAACTACTACAGTTTAATTACATAGCGAAGACGGTAAGAATTGCTATGAAAATGCACTCGAGGTAGAAATGACAGATTAGCTGCTTTTTCAAAAAAAAAAGTCAAAAGTCAAATCATTTATTTCAATTAGACCATTAAAAGGCACTTTTGAACGTCATTACATTTAAAAATTATTAATATTGAATCTAGTTGCCCATTCCAAATGGAAAATTTTCTTTATCAAAAAGAAAAGGGTTATCTAATTTGATTGTGGATGACAGAATTAAATAACAAATAAATAACTAAATAATTGGCATCCTTAATACTAATAAAAGTCGTAACTTCGTTGAAAACTTTCAACAAAGTTTAGCGAAACTTCACTTTAAAATTAAACTATCTTAATGATTCATATTAAACATCGGTAGGTACGCAACTTACCACCATATCAGGTGGAAGGCAGCATTCTGCGCTGTCAAGTGCTCTACTACACCGCAATGATTCATTTTTGTTAATATCCATATTAGTAATTACCTACCGTGATGTAATATCGATTAAGATATAACGCATTAGCGCAGGTTCAATTAAGTTCCCAACGTCTGCATCAATAGAAACTACATTGTAACTTGTTTTTATTGTTTATCAAAAAACGGTCGCTTATTTCTTAATAATTTCCTTGTAACACAATGATACTAAAGTGGGTACTAAAGTACAAATCCCATGGTGTTTAGTACTCACTGGTGCAGGTCATAGTGTTGGTAGTGCTGTGCTGGGGGCTGCAACTCGTGCAGCGGGAGGTAGTACTCCTGCACCCGCGCGTACTCGCGAGCCATGTCGCGGAGCGACACGCGCGACCTGCCCGCGACGTCCCACTCGACTGCCGACACGAGCACCACGCTACACGCGCTCCGCTCGCATCTATCAACAACACCTGAGCCGGAGGCTGTGCGAACATACCGCGACGCCGCGCCAATCACCAACTACCCTTAGACCACTCATTTTAGATTTGACGCAAACTACAATCACTGTCTACTACATAAGTTCACCAGTCCTATTAGATTTAATTAAATAAATAATGTGCCTAAAACTGGTTTTAATTTATAAGCACAAATAAAACCCGCACTTAAAACGAAATGCGACTTTAATAAATTAGAAACGCGCCTCCCACTTCTTATCATCACGATACGCCCCTTCCCGCCCTAATATTTTCGAAAGTCTAAAATAATTGAGTCATTATAATTAAGTCGCTTTTTATGTACACGGTGTACACCTCCTCAATAAACTGTCTCAATCAACAAATTAATGATCCGTCTGATGAACGCTCAATCGGCGGAGCGATCGGGTCACGTCCGAACCGGGATGTAGTCGATGGAAAACAATAATCCGCGGCGTGTTGTACTGGAGTACCGATAGCGTCGTGTGCGGGAACCACCGGCCTGCAGGTGCAGGGTGGCGTTGATCCGATTACATTAATACAGCCACGCCTACTCACAACACGCACTATAAGCCCTATAGCACACATTTATCATTAGTTTTCACTTAATAATGTTTACTTCGCCTTATCTCATAAAATTTTCATAATATTACCAACTGATTTCTACTGATTTGTGGCGTTCCTTGAGATGCATAATATGCATACATGTCCAATACAGTTTTTTGCTTTAAGATCTGGTAAAAAATTAACTCACAAACACAATTGTACCTCAATATAACATTCAATTGATTCGTCGTTAAAATGAGAGACGCGCGCGATTTCACTTCCTGCAAACGGGCAGGCAATATGCTGCACTCTAGCGCAATCACGATCGGCTAAAAGTGCATCGCAGTGACGCAGCGTGCCCCTGAACCTGCCCTTCACCACCGACCACCGCCTGATACCGGCCGCTGGCGACACATCGCGAGCGCAGCTAATCCAGCGCTTGGAAACAATGGGACCGTCACCGATACCGGCAAATCCGGCCAGTAATGGATAGGTAATATGTAAACGTCGCGATCTCGAGACGTGAAACGGGTCTGTTACACGTGCCGCCGCTGTAGCTAGTAAACATAACGTAATATTATGCAACTGAAGAAAATGCACCGAGTCTTGTGTATGATTGTGGGTGCGGAGCAATTACTCAGATCGTGTAATGACAGTGTTAGTGACGTTTTACACAGGGTAATTTGTCTAATTTACTACCCATCTTCAATTAAAAGTACTAATTAATACGAAGAACTCTGAAATATTAAGAGAAAATGCAACAGTTCTCTACAAAACTACACTACAACATGATCAAAAGCGCTTTTATATATTTAGAAGTAAGTTCTTCACAAAAAGTCGTTTCCATTCATAAGTAAATTCACCCTTTGAAAGATGTGTAGAGGATTAATCGTCACGTCACCCAATTGTATAACCGATCATGACGACTTGTTACACATGTTTACTCCTAAAACAAATTACCGTTTCGCTACAGAGTATCGAATCAACAATTAACTACCCACATAGCACCTAGGGTCGCCTAGGGGTGCCTCATCTCTTGGGAAAGCGTTCTCTCTGCGTTGCTGCGCTCGGAAAATTTACTTTTGCAATACGCTACTACATAAATTACGTTTTATATTACTACTAGCTATTACCCGTGACTTTATTCGCGTTCTAAATTAAAAGTAAGCTTAAGTTATTCCTTATAATCTGTGAGTGAAAGTCCCGTCAAAATCGGTCCAGCCGTTTCAGAGATTAGCCGAAACAAACAGACAGACAAACAAACATTTTCAAAATTGTTTCTTTGATGTAAGTACTGTAAGTATATACTTTCATAATTATGCCTTTAGTGAAAAGCTGTTAATTTAAAATTACTAACCGACACTTGATTTTTATTTACTTGTATTTGTATAGATGACCGTTAACAAGGCAAGAAAAAACACAATAAAGTAAAAATCAATAGGTCCCCAAAACATGTATTTTTAAATGCAGTGTTAATATTTTACGGTGGTACGGAACCCTCCGTGTGCTAGCACGACTCGCACTTTGCTAGTTTTATAAACGTTATGTATTAGTGCGCGAATTCATACATTTTCGCAACTCTGTAATTTGAAGACGTAAAATGAAGCTTCCAAATATATCTGACGAATGCTTTTTTTACAAATGTATTTTCATAATCAATTTATGGTAGGTAGGTATAACTGCAGTTCAGATTTTAAATCCACGAAAAATAAAGATACCATAAACTTTTAGATATTATCTTAAATGTTATTTTGTGTCTGTTTTTATTTAGATGATAATAATAATGTAAAAGAAAGGACCCACCAGGAAAATCGTCTGTTTCAAACAAATAGTAATAGTTATATTACACACATTAATTGTGTCTCCTTTCAAAACGATTTTTTTCTAATTTACATATTTATTTGCACACACACTTAATAAAACAATTTGACAATACAAAACCTAAGCGATGCTATAAGTAAGTTAAAAAACTACACATTATACAATAATTTCTCATTAACATGGGGATAACATACAAACTATTAAATATTATTGAAGTGTATGATATAAGTAATACAGCAATAAAATTGTATAATTAATGTTATAGGAAACTGATTTTGCATGCCTTTAACACAATATTTACTCCTCTGTACACACACCCTGTACTGGTAAATAAATATATTCTATTCTATCTATACAAATAATAAAACGTATGTGTCTGTTTGTATATTCAAATTAACAGCTTTTCATTAAATGCACCTTTATTTTAGAACACGAACGAAGTCATGGGCAACAGCTAGCATGAAATAACACTTTAGAATGTTGTATACTCTCCACAATTTGATGTACCTACAGCTTGGAACAATTTCAGCAGGTCTTCTCCGTAAATATCCTCCGACATCGTGCGACACACGACAAAAGGGGTAAATTTGATCGTGTTGGTCGTACCATGGCACATTTAACAAAGCAGGATGGGGTGGCGGACACCTACGTACCCGTCAATATAACGGTTACCTCGTGCAGGAGATAAAGGCGCCTTAACTACGGCGTCCTTACGTAAGCAAATACTGTAATGTTATGTAGTATCCAGGCCGTTCCCATCCCAGACACGGCGACTAATCTTTATGCAGACTAGCCAAGTACGCAGGTGAAATTATAGTGTACAAGTGTGTGCGTAAACGCAGGTGCACTCCTTGTTCCCTAACTCTCATAATCTGATGGGACAGCAATCCGACACAATCGAGAAGAGATCATGACCAACGGCTTTACTTGCTTTCCGAGTCACTTAGGTGTGACACCAACAACTTCCAAACTGCGGGCTGTTAAAAACCCATTGCCGTGAACCGCTCACAAATCCTAACTCCTAGCAGCTACAGAGAATTTCATTAAAAAAAAACCCAATAACACGTTTTGCCCGACCTGAGAATCGAACCCAGGACCCCACGAGACCAACGTGGCAGTTCGTAGTATATAAGTAGAGTAAACGAAAACAGCAAAAAAGGAACTCGTTTCTTGTAAGAATATGGTCCCTCTGTAATTTTTAACATATTTCTTTTTCTTTTTTTAGAAAAAGAAATATGTTAAAAATAGCGGCTACAAAAAAAAACAACTCTCTGCCTATTAGGGTTCATGAAATTCAGCCCTCTTACAGAAAAACGGACGCACAGCGGAAGCTTACTATTAGAGTCTCTTTGTAGCCTTTGGATAAAGCACCCTAGAATGAAAACCGGCTGGGGAAAAAGGTAATTATTGTATGCCTTCATCTGCGTAGATCGAGAACATTTAATAAATGCCAGATAAAAAATAAAAAATATGCTATTCCAGATACACAATCACAATCAATCTAACTTTGTGCCAAATGTCATCCAGATCCGTTCAGCCGTTTTTGCGTGATTGAGTCACAAACACCCATACGTCCAAAGTATTGCATTTATAGTAGTAAGATTAATTCTGCCAGTAACAAGGTGTATCAAACTGCCCTTTGTAATATTTCCACCCCAACCCTCGGCTGCAATGTAGGTATGCCCATTCGCTAATTGGTATTGGACGGGGGAGTCCGTTCAATTTCTCAATATTTAATTAACTGATGTTTATTCTTACTACTGCTGTATACTGTACAGCGGCTATTGAGGTTTCACCATCGTTCATTAGTTACGTTATTAGTTACGTCTTTAGTTACTGCTCCGCTCCCTTGAGTCGTAGCGTGATGTTATTTATCTTATAGTATTCCTCGTTAATCCTGCTATCATATACAAAAATATTTTTTCAATCTGACTGGTAGTTCTGGAGATTAGCACGTTTAAAGAAATTAACCAAAAACTCTTCAGTTTTAATATATTAGTGTAAATTCTGTCGTCGTCAAATCTAATTTCGAGAGTTAAATTAGCTTAGCTTCTACCCGTGACTTTCTTTGGCGTGAAAGTGTACCTTTAAAAAAGAATCCATAATACCTCCTACAAATCAAGGAAGTGTGTTTTGAACTTTGAAGTGCCGTGTTTGACCGAAGCGGTGAACGCCTGAACAATAACTTGCCCGGAAACAGATCGACCCGTAAACCCATCTTCCCAGAGACAATGGGACGAGCCGCTCTGCAGGTTGGTACGGAATAATTTAATTAATACGTCCATCAATTCTGCTGAGCGTTCCCGCCTGCTGGCTGTGGGTGAGTGGGAATCGGGTCTCTGGGTTCAGGCACTACCGTCGCCCAACATAGGCACTATGTTGAGTGACTCTACTTTCCGGCTCACTACCATGCCTGCGCCTGGGTGCACCTTGTGGGGCTCCGCACCGCTGTCAGTGCGGTGAAGCTGTCGACTGCCTCGGACACCATGGCCTGTCATGCAATAAGAGCGCTGGCCGCATAGCACGGCACGCCAGCATTAATGACATCATCCGTCGTGCTCTTGTCTCCGCCGGAGTGCCAGCTGTTTTGGAGCCAATTGGCCTGGCACGCGACGATGGGAAGAGACCAGATGGGATGACTATAATGCCTTGGAAGTTGGATAGAACTCTGGTGTGGGATGCAACATGCGTCGACACCCTTGCGCCATCCCATCTTCCTTGCACGACGTGTTGTGCTGGGGCGGCTGCGTCTGGTGCGGAAATTCTCAAACGGCGTAAATATCTTCATGAAAGTTATATTTTTGAGCCGTTTGGGGTTGAAACACTAGGGCCATGGGGACCGAGCGCTCATCTAGTTTATCGCGACATCGCGAAGCGACAGGTCGATTCTTCACGTGACCAGAGGGCTGGCCTATTCTTTGGCCAAAGAATCAGCATTGCCATACAACGTGGCAATGCTGCCAGCCTTCTAGGCACATGCCCCATTGACAGCGATGCGGATGAGTTTTTTGTGACCTTACTTTTTTATATTAACTGTACATAGTTTGTAATTTAATTATTATTTAGTTTTAACTTTGATGGTCCAATTGAAATAAATACATGATCAATCAAAAAAAAAAGTTACACGTTACAAATACATGATCAATCAAAAAAGAAGTTACACGCGAAATTAAGCAGTGTCATCAACACTGTAATTTTGCCCCCTCTCACTCATGCACTGCATGCATGCAGTATGCACCTGATAACCCAATCAATATCACATAACAGGTTCGTTATCAGCACACGCGTAAATGGTCATTAATCAATTCCAATCTTACGTGTTACGACCATACAACGCCTCTCCAAGATAAATAATAATATTATGTGACGTAGGCACAAGTGACAGCCCTGACAATTATTATCACGAAGCAGTTAATTAATTTATTGGTTTTCTATTTAGAAATATATTTAGTTTAGTTTATTTTTATACAAGGTTGAGTTTAAATAAATATACTATTGTGTTGGTCAAAAATAATAATAACAGCCTAGTATTGAAACTATTGGGCAAATATTTCTTCTCATACAGAGAAGGCGCGCCCATAACGACTCAAGACAGATCGGAGATTTCAGACTTATTTTAATTATAAGGCCCGATGGGCCTACCGCCATCTCAAAGTACAAACAAAGCAACTGTACAAAGTACTAATTTTTTTATTACTTTAAAATTTCAGTGGTCGCTCGATTTTCAACTCGCGGCGCTGAGCCGAGTGTTGCAAATCCAGCTTATCCAACGTTGAGCATGGCAAAGTAATATTTAAATAATAATTAATATAAATGTGGATGGATGGAGAGGAAGAGGGAGGCCAAAGAAAAGATGGATGGATTGTGTGAAGAATGATATGAAAGAGAAAGGAGTGAGTGATAGCATGACGATTGACAGGATGGTATGGAAGAAGAAAACGTGTTGCGCCGACCCCAAGTAACATGAGATAAGGGCAGGAAGATGATGAATGATTCCAACCGGTCCTTTTGGAAATCTATGGGGGAGGCCTATGTCCGGTAGAGGACGTCTTGCGGCTAATATGATCATGATGACTGTTTTAAGAGATGGTGGAAGGCCCTCAGGATTTCGCACGATGATTTTCTTCACTAACAAAAAATAAATAAATAACCGGATCGTCTATCATGGTTGAAGTTTTCTTTGAAAACGGTAGTCTTTTCTAAATGAAGTTTAATTTAATTAATAAACTGTTAATTTCGTATTTATACATTACATATAATACAATTTCATTTCATTCAAATAAGTACATGTATTGGTTTTTAGATATATCTTTGAACACATCTTGCTGACTGTACATAAAAATTGAAAAATTGATATTGTTAAGTACTTGCGCAGTATCTATGGGCAGTATGTGGATGTGATGTGTATTATTACACCCCGTATTTGTATTTCAATAGAAAGCGAATGGAATGCATTTGACGGGTAAGGGCACCAGAGGGGAGCATTCGCTACCTAAATAGGTACTATTATAATTGTCTTATCGTATATTGCTTATTGTGACGACTGGCGCACTGGCTGAGTGATTCACTGCTACGTGTCACGGGTTCGATTCGCGCACTTTACAAATATTTACTTACATACCATCACGCCTGTATTTCTCAAAGGGTTAGGCAGAGGTGTACCTATGTACACCTATGGTTCACCGGTGTGTTTGTAGGTCCCATGTAATAGAGGCGAGTCTATTGCCATTAACCGGGCACAAATCCTGACTCGAGCTGCTGCTGAGAATTTCATAGAAAAACCCAATAATACTTTAGTCGACCTGGGCATCGAACCCAAGACGACCTTTGGCGTAGCAGTCTTGCTTAGGTTTTGTATGGCTCATCCGTTCATAGATAGTGGTTCCTGGCTGTTTGTGTTTGTAAACGCACCCACGATACATGGCTTCGTATATATAAATATTTGGAATTCGATTCAAGAGGCTAGTCCCGTGATCGTCAGACCCTCACGTTTCCCTGTCCACGTGGCGGCGAACGCTGGCCACAATACCCTGATCACTGAATTATAACAGCGCTTCCGCCTCATTTAGAACTATGAACTGAATCGATTACTTTAATGTACGCAGCACTTAAGCTGATATTTCTATTTTGGGACAACGCAAGTTTCTACTAACACTACTAGGTGACGCCTAAGTTACGCCTGGATATTAATGTGCTGTTGGATTTTGAACTTTTGGCACTGAACCGAGCGTTGGAAATTCAATAGCAATATTTAGGATTTTAGGCGTTGCATTTAGGTGTCGCTTAGTGTTGGGGAAAATGCGTAAAGATGTCGGGAATGGGATTTTGAACTTTATGCACTAAACCGAGCGTTGGATATTCAATAGCAATATTTAGGATTTTAGGCGTTGCATTTAGGTGTCGCTTAGATTTGGGGAAAATGCGTAAAGATGTCGGGAGTGGTAGTGTGTTTGAGTGGCATCGCTCTCCTATCAACCGGCTTATTCTGTAAGAAATCTCCCTCAGTGAATTAAGGTGAAGTGAGCTAAAACTGGGCTGCCACTATACGATGCTAGGGATTGACAGGTCGCCACACGCTCACTTCACGGAAGGACGGTTTTACAGAATAACACCGCTGATTATAATAACATAATACGTACTCTATGACTAGAATTGAGTGATGTTGCAAGCTCGACTGTATGTACTTATGTATTTATTGTTAACACGTCAATGGGAAGCCTATGAAACGTAGGATTACATGTTTCTAAGTTCATTTCACAACGACCTAAGTCCTAAGTCTTTAGGATCTAAATACTTCATATCTATTAGACTTCAGAGGTACGTCGTTTTAACAAAACTGAAGTTTGTACCTGTAGGTACTTAAATATTCAAGTTGCAGATTTATGTCTTTCTCAAATTCACGAAGGTAACTACGCGATTCTCAACACAATTAATAGTTATTTTTTTGTAGAGAATTTCTTAATTCGTTCAAGCCATCTTGCCGCTGGGTTAAGACAAGCGGGGCGATGAACCTACATAGTATGTGGGTTCAGTATCAATGTATGGACTATATTACACCTTCGTACAAAACTGGATATTGTATAGGTAGTCAAAAAGGTACAGAGTACCTTATTTTTTACCTTCTCGTTAGCCTAGTGGTTCTAAGCGCGACTACTACGCTAGAGGTCTTGGAATCGATTTGTCGCCGGTTTGTCTAGGCCCCATGTAATAGGGGGCGAGCCTATTGCCATTAACCGGGCCCAATCCTAACTCCAAGCTGCTACTGAGAATTTCATAGAAAACAATATCACTTTGCTCGACCTGGCAATCGAACCCAAGACTTTTAGTGTAGCAGTCGCGGTTAAGACCACTAGGCTAACGAGGCAGTCAAGATATTTATGTTACAAAATGTAAATATGTACAGTAGAACTTCGATTATCCGTACGCTGACTTAGTTTATCCGAACATTGGAGAGAATTTGTTGCTGTAAACGCTTTGCAGCTGTTCGTTAATTAAAAAACGGTAATTTAAAAAACTAAATAACCCGACTGCTATTCTTTAAAAATCCCTAAAACAAGATAAATTGTAGCAGTCGGGACCCATTCTAGAAATGGAGGATTAGTGAATTGAGTGCACATACCTATATTACATTGCAGATGGGCCTGAATGGGTCCCGACTGCTACAATTTATCTTGTTTTAGGGATTTTTAAAGAATAGCAGTCGGGTTTTTTAGTTTTTTAAATTATCGTTTTTTATTTTTTATTTTTTTAGTGTTTTAAAAAAGAAATTAATATACCCAGTATCACTCTTACAGTAAATACAAATCTACCGACACCACTCAAGCTAAAATCCATCGAGCCGTTCAGCCTGCAGAGCGAGCCAAACATTTGAATTTGAAAAGAAAAATCCGCCATTTTGATTTTTTTTTTATATACCCAGTGTCACTCTCACTGTAAATACGAATCTAACGACACCTCTCAAGCTAAAATCCATCGAGCCGTTCAGCCTGCAGAGCGTGCCAAACAATTATACATACAAACATACATACATACATACTTACAGACTTACATACATACAAACATACCCTCGAAAAACATAACCCTCCTTCTGTCGCAGTCGGGTAAAAATGACTATTATAAGAAAAACATTTGATTTTTTAGGTTATATTTCAACAGATTTCAACGTTAATATGTATGTATGTCAAATTTTAATAGACTGTACAGTTTTTAGGTAAAAAGGGGTTGTTTTTGTTTGATCTTGTCCCAAAAAATCCACAATTTGATTATCCGAACATTTCATTAGCTGAACATTTGATTATCCGACCTTTGATAATCCGATCTAGCCTCGGTTCCAAATAGTTCGGATAATCGAGGGTCTACTTTATGTAAAATCACAGTCGACCTCCAAATTGATTCAGACTTCACTTACACCTGCTCCTACTAATTATGTTGTGTTCACTGTCTTGGCCAAAACGATACTTGCACCTAGGAGCACAGAGAGACCAACTATTTTTAGAAAATCAATATTAGGCAATGAATCGGCGTCTACAGACTCTCCCAATAAATATCTTAAAGCGTGTTCAAAATAGATCGGTTATCAAAACTTTATAGCTACTCAAATTAGAAGTTTAGAAAAAAGGAGGAGTTTGTCAATGAAAAAATAAAGGCAACTCTATGGTCAAACTTATATTTTTCTGTTTTTTACTCTACAACGTGACTTTTAATTCGTTATACATCTTTCAGGAGGTAAAAATACTCAAAATATGTTTGTTTTTTTATAAAGCTAGTTACTATGGAAATATGAAAAAAAAATCAGCAGTTCCATAGAAAAATGCACTACAACACGATCAAAATGTATAGAATAAAAATCACCAATCATATAATATTCAATAAGTACTTATAAACAAATAAGAAATTTGCAAAAAGGTACAACGGTCGGCCTATGCCTGCATAATATATAGTCATAAGGTATATTGCAAAACACTACAAATCCTTTGACCTCACTGACAAATCATCTGGACCGAATGTCAAGAGGATTAACTGCTAATGTACAGGATGATTGACAATTTCGAAATGAAGGGATTATTCTCATGCTATAACTTGCAACAATTTAGATCCTGTTGTCTTAATTGGCCGATAATAGATTGTAGTCAACACTTTTGATTAATTTGCCTTGCAACCAAAATTCGTAAAATCGAATTGTAAGATAATGTATTTAACTTTGGACGCAAATCTTTGATTTTTCTAGCAACTCGTTAAAGAATAAAACCCCAGAAAACTATTTTATTTGAAAGCTATGAAAAAGCAGAACCTGGCTTTATTTATTCTAAAAGATATCATGAAACTGTCAAACAACATTAATGCAGGACGCTTCCACTCGGTTTCTTTTGGAAATCTATAGGAGAGGCCTTTGTCCAGCAGTGGGTGTCCTGCGGCTGAAACGACGATGAAAATGATGTCAAACAAAAAATCTCATAACATGGTTTTTACAAAAGCACCCCGTATCTTCAGCTTTAAGCTTAAAGTTACAAGGAACAACTGTCAAAAAATACCCCATCTAAAATAACTAATTACCATAAATAAATTCACTGCACTGCATGGTTAATCAATAGATTTACAGACACATTCAAACAACGTCGGCGATACCTGTGTTTATCTGAAACGGCGTAATGATGAAATATTCAAACGTACGACAATAATGTCACGACGCACGAGCGACAGCATGTGCGCAGGCGCAGGCTGCCCACCGCTCCCTCACTACTAACGCCACATTATGCATACAACAACAATACATTTTACTTTCAATGGTTTCTCGTACACATTATATTGGACCGATCTCTAAACGAAACTGCATTACTTATGGAGCTCGTAAACAAAAACAGAGAGACCATTTCAGAGGCTGTTCAGGTATTACGTGAGCAGTAGTGCGATTCTCTAAAATGCAAACTCGAAAACGAGTCTCACTAAAGTGATCGCGCTCACTTCGATAACGAACCAACTTGTCAATGGTTTAGTATTCGTTCGCCGTGGTGACGTCACCCGGCGTGATCGTGTTTAACAGAATACCATTTTGTAATCTCACTGCGGATTCAGCTTTCGAATTACGAAGTGAGGCTTAGAGAATCACACTGCAGATATTTGTTTGCAATTATTAACCCCAAGTAAGCAAAGCTTTTATCCCCCCTTGCATGCCATACCATACCATCACGCCCGTATTCCCCAAAGGGTTAGGCTGAGTTATACCAATGTACACAAACAGTTCGCCGGTATGTTAAGGGCTTATGTAATAGGGGTTAATAGCAATAGGCTCGCCTATTGCCATTAACTGGGCACAAAACGTAACTCCGTTCTTATTTGTCTCTCCTCTGTTTTTATTTCCTCTGCTACTTAGAATTCCATAGAAAACCCCAATAACAGTTTTTGCTCGACCTGGGAATCGAACCCAAGAGCTCCGGGGTAGCAGTCGCGCTAGAACCACTAGGCTAACGAGTCACCTGGGTTGTTACTCATTCATTCATGTTTGTAGTAAACAATCTTAAATTGAAATCAATGAAATGCAAAAACCAGGAAAAATAAAAGGTTATTATTATTTAATCACTTAATATTGCTGACGTAATCATCATCGTCCGGCCTCATCCCCCATGTTATCGAAAAACATCTTGTTACATATAATGCTTACGTAATATTTGAATGACCTTTGAACAGGAAAACTAAGAATTAGGTAATCAAGCGAAATTACGGAAAATATCCCATTAACGACTTTTACGCTCAATGTTACTTGAGACCAGTACTAATCACGGACACCCGCGAGTGTCGGACACCGGCGCAATCTCGCCGGACACCGGACACCGACACCCGACACCCGCTCCCTGGACATCGCGTTGTCCGTGTTCGTGACAGAATTGTATTATTTATTCGACATTAGTTTTCATCAACAGCACCTGTAGCCATGTAACAAACGATAAACGCAAACGCTGAGTAGGCTTTAATAAATCTTCAACTTTATGTGCTTGGTTTTAAGTTGAAGATCTAATGAAGATTGCATAGCGTTTTCGTTCGTTCCAGTCGCTAACGCTTAGAAATCTTTAATAGATTTTCAACTTAAGGCTCTTGGGTATTAAGTTGAAAATCTATTGGCACCTACCGAGCGTTTACGATTATCGTTTGTGACTTGGCTAGGGGGGCAGATATTCTATCAAAAAGTTTTCCATCGCTGCATGCTGTGAGGGTCGCCCGGTCGGATACTCGGATACACGATTTGATATTTAAGTATTCATTTTGTTTTGTTGAACTGGATTGTTATGTTGGTAATTGACTGTGATTGTTCTGTGTGGATAGACAATGTGATTTTATATTGGTTTATTGCATTTTACTTAGTGTTTTTGTATGTTGATGGATACATTAGCTCTGTTACTAGTGGTTATAATCTAGTATTGTACGCTATTTCGGGTAAACGGTACTTTATACTATATGGAGGCAGTAAAGTACGTAAAAATACTTAATTCCAAGTTTTACTTAATCGTTTTCTAAAAAAGAAACAATGTAAAGCGAAGCGATTTTTCGCACGTAATAGGGAATCATCGTCATTAAGGATGCGCCATTAATAATACTTTATTTAGGCTATATTTTTTTTAATGAACTCCATTTTCTTAAATTAAAAAAACGGTAGCAACCCGATCGCATCATAATAGCACGTCTGGAATCTAATAGATACACTTATACATTGAATAGCGTAGGCGCAGCGTCTACACGACTCCTACAGTCCTAGTACATGGCTGGTTCGTTACTACGCAGCTACTACGCGGTATCTAAGTGGCTACGCGGGTTCCACACTAGCCTATGGCGGCTACGACTCGGCTTACGTCTGCTACGTAGGCTTTTACACTAGACGAACATTACACTCGTAGAGAATGGCTTTTTTTTTATAGACGGGGAAATCATCAAATAACTTCCCCGCCCTGGGCGGGGCGGGAGGGAGTGTCAGACTTTTACTGACTAAAACCCATCTATGTTCCTTCATGTACCCTTTGCGATCCGGGGGCGCGGTATCTCTTTTGAACAACCCGCAGCCCCGGCAGGCATCGGCCCTCAGTGGCCCCTTCCAAGTTTGCTGACATCTCTTTGAGGCGCGCGTGGAACACGAACGCGCCGTCGACACGGTCTGTCGTTAGTTAGTTAACGTACGGACGGTGAGCTACCCATTGCTCACCGTCCACAGACCCGCGTCTATGGTGGCCG
The DNA here is from genome assembly GCA_932526535.1 of Caradrina clavipalpis. Classification (NCBI taxonomy): domain Eukaryota; kingdom Metazoa; phylum Arthropoda; class Insecta; order Lepidoptera; family Noctuidae; genus Caradrina; species Caradrina clavipalpis. The sequence continues at coordinate 24,718,797 of OW052087.1, forward strand.
GAAGCTGCGGGTTGTTCGAAAGAGATACCGCGCCCCCGGAACGCAAAGGGCACATGAAGGAACATAGACGGGTTTTAGTCAGTAAAAGTCTGACACTCCCTCCCGCCCTGCCCAGGGCGGGGGAAGTTATTTGATGATTTCCCGTCTTTAAGGCATTAAGTCTGCCTTTGTACTTATGGATGAGCTTGATTGTTAGACGCTTTAAATCGCAGCTGCCAACTTGTTTAAGTTGAGAGGATTATTGTAAAGGTGAAGCGTATTTTAAGATTTTCAATTTCCTACTTTTGTCGACTTGAATAACTTCTCTGTACAAAAGTACGAGTACGAAAGGAGTATGTAAGGATCGCAGCAGGTGGCGTTCTGTAGTTTCTGCCTACCCCACGGGAAAAAGGCGTGAGTTTATGTGTATGTGTGTACTCCATTTTATTCTAGCCTTAATAAAACAACGTAGATTTAACGACTTTGATATGTTAGATCATAAAGCCGCAGCCTATAGGTACTTCAAAGTCTCTATTGGTTATGGGGAAAAAGGTGTGAGTTTATATGTGTGTAAAAAAGTATAAAATTAATGTATTCCACTCTAGCCTTCAAAGTCACCAAAGCGTTCGCGACTTTCATATCTTGGACCATAAAGCCTATACCTACACGCTTGGTTATGTATAATATCGGCCTAATATTACTTGTAACAGAAGTTGACTTAACTTGGCAAGATACAGACCGCAGTGTGGAGCAAGCCTTGTTCTACATCCGGTGTTCACCGCGGCTTGTTTGCTTAACAATCAGTCAAATAAGTCAGAAACCCGAAGTATTGTTTACTTCGGGTTTCTGACTTATTTGAAACCAACAGAAAATTATTTAAGGAGCCTGTTTCACCAGCTTCCTATATAAATTCCAAATAAATTATTGGGCAGATCTTTTTAAACATAAAAAGTCTGACAAGATGTATGAATGTGGACGTGGCGAAAGGAGTATGTAAGGATCGCAGCAGATGGCGTTCTGTGGTTTCCGACGAAAAAGGCGTGAGCCATATATATATTATATATTATTATTATTTTTATATGGTTACGTATCTCGGGACCCTAGGGTCCCGGACCTTTGGAAGGCGTACGAGGAGCCGAAGCCAACTCGCAGAGGCCCCTTACATGAGATAAAGATTGTATTTATTTTTTATTACAAACCATCATTGACTTCTAACTTCCCGACAAATCGCATTGCGGACCTATTTACAATCAAAACAATTGATGACAACCGTATAACACTTTACAATTTAACAACCCTTACAATATAAAATCATGGACCTTGATTTATATGCTCATTGACTATTCAATTTTATCATCCGCAACTGTAATTTTTCCGCAGTCGTATGAATTGGCTTTAGCTCGGCGATTGCTAAGCTGTATAACAATCCAGTTCATTGACTGTACATTATTATTATTATATATATATTATACATGTATGACATGTATGTATGTAAAAAGTCTGCTCTATTTTTAGCACGTTTTTCTTTAATACACATAGCTGTTAAAAACGCATACGAAACGCAACGAATTCAGTAAATTGTTGGTGTAACACCGCGCAATGTAAAGCAAGCAAAACATTGTACTAACGAGTACATCGAACTTTTTAAAACTTGTTGTCGTAAAAATACGTAACATCAAAAATTGGAAATTTGGCATGCAGTTTCAATGGCAAAACCATTATCATCCATCACGCCTGTATTCGCATGTATTGAAGGATTAGGCAGAGGTGTGCCAATGTACAGTGTACAACTACAGTTCACTGGTTTGTTCAGGTTCTATTAAATTGTCATTAACTGCTACTGAGAAATTCATAGAAAAACCTAATAACACTTTTTGCTCGACAAAGCTGATGTTATAAATACAAGTAGTAAAAGACTGATTTGACGACTGTATGTGCCGACTTTCAAAACACATAGTGTGCTTTGTGAAAGCGCATTAGTTTCATGTTTGAAGTATGAAACTGTCAATTTAGTCTCTGAGATTTAAAAAAAATATACTTTAGATACCACGCCGAAGCCACGTGCACAGTAAAACAATAACTCAACTACAAAAGATTCGACTGTCCCATTGAGAAAACGGGATCTAATTCAAACAAGAATGGCTTACGCTCCGGTGAATAAGAAATGAGACAGATTGTTGGGAAGCACGCGCCAACAGAAACAAAATACCTGTTGCGTCTGTGAGTGACACCACGACCCTCCCCCCCCCCCCCTACTTCCCCCGCCAGATTACCCTAACCCTGTTCGCATTAGCAGCTTGCCAGCTACGCAGCCTAAACGCCGTAGTGTCGACAGTTCCCCAAATTCTTACCACGGAATTTTGGAATAAGCTCGTAATTAGAAGCGAGTTATATTCGAGTGACTATCAGGGGCCTATTTAATAAAGCTGACAGGTGACATTTGACAAAATAACGGTGACAGTTCCAGGTTTTGTCAATTTTCTGTTTAATAAAGCCCAAAATACATAGAAAATCGTGACATATTTCTGTTTGACAGTAGATTGACGTTTATTTGAATACATCACGTGATAACATGAAATTGCGAATTGTCACTGGAATTTGACCGGCAACTAAGCCGTATGTTGAGAATTTTAAATTTCTTTTTTCTTGCTGAAATGGTTAAAAATATATTACGTCGAATAGGGACAACGAATACTTATTAGAAAATTATCACTTCGCTATTGTTTTTGTCGATGTAGACTATGTATTTCTCATAGAAGCTTTCACTCTTCACCCACTTCCTCTTTTACTCCTTTTTGATAGAATTCTCAAATCTTTTTCTTTTATGGAGTTTGGATTTATGCCCGGTTAATGGCGATAGGCTCGCTCCCTATTACATGGGACCTAAACATACCGGCGAACTGTGGGTGTACATTGGTACACCTCTGCCTAACCCTTCGGGGAATACAGGCGTGATGATTTGTATGTGTTTTCTTTTATAATATTACTATATAGATGGAAACTAATTGTGTTTCTAAGGTGCGAGCGATTTTATAAGTAAAACGATTGAATCGATTTTGTCAGATCAAGCTTTAATATCAGTGTAACATTAAACAAATTACAAAATTAAGTTATAGTGAGCGGAACACGTTGCATCATGTGATTGATATAGCTGAACATTTCTGAAATGATGCCTGCGCACTGTTAGCTCGAACGCAAAGGCCAGTGGTTCTTCGCCGTAGGTAGATTATAAGCTGAAAACATAAAAACAAAGGTTTATCAACGAATATAATTTTTTCTTGTGGTGGTAGGTCATTTGACATCACGAAAGTTGCACCTACAATTTTACTACAGCAAAATAGTTTGTTCTATTTCTCCTGAAAGGGATGAAGTGTCCGGTGGTTGTGGAAGTCGGTCGGCTGATATGATTATGATAATAAATAGTATTAACAGAATTAGTGTAGAAGAAAATCTGCAAATAAACATGTAATAATCTGTAATACATATAGCAATGGTACTTACTTGAGGTACTGATGTGTCCATTGGACTTTCTTTAAATCCGTTACGAGATTTTAGTTTCTTAAAGAGTCAGGAATACACACTTCTTCATAAATCAAATAGCTTTTTACTAAGAAATAATACGATAAACCACAAAAAAAAATTGACATGTAACAAAAACATGAATTTCAATCACAATGATAAAAAATAAACGACAGAATTTAAAATTCACTAAAATGGCGTCATTGTATGGTCATTTCACTTTATATCAAATTTGGTAGGATTATAAAAAGCTCCAAAGACAGATGGCGAAAGGATTTGACAAAAGAGGGCAGCGCGCGCAGCGTAGTTGTTCTAATAGACGAATGCGGCCAAACCAACGAGGTAGTCATATTACGTTTTTGGTTGTAACCTCTTTTATTCCCTATAGTTTTAATTATCTGATATGGTATTGTACATTGTATTGACAGTGTCTGACTCAGTTACGTCAAACTGAAAAATCATCATAGTCCGACAGCTGTAGTTGCGGCTTTTCGCCTTGAAAACTCAGCGATACATTATTTCGTTTGTTGTACATGATTTTACGAACTAGGGTAACTTCAGAGCAAGCTACGGGCGTATTCATACGAAAAAATAGTCTACGATACCTACATAACAGTCCTTGAACAAGTGTGGTGGTGTTTCACGTTTCTTGCCTTTTCTGTATAAGAGGAGGCCTTTGCTCTGCGGTGATATAGTAAAAGCGGAGTATTGTCGATGGTACATTATCAAAAAAAGAAAAAGAGTAGAAATTCTGTATTTACGTGTCAGATCAATGTACCGTACTATGTACGTACTGTATTTACGTGCCAAAAAGGGTGCGAAATTTTTTATTGCAAAAAAATTTCAACTCAATTTTTAATGTTTAACTTATAAACATTAAAAATAAAGTTGAAAATTGTTTTTCAAATCAAATTACTAATTTATAAAAGACAAAGTGCTCAAACATATAGCTACTCTGTTTATACTGCCCCTTTGATGGTGGTCGAGAACCATCTTGTTGGACTATAGTATAGTTGAAATATATGAGTTTTTGACGTTCGAATACTTGGAGTGGTTTCTCGTGTATACATTATTCGTTTATAAATTAATTTACAATCGCTGTGATTTTGTATAATATGCATAAACGTATATTGTTCCGAAAATGTATCGATGTGCATTCATTATGCAAGAAGATAGATCATTGTTGACCGATTCGCAATTTCAAGAAGAGCTGTCATGTTGTTGCATGTGATTTTCGCAACATGGATCACATTTATCATGATTATCGGGAATTCTATTACTAATACTATGCCCGGATAAGAAAGAAGGCGATCAAACTGGCTAAGGTGGCCTGGGCTGTTTTTATCATGGATTATGGTCAAATAATAATAATTGTGTTATCAAATACTTAATTCGGTGAATTTCGGTGAGTCGAATGACGTGCAAAGGCTGGTTCAAATCAGTGGCCGGGAAACATATAAGTAATTATATCAACTGATTATTTCAAATGTAATTGAGTAAATAAATACAATAATAACTGTACTGTGCTGTTTCATTTCTTTTTACTCGATAAGTTTTTGTTTGATTTGTATTTACAGGGAACTGTCATTCAAATTCAATAAATATTATCAACCACTACTCAAATAAAAACTCGCTAGTTAGGAATACTAATAATGTACTCCAAAAAGATAATTCCTAAATATTTTGGTTGAAATAAGTAAATGTAACTCAGTATGAGTACGTATTTATGCGTCCAAGGATGTTGGCTGTGCTGTGACACATGCCAGAATGGCAAATACTAGGGCAGTGACATTTTGCAAATCAATTTTATTAATATCGATTGTAAGTCGTTAAAATCTCATTCTCTTTATTAATATTTTAAAAATGCTTTATTATTTTGAAATTTGTTTTTAAATATTTATTTAATACAAAATATAAAAAATACATTCAAAACACAATCGATATTTATTCAAAACAAAAAATTCTTTGTACGTACCCTTTTGTCGCGTTGCAAAATGGTCGCACCGTACCGGACACATTAAAATGTAAAAAAAATATATTTTAAAATACATGCCGTAAACTTCGTTTTCTATAAAAAATATCGATAATCCATCATATAAAAACATCCCATCACTAAACACATTACGTTACACACATATCACTATGCTTGAATTTTCTTTCAATTTGGTTTTCTTTATAGACAATAATATTTTGGCAGTATTTAATTTAATTAGTAGTTATTTAGTTAATTCCGTATTTTACGACTATAATTTTAGGTCGCAGCAAAAACATTAAATCATAATTTGTAAATCGCGGTAAAGTTCAAGAGTGTAAAGGAACAGGAAAATTGTCACAGGCATATTTATCTTGCATGACTTATGTCATAAATGTCGGTTTTATTAAACAGCACTTGTCAAGACAATTTGCCAATTTTGACATAAAAGTCAGCTTGTCAGCTTTATTAAATAGGGCCCTGGAGTGGCTGTCCTGTTTTATGCAATATTGTAATTGAGCCTAGTCATGTTTGAAGGATCCAACCCACAATCTCCGAATAGTTAAATTGTTAACTTCATAATAATTAAACGAGCCAACCCAGAAACACTCAATTGGAATTATTAACTTTATAATAACAAAAAATTTGAACAACGGCGATAATTAAAATAAGTCTGAAATTGTCAATCCGTATGAGAAGCTAGTATTATTTTTTAATATTGAATATTTATAAAGAAGAAGCTCATGTGTTCTACTAGATAGTAGAATAAATGAGTTTCTTCTTTGAGCTTATCTTTAAAAAAAAAAAAGTTCAAAGTATATCTCAAGGTTACGTTTGCACGGAATGCAGTGTTAAATATATACTCGTAGTTACCCAAAATAATTTCAACTCAAAAATATGTGAGACATATTGAGGGTTGGTTTGTTCTGGCAGAACTAAATCCAATCGGCATTTTGGATCCCAGGATGGCTAATAAAGGACGTGACGTTTTAGAAACCGCTGGCTACGTGAGTTTTGGACTGATACAATGCTTATCCTGTGTCTATAGTACTTGCAGTCGTGCTATTGCCATGCCATTCAATTCGAATCGATTTTAGAATTGGAGATAAGATAATCCTTAAGGAGTATTTTGTTTTGATATTTTACATTATGTAAGCTAGTAAGCTTCTGCCTGTATTAAAGCCCATGGATAAAAAAATAGGTTAAAAAGTAGCCTATGTGCTGACACCATTCTATAATCCATCTCTTTGCCAAATTGTATTCGGATCCCAAAATATTTGATAAGCTCCCAAAATCATGGAAAGAACGAACCCTTAGGATATTTAAGCGAGCACTGAAACGGTTCTTAATAGAGAAAGCTTACTTATAATACGTTACAATTTCTTCATGACAAAATTTAGCAATGCACTGTGTTTTACATTTACTTATTTATAATTTAAATAATTCTTTAGATTTTCAGTAAACCATTGTACTTATCTCAATTTTTTTATTATTTGACATTGATATTATTATTGACATTATTACATTTTACTCTATTATTATGCTACTGGACATGTAATTCAAATCAAGAAATTTAGATGAAGGATTATTAAGATTAATTGATATGTAAGCAAAAACAATGTAGGTAATATTTGTACGCCTCAAAGGCCAAACATGACTGAACAAATTTTATCACTGACAACCTGCATGCTATGTTATGTAACTCATGTTTCCACAAATAAATAAATCAATCAATCAATCAATCCGTTCTGCCGTTTTGGCGTATTTAAGTAACAAACATCCATTCATATAAACTGTTGCATTTCGCTGTCTATCCTACTACTATTATAAAGGCGAAAGTTTGTAAGTATGGATGTATGGATGTTTGTTACTCTTTCACGCTTAAACGGCTAAATGGATCTGGATGAAATTTGGCACAAAGATAGATTATAGTCTGGAATAACACATAGGCTACTTTTTATCCCGGGAAAATGTACGGTACCCGTAGGATAACACATCAACTGTGACGCGGACGAAGTCGCGGGCAGAAGCTAGTACTATATATACCAATATTATAAAGAGGTAAAGTTTGTGAGCTTGTGAATTTGTAGGGGGTAACCTCTGGATCTACAGAACCGATTTAGAAAATTCTTTTACTCATAGAAGTCCACGTTATTTGTGAGTGTCATAGGCTATACAACATCACGCTACGACACACGGGAGCGGAGCAGTAACCACGCGGATAATATTATATAGTAAGATGACAAGCACAAATTAATATCACCTATTGATATGAATTGGTAAATAAATATTATGTCCGCACAAAAACGGGTTTATTCCAATTTAAAAATAGAACGTTTTTAACGTTTCGTTTTTTCTCCACGTTCGAATTAAACTCCAACGTATTCGAACGAGTTTCTATGAATTTGTATAATATTGACATCCTTATCTTTACATAATATAAAAACCAAGTCACTCCCCGCCGTCTGTACGCTTAGATCTTTTAAATTCCGCAACGGATTATAGTTATTCAAAAGTTAGAGTGATTCAACAGGAAGGTTTAGGTATAATGTAGGTATCACGCTAAGGCCAACGGGGGCGGAGCAGTAACCAAAGACGTAACTGAACGAGGGTGAGACCGAGGGGTATACAGCTATTATATTTATAAAGTTTTCAAATTATTTATGTCAAGAATGTTTATTTTTTATTCCGAAAGTGTTTCATTTACAATACAAAGAGTTAGGGTGCACAAGGTTAGTTGCTGCGATGGCTTCGCGCTATTCTTACGAGGAGGACAATTTTTTGCTAAGGTTTATATTTATTCAAGGCAGAAAAACAATGGACTCTTGATTATTTATTTCCTCTTTATCTTGTACTTTTTTGGTACCTACACTGGTGATGCGTTATCCATCACGCCTGTATTCCCCGATGGGTTAGGCAGAGGTGTACCAATGTACACCCACAGTTCGCCGGTATATTTAGGTCTCATGTAAGAGGGGGCGAGCCTATTGCCATTAACCGGGCACAAATCCAAACTCCGAGCTGCTACTAAGAATTTCATAGAAAAACTCAATAACACTTTTTGCTCGACTTGGGAATCGAACCCGGGACCGCATGCACAGAAGTCGCACTTGCGACCACGAGACCAACGGGGCCGTATGCGTTATACATTGTTTGCAAAAGCCTATGCGCTATACATATCAAGCGGGTAGGTTTTCTTTTATTTTGTTTGAATTCAGAACTTTGCAAAGTTATCGAGCGCTTTGCTCAACCTATAGTGTGTTTTTTAATCTCGTAGACTGATTTGACAGCTTCTTACGTCAAATATAAAAATAATGTGCTTTCGGCTCATGAACATAAAGCACACTATTTTCAAGTTTGACGTAAGAAGCTGTCAAATCAGTCTACGAGATTAAAAAACACACTATAACAAATAGATTAGAGACTGATTAATGAATTTTGTGAAAATCTTGAACAAAAAAGACACCCGCCTTAGAAAATGAAAACTAACTTTGGTTTTGGATCTGTTTGTTGTTGTTGTTTTGTATTGACCGACTTCCAACGCTAAAGTTATTTTTCAGCTCTTAGTTTTTTATGTACTTACAAAACTTTTTATTTTTCGCATCTTAGTATCAACTTCATGTCATCCAAATCCATGAAGGAACGGTACCTAATATGTACTACGTAAATTAACAAGACACCACTTAAAAGTCACGAATGTTGAACCAAGAATGTCGTTTACTTGGATTACATATTTTTCAGCTATAACAATTTCCTACCAAGCCACAAATTAATTTCGATAAAATTTATTGAGAGGTCCCATCCTCTCAAATCAAGTATGTATGACCAACCAAACAAAAAAAGAATCATCAAAAAAATATAATTGGCCTACCCGTTTTTTGAAGTCGCTTAAAAAGACCAACAATTGAAAATTTCGAACCCAATTTTTTGTTTATTCTCACATTGTTGTCGAGTGTACTCGTAGTGCCTACTCATATCGAGTTGGCAACAGCGAGCAAGTAGCGTACGGTACGCATTTGAAACAGATTGCACATATTATCATACTGTCACTCGCAGGCCGCCTCCCGCCGTCTACCTACGCGACCATTGTCTCCCACTCCCATAGAACAGAACGTCCCGATCTCCAAATAAAAATACTCGATTTTAACAACCAGATTTTTCAAAAGGAAAATGTAGAGCAGCCATGTTTGTTAAAAACAAACAATGGGCAAGCTGGCTTTTAATATACTGCCATTTTTAGGAAATGAAAGTACTTTCAAAACAAACAACTATTACAATGAGAATAGTCCTGAAACATGCAAAAAAAACAGCTGTTCCGTGTGGTCTCCAAGTGGCTGGGTCATGTCAAAGTCAAAGTCAAGTCAAAGTCAAAGCATTTATTTCAATTAGACCATTTACAGGCACTTTTGAATTGTCAAGAAGTTACAGTTTAAAATTGAAGCTAGTTGCTCGTTCCAAAACGTAGGTCTCTATGGAGAAGAACGAGCAAGAAACTCCATGGACACTCTTTTCCTTCAATTTGGTTTTTACAAAGTCTTGGTTACAATATTCTTGTTGCTTCTGTGAAAACAATGAAGGTGAATATAAAAAATAACAAAATTATAATAACGATGTAAGCCATGGCAGTTAAGAGATGAATCCCAACCAATCCAATCCAACAGACCAATCCCAACCGACAGCACCCGTTCACGAATATAACGCGTGCATCAGCACCGTTTAGCTCAACCATCTTGAAGGGAACCAAACGATCCAACCCACGCGCCACCTAGCAAGACATTAAAGTGAGCATGGCAAAGCATGTATGGTAATGCAGGCTGACAGCGACAATAACTAGCTACTGGACATGCTCCACTTGTAGATGCCACTACATCGCTTGTCACTTAACAGAATTCACATTCTATACCCAAAGGGGGCCTCCTACCCCTATCTCTTAAAACAGTGTTATTTTGGTATTTTATATTACTTTGCCTTGCGCACTGTTGGATTTTCAACTCTCGACTAAGCGCCGTGGGTTGAAGACCCAACAACCCCTTCATTACTACCAGCATACATTATTATGCAATATGTCGTAGGTTATCAAATCAGGTCAAGAATCGGCACATGACAAATCATAAATCTTGCCTTACCCCGTAATTGCGTTAGTTAGTGGCAAAAACCTGGTTTGTCTTACCAAGTTTTTGCCACTAACTAATGCAATTCCAGAAAGAAGAAAATTTCATTTTGAATAAATAAATAAATAAATGAATGCGCCAGCCCTTTTAGTGCTAATTACGTGGGATCCCTAATTGGACCGTTTTACTGTTAAACTTGACACCTTCAAGTTCATTGTGAAAGGCACTTACATTTGCCTTCTAGGAATCTTTCTATTTTTAGAAGGACAGCAAGCCTCTTGTTCATTTTAAGTTACGCCTTTGGTTACCGCTATTTTGCTTCGCTCCCGTGGGCTGTAACGTGACTTTATCTAACCCATACTATTCTTAATCCAATCCAATTCTATTCTTTATCTAATCCATACTCTTCATGAATCTGAATATCACGATAAAAAGAATTTTTAATTCTATCTGGTAGTTCCAGAGATTAGTTTATGCAATCAAACTCTTCAACTCTATTACATTAGTTACGGATGAGAGAACATCTATCTAGGGCATCCCTGTGTGAAGGCTATGACCGTGGAAGTGCTCCAGATACTGCAAATAAAATCTATATTTTCGAGGGATTCGTAGATTTATGTAGGTCATGTCAATACAGGACTAGGTGGACTTTAAAGGTTTTTGTTTTAGAAACCAATGGGCATTCTGCTGCAAGTGACAATGACGACGATTTGAGTATAGGTAACAACGGATTTCAATGTCATGGTTGATCAATCAGTTAAATTGCTCCGGTTCACACACTTTCATTGATTGTTGAAGTATTACGAGTATGCAAATTATTGCTTTTTATTATTATTTGAGATGGGTGTGCTCTTGACTCTAGTTTAGGTCGGAGGTGACAGGGATAACGTCAACGATGCTTACCCAGAAGAAGCCTATTCTCTCCAACTTAAAAGATAATAGGGTTAAATGCGTTCATTATATACAGACGCAAGTAGAGAGTTCCACTGCTTTGCTGTGAGCGTTATAAAAGATGTTGTCGCTTAGTGCGGAGTAGCATTTTGGTAAGGATGTTAATTTGCATGGTTCTAGAATCTAGATGTCCGATGGTGGAAAAGGGCCGGTGGGATGAGGTCGTGAAAAACATTATTTTTTAAAGAGTAAGTATTGAGTTTCTTGCCCATCATTCTTCTCCATACTACGACACTGGTTTGTAGTATTAGTAAGTATTGTTATCAACAAAGGTTTACAGGCAATGTATGTTATGTTTGTTTCACGTGAATGAACAGTTTTTGTTTGCATGCATGCATAAACTCACGCCTTTTTTCCATGGGGGTAGGCAGAAATTGTTTCTTTTTTCTATTCGCCCACGGGCACGGCCTATGAAATAACGCATATAAGGAAATTTTTGAAGTTTTATCCATGAGCAAAACATGCTCGTTGTATGTTCAGTCATTATTTCAGGTTCACTGCTCGACATGCACTGCTCCGTCGGTCTCGATCGCAAACGCGTCTGCTAAGCGAGGGGTCCGGGTTTCTATTCCCAGGTCGGGTAAAGTTGGCAAGTGTTATTGGGTTTTTCTATTAGTAGAATAACTGAGCCAGAATAAAATCAGTTAGTGAAGGATTTACATAAGAGGTGCGAGTAACGACAATGTTTTAGTTGGAAGTGACGAAACTACTAAACCAGTATGGTAATTAGAAAACCACCCGAGTGACCTTCACTATAAAAATAATCTTTAACTAATATTATAAATGCGAAAGTAAACTTGTACGTTTGTTTGTTACATTTTCAAGCCTAAACCACTGAATCGATCATCCTGAAATTTTACATATGCATCGTCAGGTGTACAGAAAAGGACATAGAGTACCTTTCATCCCGAAAAAAAATACTTTTCCCGAGGTTAACAACAAAAACGTTATTTTGATAAAAGATGGCGCTACGTGTCTTTCGAATCATGTTTTAAATTTAACAATCTAACCGTTATTTACGCGGGTAAAGTCCGGGGCAAAAACTAGTTAAAAATTAAATCGATACACGTTTTTAACCTATAAATATCTGCGGGCAGTTTTATCCGGATTTCTAACTAAATAAAGACAGTGACTATTAGTTTATCTATTTTAGTATTCCTACTACATAATAATATTATATCATAATAAATTCCATTTTATTTTTAAATATTTTTATTTTTATATAATTATGTAAATGAAATTAATGAATAATAATGTTAAAACATTTATTTTATTTTTAAATGTCTTTATTTTTTATATTAATATTTAAAAATGTAATGTTATCCTTATGTAAGTAAATAAAATGATTAAAGGAAATTAATTCATATTTCCACCTGTTATTGTCCCACTGGCAAAGGCCTCTTCCCATACAGAAAAGGCATAGTATTGATCACCACGTTTGCACAAGGTGAAACACATAAAACATACCGGCGAACTGTGGGTGAAATAATGGTACACCTCTGCCTAACCCTTTGGGTAATGCAGGCGTGATGGTATGCATGTGTTTATTCTAAATGCAAATGTTTGGAACAACACAACTTCTGGCAGACCTTATAAAGGTCCATGAAAGCAGCTTCGTTAACCTAGTGGTCCTAAGCATGACTGCTACGCTAGAGGTCTTGGGTTCGATTCTTAGGTTGAGCAAATCGTTATTGGCCTATGAAATTCTCATTAGCAGCTCGGAGCCCTCAGTTCCACAACATGAATTTTAATGTAATGTTAATCATTAACAGAGGAAGATTTGTACATTGGTACCTACACCTCTGCTTAACCCTTCGGGGAATACAGGCGTGATGTTTTCTATGACCCAGCAATATGATGGCTCTAAGGCAGGTGTACCTGATGTGTCGGTACCGCGTCATGAGGACGCGCCACGCCCGCGGTCGCCCTCACCTGCAACAAACCGGCACCTCAATAGATGACGACATTGCACTGACGACCTGGCGACCACAGGAGGTTTACCACGAGAACAATACCATTTTAATATTACATTGTAATTTCAGTTGTCGGATTTTCGACATTCAGCGCTGAGGCGAGAGTTGAAAATCTAACAATGAACAAGGTAAAGAAATATTAAAATAATATTGTTTTAAGAGATGGCAGGAGGCACTACATGCGCAGCGTGACAGAATTCTTTCGTCGCATCATCACGCGTTTCGACGAGATACAAATCTCTATACATCGAAGGTTACTGTATAAATACTATCGCTTCCGCACATGTTTGCGAAATAACCGAACAAAACAACTCAAAACTAGTTAGTTCATGAAACTGCGAAGCTAATAGTCTAACTGAACGTTATAGGTACATATTTATGTTTACACGAACATTCCACGAATTTTCCCGTATAGGAAAAATGCAACCGGGATTCTACAAAGTATAATTCTTCTTCTTCATAGCGTTTCGCTGATAAACTGTAGATTATAATAAATTATATTGTAGGATTTGGCCACTTTGACTTCCCAAGTTTATCTATCTCCAATTATTCCTACGTTTAATTTAAAGTTCTATAAGTTTTTTCAATAAACATCCATTAAAATTGCATTTTACTATGATATAAGTACGGGATCAGTAACCGTATTTTAATACCCGATATCAAGATAAAAGCGTATTGTTATGGGGCATAAAAGGGACAGCATATTAGAGAGTTGAAAGAGAGACTGAGACAGAATATGTCAATCAATGGCGTAGATTTTAACCACAAATTTACAAACCTGTATGTCAGTGATAATAATATGAAAACAATGAACTTTCATTTCATTCAATTCATCTGCAGTCTACGCTTTGAATCGTAAGTTTGATTTTTTAAAAAAAAGCTTACCTTCAAAAGTCTTTGTAGCCTAATGTAAAATTCATAAAATTATAATATCTAACAACAACAAAAAAATAACAAAAAAGTGAATGCCGTCTGTCAAACTCGTGTGGAAAATTTTAACCAAATAAATGATATTTTTATCTTGTGGTTTTAAAATTAATCTTTAGATAAGCAGGAAGTAAGGTGACAAATATGTAATAACGGAGTTGGTTAATTAAAAGTTCTGTTTTATTTTATGTAACAACAAATATTAAATACACTTACAAGAGTCCTTTGTTTCCTATTCTTGCGACATAAACTAAACTGTGGTAGCCAATGATGCCGTCTGTCTCATAGGCTATCATCGAGAACAACACAGTGTACTAATCTATTCATATAGGAATCTTTTATGAATGCGACATGGTAAGCAGGCTCGCTACGTTCCAGAATGTCCATAATTTTTGGTTACATCAAAATAGGTTACGATTTATGTTAAAATAAGTAGATGCTAGATACTATGAGTCATAAAAACAAAATGTTTATGTGAGAAAGTATTATGCGGGGGGAAAAAGACGCATCAGTCACTTCACATAGCCGTTATCTATGCATATTGAACAGCAAACTAAATAATATTGAGCAAAAATGTTGCTGGGGAACGACTTTAAGGGCCTGTGCACACCGCGTAGACCGCAGACTACGCGCGTTTGACCGATTAGGTGTAGCTAGGGATTGCAAAATCCGGAGTTTTTTCAAATCCGGATTTCTGATTTCTCGTCCCATTAAAATCCGGATTATCCGGAGTTTTCGAAGTTTTTGGTGTTAAGTTATTTTGATAAAATTTATATAAAATAGTATAAATTAATTAAAATCTGCATCAATTGGCTCAATTCACAGCTCGACAGAATAAAATCAACTAAAATATTCAATAAATTTTGGGTATCAGTAATTTTTCTCGTTATAAATTTACATAATCATTACATAACATAAACTGTACTTAAACATTGATGCACTCCAGTGTCCCCACTGGAGTGCATCAATGTTTAAGTACAGTTAGTACGGAGCTGGAAAAGCATAAAAGTACTCGTTTTTTTCGTCCAAATAAAATATGTTTAAATTAAAATTTCATGATGAGATTAGATCATTATGATTGACCCTATCGATTAGTGCCATAAAAGTACAGGATGCTATTTTTTCGGAGTTTAGTCGGTTCGATTCCCGGGTGTGTCAAGTGTATTTTCAAAATTATTTAAATGCAGTTTTGTTTCTTTTTAAAAATAAAGGAATGTTTCCTTTCAGTAAAATTTGCTAACTTAAGTATTAAGAGTACTCTCCCTCCAGGTAGCATTATAAAATTCCACCCTGTATATGGGGAGCGGAGCATTAACCAAAGACGTAACTTATGGCGGGTGAAATAAGCAACGCGTACGAAGTCGCATGCAGTTCGCTATAACTTAGAATAGCATACCATAATATGAAGTACTTTTAAGTTTATTTTGTCTTGTAACAATGGACCAATATTTTTTAATTTAATTTATTTATTTTTTATTCTTATTTACGCATTAAAGTAGGTAATATCGATATACCGATTAATTACAATCAAAATTATTATTATAATCAAAATTAATTACAAATATTATGCGTTATAATCAGTTTTTACTGAAATCCGAAAAAAGCGAATTTGAGTCTGAAAATCCGGATTTAAAAAAGGCAAGAAAATCCGGATTTTTCAGTTGTTTTCGAATTTCGAAGAATCCGGATTGCAATCCCTAGGTGTAGCTGTTCCATACACAAAATCCTGAGTACCCTTTAAAAAGTAAAAAAATAAAATAACTACGTCGCGTTGGGGGACCGATGTTGCATTTAGGGTACGACCGTCCCAAGCGGTCCCCCAACGCGACGTAGTTATTTTATTTTTTTACTTTTTAAAGGGAACTCAGGATTTTGTGTCGGGGGTTTTTTAAATTTTTAATTTAATTTTTATTTTAAACTTTTTATAGGTACATACTTATTATAATGTCGATTTTGTTAAGCTGTAAATACATAGGTTCCTAATAATTTAATAACCCACATGACAAATCATTTTTAGTTTTTCTTCCCCACTTTCACACCCATAACTTTTAAACGGCCCAACCGATTTTTAACCCCCGACGCAAAAAGAGGGGTGTTATAAGTTTGACGTGTCTGTCTGTCTGTCTGTGGCATCATAGCTGCCGAACGGATGAAGCGATTTCAATTTAGTTTTTTTTGTATTAAAGGTGACCTATGTACGAGTGTTCTTAGACATGTTTGATGAAAATCGGTTGAGCCGTTTAAAAGTTGTGGGGGTGAAAGTAGGGAAGAAAAACCGAATGTTCGTAAATATACTCGAGTGGGGTCTCAAACTTAACAAAATCTACATTATAATAAGTAGGTACCTATAAAAAGTATAAAATAAAAAATTAAATTAAAAATTTAAAAAACCCCCAACACAAAAACCTAAGTTCCCTTTAAAAAGTAAAAAAATAACAAAAAAAATACGTCACGTTGGGGGACCGATGTTGCATTTAGGATACGATCGTCCCGAGCGGTCCCCCAACGTGACGTATTTTTTTTGTTATTTTTTTACTTTTTAAAGGGAACTTAGGTTTTTGTGTTGGGGGTTTTTTAAATTTTTAATTTAATTTTTTCATCAAACATGTCTAAGAACACTCGCACATAAGTCACCTTTCATACAAAAAAAACTAAATTGAAATCGCTTCATCCGTTCGGGAGCTATGATGTCACAGACAGACAGACAAACAGAGACACGTCAAACTTATAACACCCCTCTTTTTGCGTCGGGGGTTAAAAAATGCTACACCTATTCGGACAAACAAATGAAACGCGTGTCGTCTGCACGTTTAAAATACGCCGTGTGCTTACGGCCTTAGATTTGGTGTGTTGTAAAACGCAATCAAAACATTGGGGTTAATGCGTTACCCCCGTAAGTGATGTAGGGGCAGAGATGTCAGCATAATAGTCGGGGCCCTTCAGAGCGAGTGCAGGGTTTCAACATTGTGTATAAGATCTTCTCGTGAGAGTAAGCTTCACTAATACTCGGGGCTTTATGGTGTACTCGAATTCCAAACGAACGGAGTAACTAATATATAGGATAGTTCATACAAATCCAATAGTATTTTGAAACACCCGGTTTCAAAATACGGAGCGTATGCAGTGGCGACGGGGCAGGGGGGGGGGGGGGGTCAGCTTAAATAGCACAAAACAAGCACAACCTCCCCAAGCATCCATAATACGATTTTCGTACCTGTTTCGGGACCTAGGTAAGAATTGCAGAAACAGAGCTCTTTGTAAAGGAGCTCATCCGGGGAAGTGCTACCACCATTCCTATTTGTGCCGCAAAGCAGCGTTGCTGTGATCGGGTTTGGGTGCCGATGTAACGGAGTAATTACAGTCATAAGAGGCATTCCAACTTTGCCTCTGGCAACGCATTTGCAAGGCCTCTGGTATTGCTGATGCGGTGATCACTTAACATCAGGTGGGCGGTGTACTTGTTTACCATCCAATCCAAAAAAGTCATTGTTTTTGTTACCTAGCAGCGTCCTTGCTATGAACGAGGTTAATCCCGTCGCGTGTGATCCGTATGGCTCGTTAACAGGCGATTAAACTCGTTAACTTGCCGCGTCAAGTTAGACAAGAGCGTTTGAAAATTGTGCGATACAAACGAATTAAAAATGACGGCCAAACGAAGGGTTTTGTCATGCTGTTTCACTGTCACAGTATAGCGAGCGAGTGGGACAAAATGACAAGCGCTGGCATTTTCAATTTTGTTACTATAATATCACAGATTATTCAAAAGATCAGAAACTGTATTATTTTTTCCACGCTATGTAAGAAAAGTATAAACTCGTATTGCGTATTATGCGGACGTTGGTCGTTCGAAGCAGAGAAGCTTTATACCGGTAGGTACCTATCTAAAATACGCATGGGCGTAAATATGAATAAATTGACCTGTATTTCACAGGGCATTGGTCGACGACTCACGACATGCGTGAGGAAAACTGCGCAGCGCAAACGTTGACACTTTTGTGTTTGACGCAAGTAACAGTGAATACAATTATGTTGTTTTCAACTAATATTATTAGTTATTTAACGATCCTCATTCAGTTATATCTTTGCTTACTGCTCCGCTCCCGTTAATTGTAGCATGATGTTCTACGTGTTTAAACCTTCGTCTTACAGTGACTTCTAGATTCTTACAAATAGTTTTAATTAATTAACGTCTAAAAGTGCCTTATGGTTTAATTGCAATAAATTATTTGACCTTGATCGCTCTGTGTATTACTAAAAACTGCATTTAAATCCGTGGCGTAGTTTGGAACATCTAAGCGTTCATACAGCGAGATCGATTTTGTTTTTTTATAAGTAAAAATGTGTAAAAAATCAACTCACTCAACTTACTTGCTACTTACTTACTATACACTTGAAACGAAAAGTGTCCGGTATAAACAAATCGGCTCTGAAAACATTCTAGTGGAATACAAATATAACTTTAGTGACGCTCGTCTGGCGACCACTGATTATTAAATAATTATGTTTTATCTGCAGATAATACAGTGGACTGCAACATTCCTTCTTGAAGTTTTGTTAACCTTATATATTATATAAGTATGTTGTTTGTTATCCCTTAATATATAAATAAAAAAATACACAAGCAGCAATTACAAGTTGCCAATAATTGTTGCACACATCATTACCGGCAACTGTGTCCGCCGTCCGGTAAAGAGTCTACGTTTGCACACTGCCTTAATCATATCAAACATAACAACTCTACGGACAACGTGGAAATATATACAAAATCAGCAAACCTTCTAGATTCATGGAATCAGCAATCCTTCTAGATTCATAAGAAGCGTTTACAAAATAATTCAGACTGAACCATTTTTACATAGTGACTGACGACGTGTTCAAAAAAATGTATAGTTTATAATAACGGCCTTGGGAGTAACGCTGTGAACAAACGAACAATGTTCATCTGTGTTTGTCGTGTCGGTAATTTGTTTGGTTTTATTTATGTTTAGTTATATTATTAGCTTCTGCCCGCGACTTCATCTGGGATAAACCCAAGGAAACGTACAATATTCCGGGATAGACCCCCGGAACCCTACATTTTTCCGGGATAAAAAGTATCCTATGTGTGATTCCATCACGCCTGTATTCCCCGAAGGGCTAGGCAGAGGTGCACCAATATACACGCACAGTTCACCGATATATTTAGGTCCCATGTATAGGGGGCGAGCCTATTGCCATTAACCGGGCACAAATCCTAACTCCGAGCTGCTACTGAGAATTTAATAGAAAAACCCAATAACACTTTGCTCGACCTGGGAATCGAACCCAGGACCCACACTACAATTCAACACAACTCACACTACAATTATGTGTGATTCCACACTACAATTTACCTCACTCTCTCAATTTATCATAAAAAAATTATTTGGTTTTTCCTACGCACACTTACACCGGCGCGAAAGTACATGCTAGGGATGCACCCGATACCGATATATCGGCGATATTTCGGGTTTGCCGATATATCGGTATCGGTAATACTTTAGTTTCCAAATGAGTTCTGTCGCATCTAAGAGACTATTTTCCACCGCAGGTCTTATTCAAACAGACTTGCGAAATCGCCTTTCCCGCAAAACTTAAGAATACTGTGTTTTTTAAATAAAAATCTTATAAATGTTAATTTTGATTACTAAAACTATTAGTCATTGTGTTTTATTTATTCTACCTTCCTTTTTGAAATCAATAAGCATATTGGTATCGGTATCGGTATCGCCGATATTTTTTTAAGAGTATCGGTATCGTATTGGGTTGGTGACCATTTACCATAGCGAGTTTCCTCCGTGCCTCGGAAAGCACGTAAAGCCGTTGGTCCCGGCTGTCATTTGTAGATCTTTGACAGTCGTTACTGTTAGTCAGAAGCCAGAAAGTCTGACAACCAGTCTTACCAGGAGTATCGTATTACCCATTACTGGGTTGTGGAGGTCTGATAGGCAGTCGCTCCATGTAAAATACTGATATTCAGCTGCATCCGGTTCGACTGGAAGCCGACCCCAACATAGTTGGGAAAAGGCTAGGCAGATGATGATGATGATGATGGTATCGGTATCGTATCGGCAAAAAGGCGTATCGAGGCATCCCTAGTACGTGCCTTCCGCGATTCGTTATATATCTAACTTTACGTAATAAAAGTAATACATTTTTGCTTCGGCTGCCTACGTACAATTGAACCTTCGCAACTGGTACCTTTGTCCTACTATGAATGTTATCAAGTAACATAGAGGAAGTCGATGTAAACTTTCAAGAGATACCTGTAAGTTTGCCAATATTCTAGTCAGTTGACCGGTCGAGTGTCTCAATGATGCGAACACAAAGTAAAACATGGTTTCAACTAATAAATAAGTTTACTCGAAAATATTGAACACTCCATAACCAACGAGAGATTTGCAAATATAGGAAGAGGAAGATCGAAGGGTCTTTTCTAGGGTTGGCAATATTTCTTATGGCAATTATTATAGAACTAGCGACCTGCCCGCGACTTCGTCCGCGTTGCTTATTTCTTTTAAGATAGGTCTTAGGTTACTGCTCCCCTCCGTAGGTTGTACCGTAATGTTATGTAGCCTTTGACACTCGCAAATAACGTGGCTGTGTAAGGGCAAAAGAATTTTCAAAAACTGTTCAACGACCTTACAAATGTTAACCCTTTATAATATTTGTATAGATTATGAGCGTAATAACTACGATGTAAAAGTATTTATGCTCTACTTAGTATTATGTAAAAGTCGTTGCAAGTAAGGTTCCAAAATTGCCAGACATAAGTCATCTAAGCACGACAAACTTTTTATACCCTGTCTGATGCCTGTAGAAGAAGCCCAGAATTGAAGCTGATACACAAACCTTCTCACACACGACAATACACACACTTCGACACATGGGCCGTTAGGCACCTCTATCTATTCACATTGCCATGCTAAAAATACACAGGTTTGACGTCTCCGAAGTTTTGAACCATTATTATGGACATAACATACCATCACGCCTGTATTCCTCGAAGGGTTAGGAACAGTTGTACCAATGTACACCCACAGTTCAGTATGTGCAGTATGTTTTGGTCCCACGTAAAAGGGGGAGAGCCTAGGCATTAACTAGGCACAAATCCTATCTCCGACCTGCTACATATAAAAAATATATCTTCATATAAAAATCCAATAACACATTTTGCTCGACCTGGGAATCGAACCCAAGACCTCTAGCGTAGCAGTCGCGCTTAGGACCACTAGGATAGCGAGGCAGTTTATTATTATGGAATATCTTTTTAACGAGTGACACATTCAAAGGTAACTAAGTGAGTAAGTACGTGGTAACAAAAAATTGTAATACAACAAAAAATATAATTTCAGAATTTGTCCATCGTCATCCAATTGTCGTCTGCTGCACGTCATGCGTGACTGTGATAAGCACGCTACAACTCAGCGTGATGCTGGTACGGCCTATTATGAGGGACCACAATTCCACAGCATTTGCAAACTTTCTAGGTAGGAAAAGCACTAATATCTGGGCTTGTGTTCTGGGTTTGTGTCGGCGAACTGTGGGTGTACATTGGTACACCTCTGCCTAACCCTTCGGGGAATACAGGCGTGATGGTATATGTTTTACTTTTATTTTCATTACGTTTGGAACCTATATGTAATTAGTGACGTAAATACTAACTTTATAACTAAGCACTAGCGAACCGCCCTGGTGCAGCTAGTCTCAATTCTAGCGCTTATAGCCATTCATTTATATGGATAGAAAGAGATTCGCGAATACTAGTATTTTTTTAAACCTGGTGCAATCGTCGATGGCTGTTTGTTTACCAATCGACATCGCAAACAGAAACCAGTGAATGTTGTGGTTAGAGCATTTTTCTGACGTTCAAAATAATCCCAACCTAATATTGACCCACTGCAGAGCACAGAACTCTTCTCACACATAGAAGGCACGATTATTGATCACTGCATCGTTAGCCTAGTGGTCCTAAACACGACTGCTACGCTAGAGGTCCTGGGTTCTACAAGTTCTATTCCCTGGTAGAGCAGTGTTGTTGGGTTTTTCTATGAAATTCTCAGTAGCAGCTCGGAGTTTGGATTTGTGCCCGGTTAATGGCAATAGGCTCGCCCCCTATTACATGGGACCTAAATATGCCTGCGTACTGTCGGTGTACATTGGTACACCTCTGCCTAACCCTTCGGGAAATACAGGTTGATGGAATGTTGATCACCAGTCACCACCCATGCTAAAGGCGGATTGGAGATTTCCGACTTTTATAAATTACTAGCAAACTATTCGCGACTTCGTCCGCGTGGCTTATTTGGTATCCCTTCTTTTCGCATAATGTTTTTTGTCCTAATATACTTCGGCATAACGATTTTGGCACAATTTGTTTTGGCATAATAATACTTTGGCATAATTTTTTTAGGCATACTTTTTATGTTGGCATAATCATGTTAAAGACTAATTTGTTTTGGCATAAATTTGATTCGCATAACAATAGTAGACCTAATGACTATTAGCATAACGTTAGTAGGCCTAAAGACTTTTAGCATAACGTTAGTAGGCCTAATGGCTATTAGCATAATAATATTTAGGCATAAAAAATGTTAAAAAATTAATATGCTGTGCAACAAAAGTTAGTCACAGAACCGAATTGCTGCAAAACCGACTTCACGTAGTCTTGTTTGTCCTACCCCTAGAGTGTTATTTAAAATCGCGTAGGCGCGTAGGGGCGAGGCGGCCCGCGAGCTGAGGAGCAGGCGGCTGCGAACGAGCCGCCGCGGCTGAGGCTGGCCGGCGAAGCCGGCCAACAAGCCGAAGCAGCGGTGGTGCGTGTGGTGACGATTAGCACGCGTGGGGCCGCCGGAGGGCCGCAGCGCCGGAGCCGTCACAGAAACCCTGCCTGCTGCATGCTGCTTGCTTGCATGCTTGCTTGCATGTTGCATGCTTGCTTGCATGTTGCATGCTTGCTTGCATGCTGCGTGCTTGCTTGCATGCTGCGTGCTTGCTTGCATGCTGCATGCTTGCTTGCCTGCTGCATGCTTGCTTGCATGCTGCATGCTTGTCTGCAAGCATAAAAATTGTATAAACGTGTATAGTGTCTAATATTCTAGGTGTTAATAATTATTTCACTGTAATACCTATAAAAATATGTTTTAATATTTTTATGCGTTATTTATGCTTAACTTTTATGCTTTAGGATATTATGCTTAAAAAAGTTATGCTTTAGAACTTTATGCTTAAAAAAGTTATGCTTTAGAACTTTATGCTTAATAAGTTTATGCTTTAAAATATTATGCCTAATCATTATTATGGTTACAGACATTATGCTTAAAAAAATTATGCATGAGCTGTTATGCGTAATTACATTATGCGAAAAAATAATTATGCCAAACAACATTATGCTAAGTTACATTAGGTCTTAAAATTTTATGCAAATGGATAGGGAACCGGCTTATTTCACCCGAGGTAAGTTACGTCTTTGGTTACTGCTACGCTCCTGTGAGACGAAGCGTGATGTTATATAGCATATGTTACTCAGTGGTAACGTAGCTTTCTAACCGCAAAAGATTTTTTTAATCGGTCCAGAAAAATACAAATCTTTCTCTTTATAATATTAGTATAGATACTCGAAGTTCTGCACCTGTACCCATGTAACAAACGATAAACGCAAACGCTGAGTAGGCTTTAATAGATCTTCAACTTTATGTGCGTGGTTTTAAGTTGAAGATCTAGTGAAGATTGCATAGCGTTTTCGTTCTTTCCAGTCGCTAACGTGAACGCTTCTATTAGAAATCTTTAATAGATTTTCAACTTAAGACTCTGGGGTATAAAGTTGACAATCTATTGGTACCTGCCGAGCGTTTACGATTATCGTTTGCGACTTGGCTTGGGGGGCAGGTTTCCTCAAGATGTTTTCCTTCACCTACGTCGCAGTGATGTCTAAATGAAACTTAAAAAAATACATTATGAAATAGAAAAAGTCACATTAGAACCTCCCCGTGCCTAGTTGCAAACCCACAGCCTCGTGCATGAGAGGCGGGCGCCATAACCACAGGGCCATCATTCATTTTCGTATGAATGCGAATGTTACATACAGATATTAGTCACACACATCATTAAATTATGTATACGGACCGCCGATAGAGCCTAGAGCAGGTGATAACACGCTGTATGCATACGTGCACTGATAATACACGTAGATAGTAGATACTTCACACGCAACAGTGACTAGAGACATTGAGATCCGTTCACTATCTAATCACTGACGTACCAGGACGTCGTCAGGCAAAATAGTTGAAGACGATGTCAACAAACACACAGATTCACTGTTTATCTAATACTAGCTGTTCCCCGCGGTTTCACCCTCGCTGATCAGCACCTGTTGGTCGTAGCGTGATGTTACATAGCCTTAGCCTTCCTCAAGAAATGGACTATCCAACACTAAAAGAATTTTCCAATTCCAACCAGTAGTCCCTGAGATTAGCGCGTTCAAACAAACAAACTCTTTAGCTTTATAATATTAGTATAGATATAGACTAGCGAACCGCGACATACAAAAATAAACAACCTCCCTCCTTCTTGCCTATCTTTATTCACAAAGCTAGGAAAATGTAGTATTCTGGCTACATGCATGTAGCCAGAATACTACATTTTGTTACCCTTGTTCAGTTACGTGTCCGCTCCCGTTGGTCGTAGCGTGATGTTCTGTACATATAAAAAAATTAAAACCTTTCTCTTGAATCACTCTATCAATTATGCCCTGCCTGGACGCCTTAATTAAAAGGCATCCACAGGAAAGCCCGGTTGAGCAGTAAACAACCTCCTAGGTTGAACTGCGAGATGCCCTTTGGAAAAAAAAGTAAAAATCTCTATCTATAGATGAAAACCGCATTAAATTCCGTTGCGTAGTTTGGAATATACAGGGTGGAATTTTATTATGCTACCTAGAGGGAAAGAACTCTAAATACTTAGGTCAGCAAAATTTACTCAAAGGAAACATTCGTTTATTTTAAAAAAGAAACGAAACTGCATTGAAATATAAGTTTACATTAAAATTGCATGTTTTTTTTTTAAATTTAAGTACCATGTTTGCAGAGATTTGATCCTTATGATTGACCCTATCGATTGATGCCATAAAAGTACAGTAAGTATGCAATTTTTTCGAATTTTAGTCGGTTCGATTCCCGGGTGTGGCAAGCGTATTTTCAAAATTATTTAAATGCAGTTTTATTTCTTTTTAAAAATAAAGGAATATTTCCTTTGGGTAAAATGTGCTTACTTAAGTATTTAGAGTACTTTCCCTCCGGGTAGCATTATAAAATTCCACCCTGTATATGCGTACAGACGGCGGGAAGCGACTTTGTTTTATACGGAGGAGATTAAATTAATACGGTTTCAAGGGGCGGGGGGGGAGGTGGTAGTCCCTCAAATCTCGTTCAGGAACACCACGCTCCCTACAACTGGGAACAATTTAGAGCCGAACTCAAGACAAGCATTAACCTACTACTTCAGCAACCAGTTTCAACCAATGAAAAAGCAACGTTTGAGTTTTAAGTAGCCTGCAAAAATTCCACCCCCTAATGAATAAATTATCCCTTCTGTAGGCGCGTAAAGCTTGCCGCAGTGACCGCACGCAAGGGGTGCCGCTCCACCCACGAATACAACGTAACAGGTGTTCGGGCGGTCTTATTGTTGAAAGTTTGTGACAAGAAGTTGCGCTACTGTCCCAGTGCGCATAGAAAGCCTCGCCCCACTTTTTTAAAATTTGCCTCACACTATTTTTTTTCCTTGTATCGTAGGTGTGCCCAACACTAGAATTTTTCCTGTATCGTGGAGGCGTTTACTAACATATAAGCTCACGTGCACAAACAACTAGACCCGGAACCACTACCTACTTTTAGGGCATATTTTTTCGGTGCGGGAATCCAACCCTAGCTCGACTGCCTCGTTCCTAAGCGCGACTACTACGCTAGAGGTCTTGGGTTGGCAAAAAGTGTTATTGGGTTTTTCTATGAAATTCTCAGTTGCAGCTTGGACTTAGGATTTGTGCCTGGTTAATGGTAATAGGCTCGCCTCCTATTACATGGGACCTAAAACATACCGGAGAACTGTGGGTGTAAATTTGTAAACCTCTGCCTAACTCTTCGGGGAATACACGCTGATGGTATATGCATGTATGAATCGAACCCGTGACACGTAAAACAAGCAATCGCTAAGCAACCGAGATCAGGGACATCTAGATACGAGATACGGAATAGGACTCGCTAGTTCAGTTTACTTTGTCTGACTCAGATAGCAACCGCGCCTGGTATTTAATCAACACAAGTTTTTTGTTGCGTACGCTAAAGGTCATCATCAGTTTTAGAAATAAAACTGTTTATAAATCATGAATGTAAGGAACACATAACTTCCATCAAGACTGACTGAGATTGATCAGACCAGGACGGCATGGCAAGGAATTTAATTTTTTACCAATGGACATTCAAACGTGTAGTAGTAGAAATACGACACAAATTGCTAAGCTTTAAAATGATGCCGCGGCATCGAAAGAGATTTGTAAATGGCCTAAATGGCCTTTAGGAAGCGTTGCGCGACTTCGGCTCACCTTCAAAAAAGTTCAACTAAATTTAAGTTATTAGTGCTCGTGGCAATAAAATCTCTGTGCTTAAATATCGAAATGCAATTTAATTTCATTCCATCGTCTGGCCTAATAGGGTTCGTTGGCTCCTGGCGACGGGCGGGTGCAACTAGGACTTTGTTGCGTCTTAGGCTGTCTTTTTCTTCTTAGCCAGACAAACTATAATCTATTATGTTGTTATGGCCCAGAATTTGGCCACTTTGACTGCATTGTCGTGCAGCTGTTAGGTTTCGGGCCCTTTCTGAGTAGAAGTGAGTTTAGAGGCGCGATGGCCCTGTATTGGCCCGTCCCATTTAAGTTGGGCAGACTTTTGAGACACGTCAGCCCTCCTAGTTTTGTAACGCAGTACAATGTTTCGTGGAAGGTGGACGGACGACCTGATAAAGACCGCAGGAAGACGCTAGATGCAGGGCGCTTCAACCGGTCTTTTTAGAACTCTATGGAGGAGGCCTATATCCAGCAATGGACATCTTGCGGCTGATATGATGATGATGATGACAATGTTTCGTTTTCTTACTAGATCCGTTAATTTACCACATATATAGTAGGTACGCTACGTTTGTTGCGGGATGTAAGACAGTTGAATCGTTTCTCACGAGCTTCATCGAGGATCTAATTGCAATTGTCTCGACGCACACATGACCTGACGGTGACCGCCTCTTGACTCCCGACACTGGCCTATGCACCGACGCCGATACTTGAAGCTAAGTACACTTAATCAATTGAAATGCAAAACAGATCAGTTCGCGCGTATTGCTCGTTAGGAGAAGGCCAATAACAATTGACAGGCTGTCACTAATCGATTGCAATATCAATTGAATTTGATTGAAATGACTTTGGGTCCCAATATGCAATCATGGTATTGACGTATGGCCAAAGAAGACATACTTAAGAACGCGAAAATATTAAAGCCAATCACTTGTCTGCATTTGTTTATTTGTGTGCCCCTACGGCTTGCACCCAATCAGCGTGTTAAGTGACGGGTATATTTTTGGTGCAAATCTTCGATGCGAGATCGACATCGTACTGTCAAAGTACCTACTATGTATTTTGATTTATGCATTATCAAAAGTACGTCGTTACGCAAACTTTTGCCAAGGCTTTATTAACGATCCTAGGTTCCGAGGATTACAATTTTTTGTCAGTAAAAAGGTCAGCTGCTGCATACAAAAGTGCAAAGCACCTACCTACATGGTTAAAATGAATGGAACAGCTGACGTTTTTTCAACCAACTAAAACCATGATTGCTGAAGGGTCTAGAATCATAATTACTGAATCCAGGATGAAAGTTTGTGTTACAGTATCCCTTTACCAATATGCTTAACAGTGGTACAAGGGCTTTTTAAAAAATGGTCTATTTTCCCCGGGGGGTAGGCAGAATCGTACTTATAGCACATCCACTTTTTTCACTACTTATGTTTGTTTATGTTATAAAGCCATATGTAATATGATTTAGGTAACCTTATAGTGGTCAACTTCCAAACTCCTGGCTGCTACTGCTATTTCCTGATGCAAAAATTCAATAGTACTTTGCCTAATTTGGGTATGGTAACTTAGAGCCTTAACTAAATAATAAAAAGTGAGCTTTCACATTAGAAAATAAATGCCTACCCTAGGTACTAAGAAGATTGGTAAGATATTTAGTTTAGTATTTGATAAGATATTGTTATTTCTGTTTTAGGAACGTGAACACCTAGTTTTTGAATGACTACTTTGCGCTTTACTTTACTTATTAAAAAAAGCGGTCAACAGCAATTCTAATATTAGACATTTTACATTGTCTAACAATTTGTTTTCGTATTGATGTAACTTGCAAACTGGTGTACACTTGTAGCTAAAAGTATATTCAACCAGTCAAAAAGTTTTTTGCCCAATATTCATTGCATAAATTATGACAGACAAACTTCTTGTTACCGGTTGATTGTCTTGAAGTTATGACCTGCAGTGCTATTCTGTAAAGGATTTTCATTTTAAATATAAGTGAAGTGTGTTTCAGCTTTTTTCTGGATTTTTGATGAAAGGGATTGTCAGTTCACCGGTAGCTCACTTCACCTAAATTCACAGAAGCAGATTATAAAGAATACCTATCTCTTCACAGAAAAAATATCTGCAATTTACAGTAAATACTTTCATATTGTTTTAAAAATAGAAATAAAGTTTTAATTTATAAATAAACTCAGCTGTCATACCATAAACAAAACTAAACCTCACCTTGCCATAACTCTACAGCTGCTTACATTACCATCACTGAGGTTATACCTACATAAATAAATCATACATTGATAACATTTGAATTACTGATGTCAAAATAGTAGTCCACTATCATAAAGTTTACTTTACATTATGTTTTAGACAGAGTATCTAAATATACGTAGTTGTGTAAACAGTGTGAAGTTTGTTCCAAAAAGTTTATCAAAAATATAAACAACCCTGAATTAGAAACACTTTCTGAAATAGTGTGTATTCATACTCATAGGTACATATATTGTGCCTGGTCTTTGTTTATACTGACAGGACGGTCAGGTATGTGTGAGTTACTCAAAGAGATCAACGTAAACATTGCAATAATTATAAATTAGTACTCACTGATCGCGCTGTGAAGTTTTAGACTTGTTGGGAAATTCTGCCATTCCTTGATAAAAAGCATGGAAACTTCAAGAAGTTATTTTTTCGTCGGATTATTATTACACAACTGGCTAAAACTTCGAGAAAGTAGCACCAATAATTCCAGAAAAGTTTCAAATAGAGTTTTGATAGTCTGAACTTTAAACCAACAATACAAAAACACGAATAAAAATTTTATATAATTAAAACTGACACACGAAATGATGGAAAAAACACTTGTTGGCTGTCGTACGGATTACACACACACGCACACATTCGTACAGTATAGTACATACAAGTTTACTTTAAACGTCAAACGGAGCGCGTTTCGTGATAACTTTAAAAACAATAGTATACAAAGTAAGCATGATAGAAAAACTTTTTTAGTAAAACTTGTTCTATTTTGTGTATCTACTATTATGTACAATTTGTCTCGAAAATGATTTCACGAAAACTTGCAAGTGTTGGTGGCTATTTTAAGCTGGTATTTGAGGGATTTTATAGTTTGCTGAATCATAAATTGAAACGTCCCTCAATATGTCCAAAGCTATTGACAGCGGTCATCATCGTGTCAATTTAAATGCAAACAAATTCATCTGGGTTCCTTAGTTTTGAGCAAGGGTTCCCAAAGTGCACAAAGTAAAAAGGGGCCACATAAGCCCTGAAAAAAATGTGTGGAGGTCACTAAGCTCGCACGTCACTTTCATTAAGGTTTATACTTAAAGAACATCACGCTACGATGAACGGTAGCGGAGCAGTACCAAAAAAGTAACTGAACGCGGGTGACACGTCACGGGGTACATAGTTAGTAATCTATCTAAATATATATAATTCAAAGGTGACTGACTGACTGACTGAGATAGTGATCTATCAACGCACAGCCCAAACCACTGGACGGATCGGGCTGAAATTTGGCATGCAGGTAGATGTTATGACATAGGCATCCGCTAAGAAAGGTTTTTCATCAATTCTACCCCCAAGGGGATAAAATAGGGGATGAAAGTTTGTATGAAACTTTGTCAATTTTAAACCGATCGAGCTGAAACTTTGCATGCTTAAAGCTACTATGACGTAGGCATCCCCTAAGAAAGGATGTTGATAAATTCCACCCCTAAGGGTATAAAATAGGGGATGAAAGTTTGTATAAATCTTCTTAGATTTTCGACTGATTGAACTGAAATCAAAGATTGGAGCTACTATGATGAAGACGTCCGCTTAAA
Organism: Caradrina clavipalpis; assembly: GCA_932526535.1. NCBI lineage: Eukaryota > Metazoa > Arthropoda > Insecta > Lepidoptera > Noctuidae > Caradrina > Caradrina clavipalpis. The sequence goes on from OW052087.1 coordinate 24,749,699, forward strand.
TAGGATTTTGATAAATTCAACCCCTAAGGGGATAAAATAAGGGATGAAAGTTTGTATAAATCTTCTTAGATTTTCGACTGATTGAACTGAAATGAATGATTGGAGCTACTATGATGAAGACGTCCACTTAAATAGGATTTTGATAAATTCAACCCCTAACGGGATAAAATAGGGGATGAATGTTTTATAAATCTTCTTAGATTTTCGACTGATTGAACTGAAATTAAAGATTGGAGCTACTATGATGAAGACGTCCGGTTAAATAGGATTTTGATAAATTTAACCCCCATGGGGATAAAATCAGGGATGATGGAGGATGTAAATGTATAATTAGTTTGAACCTATCAGTACCTGATGGAACGAATATATTAAGACGAACAAAGTAATTTTTAGTTCTAAATGTTGACAATAGATGGCGTTGATAGTATTTTAAATCGCGCTATCGTTGTGTTTTCACTGAGTTACATATATATACCCGATGATGAGTGGCCGCCGAATCTAATAGTACATACTATACCTAAATATTTCTAGCGGATTATACGAGTATTTGACGATTTTGGCTGTTCTTTTCTTGGCATATTTTGGATTGTATTTGCTTTTTTTCGGTTTAGTAGTTTTGGTTATAGACTCTGCTTTGTATTTGACATTTGTTTTGTTTTCGTTTGGTTTAAGTATAGGTTTTGTCGGTTAAACTTTTTTAAAATGGCTAAAGAAAATCTGAACGTTAATGGAGAAGTTGAAGAATGTACCTATTGTTGGTGACGGTGCGTGTTTGTTTCGTGCTCTCTCTTATTTTAATGTTCGGAACACAAAATAGAGCGATGGAGGTGCGTTCAGAAATTGTCAGATATGTGGTTAATGACTGGAGCAAGTTTTCAATTATGACCCACGACAGGAATGGTGATAACTACGTAACACCTGACGAATATTTTGGTGATATGATGAAAAATGCTACTTATGATGGCGGATTTTGTGAGGTAATAGCAGCAGGATTAATATTCCCATTTAAGTTTGAAGTTTATAGAAACGGTCTCATATATACGGAATCTGGATCGAACGACTTGCTTCTCTCATGGGCAGTTTTATGTTGCTTGCTCACGAGTAAGTTCACCCAGTAGCTTGATAGTTTTAGCGCCTAATAACAGATTAGTCAAGAATATTGTGTACAAAGAAGTTTTGTAGGCCCTAATTTTGTACACACGCTAAACAAAAGTAAAGTCGCAAAAACTATACCTTATTAATAATAATAGTTTTTAACGCGAGCGAAGCCGCGGGCAAAAGCTAGTAATAAATAAAAGAACGACGGGTTGCACTCCGGGAGTGCCGGCAGACGAATTGTCATATTTGTTACGAATTTTCGATCAGTGTCACGTGTCCTGACGCGAGTTTAACATTTTTTACCCATTCCAAAAAAAGTACACAACGCCACTAAAGACGTTTTCACTTCAATAATATTCCTGTGTGGATATAAATATAAAAACTAGGCTTCAAATAGTATCGCTGTACCCTGTTTCAACTAACTAGGGCAGCGAAACAAAATAATATTTTAAACCTGTAAATGCGCCGCAAACTGAAAAAGTTTGACAACCCGTGGTTTACAGGGTAACAGCTATTCGCAACAAAATTTCAGAGCACATCAAGTTACCCCAATCTGTCAAATTACTTTGATAGATATTCAACTTCATGGCATAAATATAAGGTTCATATTTAATTGGAAAAATTTGACAGTTTTTAATGTGCTGGCGTCTGTACCTACCTAGTGTTAAGTGCGTTGATATTACTTGATTTATCATGGATATGAATCCATGACATATATTATAAAGATCATGTCTCAAGGCTCAATACTGGGTCCATGAATAAAGGAAATAAGTAGGATTGTAAATAAAGTTACGCTCTATTTCCATTTAGGTTTGTATTCCCATTTTCCATTTTGTTTTTTTGGCGTCCATAGATTTCCAGCGAATTCATAGCTAGGCTAATCCATAAGAGAGAGAGAGATCTAGATCTATCTGTGAGAGATCTATCGTTTGCAAGGGGAAACATCGGAGTTTCGTGATTATTATCCGGAACAGTTTAATTCTTTATCTAACAGATGCATTGTAATATTTTGTTTATTGATTGGGTTACTACGCGATCTTGCGAAGATCGGGGAGGTCAATCTCTGGAATTTGGAATTTATTCACGAAAATACTACTTTTTTATGGATAAAGTTTTTTTTTTGTACACATAATATGATTACGATTGTTATCTTTAAGTATGAGAAATATTTACACATTACATACCATTTTATTTTTAGATATAGGTATCGATATCAGTTTTATTTTTATGTTAACATTTAAATTCATAGTAGGTACCTACACTAATCGTTATCACGCGACCTATTAGTGCTCCAATTATTTCATTGTCTGTAATGTGAGTAAGCGCCAATAACAATAATTGAAATCTAAGATTATTATTTTTATTTTTCTTATGATTTATCTAACGCGCCTCCGGAACGCAAAGAGCACAAGAAGGAACATGGATGGGTTTTGGTCAGTAAAAGTCTGACACTAAGGGCGGGGGAAGTCAATAGATGATTTCCCATCTATAAGTTTGAAACCTGTGCCTTCTCTGTATGAGAAGCGGCCTGTGCCCTGCAGTGGGGCAGTAATGGGGAGGTGTTGTTTACCTATTCTAAACAAATATACTACTACCTGCCCTGTATTTGTTTAGAATAGGGAAAAAATGAAACAAATGTCAGTTCATTGTGTAGTTATGGCATAGTTGCCATAAAGTTTATTTTATTAATAATTAAATTTAATCGGTAATTTACATAGTTATTCCAAACCGTCAAAAATTGTGATGTTTAATGGAGATCCCGAAACAGTTGTCGCAGCTTTATCAATGGACAAAATTATAATATAATTTAGGCAAAAAAATATAATAATTTATAATTTTATTTAAAAATAAAGTAAATGTAAAACAACAATGATATAATAATACCGAGACGTTTGTGATATCCTGTACACAATGAATTCTTTTTATTGACATCGAGAGTTTGTTAAAATTGGATATTGATTTAGGACACATCTAGATTCAGAGCAGAAAATATGGTTGTTTTCATGATTGAACGGTATTACTATAAGATAATAATCAAAGAATATTACACAAATTGAACACAATAAATGCATTTGGAATGAATATAAAATAAGATAAAAACTAACTAAAAAAAAAAGATTTTTGGTTAATTTATCATAATTGAAATTTAAATAAATTACTGAAAAAACTTGTCACATTTAAAAATAAGATCATTTTTTAAAATAAATTGATAGTCAAAGGTACAATATTATTAAAGAAAATTATCAGGTATCGGAGTAAAAAGGTATGTGGCGTTACTACTAGTCGGTGAATTGCGAAGCGGGGGAGCAGCACGATACGATGTAGATCCGTCAGTTCGTTACTGACGACAGACACATAAGACTTTCACATAAACGTTACGTCATCTAAAATTACAAAAAAATATTTTTCGTAAATTAAAAAAATCTAATTACTGTCAAAATTAGACCAATAGTAGTTTGCATTCGAGTACAACAAATAAGTAAATAACTAAAGGCTTATTCAAATGTAAATAGTAAAATAATTTCTGAAATCGAAGCCTGCATAGATTCTAAGACTTAAATTTAAATAATTAAATTCATAAGTAACTTAAATAGTCAATGATAAAAATAAGTCTAGATTATAAATAGCGAAAAAACAACGGTAAGATATATGCACCACTGTCAATAATAATTGATATAATAATAAAAATAGTTGTAAATATTTTTGATAGAAAATAAATGTAAAAGTTAATTATTAAATAAATAAAAGAGGCCGGAGTATTTAAGAAACATATTAGACCGTACACAGCAAAATAATTGAATAAAATGATGATATTATTGATTTTGAAGTGTTGTTAAGCAATATAAAAGTAGATGAGCCATCCTCGTGCATTTGAGGTCTGGCTGTAATAGGCCGTAACAGATCATTAAAACTACTATTTAATAAAAATAATATTTACAAAAAGCTACAACTTATATCATAAGATTACATCGTATCGTTATTATGTAGCGCGAACAACAGCAAGCGAGCGAGACAACAGGGTGGCAACCCTGGAAGAGTGAGAGGGCCTCACTCCTCTCTAATACTTCTTGGGCTCGTCCTTCAGCTGGTTCTTGAGCGGGATCTGAAACAAATACAACCAATTTATACAAACTATTGTACCTTTTAGCGTTTACTATGATTTAACTAAATGAGCGTTTCATACGAATATGAACTTTATCGTTTCAATAATAAGGTTCGTTTTCGTAGAAAACGTTTATCACTGAAATGTTCATACATATTCGAAAAAGTTGATGTACCGACGCAAAACTACTACTTTTGGTGTACCAGAATTACATGGAAAAAGGGGTAATCTAAATAGTTTGCAATACCGGGAAATTAGACTATACGATCTTGATATTTTTTTTATCTGTTTTATTAACGAACATGAATATTCATGAATATAACAAATTTATCGTGTATTACTTTCCATACTTGTTTAATAATTACTAGCTTATGCTGGCGACTTCGTTTGCATGATCGTCAGTTATCACAGGGATGTATCTTTTTGGAAGGGAACCCAACATTTATTTTTCTAATATAGAAATTGCCTATTTTACTCCTTATAACATAACAATACTTAAAAAGGAATAAACTGATAGTATCTAAATGTCTTAACAGCGTTTATATCTCAAATTAGGATTAGACAATCACTATTGCCATAGGAAAGTCGCAATATTTTTATTTTTTTAAATGCCATCAAGTTCTGGTAAACCAGCATGCAAATTTTGAAATTAGAAGTAAAAGTGCTAGTGCAGTTAGTAAATTTGAGTACTACTTTACCTAAGTACACATGCAGGGGGGTTTAAGTTTTGAAATTCACGAAGGCGGCCGTGTCTTTATTGTGAGTGTGATGCACGTGCATATTGTTTGTATGTGTGCAAGCTCGCGAGCTCTCAGTATTGGCCGAGCGGCTTGCGCACACAGAAACAATGTGTTTCTGCACTCACAATTCTACACACATTATTAAGCGTCTCCGCCCACAACCGATTTTTTGACCGATTATCGGACCTATTTTTGACAGATTTCTTCTCGCCAACAAAGAAATCTGTCAAAAACGATGATCGACCAAAAAATCGGTCCGATGATCGACCAAAAAATCGGTCATGTGCGCAGACAGTTAGACCAACTAACCTTCATAAGACAAAACATTTACAATAGGATGTTAGTGTGTTAAAGTGTTTGAAACGAACTATGGTGTATACCGAGGCGCGCTGATCTTCCATCTGACGGCTCTGTGCCCGCATAAGGAACACGAAGAATTCGTCGTCCGGGGCGCCGCCGCGGGAGCGCTGCTGCGGCTCGTTACGAGCGCGGATCTGCCCCACCTGATCGTTACGACCGCGGATCTGCTCCACCTGATCGTTACGAGCGCGGATCTGCTCGGCCTGATCGTTACGTGGGTTTGGCACTTCGTTGCGTGGGCGCTGCTGTGGTTGTTCGGCGCGCACTGGCTCAGCGCGGGGGCGAGGCTTTACCTCAACGCGGGCACGGGGCAGCTCCGTGCGCTGGTCTTCAAGGCGCGAGCCCTACAAAACGTGGCATTTTATAGGTATATTTTTCTACAAAACCAAATAATTTACACAATCTTTATCAACTTTTATGTAATTTCATTTCTTTTCGTTCCTACTTCAGGCATCAGCTCTCACAATGTGAATTTATATAATAATATGTAATTCAAAACTGTTAAATGCTACAAAACCATTTTGAGAGAAAATAAATAAACGTTTTATTATTATACTAAGTATACTATTGTTTTTCTGTATATGGGTTAAGCTTGCCTGAAATAAATACATTTATTTTTAATTTAATTTTTTAAAATTATTATTTGCAGTTTTAATCAAAATATCTATTTGGTGATCTTCTTCAGGTACCTGTACGCGAGCGATCATCTCGAGGAAATCATCCTCGGGCTTAGTGCGCGTCGTGTGTTGGGCGCGCAGCCCCGGCAGCGAGGTACCCGGGGCGGGCTCCTTGCCAGGCCCCTTCACCACGGGGCGCAGCTCCGCACGCTGCGAGTCCATGCGCTCCGACTGGAGGTTGTTGATCATATCGATCATGGTCTCGCTGGACCTGCCAGAAAAAAAAAACAACATAACATACATAAATACATAAACTCACGCCTTTTTCCCAAAGCGGTAAGCAAAAACACAGAACGCCACCTAGGTACCACGGTCCTTAGGTACATACTACTTTCGCTTCGTGCACCCCATACATCAGTCATACATTAGTGCTATTCTAAAAAGTTAATTGCGAAATCACTTCTGAATCCCTGGTGAGATTTTAGTTTCGTATTCTTAAAATGAGTGAGTTCGACACTCTAGCGCCACCACGTGATTACAAGTATTATATTGAGTGAGTATTTTGACGTTTTTCAATAGGATTTGATATTCTGCGAAGCAAGCGTGAGTATCGAAATGACTTGTGAGATGACTTTCGAGTCAAGCACGCCGGTTACGAGTACTGCACGCCCGACCTTTCTGAAGAACCTTACCAATAAGGTCAGATTAGGTCTTTCTAGGGCGTCCTTCTAAAACATACAGACGAGAGGAATTGAAAACCTCCTTCTTTCTGAAGTCGGTTAAAAAGTCCCTCGTCAGTGTCATATTGACAGTTTATCAGAGATAAAAACACTTGACAGTGATATGGACGGAAACATCAAAACAGGAAATTGCAGCTGTTATATGTATTAGTCATATCATAGATGTTTCAGTTTTCACTGCTAATGAGACTTCAGCTAAGGGTTTGACTACCAGGAACGAAAGTCATAGATGTTCTTATGAGGCCTACAAGACGAGGAACGAACATGTCTGTCTGTTGTGCAGGGTCAATGATAGTAGACACCAACAACAAATAATTCCAACGCGCAATTTCTCAAAAAAAAAAAACAACCACGTCATTTTAGTAAACGCGACTAACTTTCAATTAACTGTAAAATTTGATATTTAATTGCTTTGAAATCAATTGTGTTAATAATAACTTATTTATCAAATATTCAATTGTCGTAATAAAGACCCAAAGAAATTAAAAAACTAAAAGACCCGACTGCTTTTTTAAGTGTTTATGAAAAAGCCCTAAAACAAGAAAGTCGTTGTACCCGATTGCACTTAAAATTGTAGCAGTCGGGACCATCTGCAATGTAATATAGTTTTGTGCTCTCAATTCACTAAGCCTCCATTTCTAGAATGGGTCCCGACTGCTACAATTTTAAGTGCAATCGGGTACAACGACTTTCTTGTTTTAGGGCTTTTTCATAAACACTTAGAAAAGCAGTCGGGTTTTTTAAATTACCTTTTTTTATTTTTAATATACCCATGTCACTTTCACAGTAAATACAAATCTAATGACACCTCTCAAGCTAAAATCCATCGAGCCGTTTAGGCTGCAGAGCAATCCAAACATTTGAATTTGGCGCCAAAAATCCGCCATTTTGTTTTTTATTATTTTGATATACCCAGTGTCACTCTCACAGTAAATACGAATCTAACGACACCTCTCAAGCTAAAATCCATTGAGCCGTTCAGGCTGCAGAGCGTGCCAAACAATTATACATACAAACTTACATACATACATACTCTCGAAAAACATAACCCTCCTTCTGTCGCAATCGGGTAAAAACAGGTTAATTCGTTATACAATTTATTTGACTATATTATTTTTTGGGAATATTAAACAATGCTGTCTGTGTCATTGTTCAATGGCAGCGGAGTAGCTGTTGTTCCAAGTCTTCGAAAGGACGTCTCTAGTGTCTATGTACAATACAGTTGCCAAATAATAACTAAATTTGGGCCTATTGTATCTCTATAGTTAATAAATTAATAGACTAGGGACTCCTTCCCACAACCCGTGACATTCGCATAGATTCCAGATCCAAACAAAAGCAACGTAATAAGCCTAGAACTATGTTTATTATTTACATTTCGTATGGCAACTTCGCAATTGCTATGGCCATGGTATAAGTTAGGAAACAATGTCCCTTTGTTTATATAAAAAAAAGAAAATACATAGGTATTTCGATGGTAATTTTTAAAGTGTAATTTATATTTAAAGTAATAATTTCCTTAAGTAAATTTCGCATGACTAGACGACAACAAACTGGCATCAAATAAAAACTTAAGTATAAATAGCACAGCTTGCACAATCGGTTATAGTTCATCGCATACATTCCAAGTTTTACTTTAGTTTAGATTTCCACGTAAAAACACTTATATGTTTCCTATAAACTTCGAAAACAGCACTGCTAGTGTAGGTATGGTAAAACGCAGGCCGAAAGTTTGAAAAAACTCAACTATTTTTATTCAGCAATTCGCAACACAAAACTTATAAAATAATAATTAAATTACAAACTGTGCAACAATTTATAAAAGAATGAATCTCTATTTGAAATAATATTTGAATTTGCCCTAAATTTGAAATAACTAGGTACCCACCCCTTGAAATCTTCGTCATATTCCTTCATCGTGTGTAAGTACTAAATTTACGAAATGCACAAAACTAAAAATGTTGGCCGTGAACACTTCAACCCGTGCAATATAAAGATGAGACAAAGTGTATGAAAATGGGCTTTATGTGGAAAGATATTGTATCTAAATGAGTAACACGCATAAACACTGTGTCGTCAGTTGTGGCGGAGGCAGCGAGAGGCACGCGTAGTTGGAAATAGTAGATAACTGAGTTGTGTTTCGAGTAGATATGGAGATCATAATGAGATAAGAGACGAGTGTCCGTTCGCGTTAGGTAGATAATGAAATCGGTCAAGAGAACGACGGGGCTAGCTGAATGCAGGCGTTGTGTTTGGGACCTGTGATTGTCAAACGTAATATTCGTATAATTTAATTAGGGGACTGCGACACCCGTTTAATCCTATCGTACAGAAAAAAAAAATATATACCATCACGCCTGTATTCCCCGAAGGGTTAGGCAAAGGGGTATAATTATATGATTATGTTATGTCGAGGTAGCTATGTTGAGAACCTATACTACATTTCTAAAGATGGATACTTAAGAACGTCATAATAATTCAATTGTTTGATTGATTGATACCCTTGCCTAATCTAATCTAGACAGTCTTAAAGAAACGTAAAAACATTTATTTTTCGAATCCTTGGAAAATATCGATAATTTTATTCGATACCTATATGAATTATCTCGAAACAAAAAAAAAAAAAACTCGAATATAGAAAAACTATATTTGCAGTGAAACTATTAGCTAGTACCGCGGAAAAGTAAATCATGTAACTTGTTGAAACGCATCCAAACAGAAATATCACAAACGAAATAGGATTATGTTCCTGGAATATATTCCGAGGCTGCTACGAATAAACGGTTTTCAGAATCAGAACGTTTGAGTTGGAAACTTTCAATTTTAACTAGTTATACATTTCTTGTTTATTTTTATTCGTATTTTTCCTCGTAGGTAGATCCTCATCCATGTCCTACTTCGGGGTGAACGGCGGGTTAGGTCGGACCGACCAAACCCCACGGCTCTTCCTGTTAGCGGGGCAATTACCCTAATCGCATGACGCGTGGACGTTGCAACGGTACATTGATGGATTTTCTCCGAAAACCCCAGTATGTACCTCGGACGAAGTGACAGTGACAATTTATACTGAAATGCGTAAGCTGCTGTCACGCGACGGTATGCACGTCTGAAATTGGCTTAGTAATTGGCCCTCCCCATCCCCCTTAGCCTGAGAAAATCATAAGCTGGTTTTATTATTTTACGTACAAAATTTACTTTTACCAGGTACGAGTATGAATGGTTAGTATAGTATATAGTAGAATTTGTACATATAATAACAATATCAGCCTATATTTTCCTTTTAAAATTTAAACCAACTGACCTCTCCTCATACAGAAAGGGCATTAGCAGAGTTACAAGACGTCCAAGTTTCCTTTATAATGACTTTGTTTTCAATACAAGTTTATTTGGATAAAGGTGGGTTATAACTTCGCTTGGAGTAATATTTTGCTAATAATGATTTTTCCTTGAGAATTTATATTTTCCTCGGCTCGGCCGGAGCCGAGGAAAATATGGCAAGTGGTTTAGATATGCGCCAATATTGGCGTCCCGTTCACATGGGGTTTCCTCAGCTCTTTGGAAACTTACCAAGCAAGGCCAAGTACCAATGTGACTTTGGAGATTCATATGTATTTTCTAGGTGCTTTCTCTATGTGGAAAGAGGCCTTGCTCCAGATGTGGATGCCAAGTACCAATCAACCAACATTTATTGTATAAAAAACGTTAGGTCCAACTAGGGCGTGCAAAAACCGGGTTGTTTAAAGGACACGGTTTTTTCGGGTTTTCATTTTACAAAACCGGTGAAACCGGTTTAATCGGTTATTTCGGTTTTTTTCTCATTTTTATTAAAAAAATGTGAAATTCGTGTGTAAAGAAATAAAAATGCTAAAGTTTAATCAAAATGGCGTCAGCGTGGCATAGAGTAGCGCAACAATGATCTATCCGAGAAAAAAAATCGAATTCGAGATCAATAATTTAAACAAAGGTGTTGCCAATTTTAAATAATAACTTCAATTGTGCAGTTTGCCCAAAAGTACTATTACATAGTTCTAAAATTGTAGTAGGCATTTCTTTAACAAGTAAAATATAATATTGCACACTGTTTTAAACTTAGTGAAGTAAACGACGATCCAAGAATAAAATATAGTTGTTTGAAATAAAATCCTGCAATTTTTTTTTTTCTTATTTGTTCTACATGCAATATGGCAGTGGTCATAATCATTTAGACTGCATTTAGTGCTTTCTAATAGCGAAACGTAACTTGTTACTAAAAATAGTATTCCTTTCGCTTACCTTTCCTATAATATTAGGACTAACCTTAGGCTATATTTCATATCATAGTTCATTCAAAACCATTAAATTTAAAAACTAATTCAATAATTTGAATTACTAGGGAAATGTTGACTAACCGTAAACTGTCACGCAATGACATTTCTTTGTTTTACATATTTGACCTCAAACGCGATTTTTCGGTATAAATTAACGTTGCCGGCCGTTATTGCCGTTGGAACTAACGCCGTCTTGCCGTCCTGTCGACGTTTGTCAGTGATAAATTAAAGATTTTCAATGAAAAACAAAACCGAAAAATCCGAAAAAACCCGTTTCGTTATCACATAAAAAGCCCGGTTTTCAAATCAGTCGGTTAACCGGGTATTCGGTTTGCATGCCCTAGGTCCAACGTGGAGTGCCGGTACCAACTCGCCGTTGTTTCCGGGAACCCCTCGGCCTCTACAGTGAGAATTTATCGTGACCTATATTCAACATTATATCACAACATGACCTACGAACTATATTTCACGTGTATCCTGCAGCTAGTTCTGAGAAATTTCGGAAACTGAGTTTCACAGATACGTGAGACACTCACTGCTGTTGAAAGACACTAATATCGTCTAATGTTAGTGAAAACTGGCTTACTAAGGAGATGGTTAAGTTTACACGTAAAAGGTACAATAAATACACATGAGGCAACTTGAACATAACTGAATTATCAGCTACCCGCCGATAATAGGGGTATGTCCGAGTGTCTCCAAGACAAGTTAGTGTACTTACCCTTTGGCGGGGACAGTCACGGAGACGAGCGTCTTGTTGTTAATCTTGGGCTTTGGGCGATTTTCTTTATTACTGTTTAGCGTAGCCCGCTGCTCGTCCATTCGTCCCGACTGGCAGCGGAGAACGAGGTCGAAGAACGACTCCGAGCTGTCCTCCGATTCGCCGCGCTCCATCGGCTTCTTTACTTCCACCTTTACCTCTATGTCATCCTTAGCCGGTTTTGGGGTTATCTGTGGACAGAGATGCCATATTATAATAATATAATAATACCACAAACACGGTGCGGTAACTCGGGACACTTCGCGTCACGTACTTACCGGGAACATTTTTGAGTGAACACAACCCATGATTAAAGATTCGAGATTCGGTTATGCAACAATGAATTAATTGCTTGATATCCGTACAACTCCGAACGTCCGTCTCTACTGCCGTTCAGTGATGTAATGCCGTACCGGGAGATACCTGGAAGCTAACCTACCACCACCGCCCTGACCCGTATATTATCTGCGCTGGTCCAATGCGCGCGAGGGAGATGGATTTATGCAGTATCAATAGCGACGTCCCTTTCAACCAATAAAAAGTCCAAAAAAATCGTGAATAAATAACTTTATATAGTACACACACAGATGCAGTTTTGCTGCGCATGTCCAAATGATCTAGTCAGTAATTGATGTTTTAACAGTACACATCTGGGGTGAAATCTTTATACAGCACACACGCACACAACAGACACACAGCGCAACGAAGGATGTTGAAGATTTCGAAATCCAAGGAAACAATTAATTACTTTCGAACTACGAGCACCTAAACTGCTTATGCCACTTATATCAGCGACTAATACGTTTATAGAGTTAACTTTCGATAAACACATAATACCAGCCTAATATTGTCCCACTACCGAGCAAAGCCTTCTTCTCATACAGAGAAGGCACGAACATTGGTCACGGTTACTCAAGGCGGATTGGCGATTTTAGACTTATATTAATTACAAGTCCAGAAGAATAAGATAAAAAAAAGTTGGTGACACAACAGACACCCCCCCCCCCGGTAACATGGGATAAGGGTAGGAAGATGATGATGATTAATTATTATAAGTCCAGGTTTTCTTAACATGTTTTTCTTAACCGCTGTCAGCGACGTCCAAGATAAACAAAGAAAGCACATAAATTATGAATTAAATAATAAATAATAATATATTCAAATAAAAATGTTTACAAAAAGTGTACATAAAACCAAACAGATAAAAAGATTATTCATAAAATTACAGTGCCTTAAAATTAACTAAAACTAAATAATTATAGGAGCAAGTAATGATAGTTCGTAATTGCAATGTTAGGTAGCGACCCGCCCGATCTAGGTCAATTTAAACCTGTGTTTCGGGCAATTAAAGCCACATTGGTACTTGTTAGTGTCCTCATCGTGACAGGTCCAATCAGATCAGTTGTCAGATTTGATGTTTTGTTTTCAGGCGGTTTCATCCTATTCATCATCCTTCATACAGAGCAGTACATTTGTGTGTGTGCAGTGTTGGTAAAAATTTAAAGTGTATTTTTTTAACTTCACTTTTATGTATTCCCTAGAATTCTGCGATCGATATTTAACCCAGTTTCACTGAAGCTAGAGCAGAGCTCCAGTGCTTTACTATTCAAATATATAATATTTTTTAGCTTTGCTAAACGTCGAGTATTTTGCTCCAGTTTATTTATTGTGCTCTATTTGTTTTGTATTTTAATTTAATTACATTACATTACATTGCTATCTGAAAATTTCCCTTTCTTGTTATTGTTTGATTTCGGAGTAAAGCAATCAACCTTACTCCTAGCTAGGAATTATAAGTGTTTCACTCGACAGTAATAAGGCAGATAATTACTAACATTTGAGGCGGTTTTATTCATTTTGGCGTTAACATCTATTTATAATTGAAGACACGGTTGGCGCATTAGCTGAGCGATTGGCGCTTAGCCACTGAGCGCTGCGTGTCGCGGGTTCGATTCCCACACGGATCAAATGTTTGTATGGGCTACAGCTATTTCGGGTCTAGCTATTTGTGTAAGTGAGTTTATATGTATGTAATCAAGATACAGGAGAAATTTGTAGTGTGGGCAGTGTCCTTTGGGTTCCAGGGGCACGGTATCTCTTTCGAACAACCCGCAGCCCCGGCAGGCATCGGCTCTGAGTGGCCCCTTTAATCCAACCAAATACTATCATTTCATTTTGTAACACACGTCACAAAATATCGCATCTCTCATGTTGCTTAGTCTCAGCCTCTACCGCTGGGCCATTACATAAGAGCATAGTCATTGGATCAATTGTATATATCTTGTGTATTATTTGTATCAATGACCTATTTATATTTAATTTCTTAAAGGGTGGGAAATTATCGAATGACTTCTTCCGCTCTGAGTAGAGCGCAAGGAAGTGTCAGACTCTTACAGACTAAAACCCATTCATGTTCCTCCTAATGCTCTTTCGTTCGAGGGCCGCAATGACTCTTTCGAATAAATTCCGCAACCCTGGATCAATGATCCACTTAAATTTATTATTCTTTGACTATTTCGTGTAGGGTTGGTAACGGAAGCCTTACTAGCGCAGATGGATGCGGTGGTAAAGGGTCCTGCCTCCAGGGATGCGGAGGTGGAAGCGGTATTTTTTTTTAATTCATTCATTATGTACGGACGTCAGCACATGAAGCTATCCGGAACTGGCAAATTTTCGCAATCAACTTTGAACCATATGCTACAGTGATAAAGTTGAAAATCTATTAAAGAAATTTGTCAGGTTGTACTAGCTTTATGTGCTGACGCTAGAGATCCTGGGTTCGATTCCCAGGTCGAGCAAAAAGTGTTATTGGGTTTTTCTATGAAATTCTCAGTAGCAGCTAGGAGTTTGGATTTGTGCCCGGTTAATGGAACTGTGGGTGTACATCCGTACACCTCTGCATAACCCTTCGGGGAATACAGGCGTGATGGATGGTCTGTTCATAAGAAATAATTTAGTTTCAATTTTTCCTGTCATCGCTGTCGCTGTGGGGAAGCTGTCAGCAGCCTCGGACACTACGGCCTATCGCGCAGCCGGAGTGCGGGCCGTACAGCGCGTCACGTTAAGATCAATGCTATTATCCGACGTGCTCTCGTCGCCGTCAGCGTTCCATATGTTTTAGAACCCAATAGCTTGGCATGCGACGATAGCAAGAGACCGGACGGAATGTCTTTATTTAGTTGGAAGATGGGTAGGCCTTTAGTGTGGGACGCTACATGCGTCAATACTCTTGCGCCATCCCATCTTTCTAGTTCTGCGTGCTGTGCTGGCGCTGCCGCTGCGGCTGCAGAAAACCTCAAACGGCGTAAGTATACTTTATTTTTGAGCCGATTGAGTGGAAACCATGTGCTCGTAGCCGTTTAGATAAATCCTTAGGGATTTATCTAAACGGTTGGTTGACATATCTCGTGACCCACAAAGGCTTTACCTTGGCCAGAGGTTAAGACTGGCTACATTGCCACGTTGGATGTCAATTCCAACGTGGCAATGAAAACAGTCTTTTGGGCACTTTTCCGGTTGACAGCGATGCGGAGAAATTTTTTGATGCCTTATAGATTTCGTTTCTTTTTTTATTATTGATGTTATTTTTGATGTCTAATTTTAAGGTTGTAATTAAATTAACAAGTATTACAACGAAAACAAAAATTTTGGAAATAGAAAGTCAGTATTTATTTTAAATAGGCACATTGTTTCTTATACAAACGTTACTGGTAATAGACCTTAAAAGTTAAATTATATTTCAAGGTGATAAGTAAGTGCGAATGGTGGCAAGAGTACACATACTATCACGCCTGTATTCCCTGAATGATTAAGCAGAGTTGTAATAGGCCCCATGTAAAAGGGGTCCAGCCTATTGCCATTAACCGGGCACAAATCCTAACTCCAAGCTGTTACAGAGAATTTCATAGAAAAACCCAATTACACTTATGGTGATTATAAAATTACTGATGGAAACAAATTTTTGTATGGCCTACAGACAGTTGTTCCGGGTTTGGTTGTTTGGGTAGGTATGTGAGTTTATATTATGTTTGTAAACGCACCCACAATAAGGGAAAATCTCCTAGTAACCTAGGAACTACTTGGAACGTTTTTTTATTTATAGACAGGAAATTAAAGTTATTAATAAATGTTAGTTCAATTATTTAAAAAAAAATACAGATGCGGACGCGAAGGTACGATTTCTCGTCAAATAACGGAAGCGGAGGCGTGGTTCTCAACCCCAGTTCCGACGGACGCTGTCTACTGCGAGTATAGCTACTGTGCGCAATCAAATTAGATCTGAGAGCTGCGGTAGCAAAAGTCACTATGTTTTTTTTTTTATTTTCGGTTTTTTATGCAGTTTTAATCGTTATTTCAATACGCACATACTGTAAAAACAGTTATATGATTGATGCAATATTTGCAGAGTTACGGCTAGTTACGGAATATCGCTATGTGACATGAATACATAGAAAAATCAAAAATTGCGCCCGACATGTGTTTTAGCGATTTTTCGGTCAAGTTCAGACTCGTTCGATCACAAAACGCACAGGTCGAGCGTCACACAGAGAGTTTTTTGGAATCAGACCTGGAAGGAAAACAGGCGATCCAACGGTGACAGATATAAGAGGTCTTCTTTATTTCAACGGTAATGTGCAATATATAAATTGCGTCACACAGAAGAGTGGAACACTTTGCCGCAGAGAAGGACAAGCACAGCACCCATAAGGGAACCTATGAGTCTATAATATGATGGCCCACTAAAAATCGATTCAACCAAATTTAGTCACTTACAAAGTCTAAAGCAATACATGCACCGCGATTACCACTTATTTTACGATAATTTAAACCATTAGTAACTTTCCTCTTATTGTTTGATTTTACTTGTTTTTTGATTTGATTATATTTGCTATGACGTGAAATTTCAATTTGAATTAAATAAATATGTTTTTATTGAGTTTGTTTTAATTATTTCTTTCTACAAAAATAGATATGTGTCACCGTACAGTGAGTTTCTTTAAAATTCCATAGAATTTTATAGTAGTTGTGTTCTAAGTGTGTCTAGAACACATAAGTTGTGTGTAAGTACATAGCGAGTATTTACGACTCAAATAATGACCGCTATGTGTCAAATTACCCTATTATGTTTAATTTTAGCATTATTAATAATGTTATCTATCCTAAAGTATTCTAAAACTAGGCAAGTTTGTTATATGCATTAAAGAAAAAAGAAAATTGAATGCTCCGGGTATTTTCTGAGAAAAACAGTTTTTTGCGTCTCCTATAAATCGTTTATTGAAAGCGATTCGATTATTGAAAGTGCAGCGACGCTACTACACAGTATAGCACTATACTCGCTAATAAAGGCCTACGCAGACGGGGACGGCATTGCAAGAGATTTTTCGATACCGACAAGAAGGCATCAATTTATGTCTTACTAGCTTTTGCCCGCGACTTCGTCCGCGTGGATTAATAGTTCCCGTTCCCGGGGGATTTCCGGGATGAAAACTATCCTATGTCCTTTCTCGGGTCCCAGACTATATCTGTACCAAATTTCATTGAAATCGGTTGAGTGGTTTAGGCGTGAAGAAGAGACAGACAGACAGACGGACAGACAGAGTTATTTTCGCATTTATAATATTATTTATAATTTATAATTTTATAATTATAATATTAAGTACGGATTTCTATATCCATACGTTTGAATGTCCATGTAAAATTTTAAATTCCTTGCCATGCCGTCCCGGTCTGCGTAGGCCTTAATTAACCTAAAACCCGTGACGGCCCAGTGGTTAAGACGACCACCTCTTAGGCTTAATATGGGCGGAAAGATTTTTGAAAATTAAGTATTAAAAGAAACTATCGCTGTCGCCTATGACCGCTAGGCGTGTCGGCGTGTGCGAAATGGACAACAGCAGATCCGACTGAATGGACTAAGTAAAAATTCATAATTTGCGGTTTGGTTCTTGCCTATTTCTTCTTTATTATTGAACCAATATTTCATAAACAAAGAAGAAGGATATAAACTGAGTCCTTACGTTTCTTTTTTTAATTAATAGCTTTATACTTTGCACTTCATGGCCTCTGTTGATAGCGCTATAAATAGGCAATTTTGAGAATTTCCGGTGGGCTCTAGTGCCTATTAAAATAATGTATCATTAATTAGGAAAACATAGAGGCACTACTTTACTGTCAAGAATAATGCCTTATAGTCATTAAATAGAAAGAAAAGAGGCGAAAGCGTTTCTATGGAGAAAAAACCAATGTCAATTTCAAATGCCGGTTGGCATTTCTTCTTAGGGTCAACCCCCACGACCGATTTTTTTTGAACCGATAATCGGACCAAGAAACGGGCCCGTTTTTATCATTTATTTCAACGCACGTCACGTCATTTTGTCTGTGACTTTCGAGAGAGGAGCTTCAAATAACAGTAAAATTTTATAAAGTTTAATTATATAGAGTTACCGATAGTATTAAAATAACGTTCATAGATTGAAGGTTATTTATGTTACAATTTATCGTTAAATTGTATATTAACGGTAATTTTATCGTTATTTTTAATCGATTGAACCTGTTGAACGTTCTGAAACCAAAAGCTCCATCATAGTAACAAAAGCTATTGGCACTATTATTTTCGAGAAATAACAAAAAAAAACGAACATGTAATTTTGAGAAATAGTAAGAACTCGAAGTAACTCTTCCTTGCAGTCAATGCATATTTGTGTTATCGACTACACATGCGAGAGGTAGCCTTTAAAAAATCTATTATTCGATCAGACAGAAGCCCTACTAACATTTAACTCGAATTACAAAAAAACATTTTTGAGACGTCTTAAAAAAAAAACAACGCTATAATAACTATTACTCGTCTGGAGTTCCTGTGTTTCAGCTCCAGAACGACGTAAAAGTAACCGTGTATGTTATTATTAGACCTGGTAATCAAACCCACGACTTTACGCTGATCAGTCGCGCTTTGCAACCACAAGACCAATATAGTTAATCAGTGACAATTGATATAAACCTACATAACGGCAACTTAGCTAAATTAACGGTAAAAATAACGAAAAATTCATATTTTACGTTAATATTAATTAACGTTATGTTACTGGTAATGTTATGAAATGATAATACATTGAAATTAACGTTACGTAACGGTTATTATTTTTTGTTTTGATAACGTTAACAAGCTTTATTTACTTACTTAAATCTCAGACGATTAGAGATGGGTTTTTGCCTGGTCATTTAGGGACGTATGTAAATGCCCAATTAACGTCCCAAAACAGAGCATTTATTTTAATTGTAAAATATCACAAATTATTACATCATAAGTTTAAATTACTATAATTACAATTTTGAATACCTTGTTTTGTAGGCACATACCTATTTCTTATGCTCGCCGAAATGCGGATACCTATATTGTGTTACAATTTAATCACTTCATCAAAAATCAATTGATTCAGTTCTCCTGGCTTTAGCCATTGTGATGAGCGTTTCCGATTGTCGTACATTATCTATTTTTATCACAATGTAACGATACTATTCAAAATCCCCTCAGTATTGTGACGATTGAGTAATGTAACGCTGCACTCGACTCGTATTTGTTGGTTTGCTTCAATCAATTCATGCGGTACCCATTTTTCGAATGTTTGCTGACGTCTCTTTGAGGCGCGCGTGGAACACGAACGCCCCGTCGACACGGTCTGTCGTTAAGT
The DNA here is from genome assembly GCA_932526535.1 of Caradrina clavipalpis. NCBI lineage: Eukaryota > Metazoa > Arthropoda > Insecta > Lepidoptera > Noctuidae > Caradrina > Caradrina clavipalpis. Next base: position 24,769,115 of record OW052087.1, read on the forward strand.
TAACGTACGGATGGTGAGCTATCCATTGCTCACCATCCGTTCGCAATAACTGCTTTTGACTTTCGACTTTAGCATTGACACAACGTCTTTCCTAGTAAACCCATGACGGCCGATTATCGGTGAGTAGTGTGCGTTACCCCATACATTTGCGAACGTTCCATTTTTCACCGATAATCGGCGGCCAGGATGCGCAGATTTTGTTGATTTTGACCGTTTTTTTCTCGGCCGTGTGCGTTGATGTACATACTAGAATCCATATGTTCCATTCTCGCCGAGAAAAAATCGGCCGCTGATTCTCGGTCGTGGGGGCAGGCCCTTAAGGTTTTGGGATTCGAACTATGCAACCACTCAAGTGACTTTTTCGATTAAATGTGCTTTCTAAGTTTAACCTAGACATCTCTAACATCGGTGAAGGAAAACATCGTGAGGAAACCTGAACTTATAATTTATGTGAGTCTGAAATCAATAATCCGCATTGAGCAAGCTTAGTGGTCAATGCTAGTGATTCCCTTTATGAGAAGAGGCTTTTGCCATGCAGTCGGACAATACTAGTTTGGTATGTATTTTCCTACTAACCATATTAGCTACTTATGAAGTACTGCCACTAAACTTATTTCTGCTGCAAAACAGTGTTGCTGTGTTACGGTTTAAAAGGCATGGGTGGTGGAGTGCTTACAGGCATATGAGACATTTTAATTTTGTTTCTGTGATGGCAACGCATCTGCAGGGCTTTCAGTATTGCACATGCCTACAGGGTGGATTTTTGAGACGATCACAAGGGCAGGTACCTCAGCCGGTTTAGTTACAGGAATACGTTAATACGAGACCATCCATAACTTTTGAAGATATTCTGAACTGCATTCACAGATTTTGGAAAAAATGTGCAATCGGCAAAATAAAAAAGGTAAATTACGAAAAAATCATGTTTTATACCAATCGATCCTATTTCGTGTAGAGATCAAAGACTCTATCGGACCATTTAAGTTATGAGTACTAGAAATTACAGATTTCGCCAAAAACTTTCCCCATACATTTTGCACGGAAAAACGTTGAATCAAGTCGAAATATAATAGTATAAGTGCTTGCATAATAATGATAATACATAAAAAAATATGATGAGAAATTGTATTATTAGATATTTGTGCTATTAATATTACTCATGTATATTTTTAGTTTACTTTTAAGATTTTAGATATTAAGTTGTTGCTGCGTAGCCCTTTCCTCTCTCCTATGTTTTTGCTGTGCCCGACAGGGTCCATAATGATTCTGTACTTTTACATTGTTAAGACCATTATGTACATTATGGAACGTAATAAATAATTGAGTATTGAGTATTAAATATGCTTTGTTCCTAACTAGAAGTTAATGCCTACCTGTGCAAATAGGAAAATAAACTTGCATTGACAAAATCTAAAACATTTGATTAAGTAAATAATGGGTAACATTTAGGTGATCTACGAAAATTAGGTGACCTACGAAATAAATTGCTCAAAATGACCACCATTTTCACATGTGTACTGAGATTGGTTTCCAGTATCCGAAATTTGTGAATGCAGTTCAGAATATCTCAAAAAGTTATGCATAGTCTCTTTGGACCGTTTTCCTTGTAACTATATCGGTTAGAGTGAGCACTTAGTGACCCCTTTTAAAAAATCCACTTTGTGTAGGCAGCCGTGACCACTTAAAAATTAGTTGGCCGTTGCGCTTTTGCTCTGCCAATATTGAGTGCTACCGTGCACGCATAGATTCAATATCACACGTGTACCATGCACACAATAAAGACAGCCGCCTGCGTGAGTACGACTATATTTTTGATGACAAGTTTTGGTCTTAGACTTAAAAAACCCGATTCTCGATTCCTAAAACTTACCGACCGGTATTTGTTAACCATAGTAACAAACAAACATTTACCTATTGTCGCTGTTATTAAACTTTATTTTTACCCGACTACGGCGAAGCAAAAAGGAGGGTTATGAGTTTGACCGGTATGTATGTATGTAAGTATGTATTTATGGATGTTCATCTGTTCCCTCCCTCATAACTTCTAAACCATCTATCGTAAATTGACGAATGAGGTGTCATTGGAAGCGTCTAAATTGTCCGCTGGTTATTATAGGCTACGTTATGTTGCAATAAATTGTATGTGGCGCCCTCTAGGGCTCATGAAGATATGAAAAAAATATTATTTTCTTCTAAATATGGACGTGTTGCATATCAAATTAAAGGGCATAATTAGCACATTTCAAATATATACAGGGTGGAATTTTATAATGCTACCTGGAGGTAAAGCACTATAAATACTGAAGATAGCAAATTTTACCCAAAGGAAACATTCCTTTATTTTTAAAAAGAAACAAATCTGCATTTAAATAATTTTGAAAATAGGAGTTTGCAGAGATTTGGTCCTTATGTTTGACCCTATCGATTAGTGCCATAAAAGTACAGGATGCTATTTTTTAACGATTTTAGTCGGTTCGATTCCCGGGTGTGGCAAGCGTATTTTCAAAATTAAAATTGCATATAGGAACCGAGAATTAGTTAACTTTTGCCACAGTATGTTAATCTAAAATGTAAGAGACTGCAAATATGCCTCCATATTTGCAGTCTTATAAAGAATCTCTTACATTTATGTAGGAACTAAAATGTAGATATATTCGTGATCAGTTAAGTTTTTCACCAAAATTATGCCCGTGTATCCTAGGACATTGTCATTGTCATTGTAGTGCTATTCTAAAAAGTTCATTTGCGAAATCACTTCTGAATCCATCATCATCATCTTCCTGCCCTTATCCCAAGTTACTTAAGTGTTACGTAAGTGAGAAGTATTATATCGAATGAGTATTTTGACGTTTTTCAATAGGATTTGATATTCTGCGAAGCAAGCGTGACTATCGAGATGACTTGCGAGATGACTTTTGAAGTGATTTGCTTATTTCAGAACTGCTCCGTTGGTCTCGTGGTCGCAAGTGCGACTGCTGTGCAAGGGGTCCCGGGTTCGATTCCCGGGTCGAGCAAAAAGTGTTAATTGGGTATTTCTATGAAATTCTCAGTAGCGGCTCGGAGTTTGGATTTGTGCCTGGTTAATGGCAGCATTGGTACACCTCTGCCTAACCCTTCGGGGAATACAGGCGTGATGGTATAATTTTTTTTTTTTAACTAGTTCGACAAAAAAACGTGAAAATAGCTGGATCTTTGACCTGCAAAATTTCCGTAACCGGTTCCAAGGTATAGTTTAGGGTCGAAGATGGCAAATGTCTTCACAAGTTATATAAGTAAATAGTATACCTGTATCAACGACAGCTGTTCCATGCTTTGTCTGCGGACTCGAAGCGCGTTGAAAGGAGTCCGGGGGGCGGAGTCGTCGTCTGAAGGGATCGCGGGGGGCGATTCAAGTTCCACTGGCAGACCTAGCACTTTGCGAAGATCACTGATGTTCATTTGAGCTGTGGCCATCCCCAGAACATCACCGAGCTGTTGACAAGGACAAATAACTTGTATATTACGAAGTAGCTTTTGCGTTCGATCGCGGCGTTTTTTCACCCGCGTTAACTTACGACTTCGGTTACTTAATTATTCACAAAAATATTATTTTATTCCAGACTAGCTGTTGCCCGCGACTTCGTTCGCGTTCAGTATTTTTAAGTTAATAGTGTTCATACTGTTTCTGTCTAACCCCTATGTGACATAGCGTGATGAATTGAATACCTAGGATTACAGATCAGGTTACTGCCAACACAATGCCAAAAGTTTTGTTCAAATCGGTGCAGGAGTTAAAAAGTTATGCGCGTAGATACAAACAAACAAACAGACAAAAATTCTAAAAACCATTTTTTTGGGTTCAGTATAATGTATTTAACATGTGAGAATTACTCTTTATAAAAAACATTGAATGTACAGAATTGGCCTCGTTACGATTTTATTATATGTATAGATTAGCGTTCAAAGAAACAAAAAATCTTCAGCTTCATTATATAAGTATAGGAGACTTGTTTGGTGCAAGGGACACAAAATAATAAAAATAACATCACGTCTAAGTTTCTTAAAGGGTTAGGTAGATGGAGGTTGTGGTATATGGTGTAAGGTCTGATGTGGTAACGGACTTCAGCATACTAAACAAAATTATATTTTGTACTAAACTAATAAGGTTTGCGTCTAATTATACACGAAAAGTCAAGCGGACAAATGAAAAAGGAACTTGGATAATATTTTTTTAAATCGCCTCTCGAGTCAGCAAACATGGTGATTAAAATATGCGGCATCGGTATAGAGACAGACGTTCATTAATATAAGTACGGTGAACAAAAGAGATAAGTAACCGGAACGTCTAATATAGAAGAAGTTTTCATTCTTCTTCTTAGCGTTTCGATGACAAACTATATTGTTAAAAATAAATAAATAATATATACTATTATTATAAATTATATTGATGCGGCCCAGAATTTGAAGTTTTCATTCAAACCGGTGGTCGTTTTTAAATTAAATTTAATAAAAATATAAACTGTTAATTGTCTATTCATAAAAATTAAATTCATTAAAAAACTTCTATCGGTATTTGAAAAATTATTAGGGGACCTTGGTTACTTATCTCTTTTGCTGACTGTACATAATAAACACGAAGGGCGAGACCCCTCCACCCTTTGTTCTCTATGCGGATACATTACGTAACAGTTTGAAGAGCTGCGTAGTTTATGTGACTGCGGTAAACACCTATCAACACACCTACATACAATAAAACTGTGGAAAAGCTTTTCGAATCAAAACAAGAATTTATTTTTTATTTTTTGCACGTTAATATTGTTTATGACTATGATTCTGTGAAAATTTACAAAAATACAAAAAAGCTTGTGTTTTAAAATATATTAAGTATTCTTTTCTAAGTGAAATAGCAACTCACAAATCATTACTTTTGATTTACTATATTTTTCAGGGGGAGAAAGTACTACATGAACTAATTTTAATATAGGACCTACTCTGAAATACATAAAAACGCAGCTACTCTTTACAATATGCACTACCACATGATCAAAATGCACGGAAACGGAACAGCTATTTTCCTTTGTTCTTAAGAGCGTACTACAATGGCCGCTATAACAACAAAAAATAAAAATAAAATAAAGGTTTCAAATTAAAGGGGATCCTAAACAAAAAAAGTTTATTTTAGGCGTGTTTTGTTAAATATTTATACAGTATCCTTTGTGTGCGAGTCACTTTGTAAAACATTACGTCGACGTTTTGAGCAAAGACGGTCTGACGCAGCTACAAGAAAGGCATCATATTATATAACATTACAAAGGGAACGCGTCGAAGCGCGAGGCGAGCGCATCCTACCTGTAGCGCGATCGATGATGCCCGGGCTGCGTTATGTAACTCTTTTTCTATTTTTAGCTCTCCTTTACTACCGCCCCTCGCATATTCCTAAGGAAGCCATCCAAGGCGTCCCCCCGTTTGGTCCTAGGAGTTCGCTAGGACCTAACTGAGTCAGGGCTTCACTCTTGTAACATGCAAGTCCATCGCTTAGCTGCTATCCGACAGACATGGCCCGCCCAGTCTCACAATCGCCACAAAATCACAAAGCTGGACATCACACACGATAAAATTAAAACACAACACATAACTATAGTTTACCTGAATTGCATGGTTAATCCGTTGATAAAGTATAGATTATAGTTGATTTTGATCTGTAGATGAGGCTGTAGGCTGGTCGTTTAGACCTGCAAGTTGCCAGCAAAAGCGCGCGAGTCTCTGACCAACCGTTACAGTATCCGATCGATGAGTTACTCACAGGAACAACGCGCCAAACTCAACCACGATCTTCAAAATACCAATAAACAATTAATCACAAACTAGCACAATGACTTTGGTCCGACGTCGTTCGCGGAAACGGTAATGATTACGTAACAGTTCATTGTCTTATGTAATTGAATCATCAAGATCAGTTCCGCTGTATCGATCCACGTTTGTTCTGCGTATACGAGAGCCCCCAGCTGGGGTTTCAATCGTGTACAGGTCGTGGCAACGAAAGCTATTATTATTATTTTTAAAACACTATTTTTTACACAATATGAGGGCGTAATTCATAAAATTGAACTCGGATAGGAAAAAAATGACAATAAGACAAAGCATAACCCAGCCTTTGCTGTAGGGTAATAACTCACTGTCACTTATTAATTGAATTCTACATTGGTATATTAACATTAAACTCAACTAACGCACACACCTTCAGTTAACAATAATTCACAGAAAACCAAAAAATTCAAAAATGAACGTCTATGTTTACTAAAGTTATGAACGATACTATTACGCGAAGGGTGAGTACGCCGTTCGCGGACTGATATGAATGAAATTTATGATTTGTTTAGACCAATTGCAGAGCCGGACCCCGGGCAGGTACTTACACTACGTTCACTTTGATGTTTTGAACAACTATTAATGTTTGTTTATTTGTTATGGAACGATATTCAGAAATTATTTATAGGATAACGTAAACATAAGTCTCGATTACTTTTTTATATTTCATGAATATTTTGTTAGGGTGATTTAAACGGTTTACACAATAATGCTGCTTGCACTTTATTTCCGATCGGCATAGGGCGCATGCGTCAAGACGTCAAAATTTAGTAAGCAAGCCAATCAGTTCTTGAGCTAAGGGGAAGTCGTCGAAGTTCGGGTGTCTTCGGAGGCCTTCCCAACCTGTTGATGCCACCCCCGGGCCATGTGCAAGACGCTAGACGACGCAACAGTGCCTCTCTAAGGTCAATGTTCCGAAAGGCTTGGCGCGTTCCATTAAAGGCTTGCCGGACGCCGGTACTATGCATACACTCAACTGAAATACGTTTCGGCGTCGCAATTCGTCATTCTGTCAATTATAACTGAGAGTGAATGATTGACTTGTTTATTTCAAAACCACTATTGAATTGTGGGAGTGTTCATGTTGTATAAAGAGACAAAAAAACATCGTAAACAAATGAAAATATGCGATTTTTTTGTCCAATTTAACTAGTTAATTCGTAGCTTTTGTCCTATGTATGTTTTTGGAATAGTATGTATACCTATTATTAACTGTGTATACATTAGAAGCCACGCTATTGGTGTAACTTACTGTGTAAATAAAATTAATAAAAAAAAATAAAAAATCAAGGGGTTTGTCATTTGGTGGAATGCAGGGAGCATGTATATGCAAATGAGCAGAATGAAACTACAAATGTTATTAATATTTGCAGATGTGTTGTGAATGTTTACCCTTTTACTTATAAATATTACAAGACAACACTCGCTTAAACTTCAAATGATGAGCAAACGCTAATTATTAAAAGAATTGTATGCCACACAGCAAGCTCCGTAGAAAAGGTAGTTTATTCATATGTATATATCAGATATAAAGAGACACATCATATTTCCGAAAACTATATATTCTACCCATCATTACTATCATTTTTTGTTCTATACCATGTCTGGAAACCTTCTGGATACGAAGATATTAATGGCCAAAGTTCCAACAATTAGTTACCTACGTTTCTTCACGAAATCAATCATTTAAATCATTCAACATAACATGCCTGTGTTCCCTGAAGGGTTAGGCAGAAGTGTACTAATGTGCCATCCACAGTTCGATGGTATGATTAGAGGTAGCATGTAATAGGGGGCGAGAATATTGCCATTAACCGGGCACAAGGAAATCCTAACTTCAAGCTGCTACTAAGAATTTTATAGAAAAACTCAATAACACAATTGCTTGGCCTGGGATTCGAACCCAAGACCTCTAGCGTAGCAGTCGCGCTTAGGACCATTAAGCTAACGAGGCAGTTAATTCGTTCAACAAAAATTTTAATACCTTCACGACCCATGTACTGTTTGTGTGCAGCAAAAAGCACGATTATTTGCAGTGTTACATTGCATGGCACTTTAAACAGAGATTTTTCACGGCAAGAAGTTGTTTTTTGGTCAACATTTTTGCTTAGTTTGATGGGCAGAATATGTAGTTAACGGGTATATGCTGTGTCGTTTTACACCACATGTATATTTCTTTAATTTTCTCTTCAGAGTGCTGCCTGGTGATCTGTAACACAGGTTTAATAAATTTAAGTCTTTATTTAAGTTGTAATTTACTGTAATTGTGTTTAGGCTTGCCCCCACTACTATTAAATGGGACCTAAACATTTCGGTGGACTGTGGATGTACATTGGTACACCTCTGCCTAACCCTCAGGGGAATACAGGGGTGATGGTATGTAAACCTAATATGATGATGAGAATATAAATAAACTGTGATATGAATCACATGTATTTTTCTGAAAACGGATCGCTTCAGAAATTTAAATTCAATGTGACTGTGAATGATTATCAATTCAAAGTCATGACATATAACTAATAGAATAGTGATTAAAATGTAGTAATAAAGATTCTTGCTAGTTCTTCTCACAATTTGGAAGAAGCAACTAGCTGCAACTTTCTGACAAATTGACCGACTCCTTGACAATTCTGGAGTTCCTGTAAATGGTTTAATTTAAATAATTGCTTTGATTTTAAATAAATTTAACCAATAGGATATATGTAGTATAAAAAGATAAGGGCACTAATATACTGTTTTTAGACAATATGAAAGTTTCAAAAATATAATTCAAAAACTGTTTGCATGGAGCGCTCAACAAGGTGCTCTTGCTAGTATCCTCTGCAATGTTTATAAGTAAAGGGATTATTTTCTTACCGTTACTACACAGCATCCACACCCATTTAAACATGGAATGCCAGTGTTCCAGCATTAGTACAATGTGATTAACTAACAATAGCTCATCAAAATATACTTTTTTGACATAGCTGAGCAACTATCCTACTAAAGTGCATTTTTATTCTCAGAGACTAAATTGACAGTTTCATGCGACAAACATAAAAATAATGTGCTTTTGGTACATAGACATAAAGCACACTATTTTCAAGTTGGATACATAAAGTTGTCAAATCAGTCTCTGGAATTACAAAATACACTTTAGATTGTACAGTTCAATCCATGAATGCGATGACGAATTAAAAATATTGTACATATTTGGGTAGATGACACCATTCAACAATAATTTCAATACACAACTTAATAATAAAAAAAAAACAGTTAATATTACCTCTGAAAACTAAATAGATTTTTAAATAACTATAAAATTCGATTTTTAATTGCTTTAAAATCAATAAATAGTTAGTGAATTGAGATAACAAAAAGTGACGTCATAGTTTAGTATTGTTATATAAAATCTATGGGGGAATTGCGTTCAGCTCATCAACCCAATTACATACACACTTTTTTATAATGACATGAATGCAAAACAAGAACAACTTATGCTTTGAAACATGAACTGAAAGAAGCTGAGGGCAACAATATTTGAATGGAATATTTGAGGAACGTTTGACATTGTAATCTCAGTCTTTCATAAACACCTCTATTTTATCTAAATTGTTGCTGACACGAGATTGTTATGAACGTTTTTAACAACGAAAAATGGCCTTGTAAAATTGTTGTTTATCAATTGCCGTGTATCGTGCGTTACCTAGGAAGAAAATAACTGTTCCATATTATATTAGTAGTGTTGTGGTGCATTTTTGTAGGAGATGGTTGATTTGTGGGTAGGCTTGGTAGGCTTTCAACTCCTGAATGATGTGCTGTAAATGAAAAGTATGTATTTCGTATAAATACAGATACAAAAAAAACGAAAATGCTGGAGGCAGAACACTTGCAAACTGTCCTTTTGGAAAGCTATGATAGGCTTATGTCCAGCAGTGGATGTCCTGCGGCTGATATGATGATTATGATGAAGCTGACATATTATATACAGATGAAATTTAACTTAAAAAAATATTCTGACTAAATAATTATAATAAAAAATAATGACAATGAACAGGTGGTATTATTTAGATTTCTAAATATATAACATATTAGCTTTTACACACCTTTTTGGTCACTTAAGTCATGTGCTTCGAAATTAAAAGAAAAATCGTTTCTTTAGGATAGTTCCGGTGTACAATCATGTGTTTAAATATTGGACACTTATTACCAGTCATCGTATGTAATATACTTTTTATCTTAATCTCTTATGTCCAGGAGTTAGCTACCAATTTTTTTTACCAATTACATAATGTTATTTGATAATGGCCAATCCAGGCTTTGCTTTTATGATGATTTCCATGACCAGAGTAAAAAAGTGAGTGTCTCGGTTTACCTACTTGACTATACATATAAGCGGGTTACCGCATTCAGTCCGGAATGTTTAATACAACGTTAGTAAAGATTGTACATAGGCTATAGGGTATAGGCCGATCCGCTTAAGTGTACAGCAACACTTGATGAGTAAGGGTCATCAGAACGGCTCCGACACAGCAATTTGCCATTACATCAAGGTTTTTAAAAAGCGTTTAATTTTTTGCATAATGACAAGATAAAAACCTGATAGCTTGAAGGCGGCGCGATGTCGGCCAGACCGCGTGTCGAAGCGATACTGTTGTTATGAACTATGATCGTAAGTTTTAAATATAGTTATAAAAGAAAGTTGTAGAAGAAAAGAGTATGCTTAGATGGTTCGGTCATGTTGAGAGGACGAGTGAAAAGCGACTAACAAAAGGAATTTATTTGGCAGATGTGAGTGGCAAAGCCAGGAGGGGAAGTTCTAGAAGGATCTACCCTGACCTTATTAGTGAGGTTTTTAGAAAGGTCTTGTCCGTACTTGTAATCAGCGTGCTTATATGACCAGATGTATGAACGTGGATGAGGCGAAAGAAGGATCGTAACAGGTGGCGTTCTGTGGTTTCTGCCTACGCTCACGGGAACATGAATAGAGTTTATAAATGTATGTCGTAAAGAAAATTATTAGCACGTGTCACGCAAGTCGTCATGAACTGAATTCTAAATTCAACATGGTATTAGGTCTTTTGTTTAGTCAACAAAAGAGATAAGAAACCATAGTCGTCAGATACAGATAAAGATTTCTTTTAACCTATAGAAGTTATGAAAATTAATTCACAGAAACACAACATAGCACACAATTTTCCGTTCCTTGCACCTACTTTGTTCCGTCTCTGCAGCACCCTTTTTTTTTTTTTTTTTTTTTTTTTAGAGATGGGAAATCATCAAATGACCCCCCCCGTCCTGGGCGGGGCGGGAGGGAGTGTCAGACTTTTACTGACTAAAAACCATCTATGTTCCTTCGTGTGCCCTTTGCGTTCCGGGGGCACGGTCTGGAGCACCCTAAGGTAGACTGGTAGAAAATGCCTAAGGCTTAAGTCCGCCTTTGTACGGTGTATTTTATACATTTTGTGCATAAAGTTTTAATAAATAAATAAACATAGCATTTCGCATGTATTCCCCCTTTAGGCAGAGGTGTACCAATTTACACCCACAGTTCACTGATATGTTTTTAGGTCCCATGTAATAGGGGGCGAGCCTATTGCCATTAACCGGGCACAAATCCTAACTCCGAACACCCAAGCTGGTGCTGAGAATTTCATAGGAAAACCCAATAACACTTTGCTCGACCTGGGAATCGAACCCAAGGCCTCTAGCGTGGCAGTCGTGGAAATTAATTCATTAAAAAAAAGTTTGTTTTTTAAATTCATTCGGCCACATCTTTAAATACTTCTTTACGCGGCTTCCTACGTAGGCGGTGCAATGAGAACGCGGTTTAAAACAAAGCCGCGCGAAGCAACTTTGAATTAAGTGCGCGCGCACCGACCACCACCTTGAGGACTTTTATGTCGCATTCAGTTCGCGCGAATATATCAAGCGATCTGATCGCGCTCGCGTCGCGTCGCGCCGCGCCGCTTCGCGTTTGGTTCTAGACCGCTCAAGTAGGACGCGGCGTTGGCTACCGATTGTTTGTTGGTCTCGCGTCGCGTTCGCTTCTAAATCGCTCACATAGGACGTCTCGTAAGGAAACTCTAACTATTTTTATATTTGACGACATAGGTTTCTTTGCCTTTTTTGTTGACTATTATAGGAAGATTTGATTTTATAAGCCTATAGACAGACAAAATAATAATGTCGAAATAATATTCCTAAATGGATATGGAGTAAAGTACTGTAATGTTAATAAATGAAGAGGAAAATGATTCGGATTTTCCTCAATATTAAACACTATTGTTATGTTTTTCCTCTGGGGAACCCATAAAAATAGTGTGCTTGAAGGTCTGCGGCCAGGCATGCTTGACAAGCACTTTTAAGCTCGTATTTTGCTTGCCAATCACAATAAAGTTTAGTTCTGTAAGGTGAATATTCATTTTATGGAAACTTGATTGAGCGTGTGTCTGGTGCACAATACTCGTAACCGGCGTGCTTGTATGACCAGATGTATGAACGACGCGAAAGGAGTATGTATGGGTCGTAGCAGGTGGCGTTCTTTGGTTTCCATGATTTGTACAAGTATCTATTCTGTACGGAAGTGTAAAAATTTGCGCTAAATTATTGTTCACACAGGTTTACCATTCTTGCAGTTACCGAGTGTACCTACCATGAATGATTCAAATGAACGAAACTTAACAGCTTGGTCATGAATAAGTACTTAGATGTCTACGTATATTAATATTTCAAGTTGAATAGTTTGTTTATTTAAACGCTCTAAACTCAGAAACGACTTGTTCGATTATAAATTCCTTTTGAGTAGGATAGCCCGTATAATAAGAAATGTTATAGGCTATATTGTTATATACACGCTATGACCCACGGGAGCGGAGCAGGGTAGCAAATTATACGATGATTTTAAGAGCGACACCATTAGGTTAGCTCCCAAAACGAATTGGGATAAGGGCAGGGGAATGTTGAAAACAGATTATGAGATCTATTCTGAAATTCTACAATAAGCAATACATGAAATTGAAATCATAATTGGTCTTATGTTGCCCTGAACTACACTTCAGTTCAGCAAAAGTATGAACGCTATGTGTTTATCCTTATGACCTAATGATTTTGCTAGGATCTCTCTGTCAAGTAAATTTGGAAGTATGGTAAAGCCATTATGGAGTGTTTGCCCGAAATTGGAGCGGATACAGTGACAAATGCCTACGAAGAAATTTACTGATGCTGAAGGCTTAAGTAAGAGGTTAACAGTGTCTCAAATCGATATACAACATGTAACAAATTAAACGCACAACCTGTATGTAGTTTGCTCAGAATCGAATACAGAATCGATTTCTAAAATAGGTTAATTTATTTCCAAAAATTATGAAAACTACGTAAATTACCCTCACGCCTGTATTCCCCGAAGGGTTAGGCAGAGGTGTACCAATGTACACCCACAGTTCGCAGGTATATTTAGGTCCCATGTAATAGGGGGCGAGCCTATTGCCATTAACCGGGCACAAATCCAAACTCCGAGCTGCTACTGAGAATTTCATAGAAAAACCCAATAAAATTTTTTGCTCGACCCGGGAATCGAACCCAGGACCTCTAGCGTAGCAGTCGCGCTCAGGACCACTATGCCAACGAGGCAGTTAAATTAAAGTTCGTTGAACAGTGGAATCCAACGAAAGTTAAACCTTAAGGCTGACGGACTCTGCGGGTTGTTCGAAAGAGATACCGCGCCCCCGGAACGCAAAGGGCACATGAAGGAACATAGACGGGTTTTAGTCAGTAAAAGTCTGACACTCCCTCCCGCCCCGCCCAGGGCGGGGGAAGTTATTTGATGATTTCCCGTCTATAAAAAACAAAAAAAAAAAAAAAAAAAAAAAAGGCTGACGGACGATTAGCATAAGATACTGCGTCTGCCTATTCTATGATCATGACTAATCTAGGATAACTAACTTTATATAAATATTTACGTATTAATAAGTATAGTGTCAGTGCTCATATTATGATTGTAACTTAATTTTCTAATTAGGGTGTTCGAGGGTGTCCATTATTCTGGTTACAGTTATATATAGAAAGAGTAAATGACACCAATGAAGAAATAAAATCCTTAAAAGGAGAAAGTTAGTATACTATTTAAAATTACGTCAGAATCGATTTATCTAAATCGGTAGAAGACTGTATAGCTGCTTTGCGGATAAGGAAATAAATCGCGTGAAGCGTGAACTTGCTCCACTTTAAAAAGTTTCTATACGGAAGAAGCCCTTTCGTAGGGCAATGGGAACTCCTACATAGTTCAGGGTAACTGCACAGAGTTGGATAATGAAGTTTATTGATCGGTCGCAAGTAAATATTGCCCTTTAACTGCGGGTCTTCTCTTTAGAGAAACTGTTACCGCGGTAACTTTTAACTTAAAAGGGGAAAGGCCAAGCATTGCTTATAATAGTAATATGATTTGCATGATATTACCACAGATTAAATAAGTACAGATACTTCACTCCATAGAGAAAACCCAACATTTAACGTTATAATTACCTACAACACGTTCGTGCGGGAGAGAGATAGCAATAACGCGCGTCATTCAACACAGCGCTAGGGCTATCTATGCTGAGAAATGATTACACAAAAGAATAGGTGACTATTAAGTATTATTGTGTAGTATTATTGTATGTACTGAAATATGTATTTTCTGTACACTACAAATTGCATTGCGAGGTTTAGACATTATTGAAGACGGGAGTATCGTTTATTTTGTTGCGATAGGTATAGTACACTCAAGCGAGCGCGTGACAGCCGACTGGATTCGTTGCGCCCGGGCGCAGGCAAGCCGTAGGCACTTAAGAAAGTAACCTTGAACGAGTGACGGAGGCCTGATATTACTACTATTATTCTGATTTGTGATGTATGAACATGGAGTATGTAAGGATCGTATCAGGTGGCATTCTATGGTTTCTGCCTACTCCCATAAGTAAAAGGCGTGAGTTTATGTAGTATGTATATATGTATGATTTGCATTATACGAAACTGCCTCTATTAACCCTATCTTTAAATTTAGAAAAAAATATGACTTTGCGCGGCTTCTAATTAGACCAACTTAGTTGAAACTGCATAATGTACTAACTTCGTCATTGCCTAATAAACTAACACCCCGCCCACCAATACCACAACCTTGTTACTTAGAACAGGACTCACTTCTTTAGATATGTTATAGTGTTCGTTTGCGAAGTAAAGCGCCTTCTCGTGGTTGCCAAGTGCGGCGTGCGCGTTGCCTAGCGACCAGGCGGCGCGTCCCTCCCCCACGCGGTCGTGCAGTTTGCGTGCTGCCGACAAATGTCGCGCGTGGTACTGTTCCGCGGCGCGGTACTCGCGCAGCAGGGTATACGTGTTGCCCAACGAGTAGCATGCTTGAGCCTCCACCGCTGCATCGCCAAGCTCCTCCGCCAACGATAACGTGCGTCTGGAATAATCCAAGACACACAACTACAGTGCCCGGCCGGAAAAAATACACAGAACATTAGAAAACACAGCTTAGGCGATTGGCACACTGGAGCGTGGCGAGCGAGTGCGTGTTCTTACGTTGTTTGTAAGTATCTGTGTTTGTATAGAAAACACGCGCTCTCCAACACACTGAAAACGCGTTCACGCGCAGAGTTGCAGATCACCAGAGCTCCGTCGCCACGCATTATGCTCCGTGATGCGGGGCAGTGTGCCAATCGCCTTAGAGTGACAGAGAGGATGCTTTACAAAGCTGTGCCGTAATAACGGTCGCGTTTTGTAAGCGCTATTTATTTTGACTTATCACTGGAATTCTCAAACGTAAGAAACTCAATATTAGGTCGCTTTTAAGTTGCATGTCGTCTATGTCACTTTATGGTGTAACTTAGACACAGACAGAAAGATATTTTAAGCATGAGCTTGATGACCACATAATCGTGTTTATATGTTATTTAGGCCAAAAATGTAAAGTTAATGTATAGATTTTTACCACAAAAACTTAAGACATTTGGTCAACTTGTGTTTAGTGTCAGATTAAAAAAAAGAGGTATTTTTCGTAATTCAAAAATGATCTCATTCTAATCTAAATGTGAATTTGTAAAAAAAAACTAATTCACTTTCATCTTGTAAAGTTTTTGACATAATGTTGATGACATTGCGACTAGATTTTTTGTTTTGAATCCAGTTAATAACCATTAACTGTTAAACATGTTTATTGTGGTAGTGAAGTTACGATCCTTTGACAATTCAGAGGCATTGTCAATTTAACAATTGACAATAAGTACCTTAGAATTGATACAAACCTATAAAACACTGAGAATATACATTCGTTCCATGCATTAATTAAAAACATTCATTCATTCTACGCTTTAGCTTTAATAAAATAAATAAACAACCATTCAGGTACATTGGCCGTCTGATAACATCAACATGGGTCTAAGGATATTGCAAAAGCAGCATGCGTAAAAATATTAATATTATATCAAGTTGTACCTACCCACTTCAATCTTGGACATAAGCAGTACTGCAGAAATATGAAGAAAAATATTAAGAATGGAGAAAATAAAGACTACAAACTAGAACGCATTAAGGGCGCTTGTGGCGTGGCATTGCAAAGAGCGTCATACATTTTCTTTACACGCGGCCTCGCCACATGTACCAAAAATATACGAATATTAATTACAGCCAACAGGAAACCTAACACGAGCGCGATTAGAGTCGATTTTAGAATAAAAAATACGATTATCCTTAAAGATTTAGGATTAATTTTAAAGTTACACCCGTCGATACAAATAAAGAGTTCAAACTAAAAAAATGTGGGAAACGGCTATTATTTACATGTTAATTGAACTCCGAGCGCTCGTGTCAGGCTTTCTGTATATAGTTGCAAAAATAAAGTTAATAATACATAATTTTGGCTCTGTCAAATCAAATAATTACAACGAACACGAGTTTCGCTGTACAATTCTTAAGTCTAGGCTAAAATACAAAAAAAGATTTTTAATAACAGTCCTTGAATTACATTTATCTGGCTTCAGTTTTTAGTATTTGGTATACAAAACTATAGCCAACCATATTTTATCACGACTAGTAAGTAATACGGGATGTAGCTATTAAAAAGACACACCACAAAGCCGTTAACAAGGCATATTGCTCAAAAAACTAAGTAACATTGAGCATTTTTTTTTGTTTATTTGTCGATTTTTTTCCTTGCATCATTATAGACATATTAGTCTAATTAGAACATTTAAAGAAAATCGTAAATAGATAGATATAGATATACCATCACGCCTGTATTCCCCGAAGGGTTAGGCAGAGGTGTACCAAGGCACACCCACAGTTCGCCGGTATATTTAGGTCCCATGTAATAGGGGGCGAGCCTATTGCCATTAACCGGGCACAAATCCAAACTCCGAGCTGCTACTGAGAATTTCATAGAAAAACCCAATAACACTTTTTGCTCGACCCGGGAATCGAACCCGGGACCTCTAGCGTAGCAGTCGAAAAAAAAAAAAAAAAAAAAAAAAATCGTAAATGTACGTTCATTAATGTTGGTCATTGGATCTTCAATAACACTGTTACCGGATATGGTCTAGGACAAAGATGGCGAACCAATGACACGCGTGCCAGTAGTGGCACGCGACAACATAATTCGGACAACATATTGGACAAAGACATTGATCGAAATAATTTGCAACATATAAATTGTAAATTTTACGATTTATGTACAAACTATTTGCAAACAAAGAGTTAATAACATCTACTTAGTTTTATTTTTCTCCATTAAATGGCTTTGTGAAGATTCTTTGATGGCGCGTCATATTCACAGTACCATAATTATTATTTTAAGTGGCATGTTCACCGATAAAGTTTCGCCATCCCTGGTCTAGGACAGCATAAAATATCGCGATGGTGAAAAGATGTGTACCTTTGGCTTCGTGTAGTGTCTTTCTCATTCTACATCCGTTATGTCCTACATAAGGAGTTTCCTGTTCCGGCGATGTCTAACAAAGCGCAGCGTTTGCTTACACGTCACGAATTTATTATTACTTTAGCTATATTAGAATTGTGCTTAGGAAGTCCAAATATGGTAAGTTCTATTAATTAAATGTACATGGTGGTACTAAAATTATAATTACTTTTATATTTAAATTTTCTTTCCTTCTTTAATTATTATTTTCAGTAATTTCTTTCTGTGATTGTAATTTACCCAGTGCTCTTTATTTTAACAAAATCATTAAAAAACAAGAACACAGACTAAATTATAATCACGAGTGTAGTACCATGACCACCATAATTGACTTCCATTTAAACAGTAATTACGTTTTGCGCGAGCAGCTATTGTAATTTAAATCGCAATAATGTCTACTTAGGGCTTATTTTTTAATGCCGCGTTCCGATACTCGCCCAGCGCGTACTAATGGGTAGGAGTATGAACTGTGTTCTAAGCTGTGAACTAAGTTCGGTTTAGGAATAGTTAGACTGTTAAAAATGCAGCGAAAAATTTAATAAATTAACCGATCAACAAAGACAAGTTTTCGCAAACAGAGCAATACAATATTAGTATGGATTTATGGATTTTATGAATTCAGTTTACTTAGTGAGCTGGGTACGAGCAGCGCACATGTCTGGCGACCTCGCCAAACAACATTCTCATGTATAATGTGCATACAAACTAAACGTATTACAAAGTAAGCCAGTACTGCGAAAACAACGGTGTAGGTATTTAAATTTTGCGCACAGCTTTCCTACGTGTTATTAAAATTAGATGAAACATTCGTTTCACTAAGTACTCTAGATACAGTTCTCTACAGTTTACGTTAAGTGCGAAAAACAATGCTAATTGCATTCCTAGCATGCTTGCAACTCTCTAATTATAGTCGCATTTGGCAAGGAACGCAGTTACAGTACTTTATGTACATGCGATACATGCATGTGGCCATTGCAAGAACTACTTATGCCTACGAAACTTTATTTGGCAACTACTAACTATATTCTTTAAGAAATGAAAATCATCTAAACTATTTTGTACGACCTACAGAACAGTTGAAAAGTTTTCGGTCAGTCCTAGTCCGACTAACGCCCAAAATTAATAATAATGCATCCAAATCCAGATCTTCGTCTGTAACTACTGAACGGCGGAGTTTGCAATCTGTTACTTTGACAGGGCAATTCACAAACAGCAGTCAAAGATAACAGATTAAGATACATTACACATTGAGGGCGTAAATCTGTTGCAGTACATACTTGTAATGTTCCGCAGCATTCTCGAACTGTCCCAGGAATATGTGTGAGTTGCCGAGGTTGCTGTTGGCGCGTCGCTCTGCCGCCTTGTCGCCGAACTCCCGCGCGATCTGTAGCCGCTCCGTGTGGTAGCGGATGGCGCGCGCGAAGTCGCCGAGTAGATAGCAAGTGTTGCCGAGGTTACCGCACGCGCGGCCCATCGCTTGCCTGTCGCCCAGGCTACGCATCAGCTCCAAATTCTCTCTGAAGATGAATGGTGATAAGGGAAATTAGTATTTCTTTCAGTCTGTGCTCAGATGTTTATAGGTATGCAAATGTAAACGAGATATTGAGTATATGAATGAGCAAGTAGTCAAGAATAAACAGTGTTCGTGCAGGCGTGGGAAGTGCGCGGGCGTCGGTTTTCTTGAATTAATTCCACAAATCAAAGTGCATATTAATTGTTTGTTGCAATCTAAATGTTGATACATTCGGTTAGAATTATTGTTAGTTTCTATTACATACTCTCTAGCATCTTTCTATGTAATATGCAAAAGTTATTAAATAATAAACCCGTCTATGCATGCATTAAGTGAAACTAGTGAAGTAAACAGACTGTATCCTCTTCTATTAAGCTAATGCTTCACCGGTGATTCAAAATGATTCCGATCGCAATTTTACATGTAATCGCTTCGAAAGCGTGTAACGTCATTCTATGGTAGCCAATGGAAGCGTATCGATGATAGCGCAGATATGAGATTATTATTTGATTATGGAAAAAGTAATTACTCTTTATATGGGTACCTATTTAAAAATAATTGGATGTCTATAAGTGCTTTCATTTTATATCAATATGAAAAATCACGTGAAATTTCATTTGTTACGATTTACGGTCCCCTTAAAAGATCATGCTGATGATTTGGATGATGAGCAAATAACCTAATGTTAGCTATTGCGGTTGCGGTTAGGCAGAGGTGTAACCAATGTACACCCACAGTTCGCCGGTATGTTCTTAAGTCCCATGTAAAAGGGGGCGAGCCTATTGCCGTTAACCAGCCACAAAAGAGCAAACAGATGTAAGTAAAACTACAAGTATAGTATTAGTACTAGTACATACCATCACCATCACGCCTGTATTCCCCGAAGGGTTAGGCAGAGGTGTACCAATGTACACCCACGATAGTACTAGTAGTGGTAGTGTAAGTGCTTCATGACTACTAAAAGTACCTGTTTCTGTTCTTCTGGCACTAAACTCTCCATGAAAATCGTGTTATCAACAAACACACATACACATGATACCACACCTAAACTCCATTAGTAAAAATAAATATTTTATGAAAATAAAATTGAATTGGTGAGTGCAAGTGAGTACTTACTCATAGTAGGCGACTGCTTGCATGAGACACTCCCTTACTTCTTGCGGGAAGTGTCCGGGGTCGTTCTGTCCCACTCGGCCCAGCTGCTTGCCCTGCGCGTGGTACACGTTCCCCAGGTTGTAGAGCGCGCGCCCCTCGCTCAGCTTGTCCCCGAGAGCCCGGGATATCTCCAGGTGACGCTTGCAGCACTGTATCGCCTCCGCAAATTTGCCCATCACTTTTAATGTGTTTCCTAAATTTCCTGATGCTTTTGCTTCACCTAATTTGTCATTCATTGTCCTGCAAATAAATAGAAATATTTAAAGGATTTTGGCTTGTTGCTGTATATGTTAATATTTGATTGATTTATGCTTGTTCAAAAACTATGTCATTCTGGGTAGATCTTAGTTATAGTGATATTGAGGAATTATTTACAGACCGGTGTAAAACTAAGTTTATCCTTTATGGGTACCTACATTTAACTGAAGTTATGTTATGAGGCCAGTTATCATGGGTTATAGTTACCCAACTGAGCTAAGTTCCCACCTAGCTGGGATGCGACACCCCTCCCGATTCCCCCCTCACCGCCCCGCGCACATCCCGTCGCGCACTATGACTTCATCAACACCAGCCGTAATAATAACTCAACCGGGCAACAATCAGAAAAACAATTATCTGTTTATTCTTACCTAGCTAAAGTTAAATCATGCTTATGATACTGCATAGCCATATTATAGTCTCCTAAATAAAAGTAAGCATTGCCAAGCTGACTATATATGGCGCTTAATGTCCTGAGGTCATCAGTCCCTGCTTGGATGGCGGCCTGGAAGAACGCCACGCCGGCGCGGCAGTCCCCGGCCTTACAGAGGCGTTCGCCCTCCAGTGCGAGCTCCAGGCACATGGACCCGCCATCGCAGCTCTGCAGATAACAATGAGAAACAATTACACATTGACAATGAGTGTAGGTGGTGAGGTGTATCGAGTTGACTTTTGATCTTTCTAATTTCATCCTCACCTTAGTTATTGGCATTATTATCATGAGTTGTTCACTAATTTAAAATCTACTCTGTTGTAAGCACGGTCTCTAATCATCAACTTCTAGAAATACAAAGTTTGCGCTAATCTATGAGAAACACGTAACAAACTATGTGTCACTCACATTGAGTAAAGTTTTAACAAATAATCTGAATAAACAACACATTACATTGTGTAAAACAATTATGATTTAGTTGGTCCTGTGACTCATTAAACATTGTGATGAATGCTCGATTTGAAATAGAATTATAATTGAATCAAGTATGACTTGTACACACCAGTCAATTAACATGGCTGCTCCATGATCCGGGTCATCGGCTATTAGAGTGTGATGCTTGTTATTGCAATATGCTAATCACACATTATTTTTTATCATTTGCATAATGTATTAGTGGATTTACAGCGTAATTGAGTTTAATGAATAATATTTTTAACAGCTATCAACTTAATTTCTCTTTCATCGCTTTGAGGAGTTGACAATACACCAAGGAGATAAATTATCTGTATAGGTATTATTTAAGTGTGGTATCCAATAACAATAAGTCAGTTGTTAGTATTAATGTATTCATGGACAAAATATGTAAATTTTAAACATTGTTATTAGTCTTTTTCCTGAAAAACAACTTCTTATGTAAACATTATTATGTATACAGTACAGGTTCTGTTACCAATGTGGTGAATATAAAGGAGGTCAGTATTTAAATTATTCATTAAATTTCATCATAATAATACTTTCAATCTGTGAGATAAAGGTAAACAACTACATATAGGTACACACTTTAGTACATTAGTTGATAATTTTTAAATAAAATGTAAAATGGTGGATCAGTGATAACTTTTGGCCTAACACAATTTCAAAAACATGTTCTTGATTAGGACATTACAAATAATGATTAAAATTAACTTCAAACAACGTTGGTATTACGTAAATACTAATAATAACAACTCTAAGAAAAGTTTTCGCGGAATGTTTACGAAACTGCAAAGTTTCAAAAGTTTCAAACAAAGTTTTCCTTTGTCTAAAACACATGTTTTTAAAGTGTCACTAAGGTGTCTTGATTGACTGGTGGGCTTGGAAATATCTCGTCACTCATACTGATTACCACTGAGGGCGGGAATATTACGTAGCAGACGGATGTCCACACTTTTAGGTCACAATTTCCGTATTAGGTTCCCCTTCGTAATGACTCACTGCGGTATTATATTAACGGGAAAACAAGCAGTTTTTAAAACGGCGTTCAGTCACAACGCAATACATTGAGCCTACACGAAATATACATAGTTAAATAACATAATATAAGTCAGTGTAAGTAATACAATACGTTAAATTTACCTGTGCATCAGTTGAAAGGTTCTCGGCACTAGCACTCACAGACATTCTCCGCGTTTTATTAAAAACCAAAAGATAAAGCTAAATAAAAATGTCAATACACTATCAGAAAATTCTCATAATTATTGTTTTTAACTATTCTTGTTATTGTAACTTCGCTGGGTGTGAGCAGTCGTTGCACAAGTAGAACGGCATGCATCATACAATAAGTACACAGCAGCAGGCAGGATTTATGGAACGCCTTTGTTTTTTTTTAAATGAGCTAGAACGCTGACGGATGAATGTAACGAACGAACAACCGAATGAAATGACCGTTTTTATACCATAGAGTATCACAGGTCTTGTTGAGTCACGCTTTGTTACTAATAGTGATAATTTTACAAAAAGAATTAGAATTTATTAAAAACGACAACAACAAAAACTTAAAATCTTTATATTTCTTTTTACTAGGATTTTTCTACTCAAGAGCTTCAATGACATTTCATTTTCTCAGTGGCAATAGACTAAATACAGTGTGGTACGTTTAAAAAATAACTACTAAAGGGTAGAATTGTGCTTAAACGCGAGGTATCTTAATTGGTAGGTTATATTAAAATAATGGTAGTAATCGTTTTGAAGCACTAGTGATATTTATTTATGTTATTTACATTGACTACTACCTAAATTTATTTTAAAAAAAGTGGAGACGTATACAATGACCGGTTTGTATGGCATTTCTGATTCCCCTACCTTTCTTATAGGTAGGTAGGTAATGTATACCTACTCATTTAATGCAATAATCCAAGTGAATTCATAGTTAAGAACACAACGAAAACATTTCAATATTTCTATTTACAGTCGAATGAAACTGCTGTTTTATTAGAATGATTGAAAAATAAAATCTGAGTAACTTTAAATCGTGTACCGGGCACCCATCATTCACAGACAGGCATTATCTACATTTCTTTATCAATTAAAAATATTTGGTCACGTAGTTTTAAGTGCAATCAAAAAATGGCAACATCTGGGTATCGAACCCCATTTGAGCAGCAGTGCTTACGACTACTACATCAATAATGTTATCTACATAACATCAGTATACGTACGACAGTTATGTAAACAATTAGTCTCTTCTCTTTTTAGACTAGTGATTATGGGAACGTGCTATGCATTGTAACTGAAGACTTAATTAGAGTACTAAACGATTCGTGTGGTTACTGTTAATAGCCAGTATCTGTCGAGCTTGACCTCATGATCTCTACATGGAATAGTTCGTGCTGGGAAGTCCTTTAAACATGATTGAATTGGTATACAGTACGTAGTCTTTTCCTAACTGCCCGCGACTTCGTTTACATCAAAGTTGATATAATGATCCCACGGGAACAGTGTATTTTCCGGGCTATGCTATTCCAGACTACAAACTATCCCAGTGCCAAATTTCACCCAGATCCGTTCAGCCGTTATGGAGTGATTGAGTAACACCATCCATCCAAACTTTCGCATTTATAATAGTAGATTTAAAGATACAGACGCAGAGAGGTAGCTCGGCACCCCGGGCACCCGAGGCTAGCAGCTCTTGGGCGCAGGGTAGCGGGGGGCGTGTGGGGGGTGCTCGTTAACTATGCAAATAGCAGGCGCGGGCGCGGGGGGCCTACAATCTGATCGACGACCACGCCCCCTGCCAATGATTACCGTTATATTACTTGATGGAACAGAAGCTCTGGAAGCCTCACTGAGGCTCGCTGCGTTTCTGGGGACTCTAGAAACATTGGCATTTAGAAAAAGCAGCAGTGCGCCCTCTAGAGTGGAATCTAAGCAGATTTAGCCCATGCCACACACCCATGCCATAACTGCCTCGTTAGCCTCGTGGTCCTACGCGCGACTCTTGAGGTCTTGGGTTCGATTCCCAGGTCGAGCAAAAGTGTTATTGGGCTTTTCTATGAAATTCTCAGTAGCTGCTCGGAGTCAGGATTTGTGCCCGGTTAATGGCAATAGGCTCGCCTGGGACATAGGACCTATAAATACCGGCGAACTGTGGGTGTACATTGGTACACCTCTGCCTAACCCTTCGGGGAATATAGACGTGATGGTGTGTTATGTTATTTATCTCATGCTCATGTAGTAGAAGTCTTTGTGAAGGAGCTCGTCCAAAGAAGTACTAAAACCATAACTATTACTGCCGCAAAGCAGCGTTGTTGTGTTCCGGTTTAAAGGGCATGGGTGCCGGTGTAATTACAGGCACATGAGATAAAATAATGCCTCTGGTATTGTTTATAGGCAGTGGTGACAACTTAACATCAGGAGGGCCGTCGGCTTGGTTGCTATCCAACGATAGAAAAGTGCTGTAAGAGGATTGATCTAAGCGCAATCTCACCGCATGAGTCTTAAAACAGGTGTGACCTATCTATAACCTATTTCATAGTCTTTGGTTTGGCCTAACAATGAAAACGGGAGGTGGGACGGATGTATCGAATGCAAATAACAAGCGTCTATCTGCTCAGCGTCAAATATATGCGATGGCTTCTAAATTAATTGCATATGTAGGTATGTTCGTCGGCTCACATTTTGGGACCCAACATTTAGGTATGTTAATTTTTCTCTGCAGTGCTAGGCAACTGGGCTTTTTCTAAATGTTCCTTTATGCCTATTGAGCTAATTTTATTATGTCTCTTAGGTACCTGATATGGAGGGAAGAGGAGATTAAGCATACCATCTCGCTAGTATTCCCCGAAAGGTTAGGCAGAGGTGTACCACTATGTTCACCCACAGTTCGCCGGTATGTTTAGGTCCCATGTAATAGAGGGTGAGCCTATTGCCATTAGCCGGGTACATATCCTAACTCCGAGCTGCTACTGAGTTTCATAGAAATACTCAATAACAGATTGCTTGACCTTGGAATCGAACCCAAGACCTCTAGGCTAACGAGGCAGATTATGCTTTATCTTGAGTTGTCTTACGAAGACGATTAAATGACGGAATCTGACGAATAAGGCACACTATTCTCTACACTGGAAGTGATAGACATTCATTGAACGTTCATATCTATCACTAGCTTTTCTTGCGACATCTGTCGCGTGAACTTTCTTACGGGTCTCGAATTTTGTATAGTTAAATAAGTAAGTAATTCTCCAGACCGATTCCGGCCACGGCGGCTAATCTTAATGCAGACTAGCCTCGTACGCAGGAGATATTATAGTGCACAAGTGTGCGCGCAAACACACTTGCACTCCCTCTTCCCTAACTCTCATAGCCCGATGGGACGGCAATCCGACACGACCGGAGAGAGATCAGACGCAGGACCAACGGCTTTACGTGCTTTCCAAAGCACGGGCGTGTCACACCACCAACTTCCAAACTCCGGGCTGCTACTGAGAAATTCCTAATGGAAAAACCCAATAATACTTTTTGCCCGACCTGGGAATCGAACCCGGGACCCCTTTCTCAGCAGTCGCGCTTGCGACCACGAGACCAACGGGGCAGTCAATAGTTAAATATAACCTATAGCAATCAGGGATCATGTAGCTTCAGTTAATGAATGTTCAGAATCGTTCCTGTATTTTCGGAGATAAGCGTGTTCAAATCAAATAATAGTCTTCAGCTTTTTTTATATCAGAATATGGATCCAGTATTCTGTACTATACATACTCGTATCTTCCGCGAGGAATTCAGAAGAGTTATCATCGCGCAATGCTAGGGATTGACAGGTCACTTTATCTAAATTCACAAGGAAAGATTTTTAGAGAATAGACATGTTGACAGAGTTAGAAGTCGTAGGTATACCCAATCTCACTAAATGACTACGTGTTAGTGAAAACTAGCACTAATAATAAGCCGTAGTATAACCAGATGAGACACTATATACATGATAATAATACCAGCGTGATATCGTCCCTCTGTTGGGCAAAGAACTCTTCTCATACCTATAGAGAAGGCACGAGCTTTGATCATGCGGAGTAGGGATGGTAAACTTATATTCAATGGAAGTCCATGTTTCCTCACGCCGTTTTCCTCCCGACCGATATCAGTGAAGTCCAAGATAAGCTTAGATAGTACATATGAAATAGAAAAAGTCAGATCGGCTAGTGCACGCTCGCGCACCTACAGCCTGTACTCAAGAGGCGTTTGCCCTAACCACTGTGCCATCATGACACGATGAATCGATATAATTCACAAAATCAATTTATCAGTAGATACGTATATAGTAGGTATTATAACGTTTATAAGTCCACACAAAACGATGAGGCATGCTCACTATTGCTCACCTCTACGCTGCTCGATTACCGAAATCAAAATCGACAGATATCGATACTGACTTGTTGTTTTGTTGAAACCTGCGTTGTACACAATCGCAGCGCACAGTCAATGCAATTTAGTCTTTAATTCATAGTGATAAGTGTGGGTATGGTGTGAGTTTGACGGCTCGAGGTAGAGTGACTTGCATAGGCGCGGTGGTCCTCATGCTCATAACAGTCGGCGACCACTAGCTTCGATCAAATGTGTAGAGTAATGATTGATTCAGAGGCATCAGTAAGTACCTATATACATACTCTTTACCTTTTTAAAGCAAAAATTTAATGGAGAGAATAATAATTTCACATTTAAAAAATAACTTTGTTGGTTACACAATTGGATCGATAAACACTAAAAGTAATATATTTTTAGGCTTCCGTATCCAAAAGGTCCGAAACGCCATATTACTAAGACTCCATTGTTTGTATGCCATGCGTCAGTTACACAGGCCTGTATTTTTTAAACCTTTAATGGGAGACACTTTAAATTAAGTGTGTATTGTATAAGCAGCTATAACAACAAATAATAAAGTAGGTATAGTTGAATCATTCAAGGCAAGATTGTTTTGTATGTTCTTCTATGATTTTTAAATATTAAACGGAACTTTTCATGGGCAAGTCCAGCTCGCACTAGCCTCACACTAGGCCAGTTATTTTACTAACACTAGGCGGCACCTAAATACAGGGTGTTTGGCGCATGGACCGACACAATTTTTTCAGGGATTTGGGAGGTCATTAGCTAGGTTCTACAAAAAAAAAGTTATTTCTAATTAAAGGAAACATTTTGGGCATTTTTTTCATTTAAACCAAAAAAAAATATGTAACCAACCGTGACATTTGGGACAAAGTGTGTATGGGTAGAACCTAGCTAATGACCTCCCAAATCCCTGAAAAAATTGTGTCGGTCCTTGCATCAAACACCCTATATAAGGCCTACATAAAATAGCGCAGTTGGATTACCAAGGCTCGGTTCACCTAAAAGAGTTGAAAATCCAACAGACTAATTACCCTTATCCTGAATCATATTCAAATATTTCCACTCTATCAGCTAATCCAAGGTATAAAGAATCAATGACGTCAGCGCGCTACATCTGTCTTAGACTACTCTGTGCCGTATCGTTGTGCCTGGCGACATGAAAAGGCTGGTATCGGCGCAACCGAGAATGATATATGGAGAGGCTATGACGCGTTGCTTTGATGCCCGTCAATATCTGTTAGTGGGTCGAGTGGACACCGGCTCAGCACTAGCCACGGAACAACAGCACTGTTTGGATAAGACAAACTGCTTTGTAATCGGACGGGCCGGTGTGTTTGATCGTAGCGATAGGTAAGGTATGTTTCGCAGGAGGTGAAATCTTAGGTTAAAATAATATTAATGGAATGTATCTAAGGTATCTACCTAACTTATATGCATTTTTCTCTATAATTATGTCTGCCTTGAAATGGTTTAGATAAGTGGTTTTTGTACCACTCAGTCTGCTGCTTTTCCTAAACCAAGTAACGTAAAGATACTGTGTTAACTGTTCTGAAACGGTTATTTAAAAAAAAATGTACGTTGTTCTGCAGACATATTTAACAGCATTTGTTTTTGTAAATACTCGTATTTACGAATATTGCGATGACGGAGCTTATTAGTCGCTAAAATTGTGGTATCGTTACTGTTCTAATATTATATTCAACAGAATTGAGATTGAATACCAAATTACTTGTGGTTTAAAAATTAAAAGGTATACGTAATTACCTATGAATTGATTAACAATGTTAAAATACCTCATCCAAAGTTGTAGTTTCTTGGTAGCGAGGTGGTGTCTCCGAGCGCGCTGGTCGCTGCTCGGGCCAGAGGTCGGCATTCCTCTCTGGGAGGCTTCACATCGGGACCTGCCTGTCTGCCTCACCAACTGCGGTCGTGAAGGACACAATGCAGTCATTGTCAAGCATCATAATGTCGAAATCAACGTTTTGACTAATATGTAAAGTTTTAGGCTTAAATTTACAGAAATACGGAAGCGCAAAGTGGTAAGGTGGACCGACGACTTGGCACAGGTCGCTGAAAAACCGCTGGAAGCGGGCATAAGCTAGAGAAGAATATGTCTTGTGCTCAATATGGAGCACACAACATAATAATATAGTATGCAATAGAAAAAGGCGAGAGGCTAATTATTTGAAATGTAAATCTCAATTCGTTGCGGAATTAGTTCGGAAGAGTTACTGCGGCCCTGGAACGCCAACTGGTTTAGGAGAAACACAGACAGGGTTTAGTCAGTAAGAGTCTGTATCCTCTCCGCTAATAGCGAAAGAAGCCATTTGATCACAGCCCACCCTTAAACAAATAATACATCAAGATTTCGATTCAGACATAGATATTGACAACCAAAGATTTGACTTCCTTTGACATGAAATAGCGGCCGCAGCGACGATAAGCTGATTAGTTATCAATTAGAGTGCGGGGGTTGTATAGAGTCAGCGCGATTAGGGGCCGGACACACGCGTCACGCGTGTCGCGCGTCGCAGCAAGACAATAGGCGCCACGCGACCGAGCGTCGATCGCTTCCTTCCTCAACATACGCCTACCTTTTTAACACAATTATTGCTACGCTCAGCAGTACTTTGAAGATCAATGTTGTGACAATCATTGGGGCTATAGTCAAAAGGACGTTTTGACAATTTTATTGTGCAATGTGACGAACTTAATCAGCGATTGTGGGCTTATGACTGCTGTGGGTTCATTTTAATCTTTTTATGTGTGTTCTTTTTATCATGTTCACCGAGATGTCACTTAGCTATTATTTTAAGTATTACTGCTTCATTCACTCATAGTCAGTTAAAAATAATTAGTAATTGATCAAAGCTCGTGTCTTCTGTGTGTGAGAAGAGGCCTTAGTCCTGCTGTGGGACAAATAGGCTAATATTATTATGACTATATACTTTATTGGCTATATTTTTCACATGTAAACAAAATTTAAATGGTCTTAATGCGTCGTTTTTTTCTGTCTAAACCCAATTTAATGTAAACTAAGATCAAAACTTTATTCAAGCAAACATCTTCGCCTGTTCACAAAACACGGGATTAGCATAAAATATGCGCCGTAAGTTCAAAGCGTGGTGCGGAGGGCTGGCGGGATTTAGCGTTTTTATTCGCGTCTGCCGAGCGCCCGCATGTCAATGTTTGCAGTTACAAATGTTGTTAGGCCATGGGGCCCTCCATTCCCTCCACGCGCCGCAAATTATCCGCCTATTGTCCCTCACGGGAAACAGCCATCAAAACATATCTACTTATAACACAATATAAAGTACCTATTTATTCTTGTTTAAATCGTTCTCCCAAAAAGGTATGTTTACCTGTTCCCGGTCCATGAATACAGATTCAAAGTTTCTAAAGTTTTTATTTTCCATTTTTATCGTACGTTTTGTTACAATCAATATGTTAATCATTGGTTTATAGGTTTTTATGGTGTTCGGTGCGTTGGATGTGTGTTGATTGACCTGTAACCGAAGTTTATTGGTTGATTATATCTGTTATTAAGAAAGTGCATCTAAAGAATGAGAATAGAGAGTAGTAATGTTCCCATTAAATCTTTCAGCTGCGCTTTGGAAGCCCGTGTGAACCGGTACGTTATAGTCAAAGTCAGAGTCAAATCATTTCTTTCAATTACGCCAATCTTCTTCTTAGCGTTTCGATGACAATCTATAATATAGGTATTAATTGTTGCAGCCCAGAATTTGGCCTCATTGACTGCGTTGTCGGTGGCAGCCATTAAATCCTTCTGCGTGCAGCTGTTAGGGCACGCAGGGCACGATTTAATAAGCTGTACCGCACCAACAGCTCAAGTCGCTACCATCACTGAATCCCCACCTAAACATTACCATTATTGGTACACCTCTGCCTAACCCTTCGGGGAATACAGGCGTGATGGTATATTTGGTATATAAAAACTACTAGGTACATCAAACTACGTAATTACAAATTAAGAATTGACGACTAAATTATGTTCAAAGATATATACGTAGATTCATAGTTTTCACTTGTTTACAAATATTGGACCGAACCACTCTTATAGTTGCAGTTATTTACTGCTCCCTGAAAGGCGACCGTCTATGTACAGTTGCAGATGTTTCCACTGAAATTAGATGTCTTGACTTCTAAAATCATAAGCACATACTTAACAGGTATTTTAACCATAATCAACGAGACACGGTATATATATACGTATGTTATGATATAGAAACTTTCAAGTCCAAAATTTTGTAAGTTAATGAACGGATTTTAATTAAAATTGTATTACGTATGCCATAAAGCTAAACAGTCAGTTGAGAACATTTTTGAAAAAGTGTTTCGAAGTTAATGTTATCTTATAGTTAGTTTTTATTTACAGTTCTTATCTTTCTGAAGTACCTAACTGTTATATGTATACATACCAAACCATAACAAATTCCGAAAATAAGTAAATCGATAAGTTTACAACGCTACTTTTTGACATAGGTATCAAAATATTTTTCTGTGACGTCAGCGTAGTTCCCGTAGTTTTTTTCACCAGCTTCTATAGTTACCTTCTGCTTCTCTCGCGTAGGTTGTAGCGTGACGTTATTATTTCTATTATTCGTCATATTGCCTATAGGGCCTATACGGCCTTCTATAGGGCCTTCAAAAATTTCACTACCAGAAACGAAAAGCTTTTTTTCAATCTGACTGATAGTTCCAGTTCAGCTTTATTATATTAGCATAGATTGACCAAGCATCGACTGCTACGCTAGAGGTCCTGGGTTCGATACCCAGGTCGAGCAAAAAGTGTTATTGGGATTTTTCTATGAAAGTCTCAGTAGCAGCTCGGAGTTTGGATTTGTGCCCGGTTAATGGCAATAGGCACGCCCCCTATTACATGGGACCTAAATATACCGGCGAACTGTGGGTGTACATTGGTTCACCTCTGCCTAACCCTTCGGGGAATATAGGCGTGATGGTATATTTTTTTTAAAATATATATATTTATATTGACCAAGCGATTTTTCAACTCTGTATAGAAAATTTAATCACCACACGTTGGCTTGTTTCGTAAATTTCCATGAATAAAAAATCGCGATTCTTTTGTCGCAGTTTTTTCGTAGTACAAGACATAGGCGTTCCAAGTGTTGTGCGTGTTGGACTCAGCGGTCGGTCTGCAGCGGGGGATCATTACCGCACAAGTCAGGGCTGCCTCTTTCCGTCTCCATTCACTTGTTATTACATGTGGCACGCGTCACTTCACTCTATTATGTTCACCCCTTGCGATTAGAGCGCGGGGGAGGTCGTTTTGATAGTTTCTTTTTATTTGGGTTTTCGTTTTTAGGTATCTCAAATATCTCTGAAATCGGAAATAAATCAGTTTCTGGCAATTTTGAACTGTCAGTTGAAGTTTGTTCTTAACAGTTGGTTCCCATGGAGAAGAAACAAGAAACTCTACGGACTAGTCGTGAGTTCTTTTTTAACTAATTTCATAATTATGCATCAGCCTAAAAATGTTGCACTTATTATTGTTGTATATACGTATATAAATATAATATTTTCAACTGTTGTTGATGAAGGCCGCGGATTTGGCAATGATAAAACTCAACAAATCTTCAAATACTGTCGTATTTTCAAGCAAAATAATACCTAAAAGGCTCCTTCCACTGGTTGTTTTTGACTCAGCCTATCGATCGATTTCTAGAAAAAGGTAAAGTACGCAATCAATAGAGGTGGAATTAATGAATTTGTGTGATAAATATAAATAAACAATTTAAGTTAAAATTACTGAAAAGAATGGCGTTTCAAGTATCAAGAAGTTTCCGCGCACTTTACGACAATTGCTGCGTAGTACTATGAGCGGTGATTACACAGTCCTAATTCGATAAATAGGCCTCCTTGGTCCCCTCGCGCTCGGCTTTCGGCCTCGGCTCTCGTCACTCGGCCCCGCGTTTCGGCCGGTAACTACTAACGCAATTTATTACTTGATTGCGACGTTTGTTTTCAAATGCACCTTGTTATTGCGCGAACATCAAAATTAGAGGAGATTGGGGAACATTTTTTTGGAAAAAAATATAATTGTCTTTTATCAGGGTCTAAAAAAGGCTTGGTTTTTAGGGTGCAAAATCAAGCTGACATCTAGATATATAGTCGAGTCGCAAAGGTTTCATTATCGTTGAAGTTCAAAGAAGTATTGTTGAAGTCTCGTCGGTGTAGTGTAGTTATCACATGCTACGCGATGTCTGTGAGCTACGAGACGGCTACGATTCGTCTACGAGACAGCATCATCGTCATCATATCAGCTGCCGTTCGTTTCCAAAAAGACAATTTCTACCAGACATAGGTATGCGAGGCACCTACGAAATTAACGACAATGATATTTCTGTCTATAAGATTTCTATGAGCTACGAAAAGTCTACGAATGGCCCGAGACGACTAGAGTTCCCTGAGATACGAGACGACTACGAGACTAGTATGCGAAGAATAAGACACTTCAACAAGCTATACAGGGTGGAATTTTATAATGCTACCTGAAGGGACAGTACTCTAAATACTTACGAGTAAGTTAGCAAATTTTACTCAAAGTAAACATTCCTTTATTTTTAAAAACAAACAAAACTGCATTTAAATATTTTTGAAAATACGCTTGCCCCACCCAGGAATCGAACCGACTAAAATCCGAAAAAATAGCATCCTGTACTTTTATGTCACCAATCGATAGGGTCAATCATAAGGATCAAATCTCTGCAAACATGGAGGAGAAAACGACGAGTAACTACGATGCTTCTACGAGCTACGAGACATCTAAGATTCGCCTTCGAGATTACAACGAAATGTCGACTATTCAAATGGATTTTTTCACAAATGCCTTTTGTAAGCGTAAAACTGAGTGTGTATTCGATTTTAACAGTCTTCCGAAAAAGGCTTATGGTTAATAGTTTATGCATTCCGCTAGAATATTCATAAATCTTGTAATATTTTAAAGTTAACCAAGCATAGATATCAGATTTAAAATCGTTGTAATAATGTTATTGATAGATACAAGATATTACAAAATATAAACTCTGAGTTCACGGTAAAATATTTATTGTTATTACGGCATTACTGGCGATATTACCGGGAGTTTTACCGGAACGTTACCGGGTAGCTCGGCTCGATGGCTCATTGTCCGGGCTATCGCCGCGTCTCCTTGATGGCCGCTGACGGTTCGCGCACAACGACACTATGTCTGACTTTGCAGCTGATTATTGCTTTCAATGCAATGATGTAGAATTGAAGTTTATTGTGATTTTGAATGTCGTGATGGCTTAGTGGTTAAGGTACTGTGGTGACTCTTTAGATTTAACGGTACCGGGATTTTCACGTATAGGGCACCAACTATTATCATTTAAATGAATATTGCGTTTTATAGAGTTTATTTAATTATATTATGAGGTCAGATCTGACTCAAAGACGGCCAAACAAGTGCCCCGGTGGCCCCGTATAAAAATGGTTTCCTTTCCAATAACATTCCAATTTCAAAAAAGAATTCGACTGAGTGTTTGGAAGAAAACTATTGCGGTGAAAAAGCTTCATAGTACCGAGTGCAAGGGCAAGTACTAATGCGACTGTTTTCATTTCTTAGGTAATATAATAATACCAGCCTATAACAGTCCCACTGCAGGGCAAAAGCTTTTTATCATACAGAGAAGGCACTAGCATTGGTCACATTTCTTGCTAAAGGCGGAATGGCGATTTCAGACTTATATTTCCTTACGATGTTTTTCTTCACCGGTCAATTATGTCCAAGATAAACTTAGAATGTACATATGAATTGAAAAAGTCACATTGGTTAACCTTAACCACTGGACCATTATGATAATTTCATTTCAATTGCATATGTACTTTCTGATGTTATCTTGAAGGTGAAGGACATTGATAAAGTAAACAAACGTGGAATTATAAATAATATAAGACTGAAATCGTCAACCCGCCTTGAGTTAGCATGATGATCAGTGCTCATATCTTCTCTAGATGAGAGGAGGACAATAGTGTGCTGGTAATATAATAGCGTGAAAGAATTGATTAAGTAAAAGATTAGCCATGAGAAACTGTGAGTGTTCAAAAAAGTTTTCTTTAAGCTGAATTGTATGATATGTATGTGGGTAGCTCCGGTATTTCGTTCGCTTGTGGGTGACACGTGACAATTTAGTGTGTGCGGTACGGTGTCGGCCGGCGTGGTCGAGCGCACGCGCACGCGCCCGCTACGCTTCGTTACCAATAAGCATGATTTAGCTGATCGCGATCTGACACGCCGCCGCGCCGCCCGCAGCCCGCGCCGCCACTCCCGCGCACGATTTACAACCGCATACCGATTTTAGGAACGTAAGCCCACCTTGATTTACATCCCCGATAGCGCTGCGTATCCCGGACTGTTTTTCAATTACGTTACATTGTGACACCGCAGACACCGCTTATAGAGTTCCGAATGGCGAGTCCCTCGCCAACCCGACCCCAGGCAGAACTAAAAGGATTTTAATAACTCATCCTGCAGTAAATCAAAATTTGATTACGAGAATGCAAAAAGCGCGACGGCGGGCTGCGTTCTGTTTCTCGGCTATAACTCAGCGAGCCGGGCGTTGATAACAGCTTAAAATGTTGTCGGATGTTGTTGAAAAAACTGGGTTTCATTATGAGGGTAATTTATTCGCTGTACAACTACTAAATAATATCTAAGTATTACAATGAAGTGGTTTAATGCGGCCGGCCGGAGCTGCCGCGCGAAAAAACCTTCTCATTCAGAAACGATGTGTGTAGGCTGCGGGTACCGTCGGGAAAACCAGGCGTTACTGTGTACAAGGAAAGGAGTTGGATCGCAATTGGGAAGAGAGTCTTGTCATAATAACGGGTGTAAAAAGACATTTAACAAGCCGAAACTTCTATGTTGTTCTCAACATTGTGATGTTTTTTTTTTCTTTGTGTTCCATAACTAGGTAGTTATGGAACAGAACGAAAATAAGTGGAAGGTTCTAGTTACGGAGATGTTAAGATTAAAATTACAACTTATCATGGTAAAATGTTCGTTACTATGTCTCTGAAATATCTTTCAGGGATCCCATTTACCTGTAACCTTACTAAACTAGTATTTTAATGAGAACTCAAAATACTAAACCGATTTTTAAAACTCTTTCACCTATGGAAAGCTAATGTATCACCGCATAACAAAAGATATAATTTATTTTAAAAAATATTAAAGAATCGTTTGAAGATAAACTCAACCGAAGTTACTCGTACATTCTACAAACATTCGTCTTACATAAACATAGAGATCTAGGAACTGCAGTGGACCTCAGTTACCAGCATAGTCAATCGTGGTCTCCGTACAAAACAACCTTTTGGAATGGACAACTAGATTCAATATCATTCATGTAATTGACGTTCAAAATTGCCTTTTAATGGTCTAATTGAATTATTTTTTTTTACCTGTGGCATATCATCCAATTTCTTTTACCGCCCTGGTCGGGGCGGGAGGGAGTGTCAGACTATTACTGACTAAAACCCATCCATGTTACTTCTTGTGCCCTTTGCGTTCCGGGGGCGCGGTATTTCTTCCGAACAACTCGCACCAAATTCTTTGACTTGACTTGTCTTCATCGGTCGGATTTCCTCGTGGTCCCACCATCATGCTGACCGTACCAGTGAACAAATAGCAATAAATACAAGGCTCCATATATCTGTCGGCGCTGGGCCGCGTTATTTACGACTCTGGCCGAATAAATCGCGCCATGTGTAAACACCAGCATCAACCCCCCCCCCCAGCTCCCCCCTCCTCCCCTCTCGCCCTGGTGACGGCTGATCAGGCCAAAAGGAGGCTGGACGACTCACCTTACTAGAATTGTAATCGATTTCTTGAAGAAATGCCATGTACTCAACACAATTTACTTTCTAAGTTTATCTTGGACATCACTGACATTGAATTCTTAACTGTTGCATTAGGGTAACCTGCAATCTGTAATAATATTATAAACTGATAAAAATATAAAAATACCTAATCTACTCGAATGATGCCTAATTTTACTAAATATGGGTGCGAAAGTTTGGATGGATGTGTTTTTGTTACTCAATCACGGCAAAACGGCTGAACGGATCCTGATTTTTGGGACAGAGATAGATTATAGTCTAATAGCTACTTACATAGGCTACTTTTTATCTCGGAAAAACGCATTGTTCCCGTGGGATAATAGATCAACGCATACGAAGTCGTGAGTGGATGCTAGTTACTACTACTAAGTCAGTTATAATCATAAGACGTATTCCTATAAGTCTTACAGTAACAGTCGTATTTTTAAAGTCAATTAAAGGGCCATGACGTCTCAGCTAAACGTAGTACTTAACTATGCTAACGTATTTAATTGATAGTCGAACACAAGTCGCAATCAGCGAAAAATAATGATGTGCCTAATGAAAGCTAAAGGATTTATGATAATATTTAGTCGCTACTGGTGCACACCGCACTGAGCACGCTGCCACCGCCATGATTGGCGCACGGAATACCAAAAGGAATTATTATTCAAAAGGATTACAGAATTGGCTCTCGGCTGAATGAATGACAATTGTTTAGTTAGGTCCGGGGTTCGATTCCCGCTCATCAGCGCTCGGTGGAGCGATGGCGCCTCATTACGCGCTGTGTTATTCAAATTTATT
Organism: Caradrina clavipalpis; assembly: GCA_932526535.1. NCBI lineage: Eukaryota > Metazoa > Arthropoda > Insecta > Lepidoptera > Noctuidae > Caradrina > Caradrina clavipalpis. The sequence continues at coordinate 24,806,798 of OW052087.1, forward strand.
CAGTTTAGCCGCGGCCGGGGGAGCCGCTCAGCCGCGGTCCGCACCGTTACAATATATTTACTGGATCTGTTCATAGACGTGCATATACTACTCTAGCTCCTGGCGACGTCCGTTTATTTGTCATCATTACAGCATGTTGCCTTACGCTTTATTGAATCTCTCAGTGGTGAATTAATGGGCTCAATCAAGGAGCTATTTGCGATATGAATTAGGGCTCAAGTCGATGGATAATATCGGCTATTCATCTCAATGAGAGTTATTTTGCTCTTGAACATTTCATCAAGGACATACACATTATTTGGAGTAGGTATATTAATTCTGAGGTTGTTGATTCCAAACAAGACTCAATCAACAAACTTTGTACGCTAAACTTGTTGGTTTTTCAGTTAGTGAAATCTGAAAATTCGAGAGGTTTAAATATAATTTTCTCAAAGTAGTATACGCCTCGGGTAATCGCATTTCATATAGAATGTATACTCCGAAATAGTGTTGAGAAACGAGAGCACAGGCGACAATTCTTAAGAACCAGGCACACTGTACTGCGTCGTGTAGATTTTGGACCAGAAATGCTTTCTTATTTAACAGATTAATTTCAGGTTCTTACTTTCCTACAAAAATACGAGATATGGCTATTATCAAAGCGAAAATTTAGATGCGTTTTTGTTACTCAGTCACCCTAGAACGGTTGATTACGATTATAGACTGGAATAGCACATAGGGCTACTTTTTCATCATCATCATCTTCCTGCCCTTATCCCATGTTACTTGGGGTCGGCGCAACATGTTTTCTTCTTCCATGCCAACCTGTCAACCGTCATGCTATCACTGACTCCCTTCTCTTTCATATCATTTTTCACACAATCCATCCATCTTTTTTTTGGCCTCCCTCTTCCTCTCCATCCATCCACATTTATATCCATAACTCTTTTTGTAACATGCGTCTCATCCCTCCTCTTCTTCAGGGTTGGTGTCAGGCAGGCGGCCGACTATTAAACTTTTGCCAAATCTCTTGTGCAACATGGAAAGTACATAGGGCTACTTTTTATGCCGGAAAAATGTACGGTTCTCGTGGGAAAGGCTTCCAACCGTGGGAAGGCTGGGGACGAAGTTGCGGACAGAACCTAGTACCCTATATTAACTAAATTGGAAACAAAGAGGCACAAAATAAGATCCTACACATCGCGATCAACTATTTAAATGCTCAAGAAACTTGCATTATTGCCACGTTAGAAGGCAATGCTTTGTATATATTGTAGGCTTAATATAAAAAGGAGATGGCTAAATGGAAGTATAAACCACTGCCCCATGTGCCAGGTACCATGTATAAATATGGTACCTAGCACAATGTAATGCTGAATGGCTAAATATTAGTATTTCATGTAAAAAAGTTTCAGATACTTTTAGGGATTAATATAATGGTAAAATAATATATCCTAAAAAGGAAAAAAAGGTGTGTTTGACAGTATATAATTGTCTTCAACTGACATTTTCGAAAAATAATAAAACTAAAAACAAAAATTAGGTTGTATATTTATAAGCGAATGTTTGTGATGAAGTGTTTTTTTTTTGTTTTAGATACTTTATTATGTTTAATAGTTCACGAAAGTGCTAGTAAAATATTAAACACGAGGTTATGTAAGATTCATATACATTCCAGAATGTATCTGGCCCGGGGGCAGTCATTTAGCCATCACCTTTCATGAATACTTTATAATAATATACGGACTTCTCAGGGGTTCGCAGACCTCTCAGCTTGAGCGCTTTAAAGTAGATACGTGTCACGTATGTATGAATAGAGAGTAATAATATGAATATTCTTTATGGATCATATTACATTATGACAATACCTGATGGACAGCCCTGTTGGTCACGTGGTCGCTAGTGCGCCTGCTGGGGTTCTGGGTTTGATTTCCAGGTTGGGCAAAAAGTGTTATTAGGTTTTTCTACTAGGAATATCTCAGTACTAGCGGAGTTTGGGAGTAGATGGTGTGACACTTCGTGAAACAGAAATCATGTAAAACGTTTGACCTGCGCCTTATCTCTCCCCAGGCGAGTCGCATTGCCATCTCATCGGACTATTAGATTGAGCAAAGCGATATTGGGTTTAAAAAAAAGTAGCAGTTTGGAGTTAGGATTTGGGCTTGTTTAAAGGCAATACGGCGAACTGTAAGTGTATATTGGTACACCCCTGCCTAACCCTTCCGGGAATACAGGCATGATGGCGTGTTACGCTGAGCTATGCTAAACCGAGTTGCAGAAGTGGCGTCAGTTACACAAGTCTGTCTTACTAGACAGTAGACAAAGTGCCACAACTCCGCAAACTCCTGACAGCGGACAGTCACCAGTCCCCTGAATACTAAACCAGAATGAAAACTAGTCTATAATAAATTCCGGCCGGGTGTGCAAGTTGCTTGGTAGCGAGTTCGTTACGCCGCGCCGGTAACGAAGTGTTTGCAGCCCACGGGGGCAGGTAATCTAATCTCGAACCTCCCGCACAAGACCCCCTCCTTACCTCCCCTCCTCCCCCCCTCCGCGGTCCCCTCCCCCGCTGGTCGCTGAAACTGTAGCGTTTTTACCAATGTTTATTCCAGTATCACAGACTGCTGAGACGTGACACGAATGAGTTTGGATGATCGATACGCGAGATGGAATTACGTGGAAGACTTTGGTTTGGATGTTGCAAATTCAATTTGGAGTTTCGCGTTGAGATTGTTATTGCGTCAAATGGTTAAATAAATAATTAATGTGGAGCAATTTTATCATAAAACTAGAGGCTATTTTTGTCTGTCTTTTAAACTTGATTATTAACGCGCACATCCTCTCTCCCTAATTAAAATAAAACTAGCTTCTACACACGACTTCGTGCACGTAAAATTAGATATATTATCCCACGGGGACATGAAATTTTTCCTAGATAAAAAATATCAAAGTCAAAGTAAAAGTCAAATCATTTATTCCAATTAGACCATTATAAGGCACTTCTGGACGTCAATTAACTAAAACTATTGAATGTAGTAGTATCTTATGTTTAATTCTACACTTCAATCTATCTCAATGCCAAATTTCATCCAGATCCGTTCAGCCGTTTAAGCTTGAAAGAGTAACGAACATCCATCAATCCTCACAAACTTTCACATTTATAATATGAGTAGGAAGTAGGATGTCGCTGTGGTTGGCAGGATCCATAATTGTTTATATTTATTGACATTTACCACTTCACATTATGGGTTGCAATAAAGATTTGAGATTTAACTCAATTTCTTTAACACCGTTATTCGCAAATCTCATTATTTTAACGATTTGTAAAAGTATGCGATTTTTAATTGGAAATACTATAATCCTATAAGATCAAAAACAGTAAATATCACCTTTTAACATAAAACCTTCAAACTGTAACTATCTGAAGATTAAGTGCGAAACAGGATTTTCAATTAAAAAATCGAACGAATTAACTTTACGTTTACTCTGCACGCTCAAACTAGACCCTCTGAAGGCCAATACTCGCAATTAAAAACAATTTCATCTTAGCGACAGTCAATGTCAAAAACGTGATAAAACTGTACCCACAGTTTTATCACGTTTTTGACATTGACTGCCCGAAATAGAGGTATTTCACCCGAAATAGAGGCGTTTTTGACAGATTGAGACTGACATTAGGACACGAACGTTTTGTTAAAGTTAGGAGTTTGGTTACGTAGTAAGTAAAAGTTAGGAGAATAGTCTCTAATACAGATTTCACTGATATTGAATAAAACCTAACCTAACCTGTTGTATCAGTGTAATTTATTAAATTCAAGTAAACTTTTATTATCTCTTTAGCACCCATAGGCTAGGCTCGCCCCTTATTGTATGGCACCTAAACATATCGGCGAACTGTATCCACAGTACGCCTGTATTCCCGGAAGGATGGCAGAGGTGTACCAATGTACACCCACAGTTCGCCGGTATGTTTCCAATGGTCCCATGTTATAGGGGGCGAGGATATTGCCATTAACCTAAGAATTTCGTATAGAAAATATACGAAATTCTTAGTAGCAGCTCGGAGTTAGGATTTATTTGTGCCCGGTTAATGGCAATGCTACGCTAGAGGTCTTGGGTTCGATCAAAGAGTTATTGGGTTTTTCACCCAATAACTCTTTGCTCGAACCCAATACCTCTAGCGTAGCAGTCACTTTCCTGCCTTGGCTGCGGGTTGTTCGAAAGAGATACCGCGCCCCCGGAACGTAAAGGGCACAAGAAGGAACATGGGTTTTAGTCAGTAAAAGTCTGACACTCCCTTCCGCCCCGCCCAGGGCAGGGGAAGTCATCCGATGATTTCCCAACTTAAAAAAAAAGCAGCTACTTTAAATAAGGTTCAATATCGTATAGTAAGATGTTGTAACAGCTTTAAGTGGTATCTATTGGTGTTCAATGAAGTGTGTAGGGTGGTCGCGTGTGGTCTCACGCGAGTCAGCGGCGCGGGCGCTACCCTGTGACGTAATGCGCAAATTAGTGCGCGTGCGCCGCTAATGTGTGTGTGACGGTTTGGTGGCTCGGAAACGTAAACTATTGTAGCACTCTTTGAGGGCGATTTGATAATGTTGCTTGCTGATGTTTTTATAAGTTGCAGGATTAGAAATGTAATCGTATCTGATTGACGCATTAGAAGATTATATGCGTATGTTTGTGAGAAAATTCTTTTGATTTTGCAGTCACCTGACTACAGCAAAATCAAAAGAATTTTCTAACGGTAATTACCTAATTACCGTCATGTTTGCCTTGCGGTAAGTATAATTATATTTATAAATAGGTATACTTAATTAGTCTATTTTGTTTAATCATAATCATATTAATTCTTAAATACGAGTACATCATTTCACAAAAAAAGTCGGTAAAAAAAAGCTTCTAAATGAGCTGCTGAGATCCTAATGGGCATACTTAATAACACTTTGCGAGGCCTGGAATTCGAACCCAGATCCCACACTTCTGCAATCGTGCTTCCAACCACTAGTCTAATGGCGCAGTCCAGTAAATATTACACTACTTAAATCGTGCAAGAAAATGCGTCATTTCAACCTAGGGAGAAATACAGACAAGTGATTGATAAAACTCCCTTGAGAAGCAGTCCTGTGGGATATCATATTAGAAACAATAACACGGCGATAGTCGCAAACTGCGAGTAACACACTAACAAGTCTACAGGGACTATCATATTCACACCCTTGAAGCTTTGGCTCAAGGATAACGACTCGCGCAAAAACGGACCCTATTGTAACAGAATAAGGAGTAAGCATTCATTTTAAGAACAATTAAAAGTCGGGTGCTATGCACTAAAATGTTGCATTGGGTTCGTTGGAACGCAAAACATTTTTGTTGTTTACATTTTGTTGTGTTGGTGAAATGACTGAATCGTAGTATTAAACTGACCGAAAACTATAACTTATTTGAGAAACCTCAGTAATTTTCATTATAAATTAAACTTTCGGACCAATACAAACAACACAATAACTTATAGTTAGTATAAAGATACATTTTAGCGCTCCTCAATCGTTCGCTGGGCAAAATCCAGTTACAGATCAAAAAATAGGGGTTGCCGTGTCTCGGGGCCGGGGGGAAGCCGAGGGCGAAGGGGAGGGGGCGACGTTGTAATCGCATTGCTCCGGTCGGGTGCGCGCGCGCCTCCCGTGTAATCTTGTTGTCCTAATAGTCTTAAGGCGCACAAAGGGCTGATCAAACGGAGCAATTTGATGCACCAAATGTCGCCGTCAGAAAAAAACCCGATGCAGAACTGAGGCATTGCTTTTATTGATATTCTAGGTACTGTAGAGGCTTTGGTTGAATGAGCCAAATGAAAACCCTTTGGAGATTTGCAATTTACATTAAGGGACGGATGCCACTTCGTTACCCATGAGGATAGGCAGAAACCACAGAACGCCACCTGTCCTTACATAGGTACTCCTTCGCCTCGTCCACGTTGATACATAAGAGATAAAATATTTGATGAAAAACATGTGAATAATTTCCCACCCGTTTTAATATTTCCTTTTCTAATAATTTCATATTCTGCTTTTGATTATCAATTTTTACATTAAACTTTTAACATTAATACTAAACTTACAAAACAATTAACATTTTTATGAAACAGTACCAACGATGCTTAGCTTTTAGAAATTCTCACAGAAATCTTTATTGGAAACCTCAAAATTAAAAGCCAATATTCTCAAGTGTAATAAAATAAAATGGGACGATGAGCAGCTGACTGCTGACCCCCGCTGTGGTGCTAAATACCGTAAAGGCGTCCCCATACATGAGCGATATTATCGCCGCCGCCGCGGTAATAATGTGGCAAGCGAAAGAGAAATTGTTCTACAGATTGAAAGATATCGTTCTGGTGATAACATCGTTCGTGTGTGGGGATACCTTTAAAGTCGAGTGTCACTCGAAGCATTGGCTACACAAATGCACAGTGAAGTGAGCAAGCCTAATTTGGTCTACCAAGAATCACTTTTAAGTAACAATTAAAGAACTAAATTAAATAACAATTAGCCAGCGTGAATAGTATAAATTGTCATAACTTTTAGCAACGGTCGCGTTCTAATCTCAGTGTAAATCTTATTTTACTTAAATTTGATTGATTGTCGCTAAATTGAGATTGCAGATTATTAACGTAAATTCTACGATAGTTGGCCTTATGTGCTGACACTACTGTGTTTTTTATTCTTTTGTTTTGTATGTCACTATGTTATCATAAAATATTCTATAGTAATGGAACTCATGAAAAATAAAACCTGAACTAAACAGGTTAACGAAAACAACGGTTAATTTGTAAAAATCGCAATAAAGTACCTTTGATTTCTCAATGAACAACAAGTACTACAAACAAGTAGCCGTTCTGATTGTAATGTCACTCCCCTGGGAGGGCATGGCACCCAAAACATTTACTAAAGCCCAAATATTGACGCTCACAGTTATAATTGAATCCATCTTTATTTTGTTGTATACGTCACAAAACTACGAGGTAGGGGAGCGCCTAATCTCGGACGCAAACTATCGCTCTGTTTACTAGCCCGCTGCTTGCAACACTTGTCAACAAACAATGAAAGTATTGCCATCGACCCTTTCTTTTGAATTAAACATCGAATTAAAAGGCAAATAATTTGTTTATTTGCTTTTTTGAACGCGCTGGTGTAGGGAGTTCAGCATCATATGCATGTTTGTTGTTTTGCTTTTTATCTTATCGTGAATATAAAGTCTTCTATGTTGCTAGTTTTTGGTTGATTAAGACTATTTTTGAAAAAAATAGCATACATAGAAGGTTCAAAAACTAAACAATTCAAATTATAACTTTACTAGCTAAATAAGCCGCTTTACGTCTTTGGTTACTGCTCCGCTCCCGTTGGCCGTAGCACGACGTTCTACACGATTAAAGTTTCCTATTGAATCTTCTATCTATAAAAATCCGATGCGTAATTTAAAAGAATTTACTACAGACGGCGGTAATCGAGTTTGTTTCATTACTATGTAGAAATGAACCTACTTGAGAATTAGCAAGATGTAGCGCAAAGTCAAGACAACCGTAAGTTAAAGAAAGGAAAGCCTTTTTCCAGCAGTGGGATACTACGGGCTAATTATAATCAGGACTACAATAATAATGGAGAAGAGATTTTAGCTTGAGATTTTAGTTTGTTAAAACGCGCTAACCACTGGAACTACAAGTCGGATTGGAAAAAATCTCACGGGAGGAAACTACAACTTACTATACTGGCGACTCGATATTGTACGACCAGTACAAGCAGTCGATTTTCGAGTTAAATTACGAATATCCCTCAGAAATTTTACCTTTTAGCAAATAAAATAAAAAAAAATGGTAAGGGGGCCTGCCACCATGTCTTAAAACTGTATTATTTTAATAGCATTATGCCTAGCGCGCTGTTGGATCTTCATCGCTCGGCTCGGCGCCAAGAGTCGAAAATCTAGCAAATGAAATTTTTACCTTGGCCAGAGGTTAAACATTGCCATCCAACGTGGCAATGTCGCCAGTCTTTTGGTTTTTGATGCCTTATTATAGTTTTAGTTTAGTTTTCTTTTTGTTATTATTAAGGATTTCTTGGAATCCATTTTTTAAGTTGTAAATATTTAACAATAAAATACAAAGATAACTGAAAAAATACAACTGAAAATACAAACTGCCTAATATTAAAATGGTACTGTTTTATACACAATGATTTAAGTAACAATTACCTCTCTCTTGTGACAGGTCCTCTGAACCGTAAGAGTAACATCTAGATTATCATCACATCATATTATTTGCATCCACCTGCAGAGCGTAATGACAATATCACAAGAGTAATTGGCGTGATTGTCATTGTGTTCCTCGTCATCTCCGGGAGGGTTGAAAGGTAGATTAGGATCTAGTACAGTATCTATGGCAACAATGTGATATAAACAGCGCCTTATTTCGTTGTAGTAAGGGCGATTTTTTCAAGGATTGGTTACCTCGGGCCATCGGGATAAACTCAGGCAGGTGGCACCGATGTGTTGGATATCATGGTTTTTGAGTCGTAACAATAGTGTTTGTTTTTTGTTGTGACTATTAATATGACAAGCTTTATGTTTATCGGTTTGTTGCAGTTTCTCTTCATAGATGTACTTCTTTTTATTCTTAGCGTTTCGATGAGAAACTATGATATAGGTATTATATGTTGCGGTCCACAATTTGACGCTATGGCTGGCGTGTCTGTGGCAGCCGTTAAACCTTCCTGCATGCAGCTGTCAGAGCTCGCAGGGCACGGTGAGAGACGGACCATCGAATGTGCTGTACTGCACAAACAGCTCAAGGTGCTACCATCACTGAATGCCTACCTAAACATGTTGTTACCTGAGTTAGGAATATATTTAAAGACTCCCAAATCGACCATGGCATTTCATCTCCAGGAGGAAGAGTCTCCTCAGAAAAAGAAAGCTTTAAGAAATTCATGCGAACAGATGTAGGTACTGGTAGATTTATATGTTGTACATACCATTCCATAGAACATAATTGTGTTTGTTCTCCTCATCAATAAGTCCCACGGCTGGGGAAAGGACTCTCCCAGGTATTGTATATCGCGTATATTCCACCAATGACACTAAGTTACAGATGATCTCTATTAGTAATTAATCTGCAACTCCACGTCTCAGTGCGTATTTGCGTACGGGTATGAAATAAATCAATCGATCCACCCCAGCTCCCCAAGGAAGGCCTTGACATAATTATTTTACAGAAACACAAAATGAAGTGATGAAAAGAACATCCAAGAAGGCTCTTATAACTTGTGTTTTTCCAGATTTCTAATAAAAGATGTTCTAAACTTAAGTAAAGTTATCGCTTCAACAAACGCTCATGAAATGTTCAGTACTACGTACAATATTATAAAACATATTGGGATCTCCTTTCATTTTTACTTTTTTTTATTTAGTAATATGGCGGCAATAGAAATTTGTACCCAGTAAAAATTTCAACTCCCTACTTATTACGGTCACAGATACAGTTCGCTGACAGACAGACGGACCGACAGCGGAGGCTTAGTAACATGGTCCCGTTGGCACCCTTCTGGTACGGAACCCTAAAAGAACATCTGAGTTCAACGATTTCACTTAATACGACTATAATAGCTCCAATCATATTGATATTCAGCGATTCTGATCCATTAAAGTCCATCGAACAAAATCGGAAGAGATCGTTCCGTTATCGCGAAAAAAACGCAAGTGTCAAATTAAAAGTGTGCCGGTCGCCGGAAGCGGCCCCCGGATATCGCGCTGAAAGCCGGATAATTGCCGGGCCGGCGCCGGTGGAATACGGAATCGCTACAAGTTCACTGCACATTCTATAATTTCTGCGTAGTATTCAGCGCGCGTTTCAAACGTATCCGTAAACTGCACACCGTTTACTGTGTCTAGTTAACACAATCATCTCTATGTAGTACAAAATAAACTCGCTACTCGCCGGCTGTCCCACTGTACGCTTATTTTTTTTAATGCAATTTTACTGTAACTGCTGAATTTGATGCCGTTTTCATTAACAGATAGAGCTTTTTTCTTATATTCTAATAAGCTTGAGTTTCACCGCAACTCACCTGATCTTAAGTGATGATGCGGCCTAAGGTGGAACACGCTTGCCTAGGATGAACCGGTTCAGTCGTGGCTTGAAGATACCTAGATTATACCTACATAACGAGGAACAAAGAGTGATTCAAGAGGAAGGTTTATACGTAAAGCCAACGGGACCAACGGTAGCGTTGTAGTCACGATAGACTTAACTGAAGGCGGGTGACACCGCGGGGTAGGTATATGGCAAGTTATGGCAAACACGCCCACCTGATTTAAAATCGTCACCTCTGCATACAAGCTGTTGATTTGCATCCTCGTCAAATTTTAGGAGCTTATCATAGAAAAAAAGAAGTAATCAAATATAATTACCATACCTGGAAAATATTTAATAAATGCTTGTTATTTTAGTTGCAACTATCAAAAAACAGTATTCCAGAATACTCCTCTTACAAAGATTAGCATCGCCCAGTTGCGTATGCGGTAGGCAGAGTTGTCGCGCGGCTATATCAATGCGTGCATAGCGCCTAAACCATCTGGCGAGATGGCTAGTTCGAATTGGAAAATCACGTCAAAAAATATAAATAAAAAAAATAAAAAATATTATTGATTCGTGTTAAGAATCACGAGCATAGTTAACTCCTTGAATTTGACGAGAATGCAAATCAACAGCTTGTATAAGGCTAGAAGACTTTAAAATACGTTGCCATTCTAGAGGCGGTTAAATGTCTGATGTGCCTGTAATTACACCGGGCGACACCCTTCAAACCAGAACACAGCAACGCTGCTGTGCGGTAGAAATAGGTATGGTGGTATTTCTTTCCCGGACGAGCTCGAGAGTTGATATAATTATAGTACTACTTCAGTGTTGAACGACAATAATTTTGTCGTTGATTGGCGCTGAGATCTTCTTCTTTATCGTGTGGGCAGTAAGGTCTAACGACCCCACAAACCCTAGTGTCAGTGTTTCTAAACCGCCTCAAGGGCCTCTGACATGGTAACCGATGAGATGAGATTGCAATTATTCTTATTACTTATAAGAATAACCTGCCACAGATATACTGCTATTAGACTATATCAATCGGGAGGTCAATAACTTTACCATTGAATGAAGGAAATAATGGAAAATAATTGTAACATTCCATAGAACCTCAATGAAAGGTGCAATTACTAGATAATCTGTCTAGTTTTCAACCAATCATCATTATACTCATTGAACAATATTTGTGTATTATATATATTTTCAAATTATTCCTAGCATAAATAAATATAGTAGGTACTAGCTTTTTCCTGTGACTTCGTCCGTGTGATTTTTTTACTGATAATAATTATATTGTTTGTAGCCTTCGGGAATAACGTAGCTTCATATAAGGGAAAGTAGGTTGGACGTTACAAAAAGACAAACAAATTCTTTAGCCTCATAATATTAGTAGCTATATCTAAATATCCACAGGCAATCCTATACAGTATCGTAGCTCAGCTAGTAAATTGGTTAAGTAATATTCTTGTCACTGTCGCACAACTTTTAAACTATAAGTGCGAGAAAGAGACAAAATGTTTGTCTAAACCAAATTAAGAGCCTAATTTTAGGCTTTAGAGTTCATCGACCATTAAGTACATAATTTGTGAGATATCGATTTTTTAATGATATCGTAGCGGCGTAGTATCTTAGCCGCGTAGTATCGCAATTGCGTAGCGCGTAGCACACAAATATTTACAAGTATTAGAAATATTGGGTAAAATTAAAAATAATTTGGTTAATTTGTATTGTATCTATACTAATATTATAAAGAGGTAAGATTACTTTGTTTGTAACAAATAGGTTCCGAAACTACTGGACCGATTTTAACCATTTTCACCAATAGATAGCTACATTATTCCTAAGTAATATAGGCTATATACCATCACGCTACAACCCACGGGAGCGGAGCACTAAGACGTAACTTTTGGCGGGTGAAATAAGCCACACGGTCAAAATTGCGGGCAGTTCTCTAGTACTTACATAATAAAATTAATAATTTTTATGATCATTTGTGATTGGTTTAAATTACACGCGGTATTAACGCGCTAATTGTCGAAACTACTGATTCAATTCTAACTTTCTTTCTCTAATACGAAGGTACTTTATTTCTGAATAGGTACCTACTATATACACTGACAATTGACAACAACGCGGACTGTGCAAGGGGTCCCGGGTTCGATTCCCAGGTCGAGCAAAAAGTGTTAAGTATTGGGTTTTTCTATGAAATTCTCAGTAGCAGCTCGAAGTTTAGATTTGTGCCCGGTTAATGGCAATAGGCTCGCCCCCTATTACATGGGACCTAAATATACCGGCGAACTGTGGGTGTGCATTGGTACACCTCTGCCTAACCTTTCGGGGAATACAGGGGTGATGGTATATTTATATATTTTTATTTATAGGTACTATATGCTGTATTTTATTACCAAGAATGTTATTAGCTAGAAGATTAACAAAACCGAAGTCAACAAAAGCCAGCCAACAAATCAGCATGCACTTCAAACTCGCTTGTAACAAGGATCTGTAGAGAAGTAATTTTCGCATTAAATCAGTAGTTGGGGGGCCTGCGTCGCATCCGGAGGACACTCGGCCCGGTACTCGACACTCGTCACCGACTCGATAATCGTTTAATGACGGACCGAGAGCTGGCGACATGTGGCACATGACAGAAATAAAGCAGGGGGATAAGCAGAAGGTGTACTGCATCCTGCAGGTTTTCTACACTTTGGTAATGATTTTGTTTTCTTTCTTCTTTGTTGTTTTCTGATTTTGGGCCTTTAAGACCGTGTTATCTAAGGGTGTGCAGTACTCGTAACCGGCGTGCTTGTACGCCTTAATATGTAAGGATCGTAGCAGGTGGCGTTCTGTGGTTTCTGCCTACCGCCATGGGAAAAAGGCGTGAGTTTATGTATGTATGTATGTAGGTATGTATCTAAGGGATTTATCGAGCTTTTATGACTTTCCGAGGATATAGAGCTGATGCTTGGAAAACTGGCTCTCATGCGGCAGTAGTGATTCTATCGCCAATTATCCGTCATTATTAGGCCCACAACTTAATCGTGTTCAGTTGTAGGCTTATAGAGGCATAATCATTCAAAATTCAGTTTCATTATAAGATGCCTAGCTATTTATCCAGATTTTACCAGCTCCCCCCTACTCCTTGATAGATTTTACCCAAGTAGGTATTAAAGTATAGTGAACTCATCTAATTCTGTGACTCGCCTAATTCATTGATATTTGGTTTGAGCCCTATATATGTAGGCTGTACGAGTGAAATCAATTACTTGAAATACAACCATATGATTTGATTATGATTAATTGTGCCTATATTCCTCATAAAAGACTGATTAAAACTCATGCTAAGTCTGAATTAAAGTAATTAATAATTTATTGGTATTTTATTACTCAAATGCTTTTGTCACGAAATTAGATGAGTTCACCCTATATATATAATATCACATTGCTCCCTTCATTGGCGACTTTTACTTACATATGCAAGAGCGTTTTCTCTGCATTCCTATCGCATTAATCCTTCTGTGCACCCGGGCGAGAGTCGCAAGCCGGGCGGCGAGTCACTTTGAGGCACAAGAGGGCTGATTGCACTGCAACTACGCGACAAGCACTAATCCCACACATTATCTACTTAGCGCAACATCGATGAGATGTCAACGAGATCGGCTGTTGAACTATGTATTTGGAGCAATCATTATGTATGTATTGTCATTTTCTAAGTTTTTCTTCTTGTTGGTTATCCATTATAATAATTATAATAAAGCTGAAAACTGTTGGTTAATTTCTTTGTTTTTTTAAACGTGTTAATTTCTGTAAATACCAGTCGGATTAGAGAAAAAGTTGTTGTATATTATAGTTTGATTCATGAGGAATAGCTATGGCTAGATACAATCACGCAAAGTAGACTCGTTAGGTAGACTTAAGGCGGGTGAAAAAAAAGACGCGAACGAAGTTGCGGTTTGAAACTATTAGTCTATACTAGTACACATACTCACTACTTTCAAAAGTGAGTGTTAATTTGTAAGCCCGCAGCCCCGGCAGGCATCGGCCCTCAGGGGCCGCTTCCAAGTTTGCTGACATCTCTTTAAGGCTCGCGTGGAACACGAACGCGCCGTCGACACGGTACCTATATTGTGCTTACGGGTGCACGCGCCGGTACAGGGGTCGTGGGGGTGTATATGAAATATAGTTGTAAAAAAACGTGTTTTCTAAAAAAGCCCTCGACATCTCTATTGCCATAAAAAGGCTTAAAAGGATTGCGACATAACAAAAATGCAATAATTGACTTGCCAAATGCCAAACCTAAACATTTTTTTAATAACAGAACAAATTGGGCCAGCTTTTAATTGGGTTTGAATTTTAATAACAGGCCTTAATTTGTGCTGACTTAATTGACTGGAGAAATCGGAGCAAATCTAGATATGTCTGCTCTGATTTCACTATCAGCTATCGTTGATTCTGTTTTGATTAATATCGATAGGAAGACGTGTCTCCTTGCATAATTGCGGTGAGAGTCAAGGCTTCAGCTAATGACAAGTTATTTAATTGATCATCACAAAAATGTTACTATCTAAAGCAGTTGAAGGCATCCGAGATTTATTAATTGAAGCCTTTACTTAAAAATAATATTGTTTATTTTTCAAACACAAACTTATAAATCATAATTAAATTACAAACTTTGTGCAATTTGTAAAAGAAAAGGTAGCTCAAAAACTCATCCGTATCACTGTCAATGAGGCAATTGTGCCCAGAAGTCTGACCGAATTGCCACGTTGTGTAGCATTCCTGATCCTTTGGCCTTAGAAAAGACCAACCCTCTGCTCACGTGAACAGTCGACTAGTCAGCTAGAAAAACTAGATGAGCGCTCCGAGCCTATGACCCTAGTGATTAGCTTCCACGAAGATCATTATATTTGCGCCGTTTGAGGTTTTTGGCCCCAATAGCAGCATATACTTATAACTCTCGTGGTGGCAAGCACAATTGTTGAGCGTGGGGTCCTCGGTTCGATTCCCAGGTAGGTTGGGGTTTTCTGTTAGGAATTTCTCAGTAACAGCCCGGAGTTTGGAAGTTGGTGGTGTGACACGCCCATACCTCGAAAGGCACATATAGCCGTTGGTCCCTGCGCCTGATCCCTCCTCGGTCGTGAAGGATTCCCGCCAATCGCTCAATAATTAAATGAAATAATAAATCAATCAATCTATAGGTAGCCGTGTAATTTTCACCTCCCTAGTACCTACAACGTGCAAACCTACGAGCCAGCATGTTACATCTAACTGCCAATGCTCTGCGTTCCCCCTCCACGTCGACATCGTCGGACAGACTATCGGTGACCCAATGCCCCAGGTACTTAAACTTCGTCACCCTGGAAATCTGAGCGTCCCCCAAGGTGACTGGCGGAACAATATCATAACATTTGTTATACATAACATTTGTTATCCCCTTTGAAAATAAGTAACTCGCTCTTGGTCGCATTGTACCTAAGGCCGTGAGCCACCGCATAGTCTTCACAGATGCGAAGAAGCCGCCTAAGTGCACTGATCGAAGCAATACCATATCATCCGCGTAGCTTATGTTATTGACGCAGTGCCCGTCAATAGAGCACCCGATATTGGTATATGACGTATAAATATTATTTATCGATAGAGATTTTACCTAATTTGCATTTCAACTTGATTTGGACGCTAAACTAAATTCAGTAGGTACGCCAAAATAATATGTAACACTACTATCCAACAATAACAGTTTAGTACATCCAAAATTCAGTATTCAGTATTCATTCATTTGCATACCATAATAGTGTACAATGATGTTACATAAGGCTTATAGTTACAAGTGCAATTATGAACCTCGCTACACACAGCAGTTTATAAGTAAATATAGCTTCTGCCCCCGACTCCGTCCGCGTGGATATTTTCACCCACTTTAAGTTACGTTTTTTGTTACTGCCCCGCTCCTGTATGTCGTAGCGTGATGTTGTATAGCATATGTTACTTCCTGATTCTTTAGCTATCTATTGGTGAAAAAAAACTGTCCAGTAGTCTCGATTTCAAAATTCATTCACCATTACCATCGCGCCTGTATTCCCCGAAGGGTTAGGCAGATGTGTACCAATGTACACCCACAGTTCGCCGGTATATTTAGGTCCCATGTAATAGGGGGCGAGCCTATTGCCATTAACCGGGCGCAAATCCAAACTCCGAGCTGCTACTGAGAATTTCATAGAAAAACCCAATAACACTTTTTGCCAGACCCGGGAATCGAACCCAGGACCTCTAGCGTAGCAGTCGTGCTTAAACCCACTAGGCCAACGAGGTTCACCATTAGAATCCTACATTATCCCCGATTAACATGGGTTATATAACATCACGCTTTGTGAAATAAGCCAAGCAGGCTAAGTCGCGGATAGTTCGCTATTATAAAGATAAAATAACTATTTGACTGTCATTTCCATAAACTTGCTAAGAATTTATTTAAAATGAATCAGCGCGGCAGTGTGCAATACCAATATTTCTTCCAAGAATAAGGAAGAAGAAAGACTTTTTTTAATGTTGATTGGTTCGTTTTGGCAATACGTTAAGTATCTTCATCATTATTCATATACTAGTTCACCATTTTCAACGACTTAATTTGCCAGCATGTTGAGACGTCAGTGATTGACGTCTGATGGTGGAAGGGCCCTTCAGTGTGTACTCTGTAACAAACTAGAGCACGCAACAGCTAACACGCAAGGAATTGTGTACTGTAAAGACTGAGTGTTTTAGCAATTTTCAACCCTGTTATAATAGTTTTACGAAAAGGAGTAATTTACGTACATACATACATGCATAAAGTCACGCCTTTTTCCCATGGGGGTAGGCAGAAACCACAGAACGCCACCTGCTACGATCCATACATACTACTTTCACCTCATCCACGTTCATACATCTAGTCATACAAGCACGCCGGTTACGAGGACTGCACACCCGACCTTAAGGAATAATTTATTTATTTAAATAATGCGACAGCCAAGTCACACACAAATGACTTGATGATGGGAAAAATATGCAACCTTTAGCTTCATTATGTCTATTTTTCCTCCCATTACTTACAGAGATGGATATCTGCATTTAATATCATCATCATCATATCTGCCGCAGGACGTCCACTGCTGGAAATAGGCTTCCCCCATAGATTTCCAATAGGACCGGTTGGAAGCAGCCCGCCATAATGTTCATAATAAGTCCTTGCTCTATCTTAAGTATTTCTGATGTATTTATCTAATAGATATATACTGAGTAGCCTACATATTTATGTAATAAGATTATAATTTGATAGCTAATACTTGTATTTAAAAACTTTTAAAATCTAATCACAATCACATTTCAGCGACAATCAGTGTCAAAAGTGAAGGTTTCGACAGATTGAGATTGAGATTCGCATTTGAACGTAATTAAAACGTTTTAAAAGAATGCCTCCCTGATATAACTAGGTTTATCCTATTAAAAGGTTAGATCTTATAATTTTATACCATTTTAAAATAACGCCTTCAATTACAAACATACGTTTAAGCAAGTTATTTCAATAATTTAAATAAGAAACTCATCGTACTGTCTTAATTATCAAAGTATATTGAGAATAGACTTTCCTTAATTTAGATGATTATTGTTGCTCGGAAAACATGCAAACTTTTTTCAATAAAACTTTTTTGCTAATAAGGTTGGCTATATTTAAGAGTAAATTAACTTTGTTGATTTTGGTAACCATGGAGATTGTAGCAAAGAGTATAATAATGTTTAAGGGATTGTAGATAAAACAAATAAATGCAAGAATCGTTATTTTTAATAATTATAAGAATATAAACTAACAGAACTGTATATTATATTCAATTGTTCTTCTTTTTCCAGAGGAAAATGAAAAAAATAAAGTTTCAATTTAAAGGAACTTATCTACTAGAACTTGACTACGAGAACTGTAAAAAAGGAACACTTTACTTATGCTTATTTTAAAATAGCAGTTTGACTTGCCTTTCCGTAGGCATATCGAATGGTTTGAGTGCATTTTTACACTCTGATGAGTTCGAACCCTCACAAATATTTGATAGAGCTACTTTTATTACTTCTGAATGTATCCTAATATTATCCGTTCAATTTTGAAAGACTGGTTTACACATTCTTTCAATAAAATATAAATCATGTATAATTTACAATTTCCTCGATAGATTCTTTGTGTGGAGCCGCCGTAAAATGGCCATAAACGTTAACAACGTTGTCTCAAGCCTCAAGCCGAGAGCGGCTCACACTTGCCCCTCGATCCTTACGTACCTATGTATACCAGCGATTAAGTTCAATTTGCAACATTCCCCCGTAAGTATTAAGTTCACTTAAAAAGTAATAAAAAGTCGGAAATATTGATGGCCGTAGTTTTCAATCAGGAATTCGTAATTGAAATCCAATACGTCACGCAGAGAGCCGGTTTGCTATATTTTGCTGAGCGTACGCGTACCTACTATTAATTCTGTGGGGAGCATTTTTTCACGGAGCCATCGAACACCTTTACATAGTCAGATGCCGGGGGGGAAAGGGGGGAGGTATGGTAGTGCAAGGCGTGGGTGTCGTCTTTGTGGTAGGCGCGGTTGGGCCAATGGGAGCGAGCGCGTGATCGTGCCGCGCGAGGCGCCGCCTCCTCGTGCCGGGCGCGTCGCGCTGCCAGTCTCGCGGTGCCCGGGCGCGCGCGCACCCGCTCTGTGCGCTGTGCGACATGTGCTGACAGTTCAATGACGGTGTGCACATGCTGATGTGTTGTTTTGTGAGCTGCAGCAAATAATAACGTTCAAAGTGTTGGCTGTCAAGCTGGAGATGAAGGTGAGTGTCTTCGGCCTCATTACTTATCTAATTAAGTTTCCTAACCGATTATAACTTCAAATAAGTGAACTGTATTGAACCTACTTAATTTTCCACGATTTTCTAGTACAACGTTAATGGCAGTGACCTCATACTCCAGGTACTAACGACCCTGTGACACCTACTTTATTTTATCAACTACTCATCAGTCACAAAAGTAAGTCAAAGTCAAAACACTTACCTGTATCCATTGATTCTCTATTCAAAGGTGAAGCGATCATCAACACAATTTTTTACACCTCATATCAATAAACAAGCAGGTAATAGGTATGAGGTACCTATATGTTCATATGTTTTTTCCACAAATACATTATAATTATACAAAAACAGATTAATATCCCACGGAGAGAAATAACTGAATATTCATCAAATAAATACATAATATAAATAACAAAATACGTTGAAACAAACTGAGATCTCAACACCGGCTTTGATTGATTACAAATTTGAAAACAGTACACTTCTTTTTTTGGGACAATCATGTAAAAATTGCACAATTTCATCACACCGCGTCCTACGTAAAGCAATGTGCAATAGTTTTAATAGTATAAACTTTTTTCCATAAGATGTCTTCCTAACAATTATATTAATTAATTAAAAACATGATTAATACAGTAATAATTATATGTAGTGGATTAACTTGCTTGATTAATACCTTTTAACATACCTAGTACATTAGTTGATAATCGTAGGCCCAAAGTCTGTACCACTTACCCGTAGGTACCGCCGTCGTAAGCGTACTATGCAATTACCGAAGAAATAGTATACGGAAATACTATTCAAGATCATTTATTTTTACCGCAAATAATGGTTATTTAGTAAAAGAGACTTTACTACCTTATACCCACGATTTAATTTGCGTAGACTTCAAAATGGAATCAAAGTCCTGAATTATCTTACGAGAAAAAAACGAGAAAAAATTAGGCTTCGTGCTAAGCTAGATCATTATCTATATTTGAGACAAATTTCAGCGAATTCTATTCAAGAATAACAAACATTCATTCATCGTAGTAAGATTGGAAGATAATCATTGTAATCGCTGTGCTACTGAAGTATTTCATTTATTTTGCTTATTTTTATTATTAAAGGTAGTATAGCAAAAAGAAGCATAGGTAATACATAGTACGTATATGTAGATACTTTTGCATCATAAAAAAGTATTCAATATATTTCGCGTACTGACAATGAGATCCTAACTAATCAATCTTAAAAATACAGGATTTGGAACGATTTTTTTAACCTTAAACATCCTATTCTTAATAGACCTAGATGTATCTAAAACCAAAGTCCAGTAAAAATATCAAAGGGACAAGAACTTATAAATACCAGTCCTCATATCAGTTATCTACCCTATAAAATGATTAGCTAGGTTATACATTTAATTAAATTCAATTTTACAACTATTAACTGTAACTAATTGAGAAATATTTACAATATAATTATTTTATTACTGTGCCTGTATCATGAAACGCGCGGCGGCCAATAATTAGTTTTACTTTTAATGGTAAATAAGTTATATAAATAAAAATAAACGCTTCGCTTAATAATTTAACCTATAGGTACATTTTTTGCGGTTAAATAATCAAATGTTTATTACTTTAATTAATAAATAAATTGGGATAACTTTACTTTTTTATTTTACTCAAATTAACTTAGTTGTTAAAAATAATGAATCTTGTTTTTTTTTTAATATAGCGTAGTTCCTAATTGATCAAAAGCGTTGATTTGTACATTGATCCAAGGTTTCTTGAGCCATGAACAATACAAGTAATTTGTTTTCCTTGATTTTTACAACTCGAAACGCAATATTTTGTGTTAAATTGCACTTTTTTAAATTTTATCGGGTCATGGTAGGTAACCTGCAATAACAAAAATATAAACTTTTTGTGAACTATATGCACAAAAGAAATAAATAAATAATTATAATAGAATTATTGATAGAATTTTAAAACATTTTTAAGCAAAATATAAAAATATGAATTGGCCATGTCTAACGCTCGGAGCGTCGCGCGTACAAAAGACATCAACGAGCTATTTATATTTAGCACACATCTGCTCCGTGCACCTCTAATTACACATAATAAATAAACTCATAGAGGTGTCCTGGGTTACTTTACTGCTGCCCGGACTCTTCATCATAACCCCACATTATCATAATGCGCTAATTCAGACTACATTTTATTTGCGCACTTACCTAAATGAACAATCAATGATGTATAAAAGTGTGTTTTCTCGTTATCGTACATACAATCACGCCTGTATTTCCCGAAGGGTTAGGCAGAGGTGTACCAATTTACACTCAAAGTTCGCCGGTATGTTTTAAGTCACATGTAATAGGGAGGCGAGGGTTCTCGATCTCGAGATTTCTCGTTTTATGAGCAAATAAATGAGCGTATGTTTCTACAATATCGATAATTCCCTTATACATAGGTATTATAGAGCAGATTCAACTATTTTTGTTTTGTCAATTGATTAACATTTATTTCATTAACCGGAAAACATTTAGGTACTGTGTGACCGCTGACAACAGCAGTTCAAAGTTGAGAAAAATCAGTAATATTACCAATCTCCTTCGAGTTCTTGCTTGTTTCTGTTTCCATTATAAAACAAGCACTGCACACCGTATTATCTAATAAACATAGAAGGCTTGTTCCGTAATTCCGGAGCGGGTCTATCTACACGGGTTCCAATACAGATTGATATCGTACAAAAGTTGATCTCGTAAGTATCGGCCTTACCATGTAAACGAGCGCCAACAAAAGGTTAAAAGCTATAGAAAATAAATGTAAACTCGTTATAATATGTTGTGCGTGTGTTGGGTACAGTTGTAGGTGTCGTGGGCCAGGAGCCATGCATCATGCAGAGACAAGGGCCGGTAATCCCGCCGCGACAATCAAATCCGATTACTGTAGAATCGGGTGCACGCGATAAATCGTGCGGCCTCCACTGTCGTCGGCGATTCGTTACGATCCGATTTACCGAAAAACTTATACGTTGTATAGAGAAATATAGCGGCGGCCGCTTTGGAGACTAATATGTTATTTAAGGCGGGCGCGGAGCCCCGCGGCGCTGCCACCGGCTCAATGCGGATATTAATGATCCGAATGTATCAGCGCCTCAACATAGCCGCCAATGTCTTGTTCGCGAGTCGCGCTCCGCACTCGCTCGCCCTTCGTGCTCATCCGCGAGGAATGTGACACGCTCATCATCAACTCTAGCGCCATCCACGGACTCGTTTAATTTCAAAAACACATCCAATTAAGTTTTTAGTGAGCCATAAAGACAATCGATCAACAATACAAGAAAAAACCGACACAAACACGCCGCCTTCATCAGCACAAAAGTGTTGCAAACTAACATTCACACAAATTATTGGAAAAAAGAAAGTGACAATCAGATTGGTGTAAACAAAAAAGGATTGCGTAGATCGTTCCTGATACAGACAATGAAGAGAGCGCGGCGCGGGCGCTGATGGTATCGCGAGGATGTGCTACCGTGAGGCGCATTATGTGTGAACACGCTAGACGTAAGTGACAGGCACGAGGCGAGGCGGGCGCGGCGAGGCGGGGCTGTTTGTTCAACAAACAAGGCGCTGGAGCAAGGGGCTCGCCGCGCTTTGTGTCGCCATGACGAGAAGGATTCTTGCTCCACTGACACATGGGATCCGCGGATGTTCTGAGAAACCCACTACACCTTAAATTAATTCGATCGTAGTTAGAAAATATTTTCGTTTAGTTCTTCTGAAACTAAAATAGCCTACCAACTAAGTCAATTATAGGCAACAAAGCCAGGCTACTTCATATAAATTTCTTCATCGTTCTCAACTTGGACAATCGTATAATTCATGTGCAGTGAGAAATACCCGGTGTTGGGAACGTTACCTCTGTCTAGAGCAGCACTCCTGCGCCTGCGCCGGCAAATAAACGACATATTTTATGCGCGGCCGTACCCGCCATTAACCAGAAACCGCGTCGATTGTAGAAAGTAGAATTATAAAGCTTCTAGAAGTTTCTCTTCTGATATAAAACTAGATTGTGCAGCATCCGGTGAGATAGACACATTGGCATCCAAACTACAAGGTAAATGAAATAATCTCATCTAAGATTGGATTGTTTATAACCGTTGGATAGGAAACTGCGATAGCTATCTATCGCAGTTTCTTAACCCAGTGAGCTGTTCTTCTAATAGAACGCGATTGTATCAAATAAGCAGTTCGTACTGTTATAACCCAGCTTTGCATGTAAAACTGTATTAATATAATAAAGTTAGGAATGTTTTTTTGTTTGCTTGTTAATACGCGCAAGTCTCTGAAGATGTCAGTTGCATTGAAAAAAACTGTTTGTATAAAATAGCCAGACTCATGAGGCATAGTATAGGCTGTATAACATCACGCTATGCCACACGGGAGCAGTAACCAAAGAGGTAGATAAACTCGGGTATATAAAATTCATTACTGAAGAACACTCCATGTTACAAGTACCTATCTATTGTGTATATAAATGTAATTTGCAACGACTCAATTAATATTAAGTATGGGCATTGTTTATTGAATAATTATGTTTCAATAAGTAATTCTAAAAAGTAGTTTTTATAAATATTATCGCGGTTTATGCACCATCTCTTGTTAACAATTTGTAAGCCACGATACGCCAACATGATAGAACATTTTCTGTATGGATATGTGTATCTTGACTGCTATGTATGTACACTATGTTTTTACAAAACAATAACTCCTGCAGTTTTCAGTATCCTATCCTACTTCTTACTGATATAAATGCGAAAGTTTGTGATGATGCACGGATAGATGGATGGATGGATGGATGGATAAATGGATCTTTGTTACTCCTTCACGCTTAAACTGTTGAACGGATTTGGTTGAAGTATGGCACAAAGATACATTGTAGACTGGAATGGGCACATAGGCTTCTTTTTATCCCCGAAAAATGTACGGGCCTCGTAGGATAATTATCTTTTCTTATTTATCATTTACTAACATTACTGGACCTTTGCACAGCAGCGGGTCAAAACAGATTGATATTGTTTTTAAAATCTAGGTAAAAAATATTATTTTATAATCTTCCCCAAACACAGACACAGTTTGTAGCAGATACGAGTAAATAAAATCACTAACCTTCCTGCTGATTACTAGACAAATGGTATAATAAAACAAGAACATAAAAATGTTACATAAATACCTCTTGTAAAAAATACTAAATCGTTTGTAAAAGAACGTCTAATTCAGTATACGGGACCCTTGTTAACTGGAGCGCGTATCTCAAAGCGCGCGTATATTTTAATAAGGAGGCTCTCGAGGCGTTGATACGAGGGGCACGTCAGACCTCACTAATCAATTGTCCTCACAGAGGTCAGAAACATCTCGCCATAAAAAAATATAACGCACCGAAAGAAAAGCAAAAACTTTAAGTTTGCTTCGTAAAATATTAATATTATTTTTTGTCGTCCATCTTTTATTGGAATACTTTTAAATGCTTGTATTATTATGATGCGCCGATTGGACGCTTGTGGCTTTCAAAATATTGTTGACTAGTGCCTTTTATTTTATTTAATAACCCACATTGCCAAGTTTATCGTTCACCTGCCGCTTCTTTGCCATTTTGGTACTCTGGGCTTTACCTATGGACAAATCCGAGAAAATTAGCATCTAAATTTCAATTAACATGTTAATTTGTTTAAAATTAGTATTAATTACACTATGTAGTCGTTAATTATGGAAGAACATTAGTTACATTGTTTAAATTAAGAGCAATCGGACACCTAACATTTGCATTTTCTTTGGTCAAGTCAAGATCATACATAAAGATAGACAAACAGAAGTTAAGTTAAAAGTTATGTTTATTGGAATTGTACGGAATAGCTCCACTGTTGATGTTGTACGCTGTCACGGCTAAACAAATTAACCGAAATTGATGAATTTTAAGTTGGGGTAAGCTTGATCCTAAAAAAGGATATAGGCTACTTTTTATGCGGGACTTTGTCATTCTTATAAAAGCGATAGGTCACCCATTAACTAAACACGAAACCTCGAAACCTACTTGACTGAGAAATGGTATATAGGAACGAGAAGGTAGCCAAGAACGGATTTTACGACTGGTCTAAGAAAGATTTCGATTTCCGCGCGGTCGCGGGAATAGCTTGTAGTAAAATATTAGTGACACACGACATCCAAATGGGGTGCTGTGTTCGCAAAGTGTACCATTTTTATAAGGATGGGAATTCATCAAATGACTTGTTCCGCTCTGGATAGAATAGAAAGGAGTGTTAGACTCTTACTGAATAAAACCCATTCGTATTCCTTCATGCCCTTTGCGTTCCAGAGCCGCGGTTACTCTTTCCAACAAACCCCGCAACCCTGACAGTGGAAAAGTGCATCTACGGTTAAAACCGTATACGTCCTCGTATTACGAAGTTGTGAATTTCACAATTATTGTTACCTACAGTGTATAGTGCAGAGTGCATAGTCGCTGTAATTAAACTAATTTCGTTATCTGCTCATCGGCGGTGTGTGGGTCGCCGTCACGCCCCCAATGCGCAGGCGCACAGCGTCCATTACAAAGCTTTCGTCTATCAATATGACTAATCGTTTATCTGCAACAGATAGCGGTTACATAATTGTTTTCGCGTGAATGATGTTTGCAGATACACAGATAACATACACGGGGCTATTGTTAGATCTTCTCTTTTAGATTCAATCATTTGTTTGTGGCAAGTCCGAATCGCAACAAAAAATATATATAGTTATTTTATTTCGCAACGATTGTTGATGATACTGTTTGATGTTGTTGCAATTGTGTGTGGATTTGAAAATACACGAAGGTACGTTAAGAAGTTAATCTTTTCAATTTTATAATGTGTATTAATTTAATCTTAATATTAGAAAGTTGAAATGGTTATTTTAGTTTGAATGCACTTATCTGAAAACTCTTTCTACGTTTTACTTAAATGCAATAGGCTGTATCAGTATCAGTGAAAAAAAAAACGTTTATTTTTTATATCATTGGATGGCAAACAAGCCGGTTGCCCACCCGATGTTAAGCGGTCACCGCTACCTATAGACATCTGCAATACCACAGGCCTTGCAAATGCGTTGCCATCCCAGAGACAAAGTTAAAATGTACAAGACTTGCTATTACAGCGGCACCCATACCCTTCAAACCAGAACATAGCAACGCTGCTTTGCAGCAGAAATAGGCATGGCGGATGATATGGTGTTTATTGCGAGGTAATTGTACATTGTTGGTGTGTTAGCTTCTGAACATGACTTCCTCCGCTTGACTTCATAAAAAGATGCTCATCGCCCGGCACTTGCATAGATTGATTAATTTTTAAAAACAAAGAAAATTATTCTCCCTGTTTATAGTATTAGTTTACATTTCACATCGAAAATGAATTTGTAAAAAATAATTAGGTAAATTTTATAACTTGAATACAGCGATAACCAAGATATCTCTTCAAGTAAAAAAACTGTTAAAAAACATTATATCAGCTGCTCTTTAGTATTTGAAAATGATGACTCGACGCTTTTTACTGTTCGATATTTAAAAGCGAAATGGATTATTTTTATTATTTACTTTAAATCGATCAGGCTCATTTTTGAACGAGTTTTTTAGTGTTCCGTGGCTGGCCAAAAGGACCCTATTACTTATCCTTCGCTGTCCGTCCGTCTGTCAACGGGCTTTATCTCATAAACCAAATAGGTATAGAGTTAAAATTTTCACTGTGTGTCTATGGGGACTGCAATAACAAAATAAAGTTAAAATATTATGGTTTGTTTACTATTTTAAAACCTTAGCCATGATACATAACGGTTAGCGCTTATAGAACAGCTAATTTTTTTAAATATTTTTCCATGCCTTAACATATAACAGTTTTCATTGGTTTATTTATATTTTTTACTCTTCTTTATACGTAGTTCAAAATCAATTGATCAATTAAAAAAGTTCTGCCATTCTAAATCTTTTCAAACCGTGTTCATTCTCAGTGCTAAATAAACTGTTTTCTTTCTTTCTTTTTTATTTCCCGATTTGCATGAAGACATTGTAACTCAATACCCACACTTCATTAACTAACATTATACGAGATGTTCCCAAGCTTTTAAAAGCGGGGTTAGGTACCTAGCTAATTATAAATCAAATTAGTTTGGGAATTTTACCATTATTCGATTCGTTTCTCTATGTCATTCGTCTTTATGATCTAAACAGCCGTTAGGCAAACCCTATTAGAGTTACTAATCATCGTCGACAGTTTTATATTTTAAAATTAATTGCACTAATAATAGTCTGTGGAGTGGACAGAGAACAAAGCAATAGTTCGGGCACGCCCACTACCCGCGCCCGCGCATATTTGTTTAAATTATTTGTCTAAACAAAAGGCTAATAGATATATAGATCAATTGGGCTTTGTTTTTACCGAAACAAAGCCCAAGAAGTTTTTAAAGGATACCTATTGTGGAATATCATGCAAAAACTCTTACGTTGGAAAAAAAAATCAGCTAGAGAATTAAGTTATTAATTTTACCAGAGAGGTAATTATCGGGATGGTGGTATTCTAACCTTATCCTCAGTCTGTCAAAATAATAGAGACTGTGTACATAAATTAAAGAATTTACCAACATTTTTGACATGTCTTTGACAACAGCTGTCGCTGGGATGAGATTACGAAAAGATAGAAGACTTTCAAATTACGAGAATCAGCCTTCACGAAGTCTAAGATTTAAGATAAGTACACGGCTAACGTGTGAGTGTGCAGATCGTAAGAAATACAAGATACTATAATACTTAAGTACCCTTATCATAAGTCAGCAGCCTATCGCTGCTTACTCACGAGAACTGCATCTTTAAGGCTAATACATTACTGCCTACCCTGGCGATACTGTCACCAGGCTTCATGTTAGATTCTGTTAAGCTAACTTTATGTCATGTATAATGTTTAAGGGATAACAGACCTTAGAGACGGATTTTCAAGTTGCATAAACAAAAGATTGGAGTAACGTCATTGTTTGTCCGCGAAGTGGTTTGTTTGGACAGTGACAGATGGCGGCACCTCTCACCTTGTAAACATTTAACACCTCCGGCGCACCGCGGGCGAGGCGGGCGCGGCGCGGGCGCATTAGTTAGTGCCTGCACGTGGCTGATCTATCAATACAACAATATGAGCTGCGATGATTAATATCGACGGCTCGGTGCGGTATGGTGCGCCCGCCAGGAATTCAACCCTATTAATATTTCATCAAACAGACGCGAGATGATGTCTCTTGTTGTGTTAATAGTTGCTCTTCATTCGACCCACAGCGATTCGGCCACAAAAAATGTTTTGATTGTCCATAATATTGAGTAAAAACATCAAATGTTTCACCTGCGTGCTCAATCGGGTCGAAGGACTAAGCCTACACATTTTAAAATCAAAAAGGTCTTTAATCTGTATAAATAATAATGACTATATTAATAGCGCAAAAATTGAGAACGGCTTGACCGATTTGACTGATTCTTCATTTGTTATGTTTGTGATTTTCCGAACAAGGTTTTTCTGAAAGAATTGTTTTAGAAAACAAACCGTATGTCTTAAATTTCCACCCGTGCGCAACCCGGGCGCAAAGTATTGACCGACACGCTTGTTAACTAAAATGTAACATCAATGTAAACAAACTTTAACAATGATCAAATATTTGGAACATTATCGAGTTGCACAAAAGCCGATACAAATGTGGCAATAATCGGGCGGTAATCGTTAGTGTGGCAATAAAAATGCGGGATCGGGTCCGGAGTGGCAGGTTCTCGGTATTTAGGTAACAATAACGCTAGCCTTTCTGTCCACATGGTGTAGCGTCGATCAGCCCCGCCGGTGACCAGCCGCACAAAAATGGGCGAACTAACAGCAATTGATGGCATCTCCATCAATTGTTGTTAGTTCGTCAAATTTTTAGGGTTCTGTAACTTAACATGAAAAACGGAACTCTTATTAGATCACTTTATGTTCGTCACAAAAGGGATTTCTCCAAAATTCTAGACGTATTTGAATATTGGCACAATGTAAGATTTTGATTACGCGCATCACAGCAAAGACCAATTTTTTATACTTGTACTTATCGCTTTTTCACTCTTCTTCTTAGCGTTTCAATGACAAACTATAACAGAGGTATTATATTGTTGCGGCCCATAATTTCCTTTGTCACTAACTATATTGATTCGATGTTTAACTAACAGTTGTTTCACAAAGTTCTTCACCTATGTATTTATTTGATATAAACAAAATAACTGCCTAGCCGCTTCATATGTAAAATACAATCTACATATTTTATTTCAACGATCACAATTTTATACTGCGATATTCTGAAACGCACAATTTGAAAAAAAAGCAACGCGATCCTTCTTGTAAAAATGTATATTACATGTACGGTACAACAAAAAATAATATCTTTTGGAGAGGGAAATATGAAAAAAAAGCAACTTAATCGTGCAGGGGTTACGATAGTGGCTATAACTAGTTACATCACGCGACGCGGCTTTACCCAACGATGAAAACATTACAATACACTCAATACTTATTATTTCCCCATAAGGACAAGTACCACACGCAATCAACAGAAAAACCTTTGAAGAACGGCCATACAAATTTGTACAGGTTTGAGAAAAAACAGCAATAAAACATACTTAGAAAGATGAAACACGCAGGACTCGTCTCTGTCATCGAAATCATTCTCTTACTAGCTTCTACTCGCGATTTCACCCGCGATGCTTATTTATCCCACATGCACCTTACATTTAGTACAAAATGTAGCCTATGTGCAGGCCCCTCTTCTCCACTGGGCACTCTGGGCAAGTGCCCAGGGCCCCAGGAACGTCAGGAGCCCCAGCCTGCCCGCAAAATAATAATTATTTAATAATAATTTAAATCCCCAAGCTTAAGAAATATGAGTATTGTTTATTTTATACATATATTGAATTGGGTTAAATCGAACAGTGAAAGAAATTCAATTTAAAAAAAAATAAAAAATAAAAAACGGTAATTTAAAAAACTAAAAAACCCGACTGCTTTTTTGAAAAATCCCTAAAACAAGATAAAGTCGTTGTACCCGATTGCAATTAAAATTGTAGCAGTCGGGACCCATTCTAGAAATGGAGGATTAGTGAATTGAGAGCACCCTATATTACATTGCAGATGGTCCCGAATGGGTCCCGACTGCTACAATTTTAATTGCAATCGGGTACAACGACTTTATCTTGTTTTAGGGATTTTTCAAAAAAGCAGTCGGGTTTTTTAGTTTTTTAAATTACCGTTTTTTATTTTTTATTTTTTTTTAGTTTTTTATTTTGATATACCCAGTGTAACTCTCACAGTAAATACGAATCTAACGACACCTCTCAAGCTAAAATCCATCGAGCCGTTCAGGCTGCAGAGCGATCCAAACATTTGAATCTGGCGCCAAAAATCCGCCATTTTGTTTTTTTTATTTTGATATACCCAGTGTCACTCTCACAGTAAATACGAATCTAACGACACCTCTCAAGCTAAAATCCATCAAGCCGTTCAGGCTGCAGAGCGTGCCAAACAATTATACATACATACATACATACATACATACGTACATACATACATACATACATACAAACATACCCTCGAAAAACATAACCCTCCTTCTGTCGCAGTCGGGTAAAAACACAGGCGCCCCGTAATTCTTATGTGCCCAGGGCCCCCAATAGGTTAAAGACGGCCCTGCCTATGTGGTATGCCAGACTATAATCTATCTATGTGCCAAATTTCATCCAGATCCGTTTAGACGTTCTGGCGTGATTGGGTAACAAACATCCATCCTAACTTAAGCTTTTATAGTAGTAGTAAGATTGGCTGTGTGACCATAGGTACCTACTCGTCATGGCCTTTGAAAACATCTCCAAAATAGGCACTTCACTTGAAAATAGAATACTTGAACACCCTGAAGAAAAATTTAATGTTTTCGGTATAAATTGAAGACTGATGCTATTTCAACGGGTTTGGACAGCTCCATCTATCGGTTCAGCTAGTTCAAAAAACTGTAACACGCATTGGATTTTCACTTTTGGACAGAAACCGTATACGGTTTTAATGTGTCAGTCATTGCCATGATTGATGCTTCAACCACATCTGAGGAGAGTATATCGCTATAAAAGGAAGTACCTAACTTTAACAAAAAATACAACAATTGTACGTAATAGGCATAGTCGTAACTTCTTTGTTGAAGTGTCTGCTTAGACTGATGACGATTTAACAAATATTTTGCCCACATCTATCTGTTTTTGTTTGATAAAAAAAAAGACTATAGAAATTGTGTTTTAAGTTTATTAATTTCTCAGTGCTGCACTTATTGTGTGGCTCGAATATTAGGTAATAGCTCATGAAGGCTCGGCGGGGATCAAAGCTCAAATTATTCCTAACAGAGGTTATATTCATATTTTATTTAACTGAAATGAAACTTAAAGAGATTAGTCGTATTCGAGAAATGAAAAGGACGCGTTACTTTATCAAGAGCATTACCAATAGAGGAGTTATAACAGCGGCATTAACAGTAACAGAATAACATTTTTCATTATAAACTTATTATGGGAGTTACATAAAGGCGTTGTATATCACTGCGGTGGTTACAAATGCGTTCGGCGCGGCGCACAATGCGCGCCATGCATCACGCCCGCGCTGCGCCGCGCCGCGCTGCTCCGCTCGCCCCGCTCCACTCGCGCCGGCTAATGTCATCGCTGGGGTGCTCCGACGTCGAGGTGTAATCCTGCCGTAAGTGCTCATTTCGTTGGGATTAACCATGTTCAACTTAGTGTAATTTATCAATTTGTGTCCGTCCGACGCCGGCTCGCACATCTTATATTAACGTCCAAGTGTATTTATATTGCCTCTTATTCTTGTGTTTGCTTTTTAGATATTATAATCATTACTAACTTAGGATTAGGACATTAGGAGTTGTGAAAATTGGTTTAGAGGTACGGCAATCAACCACTTTGTTCAACGCGAGTTGTTTTTTGGATAAAATGTTAATTATTGTTGGAAATAGTTTGATATGAGAGCAATTTGATTTACTGAGATAAATCTTTGTAGATAGATGTGATCCTCAAAGCCAAATTCGATCGCTGATTGAACTGGATCTCATCGTGTCATTCGGAGCGCTCATTTAAATATTAGTGACAGCGTAACTTTATTTTAATTTAGCGAACTAATGACTTGTAAGCTGTAACTACTTACAAATACAGTAATAATGTATCGGTTTGCCGTAAAAGTTGATTTATTAAAATATTCAGCGAACATTTCATAATAAATAAATAAAGAACGCTATGTTTATTGGCAAGCGAGATTAGTTTTTCAAATGAGCATTAAGTTGGACGTCTCTATTCCAGTTTCGGCGACATTTTTTTCTCTATGTTATACAAATTGAGGCTATTAACATTAATAGACCCCGTTGACATCTCAACACATATGTATTATGTGTCAAATTTATTTTGTTTTTGGCTTTATCTTTGGTCGTGTAATTCGCTATAATTATCCAAATGAAAATACGAAAGTAACTCTGTCTGTTTGTCACCCTTTTACGCTTAAAACACTGAACCGATTTTGATGAAAACTACGGGGTAAGTTTAAACACCAAGAAAGGATAGAAGAATATTTAAGATACTTTTAATTCTTTCTTTTGATTCTTTCAAAAGATTAGTGTGTTAGTAGATAATATTTTGAATTGGCTTTTCTTGTTGTTTCAACTCCAAGTAAATAGTACCTTTTAAAGTGTTAAATTCTAACTACCCAAAACTAACTAATCTACTTCAAAATTTCTTATTTTTGTCTTTTTGGGTATTTATCCCAAATTAATATTAAGTCTTTTCTAAGCATAGGTGATTTTAGGGTTTTACATTGAACAGTTGTAGCTGGTTATGTCACATTTGACATGAGATTGTGGTTTGGATCGTTTTGGCAGAATAAAACTCTGTCATGAACTAAACTCTGTCTTGAATAGGTACCTACATATTATCTATATTAAAAGCAATTTTTCGGAACAGTGCGCCAGTTTAAACCCGGAGTGAAGTTAGCGCGGTGGCAACATTGCTTTTACCATTCATTTATGAGGTTCAAGTTTGTTAATAATTAATAATATACCATCACGCCTGTATTCCCCGGAGGGTTAGGCAGAGGTGTACCAACGTACACCCACATTTCGCCGGTATATTTAGGTCCCATGTAATAGGGGGCGAGCCTATTGCCACTAACCGGGTACAAATCCAAAATCCGAGCTGCTACTGAGAATTTCATAGAAAAACCCAATAACACTTTTTGCTCGACCTGGGAATCGAACCCAGGACCTCTAGCGTTGCAGTCGTGCTTAGGACCACTAGGCTAACGAGGCAGTTCTTAGGACCACTAGGCTAAGTTTGTTAATGTACTTAAAAAAAGGTTAAAATAAAAAAAATACATTATAAAGTTACATAGTTTGGTTGTAGCATTGGCCCCAAACTAGGCAACACCACCCAAAACCCTGCATACTGATACCCAAGATACAGGCTTGCCTAGTTTGGGGCCAATGATACAACCAAACTAGGCAAGCCTGTATCTTGGGTACCAGTATGCAGGGTTTTACCCTTAAACATTTTTATAAATTTATTTAGTTTGGCGTATACTTAATTGAAAATTTACCTATCAGTACGATCAGTGTTAGTTATCTATGTACCAAATAGTTTATTGATGGTAGAGGAACAAAAGAATTCTAATAACTTTAAGAAATCTGTCAAAAATGCCTCTGGTTTATCTACATTTGTTTTGTCATTGATTTTGTCACTGACAAAACAAATGTAGGACTAGTTATAGGTATAATGTTTGACTGCTACGCTAGAGGCACTGGGTTCGATTCCCGGGTCGAGCAAAAAGTGTTATTGGGTTTTTCTATGACATTCTCAGTAGCACCTCGGAGTTTGGATTTGTGCCCGGTTAATGGCAATAGGCTCGCCCCCTATTACATGGGACCTAAATATACCGGCGAACTGTGGATGTACATTGGTACACCTCTGCCTAACCCTTCGGGGAATACAGGCGTGATGATATATATATTTGTCACTGAAATGACATGGCAACTAGATTTTGGACGTAGAATTGGCTTTCCGATCTACAAAATATGTGTTTAACCATAGAACCCTATGATTTAAAATCAAAGTAGGTATGTTAGTTATAACATACCTACTGATTTTGTTACTCATAAAGTACCTACTTTAGAGAAGGCGAAGGAATGTAGGTTATTGTCGGACAACACGTGTGAAACGCAAACTTACGCCTGAACACCCGCCTAACATCTATATTACGACGCGACACGTCACACCGCCGTCAATCAACACACGACCCTATGTGTTACAGGATAAGATTTACATTAGTAGCGCAACATGCGCGCGCGACTGTTTGCAGTGCGCGCGAGTCACTTGTGTAAATTACTTTCAGCGTAGTGATGCCCGCATAATGGCTCTCAAACAACACTGTGCAAACATGTCAGCTTTTATTAATTCGCGTTATTTCTCTATTTGAGACGTCACGCTTTGTTCTACTTCAGCCCATCCTCACAAAGGCAACGCCGCGGTTATGTAACTTATTATTGTGTTACATCTACTTGTCTTCAATACCCATGTGTGTGTGACATTGTTTCACCTTTTGAATATCGACCGCACGAGGGCGACCTTTCGCAAAAAATACCTATATAGGTTTTTAATTAAGAATTGGGAAAAAATGATTAAAACGTGAGTGTTGCATGAATTCCAGTTCAATGACTACAACTCGGACCTAAAATGATCATCGCGAATAAAACCCGAGTGTATTGTTGTTTGTTGATGTTGCACCTGCTTCAATCTTTACCAATTCGTAGAACTCTGGAGGAGCTAGTCTCCATATTCGGCTTCGTACAAACACGTCGACAAAAGTATCATCGCGCTTGTGACTGCGTCCGCTAAACAAACCGATCGACTACAATAAACACTGGATTTTATTGTACACACACTAAATAAAAGCCGTATGAGCAATTAAAGAAAAAAAAACCGAATTTCTTCACCAATTTATTCGATTCGAATTTGTAGAGAACGAAAGAGTTTTATAAAGTAGATAATAAAGAAAAAAGTCCGGGGTTCGGTCCCGATGATGACTTAATTATGGGAACTAACACAATTAATAAGTTACGCGGTTGTGTCGTCGGCGACGGCCTGCTTCTTGCGCCCGCGCACAGCGCACCGATACCATCTATACCGTGGGCATATTCACGCTTTGTTATAATTATGTTAATCTTCGGAATAACAACACTTTTATGGGAGGTTTTATTAGTTTTTTAGGGAGATTTGCTTGTTCTTCCACGATAGCGAAGCTCGGTGCGGCACTTTGTAATGTTACTGTTGTGAGATAGATTAGTTATAGCTAATGGCAAGAGCCAAGATGTTTTGCGAATAAGAATGGTAGGATTAACAGCGGTTTCACACTACGTCCGATCCGAATCCGATCTGGACCCGTGAAAATATGGTCCGTAGAACTATTTCTATGGTAATTTACGCACTAGATCCGATCTCTGTCATCTGATTTCTTTCCTTGAATATTTACACGGGTTCGGATCGGCTTCGGATCGGACATAGTGCGAAACCGCTCTTAGTCTTTTTTTAAAGGATGACACGTAGTTATTGGACATCAATTGCGATGTCAATCCCTATCCTTAAATGGTACATAAAAAACAAAGTCGCTTCCCACCGTCTGCCCGCTTAGATCTTTTAAACAACGGATTTAAACGTGGTTGTGATTAATAGACAGAGTGATTCAAGAGGAAGGTTTATAGTTATAGAACATCACGCTACGACCAACGAGGGGTATATAGCTAGTAAAATAATAAAAGCTAGTTTGCTGAAGTTCCGACGGCAGCCGATCAAAATAAGTTTTAATTAAATGAGAAATGCATGTTCTCGTTCTGTTCGTGAAAATAATTTAGTTCTAGTAGTTATTACAGTAGTACATATTACATACATACATAAACTCACGCCTTTTTCCCATGGGGGTAGGCAGAAACTACGGAACGCCACCTGTTGTACATAATAATATTATTATTATAAACTATCCAACTGCCCGCGATTTCGTCCGGGCGGCTTATTACCTCCCGTAGGCTCCTGCAGGTCGTAGCATGGAGGTATTCCTCGTAGCGCTCCCGTTTTGAAGCGCGCCCATCTAAGCGCTACTGTTTTGTTCCTCGAAGCGCTCCTAAAAGGAGCGCTTCGAGGAAGGATGAAAAATATTAAAATTTATTTCCTCGTAGCGCTCCCATGATTAACTTTCGGATAGAGATGGGACTATACTAACTGAAATTATCGATAATAAGTAGGTAATAAGTAGAACACATTGTTATAATATACAACTAGCGGCCCGTCCCGGCTTCGCACGGGAATGGTATTTTTTTTTTGTTTTATTGTAAATCCTTTAGTCCACCAAATAGATGAATACTTATAATCTGCCGACATAACCTATTCATATATTTTTATTGTTTAGAAAGCTTATGATTTCTTTCTATTATTTTTCCCATAAATCAAAAAGATATTATTCTCTCAATTACGATTTTTTTTTTTTTTTTTTTTTGTTAGAAAAAAACGTTACCCCACACTAGGATTATCTCCTGTATCGTGTGTGGTTACAAACATATAATCTCACATACACAAACAGCCAGCCACCCGGAATGACTATCGGTAGGTCATACAAAGTCGATAATGTACACATGAGTTTTTAAAAATTATCGATATAATTAATTACGTTTACTTCATGCTTTTCCCTATTTTTACACGCGGGAGCGCTTCGAGGAAATAAATTTTAATATTTTTAATCCTTCTGTGCTGCGTGTCGCGGGTTCGATTCCCGCACGGAACCAATATTTGTATGACCTACCGATAGTCATTCCGGGTGGCTGGCTGTTTGTGTATGTGAGATTATATGTTTGTAACCACCCACGATACAGGAGATAATCCTAGTGTGGGGTAACGTTTTTTTCTAAAAAAAAAAAAAAAATTCGTAATTGAGAGAATAATATCTTTTTGATTTATGGGAAACATAATAGAAAGAAATCATAAGCTTTCTAAACAATAAAAATATATGAATAGGTTATGTCGGCAGATTATAAGTATTCATCTATTTGGTGGACTAAAGGATTTACAATAAAACAAAAAAAAAAATACCAAACCCGTGCGAAGCCGGGACGGGCCGCTAGTTGTATATTATAACAATGTGTTCTACTTATTACCTACTTATTATCGATAATTTCAGTTAGTATAGTCCCATCTCTATCCGAAAGTTAATCATGGGAGCGCTACGAGGAAATAAATTTTAATATTTTTCATCCTTCCTCGAAGCGCTCCTTTTAGGAGCGCTTCGAGGAACAAAACAGTAGCGCTTAGATGGGCGCGCTTCAAAACGGGAGCGCTACGAGGAATACCTCGTAGCATGATGTTATATAGCCTATGACACTCACAATTAACGTGGCTTTTTATGGGTAGGTAAAACAATTTTCAAAATCAGTAAAGTAAATCCAGAGTTTGCCCTCTATAGCAGGGCTTCCCAACCTGAGCTCTGAACTGCAAAATATTTAACAAAAAATAAAGTACAAAATCTTTCAAACAGCTCTACGAATAATATTACAATATTCTATTCAAATTAATAATTAACATTTTATTAAAATGCATGCTATTGTAGAAGGGAAGTACTTGGAAGGCGTGTTTGTTCGTTTGGCTGTTTTATTTTCAGTAAGAGTCTGAAAGAAGTTTAAAAAGTCGTCACGACAAATTTTTAAACTTGTAAGGGCGCCGCGGACTGAAAAAGGTTGGGAACCCCTGCTCTATAGCCTTCCAAACTCACAAACTTTACCTTTTTATATTTTTAGTATTGACTCCACTTTTTGTTTTATTTTAAATCTTGCATACAGATAATTTGTAATATTGTATTAACTTAGGTCAGGTTATGATGGGGCTGACGTGCCTTAAAAGGATAAAAGTCCCTAAAAACAATAAAGAGAAAATAAAAAATATTAGTATACTCGTAGATACAACTAGCGGACCCAATAGATGTTGTCCTGTTTGTTAAGAGTTACGTCAGAAATGGCGCCGGTCATAAAAATTCGTTCACACAACAGTGCGTAGAGGAGTGACCTCGCGTGTCCAGGTAACATCATCTTATAGGCAGTTTATAGGCACATAGTACAATGTTCTGCTTTGAAAAAATATTACACGGATTACAGAGTGTTAACAAAATGTTTTATCGACGTGCAAGACTTATTCTAACGTGCACGACTTGTGACTTGTGTTACATTGTACGCGTAGATTCAACTTGAAACTGAATTATTGAACTATCTTAAATTTTCATGACCTAAGCGTCATGTTCGGGAATGGGCGTCATCGGTTGGTACTGGACACCTCTTAACTACATACCATTACGCCTGTATTCCCCTAAGGCTTAGGCAGAGGTGTACCAATGTTCACCCACAGTTCGCCGGGATGTTTTGTTCCCATGTAATAGGGATCTAGCCTATTCCCAAAACCCAATAACATTTTGTTAAACTTGGGAATTAAACCCAAGACCTCTAACGTGGCAGTCGCGCTTAGGGCCACTAGGTAGGTACTGTTCTTTACTATGAGAAATCATGAAATGGCTATTTCCTTAGAGCGGAAGGGAGTGTCAGACTCTTACTAACTAAAATCAATACCTTGTACCTCCTAATGCTCTCTGCATTCCAGGGCAGCGGTAACTCTTCGAACAAGGCAGACTTCCTAGCTGCCTCGGCTATTTTAAAGTTTAGTTTTTTATGTTTTATTTACTCTTTAAACGATTATTACGAGGAGATATGGCGTATTAGAACTAAAGACCATATTGGCATGATAGTGGTACTTACTAATACTGCCCTAAAAGCCGAACCCAGGACCCCAGTCTTGTATATTAGGTTCTCAGATCGAGCAAAGCGGGATTTCTCGACGAAGACACAACAATTCCGTGAATCCGGACCAAACCGGGATTATTTTCAGAGTTGAAATTATTATTTAAGTTTAGTGGTATGTATCTAATGTTACCGGAATGATGTTATCTGTATCTTGCGTGCTACTGCAACTTAAACTTGATGCCTTCGGCGAAGTTAAAACCAATACTTGCGTGGACAGCAGGTGTGAAAAACAGGACTTCAACAGTCTTAATGATAGTAATAAATGTGGCTACAATTAATACTGCAAACAATGATGTGAGTGCAGTACTCGAAGAAGGGCAGGTGTAGGCCCGGCACGCACGCCCGACCGGCACCCCGCCGGGCCGCGTCGGACACACAACAGACCGACAGTCTCCTTCACCATACCGTCACCAACTGGCCTGTGTAGACTGGCGGACGGGCGGCAGAAGATTTTAAATTTATCAATTGAATTTAATAGTTATTTAACCGAAATAAGGTGTGTATTTCAGTGCTCGATGGTCTGCCTAGGTTTTCTTTGGAGCTTCGAAGATTACGCTGGAAGTTACAGTGGCGCGAGGTGGCAGTATGTGCTGGTATGCACTGAATTATGCCGCGCTGTTTTTATCAACTTTGCGACTGTTTAATGGCTAGTTGAATAGGTTATCAAACACCGGTAAGCGGTGGCTATACCTACTCAGTGAACAGCGCGGCATACGTGGATGTTCCTGTAAGGTGGCTGATACTCGCGGTATCGCAGAGAATTATACTTGTGTGGATTGTTGGTAGACGAAACCTCCTCGGAACTTTCCCCCGCCGTCCAATTGACTGGCTGTCATCCACGAATTCTCCGGGACTCATCGAGCTTCATTGCCTTGGCGCTTTTGTGGCGGTCCCCACTGTTGCTTCTGGTTTACAGAAGTTGCAGTGGTTTGGGAATAGTCCGCAGACTGCCAGTGTGTGCAGCCAAAACTGACTAGTACCATTACCATTACCATTACCCCAATTCACCAATAAACATTCAGATTGCAGAAACCACATTATCAACAACATTTTAGCATTAAAATTGTTTTTTCATACTTAAATTGCATATCCATTAAGATATCGCGACCACTTTATAGTATCATAAATGTCAATGGCGGTATGATAAAAGAAATGTGTTTCACGCGTTTACAAAACAAACACGCTCAGGGAAGCGCAAATTAGCGGCATCACACTTTAACGTAATTGGACTATTAAGACAATAATTTTAAGATGCAATTTTCTCTGAAAACACTTTATTTTAGCCCTAAAACCCGATAATTTTTCTTGATTAACTGTAAAATTTGATTTTTAGTTGATGTTAGTCAATTGAGTTGGCAAACGTTACAATTTGCTTTTGTCATATAAGCGCGTTTTGACAGCTCAGAAAAAATATGTCATCTGATTGGTGGTGTCTAGTAATAAATTATAGAAAATCTTCGTGCCGTGTTGTTCACTGCTAGTGAGGTGACACAGAGTCGCAGCTTACAGTGATCTTATCAATGTTTGGATCGTAGGTGTGTGTAGCCCAGCGGGCGCAGAGCCATCATGAGCTACAACGCATGGCGTTCGTCGCACAACACTGAACTCTGGTCATGAACCACAGTTTGGGAATCAGTAACTTCTTGTTGACCGATTACTTGCTGTTTACGTTTAAAATAACTATAGTGTACAGAGTAAACGGTATCTTTAGTACCTACATCTACAACAATACAAGCAAAAAAGTCAGCCATTCGATTCAATGGTTGCCGGCCAATCTGGTTCGCGCCGCTTTGGAACACGGAAACATTTTGGAGTGGATTCTAAAAACAAATGAAGTTCGTCGACCTGCCTTTAAGAATTAACAAGTAAATACAAACGAGTAATATAGTGCAGCCGCTGCGCTTGTATCACGTAAGCAATTTCCTGTCGCGCAGCAGAATGCAAACAAATCGAACCCGTCGCCTCGGGCACTCTTATTCATAAGCACGGAATTATTAAAACAACTTTTAATTAGTTTAAAATTTTGTTTGATAACGCTATGAATATTAAAAGGGGCTCGCCGACCGTTTAATTTACTACTTTCCACCCATTCGAGCCGGCGTCGAATCGCCGACTATCACCGGCCTGGACGTAATTAAACCCGAAAAACAGAACTAGCATAGCATTATTAATATCGAGAAACAACTGGCGCCTTCGGTCGTTCCGAGGAGAGGAAAAAAAAGCTCGGAATTTATACGTCAATAAGAGTTTGTTGGGCATTATCGTAAAATGTGAATAGTATTTAATAGTTGGCACAAGGCTCGCCGCTCCTATTACCTCGTGAGTTATATGACAGTTATAATGTGCCGGCACCGAGCGGGCGAGCGATGCGCCCGCGCCGCGCCCGTCAGCCGCGCTGCAACGCAACGCATCGCTGCTTGCGACCATCCACGACATCTCTTGCAGCTGCAGCAGAGGTTCGTGTCACACGCTGACAAAGTGACAGCAATATAAACAGACATGACAGGTTACCTAAAAGCCGTGTCGTAGCGGTCGTAGCGTCGGCGTAGGCTCTACGACAGACGTAGCAAAACCATTGCTTCAGCTATTGAAAAACAATCTTTATTTATAATTACGTAGGTGCGCTATTAACCATGGTATTGCACCATCAGCTTGTATTGCACACTAATCGACTAATCCATTTTAGTGGTGAGTGACGTCATATGAGGAAAACGTTAATGGTTGTGTGAGCTGAGAGTGAGCGGATGTTACTATTGTCAGTTTGGGAGGCTGCAACCATTCGTTCAAGGCGATGTGAGAGGACGCTCTTGAGCCGAGGCGCGTGGTAATGCGTGACAGGATTGCATTCACGTGTTAGCACGCACTTTGTGCGATTTTGGCACTACACGAGCTCTTACAAACAAATTGTTTACATAACACCCGACCAATAATTAATTGGTGGGTTGCTGAAATTATCTGCCCAGATTTTCCGGCTCTATTATCTTCTAGTACGGTAGGTTATCATTATTTCCCGTGCGTTATTTGAATGTATTCAAAGGCGCCGCGTCGACGCGTCTCTATTCCATGACTGAAGTAATTGTTTTGTTTTTGAGTTTGTATTTGGAATAACGCTTTCAACTGTTTAGTTTCAAAGAGACTAAATATCAAATGTGGTCGAGTAGTACGTACAACACATAGCCAGTGACAGATCTCTTCATTGATCTTCAGCTGCTCTTATTTAAATAACTAAATTATTATTTACTCAATACGTTACGACAAACAGGTTAGTGCGGGCATCTGTTACTTGTACAATATTCGTGCCTAATTCCAGCTTGTAGGTATTAATATTATAATAAGCCTCATAAATTAATGATCGATGAAAAATTTATTTAGATCGATCCGTTCGTAAGGACATAAAACCAGTCCTTACTAACGGGGCACTTGGACGTTTTCATAATAACACAAAATTAATTAATACGCCCGAGAGAAAAGACGAATCGATTCGATCACTTCGGCGCATAAATAAAATTTGATGAGAACATAATAAAGTGGAACGTTTGACGTGAAGCTCGCAGTCGAGGGTTCAGCTGGCTCGCTGCAGAGGAGCGCCGCACAAACGACCTAAGGAAATTAACTCGGACATCCAAAAACTATGATCGCCGTTTGGAATAGATCTTTTTTTTTGTTTCCAATATGCAATAAATAGGGTAATAACGAGGTGCGCGCGCGCCGGCGCGGCGGGCGCGTTGCGGGGCGCGACGGGGCGGCAACATGGCGTCTAATTGTTTGTAATTAGCGCCGTACACGGTGCGCCCGCGCCGTGTGCTGTGAGCGCTGCCTTTATGGACTGTTTATTACTTAATATGTTGTGATAGGCCGCCATTGGCGAGGCTCGTGGCCGCGACGTTTCGTAACACTGATTGAGGTATGTGGGAACGTAGCCGCGGTAATAGATATGTCGGTGGTGGCGCTGGCGGGCTGGTTGGCGCCTGTTCGTTTTATGCGCCTTCCACGAGTCATTACCGCGTTATGACGTCACGCGGTTGTTAGCACGACACGCCATCCATCGCGCCAGCGCTTTACTCACGGATCACGAAGCTTACAGCTAGGTATGAACTGATGATCAACTATCAAATTCTTCCCGTAATATTTATTTACCCAATCAATATCACTATTGTGAATTTCTAAAACAATGCTCTGTAGGGAAGTTTGTTCGTACGAAGAGCGCTGAACATATTGTAGGTTGTTTTTCGTAAAAGTAAACTTTTTCATTCGAATGATTACTGCACCTATATTTTGATGGCTTTACAATATTCCTAAGGTCGTCCAGTTTAATCTTGGACTAAATATAATTGGTACGTAACAAATAAAACTTTTTAAAAATGACACCAACATCACAAAAATTGATGCACCACAGTAGTGTGTGTGACACACAACAGCACCTATTGTCCCATTTATTGAGTAGTGCTTGACTTTGTTGTTAGTGCTTGCACTGCTGACGTCACAGTGCAAACACTGCAGCACGCACACTCGTGCACGAGCTCGACGGCAGAGTATCATGACGTCAGAGTGCGAGTAACGGCGCGCGTCGCCCCGCCCAGTCCCGCCCCGCTGTCGGCGCCTCGGCCGAGCGCCGCACGGGCCCACTAGGCCTT
The DNA here is from genome assembly GCA_932526535.1 of Caradrina clavipalpis. Lineage (NCBI taxonomy): Eukaryota > Metazoa > Arthropoda > Insecta > Lepidoptera > Noctuidae > Caradrina > Caradrina clavipalpis. The sequence goes on from OW052087.1 coordinate 24,850,368, forward strand.
AAAATATACAGTACGGTCTATGGCAACCCGCCATGCTTGTGCGACAGAGCAAATACGCGCAATCTTATACAAGTGTTCGCAAATCAGATTTGATCACATAGGCAGAGGGCGCGTTTCGCGGATGTATCGCTATCGTCGAGATTGTCACACGGATAAGGACACATTACATTTGCATACGTATATTGCTGGTGGCTGTCTGGCAAGACGGATGGTCCTTGTGACCCCCGTCAGAGAGAAAAAACTCGAGGGCGATCCGTGAATGGTGTGAAACTCTCTCCATTATGGCCGGGCGGCCCCCGCTGCGCCATTCTTGCCGCCGCTTTGTGCGCCCACCAGATATCTCGGAGATACCTCTCGCATCGCTGACGTGCACACATAATTTATTTTCAATGATTTTTTGTTAGCCAGTTGGTTTTTGAACACACTTTTGAGCTTTGACTCTCGATGATCGATGAAAAAGTTTAGGAAATCAGGATCCCTCGCGATGCGTGAACCGAAAACAAATAACAAAAGTATCGAAGACACCAACGCTCAGCCTCCCACAGAGAGTTGTTGCTACAAATATTTTGAGTAAATCGCCTTCAATTTCCGCGTGATTTGTCCCGTTCCGCGGAAACGGTTTCCTCTATGAATATAAAACGAGCCAGCGGAAGAATATCAATGTAGCAAAGCGTCAGGATTGAGCACTGTTATGTAAAATATTACGACGGGTTTGTGCCTCGTTTGTCGCGTATTGTGAAGGGATTTGCAAATACAATTTCAAATTGTTACAATTCGTTTCTGTTTCCGTTAAATCTGGCGCAGTTAGTAAAACGACACTAATCGCCTAGTTTTGAATTCAGTATCAAAAGCTTAGGCTAAGTCGGCGTAGATCCAGATCATAAGCCACCGCATACCACACGGAACACATCTTAAAATGTTTGAATAGCTGAGCGCGCGGCCGTGGAGTGGCGAGCGCACCCACCCACAACACTTAATCTCCCAAATACATTTATCATGTTCAGCTGATAAAAATGCCATTGAGATCAGCCGAACACAATGAGATACACACTCTCAGTACCTGATGCGAGGCCGAAAGTCAATTATATTCAAATATAAATCGGATTTGCAAACGTAAGCCTGTAACAATAGCGTAGGCAGGCGCCTCGATGCCACCTTTAGGCCTCTCATTCCTGGATAATAGTCGGAAGCGGGACAATGGCAGGACAGTTTGGGCGCGAGGCGGGTGTCCGCGTCGCCCGCCGCTGTCACGCCCGTCACCAGGGAACACCGCATTATGTTTTATTTGTGGATTATAAAGTCACTAATTGTGGCAAACTATTACATTCCCGCTGTTCATACGTTTCGCATTATTGTTGTATTTGGATGAACTCGCATAAAAACAGATGATCGTATCGTATTCATGTAAGTTATTGTAAGCGATACTTTAACCATTTCTATTTTGATTTCCGTTGCTTTAAAATTGGCGTCGCCACAATTGACACTTAAGATTTATCTAGACTTTGGCTTTTTGTACTACTCTCATTGTATCTTTAGGGATTTTAGTGTACCTACATGGACGGATGTGTCGCGTGAAGAGGAATTAAACTATGGTCTTGTGTATAGGGTTAAACAGTTACAACATACAAACTGAAATCATAATGTATGCAAAATGCACTACTATCATAATCTGTGTAACGATATGTGTCTGTGTTCAAGTGAGCGGCACAAGCTCACTTGCGGTGCGTCACGCCCGCTCCGCGCCCGCCGAATCATCGCACAATGCACGTTTAGGACGCTTCTCAAGCTGTCAAACGCTTTTCAATTCATGAAGTTCGTATGAGACCGCTTTGTTTGCCACAACCGTTGTTGACCCTTTGTCAACCTTTCTCGGGTATCAATGACGGTTATAAATGTGCGCCATTTAATTTAAAAACATCAGAAACCAACACAGCTCCTGGTCCTCTATAGAGCCATGTCCACATCTCAAACTCCGGGTGACAAAACGGGACATCTCATTTACATAATTTGAAGCAAAACGCAGAACAAACAAACCCTCGTAATGACGCGTTAAATGCAATCAAACAACGTCATTATACACGAGTAGCTCGCTCGCTTTGGGTCGTTCACAAAAACTGACATAAAAAGTGGATATCAGTCAGCTGAAGTCAGCGTGGCGACAATACGGCCACCGGGGATCTATTATACGCCGGCGTCAATGGGACCCTCAAGAAATTTGTTACGAAGATTTTGATAGGTGGCAGGCTATTGTTAGGCGGCGGGAACCGCGAAGGCCCGAGGGAGTACGGGGCGCGGTACATATGTGCGGTTGTCGCGGGACGTATGCTGCCGTCGGGGGGCGCCGGAGCGTCGCTAAACGCCGATGTTGCGGCGCATTGTTTGGTGTTGCACTACCACGGGAGCCGGGAGCCGGGTGCGCGCTCAATACCCGACAGTTTCATGTCTATCATAACCGCAGGGGTGTCAATATACCACACTGTTGTAAAGTCGAGTGCCATTAACGCGGGGACAGATTTATGTTACAAATTTTAATGGGCTGTTTATTTTGATATGAATGCTATTGCATAAGTGTTTGTGCCTTTTCGGTTTGTATTTAGGATTAGGCTTGTTTGGATGTCTGATCCGTTATTTTGGATGTTCGTATGGTTTGTATGTTTTCTTATTTTGTTTATGCTTTTACACCACTTCGTACCTATCGAGTTTTCGAGGTCTTTGGCAGGTGTGAGGTAGATTTTTTCTGAACATTTATTTGTTTTTATACACCGATGTCTTTTTACACTAAATAGTTTGTTTTTCTAATTTTTGTGATCGCTTTACTGCATTAAAAGAGTTTAACTCAAGATTAAGCTCTTAAATACTAACTCATAAACAGTTTTGCTAAAACTCATCAATTGTGATAACACCAGATTATGTATCCAAGTGGTGTACAAAGGTCTCTTCTTAAACAGAGAAGACACGAGCATTGATTACCAAGTATTTCTTCCCGATGTTTACCTTCACTGATGTCAGAGTCAGTGATACAAAATTGATCAAAATTAACATACCTAGTAATGTTAATTACTTTCTATCCGACGGATCAAACGACTACGCTTTAATTCACTTCTGCTTATGCTACTTAGCATTGAAGTATACAACTACCTAACATCCAGGTGCAGTTATGAGCAAATTAATGATATTCTGCAGCTCGAAGAAACACGCCAATTTATTGCAATGGAGACAAATTATGGTTACAATTACTTAATGACTTACAGCTTTATTAGCAGATTATACTTTGATTGCTAAATTATTGCATTATGAACGGACTGACGTAAACTTATTCAATTAGAGTCGATTATTGAATTGGAAATACTGTTTACGCATACAACTTAATTGATATCTATGAATAGGTTACGGTTTTATTTTATGCTGTTGTCATAATTAGTATTAAGTAGCTTCTGCCCGCGACTTCACCTGCGTCAAAATTGATATATTCAATGGGAACCGCTACGTAGCATAGATGCTATTCTAGACTAAAATCTATCTCTGCGCCAAATATCACCCAGATCCGTTTAGCTGTTCAACCGCGATTGAGTACCAAACATCTATCGATCCTTTCAAACTTTTGCATTTATAATAGTAGTAAGACAGACTGGTGACCACAACTCCAAGTTCTGCGCGTATGGTCGTCAACTAGATTATTCGACCAACCCAAACTCCGGCCATCTCTAGCTTCAAGTTCTTGGCTTTCCTTATTCACATCTATATTCTTAGCACAAAGTTTCAATACGCAAACCAAATTGAGTTACGTTCTGATTAGAGCTTGCCGTGGCTTGCCAGCACAGAGCGCAGGGGCGCAGTGTTTATGCAGCATTAGATTATGCCACGCCCTCGCCAGCGCACATGTCGCTTTGTAACTCGATTTTAAAGCATTCAATTATTTCTGTGGCTACTGCAGGGAGGCAGTAAGTGTTGCATTGTTATTATTGTCACGATTATTGTTTGTTTATTAATACGCGGGGTTGGTTTAAGAATGATGGGCAATGTAATTATATTGATGTTGTACAAGTTCTTGTTAGCCGGGGAGGTTGACAGATGGATTTATCTGTGAGTTGCTAGTAATTATTTTATGTCATTGGATGGCAAACAAGCCGATGGCTCAGTGGTCACCGCTGCCTATAGACATCTGCAATACCAGAGGCCTTGAATATGCGTTACGATCCCAGAGCTAAAGTTAAAAGGTCTCGCGTGCCTGTAATTATACCGGCACTCATACACTTCAAACCAGAACACAGCAACGCTGATTTGCGGCAGAAATAGGTATAGCGGTAGTACTTCCCCGAACGAGCTCCCTAACAAACAGCTTTACTACAACTAGTAAAATGCATGTCCGTTGATGCTTTTTCTTTACTTAGCTAGCTGTTAGCAATTTAGATACACGGGATATATCAAGTCAAGTTCGTTTTATTTGGCAAGGTTTCCAAAATCAAGTCGGAACAGTCAAATAAAGGATTGCTTCTGAAAACTTGACAAGTTGCATTCAGTATAACTAACCATATTTTATTAATTACTAGCTTTAGCATGTGTCTTCGTCTGCGTAAATGTCGACGCAGGCGAAGTTTCGAAATAAAAAGTAGACTATGGTGCCGATTCCCTTGTTCACAAACTGAACTAAAATTAAAGAATTGACATCTCTTACTAACATACAGCGAAAGAAAAGGACGGTAATACCTTAGAACTAAGTTAGAGATGTCAAATTAGTTTTGCCTTTAACTTTTCCGTGTTTTTAATCCATGCGTTCTGACATGTCAACGATAATTGTATAGAGGTTTTAGATCAACTAAAATTGACAAGTCTTATTCATGTCCGTCCCTTTCTTGTTTTATTGGAGAGAAAAAGATAGAAATAGTCTAAATTAAGTTTAACTTGTGCATAACAGAATCGACACGTATATCCCATCTTGGGGTTCAAATTTATCCCGTACCATTAATCATTAAAGTCTTTCCAGTGATTTAGTCGTGAAACCGTAAGAGCCACACATACAGAATTACTTTCGCATTTATTACATTAGTATGGAGTATTCCGTAGCAGTATGGAGTGTTTTGTTAGCACCTATTTAGATGTCACTTCTATTATCGGCGAAGCTGACAATTCTGTACTTTCTTTTTTCTTGTGGTCCTTTTATAAACGGTTTACCTGTTTTGTTCTAGAGATTCTGATTCAAAACGGCTTTAAATTCGGTCTTGTACAAGATAAATAGGTGAAGTGGGTCAAGGAGTTTCTTTGGAGTGAGTAAGAGGGTTAGTTCTGGGTTAGGTTAAAAGAGAGGCATGGCAGAATGCAACAGTTGGTTTAAAAAAAATATTGGGAACTGGTTTAGATTACTTTTGCAGACCAATCGCAACTGATGTGATAAAGTTGTTTTAAAAACATGATGTGATATTGTCTGTCCTGTTTTATTAAACATTCTGATAGCTTCTAATATACTTATCTAATTCCTTTTCCAACTCAGAAGTATCATGAGTTTTTGAAGTTTTTGATTCATTCGCCTGAATAATAATATCTAGCAAACAAAACGAAGACGAAACGTCTAAAAAATATATAAATATATATAAAATATATACCATCACGCCTGTATTCCCCGAAGGGTTAGGCAGAGGTGTACCAATGTACACCCACAGTTCGCCGGTATATTTAGGTCCCATGTAATAGGTGGCGAGCCTATTGCCATAAACCGGGCACAAATCCAAACTTCGAGCCGCTACTGAGAATTTCATAGAAAATCCCAATAACACTTTTTGCTCGACCCGGGAATCGAACCCGGGACCCCTTGCACAGCAGTCGCACTTGCGCCGACGAAACCAACGGAGCAGTTAAAAAAAAAACGTCAAAAAAATTCAGTCAGAAAAGCGGAAAGTAACGAAATAGATTTCAGTCTTGATCACTAAAAGCGCCTTACTGACTTAGAAGTTGCACGTCAAACCACCGGCCGTGTGCACACAGTCCCACTTGATTTCTTACTTAATAGTAGCATTTTTAATAGGTTTAAAACCTATGGAAAATGCTACTATTAGTTCAGTACCAGTTTCATAAATATATATAAATATACCATCACGCCTGTATTCCACGAAGGGTTAGGCAGATGTGTACCAATGTACACCCACAGTTCGCCGGTAAATTTAGATCCCATGTAATAGGGGGCGAGCCTATTGCCATTAACCGGGCACAAATCCAGACTCCGAGCTGCTACTGAGAATGTCGTAGAAAAACCCAATAACACTTTTTGCTCGACCTGGGAATCGAACCCAGGACCTCTAGCGTAGCAGTCGTGCTCAGGACCACTAGACCAACGCGGCAGTCCAGTTTCATATTATAACTTATAATTATTATACTAGCTGCCTCGTTAGCTCAATAGTCCTTATCGCGACGGCTTTGCTAGAGGTCTTCGGTTCGATTCCCATGTCGAGCAAAAAGTGTTATTGGGTTTTTCTATAAAACTCTCAGTAGCAGCTTGGAGTTAGGATTTATGCCTGGTCAATTGCAGCAATAGGCTCGCCCTCTATTACATGGGACTTAAAAATATACCGACGAACTGTGGATGAATATGGTACACCCCTGGAATACCAGCGTGATGGTATCTTATGTTATGTTTAAGTATTGTTCCTCGTGTATGGTGTGACGGATGACCTGATTAAGACCGCAGGAAGACGCTGCATGCAAGCCGCTTCCAACCGGTCCCTTTGGAAATCGATGGGGGAGCCCTTTTTTTTTAAAGATAGTAAATCATCAAATGCCTTTCCCCGCCCTGGGCGGGGAGGGAGGAAGTGTCAGACTTTTACTGACTAAAACCTATCCATGTTCCTTCATGTGCCCTTTGCGTTCCGGGGCGCGGTATCTCTTCCGAACAACCCGCAGATGATGATGGTGATGATGTTGATGATGATGATGGTGTGCTGGTTTCCAGACGGAGCACCGCACCTGCTGCGCGTGCGGCGAGCCCATCGCGGACCGCTTCCTGCTGGAGGTGGGCGGCGGCGCGTGGCACACGGCCTGCCTGCGCTGCTGCGTGTGCGCAGTGCAGCTGGACCGCCACCCCTCCTGCTTCCTGCGCGACCGGCAGGTCTACTGCAAGCAGGACTATGCCAAGTGAGTGGAGTCACAGCTGTAGCTAAGCGAACTTGTGATTGATAAAAGGTAATACACAACGCAAAACGACGAAAACGAGACCACAGTGTGTCGTGGTCGTGAGGTGGTATCCACTGTGCACCGTTGACCAGAAAGTGAGGATTGTATAATTGCTGCTTTATTCACTGTATTAGCACTAAAAAGTAATAAAACCACGTGTAATCTGCATGACATCAGGCCGTCCGTCGTCTGAACTAAACCAAAGCCTTTCGTTATTTCCCTCGTAAAAGCAGACATTTACAGTTTCATATTTAGTATAAATCAAAGATTAATGTATCATTAAATGATTTTAAAATCAATCCGCCCATAAATACTTTGTATTTGAATTGAATATGCTTTACGCCAGTTCAATGAAATCTTTATAAAGACACGAAATAATAAATCAACATTTTTATTATCAGCCAATAAATATGTTAATAAAAGTCTTAATAAACGAGAAACGATTGGACATTGTATTATAGACGACAAATGGGAAGTGGATGATGTGATGTTTGATGTAGACGCGCCTGCGCCGCTCCCGGCCGCACCCAATTAATGTTATAGTTTCTATCATGTGAATAAAGTTATTACCTTGCCTATAGATTACGACAAACGGGCAAATATCTCAGAATTGACATTTGTAATCTAAATAATAGAATTGAGAAATTCTTACCTTTGTTGCAATTAGTATGAGTCAGACAAATAAATATTCCTCCAACCGAATTTCTGTAACGACGGTCAATTTTAGTGGAGACTAACCAATTAGTCAAGAGATTATAATAATGCCCAAGTGTGTGCGCAAACATAGGTGCACCATTCTTCTCTCACTCTCGTAGGCCGATGTGACGGCAACCAACGGCTAAACATGCTTGTAGAGACGCAGAGATGTCACACCACGAACTTCGAAACTTGTAAACTTCTAAAGGAAAAACCCAAATAACACAACCCGACCTGGGAATTAAATCTAGTGCCCTACGCTCAGCAGTCTTGTTTGAACTTGAACACCAGACCAAAGGTAGTCAGATAAGTCAGATTCGTGCAATATTTTTGCAATTCGGTCTTATTTTGACTTTATAAACTTACATCAATCAATAGATCATTTATGCAACTTTCCATTTTATCAGATTACACACAAACACACTATCACGCCTGTATTCCCAGAAGGGTCAGGCAGAGGTTTACCAATGTGTACCCACAGTTCGCCGGTATGTTTAGGTCCTATGTAATAAGGGGCGAGCCCATTGCCATTAACCAGACAGAAATCCAAACTGAGAATCAGTAGTAGTTTGTCAGTTTCTTGCCAGGTAATCTAGACAGATTCTAATCTATTTTCAAAAGTGTCACTGATACCAATCACTGATAACAATCAGTTACTGATAACAATAGCTTGTTGTAGGGCGCTGAGATTAAACAGAATTCAATTAAATCTAGGTGCGCTTTCCAAATAGACGTCAACGACCACTCATAACATTTCAACAAACTACGATGCGTTGGTTGTACTGAATATCAATTACGAAATGCTGCACCATCCCAGCTTAAATCTTGTCGCATAGGAGACACCTTGTCTCAATTAGTTTGATCACAGCGGGTGTTACTCCAACCACCATGGTGAGGTGAACACCATAACCCGCATAGTGTGTGGTCTAGGGACACATGTCTCTGCTCCTAATTTCAATAAAGGTCCCAGCTTCGATGCCCGGCGACGTTTATAGTGCCGCTCGGCCCGGCCTACATGTTAATGATATTGGTTTTAATTAACCCGTACGCTGCTTTTTATACAATTTCATTTAGCTTAAATTAAACAGAGTATAAAGTTGTCTCCGTTAATGTATGTGAAAGAAACTGGCTGGCTACATCGACAAATTCCAGGGGGCAATTCTAGTTACTTTTAGAGATGCTCGCATTCCATTCTCAGTTGCAATCTGTCGGTTTTAAGTACCTTTTTGACAAGATTTTGACATTGATTGTCGGAGAAATGAGATTACGATTACACTATAAAAAAAATAATTTCTAGAAGTTGCCGTACGATACTTGTGACTTTTGAGAAAGTTAGTGGGTTTATTAAGTTTTGTTTTTTTTGAGACTTACCTTAAGTACCTAACATGTCCTATACACGAATAGAGTTTTTGAAAGCGTTTTTGTCGAAGACTGACAAGAATTAACTTTTACCGATGCTAGCATTATTCGATGCGGTTGATGTTATTACTACTCCTGACGTTAAAAATACTGAAATCTCAGTGTCACCAGAGACGTCATTTTTATTTGGCATAGAAAAATCAGCACTCAGCATCGCTTCTTAGTTTTGGCCAACAGAAAGTGTAGGTATATATTCCTCTATCTATTCTCAAAATTTCACAAACACCAAAATGATGTAAATCTAGCTAGTCTGTATCTATCTTGGAGCAAAAGTCATCTTTCATCAAGTCAGCGTAAAGTCAGTCGGGGCCACTCTCTCATCTTATAATTGAGCCACTTAACCTGTTTTTGTGTCGTTCAGTGCGGAATTGATTTCGCCATGAAATGAAAATTGATAAAATTATTTCCACAAAATTGTTTATGAAAGAGGAAAAAACTTCGTGTAAACACACCAGAAATCGTTTAGTCGGGCCGCGAGTTAAATCTTTTACAATACACTGCCTACGTCCAATTAACCTTCGACGTATTAGAAATATACGAAGTCATCATTATCCGAGTCATTCGTGAAGAGGCTGCGCGGCCGAGTGCCGTGGTGGCGTGTGGCAGAGTCGCGTGGTACCGCGGAGAGGTGTTCCGCAGCCGGCCGGGTTGGCATCGGCACGCATGAAGGAATGCGCGCAGGGTAGGCGGTCCGGTGTGCAGGCGACCTGTGACCCGCGCGCTGTGTGCGGCGCGGGCGCACAATGACGCACCACCACGCATCACCACGCATGCGCCCTCGCCGTCATCATCATACGCGAGCTATCGACACACGGAATCGATACCTTTCTCTCGTTTATTTTTAATTGTGATTGTTTTGCGGCAAATGGAAACTATTTGTTTGACCTTTGTCTGCTGAAAATCAATGCATCTGAAAGTCACTGATCGAGAATCAAGATGGTAACTGAAACTTACAAGAGACATAAAGAGGCAGATACCAGGACAATCATGTCAGTCTCAATCAGAGAACAATATCAACTAATATACTTACTCATATGTTACAAATGGAAAGGGTAACAGGTGCGTGAGAACGTATTCTCACGAGTCAAAATAGAAAAAAGAGGCCAATGTCCCTAAGAGTGGTTTTATTGAAAATCCGTCGGACGAGTGTGGAACAACAAAGCGGCGACGGGGAATGTTGCCAGCGATGAAAAAATACAGCGAGCGGGTCGTGACTTGCAACACTATGGTTTTCATTTGTCATTTATTTTGATTGTGATAACTGGGTGCGACGTAGAACCATATATTTTAATCGGGACGTCTGGGCTGCGTATGGTGACGCATGCGCAGGCGGTGCACCGTTTGTAGTCAACTATAGCTCTCATCACGTTTAGGACTTGGGGTGGTCTACGCTGACCCATCAACCACCCAACAAGACAAACTCACGAATTTAACTTTTAAACTATTCCCCGTGTTCTAGATTGTTGCTAGGTTCGATTTTTAGGATAATATCATCCCATGAAGGTGAAGACTATGGTTTACGTAGCACCTACACTCATATTTCGTAGTTTATTTCCACGTTCACATAATACCAGCAACCAGGCACAAGTAGGTTTTTTTCTGAATGAAAAAATCACAAAAATACTATTTTGTAACTATTCGAAAAGAAGATTTTTCATAAAATTATACTTTTATGAATCCTGAGCACGCTAATTAAACCCGAGGTCAGCAAGTTACAAGCTTTTATAACCGAATATTAGTCACCCACGTGCGCCCTGTAGTATCCAAACAATGGTAATTGTAGTATACAATCCAGTAGGTATCCAAACAATTTTAGCCATGCTAAAGTGACATAGCCTTATCATCTTAAACCATTAATATGTCGTTTATAATTTTTTTACACAAAAATTATATTTTTAAATAAGAGAACTCACGTCTGAACTTGTAATTGTAAATAAAAACATTTCAAAAATACAAAATGCGTCGAAAACAGGGTCCGAGATGCCGACTGCCATGGCTCTAAAGAAAAGAACCTCCTAACAATATGAGTCGTGTCCAGAAGTACCGCTTTCTGAATCAAGCCCTTGATCCAACTGCCAACCGAGAGCCTCCTTAGATGTTGATCGAGACTCTTGGCTATTATGCTATTGGTTGTAACGACTATCGGCACAATGATTGCCGAGTCCACATTCCATATGTGGACAGCCTCGCGAACCAAGATACTTGATTTGCTTATCTTTCTCGGCTTTCACGAGGTTCATGTCTTACGGGACTGTTGTGTCAACAATCATTGAACGCCGCTCTAATTAATCCACTACCACTATATCAGACTTCACTCCAATAGTCCAGTCAGTGATGATGGATCGATCCCAGTTCATTGAGACATTGGTAATTTTAGAGCACTGGACTAGATATAATGACTGTAGACCCTGTATTAGACATGGCACTTTCTCTTGTTCTTCTTTTCAATTTGTTTATAACTTCATATTTTCGGCCCCAGTAGGTGGCCACGTTTATTGCAGCATCAGTAGCGTTGTTAATGTCCTGTAAATAATCATTATCATATCAGCTGCAGGACGTCCACTGCTGGACATAGGCCTCTCCCATAGTTTTCTTATATGACCGGTTGCAAGCCTGCATCGTCTAAACAATGGCACTTCTCATTAACCAAGGCAGTATTTAATAGTAAGTTCCTGATGAAAATTCCTTGCTAGGTTGTGCCAATCTTCGTTAGCTTAACGAGAACAGGCAGATTATAATCTGTTGGATTGATTCTCCCGGCCGGGGACATGCCAGACAGACACCAATCATGCCGTCAGTCATAATAAATCTACGCTAGTTATTCCTCATTCCTCGTAATAACTTCGTCTATTATTGCACAGACAGAACCTTCCGTTCGCCAAATGGGTCACCGATTTATGCAGTTGTGTTATCTACGTTTGCGATTTGTTCCCTTACAAGCGAGCCACTCTCGACTTCATCCGCGTGTCTTACTTCATCCGTGTTAAGTTACGTCTTTAGTTGCTTCTCGCTTCAGTTGGTCGTAGCGTGATCTTCTATAGCCTATGACCGTCTCATGTAATAGGGGGCGAGCCTATTGCCATTAACCGGGCACAAATCTTAACTCCGAGCTGCTACTGAAAATTTAATAGAAAAACCCAATAACAATTTGCCCGACCACAAATAGATAGTAGGTATTTGCTTATTGTAATACAAATGGATAAACACAACGATTTTGTAAGAATTATAACTATATTCAGATGTTCCGGACAGTCAAAATCTTTGTATATTACTTCCTTACCAGTACATTATCTCCTCATAACCTTGATGTGTAGAGTATTTTCGCGAAAGTCACTGAAACGCGATGAATAACTGTTGATTACAAAGCCTTCTATGTAGTACTGTCAAACGACCTCCTCAACGACGTCAGATGGTGGACCCTATACCTTTACTGTAGGGATCAAAATAGATTGCTCGTGTGTGTTAGAGACAACTTCTAGACTATCTACGTTGATGCGACCAAATATTTTGTTATAAAGTCAAACAGGAGGAATTTATAAATTAAATAATAAAAAATGTAAATAATATTTCATTTTTATTGTTAACTAGCTTTTGCCCCCGACTTCGTCCGCGTGAACGTCGGTTATCGCGGACGCAGAGGAAGTACTTCGATTTAAAATTCAATCACGAAAAAGATAAATAGAAAAGATAGATTCAAAAGATATATGGCGCCATCTTTTACCATTAGAACGTTATTGTAGTTTACCACGCGATATTTATTTTTTCGAGATGAATAGTACCTACTCTTTGTCCGTTTCTGTACACCAGACAACGTACATATATGAAAATAAAATTTCAAGATGATCGGTTCAGTGCTTTAGGCGAAAAAAGGTAACAAACAAACTTACTTTTGCATTTATAATATTAACGAGTTAGGACACTTTCTCAGGAGCACCCTGAAAAACGATCAAATTCATTCAAATGCCTTAGGATTTCAAAATGTTTGTCCTGTGTTGGCAGTTTAGGTCTTGGCACCCCAAACCTTGGTATCGAGCACCAATTCCTGACCCTGGTTTCTTACTTGCGTCGCCGAATATGTACAATGGTGGTGTCACTCGCTGCAATACTTGGCCATTATCACACGATGACATGAGGTCACACGTCACACTGCGGCTTCAAGATGGCGGCAAACAGAAGTTCCATTCTAGCTTTTGAACCAACCATATCATCTATGTAAAAATGAAAAATGAAATTCTCCAGTCCGATTCCGGCCACGGCGGCTAACCTTAATGCAGAGTAGCCACGTACGCAGGAGATATTATAGTGCACAAGTGTGTGCGCAAACACAGGTGCACTACCTCTTCCCTAACTCTCATAGCCCGATGGGACGGCAATCTGTCCCGACCGGAGAGAGATCACGCGCAGGAACAACGGCTTTACGTGCTTTCCGAGGCACGGGGGTGTCACACCACCAACTTCCAAACTCCAGGCTGCTACTGAAAATTCCTAATGGAAAAACCCAATAACACTTTTTGCCCGACCTGGGAATAAATAAATAAATAAATAATAAATAAATAAATATCTTGGGATAACAGTCAGGGCCGCTAACCACTAGATGACTAGACCAACAGGCTCGTCAAATAGAACCCGGGACCCCTTGCTCAGCAGTCGCGCTTGCGACCATGAGACCAACGGGGCAGTCATATCATCTATACTAATATTATAAAGAGGTAAAGTTTGTGAGGTTGTAAGGGGTGATCTCTGGATCAAAGGAATCGATTTTAAGAAATCTTTTACCCATAGAAAGCCACGTTATTCGTGTGTATCACGGGGTATACAACATTACGCTACTACTAATGGGAGCGGAGCAGTAAATAAAGATGTAACGAAGGACAAAGTCGCGGGTAGTTCGCTAATTCAAGATATATTGGAGTCATGTGTTAGCAAAACAATAATGTTTACAAAATATTGTAGAGTTAATATGTATGTATGAGTTAATAATTATGGAGTTTCTTGCCCATTCTTTTCCATACGAATCTATCTTTTGGAAGAGGCAATTAGATTCAATTAAGGACAAACTTAGATCTCACTACCATTACCTCATTGCGATACAAAAGATGTTTCAGTTCAAGTTTAGTTAATTGATTGTCGGACTAACTAAATACGGTTGGTAACGCACTATTTTGATCAAAAAACGAATTTGCGCAAGGCTATATATATATGTATGTACTAATACCTACTATTATATTAGTATAGCATCATCATCATCATCATCTCCTTAGCCTTTTCCCAACTATGTTGGGGTCGGCTTCCAGTCTGACTATTATATTAGTATAGCATTGCGCAAATTCGTTTTTTTAAGTTTTTGAAGTCAAAACTTCTTTAGCGGTGTTGTTCACTTTTTTTGGAATGGGTAAAAATGTTAAACTCGCGTCAGGACACGTGACCCTGATCGAAAATTCGTAAGCGGTGTTGTGCACTTGTTTTGGAATGGGTAAAAAATGTTAAACTCGCGTCAGGACACGTGACCTGATCGAAAATCTTACGAATTTATCGTACACAAATATGACTATTCGCATCAGCGAATTGTCATATTTGTGTACGTCTTTAGCGTTTTCACTTTTGCCGGCACTCCCGGAGTGCAACCCGTTTTTTTTTTTTTTTTTTTTACTCTTTGAACATTCTTATTCAAAGATGCTACGATTACTTGTAACATGTTTTTATGTTTCTTTGCAACTTCCACCAAAGAAATACAATATTAAAAAGAAAGTTATAAAAAAAAACTGTAAATGAATTTAAAAAAACGCATGTTTCGTAGACCGTGCTACGCTGTCGTAAGGGGAGCGTAGTACCCAAGAACACATACTTGTACAAATGAAAGTTTATTAGGTATTTTCAAAATAATCATTCCAATATTCATTTTGAAGTTTGGTAGAACTGACTGGCTGTGTTATTGGGATTTTCTATTAAATTCTCGATAACAGCTCGGAGTTAGGACTTGTTCCTGGGGCTCGCCCCCTATTACATGGGACTTAAAAATATACCGGCGAACTGTGTACTGGTGTACATTGGTAAGCTTCTGTATAACCCTTCGGGAATACAGGCATGACGGTCAATTATAGTGGTTTTAAAGTAGGGAAGATCTAGTGTGGCGTAGCAATAAAATGAGGCTTAATATTAAAAGATATAAGTGAAACAAAACAGTGAATCCGTACCTTTGTGGATGTCAGTCGTTTTCATTGATTTACCCCAGAACTTAGCCACGAGGTTTGCCGACGTTTAATTGTTTTTAATTGTCGATACAATAAGCTCGAAGCGTAGACATTCTGCCAGTACCTGTTGCGTGGCTTGCGCCTGCGCCGGAGAGTGTACAGTTCAGTATCACAACGCCTTGACATTAGGCACCGAGCAGTGACGCCGCTAGCCATTGATATTGTGCAATAATCAGCACTGTACCAGCATGATTGGATTCTTTGTGTGTTTGATTGATGGCTTGCGTGCATGCCAAACTTAGACTAGAACTAGCCATACAGTTGTACCGTGTGCTAAATAAACAGAATTAATAGTCACATGTTAAAATTACTTTGAAGATGAGATTTTAATTCTAGATGCTTTATTCATTACTGATTAAAAATAGTATCTCCCCGACTGCTCGACTGCCCCAATACTCTCGATTCCCATAACTGGCAAAGTGTTACGGGTTTGTTTTATTAGGACTTATTAAGCAACCCGTGATCTCTGACAGTCGTTACGGCTAGTCGGAAGCCAGGAAGTCTGACAACCATTCTTACTAAGAGGTAACTGGGTTGTGGAGGTCAGTCAGGCAGTCGCTCCATGTAAAACACTGATATTTAGCTGCATCCGGTTAGACTGGAAGCCGAACCTAATATAGTTGGGAAAAGGCTAAACAGATGATGAAGCAATCCGTAGTAGTTGGTGGTGTGGCACTCGCGTGTTTGGAAAACCTTCTAAACCGATTTTCCAGCGCCTGACCATTTCCATTGTGGTTCCATCGGACTAAGAATTAGGGGTGGCACCTGTGTTGCCCACACACTATTTATAAATTCACCGCCGTGACCGAATTTTGGTCATGAGAATATAATTATTTTTACAAAATCAGCCTTCGATAGTCAGAGCCAACAATAACGCCTTTATGTCAATAAAATAAAGAGCAAATAACCAATTTAAGTTTCCCATTAGCCCGCAGCCGAGCGAATTATGTTGCCAAAGTAAAAAAAGAGGATACATTCGGGTGCTCGTTAAATTGTGAGCCGTGTCACAGTTTAAATAATATTTGTGTATAACGAGCGGTGTTGCCAACGTAAATCGGCGCTCGCCGCCGGCAACTGAGGTGATTGCTTTCCTTGATATATCATCTGTTTATTGTTTATTTAGCGCGTCTTTTTGTCTGGTAGCTGCGCAGGCGACTGGGGCCATCGTTCGTCCCAGCTTAAAACGAAATTCTTGTATCATTTAGAAGCAAGGAACAATTATTTTATTTTATTTGCATCTGCTTGTAACTTTATCATATATATTTTTTTGGAACGATACTTAAATAATAATTAAATTGTCCTAACGATCCGACCTTTTCTAACTAGAAAAGTATTAAACTATTTTGAAAAGTCGATGCAATTTTACTTTTTATTCTTACACCATAGATTAGGTTTGTTTACCTCAAAAGTCATTGATATCAGCAACAAGTACAAGTGATACATGTCACCGCAGTATTGGGCACACATAATGATCTCAATTTCATATCCGCGAGTCACATATCAGCGTGCACGGCGAGCGGCGCGGGCGCACGCGATGTCCCGCCCACGCCTCGCCGCCGCAAATGCGCGCGCCGTGTCTTATGTAAATGCACCATGTCCACTCTTGGCTTTAATTAATCTCTAGCTGCATAAATAAGCCTTGCCTTAGATCGATCCATTGAGAATAAACAATGGCAACTCGATTCGGTTTGTCGTTATCATAATTCGAAATATCGATAGTCGAGTTTCGCTCGTAAACACGATTGCTCGGCTGATTGAATATTTTGCATACGTTATTATAAGTAACATGTTCACTTTTCCTTTATTTGATTGTATTGTGAGGAACGTACGCGCGTAATATCAATTACCGTGTCAGGCAATTCTAGATATCTAGAATTTATTGAAATTTCACGGTGAAAAATTGCTTTCTTCAGATTGACACTTAATTGCAAAATAAAAGCATGATTGTGTTAAACATACATAATTATTATGAAACGCGAGGTAGACAGGATTATAACGGGTTTCAATTGTAAATTATCTCCTGTCAACTGAATTCCTGTCGCCACGAGTCATTCAACTTGACGACGGTTTTAGCACTTGCCGTAAAATATGAACGTAATTATCATGAATCGTGCGGCACTAGGGCATGGGCAGCGCGGGCGCAGGCGACGCACGCTAATGCGTACAGACCCTAATATCGGAGGCAATCGCTGTTGTTACTCGATTTACAATTATTATTCTCCCTTACCTACTTGTTTCCTATTTACATTAAGGTAAATTACGACGGTAATGTTCGATTGAATTTCTTCACAAATTGAAAGCAATCAATATTATTAAAAAACAGTCGCGATCTCACCCGTCGGCTACTCGTAGACAAGTAACGGGCGCGCCTCCTACGTAGGCAGGCACCTAGTACCTACTCGCCCAGCGTGTTTGTGATCACGGAAAAATTTATGTGTCATTAACTCGTATAAAAGCAAAGTAATTAAAAATGTTATAGTAACAAATCAGTCGTCGATATTGATGAAGGTTATGTTATTAGTGGCGCATTGTACCGCGGCGCGGCCGTCGCTCACCGTGTCGCCCGCGGCCGCTAACAGTGACTCCAAATTGTTAAAACAAACTGTGTAATAATGCTGCGATATATCTCGCGTGGTGTTGCATCTAAAACAAATAAGTTAAATCATGCGTCGGACGCACGGAGGAGGACAGAGGAGGACGGAGGGACGCGATGCTGAATGGATATTAAAATGTGAGGGTGGCAGGGGAGCGGCGCGCGCGCGGAAAGCAATCAACGAGCGAGGATTTACGAGCAGCCGCGGGCGAACCGCGGGCGGACCGCGCGGCGCCCGCGCACATCACGCACCCGATATTGTCAAACGCCCTCGGGACACTCGGATTTGGTCATCCGTTTAATAAACAGAAATACCGAACGGTTAACACTGTAAATCAGATAGCGGCGCAGGGCTTAGAGTTAGACCCCCCCATCCACATGAATAGGGAACGCGCTTATCTGGCTCGGGTACGCGACATCTTCATTATCGCCGAGTGTTAAAACTTGTTAATCTGTCACTTAGTTAATTATTATGCGAGGGCCGCAGTTAATTGATTCAGCGGACGACAAAATGTTAATAAGCGGTGATAGCGGTCGTGGAACGGGGCTTCTGTCCGGAGACGCTACGTTTTGAAATGCAAATCGTGCTTTTGGAATATTGGTGTGGATAGCACCGATAAGAGACGGGACTGACTGAATTAATATACGTGTAACACGCGATTTTGCACTTTGTGTACAGCTGTGTTATCGATAGCGTCCGCGCGGCCGTGTGCGCCCGCGACGCGCCTGTGTGCACCCGTCCTTTAATGCAACTAATATATATTTTATACGATAATGGAGATCGCTTTATACCTTCAGTTAAGTATTACTTACCTAATAAACGGCTGCGAAGTGAACCATTCAAGACTACACTTAATAGGATTGCTCAGCTGTACCTCATATAGAAATCTCTTAGGAATATCATTGTATTCTTAAATGATTAATCGCAAGTTGCTTTTGCGTTTACATAAAAAAAAATTAAAAACAATAGCTGTGTGCTGAATCAAAGTAAAATACAAATCTCGGTGTATTAAGTCTTACTTAAGTATAATGTTTCTTCACCGATGTCAGTGGTGTCCAAAATAAACTTAAAATACATTATATAGGTACATCATCATCATCTGCTTAGTCTTTTCCCAACTATGTTGGGTTCGGCTTCCATCCTAAACAGATGCAGCTGAATACCAGTGCGTCTGAGTGATGCGATGGAGTGACTGCCTATCTGACTTCAACAATCCAGTTACTGGGCTAATCAATAAGGCCAGGGTAGGTCCTTCTAAGGCGTCCCCTTCTGACGTTGTCACACACATCTGACATATAAATTCCTCGTGTTAGTCGCGTTCCACTCATCCTCTCTACATGACCGAACATGGACCGAACTTGTATTTAAAATAGTTCATTAAAAAATAATGTCCAAAATCGTAGCCGTATAAAAAAGAATGAATCTAATAGCATTCATTTGTAATTGGAGATTTTGACACTTTAACACTAGTATTAGCAAGAGGGTCGTTCTCTCCGAAGGACCATTTTAGGGGCGGGGCGTGTTACTAAACCTTCGCAGTCCGTACCTTTGTTAGCAGACTGTATCTCATGAACCGTTATTAAGTTTTTCCATTGGGAATTTCTCAGTAGTAGTCTGGAGTTTGGAAGTTGGCGGTGTGACCTCCGTGGCTCGGAAAGCACCTAAAGCCGTTGGTCCCGGCTGTCAATCGTAGATCTTTGGTAGTCGTTACGGGTCAGAATGATAGTCAGAAGCCTGAAAGTCTGACGACCAGTCTTATCAAGGGTTATCGTGTTACCCAGTAACTGGGTTGTGGAGGTCAGATAGCCAGTCGCTTCATACCGACCGACCGACCAACTGTACCTATTAAGGTACAGTTGAAATTTTCGCCAAGACTGCCTCTTCACTCTCTCCCAAAATCCGATGGAACGGCAGTCCGATACGACCGGGCACAGCACCAACGGCTTTAAGTGGTTTCCAAGCCAAGGGAGTATCACACCACCAACTTCGAAACTACTGGCAGCTACTGAGAAATTCATCATGAAAAAACTCAATTAAACTTTTTTCCTGACCTGGCAATCGCACCCCACGACCTCACGCTTAACAGTCACAACCAAACGGGGCAGTTGAAAAAAAAGTGTGTATAAAATAAATGTATTTTAAATACATGTCTGATAAATGAAGGCTTCATTATCGCATTAGGAATAATGAAGTCGCGGAGAGCGACCGCGGTCGGGAGCCGGTGCCGGCCCGGGTCAACCGGCGGCTCCTTGCACCGAATTATAAAACAAACAGGATCGTTTTAATGTTCACGTTAAGTGATATGATAGCGTGTTAATGGTCTGTTGCATGCGTTTATTTAATTAATTAAATATGAAGAGCTCGCGAATCGTAATGAGGTGGTCGGGAGCCGCCACTCGCACTGATAACACTTGCTACTTCCATAAAAAACCGGCTAATTGCGGGCCGGTATCGTGCGGAAGGTTCCGTAGCGCTGTACAATATTTGACCTAAAATCACGTTCGTCGTATAGGTTTACTTCCTCTAATTTTTAACTATATTTTATTTGTTGTTAAAGCGGCAATAGAAATTGTGAAATTTTTAAGCGTTAACGAGGGCTACTATTTATATTTCCGGAATAACAAAGTGAATCAAACATTATAGCATTTATTATAGCTTCATTGCTTTCTAAAATATTCGCCATGATTTTGAGTTAGCCCTCGCCGAAAATCGTAATAAATCATAGCACGAAAATTTTCCCTAGTCAAATCCATGGTTATAAAGACACGCAATTTTCAAAATGACGCCACAAAGGATAAACAAATGACAGTTACATTAAAAACATTTTGTATTCTTCAGCCAAAGAGTTCCATTTTTAAATGTTATTATTAGTTTTTTGATGTACTGTAACTGGCCAGTACAGATACATACATAGCAGCATAGTACCTATTACGATTCGTGACAAACTGACAGACTAATAGCAGAGTCTTAGTAGTAGGGTCCCGTTGGCATTTTGACACGGAACCCTAAACAGGAGGTTCTGTTTGTTTATTTTCTGTTCTGCGATCCACGTTTTATAGAGCTGTCGAACACGATATTATATGGTCTTTATCATATTAAGATAAAGAATTGATATTATCAGCCAGGATTCATTGCTCTTATTATATCCATGTGGCAATAAACGGACGGACCGGACGACTCGGTTGGCGCAGTGGCTCAGCGATCAGCTGTTACACTGCGTGACGCCTGTTCGATTCCCACAAGGAACAAATATTTGTATGGCCGTTTGGTAAATGTCCCGGGTCAGGTTGTTTGTGTTTGTGAGTTTATGTTTGTAAACGCACCCTCGATTTAGGAGAAAATCTTAGCACGGGACAAACTTAAAAAAAAGAAAAGGTGGTTGAATGTTATTTTTATTTTTTATAAATAAAGCCAGTGTCATAAATAAAGCTAGTTTCAATGCTTGGGGCATGTTTCAGATATTAGGTATAAAATAAAGGTACCTTACTCATACATACGTACATATAAACTCACGCCTTTTTCCATGGAGGTAGGCAGCAACCACAGAACGCCACCTGCTACGATCCTTTCGCCTCGTTGACGTTCACCATCATCTATCCTCAAAAACTTCTGGCTAAAATTTTGTGATACTAAAATAATTTAGGTTTATTTTTGCAATTTCGGCAAGTATTACGAGTATAATCATTTTGCCAAAAAAAAAGAAATGTGTATGATAGACTACGTGATGCCTGAATAGTATAGGTTTTATCACATCACGCTACCACCGTCGGGAGCGGAAAATAACTAGACAAAGACGTATCCTTAATGCGAGAAAACATCATGCGGACGAAGTGGTAAGCAGAAGCTATATAAATAATTTCCAAACACATTAACACACGAATGCGTTTCACAATTTTCTTCAGTAAAGAGCGGTAGCCAGCAGCTACGCTTAATAGGCATTAAAATTTTAATGAAATTGATAATAAATGTCGCTAAGAAATAAAGCAAGGTGGTGCGCACCTTGCAGCGCGGGCTAGCAGACGAGCCACCGGCGCACGCGCATCTCAGCCACAGCGCTTTAATGTCAGCCCGCTCGTAAACCATACCAACGAGATTACTACACAAACAATTATTACAGAACAAACTATAATGAACCATAAACTATACTGCACATAAATAAGACCTTAGTTGTGGTACGACCACACGTGGGACTGGCGTGCTGCGTGTTAGTTCGTTTTAGAATGCGTTTTACAAGGCAAAGGCATGGGAGCGCTAGGTGTAGGCTCGCCACTACATCATCGACTTGTACGTAAGAAAATTGCACCAACTATAACATACCTACCGGTAGTGGCCCAGTGCGCATGCTCAGTGGCCTTTTGCGGCGCTCACGTAATCTCTCATTCATTTATTTTTTTAATAGCATGCACACGCGGCGCCGGCGCAGGCCCGTCCGCGCTCAGCGAGAACATTACATTGGCTACGCGAACGCTTTTTGTGTTAAGAGTTGTGTGTGTGCTTTGCGAAATTATAATAATTGTCGATACTTCAATGACACCGACACAAGGTCCCGCTAACGTGTACCGTTTGACTTAACATCAAATTATACCGTTTAGGATTACTTTTGATGCATGAGTTACGATTAAAAACTTTGCAGACTTAATCGGTTGTGTTTTTTCTTTGGTTTAGAACCTATGGACGGTGATGAACTTGGTAAAAAACAAAACACAACTGGTGTGTTGCACGCTCTACTACACTTTACTCATATAGTGGAATTCTTCAAACTACAAGTACATTCTTTTGATAGTTTAGAAACTTTCATCTTTTTTCCAAATCCATGTTACAAAGAAAAGAAAAGGTAGGTACTAAGAATATCATTGATCTTCTACCGTTTTAATTGGAGATGTTAATTAGAATTCCTCATCTAAAAGGTCACTTAAACATTTTAGCAATTATTGTTTAAGAACCTATTCTATTTTTAACTGATAATGGCCGCCAACTATACCTGAATGATGGATGTTTGATGCAGCTCATACGTGTTCGGCTTTCATTGAGAAGCAACAGCATTACAATATATTTGCATATAGTAGCACGCAATGTAACGCTTGTAAAAGCATGGGTGCTTGACAGCTGGCCGGTCAATTGACATACTTTTTATAAGCTGTCAAAACGCGACTCCCCATCAATTTTGTATGACTGTAAAATCACTTGCCACTTCTCTGCCAACTCAACTGTCTAACTATTTATGAATAACTAAATAAAAATCTAATTTAGTGTTGATTGGAAACTAATCCGGTTTCCATCATCTGCTTAACCTTTTCCCAACTATGTTGGGGTCGGCTTCCAGTCTAACCGGATGCAGCTGAGTACCAGTGTTTTACATGGAGCGATTGCCTATCTGACCCAGACAACCCAGTAACTAGGCAACACGGTACCCCTTGGTTAGACTGGTTGTCAGACTTCCAAACTAAACTGAACTAATCCGGTTTTAAGGGCTAAAATATCGTGTTTTGTTTTTTTTAGGATCTTGTGTCTCAGTTATTTGTTTAATGGTGTCAACTACCCAATTGCTGTCCTCATATCATAACAGGAGTGTCTCCGCACCCAACCAATTTTTTACCGATAATCGGACTTATTTTTAACAGATTTCTTTGCCGGCGAGAAGAAATCTGTCAAAAATTGTCACCAGAGTGCACGATAGCGTAGTCACATTGTCAGTGTCATCCCCGACCTATTTCACTTGTCACGTGTCTTGTTGGCCAGCGCTCGTGTGTCCGTCAGCGTGACGTGTGTGTTTGCGCAGGAGTTTCGGCGCCAAGTGCTCCAAGTGCTGCCGCGGCATTTCGTCGTCGGACTGGGTGCGCAAGGCGCGCGAGCAGGTGTACCACCTGGCGTGCTTCGCGTGCGACGCGTGCGGCCGCCAGCTGTCCACCGGCGAGCAGTTCGCGCTGCACGAGGACCGCGTGCTCTGCAAGCCGCATTATCTCGAGACACTAGACGGAGGATCCATCTCGTCTGATGGTGAGTTGATTTTAAGTCAACTTAGTTTTCTGTAACATGGAATGTAAGCGTGAGACCAAACGACTGAATTGTATAAGTTTTCATACAAAAATGTCCTGTTTGTGACAAAAAAACGAGTCGTCAGGTTCAGTTGAATTCAGATTACGTGTAAAATTAAGTTCGATTGGCCTCACATTAACAAGGGCCAACAGCTGATCATGATTATGTTTCAAACCTTCTCACTAAAACCTCAAATCGTTAAACTCCTCTTTTAGTAAGTAGACTAACAAATCCAATATGTGCAAAAACGATGTGTACCACAGACGGGTGCGACTCAGAAGGTTACCACAAGAGCAAGGCGAAGCGCGTGCGCACGACCTTCACAGAGGAGCAGCTGCAGGTGCTGCAGGCGAACTTCCAGCTGGACTCCAACCCGGACGGCCAGGACCTGGAGCGCATCGCACAGGTCACCGGCCTCAGCAAGCGGGTGACGCAGGTGTGGTTCCAGAACAGCCGCGCCAGGCAGAAGAAGCACCAGCACACCGGCAAGGGCAAGCAGAGCCAATGTTAGTATACCCTGGCAAGGTTTATATGGTAGGAGAGATGTGATTGCCAATTTGAGATCAATGGCGCATTAAATAAAGCTCTCTTTTGCTACACCTATCTAAATTAAGGTCAGCATTGTCTCGATTAGCAGCACATATTTCCTACAGGAACACAAAATTATCAGCACTGCTTGTGCAAGACCATTGGCGAAGTTCTAAAGTTATACTCGTATTGCTTGCCGGGCGAAGTGTGCTCAGCGAATATTCAGTAACGTTGCCTCCATGTGCTTACCCGTGTGTCGTGTGTTACGCAGTGGTGTCCCGTGACGCGGACCCGGCGGGGTTTGGCCGCCCCATCAACCTGCACCTCACCTACTCCTTCCAGAACAAACCACCATTTGTACCAATAGGTAAGGATTACACTACAAGTAACTATACTTCAACTACAGTATTACGCGTCATAATTTTTTAACAGTAGATTGTATCTAACAGGTGTAAGAAGACTTAGCGCTCCCGCTGACTAAGCCACTATTCACCATCTTGACCATACGATACAATTGAAAATTGTTGATAAATGGCAGCAACCACTAGTTCACTTCACTGTGGCCGTCACTAGTGGCTCAGTGTGTAGAAGCATTTAACGAAGCCAAAAATACCGAAATACTAATATTTCCTAAGCTTCGAGCTAGAAAACTGTTGTTAATCGCACTACAAATCAAATATTTTGTCATTGTATCGGACACAACAAAATGTGTAGAATGGAACTGCGGCTGTAAAGGATAATTATTTTGAGGACAGGGTGGGCCCCCGACGTTGCAGGGGCCCTAGGCACTTGCCTAGAGTACCCAGTGAAAAAGAAGGGCCTGCGTATAGAACTGTAAAACACTCTTGTTTTATTAGCTGCGTGTAAAAAGCTATTACAGCTATAGACGTGGTGTGCCGACTGCCCACTCGTTCATAAATAACAACAATAACAACCGTGGCAGTTTATAACAATAATTATGTTACAACATGATATCGATACGGGTCGAGCCCGTCGTGAGCTAAGGATAAGCTCTGATGAACAATACCATAAAAATACACACGAATCATCCTTGTAGTTAAGACTAATACCGGGAATTCGGTTAACTGGGACGAAATGTTATCAAAGCGATTTCATTCTTGATTTAAAGGTCTCAAGGTGCACTATCAAATATCGCAGATTAATAACATTTCTATTGGTTAAGCCAAAAGAATCGAACCCACGTAACCCGTTTTTCAAAATTATCGTAATGGTTTGGATAAAAATGATATAAGCCTATAACTGTCTCGCTGCAGTGCAAAGTCCTCTTCTCATAGAGAGAAGGCAGGAGCATCAATCACCACGGTTCCTCAAGGCAGATAAGCGATTTCAGACTTATATTAATTACAAGTCCAAGTTTTCACAAGATGTTTCACTTTACCGACGTCAGTTATTTCCAAGATAGACTTAGAAAGTACATAAGAATTGAAAAAAGACATTTTTTATGCCATTGGACGGCAAACAAGCCCACGGCACTCCTGAAATTAAGTGGTCACCGCTATCTATAGACATCTGCAATACCAGAGACCTAGCAAATGCGTTGCCATCCCAGAGACAAAGTTGAGATGTCTCATGTGCCTGTAATAACACCTTATCACTGGTGATTGCCCGAAATCGTATCCGTAACCTCATGCATACCTAATTTCGCAAGCATATTATCTTGGATATAATGTTATTACTGGACAGTAATGTTACACAGTTGGCATAATAATTAGGGTCAAGCAATTGATTTAATTATTGAGAAATTATGGCTTAATTACTTGGTTAGGCAGCTTAACTCAATTGCTGCACACGGTTCGTGTCTTAGCTACCTAATAGCTGGTCTAATAGATAATAGGTAATGTGGTTAATTTCTGGGTGTGACCGAGATACCATGTAATCCTTCACTTCACGTAATAGGGCTCCTATTATATTAATCGAAAGCAGATGTATTTATTAAATCTGTATCTTCTGCATGAGACTTCATCCGCGTCAAATTTAATATGTAAATTTTTCCGGGATAAAAAGTATCCTATGTGTTATTCCATACTACAAGCTATCTCAATGTCAGATTTCATCCAGATCCCTTCAGCCGTTTAAGCGTAAAAGAGTAATAAACATCCATCTATCCTTTTAAACTTTCGCATTTATAATATTAAGTTATTAGTAGGATAATATGAAGTAGGATTTATTGTAACTGCATCTGTATTTCAGAACGCATTCAAACCTAATCTCTTCAAAGCTATAGTAAACAAGCTTCTTCTGGATAAGATCACTTCATCAGCGACTTTGTCTATGTCACCTCTGACCTAGACTAGAGTCAAGAGCTTGCCCATCTCGAATAAATAAAGAAAAACTTAAAAAAAAATAGTTACGGATCTAATAATTATCTGCATAGCCTATAGGTAGTAATTGTAGGTACCTAGTAGTTGTTTCGTGTCTGATACTTTATTATGTACTATCAAACTATCCGCAACTACGCGCACGTAGCTTATTTCACCCATGTTAAGTTTCGTCTTTGGTTACTGCTCCGCTCCTATGCCTCGTGGCGTGATGTTATTTTACCTATGGCCTTCCCTGATAAATGGACTATCCAACACAAAGAGATTTTTTCAATTCGAACCAGTACTTCCTGAAATTAGCGCGTTCAATCAAACAAACACACAAACTATTCAGCTTTATAATATTAGTACAGATTTGCAAGTTTATATGTTTGTAAACACACAAGTACAAGGCTTTAAAAAAACAATTGTTAATGTATTTTTTTCGTATAATTCCAGATGGAACATCTTTCACGGATTCCTCAATGGATGAGCTGTCTGAGGACTCGTCGATCCACTGCATGCAGAGCGAAGTGTGAGCTGTGGTGACGACACGGCTTGACGACAGCCGCGGGGCCACGCGCCCCCTGTACAGACTCGCCATATCTTCCTACATCATTAACGTTCTTAAAAATCTAATATATTGCTAGTTTTCGCCATGAATCAACACGAATCTCGAAGTAAGAGAAACATCGTAATGAAAACTTACAGTAGGTACATGTTGAGACCCCAAAGGGAAATGAAGAGGACATCACACCACACACACTTTTCTCCCTGTTACCTTAGGCTGTCCGCCATTGGGTTTCCAATTCTCAGCAGCAAAAGTTAGAATTTGTGCCCGGGCCTCGCCCCTATTCCATGGGATGGGAATGGGACCTAAACATACCGGCAAACTATGGGTGTACATTGGTACACCTCTCCCTAACCCTTTGAGGAATACAGGCGTGATGGTATGTTAAAATTACAAAAAATACATCGCTGTGGAATCCTGTACTGAATCTATTGTGAAATGTTTTCATTACGATGTACATTCTACCCGGAGACGTGATTTCCTGATTGCCATACTACATATTTTCTTATCTCATTATTTTTGCTAAGTCAGTCGAACCTAGCAAGTTTAAATAATGCCGGTAAATTAATGTTTTTTTAATTAATAAATTGGATTAATATACATGTTGCGAGATTTAAATCTTTTGGGCGTTTTTCACCAAAATTTTGTACAGGTAGTGCAATCTATTGAATAAAATTGACGTCGGAATATTTTTGTATGAAAAACTAAGAAAATAAAAAAACAGAATCTCAGTTTAAGGCTTATACTAGTTACTACAAAAACTTGGTGAAAATGGCCCTAAATGATTTAAACACACCAACTTGTCACTTGTATAACAGAACGGCAATTTAGGATCGAGCAGTTTTCATTTATTAATGGATAATGAACTAAAAATCTAAAGAAATAGAGTTGAAATTGCTTTCAAGATAATAAATGATGCGTCAAATTATATGTTCACACAATTTTAGATTCTATATAAGATGTGTTTAAGTTGATTGTCAATTAATAACTGAAGAATACTCGAGAGTATGTGCTGCTTTGTTTCTGATATACCTAAATAGCTTTTAACGTTGTAGATTAAAAACCCGTAACTTAGGAACCTTTACGCGGACATTTAATATTTATTGTAAAAAGTTTTATTTATTTATTTATTTCTAGTAACTGTGATACGTTCTCTATCGTAACTATTCTCGGTTTTTACATTTCTTATTATTGTATTAAATTTAATATTAACTTTATATTATCTATGCAATTTATACGTCTTTAGAATACTATAGTTTAGTGCCAAATCGTAATTTTAAGTGGTAGATACGTAAATGTAACAAAAGCAATAGAATTTGGAAACAGTGTACCTACATATAGGTATTAATTAATTCTTGCATTGTACTGTATAATCGACGATTATCTTGTCTGTAGGCCCTACTGTAAGGGCGCGTTCCACTATGTCGTTTAAAGCATCGTGTCTTGTGTATTGAAGGTATTAACATTAGTACGACACGATTAAATATCGTCCACTACTTTTTTTTTGTAGTGACGACAGATTGTCAAGATGGGAACAGTTAGAGACGACAGTCGTCTAACGATAAATTAATCGTCACGACACGACATATTGGAAACTCGCCCTTAGGAGGGGAAAATCCACACGATATTTATGTGTGTATTTATATCATTAACCAAGTACTCAACGTACCCTGGTTCTGTGTGTACTTTCATATAGTAAACACAATCATGACGGATGTAATCATTGTGTTAAACATAAATGATGAGTCTATTTTAAGCCAGGTTTCTGATATACTGGGACACATTCTGAGCTTAGAGCTAATAATGCAACAAAGTTATCTATTTGAGTGTATTTCTTGTTAATTGTGTTCTATATTGAATCAATTGAATTAAAATAGAAAAAAATCTTATTAAAAGAGAGGTTTTTCTATTTTATTTACGTCTAAAAATGCTACGTGATTATAAAATCTCCACTAACTAGCATTTGTGTAGAATATCTCTGAAGAATAATTAGATATTGACATTATTTTCTATACAAAAGCTGTCAAACCGCCATATGCATTCCTTCGATTTTAGAAAAATCGACTTTAGCATGTAATAAATACATTTCAAAATCAAACTGCATCTTACAGCATATAAAAATTGACTAAATGTAGGTAACGTTTTTGATATTCATGATTGTAATTTCTAATTTCTAAAGTCCATTTGCACCACAAATCTCCAATAAAGCTAAGCGTATTTAAAACATCGTTCTGTCTTTGTCAATTATGAACAATTTGACGGAGATGCAATGATGTTTTAAATATACTACCTAGTTCCAGTTTTGCATCTTCGTCAGAAGGGATTCTTGTTTCTTATCACTGTGCGTGCGGCTTCATCGGCACGTCTGCCCAATCCTAGCGGCAAGATAGCTGCTAGTACGAATCCAAAAAGTACCTACAAAAATAAGCCTATTTATTTTTGCCTCGGAAAGCACAAGCCGTTGGTCCCGGCTGTCATTTGTAGACCTTTGACAGTCGTTACTGTTAGTCAGAAGCCAGAAAGTCTGACAACCAGTCTTACCAATAGTATCGTATTACCCATTACTGGGTTGCGGAGGTCTGATAGGCAGTCGCTCCATGTAAAATAATGATAGCCGACCCTAACATAGTTGGGAAAAGGCTAGGTAGATGATGATGATTTTATTATTCATTCGTGTTGAGAATCATTAGCATAGTTAAATTACCTCCTTAAATATGACGAGGATGCAGAACTGCACTTTCTTGTGTATATTTAGTGACCTATGATGCTTGTGCGTCTAAATGTATTGTAAAAAGTAGATAAATAAGAAATTAAACTCAGCGATTCTAGCTCTTGAATTGTCTGTCAATTAAATTGCTGTAGCGACTACCGAGGATATTATATTTGTTCAGTATTGTAAATAGACAATTTGTATAATTGATTATTGTAAATAAGGTGTGGAAACACATAGTTTTGTGGACCTTTTGGCTTGCGTCAGCGTGGAGCCGCTGCGGGAGCGTACTGGCCGCTCGCCCGTGTGTTTCCACACAGTAGGATATATTAACTTATGATGGTAGATGTTATGTGACATATGTAGTGCGTCATCTTGTCATTTTATTGTAATTAATTAGTTGCTACAAGTACTAGGTACTTGCCTAAGTTTATTCTGTACAAATTTTTAAATATATTATGTTGGTTAATTGTTGGTTTCATTTGTAAAGTCTGTGCCTAGTTGATTATAATTACTATTATTACGACTACAACTGCTATTTTAAAAGAATCTTACTACTATTATAAATGTGAAAGTCGCGGGAAGAAGCTAGTTTATTTTATAAATTAAATAGCTCCCACTCAACATTTAATAGTCAAATTAGAATAGTGTCAAGAGAGTTAGTTTGTCCTAGTGAATGCAGCAAGTGGTTAATATTCGAATGCCATTTTGTAAATAAATCGAAGGAATCTTCTTTAGCGTGTGGGCAGTAAGGTCTTACGACCACACACACCCTAGCGTCAGAGTTTTTAAACCGCCTCAAGGGCCTCTGACATGGTTACCTACCGATGTTAGTGGTGTCCAAGATAATCTTAGAACTGAACTTAGAGATGAACTTAATACAAAGAGTCATTATATTCATTAACAATATATTTATTTCATTCAACTATTACTAAGTTTTCTTAACTTATACAATATACTTATAGGAAAATACTACATGTACAGGATTAAAATATAGGCACTTATTTACAATCTAAAAATGTTGCATATTTCAAAATATGCAACCTTTATTTCGTTATCTGTGTACCTACCTATGTCTTGTGATAAATACACAGTAGGGGAATAAGGTTATCGCAGTTTTTGCAACATTTCATAGATAAGTAATAAACCAGACTTATAAACACTTAACGTACAAAAATATTCATAATATAAACTTCACTTAAACCTAAATTAAACAATGTCATATAACTTTAATAGGTAAATACTTTTCTAAACTCAGAATTGAATTTCAAAAAATACTTTTTCATTTACGTGACATTGAGCTAAAGTCCTGACTGGAATTGTTAATAATTTTATTTTAACCTACTTAATGGAATATCAAAATCCTTTAGAATGGTGTGGGGGTTGGTCCAGCCAAACCACAATACCTTATAACTTCGCAAACGAGCTGCCATCCAGTACCCACTATACTAAGTGGTATGTGAGGTCTATAGCGCAAACAGAAGGCAGGAGGGTCCAATTTGAATAATAAAAAGAAAGGAACTCACAAATCGCTGATAAGAAAGTAATCTACTACTCTTTTGATCTATACAGTTTCACAATTGACTGAAAACCTGAAAAGGGGTGTTTGTAGGTACCCATCATTATGAGTAACTTTTACTACGGGAACAACACCAAATCACGAATAATTAAACAGCTGTTCCCAACAAAAATGCTTTAACACTATCATACTTGGAATAACTGTTTTTGACTTTGACTTTGACGAGTATAAATACCCCGTTTCAAGTTTTCAGTCAGCCTGACATGTCCTTATTTGGATCCTCCTTACCACAACACCTCCTGCCTATAACTTCTCCATGGCATTGAGGAGCAGGTTCATCTCCTGGTGCACCTCCCGCAGGAGATCCTTCATCTGGCGCTGCGAGTCCAGGATGTCCACGCTCTGCGTGTAAGGGTTGTATCGGACGCCGAAGTCACGGGGGATCTTCTGCGCGAATTTTCTGGAAATATCAATTTTTCATTTGAAAAGAGAAATGATTTTGTTGATCTTTATCCTCCATTGTTTTTTTTTTGACCTAGTTAAGTTTCATAATATCTTTCAGATTAAGAATCTGCTTTCTGTTTACTCGCCATGATTTGAGTACCTATATCTTTACATAGTATAAAACAAAATGGGGTTTTCATCAAAACATAGAGTGATTCAAGACGCAGGGTAAAATCCCGCTATGACCAACGGGAGAGGAGTAACTAAAGACGTAACTGATAAAATAAAATCAATAAACATTCTATCGAAGCTAAAAATAAGTATAAACTAAACAAAACTCACATCATTCTTTCCTTAGCATCCTCAAAGCTGTTCGCTACAAAGTAGATCGGCTGGTACTCCGTGATGGGGTACTTGGTGTCACCAGTGGTGTCAGGGTCGAACTCTCGCAGCTCAGGCTTGTCCGAGAGGCAGTACTGCAGCTCTCCGAATGAGGACAGGAGACCAGCGCCGAACGCCTTCAGTTTGTCTTCTTGCCGGCACAGGCCGAACTCAACGGTAAACCAGAAACACTGGAACAGATTTAAATGAGGTTGGATATTTAAAAATGCAGTTGTTTTATTTTTTGTTTTTGATACCAAAATATACGCAACAGTTGACATGTTAGGCCGAATATGTTGACTACGACGACGTGGTGACTATTTATTGATAAAACTTAAGGCCTTAAGTCTAATTAACATAAAACATACCATTCCGACTGTGTTCCTCGAAAGGTTAGGCAGAGGTGTGCCAATGTACAACCACAGTTCGTTGGTACAAATCCTAGGTCTGAGAACCTACTGAGAATGACATAGAAAAACCCAAAAACACTTTTTGGGAATCGAACCCAAGCCCTCAGCGTAACTGTCCCGCTTAAGACCACTAGGCTACCGAGGCAGCCTTAAGTATAATGTCTATAAAATGCATTTTATTTATTTACGATAGGTACTAAGCAGAAAGAACCCCATATTTAAGATTTTTAATCTCTATTGTAATATCATAATATATATATTGTAATATCATATATTATAATATCATAATCAAATGTATATTGTAATATCATAATCTCTATTGTAATATATTCACTTCAATCATACTCACGGTAGCAAGTTTCTCAATATAATCATCAGGCGCTCCGAGCGAAGCAAGTCCGATCTCCTGGGAGAACTGCGCGAAGGCGGGGTCAGCGAACAGGGGCGCGTGGCCCAGCAGCTCGTGACACACGTCGGGCTCCGGGGTGTACAGCGGGCGTGAGTGGTGTCGGATGTACTGCGTGCTGTGGAACACGCGGAACGCCAGCCCCGCCAGGAAGTCGCGGGAGGAGAGAAGACCGGCTACTGGCCGCAGCGTGAAGCCTGTGCAGTCTGGAATAGAGGTATTTTTGTTTAATTGAAGAACTATAACTTGGTGGTTTAGTATGCTTAGATCAAAAACTTTCAAAATATGTTTTTCTAGCTTTTATCCGCTACTTCATCCGCGTTAATGTCCGTTTTATATTTAAATTTCAATAGTGATTCGAAAGACACGTGGCGCCATCTATTATCCTAAGAAGGTTATTGTTGGAAAAGTATACTTTTTTTTCGGGATGATCGGTTCTGTGGTTTAGGCGTAAAAAATGAACAAACAAACTTACTTTCGCATTTATAATACTCGTAAGTTAGGATTAGGAGGACAGTATGGGATCCGCTCACCTTTAAGGAAGTTAGACACATCCTCCAACTGTGGAATGTTATCATCCCTGTAGCCGCAGTTCTCAATGAGCAGGGGGAAGACGTGGTTGTGTTCCTTGCAGGCGTGGGTGGGGTACAGCTCGGTCAGCTTCCTGAAGACAGCTCCCCAGGTGGCTATCTCTTCCTTGGTGTAGTCCACGTGGGGCAGAGGCTGGCCGTGCTTGTAGTTGTACGCGATGTCCGCGAAGTACTTGCGCCGGGCTCGGTACTCGGGGTCAGTGAACCCTGGGTGGTCCGAGTCCAACTCTGCTCCATATGACAAGATCTGGTTTGCGAACCTGTCCAAATCACGGATACGACGAGGGAACCAGGGCACCGCATCTGATGGAAATAATTTTGGAGAATCAGCACCCGATCATAACGAAGAAAGTTAGGCGTTCACCACCTTTAAGAAGATTATTCATTCATAAGAATATATCAAGTTCACAGTAAAATCTAAAACTTACATCTGTTGTCTTTATAATTCCTAGAGATGATATTTAAATAGCCGACATTGTTTTTCAGTTCGTCGAGAGCCGCTCCGAAATCTCCAGCTCCATGCTCACATTCCACCATGAACTCGTAACCGGGTCTTCTGGCTGAAGAGCGGGACTCAATGTGCATGAGGTTGACTCCATGCGAGGAGAAGACGCTCAAGAACTTGGCGAGGGCACCAGCTCCGTCAGGAGTGGCCGGGGAGAACAGGAGCCACGTGGACTTGCTGGAGTCGCGACCCTCGCGGATGTAGTTGCCCCCCTCCATCAGTTTGGGCTGGAACAAAAATTGACAATGTTGTTGAATGAATGCTACGATGTATCGATGAATCTGTGATACTATAATCACACCTAACTAAAGTACTTCGTTTCCATGATTGCTCAATGTTACTATACGTAAGTTTGATGGGCAGTATACGTACTTATGCATCTTTACACATAAATTATGCTTCAAATTATCAACTACCTAATAAAAAGAAAGATTAAAATCTAGTCAAGAGTTTATTCAAAATTCCTTGACTCCTGCTTCTATAAGTTCGGCGCCTAGACTTTGTGGAACTTGGAACATCGCTTCTTATTGTAAACGAGAATGTTCTAAAGAGCAATAAACAGGCAGGTCCCGATAAGAGATCCAGCATTTGTGTCTATCTATGAAATTCCGTAGCTACAGATAAATGTCGGGAACAAACTCTATAACGTTAGAAATTATACTATCACGCTTGCGTCATAGGAGCTTGATAAGGCGGCCCATTTCCACATTCAGGTTGCGTGGAATTCACGCGATAACCCCGGGGTGGCCGACACGTCTGTGGGACGGGTGACACGTACGTATGATAGCACACTTCAGCTAAAGTCTTCTGTGTGCATGATGATCATCTTGCTACTATGTGAAGGTTTGGATGCGTGGATGTTTGTTTAACAATCACGCCAGAACGAGAACGGGTCTAGACCGTTGGCACGTAGTAGACATCTACAACGTGCTAATATCCTATGTAGACTATTACAGACTATAATGACATCATTATAGTCTGTAATAGCACAAAGGATACTTATCCCGAAAAACTGTACGTTCCCCGTGGGATAATATATTATTATCAAAGTTGATGCAGATGAAGTCGCGTGCAGAAGCTAGTTTATAATAATTCCGAGTCGTGATCTGGGGCGTGCACACACTGTTTACAATTATGACATCAGAGGTAAAAGTTATCTTTCAAAGTGTTTGTTTTGAATACCAGTTTTATTATGCGCATAAAATGCAAGTCATTCGATGTCATTCTATCATCTTATTTATATTCTCATTTTTAATTGCTTAGTTTCAATTATACAGTAAAGCAAATAATAAACCGTGGCGTCAAAACGTTTAATGAAAACGAAATTATCATTGTATTAATTATAATTTAATAGCGTATACAAAAATTAATAATAACAAAGCGTCTTATCATGTTTAATATTGAAATAAGTTTAAATAAGATGTATAAAAAATTAATAACAAAAGAGATAACCCGTTGTTCAATGTTAGACTTATGACGACTGTGTTTTGGCAAATTGTAGAAAATTGATAAAATTATCGCGAACTTATATTTTGAGCTCACTTCGTATCTGAAATGCTTATGAAATATTCAACGACAATACATAGTAGTTCAATCAATTTGCTATGTCACGTTTCAAATAATTAAAAACACAATTTCAGTTATAAGATAAGTAAGTGATGTCTTCATTATCTGCTGAGTGTAATCTGTGTTTTTATTGTATGGTAATAGGGTTGCTAATAGGGTGCAACAAACGATGTTACCTCGCAATATAGGCAAAATAAGTAGATACTAACGATTTTATGCTATTCTTCCAGGCCAATGACCGGCCAGACAATTTATATCAAATTATGTGAAAACTGCTGCGCTAAACCGAGGTCTAACTGACTGCTTTCTACTCTTAAAAGCATCGTGGCAATGAAGATTAACAAGTCCGCGAGAAAAGATTGAACTGTGATGCGATTCCACAACGAAAATAACCAGAAAAAACAGCGGAGGAGCCAGAAAAGAATAGAAGGTAATATAAAAGGTACACAAAAACCTTAATTTCCACTTTCTTATATGGAAGAGTAGTTATAGGCTATAATAACATCATGCTACGACACAAGGGAGCGGAGCAGTAACCAAAGACCAAGGTAACTTAACATGGGTGATTCTTGGGGTGTAGCTATTGTATAGAACACATCTAACATCACAGATGTTAACAACGAATGCCGACACAAATATATCAATATTATCGTGTTGTTGATGAGATAGTGAGCAAGTAAGATATGTAACATGTTTTTATAAAAATGATGTAACTGCAGACGAACTGTTGCATAAATATAATAACAATAACATACCCTTTGATATGTCAACGGATCAATTCGGAGGATGAGGGCTTTTTATTAATTGGAAAAAGTTCGCCACTCTATTCCCAAACCTGTAACCCAGAAGCAACAGTGGAGACCACCAGAAACGCGCCGAGGCAATGAAGCTCGTCGACGTCGAGTCTCGGAGAAACGATACAACTGTATTGGACCCCGCAACGAAATTAATCAGAAAAGATTAGCGGAGGAGTAAGAAAAACAAAATTTTCACTTCCCTCCTAACAAGCAGGAGACCGGACAGAATTTGGCCACAAAGGGATGTTTACAACTGGGAGAAACCCAGATTGCCAAGTAAGGTTTGCAATTTTTACTAATTTAATGGGTCCTAATGAGGACCCGAAGAGGATGAGGTTTCAGGAGCAGTACTTACAAGCACTGGTGCTTAAAACAATGGTGTTTTCTGTCATACGAGGTGAAAAAAGACACAAAACATTCCCGATTAGTACACAAATACTCATCAATCTAAATTTTTTTAAACATCGTTATATGGCAAACCAGCCCTCGCCCCACCTGATGTTAAGTGTTCACCTCTCAGACATCTTCAATACCAGAGGCTTTGCAAATGCGCAACTAACAAAAGTAACTGTTCTGTAGTTCAACATTATTGTTCGAAAACGATTTTCTGGTATGAAACACATTACTGTTTATGTTACCATGCAATGTAACAAAGGCGAAATATTGTGCTTATGGGTGCATACAATAGTACAGTGACCTTCATTAACTCCAGAACCAGTTGATTGGTACGACGTAGTAGAAAAAGAAATCGTAAGGGTAGGTAGACTGTACAGTTTTCGGAAAAGTTTTGTGTCTCTTTAGACCCGATATAATAATTCTCCCAAGCGAATTTCGGTTACGTCTGTCAAATCCAATAGAGACTGAGAGAGGAGACAAGTACGCAGCAGTATTACAGTGCACAAGTGTTTGCACAAATACAGGTGCACTCCCTCTTTCCTTCCTCGTATATAGACCGATGGGTTAGCAATTCGACACGACCTTGGAGTGATCAAGTGCAGGACTAACGGCTTTGCGTCCTTTTTGAGGCAGAGGAGTGACCCACCACCAATTCCTAGTGCCAAGAAAAATTTTCAACACTTGCCTGCCCTTGGAATCGAGCAGAAATTATCTCAGCAGTCGCGCTTGTGCCCACCAGAGCAACGTCTCAGTCAGCTCAAATATAAATACTAAACTAAAGCCGCGATTTTATATCATGCGGTTAAATATACTAAATTAAGGTTCGGTTCTATTAATTGTTTAGTATTAGAAATTACTGAGCAATTTACATCAATTTATTGTTAGCCTACATTAGATAATTATCTTGTGGTTTAACAACTTCAAATCGTTTGAAACCAGTCGTCGGAACGTGTTTGTGAACTTGCCTTGGCTTCATTAGATCACTTTAAATCAAAGTTACGTAAAAGTAGATTTATTTTCTAGCAGATTGATAACACTCATATTTTTTATTTTGTTTTCAGCTATAAGTACCTTATTCTGGGCATAGTGCAGAAAGAGCTGTAATATTCTCGAAATATTTTCTATAATTATTGAACTATAAAACCAACAGAAATAGAGTCGAGTATTGCTTAATAGCGTGAAATATAATAAATTGCCGCGTGTTAATAGCAATGCATTCTAGTTCATTATTAAGTGAATCGTTGATAACTACTCAAGCAAAAATTGCTGCTCTTTTTATATTGACCCTAAGGGTGCATCACAGGATGCTTACTTTACTTTCAGAAATATCGTTTGAGTTATATTCTGCTACTGCTACGCCAGAGGGTTAGGTTCGATTCTCACGTCGAGAAAAAAGTGTGATCGGAAGTAGGATTTGTGCCCGGTTAATGGCAATAGGATCGCCCCTATTACATGGGACTTAAAAATACCAGCGAACTGTGGGTATGTTATATCGCTTTTTTGAAATGACAGAATATTAGTCTTTAGCAAAGAGTCTACTAAAAATACGGGGTTGAAAGGACATCGTAACGAAAATTTTCACTTTCAGTTGATTCCAGCATAAGTTTTTTGTCGGCCATAAAAAATGTCATTGATTCATATCTCGTAGATGTAGCAATGTCGCATGAAACAGCTGACTTATCAATCATCTATAACAAATTTCACTCTTAGGGGTCTGGAGGTGAAGCTCGTTTGTATTTTTTTTGTATAAGTTCAAAAAATGAATTCACTGATAGAAGGCCGCAGTAATAGGGCTTTATTACCGCCACGGGCTTGATATGTTTTATGGCACACTTGTCTGTCTATCAAACAGACGAAGTAACGGCAATAGCTAGTATATTATACTCATGATGACGAAAGAAAAACAAGATATTCAATCAGAAAAATGATGTCCATAAATAATATACCAACTAACACAAATTCGCCATTTACCTACAAAAGAGACCTAGGACATTTACATAAATTATTTCAGATGATGCACAGCTTCTATTCAGTTACCTGACTTGTGATTGACAACACAACTAAACAAATAGAGCAACTTAGAAGTCAATTAATGAACAGTAACATTTCGCTAGCTTGCATACAAGTGAGTCATACGTTTGAGTAAACAAGAGACAAATACATAAACGATATTTAAAACATACATTTAAATTAGAGTTCTACATACTTTTAAAACCCTATAAAAATATTTAGTTTTATTTTTGATCACTAACCTTGTCGGGAGGTGATGAGGACAGTTTCACCTCATCATTACTTTCTGCTCGTATGCTCATCATCTTGTCTCGAGGAACCGGGGCAGCACTGGAGACGACGCTAATGCTATGTGTGTAAACAAACGCGAGCGGCGCGCGCGCAGCTTTTATGAGGCGCGTGTGACGTCACGACACGCACGACCGACCGCCGAGTGGATGTGGTATTTTAATTAGAACTGATAATAATTAACGCACTGATACTTGGTGGGGTCATCGGTATTGAATTATTGCGTGTTTGTGAACTGTGAACCTTTGACTACTCAAGAACTTGTACAAAAAATAGGTCGTGTTGCTAGCAACCCTCAAACCTACTTCAGGTTCGTTTGTTCCGGAATCCGTCAGAATAATGTTGTCCGGCTGTTAATAATGAAGAGTCTTTATGAAGCAGCTCGTCCGGGGAAGTACCAAAACCATAAATCTATTTCTGCCGCAAAGCAGCTTTGCTGTGTTCCGGTTTGAAGGGAGTGGGTATAATTGGGGGACCGGTATAATAAACTTACACATGAGACATTCCAACTTTGTGTCTGGGAAGGCAACGCATTTGCAAGGCCTCTAGTATTGCAGATGTCTACGCGCAGCGATAACCACTTAAAATCTGGTGGATTGTCGGCATGATAGCCATCCAATGATATAAAAAAGAGTATTTGATACTCAAATGAGGGCGTGTACTCAGCACAGTTGCATGCCACATCCAACCTCAGAGCACAGTCTGCTTGCTACCTCGAGGTGTTAGATAAAAAGTTCGTCTATGCAATATGGCCGCGGTGTTGCGTTTGGGACTTTTTTTTTATTATTTACAACCTTTACAAGTAATAACTTTACACCCGTCACACGAAGGTCGGCCTTGTCTCACACTAGTTCGCAGTAACATATTATTTATTGAATGAAATACCCGGTTAGGTGAATGTCAGGCATGTTGTTTTTGTTTTTGTGACGATTATGCTATGTAAACGCACGAATACCGGACACATGAGGAACATATTATTGTTTGAGGAAAAAAGGCGACAACAATCTTGATAGTGGAAAGTACGTATTCCAAATTAGACGTATATACTCTATCAACATTAAACAAATGTCGTTTTCACGCTTGTCGTGGCTCTGATTGTGTATGTACGATACAGGAGAAATGTCTAATGTGGTACAAATAACGTTATTACGTTACGTTATATAATAACGTACGTAAAAACAATAAACGGAAAAGACCCAATGTCGATCTGGGAGCCACTTGTGTCATTTTTATGGAGAGAGAATTTAAATCAAAGAGATTCAAAGATAGTACTAGATAGGTATATTAAATGTCTTTGAGTGCAATGAACTGTAAGGCTACGTTAGAATGATAGGCTTTAATCACACGCTAACTTTGGTGGACTGTAGTACGATTCTCTAAAATGCAAACTCGAAAACGAGCCTCACTAAAGTGATCGAGTGAACTTGTCATTGGTTTATATTCGTTCGCCGTGGTGACGTCACCACGGCGAACGAATACTAAGCCAATGATAAGTTGGTTCGTTATCGAAGTGAGACTCGTTTTCGAGCTTGCATTTTAGAGAATCGCACAGCTGTTAGTAAATGCCCGAGTGATCCGCCTTTGTATTTTTTGTTGCATATAGTTTAAAAAATAAAGCCTTTTGTCATCTGAACTTAGCCTTAAACAACATTAAAACCGGGGGGGTTTAGCATGACTAAACGCAATGTACACTCGATCGATTTTTTTATTGGAATTACCGGTTTGGGCACACAGTTTTAATTTAATTTGAAGGCTTTATTCATATCATTTTGTGATACTAATTGTGCTTGTCGTATAAAACTGCCGCTGTTGAGTCCGCCTTTGTTTGGTGTATTTTATACATTTTGTGCATAAAGTTTTAATAAATAAATAAATAAAACTGAACAATTTGACGGGCCTGTTGGTCTAGTGGTTAGTGGCCCTGACTGCTAAGCCGGAGGTCTTGGGTTCGATTCCCACCCAGGACATACTTGGTGTGATGAGCATGATTGTTTGTTCTGTGTCTGGGTGTGATTTATCTATAATATGTATGTATTTATAAATTATATAAGTATGTATATCAGTTGTCCGGTTACCATAACACAAGCTCTGCTTAGCTTGGGATCAGATAGCCGTGTGTGAGTTGTCCCAAGATATAGATATAAAGATTCGATACTTGTATCAAATCGAATAAGCGAATTCTGCCTGAAACTTCATCAGCGTCAAATTTTATATAACCGTAAATTTTTTAGGGGTAAAAAGTAAACAATGTGCTATTCCAGACTGTAATCTATCTCTGTGCAACATTTTGTTTAGATCCGTTCAGCTGTTCCGGCGTTTAACCTAACCTAACGAACGTCCATCCATACAGATTTTCGCATTTATGTAGTAAGATAGAATAAGTTAAACTGTATGTTTATACGAGTCCTCTTCCATCCTATCTGTCTTCATCCATTCTATCTGGCTCCACGATTGCTTAATTAGTAAATGTTTAGTTACCACCTAAGCATGTGTATTGTGGAATGCAATACATTAAAATAATTGAGTACTTAGTTAAAAAGAGTGCCCGTGAAGTTTCTTGCTCGTTCGTCTCCATAGGGGCGTACCTATATTTTGGAACGAACTACCACTGACTAACTGACCCATATATTTCCAAAAAAACCGGGTGGAACCCGCCTGCTTCCAGTATCTTACTAAGTTGAAGTGATTGTGGGCAGTTCACATGGCACGCAGAGCTGATGGCCGATGGGGCCGCAAAGTTCTCGAATGGAGACAACGCACCGGCAAGCGCAGCGTAGGACTTCCACCCACAAGGTGGACGCCTGATTAAGACCTAAATATTCTACTAGAAATAAATGCTTTGGCTTTACTTTGGCACGTTTGTGTTAGGCCTTCTAGTGTTAGTATGGGATAGTGCAATCGGTATCGGAATGTGCGAAAAGCGCTTGTGTTGGGGTCAGAGGCGCTCATTCCAGATAACTTATCGCTACTATACAAATATATCTAAACATACACAAGCCTAAGTGAATTAAACGTTTATTTAATTTATTTACGAGAGAATTTGATATCGAAATTAATATTGGTGAACAAACAGTATTTGGCAGGCAATGCTACTATTAGAAACTATCGCGATCTTCTATCAGTCTCAATCTGCCAAAAGTTTCTTTATTTTGCCTACTTTCTTTGACACTGATTGCCACTGAGATGGGATTGCGATTAGAATTTAAATAAGTTCTGGTTAGAAGCACTGGCACCCAATGCAATTGCAGAGCTACTGATCAGGCAATGTCTCATATGATGGAGTGTCCCAATTGTCCGTTCACCTGCACCCTTGACGATCTAAATAACGCCTCTGACGCAGCAATAAACCTGTTCACCTACTGGGTCCTAGTAGTGTAAATTGTTATAAATGTATCATCGATACGAAAAGAAGAAAATGTTAGAAGAATTGGCTTTTATGCTTATCAGTAAACTGGTGTGAAGCTGCCTCAACCAGTAAATTGCCTCGATAGCCTAGTGGTCCTAAGCGCGACTGCTACGATAGAGGTCGAGCAAAAAGCGGTATTGGATTTTTCTATGAAATTATTAGTAGCTACTCGGAGTTAGGATTTGTGCCCGGTTAGTGACAATAGTTCGCCGGTATGTTTAGGTCCCATGTAGTATGTTACATGGGCGTAATGCCCATGTAATATGGCGAACTGTCGGTGTATATGGGTACTTCTCTGCCTGACCCTTCGAGGAACACAAGCGTGATGTTATACGTGTGTGTGGTTTAAAGTTGCCTGGGGCTCAAACAATAAAAAACAAAATGACTTGCAACTTTTTTGTTTACATATTTTTTACGTATGTAGGTAAATTCTCTACGCATATAATAATGATAACGTTTTCGGGGAGGTTACGACCTTCTAACAGTTAGTCAGCGCAAACAGAGCAATATTATTTTCAAGTAGTTTCATGTATTAGTTGATAATGAACCACATCACATCAGAAATAAAGTAGGAAATAGTTTAGAGCATTTTTTTATTTTGCAACCAATTAAGCAATTTTCATTTCTAATTTTGGTTATTACTAATATTAGCCTAATATTGTCCCACTGCAGGGCAAAGGCCTTAAATCATTCAGGAAAGATTTAATAACCACCGCGCGATTTCAGAGATATATTCATAATTCTAGGTTTCCTGACGATGTTTACTTTCACCGATGTTAGACAAATCCAAGATAAACTTACAAGAAAAAGAAACATAAAAGAAAGTGAATAAGAAAATCATAGATTTATTAACGTCAAGAAAATACATATGAATTGAAAAAGTCACATTGGTTACCCGGCATGCAACCTGCATATTGGTTCATTATCAGTATGGTATGGTAAGTATTGGTATCTTAAGCTTTTATTGACTTTCAGCGGTCCCGGTGTTGGTGTGTGGCTAATCAAATCTATCAAGGTTTTTAGGCCTCTTCCTGATGTACGATTGAGCTGTTTTTTTTGCGTAAATGTGCAATTTGCATGACAATCCAATTAATGATGTCACTGAGCTGCGGTGTTATTCTGTAAAACCCTCCTTCCGTGAAGTGAGCGTGTGGCGACCTATCAATCCCTAGCATCGTATAGTGACAGCCCAGTTTTAGCTCACTTCACCTTAAATCACTGAGGGAGATTTCTTACAGAATAAGCCGGCTGGTCTGATGTTGTAGCCGAACAAATGAAGGGTGTGTACGCAATGATATGGACATCGTGTCGCATACTTTTACCATGGATGTTTTTCAGTTCATAATTCTAGACACACAGGTAGGTCGAGGTAGGTATAGTAAACTGACATGAGCGCAGGGGTAAGATCTACCGGACACGGATATTTCGGGAGGTTCCTGTGTGTGATTGGGAAGGAAGAAACGCCTGGGTGTCACCACTGTAACGATCGCCCGAAGGATACAGTGGAGCATACGGTGCAAGACTGCCCCGCTTGGGCAGGGACTTATCATAAATTGTACATTTTACCGACAGTACCAATATCGCTAAAACTTTGCATTCGATCATCTTTATTTAATTAAAGATTTTCGGTAGTATTTTCGTTACTGTACAATTAACAGATAAAATTCCTTGATTTGCTCAATCTCCTTCAGATTTATTTTTACTACAAAAAGGGGTCAAAATTAAAAACAAGAATGATTGAGATCATCATGCCGGAGTTACAACAACAAAAATAGCAGCGCGCTCACGGTTAATCTCCAAAAATAATGAAGTAAGGACAAAAATCTTACCTTTTAATAATATTGCGCAGGCGCCGCAAAGGACTTGTGCACTCAGAACAGAGGTTTTACCTTTATTAAC
The DNA here is from genome assembly GCA_932526535.1 of Caradrina clavipalpis. Taxonomy (NCBI): domain Eukaryota; kingdom Metazoa; phylum Arthropoda; class Insecta; order Lepidoptera; family Noctuidae; genus Caradrina; species Caradrina clavipalpis. The sequence goes on from OW052087.1 coordinate 24,895,269, forward strand.
TAAAGACATTGTACAAACGAGATTTATATAAAATGCCTTCGATTTTACTCGACTACAGTAAACAAAAGGACGGTTATGATTTTAACAGACTTCTTCTTCTTTTCGAAAAGCCGAACAGTGGGTGTGCATTGGTATAACTCTACTTAACCCTTCGGGGAATACAGGCGTGATGGTATGTATTCTTCTTTTTAACCGACTTCAAAAAAAAGAGGAGGTTATCAATACGACTGTTTTTTTTTATGTTTGTTACCTCGAATTTACCGACTGGGTGAACCGATTGTCATGATTTTTTTTTTATTTGAAAGCTGGTGCTTCCCGTGTGGTCCCATTGTCACCATTTCAATATCTGATGATGGGATCTTGTAGAAATCGGGGGAACTCTTCAATAAATAACAGCAGATTAACCGCGATTGTTGCTATATCATATCTAAGCATTGTTTACACCATCACACAACATAATATCACGCGTGTAGGTACACTAGAAAGGGTGACACAGATATATTCAGTAGTATTCGAAAATTTGTCCTCCAAGTAAACGAAATCGCATAATAATCGTATTCTGCTTTCTTATGAATTTTTTGTGGTGTCAAGTTAATTTACGTAGTATGACAGTTCCTTCATGGATTTGAATGACAGGAATACTAAAAAGCAAAAAATAAAAAACAACCGCCTTCAAAAACTAAAAAGTGAAAGAGAACTTTAGCTTTGAAAGTCGGTGGCAATCGAAACAACAAACACAACCAAAGCCGCCGACTTCCAAAGCTAAAGTAATTTTCACTTTTTGTTTTTGAAGGCGGTTGTTTTTTTTTATTAAAAGTTTTTCGTGTCGTTATTTGGTTTCCCACACGAAAGAAGGTTAGGTAAGTTCGTAACAGAAGAAGCGGTGGAAAATACAATACTTATCATTATGTACGATTACCAACAACCAGCATTCGCGCTGACTTAAGCGAGTTCAGGCAATATAAATTCCATGCAAACATGAACCTTAAATATTATGTAGAAGCCTGAATTTTCTTTGGAACAGTGTGAAATGCGCTCCGACTTGTTGTGCGGTTGGTAAAAACCGTACATTACCAGCAATACAATCATTCAAGTTACCTTTCGCTATGATTAAGGGCCTCCGCCCACGACCGATTTTTTTGGACCGATAATCGGGCAGAAAAACGGGCACCGTTTTTTCAAAAATTTCAACGCCCACGACCGTGTTTTTGTCGGTGACTTTCGAGGGAGGAGCTTAAATAGCGGTCAAATTTTATATCGCAACTTTTATTTGACAGAGTTACCGATAGTATAAAAATAACGTTAATAGATTTAAGGTTATTTAAGTTACAATTTATCGTTAAATTGTTTATTGACGATATTTTTATCGTTTTTTTTAAACAATTGATCCTTCTAAGATGGAAGTAGCGCCGGACGGAGGTGTGGCGGGTCGCTCACCTTAGCGTCGCGCTAATGTAGTGCCTAACAATACTTTGCCCGATTCTTACGAATGAGAATTGTACACGCTTACTTTTACATCGTTCTGAAATCAAAAGCCATGAGATCCATCATAGTACCTAATAGAAGCTATTGGCACTATTATTTTCGATAAATAACAAAAATAAATAGAATAACTCAAACATTTTTGAAATAGTAAGAACGCGAAGTAACGCTTCCTTGCAGTCAAGGCATATTTGTGTGAAAACCTTATCGACTATACATGCGTAAGGTAGCCTTTAAAGAATACATTAATCGATCAGACAGGAGCGCTACTAACATTTAACTCGAATTAACAAAAGAAAGTGACGAATTTCCAACATCTTTGAGACGTCTTAAAATAAAAACACGCAATAATAACTATTACTCGACTGGAGTTCCAGTGTTTCAGCTGCAGAACGATGTAAAAGTAACCGTATATGTTATTATTAGACCTGGTAATCGAACCCACGACTTCACGCTGATCAGACGCGCTTTGCGACCACAAGCCCAATATAGTTAGTCAGTGACAATTAATATAAACGTACAAAACGGCAACTTACCTAATTTAACGGTAAAAATAACGATTAATTCATATTCTATATTAATGTTAGTTAACATTATATTACTGGTAATGTTATCAAATAACGTTTTTATAAAGTTACTTTTTTCAAAATTTTCGAGTTCATGGAAATTAACGTTACGTAACGATTATTATTTTTTGATTTCATAACGTTAACAAGCCCTGGATTTAAGTCATTACATATTTAGCAAGCTTAGTCGTTGAAAACGAATGTTATTTTCATTCTTAAGAATTTATTAAATTCGTTTGATTATATATTATTTTTTTAATCCATTAACGTTATTTTTATATTAACGGTAACTCTGTCAAAGGTAATTTTATAAATATTTACCGGTATTTAAAACCCTGCGTAAATCAACACAATATTATTTACTTATTGAAATCACAGACGATTAATTTAGAAAAAATTGATTTACCATATTATTAATAAATAAATAAGCTTTTTAATAATAAATTATTGTTATTATTCAAATGCTTCAAACTCATAAGTACTAACTTAACATAACACCACAATTGTACACTTAATTCGCAATAACTGCTTTTGACTTTAGACTTTTGACTTTAGCAATGACACAACGTTCTTCCCTAGTAAATCCATGACGCATAGGGTAAGTGCCCCAGTGAATGAACACACCCGAGTGAATTAACAAATCCGAGTATTTTCCAAAAAATAATAAACTAAGATATTACCTTCTACCCAACGCAGTATTTTTTTTTTTGTAATTGCTGCTCTTTATTCTAATATAGTAACAATATTCATGTATTGCGATACTGTTCGTTTTAAAATGACGAGCGTTTAAAGTTAGCAGTGCTGGTGTACATTTTCTTTGTTCGGGCAAGAATTTAGGACTTGGGTCAGACGCAAATTTTTTGATATCACTTTGCAGCCGTAATTAAAGTATGTACTATAAGTTATTTATAAATTCGAGTAATGGGTAGTTATAATATATGTATCAAATCAATTTCATTCTTGCAATTTTAGCTAGTTTTAAGTAAATTATTGAGTGTTCCAGCATTGGCATTAAAAAACGTTTGAAATCCAGTGAATAAACGACCGTTAATTCACTGACCAATCGTTAATTTCATGAAATCTAGTGAATGAACTATAACATTTTCATCATGCTAAAATATAAGCTTTAGTCATAAAAATGTAACCAATAAATAAATGAATACCACATTTTGAGTTAGTAATCATCATTTTAGAGAACGGAGAACTAACAAATAGATCAAAGCTCTGAGACTCTAACTCCCAAGCTCATAAAGGAAAGACGGGAACGGAACGGGGAGTCTTCAGTGGGTGCAGGTTCAGTCGGAATAAGCTCTGCTTATAAGGCAGATCCTAAAATCCATCAAACGCGACACACCTCAAATGCTGACGAAGCTGAAGACCAACGATGGCAGGATCATCTTGTCTAAACTAGAGCTTTTAAGGGAGGTAGAGAAGTTCTAAAAACCCGTCTCTAGTCCAACAAAAGACCCAAGAGCCAGACTGACCTGACACTACACCGATGAGTTCCCGGACGTCAGCCTATATGAGATAAATATGGCTTCTTAACAACTTAAGGACAACAAGGTGCCGGGGAAGACGGAGTCACTTCTGTACTACTGAAGAGGCCTATGTCCAGCAGTGGACATCGTTCGGCTCATATCATGATGAATTGATTGTTGACGTTGGCTAGGCTTATGAAGGTATATAATGATTAAGTAAGAGATTGAAGGCTTACACTTTGTTAAAAAAAAATGATTGTAGCAGATTTAGAGGCTAAGGATTTATGTTCATTTATTTATTCCATTTTGAACTGCATTTGATATAATAATAAGGATTTTTCGTAACTATTAATTAAACAAAAACTTGTGTTCATTCACTGGTTCTAATGCTGTACATTTACTGGAAAATTTCATTCATTCACTGGGGTTTTAGGGTATTTTTCAATATATTGCCAAATATATAAAAAAGTATACAGGTTATGTCGTAAAACCAAGTTAAAAAATATTCTTTAGTAGACATAGATTACCAAAATATAAAACCGCATACTTTAGAGGCAACATAATGTAATGATTTTTTGAAGTCTGAAGATTGCTAAGTGTTCATTCACTGGAGCATTTACCCTATTTTCTATTTTTCACCGATAATCGGCGGCCAGGATGCGTAGATTTTGTTTTTGGACCGTTTTTTTCTCGGCCGTGGGCGTTGATGTACTAGAATCCATACGTTCCATTCTCGCCGAGAAAAAATCGGCCGTAAAAAATCGGTCGTGGGCGGAGGCCCTCAACAAAGTCCTCATGGTGAGTGGTGCGCAATCTGTTATAAGGAGCAATTTTGAAAATATGTTCACAATATTCCCAATTTGAAGCATGCTCGATGTTAAGTACGGCGTGTGTACTCGTTTAACTAGATTCTTCCCTTTCTCTGGGTTTATTACTTGACATGAATTGTCGAAAGGAAAAAAGTTGAGTATTAATTTTATAATACTATCGCTGTCTTTGTCGTACATGTCGCAGAGAAATGTGTATTTATCAAAGTAATCATACACCTGAAACAAGAGAACGTTCAAATGAATGTACTATATTATCATCTATTTTTTTTTATAGATGGGAAATCGTCAAATAACTTCCCCCGCCCTGGGCGGGGCGGGAGGGAGTGTCAGACTTTTGCTGACTAAAACCCATCTATGTTTCTTCATGTGCCCTTTGCGTTCCGGGAGCGCGGTATCTCTTTCGAACAACCCGCAGCCCCGGCACTATATCATCTATACCAGCGGTCGGCAACCTTTTGGCAGGCAAGGGCCACATGGTGGCAAAATGAGGTAGTGGCGGGCCGCGCTTTCACATAATTTTTAACCGACTTTAAAAGGGAGGTTTAGGAGGCTCTTTAGGAGGTTCTCAATTCATCTGTATAGTTTTTTTTTGTATGTTTGTTACGCGATATTTCCGCCAATTATGATTAGAATTTGACGATATTTTTTTTGTTTGGTAGGTCATGCATCTGAAGTGGTCCCATAATTTTATCGATATTTAATTTCTTGCAGGAAAATTTGAAATTTTAAAAAAATTGGCCTATTGCTTTTTTAGTCGTCTCTAATGGCAATAACCATATTTGTTGATAGGTCAACAAAAAGGGCAAAATAATTTTTTTGCAGCCGCTGAGGACGATACAGAAGGAATAAGAGCGGATTTTTACTTAGCTGAAAAGGGTACACCTTTTATAGCAGAACTTTTTGAGTCATAATTTTATTTTGCATAACAACTGATAGCATTTCTTGGCATACATTTATAACTCATAATTTTGTATGGCAGAATACTCATTTCGCATAAATTTCATTTCCATAATAATTAAAAAGCAGAACCATCATATCGCAGAAAGTTCACAGGTAGAATCGTCTTTTGGCATACATTTCGTATCAAAGTCCCTAGAGATAGATCCAGAGCCCTCGAGGCTCAAAAAGCACAATCGGGGAGCCCCGCCACGCGGGGCTCAAGGGTTTACAAAAAAAATAACCACGAAGTGGATGGCGGGGTTTGTTCGCTCGCTTCGCTCGCTCTCTAGACTCCACCATCCCCTTCTAACCTAACCTGTCCGAGTCGGGGTGCCCCAAGTCCCGAGATCTCCCTCGCTCTTTATAAAAGTTATACTAAACGAAATTATGCGAAATTATAAATATGTCAAAGGTAAATATGCCAAATAAAGTTCTGCCATCTTAAAAGTATGCCATTTTAAATTCGGACATAAAACCGTTCTGCCAAAAAATAATTATGCTATAAAAATATTATGCCTTAAAAACGTTCGCCTAAAGAAGGTTATGCATAGTGAGTTATGCCAAATAGGTTTCGGAGTATCAAGTTTCTGCCAAATTGAACGCACCCAGCAGAAAAGTATTAAAAACCTCCATATCTTTTTACTTATGATTTTCATATAAAAATATCTTGTTGTCTGATACATACATACAACATACATACAATCACGCCTGTATTCCCCGAAGGGTTAGGCAGAGGTGTACCAATGTACACCCACAGTTCACCGGTATATTTAGGTCCCATGTAATAGGGGGCGAGCCTATTGCCATTAACCGGGCACAAATCCAAACTCCGAGCTGCTACTGAGAATTTCATAGAAAAACCCAATAACACTGTTTCCTCGACCTGGGAATCGAACCCAGGACCTCTAGCGTAGCAGTCGTGCTTAGGACCACTAGGCTAACAAGGCAGTTGTCTGATACTCAGTCCAAAATAGAGTATTCATGGTTTTAGTTTAAGGATAAATGTCCCTTACACCCGATATAGGTATTATATGTGATGCACATACTTTTTTTAATGTAAATTTTATTAATGGGTACGTAGCACTACCTCAACGATACCATCGTCAACGATAAAGTAAAAATAAATGAAAAAGAAATGAGAAAAAATATATAAAACTTAAAAGCGAACTTCAAAGTTGTTATATAACCGTACTTAAACACATTTCAGTGTAACGTTTGAGGTTGTATTTGAGTGACTATTTTCTTATACGCTAGCTTACGCGCCTAAAATCATTAATTTAGGTGAAATGTAAGAATTACAGTTTAATTTTCAAAACTGTCGCGGGCCGCAAGTAGGAGTGCCGCGGGCCGCATGCGGCCCGCGGGCCGCGGGTTGCCGACCGCTGATCTATACTAATATTATTAAGAGGAAAGATTTTTTTGTTCTGTTCTTTGTACCGTATCAGCTCCAAAACAAATGGACCCTTTTACCATTTGTTCACCAATATATCGCTCACCTAGTAGTATATTGGCACATCTGCAAAAATTGTGAAATTGTGATTGTACCTTATGATTATGCAATTTTGAACACTTGTGCGGTAAAAACTCAATTACACGTTTTTTGCAGATGTGCCAATATACTAGGTACTAGGTGAGCGATATAGCTATCTTATTCATGAGTAACATAGGCTATATAGCATTACGTTACGACTCACGGGAGGTGAGCAGTAACGTAACTTAACGTTGATGAAATAACCCATGCGGACGAAGCCGTGGGCGGAAGCTGGTGTTGTGTATATGTTATAGGCAATGTGTATAATCCGGCATTGTATAGAATGCCTAGGCATTATACAGGGTGGAAATTTAATATGCTACCTGGAGGGAAAGTACTCTAAATACTTGAGTTAGCAAATTTTACTGAAAGGAAACATTCCTTTATTTTTAAAAAGAAACAAAACTGCATTTAAATAATTTTGAAAATACGCTTGCCACACCCGGGAATCGAACAGACTAAAATCGGATAAAATAGCATCCTGTACTTTTATGGCACTTATCGATAGGGTCAATCACAAGGATCAAATCTCTACAAACCTGGTAAACTAAATTTAACAAAAACCATGAAATTTCAATCTAAACTTATTTTATTCGGACGAAAAAAACGAGTACAGTAACTAATTGCATGCTGGAAATGAGCTTCACTTTCTTCGATGCACACATTCATTATTTGAAGGAATTCATTTTGAATAACTTTTAGAAGGGTGTTGTGGTGAATATTAAAAATTTTACTACGCTACCAAAAGTTACTTATAATGATTTTTTTAAAGGAATAAATTCATGCATCCAAGAAATGAAGCTCATTTCCAGCAACTACTTAGTGAATTTACTCGTTTGTTTCGTCCGAATAAAATAAATTTACAATAAAATTGCGTGTTTTTATTTTATTTTAATTTACCATGTTTGCAGGGATTTGATCCTTATGATTGACCCTATCGATTAGTGCCATAAAAGTACAGGATGCAATTTTTTCGAATTTTAGTCGGTTCGATTCCTGGGTGTGGCAAGAAAATTTTCAAAATTATTTAAATGCAGTTTTGTTTCTTTTTAAAAATAAAGGAATGTTTCCTTTCAGTAAAATTTGCTAACTCAAGTATTTAGAGTACTTTCCCTCCAGGTAGCATTCATTTCTCGCGTCTCGTAAACGACTTTAAGTAATACCTTTCTTAGTGAATAAAACTATGTATCAGCAGGGTACGGCCGACGTATCTTGGCGAGTCTGAAGTTAGCCGTTTGGCTGCGCAATGGATCTTTTACAAACACAATTGTCTACTGCGCAGCTAATCGGCTAACTTCAGACTCGCCAAGATACGTCGGCCGTACTGTAATACGCTTTATTTCCTAACTAACTATTTACTTCTTATTCTTTTTTATCATTCACTCCAACGAAAGTTTACCAGCTCGCTCGACAGGTGGCGTTGGCGTCGAATTAGACCGCGCTATCGTTTTGTTACACGGACGAGTATATAGGTTCACGGAATAATCTGTTCGTTACGATGTTATAGTGATCAATGAATTGACTTTTCGAATTTTTGAAAAAGCCGACTTTGGTCGGCTTTATAAACTGTAATGACGTGGCGCTTTAGCGGTCAAATATATGCAAGTACATGTATACATATACAGGATTTTTTTTTAACCAGTGCGTAAATTTTGCCATAATAAACTTCAACACGTTTTATTAAACACATATATTTTATTTTGATATGTCTTAGTACTAAAAAAAAAAGTTATCGCTTACGAAACATGTTTACTTAAAAACCATATTTTATTGTCACTCGGCGCTAGCGCATTCCCCACCCCCTCACCCCAGCCATGCGCTCGGGCGCGGCGGCGCGCGGCCGCGAGTTTTCATTGATAGTATGGCGAATAAATTATGTCCATGTTTTGCTTATTTCAAACTCGGATAAGGATGAATTTTTTTTAATTTTTTTTTTAATTAAACACGGAAATGTGTTCTATTACTGACACTGAACTACCAGAAAAAATTTACGCACTGGTTAAAAACTTATCCTGTATGACCAAATGATAGTAACGATAATGTGTAACTAGCAATTCAGCTTTCTAACTGACTGACTGCTTGGCAATTCAAAATTTCCCGTCAATGGTTTATTACCCGACTGCGCCAGAAGGAGGGTTATGTTTTACGAGAATATGTAGTTTGTATAATTGTTTGTCATGCTCTGTAGCCTCAACGGCTCGATGGATTTTAGCTTGATAGGTGTCGTTACATTCGTAATTACTGTGAAAGTGATATCGTACAAAAATAAAATACAGTAATTTAAGAAACTAAAGAACTCGACTGCTTTTGTGAGTATTCATGAAAAAGCCCTTAACCAAGAAAGTCGTTGTAGCTGATCGCACTTAACTTAAGATTCGCTGTTGCTAAGGTGATGCTTATAGGCGCCAAATCCTTACAAAAAGGACAATTTAGACCTTAGATAATAGTCTTTAGGCGCTCTAAGAAGTTTAGTGCAAACGGACACTCGACTAATAAGGGTAAGTAAATTATAGAACAGGAGGTTATTGTATTTAACAATATTTTAAACTAGCTGTGCCCCGCGGTTTCACCCGCGTTACGTTAGGTTTTTGGTTACTGATCCGTTCCCGTGGCGCATAGCGCGATGTTATGTAGCCTATAATCTGCTATTCTGAGGTATAAGCTACGGAATATCTCGCAGTCATTATTTTGCTGCGAAGTTATTTTGAAACTGTGATCGTAGTCTGGTTTTAGTTTTTACTTGCATTCATAAGAGGTATGCAGAATATTGCGATAGGAACTACTCTGCATTTCCGTTTCCGCAAACTTACAGCAATACTTCGACATTGCTAACCAACTAATACCATAAAAATGGTTAAATGCTTCAGATATTTTTGTTGGAACAACAACGTACCTACTTGCCTGCCTTCGCTAAACCAGTTTCACACAACCACGAGTAAGTTTAAACGAAATAAAGTAATGAGAAATAATAAAATAACCAATAACTAATATTGAAAATAGGAAGCTATTTTTATTGTACCGCAAATTTTTTGGCCGGTTTTTCAATTGTCTGACTATGGCGTTAGGCACACTGCCCCGCATCACGGCGCGTGGCGCGGAAGCACGTTGTTCGCAAGTATCTGTGTTTGTATAGAAAACACTTGTAATCCAATACACTGAAAACGCATTCACGCACCACTGCGCGGCGCGGGGCAGTGTGCGAATCGCCTTACCTAACGAAATTCAGTTCAAATAAATATAAAACAGGAATTACTGTTGGCTGCTTTTGCCTCCACAAACATTTATAATAAAAACACAAATGTCAAATTCTAAAATATTGAACCATTAAGGAGACTGCATCTATTGCGTCTAGTACCCACGTCTGTCATCAATTATAATGTACTCTATGTCTGTCATCGTGACAGATTGTCATTATAGCCCGAAGTTTTTTTATTTGTTGTATTGAAGCTAAATATAGGTAGTGCGTTCAGTGATCTTTATGAACAGTAAATAAATAAATTAGATCAATAATATTGTCATTAATGTAAATAGGAAGTAGGTAGTTGTAATAACCCAAGGTTCTAGTGTCAGTTGAGTCCGCAGCATGTCGTTACTAAAGCAGGTGTCTGTTCGACTCAAGTCGGTCAGGAACATTCAGAAGATCACCAAGTCCATGAAGATGGTCTCAGCCAGCAAGTAATTTTTAACATACATACATAAACTCACGCCTTTTGCCCATGGCGCTAGGCAGAAATCACAGAACGCCACCTGATACGATCCTTACTGTTATGGATGATGAGGCCATCAATTAAAGACACCACCATTTGGTTTGAATGTGATATAATATAAATAAATGTTACAATTGTTGTGCACCGTAACCGTACAATGGACTGTACATACCTTAGGGCTAGACGCGTGACGTGTTTATTGTATGCGTTTCGCCTCCTCCACGTCCCACCGGATCATGAGATTTAGGGAAAAGAGAGTACACCTGTGTTGGCGCACACATTTGTACAATAATTATAATATCTTCTGTGTATTTGGCTAGTTTGCACTTAGGTTGACGCCGTGACCGGAATCAGACTGGAGAATACATACTTTGCCAACATTTTGGTGTCATACATACATACATACGTACATAAAATCAAGCCCATTTTTCCATGGAAGTAGGAGTATGTATAAAGATCGTAGCAGGTGGCGTCCTGAGGTTTCTGCCTACCCATTTTTATTTTGGTGACTTCCACAAAAGCCAATAGGATGAAGTATTCTAGTCGGTATAAAAAGTGAGCAAAGCTTGAGTTGGCTGGTGAAACTGTAGAACCTAGTTTTTTAATGCCAAGTTATGAGGTAGCACCTAAGACACAAGCTGAAAATCATACAAATATAGCTACAAAGTTAACTACGGCTTATAGTTGTTGGTGATGTAAGAAAGGATAATTGATGACGTAAAGGATGATTTCTACCAAACGGCTCGCATCGCATTTGATCGAAACGTATTTTACAATCTTTAAACGATATTATATCGTGTACAAAGTATTTAAAGCCTATACTACTAAGTCGCCAGTTCGCCACGCACGGCCCTAGCCGAAAGTATGCGGCGACTCGCGAGCGGCTCTGTTCGCCTGCCGGTTGTTGTCGTAGGAATGAAATTATTTGAATAGGCGAAGAAACGGATACCTTTTGCAAGCGGCGGCATGGAGCCGATTGTTTGCGTGGACATCCTGCCGGACGAGATAGTCAGTCGTCACACTCGTCACATCTATTTGTATTCCTTCCGATCCGATGCGATGCGAGCAATTTGGTGGAAGTCATCCTTTCGAGTTACATAGCACGGCCTAATAATGAATTTACAATCTTAGAAACTCCGTGATTCACCAGGTTCATGAGAGCGGAACGCGATTTGAAGACAGCTCGACCGTTCGGGTACGGGCCGCGCAAGTTTTACGAGAGTTCCCATCTCGTGAAGGAGCCAGTCGACGCAGAACCAGCTGGTGACAAGAAGACAGACGTACAAAAAGCCCCAGATTTAGACAAAAAAGTAGCGGATCCTGAGGATACGGAGAAGAAGAAAAAGATGAAGAGGCTTTATATAGCTATAACATCTGACAGAGGTATGATATGCTAAAGAAAGTAGGTATGTGGTGATTTCTGGCGGACTAAACAGAATGATGCATTTTTTGTTCACACAAATATCTCGCCATTTTGAAGACCCCTGCTGACTTGTATAGGCTATGTAAACTTTATTACTTCGCAATACTAAAAATACTTTGACTTCAAAGGTGGGAGTTGGGGGTACAGTTAGTTCGCCCCTGGATCACCAGGGGCGAACTAACCTACCCCCAGGTTTGGGGTTACCTTGTGTATCACGTACGTGTTATCATCAGATAACACGTACGTGATACTCAAGGTATTAAATAGTGAACCGCCGCGCCACTTGTATCCAACATAAATATTGTCGAAAATATTATCTGGATTACATAAGGTCATCGTAAGAGATTTCGGTATAGGTACCTACATCCGAGTATTACATTGCAATAAGTTTTATGTTTACTTTTCGGAAGCTGCGATTGTTATTGCGTCATTAGTGACCCTATCTGCTGTAGTGCTCGAAGGCCGCGTCGCATTACGTGCCTTATATATATAGCTTCGAAATAAGCTGCTTTTAGACTGACCTACATGTTAGCCTAAAAAGTTGGTCAAGAGTTTTTATTCAGATAACCTTTTTTTTAATTTAAGTTTAATGCTGTCATACGTTTTTGTGCTTTGTTTCAAGTTCATACAACTTTAATTACCTCTTAGTTTATAACTGCCTCGTTGGCCTAGTGTTACTAGGCGCGACTGTTACGCTAGAGGTCTTGGGTTCGATTCCCAGGCCAAGCATAGTGTTATTGGGTTTTTCTATGACATTCTCAGTAGCAACTCGGAGTTAAAATTTGTGCGCGGTTGATGGCAACAGGCTCGCCCCCTATTACATCGGACCTAAACATACCGGCGAACTGTGGGTGTACATTTGGTACACCTCTGCCCAACCTTTCGGGGAATACAGGTGTACCTAATGGTATGTTTGTATGTTTATAAAACTGTAGAGTAACACGGGTTTATGAAGCTGGAGACTTAATTGTAACAATTTGATGTAATGTATCAAGTTTTTTCGATTCAAACCAAAGACTGACTTGTAACTTTACTTTGTTATGTACCACACTTACATACAAAATATAAATAACTAACTTTCGCCAGCGACTTCGTCTATCCGGCTATCGCGGACGCAGATGAAATAGGGGAATGAAAAGAAGCCTTTGCTTAGCTTGAACCTCAAGAAGGGATTCTTGAGGTTCAAGCAAAATTTCATAAAAAAACGGGTCAGTGCTAAAGTGACTCTGTCTGTCTGTTGGTTACGCTTTCACGACGTTTATAATGTAAGGTACCTATGTATTAAAAATGAATACCTCCTTCTTTTAGAAGTCGGTTAAAAACGACAACTATCAGAATACCAGTGTAATGAGCGTATGGCAACGGCCCATCCTCTCCCAGAGTTTTCAATGACTATCGTCATTGTCTTATAAATGTCAATACCGCCCAAATTGGAGCATATTGAGATAAAGCAAGTGGAGTGATAAGGCGACGTGCGCATACGCAGCTCTCGGTGATACGTACGGTTGGTCGCCGGCGATGGCGGGGTTATCGGCAGATCATGGCGCATCGACCGGCGACCATGCCCAAATGACTCCACAACATTATTTGCCAACCGATCTAGTTCTCAAAATTGCGAAACTAAATTGACAAGGGGCAGGGCATATACCTCGTAGAGCAGCGGTACCTAACCTTTTCAATCTTGTCACACCTATGACATACGACCACGGTAATATTATAATACAGTACTCCAACTTCATACAAACGGACGAAACGCGAGCTATACCTACGCGCCTCGATCCTGGGGTGCGCGCGCGGTGCAGACACATTAAAATACGGGAGACGGGCAGCCTCTAACGCATGTTTACGTACCGCGCGGGTGTAGGCATTTATTTCTGTCATGCGGCCGAGTTACACTACTGTATTATTATATTACCGTGCTTATACCATCAACAACAAAAATGCTGCCTTAGCTTCAAAATACAATGCAATGGCAATGTCTGAATCTGGTTGAAGATCAAAGAGACATACATTCGGTACCTATTAGGTGTTTAAAACTTCCACTTCTAACATAACATCACGCTTGTATTCTCCGAAAAGTTAGGCAAAGGTGTACCAATGTACATCCACAGTTTGCCGGTATATTTAGGTCCCATAGGGGGTGAGCCTATTACCAATAACCGGGCACAAATCGTAACTCTGAGCTGCTACTGACAATTTTATAGAAAAACCCAACAACTTTGCTCGACCAGGGAATCAAACCCAAGGCGTAGCAGTCCCGTTTAGGACCACTAGGCTAACGAGGCAGTTATGACGTGCCAATGAAACTAATTTGAACGCTTTAAAATATATAATTATGAATGCAGTACATGTAATAACAGGAGGGCTTTGTTAACCGTAGCAGTACATTAACCGTAATATAAGCTTAGATAACGTATCATTACTCGAAATTTCTTGGATAGATTTTGATGCCCTTATACATGTTTGAAGACAGCATCATACCCTTTCTTTCGCTATGATTCATTTTTACCGACTTTTGCACCACACACAGCATGGAAGAATGCATGGGAGTTGGTTGTCTTTTTGCATTCAACATAGACTTAAATTTACTTCAATATCAAAGCTATTGCAATACGAAGGACGTGTAGGTACCAGATATCCCAATAATAACTTCCAATACAAAAAGAAACTTATATATTTACTCGAAATCTGTGGGATAGATTTTGATGCCCCTGATGTATCCTTTTTTTTGGTATATGATTGCCTGTATATGATCACTCTGCCCTTGTACTCGGACTGATTGCGAAACCCACGTGTGGTTGACACGGCACATATACGCAAGGCTCGTAGAGCGGACGGCCATTGGGGTTGTAAGGCTCTCGAGTAGCTACCACGCGCTGAAAGGCGCAGCGTGAGGAAGCCCCCATGAGATGGATCGACGACTGGTAAAGGTCGCGGGGAATCGCTGGATGCGGGCAGCTCAGCAATGCGATTCTCTAAACCACACTTCGTCATTCGAAAGCTGAATCCGTAGTGAGATTACAAAATGGTATTCTGTTAAGGCCGGGTCACACCGGATGCGTGGCGTGACGTGACGCGTGGCGTGACGTGCATACGCGCGTGCGAGCACTGTCACACCGGCCAAGACCGGTGCAGCACACGTCACGCACGCACGCATCACGTCACGCAGAACTGCTGCACGCAGACGTACTAACGCAAGATTATCCAAAAATGCAATAAACATTCGAGAAAAATTTGTTACATACTTTAACAATTGAAATTTTCAAATTTTTGTACTAATTTGAACTTACCATCTATTTCCAGCGTATTCCCAATTCTCTCCCATAATACTTTTTTATGTACTCTTTATGTTTGGTGTTGTAGAGACATATTTGCGGACGATTTCTATTAGTTTTTTCTTTAAAATTGTCTCCATTGCGAAAAAAAACACTCGTAAACTGCTTTCTGTTTGTAAATAAATACAACTTTGCGTGCGTGCGTACGTGCAGCAATGACCGATGCGTATGCGTGCGTGCCCGGTGTGGCATCTAACAGGGAGCGCCATATAATACAACGTCATCACTGCACGCGCGTGTGCGACGTTGCCGCTCCGCTACTCACGCGTACGGACTCGGTTTGTGACAAGATGCGGCTCTGCGTGCGTGAGTCACGCGCGTGCACACGTCACGCATCTGGTCTGTCACCTTTCTTACAGTTTCATACATTACAACTGGTGCGTGCACGCCACGCATCACGCCACGCATTTGGTGTGCTTTGGCCTCGATCACGCCGGTGACGTCACCACGGCGAACGAGTATTAAACCAATGACAAATTGGTTCGTTATCGAAGTGAGCGCGATCACTTTAGTAAGACTCGTTTTCGAGTTTGCATTTTAGAGAATCGCACTACAGGACCAGTCATTGTGGCTATCTCAAGGGGAGGTCTATGTTTAAAAGTGGTCGTCATTCGGATTGTATGACCCAATATATTTTAAAGTTTAATCATTTAAATGGCGCATTGTTTTTTAGCTGTTGCAATAAAGTTTAAGTTTTCATCATGGGTCTCTCATTAAGGTTAGAACGCAATAGCCGACTTATTTTATCACGCATGTATGAATACCGACACGCGACCAAAATAAGTTTTTATTAGAAAAAAACTATGATTAATTTTATTGTATTTTTAACCCTGCACGAAAACAGAGGGGATGTGTGTTAACGAGTATACCTGTGTCTGTCTACAGCATCATAGCTCCGAAACAGCTAAACCGATTTTGATATAGTTTTTGTTGTTTGAAAGGTGACTTGATCGAGAGTGTCCATGGTTTTGAATCAAGACAATCTGTTTAGCCGTTTGAACATTATCAGCTCCTGTTTTATTTAAAGATATGAGCATCTTTCATAGGTCTCATGGAGTTTAGACTGTCTCGAAGGTTTTATACTTTTTAAAGTTACTTTACTTGGGTGTACATTGGTACACCTCTGCCTAACCCTTCGAGGAATACAGGCGTGATAGTAAAGTTACTTTTTTACATAATTTGTGCTTTGATACTAAACTGCAAATTGTAGTAAAACTTAACATAAACGTAAGAAAAGTGAATTTTGCGGCCTATTCTAGCGCGTTCACCTAAAAACGGTCTATGACAAAAGTGATATAGTCTTCATAAAATCAAGAATACGTCGAGTCGTATTAAACCAAGCTGATGGCAATGAAATTATTTCCCATACTAATGAACTGCCCGCGACTTCATCCACGCGAGTTATTTCATCCGCGTTTAGTTACGTTTTTGGTTACTCCTCTGCTCCCGTTGGTCATAGCGTGATGTTATATAGCATATGACACTCACAAATAACGTGGCTTTCTATGGGTACAAGAATTTCAAAATCGTTTCTGCAGATCCAAAGGTTACCCCCTACAATCTCACAAACTTTACATACTATCACGCCTGTATTTCCGGAAGGGTTAGGCGGAGGTGTACCAAATGTACACCCACAGTTTGCTGGTATGTTAAGGCCCCATGTAATAGGGGGCGAGCCTGTTGCCATCAACCGGGCACAAATCCTAACTCCGAGCTGCTACTGAGAATTTCGTAGAAAATCCCAATAACACTTTTTGCCTGACCTTAGAATCGAACCCAAGACCTCTATCGTAGCAGGAGCGTAAACGAAATTATTGGTCCTATTTATTTTTCATAGGTAGCCCTTACTTGCACTCATTGCTTACATATCGGCCAGTTATTGCGGGATAATGACTGAGCCGTATAACCCTTTATCTGTTTAATCCTGTCCGCTTCATCTTTGGCCTCTGCGAGTGATACCAGATGCGAGCACGTGCCTATGAATGTTCTCCACATGCTTGCACATTACACGTGCTCCTGCCATACACGCTACACTTACTAACTTTCCTATTTCTAATAGGGTGACTGGCACAAAGTTATCGTATTTGGTGATTCTTATATCATGTCGTGTGGGGTGGTCTAAAATGTATTTGTATGCTCATGTATTATCCAGACCGATTCCCGGCCACGGCGGTCAATCTTACTGCAGACTAGCCAAGTGCGCAGGAGATATTATAGTGAACAAGTGTGCGCAAACACAGGTGCAATCAACAAAAGATTGTCTGAAACAGAACACTTCTCAAAACTTGCCCAACACCACAGGTTTATGTGGCGGCGTGCACAGCGGCATTGTACGGCGCATCAAACAGCAATTTGTCGTACGAGAAGCAAATGAGACCAATCATAAGCTGGTGTGCATTGGGGAGAAGTCCCGGGTTATCCTGCGCAGGTCCAATCCTAAGAACATGCTCGTCAGCGCCTCCGAGGTGCGTACCAGTTCATTTCTTGTTTTTTTTTTGACGTTGCGTTTTAAACACCATACATATTTAATGGGACAAGCCCGCGACTGTTCCCAAACCACTGCAACTCCTGTAAGCCAGAATCAACAGAGGCGACAACAAGAAAAGCGCCGAGACAATGTAGCTCTGCGAGTCCCAGAGAAACGATTTAACTGTGTTGGATCCCGCAACGAAATGAATCAGAAAAGATTAGCGGACGAGTAAGAAAAATATAATTTCCACTTCCCTCCAAACAAGCAGGAGACAGAACAGAATTAGGCCAATAGGCACAAAGTTTTAAACACTAGCAACTTCTTTTGTATTGTCGCAACTTGTATAAATCGTAGTGTAACAACCCCATAGCTGAACACTGCCCTTTAAAATACAGGTAACCCTAGTTTAAGAGGCAGGGCTCATCAATTATTGTATACAGATTTCTACAGCATCACTTGCTTCGTACAGTCACGAGCAAAATCATGTATACACTCGACAAAATTTAAAAGCGATTTTCTAGTCAATGCATGATTGCAACGTGGAGATAAGAGCAATTTCATACTAATATGGGATCCAGAATATGATATTCGTAACACCATTAAATTTAAATCAATCCTTTGGAAATAAATTGCTTTAGAATAATGCTAAGTGTATACATGTTGATGCTCGTGACTGTACTACCACTAGCTGTACTAATACATTTATTGTTAGTAGTTAATTAAGTCTGTATCGTGGGTGCATTTACAAACATATAAATTCACATACATAAACAGCCAGACACAGAACTGATCGGATCACGGATCTGTAGGTCATACACATATTTGTTCCGTGCGGGCATCGAACCCGCGACACGCAGCACAGCAGTAGCTTCAGAAATAAGTTCTATGACATAGATTTGTACATTAGGTCTAAGTTTAGTACACTTATTTTATGCTTATTTTTATTAGCAACTTAAATACTTAGATAATAAGAAAACCGGCCAAGTGCTAGTCGGACTCACGTACAAGGGCTTCCGTACCATTACCTAAAAAAAAAATTAAAAAACCCCCAACACAAAAACCTAAGTTCCCTTTAAAAAGTAAAAAAATAACAAAAAAAATACGTCACGTTGGGGGACCGCTCGGGACCATCGTATCCTAAATGCAACATCGGTCCCCCAACGTAACGTATTTTTTTTGTTATTTTTTTACTTTTTAAAGGGAACTTAGGTTTTTGTGTTGGGGGTTTTTTAAATTTTTAATTTAATTTTTTATTTTATACTTTTTATAGGTACTTACTTATTATAATGTCGATTTTGTTAAGTTTCAGACCCCACTCGAGTATATTTACAGACATTCGGTTTTTCTTCCCTACTTTCACCCCCACAACTTTTAAACGGCTCAACCGATTTTCATCAAACATGTCTAAGAACACTCGCACATAGGTCACCTTTAAAACAAAAAAAACTAAATTGAAATCGCTTCATCCGTTCGGCAGCTATGATGCCACAGACAGACAGACAGACAGACAGACAGACAGACAGACAGACAGACCGACAGACAGACAGACACGTCAAACTTATAACACCCCTCTTTTTGCATCGGGGGTTAAAAACGCCAAAAAAACACGTTTGTTGTATGGGAGCTCCCTTACATATTTATTTTATTCTGGTATGTAGTTTTTGTTGTTATAGCTTCAACATAAATACATCATCTGTGATGTCTAACTATCACGGTTCGCGAGATACAGCCTGGTGGTGACAGACAGACGGACAGCGGAGTCTTAGTAGTAGGGTCCCGTTTTACCCTTTGGGTATGGAACCCTAAAAAACAGTCAAAATTAAACAAAAAACCTGTTTTTTTTTTTCGGTAAGTAGTTGTAATTATGATAAGGTGTTACGCAACCCTTTGTCGAGTGGAGTCCGACGAGCACTTGGCAAGTTTTGTTTTTACTATGCTCCAGATTGGTCGGCTGGCGCCGGTGTTCAAGGACGCGTGCGTGCTGGCCGCTGGCATCACGGAGGCGGGGTTCGAGTACGACATGGGGGAGGTGTACTACAACAAGTACCACTCGCCGGCCAAGTACGAGCTCACGGTGCTGCCCGTCTTCACCGCGGCGATCATAGAGGTGAGTAAGATTTCAGAATTGAAAAAAAAAATGAAATATTTTTAACCTTGCTTTTCCTTTCAAAATTCACGAGTGCGAGCCATAGGCAAAAGGTAGTAGTAGTTCTATAAAATCTTATCCACAGAACGCTCCAAACATTGCGGCGTTTGATGACATAGAAGGAGACATGCTGGATAGCTACGTGGAGTGGACCCTGGCTGCCCTGATATACTTCGCTATGAAAGAGTCCGCAGCCTCCGAGCAGTCGGCACGCATGGTCGCCATGACTAACGCCACCAAGAACGCCGAAGAAATGTTAAAAAAGCTGACGGTCCTGTTCAACAGGACCCGACAGGCCGTCATCACCAGGGAACTCATCGAAATCATATCCGGCGCTGCAGCGCTCAAGTGATCCCATGTGTCATTTAGAAATGTACAGATATTCAATTTTTATCGATTTACGATTTTCGTGGCTTTTATTTTACAAACTTTTATTTCCTTTCACCTGTCCTGGTGGCTGTGGCTAGTCAAATCTTACAAGAAATTTGACCCACTTCCCGATATTCGATCGCCCAAATACGCGATCGCTGTCTTCAAGCGTCGGCGTCGCCATTGGTACTTAAACACTACTAACTGAGTAACTTCTGCATGTACTTAGTTATAAGCAAACAAAAAGAAAAACAAGCAAAGGGAAACCTTTAATTATCACAAAACATTACAAGATAACGTTACCCACATGCACATCACACATAGAATATCAATCAATATAGCGCTTTTGTAAGATTTTCACAGCATTTGTCAATTAAACTATTTAAAACAATAATCATGAAGGATAGAGAGCGCTTAATGTTTAGAAACCAACCAAACTTTGATTTGGTTCATTCCGAGACAAAACATGTTTGGAATAGAAAATGTTTTTATCTTACATCTAGTAGAGTATCTGATCAGATCTGTTTAAATAACATAATTATTGAAAATTGAAGTTGGGACTGTCTCAGCATCATGTTTTGCGTGAAACAAGTTGCACAAAAAAGTTACATTTTGGCTGGGAACATGGCAAAGTTATATTCAGACATATTCATTGTAAATCAGAGAGGCTTAGCATTGTTCTCAACAACAACAATTATTATCAACTGTTCCCTGTCATGATTAAGCTTATCTGTAACAACGGTATACAACAACAACAATATAAATACGGTCCTATATCTAAGCGGGGTCAGTGCTCCTGCAGGAACTTGTCGTAGGTGGTCTGGTCCATCAGCTGCTGCAGCTCCTCGGGGCTGGCCAGCTTCACCCGGAACAGCCAGCCCTGCTCGTAACACGACTTGTTGATCAGTCCGGGATTTGACTCCACCACTTTGTTTGTTTCTGTCACCTGGAATTGTATCATCATGATGAAATTAATAAGTGAGTTTTCAAAATCTCCATCTTACTGTACAAGTCTGCTGAAGTCTTTATAATCATACGACGTGATCTTACGTTGTGTAATGTGATCCTCCAGTCATCATTCTCTCATTGACTGAAATTTCCTATAGAAAATCATAACCTTATTCTGTTATGGTTAATAGCTTATTCGGTTCACTGATAGAGTTAAGTTACTCGACAGCCAAGGTACGGTACATGCAAATTACTTAAGCACGAAGGCTATTGAAAGTTCTGAAGAACTTGGCATTATGACAATAAAATATATAAAATCAAAATCGTTAAACTGTACACCAGTGATCACTCGGATCTACTTATTACTAATTTACTATTACTTATTTACTGTCTAGTTCAGTTTCCTAAACTCTGTTTGCAGCAAATCTTTTAAAGATTCTTATGGTAGCTCTTCTGGCGCTGTTCACATCATTGAAATGGCCTAGCGGATCCATTTACAAACAATCTTCCCACTGATAAAAAGCTGGCGCCATTACCGTATGCTGTAGGTTTTTTTTTACGTTGTCTACACGTGGCTCGGAAAACACGTAAAGCCGTTGATCTTGCGCCTGATGTCTCCCGGGTCGTGTCGAATTGCCGTTCCATCGGACTATGAGAATGAGGGAAGAGGGAGTGCAACTTGTGACAGCGCACACACTTGTGCACTATAATATCTCCTGCCTATTTGGCTAGTCTGCATTAAGATTAGCCGCCATGGCCGGAATCGGCTTGGAGAATACATACACTTGAATTGTACGTGTAAGATAATTGAGAGGTACTGACCGTGCCAGAGACAGGGCTGTAGACTTCACTAGCTGCTTTGACGCTCTCGAGGGCGCCGCACTCCTCCCCTGCTTTGATGCTCTTGCCCACTTCAGGTAACTGCACGAAGACCACCTCACCCAGCGCGTCCTGGAGTTAATATGTGCATTTTGTTTTAATTGTTCCGATGTAACAGAAATCTTCACCATACGGACTTTAGAACAGTTCTAAACCTGTCTGTTTAAGCCTGCCTGCGTGTCTTCTGTAAAAGTCTCTCATGGTGGACTTAGATCGAGAGAGCTTGAGATGAGCTGTGAACTCAGCTGAAGACCGACTAAATACTTAAAAGCTTTGGAAATCTAGTTGCTATCTCATCTTAGCGACAATCAACGTCGAAAAATAAAGGCAGATTAAAATAATGAGCGTTCCTAAAAGTTTGTAGAATTGCACCTCTGATTCTAGGCACCATCTTCCTACCCTTATCCCGTGTTACATGGACTCGGCGCATCACGTTTTCTTTTGCCATGTCGCCCGATCAACTGTCATCACTGACTCCCTTCTCTTTTATATCATTCTTTATTTTTATTCTAGGGCATGCTTTACTTAAATTCATGGGAGTTTAATAATAACACTACTCATTTAGTTGTTGTGTCGAAAGAAGAGGTCGGTCTCAATGATAGCCATAAAACCATTACAACGAAACTGATTAGTACTGGCACTAGTAACGAGAAACTAGTAAAGACACACACACACATAATTTCAGAAAAATATTCAAATGATATTCAATGATAATGATGGATGGTCTTTGAACTCTAGTGCTTTTACGGTAACTACCAGCGCTGCTGAAAACAACGTTATTTGCAACACTATTTATGTATATTATATACTATATTATATTTGCTATTATTATGCTAGTGTGTTTTCAAGTCTAATATCTATACTAATATTAAAAAGAGGTAAAGTTTGTGAGGTCGTAGAGGCAAACCCTGGGTCTACGGAACCGATTTAAAATATTTGTTTACCCATACAAAGCCATGGTATTTGTGACATAGGCTATATAATAACACGCTACGACACACGAGAGCGGAGCAGTAATCAAAGACGTAACTTAACGCGAGTGAAATAAGCTACGAAGACTAAGTCGCGGGTAGTTCGCTAGTACAGTCTGTTGTCAACATTATCTGACCCACCCTAAACACAACCAAAATTGGACCCTCTGCCTATGATAATAAGGTTTAATTTCAATTTATCGATGAATACAGACACGCATAAACCCACCCAACGTTGTCGGAGCCACCGGCATTATAATTATCATTTTGTTAAGCTATTTTAATCATTATCTCGTTGACATTAAAGTTAAAAACCTTTTAAGTCACCTTACATAATTAGAACCCAATCTTGAATTTCGTGGAGTCTTAACAAGTTCTTGTGGCTTGGCGGTTTGATGTTGGATTGGCGAGGAACAACATGTGGGTTCGAAAACACAGTCCACCTGTTATCAGTTTCTTTTTTAATTTGATTTCATTTCTACAAAATTGTTTGCATTATTAAAGAACGGCCAATATGATTTACGCCTAATAACTTATCTTGTAATAAACAGGTGGGTAAATTAAAAAAGTTTAAGTTCACATATATTTG
Organism: Caradrina clavipalpis; assembly: GCA_932526535.1. Classification (NCBI taxonomy): domain Eukaryota; kingdom Metazoa; phylum Arthropoda; class Insecta; order Lepidoptera; family Noctuidae; genus Caradrina; species Caradrina clavipalpis. Next base: position 24,918,932 of record OW052087.1, read on the forward strand.
CTTCGTGAGGTAGATAATAAATTCGTCTACTTAAGTGACAAAAGTTACACTACGCCTATTAGCATTGACTGTGCACACACATTTGTAAATCGTTTCGCATAACTCGTTAAGTATTTTTAAGCAATTTGGTGTAAAAAAGCATCATGTCGCAGCTTAATGACTATACCAAACATAAAATCATATTTTTACATGAGCAGAATGTTGGAATTAGAGAGATTGGTCGTCGTCTTAATATAGCAGTAAGTGTTTTTTTTTTATACCTATTTTATTTAATTGATTGTGATTAATGAACGCGTAGTTGGCTATTTTACTATTACATTCACTCCTTACAAGTTACATAAACGGTTCCAAAAAAGTTTTTTTTTTTGTTTTAGAGAAATACGACTGTAGCTAAGACGTTATGGAGACAAAGTAAATTTTCAGCGGATTCGTCCAGGGGCAAAAAACATCAAGTATAGTCCCGAATGCGATTGCCCATTAGTGTAACCGCAATAAAACACCATATTTCAGTGGAAACAGTGAGAAGGCATTTACACGCTGCTGGGATAAGGAATTATAAACCGGCACAGAAAATAGCATTGACACCTGCTGAAGAGGGGTCCGTTTTGCCCAGGAATATTTAAATTTTAATTGAGAAGAAAATGTTGTGATCTTCACTGATGAAAAAAAAAACATTTAAATCGAACAAAGATGAACGTAACAAGGAACGGTGCGCCATCACTCCGCTACTAATTAATCTAGGATATTTTTAAACACACCATGTAAGTAAATGCTCAATGGATAGATTGTTAAACCATTAAAATGTTGCCAATTACGTGGTGATGTTATTGTCATAAATAGTTTTTTTTCTATTTAAATGACATGTTTATTCACTACGTATAATAGGCAGCTATAAATCTTTAAAGCATTTCACAGATAAAATAAATTTTCTCGATAACAAACTTTCAAGAAAACATGCCTTTTTTAATGTTTATAAATGGTTAGATTTGATTATGGCATCCTCATAATATATTGTATATTAATTTGGAAATATGTGAGCATTTACTTACTTTATTTACCTAAGTGTTTTAATGAAATAATAAACATTTTAAATTCTCAATTGTTTAGTTTTATTTCTATGCGTTGTCCATTAAAGAACTGTAAAAAAAGTATAATAAAATAATTAAAAAAGAAACACCTGAGCAGAAGCTATATTTAGGTTAAACTTGATTTCGAACGTAAACAACGATTAGTGACCACAAGACTAAAGAATTTAAACCATATATATCCTTTAAGGGTATTACATCGCTCAAGTCCTAAAAACACCTTATGTTTAACGAAATTTGTTGAGGAATCCTTCCGTACGTTTTCCATATAAAAAATATATGTTATACTTAAAGTCATCCTCAACAGTTCGCATTGATTAGAATTGTAATAAACTTGCCCAAATTTCGGAAAAAAATATTTTAAACAGGTAATTTTTCAATCTAAATTGCAAATTGTTGGTAAAACGGCTGAATAGTTCGACATGAATTTTATACCTAAAAATATGTAATGATATATCAAACAATTCGCATTGTTTACTTTTTCTTGTTTCTGTTAAGATTTTGTAATAATAACTAAAAACTCGAAATTTCATCAATTCCCCCCACTAGGCACCCCCGCGATGCCTGAGACGCCAAACTTCAGTGCCTTGATGGCTCTTGTCAAGGGTGGAATATACGCATGTTATTTTTTCCAAAATAAAAACCAAAAGTTCACTTTTTGAGTAATTTATGAATGAAGCAATATTTTAAATAGTACAAATGTAAATATTTCGTAAAATAAGAATTGAAATTAAGTTCGTGAATACATAAAAACAAATTTTTAATTTCGTATAGTTTTTGAATCTATCATAGAGTAAGCCTGACTACTATGCCTATGTATAAAAACAAATGCTTGACCGAGCTCTCCAAAATTATTGGAAAATACAACGGATATCTATGATACATACCTACTCTTTTAGTAGATACATTATTTCTTTGGTGTTTATTTTTTTTACCCTTAAGAATTTCGTTTCACGGAGAACATAGATTTAGGTGTTTCTTTTTTAATTATTTGCTTACCAAACTTTCAGAATGTATCATGTATGAGCACAACTATTTCCGTTACTGAGATCCGATAAGCACTTACTTGGCCATCACCTTTACAATGTACCACATAGTAGCACCCGTGCTTAGTTAGATAAATATTGAAAGCTAGGTCATCCTAACTATTTTCGTTTCCGACAGCCGATAAATGAATATGAATAATTTATTTACACGGTTACTTCATCATTCGGGAGCCGAAACACAGGAACTCCAGTAAAGTAATAATTACTATTGGCGTTATTTTTTTTAACACGTCTCAAAGAATTTGACAATTTGTGACTTTTTTTGACAAAAGTCAAAGTCAGAGTCAAAGTCAAAGTTTTTGTCATTCGAGATATTAGTGCGTTTCTGCCTGATCGATTAATGGATTTTTCAAAAGCTACCGTTCGCATTTGTATAGTCGATAAGGTTTACACTCAAATATGCATGGACTGCAAAGAAGCGTTTACTTCGAGTTTTCACTATTTCACAAATTAAACAATCATCATCACGCCTGTATTCCCCGACGGGTTAGGCAGAGGTGTACCAATGTACACCCACAGTTCGGCGGTACATTTAGGTCCCATGTAAAAAAGGGCGAGCCTATTGCCATTTATCGGGCACAAATCCAAACTCCGGGCTGCTACTGAGAATTTCGTAGAAAATCCCAATAACACCTTGCTCAACCCAGGAATCGAACCCAGGACCTCTAGAGTAGCAGTCGTGCTTAGGACCACTAGGCTAACGAGGCAATTCAATTTAAATTTTCATGTTAGGTAGGTATTTATTGAAAATAATATCTATAGCCAATAGTTTCTGTTACTATGACAGAGTTTATGGCTTTTGGTTCCAGAACGATGTAAAAGTAAGAGTGTATAACAAAATAAATATAAATTACGATGTACCAAATAATACATAATATAAGAACAAAATGTAGCTATTAAATCTCTAAGAGAGCGAATAAAATAGGCAAAAACAATGACAACTCTGCGACACATCTGTGTTCTTGCTTAATTTTAAGTTCCGTTTATGGTAGCATACTGGATATCGGTAGATGGCGCTAATAAAACAAAAAATAAGACAGACAGTCAAATTCTCAAGGACATCGAGCGGTGTAATAACCTTAATAAAGTTTATTCTTGCACAGCACAAGCAGCCAACCTTATCCTAGTGCAAATAGATTATTTTGTATTTTATCCCTTCATTATTATTTAATCACTCCATTAAGACATGATAATAAAAAAACTACCTATAAAATAGACAAAAATAAATTGTAAAGAGAAGTTGTTTTTGCAATTTTGTAAGGCAAGGAAAAATATGTTTGCGCGTTGTCACTGCATACCCTTAGTTAGTAGCATTTGAATACCAGTTTTACAATGAATACAAATATTTATTTTTCAACTACCCACTTAATACAAGTTATGCCAAAATATTACCATTTTAGAAACTTTATATTTGAAGATTATCCGTCTATAGTTCTTTACAATAATACAAGAAATACTTTTAGAATAAATTCTAAATTGAAAGCAAAACAATATCTTCGTCGCGGGATTTGATCTCGCATCTTGTCACTCTCAGTCTTACACACAGACCACGAGACCAGAGTTACTTGACCGAACTCATTAAAATAAGCTATTACACTTATTATATTATAACAAGTTGTTATAAGATTTAACCCAATGCTAACGTGATAAAGATCAAATTTGCGTGTGTGTATTTTTATTGTATTTATTCCTTCTCAGTTCTCGAGCACTTGACTGATAACCTCATATAAATTGAAATTAAACCTTATTATCATAGGCAGAAGGTCCAATTTCGATTGTGTTTAGGGTGGGTCAGATAATGCTGACAACCGACTGTACCTACTATACAAAATTGTGTGTAACGGGTAATCTCTGAAAGTACTGGTCCTATTACAAAAACATTTTTAATGACAGAAAGCTACACTATTGCCGAATCTCACAGTATACATATGTTTCACTAGCTTCTGCCCGCGGTTTCGTCCGCGTCAAATTTGATATATCATCACACAGGAACCGTACATTTTACCGGGATAAAAAGTATCCTATGTGTTATTCCACACTACAATCTATCTCAGTGCGAAATTTTATCCAGATCCGTTCAGCCGTTAAGCGTCTATCCATCCATCAAGATACGGGCAGAAGCTAGTTGCCACTAAGCATAACCAACTCCAAAAAGAAACAAGCAAATCACAATTTATAATTCATCTAAATTGTCACATACTCTAAACATTAACGAGGATCACACAAAGCAAGTTAGTGAATGATAAGTTGATAACACTTAATGAGTACCTACGCTGCTTTGCGAAATCGTACCAGTACCAATGAACCGTGAATCTTGCGCATCTTTCGTGTGGACCTGACCTTTATAATACCTACAGATATAACCGGTGGAGAGTGGTGTGTATCTAAACTGTATACGCATTGTAACTAATCTTACTTAGTTTTGTGCGTGATTAGCTTGTGTTCGCGTGATTTTTCTCGCCTGCTTTGTTATGTTTTTGGTTACTGCTCCGTTCTTGTGGGTTGTAACGTTATGTTATATATGTCACCGGAAAATAACAAGATCCGTAAGTTTATCAATTTACTAGGAAGTTTATAAACTTTCGTAAGATTCTAAACGGGAGATAAATTGTAATATTTTACGTCCACATTTTCGTAAATTTATCAATTTCCGACGTCATACGGTAAATTTATAAACTAACGAATATCTATTCGTAAGATTTTATATGGTTCGACCAATCACAGAAACTCTTTTAAATATACGATCTTTGAAATACGTAAAATAACACACTGCTCTCTGATTGGTCAATGTTCATAGTGGCAATGCTTGTGTCCATAGGAGGAAGGAGAAGTGACACGTGACAGCCAACCAATCAGATCGCGCGTAGCGTTTGGTTACTGCTTACTTATTATTTTACGAGTGAGTTCAGTAAGTTTATCAATTTACGAAAATGTGGACGTAAAATATTACAATTTATCTCCCGTTTAGAATCTTACGAAAGTTTATAAACTTCCTAGTAAATTGATAAACTTACGGATCTTGTTATTTTCCGGTGACATATATAAAGCTTATACTAGTGCTTGCTGCGGGTTGTTCGTAAGAGATATCGCGCACCCGGAACGCAAAGGGCACATGAAAGAACATAGACGGGTTTTAGTCAGTAAAAGTCTGACACTCCCTCCCGCCCCGCCCACGGCGGGGGAAGTTATTTGATGATTTCCTGTCTATAAAAAAAAAATAGTGCTTATGGATCTGGCTATGATATATAAAAATATTGTTTCCAATCCAAATTCCAGTTCCAGCCATTAGCGCGTTTAAAGAAAATTGAACAAACATTTTTATTTACCCACGCACCCACGGTACCGAACAAATTCCTAGTCTTAGGATAACGTTTTCGGGGTGTCGAACTCGAAAGGGTGCCGAGGCCCCACATAAGAAACGATTGCGGTTTTATCTCGGTTTTAAGGTGGCATGGAACCATTCAAGTCCGACTTGCACAAGGCCGATTTTTTTTTTAATACAGTTGAACCTTGATTACCCGATCCTTGATTATCCGAACCCTCAATTATCCGAACACTGGCGAGAATTCGTTGCTGAAAACGCGTTGCAGCTGTTCGTCAATAAAAAATTGACTAGTTTATAACAAAAGCATGATTATTAAGGTATTTCATATTTGAACGTTAATGTATGTCAAATTTTAATAGACTGTACAGTGTTTTGGTGAAAAGGTGTTGTTTTTGTTTCACTTTGTCCCAAAAAACCCACATTTCGATTATCCGAACTAGTCTCAGTCCCAATTAGTTCGGATAATCGAGGTTCTGTATTTACATAAAACATAGAAGCACCAATAGCTGTAAGTACTGTTTTAGTTTCGGCTATTGTTTTACGAGCTTCTAAATGAGAGGGTATGTGGCTATTCCGAAGTACCTTGGCTCAGGTTAGATATGCTGGTGCTACAAACCTGCGCATAGCTGGAGATGCCCACCGTCCCGACGTTGTCGCTCACTGACACCCACTCGTGCTTCTTCGTGTAAAACCGGGCTGAAAACAAAGGAATAACAACTTGTTTATTTATTTCATCATTCCTGTTTAGGTCCTCAATAAGTAGCTCCAATATTTTCGAACATGGGATCTTGAATGGCAATGTATTGTAGCCACATTTTGCCAGAAAAAAGTATCATAAAGTATCGTAGCACTCAATATTTGCTGGAGTAACCAGGCCACACTGAAAATATAGTCAAGTATTTCAGAAAAATCACGCAACAGCATTCACGTAAACTCAAACATTAGTGTTTTCCATTACGATTATTTTAGATACGTATCTATTTGTCATTATGATATTTGACAGGGAACTGATAACCTACGGGCCTAGACATAAGTGTCCTAATTTGATATACAAAATTCTATTCAGCTGAAATGGTTTTTGAGCAAGCTATGTTTAGTTGATTGTATGCTCTTAGCAGCGTGGTGTAGATACTATCCTGCAGGACTAATGGCAGTGCACCAGCTCTAATTTCCTTGAATAATAAATTATGTACGAGGGGTTAGAATGTAAGGTTAGGTAATATTTGCTGTCTAGTCCGATCTAGTCAAGTCCAATATTTTTTCTAGTGTCTATAAACGTACCGTAACTATGACTCGTATTATGCCACGCTATTATTTCAAAGTCTAAGTCAAATCATTTATTTCAATTAGACCATTAAAAGGCACTTTTGAACGTCAAATAATTAAAAACTATTGAATCTAGTTGCCCATTCCAAGAGGTAGTTTCGTATGGAGAAGAACGGGCAAGAAACTCCATACATACTCTTTTTAAAATCTCTTTTAATTAGCACAACTTTAACAAGTGATAGGAATTAAACATAAATCGGACTTTCGCTTGTGATTTGAAGCCAAAAACAAACAATGTATTCGCCAGAGCGCTTAGCGTATCTAACTTTATATAGGTATTATTACTAGCTGTAGTATGAAACAAAGTCGCTTCCCACCGTCTGTCGCTCTGTACGCTTAGATCTCTATGGATTTTAATGCGGTTTTCATCAATAAATAAAGTGATTTACGATGAAGGTTTATACACATAGAACATCACGCTACGACTAACGGGAACGGATCAATCACCAAAAACGTAAGGAACTGAACGCGGGGTATCTAGCTAGTATTTTATAAGTAATTCTCTTTTCCCGCGATCTTCACCTGTGTGCCGATTATCGCGGATGAGAACGAAGTCGCGGATTAAAAAGTACCTAACCTATGTCCTTAACAAGAACCCCAGCTACGTCTTACTTAAATACCATTACAATTGGCTCAGCAATTTTGCCGTGTCCAGAATACAAGCAAACAGACAGAAATCAAAACTCTTACGTATTACGTAATACGGCAAGTAGTTGTAACAGGGCTCAATTCAGTAATAGTCTCGCAACATGCCGCGTATTTACAAGAGACAGGGTGAGATAGTGCCAAGGCGACAGTTGCGTAATCTTCTCACAACTGATAACAGATGATTTGTAACTATTTATTCCAGAACTTTTTGAACAGGCTGACAATCAGTAACTATACGAGGTCATGGTCTTAAATCCCTCATAAACGTGTGTTGATTATTAAACCAAAAGGTGTCTGTACTGGGCAGCGCCAAAATTGAAGCATTACGTTATTTTTATAGATCACTAGCTCTGCCCCCCTAGCCAAGTCACAAACGATAATCGTAAACGCTCGGTAGGTACCAATAGATTTTCAACTTAATACCCAAGAGCCTTAAGTTGAAAATCTATTAAAGATTTCTAAGCGTTAGCGACTGGAACGAACGAAAACGCTATGCAATCTTCATTAGATCTTCAACTTAAAACCAAGCACATAAAGTTGAAGATCTATTAAAGCCTACTCAGTGTTTGCATTTATCGTTTGTGACTTGGCTAGGGGCCCCCCTAGCCAAGTGGCCTGTTATCGCGGAGGCTAACGAAGTCGCGGAATAAAAAGTATCCTTTTTTTTTCTTGGGATTCAAACTTACCTTGTACCAAATTTCATCAAAATCGGTTCAGTGGTTTAGTCGTTAAAGCGTAAGAGACAGACAAAGTTACTTTCGCATTACAATATTAATATAGACTTATCCTGAAGAGAGCCTAAGTGTTGACCGAGATGGCCCTTGGCCCAATGACACTAACTGAAGGTCAATATCATTAAGTTGTAAAATTCAAACAATAATTTGGTGATAAATTAACGGCTTTGTTATCACTTCTTAATTAGATGAAGTCTTCACAGAGAACACAAATAATTATGATAAGTGCTTAGTTTTGGAAGGGAATCAATGCGTTGCAATGTGGCGAAGAGCTCAGCGTGGTGGGGTGGTTCATACAAGGGTTTTGGCCAAGAGAATAGAGAATACATGAGAGGAAGTTTGTAAGAGGGTAGTTAGTCTAGTTACCTTTCTGTTCTGTGCTGTAGAGCGCCCGTCCGCAGCATTGCGACGCGAGGTCGCGGCGGGCCAGTCGTGACGTCACTCGGAATACGCTGCACACCACCATTATTGTACTAGTTTCCTGGAATTACAAACACTTTCATTATAACTTGTACTATAGACCTGGGTTACTGGTTAACTGCAGACATAAAAGTCAAAGTATTTATTTAAATTAGACCATTTACCTACTGGCACTTTTGAATTGTCAAGAGGTTAGACAAAAAATTGAAACTAGTTGCTAGTTATGAATTTTTTATGGAGAAGAACGAGCAAGAAACATCTGATGGAGTAGGTTATCGAGCTTATTATTTTTAGTATGGATAGCACATGGGATTCTGAAGACAGGAGGAAATGGTGAATATTAAGTTTAGAATCAGCAAACCCAGGTTCAACTCTGAGCCAGCCCTATACATTAATAAAAAGATTTAAAAAAATGTTTTTATCAGACTCAAGGTGGTCATTAAATAACGAATATTCAACACATTCTTATAGCAATAAAAAATCCGTGTAAAGTAACTTACCTAAAAAGGCGTGGGAGAGAGACGTGATGCGTACGCGCAGCTCGGCGCGTGGTGCGGCAGTGCGGGGCGGCGCGCGCGCCTCTCACCCATCTTCTCGTCTTCACCACACTACAGATCACCACAGAAGTACCATTGACCACTCTGAGCATGTGCGACAAATACTTTTTTTTTTACTGTCGGAAATCATCAAATGCCTTGCCATCACCCCTTGTCAGACTTTCACTGACTAAAACCCATCCATGTTCTTTGTTGCGCCCTTTGCATTCCGGGGGCGCGGTATCTCTTCCGAACAACCCGCAGATGATGATGATGGTGATGATGTTGATGATAATGATAATAAAAAAAATCTTTATTTTTTCTTAATAAAAAAGATAAAGAAATAAGATATAGATAAAGGAATAGAGATATATAAGATAAAAGAATAGATTACAATAATTTTGTGACAATGCTTTAGAGCCTCAAGATAGTGTAGGTTACGACTGCCTACTACATAGTGTACATAAGTGACTCGTGAACCTTCTGCGTCTTCTAGCAAACGAGTTATTCGAGTGCAATTGCACTCAAAAGTAGGAGTTTAAAAGCTCATTAACTTCCTAATTCTAATTATTTGGGGATGTTTCCGCGGCTAAATCTTAATGACATCTTACTATTAATATTAAGTGACACTTTGGATGGATGTTTGTTACACAATCCCGACAGAACGGCTGGTCGAATCTGGATAAAATTTATCACAGAGATGGATTATAGTCTGGAATGGCACATAGGCTAAAGCTAAAGAAGAAGCTAGTAATTTTTTTATTCTGATTATGTGCAGTTGTTGACTGACTTCTGTGGCTCGCTCTCATAATGACATAAATTTATAATAGTAGAAGTGCCTGGTTAGCCTAGTGGTACTTAGAGCGACTGCTACGCTAGAGGTCTTGGGTTCGGTCGAGCAAAGACTTGTTGGGATTTTCTATGTAATTCTCAGTAACAGCTCAAAGTTACTATCCGTGTCCAGTTAATGGCAATAGGCTCGCCCTCTATTACATGAGACCTGAACATACCGGTGAACTTGGGCAGTACCTACATTGGCTCACCTCTGCCTAACTCTTCAGGGAATATGTACAGGCGTGATGTCATGCTAGAAGTGGAACTTTTGAAGACTTAGTACCAAATGAGTGTGTGTGTCTCTTTGATCTTCAACTAGATTCAGACATTACCATTCGATTGCATTTTGATGCTAAACAGCATTTTTGTTTTTGTAATTTTTATGTATATCCAGAATAAAGCTTTTGGTTGATAATTGAATTTGCCAAAGCGACCCAAGCCACAAATTCTCAAAAATTAAGTTAATTACGTCAAACTAATCCAATGTGCCGAATACCATTTAGTTACAAGTATCAACTATTCAATGAGCGCATTCTTAGAACAAATTTTAAATTAGTCAGCGTTAAATATCCAAAATCATTACAATTAATTCGTTACATTGAAAAATAATAAAAATACTGACGTGGATTTTGTTTTTTTTATACTTAATTTTATTTCACAGAATGAGATTTATTTAGAATATATCGTCTCGTGTCAAGTATCTTAAATACTGGCGCATAAGATATGCACATTCCGGTGGCGAGTGACACAGATGTCTTTGACAATGTGTCGTCCACAGAAGATAAGCGTTATCAGTATGACGACACCCTGCTGGGGGTCGCGGTGTATGTGTCGCTGTGTATTACATAGTAGGTAGGTATGTACTTTAGATAGTACTCACATTGCGGCTTTAGCCACTACAGGATATGGCTGCTTAAACAAGCACACATGTACTACCTAAGTGATACGCGAACCTGCAGACGCTGTAAGGAGGCTGATGAAACGCCACTTCATCTTCTGGCAGAGCACTAATTCACAATTGCAACAATCATCTCTTCGAACACATACTAAGCCCCAAAGCTGGTCCTGCGGTTCATCACACACAGCTGTTGCGTTTAGTGCATTCTTTAACCAAAATAGGCGGCGAACTAGGCAGTGCCTGTGTCTTTGGCACCAAAAAGAGGTAATTTTCTTCACCGGTTCTAAAAAAAAAAGCTCTTCCACACGTTTTGACCATGTCGGTGCACCTTTGTATGGGACATTTTTTTTAAATAATCGTTGAAAAGTTTTACTGTGTTCCATCTCCCATTTATTATGTGAAAATACCGTTCTTTTTCGTACTTAATATTCTCCAGTCCGAATTTTGGTCACTGCAGCCAATCTCAAAGCAGACTAGCCAAGGACGCAGGAGATATTATAATGATAAGTGTGTGCGCGAACACTGATGCACTTCTACTTTTCTTACTCTCATAGCTCAATGAGGCGGCTATCTGACACGACCGTAGGGAGATCAGATACAGGACAAACAGTATGACGTGCTTTCCAAGGCCCGGAGGTGTTGTTGCTTAACTAAAGAAATAACACCAATAACACTCTTTTCGTAGCAGTAGAGCTCTTTGTGAAGGAGCTCGTCCGGGGAACTACTACCACCATACCTATTTCTGCCGTAAAGCACCATTGGTGTTTTCTAGTTTCGCAGAGTATGGGTGCCGGTGTAATTACAGGCACATGAGACATTTCAATTTTACATCTGGGATGGCTATGCATTTGCAAGGCCTCTGGTATTGCACTCTGTCTTAGAAAGAAATGACCACTTAACATTAGGCCGTGAGCTTGTTAGCCATATAAAATAACACTTAACGAAACGAACGGAGCAGTCGTAATAAAAATACTTCGGTGAATAGCTGTGAAAACTCTTGTTATTATTACGAATACTGAAACACAATGATCATTTTACTTCACACTAATGCGTAGTATATTCATCTCACTCGAATGTAAATAATGACGCGTTGAATTAACAAATTAACTGAGATAACAGCTGATAATGTAGACACTAACCTTGGGGCAACTACTAACTAACTTCTTAGCGTATAGATGGCTAATAAAGAGAGTAAAAAACTTTTTACATTAAAAACCGCCTTCTAAAACTTAAAAGTGAAAACTCACTTTAGTTCTAGAAGTAACTGTAGAAGTAACAAACAGAATCAAAGCCGACAACTTCCAAAACTAACGTTATTTTTAGAGGACGCTAGATGCAAGGCAGGTCTCAAGTCTACGGAAAAAAACTGCTCAAGAAGGTCAGCAGCACCTGAAAACCTTTGGATTGTACTCCTTGCTGCGGCTGAGCTGGGTGCGGAGTTTGTTTCCAGTTTTACAGGTTCCGGGTTCAATTCCCAGGTCGGGCGAAAAGTGTTATTGGGTTTTTCCATTAGGAATTTTTCAGTAGTAGGCCGGAGTCCGGAAGTTGGTGGTGTGACACTCCCGTGGCTCGGAAAGCACGTAAAGTCGTTCATCCTGGCTGACATTCGTAGCCCAAGTAACAAAATAATGTCATATAAAAGGTACAATAACGTTTTCAATTTAACTTTCAGTCATACCAAAACGTTTTATAATAGTTTTTTAGACGTGAATATAACGCGGGTTTGGGCGCAGATTATATAACATTTCAATTGTGTTAAGGTCGTGTTGCAGTCGCGTTAGCGACAAATTATGTTGAGTAAAAGTCACGTAGACGTTGTGAGTTTAACTAATAAGGTTTGTAATCGTTTCTAGTAATACCAATGAATAACTATATCATCGTATGAGAGTGTCAGCGACAATTTGTGTGACAATTTATTGTGTTATGGCAAAACTTATATTATAAAGTTAAGTAAAATGTCGTATGAATCATTTTTAAGAATTCTTTAATATAGAGAAAGCATATTGCGGTGGAAGATGAAGAGCGATGACTTATACACGGGAATTAATTTTTTTCGATGATATGTATGGTTATCTTTGTCAATATTTTCATGGGCCTTCATAATATTGGAGTTTTCATATTGTTTATAAAAATAAAATATATTAATTGACATCAATAGTTTCGGCCATATTGCCAATAGACATTGGGCGACTGCATTTCGACCTTTAAATAACTATTGGTCGTATACATGTTTTTATACGATTTATGGCGTCCACCATGACGGTTGCAATTAGAGTTCTGTTGGAAAATAGTAAAACCCTTTGCGTATAGTCATGGAAATACTTCTGTTTTATTTACAGGGACATCATGGTGATTCTGGCATTGATAAGCTTGTGAATCTCTCATTAAGTTTTTCACATTTTAGTTTAGTCATAGATTGGCACGCGTTGTAGGAATATAAAATAATTAGTTATAAAAAATAACATAAACTTAATGAAACAGGATGACTGAGTTATAGAAAAGACACTAATAATCGCTTAAATAATCAATTGGCATATATAAGTTATCCTTACTAATATTATAAATGCGAAAGTAACTCTGTCTGTCTGTCTGTCTCTTCTTCACGCCTAAACCACTGAACCGATTTCAATGAAATTTGGTACAGATATAGTCTGGGACCCGAGAAAGGACATAGGATAGTTTTCGTCCCGGAAAGACCCCGGGAACGGGAACTATTAATCCACGCGGACGAAGTCGCGGGCAAAAGCTAATATATTAGAATAAAGTTTCAAACTAAAAGTTATTTAAAGGTTTAGTATATGACCTATTATGAAGATTGTATAATAGTTAACTATAAAATCATTACATAACGGTTTGTTATTTAAATGTTGAATAATAGGTTCTAAATTTACGAAACATGGCGACTCATCACTATTGTCCGACTGAAACGTTTACTCGACTTAACATTATATGACCGTCGTATAAATTAATTGAGACGACGTTTACCAGACGCATTAATATGACTTAAATATATATAACTAATACGTCGAACTGAATACTATTTTACAACATTTTAGTTGCTTCAGAACTATTTCAAACCCCTTACATGACTGTTAGTCGTATAATTGTAAACTCATATAACTTTTTTGCTAGTTGGGAGATCTTTGACAGTCGTTACGGATTGTCAGAAGCCAGGAAGTCTGACAACCAGTCTAAACAAGAGGTATTGTTCCCCATTTACTGGGTTGTGGAAGTCGGATAGACAGTCGCTCCACGTATTTAGCTGCATCCGGTTAGACTGGAAGCCGATCCTAACATAGTTGGGAAAAGGCTAAGCAGATGAGGTCTGACAAAGGCAATATATGCCTGGTAGAGTATTTGAACTACTCTCGCCAAAGAATGCATCTCTCTAAGCTGGCGATGATGCCATCAGAAGGGCTCACGCATCTAAGACAATATTCTAGGCTTTTAACTTACAAATAAAACTACACGTCAAACTTAACTTAAATCGTTTATTTAAACTAATAATTATGACAATTTGTTGCATTCTGAAGCGTAACAAGGCGAACCAGATGAGTGGTGACAATTTAAACCTAATTAGATAAACTATAGCAAACTGTAGTTCTTCGGGTTCCGTACCCGAAGGGTGCCAATGAGCCTTATTACTTTAGTAATACAGACGGGCAGACGGACGGCTTACCGTCTGTCTGTCCGTCCGTCTGTCTATCAGGGGCTGTATCTCATGAACAACATGCTACCTAGTACTACCTAGTTGACGTTTTCACAAAAAATAAGTAAAATAAAATAAAGTTAAAAATTAAAGGGGGTTCACATACAAGAAACGGTGTTTCAAGTGGGTTGTGCGGAACCCTACACGTGTAAGTCTAACTCGCACTTAGCCGGTTATTTCTATCATTAAAGTGTATGTTTGTGAGTCTCACTATAAGCAATAATGTACAAATATTCTTTCCTGAATATAACAGAATGCCCAGCAGTGTAAGGTGTCTCTCTGTATAGTGTCAATAAATGCGTATCGGTACGAATGCATGTGGCAGAGAGCGCACGCGCAAGTGATTCAATGAAACGACTGAGTAATATGCGAATTAAGTAGTAGTAGTAATTAATATTTTCATTATAAAAAAAAATGTTAATGAGACTAAAAAATAAAAATAAAAAATGGAACTAAAAGATGTGCATCTTTGTGCAAATCTATTTAAAACAAATTTCTTAAAATCTATGGTACAAGTATGGCTTAATATAAAAAAATACACGTAAACTAACAGACAATCTGTAAGGTAAAACTGTGAATCCCCGGTTTGTAATAACACGAAAATCAACGCAAAATTAATATGACAAATAGTCAAGCGCGCGTTAGTTGCTGATTGGTAGTTGATAATACAGTCAACCAACCAATCATAACAGCTTAAGGGCGTTGGATAATTTATCTCATTAATTTATAGTTTGAAAGTCCGGGGTGCCTAAATTATCTATGCTTGATCATTTTCTAACTACATGGGGTAGAAGGGAACATTGTAGCGAAAACTTTACCATGGGTTCAGTAGGTACTCTAATTCTAGACCTCCCCAAGGGCTAATAATTACCAAACAGATTATTGTTTGAAATACAATTTTAGCATAGCTGGTATCATGTACCGAATCAATGGTAAAAGATTTCGTTACAAAGTCACAGATTTCGCTTTTACTCCACTTTACCAAGGGACGCGAATTTGAATAGTATGTTTGTGGCTATAACGTTCATATTGATACGAAACGCCTTTTCATACTCATATATGGACATTATCTGTTTTCTGTTAAGGTTTGTATTCGTCTGAAACGCTTTGATATGGCGAATGTTGTCCTACGTATAGTGTTCTACTACAAATAGCAAGGCATGGCCATTGAGGTGCTGAAGATGGCTCCGATGGCGCTGATGGAAGCCGCCACGCACCCCACCACGCCCAGCGCCACCACCTCGTAGCACACCATCTTCCTCCAGCCGGGGGCCTCACTGAAAACAACGAACATATTATTAAAGAGGGCGAAAATCAGTCACAGAAAAAATGAAAAAATAATAATAAAATAAAATAAATATCTTGGGACAACTCACACACGGCTATCTGATCCCAAGCTAAGCAGAGCTTGTGTTATGCTTGTGTGTGAAAAAAAAACAGTAAAAGCTTTTTTACAAAGGGAACAACCAACGTTTATTTTTGTTGCTTTTTTTTCAAATTTGTATGATTCTTGTATGATTCGATGATTGTATGATTCGATGATGACTTCGGGATTATACCCTTTGCAATAAAAATAATTATCAAAATCGGACTACTCTGTAAAAAGAAATGCGTGGTCATAAGGTGCAGCGGGGCAATCTCGACACAATCTCGACAGCGGGAAATTTCAACTAATCTTAATAACTTCTACATTTTACTAAGATTAGTTGAGATGATTATGTTATGATTAGAACATGGGATAAGGGCAGGAAGATGATGAGTTGAAATTTCCCGCTGTCGAGATTACCCCGCTGCACCATACATAAAAAATTACGCGTCAACTTGAGAACCTTCTCCGTTTTTTCGTGTGTTAAAAAAGAAAATATTTGTAATTTTATAATCCGGGCATAAGATACGTCATTTTCCTTCGATCTAACAGTTAACTATCCTCAATACTTGTGTTTGAATACCCAGCAGATATTGTACCTACCTACTTAGGCAATAAAAGTCACTATGCTATTGCTAACGAGAAGATTAATACTAATTTCGAAAAAATAATAATGATGTCGTGGTCTCGTTAGAGAATTAGCTACATTAGCTTGCAATAATGTGTTACAATTCAAATAGTTCCGTTCATTAACTAAAAATATGATAAGGAGAAGAGAATTTAGTTAATCGAGTCTATTTAATTATACTATTAGCGCACAGCGGAATTTTACAATCACTTGTTGTCTTTTCAAGACACTTGCTCGAAATATGGCGAGCTTCAAACCAATCTCAATTGTAATGACACACTCACCTCACTATATATATTAATACAAGACGATTCCAATCAGTCTTCTTAAACCAAAATTTTTATTTATTTATTTATTTCCACAACATAACTACCATAACGGGTTACCCCCAAATCGGTAGTCTGGTCTACTACAATAATTTTACTTAAGTATCTATATCAATTATATATGTATATATATTTATTTTAATTTAATAACATAATTTATGCAATGTAATTTTTGTGAACTCATTCAGGGAACAGGAAAAAATATCTATCCATTCTGCGATTTCGTTAAGTGTATGCAAGGCGCGCGTCACAGGTGTTTTTCCCAGCAGGTTGGTCCGGCCGCGCGGGACCGCCAGCAACCGCGGTCTACGTCGCCGTGACACGTAGTTATCTGGCACGTACAGACACACATCCTTTAGTACCCCCGGGTTACAGACTATCCCACGCAATAATTTAAAAACGTACGTAACGAGTGCCAAATCCCTCCTCGTTTCCAGCTTGTCGTACCCAACCATACCCAACACAAATAGTGTTGGGTACATCAATGGATAGAAAGGATAAATAAACTCCATAAAGTTTCAAATATAGGTACCGTGTGAATTTGTTCTGTATGCGCTCCAGCATGAGACTATATTTGGTTTCATGTGGAGCCCATACAGCCGCATTGCACTCTAGTTGAGATCTTACGAGCGCGTTATATAATGCCGAGATAGCTTTTACGTTTTTAAAGTCTACCGCCCTACGAAGTATGAAGCCTAAGCTTCTATAGGATTTTTTGCAAACTGAGGTAATGTGCTCGCGAAATGTCAATTCAGGATCAATACGAACCCCCAAATCGCGTATACTATCCTTCCGATCCATCACTGTGTTCTCCAGCTGATATCCATGGCGTATTGGATCTTTCATTCTACCAAAAGTTATGACTGAGCATTTTTGAACATTGAACTGTAGTTTATTATTTTTACTCCATTCTACCACTCTGCCTATGTCCTTTTGTAACCTAAGACAGTCTTCCTCTGTTCGAACAGCCATGAGTAATTTCAGGTCGTCTGCGAATAACAAACATGTGGCATCCCTGACAACACCAGGCAAGTCATTTATCATAATAATAAATTGTAATGGACCTAAGTTACTTCCTTGACTTACCCCTGATCTAGTAAAGTAAGGCTCTGATTTAAATCCCGCATAATCTACAAACTGTTTTCTGTCTCTCATATACTCCACAAAGAACTGCAGTAGTTTAGGAGTACATCCGACTGCTGCCTGCTTCATTAATAAGATATCGTTGTCCACCAGATCGAAAGCTTTTCGAAAATCAAAGTAAGCAGCATCGACTTGTACTCCCGCATCTACATGAGGAGTCACATAAGACATAAAGTTTAATAAATTGCTGGTCGTGCTGCACGCTGGCCTAAATCCATGCTGAGCGTCGGACAATAAGTTGGACACTTGCTCGAATATACACTTATGTATAGTTGACTCGAAAACCTTGGCTGGTGTTGACAGGATTGCCACCGGTCTATAGTCACCTACGTCTGACCCCCTGCTGCCCTTCGGTACCGGCACGACACGCGTGGTTTTCCAACATTCAGGAAAATATGACGCTTCTAAACACAGATTGAACAGATGCAGGAGTGGCTTCGCTAAAACCGCACGGCAGTCCCTAAATACAAAAGCGGGAATACCATCCGGTCCGGCAGAGCGTTTAGGTTTTAGGCGAACTAGTGCGTCACCTACCTGTTTCAACGATAATTGGTCAATGTGAACCCGTGCGCCGCCGCCACCACTCGCTGCTACTGCTGCATCCACATCCAATCGGGGTTTCTGGCTATTATACACTGAGTAGAAATATCGAGCGAACTCATCAGCACATTCAGACTTCGATAAAATGTTTCCATCTTTGATAATATTGTTATTACTGCGTGATCCTTTTTTAGTCCTTACATAATCCCAAAAGGACTTAGGATCCTGTGAATGTGAATTGCCTCTGAACACGCTCTTGGTGCTGTTCATGGGCACAAACTATCATTTTTTTAATCGTGGCCCTACACTGTGCAAACATTTCGTAGTCACTAGTATTTCCACTCTTTTTATATTGTTTATGAAGTTTTGCTTTATTGATAATTTTATGAATAATCTCTGGAGAATACCACTCTGGGTACCCATACCTGGTGTCTGCATGAATTACATTGTTTTTTCTTAGGAACGCAACTGTTGATAATTTTATTTATAGTACTATAAAAGTAATCTATCACTTCTTCAGGATCACGCATGTCATATAATTGGCTCCAATCGTTAGATATTAGCAACGAGTATAGTAAGTTATAATCTGCTTTAGCAAAATTCCAATGCGGATCCTCAGTACTTGAACGAATGTTAACGTCACAAGCGCCCGGCAAGAACCGGTTTGTGTGCGCGCGAGCACTGGCCCTGCGCTTCGGCACCGGGACACATATCGCGAGCGGCGGGTGGTGCGGGTCGATCGGTACCAGCGCTTCACCCGCCCCGCGAACACACACCTCACCCACACTCACCGAACACATTATTAAATCTTGTTGTCGATTATTACAGTTAGGTACGTTATTTCGCTGAATGAATTAACAAAAAGATAGAAAGTATTCATAATAATTAATTACATTACTATTACAAGAGTGTAGATTAAAATCTCCTAAAACTACAATGTCCTTGTATTTAATACACATTTGTTCTATTATTGAAAATAAAAGCAAATAATCATTCTCCGTACTATTCGGAGGAATATACACAACACAACATAAAAATAGATACTTATTACGTGAATGTACGGTAGCACTAATGATTTCAAATACACAATTATCTATGTTTATGTTTCTAGGAATCATAACCTTACGTAACTCGTATCGGTGTGTGGCCACTAGAAACGCTCCTCCGTGTTTTCGGCCGTCCGCTCGGTCACATCGCAGTATTTGATATCCGCATGGTATTATTTCAGCATTCTCTATAGATTCATTACAACCGGTTTCTGTAATTGCTATTAAATCAGCACTTGAGCACTCTATATTATCATGAAAAAGGTTTAATTTTGTGCGCAGACCTCTAGCATTTTGATAAAATATTTCCACCGTTTCACTTTCCCTCGATTGGTTTGTTGGTAGGTCTCCGAAACCAAATCCACTCTGCAAATTCAGCGTTCAAAGGCCACATGTCTGGTTGACATAATTTGTCGTAAATGACCTCTGATACTCCAATGATGAAAGAAGCATAATCTCTTTCCGTTTTATGCTTAATTTTTTCAATTTTCACGTAAGCATCAGATCCACATACTTTTTTATATGCGCTATTAAATTTTCAACCGTCGTTTCAGGATGTAAGCGCCATATATGTAGATGCTTCTTACGCTCCATTCCTTTTATTTCATTAATGCTCGAGTTTTGACCTCTTATAATATTTTTAGATTTAGAACTTTTTTTTTTGCTTACCTACTATGTTCCACTTTTCCAAATCATCTTTTTTCATTTCAAACTCAGGGTCTGTTGTTGTTGCAGTCTGTTCCATTGGCTGTGTTTCTTGCTTTTTTCCCGTAATCCCACAGTTTTTGGGGCCCCACTTTGTTCGGCCGGGGCAGCGAAGGTATTTGTTGTGCTGATACCCTCCACTTTAGTCGATTGTTTACAAACTTCGGCGATTATTTTTGGTTTTTTGGGAATTTCTTCTGATTGAGTTACGGTTTCTTGCATTTTACAATTGCTAATCTGTTTTTCTAGATCTTTATTACGTATGATTTGTTCATTAAGTTGTTTTTCTAATGAGACTACCCGATCAACTTTTTCTTCGAGTACTTGAACGTAGGCACGCAATGCTCGTAACTCCTTTTTCGTACCATCGCATATTTCATGCATATTCTTTATTGCATTCGATTGTATTTCCAAGCGTGACAGTACCTCAGATCGAAACTCCCTCATAAAGTCCATTAAGTTACCCTCTGTTTCTGCCGCCATCTGTTGTTTAGAGCTCTTCAACCGACTGCCGCGTATAGTATTGACATTAATGCAGCCAGCAAAGGTGTTCTCCATTCCAGACCTACTACTCACAGGAGTGTCAGCTCCGCGAGCAGGCTTTCGTTGCGAACAAACACACTCAGGACATATCCATTTTTCCTTATAATCGGAGGAATATGTTTCAAATTCCTCGGTAGTTAGTGCAAGACACTTCAAATCGTACACTTTATCGCAGTTCTTTTTAGTACACTTAATAAACTGCATTCCAGATATTATACCCACACCACAACCGCTACAGGCAGGCAACATTTTAGTAGTTAACTATAATAATTTTCGTTAATGAACACCATACACGTCCGCTCAGTGCGCGCGCGCGGGGTCGACGCAATTGGTAATGATGCGACTTTTTCAAAAAATGACAACAACATACGCGCGATCTGTGGGTGTACATTTGTACACCTCTGCCTAACCCTTCGGGGAATACAGACGTGATGGAATGTATGTGTATCTTTTTCGAGAAATACCCAACTAGCAAAATAGTCTCAGAGCTCGCACTTATAAGAGTGGTAGGCTTTAAGCGCTCTTATAATTGTTTTAGTACAATTATAAGAGCCATCGATCCTATATTACTTTTAGACAAGCCGGTATGGTCTCAAAAACGTTCAGTCTCATAACCAAGTCTCATATCTATACATATAATAAAATCGTAACGAGGCCAATTCTGTACATTCAATATTTTTTATAAAGAGTAATTCTCACATGTTAAATACATTATACCGAACCCAAAAAAATGGTTTTTTGAATTTTTGTCTGTTTGTTTGTTTGTATGTACGCGCATAACTTTTTAACTCCTGCACCGATTTGAACAAAACTTTTGGCATTGTGTTGGCAGTAACCTGAGCTGTAATCTTAGGTACAATTCATCACGCTATGTCACATAGGGGTGAGACAGAAACAGTATGAACACTATTAACTTAAAAATACTGACCGCGAACGAGGTCGCGGGCAACAGCTAGTATGTATATAAGAGTATATTACTATGCTATTGTAAGCCACTTACTCCTATAAGAGCATTTACTTAGACTAATTGCACTTGAGAACACTTGCTCTTATATGCGTATTTTCTAAGCTCGTTTGATTTTATAATAGATTTGCTGAATGCTATTGTAAGATGTCAGACTAATATCAGCATTGCATAAGAGTACTGTGAGTACGTGCATTTCTGATCTTACTTAAAACTATTATAAGATCAATAGCTCTGGATAAATATGATATTAGAGTGATATTGGATCAACATATTTACAATACAAAAGACAAGACCCACATAAGAGCGTTTGATCTTAGATCGATTTTGGGAATACTATTTTTAATAGTTTTAAGAGTAAGATTTTTCTGGCTAAAACTAGCTTTTGCCCGCGGCTTCGCTCGCGTATCCCTTATTTTATCCCCATGAGGGTTGAATTTATCAAAATCCTATTTAAGCGGACATCTTCATCATAGTAGCTCCAATCTTTAATTTCAGGTCAATAAGTCGAAAATCTAGGATGATTTATACAAACTTTCATCCCCTATTTTATCCCTTTTTTTTTTTTTTTTATAGACGGGAAATCATCAAATAACTTCCCCCGCCCTGGGCGGGGCGGGAGGGAGTGTCAGACTTTTACTGACTAAAACCCGTCTATGTTCCTTCATGTGCCCTTTGCGTTCCGGGGGCGCGGTATCTCTTTCGAACAACCCGCAGCCCCGGCAGGCATCGGCCCTCAGTGGCCCCATCCAATTTGCTGACATCTCTTTGAGGCGCGCGTGGAACACGAACGCGCCGTCGACACGGTCTGTCGCTAGTGAACGTACGGACGGCGAGCTACCCATTGCTCACCGTCCACAGACACGCGTCTACGGTGGCCGGGAGTCGTCTCGTGGCTCCCGACGCCCGGATCGTCTACCGCGGCGGCCGCTGGGACGGGGGACCCTCCTTTCCCTCTCCCGTCCCGCCGCCTCCTTCTCTAGCATTACAGCTTCGCAGAAGGAGGCGACTGCTTCCCATTCCCCCTCGCTCCGGACCATGGCCTGGACCAGTGCCGGACGCGAGAGGGCGCCGCCGCCGATGGCCGCCTCGAGGACTCGGCGGTGCTCAGCCCAAGCAGGGCACACCGCCAGAGTATGCTCCACCGTGTTATTTTATCCCCTTGGGGGAAGAATTGATCAAAATCCTTTCTTAGCGGATGCCTACGTTATAACATCTACCTGCATGCCAAATTTCAGCCTGATTCGTGCAGTGGTTTGGGCTGTGCGTTGATAGATTACTATGTCAGTCAGTCAGTCACCTTTGAGTTATATGTATTTAGATGGTTAAAATTTAATAGTAATTAATAATGGATATATTTCAATATGGAGTTATTTTTAGTATACCGAATGCTAAAATAAGAGTAAACAATCTTACAATAGTCTAATAGTGTGCTTGTAAAATGTAGCTATATTAATGGCGACACTATCAATACAATTTAACAAATAAAATAATTAAACGTGAACAGGAAATACCTTATTTAACAAGGCGCATGAATTTTGAAGCGTAAAACGAGGTCTACTTAACAGTAAATAATATTTTGCAATACGATTGCTTACCGTAAAACTTAGATACACGCACTTGATAATAGCAGTGCTTTAGAATAAACTTTAACTTCACAGCAACTTTAATTGTTTTCATTTTTTTTTCTTTTGTAACTTTGAAACATAAAATCATAATGAACTTGTATTGCCTCAAAAGATTCTAACCTTAGACCAATATAAGCTTATGCAGGCTTACAAGATACTTACGTTAAAGCAATATTAGCCTTAGTCGGCTTAAATTAATTTTGGCTAGATTTCTGTAAGTGCAAACAGCATTCAATTAGACTGATATAAGAACGATATTATACTAAATATGCTTATAATTGGTGCCCAAATCCAGGCTTATACGATCTTATAGGAGGGATTTAAGAGCGAGAAATAGTAGTCTTGAGATGTCTGTAAGCCTAGTTTTTGCTGGTTGGGTAGTCTAAGGGAGAATGGAAAAAAGAGGAGAGGTAATGAGACAACCATCATCTCTGTAGACTCCAAATCTTAACCAGTAACTCCATAACAACTTACATAGGTGTCTGTCCCTCTGGCACGGGCTGGCCGATGAGCTTGAGGTAGCAGACTGCGGGCAGGATGTAGGTGAGGAGCGCGATGGTGGTGGCTCCGATGAGCGCCAGCAGCGTGTAGAACCGCGGGATGCTCTCGCCGATGAACAGGATACCCAGCATGATGGACACACGCACGGCCATACGCCACCCCGTGGAATCTGGGAGGCACAAGAAAGGGATTTATTTATTTATTTCATTAATATGGAAGACCTACAGCTTTAAAAACTGTTTTATACTGGTAGCCGTAAACTAAACTGAGAGCCTATTACAGGTCTTCACTTATAGAACACAGAATGATACTACATCAATTCTATGGACATTTCAGTAGCATAAAGGAACAAAGCAACATTTAAAAAGAAATGACTGAATAGCTGATAAACCTACTACTTATAATTATGAATACGGAGAAGTACTACCTAGTGGAATATTTTGAGACACTTATGGGTGTCGAATACATCACAGGTTCTCCGTCCACGTGGTCATTTCACTAGAGTTGCGTTACGTCTTTGGTTATTGCTCCGCTCCCGTGTGTCGTAGCGTGATGTAATAATGTAGCGTATACTATTCCTCATGAGTAGGAACATCATTTTGAAAAATATTTTTTCCAATCGACTGATTGGTAATTTGACAAATGATAATTTGAGCGATTGGCTGATTACAGAGATTGGTAGTATTCATTTAAACTAACAACCAATCAAAAACTCGCGCACATCTAACTAACCTCTAGGCACATTGTAGAGCTCTTCCACTTCTTGGCAGACGGGGTTGATGATGATGATGAAGGCGGACAGCAGGTGGATGGCCATGAGCACGTTAGCCGCGAGGGTCAGGGAAGTGGCAGACATGGACAGAGCCACGTTGGGCAGCACGCGCTCGCCGTACACCGCGTAGCCGCCGATACCCACCACCAGGTACAAGATCAGCACAGCTAGAGGGGACACACAAAACAATAAAGTATAATATGAGCTTAAAAATGTTAAAATCGGTTATTGCACTGAACCGGCTGTACATATTTGTGCAACTCTTGGCTTCCAAACTAAGTAAAACTTGTACTGTGGAAATCAATGCGCTCCCATAGATCTAGGAACTAAAATACTATAAACGGCAAGGGGACCATGCACGGCTAAAGGATTGGCAAACACATAAAAGGGAAATTAATAACAAAAAAAAGAGTAAAATGTGTCATTTATGTGTGTTTTTTTTATTATTTCTAAAAAAACCCCTAATTAATAATAATGTATGTTGCCAATGCTAGGCAAATTTTAATTTAATGTAATTAATAAATGCTGATTCACATACCGAAAAAGCCATACTGCAGACTCTTGCCAAACTTGCTCTTGTCTACCATGTCGTTCTGAATAGTCGGGAAGGTAGAGGCTCCTCCGAAGGCGAACATGATGGTGCCGGTGGCGAGGAAGAAGTCCATGAAGCCGTGGATGCCGTAGCGGTAAGTGAACGGCGTGGCTTCGTTCATCATCTCGATGAAGTACAGGATACACGCGACGAGGGATGAGCCGAACGCAAGGATGCCCATCAAGCTAAACAATTGAATGGATTTGATAGAGAAAATATTCAGAGAGCAACAAATTAACTTGAGAGGCAATGAATCTACTCAGGTACAATGTAAATAGAAAAAATTAATAGAAATGTACAAATCATGAACTTCTACCAACTGAGCATGGTGACTCCCAATTGGTCCCCCCTCTTACTTCAATCTTCACTACTTACTGGAAATCTTTGGGCGTTCCAAAGAACAGCATCGGTGTCATGGCGCCGACGACGATGAGGTACCAGGTGCAGATGGTCAGGGTAGGCACGAGGGACAGCAGCACTGCCTCGATGATCTGCGCCGCTAGTAGGAGGTACACCACGGAGGCGCCGAACAGGGTCACGATCATCGCCATTGATACTACCACGCTGCGAATCATAGGGAATAAGTTTAGTATCATGATTGCCCAAATTTCACAGGATATTCCGTTTGTAGCCAAACTTTATTGAATAGATAGCTGCAGTATAACTCAATACTTATTTACACGGATAGGTAATCTTCTTCTTCGCGTTTCGATGACATACTATATTTAAATAATAAATAAACAATAATACATACTATTATTATAAATTATTTTGTTGCGGCCCAGAATTTGGCCACTTTGACTGCGTTGTCGGTGGCAGCAATTAAATCTACCCGCGTGTTAGGGCACGCAGGGCACGATGTAAGATGGGCCGTCGAATGTGCTGTACCGCACAAACAGTTCAAGTCGATAGGTGATAATGGTCACACATCATAATTTATTGAGATTTCAAGATTCTTATTGACATAGCCTCAGGTCTATCAAAATATGTACATATATCGGTCTCATGTTGTTCCCCTTTCACTGTTGTTGTTGTTGTTAAGGTCTCTAAACCATACTATTTAGCTAATTGGCGACACGATTGGTGCTGTGGGTGAACGGGTTTGTGAGTTTATTATGTTTGTAAACGCATCTTCGATACAGGATAAATTCCTAGTATGGAGCAACGTTTTATAAAGAAAAATATAAATATGAATCATAGTGGCTACTGGTTTCCTCACCTCCAACCCTTGCCGAGCGCTTGTTCCACGATGATAGCGTAGGGGTTCCTCTTGCGGCTCCGCATCTCAGGGTCTCTAGCCTCGAGGATAGACCAGCAGTCTCCAAGCCGCTTGCCGCTGAACGCCGCCACCAAGCATACCAGGACGATCAGTGGTACGCCCACCCATCCTGTAGACATTTAGTTAGCGTTAATTAGTTAGCTTTATTGGTTCATGGTGTAAGGGACATCTACAAACTAATAGGTACTGTGAAGGTTATTCACGGCGGCAACCTGGCTGAATTAGTTAGCATCCACACACTCAGTCGAATTACTTTTTGAAATTAAAGAAACTGATTTTTTTATATATGGTACTTGTTTAGCTACCTTCGAGTCAGTGACATCACAATGCAATTTATCAATAAACATAAAAGTACTGCAGTGTTTTTAAACGATATGCATAGTTTGAGCCCTATAGCTGAAGTAAAGAACGTCTCGGTACCGTGGTCATATCGTAACAGTGACAGACAGTACCATGAGGTCAGTAGATGATTCAGGACCCAACAGCGATAAAATATTTGGACGTTATTGAACTTTTCAATGGAACAGCTGATTTATTTTACTGAATCCATGGTAAAAGCAAAACTATGCGGGCATTTTACTATTCGCTATAGATGAATGTCGAATGCAACATTAAAATTTAGTTCGAATAGTTTCATAATATTATCAAGTAACTAATACAATACAAAATATTCCTAATTTAATATGTCTAATTGGTGTCAACGAATACTCGAACGATAGAAAAATGCACAAAGGTAGTAGAACCGGTTTAATTGTTAATTGGGTTAGTTTAGTGGTATCGTCTGTGGTCAACAGAAACCACAAGGTGAAGGCTTGTCTCTAAAGATACCACGGACTGTGGTGGCAAGTTGAAACACAATATCATAAGCCTTGAAGGCCGTTAGCTAGCTGTACAAGTAGTACCTAAATACAGAACATAAATGTGATATTGTATCATAATTACACCATACCATCTCGCCTGTATTCCCCGAAGGTTTATTCAAAGGTGTACCAATGTACACCAACAGTTCGCCGGTCTGTTTTAGGTCCCATGTAATAGGGGGCGAGCCTATTGCTATTTACCGGGTACAAATAATTCATGATACCAAAAACCCCACAATTCGGGAGTAATTCCTACTACCTATATGGCAAGGTTATTTATAAAATATAGTATATACGGGGTGTAAAAAAGCTCATAAAAACACGTCAAATAGGTACGCATAGGTACTACCTTGGTACTACCCATCAAACAAAGTAACAAAAAACTGTTGCCGAATACTTTTCTTCTACTTTTCCAATTTGTCTACCTATTAAATCGTATTAATTGCATTGAAATTATTAAGTAATACAAGACGTTGCACAATTTAAATTTAAAAATTATATAAAGCCGATGAGATCTACACACGCATTAAACATTCAGTCCTTTCAGAATTTAAATATTTCTGCAATATGGTCACAATTTTTTGTATTTTGAGATTTCAACAGACTCGTTTTGCTTGACGTATTTCTTTGTATACGCGTCGAACGAGATACGATTGTGCTACAATCTAACAATACTTAATGGAATTAATTATTATAAGTGCCAAATGTGTAACATCACTATCCAATAGCAATAAACAATGTAAATCTTCCAAACTATAGAATAGATTTAAATATAATTTATTTTCAATCTTTTCTATGGTTTTGAAGATTTCCATTGACTTCAAATAGCCACGTTAATGAATAGCCAAAGTACACACAGGATGGATAATTGTACAGCATGCATGTAGCATGTTGTTACACCTTTCCTTACATTATGGTATGCAAACAAATGAAAAAAGGAAAAAAAAACATTACAATAACTTTGTTAAAGGGGACAAATTTTCTAAACTTATCCCAGGTATGACTACGAAGCGCTTTGCAATCCATTTGTTTATAACAAGTGATAGAAATGCCATCACGCCTGTTTTCCCCGAAGGGGTAGGCAGAGGTGACAGTTCGCCGGTAAGCTTACAATAATTAAAATGTAGTTATGTCATTAATTACATTACCTACTATTAGATCATAAGATCACATGAGTTACACATACTTATCAGGAAAATAGCAACAAAGCCTTGAACTATTCTCTTATCTCGTATTTTGATGAACTTAACATTTGTATTGATATAATAATTATTACTAGTGGTGCCGGACTAAGGTTCAGGTGCGGCTCATCCCGGGCCCCGGCCAGAAGGGGCCCCAAGCCTCGAGAAGTTCTCTTAAGCAAATCCTATGTCCGTTATATATTTAGCTGTCCAGACCCACCGTACGGCGTTGATGTTAATGTTCCGCTCAAAAACCACAAATCAAATGCTTTAAGAAAAAAACCGTACATTAAAAAAAAATACATTAGTCCTATTACTTTTAATTGTTATGGGTTGTTATTGTTTTGGGTTCCACCTGTAAAATAGTGTGTGTTAGTTAAATAAATAAATAAATTTTTGCGCCGCCTCTGACAGGGCTAGTCCGTCCCTGACGAGTGGCCCCTTAATGGTCGATCGTAATTTTACATCACCTACATTTGTTATATTTTAGCTTCCTGCACTCTTTCTCCATTATAAACTACGCCAACTTTCAGACTTCTCCGTGCGCTCTTATATGCTTCAAAAACGGTATTAAGTTTTTACTTTACGTATTAGGTACATACATTTAGATAATATCAACGTTTGCCTAGCCAATTCCGAAGTACCGTTGTTGTCGGCTAATATTCATGGTTCAGGTGACTAATAGTAGTCCGTTTTACTACGTCAATATATTTTTTTTAATACCAGACCATAACAGGCCGTAACACTACGATCGTTATTTTTATCTCTCAAACATTGTATGTACTTTTTCTAAACTATCAACTATTTTCCTGTTGGTAAAAAAACCACGCGGCCGCCGTGGTATTTTCACCCCTATTAAGTAATTTCTTTGGTTACTGCTCCTCCTCCATGTGTCGTAGCGTGGTAGTTTCAAAGATTAGTGCGTTTGAACAAAGAAACAAAAAATCTCAAAAAAAAATTTGGTATTGGTATGCAGCCATAAAAAATCTGTCTCAAATATATTTAAATGTAATTAATTAAATATCGTATGTTGCCAAGGCCAATGTAATTTATACCACGAGAGATTGTTTTTTCGTGTTGATCGCACAAAATCATCCATCTGTAAAAGCTAAGATAACATTTAATAGTATCTACTATCTTTTGCTCGCGACTTTGCCACCCGTGAATGTCGGTAATTCCGGGTGCAGATGAAGTCAAAGAATAACAAGCCCTTCCTTCCCTTTGGTTTTTGCCTTCCTTTGTCCTTCCTTAGGGTTCAAGCTACCCCGTACCAAACTTTATCAAAACTGGTTCAATAGTCCATTCGTAAAAGCATAACAAACACATTTAAAGGAATACCTATCCAACATTTAGGTAAAAGGATGAAGAAGTTAACACGCAACTTCTTTACCTATTGATTTTAAATGTATGGAGCAAGTAAGTATCATAGCAGGTGACATTGTGTAGTTTCTGCCTACCCCCATGGGAAAAAGGCGTGACTTTATTTATTATGATTTTAAATGTTTTTATTAGAAAACATTTTGTCGTAGGACCGGGATTTTTTATCTGGTAAGTAAGTATATAGTATGGTTTTACACTAAACAATTAATACCTAGAACAATAAACATGTCTTTTGCACTACCTATTGATTATAGTTTTGAAAACTAACAGCAGACTAAAGAGTTCAGTTTGATCTAGGCAAATATTTTAATTTGTTGTTTACTCTGAAGTTATCATGAGATCTGATAGACGAGATCTGTCCATTTCAATATTTTGGAGATTAGAGATCTATAAATATTGCAAATTATTAGAGAGTTTATAGATCTTAGCAGTTTTTGTTAATGATTTTAGTTTTAAAGTAATCTTATCAGATGATCTTTGTAAAGTTGATAACAGGGCGACGGTGGTCGTTAGTCGGACGCCACTCGTTTGAGTGGCGTCGCCATATCGATGTCCTCACACTCTGTCTATAGTCAAGATCTATCTGTAAGTAAATTAAAAGTACCTATATCCGTGGAGATTTTGCTCCTTCTCTATAGAGACCTACCTACGTTTTGGATCGAGCACCTAGCTGTAGCTTTCTTGCTAACTGTAGTGCGATTCTCTAAAATGCAAACTCGAAAACGAGTCTCACTAAAGTGATCGCGCTCACTTCGATAACGAACCAACTTGTCATTGGTTTAGTATTCGTTCGCCGTGGTGACTTCACTGGCGTGATCGTGTTTAACAGAATACCATTTTGTAATCTCCCTGCGGATTCAGTGTTCGAATTACGAAGTGAGGCTTAGAGAATCACACTGCTGAGCGAGTCAGGCACTTTTGAATTATTAAGGAGTCGGTCAGTTAGTCATCACGCTGAAGCTAGTGGCACGTCGTTTCATAGGTAGGGCATTAAGGAGAAAAACGAGCAATAAACGCCACGGAAAACTGGATGAAGTCTACGGCCTACTACATATTTCTCTATCTGTCTATTGACGACATTTCACTCATACTAAAATGACGCGATCTAGCGGATCGTGGACCATTAACTTAATGTCACAATACCATCTGGCCGAAACGTCACTAGTTGGACTTTATAGAAGCTTATAATATTGTGCTAAAAAACTACAATTTTGTATTAATGAGAGAGCTGCTAAGACAAATATAGCTATACCTAATTGATATGCACATTTTTGATGTGGTTTGAAATGATAGTGGTTGGTGGACTCGTGTGAGATAAGAGGAACATTGTGAAACGAATTTAGAGCTTTATTTATTACACGTAAAGGTACAGAATACAGTAAAAAAATTCTAATACGTAGCATGTAACAATTGGCCTCTTCAGACATCAGCAGCAGATGGGAACTAACCCTAATGCGCCAGAAATTATTAGATCACTTTACTAACCTTTTGTGTCTACGTAATAGATGTATTAGAAAAAACATTTAAATAATCTCAATATTGTCATCCAATTCAAGGTACGTATTTCGCAAAGCAAAACAATAATATTTCAAATGAAAATCAGTCGTAGGTACTAAGAAAATGTAAATTGCCAGCACTGTGCTTAGTTATACTTTCATATAAACTTTTTCGTGGGCCCCGATTACAAAAGCAGACGCCATGAATATCAACATGAATCAATTAAGTTCAAATTGAATAAACAGGTTTAGTAAATTCAAGAAGACATTGCGGTACACAGAATTAAAAGGTCGCCAGCCTAATATTTAACGCATAGCAATAGATATCTTAAGTACATCTTATTAAGTTAGATATTATCAGGCTTTCTTACCGGTCTTGGCCAGAGCTCGTGGTAGGGCCAGCACCCCGCTGCCAGCCATCTCCCCAGCGATCAGGGTAGCCGTCTGCTCCATCGATAGACCCTGGCTGGTCTGGTCTTCATCGCCATCACCCTGCGGGAATAACCACTTATTATAATATAGTGTCCCCACTCTTTCCAGGCTTGCTTTATTTAGCTACATCGTTAAACTACCTACCTAAGTCAAGAAGTCAATTACCAATAACATAAAATTTAGACTATTTATGTTTTAGCTTTCTATGATTGATTGTTAAACGCTGTAAAACTAATTTGGCCAAATGGGGCATTCTTCACCCATCACAAACGCAGTGCCAGTGTGGAGCACCAGCACAGGACATGCGTCACCTCCTTAGTTGTCCGTCGTGCACAACCACCTGCACCAACCAAGATTTAAACGAGGGCAATGATGAAGCTGTACAGGTTGCTCCAATACATGTCGGACAAAATTTGAAACGTGTTAGTCAATATGAAAAGAAGAAAAAGTGATTGTTTGTAATCGAGCTACTACTTAAGAGACCTTTTTAGTTACTGCTCCTCTCCGATGGCTCGTGGCGTGATGTTATATAGCATATAGCCTTCTTAGATAAATGGACTATCAAATGCAAAAAAGATCTTTTCAATATGAACTAATAGTTCTTAAGATTAGCGCGTTCAACTAAACAAACAAACCCTTCAGCGCTATAATATTATATTAGTATAGATTGAATGCCATAAATGAGAGAAATTTAGAAGAAGGTTGCTTTGTTCTAGCAGAAGAACACCCAGTTACAAGTTGCCTCTGTCTTAAGAATTCGAAAATATGATAAGCAACGTAAGATAATTAAAAACATGAAGAACAACCAGTCTTTATGTTTTAATAACTCCGATTAAGTTTGTCTAATATTGCGCAATACCTACCTACTTTATACTAATGACTGTTAAATGGTAAGCAGAAAGACCGGCTTGTTTACGTGTCAAATACATTAAGTATATTAAAATAGATTCTTTATAAAAGCGATGTTTTCGGCACTTGAATGTCTTTCTAACGCGCTCTTATTAGCTTCATCTGTAACTATGGAAAAATTTTTGGATGTCAAATTTGACCATCTTCTAATTGTCGTATCGAATTGAAGCTTTGCAAATGTACGTAATACCCATAACTGCCACATTAACCTAGTGATCCTAAGCACGACTGCTACGCTGGAGGTCTTAGGTACGATTCCCACGTCGAGCAAAGTGTTATTGGGTTTTTCTATGAAATTCTCAGTAGCAGACGCATTTTACTAGCAGGACGTCTAAAATATCTATATAGTTTATAAAAAAGCTACAATTTAATAATAATAATCTGTTATTTAATACACGTGCGACCATCCTTGGAGTAAAAGATACATAAAAAATGTAGACTGACAGCTACAAAAACAAGATTCTCGTCCGTCAGGTCACTCGGCTCATCTGTTTTCTTATATTAGCTCTAATTTATTAAGTACCTATTAGTTTTTTCCTCCGACTACGTCCACGAAAATATCAATTATCGCGGATGTACACGAAATCGGAATAAAAAAACGCCTATGTCTTTTCGTGGATGCAAAATTATCCGGCACCGAATTTCATTAAAAATCGTTCAGTGGTTTAGTCGTGAAAGCATAAAAGACAGACAGACAGACAGACAAAGTTACTTTCGCATATAAAATATTAGTAAGTATGGATAAATATGGAATAAAGAGATTCTAAGAATGCAGAGAAGTATACTAACGAGTTTGTTTAATTAACGCGTTTCATCACAACTCACGGCTAGATTGAGCAACCATTGAGTTGGATACTTCGGTCCCTTTGACGCACAGACGCACAGCTCGGCTTACAAACATCGGATAACATAATAATATATGACATTATTGAAGATGTTTATTGAGGAAGAAGAATTTTAAAGTTAAGAGGGATGGCAGGGTAAAAAAATCCGCTGTTCCGTACATTTAGACACTTTAGGTTCCGCACTTTTGTTTGAAAAAGTTAAAAACAAATAAAAATGGTGTCCGTGGAGTTTCTTCACCTTTCTTCTACATAGAAGCCTACCTAAGGTTTTGAAACGAGACTTTCTAACTGATAGACTTCTTGACAATAATTCAAAAGTGGCTGTAAATGGTATTTTTGAAATGAATGCTTTAACATTGAGTAGAATACAATTAATGTTGAATTATGTATTGAATCCTTGATAAAAGTTTTCGTTTGGTTGTCCCTTCAACCCCGTGTTTATACCAAATAAATAATGGTCACTTCAGAAAACTGTACCAAACTGTCGACTTGGTAGGTACCACTAGACTAACAGTAGACTTAAGATAGCCCCCGAGCTCTAGTTTCACCTGTCTCGTGTGTATTTACTTAACATCGCGCATCGTTGTAAAATCAAGCTAGGCAATGTTTATTTGGAGATAAAAACACAAATGAATCTGTTACGGAAATTATACTGTAAACTAAACCTTGTAAATAATCATAACTTTTTGATAACACAAAAAATTTAAAACAAGTAATAATTGTTTTGAAAAAACGATGACGACTCCACTGCTGACTTTTCCCCCAGGGCCGTCCCTATGCTCCCCCCTCCCCCCACACACTTCCAGGAATACAATAATAAGACATAGGTAGCTAATGATGTACAGCTTACCTTCTTGGGCACGAGCGGGGTGGTCTCCGACACGGTGTCGGAGCTAGAGCTCGCCTTCCCCTTCGGCTCCGATACTTTCTTAGACATTTTCTAAAACAAAATTTCAACTTTAATTCAAAACCGCCTCGACCTCCACTTACACGTGTCTACTCTCCTCTGCGACTCTACCGGGTGAGCTTGTACCGGTTACACCGATATAATACTAGACGACATTTCAACCTTTGTCACAGAAGACATAATAGTACTCTTTACTATGTCCAATAGTCTACAAGGATCGATTTGTTCAATTAGGCGTGAGTTAATATTTCCTGTTTATATGCGGGTGAGTTTGTACGGCTTCTCCGAGTACTTACTGCTTGTGCGCTCGCACGACCGGCCGACGCGACAGTGCTCACCAAACTGTTGACTGTTGCTATCTAAGTAGCAACTAGTCAGGTAACTTGGAAGGTTTCTGTATCAAACGTGCTGGAAACTTGAACTTTATTATTTTCGTGTTAAAGGTCATTATGTGCGTTGATTTCTAACAACTAGTTCCGGTTTTGGTTGAATATTAAGGTGATTACTGTGTTTGTCGCTTTTGTAAATCTGTTCAGCAGTGGACAGTCTCCATACCAACTCGATTCCTACTACCAGGTTCCCCCGGTCAGTAGAGTCTACTGTGTCCAAATAATACATGTAGGTAGTCACGCTATACAGGTAATTTAAGTAGGTTTTACTTAGATGGTAAACTAAAAACATTATCAATAATAATCCATACTTTTTGCCTTTAATTCTAAATATAGAAATAACTATCAATTTTTGTTTCAGCTACCTAGGTACATTTAACGACACCTAACCCATGCCCACCGTTGCGTACCTAATTTATAATAACTGAAATAAGTAATAGTACGAGATCCGTAGAAGAAAAATATACCCTCATCCGTTATTTAATAATTTTAAGGTTTATATATGCAAGATCAGACATAGATTGATACATCGCACATGGGTTGCCTAGCTAAATCGCGTACCTACTAAAGGTGTTAAATATTCTGAACATATTGTCTTTGCTTCGACCGTATAAAATACATATTTCAGTACATACAATAATATAAAATACTATACATAAACAAAACAAATATTTAATCACTACTTCACACGTCAAGTCGGCGACGTGTGTCGCGCCCACCGCCCGTTGTATTAAACCGACGTTAAACATCTCCGTCACAGTAACTTTAAGGGCCTGCCCCCACGACTGAGAATCGGCGGTCGATTTTTTCTCGGCGAGAATGGACCATTATTATGAATTCTAGTTCATCAACGCACATGGCCGAGAAAAAAACGATCCAAAAATAAAATCTGCGCATCCTGGCCGCCGATTATCGGTGAAAAATGGAACGTTGGCAAATATACGCACATTACTCACCGATAATCGGCCGTCATGGATTTACTAGGGAAGAACGCTGTGTTATTGCTAAAGTCAAAAGTCTAAAGTCAAAAGCAGTTATTGCGAACTAAGTGTTATGTTAAGCTAGTACCATAAGTACTAGCTTAACATAGCACCAGAATTGTTATAACTTTGAAGCATTTAAATAATAATTATTGTTATTCTCATTTATTTATTTATAATCATGGTATATAAAGGTATTCTAAATTGATCATCTGTGATTTAAGTAAGTAAATAATATTGTGTTGATTTACGCAGGGCTTTAAATACGTTTAAAATTTTATAAAATGACCTTTGTTTGACAGAGTTACCGTTAATATTAAAATAACGTTAAAGGATAAAAAAAAAAAAAATCAAACGAATTTAATAAATTCCTAAGAATGAAAATAACATTAGTTTTGACTAAGCTTGCTAAATATGTAATGACTTAAAATCAGGGCTTGTTAACGTTATCAAATCAAAAAATAATAACCGTTACGTAACGTTAATTTCAATGTGTTATCTTAAAAAAATACCGTTATTTGATAACATTACCAGTAACATAACGTTAATTAATTTTAACGTAAAATATGAATTTATTCTTATTTTTACCGTTAATTTAGCTAAGTTGCCGTTCTGTAGATTTATATCAATTGTCACTGATTAACTATATCGGTCTTGTGATGAGTATTGGTCGACAGATCAGCGTGAAGTCGTGGGTTCGATTACCAGGTCTAATAATAACATACACGGTTAGTTTTACATAGTTCATCGTTGGAGCTGAAACACAGGAACTCTAGTCGAGTAATAATTACTAGAGCGTTGTTTTTTTATAAGACGTCACAAAGATGTTGGAAATTCGTCATTTTTTTTGTAATTCGAATTAAATGTTAGTATTGCTTCTGTCTGACCGATCGGATTTTATAAAGGCTACCTTTCGAATGTGTGACAAGGTACTTACACACAAATATGCATTGATTGCAAGGAAGCGTTACTTCGAGTTCTTAGCCTGTACTTTTTCACAAATTAAATGTTCGTGTTTCTTTCTTTTCTTTTGTATTTATCGAAAATAATAGTGCCAGCAGCAGTTCCTATGATGGAGCTCACGGCTTTTGACACATAAATAACCTTAAATTATAACATAAATAACCTTAAATCTATTAACGTTATTATACTATCGGTAAGTCTGTCAAATAAAGGTTGCGTTATAAAATTTGATCGTTATTTAAAGCTCCTCCCTCGAAAGTCACAGACAAAATGACGGTCGTGTGCGTTGAAATTCGTGATAAAAACGGGCCCGTTTCTCGGCCCGATTATCGGTCGTGGGGGATGACCCTTAACCACGGCTCTAACCGTTCGTATGTAACGTTAACCGACTGTTTGAAACAACCCGCCCTAAGGGCAGGCGCTCACTGCCGGCACGGCACGGCATGGCATGGCAAAGGATTTTATTACTAATCATAATCAATCACGATGCCGCGACGTGGCGCGGGATGCTGCGGCATGGCGAGTCATTCCGTTTCATTCTACGGGTTGCCGCGGCATGCCGTTGCACAACCTGCCATGCCACGGAACGCCGCGGGATACCGCAGCACAATTTGCCGGTGCCGTGCCATGCCTAGGCTTATTTTTAACGCCGCCGGCCGGCCTAGGCTGATTTTTGACTAACTTTTTTGTGTAGAGGATGACTTTCGTGCGTGTTGACGTTGTTCTTCTCTTTTAGTCATATTTTAGTAAAAATGATGATATTTTTATTTATAAACATAATTGACACTTCAATTATGTAAATATTTACGGCAGAGTAAGAATCTCTGCGGGTTGTTCGAAAGAGATACCGCGCCCCCGGAACGCAAAGGGCACATGAAGGAACATAGACGGGTTTTAGTCAGTAAAAGTCTGACACTCCCTCCCGCCCCGCCCAGGGCGGGGGAAGTTATTTGATGATTTCCCGTCTATAAAAAAAAAAACGAGTAAGAATCTGCAAAATACAATTTGCAGCTCTCCGTATTATCAATTTAGCTGGAATTCTTACGTACACTTCTTTAGCGTTACGAATAGTTATAAGTTTACAACATAAAGCCCGCCACAGACCTAGCTATTATATATATTGTTTAAAGATTACTATGGAAAATGTATTGTTATATGTCATGCTACGAATTATATTAATATAAAGGCATAACGTCGATCTTACCGGAAGAGGCTATGGCTTGCGTGAGTTTGCGGGCGAGGAGATGATAAAATATGAAAGTCGTAATTGAACAATAAGAGAAGAACAACGTTCCACCAGACACGTGAGCGCGAGCGCAATCAGCTACTTCACCATCACTGTTATCACAAACACGATATTCCAATAATCACATCCACTAATCAATACCACCTCAACTTATTCTTCGATCAATCAATCTGAACTTAAGTTTTGGCGGGCCGCCTTCTCAGTGCCTGGTGTTACGCAGTGTTGCCAACACGACTAATACAAAATATGCTAAACTGCTATTAAAATTATGCCAAAATTATACTAAATGCTATAAAACTATGCTAAAATATTATGCTAACATTCTTTAATGCGAAATAAAACGGCTTTTAATTTTGAATCTTTAATAATTAGCCCAACAACTTTAATTCTTGAGTACCTAGTGGTTTTTGTGTGTAGTTATAGATAAACTATAGTATAAATACTCTCGAAGTGAATGAATTGAGATTTTTTATAGAATGTTTATTATATCTATACTTGCGCCATATTCCTTGCAGAATATTCAATAACAAAAAAATTACAAATTAAAGAATAGTGCGAGCACGAAAATGTCTTTTTAACAACCTTTAAAATGTTTTATTGTATTTTTAACCGACTTCAAAAAAAGGAGGAGGTTATTAATTAAACTGTATTTTTTTTTGTTTCGTCAAATTTACCGACTGTGTGAAACGATTGTCATGATTCTTTTTATTTGAAAGCTGGTGCTTCCCGCGTGGTCCCATTATCACCATTTCAATATTTGATGATGAGATCTTGTAGAAATCGGGGGAACTCTTCAATAAATAACAGCACTTTAACCGCGATTGTTGCAATAGCATATCTAAGCATTGTTTACACAATCACACAACATAACATCACGCGTGTACACTCGAAAGGGTAACACAAATATATTCAGTAGTATTCGAAAATTTGTCCTCCAAGTAAACGAAATCCCATAAGTATTCTGCTTTCTTATGACTTTTTAGTGATGTCAAGTTAATTTACGTAGTATGACAGTTCCTTCATGGATTTGGATGACAGGAAGTTGATACTAAAAAGCAAAAAACAAAAAATCTTTTTTTTCCTGCAGCAAGTGCTTACAATACGACATTTTTTTTAGTGTAACAAACATTTAAAAAAATATGGGTAAGTAATTTAAAGATTCTTTTTCGAATTTGGCAAAAGTATAGGCATTGCGCGTTTTTTTGTTAAAGAAAGCAATGTGTTTTATCGTTGGCGAAAAAACGCTCTTAGGCCGTTTTCACATTAGGACGTTAGCAGCGCGACAGTAGCGCGGCAGAAGTAGGTACATTCCTTCACATTACAAGAACAGATCAACGTATAAGTCAGTATGACGCACTTCATTTTAAAAATAGATGCTGTGAGCGACAGCTCTTCTGTTTTTTTATTATGAAATTCTGACCGGGCGACAGTCGCGCTGCTAAAGTCGCCTATATAAATGTGAAAGCGGCCTTAAAAATTTAACAATTAAGATAGAACAAATAATTTGTTTAACACAGGTACATTAATGATGTTATAAATAATAAAGAGTGCGCTATGTTACGCCAGAGGGCGTACAAATGTCATGTCTAAATCATTAAATTATAGAATAAGCCTGGACTAAAAAATACTTATTAAGCACAGCATAATAAAAATTAATTAATAAAAAATAGCAATACAAAAATAAATGTCAATAAAATATATATTATAGCCACGTCTGTGACGGGCTTTAGCGTGCAAGTATGGATTGTTTGAAACCCTAAGTTGAAACCCAGTTTCATCTTTCTACAACCAGGCACAGATTATAAGAAAGCGTGGTATCTGTCTCATTTGCATCTCAATAATTTAAAAAATACAATAATATAATTTTTATTTTAAATTTCAAAATTCAATAAATTATTGTCAGATTTATTTCTATTGCTTTGCGAATCTTTTCAAGGACAGCTGTATATTTATGGCAATTTGGCTGATTTAGATTACTAATTATTCTTAATAAATTTGCAACACTCGTGAGATTTTGTTACGAGGGTAGGACTAAATATTTTAAGCGTCGGGTATAAAAAGGAGAACGCGGGTCCGCTCTTCCTTTTGGAGCTGGGCACTTCGTCGGATCAGTTGTTCTGGTTAATCGTGGCAGTACTTGGTAACTATATACTCATATTAGAGTTTACACTTAGTATGTCACGTAGTAGTTCATATTTTGGCAATAAGCGACTAATTCTTTCATATTAGAAGTTTTGCTATTAAGAAATATGCGCGATGTCTTGTGATGTAATGGACAGGGATTCAAATACTACTTCTAACAGGTAATTTTTCTAATAAGTACATCCTAATTACCATGTATTTTTTTTTACTTTTCGAAACATATTCATAATGGCGTACCGACCGCGACTTCCTCCACGTGGCTTATTTCACCTTCGTTAAGTTACATCTTTGGTAACTACTCCTCTCCCGTGTGTCGTAGCGTGATAGCCTTGCTAATAAGTTAACGTAGCTATATATTGGTGAAAAAATTGTTAAAATCGGTCCAGAACTTTCCACGCGTTACTTTTTTTTAATTTAGGGTACCCTCATTCAAATATATTATGTTGTGCATCATTTGATTCTTTTACTTATACAGTAATAACTGTTAATTACAATGTTAAAGGCAAACAAACTCCTTATTTTCGTACAAATTAATGTGCCGAACATAACAAAATTAATTAAAAGCCGTAGAATTAAATTCTTTTGCATCGTTAATTAGGGAAATTAGGGAGGTAGTTGTAAATAATCGATTAGCTGATGTCGCCGCATCACGGTAATATTATAATTACCGTGGCCGCATGGTGCGCACGCGCTGCCACGTGTTTTCTTCGATGATTGGATGGATTATAATAGCGTCTTTTGTTTAATTTACTTTTAAACATTTAATTCTTAAATATTTTATCTTTAAATATTTTTTTTTAGACTATCGTCGATAGTTGCATAGGTAAGCTTCACATTTTATGAATTTCTTTCTGTCTGAATAATAGATCGTGAATAAATGTGGTTCAATTAGGTCATTTGGTATGTCCAAAAGTTTAGTAAGCACGTTGCCATTGTGAATTTAGAATCTTATGACACCAAGACCGCGTGGACCCGCGACCTCGTCCGTGTGAATGTCGGTTATTAGTTTGTTATTTCTATGCACGCATCCCCAATTATTTTTCTAAAATAAAGGCAGCAATCGTCTATATCTGGCAGTGAATTCCCCTCAAAATCGGTCTAGCCTTTTACGACATTAGCAGAAACAAACAGATGGAGTTAAAAAAAAAGTTTTTGGTTTAAGTATCGTGTACTTATATCGTTACCTTCATATGTATTTTTTTTTGTCATTGAATGGCAACCAAGCCGGCGCCGGTAAGTGGTCACTGCCACCTATAGACTTCTGCAATACCTACCACAGGCCATGCAAATGTATATATGTGTGCACATGGTTTGTGTCAATAAACTTTTTTCTTTCTTTTCTTTCTTTCTTTCTTTCAAATGCGTTGCCATCTCAGAGACAAAGTTGAAAGGTCTCGTGTGCCTGAAATTACACCCGCGTAGCACCCATATCTTTTAAACCGGAACACAACAACGCTGCTTTGCGGCTGAAATATAGTGGTAGTACTTTCCCAATCGAGCTCTTCGGTACTTATTTTTTTGTATATTTATTTTCAGGGTGATCAGATGCATACAGAGCCTGATTCGCACAGTCCAAGCACACACTCTGATCCGACCGCTTGTGCCGGCCAACAGCTCGCGACATCGCCATGGGTTCCGGAGATAGAGAAATGAGCAAAACAATTTATGATATTGGTAAGTACTTTACTTTACTTTACTTCAGGGTTCTTTCTTTGCTGTTTTTTTTTATTGCCTCGTCATCCTAGTGGTCCTAAGCGCAACTGCAACTCGAGATCTGGGGTTCGATTCCCAGGTCGAGCAAAGTGTCATTGGGTTTTCAATGAAATTCTCAGTAGCAGCTCGGAGTTAGGATTTGTGCCCGGTAAATTAAATAAATATTGTAATTTTGATTTTATCTTGTTTCAGGTGGGTCCCGCGGGCTAAAGGGAATACCTGCTAATATAAATTCGAGGTATGTCTGCCTCGTTGCACATTCTCCAAACTACCAGCCTTTTTTTCTACCATGGATTGCAGCGTCATGTTCGAAACCTGATCCATAAATGCGGTAACGCAAAAATGTATTTTTTTCTATTTGTTTTTTTTTATATTTTTTTTTCTTTAGTTTTAGTCAAAGTTTTTCGTTTATGTTATTAGCGTGTTCAAACTAGGGACATCTATCTGTAAACTGATACCATGAATCTTCTATTCTGGACTGAGTATACAAGATTTTTTATAGGAAAACACCATAATTCTGTGAGAAGATATGGAGTTTCTTTGTTTACTTGAACTTTACGAAGAAAGTTCTGATGTCCCTTACACCTGGTATAGATAGTAAAGGTACAGATACACATGCGAATTTCTAGCATGCTCAAACCAATCGGTGCA
The DNA here is from genome assembly GCA_932526535.1 of Caradrina clavipalpis. Taxonomy (NCBI): domain Eukaryota; kingdom Metazoa; phylum Arthropoda; class Insecta; order Lepidoptera; family Noctuidae; genus Caradrina; species Caradrina clavipalpis. Next base: position 24,961,620 of record OW052087.1, read on the forward strand.
CGCGAAAATCATAGGCACGTGAGCTTCCCGTGCTACGATTGGTTTGAGCATGCTAGAAATTAGCATGTCTCTGTACCTTTAGTGATAAATACATTTAATAGTATGGATGCCCCATTGGTCTCGTGGTCGCAAGCGCGACTGCTGAGCGTGGGGCTCCCTGAGTTCGTTCTCTTTATTTGTCTAACATACAGAACCTAGATATAGTTAATCAAACTTTCTTGTTATTTACTTACTTTATATAAAATTAGAGGAAAACACTTTATACATAATGTACTTAGACTTAGTTTAATTTTCTACTTATTTTTTTGTTAACATGGCCTTTGCACTTACCCACTTACAACCACTCTACCATATTTTCCTATTATTATGTTAGTTTATAAAAAAAATCTATTATTCTACCTATTACGTAATCCGCATGTAGCATAGCTTTTGTTTATACAATTGTAAATAGTTAGTGACCAAAAAAACAATCGTGTTGGGGTTGTTTACGCTTATCTAACACTTTTACGTTTTCTGTGATCGCGGGGATAACAGGGGATGGGGAACGTTGAGACCTTTTTATATTGTGTGTAGGTTAGTCATTTTTTTTTATTAGTTAGCTTATAATCAAACAACTTTTATATGCTATTTTTCTTTTTACTTAGTTAGTCTTTTTCGCCACTTGATTAGTCTTTATTTTTATCGAGCGTTTTCTTGTCATTTGATTTGTGTCTTCTATTTCCCCATTGTTAGTAAACTCTCACAATGGGGAAATAGTATAAGCCCTTCACGGGCTTTGTTACCTTAGTAAGTTGTTGGTTGGTTACATATTAGTTTGGTTTCTTTAAAATTTGTCTCCCAGTATGTCATATGTCAGAGTACCTAAACGTAATGCGTATTGCTTTCTCGTGACTTCAGTTGTATATTCATTTGCCATTTTATGTATGTTATTATATATTTCGCCATATTGATGTTCATTGCCATAACTTATACTTAATTATTGTGCTAGAGTATATTTTTTTGGTAGAGAGAGAGCCCCATAAAAATGTACTCTTGCTGTAGGCGTGTGTGTGTGTGATCAAAAGACAGTAGCGTTTACTGTCTTTTGATGCAAACTGTTAAGACTAGTGTTTACGATATATTCCTATTACTTCAGTTTAAAAAAAAAACATTATTTTTTGGCTTATTTTGATGTTACTTACTTTGAACCTTATAAACATTACTTTACTGTGCTATATTTTGTGACAGCGTTTGTATTTGCGAAGTGATATAGATGTGGCGGGGCGCACAATTAGGTATAAATATTATAAGTACTAATCGAGGAAAATTTGTAGGTATGACTTCATTTTGACATCATATTGTGATTGTTGTACTACAGATGTTTATCTTTAATTATAGTACCTAGATATTATAACTAATGTAAGTGTAACTCTTAGGGTGGAGCCACACGAGCGTAATTTTTGTGAGTCGTGAGTGTGTGTGACTCACGACTCACAAAATTCGCTCGTTTGGCCTCGCCCATAGGGTCTGGACTGGACCCACGACCGATAATTGTAGGTACTGATTTTTGGCAAATTTCTTTGTCAGTCAAAAAATCTGTCAACAATCGGGCCGATTGTCGGTCGTGTTGGAGATGCTGCTCTGTTCAAATATGACGAAACGTTACATTTGGACGGAGTGTGCACACTCCCAAATAACATTTCTCGGTAACAGTGGCTATAGGCATGGCTACTAATTAAGCTGATTTGTCAAGGTGCCATGCCGCCACAAAATATAATTAATTTAGAATTTATCTTTTGTTTCCAATTTAGAATTGGTCTTTTGTTTCCTTTATTATCTTTAATTGTTACTTACTTACTTACATTACCCAAAATACTGATACATCTTTATAAAATAAACTACTTTTTCTGTTAAGTCTTGTTTTTATTTACTGTGACCGCTACACACACATAGCCATGCCCCGAATGTAGGTACACTCGACCAATTTATTTGGTACACAGGCAAACTTACTCGTCTTTCTACAACACTGTCAATATTCATTTTTATTGTATGCGTAATTACTTTCTAAGCTTATGACACGCTTACAAGACTTATTTAAAATTGACTATTGCAAGTAAGCTGCCTGTATACCAAATAGTTTTATTGGCTGTAGGTACCTAATACCTATGCTACAGGCTCTAGACTGACTGACTGCACATTAGCAGTTTGAATGCAGTTGAAATGCAGTCCCTCTGTCATTACAGTGTGCAGTGTACTAACTGCATTCAAACTGCAAATATTGTATGTATCCAGGATTGCTGATCCATCAAATACCTACTCATGCTCAAAAGTGCCTCTTAACCTTAATGATAGCTGAAATAAATAATTTGACTTTGGCTAATGTTCAGATTACATATATTCACATACACATACAATCACGCTTGTATTCCCTGAAGGGTTAGGCAGAGGTATACCAATGTAGGTACACCCACAGTTCACCGGGATGTTTTTAGGTCCCATGTACGTGTACCTAGGTACTGGCGTTTAAAGAACTATACACGCATTATACACGCTTGTTTAGTACTTTTGTATAGATATTTATATACCATCACGCCTGTATTCACCAAAGGGTTAGGCAGAAGTGCACTAATGTACACACATTTCGCCGGTATATTTAGGTCCCATGGGGGCGAGCCTATTGTCATTAACCGGGCACAAATCCAAACTCCGAGCTGCTACTGAGAATTTCATAGAAAAACCCAATAACACTTAGCTCAACCTGGGAATCGAACCCAGGACCTCTAGCGTAGCAGTCGTGCTTAGGACCACTAGGGTAACGAGGCAGTTAGATATTTTTTGTTAATATAATTTGCTTGCCAAAATCAAATAGCAAAATGAGTCTGTGCGTTTATTTATTTATTCATCTAACAGAAGTAATGATATTCAAACAATATTGTTGTCAGGCACAGACACTTGTATTTACTTATTTATTTATTTAGGATCTCCAACAAAAGATATAGGTACACAAATCATGACGTAATAAAAACAATATACCTATCAACAAAAGTATTATGTAGGTGTACTCCTGCACTCATAGGAGACCACAGCATGCACAAGAAAGTTAACAACTAGCTAACAAGGTACTAACTGGAAACAAAGTAGAAAATAAAATTTGGAATAAAGATAAGAATAAAAGTTGGAATAAAATTAAAATCTAAAAAACACAATACAATAAGATCAATAATAAAATGAGAGGAGTAAGAGAACTTATAATAAATCTATAGACGGGCCTGTTGGTCTAGTGGTTAGCGGCCCTGACTGCTAAGCCGGAGGTCGTGGGTTCGATTCCCACCCAGGACAAACTTTGTGTGATGAGCATGATTGTTTGTTCTGTGTCTGGGTGTGATTTATCTATAATTTATGTATGTATTTATCTATACTAATCTATACTAATATTATAAAGAGGTAACATTTGTTTGTAAGTTTGTATGTTTGTAAGTTTGTATGTAGGGGGTAATCTCCGGAAGTAATGAACCAATTTTAAAAATTGTTTCACTGGTAGAAAGCTACATTATTCGTGAGTGCTATAGGCTATATAACATCACGCTACGACCAATTGGAGCGGAGCAGCAATGAAAAATGTGGCAAAAACGGGAAAAAATATTCTTTTTGAGGGCTTTCGTTGCGTGCGCTGCGTGAACGGTTAAAGTTACGCAAAAATAATGTATGAGAGAATTGTTCCTCTCAAAATATACTAAAAAAAAGTCCGCGGTAGTAAATGCCTAACTTTTAAGGTTGACTCACTATAGCCATTTTTATGGCCAGAAAAATTGTTTTAAAATAATGCATTATTTGCGAAGGTGTTTTTATGGAAATAGTATTAATCCTTATCAACATAAATACGTTATCCATCACAAGTGTTCAATTTTGCATGAAATTACCCTTTACATCATTTAATTTCAATGAATATCTTGGGAGATATCACAGTTTTAAAGTAATTTGGCCGCAAAATAATGGCTCTGCGAGACATTCCGTAGCTTATACATCAGAATAACATAATATTATAGAATACATAACATCGCGCTATGAGCCACGGAACAAATCAGTAACCAAAAACCTATCGTAACGCGAGTGAAACCGCGGGGCACTGCTAGTAAATTATATAAGTATGTATATCAGTTGTCTGGTTACCATAACACAAGCTCTGCTTATCTTGGGATCAGATAGCCGTGTGTGAGTTGTCCCAAGATATCTTTTTTTTTTTTTTATAGGTACAATTGTTGTTAAATTGAGCCAGAGACTCACAAATGTCTAAGTTTGTGGTTTTAGGCAACATATTGTATTGCCTACAGACTTAGTTTGTAGTCAGCCGATGCTGTAGTGTTTAATATTGACACAGACCCTAGATGTCGTTCTTGGAAGCAACTCTGTATATTGTGTTCTCATTACCTCCTAAAGTATCTGCGCTCGTTGTTAGGCCAGCTCATCAAGCTACCCGAAACTGACAAATTTTCGCAATCAACTTTGAACCATACAGTACAGCGATAAAGTTGAAAATTTATTGATTGTAGTAGCTTGATGTGTTGGTTTCTGTACAAAGATCCGAATGCGGTTCTTCTCGTACCGAGTATCCTCAACGACAAGCCAACAGACATTGAGGATAGCGTTCTTAACGGCTATATTTCCTCAACATGCTACATGGAATATGCTATATTTTTATAGCGTGTTAGTTTTGATGCTACGTTATAACGAATGACATCGAGGATTGCGGAGACGTTGTCAAGTTAGGTGCGTTATATTTAATCGTATGTATATTCTGCTAATTTATAACATCATCATAATATTGATTGATATATTTTAACGTGGTGGGTTAATCACTGTAGATACTTAGGCACTAAACAAAACACCAACGTGAGTTCATAATCGTAAAATAACTAAAATTATATTTACACATCAGTCAGTACACATAAACAAACATTATTTACACTTTTTACATAAAAAAATATATACAAAATGCACGCGAAGTCTCTATTCAAAACGCCTACGTCACAGACTGAGCTAGCGTCTAACTGATTATTATTTCAATATTTGTAACGAACGCAGTGAACGAAGTTCCGACTATTGCGTGCGACTACATCCGATTTCAACCGAAGTTAACCGAATAAATAGCGCGCGAGCGAGAGCGATCAACAGCGCCGCGCGGTAGATCAGTGAGCGCGCGTAGGTATCGTTATAAAGTTATAGCATAACCGAGCAAATAGCGCGTGGCCGCGCGCGATTGACAGCGCCGCGATCGGTCAGTGACCGCGCATTTCGTTATAACGTAGCATCGTATGAATAGATTCATAGCATGCGCTGTTCGTTGCGAGTAAATAACACGCTATATTTTTCAGCTATAACGTTTTTTAACCACCACTGGATAGCGAGCAGAGTGCGACTATAGAGGATACCAGGGGCCTATTTAATAAAGCTGACAGGTGACATTTGACAAAATAACGGTGACAGTTCCAGGTTTTGTCAATTTTCTGTTTAATAAAGCCCAAAATACATAGAAAATCGTGACATATTTCTGGTTGACAGTAGATTGACGTTTATTTGAATACATCACGTGATAACATGAAATTGCGAATTGTCACTGGAATTTGACCGGCAACTAAGCCGTATGTTGAGAATTTTAAATTTCTTTTTTCTTGCTGAAATGGTTAAAAATATATTACGTCGAATAGGGACAACGAATACTTATTAGAAAATTATCACTTCGCTATTGTTTTTGTCGATGTAGACTATGTATTTCTCATAGAAGCTTTCACTCTTCACCCACTTCCTCTTTTACTCCGTTTTGATAGAATTCTCAAATCTTTTTTTTTTATGGAGTTTGGATTTATGCCCGGTTAATGGCGATAGGCTCGCTCCCTATTACATGGGACCTAAACATACCGGCGAACTGTGGGTGTACAATGGTACACCTCTGCCTAACCCTTCGGGGAATACAGGCGTGATGATATGTATGTGTTTTCTTTTATAATATTACTATATAGATGGAAACTAATTGTGTTTCTAAGGTGCGAGCGATTTTATAAGTAAAACGATTGAATCGATTTTGTCAGATCAAGCTTTAATATCAGTGTAACATTAAACAAATTACAAAATTAAGTTATAGTGAGCGCAACACGTTGCAACATGTGATAGATACGAGTATTGCTGAACATTTCTGAAATGATGCCTGTGCACTGTTAGCTCGAACGCAAAGGCCAGTGGTTCTTCGCCGTAGGTAGATTATAAGCTGAAAACATAAAAACAAAGGTTTATCAACGAATATAAATTATTCTTGTGGCGGTACGTCATTTGACATCACGAAAGTTGCACCTACAATTTTACTAAAGCAAAATAGTTTGTTCTATTTCTCCTGAAAGGGACGAAGTGTCCGGTGGTTGTGGAAGTCGGTCGGCTGATATGATTATGATAATAAATAATATTAACAGAATTCGTGTAGAAGAAAATCTGCAAATAAACATGTAATAATCTGTAATACATATAGCAATGGTACTTACTTGAGGTACTGATGTGTTCATTGGACTTTCTTTAAATCTGTTACGAGATTTTAGTTTCTTAAAGAGTCAGGAATACACACTTCTTCATAAATCAAATAGCTTTTTACTAAGAAATAATACGATAAACCACAAAAAAAATTGACATGTAACAAAAACATGAATTTAAATCACAATGATAAAAAATAAACGACAGAATTTAAAATTCACTAAAATGGCGTCATTGTATGGTCATTTTACTTTATATCAAATTTGGTAGGATTATAAAAAGCTCCAAAGACAGATGGCGAAATGATTTGACAAAAGAGGGCAGCGCGCGCAGCGTAGTTGTTCTATTAGACGAATGCGGCCAAACCAACGAGGTAGTCATATTACGTTTTTGGTTGTAACCTCTTTTATTCCCTATAGTTTTAATTATCTGATAAGGTATTCTACATTGTATTGACAGTGTCTGACTCAGTTACGTCAAACTGAAAAATCATCATAGTCCGACAGCTGTAGTTGCGGCTTTTCGCGTTGAAAACTCAGCGATACATTATTTCGTTTGTTGTACATGATTTTACGAACTAGGGTAACTTCAGAGCAAGCTACGGGCGTATTCATACGAAAAAATAGTCTACGATACCTACATAGCAGTCCTTGAACAAGTGTGGTGGTGTTGCATTTAATGTTTAACTCATAAACATTAAAAATAAAGTTGAAAATTGTTTTTCAAATCAAATTACTAATTTATAAAAGACAAAGTGCTCAAACATATAGCTACTCTGTTTATACTGCCCTTTGATGGTGGTCGAGAACCATCTTGTTGGACTATAGTATAGTTGAAATATGAGTTTTTGACGTTCGAATACTTGGAGTGGTTTCTCGTGTATACTTTTTAAAATGTTAAATTAATTTACAATCGCTGTGATTTTGTATAATATGCATAAACGTCTATTGTTCCGTAAATGTATCGATGTGCATTCATTATGCAAGAAGATAGATCATTGTTGACCGATTCGCAATTTCAAGTAGAGCTGTCATGTTGTTGCATGTGATTTTCACAACACGGATCACATTTATCATGATTATCGGGAATTCTATTACTAATACTATGCCCGGATAAGAAAGAAGGCGATCAAACTGGCTAAGGTGGCCTGGGCTGTTTTTATCATGGATTATGCTCAAATAATAATAATTGTGTTATCAAATACTTAATTCGGTGAATTTCGGTGAGTGGAATGACGTGCAAAGGCTGGTTCAAATCAGTGGCCGGGAAACATATAAGTAATTATATCAACTGATTATTTCAAATGTAATTGAGTAAATAAATACAATAATAACTGTACTGTGCTGTTTCATTTCTTTTTACTCGATAAGTTTTTGTTTGATGTGTATTTACAGGGAACTGTCATTCAAATTCAATAAATATTATCAACCACTACTCAAATAAAAACTCGCTAGTTAGGAATACTAATGATGTACTCCAAAAAGATATGATAATTCCTAAATATTTTGGTTGAAATAAGTAAATGTAACTCAGTATGAGTACGTATTTATGCGTCCAAGGATGTTGGCTGTGAGTCTGTGACACATGCCAGAATGGCAAATACTAGGGCAGTGACATTTTGCAAATCAATTTTATTAATATCGATTGTAAGTCGTTAAAATCTCATTCTCTTTATTAATATTTTAAAAATGCTTTATTATTTTGAAATTTCTTTTTAAATATTTATTTAATACAAAATATAAAAAATACATTCAAAACACAATCGATATTTATTCAAAACAAAAAATTCTTTGTACGTACCCTTTTGTCGCGTTGCAAAATGGTCGCCTACGTACCGGAAACATTTAAATGTAAAAAAATATATTTTAAAATACATGCCGTAAACTTCGTTTTCTATAAAAAAATATCGATAATCCATCATATAAAAACATCCCATCACTAAACACATTACGTTACACACATATCACTATGCTTGAATTTTCTTTCAATTTGGTTTTCTTTATAGACAGTAATATTTTGGCAGTATTTAATTTAATTAGTAGTTATTTAGTTAATTCCGTATTTTACGACTATAATTTTAGGTCGCAGCAAAAACATTAAATCATAATTTGTAAATCGCGGTAAAGTTCAAGAGTGAAAAGGAACAGAAAAATTGTCACAGGCATATTTAACTTGCATGACTTATGTCATAAATGTCGGTTTTATTAAACAGCACTTCTCAAGACAATTTGCCGATTTTGACAAAAAAGTCAGCTTGTCAGCTTTATTAAATAGGGCCCAGCACTGATTTCCTTAACGAAGCAAGGGAAATTCGTCAATTGCTTGTAAATCATTTTGTTTAAATTAAACATTTTATTTCTTTACTAAAATAAGTTTATTTTTATTACTATTATACCTATCCTTAACCCTAAACATAATAATAAACAATCTACAAGATATAATAATCAACAAAACACAACAATAGACAAAATAATTAACAATCAGCAAAATAATTTAAAACTGTAAAATTAAGGTTTAGCCCTAATGTCAGTAGCGAGCTGTAGAGGATTTGGAACAAGTACTTAATGAGAATAGCAGGTTTGATGCAGTTGTAAGCTCCAACACACAATAACGGAGAAGAATCCCATCCGGTTTCAGTCCCATTATCTTCGTCTTGGGCATTTTGCTCCAAAAATAGATTGCTGGAAGAGCAAATGGCATCAGCCAAAATTCTGCTGCCTGTACAATGCTCTCCCAGAGTAACATGCTATTCTCATTAAGTGCTTGTACCAAATTGTGGTGAACTGGCAGGCAGGGAGTCTTCAGCAGTCTTCAATGACGGGTAAATCGACCTCTTGCATGCTTTTTGGTTTGGCCCTGGCTTGGCCTTCGCTTTGGCCTTGATAGTCTCTTACTTTTCTCGCCTTTGTATTCACTTTTTGCACCCACACATTTCATATCTGTTGAAATTAAATTAATTTAGAACACAATGAAAGGAGAATGGGCAAAAATGAATGGAACGTGGTACCCGCTCCAATAGTCATCATTAATATATCATTGAAAAGATATTTTGATGCAGATAAACGTCTACCATGGCGCCTGTCCCTATTCACGTTTGGGAAGCAGTAATCTCACTAAGTTTTATAAATGAGAATTTACTACAAACTACTTATATTAGTAAAATAAAGCTGGAATAAGATAGACTTAGACGATGATATATTGCCGCCGTGGGATCTGGAGGCGCTGGTCCTCGCGCGCCTACACGAGTGGCGCGCGGAGGCACTAGGCCTAACCTAACCTAACCTAACAACATTTTTGTTATAGTAAGCGCGGATTCAACAAAGTCGTCGGGCCATAAATCATTTCTCTATGTCTATCTCGCTTGCACTTACAGAGCTTATGGAACGCTAATACAAAATAATAACGCTTTACAATAATAGAAGTGACTTTCGAAGGTCCGATGAATTCACACGTGCGCACAGTGTCCAGGTAGCTAATATCGAGTTAGAAAGGATAGGCCCTTTTGTTTGTACTGCTAACCTTTATCTATTGTTATTGGTAATGACCATCTTAAGTGGCATCACCTGTGTTTATTTAAAATGAAGAACATAATATACTTAGATAAGTGGGACCTAATATACTATGATATGTATGTTTATTGCCGGGGCCACGGGACTGTCTAAACAGGTTACCGTGGCCCTAGAACGCAAAGGGCAACCGAAGGAACAAGGTTTTTATTAGTTAGTAAGACTGTCGTTTATCTCCAAACGCAATAAGATTTGAGACTGGTGGCTATAGTAAATATTGTTCCTCTTGGTAAGACCTTTTAAACGACACTACAATCATATCTATTGGAGCCGGGTACCATTTTGCCCATTCTCCTTTATGCAATGCAGTTTAACATTTTATCTGACGTATTCCACTTACATGTTGCCACTGCTCTACAGTCCTGCTGCAGCCCAGTTGGTTCAGTTGGCTAATGACGGTAGCCTAAAATTCCAAAATTCCGGAATCAGCTTGATTTTCTAAAAAAAAACAAAAAAGGCTAGTAGTACACCTGAATTTATACACAATAATAGGATAATTTACATACACAACAATAAACTGATAACTATTAATATTGAGGCTCTCAAATTTTCTATCGTTGTTTGTTATGCTAAGGATTCAGCAATAAAATAACAAGTTCAGTTTTATTTCTTACCTCTGGTCATTATCCGATTGTTGCGGAGCCGCTCCACGAGAAGCTCTCGCTGTTATTTATTCGCTCGTTTTCTGCAGGGCTGCCAGCAAATAAATCGCGGGTATACCGATTAGTATCTGCAATTATACAAAATTTTATCGCATTATACAAAACTATTCTATAAATCGATTTTTCTTTATAATTTCCTAAAACGAACATATTTGCCTGTAAGTAATTTAAAGCTGATTCTTAATGAAATGAAATGATGAAATAAAAAACCTACACAACCCACTCAAGCAGTCACAATCAGAAATTATGGCCACACAAGTTCACACGACACTCCAATGTATCATAGTTGTCACGTTGGGAATACTTTATCTGCATCTCTGTTCATCCCATACAGATGAGAGGTCAATTTTGAAAAAAACAAAAAGTGAACTCACTTTCCATTTCATGCCGTATGTTTTGTATCGTACGTATTATACGAAATGATCATGGATACAATACACCGTCCGATTATACAGATTTTGTATCCAATTATACAATCTGGCAGCCCTGGTTTTCTGGACGACTGCATGCTAATTTAATTATTTATAAAACAGTTAAAAATAAAACAACACCCAATTTATTATTGTTGACATACATCAATCATTGCACAAGTCAACTAGTGTTACCAACCCTTACCAAAATTTTCCCCCAAGTTTTTTCTGAATCCCCATAAAATCCCCTTAATATAAAATTTTATATGTACCCATTCATTTCCTACATTGTTTCGTAGCTCATAAAATAAAACGTTACCTAGTATATTAGCCCCAAAAAAATTCAGCCCCCTCTTCTGTCACCACTTTAGCCACCTTTTTCATAAGGCAACCATATACAGTTAGATTAGGAATAAAATAACCCTTCATTTGATATATATCTTGATTAAATAACAGGTGAGAGTGTATTTATAAAGTTAAAGTTAATCAGCGTTAAATATCCAAAATCATTACGTACAAATTGAGAGAAATGTTGGTTTATTTTTCTAGGACTAAAGTCAATTATTGGTATTTATTTGTAATAAATATCAATGAATTAAATGCATTTTAAGTTAAGATCAAATGAATACATAATATGGAAGTAAATGATGAAATATTGCTAAAAAGTTTATTTGGCGAAAATGCATGTTGAAGTACACTTTGCGGCACTTGTACGCCAGAACTATTGATCTTATAAAAAAATAGTTAACCAAAAATTGTAGGAAATTTCCTGTTCTTTAATTTTGTTCAACATGTTTATATCGTAAAATGAGTCAGAAAGGAGATATTCACCGAAACTGCTACTAGGTGCCATTTTTTCAACATGACAATTTTACAACTAAAATCTAGGCAACCATGGACTTAGCCTCTTTTTTGATAAGGCAACCCTATACAGTTGGATTGGGAATAAAATAACCTTTCATTTGACATACATCTCGATTAAATAACAGATGGGGGTATTTTACTCCATTTTTGCCCACCTTCAAACCAGGCAACCCTACAGTTAGCCCCGGATGAGATTAGGCAACCCTACTTTTTTTGACTCCTTGGGGTATATTCTATCAGCTAATGCACGATTTACCTAAATAACAGATGGGGGGATTTTACCCAAAAAATTGGCCCTTATTTTTTAATATTTAACACCTTTGGATTGGTACGCGATTTAGCTAGGCAACCCATGTGCGTTGTATCAATCTATGTCTGATCTTGCATATAAACCTTAAAATTATTAAATAACGGATGAGGGTATATTTTTCTTCTACGGATCTTAGACCATAAGTACTTATGTAGGTTCCTAATTCATCATCATCATCACATCAGCCGCAGGACGTCCACTGCTGGACATAGACCTTATTAATCCTTCTTCTCCTTCCTACTAGGTACCTAATAATTATTATGAATGCGAAAGTTTATGAGGATGGATGTTTGTTGCTCTTTACGGCTTAACGGATCTGGATGAAAGTTGGCACTGAGATATATGGTAGTGTGGAATAACACTTTTTGTCCTGGAAAAATGTACGGTTCACATGGGTAATAGGTATTTAGCGTTGTTGGCAGTACTTTAGATAACAAAGGTTTGGTGGCTATAGTGACTCCTTGAAGTAAGTATATCAGAAGGGTGAAGAAAACTCGTGTTGAAGTTTGAAGTGCGAATAATTTGAATATTTATTTACACGTTATTTATACTATTTACAAAAATAATGTCATAACGTGGTAGGTAGCTACAGGTACCTATTACCTACTTACATCAAATTTGACGCGGGCAAAGTCGCAGGCTGAAGCTAGTCCGTACTAATATTATAAATGCGAAAGTATCTCTGTCTGTCTGTCTCTTCTTCACGCCTAAACCCCTGAACCGATTTCAATGAAATTTGGTACAGGTACAGATATAGTATGGGCCCCGAGAAAGGACATAGGGTAGTTTTTATCCCGAAAATCCCCCGGGAACGGGAACTATTAATACACGCGGACGAAGTCGCGGGCAAAAGCTAGTTTACTATATATATATCCAAGCCTGGTAGTAATGGTACCAACCATTAGGGGTTAAACATTCTCAATAGAATATCTCAATGTAATCACCTAATAGGCATTTACTTAATGAACTTAAAAAGAGTAATTTATCCAAATTTTCTTTTATCTCATTACCTACCAAATACAGCCCTCTTTTTTTCTGAATTACCTGGTAGCTGTAAGAGCCTGTTATGACGATACCTAATGCTGCTAAATCATGAAGAGGTACTTACTTACTTTGTAGTGATTCTCTTTTTATCTCTCCTAATGGCCAGCCTTTTTTCTATCTTAACTAAGGTAAGTATTGATCAGCACAGCAACAGAGCTGAAGCTGGATTTATCAACTAAAGCGAACTATTAGAATTGATACGTGATAGGCATATACTCCCATTTCATTATGTGTATAGTTCATAGACGGGGCTGGGTTATCTCAATTCTGCAGCTTGCTAAAGTCTCATGGAGTTCGCGATACTTGCCTACCCTACCTTGGTAAATGACGCCTTAACTACTTATTTTCAATGAATTATTTGGCTTTCTTTGGCTTGGATGGGTCATGCCAAAACTACAGACTGCAGTTAAAGACCTTAGAAAAATAGGTACCTATGCAAGTAACATTCGTTGTAGCTGCTCTACTTTCTCATACTTTGCCAACTCGAACGATTCCTCGCCATTCTCCTACCTTGTGCGGTTACACGAGCCAGAAAATCTCACGAAGACTCAGCGAACTACACAAAATAAGTTTCTTTTCCCTGTCTCTCATAATCTGATGGAAGTACTACACAAGTAACAAAAGCTTCTATAACCAAGGCGTTTTGTCACCAATCAGTGTTATAGTAGGTCTGTAATGGTAACCATTATGACTGCGTGTACTATAAAGGTTTTTAACAAAGCGTTTTGATTCTATAAGATAAAGAGCATTTAAGTTCTATAATTAAGCTCTTAGAACGCTTACAGGACCATACAAAAGAATCGTTAAAGTTTTGCACTATAATAGATATGAATAAAGTGATTATGGTACTATTTAGTACTATTGGAGACCTTACCGACCCTTTCATGTATCTATTTTGCACTAATAATGCGTCAAAATTACTTTTATAGTACTAGTTTTGTAGTAGTATCAAAAACATAATTACAGGATTAATCTGCACTATGAAAACACCTTGCACAACTATTATGTAACCTTTTAGCTTTTTAAAAGCTCAGTATTGCTATGGGGCTAGTTCTGTAAAAGCCATGAAAACTTTTCTATAGTATTAAATAATACATAACCATTCTAAATAGCACTATAAGTGAGTCTGTGTTACTCATACGACACTAAAGCGTGACATAAAAGGATTAAAATGAATAATTAATGGACTAATTACATCTATACTAGCTTTTCAGAATCAATTATATGACTAGTATTTCATAAATGGTGACACACTGCCGACTGTTTAGAAATCTGGTTAAAAATTTAAGCTAATAAAGGTTTAATAATGGATTTAAAATCTCTGCGTCGGTATAAAGTGAGTGGTAGTTATAAAAAAAAGGTGAAAAATCGATATACACAAGCACTATCATCGATACAACAAGCAAATGTAAATACTGGTCAAGCGGGTCCAGAAAATATAGCACATGGTTCTGTACAAAATATTTGTTTTGTACCACAACAGTGCTGTAGCAATAATGTTTCTTTTTCTCAAGTCAGGAATAAGGATGAAGAATATGAGAGGGAGAGCACCTCTGTTCAAAGTTCCCCAACATCGGAATGCTCAGATGAGGAGAGCAATAAAGATGAACAATTATGCAGTAACATAAGAATTTTGTCCCATTATTACACAGTTTATGATAAGGAAAACTGGTTCCGTGTTTAAAAAAAAGACTTAATGTTTCTTATTTGTTTATTAATTATAAACATGATCTATGGCAAGATGTGTTTTAATGTATGTATATTCTAAACCTAGAAAAAATACACTTACGGTCGACATCACAATAAGTAATATTAAAAAAAAACATAACAATTATAGAAAAAAAAACACTTCGGCGGGCATAATCTCGCCTTCTTGAGAATAACTATCAACAAAATTATCATATCTTTTTCATAAATAAAAAATTAAACATTAAAATCTGTCTCAGGAAACAATCCACGTCCATTATATATGCCATCGTTAATTTTAGTATGTTACGACGCAGGTAAAGCACTGAAACAAACGCAATTGTACATTTACTTCCAGCATTATGACAAAAAAAGGTTTATTTTATATTTGGACAACGAACCCTAATTCGTTTTCGGTAAAAATATGGCTGCTGTTTTCGGCCATGATAGCACATTAGCAGCACGGCTGAAGCCAATGTATACTATAGCAGCCATATTCGGGACCAGTCCTTATTTTATTAATTTTAATTTAATTAAAACACGTAAATTATAATGGCGCATTGTCAAATTTGAAATCAGCATAATGGTTTTATCGATACAATAATTTTCGCAAGAGCAAGTTATGGGAGAGTAAGACCATATCGGTCCATGCATGTTTTATAGTATGTTATGTTAAAGCAACAATGGCAAACGACATAAAGCATAACTTACCGATATATTTTGTTTTCTTGAAGAACACTCACCACTCACGGTCACAACACAAACAAAAAGGTCACCAGTGTGATAAAAAAGATCACTGGAATCGTTTACGGTGCAAAATAGCACTATAAACATGTTTTGGTGGCTATTTCAGTACTAAAAAACGCGTTTCTCGACACTTTTACATTTTAACTAAAGAGCTGACTTATCACCGTGAGAGCCTTTATGTAATGTCTATACAATAAATCAGTGATAATACTAGGGCCTAATTGGGGTTTTGTAAATGTTTACAACACCATTATAGTACTAATCATGAACACTAATTAGCACGTTCTAAAACGTTCTCAGGACCTTTATAGTACCAAATTTTGTTTCTTGGGTAATGATACGGCAAGAGAGAGAGAGAGATTTCATAGTCATACGGCATGACAAAAAACAATTTGGCAAAAATGAGGGCGCCACTGTCACATTTAGCTCGCTCAATAGTAATCAGAAAACAAAAATAACATAAAATAAAAAGTCGATAGGATATATCGCATATTATGAAAATACTAACGGCTCTTGTAAATAAATAAAATATACAATCCCTTGTAGACAAAGCAGTGGCTAGCTATATATTTAAATATTTAGTTTCATTCTGGTACCACCTAGATAATACTTTCACTACTTTCGTTTGCTGTATTTTTGAAGAGTTAAAATAACTAAGTATAAATTGTCAATTTTGTGAATATTTACTCTATCTAATCATCCTTATTATGATTTTAGGACGTTCATTAGCCCCTCGGCCGCTCTAGAACATTTCTCAATAAACCTCCCAATTGTCGTCATTTTTTATGTTGATCATACGACAGTTGGGGCATTTTTTCCTTATGATTAAGGTTTGATCATACGACGTTGTAAGGGTTAATATACAAGGAAAACTTAAAAAAAAACGTAAAAAAACAATTGAATTTCGCGGCATTACTGAGCTGGGTTTCAATAAAACATGTGATATTTGATATACTAGTAAAACTATCGCGTAAACCATGAAAGTTATTTAGAATGTTATACTAAAATGTACGTACTCGAATACTCGAATCGTTTTCACTGTTTCGACGACCCACAAATTAATAAGCATCGCATGGTATTTTAGTCAGTTTGAAGTGTGGCAACAAATGCTAACAAAAAACTGGCAATACCATTTGACGTTTGGATAATTTTTAATTTGCTTGCTGTACCTATTTCTGCGTGATTGAGGATAGATTTTTATCGGATTACTGTTTTCAATATACTTTGGTAATAAAGACAATCTATTTTAGTGACAGCAGATAACGTCGGTGTTTTCGCAAAAGCATCGTAACGAAAATTTTCAGGCTCGTTGCGGCTCAAAGGTAATTTTCACACTATTTTGTCTTGTTTGTGTTAGTAGACTCGATATAAATTTGAACTAAATGCTCAATACAAATATCGCTACTGGTTTGTAAACCTTAAACAGACCTTCCTCAATCTTTTTATGATTTGGCGAATACCGTTTAATGTTACTTTGCATGTTGTGTCATCACAAACTTTGTTACTCATTGGGTAATTGTGTGTTTTCTATCGATTAGTATGAAAGAATTGGATAGACTAGAGGTTACTAATAAATTAGCCTTCGCTTCCTAATAGAAGATATTAAAAAATGCCCCACTTAGGTAATATACTCTTTAAAAAGTAATTAGTTTACTAGTGTTCATTTCATTAAAATCCTCTGTGTATATCATGACAAATGCAAGCTATTAATAACTGTTATTTTGAATACATTTACTCACTAAAGCCAGCTGCCTGTCTGAGACACTATTGATGGTATTATGGGATGAATTCCTAGCCTGTTTCTTGTGTTTGCACAGAGATTTATTCACCCTCTTTTACCAATGCATTGGTGTTATTATTCTTGTGAAAATAATAATAATAATTGACCCTGTTTTGAGTCATGTTTGCAGGAGAGCTAGCTACACAATCAAAGCATTTTTAACCAGTTTTTATTCACTATTCAGTATGCTCCAGTTCAGAGTGTAATGCCAACTTATATAAGTGCATGTTATAAAAAGAAGTATAAAAGTGTAGCTATTCCTTTTTCATTAAAATATATTTTTTATTAATTGAAAATACTCAAAGTATGACATTACACTGGCAAAATTACTTGCTCAAAATAAAAATAAAATAAAATTAAATAAATTTACTTTTTTATTGAATAAATATTAGAGAATTTTATTTACAAAATGTTAGGAATTAGGGAACACTGTCAAACATATAATTTATAAAGCATTTACATGCATGAAGTTTGCTATCCTCTTAGATTGTATCAGTAGAACACAGCTATGGTTTGTGTGTGTGCATTCACTGTGTAGTTAACAATATTGGCAGCCTTATCTACATGTGTGGAGTGTGCATGTATGTGTCAACACACAATTTATCTCACTAGCTTCCAGACCTCATTATAACTAGACCACATAGTATAATATTACATGTAAGTACATTGCTCTAGCTCATAGTATTGATTGCACAGCGATTGTTTCATTTAAAGTAATAATATGTAATTGTAGTCATGATGTCTATTGGAAGTTTAATAAACTGTGATCAATACTTATTATTGTTTAAGACTGAACATTCATTGGGACTCCCCATTCTGGTGAAACATACCATGTAAAAACCAAAATTGGGCTTCAAATTGTTGTTATTAAGTTTATACTTTGCATGCTACTTATTATCAGATGTGGTAGCTCATTGTATAATTAAAATCAATGTAGAATCAAGAAAAATATTATTTTTCCCTAGTTAATATTATTTTGTTTTACCTACACTTTACTTAAGGCAAATAAAAGAATAATAATAAAATAAACACCCTAAATATTTTTTTAAAAATTTTGTCCCAATATTCAGCAGCAGCAACCCCATCTGCTAAGTTCATTTAGTTAGTAGTTGTTTGTGCTTAACTTTTTGCTTTTGCGTGCTTGCGACACTTTCATGCACTGCAGTTTTTTTTTTGCAATTTTAATTTCTTCGTCATCCTTCAAGGTAGCACTCATGTCCATAAAACTATGGCTATGTTAGACATTACAAATTATTTACTTAAACTTTCTTTAGCAAATTGTCATGAAAGATACAACACCAAAAATGTTTTGTTTTAGGAATGAGGAGAGAAGATGATTGATTCAACATAGAAGAACAAGAAGGTAACTATCAATACTTTGACGGTAACACTGTGTATGAAATACCTCATTATGTACAGTATGTAGTTGTTTGATAACACAACATCCTTTGTTTTGCAGTGATATAGGACAGCGGTACAAGAAAACAATCAAAATGATGACATCCGAAGAATCAGACTCCCTGAGCACTGTCCCATCAGAAGGGCACGTCGAGGATGTGTCAGGTGGGTTCATTGACTCCAAACCAATCCATGTTACTACTATTATAAATGCAAAAGTTTGGAGGAATGCATGTTTATTGTCCAATCACACCAGAAGCCCTGAACAGATCTGAATAAAATTTGGTACAGAGATAGATTTTTTGTCTGAAATAGCACATAGGCTACTTTTTATATCAGAAATTTTTATATTCAGAAAAAAATATGTTTCCCGTGGGATAATATACAGAGCGCATTCATGAGACGGGTCACTAAGGGCAGGTACCTTAACTGTTGTAGTTAGAGGAATAGATTCCTTGGAAACCATTCATAACTTTTTTTTAGATATTCTAAACTGCATTTGATTTTGGAAAAAATTTAGTCAGCGACAAAAATGATAAAATACGAAAATATTTTTTTTTAATACCAATCGATCGCATTTCATGTAGGTATCAAACGACTATTTAAGGTATGAGTACTAGAAATTACAAAAATCGCCGAAACCATGTCCCATACATTTTGTACGGAAAACCGATTAATCAAGTCGAAACATTCTTTGTTCCTACCCAGGAGCACCCCTTCGTAACCCATCCCAAAAATCCACCCTGTATATCTATTATGACGTAGACGAAGTCGCCGCGAGAATCTAGTTCAACATAAATGATACTTGATATGTATTACTAGGTTGTGATCGCGTCAATCACAACAAAGCGACTACCCTGTTTAAATTAAGATATATTTGCAGCCATTATCTGGGGTGAATAACATTTTGGTGATTGAATAAAACATTGTATACAACAGTTAATATTTGTCAAAGATAAAAGTATTACTCACGTTATGACTCACGTATTGACGCCATTGGTTCTTGTTCTGAACATGTCATAAACTGAGGTAATAATTTTATCTTGGTATTGGTTTTATTATGATAAAGAGGTTATAATATACCAATACATAATAAAAACAAGGAAAGTAACAATGGTGGAATTGTGAGACACGTGAGGCATGATAAATATCATACATTACCTGCAATAAACATTGTGAGACGGCAAAAAAAAATTAACAATAAGCTGTGTTTCACATCCAATATAACACTATTAAGAAAACTAAATAACAATGAATGCTTTATTTATTATTGAAGCTCGACCTTGACCAACTACTGAACAAGCATGGGTTAGCCTCCACTTTGCTACAGTAGGTCACGTTTTCAGGTCACTGAGGTCACCAATCAATAAATTAACTTTACTTACTAGGTGTATCATAGATTAATATTTCTGAGATTATAACTGTCTTGTTATACACCATTGGATATAAAAAAAATACACAATGCGTTCATATATCAGTATTAGCACACATATGCCACAATATGAGGAAAAGATCATATTATTATTTTTACGATACATACTTCCCACCGGAATATTCTGAAACTGGCTCATTTTGAATAGGTAAGTCATGAAAGTAATACACGTAAAATATTATTTTTCGGCAGCTTCTGCCACGGAGGAGGCTCCATCGTCGATGGTGTCTAGCGAGGCGGAGTCGGAGGGCAGCGTGCTGTCGGAGGCGCGGCACGACGCCGAGGCCAGCGCGCTGTTCAGCGACCCCATCACGGAGCTGGCCGGTGCGCTGTACGAGAAGCCGATGCCGCCGGTCACTGATTGGCGCTCCGTCGGCACCACCATCGGCGTCGGCGTCGCCGCATACGTCGCTTCCAGAGGTTGGTCTATTTGTTTATTTTTTTAATTCTAATAGGCTTGTAGTTAACAGCAACTCACCTGATCTTAAGTGATGAAGCAGCCTAAGATGCAACACGCTTGCCTAGGATGAACCAATGGGTTCATGAATTCATATGAATCCATTTGTGCCTTGGAAATACCTAGATTATACTTAACAGGGAACAATTTATACGTTTTCGAAGTTTCACTCGTCTCATGTTTAGTTGAATTCTGATTCTTATAATGTTTACATTACATTACCATTTACACAACTATCTACTTTAGTGTTATGTAGTTTCTGTTTACTTTTGTTTGTGTTTCTCATTCTTTAACATAAAAATGATGTCAGTTTAAAGAATTTTGTTCCCATAATGAACACAAACAGTCCTCTTAAAATATGAGACATAAATTGATCATGCAGTTAGAGAATAATATAATGACATGATCTAAGATATTGTATTCAAGTTTAAAACCTTGTATTAATACAAATACGTATAATAGGGTCATCATTATACTTTTTGAAGAGGCATTTGATTTCAGCTTATCAAAATTTATAACAATCTGATAAATAAAAAATATTGTTTGTATATTTACTCGATTGTGAGGCCAAAACATACCAGGAACGACACCAATGGCATCTGCTAGAAACTTATAACATAACATCTTTGTTGTCTTTCATTCAGGCTCAATGCTACCGTGGGGCGGTCACAAAGGTCCGGTCCCCCCGGCCGACTCCGACCTGCGACCTGGCGAGTTCGTGATGAGGCTGCTCTTCACCGAGTTCACAGTACAGGCCGAGAGGAAGATGGAGGCCGTTATGGCTGAGCCACTGGTATGTCCACGTAGAATTTAATTTGTCCCGTCCGAAAATCGAACAGCAGCCAAGACTTTCAATGCATAAAAAAAAATAACTTGATATGAAAGATTTATAAATTTAATGGTAAATTTACAGGAAAAGCCATTAGCCAAAACTCTGCAGCGCGGTGAAGACCCACAGCTGGACCAGATCCTCCAAGCGTTTGGCACAGTCGCTGAACATTGCCTGCCGTCCTTGCTGCGCGCACTCTTCGGCTGGCTGGAGAGGCAGATGGCAGACTCGCCACAACTCAGCGAACAAGCTAAGAAACCACACCAGGACCTAAGGAACAAGAGGTAAGGGATTTATGTAACTTAAAACACTTTTTGTATTTAGTACTTTACCTTATTTTAAGGAAGCGAAATAAGATTTATTTATTTTATAGTAATTAAAACGGCACAGGTCCAATTACATTCATTAACATCGAGTTATATAAATTAAAAACAATAACATAAGCACACGAATAAAACGCGCTATAGACGATATAAAATAAAGCATTATTTTTATTATGTTCTGGTGTGCAACCCAACTAGTGATAATGGAATGAGTAGTTACTATGCAAGGTACGGTCAACAAAAGAGATAAGTAACCAGACCGTCTAATATAGTTGAAGATTTCTTTCAAACCGGTGATCGTTTTTAAATGAAATTTAATTTAATTAATAAGCTGTTTATTTCCTACTAGCTTCTGCCCGCGACTTCGTCCGCGTCACAGTTGATGTGTTATCCTACGGGTACCGTACATTTTCCCGGGATAAAAAGTAGCCTATGTGTTATTCCAGACTATAATCTATCTTTGTGCCAAATTTCATCCAGATCCATTCAGCCGTTTAAGCGTGAAAGAGTAACAAACATCCATACATCCATACATCCATACTTACAAACTTTCGCCTTTATAATAGTAGTAGGATAATAGTAGTAGGATTAATTAAAATAAAATTCATTCAAAAACTCTAACGGTTTTTGTAAAACTTTGATTTCACTAGGCGACCTTGGTTATTTATCTCTTTTGCTGACTGTACATTCCATACACGTGGAAATCTGTATGATTCTATATACTAATACTGTAACACATTGATTCGAAAAGAGTAAGTAAGGAGTTTTTTGCCCATTCTTCTCCATACGAAACTACATTCTGGAAGGGGTGCCCCTTTAGATTGGGTACTTTTTATGAGCTGTTAAAACACGATTTGCCCATAGATTTTGTATGACAATACTTAAGTATGACGTCACTTTTTTGTCATCTCAATTCTATAACTATTTTGATTTCAAAGAAACTAAAAATCTAATTTTATACTTATTTAAAGATTAATCGGGTTTTCAGAGCTAAAAAATAAAGTGCTTTTTTAGTGAAGTTGTGTTTTGGAATTATTGTTTAATGGTGTTTACTACCTAATTCTTTTTTCTTGTATATAATGTTCAAAGGCGTCTTTTAATGGTCTAATCTAACGTCTCTTTGTTTTAATTTACCAGTAGCATCATCTACATCGTGTCCGGCAGCGGCGCGGGCACTGAGACCGTAGAGCGCAGCTGTGAAGAGCTGCAAGCAGAGCGTCGGGACCTGGCTGTGGAGTTCCTGTTCTGTCTGGCGCTCATCGAGGTTCTGAAGCAGCTGCCCTTCCATCCGGGGCACGAGGATCTAGTGCAATACATTGAGAATGTCGCCTTCAAGCGGTTCAATTATAAGGAGGGGTTAGTTGATTGATATATTATTATTATTATCTATACTTCTATACTAATCTTATGAAGAGGACAGATTTGTTTGTAAGAAATAGCCTCCCAAACTATTCTCGTATAATTAATTTTCTGTTTTAAATACTACCAGTCAATTTAGTTTTAAATGTGTAATGTGTCTCGTTTCCGTATTAGTTATTTAAATAATAGCACCCCCTATTTAGGTTATCGCACATTATACCAGCACGGGTCCGTCACAGGCACAGCAAACAATTTGCCATTCAAATTAAGGCTTTACATCGAGTGTGTTAAAATTGTTTTTATGATGACAAGATAAAAAGGTTACGGCTTGCGGGCGACACACTGGCAGCCTGGATTCTTTAACGTAAAGAGAGAGTTAAACTACATAATTATTATGTAGTTCATGGTGACTGGACCAAAACGCTGACGACCGACCACTGTATAGAGTTAAAATGGTAGTGCTGGCGGTGCTGTTATAATGTGCAATGATCACTTCTTTTCCCTAGCTGCCGTCTGCACTACAATAATACGTTCATAATATCTTGTCATCAGGTTGCAGTCAAACCCGAACGCTGCCAACGTGCACTTGATAGCGGATCTGTACGCTGAGGTCGTCGCCGTACTAGCACAGTCGCGGTTCGCTTCGGTCAGAAAGCGCTTCACTGCTGAACTTAAGGTAATAGTTGATTGGTAAAACTACAACTATTCTATTTCATTTAAGTTTAATTTTAAACGACAAGAACAATTCAGTATCTCAATTGATATGTGATATATATATATATATATATATATATATATCAGGGCAAAGGTAAAGGCCATTGCAGTGCAAAGGCCTCTTCGAGCATTGATCACTGCACTTAAAGCGGATTGATGATTTCAAACTTATATTAATTTTAAATCCAGGTTTCGTACATTGATTTGAACTAAAAAACATAAAATAAATATTATATGCAAAATTCGTATTTCTATAAAAAAATAAACCAAGTAAATTATATGATCGTCATTATCATATCAGCCGTATGACGTCCACTGATGGACATATACCTCCCCCATCGACACACCAATTTACCAAGATTACTGAACAAATCGTTTAATCATACAAACAGGAGCTCAAAAGCCGCGAACCATCCCCCCACACGACACAGAGCATCATCTCCCTGCTGATGGGCATGAAGTTCTTCCGCGTGAAGATGGTGCCCATCGAGGAGTTCGAGGCGTCCTTCCAGTTCCTGCAAGAGTGCGCGCAGTACTTCCTGGAGGTCAAGGACAAGGACATCAGGCACGCGCTCGCTGGACTCTTCGTGGAGATCCTCGTGCCGGTCGCAGCTGTAAGTTCTTTACCTTGTATTCGTTATTTCATTCGTTCATCATCATCCTCATATCACCCGCAGGACGTCCACTGCTGGATTTAGGTCTCTCTCATAGATTTCCAAAAGTTCTCTTTAGATAATTATATAGGTAATTAGATATATATACATATAAACTATGAGTTCACTTTTTTATCATCTCAAGTCACTATTTATTATTTTCAAAAGAGCAATTTTATAGCTATTTAAAAAATCATCCAGTTTCCAGGGCTGAAATAAACATTTTTGTAAAAAGTACCTGTAAATGGTTTGTTTGAAATTAATGATTTAATTTGACTAGATTTTACCCACAACCCCGCTACCATGGGCTACCCAGCCATTATTCCGTGAAAAAGTATTCTCTTTCACTCTCCGGCTCACAAATTTTCTTCAAAACAAGATCATGTCAATCCTTTGTAATCCATGTGCAAGACGGAACTAATAAACATTTCACAGCTATAATATAAAAAGGAGTATATCTTCCCGTTAAAAAAAAAACTAGTTGTTTTCAATTATTACCCATTCACATTATAATATCATTTTAAAATTAAGAAATTTTCTCCGCTGTTTCCAACAGACTGTCAAGAACGAGGTAAACGTTCCGTGCCTGAAGAACTTCGTGGAGATGCTGTACAGCCACACCCTGGACGCCAGTACCAAGTCGAAGCACCGCCTGGCTCTGTTCCCGCTCGTCACGTGCCTGCTGTGCGTCTCGCAGAAACAGTTCTTCTTGGCCAACTGGCATTGTTTCCTAGCTATGTGCCTGTCCCATCTCAAGAACAGAGATCCCAAGATGTGCAGGGTCGCTTTAGGTAAGAGACAATCTTTAAATTTTATTGTCGCTCTTGATTGCGGTTTTTTTTTGTTGAGGATTTAACACTTTTGTGTGTGTCCACAGAATCACTGTACCGGCTGTTGTGGGTGTACATGATCAGAATCAAGTGCGAAAGTAATTCCGCAACACAATCCCGACTGCAGAGCATCGTCAACTCACTGTTTCCCAAGGGCTCCAAGGGGGTGGTGCCGCGCGACATGCCGCTCAATATCTTCGTCAAAATCATACAGTTCATCGCGCAGGAGCGACTTGACTTCGCCATGAGAGAAATCGTCTTCGACCTCCTCATGGTAGGGAGGCCGATCAAAATTATATTGACGCCAGAGAGGATGTCTATTGGGCTGCGGGCCTTCCTCGTGGTGGCTGACAGCTTGCAGCAGAAGGAAGGGGAGCCTCCGATGCCGAGGACGTCCGGGACGCTGCCCTCGGGGAACACCCTGAGGGTTAAGAAGACTTTCCTGAACAAGATGCTAACGGACGAGACGGCGCGCTCCATCGGCATGAGCCCGTACTTCCCGTACGTGCGCCGCGTGCTGGTGGAGATACTGCGTGCGCTGGACGCGCACTACGGCCGGCCGCTGATGCTCACCAACACGCAGAATGTCACCAAGGAGCAGGAGATCAACACGGGCGAGAGGAAGCCCAGGATCGATTTATTCCGGACTTGTGTTGCTGCTATACCAAGGTAACATTGTTAATAACAAACACACAGACAGAAAACATGGAAATCAAAGCATTTAATTCTTTGCGCTCTCTTCAATAAAACCTGGTAAGTAGCAAACTTGTTCTTAGTAATTCTAACCTATCTTATCATAAACAGACTGATCCCCGAGGGCATGAGCTCTAGCGAGCTGGTGGACCTCCTGAGCCGGCTGACAGTGCACATGGATGAGGAGCTGCGGGGCCTGTCCTTTCAGAGCCTCCAGACCCTCATCGTGGACTTCCCCGAGTGGCGGCAGGACGTGCTCGCAGGGTTCACGCAGTTCCTGGCCAAGGAAGTGCAGGTAACATAACTCTATATACTGTTACTACACATACATACATACATAAACTCACGCCTTTTTCCAAAGGCGGGAGGCAGAAACCACAGAACGCCACCTACTACGATCCTTACATGCTCCTTTCGCCTTTTGTTACTATAATATTTTTTATTTAATAAATATTGACGGAAATGAAATGTTTAAATGAACCTTTGAAACGCAAAAAATCTAAAATCAGACTACCTTTTCGTTCTATCTCTTTGCACTAGAATCGTAGGGAAAATAAATAAATAATAAATTAATAAAAATTATTCAGTAACTTAAAGGTATAGCATTGAATACAGTATGTCTTAAATCTATGTAAAGTGCACACATGATTTGTGCCTGAACCAGGTAATTCTGTGTTTTAGGCGGTTAGGTAGATTATTAATTGACTAAATAAAATACTATTTTATCACTCTATTGTTTAGGACACATCACCGCAACTAGTAGAGAACGGTCTCCGGATGCTGCTGCAGCTGCTGACGAGCTGGAAGAACGGCGAGCCCACAGCCAGCAGCGTGCCTACCAAGCAGGAGCCGCTGGCGTCCGTGATCCGCGGCGCGGAGGCGCTCGGCCTGGTCATGCTGTGTCAGTGCAAGGCCTACCCGCGCCGACTCGCTGTGCACGTGCTCAGGTCACACATATATTATTAATCAATAATCTTTACTGATATTATAAAGCTAAAAAGTAAGTCCGAACAGGCTATTCTCAGGAATTGGGTAGTTGACCAATATAATTCCAAGTCACGACTTCTCTAAAAGCACTTTATTTTAGACCTGAAAAGTTTTAAATTTATTGTAAAATTAGATTTTTACTTGCTTCGAAATCAATAAATTGTACTAACTATTTACACTAATATTACTATTTATACTAATTGTTTACACTTACGTCGACGTCTACTTGACGTCACAGTGTGCTATTGCTATATAAAACCTGTGGGAAAATCGCTTTTTGACAGTTCATAAAAAATATGTCAATTGATGGTGGTGTCAACTACCCAATTGCTGGCTTTCAAATCGCTGTGTATAGCCAGTAATAAAATCTTTTAAATAATGATGCGTCTTACTAACATTAATTGTCCTAATTGTGTAGGGAGGCAAAGTACCTGCTGGAAAAGCTACAACTGACAAGAGACGAGCCAGCACTGATCGACGCGGCGGACGCCCACACCGCGTTCTTCGCGGAGAAGTGCCTGCCGCTGCTGCCGCCTGCAGAGAAGGGCGCCATCCTCGCCGCCGGACAGATCGACCTCGTGTGGCTCGCTGAGAGGAGCCACGCGGTGTGGACTGCTGGTCAGTACTTCTCGTTGCGGAATTTACCGGCCCCCGCGGCCCTGGAATGCAAAGGGCATTAGGAGGAACACGAGTGGGTTTAGTCAGTAAGAGTCTGACAATCCCTTCCGCTCTACCCAGGGTGGAAGAAGACATTTGATGATTTCCAATCCAAAAAAAATAAATGGACATCACATCTCACTATGTATTAAAAATTGATTGCCAAATATAACTCCAAAATGGCTCGGCCGATTGTCGGCGTTCACATTGATTTGTAATTAGTTTTCTCTAATAAAGAAGTCAATATAAAATTGATTATTTCCATAAAATATAATTTTAAAATCAATTGACATAATGTCGTTATAAACTATATTTATTTCGTGATTATTTTGTACGTCAATTGAATTTCGATCAATATCAAGTGGTGAAAATATCTGACAACTGTTTCCAGGTATTCAACACGACGAGACATTTAGCAGAAACAGCTGGAGTGGTAGCTCCTCCAATGGCGCTGATCCTTGGGAGGTAAATATATTAACTTTAACTGCTGCTGTTGTCATACTTTCATATATATCATCATGTTCCTGCTATTGTCCCATTCTTCTTAGTTACTACCGTCTACAACACGTTTTCTTTTTCTTACGTATTCTTCCATTTCGTCCTGTTAATCGTCAGGCTATCACAGACTTTCTTTTCTTTCATATAATTCTTTCTCTCCTCCATCTATCCACATTCAGTATGTGATGTCACTAAAATGTCCGAATACTTCTCCATATGAAACTACCTCTTGGCTGCTAGATTCAACATTTTCTTTTTATTGTAAATGACATTCAAAAGTGTATTTTAATGGTCTAGTTGAAACAAATGATCTGACTTTGACAAATAAACGTCGTTGTACTATGGTATAAACTAATAGCCACTATGAATATATACTTAGTACTATCGACGTATCTTTGACCTACGCAACCGACAGACACTGGCTAAATATACTACAAAAGTAGCCATTCTAGTATAGGTGAAGCAAAGGGTCATTACTCAACATATGAAGGTATTTCATCAAGTTCTGGTAATGAATTCCAGGTGGTGCTGTTCGGGTTGCTGGAGCGCAGCCGGGTTCCGGCGCGGTGCCCCTCCACCATCCTGCAGGCGTGGCCGGTGCTGCACGCCCGGATACACGCGCTCTTCACCATCATTGAGCCAGCGTAAGTACACTACTGATGCCCTGTCAATTAACACCGAGATGCGACGCTGCATGCACCTTTTTCATGGAGCGACTCAAAGCAAAATATAACTTTATTTTCTACACGAAAAGGTACACATTTCATTGTTTGAATTGAAGAGAACCGTTGTCGGCTTATTCTATTAGATACCATAATATTTATGTAGGAATAGGTTTGAATTCAGAATACGTTGCACCTTCTCACAATTAAATGAAATTGTCACAATGAACTGTGTCTTTTCGTGTAGTAAATGAAGTTATATTTTGAGCAGCTCCACTGAAAAGTCCGCGCAGCATCTCGGTGTTAAATGACCCTTAAACAGAGAATGAATAAATTATGGCTTCGGTCCCGTGGTATAA
This sequence comes from Caradrina clavipalpis, assembly GCA_932526535.1. NCBI lineage: Eukaryota > Metazoa > Arthropoda > Insecta > Lepidoptera > Noctuidae > Caradrina > Caradrina clavipalpis. The sequence continues at coordinate 24,991,035 of OW052087.1, forward strand.
GCTATAGAAACTGTGTATTTTTAACATTAAAATTGCTGACATTATGCCATATTATAGCTTATAAATTCTTTACATAAAAAAATAATCATCGATACAGTTCAAGCAAATACGTAGAGAATGTGAAGTAAATATGAGCAGTAACGAGAGAGAGACAAAGCGATTAGTTTCTAGTTGCCTCGGTCACTACAGACATACAGAAGAGAGACGGGTGTTGACAGCACGATCGCTTTCTCTCTTTCTAGAGAGATCAATTTTGTCTATGTCTAAGGTAGCTATGTGAAAGAAGGTCTAACCAACAAACACACTCTCATTCTCAATATTATTGAGATTGAACCGAACTATGTAACATTTCAGGCCCGTGAACGACAACCGAGCGTCGTTGCTGTCACGCGGGCCAGCCCTGCCCAGGAAGCCAGAGAAGGAGCGAGACGGCTATATGCAAGTAAGTGTCCACTTCAAACATTACGATTGGTTTTACTGTTAGGTATTTGCCACCAATAATTTCAAGATACGTCTTAATACAGTTTATTTTAGCTCAAAAATCTCGATTCATTTTCAATTAACAGTTAAATTTGATTTTTAGTTGCTTTAAAATGGATAAATTGCTAATCAAATAAGTTGGCAAATAAGTGACGTCACAGTTTATGTATTGTAGTATTGCACATACAAAAACTATGGGGGAAACGCTTTTGACGGCTGAGAAAAAGTTTATGAATTGATTGATGGTGTTTAGTACCCATTTGTATGTTGGTATTGTCTGTGCGCAGGTTTGGAAGTACTACATGACAATGGCCTACCTAGTAGTGCCGGCTGTGCCGAGCCCAGTGATCCGCTGCGCTAGTCCCGATCTCAGCCTGAGGTACGTACGCCACAGGCTACACCGGCCTAGGTCTAAACGTATACGTATGTTTGTGCCGAGAACGCCAAAGTACGATGTTTTACCTAGAACCATTGATTTCAGCAGAAAGTAATCATTGTACTCTAGCGAGTCTCGGCAGTTCTATAGAAAGTCGTAAAAAGAACCACATTTCCGTTTTCATTAGCAAATTGGCTTGATATGTTAAAATTTATTTTCAAAATATAATTATTGATTGGCATTAAATTCTATATAAGTATATGTAAAGTACGGTTTATTTATATGTGCAAATATATTAGATTTGGACTGTATTATTATGGTAATGTTGTTTAGTTCCGTAGCTGGCATCGTCGAAGTGTTGCAGACTGATTTGTGGTCAGTTCTGCAGGTCGGTTCACAACATTACGATAAGAAGCCGTGTCGATTCGATCAGATATCGTAATAATATTGATAGCTGCTATCAATATTCGATAAACTTTGATTAATCTTACAAAACTTTTACATTACCGGTGCTTGAAGTACGGATCTTTTATAACAATCCATAAAATTTAATTTTTACACAGTTTTTATTTTTAACAGTTGTTGTTGGTTTTTTTTTGCTTTGTCGAATAATAACGAATAGTTATCTTCACTCGAAAGTTAATTGATAACATTCTTTGAAGTCACTTTTATTCTAACTTCGTAAAAAAAATTAAATAGCATTTTGATCGTCATATTAAATTTAAAAAAAACCCCAAATTCGTCATTTTAAATAGGCATTATTAAAAGGATCCTTGCGTGCACCGCTGTATTTAAATTGCGTTACCCCGATTTACCCTCAGGTTCTGAACCGGCCTGCTAATGCATGTAGTGCAATGTTAACTTGCCTCATATATTACGTTATTTGATAAAAAGTTATAAAAACATGCCGTAATTTTAGTTATGTTAGTTGTATTTAAAACAACAAGTAATTCTATAATTCACGTAAGTAATGATTAGTCGTGGAGTATTTCGTTAAATGTTAGTATAATGATAGTTAACCCATTCAGTGCGCGCAATGCGCATGCAAACGTCAGAAAAACGCGCAAGCGCGTCGCCCGCGCTGCGTGGATTAATGTTTGCCCGCGCTGTTAGTCGGCGATGTCAGCTCGTTTACTAAGCGACGTTAGCGCGGCGCACATGCGCGTGCGCCTCTCAAACACGTCAAATGCGTGTACGACGCGCCACGCTCCGACTACTTAACATGTGAAAATAACTAGACTTAACACTTACTATACGAACAACAATACAATTTATAGTTACCTATAATTCATGTGTACAATACTTTTTCAATTATGCCTGCCAACTTAAACGTTGATGCTCTTAAGGCTTATATTAATAAACTAGTGTTCCTGTTATAAGAAGGGACTGTTATAAGAATAGTGTATTAATAACGGTCTATGGCTGACATTCAGAGACGTCACTGTATGGTGACAAGCATCGGTAATTTTCTTTTTTTAAATTGTATTCAGAAACATCATTCTTAGCTAAGATTAGGTATAGTTTATTGTTAAAGGCACATTCATGTGTATATCTCCTATGCTGTTCGTTATGAACATACACGTGCTACAGATATAATTTTGTTAAAATCTTTTTGTGTTTTAAAAATGTTTTACTTCAAAACAATTATGTTCTCTCACATAGTTTTTGAGTAACTTGCAAAGAGTTTTACAAATGTCCGGTACGAGCTTCTAATAAGGCGACTTGACAAAGATAACTGTTTACGCTGGATAGACTAAACGGTCTTAAGCCAGTTGGCATAAAACTCTATGCTTAGCTTGGTTTGAAATTGTCTCTGAATACTAAAATACGAGTAAGTCCTGTTTCTATTACGGACAGGTATAAACCTAAATTCGCGCCAAGTTACGTCTCTGAATTTTGCCCTAAAAGCGGGAAGAAATGTACGCAGATTGAGTTTTTTTTTAAAAACGGATAGTGCGTATTATGTACTCACACTACCCACTATGTACACGATTTACTCTCTACCACCCAATGTTATTAAAGTTTTTTTCAATTGCATCCGAAAATGCACCTAGTGTTAACAAGTTTTATGGTCTAGTTTTCCGCAATCACAAGTTTAACTTGTTAAAAAACTTCAATGTTTTTTAGAAACCGAGACAAAAGGACAAACTAATTTGTATAGTAGTCCTGTTTTCATTTTATCTACTGATAAACCATACCAGTAATTGAATATCGTTGAAGAGAAATGAAAAAAGAATATTAACGTATACATGTAAGTTAGTGGGCGAGTCTAGGGAGGGTGGCGAGTGAGCGTGCGCCACTGGCACCACTCGGCCACTAGTGCAGGGAAGTATCGGCGTGTGTCTGTCCAGTAGCACTGAGGCGGAGGGGTGGGTCGGCCTGGCCGCGCTGAGCTCGTCCAGCGAGAGCCTCAACGCGCCCGGCGGCTTCTTCACGCTGCCCTTGAGCTATGCGCGCGCGCACAGGCAACACAAACGAACGAGGTGGCCATTGACGCTCGCTATGTGCACGTCGCATTCGATTTTGATCATTATCAGTTGTGTCGGTTCCATCTCTCAGTTCACTGTATACCTGTGCCAGTAAGGCCGCATTTCTTCTCACATTTGGTTTTCGCACATATCTCTCTGCGAGTTCCGCAGTGTGTTTTCTTGTGTATTTTTTTTGCGAAAATAATTACTTAAAATGCCTACCTATCTCACTTCAACGCTTTACAATATTTAGGGTGGAATCGACACATGCAATTCGTTCATGGTGGGTAACTCAGTGCAGTGGCCTTTCTGGGTGTGTACCATAATTCGAAGGTCACTGTAGAACTCATCGCTCATCACTCACGCCTAGGTCAAAGCACAGCTAGCGCATTCCATACGGTGTGTGAGCTCGTCGCGCGGGCGGCGACACGACGCTGTGTTTGTGCTGTAACTTGGTGGTCACGTTGCGATGTACACATCACACACTCACCACCCATACATGCGTATATATAACATGTAGCCTTCTGTTTTATGTTTGTAATTGACAACATGTTAATACTGTTTCATAATGGATGAATGACATGATTAGTTTAGATGCAAAAGGATTGCTTGTGAGAGAGCCGAGACAAATCGTCGTGTTAATATAGCGCTTAGATATAGACATACTTACATTATTGAGAAATTATTTGTAAGTTTAGGTTAGTTACATTTGACACAGCTTAGATATTTATATGCTAGGAGTTTTGCGGCGCATGTTACCAAATTGTCTAGATGCGTAAATGCGAACATGTACAGGGTGTTTACAAACAGTGGTCTCTATGCCAGCTCATCGTTAAGGATAGCTATTGTCATTTTAGACCTATAAGTATACCTATAAGTAGATTCCTTTATTCATAAATAATAAAAATATAAAAGTGACAAGATCGACTTTGTTCCTTTTTATATTTGATACCTCCAACGATACATCCATCATGACACGGTCATTGGTGGATGTCTATGACAGTCTTTCATCGTTTCAGCTGCCATAGAGAACTCTGCACAAAACTGACTCTGCATATGAAACTTCTTAGATAGATACCTGACAGGAATATCTAATTTATTTTAAGATTGTTTGCCTCGTTAGTGCGCAATATATAGTCAGTTGGTTAAAAAGACAATATTCATATTATTTATAACCAACATACGTGAATGATTTTCGAAATAAACAAAAGAAAGAAAACATACCAAATTCATATTTGACGTCCACTAATCCTAAAATGTACCTATAATAAATTAAAACGCTTTTTTAGAGGTATCGTCAAAATAGCAGTCGTTTCATTATAGTAGAAGGTTTATTAAACACCCGGTGGTCGTTTTTAAATTTAATTAAATTGCATTAATAGATAATAAACAGTTAATTTAACTGAATTTTATTTGAACGTCCTTCGATTTGGATGAAAATGTCAACTATATCAAGAGAACCTGGTTATCTTATGCGCATGTGTATTGCGCGCTTACGAGTACCTAGTGGTAAAAGCTCACAGGGTCTTCTCCATTAGGTTGCTATTTTAAAGAAAGAAAAATGACGAAGGTTGTCCAATAAATGTAATTTATTTATTTATTATTTATTAAAAATGGCCCTGTCAGCTCCTTATATTAAACAACTTTAGTTTCGGTTAACTCTAAACCTGAAAAAAGGTCATTTTGAACAACTTTAACTACAGCACCAACTTGGGAAACGCGAAAGAATATCATCTGTTCCATATTTTTTTTCCGTGTACGCAGATTTTCACAATATTGAATGCAAAGACAACTATTCAGGTTTAAGATAACAAAAACTAAGGTTAATGTTAATTGAAAAAGAAATATGCTTCTCTACGGATATACTTGTGGAGCCATCCATTCTTCACAGGCACATAAGCAGCCGAGATGGTAAGCTGACGCCCACACGTGTCCGCCGAATTATAACCTGTATTCCTGACGAAATATTTTTTCTTTGGCAGCAATATTAAGAGTTACTTGCAAATTGTGTATTTATCCGGGGCGTTCGGTTTTGCTGAATTGTTGAAAACTAATAAAAGATACTGGTGGGATTTTCCATATTACGTATAAATGTACTTATATTACTTCTCATTCTATAAATGTTCTGAGCTGTAAACATGAATGTATGTTTTCTATCACCATTCTTTGCTATAACCCTTCTACATACAACACATGAAAAAAAAACTCTTATCCTTTTCCTGTCTTCTCGTCATACCAGCATTTAATGTGATAAGTTTGAAGTTCTTCATGTTTGCTCCTTCCACGTTTAGGGTGCGAAGATGTGTGTGCTGTAGTCCCCCGCGACTCACTGGCTCCCTGAGTCAGTGAGCTACACACCAGGCGGCTGTCATGTGGTTTTCAATTGTTTTTTTTTCCATTTGTGATATTATTTTTTTTGCCCCGTCAGTGCACTGTTCCTCTCGGCCTGTCCGGAGACACTGTGGGGGTAATATTACTTTGGTTATGGCTGTACATGTTCTGACGTATCATTCTCCTATTAATTGCCGTATTATGTGACGTTACGGTAGTTGCTATTTGTGATGTAGTTTGTATGACGTCACGATGATGTGCTAGTGAGATTATTAGTGAGTATGTTTCATGGTTCCGTTTAAAGGCATTTTCAATTTTAATTATATAATTATCTCCTACGCTTATTCTGTAGAATTGATATTAGTATTTTTACATACATCAGAAAACCTCGTTGTAAATGTGTTACTGTTATTTGAACATTCGATCATAACAAACAGGTACGCTCGTAAGCTTTCGACGCATTGTTTTGCAAGTGCCTACACATCACTGTTAGTGGTGTGACCAGGTCACAAGCTCAATATTTTGTTAGGTTCTGATCTAGTACGTAGGAATCATATTGGGCATGATTACTCACCTAATATTACAATAAATTCAAATGTTGCAATTTGGTTCAAATAGTGATAAATGGAAAAATATCAAAAGTATACAATTAAACTATCATTCAAAGTCAAAGCTTAAAGTCAACAGATATTAAAAAAACAATTATAAGTTACTAAAGTAATTTCTACAATCATTTCATCTGAGAATATCATAGTATGACTACGTCACAAATATGTGCATTTTAACATGATCAATCATTTGTAAAATGTTTACTAATTCATAGTCATTGAGAACATTTGCTTGCAAGGTGCTCGATATGTTTGATCCATCCTTCTGTCTGTGAACTCTCTGTCTTCTTCTATGAGCCACTTGAATGCCATATCCGTTGCACTCATAGAGCCTGTTTTAGTACCTCTAAATAGACACATTGTATGACGTTCAATAGTGCCTTTTAATGGTCATAAATGATTTGTCCAGATATATTAAAAAATGGAATAGAATTTGTTTAAAATGCTCAGTCATTTAATTTATTCGGAACTTGTAATGTATGGTGGTGAAACAGGCTCTTGACATGTATGAGTGCAGACGTTGAGTCGTCATCATTGAATGGTAGAATGTTAGCACTCGCCCCGGACGCAGCACCTGCAAGCAAATGTGGCAAAGGGCGGCGGCTCGTACGTGATAACTGAATTACGTTAGAATAATGTACAAACGCGTCTCATTTTTTTGTTCGCATTTGCAGAGCTTGGTTGGTGACGTTCTTATTATGTTGATAACGCTTATATTGTCGACCCAATATTATTTATACTTGCTTTTATTAGTTATAGAAGTAGTTAGGTAAGCTTAACTGTTTTGTTGTAAGATATGTGTTCTCTGATTTATTATATGACATTGTAACCAGATGTTGCACACGCACATATCACGTATGTGCAATTTGTCATACGAAACTATCTTTAATTACGCACCTTTTCCAATTTAAATTCGATTAAATTACCCGTTGTTTATTTCAAACTGTTAGTTCTTGATTTGAACGTAAAATAAAAGTAATCGTCGAAAAATAAAACTACGATTTACTTATTATGATTTGAACATATTTTATAGTAAGATCACAAAGCTTAAAATCCAACTTTAAATTATTCACGTCCTCGTGTTAATGCAAGCTGTATCTGTATCGATGTGGTGATGAGGTGTGTGTGGCCGTAGCTCATCGCCCGACTCGCTGAGCGAGCGCAGCGGCGGCGAAGCGCGCGGCGCGGCGGCCTCGCCCGGCTCGCTGCACAAGCTGGCCGTGCCGCTGGCGCGCTGCGAGGTGCCCGAGGTACGCGACGCCGCCGTCGCTGCCTGCGGGAACATCAACCCGGATGCCCTCAAGTAATGTATAATTTTAATAATAGTAGCCTATTACTGTCTCACCGCAGGGCAAATGCCTCTTCTCATACAGAGAAGGCACGAGCATTGATTGTCGCGCTTACTCATGGTGGAAATCGCCAATTTCAGACTAATTCATTACACAAGTCCAGGTGTCCTTACGGTATTTTCCTTCACCGATGTAAGTGATGTCCAAGATAAACTTAGAAAGTACATATGAATTAAAAAAAGTCACATTGGTACTTGCCCGTGCCCGGTTGCGAACCCACAACCTGGTGTATGACAGGCGGGCGCCTTAACCACTGGGCCGTCACGACAATCAAGTAATATATATGTCACCGGAAAATAACAAGATCCGTAAGTTTATCAATTTACTAGGAAGTTTATAAACTTTCGTAAGATTCTAAACGGGAGATAAATTGTAATATTTTACGTCCACATTTTCGTAAATTTATCAATTTCCGACGTCATACGGTAAATTTATAAACTATTGTGGTCTATTGATTCTCTATTTTCCCCGCTCATTCGATCCTTGTCGGATTGTATTATGTCCTCCTACAGTAATCAATTAATGCAAACATCTGTGCCTATAATTTATTTTTTCATATGAAGACATGTCTTATTTTTTAACTGTTAAAAGTAAAGTTGTATTTTGACCTTTTTTTTGCAGAGATTTAATGGAAGAGTTGCTTCCGCTGCTCCGGGAAGCGGTGGACCGCAAACAAGAGAACATGCGCCGGCGCCGACGCCGCGACGCTCTGCGGCTCCATCTCAACAAGATGTTGCTCCTCATCGCACAGAAGAAAACCTTTGCGAACAGGTAACGGTAACCTACACCTAAATATCCAAAGATATAATTAAATACATGTCACCTTGTTTTTGGTAAGCTAAAGTTTTCTTTTTAATTTGCATAGCAAAAGGGTGCTAAGTGTGTCTTTTCACTCACGTTCGATTGCGAGCGCGTTAGAATTTTACATGGGAAAAAGTTATAGCGACATCTGGTGGTCACTAGGAGAAACCTAATTATCCATACAAAATTCAAACGCGCTCGCAATCGAATGTGAGTCGAAGAAACTCACACTTGACACCCTGTTCTCCGTAAATTACGCAATGGAAGTTCGGCATAATGCAAATTCGCGACGTAATTACAGCTTGATTGATCCCGTTTATGTGTCACTATATTTGTAATAATAGTGGTGTTGTTTGTGCACAGTGCGTTTGCACTAGAGGGCGGGAGCCTGCACTCGTCGCTGACGGAGTACCTGGACGGAGTGCGCCAGTGCCTGGAGGTGGAGGCGGAGAAGGACGCGCCCGCCGCGCGCGAACAACGCATCACATTCGCAGACTTCGTCACTGAGCTCATCAAGGGCTTCCCACGTAAGCATTATATGAGACTTTGTAAATAAAACTCACGTACCGCATGCATGCAAGATGTCATTCAGGCCTATGTCCAGCAGTGGATTGCGATAGGCTGATGATGATGATGATGCACGAAAGATGAGAACTTGCACTTGAGCACGGATCGACCAATAAACGGCACGGAAATACAGCATGCGTGAAACGCGCCGGGGCGGGTCGCTACTGCGCATTGATTCATTAATAATGAACATTATAAAAACACGAGAGGTGAAAATTGTGTGCAAAGGCGAAAGGAGATGTTTCATTTTTGTATGGGGCTCCGGCCATAACATGTACATTAGCGAAGCTGGGAAACTTACCCTTGAATAGAATAAAGTAACATTTTTTTAATAATAATACTTAAATGGTTTTTAGGTACAAAATAAACAATAAAAATGTTTGATGTTTGTCCTAAGAGTCATGACAGCCATGACAGTTTGTAGAGATAACGTCATTTTGCATTCGTTCAGAAACACACTTCAAAAATGGAAACTAAAGATTTTTGTAACAGTGAAATCGTCACACTTAATTATGTTTACTTAAAAATATGTACAAGAGAATAATAGTAATTTATTTTTAACACTACAAAAATACACATATTTTTTATTATTTTCTACGTAACATTGATTTGACGAGACATGATTTCAGAACGAATGAAGTATTCAAGGAAACGAGATGTTGATTTTTACATGGCAATAATTGGAAAACTATTATTTTTTGGACACAACAAATCAGGCTCAAATTCACCAGAGAATATTTTTCCCCAATTTGTGGTATTTTTTCCTCTTTTTCGATAAATGTACATCTGATGGCCGAAAATGAAACATCTCCTTTATTATTATGAGATTTTCAACTTTATAGCTGTTGATATTCAGTTAATTCAATGAATAAATTAAAATTGCTTGATACAATATTTGCTTGTTGTGTGCACTGAGAGAAGACCCACTTTCACCAAAGTCAGTAAATACATTTATTGACTGAAAGTATTTAGAACATCGTTGCATCCCTGTCACATTGTTTGAAGGTGGACAGTGACGATGATAATTTAAACACATTTAGCTCTAATTATGTTTAGTGATTTGTGATGAAAATGGGCCGCAGACAGAGTTTTAAAATGTCCCGTTATATTCTACCAGTGGAGAAGTACGGGTCTCTGATGAAGAAAGAGCTTCTGCGCAGCCTGTTCTCGCTGTTCTCGGGGTGGTGCGGGCCGCTGGTGAGGCACCTCGGCTCGCTGGTGCCGCAGCCGCCGCAGCACGAGAACGACGAGCGGCTCAACCTCTCCGCGCTCAGGGTACTTACTCATTTATACTATATGCAACAAAAAATACAAAGGCGGGCTTAATGCCTTAGTCATTCTCCACCAGCCAAACAAAGGTGGTGAAGATATAACATGGCAGGTGAAAGTTTCTGTTCGAGAGAAAAATAACAAGTTTGAGATTAAAAAAGAACTCAAAACAATATAAATAAATTGAAATGCAACAAAATAACAAAAAAACGCCTTATGTAGGATAAAAATAAATTACTATATAAAATCCTATACATAAAAATAAATAGACGCGTATGTGTGTGTGGGTATGTGTATGACACTTGACACACTAACTTCTATTTGAATAAACTCGTGGTGGTCCAGTGGTTGAGAGAATGCATGAGATAGTAGCGGGTTCGTATTCACCCAAGTACCGTGTGACTTTAAACTTCAAAAGTTCATTGGCGTTACTGACACCGGTGAAGGACAACGCCGTGAGAAAACTTGAACTTATGACTAATAGAAGTCTGGAATCACCAATCTGCCTGCATTATTTTACAACTAAAATTAAATGCCTCTACGATTCCTGTACATACACGCAATATGCGTGTGTTGTATTGCGCGCTACTATAAACGTAATAATAAGTAATTTCCCAACAATATTGAATACCTTTCACTACTTAGTTTAATGGGTAGCGTGTACGCGCGAAGTTAACGAGCACGTGCTGTGTCTGTGTACTACACGACCGCGACCTTGAAGCGATATTTGTTGATCGGTATGGCGCGCCACACCCGGCGACTTGTTGCTAATGCAGCTTCGGTGCGGCAGTCGTGTGTCCTCGGGGGCACATCGGGCTGACCGGGGTAGGGGTTAGGTGTGCACTGGTACACTACAGACCCTCCAGAGCGCATTGCAGGCAAAAGCTTTGTGCAATCACGGCTTAGCTGGACGTACGTTCCAAAATGTGTGACCTACGTGTGTTGTTGTCTTTAGGCGATGAGTGCTGTGGTGTGCTGCGGCCCGTGCTTCGCCCCTTCAGCGCTGGCTGAAGATGGCTCGCTGTATCCGTGGCTGAGCGAAATGCTCTCCTCCAATAATGACAAGGTATTATATAATTGTGTTATAACTAGCGCGGTCCCGCGAAGTTAATGTCAAACCCGTACATAGCTGACGTCTCCCACCAATAAGCTACCAATTGAATTCCGACTTTATAGGTCAAGAAGTTATCAAGATTTCGTGAGTAGTCAGTTAGTGACGTTTTTCCTTTTGTAATATAAGATTTAAAGATTATAAGAAGTTGTTATATATTGTTTTGTTTAGTTTTGTTAGCTACTCATTTGAAGCAGCGCGGTAAAGTTGCCCGCGTAATTCAAAATGTCTACCCACTTTCTAATAATTTTATGATTTAGAATAACCTGTTGCTTGTTTATTTAAACATGGTGTTTGCGGCCAATCATATCATGGAGAGTTATGTTGATGATTTTAAAGGTTATGTTTCTGAAAAAAGAATACTGCATAAATAAATAATTATAATTGCATAAGTTGATAAAAAATGCTATGCAATAGCTTTACCGCGGCAGTCCCCGAGTGCAACATGTCTTTTTTTTTTACATAGAGTTGGTACCTGACGCCATCCCAATTCTACAGATATTCGAGCTGGCCCGTGAGACCATAGTCCTTCTCCTGGACTGCAACCCAGACATCGGTCCGCTGCTGGACTGGACCGTGGACACCTGCTTCACGGGCTCGTCCCGCGTCGCCGACGGATGCTACATGGCACTCGCCACTATATTCAGCGCACGGTGAGTCTATCATGCTACTTATGGTTATCGCTCATCATCACACCATCAGACACGGCAGAGATCCAACAGTTAGATGCCAGCGCGCCACCGGCGAGGTGTCGCCTTTTTTATCTTAACGTTGTAAAAATATTGCAACACATACGATATACATACTGTTATAATGAACGATGACCTTTAGTCAGACGAAAACGTATTATCGATTTGCTTGTGCCCTTATTGGATACCATAAACCCTGCGGGAGGGTTTCAAAATTTGAGCCGTGACTCAAAGAATTATTCACAAATGATTAAACATCTTAATCCAACCAATGGAGTTAGATTTTCGGAGAGCAAATCTGAAATATGTGTTCGTGCTTTATTCCTAGCGCCTCAGGAAGATTTGATAAGGCATCCCATCGTGTCACACCGCACCTGAACGTTTTTAGGGTTCCTGCCAAACGGGATATTATTATTAAGGCTCCGTCTGTCTGCCACAAGGCTGTATCTTTTGAATCCTAATAGACACAGGGAGAGACAGGACGATTCTAAGCTGACTGTCCAGAATATTGGCTGTACATGGTGGCTCGGCTACGGTAGGTGTACGTCAACACGGTACGGATTAGTTAAAACAGTGAAACTTTCCTAATTTCTTCTATTCTCCTTTGCGGACGCTGGAATTCTTGTCCTATCTGTGTGTGTAGTAGTCTTTTTCAGTATATAATTCGTATTATTTACTATCTCTTTCTACTCCAGCGTTTGATTATTTATCATAGTGATCTTGGATAAACTATGGTGTTTCTTACCCAGAAACCAGTAATAAAAAGTTGAAGTTGTGCTGTGTACGTTATGTTCTCCTTGTAATTCACGCCCTCTATTAGCTATCTGTTGAACCTGTTTTGACAATATGGAGTACCGCCAACTTATCTTGGCAGTTCTGAAGTTGGCTGTTTGGCTGCGCAATAGCTATTTTAGAAATAAAATTGTTTACTGCGCAGCTATCGGCTTACCTCAGGACCGTACTATTAAAGTGGTAATGTTTCCGTATAGTACCGCGCTTTGTATAACATAGATGGCGCTGCCAGTCAGAAACGAGTGTACTCATAAAATTTTGGGGTTCTTTTTAGGTTCACATAGACATTAACAGTCATTAACATTATCGTAGATGATGCGTTGCTATAACGTAACGTCGTACGAATTCCACACATAAAACGCGGCCCCTTTTCAAATGAATACCATTTACGTGCGCCTCATAGATGGCGCTAGGAGTTACGTGCAAACCTTATTGCGTAGTAACAAGAATTCACGGTCGTGTTGATAAACTGCTCGGTACGAAACGGTTGTACCTGTTGATTTACATTGTATAGTAGCACCAACGTGTCCTTTGCGCTCCTGAAGTTATCTGTTTGGCTGCACAATAGCTTTTTTATTAACAAAATTGTCTACTGCTCAGATAAATGGCTAACTTTTGGACCGTATTATCACCGTGGTAATGTTTCCGTATTTTACCGCGCCTTGCAAACATAGATGGCGCTGCCAGACAGAAATTTACTCATTAATTTTTTAGATTCTTTTTAGGTTTACGTAGTCATTAACAGTCTCATTACATCGTAGATCGACGCGTTGCTACCGTAACGTCGTATGATTACCACACATAAAACGCGGCTTCGTTTCAAATGAATACTGTTTACGTTACCTCATAGATGGCGCTAGGAGTTACGTGCAAACGTTATTGCGTAGTAACGAGAATTCACGGTCATGTTAGTAAACTGCTTGGTACATAACTGTTCTACCTGTTGGTTTACATTATATAGTACCGCCATCGTGTCTTTCGTGGTCCTGAAGTTAACTGGTTGGCTGCGAAATAGCTCTGTAAGGAACAAAATTGTCTTCTACGCAGAGTTTCACTAACTCCACGACCGCACTATAATATTGTGGTATTGTTCGCTTATTTTACCGCGTTTTGCAATATTCAAATATTTTTAAACGATTAATGTTTAATTGACTGAGGTACAGTATAGGTACTGTACCTCAGCCAGTCGTCATCGTAATTAATATGGGTAGATAGAATAGCGCTAACATAATGATGATAATGAGGTGTTATGGCAAGCAGCGATTCACATGGTGGACAGAAATGACGGTAGTTCGTGTCGCGTCGTAATACGGAGTGTAAAAAGACACATCGCTAAGCTGTCAACTACGCATATTGTCTGCAAAGAAAAGTAACATTAAACAAAAAGTATTGTTCGGAAACTACTTTTATTTTTGTTTTTGAAACCGTAGCTCGCAATACTCCTACTAATGAATACTGCTTACCGTCACCTCATAGATGGCGCTAGGAGTTACGTGCAAACGTTATTGCGTAGTAACGAGAATTCAAGGTCGTGTTGATAAACTGCTCGGTACGGAACTGTTGTACCTGTTAGTTAACATTATATAGTACGACCAACGTGTCCTTTGCGGTCCCGAAATTAACTGCTTGGCTGCGCAATGGCTCTTTTGGAAACAAAATTGCCTACTACGCAGATAAATGTCTAATTTCAAGACCGTATTATTTCCGTGGTAAGTTTTCCGTATTTTGCCGCGCTTTGATCGCAAAACATAGATGGTGCTACCAGTCAGAAATGAGATCTGGTACACTTGCGCGAAATACATTTCCGCGAAAATTGCAGGAGCGGACGTTTGCGCGAATAGACACTTCCGCTCCGTGAAAAACTTTTACTCGATTTCACTAGCGCAAATGGACACTTGCGCATAATATTTTCTTTTTGCAAAGGAGGATTGGCAAAATTCGAGACTGAGATTCCAAACAGACTTATCATCACGCTTGTTTTCTTAGAAGGGTTGGTAGGTGAATACAAATATAGTACACCCGCTTAAACAAAAACCAAAGTCCAACATGGTGGCCGGAAAATTTTACAAAATATGCGTCATGGGTGTCATGTCATGTCCATGGTTTTTGGGGGCGCTGATCTCGAAAATAATACCCTATATCTGAATGTCATTCGACCAAATTTACTTTTTTGAAAGATAAACTTTTGAGTACTGTCGGCTATCATAGATGGCGTTAAGAGTCACGAATAAAGGTATTGCGCAGTTACGAGAATTCAAGGTCGCTTCCACGAGCCGCTTGGTCGATATCGCCACGTAGCTAACGCCACGTCGCACCAGTGCAGTGTTGCCAACCGTACGATTTAAATCGTATTTATACGACCTTTTTTGGCTTTGATACGATTACGATCAAATAATATAAATCGTATAGGTACATCATAATAAAATAAAATAAATTAACTTAATTTGGTCCATATCAAAAATCTATAACAACTTACAATATGAACAAGACTTGTTTTTTGTATTTCTTAAGAACGTATCCAATATTTTTTAAATTTTCTGTCTCTTTTCGTGGTTGTACCCTAAATGTTAAATATTGATTCCGAATTTAAATTTTATTATTTTCAGTTGATTTATTAAATTTCAATGCGTACTATTTTTTGTCTTTAATTCATACTATCCCATACGACTTTTCGTATGGTATGGTACGATCTCCTAAAATATAAAGTTGGCAACACTGCGTCGCACTATATCCTTAATTATATTAAATGTGGCTCCATTAAACTTATTACTGTGATTACGTTAATTTTGTACATCATGCAGTTTGTACATAGGATTAATTTGTTATTTAAACTTAATAAATTTCCGAATGAACTAAACTTATATTTCCGAATGAACCGTAGAGGGAATGAGATGGATGGATGTGTGAGAGGGAGGACACAAGACTGCGGAAAATAAATGATGATGGTTGCGTGCTGCGGCTAAAATTTAAGTTTTTATAAATAAAGGATTTTTGTGTGATTACAATGTTTTATTTCGGTCACCAATCCTACATATATGTATACTATGTAGGTCATTGTAGGTAGGTAGGTACCATTGCATAGGTGGCTTGCATCGGTACAGGGGCTGTAGGGCGTTTATAACATTTAATTATAAAACACTTAATATCCCACTGTTGGGATCCGAATCCAGTTTAGCCTTTATCAGCCGAAATTATTTTTTAGAAAGAAAAACTTTTAAGTACTGTCAGTGATCATAGATGGCGTCAAGAGCCACGTGTAAGGGTATTGCGCAGTTACGAAAATTCAACGTTGTTTCTCGAAGCTACTACGCCTCGTTGCAAATTTCACGTCGCATTTTATCCTTAATTGTATTAAGCGCGGTTCCATTACAAATATTTTGTTAAACTTGTTTTTGGGATTACGTTAATTTATTTTGTACATGAGTAGATAGAATACTCGATGAGAACCATGATGCCTATGTATGTATACTATGTAGATACTAGTGCATGCACCCGGCTTGCAACGGTATGGGGGTTGTAGGGGGGTATTCTAAAGTGTAAATAAGTTTTTTTTTAATAAGTACTTACCTGTAATAGTGGGAACTTTTGCCAGTTAATAATAGCGATATCAGTAGGCTGACTGCCCTGTTTTTTCTCTTGACCGTTGATCATTCTGGGGGTCTACCACCGTCTCTTAAGACAGTACCATTTTAATATTACCTTGTAATTTCTGTTGCTGGATTTTAAACTCTCGGCGGTAAGCCGAGTGTTGAAAATCCAAAACTGTGCATGGCAAATTAATATTAAAATTATACTGTTTTCACCCGTTTTGTGATACATAGAGTGCGTTGCTTGGCAGAACAGTGTGTAATCTACTCCTAAAAACCTAAGATGTTTTCTATGGGTTTCTTTTCCCATTAGTCGTCTCATTAAAACTTGGTTCCCAGTGTTGGGACCAGTGTCCAGTCTAAAGAAAATCAGCCCGATTTATTTATTTTTGAATGTATAGCGTAACTACATGCATAGCGTCCTTAGATGGCGCTAGGAGTCACGTGTTAAGGTTACTGCGTAGTAGCGAGAATTCGTGACGCAGTAGTTATCTGAAAGCCGATTGGTAGCTATACCAATGCTTTGAATTCGGTTTGTTTCTATTGTAACATCGGTCTTTTCCTTATGTATGTAAAACGCGGTTATATTTCAAATACAGTAGAAGCTCGATTATCCGAACTAGTTGGGACCGAGACCAGTTCGGATAATCAAAAGTTCGGATAATAGAAATGTGGGTTTTTTGGGACAAGATCAAACAAAAAGGACATCTTTTCACCTAAACACTGTACATCTATTAAAGTGTTAACATTCATATTATTAACGTTGAAATATAAATCACCTAAAAGTCAAATATTTTCGGCATGAAATAGTCATTTTTGATTGACAAACAGCTGCACCCTCTTTTCAGCAACAAATTGTCGCTTATGTTCGGATAATTGTGGGTTCGGATAACGTAAGTCAGCGTTCGGATAATTGAGTGTTCGGATAATAGAGGTTTTACTGTATTTCTTAATTGACTGCGGGTATTCTAAGTGACCGCTAATTTGAACATGCTTGTTTAGATAGGTATATATGGGAATACCCTAAATTGCGTTCAAATAAATTATAATAGGTACATAATGTATCACATTTAAAAATAGTTTTTCAAAATTAAGGTAAATAAAGTTGCAACTTTTTCCTTTACTGGTTAACTGCCCTGATTTTTCTCGTGACCTGAACCGCAACTGTTGAGCGTGGGGTCCGGGGTTCGATTCCGAGGGTTTGACGCATTTGGTGCACTTCTCAACTTGTACACCATGCTCAAATGGTGAACTTAGCAACTGGTGCACTTCTCATATGGTACACTTCGCAACTGGTGCACTTCTCAACTGGTGCACTTCGCAAAAGGAGCACTTTTTATGATGAGTGGAGATTTGGAAAAATTTACTAAAAATGAAAGAATCTTTGGTTTTGTGTAGGTAGTTTTCTTGAAAATACAATCAACAAAATAATTTTAATTAAACTCTACATAATCAGAATACCATTTTTACTTTTGAAAAAAAAATATTAAAATATAACCATGTGAGAAAAAAATAGATTAACAGCAAAGTTATCATAATAAAGACATGATATAATATCATATTACATCAATGATCATCATCTTTATAATATTAAAATTTAAACTGTACATCTTTTAGTTAATAGTCGTTACGTATCTCGGGTGCTTGAGGGGTGGAGAGGTAATTCAAGGCTATAAGGACAATCCCGCAAGTACGGTCAAGATCCCTATCAGCACCTTACTAAAATACTTTCTTCCCCCGAACCCGTATGCTCTCGCGAATCTCCACTCAAACCGGCCAATGAAGGCAAGAGAGAGGTAGGCTCTGTTCCTCGTCAGTGTTCACTTCGGCCGTCTAATAAAGGCAAGCCAGAGATGAAGAACAAGACTTCTCCCGGGAGATCAGGTCCGCGGGGTCGCTACTGCCCAAAAGATTATAAATTATATAAAAGCTTTAAATTAAATCATAACATGTTTCTCAAAAACAGGTTATAAATAATATAGATAAACCTTTGTTTCTTACTTATTAATTAAGTAAATAGCTACAAATTATATTACTTGAATAAAGGGAGAAACAATATTTATTTTTGAAAAAATAAAAATGTTATTCTAATTATGTAGAGTTTAATCAAAATTATTTTGTTGATTGTATTTTTAAGAAAATTACCTACGCAAAACCAAAGATTCTTTCATTTTTAGTCAATTTTTCCAAATCTCCACTCATCATAAAAAGTGCTCCTTTTGCGAAGTGCACCAGTTGAGAAGTGCACCAGTTGCGAAGTGTACCATATGAGAAGTGCACCAGTTGCTAAGTTCACCATTTGAGCATGGTGTACAAGTTGAGAAGTGCACCAAATGCGTCAAACCCGATTCCGAGGTGGGCCAAAGTGTTATTGGGTTTTTCCTATAAGAATAAGAAATCCGTGGCTCAGAAAGCACCTAAAGGCTACGTATATAAAATTATACAACAAAATAACAAACCATCACGCCTATATGCTCCGAATGGTTAGGCAGGGGTGTACCATTGTACACCCACAGTTCGTCACTATGTTTAAGTCCCATGTAATAGGCACAAAACCTAACTCCGAGCTGCTACTGAGAATTTCATAGAAAAATCCATATCACTTTGCTCGACCTAGGAATCGAACTAAGACCTCGCGTAGCAGTCGCGTATATGACCACTAGGCCAACGAGGCAGTTAAGATATTTCATTATTTAAAGCCCAATATGTGCCAGGTCTTGTCGCGTTGCCACTCTAATCTTTGCGAAGACGGACTGCACCAGTAATTGCACCCACAATAGGACTACAATATCTCGTGCGTACTTGGCTCGTCACAGCCGGCCATGACCTAAATTCAGACTCTAGATTCTAGAATATTATTACTAACTGGACTGTGTTCATGCTCGGCTCGATACTCAAATATGATAACTTATGATACTTTTCGTTTTCGTCAAGTGTGTTTTGCTCGGTTCTCATAGTTTTTTTTTGTTTATAGTTTAAGACATAGTTCTTTTGAATGCTTGACTGGTCGTTTGTGAGAATTCTGTTGACAATTATGGATATAGGCACGAAGGCATTTGTTTGTTGCTATGGTAGTAGTAGTAGTAGTATCTTTATTCGTAACAATTTACAGAATTGTGTTGAACATATTGATTATACCTAATTAACAATTCTATTCTACTTACAACTAGATTAATTGGTATACTGATACCGGTCGGTAAGTTTTAGGAATCGAGGATTACTACACCTACTACCTACATATTCATCATCACCATCATACTCGTATCAGCCGCAGGACGTCCACTCCTGGGCATAGGGATCCTTTTTTTTACAGATGGGAGATCATCATATAACTTCCCCCGCCCTGGGCGGGATGGGAGGGAGTGTCAGACTTTTACTGACTGAAACCTATCTATGTTCCTTCATGTGCCCTTTGCGTTCCGGGGGCGCGGTATCTCTTTCCAACAACCCGCAGTGGGCATAGGCCTGCCCCATAGTTTTCTAGAAGGACCGGTTACCTACGTATTATTATATCTCGATTATACATACATACTTACATACATAAACCCACGCCTGTTACCCACGGGGGTAGACAGAAACCACAGAACGCCACCTGCTACGATCCTTATGATTACAGAATGTATTACATTCTGCCTATGGCACTGAGCAGCAATGAAGCTTCATCGCTGCTCAGTGCCATGGCTAACTTTTGAAGGGCAACCCGTGCAACAGTCTTCTTAACGGATTCACGTTCAGAAAGTAATAAATAAAAAAGAATTTGAAAAGAATTTGTGTTTAGGAAAGTTCTTCCAGAGAGTGCCTCTTACAAACAAACTTTATAACATCAGTGTAGAAGAATAGTACTTATACTTAAATATTAAAAAAATACTTTTTTTAAAAGTAAAGAAAGATGTATGAACGTACACGACGCAAAAAGAGTATGTAAGGATCGTAGCGGGTATAGGGTTCTGTTTTCTGCTTACCCCCATGAGAAAAACGCGTGAATCGAAGAAATACGTTGACCGTCGATAGGTAGTGTTGGTAACAGACACGAACTAGCCATTCTCGATCGAACTTAAAAAAATAACTTCTTGGTCCATTATTACAACACAGAACAAACATAAAATTACCTAATATTATGGTACCTATATACTATTATTAGTTAAAATATAATAAAATATACCATCACGCCTGTATTCCCCGCAGGGTTAGACAAAGGTGTACCAATGTACACCCACAGTTCGCCGGTATATTTAGGTCCCATGTAATAGGGGGCGAGCCTATTGCCATTAACCAGGCACAAATCCAAACTCCGAGCTGCTACTGAGAATTTCATAGAAAAACCCAATAACAGTTTTTGCTCGACCTGGGGGAATCGCACCCAGGACCTCTAGCGTAGCAGTCGTGCTTAGGACCACTAGGCCAACGAGGCAGTCAGCCTCGTATGTATTATTAGTTATGCAACAATTTACATAAAAAAGTGTTTTAAATTGTACCTACGGTGATCCCTTTACTAGGTAGAGCCTGTCTTGGGGGAAATATTTATTCTTTTGAATGAAAAACGTGTACTGCCGAGAACCCATAGGTAGCGCTAACCGAGTCAAGAGTAAAGGTTGTTGCGTGGGTGGTACGGAAAGGTCGCACTATTTCCAAATATAAAACGAGGCTTCGTTTTGAATATATTTTTGCCATTGACTGGGGTATGGTAACTATGTGAAAGTTAATTTACATACATAGATAGACAGACAGATAGAATACATATAGGTATACACTGTAAATAAATTAAAACAACAACGCCAACATGTAAGTATTCTCCAGACCGATTCCGGTTAAAAGTCAAAGTCAAATCATTTATTTCAATTAGGCCATTAAAAGGCACTTTTGAACGTCATTACATAAAAAAAAAACATTAATATTGAATCTAGTTGCCCATTCCAAAAGGTAGTTTCGTATGGAGAAGAACGGGAAAGAAACTCCATACTTACTCTTTTAAAAAACAATGTATTACAATAAGTTGTAAAGTTACATTAATTCCATAACGTTACGACAGCTACTCTTAATGAACTAGCCAAGTACGCAGGAGATATTATAGTGCACAAGTGTGTGCGCAAACACAGGTGCTCCCTCTTCCCTAACTCTCATAGTTCGATGCGACGGCAATCCGCCACAATCGGGGTAAGATCAGGCGCGGGACCAACGGCTTTACGAGCTTTCCGATCACTCCAACTTTCTAACTCTGTTACTGAAAAATTCTTACTGGAAAAACCCAATATTTAACACTTTTTGCACGACCTGGGAATCGAACCCGGGAGCCCACGCTCATCAGTCGCCCTTGCGACGAAGAGACCAACGAGGCAGTTATTACCTATACACGCTTACTTTTACATCGCTCTGGAACAGAAATGCATAAGCTCCAACATACTCACATAAACTACTGGCACCATATACGTATGATTAAAAAAAAACACGTAAATGTAATTTGTGAAATAGTGAGAACTCGAAGTAACGCTTCCTTGCAGTCAATTCATATTTGTGTGTAAACCTTATCGACTACACATGCGAACGGTAGCCTTGAAAAAGCCATTCATCGATCAGACAAGCGCTACTAACATTTAACTCGAAAGTCAAAAAAAAAATAGAAAAGTTTAAAGGTCTTAAAGAATAACAACGCCAATAGTAACTACTCGACTTCAGCGCGGGGCAGCAGATTTTATTATCGTATACAGGTATCTCAATTTATATAGGGAGTTAAAAAATCAACTTTAAAAATTTCGTGTTGCTCAGTATCGAAAAACTAAAAGAAAAAAATTGAGCTACGTGAATTTTCACATTTCAAAGGCAATTTATTTAAAGTTTAAACCAATTTGCCTTTATTTGTGCTTAATTAACAGAGCTCAAATAACCTATGTGCGGAACTTTCACGACAATTAGTGCCCGCCTCAGCATTCTCAAAATAAATGCGGTGTTGTAATGGAGGTTTATTCACGTAGACATAAAACGCGCGAGAACGACGCGGCGGGCGTCCTCGCTCGCAACACAACTGAGCGGCGCGCCGCTCAGTTGTGTTGCGAGCGAGATGGCTCACTTGGCTGCGGTTTGTTCGAAAGAGATACCGCGCCCCCGGAACGCAAAGAGCACAAGAAGGAACATGGATGGGTTTTAGTCAGTAAAAGTCTGACAGTAGGGGTGGGGGAAGTCATTTGATGATTTCCCATCGGTAAAAAAATAACATTCCCGCTTACTTCCATCATTCAATATCATTCCCACTTACTTCTTGCCTCTTTTACCCTTACCAGTAAAGTTTCCATATTTATATATAACAAGAAAACCATGTGACTATACAAAAAAAAAAATGACATTCAATTTTTTTTTTTAATAAATCATGAATTAATCTTCTCCCTACTTCCACTTCAGCCACCGCACAGAAAGCCTCTGCTACACCGCTAGTCTCCACCTACGCTAAGGTACACAGTATTGATCACAAAGTTGGCAATAACAAGTACCTTTCGTTTACTTGAAGTGTCTTATTATACCCATTATTATGACTATGAGACGTTTCTGAGAAACGCTAGTTGGTTGTTACCGATAACTTACGGGCTGTTGCTAACATATCGTTCTAATACTCCTATAATAATAACAATGAATGGTTCAGGGATTCTTAGGGTAGTAGAAAACATTTAATGTCGTGATGGCCTAGTGATGAAGGCAAACCCGCCCCTCGTGTATGAGGTTGCGATTTCGATACCGGACAAGTACCAATATGACTTTTTCTCTATATCGGTGAAGGAAAACATCGTGAGGAAACCTGGACTAATCGTTATAATAAGTCTGAAATCGCCAATCTGCCTTAAGCAAGCGTCTCAATCAATGCTCGTGCATTCTCTGAATCAGAAGAGGCCTTGGCCCTGCATAGTGATAATAATAGGGTGGTATTTTTTATGATAAAACACTTAAAAATCTTAGCATTGAGTTCAGAGTCCAGTCTAGCCTTAATCGGCCGAATTTATTTATTTGAACAAAAAGTGTTAGCTTACGGCTATCATGTATAAAGGTTTTGCATTGAACCGAAAATTCAAGATGTTTCCGCAAGCCTGAAATCGGCTCGTTGCTAACAACTCGTCGCACTATATCCCTGTATCGAACGCGCGTCAGTTCAAATTTCGTTATTGATGGCGTACGTGACCGACTGGCCGGTATATGATAGATAGAACAGAAGGTACGGTGGCGAGCAGTCGCAATGTAACGCACGCAAAACATCCCACTGTAATATTATAAATGCAAAAGTTCGTGAGGATGTGTGGAAGGATGGATGGATGGATGTTTGTTACTCTTTTACGCTAAACATCTGAACTGAACTGGATGAAAACTACCTCTGAGATAGATTGTACCGAAATCACGTAAATCCGTTACGTGTTCGTGTGTGTGTGGATCGCCCGCCCACCCCGTCGGGGGAGGGAATGCATCTCATAAAATATGCACACACACTACCGCATCAATATCCCCCGCGTACTTGCTTCCACCGTGTTGTGACCGCTCGGTGACCGTGACCTCAATTCAGCTTCTAGAATATTACTGTAACCTGGATCGTTTTCGATGCGCAGTTTAATATTCAAACTGTATTGCAATGATGAAAGGCTCGTACGTACGTTACATTTTCACGAAGTGTTTTTTCACACATTACTATTATAACTCAAGTTTGATTTTAGAATGTGCAGTTCTAGTAACCGGCGTGCTTGTATGTCCAGATGTATGAACATATAGGATCGTTGGTAACATGTATAGGACCGTAGCAGATGGCGTTCTGTGATTTCTGCCTACCCTCATGGGAAAAAGGTGTGAGTTTATGTACCTATGTATGTATGATTTTAGAATCTACTACTTTCTGCACTTGACTGCGTTCGCTTGGAAGACTGTTGCACTATAAAACTTAGCCTATGACACTCAGCAGTAAAATAGCTTTCTAGCAAAGAAAATATTTGTAATCGGGAAAGTAGTTCCAGAGATAACCATTTACACATAAGAAAAAAACAATGTGACCCTTTTCTCCTTATAAGCTTTCCTCCATAAAAAAAACCGGCCAAGTGCTATAGTCGGACTCGCACATATAAGCAATGGTCATCCGCTTTTGTTGCTGACTGTACCAATGCACACCCACAGTTCGAAACCACATGAGTGATATGAAGCTCCGTCGGATAAGTTTGCTTGTATATCCCTAAAAATTAGGCAGAAAAGTACCAATGTACGATCAGCAACAAAAGTAGATTATGGCGATTTGCACACTGCCCCGTGCCACGCTCCGTGACTCGCGGCGACGGAGCTTGTAATAATTAACACACAAATTCAAGCTGCTACTGAGAAACTGCCCTTTCATCAGAACTGTTCGTCGCAGTCACAAAATTATTTCAATCAGAATATCCTATCGCCACCTAAATTCTTATCATTGAGTAATTCCAGCGGCCATCTGTGGTGTTCTTCTCACCAAAATAAGACAAATGCTTCACTGACTAATAGTACGAGAGCCCACGACCAAAACCATGTCTCATAGCAATACGGCAAAAACCCTATAAAATCGTTAGATTGTATGATTCTGAACCCGACTAGGTGTGTAGTAACGGTCGAAAGTGTAGCAACTGCGTGGGAGGCCATTTCTGCTGTGTCAAAAAAAAAAGACAGTTGGTATTATAGCAATACGTCTGATAGTGAAAATGTACATAGATTTTATAATTGTATTACGAAAAAGTTTGTTTTCAGACATTTTGCGCGTAGCATATAGCCTGAGCGCATTTTTGAAAATGTCAACAAATTTTGCCGACCTGTATCATAGCAATACGAATATATATTTTTTTCAACTTTTCGTATTGCTGCCATGATTACCAAAAACCTGTTTTCAGACACTTTAAGTGTAGCATATTATACTCCCAAAAAATGATTACCAAAAACCTGTTTTCAGACACATTAAGTGTAGCTTATACTCCCAAAAACGAAAATAATGTTATGGTTTCGGGTAAATTCTTTGTTAATTATCATCTAATAAATTCAGGGTCGCAACGTATTCATTGGTTTGTAACAGAAAATTCAAGATGCCTCAATACGATTTTTAAATGATATCTGAGTATCGAAAAGTTGTCTGATAGAGAAGGTGCTACACTTAATTTGTCTGATATAAATTTTTTGCACATGTGGACAACTTATTTTATCATGTCCAACAATTTTCAGACATATTGCTATGATACCGATCGGTAAAATTTGTTAACATTTTCAAAACGGTCTCAAAATTTAATGCGTTCACATTTCCGTCTGAAAATTGTTTTGTTCGCATCAAATAACCAAAATTTACTAATAAAAAAGATTTTCAGACGTATTGCTATGAGACATTTTTTTTGTCTCATTTTTAATTTTTTTAAGTGATTTTACGGGTTTGCGCTACACCACTAACGTCTGAAAAATATGTTTCCGGTATCTCTGAACTATCATTCAACTACAGTCTGCAAATCAGACATATTGCTATGATGCAGTTCGGTAAAATTCTTTGACAATTTTGAAAATTCGGTCAGATCAAACGCTACGCGGAAAATGTCTGATATTGGTATTTTCGAGTTCAGGATAATCGTATCTATCGATTTGATGCGGTTTTGGCCGTATTGCTATGAGACAAAAATTTTGGTCGTGGGCTCTCGTACTATAATGAAAATCTCAAAATTACTACATGCAATTACAGGTCTAATTACAGGCACAAGTGATTCCAACTTTGTCACTGGGATGGCATGGCATTTGCAAGGCTCTCTGGTATTGCAGATGTTTATGGGTAGCGGTGGCCACTTAACATGAGGTGCGACCGTAGGCCCGTTTGCCATCCAATGAGGCCATTGGATGGCAAACGGAGCTAAAAAAAATATCCTATCATCAAAACTAAATTTTGATATAAATAACACCAATCTGAAGATCAAATAAAATAAGAATTTTCCAAATCGGCTTATAAATGTCAGAGTCCCAAGGTAATAACACAAAAAAACACCTACAACCGAATTGGGAACATCGTTTTTTGAAAATGTTATAAGAAAAATAAGAAATCAAAGATACATAAATGCTATATTACAAAAGATTTGGCTTTGTTGAGCATTCGTTATCGGGTACACGTGTGTGACATCCTCTCTGCTCCACGTGCCTACTTAACGGGCGAGAAGATATTCGACAATTTAATTATTTTGTCGCGCAAGCTTTGAGGCCGATTGTGTTGGCGTGTGGGCGATAGTAAGAAAGAATATTATTATTCATGAGGGAATAAAATCTGGTACGAATCTTATGGGGAAATAACAGTTCAATGATTTATTAATAATATGGTAACGAGCGAGCTTCCATTTTGGCAAAGTCTGTGGACACTTCCGCGTTTGGTATCTTTTCCTCATCGTACCTAGTTTGAAAAACATAATTTACTGTCGCCTTAATTTTAAACACATCTATTAATATAATCTTGTATACAAAATATTTCAAAAAACTTAAAAGTCGAATCATTTATTTCAATTACACCATTAAAGGGCACGTTTTCATCGTCAATTACACGATAAAAAATTAATAATATTGAATGTAGTTGCCCATTGCAAAAGGTAGTTTCGTATGGAGATGAATGGGCAAGAAACGCCACAGAGACGCTTTAAAAAAAAGTATTACAATAAGTAGTACATAGTTACATTCATTCCATAAAATATAATAACGCAAACCAAGACCGCAGATGATCACTTCTAACATTTCAAAGACAACTAACCAGTGTGTGAGTCATAGTCAAATGTAGAATTAATGTTATAATAATAATTCAAAAGAATAAAAACATTGTAAATCATTTGTTTAAAGAGTCAAGTATTAAGTTCTTTGCCCATTTGTCTCCAAACAAAACTACCTTTTGGATCAAAAGATAGTTTTGGTACCCTACCAAAAATGTTGGCAGGGGCAACTAAATTCTATACAAAGATCCTTTCAAATGGCACCAATACTGGACCCAATACCTTGAACTTGACTTTGAGGAAAAGGAAAAATATATTACCTTTTTTCCGTGAAGCGAACATCAGTCAAGGTTATGGTATCTTCTTAGAAAAATATAGGTATCGGTTAAATAAAGTAAGCCTGAATGAATAAGAAAATACGAGCGTTAATTATATCTTAATGAACTAACGACCAGACAATGCTTACACAGCTTTTTGTAAAAACTTAGCATACAGCTAGCCCCCAAGATACATGCGCTGCCTAGATGGGGACCGCCGTACAATTTAAAACACTTTTTTTAAATATAATTTGTTATATAACTAATAATAGCATACCATAATAACTTCACTTTCATGTTTATTCTGTGTTGTAACAATGGACCAATAAATTATTCTTAATCTTACTCTATTCTTCATATACAACAAAATTACGATCCGAAGGTCCTACTACAAACAGAATTTGCTTACTGCATAAGCCCATTACGTACACAGACGCATGGTGTCCGCACTGAGTCTTTGAATATGATGACAAAAGACGGCACAACGTATTCTGGTCCTATTCAAAATCTCATTGTTTTAAAATAGGACATTTCGGACAACGCGCCATACAAAAGTGGTCTGGTAAGATTTTGGACAATGTAATTAAACTTAGGTAAGGCGTGTTACTTGTAGATACGCTAAGGGCATTAAATCGACACGGCTGGCGCAGTTTTCCCTCACGGAACAAATATTTGTATGGCCTATGGATGGTTGTATGGCCTATAGATGGTTGTTTGTATTGGTGATTGTGTCGAGCACGAAGTGAGAGATATTACTATTGAGACGCAAAGCATTGTAAACGAAGTTTTTTTATACTTTTGTCAAGTCATTTTTCTGTCAAATAAGAAACATATACATACCATCACGCCTATATTCCCGGAAGGATTAGGCAGAGGTGTACCAATGTACATCCATAGTTCGCCGGCATGTTTAGGTCTCATGTAATGGGAGGTGAGCTTATTGCCATTAACTGGGCACAAATCATAACTCAGAGCTGCTACTGAGATTTTCGTAGAAACGTAATAACACTTTATGCTCGACCTGGGAATTGAACCCAAGACCTTTAGCGTAGCAGTCGCGCTTAGGACCATTAGGCTAACGAGGCAATTAAAACAAGAACAACAAAAAAAAAAACAAATATGCAACGCACATAAGTAACACAGTAACAAAATGATATTTATTTTTAAATCTCGTACAGTATTTTAAACTCCTTGTTTAATTTTGAAATTAAGTGATCTCACCACAAGAAAACTATAAGTGCCCTTATCCTGTCCATGAGCTTAATGACATATTGACCTAAACTATTCATAAATTGAGCGCGCCGTCGGTAAAGTTCTCTAAATTACTCATCCTTTGTTGACAATTTTTATTGTAAAATAGCCCTTGTAATATTTGGCTAGCAGTTAAACTTTTTAAAAATCTTTAGTGAACCAGATTACTAGAAACATTTAAAATTGCTCCCCTCATCTTCCAACAACTACACCATAAATTGTAATGTATTTATAAATAACTAAAAAACATTTCCATTAAAACTTAATATAATCAAACGAATACTGTTACATTTGGGAATCCAATAAGCGGTGCTCAGCCATCAGAAAAATTAATTACATTACCGTATTGAAGTGATCCTTTCAATAGCGATGCAGTTATGGAAAAAACGATAAACAATATTTGGAAATTATTTTTTTTTGTATCTATACCTACGTAGGCAGATGTACTTGTCGTTTTAGTCCAAGCGTCCTTAATTTATTCACGGTAGTAAGTAGTAATAGATTTGATTTATGATTAAGAACTTAAACTTAACTAAAATACTTAAGAAGTTACTTAAAATCGATCAGCTGTTCCACGTATGTTGACTTGTACTGGCAGTTTGTTCAGAACAGCTATTTTTTTTGTAACCAACAAAGAGTTTCGACAATCGACGGCGGGGCGAGGGCGCGGGGAGGGCGCGGGAAGGGGGGATGAAGGGGAAATTATGAGTGGAATCCATTCGTTGCGAACTTGCGATGTCTCTGCCACCGCTTGTAAGGCTTTAATTTCTGCGCATACGCTAGGCTTCTATTTATTAAAATATGAAAGGTCATGATTGCTTGATAACTTTATCAATTCCTTGAAGACGGCGACATTATGATACCCGCCCTCATACTTTTAATTTAGATTCCTTTTCTGCTCGTAAGTAGTTGGAGCGCCTGACAGAAGTCTATTTGTGAATTTCAATAGCCTTTGAACTTATTTAACGATGCTAATTGAATATTTTCTCTGCTTCAATATTTATTTCTGTGTAAAGTCGGAATGGATCTAATAATAGGTTTACTAGGAAATCGAGGTACAAGTCTGATTTTATTTATGCATGGTATTCCGTTCATTCGGTTCTATAGTAGAGACTCTGTTATTGTTGAAAAATACATGTTTAAAGATGGTGGGTGGTCACGTATATTGTGATTGCATTGAACTCAATTGCTTTTTTAATTCTTTTCTTAATGTTTTTATTTTATTTTCTTTTTACCTGTAAGTCACACAAACATTAGTACTGTACCGGATTCGAAATCGCGATACGCAGCGCAGCAGTCACTGCGCCAGCCGTGTCATCATTAATGTACAATGCCAATTAATGAACCGAAAAAAGTATTTTGACAATCAAAATTGCCTTTTAACTGTCAAAAGAATGTTACTCTGACTTTGTCTAACTCAATTCGTATCGTGTGCACGATACGGTGCAGGTTCGGTTTTGTGTTGTTTTATGGTAACAAAGAGCTGTTATAAAACTTCAATAAAAACGGCTTACTTAACTCATAGCCCCGGATATGACGGGAGGGCAATTTCTGTGCGAGTGGCGAGAGTGCCGGCTAATTTATAAAGCTAACGAAGTTAAAGTGGGAGCGCGATGCGGTTCGCAGCTCGGTATCAGGATGCATATTGATCTGGAGTAGATTCACGACTAAATATTGATGGGTTAACACCGATATTTTACTGTACTAGCTATGTTAGTTCGGTAATGTTATAATACTTTAACTAATATTACGTTATTTTATTATTTTGTACTTGTGTACATTTTAATTTGTTTATGTTGTTGCTTAGAGTTTTTTTTTATCATTAATTTTGTTGTTTTCTCCACACACACTTGTACAATAATTATCCCCTGCCGTGTTATCTCTTTCTTAACTTTTCGTTGACTGGTAAAAAATGCCTAAGGTGTTAAGTCCGCCTTTGTACTGTTTTTTGTTGCATAAAGTTTAACTAACTGTGCCCGGTTAATGGCAATAGGCTCGCCCCCTATAACATGGGACCTAAATATACTGGCGAACTGTGGGTGTACATTGGTACACCTCTGCCTAACCCTTCGGGGAATACAGGCGTGATGGTATGATGGTATTTAGGTTTAAATAAATAATATATTTGAGGATGAATAATGTCTGCCTAAAATGTATAACGTAGCAATGACGCATTTCAGTTCGTAGTATTCATGCTGTATACGTTCGGCCCACCTGAATGTAGCGAATTATTTGGATATAATATTCTATTCATGTGTTTTGTTGGGTACTGGAAATTTGTATTTCGCTGAAACCATAAGCCATTATAACCGGTGTAACTACGTATAGTTTTAATAAGTAAACTATACTTATGAAAAACTAGTTATGTTATGCTGAGTTTTGGGTTGTTAGTTATCATAATCATCTTCGGACTTGGTGAAGTGGCCTGAAGGTGTACTTCGGTGACTGCTACTGAAACTTCTAGACGACTAGATCTAGAGGTTTGAGTTTGGACTCTTTTTGTTAGTTATGAGATATTAGTTCTGGACTTTTGGTTGAGCGACCTAAAAGTGCACTGCGGTGACTGCTACTGTATCTTCTAGACTACTAGTGCTATTTGCCCAGTTTAGATTCCTCTGTCATGTGTAATTTCCATTTTCGGCGTAACCAATAAGGCCCCGAAACCTATGATGAAAAGTTAGTAAATTTCGTTGACACCATCTTGAATTTCAAGTTTGACCCCATAATCGATATTAACGACCCCAAAATCTATAAAAATGACACCCATGAGGAAACATAAGTAAATTTCGTCGGCGCATTCATGGATTACAATTTTGACCTCATAATCGTTATTGATGAAAATCTAGTAAATTTCGTTAACATCATCCTGGATTTCATATGACGATCCCATAATCGTTATTAGCGACCCCGAAAACCAGGAAAATAACACCCATGCCGAAAAGTAAGTAAATTTCGTCGGCGAAATCTTTAAATTCAACTTTGACCCCATAATCGCTATGAGCGACCCCAAAAAACCATAAAAATAACACCCATGACGAAAAGTTAGTAAATTTTGTCTCGAATTTTAATTTTGACCCCATAAACGTTATCAGTGACCCCAGAAACCATAAAAATGATACCCATGACGAAAAGTTAGTAAACTTTGTGGTCGCCATCTTGGATTTAAATTTTGACCCCATAATCGTTATCAGCTACCCCTGAAATCATGAAAATTACACCCATAACGTAGGTTCGTAAAATTGTTGAGGCCATCTTATATTTAAGCCTCAATCGTAATTAGCAACCTCTCAAACCATGAAAATGACACCCATATATGTAATTTATCGAAACCACCTTGGATTTCAATTTTAACCCCATAATCGTTTTTAGCGACCCCGAAAACCACGAAAAGGACACCCATGACGAAAAGTTAGTAAAGGTCGCCGACGCTATCTAGGATTCTAATCTCGTAAAGTAAAAAGAATTGTATTGTATTGTGAAGTTTAAATAAATAATTGTGTACTCACAACATTCTTATTCAAAATGAGCGGCTCTTTACCGGCGACACAATGGCCCACCGTCGCGTCGGCCGGCCGCGAACTCACATTTAACTAGAAATTTGTCGTGCCCAGACAGCGACCAAATAAAATGACCCTTAATGTCACCTGTTAAGGTTCAACCGTAACAGAAAAAATACGTTTAACACTTGACTTCACTTTTTATTTATTTCTCAGAAAATTTTCATAAACATTTCAACAATATTTTTGAGATAACAATGGCAGACATTGTTATCGCAAAAATATTGTACATAGGGTATTTTTTAAGAAACAAAATAATGTAAATAGGAGCCGAAAATTGATTCTAAACCCTTATCGTTAATTTTACAATATTTTAATGCATTTTCACAATATTAAAAACCAAAATATTAACGAATAATAATATCTACGTGTGGTAATGTTAGTTACGTTCGACTTCGTTCCAAACTCTACCGAGAAACAGTATTTTTTTGATCAGATTTGCAAAGGCGTTCTTGCACAAAAAAAAAACTGAACGCAAAAACAAAAAATACAAACTTTAAAACAACACCTCTGACAAAAACATAAACCTAAAACAGTTTGAAAAATAATGAAATGTGCATCTCTAGTATATGCATTAAATTCCTTCACCATTGTCAGCAAAGTCCAAGATAAACTTAAACTGTATGTACCTACATATGAATTCAAAAAGCTATTTTGGTACCTACTTGCACGGATTTGAACCTAAAAAGTCAGAAGTTAAGGCGCCCCTTTAATCACTGGGCCATCCGACATCGAAATAAATATTAAGAATTTCACCTGATAAATGAAAACATGGTATAGGACTTCTAAAAGTACTTTATAAACTGTCAGATAAAATATAGGTAACCACAAAGTTTGTTTTGAAAGTTTTAAAATTCAAAGTTGAAAGTATAATAAAAAACAGCAAGTAAGGTTCGTAAAATACGCTCTGAGTCGCGAACCCCTAGCTTGATATACGATACAAGTAATGGTATTAAGTCTCCCCCGTTACCAAAACAACACCCTTTAGCAATTAGGGGATTGGCACACTGCCCCGCATCACGGAGCGTGGTGTGCGGCGAGGGAGCTTTGGTGAACTGCAACACTGCCCTTGTACGCGTTTTCAGTGTGTTGGAGTACGCGTGTTTTCTATACAAACAGATACTTATACGCAAACAACGTAAGCACACGCACTCACACTCCGTGATGCGCGGCAGTGTGCCAATCGCCTTAAACGGTAAAAAAAGTTCCTATTATCGATTTTATCCAATATGATGTACTATGAATTTATCCATAGAAGTTAAAAATTGTTGCTCGCGTCATAAAGTAAAATCAATACCCTAAGTTCATTATAATATAGATGTTAAATCGCGTCAAATATGTAACAATGTATAACTGAGAGTTCTGTCTACCCCTCCTACGTTCTAACTATAAAAAGAGAAAAAAAAGAGAAAAATATTTGTAACAAAATAGCACTAGTTTCTTAGGACATTTAATCTGGTATAAACTAAAGCCGAAAGCTACATCAAATATTAGACATACACATCAAATAATATTGCTACGTGTTACCAAAATCCATGTGCATTTGCATCCGAGTGTGTTCCATTGAATGTTTAATAGCAACTAACACAAGCGGCTCTGTACGCGTATTAATTGAGTGAGCAACACTCAGCGTAGCGTAGCTCTGCTGCGTTGTTACGACAGGCCTACGCCGTAGGCTCTATTCTACAATGTACCTCCCGAATTCACTTATCGTCAATGTCGAAACGTGGGCCAGACATTTTAGGGCTAACGCGCACTGCTTTCACCGGAGCTCGTACGATAAACGTACACATATAATACTTAAACACAATTGGCTAATTGATATTGAAGTGGATTGAATATGATGTGACCAAATCGAGGAGGATTAAGTGAGATTTTATAGGATTATTTTATTATCTGTCAGATAGGATAATACATTTTTTGTTCGACGCTCTAAATGTATGAAACAGTGGGCTTTTTTTAATAACTGTGGGAAAATTTCGCATTCTAGACCCTGGTTTAAAATCATGTACTGAATCCGTGGTAAAATTTTGGTTAACATGTCATAAACAATTACATTTAAAAGCTAATTTATTCTGATATTTTTTTCATAAAAAAATATTAATTACGACCACACAGAAACAGAATTTCTTTATTTGTCAAAACAATAGCCTTTGAGTAGAAACAATAAGTAAGTTTTGTTTACACAAAATGCCGTGAAACAGAACAAAACAGCGCGACTTTATCCCCTGAGAAGGTCAGGTAGGAGTGGAGATCATATTTCACGTGCTATGTGCAAATATCTACTGCAAACATCCTGTATATCAAACATAATGAAGTGTACTCACAAATGAAAAGCCGCTTATGGAATGAAATGAGGATATGTGGGATAGCGTGAAGCGGACCTCCCTCGCTAGACGAGAAATGTAAATGGAATGTGCACGCGAGATAATTATGCTTTGACGTTCGAACAATGTTTATGGGACCCCTTCTAGCATTATAAAAGGCTTGTGTTCACCACCAACTTTGAATCCTACGGTTTCGTATATAAAAAGCTGTCTACATCAATTTTAAATATAGATCTGTTTCAATTGGGTCACCAATCATTTCTACATTTTTGTATGCCAATGGCGAACTGTGACGTGACTAATTTCCCAACTTCATTTTTCATTATTTTTTTATTGATTGCCATTAGAAATATTAGAATTTTAGGAGCTAAAACAATAGCCGTGTCTTGGAAATTTTCGCTAATGATATTTACTGCCTAATTGTATGTAATTGTTTGATTCAATATGGGTAAACACCGGCCTGAGTAATTGATGGCCGCCGACAGCGGAGGTCAATTTAACAAAGGGGTAGCGAAACGTATGATGTGTGTATTGTCTTCCATGTATAATTATGTAGTAGTGTTTCGACCTCCGCTCCTGGTTTACCGTGATTAATATTCCTGGAATATCTGTAGGGATTGTTTGAATTTGAATTTCTAAATGGTCTAATTTACTTCTATAAGGTTGAATGTTGTGTGTTTGATTCCGGACGAGTATCGATGTGAGTTTTTCGAATCGATTCAAGACAGCTGTGAAGGAAAACGTTGTGAAAAATCCTGGTCTTATAATTAACGTGTTTGAAATAGCGAATGCCCCTTGATTAAGCGTGGTGGTGAATGTGCTTGTGTCCTCTGAATGAGAAGAGGACTCTGCCCTGTAGTGAGACGATCCTAGACGGGTATTGTTGTTTTCCAGTAAATGGTGCTTTAT
The DNA here is from genome assembly GCA_932526535.1 of Caradrina clavipalpis. NCBI lineage: Eukaryota > Metazoa > Arthropoda > Insecta > Lepidoptera > Noctuidae > Caradrina > Caradrina clavipalpis. The sequence continues at coordinate 25,026,521 of OW052087.1, forward strand.
TTTTGTTTACGTTGAAAGTTTTTGTTTGTTTTTCTTTTGTCTTTGTTGGCGATACTAGACGTTATTTTGCTGTTATGTCTTGAAAATATGGTGAACTTATAAGTAGGTACAATATTTTCAAATTTAAAATATGATAATGTAAAAAAAAAACCTATGGTAATATAAAAAAAACTTAATGGCATCAAAAATTCCTTCGCTGCGCCAACGGGAAATTTAAAATATTAGCATGCCTTTAAATCGAGTTAGCTTTTTTAGCGTGTATAACTAACGGAGTAACTGGTTTAGTATACGAGTGTACACGGTGACTTTTACATCGTTCTGGAGCGGAAACGCAGGAACTCCAGTCGAGTAATTGTTACCATTGGCGATGTTATTTTTTTTTAAGACGTCTTTAGACCTTGAAAACTTATGAAACGTTTTTTGAATTTCGAGTTAAATTTTAGTAGCGCTTCTCTCTGATCGATGAATGGATTTTTCAAAGGCTACCGTTCGCATGTGTAGTCGATAAGGTTTACATACAAATATGAATTGCCTGCAAGGAAGCGTTACTTGGAGTTCACACTATTTCACAAATTACATTTACGTGTTACTTTTTTTTGGTTATTTTTTTTAAATAATGGGTCAGATTGTTTCTGTTACTGTGTTAGTGCTTATGGCATTCGGTCTCAGAACGATGTCAAAGTAAGCGTGTCGTGGTTATTATCCTGGTAATACAACTTAATGTGTTTATATTTTATGCTATAGAAGTGATGGTAAATTAATCGCTTAAAAAAATTAAGGGATTAATTAATAAAATTAGTTTTGATATTATACTTGCCAATTAACGAAAAATAACTTAGAGCAGGAGGAAAAAATAATTTTCACCGAAATTTTATTTTTAGAAATTTGGATCGTACTTCTTAGGCGCTCGTGGAGGATTACAGCCTAGTGCCTCTTTCTCTTTACTTGTTATTTTCCTCCTGCCTCCCACGGAGAGGCAGCGGGAATCCCAACAGTGGGATGAGTGGGATGGTTGTATTGAAAGCTAATTATCCAAGCTCGTAGATAACATAATTTTGTGTTTTTGTATAGTTTTCTTACATTGCTGCTTTAGAAAAATAAGTGCTTTGAAAAGGTTTCAAATATAAATATGCTTCAGTCGAGAGAGGCTTTTGTTGGATCAAGTGTCTCTCGACTTAAGCATTTGTAGTTGAGTATTTCTTCATGGATAATAAATTTAAGTTTTCATTTTTTTACGTATAATAGGCTTATTACCCGTTTATTCCCATCTGCCACCCCTGAGTTTGCCACCGGGGTGGTGGTTGGCACTAATAGGTGGCGTTTACCACCCCGGTGGTGGTTTATTCCCATCTGCCACCCCTGAGTTTGCCAAAGGGATGAATATTATGATTTCACTCGCACAAAGGGCGAGAAGGAAGGGCGAGGGGTCGTAGAACAATGCATAGTTTCGTGTCTTGTCGGCCACTGTTTTAAGTGAGTGCGTAATCTATTGAAAAATACTGCAAAGCACTAAGTAGGTACTTTTGTTCTTAACGACAATAATGGAGCGCACCACAATACAAAAATATTTATCAACATTTTGTAGATCTATTTTAACAAGATGCGTGTTATTGTTACGCATACCTACATAGCTTTTTAAAATTGTTTTGTGTTATGTTTTACCAACTGTGTATAAAATAAGTAATTACTAGCAATAATAATTGCTAGTAATTATACAAACATTCATTTTATTTTTTGAATTAGAGTTATTAATTAAAATAAAAGATCCATATATTATCCACTAAAATTCATTTCCATTGCTCTTGAATCATGATATCCAGTGACAATTAATTTTTTTTTTTATTGTTAACTAGCTTTTGCCCGCGACTTCGTCCGCGTGGATTAATAGTTCCCGTTCCCGGGGGATTTCCGGGATGAAAACTATCCTATGTCCTTTCTCGGGTCCCAGACTATATCTGTACCAAATTTCATTGAAATCGGTTCAGTGGTTTAGGCGTGAAGAAGAGACAGACAGACAGACAGACAGAGTTACTTTCGCATTTATAATATTAGTACGGATGTCCAATACGAAATGCGGAATAAACCCCTGTACTATAACTACGAAGGGGGAAATTAAACTAAATAGGTACCATTGCCCACCGGGGTAGTAAACGCCACCTATTAGTGCCAACCACCACCCCGGTGGCAAACTCAGGGGTGGCAGATGGGAATAAACCACCACCGGGGTGGTAAACGCCACCTATTAGTGCCAACCACCACCCCGGTGGCAAACTCAGGGGTGGCAGATGGGAATAAACGTACTTATCGACCTTTCTTTTTCTATATTACTATTTACGTATCAGTGGAAACTTGGGTTGATCTTAATATTGTACCTACTTTTCATGAATTGAAAATTCGGATTGAAATAAATTCAAATAGTACTGTCAGCAACAGTATACATTTCAGGTATTGCCTAGAATTCTGAATGGCAGTAAATTGTGTTATTTCGTGTCTATTTAAATGATATGTAAAATTAACATTGTTAATCGTTTTTTTTTTGCTGACCGTACCTCTACAATATCGATTTATGGCGGAACGACTTGGTGGGCTTCCTTGAGAATTGGCAAGATGTTTAGCAGTTGCAATGCAAATAGAAATGAACTGCTGGGCAAACCCCTCCTCGCTTTACCCAGTAGTGGGACAGTACGGGCTAGTTATAATATTGAAATAAGTACCTCTTATCGATATTTTACACCAATATAAGTCGTTCTATCTGTCTTCGTACCAATCAGGCCATCCTGAAATAGATACGTGTCCTCGTGCCTTCGTGCACGGGCCACGGCATTATGCTGAGCGCTAGCCGTGTCGCGCGGTAGTAACGCATATTTCCACTTATTACATTAATATATACCCACTTGTTTTTGTTTTAGGTTTTTTTATAATATTATCTTCGTCACTTTCTCGTGAATAAACTGTTTTCCTTTCTCTTTCTTTTAGATACTTAGTCATATTTCATTAAGTCTTAAAAAAAATCTTCTATAACATATTATTTTTATATATCAGGGAGTACCCGTGCGACCACTACACGGCCATCATCAACGTGACGCTGATGTGCACGGGCTGCCCTCGTGCGCCCGTGCACGAGAGTGCGCTGCAGCTACTGCAGCTGCTGGACAAACGCTTTTTCGGCTCGGTGGGGCCGTTGTCCGCTGAAGACGACGGTGAGTACCTACATACCCTTCCATAGAACCGCAATACAGCAACCCGAATGTCAAGTGAAAATTCAAGGTTCCAACAGGGTTTAGTAGGTTGATAGAAAGCTGTGCGAGTACAATTGACTCACTGGTTTGTGACCGTAGGATTTCACTGTAATGTAGGGACAGGGAGCATAGCTGTGAACTCCGTAACGAGAATACTCGACCACAGGAACCTTGATGATCTACAGAGCCGTAGCACTAACGCGCGGAGTAAACGTTACCATAAAACGCGATTTTTGAATTCGAAATACCCGTTTCGTACATCATGTTTATTAAGTTAGGTTCATGTAGGACTTTATTCGTGTGCAACAGGTGATAGAAATGGTTGTAGTTATTTCCAATTTAAAAAATCGCCTCGTTGTGAATACGTTTACGTCAGCGCGCTCGTGTCTACTTCTCTTCATATTTTCCTTTTCGAATAAGCACCTACGTCTTCACCGCTGTGAGAAACGAATTTTCCTATTAGAAACGGAGCTTAAGCCCATTAATGGTATGGAAATAAGCGGCAGCATGTCGATTTGATTGAATAAAAGCGACACGTCGTCGGCGTGCTGCGTGGCTCTCTTCATGGTCAAAGGTAGGTTATGTAAGTATTTTGAGTATTCTGAAAAGTACGGTATACTATACGTGTAAAAACAACAGCCCAACGACTAACTAAAAACGAATCCAACCATATCAATATTTCACACATTTTTCGAAGTTATTGTATAATTTTGAATATTTGATGCGGATTATTTTTTTAAGCTATTTTTATGTAACACATGAATTACTTTGAATTAATTATTGAGATATTGTTTATTGGCTCGTTTTGATAGAACTAAGCTGTGTATATGTAAATAAACTATCAATGTAAGCAAACTACATATGCACGCATTCATGGATTTTATTTCACTACGCTCATAATATTGTGGCTGACCAAACCACCGAACAGAATAACTCAGTGCTACCAGATTTAACCCCAACCAGACATTTTCGCTTGTGTGTACTGTCATTACCAAAACATAACCAGAGAACAACATGAACAGGAATTTAAATAAAATTGAGAGATGTTGCGTTTAATAAAATTTTATAATAAGTGACGTGTATAATAAATAATATTAAGTATTATTTTTCTGCTGCTGAAATATGTTAAACTCTAACTTTAAAATAAACTTAGAATGTGTGTAGGTACATGTTGAAATAAGTAACGTTCCCAATAAATAGTTATAATAGAAATGTCGCGAACTTAGTGATTTGATCAACTGGAATGATTTTTTTATAAGAGACACCCACACGCTCCTGGGTACCTCCGGCAATCGGCACTAAGGTGGTCAGAACCTTTAAGAATTATTACTTATATATTCTTATTCAGTTATATAAGTTTTTACTCGCAAATAACCTTCACCACATTTGAAGTTATATTTTTTGTGAAACATATATTGTATCTGTCTGAATTATTATCTGCTCCAAAAAATCTGAAGGAACTAAATGATGTAAGCTAAATATTGATTTCCACCGCAGGCATTCCCTTCGCAAAATTGTGATGAAAACATTCGTTGCGCGAACGTTTGTTACACAACGAACATTCATTCGCGAAATAAACTTCGATCACCGGGACCCGAGCTTGTGTCTCCGATTTCAATCTACCAAACGATCAATTTGATGAGCAGATGCGCGAATAATGTTCGGTGCGTAACAAAAGCGCGCAACGAATACTCGTGATGAAAACTCTGCATAGAGTATTTATTTTCACGTAATAATGAAAGACGATGATAAACCTATAAACACAACGTGAAGATTACGCTTCTTCAAATATAATACTAAAATAATTGACACTTCCTTTCTTCAGTAATAAAAGTATTAAGCTTTTTGATCTTCGTTTTTATTGAGTCGAATGTTGTTGTGCCTAACATATCTCATATTTATTTGAAAAAATATTGTGATGTCTCTAGTTTGAAAAAAAATGAGTATACATTCGCATTTACTGTCACGTGTCGACGTAGACACCTTGAGAGCAAATGGGGTGGCCGAATCTTGGGTTAATTAAGCTATCTGGAGGTCCATACAAACGTGACTTAGTCATATTTTAAACCAATAAGTTACTAAACTCTATGAAATTTTGTAGATAGGTCGGTAATATCTAGGCCCCAACAAATACTTACGAGTAATTACGTCCGTACTTACCAATTCTAAGCAGCCTCTGACGCTACTCGCCAAATCACGCTGCCGTACTTTGCTCGGTAGTGGCGACTACCGGAATCTGACCACCTGAGGTATGGTACTGCTGGGTATTTAGAGTTGATCATCATGATATGATGTGGTATAATAGTATACTGTAATAGTTGGATTGTCACATTCTATTTTAAATATTTAATTTGCTGCGTTATGTAGTGTATTTTATATGGGCCACAAAATTTTATAATATTTATGCCTCGTTAACTCCTCAGGAGAAACAGATGTATTTTTCCGAAATATAGTGTCCACGTTCATATACATAAAGGTGTTTTTTTATGGCTCTTGTACACTTGTACCTATATGTTTATTTTAAGAGGGTGATAATGTTTCGTCAAAATCTTTGTTAAATAACCTATACCTCTGAGATATTACAAACACAGCTTTGATTTATTCTGAGCTGTGGGTGCTTAAATTATTTCAAAGAAGTCACACTATGAGTCGTACAAAGAAATGCGTCCTAGTCGCCCCTCGCCTGGTACACACGTGTGTCTCAAAATATATTCCAATATTCACCAAGGTCTACCTAATGCGGGTCTATAGTTACTAATTAACATAAGGTTAGAGATATAATTAATTAAGCTCTAAGATTATGATTTAAGACAATATGTCGTTTCACTGTGTGTTTGAGAACAATAAAAAATATTATATTCAACTATGAATTTTTCATTTTTAATGTTGTGAAATGTTACCCTGTTTTTGTTCAGTGGTTTATTTTATTTTATAACAAAACACGTTCTTTTACACATTACTCACTCACCATTACACTCATATTTTAGAAAGGGCTAGTATAACAGATCATATCAATGCACAGACATACATTTTTGAGCTAAATATGAAAGTGCTAAACAAAAGATATATTCCAAGACTGCATTATTCTCATTTACACTATTCAATAAATATGTCAGGTCATTCAGCGCCAAGAAACATAAAGTTACATTTAAATGTGGATGGATGGACACGGATAGCTAGGTAAAAAAAAGGACGATAGATTGTGTGAAGAATAAAATAAAAGGGAAGGGAGTCGGGGACAGCAAGACGTTTGACAGGACGGAATAATCTTCTGTCGTACTGCAAGTAAGTAGCATGAGACTAAGACAGGAAGAAATTATGATAATTCTTTAATAAGTCTTAATGGTGCGTCCACACGATAAAGACTTGCTACAAACTTAGACATCTGTACATAAGTACCGACTTTATATTGCACTGTTATGTTGCACGGACGCAATTGGGTTGTTGGCACCACCATCAATTGACATACCTTTTATAAACTGTCAAAACGCGACTCTCCCATAGCTTTTGTATGCCAATATGTTACTATGAAGTCACTTACCGGCCTACTCAATTGACTATTTATTGATTTGAAAGCAAGTAATTTTTTTATTTTACATTAAATTGAAAATTAATCGGTTTTCAGGGCTCAAATAGAGTGTCCTATTAGAGAAGTTGTGTCTTGGAGTTATTAGTTAGTGGTGTAAACTACCCAATGCTATAGAAATCTACGAAAGGGCGCGTTCCCACTATATCGTGATGACAGATTATTGTGTCGTTTAAAGCAACGTGGCTAGTGTTTTTAAAAAATCGTGACATCCTAACGTGATAGTATCCAGTTCACGTTAGGATAACACGATTAAATGTCATCCACGATTTTTTTTGCAGTAGCGACAGATTATCAGTATGGGAACAACTATAGACGATAGTCGTGCAATGATAAATTAATCGTCACGTCATAGCGGTTACACTCCCTATGTCTATACTTACGCACTAGCTGTATCGTGTGGACGCACCATAAGCGTACCAGTACCAATCACTGCGCCAATTTGTCTTTTAAGGGAACTCTAGTACAAACATAATATTAGAAAAAGTACTCTATCGAAATATAAATATACCTTTTTGGTTTGACTTTCATAATTCAGCCCAAATAGAATGGGGTCCTACTCGTAAAGCCATTTGATTGGTTAGATCTTTCTGTCGCTTATTTCTGTTACTCAATATTTAATTGGAGCGATTGATGTCAGACGATTTGCTAATATGAAAAGAAATAGTTTCTTTGGGAAAGTTGTTTATCATGAGTACAACCATCTGTATAAGTATCGGTTACTGAATACCAGACACCCAATAAAAGCTGCAGTTTTGCATCCTCATCCTATGTCAACAGGTTGACATAAAATAAACAGACATTGAAATAAAATTATGAGGCCTTGTCAACAATGAATGAATACTAGTATTTTTGTGGTTTATGCACGCATACCGTGACGCCTGTTTTTCCTAAAGGGTTAGGCAGATGTGCACCAGTCTACACCAATAATTCGCCGGTATGTTTAGGTCCCGTGTAATAGGGGACAAGCCTATTACCATTAACCGAACACAAATCCAAACTCCGAGCTGCTACTGAGAAATTCATAGAAAAACCCAACAACAGACTTTGCTCGACCTGGGCATCGAACCCAAGACCTTTAGCGTGGCAGTTGTAGTTTATAGTGTTCCAGAATAAACTGATTCAAAGAACAGAATGGGCCTGTTGCGCATGCGGTAGGCAGTATCGCGCGGGTTAATCGTTCGGCCCGGCATGAAGGCTAGGTGAAATTCGAAAATCACCTACTAAATAAAATATTAAGAAAATATAAAATTCATTCGTGTTAAGAATCACTAGCATAGTTACCCTCCATGAATTTGACGAGGATGCAAAACTGCACCTTAAATAGGTCAGTGTTAATGCAGTAAATATTACCTGTACTTACGTAAAACCCCTGCCAGAATTCGGTGTGTTGTGGGTGTGGGAGGAGGTGGGGGAGCGGGGTGAGGGGGGTAGCTTTCAGTTTCAATGCAGTCAATATTATGCTTTCGACGGTTTCGTTGCTAGTCTGTTAAATTTGTACTTATGGAGTAAAGGTGAATCCAGCGTTTAATAAGTTATTCTAAGGGCCACTTTCACCAAAATCGCTAAATGCATGTAGTGCCTAAACATATTTAGAACATCTTTGCAGCCCTGTCACATTGTTAGAAGGTGACAGAGACGAAATGATAATTTAAACACATTTAGCAGTATATATGTTTAGTGATTTTGAAAGTGTGAAAGTGGGCCTTAAACTCTATTTATCTTATCAAAGCAATAAATACAACTGTTAAAGTTCACAAATCAAATTTATTAAAAAGTCATTATAACAGAAATTCTTTTTCATACAGAAAAGTACGTTTCTTAGTTAAACAATCCGATGTTTTACATTTTGAATAGTACTTTATTGTTAAACTTGTTTTATTATATTTGAACATAATAATATACATGACAAGAAAGGAAATAACAGAAAACCTTTTATAAGATGTATGTAATGATTGTGCTTTGTGCACAGCAAGGTTAATTATTTGAACTAACGTCTGAAATTGTACATTTTTTATATCAAAACTGGCAATACTTACATGTAAAGCTCCAAGCGCATTGACCCACAATATTAAATTTCGAAGCGAATCAATATAGCTATTATTTACACTGTATCACACAACTTTGATTATAAAAAATATTATATTGTTTCACAATATGACATATTCATATAAAATACCCGATATTTTTTTTTTATAGTATGACTATTAAATTCATGAATCTATTTTTGTTTAACAAAATAACTTTAAATATTGTTACAATAAATACTTTTATTTCTCAAACAATAGGATGTCTTATAATTTATAATATGATTATTATTAATACTGGAATCTAAAACTACAACCTTCCTAACAAGATTGGCAATTATTATTTCTAATTGTGACAAGTAATTATGACAACCGGGTCTTTAATAAAACAATAAACATGAAAAGGTTTTTTTTGTAAATGGCTCGTCTATATAACAAAAAAATTGACGCTGTGTTTGGTAGAAATTAATATAAACCGAAATTAAAAAAGTTGTACTGCCCGGCTGTCGTAATTACCACAATGCACTTAGATATAAAACTGTAGGTTTGATGTCTACTCAATCAATAAAGGTATTTCCCATTTAATGCAGCACTGACACTTGCCCGCGACTTCGTCTACGTCCGGGATAACCGACTTTCGGACAAGAAGTAGTGACGTATAAACTTTATTGATTAAGTAGATACTTTTTAATCAGCGACTTCGTCTGCGTACATTGTCGCAGTAGAATTTCGCAAATTAAAAAGTATCCGATGTCCTTCCATTCGCTTTTCCTACAAGCTTACTCTGACACAATTTTCAATGAGAATCGGTACAAGAATTACTATCGACTTTATAATATTAAAATGGAAACAAAAACATTTATTTCTGTTTGACAAAATAATATTATAAGTATTACGATGAAGACATCGGACTTGGGTTCTTTTTCCTACTTAGATTATCATATATTAATACTGGAATCTAAGGTTACAGCTTATTTTACTAATAATTCATATAAAAACACATTAAAATGATAAAACAAGGTTAATTGCCTGGAATAAATAAACTGGTGGATATTAAGAATTACAATCAGAAATGTTTTCTTGTTTTTCACGGTAGTTGGGATTTAGTTGTGTTTAGGGTTCTCGATTGGTGCCAATGGGATCTTATTAGCAAGCCTCCGCTGACAGCTGTTTCTCATGAACCATAAAAAAGTAAAAATGAAAAAAAAAACCTGATACAAGAAACGGCTTTTTTATGTAGTGTGAAATGTTGTACGGTGGTACGGAATCCTTCGTGTGCGAGTCTGGCTCGCACTTACCCAATATTTTCAACCTTTTGCAAGATCGTAATACATCTATTTTTCTCCATCTGATATTTTTTTGGAATCGTCGTACCCGTGTACTTGGAAGTGGAAGGTTGCTAATAACATGTAGGCGGTGTATTTATTCCTGGTTAATGATTCGGGAAACACCCGTTATTGTGTTACATAAACATAATAATCACGACATATTTTTCTGAAGTGGCTTTTTCGCTTATTTGCTTCTAAGTTTGTGTTTCTTACGAATGTCTGAGCCGGGCTTTTTATATTGTGTTCTTTTATGAATATTTCTAAGCCAAATATTATGTTTTATGTCTATTACATGCTGCCATTTTAGCTTTTGTTTAAACAGTAGGTAACTGATATAGAAAACAATAATGGGAACTTAGTAAAACTTACATACATGCTCACACTCTTCCATGCATACACACATACATAGCCTGCTCATCATTACTCTCCTTTTAGCTGAGCCGCAGTCGGTTAATTACGGGGTGTAAAAAGAAGCACCACAAAGCTTCCGCCCACACAATCTGTTTATCAAACCGAGTAACATAGTGCGAGAACAATTGAGTGAAACCGAGTTTAATTGTTTGTTGCGAAAAATGCTTAATTACGCAAGCACGCTGTATCACGTGCAAAACATGCGTTGAACTTCATTACCTTTGCTTGTTTACGTTTCAAACTTGTTGTCACAATGAAGTAGGAAGTTTAACCTTTAACGTTTGTAACCAGGTCATGTAATAAATTCTTGCAGTGACGGAACGATCACGTGGCTTTCAGCTTCTCAAACGTCTTTTTACACCCGTTAGTTAACATAATCTCTTATTCTCGTTACCATGAATTCAGTTCATGAGTTTAGAACAGCGATGACGTTAATCGTCGCTTAAAAAAAACAACAGCCGTTCCATACATTTAGTCGTTGTAGACACGTTTGTATGGAACCGCTCAGTTTAATAAAATCCTCTTCCATTTATCCGCCGCGTAGTACCAACACAATTATAATGCCGGTCTATTCTGTAAAAACCTCTTTCGGTGAGTTTATGTTAGTAAGGGCTTGAGCTGAGCTGTCAACTACTAACAATAGAAAGGTCGCCTTACGCCCACTTCACCTAAATTCACCGAGACCGGCTTTCACAGAATAATACTGCAATACATTGATCCTTTTATTCTTTCCAAAGATGTTGTGTATCGAATTGATGCATCAGTGGCAATTCTTTTAAACTGAGATGAGGATGTTGACATGAATCATGAATGGATGTATGAATGTAATACCAGCGCGGCGACCGAGGAATATTGAACCAAGTGGTTTTGATATATTTGATGTTGTGTTACGGCAATAGTATGCATGTATGATGTGAAACTGATTATGATAAAAAATGGTGAATGACATGAGATGAACGCCGAAAGTCATGGAAGAGGGAGACAGACACAATATTATCTGTCTACCTCTTTCATTTACTTTTATATAATCTTAACTTAAATATTGTACTGGTACATACTTATTCGTACGTGAGATCTATCAAGATAAAGATAATACATATTATTATATATCCATCATTTTCCTGTTCCCTCCTTTACAGCGCAGTCCTACCCGTTATCAACCGGTGATAAATATTATATAAAAATATATATATATAGATTTAGTATTTACCTAAATTATTATTATATACTAATTAGATTAGGTATATAGCTACTTCTTAACTAACCTTGATCGTAATCTTAAATTACTCTAACCTACCTTATTACACTAAGGAATGGCATAAAAGAAGTTTACCTGTATGAGGTGTGATTTTACTAAAATTATAACAGTAACGTATAATAAATCTACTAAATACCGGGTCAAACTTTCTCAGGGGTCTCTCATGAGTATGAACAAATTTCTCTGTAAGGTAAACACGAAATGTGAAAAAAGACAACAGCTACTGCACGTTAGTTTTTTCATATTAGGGGTTTGTTCCACAGAGAAAGTTGCTCACATTTATTTTTACTTGAACCTGATATTGTAGATGTTATTTTGTTTTTGTTCCGTAGCTGACCGTGACCTAAACTTGACCTTGGCATTGATAAGCCATCTTATATTGGAAACGTATCGCTTAATGAATTACTTAATTGGGTGGTTCTTGGAAAACGAATCGACCCACGACAAAATATGTCCCAATTTTTCGAAACCTTTGAACAATTTAATTAGCAACGTTCATCTAATCCGACATGTCAACATTATTACATTTCAATTACAGTTTTAGAACAGATTAAAAAAAACGCTGATTTTAAATCTGTACTCAAACTGTAATTGAAATGAAATAATTTTGGCATGTCGAATTAGTTTGACGTTGTTAATTAAATTGTTCAAAGATACTGTGTTAGTGGGGAATAGAACTAAGTTGGAATGTCATCGTACGTACAATATGAATAAAAGATTGATAGCGAGACTGTGTTGATGTATGCTCTGGCCGCCTGTCGATGTCAGTCACTTGACCGTATTACTTAGCGGTCGGTCAAGGACAAGGAACTCCCGTACAATATCCCCAAGTACATGCCAAACGTGGTATAGTAACACATCCACTCTTAAGTCTAATTTAGAATTTTACGCTCTACCATGACTTAGAATTAAATTATTATAATTAAAGTACAGCTAAATAATGTATAATGATTACGAGAGTAAATTACATGAAAGATAAGATTACATAAAATATTGCACTTATTATAAATGTATTAATTTAGATAAACACTGGCATCCAAGATTGGAATTAACTTGTGGCTTGGGTGCCAGGACTCTCGTAATTGAATTGACTTAAAGTACTTTCGTCTGTCCTTCTGCCAAAAAAAGTGTTTGTGTTGTGTTACTTTACCTGCCGGCTGTCATGTATCATGGTCTCTTACTCAGTCTCTGCTTTCCTAAGTTGGAAATCTGCCAGAAGGCAGACCTGTAAAGTTTGTAATTGAACAATTTTTTGGGTTCCGTACCCGAAGGGTGCCACCGGTATCCTATTACTAGCCTTTGCTGTCCGTTTGTCGTAATTATGGCTGTATCTTTAGAATCGTAAAAACACTTGAAATTTTCGCAGAGTGTATGAATTACTATGGCCGCTATAACAATAAAATAAAAGGGGGACCTTTCATTTTGAGTTGTTTTTACAAGAAATATGTTTTTTGTTGTATGTAGTATTGAATATTGTATAGAACGGTAGCTTTTTATTGTAGTTGTCAAATTATTCATGTTAGTCACTGCAATTTTGTTATAGTTGTTTGCGCGTAATATTGTACGTACGATAACGCTACGATGACGCTTGGCTTACATCCCCAGTAACCCCGTGACGTGTACCTGTTGCACGGAGACTGAGCTCGAACAATGCTAGCTAATTTTGCCGACGCGGGCGAGCGGCGAGCCGGCGCGCTTCGCACCAGTACATTTAGCACAATTGCACTAATTGCCCAATTCCTGATGGCTATCTTCTCTATTGACTCCTATGTCCCTGTTAAATCCTATCTCAACTGTAATTTTGGAAATGTCTTTTCTACGCATGTATGTTTTATGGTTGAAATGTCGTAAACTATCAAACGACAGGAAGCTAAGTCTATTCTTACATTTGATGACAACCACTTTCCACGGAAGAGTGAGCGATAATATATCTTTTTTCCTTAACCTATCTATAACAGATACTATTTTATAGATAATAGATGATAAAATGTTGAAATGCAAATTAAGCCGTATCAAATAAACAATATTTTTTTATTAAATGCTGAAAGGCTTTCGCCGAATCCGCGTAAACAATGCAATACAACGTATCGATGTATTTTAAATCATAAAATAGCTATTCAGAACCGCTCGACTATCTGCAGTTCAACAATATTTTACAACGTTTTGAGAATTATGAACTTACCTGTGAATACAGATGTCAGCCAGACAGGCAGGTTTCCTCTGCATCCCCGCTCGGAAGCTGAGGGTGTAATGCGTGTGCAGTAGATCTACTCGATCTATGGACACCGCCATTCCTGTGCTGATGACATAGTTCGACCGCCATCCACTTCCTACACTAAAACCCGACTATTCTGACTGACACTTTGACCAAATAATAATGTTCTGTTTGATTACTCAAAATTTTATTAAGCGTTATTGCGGCTTTTTGAACCAAGAATACAATTGGCAAGAACCCAATACCTTAGTACGCGTCGATGGAATCACCATAATTAATATAAGGTGACCAATTAACCAATAATGCCAAAACTCAACTTGTCTAAAAAAAATACTTTATTGTAACCCTGAAAACCTGCTCAATTTTCAATTTACTATAAAATTATTTTTTGAGTTGCTTTGAAATCAGTAAAGAGTCAATTGAATCGGTAAAATACTGACGTCACAGCTTATTGCCATAAACAATCAATGGGACATCGCGTTGGGCACCTCAAAAGCTGGTTTTCGTATTTTTTTTACGTAATCTACAATGACGCTATTTTTCCTCATTTTGTAACAAGCTAGCGAAGTGTTTATTGGTAGTTACATCAACTTCCAACCTTCGATAAGTTTGTACGAATAAGTATGTACTTCATATTCTAACCGTGATGCAATGAGCCTATTCTTAAAATATCCTAGTATTTTTGTATTTTTATATTTATTCGTTTTTTTTTGTTTTTTTTTTTGGTTTTTTGTATTTAACATTCTTACTATGATAAAATGAGCTTATACTTGACATAACCTAGTTTTTTTTTGTATTTTTCTTTTTATTTGTTTCTTTTTTTTGGTTTTTTTTTATTTGTTTCTTTTTTTGTATTTATCTTTTTATTAGTTTTTTTTTCTTTTTTCATTATTTTACTTAATATTATAACCATGATAAAATAGACTTTATTTAAAATAACCTAGTATTTTTGGATTTTTCTTCTTATTCGTTTTTTTTTGTTTGTTTTTGTAGTTTATGTTCTAACCATGATATATTAATAATTAATAATATGTAATTAATTGTAAATGATGCATAAATAATATAAATGCCCTTAACCTTCTGACCGAGCACTGAGTAGTCACAGTTAGTGCCTCGCCACCAAAATGTTAGTCGTAATATTATGACATTTTCCTTCATCAGTCCTTTTTCATAGGAAAATTAATAAGAAACGACATCTGTTTGGTGTTCAAGGTATACTATCGAGTCGTTCAACCTGCTTGAGAGAAGGCTAAGGTCATGTTCGGCTTATGATATGACTATGTCTAATTTAGTTATACAAGCTAGCATTGCTCGCCCGTCTTCCCCTTCCCCTCGCGACGATCAAGTTGCGCAAGGGGAACAGAAGGTACGGAACACGTCGATTGTCTTCCGCACGTGCTTCCTCGCGACGTGCGTCACGCAACCGTCAGAGAGCGGGCGCGGTGGCGGGCAGCTCCGCGGCGGGGGCCGCCGCAGGGACCGCAGCCGCCGGCTCGCCGGCAATCGGTTCGGTGGTAATCGGTTCGGTGGCAATCGGTTCGGTGGCAATCGGTTCGGTGGCAATCTGCTGAGAGGAGAACTCCTGCATCTCGATCTCTTCTGTCTGCTGTTCTTGGGTCTCTACGTCGAGCTGCATTTCCTCGAGTACGGCTTGCGGGGGAGGCAGAGCCTGAAGGCGCTGCGTGCGGCTGTTGTCGAAGGTCCACACCTCGATGAAGGGTTCCGAGCGGTGGCGGCGGTCGCGGTGCCCACGGCGCATCATCACGGTTTCTGCGACCTCGGTTGTACTGCCTTCTGCCTGGCTTACGTAAGACGCTGCCAACAAAAAAAAAACTGTTAACAAACTTATATTACCAAGATATATAGATATCTATAGTGTGCACGAATCTTCGGCAATGCACGCTTTTTGCTGATACCTGTCATACTGTAGGATTAAGAAAGATTGCAAGTAACTGCCGGAGAAGAGAATGTTGAGATAGATGTCACCAAAATGGGTGAAGTGAAAAATGAGTCTGAGGAAGTTTGAAAGTGGCGCCAGTGACAACAAAATTGAGAAAGAATCGTTTGTCTTGGTATGGGGACGTGAAGAGGAGGGATGAAACTCATGTGACTAACATAGTGAGTGGTAAATGTAGAAGGATGGAGAGGGAGAGGAAGGCCAAAGAGGAAATGGTAGAATGTGTGAAAGAATGATATGTGAGAAAAGGGAGTCGGACAGTTAGGCGATTTACGGAACGGAATAGAAGAAGAAGACATGTTGCGCTGCCCCCCCGGTACCATGGGAAAGAGGCAGAAAGATGATGATGATGATTGTGATGACTATGTAACTATAGTTTACCCACGTAGAGTTTGATGAATAATCCCACGGTAACGAAGATCATGAGCATGCACAGTTACTTACCTAGGAACTATTTTAAATAATTAAAGAATATGTTTCATCATTTTAGTTAAAATATAAAATCTAAAGCGTAAAAGAAATAATATTGTCTATTTTACACAAGGTGCAGTTTTGCATCCTTGTCAAACAGGATATCATGAAAGGCATAAATAATCAAATATAATTACGAAACCTGGTCTAATTAATAATAAAAACTTGTTTTTTTTTGTTGTTTGTTTGTTAGACTTTTGTATATAACTTTGTCAAAGAAAATAATCGTCCTGTTGCGTATGCGGTGGAGTAGGCAGTGTCGCGCGACTATATCACTGTACACATACGAGATCATTATCCCGTCTGCCTAAACCTGAAAAATAACCTACCTATTTTATAATTAAATTCGTGTTGAGAATCGCTATCATAGTTACCTCCATAAATTTGTCAGGGATGCACAACTGCACGCTGTTTAATACAACGTATTCTAAATCGTGTGGCAACCAAATAATTAATTATAATTATTGATTAATTCTTACAAAACTAAGATCTACAATCAAATACTGTATAAGAAACTATTAATTTAATACTACTTATACAAAAAACAATCTAAGGATATTATAAAAGACAACTCAATTTAAATAGTACTTATCAAAAGCGTTTTTAAAACAATATTAAAATGGTACTAAGAAAGGGAGTGTAACTAGAATATACGAGCCTCTTTGCGTACTTGACGTTTAGTCTGTATAACGTAATACCGACTATGAACTAGGTACAAAGAATTAGTTCTGTCCCTCTGGGATATAAGGCGATTGGCACACTGCCCCGCATCACGGAGTGTAGCACGGGAGCACGTTGTTCGCAAGTATCTGTGTTTGTATAGAAATCACGCGTACTCCAACACACAGAAAACGCGCTCACGCGCAGTGTTACAGATCTCCATCGCCACGAATCGCGGAGCGTGGTGCGGGGCAGTGTGCGAATCGCCTAATAAACGCTTGATAAAAATTTTGCTTTCATATAAATAAGAAATATTATTGACTGCAAACCTACCACTTTAGGTAATAAACAGGTCGTAATATCAACTTTTTTTAAAACAAGATACAAGATGCCGTTTTGCATTCTCGTCTTTTACACAATTACAACATCTGGTCAAATTAACAGACTCTTGTTTTTTTTTTTGGTTTTGTATTTCTCAGTATTTCTGTATCTCTCTCAAACAACAAAATCGTCGTATATCACGTATTTAAAAAAATACCCTATTTTTTATTATTGATTGGGGTAGAGAACCGGTCTCGGCGATGTTTTCCATATTCTTAATACTTATTCCTATTTTTACATATTCCGAACTTTCCATTATTGTATTAACACATTCTTATTGTTCATCATCACATCAGTCAAACAACGTTTTTAACATTTCGCAAAGGCAATTTGGAGAATTGCTGATCAAATTGGTATGCTAATAGATAAAAAACAGGCAAATGAAGGGTGGTTATTTGTTTTAAATAAAGCTTTCGACGATACTGTAACCCAAAGTTTTATATCGTATTTTTTTAAAAGGGACTACAAACGTCTTCTTTTGTTTTTGGAGTTGTTCTAGTCATCGGCACAGGACGACCAGTGCTATAAAGAGTTGGCACTTCCCTTTAGATAAAAATGTGAGAAAAAGTAATTTATTCTTTTTCATAAATTAAGTATCTGAAAAAAGAAGCCACACACTATGAAAAGAAAAAAATTCACTATTGCCAAATACCTACTGTGTAAAGGAAAAGACGATCTAATTATATATTAAATGCCAAAATCGTGCCAAAATCTAAAAAGTCATTGATGAATTATTAAAAAGAACCTATTACTCTACTAACTTGACTCATATTGTTGGGTACTTAACTAAGGTTGCATCCGTCCGTCTCGTTCTTCATGTCAGTTCATTATATTTACCTCTAGACCTCTTTCTTTTGCTTCTTGACCTGTGATGCTTGTAATCGGTTTATTAAAAATAAATGAAGAATAAAGTTTGTTTATCTGATAAAGAAATACATACCTATCCGTTTCTGTTGCTTTTTGTACAGAATTGTACTTATTCGGAACAATTTGGATTAAGAACAATAAATAATGGAGGAAGGTGAAAATTCGGAAAATTTTGAATTTGGAAGATGAATAATTATCAAAAATAATGATTAATTTGTAACAAATCTTATTTAGATTTTGGCGCCGACACATGAGAATCACTAGCATAGTTACCTCCTTGAATTTGACGAGGATGCAAAACTACACCTTGTATGGTCAATGCGGCAGTTTCAACAACAATATATTGGAGCGATTATGTTAAAAAAAATGCCAATCAAAAATCCAGAGGCCCGATATTATACAATAAGTGTAAACTGCTGACAAACTTGAGTTTAACACACATTTGGTTATTCACTTACCATTATCTTACGACAGAAAAGTCATGCTACTTTGTACTGCTATATGGCTTGTAATATTACGATTTTAGCGGAATACTAAATCGGTCACTGTCGTTATTGGATCTGAATAGTGTGTCGCCGGGAACCGTACAATATAATTATAAATGTGGGAGACTAAGAGGCCCGTCTATTTACGATTCCTAACAAAGCTTAGTTAAATATGATATTAAAATTATTTATTTTTGAAAGGAACTATATTTCTGCCAATCCACTCACAATAACGGCGTCGTGGTCTGATGTTGGTTCTAAGTGTGTTCAGTTCTCTCCATTCCGAGGGCCAAATGTATCCGTGGCGTGGGCGCATCAACGTTAAAGCTAATACTGAAAACATATCGAAATTAAAATATGTTTAGCAGTCACAGAACATAATGTTCTATGATTGCATCAAACAAGTTCCTTGTTGTACTCGACGACTATCAACCACCATACTATGACATACTATTCAATACCATACTACGACATTGGCTACGCACTACCATACTGAGACATTTATTATTCAAAACGTTACTACGACATTTGCTACGCACTACCATACTGAGACATTTACTATTCAAAACGTTACTACGACATTTGCTACGCACTAACATTCTACGACAAATGCTACGCAATATGGCACTACGATATTTGCTACGCACTACCATTCTACGACAAATGCTACGCAGTATGGTACTTAGTCAATTGCTACGGACTACCCTTATACGACATTTGCTACGCAATACCACGCTACGAGAGTTGCTACGCAATGCGATACAACGACATTTACTACGTACTACCTTACTACGACATTTGCTACACTCTACCAAACTACAATATTTACTACGCACTACCAAACAACAATTACCAAACTACAGATTTTATCCTCTTTTTAATAAACATTTATTTGGAAAAGTTAGAGGACACAGATGTACAATATGAAACGAAGATAGCTACAACAGTTAAAACTGTAACGGTCATTGCTACGAGACTTAATACTACTCGCTTCCTGCGTTAACTACGAGTTATGAATAACCCTCGCTACTTTACTTTTTATTTTTCTACTCGTTTTAGCTACTAGAAAACGTTCTCTCATTCTTTGGCGACAATAAAAATAAAACATGAGCACGACCGTCTTACTATACAGTATAATTTTTCAATATCTTTGAATGCAGTTAGCAATTACTCGGAAAGTTGATGCCTTCGTACTAAGAACGTTTTCCTGTAGCTGCAACGTCAAAGGTACCTGCCCGTACTGATCCGTCTCAAAAACGCGCGCTTTGTTACTAAGATATTTATGCTCAAGTTTAATTAATGAACCTTTATAAGAGTTTATTAGACTTAGCTATGTGAGCTTTGAAGCTAAGTCTAGAAAAGCATTCCAGGGATATTGTTCTGTGCCTTTGAAGCGACTTTCATAAAAGGATTACGCTAAATACCCCTGCTAATTGGACAATATTGAAGTGGAAAGTACGCGTTACCTTGTTTTTTGTTTTGCAGTGATTTAGCAAAACAAACATTAGGTTTACGGCAATTAAATTGAATATCGAAGTGGTTGTTGTTGTCTAGATAAAAGGGGTAACATTTTCATCCGTGTTAATAGATTAAGCTTTCTCATTTTCTTTATGAAACGTAACATCTCTCTTATATTACTGCACATTACTTCAGACTCAAACATTATTATCAACTGGTTGCGAGTTCGAGATTGAGTAATTCAATTAGGTAAAACTAGTTTTAATGAATTTGTCTTTTTGTTTTGTTCCTCAACCTAGGTTTATTAAAATCTTGAGTTCATAACAATGTGATTTTTATTAAATAATTGTTATTTTTCTCTGGTTACGTTGTTTTTTTGTTACACATTTTTACAGGATGGTTATTTCTTTAGTGAAACTATGAATTTCAGCTAAACAACAACAATATTTAGAAAACAAGAAAAACAAACTTTTTAAATAAAATCTCTTTACGCGGTGTTCAGATAGGGTAGTGGTGTCGGACGTCAGTTTGGCATAACTGTCTATCGGACAAACATCAAAGTTGTCAGTTAGGCACCTGGCTAGACAGAGCGTTATTGCCTTTGAAGCCCGCCAGTAGGGGTAGGTACCCGAGTCCCGACGCTTTATTCAATTTACGCGCGTGCCGCAGAATGTATTGTTTCGTATAGCTACTTTTTTTCATATATTTTAGACTTAATGGTGCTAAGAAAATATTCACGTGTAAACATGATTTTGAATAGAATATTCAAATTGATTAATGTAACTAGATAATTACAAAGTCACCTTTAAAAATCATTAACAATACAAAATAATGAATTTTTTCTCCTTTTAAAAGATACTTTCGCATGGGGAAGCATGGGCAATAAACTCCGTTCTATTCTTTTTGTATTGTAAATATATAATATTTTCTATGCGTTCATATTAATTACACGTGAATATTTAATGTACGTTGAATGAAATGTTATTGTGAGACTTTCTATTATACCTAGAACAAAAGGTCTTACGAATTAAGAAAAGGATGCATTTGTTTTTCTGTAATAACAACTCATTATTGTAATCTGAGTATAGAGTTCCACGTGAACTTTGGTACTCTTAAAAACATTTTATCTGACATTTTTTCTTTTTTTTTTATCGGATTAGAGAAATTTGTTTTACTACTTTCATGCCACTAAGCATTTGAGATATGCATTTTAACAACAAGTAATTTTTTATCATTCTATAAAAGATTCTTTTAATAAAAATAATAACAATGCTGTTACCAACTCCTATAAAAGCTTTGTTTGTTTTTTAACCTGAAAATGGTTCATTGTACTAAGAACTGTGAAAGTAGTCCATAAGTACGACACCAATTCTGAAGTCGCAAAAAGAACAACTTTTCTTTACTTTTTGTTAACTTATGTTCAATTACTCAATACAAATGTATGAAACATGCTTTTTTTTAACCCCCGACGCAAGAAGAGGGGTGTTATAAGTTTGACGTGTCTGTCTGTGTGTCTGTTTGTCTGTATGTGGCATCATAGCTCCCGAACGGATGAAGCGATTTCAATTTAGTTTTTTTTTGTATTACTGGTGACTTATGTGCGAGTATTCTTAGCCATGTTTGAAAAAATCGGTTGAGCCGTTTAAAAGTTGTGGGGGTGAAAGTGGGGAAGAAAAACCGAATGTCTACAAATATACTCGAATGGGGAGACCGATGTTGTATTTAGGATATGACCGTCCCGAGCGGTCACCCAACGCGACATATATATTTTTTAAGATCGAGTTTTGTTATTATTTTGTTACTTTTTAAAGGGAACTGAGGTTTTTGTGTCGGGGGTTTTTTATTTTTTTTATTAATTTTTTTAATAACTAAAGTTGTATGCTGTCTACTGAAGCGTCATGCTAATGAACAAGCTAAAGTTTAACTTAAATGGACGTGAAAAGAAAATTACATTCGTTACTATGTCCAAGTTAAAGTTACTATCAAATTTCTTTTTTTTCTAAATCGAGACCACGTCTCGTAATTGATAGCGTTATGCAAATCATAGTCGGCGTGGCGTCCTATGATTTTTATTGACAGACGTTTATTAGTTTAGCTTGATAGCGCGGACACTGCACAAAAAATGACGCCGTGTTTTAGAATTTTTTGGTGCAATAGTATGAAAATATTATAGATAGAATTTGAAGTGTCAGTTTCTTTCTTTATTTAAACCAAACGAGACAAGAAAACAGATAATATTATATTCGAAAGTATAATAGTATTAGAACATTTAATATTTTGTTATAATGACAGGGTGGAAGAAATCAATGGACCCCGAAAATTATTTTAAATACTTTTGGTTTTCTATTTGTTTGATAAGGCAGTTTTTATTTTTTTTTGCCAGTTTGATTAATACACAGTCTCGATAATACTGCCTATCTGAAATCAAAAAGTAATGTGGCGCAAAGGTGAACACGAGACTTCATAAAAATATGAACCGCGCTGATACAAAATGATCATGAGATTACGCAACGATAATCAACATTACACTATTTAGTCATTCCGCAAAACACAAGTCCGTGCTATCGAAAGTGTTGGCAAATACCTGTGAAGGATCCGTAGTTAAATTGTCGCCGGGGCGGCCTCGCCACGCGGTTGCACACGCCGCAACCTTTGTAAAGTGTACTTGTTCAACAGCTGATATTAAAAAGCGAGCGAAAACAAAAATACTTAAGCGAAATTTTTAAATCTACGTGTCTTAGATTTAACATTGCTGTGCGGCAAGTGCATAAAAAAGCTGATTAAATTCTTATTAGATATTCGTGTAGTTCATATTCTCGATTTTTCTTTTGTTTCTATTTTTCCAGCAACTGTTGTTAAAACGTTTGGAACAAATTGCTAGCGAAGTTTTTAATTACCTCGTTAAGAGATGTTTTTATTTAAGCTAAACTAGCTTTAGTGAAAATGTCATAAAATTGTCTATTAAATAAAGCCAATATCATAGACGTTAACATTATTTGAAAGGTTTTCATTTATAATGTGTATACCTCTAAAAAACACGCCCGTCCTCACTGCCCCTGCTGGAAAAGCATGAGGTTACACAGGGTGCTGTATAACCCGGGTAATTAGTATACCCAACATTATTGAGAGTGAAACACTTGTAGGTACTCCTGACTAGTACTAACTAATGTGACCAATCGTCATTAAATTAGTGTTAAGTGCACTTCTTTCAACAACAGTCCTAATCAATTTAATCTGAAGTCCTTATCTTATTAGACTAACGGAATAAGCCAAACACGAGGTAGCGTTTAACAAAAATTACAAAAGCTTTAAAAAAACGGTTGATAAAAATAAAAATACTGTACGGTGTGTTACGGAAAGGGTATAATATCCATACAAACGGTGTGAATAGAGTATCCGGTACTTTATCTATATATAAAATTTCAGCTCAAAAGCAATAACTTTGAAAATGCATACTTTTTTCGGCATTTCATGATGTTTATGTCATACGTGTCTGAAGAAACGGAGTTGTCTCTTTGTGTGTAGTTTATTGACACCGATCACCTGACTTGGTGTAGAATTCAATCGGAAACATTTGATTTTTTACTTAAATGTTTCTTAACGTTATAAATTAGTGAGTACAGTACTATAAAAATGTTGCTATGTGGTTTGTTAACACCAAAATAATCCATGAATTTGTGTATATAGGGTACATTCCGTAACACGCTGTATTGAATCTTAGTTTTTGTTTAACCTGAAAATAGGACATTGTACTCATGAATAACTGTAAAAGTTGTTCATAAGTACGACACCAACTCTGAGGTCGCAATGAGACCAACTTTTCCATACATTTTATCAACTTATACAATCACGCCTGTATTCCCCGAAGGGTATACAATCACGCCTGTATTCCCCGAAGGGTTAGGCAGAGGTGCACCAATGTATGTACAGTCACGAGCAGAAACATGTATATGTCGTAGGATAATTTGATACTTCGAATCTTCGCGGAAATCCTAGGGGTTTTGCGAAAACGCGGATAATTAGACATAGGCGAAAAATTATCAAATCTTACTGGACAAAGTCAGGATTTTTGCGAAAAGCGCGTTCAATAAGAGATCGTCTCTGATTGGTTGACGTCTTAAATGTCAATCATTTGTTGCCGCACGTTATTTGTTTACGTTTGTGTCTGAGTTACATTGCAGAAGTGGGAACCAATTAGAAGTCAGCCAGCAAAATTGTAGCCAATCAGTGTTGAGCACATCAAATCTTACTATAGTAACGAGTATTTTCGCAAAAATCCTGACTTTGTCCAGTAAGATTTGATAATTTTTCGCCTATGTCTAATTATCCGCGTTTTCGCAAAACCCCTAGGATTTCCGCGAAGATTCGAAGTATCAAATTATCCTACGACATATACACTTGGCAAAAATGAAAAGCCATTTTCTCGTGCATTAACAATTGCAACGTTGAGATAAGATCGATTTCATAGTAATAAAGGATCCAGAATATGATATTCGTAACACCACTATATTTTAATCGATCCTTTGGGCAGAAACTGCTTTAGAATGTCGCTAAGTGTATACATGTTGATGCTCGTGACTGTACACCCACACTTCGCTGGTATGTTTTAAGTCCCATGTAATAGGGGGCGAGCTTATTGCCATTAACCGGGCACAAATCCAAACTCCGAGCTGCTACTGAGAATTTCATTGAAAAAACCCAATAACACTTTTTGCTCGACCTGGTAATCGAACCCGACCCAACAACCAACTCAACAACTTATGTACAACACAAATGTATGAAACAGCTGATTTTATGCTCAAAAACCAAATTTGTATACTAGCTACTAAAGCGAAAGCGTCACAACATCTAACTAAAATGGGGTTTAATGGAAATGTCAATAGTTTTTCCGGTTTCGTATACGAATAAAAATTAATCTTTCTGAATCTTTTTAATTAAAAAGATAGTAACTTTCACTTTCACTACATGGTAAGACCATGTAGTTAATGGCGATATGCAAACCATAGTTGGCGCGTCGTCCTTCTCTAACTTTTTAGCTTCACGGCGCGGCCACACCACAGCACTATAAAATGGCGGGTGCCTTAAAGTTTTTCGGTGCAAGGCATGAAATGTTACTCTAGATAGAACGAGACGTGTTAGTTTCTTTCAATATTTTAACCTCATGAGACAAGAAAACAAATAATAAAAATTTATTTTTTATATAATAGCAAAGACCAGCCATAAAATTAACTTCGTAATAAATCATCTCTAAATATTATTTATTTGTAAGAGAAAATTAACATTTATTTGCCGCAAATCAGTTTTTTTTTGGCAGAATAATTTTCTGTAGGCGTTTAATTATCATGCATTTGTATTAAAGACATATTTTCGATAACCACTGCCTATCCGAAATAAAAAACTAATGTAGCTTTCTTTGGTCCTTTGGCGTGGGCACCGCGGTGCGGTACAAACGACGCCGGGTCGTGGTACTGTGGCCGCGCCTTTACTTACACAAACACGAACACGATGCAGCAGATAAGCTGATTAGTGTATTCTTCTAGAGTTAATACAATTTGCGAACCACGCCCCGATCCAAAATAAACATGAAATGAAACAATGATACAACAACATTGAACTATATAGGTCCTTACATATGAAATTGGCGTTTGGTATGGAAAAAGCTAAACGGATTTTTTTAATGAAATTGTTTTAATTAATTAATCTTAGTATTGTTATATATTTGCTCTCTCGCAATTTTATCGGTAGTTCATTAATTCCTTTGTTAAACAAATTGTGGGAGGTGAGTATCAATATTATCTCTGAAAGCGGTTTTGACAGCCTTGTCAGAATTGAATTTTTTTCCTTGCAAAGGGTTGTCCTAATTCTGGTAAAAGTGTTAACCATAAAGTCCGGGGTACTGTGCAATTGACCAGTCTCGGTTGTTAAGCGGCTAGCTTTTCCATCATGGTTGTAATTGTTGACAATACAGATCTGCCGTAATTGTTTGGCCAGATCTTAGAAAGCAATAATGGTTTATACCAGCACTGGTCCACCAGATATTTACCAGTACCTTTTTATTCAATTCGAGATCCCCTCGTTATCGTGACAATTGAGTAATGTAATGCAGCAATCGACTCGTGTTTGTTGGTTTGCTTCATGCTTGCATTATCACTTTACCAATTTGTTTCAAGTGTATTAAAATTGTTTATCACTCATTCCGAAGCCTGCCACTAACTCTGACGTGGTTTGCGATGGATCTGCTTCTTCAATCACTTTTAATTCTTCATTTTGAACTAGGGCACTCCGGCAGTCCCCGGGGTTTGTTCAATAGGTCAAAATTTCCAAAACGTAAACGTTGGAACGAAAAACGTACCGTGTTTTTTTTTACGGTAGCATCCCCATCATCATTATCTCAGCCATAGGACGTCCACTGCTGAATATAGGCCTCCCCTTTTGCATCCCCATACACATAATTAATCCTTCGAGCTGTTTCTGCGGCGCTGGTGCCACGGTGGAACTCATATTCGTAAATAATCAAATATTTTAAGTTTTCCATTTAGTGAACAGATCGATGTCAAAGAAAAATCAATCACTAAATTGGAAACACAAATACACAAGCCTTAATTTAAAATAAATTTGAATTTGGAAGTTCTAAACAAACGCCCGATATTTGAGATCAAAGTGGCCAGTTTGACTTAACGCCAATTTCATATGTAAGGACCTAATAGTTGTTAAGCACACCACAAACCCGTGCTATCGAAATGCGTTGGCAAAAATACCTGCAGCGTGAGCCCGAAAGTTGTATTGTCTTCGAGCTGGTCGCCTCACGAGGCGGCACGGCTCGGCGTCAACGTCGTCATCACCTTTATAAATTAGTTTGTAAAGTGTGCTTGTTTGAACAGCTGATTATATTAAGCGTGCACAGTATTATTAGCTGACACTAAGCACAAAGTAGTAGTAGGCACAAAGAGTCTTATTAGTAAACGGTGAGATCGTGTTCTAAATTTACATTGTCTTAGATTTAACATCGCTGTGCGCAGGTGTACAGAAGTGTAGGTGTTCGTGTCGTTCACATTCTCGATTTGTTATCCAGCAAATGTTTTTAAAACTTTTTGAACAGATTGCTGGCGATGTATTTAATTACCTCGTTGAAAGATTTTACAATAAAGCCAAATTGATTTGGGCTTTAGTGCAAACACTCCAGTGAAATTAAAATTTACTGAGTGTTGCGGTTAAAAGTGTTAAAGCAATTTGATGGACGACTATACCTGCCCTGCCCTTAATGGCAAAACATGGTGTTATTCAGAGTGCTGTATGACCCCTGGCAATTAGCATACCCAACATAATTGAGGGTAATATACTTGTACTCCTGGCTACTACCAACGTGATTTAAACTGATTAAAATAGATTTAGGAGCTAGAAAATCTTTATCTTCACTACATTCGCACTAAAGATCTGAACAAGACGAATGAATGAGCCTAAACACGAGGTAGCTGCTGTAAACTGTTGAATATCCAAGACTGTATTTCGATCCCATCTTAAGATCAACTGCGGATCTTTATGATATTGTAGTGCAATTGCTAACTAACTAAATCCACTTGAAAGATATGTTTGTTGGAAGAAATATACACATCCCATCAAGAAAGTTTCAACGAAATCGGACTACAACGTACAGTTTTTCATAAATAAATATACACGTCGGTATCAAACTTTCCCTTTTCGCCGGTTAAAAATGATGATGAAGATATAATTTTCGTTCTGTTTACCGTTTAAAATTTACATTAAATTTTAGAAGGCATTAGACACGTCGACCTCATTATAGTTTTATGAATTAACCTTGTGAAGGCGTCGAGAGTAAACTTAAAACATGTTTGTGTATCGCGCAATTACAATACTGTATCTTCTAGTTGTATGACTGAAGTAAGAATCTAGAGAAAACCGCGTTCGTGTGTACAGACCTAGAGAGAAGCTTACCTGTAACACTCCCAGCTCGTCCGTTGTTGCGGTTTGCCAGTTGAATGTCGTTAACGCGCCGGTTCATTCTGTTGCGAAGCCATGGGATGGAGCGGCACAGCTCGCGTCGGAAGTTTTGTCCAGTCAAGCAATACAATAGGAAATTAATTCCAAAGTTTGTATTGAAGAACGTAAGCGCCAGTTGGTTCACGCCTGCCCACCTGCCGTTGTACGGTCCGGAACTCTGCGCAAACAGAAAATCGTGAAGAAATTCCTGTGGTAATAGACTACTATCGAACATGTTGATATGGAAGCCAGAAAACAAAAGCGTAACAATTTAGTTACGTAGATTCGGGGAATGAAGTACGATTTGGACTAGCATATATATACAGGTTGTAAATAAAAAGACCTACCATTTTGCAAATATAGAGCGTTTTACATTAAAAAAAACAAAGACCCCAGAAGTCGAAACCGTGCGTTATAGGACTGTTCCTCAGGACCTAAATGGTTTCAATGGGTAAGGTCAACCTGATAACGCAATAAAATTGCTACATTTAAAAAAAAAACATGTTTCAATTTTTTAACCAACATTTTTTTTTTGTTTTGTGCTCATAGTACCTCTACTCGTATATACTTCCACTCCGCCCCTAAGGCTACCCACTGACCCAGAGCAAGCATGAGCATTACGCTTCCAGAGTTCCAGACCAACTCTTATCGTAACAATTGTCTTATTAACACATAATTATCTTAAACTCCCGGAAGAGACGATTTACGCCAATATAATAAGAAAACATCTTCATACCGTTACCTCAATTTCGCGTGTTTATACATAATAGCCTAAAACTTTTTATTGACCACCCATAAAACACCATATAAAACGAAACAAAAATCCGTACTGTAGATTCTAAGATTTACCCGAACGATCATAAATATAGCGCGGTGGCGACTTCAATCTCAGAATTTATGTAGTAATGTGTTCCGGTAATGAATGCGACAGTATTTGGTTGATACATCCATATTTTCCATTAATCCAGTGCTTTATAATAAGTTCAGTTTAAATTTATCGTGTCATCGTTAATAGAGTTTATATTGTGGGTCGGACAAGCCGACCAATTAAGCCAATTAAGTACAAGCCGAGTACCTCATTGCTGCATACCAAAATGTTGTTTGATGCGCACAACTTTAATTAATAGAGGCGGATAATTCAATGAACTGAAATGTGGTTGTGGCAACGCACGAAGAGCTGTAAATCAAATAGGGATCCTGCCGTTTTACCGACATTATTTTGACAAAATTTCATTATCCACAAAAATTTTAGCAACCTTGTTTTATTTCAATGCAATATTTGGAATCATTTTAATACCTTCGCACATTTGCATTTAGTCAAATTTTTACTCGACAACATGATACCAACGAATATGTCATTCAGGCATTTAGTCTTTAATCAAATGATTGATTACAGCAAACAATATTTAGAAAGTAAATATTTTAATGAAATCTGGGTAATTAGGACATGCAAATTTGTCTCCTTTAAAGAGGTATTCCACTTACCTAGTGTTAGCTAAGTGTGGAATTTGCGGATAGACTAAGAATTTGAAAACAAAACGGAAAGTTAGATGCAGCAAAGTCCGAGTTAGAGAGGTCTTCTTTCTTCCCCGACCCCTCACACCCTAGTGTCAGTTTCTAAACCGCTCAAGGATCTCTGACATGGTTACCGATGTCCACTGACATCCTGATATCTTGGACATCACTATGTTCAAGATAATCTTAGAAAGTACATATGAATTAGAAAAAGTCACATTGGTACTTGCCTGTGCCCGGTTAGTTAGAGAGGTATTAAATTGAAGTTAGATTAGTTGCCTATAAACTTCAAAGATACAATTTACCAAAACTATTCTTTAAAATATTTATGTACTGTATCAGTAGAAAAGGTAAAATTTACTAGCTGTCTCAATTATGGCAGTAATTATGACAATAGAAGTAATTCCAGTAATAGAGGTTTGTTTTGTTCTTCTAACAGACGTAATGCAGTGCTAATGTGTCGGGACCTCAGCATGAATTCCAGCTATGGAGATTTCCCACTGTTTCAGGGCCCACTTAACCAAGTTTTCATAACAAATGACGTCCCCATACAATGGCAGTCATGTGTTGTTGATTTTTCTTTTGAGAGTAATATTTAGTAGTCAGGAATCTGTATATATTTGGGAAAAAGTAAAGTACGTAAAAGTATGTTGTTGAATTTCATCTATTTTATTGACGTTAAAGTATATTACGAAATTTGGGACGTTTCCAGTACGTCTTCACTCTCAGTTGGTCAGATACGAAGACTACATGAAACTGATTGAATTGGTGTCAAAAATCGTGGGTGCGTTTACAAACATATAAACTCACATACACAAACAACCAGACCCGGAACAACTATCTGTAGGTCATATAAATATTTGTTCCGCGCGGGAATCGAACCCGTGACACACAGCGCAGCAGTCGATCGCTCTACCACTGCGCCAACCGAATTGTCAAAAAAAAATAAAAAAAATTGAAATAAATAACAATTTTTTTTATGTATTTCAAATTGTTAATTTTCTTGCTGATTGTACATTGTTTCGACATCTGAGAATGCATCTCGAAAATGAATGTCTCCGTATAGCTGCAAAGGTACCTGCTATTTATGCCTCGTTCAAATAAAACCCACCCTGTATAAGAGCTCTTTCAAACTATGCGTTTGGTGCTGGACTGCTGTGACTCTGGTGCAGAGCGAGAGTCGTACTTACACCTACATGTCAACTAGAAAATCGAGATTAAGAAGAGTGTGTAGACACCCACTCACTCTTCTTCTTAGCCTTTCGATGACGAACTATAATATATTTTATGAATTTTATTGTTGCGATCCAGAATTTGGCCACTTGACTGCGTTTCGGTGGCAGCCATTAAATCTTTCTGCTTGCAGCTGTTAGAGCACGCAGGGCACGATGTGTGATGGGTCATTGTACGTGTGTCTAACAGCTGTAATCGCTACCACCACTGAATCCCCACTTAAACATGTTGTCTTTGTTCTGACCGACCTGAGTTCGAAGTCTATTAAAAAACTTCCAAATCGGACCATCATTATCCAAGAGCTATAGCAGTCCAGCACCATACGCATACACTGAAAAAAGAAAAAAGTCCTAATAAGCAAATCTATCTAAATACAAAAAAAACGGAAATATTTGCAAATGAGCAGAAGCACACAATCATATGAACCAAAAGCAACAAACTTCTAAATATTTGCTCCATACAACATGTAACTGGAATAACGCACATCCTCGACACACAACACTCCAATTAGAAAATAAAGTTACAATCATAATACCAGCACTGAAATTTTATTTTAATGTGCATAAATATTGTTTATTTTTAACATATAACCATCACGCCTGTATTCCCCGAAGGGTTAGGCAGAGGAGTACCAATGTACACCCACAGTTCGCCAGTATATTTAGGTCCCATGTAATAGGGGGCGAGCCTATTGCCATTAACCGGGCACAACCTAAATATACCGGCGAACTGTGGGTGTACATCGGTACACCTCTGCCTAACCCTTCGGGGAATACAGGCGTGATGGTATAAATCCAAACTCTGACTCCGTTATTTTTAACATTTGTTGTGTTAATTTTAGGCGATACTATACGCCCTATGCGCTGTATTTTATGTTTATCGATAGTTTTTTTTTGGAATCCTTATTGCCTTTAGTTTAACTTTCATTGAATTCCACTGTTCAACGGAGAGGTGACTATAATTTACGTAATTTATTTTTCTAGAACTAAAAAAATGCTTATATTTGTAAAATTGTAATCAATTTAGTAGCCGATTTTGAGCAAACTACTTTCGGGATGTGAGTTTTATATGGTATACGTTGAATAGTAAAATCGCCCGGATAAGTGTGGAGACGCATGTAGCTCAGCTCTGGTACACAAGCTAATCGATAACAAATAACAAATAGTGATGATAGTTTTTATTCGATTTGAAAACATTATAGTGTTACTACAAGTGCACAGTTAGTGAACACGTTTGCAGCGAGCAAGCACAGTAAATTTAATAATTGAATGCAATGCAAGCTCTTGTCAAGTCACCTCATAAATAAAACCATTTAATCTCTTACAATCTTGAAAACTTTATAATTAACCTCCCACGTTTCCGAAAGATAAAGGGATGTGAGATATTGTCAGCAAGCGTATGTTGCGCGATTTTAACTCTATTCGAGAAAAAACTATTTGAGTTCAAAATCCAATAACTGGCTAAACGGTGTAAGTCTGTACTAACTTCAAGGCCCACTTTCACGAAACTCACTATATTTAACGCTAAATGTATTTAAATTTCCATTCTAACAATGTCACCTTCTAACAATGTGACAGAGACGCAATGATGCTCTAAACACATACATACACATACATAAACTCATGCCTTTTTTCCATGGGGGTAGGCAGAAACCACAGAACGCCACCTGCTACGATCCTTACATACTACTTTCGCCTCGTCCACACATCTGGTCATACAAGCACGCCGGTTACGAGTACTGCACACCCGACCTTTCTGAAGAACCTCACCAATAACGTCAGGGTAGGTCTTTCTAGGGCGTCCCCTCCCGGCGTTGCCACTCACATCTGCCACATAAATACCTTTTGTTAGTCGCCTTTCACTCATCCTCTCAATATGACCGAACCATCTAAGCATACTATTAAAGCATAGCATCTAAGCATAGTATAATCTCATTCCTCACTCTATCGTTCAAAGTTACACCACACATACTTCGCAAGGAACGCATGTCCACAGCATTAATCCTACTTAGAGCATTTAGCGTTAAATATGTTAAGTGAGTTTGGTGAAAGTGGGCCTAAAACTCGGTTTGTATTCAGACTGATAGTTTTTTTAATTATGCGGTGACCTAACTATGCTTTCGAAATCGGTCGCCGGAGCTGAAGAGTGCAGTAAAATAAAAGCAATCACATCGTTTTGCTATAAACAGCCGGTGCCTTTTTTTGCTGTACATTTGCATTGTAATCTAGAAACATGTAGGTAAGCAAATCCTTTCCATGTCTCATGTTCGCAAAACTAAGTTCGCATTGTTAAAAATAAATTAAAGAAATAGATATTTCATCTTCGGTCAACAATTTACTACATTCAGGATCAAGAACAAAATCATATCGAAGTTATAAAGTATCAATAACTTTAGTTAACTATAAACCTTAACTCTCAAACATAAATTCTAATATCATTTGCATTTTGCAAACAAAATTGCCAAGTAATAAGGTTCAAAATAAAATATTAACAATTGGCTTTTATTATTATGTTCAAACTTAGTAGGTACGTACTTTGTTGGACTCAATTGTTTAAACGATTAACCAAAATGATTTATGTCTTACAATTAGTTCTACTTTTACTATGTAAATAAGCACTTGTTATTGCGATTGTTATTAACACAATTATTGAACGCGCACTGCTGCATTTTGACGTGCGAATGTTGCATGCAATGCATACTAACTTCAAATAAAACCACAAAGTTTTTGTCGGGCCGTTTTTCAATCGCTTATCGGCTTATAGATAAACACTAGTTTCATATAAAGAAGGCACAATACTAATAGATGTCGCCTGAAAGAGGTACTGGTCCATGAAAGAACTATGCTAAGGCAAATTGCCCATGGCATTGCAACGCAAGCTCATGGACTTGTGTATTCACCCCTTTTTAATCTATGGCGCACAGACTTGATCTTAGACTTACACTCCGAAGTTTCACCTCAAGGTTTGCCAAGGAGTAATGGAGCGCAGCATACTAGGTGTAACATTAACGGATCCAATTCAGGAAACACCATACTTCACTCCAAAACGGAGAAAGCTGACGTGGATCAGAATGTTGCTCCACTTTAATAGAACTGGGCAGGAACCCTCTGTAGCACAGAGTTGGTGCACAGTGAGACACGCAGGCCAAGCTGGAAAGACGAAGCAAGAAATTGCGAAATAATAGAAAGCATAAAGGGAGGTATTACCTAGGAGTCGGAGTGGGACTGAACAGGCTAATAAAAATTACAAAAGTTAAATTATAATACCTACAGGGTCAAAATATATGACACAGCTGTTATTAAACAACATCTCTTATCCAAGTATTAAATACTTAATACCAAATATAAAAATTAATTCAAAAATAAGCTAAAGCCGCAGGAAAGAAATTGTTAACCAAAGTTTGGTGATTCTACTTTACAAATAAATTCAAGCAGAAGTAGTTCTTATTTACTTGGCTTGGCGATAAACCCACGTTCATATCTGAATGTATACATCGGACCATAAAAGGCACCACTACAGAAGACAACGACTATATATTACAGAAGATCACCCCTTCAAACAAAAGAATAATCAACAGAGTCTCACCCCCCATTAGACTTACAAACAACCAGATATTTAATCACTAGAATTTTACAATATAGTCGCTATCTCATCTGAGCGACAATCAATGTAAAAATAAATATAATCAGAGGCATTTCTGACAGATTGAAACTAAGATTAAATTGCGATCGCATCTGGAGTCATGTTTTGTCATGTACTTGAGTAAATTCAGCCTTAAAATAATACTTAGTTACTTATCAATTGATTAACTCTCAAATCCTTGACTAAAAATCAATTATTTTTCACATAGCAACCACTTTCAACGGTGTCTCAGGTGAAAAATCTTACCTATAAACGTTAATCAGCGTTGAGATGTTGTTATGTACTAGCTCAGTGACAGAAAATTTAAACAGCGGCGAACCGTTGTTTAAGTATAGTTCGGAAGTAAGGTGGCAGGCGGCAATCAGCTGTGACGATGACATTTTTGGTCTATGGATTCTATTGTAAATTTTGACAATTATGCTCAATTGTTCGTTCGATTTCGTTCTTTAGTCGAATAATTTGGTCATGCTCTAAGCTGACGTCTAAGTGATGGCAGATTAAAATAATGTTTCATCGTTCAGTCATTCAATTAAGAGGTAACTAAGTATGAATTAGCGTTATTTTTATAAGTAAGACCTATTAAGCTTAATCGCGACTGATTTGCCGTTCCTTATTGAAGAGTTCCGTTCTCTGTCTCTGAAAATACCAAACCTGCATCAAATGTAACCCGGCGTGAACGAGTCGAGAAATCGTCTCATCAGCTAGGAGATACCTGAGACTTGATGCCAAATTATTCATACTATTTAGTATAAAATAATACCAGCCTATTATTGTCCCACTGTAGGGCCAAAGGCCTCTTCTCGTACAGAGAAGGCAGGAGCATTGATCACAATGCTTGTTCAAGATGGTTTGGCGATTTCAGACTTATATTATTTACTAGCTGACCCGCCACGACTTCGTTCGCGTGGTATCCTACCCCTACCCTACCCTACCCCTACCCTACCCCTACCCTACCCCTACCCTACCCCTACCCTACCCCTACCCTACCCCTACCCTACCCTACCCCTACCCTACCCCTACCCCTACCCTACCCCTACCCTACCCTACCCCTACCCTACCCCTACCCTACCCCTACCCTACCCTACCCTACCCCTACCCTACCCCTACCCTACCCCTACCCCTACCCTACCCTATCCTACCCCTACCCTACCCCTACCCTAACTCTACCCTACCCCTACCCTACCCCTACTCTACCCCTACCCTACCCCTACCCTACCCCTACCCTACCCCTACCCTACCCCTACCCTACCCCGACCCTACCCCTACCCTAACCCTACCCTACCCTACCCCTACCCTATGTTTAACTTAAAAATTATCATGTATTAGCAAACTACTTTTCATAGATGTCATTGCTTAGCCACCATTTTTTGTTAGTTTTATAAAATAGTATAATATTTTGTGATCTGACTATTGTAAAGAGCCCAAAAAGACAGGTTCCCAAAACCTTTTAGAAAATACGATGAATTAGATAACGTCGCTGAATTGAAGAGTACGCCCGTGATGTAGTATGGCAACTAAAGTAGCAGGTATTACATTTAGTCGATTAACCAGGCGTCTTTGAAAATTGCGAGGGTCATGTAATAAAACAAGAACTGATTTTTTTTAAATTAGATAAAATGATTGATAATATCTCTGAACGTTTTATTATTAACTTGGCAGATAGTTCCTCAGATTCTCATTTAGACTAGAGCCTATTATTATACGACTTTAAATAATACGATTTTAAAATTCGAAGTAAAAGGTTTAGCATCCATGAGTCACGTGGTTTTTTTTTTTGTTTACCTTTAGTTAACTACCTAAACCTTTCTAGTATAGTAGAGATAATTTGAAAAGTCCCATTGGTAATTGCACGTGTCCACAACGTCTTGTATAACTTAGAAAGTACATGTGAACTGAAAAAGTCACATCTTTATAATGACTACCTAATAATAATATATGATTTCTTATAATGACTTTATAGAATGACTTATATTTAATTTGTATTTAATGTATATATTTATTTTTTATATTTATGTTGCTATAATATAATAGAATCCATTCAAGAGGTTTAGTAATTAAATTAAGATCTGTGAAATTGTTTTTTCATTATTTTAATCAAAATAACAAAGTTGATTACTCGTATTAAATTTTACCTATCCAAGTTTCTCAGTAAATTAACATTGCAATAGTCTATGTCTATGTGTCTTATAAAAAAATGAACAATAATATTTTTAAGTTATTAGATTAAGACCCACTTTCGCCAAAACCACTAAATAAATTTAGTGCCTGTAATGTAACTCTCCAGAACGATTCCGGCCACGGCGGCTAATCTTAATGCAGACTTGCCACGTACGCACGAGGTAATATAGTGCACAAGTGTGTGCGCAAACACAGGTGCACTCCCTCTTCTCTTTCCTAACTCTCATAGCCCGATGGGACAGCAATCCGACACGACTGGAGAGAGATCAGGCGCAGGACCAACGGCTTTACGTGCTAAACATATTTGGATTATCATTGCATCACATTGTTAAAATGTAACATAGACGGATTGATAATATAAAAACATTTAGCGCTAAATATGTTTAGTGATTTGTAATGAAAGTGGGCCTAAGTCTTAGGTATGAGATTATAAGTATCA
Organism: Caradrina clavipalpis; assembly: GCA_932526535.1. Lineage (NCBI taxonomy): Eukaryota > Metazoa > Arthropoda > Insecta > Lepidoptera > Noctuidae > Caradrina > Caradrina clavipalpis. The sequence goes on from OW052087.1 coordinate 25,063,869, forward strand.
CAGTCCCAAAATCGAACTTATAAATGAGAACAATTTTACTCGCGGACCTTTTAATATTGGCTTCTCCCTTCAAACAGCAATGTTTTGTTTTCCTGTCCTCTTTCCCCGTGTAGTCATCATACCTGACATATCTACCAGCCTTTTTTTAAACAGCTGGTGATGAAGATTAGCGATCCTCTATTGAGTTTTCCTTGGGAGATATATGTCTAATATGTATCTATAACGCGAAGATTAGAAACCTAAATTGCGTGTTTCGTCAACTATGTGATTTTCCCTGTAAATAATGATAGTAATATTGAGCATGCCTTAAAAAAGGGTGGCTATCATTGCCGACTTCCTTGTATCACCCATCGATTCGTCTACCTATATTTTTATGGTTGCATATTAGAAAATCAAAACTTTTCTGAGCAAATTTCAAAAGAACAACGTACAAATCAACAAAGTTTAAAATAACGATGGTCATTTGATCCGAAGTTCAGCTGACCAAAGTCTGGAATATCAATGTTTATATTATTTATTACACTATTAACCAAATCGTTTAAAGGTCAAAATGGATAAAAGTAAATTATAGGATGAAAGAGCGAGCGAAGCTAGCTCGGGACTTGCGGCACCCCGACTCGGACAGGTTAGGTTAGAAAGGGATGGCGGGGTCTAGATAGCGAGCGAACAGACCCCGCCATCCACTTCGTGGTTATTCTTTTAGTGGTTGAGCCGCGAAGCGGGGCTCTTCTACTTTCCCTTTTAAGCCTCTAGGGGTAGAAAATAGGTCAATTATTTTATTATTTAGATTTGTTATGATTTGATATTTTAAAATTACATCTAGCAACTTTTGATCAGTCGTTCATTTGATGTCACATACATTGGGATTCTAAGGGACACAGCACACACGCTACTTTTAGTAGCGCGAATCGGCGAATTTGCAACTGTATCGATACTGCATCGCGTTTTGGCGACTCTCTGCGTTCGGACGCAGTATCGGAATCCCGAACTGTTCCGATGTCAGATCGGGTCGGCTGTAGTGTTGCTGATCCATTGTCGATTATCGATAGTTTGCCGATTTGCAATGGTATTGTTTATCCCACTAATTTTATAAATGCGCATGTTTTAGGTTAGTTAGGTGGTAGGTTAAGTGTTAGGTGGATGATGGATGGAAACATTCATCCATCCATGCTCAAAATGCATAAGTTTGTGAGGTCAGAAACTTCGCATTTTTTACATTACAATTACAATAAATGGATGGATGGATGTTTTCATCCATCCATTCATCATCCATCTATGCTTCCTCACAAACATTTGTATTTAAAATCCTACTTATATTATAAATGCAAACGTTTGTGTAAAGGGATATATGGATGATGGATGGAACCATCCATCCACCCATGCTCAAAATGCCAAAGATTGTGAGTTCAGAAGCTTTCGCATTTTTTATATTATGAATACAATAAAATGGATGGATGGATGTTTTCATCCTGGATGGATGAAAACATTCATCCATCCATCCATCCCTCCTCACAAACTTTCGCATTTAAAGTCCTATTAATATTATAAATGCGAAAGTTTGTGCGGTTGGATTAATGGATGGATGTTTGCGTAATGTAAGACGTGAACTGGTTATAGGATGTAACCAATACCGCCTCCGGAGCGATTGACATTTTCGGTTTATCAATATTGCAGGCAGCAGTGCAGCTTCATTAGAATCTATCGTAAGTGTGTAGCTTCGTCAAAATCACAACACAACACTAGTCGCATTATGTTCCACATAAAGGTCTGCCCCCACGACCGATAATCGGGCTGATTCTCGGTCGTTTTTTCTCGCCGGCAAAAAAGTCTGTAAAAAATCGGCCCGATTATCGGGCCGATTTTTGAAAGTTTTTTTGAGTACATACACCCTCACACACACGCGGAACTGTGGGTAATGTCGTACCTTATAGTTCCGAGACAGCGACACGCCGGCTGACGCTGAAAACCAGCGCTGTGGTTCTGTGTCTCGTGCACGAGCCACGGCTTTATGCTGAACGTCAGCCTTTTCGCGCGGTAGTAGCGCATTATAGATTATTGTTTTTGTTATTTTTATTTTTGTGGTGTGCGTCGCTTTCGCGAGAATAAATGGTTTTTTCTCTCTTTCTTTTTTACACACAGACAGCACAGACAGATTTTCAGTTTTTCAGTGGGACAGTTTTTTGTTAGTTTTGATTATCGGTCGTGGGGGCAGACCCTAATTATGTCAAAACGCTGCGATCGGCATCTTACAGTGTGCGGGGGGTAGCGATTAGTCGCTGAATCGCGCTTCCGAAAAGCGACTAAATCGCTGCGATTGGCGATTTCAAGTGTGCGGGGGGTAGCGATTAGTTGCTGAATCGCGCTTCCGAAAAGCGGCTGATCGCCGATTCGCGCTACTAAAAGTAGCGTGTGTGCTGTGTCCCTAAATTGTTGAAGTGAAAACTTCTTTAACGGCGTTGTGCAGTTTTTTTGGAATGGGTAAAAAATGTTAAACCTGCGTCAGGACACGTGACCCTAATCGAAAATTCGTAAGCGGCGTTGTGCACTTGTTTTGGAATGGGTAAAAATGTTAAACTCGCGTCAAAACACGTGACCTGATCGAAAATCTTACGAATTTATCGTGTGTTCGTCTTTAGCGTTTTCACTTCTGCCGGCACTCCCGGATTGCAACCCGTCGTTTTTTTTTTCTAACTAAAACATTTGGTTATTTAAATTTTATTATTACGTTTATTGTTCTTTTGAAATTTGCTCGAGAAAGTTTGGATTTTTTAATATGCAACCATTTTTATCATGGTAAATAATTCATTCAAAATCGCCTCCTGCTCCAAATCACTTTCATTAATTCTTTAAAAACATTATCAATCCGTCCCTCATCATATTCACTGGAACTAGCACTTGAACAGCTTTTTGTCATCATAAGTCATCTTGAGAAACGTAAAAATAATCAAACAATAATTTAAATACTTAATGATAAATCATGAACTCTCAAATCGAAAAAGGAACACTGAGTTCAAGGTCTGATATGACGTAACTCGGTCAACTTAGCGCGCGCATATCTCCCGCTGCAGCCGACGCGATAACTTCGACACTGCACCTCGCCCCCCGTACCGTCCCCTCCAACTATTGTGACGACAGGATAGCAACAACAACGTTAACAAAATATGCGATTAAAAACTTTTCGGTTGTGATATACCTCACTCACGCCGGGATAAACGATAATTTTCTTTCTAACAAAATAAGAACCATTCAAATCGGTAGGTAGAGAAAAATAAACACCTCTTTCTTTTTATTGGAGCCGAAAAAGAAGGAATGCATAGCTAATCTGTTCAAAAAAAGACTAACTTGAAAAACCGGCTCAAAAAAATACTTAATAGATTAAAATTAGCGACCCACTCTTAGCTACCAACGTAAGTAAATGTTGCGACCCCTAGAAACAGTACCTACAGTTTACAGTGCCTAATAGCAGGGACTGTAAGCAGTGTTACATTGGCTCGGGAAAGAAACCTAATTAGTGGATGTTCAAATTACATCCACTAATTAGGTTTCTTAGGTTAGGTTAGGTTCACCACTCAGCCACTCACCATATCATATGCATAAGCCAGTAGTCGCATGGTGTATGCCGGTAGATTTAAAACGACATAAACCGTGGAGACGATGAGCAGCATCCGCGTAACGCGGTGCTGCGAGCGCAGCGGCGGCAGCTGGCGCTGCAGGCGCTCGGCGCCCAGCTCGGGGCACAGCGCCTGCGCCGTCAGCACCGCGCGCTGCTGCCGCTCGCGCCGCCACACGCCGCACGTAATTTGAATATTACATATCACCACAATTACCAACGGCAGTGAAAACGACACGATCGTGTCCGCCATATTAAACCGCTCGGCGTACTCTACATATTCCAAGTCTATGTTGCAGTCATTTGTCGAATGTGACGCAAATTTGATTACGGGCAGGCTCATCACCATTGCAAATAGCGTCAGCAAGCCTATGACGGACTTCGCGCGGGCAACCGTACACATACTGTTTCGCTGTAGCGGATACAAAACCGCCACGTAACGCTCTACTGTGAACGCTACGACGAGCCATGCGCTCAAGCAGCACGACGCGTAAAAGGTATAAACAAACACTTGGCAAAAGCCACGTCGGTGGTACAAACTGGTAATTCCCATTGCGTTAAGCCACGGTGGTAGAAGCTGCAATAAGTACACTGTATCGGAAATGGCCAGTACTGACAAGTATAAGGTTGTTGATTGTATTGCCAACTTGCTTCTATAAAATACAAAGACGCTCCATGCGTTGCCTATAATCCCTAGAACTATTAGGATAGGCGTGTAATAAGTCGTTAGATTGGACGCTATCGTTTCGATCCAGATATCAATGTTTTTTCCCGCCGGCGCCAGCGATGGCGCGGTGGTGTTATTGTGGGCCATCGCGCTTTAAGAGACATGCGACGAGCCCGACAGCGGCGCGGGAACTGATGGCGAGGACGGGCTCCGCGTGTCGCGCGCCGCCCCCTGCCGTTCCCCTTCCATCTCTCAGTCGTTCCCCTGCCGCCCCTCTATTGCTCCCCTGCCGCCCCCTGCTTATTCCCTGCCCCCCTGTGTACTCAATGACCCTGCCCCTGCCCTTCCCCCCCTCCCGTCAATGGTCTGCCCGGTCCCGCGATCCCGCATTCCGTGCGGTACATACCGGGGTGCCGCGTACTATACGCGCCCCTCCCACTAACTCCGCCTCTTACCGCCCAACTGTCATATACTACCTACTAAGCTCAACAAGTGAAGATTATCATGATTATGTCTTCAAGCGGTAAAGTCACATACCTATTATTTTCTAAGGCGCTATCTCCGCAAAGGAAATAATCCCAGCGACAGTCTCACCGTACTATTGAATTCAATGAATCAATCAACACACGGTGATATTATTGCGGCGACAATTTGTTGGAACTGTGTCTTGCAAACACAGGACATGACGATCCAGTTGTTCATGGTACATTCCTCCGCTGTGATGCCTAGACCTTAGTAATAAATAAGACAGGTACCTCCTAGTGCGCAACTTCCTACCCTAATGCTAATTGCTCATGTGTGCCATGTTATTCAAACTGTAACATCATGTCAGCCGAACTACGTCTACTGCTGATAGTCACAATAACAGCTCCTGCGCGGCTGCAGCCATCGATTTATCTTAATCTTCTCTACTCTATTATCGAAGATACAAAACCATTGCGGCAGGCTCGAGTACGTCTTGTTACAGCTTCATTACCTAACATGCAAATTTGAAACCCATCCAACAATATATCAGAAAAGAGTAAGTTTCTTTAAAACGTTTCAATAAATTTTCATGATTCCTACTAAAATAAACAAAATTGAAATTGGCCCATCCATCAGGGAGCTGCGATGCCACAGACAGCCACCACAAAAAAAAAAAAAAAAAAAAAAATACAGTAAGACACCCGTCAAACTCACATAATATAACACTCCCTTAGACGTCAGCAGTTAAAAACGCAATTTGGATTTGATACAAAAATCTATTCAGCAATTTACTATGCAAAGTAGTTCAACATATTATTATACTCTACCTATTAATAGACCCACCAGTACGAACAACGGAGGCACGCTCCTCAGAGGGGCATTACTTTTAGGAACGTTCACATTTTGATCTCAGTCTGTCAAATGTGCCGCTACTGCCACTACTAATACTACACGACGCGACGTGTACTATTTTAGCTACATTTCAAGATCAGACGTTGACTGTCGTTTGTGCAAACGACAGTCAGAGTCTAACGTTACGAAAATTGACCTTTAGTGGTAAGTTACCGAGAAGATCTTACTTGTAGTCGCCGTGTACACGAAATACTTGTTGCTACGTCGTTGTACTACGGCTACGACGTGTATGTACTACGGCGTAGGCATGCTACGACGTAGACGGTTGTTACGTAGCGAGTATCGGTGTGATTTAAAGACAGTACAAAATCGCATTACGTGGCTTTCCATTTTCCAGTAAAAAAAATTAAGTAGTACATTCTAATTTTATGCGGTTTTTACCGTTATTCAACCAGAGAAGTAATTCCGGTGTCAAATACATTAATGTAACTAGTATTTACAAATCTCGGTGTTTTAGCCTACTTAAGGACAATTTATCTCAGCTTATTGTATTGTTATTAATTGTTATTATAATGGCCTTATGAATACACATTCTGAAAATTTCAAGTGTTTGGTTCGAAGGATACAGCCCAGTGACAGACGGAAGAGCAGACAAATCTTATGGGTAAGGCCAAACGAGCGTAATTTTGTGAGTCGTGAGCGTTTATTCCCGTTGTCCCCGTATGCCATATCCCCGTCACGGGGACAGCGGGGTGGGATTAAAATTATTTCCCGTTGTCCCCATAACGTACATTCGGCTAACTACTACTACGACTTACTGTTTACGAGTAGTTGTCCTCTTAAATCTGCATTCTGTTGTAAGCTTAGTGTTTAACATGGGAAAAAGGAAGGGGCAATAAAACAAAATGTATTTATTTTTATTCGAATTTTCACTCCGGTGCTTCCTTTTCAAGGTCGCTCCGCTCACAATTACTAGAAAACTTAACTAAAAATTTAAAACAATAAACATGTAATTAAATTAGTTTAAGATAGTGTACTTCCCTACATATTTTTTTAGACAAATTTGAGAGCATTATCATTCACAGTAATCTACTATTTCGATCAAATTCATTACATAAAAAAATCTTACTTGAAAACTAGTAGTACATCCTTTGTATTAATCTACCGGGTACCAAGACTCCACCAATATTCCATACACTTTGTATGTTGACGGTTAAAAGGAAATATCGGGGACTATGGGTAATAATTTTTAATTATTTATTCTACTATATTAACGGGGATAGTGTACGGGGACAACGGGAAGTATTTTTAAATATTTAATTGAAGTACCGCTGTCCCCGTGACATGGCGTACGGGGACACCGGGAATAAAGGGTCAGTTTCAGTAGACAGTATGGTGGGTCCACACGACACAGACTTCTATAGAATTTTGTCTGTACAACATATCAGTACAGACAAATGTCGGTGTATCAGAAAAGTCGGAAGTCTGCGTACATGTCTGTAAGATTGTCGAAGCAAAACTCATGATTATTGAATTACTTAATTTATTCAATAAAATCGAAGTCTGAACTAATGAAAAGTCTGCACAGACATTTGGTAAAGACCTCTGAGTAAAAATTTTTACTCAGACTTTATAGTCTGTGCAGATTTCTGTACAGGCAAAAGTCTGTATAGTGTGGACCCACCATAAGTTACTCGACAGAAATTCTGCGACCCACGACTCACAGAATTACGCTCGTTTGGCCTCGCCCTAATAGTAGGGTCTCGTTTTCGGTACTTTGGGTAGTTAACCCTAAAAATAGAAAATAAAAAAGGGGTTTTACAAAAAACAAAAATTGCCTTCAAACACTACACAGTGAAAAATGACTTCAGCTTGTGTAGCTGGTAATAAATATCACGTCATCACATAATTTCGGAGGTTCCCATCCCAGACCTGCCTAGGTCGTTAGGCTACACTTCTATACAGGGTGTCCCGTATATACAGGGTGGAATTTTATAATGGTACCTGGAGGGAAAGTACTCTAAATACTCAAGTTAGCAAATTTTACTTAAAGGAAACATTCCTTTATTTTTAAAAAGAAACTAAACTGCATTTAAATAATTTTGAAAATACGGTTGCCTCACCTGGGAATCGAATCCGAAAAAATAGCATCCTGTACTTTTATGGCGCTAATCGAAAGGGTCAATCATAGGGATCAAATGTCTGCAAACATGGTAAATTAAATTAAACAAAAACCATGAAATTTTAACCCAAACTAATTTTATTCGGACGAAAAAAACGAATAAATTAACTAAGTAGCTGCTGGAAATTAGCTTCACTTTCTTGGATAAACAAATTTATTCCTTTAAAAAAAAACTCATTTTGAGTAACTTTTGGTAGCGTAGTACAATTTTTAATATTCACCAGAACACCCTACTTAAAGTTATTCAAAATGAATTCCTTAAAAGAATAAATTTGTGCATCCAAGAAAATGGAGATCATTTCGAGCATGCAATTAGTCAATTCTCGATTTTTTCGTCCGAATAAAATAAGTTTTGGTTAAAATTTAATGGCTTTTTTTTAAATTTAATTTAACATGTTTGCAGAGATTTGATCCTTATGATTGACCCTATCGATTAGTGCCATAAAAGTACAAGATGCTATTTTTTCGGATTTTAGTCGGTTCGATTCCCAGGTGTGGCAACCGTATTTTCAAAATTATTTAAATGCAGTTCTGTCTCTTTTTAAAAATAAAGGAATGTTTCCTTTTAGTAAAATTTGCTATCTTCAGTATTTAGAGTACTTTCCCTCCAGGTAGCATTATAAAATTCCACCCTGTATATATATTGTATTGTAAATAAAACAAGTAAAAGTCTTTTCGTTTATTTTCTTGTTTACACGAGGTAATCTCTAGTCTGATTACTAAAATTCTTTCACTTATAGGAAGCTACTCTATTGCTGGGTGTCATAGGGCGGCATCAATTAGTTAAGGTTTATAAGGGGGACTTCTCAAAATCTCTACATATCTCGGGTAATATGTAGAGATCGGGCCTTTCTTATGTAATATTTTATATTAATATTTTAATTTTATTGTAGCCTTTGCTTATATTGCGCCAAGTATTATTCCTTTGTAGTTGTTTGACTGATATACCTTATTACTTGACACAGGATTAATTTTAAAAAAAAAAATACTTTTCATTACAATACAGATTTCACAAAGAATATATAATTATCTGATCATAATAATCGGTATCAAAATTTAATAATAATGTATTGCCATAATCTAAATTATCTTAAAAAATAGATTTCAAGTTTTGAGTGCATTTGATACTTTTCTAAAACCAGATACAATCTTACGTAGGAAGGGGAAGGGGGAGTCCGGGAAAATTTATTTGCTCTTACATAGGGGAAGGGGCCAAAATTACACGTACTTACGTAACTAATTAATGGTGGCCCGTAGACTGTTTTTCCTTACGTATAGGCAGATAACGCGAAGTTACGTGCGAGAGCTAGAATACATTTATTTATTAACTTAATATACTTCACCCATGTCGTGATAGTGACCGCCTCTCATGCAAGAGGTTGCGGGTTCGATAACGGACAAGTACCCAAAGTGATATTTTCAATCCATCAAAGTCAAATCATTTATTTCAATTAGACCATTAAAAGGCACTTTTGAACGTCATTACATTTAAAAATCATTAATATTGAATCTAGTTGCCCATTCCAAATGGTAGTTTCGTATGGAGAAGAACGGGCAAGAAACTCCATACATCATATAGCCTTTCTAAATTTAACTAAGACATCCCCCAATCCACCTTGAGATAGCGCGGTGATCAATGCTCGTATCTTCTGTGTATGAGAAGAGGCCCTGCAATGAGACAATGATAGGCTGGTATTATTATTTTTTATTATTCAATCTTGTTTAGAAGACAACTAATCTACCAAAATGTTTAAGCGTTGTTGTCCGGGTTATTAATTACAGTACCTAGACCTACCTTTGTTTCTTACGTATTCCATGAATTGTTTGCTCTTATGGTGGGTCCACGCGATACAGACTTAACAGTAACACAGACTTCTATTGAATTTTGTCTGTACAACAAATCAGTACAGACAAATGTCGGTGTACAGTCTGTTGTCAACATTATCTGACCCACCCTAAACACAACCAAAATTGGACCCTCTGCCTATGATAATAAGGTTTAATTTCAATTTATCGATGAATACAGACACGCATAAACCCACCCAACGTTGTCGGAGCCACCGGCATTATATCATTTTGTTAAGCTATTTTAATCATTATCTCGTTGACATTAAAGTTAAAAACCTTTTAAGTCACCTTACATAATTAGAACCCAATCTTGAATTTCGTGGAGTCTTAACAAGTTCTTGTGGCTTGGCGGTTTGATGTTGGATTGGCGAGGAACAACATGTGGGTTCGAAAACACAGTCCACCTGTTATCAGTTTCTTTTTTAGTTTGATTTCATTTCTACAAAATTGTTTGCATTATTAAAGAACGGCCAATATGATTTACGCCTAATAACTTATCTTGTAAACAGGTGGGTAAATTAAAAAAGTTTAAGTTCACATATATTTGCTTCGTGAGGTAGATAATAAATTCGTCTACTTAAGTGACAAAAGTTACACTACGCCTATTAGCATTGACTGTGCACACACATTTGTAAATCGTTTCGCATAACTCGTTAAGTATTTTTAAGCAATTTGGTGTAAAAAAGCATCATGTCGCAGCTTAATGACTATACCAAACATAAAATCATATTTTTACATGAGCAGAATGTTGGAATTAGAGAGATTGGTCGTCGTCTTAATATAGCAGTAAGTGTTTTTTTTATACCTATTTTATTTAATTGATTGTGATTAATGAACGCGTAGTTGGCTATTTTACTATTACATTCACTCCTTACAAGTTACATAAACGGTTCCAAAAAAGTTTTTTTTTTTTGTTTTAGAGAAATACGACTGTAGCTAAGACGTTATGGAGACAAAGTAAATATTCAGCGGATTCGTCCAGGGGCAAAAAACATCAAGTATAGTCCCGAATGCGATTGCCCATTAGTGTAACCGCAATAAAACACCATATTTCAGTGGAAACAGTGAGAAGGCATTTACACGCTGCTGGAATAAGGAATTATAAAAATAGCTTTGACACCTGGTGAAGAGGGGTCCGTTTTGCCCAGGAATATTTAAATTTTAATTGAGAAGAAAATGTTGTGATCTTCACTGATGAAAAAAAAAACATTTAAATCGAACAAAGATGAACGTAACAAGGAACGGTGCGCCATCACTCCGCTACTAATTAATCTAGGATATTTTTAAACACACCATGTAAGTAAATGCTCAATGGATAGATTGTTAAACCATTAAAATGTTGCCAATTACGTGGTGATGTTATTGTCATAAATAGTTTTTTTTCTATTTAAATGACATGTTTATTCACTACGTATAATAGGCAGCTATAAATCTTTAAAGCATTTCACAGATAAAATAAATTTTCTCGATAACAAACTTTCAAGAAAACATGCCTTTTTTAATGTTTATAAATGGTTAGATTTGATTATGGCATCCTCATAATATATTGTATATTAATTTGGAAATATGTGAGCATTTACTTACTTTATTTACCTAAGTGTTTTAATGAAATAATAAACATTTTAAATTTGCAATTGTTTAGTTTTATTTCTATGCGTTGTCCATTAAAGAACTGTAAAAAAAGTATAATAAAATAATTAAAAAAGAAACACCTGAGCAGAAGCTATATTTAGGTTAAACTTGATTTCGAACGTAAACAACGATTAGTGACCACAAGACTAAAGAATTTAAACCATATATATACTTTAATAAAGTTTATTCTTGCACAGCACAAGCAGCCAATCTTATCCTAGTGCAAATAGATTATTTTGTATTTTATCCCTTCATTATTATTTAATCACTCCATTAAGACATGATAATAAAAAAACTACCTATAAAATAGACAAAAATAAATTGTAAAGAGAAGTTGTTTTTGCAATTTAGTAAGGCAAGGAAAAATATGTTTGCGCGTTGTCACTGCATACCCTTAGTTAGTAGCATTTGAATACCAGTTTTACAATGAATACAAATATTTATTTTTCAACTACCTACCCACTTAATACAAGTTATGCCAAAATATTACCATTTTAGAAACTTTATATTTGAAGATTATCCGTCTATAGTTCTTTACAATAATACAAGAAATACTTTTAGAATAAATTCTAAATTGAAAGCAAAACAATATCTTCGTCGCGGGATTTGATCTCGCAACTTGTCACTCTCAGTCTTACACACAGACCACGAGACCAGAGTTACTTGACCGAACTCATTAAAATAAGCTATTACACTTATTATATTATAACAAGTTGTTATAAGATTTAACCCAATGCTAACGTGATAAAGATCAAATTTGCGTGTGTGTATTTTTATTGTATTTATTTCTTCTCAGTTCTCGAGCACTTGACTGATAACCTCATATAAATTGAAATTAAACCTTATTATCATAGGCAGAAGGTCCAATTTCGATTGTGTTTAGGGTGGGTCAGATAATGCTGACAACCGACTGTACCACAAAAGTCTTAAGTCTGCGTACATGTCTGTACGATTGTCGGAGCAAAACTCATGATTATTGAATTACTTAATTTATTAATTAAAATCGAAGTCTGAACTGATGAAAAGTCTGCACAGACATTTGGTAAAGACCTCTGAGTAAAATTTTTTACTCAGACTTTATAGTCTGTGCAGATATCTGTACATACAAAAGTCTGTATCGTGTGGACCCACCTTTAGTACCGACGTACTCATTGTTATCAGTTGCCATGCTGCGTTGTATTTGTTTTTAGAATTACTGATAAATTGATGATTAGTTCTTTTGGGATGTTGGATGGCAAACAAGCCTATAGACATCTGCTAGGTCTAGGTCCTTCACTAAGATCTCTACTACTAATACTATTGTATTAGTTCTTACAACAGACATGGGTCTATAAACAATAGTACTGCAAAAATAAATGATGCGAGTGTGGAGCAAATGAATAAGTTTGTATAGTTGGGCAGTAAGTTCACAAGAGATGGAAAGATTGAAGCTGATGTGAAAAGGAGAGTAAATGCGGAAAATAAAGCGAATGGCGCCATACATGCGGTTGTGACACTTAGACGCTGCACAAACTTAGACACTTTTAGTTTCCAGTTACCGACACCGAACACTTTTTGATCGTCATGAGTATGTGTTAAGTGGAAGCTGGACACAAAAAAATGTTTACGTATGCGCTGGGAGTGGTTGGTTTCATACTGGTTCTATAGTAATAAAATATTCATCGGTAGCTTGTATCTGACACAAGACACAAAAGTGTCCACGTTTGCGCCTTGCCTTATGTATGGAAGTGAGTGATGGGTATGGCAACGAGACACGAAAGTAGGATTAATGCTATGAAGATGCGTTCTTTGAGAAGTATGTGAGGTGTAACTTTGAACGATGGAATGTAGAATTTATTTCAATCAAATGAATTAGGCTTAATAAACCAGTTGTTCTTAAAAAACCTTCGACCAAGGGTCACTGTTTGGGCTTATGTGGTTTTTGTTAGAGGTACAAGTACGTCTTCGTCGACGAAAAATAATGACATTTCACTACTAAAATACTAGAGTAAATTAGTATAGGTTTCCACTCCGTAAGCCTTCTTTGTGAAAGTAGATTATGAATTGGAGTAGGGGGATATTTTTTGAGAAGTCATAAGCGCTTTGTATGTTCAGTGTTTTTATAAAAATGTAGAAATCTCAAAACATTTCTTTTTCGGGTTGCTCTTGACTATACAAGCAGAGGTGACAAAGACAAAGTCGAGGATGGAGTGAAATTACCGAGAAGAAGCCTGATGATCACTCTAACTTTAAGAAGATTAGGGTTGGATGCGTTCGAGAATACAAGCGCAATTAGAGAGTTTTGCAGTGCGCATTATTAAAAACGCTCAACGTTTGGAAACGCTCGGTGCGAATTGGTGGAGTCATAGTCAAGCCTTATCATAGTCAAGTGTTCGCGTGCACGCGCGCTCGGTCATCGAGAGTTCTAACTATACTGGACGGAACGTCATATTGTACCAAATCCTCGATACCAAGCAACTTACGCTGACACCTACACTGGAAAGCGGTACAAAACTTATTTTCACTCGGAGATCTAGTTATATTGGACAGATTGAAAAGCTCTTCCAAATCATCGATTGCCACCAGTTTAGGCTGCCCCCCAGTTACAAAGCGAGTGTTTGAGTAATTGAGTTTACTCAATACAATATTATTGTCGCTTACTAGCACGCCGCTGAAGAAATGTAGCGGTTCCGTCCCCGATTTATAAGATATCAGACTTACTGAAGACTTTGACTTAGTCAAAGCGTAAACAAAGGAATGTATTGGAAGAAGAATTAATTAATGATTTAAAATTGCGATTTTTGATTTGACGGGCCTGTTGGTCTAGTGGTTAGTGGCCCTAACTGCTGAGCCGGAGGTCGTGGGTTCGATTCCTACCCAGGACCAACTTTGTGTGATGAGCATGATTGTTTGTTCTGTGTCTGGGTGTGATTTATGTATAATACGAGTATGTATGTATTTATAAATTATATAAGTATGTATATCAGTTGTCTGGTTACCATAACACAAGCTCTGCTTAGCTTGGGATCAGATAGCCGTTTGTGAGTTGTCCCAAGATATTTATTTTATTTTTATTTTTATTTATTTTTAATAGCCGACATGAAAAAAATGATTTCATCTGCGGCGGAAGCGCATTATCATGTGTTTACTACATTTTACTCATCCATAGAAAAAATAAAGCAACAAAATAGAGCAAAGAAAGAAGAATTAAAGCACAAAAGCACACATTATACACAGTCACAACGTATAACAACAACAGTATATATAAATAAAATACGAAATAATTTAAACAATACTAGGTACAGTCTTTTTATGTATTTTTCAAAACCTCACGTTCTCTAATGGATGTGGTTCAAGACGGTTTACTCTGCCTTGGTTCAATTAATCTTGGGTTATTGTAGGACAAACATCATAAAAGTAATGCTTAGAAAAACCTGTCGCTTTTCCACAATGAGCCGATATAATGACAACAGTGAACATGAGTGATGTGTGAACATGAGTGGGGCAACTATTCATTCTTCATTTTATTTATAAGTGAATGTGTTAAATAAAGGAGATAACAATACCAGCCTATTATTGTCTTACTGCAGGGCAAAACTCATAAAGGCCCACTTTCACCAAAATCACTAAATACATTTAGATCCTAAACGTGGTTCTCTATTGTGTCACCTAACTTTTTTATCCATAATTTAAAGTGCCATAACTTTTTTTGTCCTAATCATCATTTGTCCGAATGATAACTTACCCGAACTTAATATCACATAATATCACATGCCATAAAATTGAAATCCCTAAATATAATATGTCATAAATCCGTTTGTCATAAATATTACAATCAATAATAAGTATACAAAAGACATAAAGCCTTTTTCGATAAAAGTTATAAATCCTAAATTCAAATTACATAACACTTTTTTAAAATAATAATATTCTTAAAACATTTTTTTTTTTAGCTTTTAGAATTTTATTTTTATCGTTTTTGCAAGCAAGCCAGCATGCAGCATGCAAGCCAGCATGCAGCATGCAACCAAGCATGCAGCATGCAAGCAAGCATGCAAAACTAAAAAACCCGACTGCTTTTTTACTTTTTTTATTTTTAATTTACCCATTGTCACTTCCACAGTAAATACGAATCTAATGACACCTCTCAAGCTAAAACCCATCGACCCGTTCTGGCTGCAGAGCGATCCAAACATTTGAATTTGGCGCCAAAAATCCGCCATTTTGTTTTTTTTATTTTGATATACCCAGTGTCACTCTCACAGTAAATACGAATCTAACGACACCTCCCAAGCTAAAATCCATTGAGCCGTTCAGGCTGCAGAGCGTGCCAAACAATTATACATACATACATACATACATACATACTGTCGAAAAACATAACCCTCCTTCTGTCGCAGTCGGGTAAAAAGTAGAACCATCTTATCGCAGAAAGTTCTCAGTCAGAATCGTCTCTTGACATACATTTGATATCAAAGTGCCTAGAGATAGATCTAGAGCCCTCAAGGCTTAAAAGGGAGAATCGAGTCCAGGGTTTACAAAAAAAAATAACTACGAAGTGGATGGCGGGTTCTGTTCGCTCACCATCCCCTTCTTGCCTAACCTGTCCGAATCTGGGTGCCCCAAGTCCCAAACTCGCTTCGCTCGCTCTTTATAAACTTTATGCTAAACGAAAATTTGCAAAATTATAACTATTCCAAAGGTAAATTATGCCTAACAAAATTCTGCCATCTTAAAAGTATGCCATTTTTAAATCGAACATAAAAACATTCGGGCAAAAAATTATTATACTAAAAAAAATATGCCTTAAAAATGTCCGTCTAAAGAAGTTTATGCTAAGTGAGTTATGCCAAATAGGTTTCGGAGTATCAAGTTTCTGCCAGATAGAACGCACCCATTTAAAACATCATCCCTGTCACATTATTAAAAGGTGACAGAGACAAAATGATAATTTAAACACATTTAGCATTAAATATGTTCAGAGATTATGGTGAAAGTAGGCCTAACAGAAAGTACGAGCATTGATCACCTCGCTTACTGAAGGCGAATCAGACATTTTTAATTTACTATTTATAAATCCAGGTTTCATCGCGATGTTTACTTCACCTAAGTAAGTGATGTCCAAGACATACTTATAAAGTACATATGAACTGAAAAAGTCACATTACTCACAAGAACCCTCACGTATGAGGCACCACGACAATATTCGACATCAAAATAAATAAATCTATACTCATACTAGCTGACCCAGCAAACGTTGTTTTGCCATATATATATATTTTTTTTAGGTATATGAAAAATAGATGTTAGCCGATTCTCAGACCTACTCGATATGCAAAAAAAAATTCATCAAAATCGGTCAAGCCGTTTCGGAGGAGTATGGCAACGAAAACTGTGACACGAGAATTTTGTATTACTCATATTATAAAGAGGCAAAGTTTGTGAGGTTGTAGGGGGTAATCACTAGATCTACTGAACCCATTTGATAATTCTTTTACCCACAGAAAGCCACGTTATTTGTGAGTGTCATAGGCTTTAAAACATCACGCTACGACACATGGGGGCGGAGCAGTAACCAAAGACGTAATTTAACGCGAGTGAAATAAGTCACGCGGATGAAGTCGCACTTGGTTCGCAAAAAACATGATCTTACAAAACCTTTAAAAAAATACTTTTTATTGTTTTGAAATTTTGTTATGTTGTTTAATTGAAAATATCTGGCATTAGTTCGTTCGCATCACAGAGCATAACAACCCGGGTTCGCATGCATCATACATATATCCCAGTTATACAGAGAAACCTATAATTAACCATGAAAACTAATACGCATATTTTGTAAAATATTTTCATGTATCGCTGTTAGTTACCTAAGTAAACAAAATAAAAATAAATAAAATGATGTACCCGTACCCACAGGGCAAAGCTGGGGTAAGCTCTTGACTCTAGTTTTGGTCAGAGGTGACATAGACAAAGTCTACGATGGAGCGAGCTTACCCAGAAGAAGCCAGTTCACTCGGAGATTAGGGTTGAATGCGTTTGGAAATACAGATTGTAACATAGATTCATTACAACATGTTATTTTTCTGCCTAGTGGTCCTCAGCACTACTGCTACGCTAGAGGTCCTGGGTTCGATTCAAGTGTTATTAGGTTTTCCTATGAAATTCTCAGTAGCAGCTCGAAATTTGGATTTGTGCCCGGTTAATGGCAATAGACTCGCCCCCTATTACCTGGGACCTAAATATACCGGCAAACTGTGGGTGTCCATTGGTACACCTCTGCCAAAACCTTCGGGGAATTCAGGCGTGATGGTATATTTATTTTATGTTATTTTTCTTTGTCGCAGGTTCAGACAAGGGTCGCGGCACGCTGGACGCGCTGCTGTGCACCACATACTGCCGCTCGCAGCTGTACCTGTCGCGCCAGCTGTCGCAGTTGCATCCAGAGCTCACCATGCCCATGTTCTCAGGTAAGCAACCACTCTCACTACCCTCCTCATAGAACCCATGCAGAAATGGCATGGTTAACGCAGTGGGTGAGCGATTGACTACTGTGCTGCGTGTCGCGAGCTTAATTCCCAAACGGAATTACAGTTCCGGGTCTGGTATTTGTGTACGTGATTTTATATGTTTGTAAACGCACCCACGGTACAGGAGAAATACCTAGTGTGGGGCAAAGTTTAATTAAAAGAAATAAAAAGACAAATCCGTTTAAGGGCAAGTCCATCTTGCACGCAAAAGGTTCTATACTACTGTACTTATTTACAAAAAAGACAATCGCCTTTAAATACTTAACTTACTTAATTTAGAAGTCTAAGAGTTACTACTCTTAGCCCAATTTTGCTAACCAATTCGGGAAGTTCGGTTGATCCATTTGCGATTTTACCCAAAAACGCGAAATCAGCAATTCTCTTTCGTTCAGAGAGAGGAAGCAAATAGAACCTGTTGCAGCAACGATGATAAATGGAAAAATAAGTTTTTGAACGGGATTCAATTTGCCTCAGTAATTTTCGCCCTCAAGCCGACTGATACGTACATTGTAATTAGGATTCTAAAGAGAGGCATACTCGAGATACTGCCAACGAAAGTAAAGTACAGAAATTTAATGGTTTTGATGCTCCTAAAGTCTGAAGAGACTCTAAAAATGAACTCTGGTGGTTTTGCTGCCTGAAAAAGCTAAAGCTTGTGTGATTTTTAGTTTTTGAAGGCTGTTGTCTTATTTGTAAAAAAGTTTTTTTATTTATACTTAGCGTGCAATTTGTCTTTTTCTTTGGTAACTTTTGTTAGAGCACTTTTGTACCAGAGGGGGATATTTAGAACAAGAAACAATGGTTTGCGAAGGAACATATTTCCCATGTAGATTTTAGAAAACGTCGTAGAAGTACGCAATGGCCTCCTTCAACGACCTGCAACCGAATTCACGCTGCCAGTCCACGCTAACCAGCTCTCTCCTAACAGCTTCGTAATCGGCAGAACGATACAAGTATTTAACGTAGGGACGAGGTGGCAAACTATGTAGTTGGACGAAATCCGATGAAAAACTTAAGGCGTTGTGGTGCGGGTCTTCAGGAACCAAAGGATCATTGCAACAGGAGACCGATACGTCATTGTTCGAAAGAACTAGGTGTCTAGGTATCTTATAGTTTGGTAACAATTGTATTGCAACAGACAGCAAATACGAATATTGTCAACTAAGGTAGTTTGGAAAAGACCCTGCGAGTTTGTGGGTTCCCTATATTTTTTAAGGATTTTAAGCAGCAATCATATGTTGACTAGTTAAGGATATCAATTTTCGTTATTTTGTAATACGGATTTTAATATAAGTGATGACCGACCAACCAAATATGAAAAAAAAAACACAAATGTAAAATGGCCTGAAATAAACGTATGGTAGACAAATCTGACAGCATAAAACAAATCCACCGTCAGGCATAGTCTGTTTTCTTCCCGTCTAACCATAAGAAATGTTTGAGTGGCAATTCCTAGTAATTGGCAAGGAGGCACTTAATAAAAAAAATGCACTTAAAAGCTTAATATTTTGCAAATGGAGCGAACCGTTTGCGAAATATTATACTTCAAGGTCGAAAAATTCTACACACCCACAATATTTTTAAATTACTTTCGAGCACCACACATTGGAATAGCCAAGAGTATAAAAAAACATCGACTTTAGGAGAAGGGGAGGTTAAGTAAAGAAAAAAATATATACGTACCGTACCTTGTCGATGTGATTACAGCTTTCTAGTACTTAGAATCGCCGCGAACAGACGAGCCGCAACCACCAGGACTCCTTGATGACTTCCAAACCCTGAGAAAAAATACGTTCATATAATTATTACTATTTCTTGCTACAGAGACCATAGTAATACTGGCAATACACACCATTTGAAAATGTCAAATGTCTATCTATTATAATTAAAAACGTACAGCCCTTTGACAGGTGGAGGGCATACAACATAGTCTTAGTAATAAGGACCCATTTGGCACCTCTTGCGTACGGTATTCTATAAACTAGCCCAACACATATACACAGTATAAAAATATCTTTTTCCCCTGCATCCTTAAATTAATTGCGATATAAAACGAACATATGAATCAGAAAAGTGCTATGAATGTTTAATGTCATAGAAGATAACTGAAGGTCTACCTGATGAGAAGTAGACGCTGCGTGCGCGCATCCTATTGGTCTATAATGCCAGAGGCATCACTTAAAATATCTGATGTGCCTGTAGTGTCACCGGTATTAATACGCAAAATTAATCTCAACACACCTGGCTTGTGGCAGACACCGATATGAAGCGCGTTCGCGAAAGTCTTAGTGCCTCTGACTACATTTGTTGAATGTGTCAAGGTTCGTTGCCCCACTGAGATGATTGCAATAAAAGATGACCGCCACAACAATTCTAAACGAGTGTCTAAGTAACGTGAGGTGTATGTATGCACGTCTGCAGCGACTCGCGATTCGCTGCACATTAACTGCATGAATACTGGGCGTGCAATACCAGGAGAGGTCTCCTTCGTTGGTCGGATCAACACAACTAGGTAATTGGTGTCATACTGTCATATCAATATCCGCCACACTCGTTATCGCTGAGCTGAGATCAGACTGGGTGCCTTGCTTGCCTGATTTTACTTTAATTTAGGTCGAAAATATGAATGCATGAAAGGTGTTTTTTATGCCATTGGATGGCAAACGACCACCTGATATGAAGTGGGCACAGCTACCTATAGACATCTACATTACCAGAGGCCTGGCAAATGCGTTGCCATCCCAGACACCGAGTTGAAATGTCTCATGTGCCTGTAATTACACCTGTACCCATACCCTTCAAACCGGAACACAGCAACGCTGCTTTGCGGCAGAAACAGGTATGGTGGCACAACTTCCCCAGACGAGCTGCCTCACAAAGAGCTTTACTAGGCACTACTGAATGTATGAAAATCTAATCAAATTCTTCGTTATTTTCCTAGTTAGAAACATGAGAACATGTGTTTTGCTTTTCAGCTAAAAATAAAAAAGACATAATATTTCAGTTTTTTAACCGACTTCAAAAACGGCTTTAGCTTTGGAAGTCGATTTCAATACAAAAATACAAACAGAACCAAGGCCGCCACTTCCAAAGCTAAAGTTATTTTTCAATTTTTAGTTTTTGAAGGCGGTTGTCTTTTTTGTGAAAAAGTTTTTTATTGATTGGATATTCCAGGACCAATGGTGTAAAATAAGGGATGAGTTTTAATCGGAAAACCGTGGATTTCCGTAATTTATTTAAAGTCTTACAGGATTTCGAAATCACTGAATGTATTGATGCAAACGTTGTTTGTTTGTTACTCATATGAGAACCTGACGGACTGACGGACTGATTGACTGACGAACTGATTGACTGACGTACCAGCGCAGAGCCGAAATCCGAACGTGAACGTAACAGGAAACTTGTACAAATATGTGAATTCTATGGACTAACACTAAAGAATAAATATAACGGGTATTTTCCCGTAATACGAACAATTGTCGAGTTGGTCTCGTGTTTGTTTGCACGCGCGACTGCTAAGGGTCCTGGGCTCGATCCCCAGGTCGGGCAAAAACATGTTATTGGGTTCTTTTTTTTAATTCTTCGTGAGCATTCTCCTTTACACTAATACAGTAGAACTTGATTAAGAGGGACCTGGATAAGTGAGACATCTCCTTAAGTGGAACTCATGCTAAGATGCTAAGGTGCCAACACTTTAGCACTGAACTACCTCTTTTAGAGGGACAAAACAAACTTCTGTATTTGGGATTCTGTTGATTTTATCGTCATTACTACCCCTTTAATTGAGACAGCGAGTTTACTTTACCTCTTTTACTGAGACAATATTATGTTAAAGAAGTATATCGTTCTTTAATATATTGTCTTTTATTCTAAACCTTGCGATGTATGTGTGGTGTACTTTGAACGATAGATTGAGGAATGAGATTATACAAGAACGTTGCGGATTAACGGGATGTAGTGATACAAGTTGAAAAGAGTATGCTTCGATGGTTTAGTCATGTTCAGAAGATGAGTGAAAGGCGACTAGCAATAGGACTTTATATGGCAGACGTGAGTGGCAACGCCGGTAGGGACGCCCTAGAAAGACGTACCCTAACTTTATTGGTGAGGTTCTTGAGAAAGGTCGAGTGTGCCGTACTCGTAACCGACGTGCTTGTATGACCAGATGTATGAACTTGAACGAGGCGAAAGGAGAATGTAAGGATAGTAGCAGGTGTCGTCTTGTGGTTTCTGTCTACCCCCATGGGACAAAAGCGTAACTCACGCTTTTGTAATGGTACATACTTACATATGTATGTAAATTTTAAAGAATAGTTTTGCTAAATTGTTTTCGGATCAAGGTATCGGAAATCCGTTGAAATTATACTGTTACTATTGATGCCAACGTTGTTAGTTTTTCATCAGCCATATACAACGTGTTACGGAAAGGTACGTATATACCCAGTCGGGTCATAAGTTCTGTTAAAACCTTATTATTTTAATTTTCGAATACTGGCTAGATAAACGTCGACTATTTTTAAAAGTAGATCATTTGCGCTTGCCGAAAATAAAAAAGAAATTAAATTTTATTTATTTTTAAATATGGAGTGGTCAAAGAAGGAAGATAGAGTCGCTGTTATCGCGTTGTACCACTGTGGTTACGCGCCAAAAGAGATTTTCAACATTCTACAAAAATTTAAAATAACACTACAGTTTGTGTATCGCACTATCAAACGATACACTGAAGATTCAAGCTTCGAAGATCGTGAGAGGAGTGG
Source organism: Caradrina clavipalpis (assembly GCA_932526535.1). Classification (NCBI taxonomy): domain Eukaryota; kingdom Metazoa; phylum Arthropoda; class Insecta; order Lepidoptera; family Noctuidae; genus Caradrina; species Caradrina clavipalpis. The sequence goes on from OW052087.1 coordinate 25,086,388, forward strand.
CCGACCTCGTACAGTTAGGACACCAGCGGTCATCAAAGCAGTAAAGGCGCGAATTCAACGAAATCCCGTGCGTAAGCAAAAAATCTTAGCCCTTCAGATGGGGTTAAGCAGAACCACGGTCAAAAGAGTGTTAAATGAAGACCTGGGACTGCGAGCTTATCGTAAAAAGACCGGACATTTTTTAAACGAGCGTTTGAAAAAAAAATGACTTGAAAGATCCCGCGCTTTGTTACGGCGGTACGCGGGAAAAAAATACCGCGAAATTTTATTTTCAGGTGAAAAAAATTTTAACATCGAAGAAAGTTACAACAAACAAAATGATAAGGTGTATGCCCACAGCAGTGAAGAAGCGAGCGCGCGTATTCCAAGGGTCCAGCGAGGGCATCATCCTTCCTCACTCATGGTTTGGCTTGGAGTCTCATATTCAGGCTTAACTGAGGTGTTTTTCTGTGAAAAAGGTGTGAAAACCAGTGCTGTGGTGTACCAAAATACCGTCCTAATGAACATAGTAGAACCTCTTTCTCAAACAATGTTCAAAAACAGACATTGGATATTCCAGCAGGATTCTGCATCAGCTCACAAGGCACGAAGCACGCAAAACTGGTTGACCGCCCATGAAATTGACTTCATCGAGCATGAAGACTGGCCCTCTTCTAGTCCAGATTTAAACCCGCTGGACTATAAGATATGGCAACATTTGGAGGAGAAAGTCTGCGCTAAACCTCATCAGAATTTGGAGTCTCTCCGAGCATCTCTGGTTAAAGCAGCGGCTGAAATAGATATGAATGTGGTGCGTACTGCGATCGATGATTGGCCGCGCCGATTAAAGGCATGTATTCAAAATGGAGGGGGGCATTTCGAATAATGTAAATAAAATTTTATTGTACATTTAATTATCTTTCATTTCATATATAACTTTTAAATCATTCTCAAAAAGTATATCATTAATTACATTGAAAGTTTTTGACAGAACTTATGACCTGACCATGTACATATCAAAGTTACGGATTCTTTTGGTGTTAAGAAACCACATACCTAGCAACATTTTTTTAATACCTATACTCACAAAATTATAAAGTTAAGCAACATTTAAGCAAAAAACCAAATGTTTCGAATTGGAGATTCTACACATCATTACACTAAGTCAGCTGATCGGTGTCAATGAACTACACACTACACACTAAGAAACAACTCCGTAAAAGACTTGTTTCTCCTGACAAGTTTGTTTATGGCTAAAACTGCCGAAATTAAAAAAAAAATTATGCATTTTCAAAGTTATTGCTTATGAGCTGAAATTTTGTATAGAGACTCAGTACCGGATACACTCTTAACCCCGTTTGTATGGATATACCCTTTCCGTTACACGCTGTATAGACAAAGAGAACATGACTCAATTATTATGGCGTCGTATTATTAAGACATCAATTATTATGGCGACAGAACACTCAGGAAGCGCCTACCCTATTTACTTAATAGTTTGCCCGAGGTTATCAGACAGGAGCCTAACTTGTTAAAATTTAAGAAGATGCTTAAAAAGCATCTGCTAACAAAAATTTAGAGTACAAAGTTAAAAGAGTAAAAATTGATATATTAATAGTTAAGCTAAAATTGTTAAAAGATTGTGATATTAATAGCTGTTAGTAAGAAAGATATGGGTATATACATGTATGTAGATATTATATATACATATACATGTATGTAGATATTATGAATGTATGTAGATATATGTGTGTATATATATACATATATATGTGTGTGTGTGTGTGTATATATATACATATGTGTGTGTGTGGATGTAGATATATACATAGAATATATAACTAAGGAGAGTGAGACTGTACGATCCCCCAGTCAAACCGTCTAGACGGTTTTGGGAGACAATTCCTACTTTAAGTATAAAAAATTTGTATGAGTAATAAATAAATAAATAATAATAAATGACGGACTGATTGACTAACGAATCAACGCAAACCCAAAATTACTAGAACTATGAACGTGAAATTGAATACCCAATTTTCAATAAAAATGTATCCGTGATTTTTCTGCCTGGAAATACACGAGTTCATTAGTTTTTGTGCTGCCATCGTTTTACCGTCCCGTAAAACGACCGGATCCGGTTAGACTGGAAGCCGACCCCAACATAGTTGGGAAAAAGCTAAAGAGATGATGATGATCGTTTTACCGTATAAAATGCACGGAACATTAATGTGAATAAAACGAAACTGATGGTTTTTGAAAGAGAAGAGGATTTATCGGTGTGTGCTGTGAAAATAACGGATGTGTGTGTTGAGCAAGTTAATGAGTCAATTCTTGGGCAGTACGTTTACAAGAGACGGAATTGATGTAAGTATGTATGTTAATGACAATTCTTGGGCAGTACGTTTACAAGAGACGGAATTGATGTAAGTATGTATGTATGTATGCATGCAAGGAAAAAGCTTTTGGCAATTTCTTTTATTTGTAGTATGTACTCAAGCTAAAGCTGAAGAGTTTGTGATCCAGTTCTAAAAAATATTTTGCTAATAGGAAGCATCCTAGCAACGTTTAAAGCGTGGTAACAAAAAACTAAATATGTTTGATAATCGGCACCTATGGAAAGCCGACCAATGCTTTTATAACTGATAATACACGTAATTACTAACATAGCACATTAAGAACGTAAGGGGTATACAGAGGGAATACGAGTAGATAATGTTTTTTTTTTCCTTTTTAGTTCAATACGGCTACAAAACTGTAGTTTTAAGTTTTTGTTATCTTTTACAAGCATTTATTTACTCTCACCTGTCCCGGTGTCTACCGTGTCGACGGCGCGATCGTGTTCCACGCGCGCCTCAAAGAGATATCAGCAAACTTGGAAGGGGCCACTGAGGGCCGATGCCTGCCGGGGCTGCGGGTTGTTCGAAAGAGATACCGCGCCCCCGGAACGCAAAGGGCACATGAAGGAACATAGACGGGTTTTCGTCAGTAAAAGTCTGACACTCCCTCCCGCCCCGCTCAGGGCGGGGGAAGTTATTTATTTATTTATTTAAACTTTATGCACAAAAAAAAAGTACAAAGGCGGACTTAATGCCTTAGGCATTCTCTACCAGTCAACCAAAGGTGGTGAAGAGATAACACAGCAGGTGCAAATTATTGTACGAGAGTAAACAAAATTAAATGTACACAAGAAATGAAATGGATGGATGGATGTAATGTAATTAGATGTGTGTGTGTTATTTAATGATTTTGCGTCTATAAAAAAAAAACCTGTCTTGGTGTCTGTATATGGCTATTCAAATCTTACAAGATAAATATTCCTACACTTCCCGATGTTCGATTGAGCCTTAAATTTTACTTGAATGTGTAATTTACATGACAATACAATATAATGATGGCATAGAGCTGGGGTGATGATGGAGCTGAAAAGTGGCCATGGGATACTAATCAAATCTTTCAAATTAAGTTTGACCTACTTCCCGGTTTTCAATTAAGCTGGAAGGCATCATCAGAATCTCGTAATTAAGTGTAATGTGTTAGAATTGCTAAAACAAGCCAAACGAGCCCAAACTCGAGTGTAATACTAGTAACCATTGAAGAGTTCCACTATCCACCTCCAGGATGCATCATCACACCCTCTCCACCAAGTTCAATGTGTTGGAATTGCTAAAACAAGCCAAATAAGTCCAAACTCAAGAGGTGTACTAGTAACCATTAAGGAGTTCCACTATCCACCCTCAGGATGTATCATCAGACCCTCCTCATTTAGTGTTATGTACTGCAATCATTAAAACACAGCAAATGAGCCCAAACTCGAGGGGTTTACTAGTGTCCATTGAAGAGTTCCACTATCCACCACCAGGGTGCATCATCGGAACCTCCTCATTTAGTGTAATGTACTGCAATCTTTAAATCAAAGCAAATGAGCTCAAACTCGAGAGGTGTACTAGTAACCATTGAAGAGTTCCACTATCCACCTCCAGGATACATCATCAGACACTCGCTACTAAGTTGAATGTGTTGGAATTGCTAAAACAAGCCAAATGAGCCCAAACTCGAGGAGTTTACTGGTATTCATTGAAGAGTTCCACTATCCACCTCCAGGCTGCATCATCAGACCCTCGCCACCAAGTGTAATGTGTTGGAATTGCTAAAACAAGCCAAATGAGCCCAAACTCGAGAGGTGTACTAGTAACCATTGAGGAGTTCCACTATCCACGTCCAGAATGCACCATCAGACCTTCGTCACCAAGTTGAATGTGATGGAATTGCTAAAACAAGCCAAATAAGCCTAAACTCGAGGGGTGTACTAGCATCCATTCAAGAGTTCCACTATCCACCACCAGGGTGCATCATCGGAACCTCCTCATTTAGTGTAATGAACTGCAATCTTTAAAACAAAGCAAACGAGCCCAAACTCGAGTGTTATACTAGTAACCATTGAAGAGTTCCACTATCCACCTCCAGGATGCATCATCACACCTTCGCCACCAAGTTCAATGTGTTGGAATTACTAAAACAAGCCAAATAAGCCTAAACTCGAGGGGTGTACTAGCATCCATTCAAGAGTTCCACTATCCACCACCAGGGTGCATCATCGAAACCTCCTCATTTAGTGTAATGTACTGCAATCTTTAAAACAAAGCAATCGAGCCCAAACTCGAATGTAATACTAGTAACCATTGAAGAGTTCCACTATCCACCCCCAGGATGCATCATCACACCTTCGCCACCAAGTTCAATGTGTTGGAATTGCTAAAACAAGCCAAATAAGTCCAAACTCGAGAGGTGTACTAGTAACCATTGAGGAGTTCCACTATCCACGTCCAGGATGCACCATCAGACCTTCGTCACCAAGTCGAATGTGATGGAATTTCTAAAACAAGCCAAATGAGCCCAAACTCGAGGAGTGTACTAGTAACTATTGAAGAGTTCCACTATCCATCCCTAGGATGCATCATCAGACCCTCGCCACCAAGTTAAATGTGATGGAATTGCTAAAAAAAGCTAAATAAGTCCAAACTCGAGTGTTGTACTAGTAACCATTGAAGAGTTCCACTATCCACCTCCAGGATGCACCATCAGACCTTCGTCACCAAGTTGAATCTGATGGAATTTCTAAAAAAAGCCAAATGAGCCCAAACTCGAGAAGTGTACTAGTAACCATTGAACAGTTCCACTATCCACCCCCAGGATGCATCATCAGACCCTCCTCATTTAGTGTAATGTACTGCAATCATTAAAACAAAGCAAATGAGCTCCAACTCGAGGGGTTTACTAGGAACCATTGAGGAGTTCCACCATCCACCTTCAAAACACATCATCAGATTATCTAGCTAATTGTCATTGATATTACATATATTCCCAAAATTTCAAATCGATGCGTGTTGAATAAATTCTAGTAAAAATGTTTAAAAAGTAACAAGCTTTAATATACTCGTAGCATTATCTGGAATTTTAAATACAATGTGTATTAAAAATTCCAGCGCAATCGAAAAACGGTAAACGGGTGAAAAACTTGTAAGATTTGATTGAGACACTGCCTGTAAGAAGCAGATTTGTAGGTAATTAGGTACCGCGCATCGCAGCAACAAATAAAGTTCAAAACAGAGATGCGTTTGATATTAGGGTCAATTCACACAGAGACAACGCTGCTCCGGCCTTTTCATAGAGCCACTCAAAAGATAACTTTCTTTACTACACGAAGAGATACGCAAGAAGAGCCGCATCGAGTGTCGGTGAGAACTAACCTTTAGTTGAATCGAATGACCACCAAAACGAAAAGCCATTTTTCAGTTTCCGTTAAAAAAAAAACAACAAAAAGGCAATTTCATCATTTTTAGCTTTTCGTAGCTGGAATACAGGGAATTCATTCCCTGTAATCATTACACAAAAATAACAACGTGCGCTCAAACGCGCGCGAGTTCATTCTGAGAATATGGCGGACTTTTTGAGCTCTTTTTGAACAAATTTTACCATGATATCATATGTCATATTTTTGTAAATATTTTAAGCCTTTTCTGCGAACACACAGATTTTTTTTCTGGCTTGTAAAATGTATCAATATTGTTGACTATTCGATAAAAAACTGAGTGTATTACGGTGTTCCATGTTAGGTTAATGCCTTAACTTCCTATGGCCACTTTCCGGATTCCTCATCAGACCAGGTCTGTGGCATCACTATATTGCATTGTCATGCAACTTGCACATTTACGTAAAATTTCAGCTATTTCGAACGTCGGGAATGGCGTCAAATTTAACTTGTAAGATTTGATTAGTTACATATTCTAGGACAGGTGCAAAATAATAAAATATATACAAATAGAAATAGATAAGATAAGATAATAAAAGCTTGTAAAGAGTTAAGCAACTGTTGAAGGTAGTGGGAAATGAAAAGTATGAAATTTGAAGTGCCTACCAAGCCTCAGTAGTTCAGGCTGTGCGCTACAATGTCATTCAATGCGTCAGTCAATCAGTTTCTCCTTTTATAAGGGGTGGTAAAAGAGTTATCATAATGGCATTAACTTTGCATACTACCCATCAACAAAAGAAACATTAAGCAAAACTTGTTGCTGGGAAACGACCTAATGTAATCGCCATTAACACGAAAAATATTGCGCTTACACCCGTAAGCGTTGTCCATACTAATCTACACTAATATTATAAAGAGGGAAGATTTGTAGTTTTGTATGTAACGAATAAACTTAAAAACTGGACCGATTTCAAAAAATATTTTGCCGTTAGAAAGCTACGTTTTCACTTAGCAACATAGGCTATATAACATCACGCTACGACCAACGGGAGAGGAGCAGTAACCAAAGGCGTAACTTAACAACAAGACAAGTGAGAGTATTGTTGTTCTGTCTCGGAATTGTAGGTAACGTACCTACTTATAGAGCCGAGACAGCGACACGACGCCGGCTTACGCTGAAAACCAGCGCAGTGGTTCCGTGCCTAGTGCACGGGCCACGGCTTTATGCTGAGCGTCAGCCGTTTCGCGTGGTTGTGGCGCATATTTACACAAAGATATTTTTATTTTTTATTTAAGCTTTTGTTTTTGTATTTAAGTAGGTTAAGTAAGTTTATGTTATGTGCGTCGCTTTCATGCGAATAAATTGTTTTTCTTTCTTTCGTTCTTTAACCTTTTGAACGCCAGAGCGTAAACACATCGGCGCCACTGCTACGCCAAGCTACAAATTCACCATTTCGATTAGCAATTTTTGATTATTGTTTTTTTTCTAGTGAAATGTAAGAAATGAACATATCTTTGTGCTACTTTACAATATTTCATTAATGTAGTTTTAAATAATAGGAAAGAGAAACACTAAAAACTTAATTTAGGACATTTTTAAGTAGAAAATAAGTACTTAAAAATGTCGTTTTCTTGACGTCTATAGACGTCGGTGGCGTGTTTGGCACGATTTCGTTAGACGTCTATAAACGTCCGTGGCGTTCAAAAGGTTAACACGGGTGAAATAATAGTAACATATATTTTCTAAACTTATTTTGGACATCACTGACATTAGTGAACGAAAACATCGTTAAGAAACCTAGATTATCTATATTAATATAATATAGCTGAAGAGATGTTTTACCTGAAACTATCAGACGGATAAAAAAAAATGTTAGCATGATTCATAACAGGAAAGGCTATAAAACATTACGCTACGACCTACGGCAGCGAAACACGATCCAAAGACGTAACTGATGCGGGTGAGACAGCCGGCTACCGTACCGTAGTGTACCACAGAGTACTGGGTAACCGCTAGTCATCATTACATAGTACACTCAGCGGCACGGAATCTGGCCCAAACATAAAGAAACCGATAATAGGCGATTTTGATATCACATATGAGAATTTCGAATGGTAGATTGTTAGGACATTTGTTTCTGTTAATTTAAGAGAGTGAGCACAAAAAAAAGTTAATTTGTTAAATTTCTGTGATCCTTAACGTTAGTTCGTTACCGAAACGCACAAAACATAGGCGAGTTAAAACTCGATATTCAAATGGTCGTGCATTTAATCTTTATTGTTTGATTTTTGAATTAATCTGTAGTCATTTATGCATCCAGAATTGGATCACAATACCTCTAACTTCAGCTCATGTTGCTCAGGCTGTGTTGCTTCGGAGTAAGGGGCAAACGCAGCGAGAGATTGCCGAAACTTTAAATGTACCTCGTTCAAATCTCAGGTACGTCTTAACAAGGTACGACTAGACTGGCCTTTACACAAGGAGACCAGAAAGTGGTGGTATTAGGTGGACATCAGATCGAGATGACCGATTTATCGCTCTCGTAATTTTGAGAAATCGGTTTCTTACTGCGGTTTAAATACGGCAGCGGCCACAAACGGCAAGTGGGATCAACACAAGTGAGCGAACAACAAGAGGAAGAATGGAGGAACGGGATCTGCGTGCTTGAAGACCAATTCGATGTTCAGAGCTGCCCAGGCACCATCGCGTAGCTCGACTTTGGTTCGCTCGCGAACACGCAAATTGGACTCACGAGCAATGCAGTAAAGTTCTGTGGACTGATGAATGCAAGAGGTCCAGATAGCCGCCAACGTGGATAGAGAAGGCATAGAGAGAAGTTTCTGCCAATCACTACCAGGGAAATCGTTAGTTTTCATGGTGGATTAGTTATGATTTGCGGAGGGATCTGTTCAGAAGCGCGCACAGAGTTGGCAGCAGTTGCAGGCCGTCTAACGGCAATGCAATACATTGAAGAGATCTTCCAAGAACATGTTAAAACATTCATGGGATTCATCGATGGCAAAGATTTCATCTTAATGCAAGATAATGTCCGACCTCACACAGCTCGTTGCGTAGATTATTAACTATTGGCGGCGAGAATTACAAAATTGGAGTGGCCGGCACGAAGCGCAGGCATGAATCCGAGAGAACATGGCTAGGACCTGCTTTAAAGACACACCCGATCCAACTCCAACCCTCCAGTGACGATCAGTCAGATTAAACCCGTTCAGTTGGCCGCCTGAGAAGAAATACCCCATGTGGACATTAAAAACGTAATCCCCAGCATGCCTGATCACATGCAGGTGGTCATCAGAGTTAGAGGTGCAAATACCCGCTATTAATTTTAAGTACCATAGCGTTATTTTGTAAATTTCATTCATAAACATTGTTTTTAAACTTGACCTTAATGTCGTTTTTTTGTAATTTTGTTAAATTTTAAATGTTAACTCTTTTTTTGTTAATTAATCATTCGCATTAGGGATACGAATAAACATTTAAGGTTTACAACAAAAAAAAACGCTGTTTTGAGTTCAATTTTGATAATAAGCTACATAACGCGCTTGGGCCACATTCCATGCCGCTGAGTGTATAAAACAAAGTCGCCCTTTTCCCCTTGTACGCGTTAATCTTTAAAACTACGCAACGGATTTTGATGCGGTTTTTTTAAATAGATAGAGTGGTTAAAGAGGAAGGTTTATATGTATAATAACACCCATTAAATAGCGGAGAAATACTGTTATTTTTGAGGTTTCTAATGTGATGTCGTAAACAATTTCATTTTTTTCCGCTTACATTGCAAACGCTGGCTAAACCCTACGAGATTTATCAAAATAATGTACTAAGTATTATACACATTGAAAAGGTCTACAGAAAACTTCGCGATGGTATATGTCTATCTCTTATGGATATCCCACAATAACACTTTTTTGTCATTTACTTTTTAATTAATTTATTAACTAATTTTCGAAGCGATTTTAACCAATACAGCATCAATCCTTATCCAATTAAATACCTTAAATACATTGTCGATTTAATATAGATCTATATGGCCTTTTACAGCATATGATTTAAATGAATATTTTAGAAGATATTACAAATTAAAAATTGCGGGACGTAGCGTTTGCGGCGGAGCGGGCCGCTATGTTTTTCTGTAGTGTATTTAGTATCAGCATTGCACCCGTGCGAAGCCGGGGCGGGTCGCTAGTAATTAATATAATGCTTAATCGCCATTCCACCTTGTGCAAGATTAGTGATCAATGCTGATGCGTTCTCTGTATGAGAAGAGGCTAAGGCATTGGGACAATAATAGGCTACTATTATTGACGTGGTAATGCGAAAATGCAATCAGTATCGGCAGGTCGTTCTTGAGTTATAGTTATCTACAGTCAGCATCAGATAGATTGTATGTATATAGCTTTGTATGTAATGAGAAGGACATCAATTAATTACATGTTCTTAGAAATTGCAATCAAATTGTCGTAATTATCCACTGTGGACAGAATAATGATAGCTATAGCAATGTTCAATATTGTGTAAGCTGCCGGTGTTTTTATATTAATGATAGCGAACTGCCCGCTACTTCGTTTGCGTGGATTATTTCAACCGCGTTAAGTTGCGTCTTTGATTACTGCTCCGCTCCCGTTGGTCGTAGCGTGATGCTATATACCCAAAAAAACTCACATAAAACGTGGCTTTCAATGGGTAAAAGAGTTTTCAAAATCGATTTAGTAGATCCAGAGATTACCCCCTACAACCTCACAAACTTTACCTCTTTATAATACTAAGTATAGATTAGCGAATGATTTGTTCAATGGTATCTGAGTATTCGTCATAGTAGTCAAGGGACATAGTCATGAAAGTTGGCTTCAACCTTGCTTTATTTTTATTTATTTATTATGGTTTGCCAAGAGGTTCTGTATACCTACATTATATCTTAAGTATTCCAAATTATCTGTTACTGTTACATAAATCCAGAATATAAAATAAATAATTTACATTGAAAATTAAAAAAGAACGCTTCTGGAATTAGACTTATATTTTAACACTTACATTAAAAATACACATAACAAATAAAGAAACAGTAATTGCAAATGAATATAAAAACCTTTAAGAAAAATTTAACATTGCACAAAAAAAATACAAAATGTAAGATAGGTAAAGGTTTTACCAAATTCTCAGACGGGAGTTTAAACTAGACCGGGCTTTGAAGGCTAGAGTTGGTAAAAGTCATATTCTAAAAAGCCACGGCTGGGCACACATATAATCCTTACATACTGTTAAAAAACTTCAACTCAACTACTGAAAAATCATAATCCAAAAAGTATGAAACATGATAACATTCTAATTTAAGATTGTTATAGTTAATGACGTGTGCTACTTTACCCTAAAGCTCACTTACTATTGTTAGAATGTATTGTTTTGTGAAGGGTGTGCAACCACGCCGGAGGGCACTGAATGACCTCCGGCCGTAAAGAGGGGCCCGCGGGCGGCGAACTTGGGGTAGCTCATCACTCCACCAAACATTTGCCTGTGGCGGTGGCGCGCAGTGTTCCGTGCGCGTCTCTTTTGTGAAATGTGCGGTCGCAGGATAAGCCGCATATTTTGAAGGGGCCAATGGTGGTCCAATACCAGTCAGGAACGCGGATCATGCGTCAAGCGAATACCGGGTTCCCGACTCATGGTAACAGAAGAAACGTAATAGAAGTCGGTAAAAGTCCGACATAACCCTTCGTTCTCTCCGGACAGAGGGCTGAGGGTTTGCCGACAAATAAAAATGTATGTTACCAAATACCGGTAAAAATCGTAATCCTATTTTCGCTTCGCCGTAGTCCGGTAAAAACTAAAATGCGTGGGCAGTACGTCGAGGCTAACAAAATAGACAAACAAGTAAATTGGGAACTATAAAACTAGTGCAGTAGCTATATGATGTGTTTTACGTACTGGCGCTGACTGTTAGCAATATCTAGAATATAACAATGGGTTCTAACAGAAGTTTGTTAATTTTTTTAGAGTCTATTGTGACCACCTTTAACATTTCCGTCTAGTTTATGTCAAGGCAAATCAAACGAACCCAAACACGATGGGTTTATCATGTATGGTTTAGGAGTTCCTGTGACCACCTTCCGTCTCCATCATCAGACCAGCGCAATGGTACCATAACATTGCATAGCCACCAAGGTTACATAAATGTACCAAAATTCAGCTTAATCGGATGGCAAAAAGTGGTTGGAATACACATTCCAAATTGTGAATGGCAAGACTTGCATCAAAACATTGCAAGTTAGTGTGAGTTCACACCGAGACGCGACGCGCACATATTAATAGAGCTACTCAAAATATAACTTTATTTATTACACGATAAGATACACGTTTCATTTTCACAATTTCAGAATACGTTACACCTCGATGAAATGTGTATCCTTTCGTGTAGTAAATAAAGTTAAATTTTGAATCCCTCTATTAAAATGTGCCCGCAGCGTCATGTCGAGTCGCGCCTCGGTGTGCACTAACTCTTAGTGTGGATATGGCACTTCCTATTCCGTTCGGCGTAAAATGACCAAACAGTATACTATATACGTATATTATAATACTAAATGTTAAGCATCGTAGTAAACAGACATTAAGTCAAATCATGTCTTTCAATTAGATCATTAAAAGAAACGTTCGGACATCATTTACAAGAAAGGAAAATAATAATTTAGTTCTCCTTTCCCTTCAAAAGCTGATTTCGCATGGAGAAAAATAGGTAAGGAAATCCATGGCCATACATTACCTACTACTTAAAAAAATGGGTTTCACAATTTTTACAAAAGTACTGTTCAATAATAAGGATTTAAAAATCTGAAATGTTATTCTACATTTGTTGCTGATTGTACAAAGACAACACATATCTAGGTTTGTAATTAGCCAGATTGCAATTTTTAAATAATTAAAACTAACTTTAGCTTTGATACTACAAAATTGCTTCGGGTTCAATTACAAAATGTGACTTTATTACTTATCAATGGAATACACTGTTGATTAAGCCCCCAGTAACTCCCCTTATACACAGGGGTGAACTAGGGGGTGCTATCAAAAGCACCGCAACTCCAGACACAGGGTTGCTACTGTTCCCCGAGGGCGCCAGCGTAGTGTGCTACGCGGACGACACACTGGTCCTGGCGCAGGGGAGGTCGCACGAGGCGGCGGCCGACCTTATGACACGCGGGGTTGCGACAGTCGTTGAGAGGATCCGGCAATTGGGTCTCGAGGTGGCCTTGCACAAGTCCGAGGTCCTGTGTTTTCATGGGCCTCGGAACGCGCCACCGTCGGGATCCCAAATCACGGTAGGAGGGGTTTCCGTCGGCGTCGGGTCGACGATGAAGTACCTGGGACTTGTCCTCGACAGCCGATGGAACTTCGTGGAACATTTCCGACGTTTGGCTCCCAAGTTGGCACGGGCGTCGGCCGCTCTTAAGCGGCTCTTGCCCAATTTGAGGGGGCCAAACGCCTCCTGCCGGAGGCTCTACGCCGGGGTCGTGCGTTCGATGGCCCTTTACGGGGCCCCGGTGTGGGCGCGGGGCTTGAGGCGGCTTGCCGCCCACTACCTGAACGCGTCCCAGCGGGTGATCGCCATAAGGGTCATCCGCGGATACCGCACGATCTCCGGCGAGGCAGCGAGCCTCCTTGCCGGATTGCCGCCATGGGATCTGGAGGCGCTGGTCCTCGCGCGCCTACACGAGTGGCGCGCGGAGGCACTGGGCCGGGGCGAAACTCCGCTGCCGCGGCAAATTGCCGCCCTGCGGACGGAACTCCGGCTCGATCTCATGGCGGCATGGAGAGAACGACTGTCGCAACCTCGTGCAGGGCTCGCCTCGATTGAGGCGGTAAGACCCCTCTTTGAGGAGTGGCTGGAGCGGCGCCACGGCGCCCTCACCTACCGCCTGACGCAGGTCCTCACCGGACACGGATGTTTCGGGAGGTTCCTGCACCTCATCGGGCGGGAGGAATCGCCCGGGTGTCACCATTGTGAGGATCGCCCCGAGGACACGGTGGAGCATACTTTGGCGGTGTGCCCTGCTTGGGCTGAGCACCGCCGAGTCCTCGAGGCGGCCATCGGCGGCGGCGCCCTCTCGCGTCCGGCACTGGTCCAGGCCATGGTCCGGAGCGAGGGGGAATGGGAAGCAGTCGCCTCCTTCTGCGAAGCTGTAATGCTAGAGAAGGAGGCGGCGGGACGGGAGAGGGAAAGGAGGGTCCCCCGTCCCAGCGGCCGCCGCGGTAGACGATCCGGGCGTCGGGAGCCACGTGACGACTCCCGGCCACCGTAGACGCGGGTCTGTGGACGGTGAGCAATGGGTAGCTCACCGTCCGTACGTTCACTAGCGACAGACCGTGTCGACGGCGCGTTCGTGTTCCACGCGCGCCTCAAAGAGATGTCAGCAAAAATTGGATGGGGCCACTGAGGGCCGATGCCTGCCGGGGCTGCGGGTTGTTCGAAAGAGATACCGCGCCCCCGGAACGCAAAGGGCACATGAAGGAACATAGACGGGTTTTAGTCAGTAAAAGTCTGACACTCCCTCCCGCCCCGCCCAGGGCGGGGGAAGTTATTTGATGATTTCCCGTCTATAAAAAAAAATAAAAAAAAATAAAAAAAAAAAAGGGTTGCTACTGTGAAAATCCCCAAAATATAAATCTGTTTTTTGACTTCTATAAATAAAAACCAATGACAGCTACATTAAAAAAAAATAGAAAATGCACCGTAACAGTTAGAAACTTGGATGGTATTTTGGTATAACAATAATCGATTTTAGCGTGAATCCGGGACGCGTCGCTAGTTTAAAATAAAATACAAAGTTATTAAAAACAGAAACCCAGCCGACCCGAAGCGAACTAATGGTGTGAAGCGTTAGCAACAAGAGTGAGTAGTAAATGTTAGCTAGCCATTTGCTCTGTAACAAACAATTCCAGATTGTGCGAAGCGGAGCTTGTAGCGTACACGGTAAAGTCCTCCGAGGAGAGGGCGGCAAACACTCCGGGCCGCCGCGTTGCATCCGCGCCGCCGCGTTACATCCGCGCCGCCGCGAAATCTACACGCGCCACGTCCAGATATCCGGATGATGTTGTTTGCGCCCTGACGTGACGTACACGCGCGCTGTATTTCGTATGATATAATACAATGACTGCTGAATTCGCGGGGCTGAGAGCCCCGGGCAACTTTATTCGTGTGCGTCGGTTTGTACGCATGGTGAAAGCTTTATTAAAATAAAAATCTGCCGACGTGCAACGGATTCGTAGTTAATACTAGGTATAAAATTTACTGTAAATGTTTTATCTTTGGTATATGTGTACCAGAATCTCATGGCAAATAGGGAAATTGAAATGATTGTGTAGTTTGCAATACCTTGAGAATTAGAGTATACGATTTTGATATTTTTTCTGTAGGTAGTATTCATGGACACGAATATTCATGAAATATGAATTCAATCGCGTATTACTGTCCCTACTTATTTATTATTTACTAGCTTTATATGCCCGCAAATTCGTTTCAAGCCCGCAAGATCGACGGATATAACGGAGATTTATATTTTTTGCATGGAACCTTATTTATTTGTCCAACGTAACAGCAGCCTAAGTTACTTATACCTACTGCTGTTACTTGTACTGCTACTGTGCTCTCTAAGTTGCTTCAGCGACACGCTGGCTTACGCTGAAAACCAGTGCTGTGGTTCCGTGCAGTCGTGAATGGGACATGGCATTATGCTAAGCGCCAGCCGTTTCGCGTGGTAGTGGCGCATATTTCCGTCTAGGATAATATGTTTAGATTTAATACCAACTGGTTTTTGCCTTGGGCTTTTGTATAATGTGCGTCACTTTCTCGTGTTTGCACGGTTTTTCTTTCTTTTCTTATAACCTCAGCTATCTGCAAATGAAAATCCCATCTAAATCGGTCCAGCTGTATTGGATATTAGCCGAAACCAACAAACCTATGTATAGATAGACGGACAGACAGTGATATTTTAAGTTAAGTTTTATTTATCTGTAAAGGTTATATGTGTAGGGTAGTTTTTTCAGAGGGGTTACTAAGGGCAGGTACCTTAACCGTTATAGTTACAGGAAAACGTTCTTAGGATAGATATAACTTTTTGAGATATTATGCACTGCATTCACAGATTTTTGAAAAACTGTACAGTAAATGAAAAAGATGCTTAAATATCTTTTTTATTACCAATCGATCCTATCCTATTTCATGTAGGTATCAAAAGACCCCTCAAAGTATAAATACGAGGAATTACAGAAGTCGCCAAAAACATTTCTCATATGTTTTGTACGGAAAAAAGAATTTATCAGGTCGAAATATTCTTTGTTCCTACCTAGAAGCAGTAAGTACTCAGTCTTACAGTAAGTAGAAAATCATAGTTGCATTGGTAAAATCCACTGCAAGATGAGAACTAAGAAAAAAATAACTAACGTTAAGGATCAGTTCACACAAACATTTCAGTTTGAGAATTTCTTTGTGACAAGGTGTAACGTATTCTGACTTGTGACAATGAAATGTGTATCTTATCGTGTAGTAGCTCTGTGGGTTGTTAGAAAGAGATACCGCGCCCCCGGAACGCAAAGGGCACATGAAGGAACATAGACGGGTTTTAGTCAGTAAAAGTCTGACACTCCCTCCCGCCCCGCCCAGGGCGGGGGAAGTTATTTGATGATTTCCCGTCTATAAAAAAAAAAAAAAAAAAAAATCGTGTAGTAGCTAAACTTATATTTCGAGTCGCTTTATAAAAATGTGCGCGCAGCGTCGCGTCTCTATGTTAACTGACCCTTAGATGATGTTCGAAATAAATTGCTCAAGATGACCATCGTTTCCACTTGTTTTTGTAAAAAACTGAGACCGTTTTTCCAATTTTCCAATTTATAATTAGGTATTTAAAAAAGGAATAAACTAAAAGCATCTACATTTCTCAGCAGCGGTAATATTTTAAAATTTAATTAGACTATTTTTACTATTGCCATATATATATATTTTTTTTCATTTAATGCCCGTCAGATTTTGATTCGCATACTCATATTTGCCGCGACTACGTCCGCGCGGATGTCGACAATGGCGGACGCAGACAAAGCTGCTAATTACAATGCAATGGAGCGAGGGATGTAGCTGCTTATCACACATTAGGTATTATTATTATTGGTTCACTGATTCTGCCGTAATGAAATAACTCACGTATTCAAATTAAAATTCAAAATTCAAAGCATTTATTTCAATTAGACCATTTACAGGCACTTTTGAATGTCAAGAAGTTACAGTTTAAAGTTGAAGCTAGTTGCTCGTTCCAAAGCGTAGATCTCTATGGAGAAGAACGAGCAAGAAACTCCATGGACACTCCTTTTCTTCAATTTGGTTTTACAAAATCTTGGTTACAATATTATAGATTTTAAATGTAAGTGCGAATGCACCGATCACTTTTTATGTAGGTATATTTCAAGCTGCTGCAAGCTGTTTATTTGCCAACAATGTAAGGTACAGATATAAGATGATTCAGGGTTGCAGTTTGTTTGAAAGAGTTACCGCAAAGGACATTAGAACGAACACGGGTGGGTTTAAGTCAGTAACTCCCTTCCGCTCCGCCCAGGGCGTAAGAAGTCATTTGATGATTTACCATCCTTAAAAGAATGTATAAGTAAGTGTTTCGCTATATTCTACCTTAAGGCATGTAACTAGCAGACACATTATAAATGCGAAAGTAACTCTCTCTATCTGTTATGCTTTCACAAGTAAACCACTTTTGATGCAATTTGGTAAGGGGTGATCTTGAACTGACCAAGAAAGGACATGGGATACTTTTTATCCAGAAATGCCTGCGTCCGCGGGCAAAAGCTAGTTATTATTAATTTTCTACGTACCAACATGTCATTCTAACCGAATGTCACAGACTATGTTTTATTGTAAAGTTAAGAAAAGTAGATTTACATTAAGAACATACGTAAAACAAACCATCGCGCCTGTATTCCTCGAAGGGATAGGCAGAGGTGTACCAATGTACACCCACAGTTCGCCGGTATTAACGACATAAGTATTAACGACAATAAATATTCAATTGGACATAATTCAACCTAGCCTATATTAATTACATTTGGATTATTTTGTGTAATTATAATTATAAAGTTGTTAATTTATACGGGTTGTAAAAAACACACCACACAGCCGTTAACTACGCAAATTGCTTTTCGAACGAAGTATCATTGAGCTAATTCCCTAACCAACTTCAATATTTGTCAAAAAGCTCTGTTTAAGGTAGCGCTCAATGTATAACGTATCTAAAATCTGTCTAATTTACAGTTGCATCCATTAATACGTATAGGAGTCAAAGGGTATTCAAAGTAGAACATTTTAAAATTAACGTTAAAAACTTAAAACTTCGACTGTCAAAATCTCCGTAACCAAAAAGTTCCCAGGACAACAAAACCGACCGCAATGCTTTTTGAGTACAACGGTATGATATTTGAGTACACAAACCCAACGACCGTTAAAAAAAAAACAGATCTCGATGTAGTTAAAACTCCCATTATTTGCACACTGAAACAAGTAACAAATTGGTATTGCAAATATGCACACAAGCGTGCACCCCCCTATTTGTACATACCACAATAAGAGTACGCAGATACCTGTTTATTCACATCAAAAGCTCATATACAAAATTTCGCTTGAATTAGGTACGGTATCATCGGAATGTTCAATTTATCAATACGCTCAATAGAACTGTTTCAAATTAGTTATTTTGCGTACCAAATAATTTTAATGGAATTACAGTTTTGGATTTCCATTGAATATTATAATACGCTTACCGTATCTAATGACAGCTTTTACGTGGAAATGAAGTACAAAATAAAATATTAATGTAAACAGCCTAGTTTATAATGATAAACTAGGCTTAAATTATAATTCAGTAAAAACATTAGACTCCTTTTTGAAAACTAATTCAACGATAAAATCTATTTTAAAGTTTCATCCCTATTCACCCCTGCATCCCTATTCACCCCATTTTACGGTAATATTTTGTTTTGTAATTCAACTGTATGTGGGCAGGCGGCGTTAATGAACGCCGCCTGCCCACATCAGACTATCTTGGACCGATTTTTTTGTCGGCGAGGATGGAACAAATTAATTCTGTTATACCACCGCACACTTCCTACAAAAAGTCGGTGCCACGAAACTATGGATCTAGGCGTGTGTGGAGGCCCTAAACCTATCTACGTGTAAATTTGTAATCCGTACTAAAATTATAAATGCGAAAGTAACTCTGTCTGTCTGTCTGTCTCTTCTTCACGCCTAAACCACTGAACGGATTTCAATGAAATTTGATACAGATATAGTCTGGTCAATAGTCAATAGTCATTTATTCATTTGCAAACATGGGTAATTGTACATGTACAGGTATTAAATTTATAGTAGGTCCTCCATATTCTACCGACAAATAGGAACTGGAACCCGAAAAAGGACATAGGATAGTTTTCATCCCGGAAATCCCCCGGGAACGCGGACGAAGTCGCGGGCAAAAGCTAGTATCTTATAAAGCCTATGTCTGAGACATACAAATCAAATGGATACCTACCATTTATCACTCACTTGTGTTTGGTCCTAACGTGGCTTGGAATTGAAACCTGGCTTCGTGTTGTGGAAGAAAATAATTAAAAAAAAAAACATTTACACCCTTCCGCCCACGCGCCTACTGCCCGCTTCTTCATACACGTTTTTTTTACCCGCGTTAATTTCTATCTTTGGTTGCTGATCTGTTACCGTGGGTGGTAGCGTGATGTTTTATTGCCTATCCTACTACTCCCTATTAATCTGGCTATCATGTACAGAAAGTATTTTTCCAATCCGACTGGTAATTCCAGAGATTAGCTCGATTAAAATCTCTTCAGCCTAATAAATTAGTATTGTAGAATATTCAGGCGCACGGGTCGAGGGTTCCGAAGAATTAAATAAAAGACGAGCAGAGTCTTCAACCACTTATATTGTTGTTCACAAGCTTCCGATGATTGCTACAGTACGACTGACTTACGACTGACAAATTTTGCCGTGAGGCGGCTATATTTATGACTTTCCTACGTGGGTGCAAGTAGTGCCATGACAAATAAAATAACAAAAGGTGTTTGCACCAATCACGTCACAGTATTTCTCCCATATGTCTCTACGGTGGTGGAAGTAGTGGGTAGGGCGCGACATCATCAACAAATGTTCCACCAATCAAATATGCACATTTTTGTCATTAAATTTACTTATAATCTAGAATCATATATTTACCTTAATTCTAGATGTATCCTAAGTTACATTAATGCTAAAAATAACCTAGGACTAGATAATCAAAACATACATCATTTGATAGCGCAAAAGCATCTATATTTACATGAAAATCAAATATTGTTACAATTATAGATTTAATCTTCCTATTGTACATATTTAAAACTACAGAAAGCCCTCGTGCTCTCTTACAATTCCACCCCCCGCAAGAGGGTTCAACCGATTGCGCTTCCGTCAGTAGGGAGCACGACAACTTTTACTACGGGCCGACGCAGCGTACCCTTTGTAGTTTTGATATCTACAATTCTAACAATACTATCCGCACCTGGATGCACTTTGACTATAATGCCTTTGGTCCATTCACTACGTGATTTGTTGTCATCGACCACTATCACTACATCGCCCACTTTTACGTTCGGCACTACACTGTTCCACTTTTGTCGTTGCTGGAGCGTAGGCAGGTACTCGCGCAGCCATCGCCTCCAAAAGAGGTCGGCCAGCGCGTTTACTTGGCGCCACATGCGCCGTGAGTCGATGTCGGCGGCATGCTGACGCGTACACGGAGCATCTCCCGCGGCAGTGCCAAGCAGGAGATGGTTCGGTGTCAACACGACGGGTTGCTCAGCATCGGTGCTCACGTAGGCTAGTGGCCGGCTGTTAATTACCAGCTCGGCTTCTGCGAGGAGAGTGAGTAGCACCTCCTCCCGAGGCGCGCGCTCTTTTAAAGTAGAGCGCAGCGCGTTCTTCACGGAGCGCACCAGTCGCTCCCAGCTCCCGCCCATGTGCGGGGCGGCTGGCGAGTTAAAGTGCCAGGCGATTCCCCGACCTGTCGCCTCGCTTCTAATGCGACCCACGTCTAGGTCGCGCAGGGCCTGGCGTAGCTCGGCGTGTGCTCCAACGAAGTTGGTCCCGCGGTCGGAGTATATGTCCGCGGGACATCCTCGACGTGCGATCAGGCGTCGCAACGCCAATATGGCTGAGTCTGCACTCAGCGACGCCGCTAGTTCCAGGTGTACGGCGCGTGTGGTGAGGCAAGTAAATAGAACGCCCCATCTCTTCTCCCGGCGCCGACCGATGCTCACCTCCATAGGGCCAAAATAATCCACTCCACAGTGGACGAATGCCCGGCGATTAATCTCCAATCTCGCGATGGGTAGGTCGCCCATCTTAGGCGTCGACGGCTGGGCTTTCTTAATCCTGCACGTTTGACATTCTCTTGCGATTGCTTTCACTGTTGACCGTAAGTTCGTTATCCAGAACTTTTCTCTTAAAGAGTTCACCACGGTTTCCTGGTTGGCGTGAAGCGCTGTTGTGTGGTATCTTTTAATGATAAGCCGAGTCAAGGCGTGCTTTCCGTCTAAAATAATGGGGTGACGCGCTCCGAAAGTAAGTTCACTGCAGGCGCCCAACCTGCCGCGTACCCGTATCAAACCATCTTCAAATAACATTGGGTCTAGTTTTTTAATCTTACTGTTCCGTGGTAGCGGGCGGGCTTCTTGTAGAGCTTTTGATTCTTCCTCGAAGCTCTCAGTTTGTGCTATCTTCAGTAAACGTAGCTCCGCCTCTCGTAGATCGTCGACCGTTACGGTTGTCGAGTCGCGTCGTTTGCGACAGCGGTCCGTGAAGACCTTTATACGTGCTACTACGTATAAGATGCGTGTCCACGTACTATACCTTTCATAGGGCAGCGCGGGTTCGGCCTTAGTAGTGACGTTCACGTTGTGTACCCGCTCTAGGTCTGCCTCTGACACTGCGTCAACTCCAGAGTCCACCGGCCATTGCTCCTGTGGGCTGGAAAGAAATGAGGGACCCGAAAGCCACATATTACTGTTGACGGGCCACTCCAACCGGGTGCCTTTATCGGCTGGGTTCATCGCCGAGGGAACCCAGCGCCAGTCTTTCATCTTTGACCTTTTATCTATCTCTGCTAACCTATGAGATACAAAACGTTGGAAGTCGGTTGCTTCCGAGTGGATCCATTTGAGTACTGTCCTACTATCTGTCCATAAGACCTTTCGGGTGATTTCAACTCCTAACTCTTTCTCCACGGTGTCGGCTACCCTGCAGGCCAACACTGCCGCCTGTAACTCAAGGCGTGGGATTGAAATCACCTTTTTAGGTGCCACTCTAGCTTTCCCCATCACGAAGCTAACGCGCCTAACGCCGAGTGCATCTTTTCCCACCAAGTAGGCGACTGCCGCGTAGGCGGATTCACTAGCGTCCCCGAAGACGTGAAGTTCTACCTCTGATAACTTTATACCGTACCATCGCGGGATGGTTATATTGTTTAAGATTATAAGGTTCCGTAACCACGCGAACCATAAAGTTGCCTCCGCTTCATGCAGCCTCTCGTCCCACTGGATTCCTGTACGCCATATCTGCTGCATTAATATGCGCGACTGAATGACGCATGGATACAGGAAACCCAGCGGGTCGAACACCGACATTATGAAGCGAAGAAACTCTCGCTTCGTAGGAACAATGTCACCCTCTATAATTGTCTTCGGTAACTTTTTAAATGATAGGTCAAAAGCCAATTCATCGGTCCCCGGTGACCAAATCATACCTAAGGTGCGCTCTGTGGCGCCCTCGTCTTTTTCTAACGAGACTCTGTCGGGCATCTCTATTTCGAGAATCTCCCTGAGTTGTGGCGAATTGGTGACCCACCCCCGTATATTAAACCCGCCTTCGGCGTGGATGTGAGCCACCTCCTCTATGCGTTTGCTAGCCTGCGCGACGGACCATGCACTATCTAAATAGTCGTCCATGTAATGACTGTTATGTATAGCCGACACTGCTTCGGGATACTGACTATTAAATCTGGCCGCATTTTTATTCAAAATATAGATTGCGGATGTAGGGGAAGACACAGCACCGAAAATCATTGAATTCATGACAAACGTGTCAGGTTCTCCACTATTATTTTTATTCCACAAGAAAAGCTGTGCCCCTCGGTCACGTTCTCTGATTTTTATACGTAGGAACATGTCCGCTATATCTCCGGTGAATGCTACCGGTCCCAATCGGAATCTAATTAGAATTCCTAAAAGAGAATTTAATAGGTCTGGCCCCGCGAGCAAGCAATCGTTAAGAGCGGTACCTTGAAAAGTGGCGGCGGCGTCGAAGACTAGTCTCAATTTCCCCGGCTTATTAGGATTCTGTACCCCAAAGTGAGGTAGGTACCACACCGGATCTTCGAAGCGGCCGTCCGCTTTACTCGCATAACCCTCGCTAATTAATCGTTCAATTTGATTTTCATATGCTTCCGCGTACGTAGGATTCTTATGCAACCTACGTTCTATTCCCGACAGTCTCTGTCGCGCATAAGCATAGTTATCGGGTAGCTGTGGATCGTCACGCCTCCACAACAATCCTACTTCCCATTCGCCGTTAATAGTGAAGCTACTGGTTTCATCTAATATTTTTAAAGCTCTGTCGATGTCTTTATGAGACCTAGGGATTTCGGTTATACCTATTGCTTCTAATTCGAATTGGTTTTTCACCATATCATGCAGTTCAGACAGAGGTTCCGCTAAACAGTTCACGGCTTCGTAGCCTACCCTAAACCCTTTACCTATGGGCCCATGCAGAACCCAGCCTAGCTTGGTCAAAGATGCAACTGGCTTACCGGACTTTCCTCGGCGAATCTCCTCGCCGACCAGCAACTCCCAGTTGTCCTGTCCCAGCAACAGCATCGGCTTGACTCCGCACATTTCCTCCAGGCCCAAGTCACGCAGGTGGGCGAGCTCCTTTATCAACGCAGCCGGCACCGTTTGGGCGGGCAAATCCAGCCTCTTGAACGTACGCACACTTATTTTGTGATTCACTTTATTTGGCCCGCGCACTGTCACATATATTTTCCTTGAGGATTTATCAGACACCTCATTACCGCGCGCACTTTTTAGCACTAAAGGTATTCTATCACCCGTTGCCTTTCCAGCTATCGAGTCGTCGATAAGCGATACTGTAGCTCCGTCGTCCAGTAGAGCGTAGCAATCTCGTTCGTTTCCGTTCACTGACACGGAGACGGGAATTATCTTCAACAACGCTTTGCCGTTATATTCTTTCACATTAGTGACGCTTTCAGTTTTATGCTCTCTATCTACGTGCAGTAAGTCGTGATGTGCATAGTGGCATTTCGAGCATTTGCTTGCTCGGCAGAACTTCTTCGCATGTTGTTTTATTATACAATTAAAACACATCCTCTGATCTTTTACAAATTGCCATCTCTCATCAGAAGTTAGTTTCGCAAACTTTTCACACTTCGGTAATTTATGATCTCCCTTGCACATAGCACACTGCACATTGTTCTTATTATCTTGTTCGCTGTCGCTTTGTACATGTAATCTCTGAACATTTTTAAAGTGAATGCCTGGCTTACTATGTGCGCTTCTCAAACTTTTAACATTAGCCGTTTGACCGGCAGCGCCCATGTCCATCTGCACATAAAATGACGTAGCTCGGGCTAAATGGCTCAGGAATTCAGATAATATCTCTAGGCTGGGTGACACTCTCACATCGATGCCCTGAGACGCCGCCATACCCATTGCGAAGTCGCCATATTGAGCCCTCTGCACAGGCGTTAATTTACTCAGTAATTCACTCACCAGTTGTGGGTTGTTCAGGTATCCATTCGCGTGCACATTCCTCAACAGCGACACACAATTCCTCACTGTAGATGAGAACTTTCTCAACTCACGACCACTTTCTGTTACTTTCGGTAACGCACGCACTTTCTTCAACGCACACTCCAATATTAAATTAGGATGTCCGAACTCTTCATCCAGTGCCTTCATAATCTCCGATGGGTTAGTTGATGTCCGCAATAAGTCTTCTACCGCTATTTTTGCCTCTCCCTGCAGTGACGTTTTCAAGCGCGCTAAGTTCTCGTGCGGCTTAAAGTTGTACATAGCTGTTGTGTCCCAGTACATGTTCTTGTACGATAGCCACTCTGCCGGGTCACCGTTGAAGTATGGCAACTCATAGGCTTGCCTGGGTACTGGCCGCGGACGAGCTAGGTTTGAAATAGCTTCTGCCAGCTGATCTATTTTCCTGTCTCGCGGCTTGCTTCTCTCCGTTTCTTCGGCGAACGATTGATCCCATTCAGGCACTTCACGTGGTGGCACTCGCGGAACACTAGCCGTTACTATCGGCGTATATTCGCGGAACTGTACGGTCGCGGGCGCACACTGAGGGAGCGCAGATATCGAGGTCGTATATACTGTATGCGGTTGCGCGGTCACTGTTTGCGGCGCGGTCACTGTTTGCGGTTCGTACGCTGTTTGCGGCGCGGTCACTGTCACTCCGCGGGAGGTCGCGGCACTCTCGGTTGCAGGCACTCCGTACGCAGTCGTTACTACTGCGGGCACTGGCACTGGCACTGTTTCTTGCGCGTCGTGAGCTTCTGCGATCACTTGTGTTTCACTCGGCACTGAGTGTGTGATCCAATCTTCCACACGGCGTGTTGTAGTTTCTTCATCGGACGAGTCTTCTTCGGCGACGGCATCTATCTCGGCCAGTTCCGCCTCCAACTTCTTCTTGACGAGATTTTCCCTCAGGCGCACTAATTCCCTCTCAGCCTTGTACTCGGCCCTCCGGCGGAGGTAATCGGCACTCTTCTGGCCGCTCTTCGATGAGACGTGGCTGGTTCTTGATCTCGGCGTCCGTACCACCCGTAGTATCTCCGACTCCCGAGGCACTGCAGCCGCGTCGCGATGGTCAATCACGCGTCCGGGGCCCGCCAATGGAATCACGGGTGCGGGTAATGCCGACGACACTGTAGGCGCTATCGAAGGTGATCCCGGTGCCATTTCAGACGGCACTCCTGAATCGGCTTCCATCTCTCGTCGCTTGTTCAACGCTGCCTCCAATTTGCGCAGCTTGCTCCTCGTGGCGACTGAGCTTCGTTCACTCATCTTGAATGCTTCAGACTTCTCAGGCTTGAAACTTCAAACTCTTCAGGCTTGAGATGTAATTCTTCAGACGCAGGATCCGGCTCGAAGGACCAAAATTGTAGAATATTCAGGCGCACGGGTCGAGGGTTCCGAAGAATTAAATAAAAGACGAGCAGAGTCTTCAACCACTTATATTGTTGTTCACAAGCTTCCGATGATTGCTACAGTACGACTGACTTACGACTGACAAATTTTGCCGTGAGGCGGCTATATTTATGACTTTCCTACGTGGGTGCAAGTAGTGCCATGACAAATAAAATAACAAAAGGTGTTTGCACCAATCACGTCACAGTATTTCTCCCATATGTCTCTACGGTGGTGGAAGTAGTGGGTAGGGCGCGACATCATCAACAAATGTTCCACCAATCAAATATGCACA
Organism: Caradrina clavipalpis; assembly: GCA_932526535.1. NCBI lineage: Eukaryota > Metazoa > Arthropoda > Insecta > Lepidoptera > Noctuidae > Caradrina > Caradrina clavipalpis. Next base: position 25,112,731 of record OW052087.1, read on the forward strand.
TTTTTGTCATTAAATTTACTTATAATCTAGAATCATATATTTACCTTAATTCTAGATGTATCCTAAGTTACATTAATGCTAAAAATAACCTAGGACTAGATAATCAAAACATACATCATTTGATAGCGCAAAAGCATCTATATTTACATGAAAATCAAATATTGTTACAATTATAGATTTAATCTTCCTATTGTACATATTTAAAACTACAGAAAGCCCTCGTGCTCTCTTACAAGTATAGATTAGCTATTGCCCGCGAATTTGTCTGCGTAAATGCCGGTTATCGCGGACGAAGCCGGGGGAGGAAGTCGTGAAATAAAAAGTATCCTATGTCCTTTCTTTGGGGTTGGTAGTCGTGGAAGCATAACAGACAGACAGAGTTACTGTCGAATTCATAAAACTAGTATACATTATTTTCCACCTTTGTCAGCTTTTCATTGAATTATTACGTTTGAGGAAAATACCGAAATACTTGTATCTATTAATATTTACATACCGGTGACCGGTCATAAATCACACTTGAACGACAGAATGGATTTGGGTATCCAACTATCATTTATAAACACCTGGGATACTTGCTACACGTGTATAAGAAAATATCTTGCAGGAAGCGAGTGAATCCGTGACAATAAGCTATAGTTACACATCGTGGATGCTACGGTAATAATATTTTTCGTAAGTTATTAAAAAAAAACAGTTCTGTACATTTCAAGGTGATGCCGTGGCACTTTTGTATGGGACAGCAGTTTTTTTACTTAAAATTTTATCTTTAGCTTTTTGTTTGGATATTTCGTGATGAGTGAATGAATGACCTTTCGCTTTTATATATTTATTTTAAGAAATATTAACAATCGTCTGGAAGCGGCTAATCAGCTTAAAATTTATACGAGATTTCTGAGAAACTGATATTTATTTTGTAAAACATTGCTCTGACGCTCAATTCTCTATATTTTCGTATAACACGTGTGGGTGCAAAATAAATTTTCGCCGTATCATATTTCATAAAACCGTCTATATTTTCATTTTTGATACAGACGTGGGCTCTAGACGAGGACACTTATCACACGCAATCAATACTCTTTGAAAGGTTTAGTCAAATAGAAATAGCAATTTAACAATTTATGTGAACCCTCCCTGTTTAAGCTCTTATAACGACCACCCACGGTACGTACACGCGGTAACACGTACCTACTCCGTCCCGTCTTTATTCCACTTTAATTCGAACGAGGTCGCGGCAGGCCACGGCGTAGGTAGACAGCGGGATAAACTGAATGGATTCCTCCAATATTGGAGGGATGAGGAACGAGAAGGATAGAAGGAGTGGAGCGATGCCTTTTCCCAGAAGAGCGAAAAAACAGGCTGACCAAAAAAACGACTTTACCAAATTGTATCGAAAAGATAAGAAAGAAAGAAAAACCATTTATTCTTGCGAAAGCGACGCACAACACAAAAATAAAGAATAACAATAATCTATATGCGCCACTACCGCGCGAAAAGGCTGACGCTCAGCATAAAGCCGTATCGGCGTATCGTATTAAAGTAGATAAGTAGGTAAACAGATCCGTGCCACAATCATTCTGACGTACTTGTAAAGTCCCTGTCCACTCATACACAATCTTTGCAAACAGTCGTCATGATCGATGGTGGGTCTTGGTTTTTCTTTATACCGCGTAATAGCGTTGGAACACTGGTGTTATTGTTCAACAAAGCATGGTCTATAAATACCGTTAAAAACAGTCGTCACGAGACTTATGTAATTGTCCAACGCACCTTACGAAATCACTTGACGTACGTCATCAAGTGTTCCCCGTAATATTTATTTTTGACTCCTTTATACCTACTTGAATACTTTCCTAAAATTTTCCGTTATGTGCGTCATAAGAAGCCACAACGAGCGCTTATTCGTTTTTCAGTACATGATGAAATAACATTACGTAAATGGTTTTTTAAATCCTGCAATGGAAACAACTTCCTCACCGCTCGCGTTGTGATATACTCGTAGTTTTATTATATGTAGTTGTGTCCTAAAATTATTGATTCCGCTCTCCCCTGTGCGTGGCGTGCACTTACATGCAGGTACCTATAGATATGTATTCTGCTATTGAAAGGTAATACCAAAGGGCGAAGCGCCGTCCGCCAGCTCCAATTTAATAGAGCGTCGAACAAATATTTGTATACAGACGTAAACCTCGGAGTTTCTGGTGTGAAAGATATTCTGTTGTCTTTAGCGCATAATGTTTTAACGAAGTTAGCGGTTTTTTGAACGTAGCAAGGAGTTTTGCTTTTCTTTAACTTCAACATTTTAACGTTTGATCAAGTGATTTACAAACCAAAAGAAGATAAGCTTTTAGTGATATACTGCCTTCACAAAAAAACATTGTTTAGATAATATTTTTTACAAATGTAACCGTCTTGGAATTCAATGTAATAATTATTGATTAACTTTTCTAATCAAACTAAATACCACCTAAAAGTCCTTGTTTGTTGTGCGCGATAGTATTGGCGACGCTTTCTACGGCAAGGTCGTGAATGGCGTCATAATTTTTTTTGAGCCACTCGTATATGGTGTGGTTGTGGAATAAAGAGTTCCTTTTCTATTGCGCAGAGATCACGGCGCGGTTCCAGACCGCACGGACTGAGGTCCGACAACTCCTGCTGCAGTACCTACTGCCCTGGCTGGTCAACATCGAGCTCGTCGACCCCAACGTGCCGCCTGCCAACCCCCTCTCATACATACAGGTAAGATACTCTCCACTACCCCACTTAAGCTCATCTCTAGCGACACATGTATGAAGATTCAGTGTGTATGCCTTTTTTAATCGGCGCAAATTTTATTGTAGCGGTTTTTTTGGTAGATGTTTCTCGAGACTGACACAAACGAATCTCGTCACGCTTGTGTCCGTTATAGGGTCGTCGCTCATTGTAAAATCATTGCACTGGCCCAGCAATAATTTGCCCTTCAAGTTAAATGTTAAAATCGTGTCTGTTAAAATATTTTATATACTGACAAGACAAAAGAAAGCAGCGGGTGGCGCTGGCAGCTAACAATTGGATTTCTCGTGGCTATTCCGGCCGGGCCGTGGTGGCAAGTGGTACTGTTATAATTAGTGATAACATCGAATGTCCATTAGAAAGGAACAGTTCACTAAGGCAAACATCATTAACAGCTTTGCTCGCAAAATGCTGTTCGTTCCTTGGTGGTAAGAATCACCCCTAATAACATTAGTCTCGCGCTCGGACGCGCCGTTCTGATCTCTCTGATCTACTTTACTAAGCACACACGTCGAGTCGCTGATGGGATTAGCACTAGCAACTATCCAATTACTGGTCTCATTCGACACCTGCATAAGGAGAAGGTAATGAGCGCTGTAAACATTAAATTTCTGGCTAATCGACAATCCTGCGAAATGTATTGAGAGTGACAAACGACAATATACCTAGGCTCCGATGAAAGCCGAACATTTTCCGATTCTCATTTAAATACCTAATGTTACAGGACGAATATAGGGACAACGTGTAACATATTGAACGCACACACTGAATGTAGTTGCTAAGAATCGGCTACTGAATCGATTTCAGTTATTTCAACCGGTTAGTAGTTTACTGGTTGTAGAAATGTTTAAGGTCACAATTCAAAGTTTACGATTTATATTTATATGTTATAGCTAACTAAACTTTAAACACCCCCGCGACCCCCTGTAGGTATCTAGGTACCGTTGCATGTGCCTGTAAGCACGTTTGCGTACTTGACATTGAGCGCTACAATAAACAGTCATTGTTCGCACCAAAAATAAAATAGTCGTTATCGAACAAAAAATTGTATCATTATCTCCTAGATACATGGGCATGGGCAGTATGCGTAGTTATTGGCTGTGTTATGAGTCTTTGTACACCCTGTACTTTGTAAAACCTCATGCCTTAAAATAAGAATGACTACCTTCTCTAACAAAAATTTTACATTTATCAAAATATAAATCAGTATATTCGAATGGAATGATTGCGAAGTCGCACGCAAAGTGTGTACTTTGTCACGAGGCAATTGCTGAGCGGGTCAAGTGTTCATAACCGCACCGGTCTCGGCGCATTAGCCGATTGACGACACGTGGTCGGGTGACAGCGAAAATTGCCCACCCTGCCGACCACTAACTTGTTACATAACTACTAGTCTCGGTCTGTGGACGGTGAGCAATGGGTAGCTCACCGTCTGTACGTTAACTAACGACAGACCGTGTCGATGGCGCGTTCGTGTTCCACGCGCGCCTCAAAGAGATGTCAGCAACCATTAGAGGGGCCACTTAGGGCCGATGCCTGCCGGGGCTGCGGGTTGTTCGAAAGAGATACCGCGTCCCCGGAATGCAAAGGGCTCAAGAAGGAACATGGTTTTAGTCAGTAAAAGTCTGACACTCCCTTCTGACAGTAATTTGATGATTTCCAATCGGTTAAAAAAACCTTGTTTCGATATGCTATAACGTGTGTCTCCGTTTACAGTACTACGCCGCGGAAGCGGGGCGCAGCGGCCGCCGCGAAGGGCTGGGCTCTGCCGAAGCCACCGAAATGGTGCTCAACAATCTCTTCTATATCACTGCCAAGGTGAGTGTCTTCAACCACTTGCACAGCTCATAAATTCTATTTACGTAGGTACTAACTACTTCAGACCGTGCACTAGGTAAAGCAAACATTCTCGGAAAGTCTATCAAGATAGCTCAAATATTATTCAAGCCAAGAAATTAATAAACAGCTCAGTAGGTACGTCCGGGTTTCACAGAGTCCGATATTTGTGGAATTTGCAGGTCGCATGCGTCCGGCGCGGAGTGTATTGCGAATCCTGTTAACTTTGTTTGTTAAACTCAAAAATTTTGTTAAAAGTGTGCGTTTTATTTCCTTTACACACAGTACACCGGCAAACCCTATTACGTACGTATTGAAAAGCAAACATCAATCTTTCAATTGGTATATTGCGCAAAAACATACGTAAGCACACACATCAGCCGAAACACTGGTCAATTAGTTGATAGTGGAAAAAATCTCGTTACTTTTATTATTAATACCCCCATACGGCAATCTATCTGAAACCGCTTATGATCGGGCAAAACAAATGTTTGCGCTGCTTCATTTCGTCTGTTATTATTTTGATTAATTTAGTGTTTCGGGATTTACAGGGCTTTCAGCTTTTTTAATATGAGTTATTCAGCGAATGGAGAACGAGAATAAACTTCAAACTGGCTAAAACCGAGTCTAAGTTTTATTGAAGTAATGAACTAAGAGAAAAAAAGTTTAAACCTAATTTAAAATTCATTTTATAAGGAGACAGTAAAAAAAATAATATCTGCAACTTTTATGAAAGGAACCATAACCGGCCGGCGCTGACTGACGTCGCAGCATGCCGCGGCAGTCTGCACCATGCCGGAGCATGCCACGTAACGTCATGGCATCAAAACAACGCCGCACCCGTTTTAAACCTTATTAAAATTAGTTTAGATGTCATAATCCTGTGACCTAAGTAGCTAAGTAGCAAGACGCGGGACACGCAGTAGCATGGTTGTATCGAAACAAAGTACCCAATATAAAATCTAAATTCATTGAAATAAGGATAAAAAGAACTTGATAAAAAATAAAGTATATCGCGACGTGAATCAGCGCCGGCCCTAAATACGCAGAAAACATCTACATTTCCATTAATATCTTAAATCAATCAACTTAATAAAAGATTAACATGTCACCGACCGATAAAACTACTATCAAAAAGGAATCACAACATAAAGAGAAGAAGACATAGTTTTAAATAGAAAACAAGCTTTACCCTAGTTGACACGAGTGTCCTTATTATAAGTATAGAAGAAGTATGTGGGCATGGTGTCAGTAGCGCAAGGTTGGCGCGATTTAGAGCAAAGGGTGTGATGCGCGAGATTGCGGCGGGCGCGCCCGTGTTTGCACCATCACTCACTCGGAGGGCGCAACCTTGCGCCATCGGCCTACGCAAACTGCTCGGGTATCCAAACACATTACATACTTCTACGGCAACTATTTCATGCAGTACTCGTAACATCACATAACCGGTGACAGCTATGTACCAGGCGCCTCGCTACCATGCGTCACTTGCCTTGCCTTTTTAACATTAGTCTCCTAAATCATGGTCTTTCCACATGATACGGTCCAAGCTACCGCCGGCAGTGGCCATCTTGTAACTGATGTCTTCATAATAATTATGAAGGTCAAAAATGTGAGACTTAGGAAGGAATTTTGTAGGCACATATTTCTAAAAATGTTTTGTTGTATATTTATGTGTTATGTTTAATTCGATGACGCCTAACTGACGTGTTACGTGGGCAGTTCTCCGACAAGCACCCGAAGGAGATCGAGGAGCTGTGGTCCACGCTGTGCGCCTGCTGGCCCAACAACCTGAAGGTCATCATCCGGTACCTCATCATCGTGTCCGGGATGGCGCCCAACGAGCTACTACCCTACGTGAGTACCGCTGCCTACCCATCTACTTACACTCCTTTCTACAAACAAACAAAAAAAATGTTTATTTAACTAAACTCTTCACAAAATCCACCTTTCATTAAAATCCCGCATGTCCTCGTTATGAGAAAGTCCCCGAGTTCATTGTACTGACCTACCTCTACACAATTTGAACTTGAAATCAGTCTCCGTTAAAAGCGTCCCCTCCGCGAGGTCGATCCCGTCTCCGACAGTGGGTCATTAGGTCATTTCTCCCTCTTATTATAACCGTGGCAACGGAATGAATGTAGGAAATTTGGACTTGGCATATCAACGTACAATTACAAGAGTTTTTATTTAATGAAACAAAGGTTTTAATCGTATAAGATATGCCTATATCGTACAGAATGGGTGTAAAAAGCATTTTTTTACAATGTTTAACATTTTTGTTCTAGATTATACCTAACCTGGGAACTTTCTAGTTACGGAAAAATTTACGGGCAATGTTCTAACATTATTTTAAAGTTTTTTTTTCTCAAACGAATCCTACTACTATTATAAAGGCGAAAGTTTGTATGTATGGATGGATGTTTGTTACTCTTTCACGCTTAAACGGCTGAATGGATCTGGATGAAATTTGGCACAAAGATAGATTATAGTCTGGAATAACACATAGGCTACTTTTTATCCCGGGAAAATGTACGGTACCCGTAGGATAACACATCAACTGTGACGCGGACGAAGTCGCGGGCAGAAGCTAGTTAGATATAAATGTTCGAAGTGAACTTTTAATACTTACGCACAATGTTATGCGGATGTTACACTCAAACAGTGTTTTGTTTTTTTTTATACCACTAAGAAAAGTTCTTTCCCATATTTACTCAAAGTTACAGATTTTCACGATTAACATGCCTAGTTAACTATATTTATTTTATTATGTGATGTGTATTTTCACATTCAATATTGATGTGACGCGTATTACGTCAACACTAAGTAGAGTAAGCGCGGATGTGGCAGTAGGTAGGTACCACATAGGTACCTACTTTACAAAATTCGTTGTTTTTCGCAAATCCAACACAACCAGCTATCAAATAGTATCAATTTTAATTGTCATGTATAAAAACATCTTTTTTTCATTACAATTTCTCTAATTTATTATTTTGTAATTAATTACCCTTATTCGGTATAAACAAACTATTTTTTTTCTCTTTCTAACATTAGTAAAGATACTAATATTAGAAAGAGAAAAAAAAATAGTTTGTTTATACCGAATAAGCTCCGAAGCTTCTGGGCCTTTTTAAACAAGGGGTGATGCGGTGTCCCGTCTATCGAAATCTTTGGAACAAAAGCTTAGCAGACGTCCCCTACTGTCCTCACAAGGTCGAGGTGATGCGAGACAATGGTTGACCTCACAATGTTTACAAATAATATTAATAAGCGCTTTTCTTTAATGTGCCTTGTGTCATGCCTTCTCAGAAGTAAGTGCTCATCAGCCACACTATTGAATTACAAGTACATTACAATAACATCGTGTTTTTGTTTTTCACCCAACCGATTCTACGAAGGACTGGAATTGTTTTACCTTTTCAAAAACCTAATACCGTCGAGGTATATCTATCAACAACCTCGAATAAATAAGCGTTGAATACTTTTCTCTTTTTATACTGCACATAAAAAGTGTTTTCATAAAAAAAAAATGTTTTAACTTTGATAGCTGCAACACGATTTCTTAGGAAATGCCTTCTATTAATAATTCTATCGTGATTCTAGATAATATTACCGTCTTGCAAGGTGAGTATCTTGGAAATAGCCTTCAAGACCCTTGCTGTTAAATAAAGCAAAGAAATAACTCTACAATTTTCTACGAGCTACGTCACTGCATATCGTATTGAATTTGCTTTTTAAATTAAAAATTACAGGGCAAGAAGGCACTTACTTAGGTAACAGGGTTGATATTCGTTCCTTGTTATGATGTTCAACTACGCCGGCCTCCCCTGCTCTTATTTCGCTCGTGTACTGTTTGTTCAACTCGCTTCGATATTTAAAGTGGGCGATAACAACATCCTTATTACACCCACACAGCGATGGACAAGAATCGGTACAACGAACGGTGATAATAGGTACAGTCGGTTGTCAGCATTATCTGACCCACCCTAAACACAATCGAAATTGGACCTTCTGCCTATGATAATAAGGTTTAATTTCAATTTATATGAGGTTATCAGTCAAGTGCTCGAGAACTGAGAAGGAATAAATACAATAAAAATACACACACGCAAATTTGATCTTTATCACGTTAGCATTGGGTTAAATCTTATAACAACTTGTTATAATATAATAAGTGTAATAGCTTATTTTAATGAGTTCGGTCAAGTAACTCTGGTCTCGTGGTCTGTGTGTAAGACTGAGAGTGACAAGTTGCGAGATCAAATCCCGCGACGAAGATATTGTTTTGCTTTCAATTTAGAATTTATTCTAAAAGTATTTCTTGTATTATTGTAAAGAACTATAGACGGATAATCTTCAAATATAAAGTTTCTAAAATGGTAATATTTTGGCATAACTTGTATTAAGTGGGTAGTTGAAAAATAAATATTTGTATTCATTGTAAAACTGGTATTCAAATGCTACTAACTAAGGGTATGCAGTGACAACGCGCAAACATATTTTTCCTTGCCTTACTAAATTGCAAAAACAACTTCTCTTTACAATTTATTTTTGTCTATTTTATAGGTAGTTTTTTTATTATCATGTCTTAATGGAGTGATTAAATAATAATGAAGGGATAAAATACAAAATAATCTATTTGCACTAGGATAAGGTTGGCTGCTTGTGCTGTGCAAGAATAAACTTTATTAAAGTATATATATGGTTTAAATTCTTTAGTCTTGTGGTCACTAATCGTTGTTTACGTTCGAAATCAAGTTTAACCTAAATATAGCTTCTGCTCAGGTGTTTCTTTTTTAATTATTTTATTATACTTTTTTTACAGTTCTTTAATGGACAACGCATAGAAATAAAACTAAACAATTGCAAATTTAAAATGTTTATTATTTCATTAAAACACTTAGGTAAATAAAGTAAGTAAATGCTCACATATTTCCAAATTAATATACAATATATTATGAGGATGCCATAATCAAATCTACCCATTTATAAACATTAAAAAAGGCATGTTTTCTTGAAAGTTTGTTATCGAGAAAATTTATTTTATCTGTGAAATGCTTTAAAGATTTATAGCTGCCTATTATACGTAGTGAATAAACATGTCATTTAAATAGAAAAAAAAACTATTTATGACAATAACATCACCACGTAATTGGCAACATTTTAATGGTTTAACAATCTATCCATTGAGCATTTACTTACATGGTGTGTTTAAAAATATCCTAGATTAATTAGTAGCGGAGTGATGGCGCACCGTTCCTTGTTACGTTCATCTTTGTTCGATTTAAATGTTTTTTTTTTCATCAGTGAAGATCACAACATTTTCTTCTCAATTAAAATTTAAATATTCCTGGGCAAAACGGACCCCTCTTCAGCAGGTGTCAATGCTATTTTCTGTGCCGGTTTATAATTCCTTATTCCAGCAGCGTGTAAATGCCTTCTCACTGTTTCCACTGAAATATGGTGTTTTATTGCGGTTACACTAATGGGCAATCGCATTCGGGACTATACTTGATGTTTTTTGCTCCTGGACGAATCCGCTGAATATTTACTTTGTCTCCATAACGTCTTAGCTACAGTCGTATTTCTCTAAAACAAAAAAAAAACTTTTTTGGAACCGTTTATGTAACTTGTAAGGAGTGAATGTAATAGTAAAATAGCCAACTACGCGTTCATTAATCACAATCAATTAAATAAAATAGGTATAAAAAAAAACACTTACTGCTATATTAAGACGACGACCAATCTCTCTAATTCCAACATTCTGCTCATGTAAAAATATGATTTTATGTTTGGTATAGTCATTAAGCTGCCAGCGACATGATGCTTTTTTACACCAAATTGCTTAAAAATACTTAACGAGTTATGCGAAACGATTTACAAATGTGTGTGCACAGTCAATGCTAATAGGCGTAGTGTAACTTTTGTCACTTAAGTAGACGAATTTATTATCTACCTCACGAAGCAAATATATGTGAACTTAAACTTTTTTAATTTACCCACCTGTTTACAAGATAAGTTATTAGGCGTAAATCATATTGGCCGTTCTTTAATAATGCAAACAATTTTGTAGAAATGAAATCAAATTAAAAAAGAAACTGATAACAGGTGGACTGTGTTTTCGAACCCACATGTTGTTCCTCGCCAATCCAACATCAAACCGCCAAGCCACAAGAACTTGTTATGACTCCACGAAATTCAAGATTGGGTTCTAATTATGTAAGGTGACTTAAAAGGTTTTTAACTTTAATGTCAACGAGATAATGATTAAAATAGCTTAACAAAATGATATAATGCCGGTGGCTCCGACAACGTTGGGTGGGTTTATGCGTTTCTGTATTCATCGATAAATTGAAATTAAACCTTATTATCATAGACAGAGGGTCCAATTTTGGTTGTGTTTAGGGTGGGTCAGATAATGTTGACAACAGACTGTACATCGTTCGATGTGACTCTTAAGAAATGTGTTACTTTCCTCATACACGTCGATCCCTATCTTAACCCGAATACCTCCGATTGATCAACAAAAAGAAACTCGTTTTTGTGATTTATTGACAGTTTTTTTTTTTAAATGTTTATTTTTTTATCATCTGATACAAAGTTGTTTTGTTGGTTTTCATAAGCGGCTTTCGATGAGCCGAGTAGGCTTAACACGAGCGCATTAACGTTAAAAGTTTTCAAATGAATTGGAAACATATTTTTTTTATACCTAAGCCTTTGAATTTTTTTTAAGCGGATTTAATATTATCCAATGGCCTGGAAAAAGATTTAAAAACAAAACGAATATAATGTGTGTAGCAGATATTTACCAATAAAATATACGTTTATTTGTTGGCGTGTTTGTGTTCTCTGAGGACGAACTCGATCGACGTTCTTAGGTACTGTAGTAAACTCACTCGAAATTCAATGAACACGCAGCGTCGGTGTCTGTTATGTTACTATTAAAATTATAAACCCACGCTTGTAGTCTTTGTTGTCTGGCTATTCAAACATCTGGTTTTGTTCTACAATTATGATTTTCAAACGATACTATGAAGATGCGTATGTTTAAATTGTTTAGGTACTGTGCATGTTGTTGGGGGTCCGCAAATTGTCAAAGCATTTTTTGCAAGCATTATCTGAAATACATCCTTCGGTATTTTCAGCGAAAATATAAAATTGCAGAAATAAAATCCGTGCCGCGCACTGGAATTCAGACATATCGAGAGCGTAGGTAGGTACTGATGCAACAATTCGGGCCTTTTTTGTGTTATTTGTTTCCATTTATTGAACCACGCAGTTCTGCGCAATAGAGTGCTCGAAAATATTTCACATTTGATCAGTCCTGCGATGAATATGAAATATATTCACAATTAAGTAATAATTATCATCATTTTTTATTATATCACAGCCCAAAATCTGACACTTAATAATCTTAAATGCTGCTATGAACTATAGTGGTAATACTGAACTATTTATCGTTCTGTATCGGGACTTTAGAGAAATTTCCTTTCTGAAAGGTTCTTGGTTAGGATATTATTATAAGCATCATATATCCCAAAGCACTATCAGTGGCCTCCGTAGAAATGACAAAGCATTGAAATGCATTGTTTACTTAACAGTTTGGAGGCAGTACAACATGTTGGCTAAATCACAAATTTTGATCTCTAGCAAAATAGGTAAATGAAATGAAATGTTGTATACTGTAGTATAAAAAAAAAACTGTGTCCAAATTTTATTGTAATTACTTTGTTAGCAGTTTTTTCGGCAATACAAGAAGTCCGACTTGACAGCTTTAAAAATACTTCGTGATAAGTGAAGGAGTACAACTTTCTAATAGCTTTTGTTCGTTACTATTTAGATGTCACGATTTGTATGATTAGCATTAAAGCATTATCATTTGCATCCACAATGATTCAAATACACCCGAAGTTCAGTACCAAGCAAAATATAAAATAATAATTATATTTGTCCGAATGCAATGCGATGTTCATTTTGTGTAATGAGGCGAAATATTTGGCGCATAGTACAAATTAATTCCTGGCCGACCACATACAGGTACCAAATAATCGTATCCGCAAAATGCACAATGTTAGCGAGGATTCGTTGCAACAATAATATTTCTCTAATTATGAATGAATAACGGTTCCTTACTTGACAATAAAACTATAAGAAAAGAAAACGTATGCTAATCATAACACATTAATCTGTAGTTTAGTTTAATTATTACACATCGAATCAAAAAGTCAAAAGATCCCATCCATACCATCACGCCTTTATTCTCCGAAGGTTTAAGCAGAGGTGTACCAATGTACACCCACAGTTCGCCGGTATGTTTTTAGGTCCCATGTAATTAATATTTAGTATACCTAAAAACATTTTAGTTAATACATCGTTAATAAACACTACAAAAATGTTAAATTACTAATTTCATTTCAAACAAATATTTCCATTCCATAAAAAATAGATTTAACACACTGACTGTACTTGGTGCATGCGATACACCACTATAGGTAGTATAGGTATGTAGCGTTGCGAGTCGGGAGCGTTACGAGTCGGGCGTTAGCCTCTGAATACCTCTGTGATATCGTCTAAATAAATAGGTTTGCACGAAATGGGCGCTGCGTTACAAGGATAGTCGTGCGAACATTCCCTGTTGCCGCCGATATACAGGGTGGATTTTTAGACGCGTCAAGGGCAGGTACCTTAAACGTTATAGTAACAAGAAAACGTTCTTAGTAGACCGTTCATAAGTTTTTGAGATATTCTGAACTGCCTTCACAGATTTTGGGAAAAATGTGTGTCAACGAAAAAAAAAGCTAACTACAGAAAAAAAATAATAAGGAATATGGATACAGAAAATTACACAAATCGCCAAAAACGTTTCCAATACATTTTGTACTTAAAAACGGTCTCAGCACCTAAAAAAAGTGAAATGGCGGTCATTTTGAGTAATTTATTTATATGTAAGTATAGTATTTGTAAGTACATTAACTAAATTTTACCTATCTCCATGTGTTTTTAAAAAGTACATGTTAAAATGCTTTTCATTTATTTTAGTTCTAATGTTGAACTAGAACTAAAAATAGAAAAGTATTTTTAGCATTTTTTACGCTGACCGTACATATTTGCCAAAATCTGTGAATGCAGTTCAGAATATCTCAAAAAGTTATGGATGGTCTCCTAAGCACGTTTTCCTGTAACTTTAACGGTTAGGGTCCCACCTGCCCTTAGTGACCTGTCTCAAAAACCCAGCCTGTATATTGTGCTCCATAGTCTAATGACAGTTTTCGAAACCATATTAGAAATCCCCGTATCGATCCAGCAGCTAACATCGCATCAAATCAGTCTTGTCGTTTAAGCTAATAATGTAGAGACTAATTTACACACGAGCCGAGCAGGCAAGGTATCTCCCGCCCCTCTAGTCTACAGAAATCAATTCGAGGAAAGTCTTTTGATACTGCTCTCCCGACCGATCTTATACACGCTTACATGTATATCGTTCTGGAACCGAAAGCCATAAGCTCTAACATAGCAACAGAAACTATTCGCACTATTATTTTCAAAAAATAACACCGGTACACCTCTGCCTAACCCTTCGGGTAATAAAGGCGTGATGGTTTTTAAATAACACCAAAATTTAATTTGTGAAATAGTGAGAACTCTTCCTTGCAGTCAATTCATATTTGTATGTACACCTTATCGATTACACATGCGAACGGTAGCCTTTGAAAAATCCATCCATCGATCAGACAGAAGAAGCGCTATTAACATTTAAAACGAAATTCAAAAAAATTGTGATAAATTTTCAAGGTATTAGAGACGTCTTAAAAAAAATAACAACGCCAATAGTACCTATAACTCGACTGGAGTTCCTGTGCTTCGGCTCCAGGACGATGTAAAAGTAACCGTGTATTTCCTCCATCTTGAAAATAAAATCGACATTATCACAAGACTTTCCTCATTTTAAATAGGTAAATGGAGCTTAACGCAGCTTCTTAGCTTGTTCCCGCATCTTAATCCGCGGGGACACAGAGAAAGTCGCAGAATTAATAAGTAAGCTGTTTCCGTTCTTGGTGTTCTAGCTCTGCATCATGTTTTATCAAAATCTGTTTGAAAGTGTAACAAAATAAAACACTGAACACACAGTTACTTTAACGTTTAACATACATACATACATAAACTCACGCTTTTTTCCCATGGGAGTAGGCAGAAACCACGGACAGGAGTATGTCAGGATCGTAGCAGGTGGCGACCTGCTACGATCCTGACATACTCCTTTCGCCTCATCCACATTCATACATCTGGTCATACAAGCACGCCGGTTACGAGTACTGCGCACCTGACCTTTCTGAAGAACCTCACCAATAAGGTCAAGGTAGGTCTTTGTAGGGCGTCCCCTCCCGGCATTGCCATTCACATCTGCCATATAAATCCCTTTTGTTAGTCGCCTTTCACTCATCCTCTCAACTTGACCGAACCATCTAAGCATACTCTTTTCAACCTTTGTCATTACATCCTCTTTTAAACGTATAAATAGTTCTTATACTTTAGTATAAGTATAAACCTAAGTAACCTTGCATTAGGGTAAAACCAAAATAATGGCTAATATCTCGATTTATTTTCATCAAAGTTAAGTATTGATTTGAACCAGTAACAGAGCCCCAATCGCCCCACGCGATCACTCCTACGTCATATTTCCCATGTTTCAATTAATCATTATAGCCTAAGAGCCCATGTGACTGCTATACTAACGTCAGTGTCTGGCAATGGACGACGTGACTTCTAACATCACTCTGAATAAAATATAAATAAATTAGCCGTTATACTATGACGTAATTTTACTCGCCCTGCCAAAGCCACCAAAGCCTTTGCCAAGCTTCAAAGTAGCCAATCGTTGTTACCCATGTTGGGGACAATACGCTGAGAAACTTTCAGCTTTTATACCATGACGTAGGTCTGGCAGTCATGGGCTCTTGCCCTATTAGTAAAGTATTCTAGATCATTATTAGTGAAAGGAATAAATGTTGGCTTCTTGAGTTCGCAGAAATGTAAAACTAAATAATCCCTATTGGCCTCGGTTTCATCGTTGAATGAAAGAAATGTGACTGCAATTAGATTTGAAGCCATCGAAAGGAATAAAAATTCACCTTCCTACCATTTCAATATTCTTTCATTAAAATCGTTCGCCCATTTAGATTTCCTAGAATTTCCACCTACATTATCAGACATAAATTGAATGATATTTAATAAGCTAGAGCGAAGCCCCCACGATTCAAAATAATTATTAAACGGAACTTTAATTATTTATAATATATCCCGTGCTTACAATTGTCAATATCAGTGACCTGACCAGTATACTGACAATACATTAATTTAATGTAAACTGACAGGTCACTGATCACTGACAAACCAAAAATTAATTAACCAATTTTGTTGCTCGACAAGCAACGATTGGCAAAAACATGATTTCTAATTACGCCATGTGTTCACGCTGCGAGGTACAAGAGGAGAGCGGGGAAGGGGGGGCAACGTTCGACAGAGCGTACGCGTCAACGAGTGACATGTGACAAGTGACAGTGACAGTGACGTTGTGCTCCGCGCCGCGCGTCGGTTCATTCGTTCGCGACCGTTCGATATACCACTGCTCATTCACGCGTTAGAACCACCATTGTCGTCATCCGTTAAGCATCGTTTAAATGTAAATCTTCAAAAGTATTAAACAGTAATCGTTTGTATCAGTTTGGAGTACATCATTTCTTCTCCTCTACTGGTCCCCAACATTGGACCTTCGATCCGGATACCTGGACTTCGTCGAATCATCGAGACGTTCAGTACCTGCACAACGTTTGAAATTTTGAAGAAAAAACGGTCGTCGCCGGTTGGGTCTACGGCCACATCAACACTGCCTTGGAAATATACCTGCAGGCTGCATATAAGGCTTCCCAGGACAAGGAGGAGCGTAAGAGAATAACGGATACGTTTCGATTTGTATTAGTACCGTGTTCTTTGCATTGCAGTCATCGTGAGGTTGCCGTCGTTTGGCAACTCATCATCGTCGGTGATACCTGTAAGTACCTTCTCTTTGTTTCTACATAGCCGCCAAAATGAGTGTAGAAGAGCAAAAAGGTTCGAAATCCCCTCGTATTTTCTTTGATAGTGCTAACAGTGATAATTTTGATTTGCGTGACTTCAATAAAAAAAGAGGTAATTTGCGTGGTAGAATCACTCTCTTTATTAAATACGTTAATTCGTTAGATGAGTCGTTAACCGATCAACAAATTGTAGAATTACAATTACGTATAGCTAATACTGAGCAGATTTTTTGTGATTTCCAAGAAATTCAATCCAAAATAGAAAACTTGGTGAACGAGACAGAATTATTGACACAATTAGAGACTAGAGAATCAATTGAATCTCAATACTATTCAGCAGTGTCGTTAGCTAAATGTATCTGCAATAAAAATAACGAGAGAATAGTATCTACAAAATGCACACAAAATACCAATAACGCTATAAAACTACCTACAATTTCAATGCCTTCCTTTGACGGGTCATTTGAAAACTGGCTAGAATATCGTGACACATTTATTTCTTTAATTCACAATGCAAACGAAATTAATCCTATTCAGAAATATCATTATTTACGTTCTTCGTTAAAAGGCAGTGCGTTACAGGTCATAAAATCGTTAGAATTTAGTTCCGATAATTATCAGGTAGCTTGGGATTTGTTGACGAATAGATTTGACAACAATCGGTTACTAATTAATAATCACGTTCGATCATTGTTTTCTTTGCCTAACATTACAAAAGAGTCCCCTAGTCAAATAAGAAAGTTAGTAGATTCCGTTTTAAAAAACTTAAGATCGTTAAAGGCAATGGGTGAACCCACTGACTACTGGGATACTTTAATTATACATTTAATAACCACAAAATTAGATCCGATTACGTGCAAGGAATGGGAAAATAGAAAGAGTTTCGTTTGTAAAGATTCCGCGAAGGTGACCTTGGACGATTTGTTACAGTTTTTAAAAGATCGATCTGACGTATTAGATATGGTACAAGTACAAGGTCACAAGCACAGTAGTGAGTCAGTAAAAAAGTCCACAGTTAGTACATCCCAATCTTCCCAACAAATACGTTCATACGTTTCAAATAAACAACCAACTCGTACATCAGGTACATCAAGCGCTAAACCGTCGCGCGATGTCAAATGTACTATGTGCGATGGCAGTCACGCGTTATACTCGTGCTTTCGTTTTTTAAATCTACCCGTGCAAGAAAGATACAAATTTGTTTCTGCAAAGGATGTAATATGCGTTAACTGTTTACGTACTGGCCACTCGGTTGAAAGTTGCCAATTTGGGCCATGTAAACAGTGCTCTCAAAAACACAACAGTCTAATACACATAGACAATACAAGTTGTAATTCCCTTCGTTTGTCCGATGCGCTTACGCACACTAACGTAGCCGCCAGCGGTAGCGGTACGACAGATAGTCGTGTGTGTTCGACGGCATCTTCATTATTCACACATTCTAATCACTCGAAACAAGCCGTGCAGTCTATCACATTAGAACAGGTTTTGCTTTCGACTGCACTCGTTGAAGTGTGTAATAATAACATACATATCGTTGCGCGCGCTCTTCTCGATAATGGCAGTCAACGGTGTTTTGTTACAGATTCACTTTGTAAAAAATTACGTTTACCAACTATACAGTCCACTCTCACCATCACTGGCGTAGGGAACAGTGTTCTGCAATCAGAGCAATCTTGTGACCTAACAATGCGTTCGAAGATTAGTAATTTTAGTACACGTTTAAATTGTTCCGTTTTACCTAAGATTACGTATTGTTTACCGAACACCCACATTGATGTTCATTCGTTACAAATTCCGCAAAACGTTACACTCGCGGATCCAGATTTTCACGTACCCTCAGATATCGATCTATTGATTGGAGCTGATGTATTCTGGAGCTTATTACAAGAAGGTAGGATGCGTCTGTCCAACGGACCTTACCTACAAAACACACATTTAGGTTGGATTATTTCAGGCGCGTTATGTCCTAATAATCGTTCCACAAATAAATGTTCATCTAATATGGTTTGTTGTGCGTTGTCAAATTCTTTAGAGGTTCAAATAAAACGTTTTTGGGAACTAGAGGAAGTTGATAGCGCACAATCAGCCAATAACATCCTTACATCCGATGACAAAATATGTGAAGAACTTTTTATTTCTACCACTACCCGAAATAGTGACGGTAGGTTCTCTGTGCGAATCCCGTTACGAGAATCAGCTGATTCACTCGGTGATTCGTACGAGTTAGCAAAAGGTAGGTTCTTGTCGTTGGAAAGAAAATTGGATCGTTTACCCAAATTAAAACGCATGTATTCAGATTTTTTAAAGGAATATTTGTTGTTGGGTCATATGACACCCATTGATACGTTTACAACACCGTGTTATTTTCTGCCGCATCATTGTGTTCACCGCGAGGAAAGCACAACAACAAAACTGAGAGTTGTATTTGATGCGGGTGCGCAAACAACCTCAGGCAAATCGTTAAACGATTTACAGTTTATTGGGCCTCCATTATTAAATGATTTAGTCGGTATTCTTCTCCGTTTTCGCCAATTTTCATTTGTAGCTTGTGCGGACGTGGAAAAAATGTACCGTCAAGTACTCATACAACCCGATCAACGTAACTTGCAACAAATTGTGTGGCGGGAAAATAAACACGACTCGTTAAGTTTATACCAACTGAACACAGTGACATACGGCACTGCGTCAGCGCCGTATCTTGCCATGAGATGTTTGCGACAGCTAGCATTAGACTGTTCAAACGAGGAGGTTTCACGTTTAATATTAAATTCATTTTACGTTGATGATTTAATTTTTTCGCACAATAACAAAGATAAGTTATTGCAGTTGTGCAAAGATGTCGCCGATGTCTTACAGACTGGTTGCTTTCCATTGCGTAAATGGACATTTAATTTTGATATCTCTTCGTCAGATAGTTTCGTTAAATCATTATCACTTGATAAATCTACGCAATGTAAAACACTTGGTCTAGGATGGTGTAACAAAAGCGATGAACTGCACTTTAAGTCAGACATAAATATCAATATTGATGTTACAGCAATCACTAAACGAAAAATACTTTCAATAATATCACAAGTGTATGACCCACTGGGTTTATTAGCACCTTTAATAATAACTACTAAAATACTTATTCAAAAACTTTGGCTTATTAAAATCGGCTGGGATGATCCAGTCCCCACTGATATAATAAAATCGTTTAGCAAAATACTTAATTCGTTGCAACATTTATCGGAGGTACGCATTCCGCGGCATGTAACTACACAAAACGCAAATAACTTGCAATTACACATTTTCACAGACGCGTCACAAGAGGCTTACGGCGCTTGTGTTTACGTACGCAGCATTTGTGATCAATCTAATGAAGTCGTTATTAAGTTATTGTGTGCGAAAAGTAAAGTTGCGCCGTTAAAACCGGTTAGCGTACCGCGTCTTGAGTTGTGCGGCGCCTTAGTAGGTGCTCGTTTGTATAAGAAGATTATCGATTCAATTAATTTACAGTTCGATGTAATTAGGTTTTGGACTGATTCCACTATTGTGCTTGGTTGGCTACGTACTCATCCAGCCTTATTAAAAACGTTTGTGCAAAATCGAATTGTAGAAATTAATGATTTAACTAGTGGGTGTGTCTGGTCACACGTCCAGGGCGTGAATAACCCCGCGGATTTGCTATCGCGCGGTGTCAATTTGCCCGACCTTGTTCATAATAATTTATGGTGGACCGGTCCTAAATTCATTTATGACACTAATTACGAGGAAAGTCATTCAGATGTAAAATTAATTAGTTTGCCTGAACTTAAATCACATATAGTTATTTTAGATTCGTCAACTAACATTTTTCCTTTTGAGAAATTCTCGTCTTTTATTCGAATGATACGATCAGCTGCGTATGTATTACGGTTCGTTCACAACACTCGGTACAAAACCGAACGTAAACACGGCCCGCTTTCAGCCGATGAATTACGTCACTCGACTAATTTACTTGCAAGATTATCTCAAATGGATGCATTTCCAAAAGAATATAATTCATTAGCAAACAATTCATTAAACATTAAATATTCACGTAATTTGTCAGGACTTAATTTGTTCTTTGATAAAGATTTATTAATTCGTGTAGGAGGTAGGTTAAGTAACTCGACTGAGTTCACGTATGATAAGAAGCATCCTATATTGCTTTGTAGTAAACATGTGTTCACTATCCTCTTATTTAAATATAAGCATAAATATTTGTGTCACGCGGGCCCTCAATTATTATTGTCAAGTATTCGCGAAGAATGGTGGCCGCTAGGCGGTCGGAACTTAGCACGTTCAGTAGTTCACGAGTGCGTTAAATGTGTCAGGCTAAGCGGTAAGACGTTTAGCCCAATTATGGGCAACTTACCAACTGAACGTTTAACGCCTGGCTTTCCGTTCTTACGTACTGGTACCGATTATTGTGGTCCAGTGTACATTTTGAACCGTCAAGGGAGAGGTTCAAGGTTAATTAAATGTTATATCTGTCTATTCATTTGTTTTGCTACTCGCGCAGTGCATCTCGAGCTAGTTACTAATCTATCCACTGATGGATATATGTCTTGTTTAAAAAGATTTATATCGCGACGGGGTAAACCAGTCGAAATATATTCCGATAATGGAAAAAATTACGTTGGTGCGGCTAACGACTTACGCGATTTTTTAGCAAAACATTCAAACGCAATAATTGAAAAGGTCGCTTTAGACAATATTTCATTTAAATTTATTCCCCCATATTCTCCTCATTTTGGTGGCTTGTGGGAGGCAGGAGTGAGGTCTTGCAAGTACCACTTGCGACGCGTTGTAGGGAACTCTAACCTCACCTTTGAAGAATTCTACACGGTATTGGTGCAAGTCGAGGCCGTCCTCAATTCTCGCCCGCTAACTCCTCTTTCTGCAGATGCAAACGACCTTCAAGCACTGACTCCTGCGCATTTCGTAATCGGACGTCCGCTCACATCGCCTGCCTGCGCTGACATCAGTGACATACCTACCACTCGTCTGCCACGCTATGACCGAATAGAACAAATGCGTCAGCACTTTTGGGAACGATGGTCTAAGGAGTACATCAGCGAGCTTCAAACGAGAACGAAGTGGAAGGTCAACAAGAGTGACATCGTTGTCAATCGGCTTGTACTCATTAAGGAGGACCATTTGCCACCGTTAAAGTGGCGTCTTGGCCGAATAGAACAAGTCTATACTGGAAAGGATGGAGTTTCCCGAGTCGCAAGAATTCGCACCGCCACTGGAGAAGTGCAGCGTTCTTTCTCAAAGATTTGTCCATTGCCTGTCGCGATTCCTGCTGCATGCATTGATGGCGCTGGAACTCAAGAGTTTCCAGGGCGGGGAGCATGTTCACGCTGCGAGGTACAAGAGGAGAGCGGGGAAGGGGGGGCAACGTTCGACAGAGCGTACGCGTCAACGAGTGACATGTGACAAGTGACAGTGACAGTGACGTTGTGCTCCGCGCCGCGCGTCGGTTCATTCGTTCGCGACCGTTCGATATACCACTGCTCATTCACGCGTTAGAACCACCATTGTCGTCATCCGTTAAGCATCGTTTAAATGTAAATCTTCAAAAGTATTAAACAGTAATCGTTTGTATCAGTTTGGAGTACATCATTTCTTCTCCTCTACTGGTCCCCAACACCATGTCACTTATGAAAATAAATATCCGATAAACTTTTATTTAACATTAATTAGTACTATTTGGCAGACGATATTTTTTTTATTTTCCTTTTATGTCAAAGTAATCTTTAGAATAAAAACGTTTTGAAAAAAAAAAACGACTTGTGATAGATTACAAAAAAATTTAGGCTACCCGGAAGTACCCGGAACCGAACTAGTAAGGTTAGGTTAATTTATCATCATCATCATCATCATATCAGCCTTAGGACGTCCACTGCTAAACATGTGGGGGAACCCACAGACTCACCCAAGGGACCGGTTGGAAGCCATGAGCGTTTTAGGTTAATAAGAAAAAAAATGGTTAGGTCAGGTTAAAACTGTGACTCCTTACGTCAGAAACGACTAGATACCGTAGTAATCAATACCTTCACGATCACTTTATGACTGGTTCAGAAAAAGTATTATAAAATGATATGAAATACCTATTAACATGATTTTCCCAAAAGAGTAAATATATAAACTATTAAGTATCATCCGAAACATTTGTAGAGGCAAGCATTTACCAAATAAATGTTTGTGAAGCGAGTAATTATAAAGTAAAACATTTGCGGAAAAAATATCGTTCGTATTTGTGAGTTGGTCGTTTTTACAGATGAACGCTTCAGTCTAGTTTTATTATGTCGACAAAGTATTTTCGAGTAAGTTAGTAGCGTGCCTGTATAGCCTTTTCCCACCACCCTTACCGAATAGGGAAAGGTTACGCAAACATTCCAGTCTAAAACGAAGGACTGCCTATTTGACTTCCACAACACAGGTACCTCTTGGTAAGATTGGTTGTTGGACTTTGAAGCTCTGATTGTCATAGACCTACATATAACCACCGGTATTGAAGTGGTATGAATGTGGACGAGGCGAAAGGAGTATGAAAGGACCGTAGCAGGTGGCGTTCTGTGGTTTCTGCCTACCCCTAAAGACGTGAGTTTATGTGTGTACGTATTGAAGTGGATGCTCACCCATCAGCTTTAGTGATTGATCTACCCCAAGCGACAACAAAAGAGTATTATCAACAAGTGGCTGTTAACGATCAAAGACATGATGTAACACAGTGTCCCCCACACCACCCCACATTGACAATACTCGCATTTTTTTTGTTCGGAAATAATACCATCTTTAGGGGAAGGTATTGTGGTATATTTTTACCTTTACGTTTGGGCAAAACACGCTGTTGTGAATGATGCCAATTAGGAGTTATTATCAATATGAGCTCTATACATTCGTCCTTACACAATATTACGAATATTAAACCCCTAACCTATTTATTTTAATCTTGATTCCGCCCGCGACTTCGTTCGCGTCAATGTTAATATATTGTCCCACGGAAACTGTACTTTTTCTAACTTTAAAGTTGCCTATGTGCTATTCAGACTATGGTGTATCTTTGTTCAATCATACAATTTTATCCAGATCCGTTTAACTGTTCCGGCATTATTAAGTAACAAACACCCATCCAAACTTTCGCATTTATAATAGTAGTACGATGTTGCCACTCTAATTGTATAAGGGGATTTTTCTATTCCATTACGATCTATTCAGGTCGTAATGGTGTGTAACTAAAGGTTTTCTTTT
Source organism: Caradrina clavipalpis (assembly GCA_932526535.1). Lineage (NCBI taxonomy): Eukaryota > Metazoa > Arthropoda > Insecta > Lepidoptera > Noctuidae > Caradrina > Caradrina clavipalpis. Next base: position 25,136,679 of record OW052087.1, read on the forward strand.
TCATGTTTTACGAGTAATCCGATTTATTATTTCAACTACAAGCATATCCTTCACCCAACTATATATCAACCTTGAATACTCATTTCATTTTAAGAACTTTAGAGTTCAATAAAACCGTCCACGCTATTATGCGCATTAAAATTTCATCTTAAAGATCAATACTCTCATTTAAACGGTAGGTACCTAGATCTCGATTCAATTCACTAATGGATGCTCAAGGCTACATCCGCGCTTACTTGACATTGCTCGCTTACTTTATTGTATACATTTACGTCATTATGCACTTTGAGATTGGAAAACAAAATAACAACCTCTACCATTGATATAAGAACAAGTTCAAAACTGTGTTTGTTTCATTTCAATTTGTAAAGGTTAATAATGGCTGGTTGGGGTGGCTGCAGGGAATTCCATGAAAGGCGGGATTCCGTGTCGATTATTTACGCTGTATTACTAACTATTGTTGTATTTGCGCGCGCCAAATGGAACAACACACAGTACTTAACATTCAATAGGTCGACTACTGCATTTGTACGTTGCGTTAATCCTTACATACGCAGATTCGTACAGGGATCTTTCTAGTTGAGATCGACCGCAATTTAATAGTGATAGGGTCACGAGGATGATGATTTATAATGTCGCAGGCAAAGCGCGTGGTGCTGTACCTCGCTCGGTCGCGGCCCGAGCGGCTCCTGGACGAGATGATGACGGAGCTGCAGACGGTGGAGACGCTCAACTGTCTCATCGAGCGCACGGAGACGCCCCCCTTCTACCGCCTCACGTCCATGCGCAAGGCCACCTCGGGCCATAGCGACGGACCCTGCACCGGATCACAGGTAACTGTCTAAGCCACTTTCAGCCACACCAATTCTACCATTTATAGGGTTCTGTACCCAAAGGGTACCACGATGCTAGTAATACAACTCCGCTGTCAGTTACAGAGCTGTATCTGTGAACCTTAACTTGTAATGTTTAAAGAGCGTGTATTGAGCAAAAATAAAAAAAAGTTAAAAGGAAGGAAGAAAGTTTAAGTTGTCTAACTATTCAAAATGTATGTAGAATTAAAAATTGTACGGCGAAACAGAACCCACCGAGTGACAAAGCTACCGTAGCCTATAAAACACATGGCTTAATTACTGGTGGAAACTCGCGGTGAAATATTAATTAATTTGTGTAAAGAATGATCCGCAAGAGAAGCGAGGTATTCCACGTGCCGTATCCAAATGTAATATCTCTTTTGGTAACTTTTCCATTGAATTCGTTGTTTAATCAACGAGCGGACAGCATTTGATCATTTTGCTCTTTTTTCATCAGGACGCCACAGGCAGGACAGGCGAACTAGCACCCGTCGAAAAAGGCACTATACACACCAAGAGGCATAGCGGCGAAGATCCCGCTAAAGCCAGGTATTTCAGTGTTCACTTATATTTTAGTGGTGCTTTTTTTGTAATCCAGGTCTAGGGAGCGGTGGATAACGACTTAAGCCAGCGGGGAGCGGAGAGGGAAATATGAACATTTTTTTTTTCCGTCTATATTCTAGCTGGAGGCAGTACTGCATCGAAAATAATTTAAATTTTGCACAATTTGTACATATTTAAAAAATATATGTTACTTGTAATTTCATTTCATTTTAAATGTTGTAAAAAAAATATACGAGAAAGAAAAGAAATAAAGAAAAAAAAAAGAAACAAAAAAAAAAATACGAAATTTAAAAAATAATTTACAGTTTTTGCATTATTTTGTAGATTGCAAATTCTTTGTTTCCACCAATGATATAAACCGACGTTCAGCAGTGGAAGGCTATAGGCTGATATGATGACGATTAAAAAATAATGTGTAATTCAAAATAATTCATTACATTCATCGAAAACAAAAATGCAGACGATTATAGTCTTGAGAAAGTTTTGTTGTATAAAGTAAAGTAATTAGTTATCATTAAAATTTCATCATTCATCTTATAGACTTTGGCTGCACAGACTTCAGTATTCTAGTTCTTAATTATCCCACGAAACAGCAAAGCAGGATTATAATTGCCCTGTAGGTCGAGATACATCTAATCTATCCATATAACTACATCTGAGCACAATTTTCGTCCAGCCGTTTAAACCTAAAAGAGTACCATACATTTATCCAAACACCCACACAAACTTCGCGAACTTAATAGGATGACAACGAAAATATTTTACGTGCCGAAGTGTTTAATAAAATTATTGTGAGCCAGCTAAAGCCCTTACTTAATCAAATATGCTCGCTACCTACCTAATGGAAACGCAGAGCCGAGCGAACGCACCGCGCATTCTGTGCTCGTGACGTCACACGCGCTCACCGTCGTACGTAGGTGAAATAGTAACAACGCAGGGCAAGAGTAGGGTGCTTCATAACACGTAATTGAGAGCTGCGGAACGGCTACGCGCCCTCGCACCATTGTTTACAAAAGGTGCAATTATGCATCGTCGTCAAAGCAGGTTAATATACCAGTGATTCTCAACACTAATCAAAAATTTAATAAGTAGGATTTGTTTTAGTTAGTGATTTTCCTGTTATACCACTGGCTTTAGACGGGTGAAGCTATGATCCCGCACGCACACACCGAAATAGTCACGTAAAACTGCCTCCCACATTCAAACAACAAACAGGCAACAGGCGATTCTGTTCTTTGTTAGACTGTCTATTATAAACGTAAACAACAACAAAAAAGTAGGTATTTATCGATTATTGACCAGGTCTCCTAATGTTGTTGTATTATTTATATCTATTACAACAACCTCTTATTTGACGAGGAAGCAAAACTACACCTTACCTGTGCTTCGAGTTCGACACTAAGGTAGACGCGGCTCTACGCTAAGGTTCGGTCTAGTAGCTAGCGAGTAAACAACACACGGTTACCCGCTAGTACCACACCAAACCACAACACGCGGTACACTGGGGCCCCGAGCCCTTTGTCTCGCCCGCCCAGCTGTAGCGGCGCTCAGCCCACGCTGTCTCTACGCGAGGACTTGAACCTTCTCCAATTCTGTCTCAGTTCCAAGAAAAGGGACGCGCGTGTCTTAATGAGAGCAATGTATACGATCCATTCTCACATTATTAGAAGTCAAATAAAACTCTCCAGTTCATAATGCTTTACCAAAAATAGAATTTGGGGGAGCGCCTTTCTTTCTTTTCACATAAGAACTTACAAAACAGTTCGCGCGTAATGAGACACGTGATACTATATACTTCATAGAGATACTTCTAGAGCGTTGGGGAAGGTATAATGTTTGTATATTTCCTTAGTTTATTTTTGTATTAATACGAGTTAAGTGTAAGTAATAAACAAACTAGAGATATAATTTAGTAGAAATAATTGTAAGTATGTCGTATCTTGAACACAATAATAGCAAATTATAATAGCATAGTTATCCTTGCTCAATCGACTCGAGTATTAATAGAATAATTATTATCAATCTATACATATGTCTATTACTCCCATAACAACATGGTTTCCGATAATAGTAGTCCATTAAATCACTGGTCAAAGGATTCGGCAGCTGCCTTGATTACGTCAACCTATTACAAAGCGTATAGCAACGCAATCAAGTAGATATAGTTTGAATACACGGAGCGCCGAATGGCCGCCGCTGGCATCGCGTAGCCAAAGGGAGGTTTGATGCGGTGGTGCATTGATACAGCGTCACATTGTATCTTGTGTGTGCTTCTATCGGCATCCATTCATAATAACTACGTACCTATAGAATAATAATTGTATACGTACTTTATATCATTTAGTAGCTTTGCTTAATACATAATTTCAATGTTCAAAGTTTTTTTTAAATCTAGATAATGTATAAAGGCACATAACGAAACAAATATGAAAAAGGGAAAAGTCCGACTAGAGGGACGCATGTTGACAAGCGTCGAGTGGTGTAACACATTTATCTGCGTGACAGTCACCGGCTACTCTGTAGCACGCGGGGCTCGGGCGCGAATAGGGGTGGTTTTCCAAATATTCGTACGTAGCCCTACAATACAAAACGTTCAAACACCACTTTTCTCAAACCGACATTTCCTTGTTAACAGAATGTGAAACCCTGTTGGTTGTCATTGCTGCTGAAAATACACTAGATTGTTGGAATTTGGTAGTGCAAGTACCAATGGCACTGCCCAAATTATAAGATATAATACGGATATACATAGATTGTCGGCACGGTTGGCGCAGTGGCTGAGCGGTTGGCTCCTGCGCTGCGTGTCGCGGGTTCGATTCCCGTACGGAACAAATATTCGTACAGCCTACAGATGTTGATTCTGGGTCTGGCTGTTTGTGTATTTTAGTTTATATGTATGAGGCATTTTTTTTATTAATATTTACAACTAAAAAAACAAACTCGGTACGTTAAAAATCCAATCAATACTTTCGCAAAGACAACCATTAAAAGGCGTTAATAATTTTCTTTACACAACCAGCTTTCTTGTAATCAGTATTGATTAAATATTAAACTGCCTCGTGCTTCCGAAAATAAATGGGTAACGAGAAACTCTCGAGACACGAGGAGTGTCTGTGTATTATATCAGAAGCGAGCTCTGTTTAAATTATTTTTATCGTATCTGTACTTAAGAGATGGAAAATAGGTTTTCAAAAAGACAACTTCGTTTTACAGATCAGTTCGTAAAAGACGTGACCATAATAAGATGTACGGTCTTTAAAAGAGATAAGTGACCAGGGTTTTCAGATATAAGTAGTTGAAATTGATTTCCAAAGTGATGGATGTCTGCGATTTTAATTTAATGAAGTGTTTGTTTTTTTATCATTAAGTCAAATTTTATTCGAAACCATCCTACAGCGTCTAGAAAAAAACTTCTATTATACATGACGGTTACTTATCTCATTTGTTGACTGTACATTAAACGTTGATTAGTTAGTTAGTTAGTTAGTTTACTGCCCATACGAAAAAGAAGAACTTAAACTGAATTAAAAAAACGTAAACCAAAGGTAGGATTAAAAACCTACATCTGATCGAAACAAAGGAAAATGAAGCATGTTATTGTCTCTTGAATATTATTGCTTCGCATCTGCTCCGGACATGCGGTCTCTTCTCCCGCACAAAGGATTCAGATGGGACTTACGACGGATAACAGATTGCAAAGTGGTATTACTAGTCTTTATAGAATCTAGATTTCTACAAATCGAGAATATGAAAAGGCCAAGTGCGAGTCGGATTCTCGTACTTAATCTCTCGTATCACGTATTAAAGTTTGTGTTGTGTGGAGTGCCTCGTTGGCTTAGTGGTTCTAACCGCGACTGCTACGCTAGAGGTCGTGGATTCGATTCCCAGGTTGAGCAAAAAGTGTTATTGGATTTTTCTATCAACTTTTCAGTAGCAGCGCGGAGTTAGGATTTGTGGCCGGTTAATGGCAATAGGCTCGCCCCCTATTACATGAGACCTAAACATACCGGCGGACTGTGGGTGTACATTGGTACACCTCTGGCTAACCCTTCGAGGAATACAGGGCGTGATAGTATGTGTGTGTGTTGTGAGTTAACTTTGAACTAGCGTCCCGCCTCAGCCTCGCAAGGGTGTACAGTGTAGGTAACGAAGGTTGTATAACTATAAATACATAGAGAAAGGTCATTATACCGGCCGGCCGGCCGGCCGCCCGCACGCCCGTCCGTCCGTTCCCCACTAATAATTTTGAATCTGAGATATCTTCTCACACATTCATTTTAATGATATGCTGCAAAGGGCAATTTTGATCTGCATTAAATGTACAACGTTTCTAATGTATTTAATTGGATAAGGATTAATACTGTATAGTTTTAAATAGCTTCGGAAATAACCAGTTATTTTTAGCAACTTGTAAACGATAAAGAAGGTTACTGCGGATTATCTTTAGGAGATATATACTTACCGTCGCGGAGTTTTCTTTAGGATTTTAGAAGAACTACAATTCTTTAGTTTGACAGTTTTAAGTAGCCATTTTTTAAGGTTTAGCCTACGCAAGCCATGTAACTAATCAAAATCCGTTGTGCGGTTTAGGAGGAGTTAGCGGACATACAGACGAACAGACACGAAAAGTGGCTTTATCTACCACCACGCCTGTATTCCCCGAAGGGTTAGGCAGAGGTGTACCAATGTACACCCACAGTTCGCCGGTATAGTACCGGCGGTTTATTCCGGTTTTGGCTTTATCTCTAAGAAAAAAGAAAAACCGTTTATTTATGTGCAAGTACGCACATAGGTAATATATTTTTCTTTGTTTACAAAAGCCCAAGACAAAACCAAGTTGGTATCTACATAGTATAAAACAAACTCGGTTCCCGCCGTCTGTACACATAGATTTTTAAACTACGCAACAGACTAAAGGCCTACGCAAACCGTGATGGCAAGGCAAGGGATTAATTTTTATTTCAATGTTGTATTTCTATACCGATACGTTTGAATGTCCATTAATAAAATTTTAATCCCTTGCCATGCCACCCCTCTGCATAGGCCTTAATGCGGTTTGTATCAATATATCGGGTGACTAGCTAGAGGTTTATACGTATAGAACACGACGCTGAAGGGGCAGTAATCAAATACGAAACTGAATCCTAATGCATAAGCAACCGCAGGGCATAAGCTAGAGTTATACATGTAGAGATTGTAGGTATATCATCTGTCTTCAACCAGAGATGTGTGTGGATGTATAATACGTATAGGTTAAAGGTTAAAGATTTTTATAATATGATATATTATAAGGTTAATGTAGGACCGTTTCGGTTTGCCTTTCAAGATTAATAAGCTAATCCTTGCGATATGTAACGCAGTATGAACGGCATACCCGGTAAAAAAATGTAAGCTTTTTTAACTAATGATGGGATAATCCCCCTTTAAAAAAAATACGGCTTACGAGATTAGCTTAGGTATAAAGTAACTATGTATTAAAGAGTGGGTCCGGAGATTAGCGCGTTCAAACTAATAAACTTTACAATCTACTAGCTTCTGCCCGTGACTTTCTCCGCGACATATTATAAATGCGAAAGTTTGTGAGAATGGATGTTTATAACTCATTTACGCTTAAACAGCTCAACGGACCTGGGTGAAATTTGGCACTGAGATGGATTGTAATGTGAGAAATGTACAGTCCCCTTGGGATAATATATCAAATTTGACGTAAACGATGTCGCGGGCAAAGCTAGTGTATCATATAGTGACGTTGGCAAAACAGCAGGATGCCATTAGAATATAAATTAATTAATGAATGGGCTGTTGCAAAGAGACATCACATACCCGTTAGCTACGCGTACTGCCCGTCGAACTAAGGCTGAGGCTATAGTACGCAGCGATTTGCGATGCGAGTGGAAGAGCGAAACGAGATAAACATGGTATGGCTGCATTGTGAGGGAAAATTCGTATAAGTTTCGCTGATATGTTGATGATACCGTGATTACAGTAATGTCGTTCCTGCCGCATAAAGAAATCAAAGATTTAATGTTCGGTGTATACATGAGCATTAAGTTATTTATTTAAACTTATGCCCAAAAAAAAAAAATTTCTTAACATTCATTATTTAGCATTCTTAGCATTCATTTATTTGTTTTAATCGCTTATGTATCGCATGTCGCGTCGCGGCTGTATGGAGCCTTAGCCTAACAGCAAAAATAATGGCTGTTTATTTTTGATGTAAAAAATCACTGTTGACCTCATTATAACGTACGGATCCATTCAAAAGTACTGACTCTTAGGGAGCGTACGTACTTCTCGCGATCCCCGACGAGTACCGGCCCCCTCAGGCGCGGGGGGAGGGAGATGATTGACTAGCACAGGATTGGTACAATATTTATTGATACAATATGGATTGGTACAATATACCAGCGAACTGCTCGCGACTTCATCCGCGTGGCTTATTTCACCCGCGTTAAGGTACGTGTTTGGTTACTACCCCGCTCCCGTTGGTCGTAGTGTAATGTTATATACTGTTACTCAGGAATGATGTAGCTATCCATTGGTGAAAAAATGGTTAAAATCGGTCCAATAGAAGTTTATTCGTTACATACAAAAACACAACCTCTATAATATAGTGTAGTTGTAGATGACCAAATCCGGTTCCATCATGAAACCCTGAATACCACCTAGCAATATAGAACTTATCACGACAAACCAAACGATCATCTATCCAATACTGTTACGTCGTTTTAATAAAGAGTTCCTTACACCAGACTTCATCATCGGACCTTAAATATCACCTACACCCAGAGAGTTTATCACGGCAAAAGAAACAAGCCTACACTCGATAACCTTGTTGTATTCTGTTTCTGTGAAATCTCGACAATTGGTCCATCAGAAACCTACCAACACTGTTCTAACAGCCTTGATATTGTTTATCCATATTTGTTTATCTCACGGGCGCGCTCCCGCCGTAGATCGCTAAAAGCCCCCAACATTATCCTTGCCTTTTCCAAATACGTGTGTTGTGACGCAGTAATAACTAGTAGTTAAAGTCAAAGCATTTATTTTTAATTAGACTATTGACAGGCGCTCTTGAATTGTCAAGAAAGTAACCTCTAAAGAAAGTTAAAGCTAATTGGTCGTTCCAAAACGCAGGTGTCTATAGAGAAGCATAAGCAATAAACTCCATGGACACTCTTTTGAAATTGTTTTTTACAAAATCTTGGTTACAATATTCTTGTTGCTTCTGTATGTGAAAACAATGAAAGTGAATAAAAAAGAAACAACATGTCGATACTTGCCACCCTTGCGAAATTATTCTTTTGCCTTTTAGCCAATATCCCAAACCTGTAGCAGCAACAATCCCCTTTTCCAAAAATAGCATTTCCTACAATTCATCACAACAGGATTTTCATTGGAATGGAACAATTCGACAAAATAAAATAGCATTTTCCAATTCGGTTTATAAATTCGCAGAACTGAAGTAACAAATATTAAAAAACACATTTTTTTTTCAAAACCTGTTTCATAGAATTGATTGTTGACTATTTACAAAAAAAAAAGAGAACGAAATGAAAAAAATCCCCGCACACGCGTCGGCCGCAGGGGTGTCGCGGGGGAAGGGTGGCGGGGGCGCCGAACTATGCAAAAACTATGTAGGAATAAAATTGTTTGCGAATTAAATCATGTCAGTCACCGTTACTGAGCATCAATTCTTGTAAATAAGTAATTAAAAGCGTAATGTCACATTATAAGCAAACAGCCGGCTTTTTCTGTAAGAAATCTCCCTCAGTGATTTAAGGTGAAGTGAGCTAAAACTGGGCTGTCACTATACGATGCTAGGGATTGACAGGCCGCCACACGCTCACTTCACGGAAGGAGGGTTTTACAGAATAACACCGCTGATTATGTCAGATTTTGGTTTAAAATATGTACCATTACGCCTGTATTCCCCAAAGGGTAGGCAGAGGTACACCGATGTACGCTCACAGTTCGCTGGTATGTTTAGGTTCCGTGTAATGGGGGGTGAGACTAATGCTATTAACCTATCTCCGAGCTGCTACTGAAAATGCCAGAAGGGTTAGGCAGAAGTGTACCAATATATATGAATACAACAAAAAAAATCATAGAAAAACCCAATAACACTTTGCCCGACCTGGTAATCAAACCCAAGACCTCTAAGACCTCTAGCGTAGCAGTCGCCCTTAGGACCACTCGCCTAATGAGGCAGTTATTTTGGTTTGAAATTTATACGAAAACCAAACTTCACAATGCAATTACCTACCTCTTATTAAGCGGATCATAATTAATATAGGCGGCGACTGTTTAACACGTAGTGAATTATGCAGTACTGCATTATAATTGGTCTTCAAGGTAGCACGCATATCGACGCCCAAAAGAAAAATTTGAAACCCTCTTCCCAAAAAAAATACCCCTGTGCACCTATGTCCAGCAATTTTTTGTAGACTGCCAAAACGTGGGTTTAATTTTCTCGAACTTCTATGTGGCTTTAGATTTTTCTCATTTTCCCTTTTGCATCGCATTTTTTGGGAATATTTCCAAAAACTGCAATAGGAAAAGTGAAAACTAAAAATATCCGTAGACATGGAATTTCTCAAAAAAAAACAGTTAATACTGAGGGGTGTGGTTTAGGAAGGTCATAAAGAGAAGCTCCCAACATATTCTGTTCCGTCACTGTCCGTTATCCATTTCTGTACAAATGGAACATTTCAGCTCTGTCGAGCACTGAGAAATCGGCTAAATTCAACATGGATGATTCCATCACTAGCAAACACAGGTGAAACTAACTATAGCTACAATAGAGGGCAATGACAGGCTACACAATCTAGAAACCTTTACTTCAAAAATATAAAAAAGAGATTGAACGCTGTAAGACACTGTTCTGTGCTAGACTGTCTATCTAGCACAGATTTAATCAAGACGTCCAAGGCAATAGTCAAATTAAAATTAATTACTATCCTCAAGTCGAATTAAATTTCAGCCTTTTATCTATACTAATATTAAGCTGGAGTTAGTTTGTTTGGTTGAACGCGTTAATCTCAGGAACTCCTAGTAGGAATTAAAAAAAAAATGTTTGTGTTGGATAGTTCATTTATCGAGGAACGCTATAGGCTATACAACATCACGCTACGAGCCATAGGATAGAAGCAGTAACCAAAGACGTAAATTAACGCGGGTGAAAAAAACACGCAAATGAAGTCGTAGGCAGAAGCTAGTTAATAATAAAAAACAAAAAACAATACAATGTTGAGGCCAACAAGTAAACTATTCGTAGCATTGAATTTAAAGTCCGGAATGCATGGAATTAAATATTCACCAGAAAATGTAATATTACTAGGTAGGTCGATTCTGTCGGTGCGAGCGAAATACTGTATCAATACAATTGAAATACTCAATAATTGTAAACATTGTGAGCTCTCGAACCGTCTAGTCTTCATTTCGTGGAACTGGGAACCACTGTTGTATCGAAGCATAAATGGCGAATATTGTGGTATGCTTGTATTATGAACACCTTGTACAAACTATTGAAGTCGCAAATAATAAAAGAAATGTTTCTTCAATTCTTCATATAATAATGTATAATGTTTATACGAGTAACAACCAAATGTACCAACAATACCATTAAAAACACGTTTTGCTTTCTACGGTTACCAAAAAAAAAATTAAATAGTTTACCTATATAACACCTTTCATCTAACAAACTCTTAATATAAGTACGGACGCCAACACATCAAGCTACTACAATCTGTCAAATTTCTTTAATAGATTTTCAACTTTATCGCTGTAGCATATGGTTCAAAGTTGATTGCGAATTTGACAGTTTGCAGTTGCTGGCGACTGTACAAAATCATAGCAACTGACTATAACTGACAATAAGAGACCAGCTTCTGCCCGCGACTTCGTCCGCGGCAAATTTGATATGTCATCTCACGGGAGCCGTACATTTTCCGGGACAAAAAGTATCCTACTTATGTATTATTCCACACTACAATCAATCTATCTGAGTGCCAAATTTCATTTAGATCCGAGTCGAAGAACGCCGATTTAAAGTGTGAAAGCGTACCAAAAAATCCATCCATCCTCAGAAACTTTCGCATTTATTATATTAGTAGGATTATTGACAGCTACACTAGCATAAACAGTGTCACGTTGGCGACTATAAAATACTAAAAGTAAGGCTATTTTTAACCCAAAACCCTCACTCAATAAGGGAGAACATCTCGCTCCTGACAGTTTTATTGGAACAACGCAGTTTTTCCAGCGATTTTCCATCATAAGTATATAGGTAATTTTCAGACGAGACCAGCCCTAATTTCGTTTCGTAATAATTGGAGATAAAATATATTACGACGCCAGATTTAAAACTCTGCGACGTTGGTGGAGAACTTGTTAACTAAGTTATAAGTAAATTTAGGGTCCGTTCACACAGACCGGCTCGGAGAGCATCGGCGCGCATTTTTCTTTTTACACAGACCGGTTCGTATTCGCTTGGAGGTGGTCGCAGCGGAGCCGCGTGAAAGAGAAAAAGTACGCGATGGGAGCCGGCCAGCACCTCTTATTATTTCACACCAAGCGCGTTCAAGCATTCTTAATGACAAAAGCGGTGCACACGCAAAAATAAACCTTACTACAAATACTAAAAACTGTTTTCAACGTGATAAGAATCTGGTCTTCTCTCCGAGCTGGTCTGTGTAAACGGACCCTTAAGCGGCTAAAATCTATATCGTATCGAATTTAATTTCTTCTTTATCGTGTGGGCAGTAAGGTTTAACGACCCCACACATCCTAGTGTCAGAGTTTCTAAACCGCAAAACATAACATATTTAACTAAATAAAACATGGCTATTCAGGCTAAATAGATTCAGCATTTTCGATACAACTAATTTCCGCCCCCACTTACCGTAAAGCAGCCCTAAAGAAAAGGCAATGACCTCAGTTGCCATGCTAAACGCCATAACAATAAAAGCTTATAAAAATATAAATTAATATTGAATAGGCTAGGCAAATATATATTATAATATAATTAAAGTAAAATACATTCATCATAATTGTAATTACAAACACATTTCACATACTTTGCAGAAAACGACTCGAAATAATAACATACCTGATTTCTGGGAAACGTTCGCACATCACTGATTTACATTTCAGTTTCACAACACCACGAACACAACAATAACCGGAGCTTAAACAGTATTAAATTATTATTTATTCAGTATAATACACTAACAGAATATACATTAAGCAGTATAGTTGTATCATCGATGTAAAATGAAGATTTTGTTTTTCGTTTAAATAAAAGCTTTTTGTTATGGCATTACCACAGCAATATCGGTAGGTGGTAAAATAAACTGTATTTACAGGCCCGTAAAGCTGATTACACCTGTAATTGGTGCTGTGATTGGCACGACTCGTGTTACGGTTTAAATTAATACTTCAGTAGAACAAAGGGTGCATTGTAACGAAAACTTTTAGTATGGTTTCAGTAAATATTTACTACTAATAATTTTATAAATACGAAAGTTATGGATGGATAGATGTTTAATACTCTTTCACGTTTAAACGGCTAACCGAATCTAGATGAAAGACGTTGGGATAAATTATAGTGAGGAATAACACATAAGTTACTTTTTACGTAGAAAAATATGTATGTAAAACTGTACGGTTCCCCTAGGAAAATAAATATCAAATTTGACGCGACCAAAAGCTAGTGATTGATAAAAACTCCAATACATTAATTTTTCATTGGTTATTTTTTTTTTATCTGCTGGTCTATACAAAACTGTAGCCGCTTTTTTTAAACTGACAAAAACATCATGTACTAAATCCGTGGTAACAGTTTTCATAACGATGTATTTTCCCACCCGTATACATATTTACTTCAATCAGAAAAGCAAGGTAATTCAATGTTACCGACACATAGGGCAAAGAAACTTTACTTCTTCTTTTTACCGTTTCGATGGCAAACTATAACATAATATGTATATTGTTGCGGCTCAGAAATTGGCCACTTTGACTGCGTTGTCGGTGGCAGGGTAGCCATTAAATCTTCCTGCGTGCGGGTGTTAGGGCATGCAAGCCGATGTGAGATGGACCATCGCATGTACTGTACCGCACAAATAGCTCAACTCGCTCTACCATCACTGAATCCCCAACTAAACATATCCTTACTTTAATAATGTACTAGGCGTCAATCCTACGTCATCTTATTAAGATTGATAAACGAATATGTAGTTAAAAGGGTATAAGTGTCTGCAATACTAGGTTCTTATTCCGGTAACACAATAGCTTATTCGCTTCAAGGATTCGATTCCTACTGAGCGCCCGGCTAAAGGAAAATGACAAGCAATAGTGTGTGTTGGCTATTACCAATATCCGGTTTTAAACGGATGTGTGACAGCAGGATGTGAGCATTGAGACGGGTGGATTTATATATACATAACATTTATACTTATGTGTTATGGAAAGGGTATATACATATCAAAGCCACGGATTCTTTTGGTGTTAGGAAACCATACAACATTTTTTTTTTTAATACCTATACTCACAAAATTATAAAGTCAAAAAACATTTAAGTAAAAGATCACATGTTTCCAATTGAACTCTACACATCGCTACACCACGTTAGATGGTCGGTGTCAATAAACTACACACTAAGAAACTATTCCGTAAAAGATTTGTTTCTCCTCCCACGTTTGTTATGATTTAATCTTAATAAACTCCCGGAATAAAAAATATATAATTCACATTCAAAATTATTGCTTTTGAGCTGAAATTTTCAGTAACACTCTTCACCCCGTTTGTATGGACATACCTTTTTCATAACACGCTGTGTAATCAACCATCACAATTGAACGTGAGTAACGTACCTTTTATACTTGGCAGGGTTGTTTGGCAGTATCTAGACAAATATGTAGTAACATATTTGTCTAGATACTGCCAAACAACCTTGCTAAAACAACGTCAATCTGACGACTGGCATACAGACGGATAACACGTGTTTTTTTTTTTTATTTAAATAATAATAATACCAAAGCATTTCGCAGCAGTACTCCTAGCTGCGGGTTGTTCGAAAGAGATACCGCGCCCCCGGAACGCATAGGGCACATAAAGGAACATAGACGGGTTTTAGTCAGTAAAAGTCTGACACTAAGGGCGGGGGAAGTTATTTGATGATTTCCCGTATTAAAAAAAAAAGCAGTACTCCTAAACGATTTTTCATGATATTTTTGTACCTACATAAAGTAAACGACTACTTACTATGTGTAAACGAGAACGTTATTGTAATGGTTAATATTAATTTAACATTGCAACACCCATTGAAGCAAATCAATAAACCCCCTACCACTGTTCCTGATCGTGCAACTAACTACAACCATCTAACTGACCGACTTCCTTACAATCCAAACGCAAATGGTTTAAGTTAAATAAACGCTAAGACTTTACTTGACTGAACCGAAGTAAAAATAGTAAATATACGGAACCACCGCGTAGGTTTACATTACCTTTATCAGAATAGAAACACGTGGCGATGGTAAAGAAAGAAAGAAAGAAAGAAAAACCATTTATTCGCATGAGAATGTGACGCAAATGACATAAACTTACTTAACCTACTTAAATACAAAAACAAAAGCTTAAATAAAAAATAAAAAAAAATAAGAATATAATTATTTGTGAAAAAATGCGCCACAACCACGCGCTACGGCTGACGCTCAGCATGAAACCGTTGTAGACATCATAAGGAAAATTGTGGACATTATACATATTGTTATGACTATAAAGACGAGTGTAAGAAGAAAACGTAAATTGGCCGACTAAATTGCAGTATCGCAACCCCTACGTACCAACACGCCTGTATTTTCCGAAGGGTTAGGCAGAGGTGTACCAATGTACACCCACAATTCACCGGTAAAAGATCCCATCAAAGCACAAATCCTAACCCCGAGCTGCTACTGCGAATTTCATAAAAAACCCCAATAACACTGCTCGGTGTAGCAGTCCCGCTTAGGACCGGACCAGTAGGCTATCGAGATAGTAATCGCAACCCCTTGACTAAAATAAACTATCCAAGTCATTCAAATCATTTATTTCCTTTGCCAACGTGGGTAGAAAGCATAGGTACAAGAATGGTTACAAATCTCCATATCCTACTGTAGAATATTCAGGCGCACGGGTCGAGGGTTCCGAAGAATTAAATAAAAGACGAGCAGAGTCTTCAACCACTTATATTGTTGTTCACAAGCTTCCGATGATTGCTACAGTACGACTGACTTACGACTGACAAATTTTGCCGTGAGGCGGCTATATTTATGACTTTCCTACGTGGGTGCAAGTAGTGCCATGACAAATAAAATAACAAAAGGTGTTTGCACCAATCACGTCACAGTATTTCTCCCATATGTCTCTACGGTGGTGGAAGTAGTGGGTAGGGCGCGACATCATCAACAAATGTTCCACCAATCAAATATGCACATTTTTGTCATTAAATTTACTTATAATCTAGAATCATATATTTACCTTAATTCTAGATGTATCCTAAGTTACATTAATGCTAAAAATAACCTAGGACTAGATAATCAAAACATACATCATTTGATAGCGCAAAAGCATCTATATTTACATGAAAATCAAAATATTGTTACAATTATAGATTTAATCTTCCTATTGTACATATTTAAAACTACAGAAAGCCCTCGTGCTCTCTTACAATTCCACCCCCCGCAAGAGGGTTCAACCGATTGCGCTTCCGTCAGTAGGGAGCACGACAACTTTTACTACGGGCCGACGCAGCGTACCCTTTGTAGTTTTGATATCTACAATTCTAACAATACTATCCGCACCTGGATGCACTTTGGCTATAATGCCTTTGGTCCATTCACTACGTGATTTGTTGTCATCGACCACTATCACTACATCGCCCACTTTTACGTTCGGCACTACACTGTTCCACTTTTGTCGTTGCTGGAGCGTAGGCAGGTACTCGCGCAGCCATCGCCTCCAAAAGAGGTCGGCCAGCGCGTTTACTTGGCGCCACATGCGCCGCGAGTCGATGTCGGCGGCATGCTGACGCGTACACGGAGCATCTCCCGCGGCAGTGCCAAGCAGGAGATGGTTCGGTGTCAACACGACGGGTTGCTCAGCATCGGTGCTCACGTAGGCTAGTGGCCGGCTGTTAATTACCAGCTCGGCTTCTGCGAGGAGAGTGAGTAGCACCTCCTCCCGAGGCGCGCGCTCTTTTAAAGTAGAGCGCAGCGCGTTCTTCACGGAGCGCACCAGTCGCTCCCAGCTCCCGCCCATGTGCGGGGCGGCTGGCGAGTTAAAGTGCCAGGCGATTCCCCGACCTGTCGCCTCGCTTCTAATGCGACCCACGTCTAGGTCGCGCAGGGCCTGGCGTAGCTCGGCGTGTGCTCCAACGAAGTTGGTCCCGCGGTCGGAGTATATGTCCGCGGGACATCCTCGACGTGCGATCAGGCGTCGCAACGCCAATATGGCTGAGTCTGCACTCAGCGACGCCGCTAGTTCCAGGTGTACGGCGCGTGTGGTGAGGCAAGTAAATAGAACGCCCCATCTCTTCTCCCGGCGCCGACCGATGCTCACCTCCATAGGGCCAAAATAATCCACTCCACAGTGGACGAATGCCCGGCGATTAATCTCCAATCTCGCGATGGGTAGGTCGCCCATCTTAGGCGTCGACGGCTGGGCTTTCTTAATCCTGCACGTTTGACATTCTCTTGCGATTGCTTTCACTGTTGACCGTAAGTTCGTTATCCAGAACTTTTCTCTTAAAGAGTTCACCACGGTTTCCTGGTTGGCGTGAAGCGCTGTTGTGTGGTATCTTTTAATGATAAGCCGAGTCAAGGCGTGCTTTCCGTCTAAAATAATGGGGTGACGCGCTCCGAAAGTAAGTTCACTGCAGGCGCCCAACCTGCCGCGTACCCGTATCAAACCATCTTCAAATAACATTGGGTCTAGTTTTTTAATCTTACTGTTCCGTGGTAGCGGGCGGGCTTCTTGTAGAGCTTTTGATTCTTCCTCGAAGCTCTCAGTTTGTGCTATCTTCAGTAAACGTAGCTCCGCCTCTCGTAGATCGTCGACCGTTACGGTTGTCGAGTCGCGTCGTTTGCGACAGCGGTCCGTGAAGACCTTTATACGTGCTACTACGTATAAGATGCGTGTCCACGTACTATACCTTTCATAGGGCAGCGCGGGTTCGGCCTTAGTAGTGACGTTCACGTTGTGTACCCGCTCTAGGTCTGCCTCTGACACTGCGTCAACTCCAGAGTCCACCGGCCATTGCTCCTGTGGGCTGGAAAGAAATGAGGGACCCGAAAGCCACATATTACTGTTGACGGGCCACTCCAACCGGGTGCCTTTATCGGCTGGGTTCATCGCCGAGGGAACCCAGCGCCAGTCTTTCATCTTTGACCTTTTATCTATCTCTGCTAACCTATGAGATACAAAACGTTGGAAGTCGGTTGCTTCCGAGTGGATCCATTTGAGTACTGTCCTACTATCTGTCCATAAGACCTTTCGGGTGATTTCAACTCCTAACTCTTTCTCCACGGTGTCGGCTACCCTGCAGGCCAACACTGCCGCCTGTAACTCAAGGCGTGGGATTGAAATCACCTTTTTAGGTGCCACTCTAGCTTTCCCCATCACGAAGCTAACGCGCCTAACGCCGAGTGCATCTTTTCCCACCAAGTAGGCGACTGCCGCGTAGGCGGATTCACTAGCGTCCCCGAAGACGTGAAGTTCTACCTCTGATAACTTTATACCGTACCATCGCGGGATGGTTATATTGTTTAAGATTATAAGGTTCCGTAACCACGCGAACCATAAAGTTGCCTCCGCTCCATGCAGCCTCTCGTCCCACTGGATTCCTGTACGCCATATCTGCTGCATTAATATGCGCGACTGAATGACGCATGGATACAGGAAACCCAGCGGGTCGAACACCGACATTATGAAGCGAAGAAACTCTCGCTTCGTAGGAACAACGTCACCCTCTATAATTGTCTTCGGTAACTTTTTAAATGATAGGTCAAAAGCCAATTCATCGGTCCCCGGTGACCAAATCATACCTAAGGTGCGCTCTGTGGCGCCCTCGTCTTTTTCTAACGAGACTCTGTCGGGCATCTCTATTTCGAGAATCTCCCTGAGTTGTGGCGAATTGGTGACCCACCCCCGTATATTAAACCCGCCTTCGGCGTGGATGTGAGCCACCTCCTCTATGCGTTTGCTAGCCTGCGCGACGGACCATGCACTATCTAAATAGTCGTCCATGTAGTGACTGTTATGTATAGCCGACACTGCTTCGGGATACTGACTATTAAATCTGGCCGCATTTTTATTCAAAATATAGATTGCGGATGTAGGGGAAGACACAGCACCGAAAATCATTGAATTCATGACAAACGTGTCAGGTTCTCCACTATTATTTTTATTCCACAAGAAAAGCTGTGCCCCTCGGTCACGTTCTCTGATTTTTATACGTAGGAACATGTCCGCTATATCTCCGGTGAATGCTACCGGTCCCAATCGGAATCTAATTAGAATTCCTAAAAGAGAATTTAATAGGTCTGGCCCCGCGAGCAAGCAATCGTTAAGAGCGGTACCTTGAAAAGTGGCGGCGGCGTCGAAGACTAGTCTCAATTTCCCCGGCTTATTAGGATTCTGTACCCCAAAGTGAGGTAGGTACCACACCGGATCTTCGAAGCGGCCGTCCGCTTTACTCGCATAACCCTCGCTAATTAATCGTTCAATTTGATTTTCATATGCTTCCGCGTACGTAGGATTCTTATGCAACCTACGTTCTATTCCCGACAGTCTCTGTCGCGCATAAGCATAGTTATCGGGTAGCTGTGGATCGTCACGCCTCCACAACAATCCTACTTCCCATTCGCCGTTAATAGTGAAGCTACTGGTTTCATCTAATATTTTTAAAGCTCTGTCGATGTCTTTATGAGACCTAGGGATTTCGGTTATACCTATTGCTTCTAATTCGAATTGGTTTTTCACCATATCATGCAGTTCAGACAGAGGTTCCGCTAAACAGTTCACGGCTTCGTAGCCTACCCTAAACCCTTTACCTATGGGCCCATGCAGAACCCAGCCTAGCTTGGTCAAAGATGCAACTGGCTTACCGGACTTTCCTCGGCGAATCTCCTCGCCGACCAGCAACTCCCAGTTGTCCTGTCCCAGCAACAGCATCGGCTTGACTCCGCACATTTCCTCCAGGCCCAAGTCACGCAGGTGGGCGAGCTCCTTTATCAACGCAGCCGGCACCGTTTGGGCGGGCAAATCCAGCCTCTTGAACGTACGCACACTTATTTTGTGATTCACTTTATTTGGCCCGCGCACTGTCACATATATTTTCCTTGAGGATTTATCAGACACCTCATTACCGCGCGCACTTTTTAGCACTAAAGGTATTCTATCACCCGTTGCCTTTCCAGCTATCGAGTCGTCGATAAGCGATACTGTAGCTCCGTCGTCCAGTAGAGCGTAGCAATCTCGTTCGTTTCCGTTCACTGACACGGAGACGGGAATTATCTTCAACAACGCTTTGCCGTTATATTCTTTCACATTAGTGACGCTTTCAGTTTTATGCTCTCTATCTACGTGCAGTAAGTCGTGATGTGCATAGTGGCATTTCGAGCATTTGCTTGCTCGGCAGAACTTCTTCGCATGTTGTTTTATTATACAATTAAAACACATCCTCTGATCTTTTACAAATTGCCATCTCTCATCAGAAGTTAGTTTCGCAAACTTTTCACACTTCGGTAATTTATGATCTCCCTTGCACATAGCACACTGCACATTGTTCTTATTATCTTGTTCGCTGTCGCTTTGTACATGTAATCTCTGAACATTTTTAAAGTGAATGCCTGGCTTACTATGTGCGCTTCTCAAACTTTTAACATTAGCCGTTTGACCGGCAGCGCCCATGTCCATCTGCACATAAAATGACGTAGCTCGGGCTAAATGGCTCAGGAATTCAGATAATATCTCTAGGCTGGGTGACACTCTCACATCGATGCCCTGAGACGCCGCCATACCCATTGCGAAGTCGCCATATTGAGCCCTCTGCACAGGCGTTAATTTACTCAGTAATTCACTCACCAGTTGTGGGTTGTTCAGGTATCCATTCGCGTGCACATTCCTCAACAGCGACACACAATTCCTCACTGTAGATGAGAACTTTCTCAACTCACGACCACTTTCTGTTACTTTCGGTAACGCACGCACTTTCTTCAACGCACACTCCAATATTAAATTAGGATGTCCGAACTCTTCATCCAGTGCCTTCATAATCTCCGATGGGTTAGTTGATGTCCGCAATAAGTCTTCTACCGCTATTTTTGCCTCTCCCTGCAGTGACGTTTTCAAGCGCGCTAAGTTCTCGTGCGGCTTAAAGTTGTACATAGCTGTTGTGTCCCAGTACATGTTCTTGTACGATAGCCACTCTGCCGGGTCACCGTTGAAGTATGGCAACTCATAGGCTTGCCTGGGTACTGGCCGCGGACGAGCTAGGTTTGAAATAGCTTCTGCCAGCTGATCTATTTTCCTGTCTCGCGGCTTGCTTCTCTCCGTTTCTTCGGCGAACGATTGATCCCATTCAGGCACTTCACGTGGTGGCACTCGCGGAACACTAGCCGTTACTATCGGCGTATATTCGCGGAACTGTACGGTCGCGGGCGCACACTGAGGGAGCGCAGATATCGAGGTCGTATATACTGTATGCGGTTGCGCGGTCACTGTTTGCGGCGCGGTCACTGTTTGCGGTTCGTACGCTGTTTGCGGCGCGGTCACTGTCACTCCGCGGGAGGTCGCGGCACTCTCGGTTGCAGGCACTCCGTACGCAGTCGTTACTACTGCGGGCACTGGCACTGGCACTGTTTCTTGCGCGTCGTGAGCTTCTGCGATCACTTGTGTTTCACTCGGCACTGAGTGTGTGATCCAATCTTCCACACGGCGTGTTGTAGTTTCTTCATCGGACGAGTCTTCTTCGGCGACGGCATCTATCTCGGCCAGTTCCGCCTCCAACTTCTTCTTGACGAGATTTTCCCTCAGGCGCACTAATTCCCTCTCAGCCTTGTACTCGGCCCTCCGGCGGAGGTAATCGGCACTCTTCTGGCCGCTCTTCGATGAGACGTGGCTGGTTCTTGATCTCGGCGTCCGTACCACCCGTAGTATCTCCGATTCCCGAGGCACTGCAGCCGCGTCGCGATGGTCAATCACGCGTCCGGGGCCCGCCAATGGAATCACGGGTGCGGGTAATGCCGACGACACTGTAGGCGCTATCGAAGGTGATCCCGGTGCCATTTCAGACGGCACTCCTGAATCGGCTTCCATCTCTCGTCGCTTGTTCAACGCTGCCTCCAATTTGCGCAGCTTGCTCCTCGTGGCGACTGAGCTTCGTTCACTCATCTTGAATGCTTCAGACTTCTCAGGCTTGAAACTTCAAACTCTTCAGGCTTGAGATGTAATTCTTCAGACGCAGGATCCGGCTCGAAGGACCAAAATTGTAGAATATTCAGGCGCACGGGTCGAGGGTTCCGAAGAATTAAATAAAAGACGAGCAGAGTCTTCAACCACTTATATTGTTGTTCACAAGCTTCCGATGATTGCTACAGTACGACTGACTTACGACTGACAAATTTTGCCGTGAGGCGGCTATATTTATGACTTTCCTACGTGGGTGCAAGTAGTGCCATGACAAATAAAATAACAAAAGGTGTTTGCACCAATCACGTCACAGTATTTCTCCCATATGTCTCTACGGTGGTGGAAGTAGTGGGTAGGGCGCGACATCATCAACAAATGTTCCACCAATCAAATATGCACATTTTTGTCATTAAATTTACTTATAATCTAGAATCATATATTTACCTTAATTCTAGATGTATCCTAAGTTACATTAATGCTAAAAATAACCTAGGACTAGATAATCAAAACATACATCATTTGATAGCGCAAAAGCATCTATATTTACATGAAAATCAAAATATTGTTACAATTATAGATTTAATCTTCCTATTGTACATATTTAAAACTACAGAAAGCCCTCGTGCTCTCTTACACCTACCGTCTCATGGGTATGTAAATCATAACCATTATCATCGTCATCATTACAGCCGAACTACGTATACAATTGGACATGGCACTCCCCTTTTTTTTTTTATAGTCGGGAAATCATCAAATAACTTCCCCCGCCCTGGGCGGGGCGGGAGGGAGTGTCAGACTTTTACTGACTAAAACCCGTCTATGTTCCTTCATGTGCCCTTTGCGTTCCGGGGGCGCGGTATCTCTTTCGAACAACCCGCAGCCCCGGCAGGCACCCGCAGCCCCGGCAGGCAGAAAGCATAGGTACAAGAATGGTTACAAATCTCCATATCCTACCGTGTCATGGGTATGTAAATCATAATCATTATCATCGTCATCATTACAGCCGAACTACGTATACAATTGATGACATGGCACTCCCCTAAAATTAAGTTTTTGAGGCTACAAAGGCCGCCGGCCGGTCGTACGCTGCCTCAACTTATTAAACAAATATTGATTCAAACAACCGTACAAAGGTATTACAAAAACAAATAAAAATAAAATAATGCCTGGTTAAAGAAAGTCAAACGGATAATTTTGATTCATCACAAAGGAACAGGTCAATGATTTAGTAACTTTTTCCTATCAATATCCATATTTTTTTTTATAACAGTAGGTAGTTTCTATGAAACAATACCTGAAAAGCTTTTATCGTGAGTGCAGTTTTACAAGTTAGTTGATATAGCTTTTCAATGTACTGCGCGCCTACATTTCCCGGAACGCCGATACTGCTTGAAAATAGAAAACTGAATTACTGAACACAATCGCAACGGTTTTCAGTATAGCGCGTTTCCCGGGCAGCTATCTGTTGTGTAAAGACCGGCCGGTCATTGACCTTAGTCATCGCTTTTGCATTCTATATAAGTCGTTATCAGTAGACTGCTCCCAAAAAATGATACCGCGCCCCCGGAACGCAAAGGGCACAAGAAGGAGCATGGATGGGTTTTAGTCAGTAACAGTCTGACAATCACTCCCGCCCCTCCGAGGGCGCAGAAAGTCATTAGACGATATCCTATCTTGAAAAAAAAAATAGCGGCAACTACTCTATGGTAAAATTTTCAAAGAGCCTTCCTATTTACTGTTGACTAGAAGCAAATGAATAAAGCAAGAAAAATAAAAATAAAATGGTTTTAGTCACATTTTTTTTTTAATTATCATCCTCATTACAAAACTTAAATACGTAATTCTAA
Source organism: Caradrina clavipalpis (assembly GCA_932526535.1). Taxonomy (NCBI): domain Eukaryota; kingdom Metazoa; phylum Arthropoda; class Insecta; order Lepidoptera; family Noctuidae; genus Caradrina; species Caradrina clavipalpis. The sequence continues at coordinate 25,160,395 of OW052087.1, forward strand.
AAATAAATTTATAAAGGAATAAAAATCTTACTGACAAAACAATTTACAAAAAACTATTCAAAATAATTAACAAATAACTCCCAACGTAATCATACTAAACAAAGAAAAACTTCAATTCCAATTATTACAACGCCGCCCGCCCCGTTGCTTTTGCCTGCTGTGCCGTTTAACAGACAAAGGACGAAATCATACGTCGTAAATTACCATGTCTACCACCATACAACTCCACGAAAATAAACCAAGTTCAGCCCGCTCATCTTATACAAAATTAGCAGTAACATACCTATATATAATTATATATACCCCCTTAAAAAAAAACATCGAATACTTTCAACTCTTTACTTAAGTATAAAAAAAACCCGGAAGTTTAATTCTCAATGATTATTTAAATTTAAGAAACAATGAAGATTTCTTTTACCTATCATATATTTCTATTAATAGCTCCGAAAACGATTCATGTTTTAAAACCTCACCCTGTATAGTTCTAAGACGGCACGCCCTGTACATATCGTTGGAATTAAATTACGAGTATAATAATTTAAAATTCGCCGTCACCTTCCATCCTTTGTCCCGAGTTACTTAAAATAATATAATTAATTAATATTTAAAATAAATAATAAAAGTCAACTCACAATAAATCAAAGTACATTTCTTCGGGCCAATCTGAGATGAGACACCGACTTTGGTGTCCTCCGGTGAATCTTACTGCAACGGGGATGCTGGGACCGTAGCGACTTGGCTCCCGCGCTGCGTTCTGCCGCGGGTAAATTGAAATGTTCACTCATATTTACTATTTCTATACTAAATTCAACATTCATTGCTTTGCGTGATGATTTGTTGATTTAAAAACACTCATTCACCGTCTCTGTTATCACAAAAGATTTTTTTACACTATTACTAAAAGTAAAACAGTGCGATTTACCGATTCAAACGTCCTTCGATGCAACTGGGGGAGCGCGTGGCTGCACGTAGCCGTGATGACGTCACGGCGCGGCGGCCCACCGGGAACTAAAGCCCGGACCGCGTTGACGTGTGCATCACAGCTCTCCCGAAGTAACCGACGTTACAATTATCTGTGCAACATGAAATTCGCCCTTATTTATTGATTTTATCGTGGACCCGTAGTTTGATTTACCTGCTTAAAGAACTATTGTACTGTACTTAACTGTGGAATGATAAGCATGTTTGGAAATACGATGTATGTAAGATAACAATTATAGTTTTATTTTATGAGACGCTAACAAGGGTTAATTAAATAATAATAATTAATAGATTAAATAAATATTAGTTAATGCCATAGGATGTTCGTTAAAGCGTTTCGATTTGTTATAATGAACTAGCTTTTACCCGTGACTTGCTCCGCGTGGTTTTTTTGTATTTAAAATTTAATCATACTTCTAAAGTTAGACACTTGGCGCCGCGCACCGTCTATTATTATCATAGGCACGTTATTGTTATTTTTCTCAAGAACATTTCTATTTTTTGGGATGAAAGGTACCCTATGTTCGATTGGTATTTCTGTACACCTAACAACGTATACGCAAAATTTTAGGATTATCGGTTAGTTTAAACGTGAGAACGCAACAAACAAACAAAGTTTTTATAATATTAGTTAGGACTTGTTAGGATTCTGTTTTTAATTTTTAATCGTGTCTGAGTGAATAATCTGCTTATCTGTCCTGGCTAAGCGAAAGGGGATTAATTCAATTTTCTTTATTGTTATTTTTAATATCTAAAAGCCTTATTGGTTTGTTGTTGTTATCAGACAATAATCTTTTTAAGTACCTCTTATTATCGAAAGTTAATTAGGGGTATCTTTAAGGGAGGCGATGTCCAACAGTTGGCGTCGTTCGGCTGATGTGATGATGATGATGGCAGGTGAACTATTAAGATGGACTAATGTGGACTATTTAAATATAGGATTTGTTTATAAGAACCACGTACGCTTACCAGAGTTATAAAGCTATTTTCTCTTATTGATTGAAATGTTATTACAAATATAGTGTTTTGTATATCGTGATTCTATGAAAAATATTACTGAAAGTTGCAATCGTCGCGTCGTGGAAAAATCGATTTAGATTTTTATAAAGTGCGTACATGTTTGTGCTCGTGACTGTACTCACATTCAATTATATTTAACCAATGAAGGTTTACGGGTAAAATTTAAAACATGCCGTAATTAAATTAATTGGGGATTGGGGCAGCGGCAGCGGACCTTTGCCAACATTGGGATAGCAAAATTTTAATACAAAATGAACAGGAGAAGGACAAAAGTGAGTCTTTTCAGTGTTATAATGTTCTCAGATTTCTTCAGAATCTTTTAAAATAACATCAATGTATTTAGTAACAGTAATGCTCATTTCCACGAAAATCCTTTTCACTGAAAACGGGTCCTATAAACATTTTACTGTAATATTGAATTATTGCTATTTTAAGCCTATGTGGTTGATATTCATCGATATCGTTAATGAAATCTAGGCCCTGCTGCGGCTAAATATGAGCATAATATGGAATGAGCGCGAGGGGACGCGACAGCGGCGACCGCGGCACGGCGGCGTCGCGGTCGCCGCACTGCTTCTGTTTACACAGCCGCGCTGAAATAGAGCGCTCTACCTAACCGCTTATTAACTGACAAAAGCTTTTAATGAAAATATGGGTGGACAAATATTTAATAATTTTAAATGTGAATTGAGAGAAAGACGAAGGCGATAGATAATATGAATAGATTGTGTAAGGGATGTTATGCGAGTAAAGGGAGTCAATAATAGCATGTCGGTTGACAGGACGGAATAAAAGTAGAAAACGTGTTGCGCCGACCCCCTGTAACATGGTGCACGGGCAGAAAAATGATGATGCAAACAATAAAGAGGAAAAAAATACGCACAGTCGGGAGACGGGGTTTCAATAGAATTCTCTCTGCTACTGGACTTGCATTTTTCTTCCCAGCTTTTATTTAAATTCCATGTTTTACGTAGAGTTTTTTTTTAAATTGACTTTTTTATTTTACACTTCTTTAGTGAGAATGGTTGCTAGCCAACTTTAAACCGTTATAATTATAAACGAAATAGTCATTCGAAATGAAAAATGATACGAGGATGCAAAAGAAAATTTTCAAATACCTGTTCTATGATAAACCCTTTGTTTTAAAACTTACCCCACTCGATAGGTGTTGAGGAAAAAAAAATTTAAGACATAATATAGCGCCATTTGAATTTTTATAATTTTGATATAGGTACCTTGTGTCACTCTCACAATAAAGACGAATGAAACAACACCCCTCAACTTAAAATCCACCAAACCGTTTAGGCTGCAGAGTGTGCAAAAAAAATACACGCATAAACTAAAAACACGCCTTTCGGCGTAGTCGAGTGGAAATTAAACCAGGAACATCCTAACCGACAGATTTAACAACGCAGCTTTTAGAGCCTAATCCGTTTTAGCTGAAAGCATGAACTTTAGACAGTACCTACGTGTACGTGTGCATGTACACGTCAGTGCAATGTACTGATGAAGCTCAATCTGCGCTGAATCCTTTGATGTTCCAATAATTCCCTTGGTTATGATTTTACGTTTGAGGGGCGAATTTACCAGTAGGCTAAGTAACCTTTAGCCTAGGGGTGGCTGATTAATAGGGGAAGGCAAATTTAGGGACCAAATGTATCCGATGACTTTCCCCGCTTCCTTTTCATTGCGCAGTCAGCAACAAAAGTAGATTAACATTTTTTTTTTTTCATCCTTATTGAGCACAATATCAAGGGAATACGCAATGGATCAACAATTAAGATGAAATGAACTCTTAGGTATTGCCTAAAATTCTGAATAGCAATTTATTGTGTTTTATTTAGTGACTATTTTGTGTTTTGTTTAAATGATAGCGACCCGCCCCGGCTTCGCACGGAAGCAATGCTGATACTAAATACGCTACAGAAAAACTGTAAACGTTGTATACAAAAGCCCGCCCCGCCGCAAACGCTACGTCCCGCAAATTAAAATCTGTAATATTTTTGAAAATATTCATTTAAATCGTATGCTGTAAAAGGCCATATTGATCTATATTAAATCAACAATGTATTTAAGGTATTTAATTGGATAAGGATTAATGCTGTATTGGTCAATATCGCTTCGAAAATTAGCCATTATTTATCGTAAAAAAAAATGTCAAAAATAAAAAATTGTGGGATATCCATAAGAGATAGACATATACCATCGCGGAGTTTTCTGTAGACATTTTTAATGTGTACAATACTTAGTACATTATTTTGATAAATCTCGTAGGGTTTCAGCCTGCGTTTGCAATGTAAGCGGAAAAAAATGAAATTATTTACGACATCACATTAGAAACCTTAAAAATAACAGTATTTCTCCACTATTTACCATTAAATAGTGGAGAAATACTGTTATTTCATTATCAGTTATCAGTCATTTTTTGTTTTTGTTTATTTTATATTTGTTATTTGTCCATCAGACATCCATATGTCTGATGGACTCTTTAACCACTCTATCTATTAAAAAAACCGCATTAAAATCCGTTGCGTAGTTTTAAAGATTTATGCGTACAAAGGGAATAGGGACAGAGAAAGCGACTTTGTTTTATACTATGTAATATGTAAAAGTAACATTGTTAATCGACTTTTGTTGCTGACCGTACAATCAATGCTACCGCAAACTTTTATATTGTATAATAAATCACCCAATTCGCGACTGTGATAGGTCTCTATCTATACTTTGTAAAAAACTTTTGTAAGAAACTCTCTTATTTTGATCTGACTATTGTAGAGGTTAGGGCGGCAAACATTTTCATTTTCAAGTCTATGTTCCTGACTATTCTGGACATGTTACTGTCTCTCAAGGGCAGTGCCTAGCCCTTGAGAGGCAGTAACATGTCCAGAATAGTCAGGTGCAGATCATGGCCGGCGGGTTAATGTAATCGCAGTTCTATTCTCAAATTCAACATTTTACTAATCGACGTTAAAAGAAACCTAGCATAGTGTTAGCACAATGCTAGGCTTACTCTAATGGTAAAAGCCTGAAAAATCATAGGACAGTAACTTCACGACACGCGGTGCAGTCGCGGAGCAACTAACTACTGCACCGTGTGCCTCGATTTCCGCGCTCAATAAATATATCCGTAGGCCTACAAATAATTTTGTGGTAAGTACTAGCTGTACATCGCGGTTTTTCTCGCTGTTAGTTACGTCTTTGGTTCGTGCTCTGCTTACATGTGTTGTAGCGTGATGTTATAGGCGATAATCCAACTATCATATAAAAAAGTCGAATCCTACTGGTATCTCCATAGATTAGCGCGTTTAAGCAAACAGTCAAAATAACTCTTCAGCTTCAATATATTAATATTAACATATATAAATGTTTGTAAAAACACACGATATAGGCCGAAAAATTCTTAGTGTAGGAGCATGTTTGAGGGAAAATCAGGGAAGCGTTAAAACATGACAACAGCGGTCACCATAGTGGGCACCATAGTTAGGGCTCGCACACAATCACGATACGACGCATCGGCATTTGTATAGGTTATCCAGGATTGGTACTAATGCTTATGTCGCCGCATACAAATGCCGCGTCGTAGCACGTTGCCACGACGGATCGTGTTTATGTGTACAAGCCCTTAGATTCGGCCGGGTTCAGACGCGTCATCGATCTGCATGTGAGAGACGCGCGGCAATGACCTTGCATTTATTATAGGTAATTGTTTTACAGGGTGTTAGTAAACAAGGTTAAAAAAGCTTAAGCCAATGTGAAATGTAAATGTAAAGTTTAAGCTTTATTAGTAGTAGGTGCACCTACTAGCTCCTGACAAAGTTTTTAAGCTTGTTTACTAATACTAACGCCTGGACTGTAATTGTCCCAGTAGGTAATGAGGGATTCCATTTTACTCAATTACAAACTTCTTTTACCTTCCATTTTCGGGCTGAACTTTTGAACTTTTGTAAGTTCGGTGACAATGCAATATTATTGTACTGGAATTATCTGAATTTCCTGATGGTAATATTGGCATTGGCAATATTGCTTTGTTTTCATGACCACTTTGCATTCCACATAATAACGAGGGTCTAAAGATGAAACCTGAAGCTTACCTTGGTACTAAAGTAATTAAATTCCAAAGTTTTGAGACTTAACAGCACAAAGAAAAAGTCAAAACAAGCTTGTATTAAAAAACGCAGAAAGAAGAAAGCAAAATACTTTACAATATATATATTTGCGATTTAAAAAACAACCGACTTAAAAATCTTTTTTTTTTCACATCCATTAATCGACTACAAAAGTGCTACAATAACAAATTGAATTAAATCACAGCTAAGAACACTCGATCAATTCCCCTTTCAAACAAAAAATAATAAACAAAATAAACATCTCTTCAGCCGTTTAGGAGCTACGATACTGAACTTTTGAGACTGACACACAGATACTCACATTAAACTTATAAAACGGGTACTTCGGTTAGGGGTTAAAAATTACGCATATTCTTGATTCACAGTAACCCTCTCGGTGGCTCATTATTATTATAGAGAGTTATGACTACAACTACTACTTTATCTAATTAAATGTCAATTTCCCGTAGAAAATAAACAAATGTTACGTTTTAAAGTTGTCCAACTAAATAGTAATAAAATATATCATCAATACTCGACGTATCAATAGGTACATGCAACGGTCGTTGACCGAGCTGCCGGCGATCACGAATGTGCTCCCAAACCATGCAATTATTTAACGTACGCGATTGACATAAGGTGCAATTTTTCTCTCATCCGTTCACGGGATTTGGCTCGTCATAATCCAATATAATGTTTCACCGTATTACCGCATATTTAACGAAAATTTGTCAGCTTTGGTTTAAATTTGGGGAATTCAATCGAAATACTATTTATAAGCTGTCAAAATGCGGCAACCGCATAGATTTGGCATGGCAATAGTTAATGTCACATATTTACCAACTGAAATGAACAACTATTTATTGATAGCAACTACTCGTACAAAATCAAATTTCATCGTAAATTGGAATTTAATTGAAAATTAATACAGACGGTAATACTGTTACAATTTCTCGTAGTAGACTCCATTTCTCTGTAAACAGAAGCGCTGTTCTCTGCAAACAGAGGAATAGGAATTTGCTCGTTTCATTACGTACGTCCAAGAATCTATCGATTTCTGCAATATCTGTTTTGCCAATGTCAAATGCACTAATAGCTTTTGGTTTAAGTACTTTGCAACTATTCACGATAAACAAGATTACTGTGTGTTGTCTTTAGCACGACTGCTACGCTAGAGGTCTTGGACTCGATACATAGGTCGAAGAAAAAGTGTTATTTTTCTATGAAATTCTCAGTAGCAGTTCGGAGTTAGGATTTTTGCGCGGACATGGGAATTAATCATGCCGGCGTACTGTTAGTATATATTGGTACACCTCTGCCTAACCCTTCAGGGAATACAGGCGTGATAATATGTGTGTATGTAACATTACATCAGAAATATTTTTTGGGATGAGATCACTTCACTAAAATAAATCGCATCGCCGGAGGTCCGGCAACGCAGGAGGGCAAGCCAGGGGTCCTCCGCCTGCGGGTTGTTCGAAAGAGATACCGCGCCCCCGGAACGCAAAGGGCACATGAAGGAACATAGATGGGTTTTAGTCAGTAAAAGTCTGACACTCCCTCCCGTCCGGCCCAGGGCGGGGGAAGTTATTTGATGATTTCCCAAGTATAAAAAAGGGGTCCTCCGCGGCTTATTCACCGTTCGCCGAACTCACTAATTAGGCATTCTCGCGTACCGTGGGCGCAATGCGAGGGTGACTCGTCTTGTTGATCATGAAAATCGCGCAGATACGACTTTGGCACGTTTTCAAAAAAGCCCGATATTATACTATCATATCGAGGGACGAGCAAAAGAGATAACTAACCGGGTTGTCAGGTATAGTTGTTTCCTTCCAAATTGATGGATACCTGCGAATTTAATTTAATTTTAATTAAAGAACTGTTGGTTTTCTACTCATTAAATCAAATATTCAGAAAAATACTTCTATTATTATGTGACGGCATGGTTACTTATCTCTTTTGTTAACAGTACCTTCACTGAGAGAACCTTTAATAAAATTCCATTAATTTTTCGACAAATTCCATTCATTGCTAGTGATTGCTTGCTTAATTAATGTTTAGTAGCGTCCATTTTGTCAAAATTAACTTGAAAGAGTTCTAATAAATACCTGCGTGTTTTTTATTTTGATGTGGTTTAGTAATAAAACATGAATACGGTTTTATGAAGAGATTCTTTAAAATTTATTTTACGGTTACTCGTCGTCGTTGACGAGGGACGGTGGCGCAGCAAGTAGGTATTTACTTTTTCTTCTTCTTTCTTTCTTTCGTTCTTTAACTGTGCGCTGGGTCTCTATGCCGATGCGGGTTACTGACCGCTATTTTCATCAGCTACGAACTAAACCATACGGAAATAGATTTCGAGCTAGGCCATGTAAAATAAATACAACATTTCCGCGGACAATGTAGCATTTATTTATTCTTACAAACTATAGAAGTAGTTAACAAAAATAATCAAATAGGAACCTATAAAAAAAATAGTTTTGACGTGCTAGGTCGGGTGACAGATGAAATTTTGTCCGTTTATTAATTAAAGCGTTGATTAATTAAAATCTTGTTTTTAGCGCTCGCTCAGTTTCGAATATTATTTTTCGCGAGCCGATTTAATATTAATGACGGGCTATAATCCGCCGCCTTTTCCCCATCCCCGAACCAAATAGTTAATACAGGTCCAAAATGCAAAAAAAAAATACAAAAACTATTGAACAATCATTAATGGAATGTGATCTATTCTGATACTGAACTATCGAAGAAGAAATCCGCACATATTAAAAGCTATTCCTGTATAATATTTCCTAAGGACCTTTCATTTACTCTTCGGTCTCACAGTCCACTGTAGAACTGTTTGACCAAATTCCGAATATTGCCTTCAAATTACAGGAATCATACATATTTGCTCGCAAATATTAGTAAGCTATTTGTGCTGCCCCGCACTCTGCAAGCTAAGAAGCTGTGTGTTAGTGAGTCGTGACGATTTCGTGTTAACCTTTTGACCGCCACGGACGGCTATAGCCGACAAACAAACACGTGTCAAACACGCCACCGACGTGTACAGCCGTCAAGAAAACGAAATTTTAAAAAATGTCCTAAATTAAGTTTTTTGTTTTTCTCTTTCCTATTATTTAAAACTACATGAATGAAATATTGTAAAATAGCACAAAGATATATCCATTTCTTACATTTCACTAGAAAAAAACAATAATCAAAAATTTCTAATCGAAATGCTGAATTTGTAGCTTGGCGTAGCAGTGGCGCCGATGTGTTTACGCTCTGGCGTTCAAAAGGTTAAATTTGATTGAGACGACCAGGGCTGGAGGCGCCTATTGACGCTGTAAACATAAGTGTGGGGGCCATTGATTTACGGCGAAATGCATATTACGATGACGTTCCAACCGCTTGGGTTGCGCAGCCCTTGGGCATGTTATCTGGTATGCACTCCCTCTCCTAGAGCCTTCGAACTTCTTAAAGGCTTTCGTCACTTAGTGTGTACACTCACCATTTTGTGATACCCGCAGTTACAGCATAAAAGATGCAGTTTTGCATCTTCGTCAAATTTTAAGGTTATTATTCAAATAAAATTACGACACCTGATCAGTAATTAATAAATACTTGTGTTTTTATGTTTGACAGTATTTTAGAATTAAAATGAACTCTTTCAATAATCGTCCCGTTGCGTTTGCGGGGTAGGCAGTGTAGTACGAATATATCACTGTTTACAAGTGGGTTCATCGTCCCACCTGCCTACACCAAGATGACAGATAGGATAGATAGGAATCGATAATCACCTACTCAAAAATATAAAATACCTATTTATTTTGTTATTTATTCGCGTTGAAAACCTCTATAATAGTTACGCCATTTGACGCGGATGCAAAATTGCACCTTGTATTTTGTATTTATTTTATGAATACATAATACGTTAGTTCCTGAATTTATTATAACGGGACTTTCATTAAGCTTTTCCTATCTTTAACCTTTTATTAGAGTTTGAACTTTGGTTTGTTTTGACAAAGTGTGTGAAAGGCATATCGATGCCATTATGTATGGAATATAACATCCAAATCAGGCTGAATTTGACCGATGGCATTTTTTGTTCTTTTAACGAATCTGGTTGAGAAAAAAAAAATAACTACGGCTTTTATAATAACACTACAGACGTAAGTAGGTAGGTAATTTCTAGACACGTATGCAAACAGCCAAAATATTACTGTCCCGTGTCTGATATTACACAACCTATAACTATAGTTTCAATTAGGCCGTCTGACGGGGTAACGCGAGGGTGCAGTATAAAGGAGAGGGACGCTCGGCCCGCCGTACGCACATCTAGGGCTGCCCTAAACACGAACTCAGTCGCACGTGTAATTATGTTGTTTACGATTACGCAACAGTATGTTAAAATCTTTTCAACACTTTCTTGAAAACTGGCTCTTATTACGCTTATAAGCTTTAAGATGGTGGGTGCGAAGTTTTACAAAATGTGCGTCATAGGTATCGTTTTCATGGTTTTCGGGGGCGCTAAGGCCAAAAATGAGGTTAAATTTTCCAAGATAGCGGTTATGAAATTTTACGAAATATGTGTTTTATGGGGGTGTAGTCTTCGTGGGTTTTGGGGGCACTAATGCTAAAAAGAGATCGATTTTATAATCTAAAATGGAGTCTCAGAAGTTAAACGAAATCTACGAATCTTAAAATGAAATCAACACACATTCAACAAGATCTTTCTGGAATGTCAGTAAAAGTCTGCACATCTGTCATGGAAACCATTACACCTAATTTAGCTTTCGTATTAAATACAAGCGTAGATCAGGGAGTCTTTTTGCATCTCATGAAACACAGTGAAGTAGTTACATTATTCAAATCTGGTGAAAGTAAGAAACTCAACAATTATAGGCCTTAGTGAACATAGGCCTATAATTGTTAACTGAGAACTGAACGTTAATTGTGAACTGGCATTATTCATACTGCCAGTTCTTAGTAACTTATTTGAAAAGTTATTACTGAATCAAATGTTACGTCACATTAATAAAAATTCCATCTTCCATTAATAACAGAACGATTGAAGTAAAGGGCGTTGTACTATTGACCGGGTGTCTCCTTAATAAAAAATCACTTTTAACGAAGGGAGGAAGGACAATATGCTATTGGAATCTTTTGCGACCTCTCAAAAGGTTTCGATTGTGTAGAGTTATAGACCATGAGACACTGTTATTGAAACTGGAGCACTATGGAGTTAGAAACACATTTCTGGATTTACTATAAACATAGCTGAAAAATAAACAGGTTGAAGTCCAGCTAAACAGCGTAAACTAATTGAGGTCTGAAATGACAATAGGCATTCTTCAAGGTTCCATATTGGGTCCATTCCTCTTTTTTCTTACATAAATAATTTACCGATTATATTACTCCAAAATCAACCTAAGGTGGTGTTATTTGCAGACACATAATTAATTTTTAACATAGACAGAATTTTCAGAATGTTTGCCACGTGAATAACTCAATTCTTCAGGTCCAAAATTGCTTTGCGGTAAACAATTTAGTACTAAGTGAAAAAAACCAAATGTTCACGATTCACTTTACCAAATGTTAGAAGTAGTACATGTGCGATCTCATATTAAATGGCGAAAAGCTGGCTTTTGTTAATCAAACGGTTTTGTTAGGAATCACGGGAGACGATAATGACACATAAAGCATCTCTTACAGGGCGGCTTAGCTAAGCACCTTTTGCTGTTAGGAAGATAAGACAGTTAAAGTTTGAAGTTAAAGCGTGCTTGGTCGTTTTTAGATACTTTTACATCATTATATTGTATGGCATTCTACAGTCGGGTAGCTAAGCTGCTGACATTGAATCAATTTTGTTTTGTTTTTTAAAAACAGAGCTTTTAGTTTTACAAAAGAGAGCAGATCCATCTATGATCTCCATCGCTGTGAATATAGGTCTATTTAATGTCTATCTATCTATAGATAGACATTAGGTATATCTTTTTTTTTTTTTTTATAGACGGGAAATCATCAAATAACTTCCCCCGTCTGGGCGGGGCGGGAGGGAGTGTCAGACTTTTACTGACTAAAACCCGTCTATGTTCCTTCATGTGCCCTTTGCGTTCCGGGGGCGCGGTATCTCTTTCGAACAACCCGCAGCCCCGGCAGGCATCGGCCCTCAGTGGCCCCATCCAATTTTGCTGACATCTCTTTGAGGCGCGCGTGGAACACGAACGCGCCGTCGACACGGTCTGTCGCTAGTGAACGTACGGACGGTGAGCTACCCATTGCTCACCGTCCACAGACCCGCGTCTACGGTGGCCGGGAGTCGTCTCGTGGCTCCCGACGCCCGGATCGTCTACCGCGGCGGCCGCTGGGACGGGGGACCCTTCTTTTCCCTCTCCCGTCCCGATTAGGTATATCTAAGATGGGGTTTGCGAAATTCTACGAAATAATGGCATCTGTGCCCTGTGTACGCTATGAAGCGTAACATTATATGACCTACTAGCTTCCACTCGCGCTTCGCCCACGTCAAAGTCTATAAATATTATCTTACGGGAACCGTACAGTTTTCCGGGATAAAAAGTAGCCATGTGCCTTTCTAAACTATAATCTATCTCATTTGTAATGATATCGATGTGTTTATGTTCATTATCACCGATGATTGTTCAATATGGCAAATATTAAACGTCATCTTCATTTTTTGCTAGTGTATAATTTAGTTCCTTCTAAAATGGGGTATATTCACCGTGTTTAAGGTAAATGTTTGTTTAACAGCGGTGCCAAAGCGCCGGACACGCCGAGTGCGCGAGCACAAGACAAGCGCGCGTCTGCACCGCCATGCTCCACGCCGCCCGCTGATGAGGAGCCTCCTCCACCATCCGATGGGGACGCCACACCGGTAAATTATTACATACAAAATGTTGTTGTTATTTCCTTGGTATGAACTTGAACACCGCTCGTTTATACCGGCAAGCATGTGTAGAATGCAGTGCTTATTTATATGTCGCGCGATCGTGGTGTGTCGTTTTTTTTTACCGATTTGAAATGATCAAATTACTTCCCCCGCCCTGGCCTGGCGGGAGGGAGTGTTCTTTCTTGTGCCCTTTGCGTTCCGGGGGCGCGGTATCTCTTTCGAACATAAAGATCAGATTCGATTCTCTTTCGAGCAGGCCGTTAGTGGCCCCTCCGAATAATGATGTGTCGTTTGCCCAGACCGGCCTGTGCCCCGAGCCGGGGCTGATGCCGCAGCCGGGTAGCGCGCCGACCACGCCGCAGGAGGCGCGCATGGACGTGCCGCAGCCGCGCCCGCTGCCCATGCCGGAGTATGGCGGCTTCTTCGCGCTGCTCACCGAGTACCTGCCCGACACCAGCCAGCCTATCTCAGGGTTCCATCGGTACGTTTTACTGTAAAGTTTCACTCCTGGACCTATATACTTTCTTTGTTAAATTTAGAGTAGACGTCCTATAACATTTACTCATTTCTTTCGTAAAAATTTTGAGAAATGGTTGGAACAATGACCTTCATTATTTTCATAACCAGAAAGTTCCCAAGTATGGTCCAATTCAAAACAATATCGCAAACCTGATAAAAACATGCATTTTCCGCCTTTTATATTTCTGCATTTTTCAATGTCTCTTTGGTATCCTCAAATAAGTTGTAGCTGTGTTGATTTTGAACTGGCTAACGGATGTGCTCTGTTCAGATGTAACGTGGCGGTGATGCTGCTGTGTGACGTGGTGCTGGACGGCGTGGAGCTGGACTGGTCCATCCACGTGCCGCTCATGCTGCACATCGTGTTCCTCGGAATGGACCACACTAGGTAACACTGCCATCATACTGATATCAATATTTTGTGTGCTAAGTAAGTAGGGGAAGACCAAAGGTACGATGGATGGGTTGCATGAAAGCGATATAACTAGAAAAGGGGAACTATCGAATTCATGCTAATGCAGATGTTTCTATAGTTATAGATATGCGAGGAATCCAAGTGAATGAAAATAATGGAGAATCATGATGACGCAGCTAAACTCTAACATAATCGCAGATATACTTTACAACTTAAAAAGAAAACAACTCCAATAAGTTCACGTAGCACAAAAACCGCAACAAAATATATGGATCAACAGAGTTTGTTTCGTGTTTTCAGGGTTGGTTTTATAGTAAATTTTTGTTCAAATACGATTTTCAGGTTTTCAGTTAATTCAATAACACGCTGTATAAACAACTAGCCTTTTCCCGTTATTTTATCCGCGTGAATGTCGGTCATCGCGAACACAAACAACGTCTCGTATTAAATATTAAACCATGTTCTGATCCAAATTCCAAGCTACGTCTCTGTCGAATTTCATTACGATCTGATGTGTGATTTGCCTTGAAGAGATAACAAACAAACAGGCAAATACACAGTTACAGTTATTACATTTATAGTGTTATTGTGAATGTCAATTTGCTATTTGAACGTGTGCACTGCGACTAGATGAATGCATCCTGTATTCTGTATTCATGTCAGTTAACTGACTACTTGTGCTCGTGTGTTGCGGAGTGATTGACACTCCACACAGTGTGATTACACCTCGCTCAATCACATAAGAACTGCATCGTGAGAAAGTTGGCACATCGCGACTGGAACGTTTTGACGAAAAATTATAACGTGTGGCAGATTTTTATAATAACATCAACCAGCTTACCAGTTAGTACAGTTTTATCACTCGTCTGATTGGTTGAAAATACTCCAATCTCGTTTAAACATATTTCTAGAAAACATTTTGGTTTTTGGTTTACGATTTGAGTGATTGAGAGGAAGAGGGAGGCAAAAGAAAAGATGGATGGATTGTGTAAAGAATGATATGAAAGAGAAGGGAGTCAGTGATAGCACGACGGTTGACAGTAAGGCATGGAAGAAGAAAACTTGTTGCGCCCACCCCAAGTAACATAGGATAAGGCCTAAGATAAAGATAATTGCCTCTGATGTTGCATGTGTCCATAGGCAGCGGTAACCGCTTAACATCAGGCGGGCCAGTACCTTATTTGCCACCATCAGTGGTATAAAAAAGAAAAAATGATGATGATGATTTGAGTGATTGGGTATATGGTTTTAAAATACCAAAAAGATGTAAAGGTTAGCATCGGCAATTAGTGTTTTAGTGCTTTTCGGAAATAAACAGTCGTCAAAAACCATCAGATTGTAAGCGTCATTGGTGTACCACGTGTAGATGGATCGTGCACCAGCACTGCCGGCAGCTGCTACTGAACCTGCTGGTGGCGGTGGCGGCGCACCACGACCACCTGACGGTGGCGCGCGTGCTTCTCGCCAGCCGCAGCCAGCAGCTCGGCCTGGGCGTCCCGCAGCCCACGCTGCCGCTCGTGCCGCACAACTTCACAGGTAACACACTATAAAGGCTCGAGCAGACCGGATGCGTATGCGTAGACGTGCACGTACCACTGAGTTGTAATGTATGGAACTGTATGAAACAGGACACACCGCTTGCGTAACGTAGACGTGCGTGTCGATGTACAGTTTCATACATTACAACTCAGTGGTACGTGCACGTCTACGCATACGCATCCGGTCTGCACGAGCCTTTAAACACGCTTTTTTTTGTCTTGTTGGGTAAACTCTCTAGTCTTGGTCAGGGGTGACATAGACAAATCTACGGTGGAATGAGCTTACCCAGAAGAAGCCAGTTCACTCTAACTTTGAAGAGATTAAGTTTAAATGCGTTCGGAAATACAGACGCACTTTTTTTAATTAGGCTGTTTTTATTTTCTTCGTCATCAGCGTTTTACAGCTTACTACTGGACATAAGAAGATAGCCTTCTCCAATTGCACGCTATTCTATTCATCCTCGGCTACCTCATCCATCTATGTACATCCAGCCTGTGTAGATAGCCACTCCAAACGTGGTAGAGAATTCGTTTAAAAACGGATCATTTCCATTTGCTTTTTTTTTACTGTTCTTTGTGATGAATGATCAATTGAAAAAATCTATCGTATAATATAATATGTGGAAGCAAACAGTAATACAATTACATCAAATTATATACAGGTCACCTTTGCAAAGACAACATGAACAATATAAAAAATATGTACTTATTGTACTATAACTAAAACATGGAGATCAGTCTGCTACCGAAAGAGGGAAAGTCAGCATGCTAATACACCACCCAACATTGAACGGAACCACATCTATACGTATTTCATATTCAATGATCCATTTTCTAAATACCTTGTTCAGAACAAAATAAAATATTTTACACACCTCTACATTCACACATACATTCATACATTCATTCTCTTACATTCACTACAGTTTAAAGTACTGGCTTTACCCATTAAAAATATAAACTTATTTCATGGAATTGAGTCCTGAACCGAGTCTAATACTCGTCACAATGAACCAACCAACCAACCGAGAATAAATTGTTCAATTCTCAGCTCACAAGGTAACGTTGATTGTAATGTTTTGTACCAAAGTTCTTTAGTTAGTGATCTTCTATCAAAATACCATATTATGTTATTACAGAAACCTTTAATATCCAACTATCTATATACACTTCTGGACACATCTATTGGCCCACCTTGTATTTTCAGTTTCGTTTGGTCCTAGCTAAAATTTTATATTAGGTCGAGCAAAAAGTTTTTATGCAGTTTTGAACCTGGCACATTCACAATTTCATTCAATAGTCTTTTTTTGAATTTCGAACACAGAATTTAAAGAAACAAAAGACAATTTGGAGCCTGTTTGTTGATATCAAACAATCGAATACTAAGAAAACTTGGTTTTATTGGTTTACTTGGATTTAATTCTTGAAAAAGTGATTGATATCTTTGGTTTTGCAACAAACATTACTTATTCTTAACATTAAGTTGAGGTTCTATCAATAATCTATGGATACTTCACCTGAAGTAGCCGCCCAAGCTGTGGCACTTATTCAGGCCGGACACAGCCAAAAAAAACGTGACTGCTCAACTTAATTTAAGTCGATCTGCGGTCCGAAATGTTTATCGGAGGTACCTAGAGACTGGCGGCTTTGTTCGTCGCCAAGGAAGGCCACGATCTCGGGTCACAACTGAAAGGCAGGATCGATTCATCGTGACGACCAGCTTGAGAAATCGTCACCTTACCTCCATTGAGATACAAAACCAACTTCGCGACTTCCACGGAGTATCTGTGAGCGCTCGAACTGTTCGGAGAAGGTTAAAAGAACGCGATATGGTACCACACAAGCCAGCTAATGGACCCAAACTAACGCGAGCCCACCGAACAGCGCGCCTTCATTTCGCACGCAGTCATTTAAATTGGACACAGCAAGATTGGAGCCGTGTACTCTTTTCTGATGAGTCTAAAATTGTGTTACATGGCAATGATGGAAGGAAGAAGGTCTACCGACGTAAGGGAGAGCGTTTCGCACAATGCTGCTTTGGAGAGAGGGTTGCTTATGGCGGTGGCTCATGGACTGTCTGGGGCGGTATATCCGCGAGCGGCAAAACTCAACTTGAGGTTGTTACAGGACCACGGCTGCCAACATTAAATGCTGAAAGGTACATTCGTGCGTGCTTAGAACCTCACGTGATACCATACGCGGACTATGTGGGCCCAAATTTCCTTTTTATGCATGATAATGCAAGAGCCCATGCGGCCGGCATCGTCAGGGAATATCTTCGGGATGTGAACATCACAGTTATGGACTGGCCAGCTAGAAGCCCAGACATGAACCCCATAGAGCACATGTGGGACGAGCTAAAAAGACGTGTTAGGGCTCGTCAGCCAGTTGCCCAGACGATGCAGGAGTTGAAAACTGCCATAGAAGAGGGATGGGAGTTGATCCCTCAAAATTTCATAGAGCGGTTGATAAACTCTATGCCTAATCGTATGAGAGCTGTGGTAGATGCCCATGGAGGCAACACGCGTTATTAAATTAAACCTTTATTTGATAAAACGTGTTTTTTATTCAAAAATCAATTGCCTTTAACAAGGCGCATATCCGACTTGTTAGGCAATAACTCCATGTCGTATGGTATTCTGAATTCAAATTTAAAACAATACGATCGAAAAAGATGGTAAAATGTATCAGGTTTAAAACTGCATCAACAGTTTTTGTTCAATCTAGCAATCATATTTCGGTAGGGGCCATCGAAACCTAAACTCTAAGGTGGGCCAATAGATGTGTCCAGAAGTGTATTATATGTTGCAGTCAAAACTCTTAACCAGTCAAAAGTACTATTGACTAGCAAAATCAGTTATAAGTAGTTTTGATTGAACAGGTTGGTCAACAGTACTTTTGACTAAATGATTCCGACAAAAGTGGTTTTGACTGGTGGAATCAGTCAAAACTCTTAGAAATCTGTCACTAATCTACAATCAATGATATCTATTCCTTATAGAAGTAAATTATAGTATGCAAGAGCGAGCGAAGCGAGCTCGGGACTTCTTATTCTGCTTAGCGTTGCGATTACAAACTATATTGTAATAAAAATAAATAAATAAGCCACAACTTTATTTTTTTCTGAAGACATGTGTGCGTTCAGAAACTTATTTTTTGTAAAATGTCTACAAAGTTCAAGTACTGCATACTTTTTATCCCGTCGGTAGGTAGGCAGGTAGGGTAGGTATGTAGGGGTAGGGTAGGTAGGTAAGTAGGTAGGTAGGGTAGGGTAGGTAGGTAAGTATGTAGGTATGTAGGGGTAGGGTAGGTAGGTAAGTATGTAGGTATGTAGGGGTAGGGTAGGTAGGTAGGGTAGGGTAGGTATGTAGGGGTAGGATAGGAAGGTAAGTAGGTAGGTAGGGTAAGTATGTAGGGGTAGGGTAGGTAGGTAGGTAGGGTAGGGTAGGTATGTAGGGGTAGGGTAGGAAGGTAAGTAGGTAGGTATGTAGGGGTAGGGTAATTAGGTGGGTAGGTAGGTAGGTAGGTAAGGTAGGGTAGGTATGTAGGGGTAGGGTAGGAAGGTAAGTAGGTATGTAGGGGTAGGGTAGGTAGATAGGTAGGTAGAACTGGACTTTCAGGGCAGGACAACATCTGCCGGGCCCGCTAGTAATGAAATAAATTTGTTTTAAAATTTATATTTTTTGACGTGATTTCCCAATTCGAACTAGCCATCTCGGTTTAGGCGCTATGCACGCATTGATATAGCCGCGCGACAACTCTGCCTACCGCATACGCAACTGGGCGATGCTGATTTTTGCAAGAGGAGTATTCTGGAATACTGTTTTTTGATAGTTGCAACTAAAAAAAAAAGCATTTATTAAATATTGGCCAGGTATCGTAATTATATTTCAATACTTCTTTTTTTCTTTGACAAGCTCCTAAAATTTGACGAGGATGCAAATCAACAGCTTGTATATGTCACCGTAAAATTGTAAATACCGTTAGATTATAAACTCTCGATCTCGATTATAATCAGGGACAGCCTTTGGACAGTTGACAATTTCACAATTTTAAGATTGTAATTTGACGGTTTCATTTCGATAGATTACAATCTACCGAATACGTTAAATTGTAAGCAGTACTTTGAGGTTCACAATCTTTCGACAGTTTACAAACTCGCGAGATAGTTTATAATCTAACGGTGTTTACAATTTTACGGTGACATACTACTCTGTGTAAAAAGTACCGGGAATTCATAAGTTACAGAACGCGCGGTATACGTATCGACTTATTTTTTTTTTCTATAATTTGGTAGGTCTGTTATGAGTTACCGCGCGAACTTTGAGCGCTATAAGTCAATCAGTGTAATTACAGCTGCCATTTTTGTATTTCAATATTTAAGTGTCCTGCGATTTTACTATGAAAGCATTTGTTGAACAAAAGAGTTTGCCTTAAGTATCGCGTATCAAACGAAATTTCCTGTGCCGAATCACTAAAAATATTGCAGAAGACTTACGGTGATTCGTGTATCTCAAAAACACAGGCATATGAATGGTATAAAGTATTTATAGAGAGCCGACAAGCGGTAGTTGATTTTCCTCGTACCGGCCGACCCAAAACGCTGAAAATGACGAAAACATCAATCTGATCAAGAGTTTGGTACTTGGAAATCGTCGTATGACTCTGTGAGAGTTAGCTCTAGAGGTAAACGTATCTTTTAAATCCGTTCATAATATTCTGTCTGACATTTTGGGCACAAAACGCGTAGCCACACGATGAGTGCCAAAAGAGCAAAATTTTTGTCCAAAAAAAGCATCGGAAGCAGGTTGCTGAAGACATGATTTCCCGAGCTTCTACGGACCTCACCTTCATGAAACGCCAAGTATTTTGGGACGAGAAATGGGTTTATGAGTACGATATGCAAACAAATCAACAGTCTCCAGAATGACGAGATTAGAGTCGATTGAATCTATAAAAAAAAAATTCGCTGAAGGAGTTGAACACCATACCTCAATCAGCTAATAAAAAAAATATGGAAGACTGGGTCAAGCGCTGGCGTAGTTGTATTGCAAGCGAAGGAGCTTACTTTGAAGGCGACAACAAAAATTTTGGCGAATAAATAAATTTTATGGTTTTATTGAACAATTCCCGGTACTTTTTACACAGAAGGTATATAACTCAAAAGTGACTGACTGACTGACTGACTGTCATAGTGATCTATCAACGCACAGCCCAAACCACTGGACGGATCGAGCTGAAATTTGGCATGCAGGTAGATGTTATGACGTAGGCATCCCCTAAGAAAGGTTTTGATAAATTCCACCCCTAAGGGGATAAAATAGGGGATGAAAGATTCTTATCTTATATTCTTATTTCTTCTTAACGTGCAAAAGCTAGTAATATTATAAATGCGAAAGTTTGTGAGGATGGATAGATAGATGGATGTTTGTTTGTTACTCTTTCACGCTTAAACGGGTCACCAGGTTTGGATGTTTAGCAATGAGTTAGATTGTTCCGTAGGATAGCACAAAGGATACTTTTTACCCCGGAAAAATCTACGGTTCCCGTGGTATAATAAATCGAATTGGACGCGAACGGAGGCAAAAAAAAAATTTGATTACATTTTACAGATCATATTGCATGCTTTGTTAAAAAGCAAGTTGTTACCTATCCCAAAATAGCAGGGGTGAGCAATCAGTTTAACTTTTCAAATATTAATGATTATTTATGTTTGGAAAATTTATTTTGAACCTTTTATTGACGATTTTTTTAAATGACTTTCTTATTTACCATCGGGTATCAATTCTGAAAACTTCCCTACTTGGAACAACGGGGTTTTTGTTACATATTTACACTACATTAAAAAACATTGAAAAAAATCTGAAACGTATGGTTACTCTACGCAATAACGTGTGTGCAGTTACGGAGTGATCGGGGCATGGCGCTTACTCCTCCCACATGTTTTCAAGGTCGCCAGGCCTTATTGTCGCCTTAAACTCGTAAAAGGTGCTTAAAATGTCATAAGCAAAAGGAATGCCCTTTAACATACATGTACAAATATATTTTTGGTATTTTCGCATTTTTCCGCTGATTGTAATTTTTTCCAAAATCTTTGAATGCAGTTCTGAATATCTCAAAAAGTTATGGACGGTCTCCTAGGATCGTTTTCCTGTATCTGTAATACGGGGCGAGTTTATTGTAACCGGGCACAAAACCTAACACCGAGCTGCTAAGGAGAAATAAAAATTTCACGTACAAATCTTTACGTGCAGAATTTCAATTCCCGTAGACGACTACTGAAAGTTTCCAAATTGTGCTTTAATGGATCTGTACGTTATAATTACCACACCACGAAAGGTATCATTCCTATCTTGACGAAAAATGATAAACGAGGTGTCCCGGCCACCGTAGACGCGGGTCTGTGGACGGTGAGCAATGGGTAGCTCACCGTCCGTACGTTTATTAAATAACGACAGACAGTGTCGACGGCGCGTTCGTGTTCCACGCGCGCCTCAAAGAGATGTCAGCAAACTAGGATGGGGCCACTGAGGGCCGATGCCTGCCGGGGCTGCGGGTTGTTCGAAAGAGATACCGCGCCCCCGGAACGCAAAGGGCACATGAAGGAACATAGACGGGTTTTAGTCAGTAAAAGTTTGACATTCCCTCCCGCCCCGCCCAGGGCGGGGGAAGTTATTTGACGATTTCCGGTCTTTAAAAAAAAAAAAGGATATCTAACCTTAAACTTCGCCAGTGCACTCAGAACACTATACTGACTTCAGAACAAGTGAAATTTCTAGCATTTTAAATTTTTTCCTTTGTTCGGCAGATCAAAGGCAGAGCATGTTTGAAAAGGCCTGTTGCTTTTTATAGTCGTCCCTAATGGCAATAACGATATTCGTTTACCTTAAACAAGGGCAAAAGTATTATACTATAATAGCTGTGCCCCGCGGTTTCACCCGCGTACGTTAGGTTTTTGGTTACTGATCCGTTCTCGTGGCTCATAGCGCGATGTTATGTGTAGCCTATAATCTGTCATTCTGAGGTATAACCTACGGAATGTCTCGCAGAGTCATTATTTTACCGCTAAGGTATTTTAAAACTGTAATATCTCCTTCATTGAAATTAAATGATGTAAAGGGCCATTTTGTTCAAAATTAAACACTTGTGATGAATTACGTATTTATGTTGATAGGGATTAATACTATGTTCATAAAAACACCTTCGCAAATAATGCATTATTTTAAAACAAATTTTCTGGACATAAAAATGGCTATAGTGAGTTAACCTTAAAAGTTAGGCATGTACTACCGCGGACTTTTTTTAGTATTATTTAAGAGGAACAATTAAGAGGAACAATTCTCTCATACATTATTTTCAAGTAACTTTAACCGTTTACGCAGCGCACGCAACGAAAGCCCTCAAAACGTTTTCCCGTTCCCCCGTTTTTGCCACATTTTCACTGATTGCTCCGCTCCAATTGGTCATAGCGTGATGTTATATAGCCTATAACCTTCCTCGATAAATGGACTATCCAACACGAAAAGATTTTTTCAAATCGAACCGGTAGTTCCTGAGATTAGCGCGAACAAACAAACAAACAAACAAACTCTTCAGCTTTATAATATTAAATAATAGATATACGGCCACTGAGAACGATACAGAAGAAAAGCGAATTTTCACTTGGCGGAAAAGTATCAAAAACCTCCACACCTCTTTACTTATGGTTTTCCTGTAAAAAAATCTTTTTGTGTGATACTCAGTCCAGAATAGAGAATTCGTGGTTTCAGTTTAAGCATAGATGACCCTTACACCCGATAATTACTATTTTTTTAAGCAGTATATCATGGGGTCTAGCCAAGTTTGGGAAACAGCAGCTATGTGTATTTTATTTTGAATTAATAATTTAGGAAAAGATAATAATTTAGGTTTAACTAGGTGTTTTGCGTGGGCGATGAATACGACGCAACACGGAACGATGCAATGCGACGCGATGCTACACGCGACAAATGGCCTAAGTGATCTTGGTCATTACTTCTCAAATCATGGACAAGTACGGTACAATTTTGCTTGTAGTTGGTGGTGTCGCGTCTGGTCGCCCTCAAAACAAATACGCGTTACGCCGCGTCTCGCCGCAGTCTCCCAAATAGGCCGCAAGCAGGGTATGCAGGGTAGGTATTGAGTTGATTGCGTTAATCGCGTTCGCAATGCCGCGTCGCGTTCGCAGTGTGGCGTCGCGTTCGCAGCGTTGCAGTTACGTTCGCAGTGTTGCAGTCGCGTTCGCAGCGTTGCAATTGCGTTCGTAGCGTCGCGTCGCGTTCGCAACGTCGCGTCGCGTCGTATTTGTCGCTTCACACGGAACACCGCGTGAAGACTCTGAGCATTCCACTAAATTATAATACGTTTCACCCGTTCATTTTAGCCATGTAATAACCACTCAATACATTAGAACACTTCGTAATATTTGTAAGCCACAAACAATTAAAAAATATAACTTCTTTTAATTTGGATAGTAATTCATAACATGTTACATTCGACTCAAGCTTACCTTTTAGTTGCTCATCAGGATTTCGATTGCAATTTTCTCTATAGCATCGCGACGCCCCGTCTAGCATCAGGGTCCTTACAGAGGCTTGTTTGCCACTCTGATAACACTTCGGATAAATGTTGCTCCTCTTTAATTTTCTATTCTCTTCTTGGTCTGTGATCGGGGGCGCACCGAGGTTCTGGCGCCATTTGCGTGTAGGTATTTTATGCACTTCTTATATGTGTGCGTAAGGCAGAGCCGGGCGCCCCGCGCTTATGTTTTGTGTACTTTGTTCCCAATCTTTACTTATTGATATCATAAAGCTGAAGAGTTTGTTTATTTGGTCGAACAGGCTAATCTCGGGAACGAAATTCGGAAATTCGGGAACTTTTTTTTGCTAATTCGGGGTTCGAATTGAAAAAAAATCTTAATCTTCTCTTTTTCTCCTATCTCTTCTGAATAATCCATTTAACGAGCCATAGGAGCGTAGCAGTAACCAAAGACGTAACTTAATGCGGGTGAAAAAAAAGTCGCGCGCAGAAGCTAGAATAGTTTTTAAACCGTACGTGAGCGCAAACAACACGGCCTCACCGTCGGACGGCCGAAGCAGGACTGAGACGGATAGGGGGGGAAGCGTGGCGGGTCTGGTTAGAATGGACGGAACGCACGTCTTTTAGGTATTTCATGCCTATTTTTAAAACCAATACAAATTAGGAAAATGTTATATGTTTAAGAAAATATGTAGTTTTGTTATTTACTTATTATTCAAAAAGTTTTGATCTTTCGTGAAGTATTTACGTTGTACTAAGGGATATTTTTTGTTATTTATAGATTACTTTGGTTTTTTTTTTTTGCTATTTTAGCTTTTTTTCTGACTGCATATTTTTCCTAAAATCTGGGAATGCAGTTCAGAGTACCTCAAAAAAATATGGATAGTCTCCTAGGACCTGCCCTAACTGCCCCGTTTCAAAAATCCACCCTGTATGTACTGTTCAATTTGGTTATAATCTCGCGTATTCGTTTATCTTTTAAATATAATGGGCACGTTTCAGATAAAGCCATGTGAACACCCGAACAATTAATACATTTAAAGATCTTAGAGTCGTAATTTGCATGTCTTCCACCGCACTTAGGGCAAAATGTTTTATCGGAAGAACACGTTTTCTGTGTATGTCCGATCTTCCAGCATCGCGACACTGAGAAACGGGATAAACATAAGGATCGAACTTGAATTTTGACCCATCTATGTATATGTACCAGGGTTCGGTATTTCCTCTAAACATACTCTCAAATCTCAATACTTCGGAAGGTGACCACCCTCTATTATTCTTGTCCCGTCGATCTAGTGGCTTCACCGAAATTATCTCCGTATTGTCTGAACAGCATAAACTGACCATCCTTCTCATCTTATTCTAGATTGGCATCCTTTATAACCACCACCAGTAAAGCTGACCTCCATGTCTTTCCTAATCGCCAACCTTAATAATAAGGTCATTGCATAAAAAAAGTTTAAGTACCCATACTTGTTTCTTCCTTGAATTTTATACGCACCTTCAAAGGACTGAGGTACTTGACTCAAAATATTGTATTTATTTGGTTTGCCTTCGACAACTTGACCAGCGCAAATGATCTTCGGTAGTTTATCAATAAATTATGTTGTGACTTTAAATACTTGTAATTCTCGTTCTGTGTTATTCTGCATCAATCTCTTCCCTTTGCCTTCACTTCCAACAAGCTTCAACTCCTCATCCGATTCTTCTTCGGGGCGATTCCTTTTCTACATGAAAAGGAATCGTTATATATCACTTCCCACGCTAAATATCACTTCTTCCTGGGATTCTAGCACCGGCCAACCGGACCGTAGCTTTGCGCGTATGCAATAATTTTTTTGAGATTTATCTCTAACTAGCTTCCAAAAAACATAGTGGCCAAATTGTAGTTGAAACTTAGAAAGAGAGAAATCTATATTTTAATTTATCCACAGAACCCGACGCAGCCTTTGACAAATACCCACAATGTGGTCACTCCCCGCGATCTCATGCACGCTCCTTAAGTTCCGACCCGCAAGTAACTCCCGAGGGTAAGCCTACTTAGTTGTTTCAGTCGGAGACATCTATTTCAAGCCACGGCCACTGGAATCATATTTAAGTATCACTATTTCTAGGTGAATGCGACAACTTCCCGTCGCTGCCTGTAATAGTGACAGGCGATGCTGAGGGCGAGAGCTCAGCCCCGGAACCGGCCATTATCGAAGCCGAGGCAGCCGAGCTTCCGGTTGCTGACGTCATCAAGTCGCTGGTGCACTTCCTTGCTAATAGGCCCATGCTCATGCCACTGTGGCAGTACGAGGACATCACTGCTAAAGGTAGGCGCTCCTATGATACCGCCGATATGATTCCCTTTGTCCCAAACTCCCAAGTCATTGACGGAAAAAGCGCTTATTTATCAACTTACTCTGTAAACTCTGAAGTGTAATATAAAATGTTTCCCAATGCTGTGATGTTTCTGTAAAACAACATGATACGGCTAACCTTCGGAACTGGACATGTCGTCACTTTATTCCCGTGTTGCCCAGTATGGACGCTGCGCAGCTGCCAGCAGATGGCGACGTTGTTGCGGCACGTGCTGCGCGTGTTCCGCGAGTCACTGCCGCACGCGCTCATCTCGGAGCGCTGGGCACAGACTGCGCTGCAGTTGGGTCTGTCGTGCCCATCCAGGCATTACGCGGGCAGGTCATTACAGGTAACTATAGCCAAGTTTGAGCTCAACTACCGGAAGATTATTCAGTACTATTTCGTGGAAAATGCTCGATTTAATCCCCACTATCTACTTACTCTTCGGCTCTCATTCTACATTTTGTTTCTTCACCACCACATCACAATATTCTCAATTCCAGGTGTTCCGCTTCATAGGCGTGGCCATGACCGGCCGCATGGTGTCGGACATCCTGTCCCGCTTGGTAGAAACGGTGGCGGAACAGGGCGAGGACATGCAGGGCTATGTCACCGAACTGCTCCTGACCTTGGAGGCTGCAGTAGACTCGCTCGAGTCCAACTTCAGACCCCTTGACTATATGAGGGACATATTCAAGTCCACTCCGAATCTGAACAACAAAGATGGTGGTCAACCTGCCAACGGGAGCCCGTATACTGCTGGTAAGTTCCGTAAACCATGGATTTACTATTCAAGTTAAGACTTTCAATCGAGTGCGATTTTTTTTTTGACAATTTAAAATAGGTGACTACTCGCGGGAGGCTAGCTGGCAGCTAATAGTTGGACTGCCGTTTCAGTGCGGAGTTGTTATCATTGAGTGATGATCTGTGTGGTCATCTTCTCACTCCGTGAAGATTATAAAGGGCCTCGCAGAGTTCTTCAACTGTTTTGTGTTTTTCCCAGGCAAGCGGTCCCCGGGCGTGTGCGTGGGCTGCGTGAGCAACCACACGCGCAGCACCAGCTACTCCGTGTCCTACTGTCTGCGCAAGAACAACGCTCCGCCGCCCAACGCTGACAAACAGACACACGGTAAATGGGACACAGATATTATCACACTGCTCTACTCTATCAACATACGCGGCTGCGGATCAGACAAAAACGAAGAAAGGCAAACGTTGCAATGCCGCGTCATTTTTTTGGGCAAGAGTAGTGATGCAATAAGACTCACTTATGTTGCCTTTGGTTTAGGAACACAGAGTACAAAAATGCTAACATTCTTGTTTTTTTTTGTACATATGAAATATTCTCTTTGCTAGCGGGCAGTTGGGACCAAAATCCCACCTTTGAGCAACCGGTTTTTTTTAAATAGCACTCGTTTGAAAACTGTCAATAAGGTCGATGATGGTGCACGTTTAACTTGTTTGCCCACTAGTGGGCAATTATTCGTGACCAAACCTTGTATTACCTTCTCCAATACCTCAACGTGGATGGCTAGGCTCTTTTGCCAAGTAGTGGGCAAAGTTGCCCACTGTTGGGCAAAACATAAAAAGCTTTATTTATCAATCGGTCAATGGTGTTTGTCATATAAAATTAAACCAAAATGTTATAGGATATTATACCATAATTTCTTCAGTCTATTTTGCTGTTGTTACTTTTGCACTGGATTAAAATGTGTGGTGTTATTTGTGCACCCAGTGGAGCGCGCTCGGCCGTGCAGCGAAGCCGCGAAGGGCGTGTGCTCAAACTTGTGCCGCTCCCGCTCTGCCCAGTCCCTCAAGCTGCTCGGCGATAGCGCTACACAGGTACTTATCTCAACCAACTAACTATACGAGTTCATTGACATCAGACTTTTAATCCCCAACTCTCTTCACTGATTGCTTTGCTTGTATAACTTGCTTATTTCTAACAATGTGATAGCTAAATGCTGCTTATTTATTAAAACAATGTCTTTAACTATACTTAAAAAGCATGTCAATCTCCTAACGTCAGTAGATAGAATACAATATACCACATGTAACAACAAACCACTAACATGTTAATCTGTTTCCGTGCAAGCTCCCCACTGCGTTGTTGCAGGACGACAAGCTGACGATCCTGGCGACGCTGTTCTGGGTGGGCGCGTCGCTGCTGGAGTCGGACTACGAGCACGAGTTCCTGCTGGGCGTGCGCCTGCTGGCAAGGGTGATGGCGCGCCTGCCGCTCGACCGGCCCGATGCCAGGGAGCGGCTCGACCGCACGCAGGCGCACACCTCGCCCTCGCTGCATGCGCTGCTGCTCAAGGTAAACACTCCACAAGAACCTACTAATAAACCTTTTGATAATAAAACTTTATATCGCAACTAAGGCCCGTATAACAACAACAATAAAACATAATAACATATAAACAATAACAATAATATTTATATAGTATATTTAGCTCAAGTCGGGAATTACCTACTATGTCGCTAGGTGACAGCGAAACCGTTACTAACTATAAATATAAAGAGAGTACGATCTCTTATTACGAATGGAATTATATGTTATGCGTGTAACATTTTGATTTTTTTTTATCAAAACCAACACACTATACTTATCACCTGCCCAACTAATATGGTAAAGAGGTATTTTATTTTGTTTGTAAGACGTAATCACTGCAAGTACTGAACCGATTAAAAATAATCTTTCATTGATAGAATTGAACCACTTAAAAAAGAAACACTATTGCCGATTGCCCATAGCCGATATCCTATGTTTTATGGTATATTTGCATTTAACACGGGCGAAGTCGCGTCGCGGACTAAAGCTAAAAAGACCGAGCCGCACGAATTGTCGTTCGACTCGGGAGCCGGTTGCTGGGCGTTAAAAGGGTTAAAAATGGCGCTATTATAATATGAAGTGAAATACATAAAAAATAACACTCTTTTGAGTCATTTTCGTAACTAAACAAACATTTCCATTAGCCACAACGATTTCCAGCTACTACACCACTCAGTGTGTAATTCCAGGGTTGCACGCACCCCAACACGTACGAGCCCGTGGTGGGGGTCCTCGTCGACATGATCCCACTGCTGGAGCTGCCAGTCATCGACCCTTCGCAGTCGCTGGCCTTCCCCATGACCGTGGTGGCGCTGCTGCCCTACATGCTGCTGCACTACGAGGACGCCAATGAACTGTGCGTGCGGGCCGCCTGCCATATCGCGCAGGTAAACTAAACAAAACATACGATAGTACACAGTTATAAGTAAAACGCGGATATTAGAACCCGAACCCTCAATTATCCGAATGCTGACTTAGTTTATCCGAATGCTTAATTATCCGTTGGCGAAAGTTTGTTGCAACCGTTCGTCAATAAAAAATTGTCTATTTTATAAGAAACGCATTTGACTTATTTAGGTTTTTTATATAACGTATGTCAAATTTTAATAGACTGTAGGTGCTGTTTTCATGTGAGAAAGTGTTGTTTCAAATCTTGTCGCAAAAGTCCCACATTTCGACTATCCAAACTAGTCTCTGTCCCAATTAGTTCGGATACTCGAGGTTCTACTGTATATTAAAACCAATTACTTATTCAGTTCACAGCTGAGAAGAGCAAGAAGCTGGAGAACCTGGGCACGGTGATGACGCTGTACTCGCGCCGCACCTTCAGCAAGGAGAGCTTCCAGTGGACCAAGTGCGTGGTCAAGTACCTGTGGGACACCTACTCGCACCTCTCGCAGCAGATGCTCGCCTTCCTCGTCGAGGTCTTGGAGAAGGTAACACTTGTTTTTTTATTGTACTAAATTGCCCACTAGTGGGCAAAGTGTTAAGCGTGTCAAAATCGCGCGCGTGGTAAAATGAAGGAAGGTTCTCGAAAGCCTGGTTCTTGGCAAGCTCTCCCACCTCCCACCGCCCACTAGATAAAATCGATAATGTCAAGGTCAATGCTAGCTGCTAGATGTCCTAGCCTGTATTGTCTCTGAGCATGCGTAATAGAGCTGCATTGATTTCCGTTCGCTCGCCCAGGCCAAGGTCAATCTGATTAAATATATTGCGCATAAAATGCAGTTTCATTTAGCAGATAATGAGTTAAAACCACATTAGCAAATCCTTAAAAGCAAACGTGTAAAATACTGCTTTTTCGTAATTCTATAAAATATCATTTAGAATCGAAATAATAGCTGTAACTATACTCTTTCTCTCTTCTCTCTTTTTTGTGATATTATAGTCTCATTTCAATGTGAGCGTAAAAGCTTTCACTTCATACAATTACACTTACGTAAATACTCTCTATTAACAGTAATGTTCTTTATGAAAATTCTCAGAATACGAGACAGTTTTTATCGGTTTTTCATTTTCCATGCAACTTAATAAACCTTGTTACTTACCGTGAAAGGGCCCTTTCCCTAAGTGATCACTGATGCTTGGTTTCTGTAAACACACCCTAACGGAGCACGCAAACGGTAAATAATTCGACTACAGTTGGTTTTCGAAATGTAAATACGACTATCGTTGGGCAATATTTGTTAATGTTTTAAAATCGACGCTACAATTTACCGTACCTTGTGTTTATACAAGATTCGTGTAAATTATCTCACGGTTTTCATATTTTCATGAGGTTTTAAAGTAAATAAACTTTGGTTGCCGCCGTTGAACATGTCAATAACGTAACCGAAATGAGCCGGTTTATGATGATTTTGTATGCATCATTTCTGAAGTTAAATAAAATAGTGCTTTTTTTTCATTCGATTAAAGCAACACGAACAGTAAATATCACATTACACGACGGTTTACGCATATAGTGCACTAGCGAACTACCCGCGACTTCGTCCGAGTGGCTTATTCCACCCGCGTTCATCGATCGAGAGATTACCCCCTACAACCTCACAAACTTCACCTCTATAAAATATTAGTATAGACTATACTCTGCGGTTTCACTTGCGTTCATTACGTGTTTGGTTAATGATGAGATGTTATATATCCCTTCCTTGATAAACAGACAAAATCCGACCAGTAATTCCTTAGGTTAGCCCGCTCAAACTAACAAACAAATTTCAGCTTGTTTATATTATAAAATATTATCAAATATTAGTCTAGAATATAGATAGATGAATAATTATTCTCTGAAGTAGGCAACATAATACCAACATTAATTACTGTATACATGTATCGGTACGAAGGTATCTCGGTTATAGCGAATTGTGTAATTCAATAGGTAATAGGGAGACGCAGTTCCAAGAACCAGAGGGGGGAGCGCCAGCGCGTTGTATCGACCCGATATTTGCAACGGGTTTATACAGCCACACACACAGTCTCACTCTCTTGTTGCACACATTTACAGCTCTTATACACCCACACAGTCTCATCCTCTTGTTAAATACATTTACAGCTCTTGTATATACGTACATTGGACTGGATATTATTTGGAATTCAATTGTCAGCGATATTTCATATTAATAATGCTTTACGTACATCAGAACTATCAGAAGGCCAATTCTCGTTATTTAAAATGTTTAAAGACAACGTATCAAAATTCAAGGTAAGGTATAAAAATTCTGTCAAAAAATCTGCATTTTTGAAAGATTGACACACATGACATTTTTGATTGATTGTTACTGGAATTGTTTATGGTTGCGGGCAGAGATCGATTTGCAGATCGCATAATAGAAATACGCCTGCAGCAAGCCCCGAGCATGTGGTGCTGGGTTCGATACCCAAGTCAGGCAAAATAGTTTCTTTTTTTTTTTTTTTTTAATTCTTGTGTACTCTTCTCTGATTATACCCATGCGGGATGCAAGCGTGATGGTATCTTATAGAAGTTGTTGCTTGCAGGGGTCAGCAAACCTGCAGCTGCCTGTGCTTTCGATCCTGCACTGCATGCTGTACTACGTGGACCTGAACGCGCCCGCCGCGCAGCCTGTCAACGCCGACCTTCTGCGAGCCGTCGCCAAATTCATCGACGTCACTGTACGTACTTCACCTTTATCTACGTGACGTCACACATTTGGTGCTTTAACCAGACGCAATAGCAGATATCATGAACATATTACTAGTTGCAATCCCATCAACCTCGTATCCCATTATAAATTCACTATCAGGCTTCTTCTGGGTAAGCTCACTCTATCGTAGATTTTGTCTATGTCGCCTTTGACCAAGACTAGAGTCAAGAGATTACTCGTCTCGAATTAAAAAAAAAATTACGACATCGATAATAAGCCGCTCGGCCACACACTTACACCAAGTAGCGACATCTATTGGCATGTAAACGTAACTATTGTTTAGCTTTACGACAACTGTTGTTTTTATTTAAAGCTTACATAAATAATAGCGTGTTCTTTTATTTTTTTAACAATATGAAGATAAAAAAATGTAAAGAAAACCAAATAAAAATAAATGATTTGACTTTTTCGACTTCATCTCAAAATCGGCAAATGTTGTGGCAGCGGCCATCTACCGCTCAAGTATTGTTGTATTCACGAGCCTTCATGTAATTCATGATGATGATGCCATCTAGAATGCAATTCGCATTACGGATCAAGTTAGTTGGCCTGGATATGCTGCTCTTATATGTGACTAGCTATACTTATAAATATGTGATGTAAATCATGAAGAAACCTGAAGTTATAACAAATATACATAAAAAATCGGCAAGTATATCAATGCACCTTCTGCATTCAATATTATTATGCGTCGAACGTGGACTCAATACATTCCTCTTCCTTTGTTTCAACAATATTAATCTCTGAGAGCAACAAAGGCTAATGGACGTCAAAGCGCGCTGTAGCTCAGCAGAATTCAATAATTACACCTCACTACCGACTAATTGCAATATCTAAATTCGTGGAAATTCGCTCGACGCATACCGCCACTCCCGTTGCTTCAATTTAATTACTGGCGGATGTTTGGCCTTGACACTATATGCACGGGGAATATTGATTTTATCTCAGTTGAATGTCAATTCCCTGTATTTTCCTATGAAATTCGCGAATTTAAATGTACAAAACATTTATAGTTCAGCCAAGCTTGAAACTTGAGTCAAGCGAATTTGAACTTTATTTGTAAGTCTTTAAAGTTCAAATTAGCTTGATTTAAGTTTATTTTTATTAAAGACTCAATTTCCGTTGTACGCAGATTCAAGATAGCAACAACTACAAGGAAGCCATGAAGATCCTGAAGCTGGTGGTGACGCGGTGCTCGACGCTGGTGGTGCCTCCCTACTGGGACAGCCACGCCTCCTCCATCCTGGACACCGAGCTGCACGGCAAGAAGGTGAGCTTCTTACCAATCGTTGACAGCTCCTGTAAAAAGGGGGCGCAGGGCCGTACCATCACGGTATTCCCCGAGGGGTAAGGCAGAGGTGTACCAATGTACACCCACAGTTCGCCGGAATGTTTAAGTCCCATGTAATCTATTCGATCTTGAAACCGTTTTTATTTCGTAGCACTATAAGCGGTTTTCATTTGCTACTGACAAGTATTATATCTTTCTAATTACTTTAGTTATATGGAGACCCTTGATTACGATTATACCTATATATCTTAATATGACGCAATATTTCGTAACATTAACCAGGAGCTGCCGGGCCGGACGATGGACTTCACCTTCGACCTTTCGCAGACCCCCGTAATCGGTCGCAAGTACCTCCCGAAAGCTGGGAGCCAGCCAGCAACTGGACCAAGTTCACTGTCAAACGCCTCCACAGCCACCCCGGACAAGGGTGAGTTGTTGCTAAGCCTCCACGAGAAGGGGGCAGGATGCTGTACTTGTGCCAATGTGTGCGTGATCATGGGCGATTGAGGGGTATCATTTGCCGCATTGGGGGGGGGAGAGTAGCGTAGGAAGGTCAGCGGGGCGGGGCGAGCAGGGGGCGAGGGAATGCCGCATTATCAACTACGCAGTATGACCTGCGCAGCTTCAGTTATTTCGCAGTGAACTTGACATTTAGCGTGCAATCGATAATGTAAGACTATGGAATCACAGCGCAGCCTGTACAGTTATATATGTAACAGCCGCATAATATTCGCAAGCGTGGGCAGTATCTTGAATTAATTTGTATTCATCTACTTACATACCTTGTACAGAATAGCCAAATTACGTGGTAAAGACATAGTTTATCGTTTTTAGTCGGCATCGCCTAGTCGAAGGATATTACAGCAAACCTCACATACATAAACTCACGCCCTTTTCCCATGGGGGTAGGCAGAAACCACAGAACACCACCTGCTACTATCCTTACATACTCTTTTCGCCTTTTCCACGTTCATACATGTGGTCATACAAGCAAGGTTTCGAGTACTGCGCACGCGTCCTTCCTGAAGAACCTCATCAATAAGCTAAGGGTAGATCTTTCTAAGGCGTCCCCACATGTTTCGAGAATGAGTATAATGGCTGTAAAAAGGCACTGAACGAAGCCTAAATACGTTCTAACTAGCTGCTATGCGATATACGAACATAGTAACTATGTTCTTCCCATCATTGCCTTAACTTTGACCTTAGGTACCTGGGTACCAGCTTACCGACATGATGAAGGAGAAATATTCTTAGCTTTTTTTTATAAACCAAGTTTCTCATGACTAAACGTCCAATACCCACGCCAAATACCCATATTATTTTTATGCGTCCATACGCTCTACGTTTAACCGGCCTACATGCCTGATCCGACTTGAAGGACCACTGTGAATGATCTGGGCCAAGATAAACGACGCGTTTTGAGCAAAAGATTTATATTTTAAAAACTGTATGGTGGAAGAACAAAACTTTAGGTAAGGAAGCGCGCGCTGTCTTTGGCGTTAGAAATGGCACTGACTCATTGCAAAATTGCAAATTGAATGTCGACTCGGGAGTCGCCCGGCGACGCGTGCACTTCCTTTTACATATTTGATATCGCGTCACTACCAATGCCCAATTGGAAAACGCAAGTCTATATAATCAGTAACCATATGAATTAAAGAAGTCGCATTGTAACTTGCTCGGCATTGAACATCATACATGAGAGGCGGGCACTTTAACCACTGGGGCATCGTGACATCAACATTTTTTTTTTAGGTTCTTCGACATCTCAGTCGGGTTCGGCGTCGACGGTGGTGGGCCCCGAGCCCGGCGGCGGCAACAGCACCACCCAGCCGCAGAGCGCGACGTCGCCGCGCCGCTCGCTGTCGCTCTCGCCCGCCGACGCTCTGGCCTCGGGCTGGAAAAGACCGTGGATGTCGCAGGTAAACTAACCGTCCAGAATCAAATAAGACCAGTCTAAATTCGACTGAAACGCATACAAAGACACGTTATTTGCTCACGTTAGTAAATTGTCATGATTGATTGTGAATGAACAGAGTCGCGTACGAGAGTGCCTGGTGAACTTGCTGACGACGTGCGGACAACGCGTCGGCCTCCCCAAGAGCCCTTCTGTAAGTAAACTGACACCTATTAGCGACTTAGTAAGACTCACATTCTTTTGACACACTACGTATGACCATACAATATAACACAGCAGTGATTAGTATTGGTGGTGGTCGGCGAAACACCCGTACTTCTGAAGTTCTGACCCTCAGCTATTCGATTTGCCTTGCTACTTTAATATATTGTTTTATCTTATCATTAAAATCTTTCAAAATTATTGTTTGCATACTTGTGAGGCGGGTGCCAGCCGACCGACGCGACGACATGGCCAGTGGCCGGCTACGTGTAGCCACACAACTAATTAATATATGATTTCTATCCATCGCTGCGTTTAGGACGATTTAATTACCACTTTATGTTCTAAGGTAATTCGCAAACATGTATGTTATGTCGCAACCGCTTGGCCCACACGCTATACGGCGCGCGAGACCAGGCGCGGCTCACCGCCTTGCCGTGCAGCCAGCCGCACGAATATCGCCCTTACTGCTACCACTTAAAAGGCGTTGTCAATATCAAATGACCACGTACGTGCGGTTGACTGCACCCAACAGCGTGCGCTTTGCTTGCCATCACTACATAACGTGCTCGTGTCCATTCGCTAAAGCTTCACTCCAAGCTATCCATATAACACATATTTTGTGTTATGAGTGTCTCTCGTTACTGTTAGGCGACTCGCCTAATAGTACCGAGATGTGAGTTCTATGATAGGCGCACTCTACGCAGACCGTACCGCAAACGTTTAAGCTCAGCACACGCAATGCTATCGCCACAGAGTACTTTCGAGAGAATCACAGCATCGCGACGCCACCGCAGCGTCACCGCGGACACACTAACATTCTAATTTTTTGTTGTTATTGTACATAATAATGATATATGTGATCACCATCAATACTACATGTCAGTAAACAGTTGAACACTGCAACGCGTCACAGTTATACAGTTGAGTCGTTTACACACAAACAATCTAAACTATATGTGAGCACTGTAACAGCACCGTTTATGGAAAATAGAATTGTGTCGGAAGAATTCCACTAAAACCAGTTTATTTTGTATTTATTCTCGTAGTTGTATCACATTTACCAAGTTCATTTTAGTTTTCTTTTTATACAAAACCATGTTCTCGTGTACTATGCTCATGTTGTATTTGCATCACAATGCAACATACCTATCAAGTATGCAAGCCTCCAAAACCCAAATAAATAGTCGTATTGAATTATGAAAATGAATTGGACACTTGAGAAAGTAGCTTTAAGCCTTTTTCTCAATGCCAGCCAAGACAGCAAAATGTACATAAAAGTATCTATTAAAAAAATAATATTAAAAAAAAAACTTTTTATTATCAATTATTCGATATCTAGACTTATTCCCGATTTCTCGAAAGAAAAATGAATGTGACAAATTGTCAGGCGCACATATACTACTGCTGTGATTGGTTGCTGATAATTCGTAAAATCACGGGTTATTGACCTCTTCTTGATTAATATCATGCGTATATTGGCAACGCGGCTGTTTTGCAGGTGATATTCAGCCAAAGCTCGGAGCTGCTGGAGCGGGAGTCATCCATGGCGTCCTCACTGGAGGAGGTGTCGGGCACTCCCGGGAACGAGCCCTCCGGGGGCGCGCCCCCTACCGATCACTTCGGGGTGTTCAAAGACTTCGACTTCTTGGAGTACGAGAGCGAAAGTATCGAGGTACGATCATCTTCTATTTACTTTATTACTTATTTTAAATTGGTTAAGTGTTGATTACTTTCTTTATTCAGTTGTGCAAGTGCAGCTCCTTGCTACACACATCGTAGCAAGGTGGCACTAAGTGTGTCTTATTGCTTTTTGTCTGTCGGTGCAGGGCGAGAGCTCGGACAACTTCAACTGGGGCGTGCGGCGGCGGCTGCCGAGCGAGGAGCGCGACGAGTGCGCGGGCGTGGAGCGCAGCCCGCCGCCACAGATGGCGCGCGCGCCCGACGCGCACGTCGCCAAGCCGGTCAGTACCACTACCCCTAGCTGCCTGCTGACCTCCACACACTATGTACGTAAGGCTCGTTAAACGGAAACATTTCCCAAATCACCATCATCACCATTCTGTCAAGTGATATTCACAGCTGTAAAACCTTGTCTGTGCTTCAAACGACCAAAATCATCGACAATACATCCAACTTTATCAGCTAAATGAATAGTACTTCATTATTCCACGTGAAACAAGATTTAGGTCATCCCGGGATGAAAGTAGAGCGCAGCGCAAAGGTCAGGTGCAACAAATGTGTGTCAGCTCTCTGTGAGCTAGATGTCAGCGCGGCCTTGGCCCGTTTATTTAGGTCAAGGTAAATAGGACATACTATCCAATGTTTTACCTATTGTACGTCAGACCAAATCTAGGCATCTATTCAGTATTCACGTGTCGTCTAGATATCGTCTTGCCCAATGACTGGGTTGTGGAGGTCAGATAGGCAGTCGCTCCATGTAAAACAATGGTATTCAATTAGCTGCATCCAATTAGACTGAAAGCCCATGGAATAGGGCTAAGCAGATGATGATGACGTGTCGTCTATTTGTCATTTTGATAATTTAATCCGTTTGTAAGGCCTTTGCCCAGCAGTGGGACAGTACGGGCTAAATAAAAAAAATAAAAAAAAAAAAATCCGTTTGTATGTAAAACGAAAAAAAAAAAATTTCATTTGGATAAAGCACAAAATTGTATTACTTTGACAAGTCGTCATATCATTCAGTAGACAACACTCATGCGGGGCGGGTAGATAGTAGTAAGTAATGTGGCTCTCTGTGCCTCAGAACGTGCACGAGGACTCGTCCGACGAGGAGGGTGGCTGGGACGACGGCGCGAGCGGCTCGCGCGGCGACGGTGACGCGGGCGCCGCACACGAGCTCGCACTGCGCCCGCGCACGCATTCCTTCTCCAGCGCCTCGAGCGGCGAGCCCGACGGTAACACACACTTGTTACTCTCATGTTACTAACATCACTCGTAATGTCATATTCTAATATTAAACAGTAATATACTACATTCTTACGGGAAGTGGCGTCAACGGGACAGTAAAATATAGTATTCCTTTAGCAATGTCCTTGTGAAATTATATTTTGGATTTTTTGGTTCAACATCATCTTATCAGCCGCAGGACGTCCACTGCTGGACATAGGCCTCTCCAATAACAATAGATTTCCAAAAGGACCGTGTGGTCAGCGCCTGCCTGTGGTCATAATCAGGTCGATTGATTGGCTAACAGTATGTAACAGGCAGTTGTATGTGTCAGGCGACCGTGGCGACGTGACGCCGGTGCCGGGTGCGGCGCCCGTGATGCGCGACGCGTGGCGCGCCTCCGTGATGGCGCTGCTGCGCCACGCCGCGCTCATGCCGCCGCTCGCGCTCGTGCACCGCCTGCACACCGTGCTCAAGGTACGAGCATACAAACACCTTACAGACTTACAGTCCGCGACTTGTAAATTGAGCTTTGCATTTGTGTGTGTGCCCATATTATAGATAGTGCAAGTGTGCGTCATCCTTTGCTTGGTGTAAACCGGGCGCCACACTCTAGTTTTGGTAATCGAGATCATATGAGCACTTCGACACACTGTGTCCAAGTCTGTGATATTGCTGCAGGGGGTTGTTTTTCAGTCATGTCGAGCCTTTGATTAGTAGATAAGGGCAAATGAAACAACATTGACTTATTACAATCATTTATTTAAGAAATCTAACATGCATCCTATTAAATTTGTAGATAACCAGTAATAGGGGCATCGTAACGAAAAGTAATGAATTAAAAAGCGATGAAATTTTACTGACAGATTTAAGCGGTTAAAATGTATGAAACAGCATTTTTTTTATTAACTAACGAAGGATGTTACCTTTTCGAGTTCTAGAATTATATACTGAATGCATGATACAAGTTTTCGTTACGATGTCCGTCCCATCTTGTATTTAAAAAAAATAGGAATCCTGTACAATTTTGTTTATTTATATATGTCCATGAGATGTAAATTTAGTTTGCCAAAATTTTTATGAAAATACTTTTGCATTTTTATCATTGTATTGTATTTCTTAAAGTGGGTTAAATGTTGATTTCATCTTAATAACTAATTAACTATAGACACTTATTATTCTAAGGTCGGCCAGTGCGTACTGGCGACCTGCACGGAAGAAAGAATATTTAAAATTTGTCGATGACATTATGAAAACAAATGAAACAAATTATTTCTTTTTGATTTGAACAGATATGTGTATGTAGTATCTACATAAGTCTGCTCAAATCAAAACATAAATAATTTGATTATACATTAAAAAAGTGTAGCGTGTTGGTGTGCATTGTCCTTCACATGTTGTTTGGGACGATCCACCCCCGTCCATTCGAAGGCGCGGGCTGGAAAAGAAGAATGGACGAAAACAAACTTCCCCAGCGACACGTGATACAGTTACTTACTCTACACTACTTACAATGTATTAAGTTAAGATGTTACATAATTATATACATACATTATATTATTTACATTACAATAAAACATATAATATTGAGAACTTAAAAGAATAGAAAAAAATTACAAACATTTCAATGTCCTCAATGATTGATAAATTGCCGGAGCAATTGTAACATATAAAGTATAATGATGATGCTCACAGCAATATCCTGCAAACTACGAAATAAATGATGCCACGGTCGTAAGGCGTTGTAGTAATGACACCTCGGTGGTGTTGCAGGAGGTCATGGCAAAGACGCTGCACCTCTGCACGGAGGGTGCAACTGCTGCAGCATCAGCGGCGGGTGGTGCACCGGGCAGCGCGGGCGCGGGCGCGGCGGCGGCGGGGGCAGCTGGTCCAGCTCTAGCGGGGGAGCTGGGCGCGGTACTGGAGCGTGCGGGGCTGGAGGAACCCCCGCTGCTGTGGGCCGGCCCGGCCGCGGCGGATCACCCGCGCGTTCGAGATGCTGTCCGTTACGCGGCTCTGGAGCTTCACGAGCATCTAATGACGTACTTTGATCGGAGGGAGAATATTCTGGAGGTACTTGCGCTAAGCTATGTACAGCGAAGTATAATTTCACTATAAGTAGATATACCCTCATTGTTTTTAATTCACATGTTCACTCACATTAAACACAAGAATATTCAGGTGATTGATTTAAAAAAAAATGTCACTTGCAATATAATCACTTACAGTAAGTTAGTTCAGATAGTAAGAACCAGTACAACCGTTATGCACGTGTCCCAGGTGTTGGAGATGGCGCGCGGCGCGACGGAGGAGCTGACGCGGTCGCTGTACCGGCTGATATTCCAGCTGCTGTTACTGCTGGAGACCAATAACAAGATGATAGTAGCAGTCTACACTGCCGCCTTAGAAAACAAGGTACACGTAGCAGTACCGTGCGCTCGGCTCGGGGGCTGGCGTGTTGTGGCGGGCTCGCTCTCGTAACAGTGTATCTGTGTGGGACTGCGGGTCGATGGCGCGACGCATGCGCGGGGAGCACCGCGCGCACCCCCCATGTCCCACCTGCAATCCGAAACTTAATCAAGGTCGGAACCTTGATTAATGTACCTATGTGTGCATTTATGCAGGCGAGCTGCGCCCCCATCTCCAGCCGGCTCTGCCCCCCATCCCGTTTCTCGTCGCACTAATGATGTATAATTCAATGTCATGGGCTAATATTGTTGCCGAAGCATATTTTTTGCGGCGGCGTTCGGTTTGCTCAAATACGTAACAAATCCCCAGGCATACGCTACTTCGTGTCAGTCTTTAAACGATTAGTAATGAGTAAAACTCCAAATGTTGGTTGACAAAAGACCCTATTTTTTAAAAACAAAATGTAGCCTTATACCATTCAGGGATAACGGAGCTTCCTATTTTCAAAAGAATTTTCTAAATCGGACCTGTAGTTCCGGAGATAAAGTCGTTCAAACAAACAAAGGTTGTACTTAAGATTAAAAAACAACAACAATCTCACTCACCTGCAAAGGCACTATTCAATAGCGCTTATCTCGTTGATCTCGAATTCAACATAAAAGTACCTACTCACACACGTGTAATATATCTGCTTATTGCCGAGTTACCAAATGTTCAATGCTCAATGTCCGAAATGTCACGTCGTGATGATACATCCATTTCGTACCGGTAAAGTTGTCGTATAATTTGGCCCCACAACAACCAGTCCAGTTTCCTAGTAAAAGCACGCGGCAGCGTGTCTAGCCAAGTTCGAACCTAGATGGAACTCCACGCAGCAGCCGTGTTATATACGAACCGTTTGGAACTACTTAAGCCCCTTAATAACTCAAAATCTTTTTAACATAACCTCTTTTTTTTTTACTAAATAGTGTTTATAAATATATAAGCTCAAACGGTTATTGAGATATTAACCCTAAAAATCGGCATTTTTATCACTGACTGAAAAGCATAAATGTAATATGGGAGCCAAGTTTAATTTACGTGTAGTTGTTGACTTAACCGACAAAAGATTTAAGAACTAAATGTGTGCCAAATTCTGTAGATAATCCTTAAATATACTATTCAAAGCAGATAACTTAGAAGTTTAAGTGAGGTAAGTGCATTAACGCACTAATGCTGTAATATAACGTATAAACCACGCGTACGTTTCACACTTACCATAGAACCAGAGCTCGGAAAATTGATAGTTTATTCACCTAAAATTCGAGGAGGTAAGGTACAGTAGAATTTCAGAGAACGTATTATCTACGCTATATCATTTACTCGGAATTTAGGTACGTAAATATACCCTACCTATTCCGATCTTTGATAATAAACTCTAAGAGCGGTGCAGTAAGAGTCACTTTGCAGTGTGTTGAGAAAGTCTTAGCCACACTGCAAGGCGTCAGTCCTCGTAGAACTGAAAGTAGATTTAATTAGAAGCTATCCATTACTTGGGCTGTAGCTACATTAGGCAGCGATTCGCGATGCGATTGGAAGAGCGAAACGAGATAAACTTGATATGGCTGCATTATAACCGAAAATCGTATTATAAGTGAGGGTAAATAGCTTCAATTTTTGGTTTTAATGTAGCCGATGCCGTGATTACAGTAATGTTGTTCCTATCGCATAAAGAAATCAAAGATCGCTAGTAATATTTGATGTACGGTGTAGCCATATAAGTGAGCATTAATTTATTTGTTTAAAACGCTCATGTGTCGCAGATCGCGTCGCGGCTTAATGTAGCTTCAGCCTTACGGGTATCATTTCAATCTCTTTAATATATGTTCTGAATGGATTTCGTGCTAAAAACGAATCGAAACTTGGTACTTTAAAATGTAGAACACGCTCGTTAGCCAACGTAACTAACATTTGCAACACATAGATAACTTCTTTATCTCCAAATGCTCGCTGTACTTGTATTCAAATTATTCATTTTTAAAATTGTGCATAGGTACGTTTTTCCCGTGGCTCTTCCACGACATGGGGGTGATACATAATTTAGTTTTTCTTTACAATTTAAATTTTAAGGGTTTTTGAGACATTAAAATGTAACTGTTGAATATTTATGAAAGTTTTAGAAACAAAACGCTCCGTAAAAATTTCCTGTTACACATGAATCTTAATAAGATGATAGTAAGGGTTATTTTATTTAGTCACTATCTGGATTCATTGCACAAATTTTGAATGAAATGTCAGTATGCGCTCGGGCGCCTTCGTCTTTTTTAGTTTGGCGTTCTTAACAGACTGTTAGTTTTAACGTCGAATAAATTATAAAAGAATATATTTTAATAGGCTTGCCGCCTATTACATGGAACCTAAACATACCAGCGAACTGTGGGCTGTACATTGGCACACCTCTGCCTAACTCTTCGGGGAATACAGGAATAATGGTATGTTATGTAATGTAGTGTTTGATCGATATATATGTTTAATTGTCAGGGCGTGGAGATGAGCGGCGCAGTGTGTGCGGTGCGCAACCAGCTGATGGCGAGCGCGGCAGACGCGTGGAGCGAGCACGCGCCCGCGCCGCACGACGACGCGCGCCTGCTGCAGCTCATACAGCGGCAGAAGTAAGACATACAGATTCACAACGAACCCTTCTAAAGTACCCCCATCTAGCCCCAACTAGCCCTTGTAAAATAGCCCCAGCTAACCCTTCCAAAATAGCCCCAACTAGTTCTTCTGAAATAGCCCAAACTAGCCCTTCGAAAATAGCCCCAACTAGCTCTTCTAAAAGAACCCAACTAGCCCTTCCAAAATAGCCCCAACTACCCCTTTTAAAATAGCCCCACTAAAATAGATACCCCAAATAGCCCAAACTAACCCTAATAAATAAATAAAAAGATGTCAACAGTATCTGCCCAATTTAGTACAGAAGGTACACTTAGTGGCATAAAATACACTAGATTACACTGAATAATATTGCACTCGGGGAAGAGAATAAAATAACTTTTAATCGTAATAAAAAGCACGCCATTTTGGTACTCTAGTAAATAAGCACCTTACTTAAGGTGCAACCTCCACTGTAACCCGCGAAATTCAAATATTCTTACGTTTTTTGCAATTTGCAAGTCAGTATTAGTTTTAATGTTGATTAAAGTAAGATTCGCGGGCGTAAGATGTATGTATTTTCAGAATCATAGCCATTAAAATCAGTAAAATAACTCCATAAGTCGGTATAATTCCAAAATGTCAAGATATCATGAAATAGTCATTCTTTCGGTTTACTTGGTTCTATGGAGTTTTATTGCTGACT
Organism: Caradrina clavipalpis; assembly: GCA_932526535.1. NCBI lineage: Eukaryota > Metazoa > Arthropoda > Insecta > Lepidoptera > Noctuidae > Caradrina > Caradrina clavipalpis. Next base: position 25,204,825 of record OW052087.1, read on the forward strand.
TAAATGGTTATAATTCTGAAATAAATACTTCTTACGCCCGCGAATTATACTTTAATCAACATATAACTTAATACTGACTTGCAAGTTGCAAAAAACGTAAGCAAATTTGCATTTCGCGGGCTACCGTGATGGTTCCACCTTAAAAAAAAACTGTCAAGTTGACAGCTGTCAGATTCAGCCACGTTGGTTTCGTAATTTCGTTTTGAATATGTTTATACTTATTAATGCAAGTTATTAAACAAAATACACAAAACAAGCAACAGACAAGTATGTACCCGAAACGCAGAAACGAACGGAATGACATGTGTGAAGTGTCAACAACAGCAAAACAAAATGACATTTACGAAATGTCAACCCGAGTGATAACCAAATAAAACGCAATTGTACATGCAAAGTTGCCACATGTTTTAATTGTGTTACAGGTTATTAGGTTATATTTAAATAATTTATTAAATAGTTAAAAACGATTTATGAATAAAAGTAAAATTATTTTCGAATTCCTCTATTTTTTTCTCTACGATTTGGTGCACCTCGAGGCACATTTTGGCCAAAATTGTACGGGATTTGTTGACCTCCTTTGGTTGTTCTGGTAATTAACGTATGGTCCAATCGTAAATCGTACAATATGAATACGACAAAATGCCGCCAGCTCTCAAAACAGTACCATTTCAATATTTTATCTTTTTTTTACGTAACAGGTGGAGTACGGCGCTAGCGTTGGTGCGTGAGCGCAACGCCGAGCGCATCCTGGAGCGAGGCGAGCTGCCTGAAGACGACGTGACCACCCTCCTGCACGTGTACTGCAAGGGACTGGCGCAGGCGCAGCCAGGTACGCGCACGAGTTTATTATACCATTGGCACGCGCATCAAATTTCATGGACACTCTTTTGAACCTTCAAAATCACACTAATATTATAAAGGCGAAAGTTTGTGTGTTTGCCTCTTCTTTACGCTCAAATGGCTGAACGGATCTGGATGAAATTTGGCACTAAGATAGATTGTAGTGTGAAATAACACATAGGATACTTTTCATCCCGTGGGATAATATATCATCTTTGACGCGGACGAAGTCGCGGGTAAAAGCTAGTGATATATACAGGGTGGAATTTTATAATGCTACCTGGAGGGAAAGTACTCTAAATACTCAAGTTAGCAAATTTCACTCAAAGGAAACATTTCTTTATTTTTAAAAAGAAACAAAACTGCGTTTGCGTAATTTTGAAAATACGCTTGCCACACCCGGGATTCGAACAGACTAAAATCCGAAAAAATAGCATTCTGTACTTTTATGGCACTAATCGATAGGGTCAAACATAAGGATCAAATCTGCATCGAAGAATGTTTCCTTTGAGTAAAATTTGCTAACTTAAGTATTTAGAGTACTTTCCCTCCAGGTACCATTATAAAAATCCACCCTGTATAATGTGAAGAGTGACTGAATCTACCCAATAGGGACTATGCTTATATTTTTTTAATCGCATTTATTAACACATATGAAAATACCGTAGTAGAGATGACAAAAAGTCAAATTAAAATTGGCCTAGAAATACGGAAAATCTATTAATTACGCGTCGATTACACAGAGATCCGACCGAGTGTTATGTGACGTCACATAACACTACCGCGATATACACTCCGTGTTAAATTACGTTTAGCTAGAAAGAGATAGAAACAAATCATCGATGGCTTATATCTTTTTTAATATCTCGTTTTGCTAAACTGTTTTTTAACTTGAATAACGATTTAAACAAAAATACATGCATATCCTATTGCAACAATTCTAGTCATCCGGGGACCAAAACCTTACGGTCAGCTCGTCAATATGATCGAGCAGATCATAATGAATCCAGCACGGAACTCTAAAAAAAACAAAACTGTGTAAAGTAGTCAAATCACATAGCCGTTTAATACGCCCAATATTAATACTTTCGGAAAAAAATACCATGGCTTACCCGCAATTTTGAGTGTTAGCTAGTATTGAAATAAGGGACATATTTGCATGAAACGCGACGGAGTGCGCAAGGATGGTTTTTATAGTTCACTCGGGCTACTGAGAAATGAGCATCGCATTAATATGGCACGTTTTGTGTCCGGCAGACATGGTGGCGATCACGCGGCCGGTGCACGAGCTGTCGCAGAACCTGTCCTTCATGATGGAGAGCCTGTACAAGGTGTCGGTGGCGCTGCAGCGGCAGGAGTACGGATGAACAGCTTCCCCACCCCGCACCGCCGCCGCCACCCCTCACACACCCACCCCCGCTCCTCACAAGTATAACCCCCTTTCATAGTAATGTAACCATATGTTATCTGTAGCCGTTGTGTTCAACATTCTCATGTTGCCACTGCAAGATTAAGGGAGGAATTCTCCACCAGTGTGTCTGTTTGACAAACTGTCAAGTGCGCGTCAGCCATACTGTGATTAGTTGTCGATAATACAACCAATAACAGTGCAGCAGATAACGCACGCTTGACAATTAACCATATTATATTTGTCGTTCAAGAAACGGGGGTCCAGTGTTTCTGTGTGTAGTTGTTATATTACTTCAATCATGCTCGAATCAAATATTATAGCATAATACGACTAAATGTCATTGATATACAAAAAAACCCAAGATGCAGTCTCGAATAAAAGTAACGCACGAAAGTGTCCCCAAACAATATTTCGGTCTCTTTCTATAAGCTACAAGCATTGCATATTGCAAGTTCAACATTTCGCTAATTGTTTAAAGTTGATATTACAACGCAGTGTACTTAGAGCAATAAAATTTTACGACCGACTGTGATCGGTAGGACAAGGTATTGAGTGGAGTCGAACATTACTTTTCTTTTATTTTTTTATTAGTCAGTATTTTAAAAGTTTGTTAAATTGTGTTTTAAATACATAAATATACATTAATTTGGGCATAAACATGTTAATGGGTATATCAAAAAAACAAATAACTGTTAAAATTGTTTATTAAAATATTTGGTTCAGAACGATAATAATGAATGGTATTTATTTTGCAAAAATCAAATTAATCAAGTAGGCCAGTTACAGGCACTTTTGAATTGTCATAAACAATTAAAACATTAAAATTAAAATACAACAAAAGGAGAGTGGGCAAAAATGTATGGGAGCTGGTCTACCTACTCAACAGTAATGTAACATACGTCGTTGAATAGGTAATTGTGTGTACTCCATTTTGTTATATGGCCGTTAAGTTGTAGGTAATGGGGTTCTCGAGATATTTCCCAAAAACAAGCTAAAGCAAAATAATTTCGCCGAATAGAACAATAATGCAATTTTTCATTAACTATGGCTACATAAGTGATCAGCGACCGTGTCGAACTTAGGGGAATTGGTAAACCACGCCTCTCGACGCGTTGGAAAAAGAGCGAGCTTTAAATATTATGGCTTATTTGGCATATTTAATATTGGCTGAAACGATAATCGACACAATGATCGCTGAGTGCACATCCCACATCTCGACGACCTCGTCAGCCAAGTCAAGATACTTGATCTTCTTGTCATTCTCGGCCTTCACGAGGTTCACGTCATGTGGGACTGTTATGTCAACAATCATTGCGCGCTTGTCTACATGATCCACCACCATTATATCAGGCTTACTGGCTACAATAGTCCTGTCAGTGATAATAGATTAATCCCAACACAATGTGACATTGCTATTTTCGAGAACTGGGTCGGACACATACCCATAGTTCGGTACTTCCGATTCTACAAGGCGGTATTTTAGAGCAAGTTGCTGATGAATGATCCTGGCCACAAGGTTGTGCCTATACAAGTACTCTTCGCTAGCTAGATGAGAACACCTAGAGATAATGTGGCGGATGAGCCAGTGGCATGCCCGACAAATGTCAACCGTGCCATCCTTCACAATAAATCTCCGGTAGTTATTCGTAATTGTATAGACAAAACCTTCGGTTTTCCCAAATAGGTCACCGAAGCGAAGGCAGGATACGGACGCTAAGAAATCTACATCGGGCCAATGCAAGGCCCGGAAAAAGCGTCCGTGAAGCTCTTTACTCTGCCATACCTCCTCGCGATCTTCAGCACTACTGATTTGCTCCAGTTTTATTTAGCCAAGGAGAGCGGGGTGAGGCTCTTATGCACTGCCATGCCACGCACCATCTTGGTGCATTCCCACGTCGGCTAAAAGGAAAAAGTCCCTGAGACTGCATATCTCGCGGTTGTGGAAAGTCTTAGCATTTAAGAAGCCACGACCTCCACACTTCTGCGGAATATTCAGTCTCATCACCGATGACCGTGGGTGATGCATTCGATATGCCATTAACAATGTACGGACCCTCCCATCCAGGGCATTGAGTTCCGATAGAGTCCATTTTAATAGTATGCCAAAAGAGTTCATCAATACCGGCATGACCCACCCGTTGAAGGCAACCCTGCTTCCGCCTGATAAAAGACTATTAAATACTTTTTTCAGGCGGCCAAAGAAGCGCTCCTTCAACGATTGCTTCACGACAACAGTATTGATGCCCAACGCTTCCGACATACCCAAATACTTATTGGTCTCCGTTAAAGAAAGGGATCTAAGGTTTATGGATCCCGAGAGTTAAACTCCCTCGGACTCCACAATCTCCCCTCGCTTGACATACATGACCACACATTTGTCTACACCAAATTCCATCCTGATGGCGCTACTAAAAGTTCATGTAACCTTCAGTACAGCTACATCAGTCATAATTATTATTATTGATGTGTTGTCTAATGTGATTACCAATCGGGATAACTAGAAAAAAGAACTTTTTCAAAATAGTTGTTCCTAAAGTGTAATCAGTTAAACAGCTGAGTGATTAAGACATGTGACGACTTCATGATCTTAAAATAGTAAGGCAGCGGCGCTTATATAGCTATAGTTAATGAAGATTTGCACTAATATTCCATTCAGCGAAATTAATTTGCTTTAACTTGTTTTTGGGAAATATCTCAAGAACCCCATTACCTACAACTTAACGGTCATATAACAAAATGGAGAACACACAATTACCTATTCAACGACGTATGTTACATCACTGTTGAGTAGGTAGACCAGGTTGCCCACTCTCCTTTACTGCCCATAGCAAATATAAAAAAGACAATTTTACGTTTTACGAAGACGTTTTATGCCTTTTGAAGTGACATACATATCTTCCTTCAAAAGTGCTCGGAACAAACGACGCTTGAATTATTCGGCTTAAAAAAACCTTCTTGCCTTTGTTGACTGACGATTGATGTCCATTCTCCACATCATATTGGGTCACGAGGAAAACTAAAATATAAAAATTAGAAGTTTCCATGAAGTTGTGACACTTATAGACTACAGACTAACCGACACTTCTATCCTTAGCATGCCGCATGTCGCGAACTAAGTTAATCCATAAATTACTTATGTTGGTCTATAACTTAATCGTTATACATCATAATATTTACGAACATTTAAAAAAAATGTTAAATATACTTTATAAAACGTAAATATAATTGTCGAAAAAGTTCAAAAGAACATATTCTTTTTTTTTAACACAAATAAAAAATAATCGTCTCCACTTATTAGAACAGGGTCATTTTTATAATGCGACTAAAATAAAAAGGAGGCTGTAATGCGTTGTTCTAACACTGAACAAGTGGCCATTGAAGTTAGCCTTATTGTAGTTTGAACGTTGAATGAAGTTTTTAGAAAAAATAAACCAAAATCACACATTGCTTGATGTAATCAGTCATAAAAAAAACAAAAACTAATCAATAAACTTTTTTACTTACCGAAAATACCATATCCCATCCTTTTTTGCCCCTCTATTTTTACAATTTCTCACGGAACACTTCGGCATTTTTAAGGACTGCTCCCAGACGCGAGTGACGCGAGACTATTTGAAATGAGCGCACAATTCAGAATGTTGCGCTCATTTTTTGAGGACGTTTTTTAAACGTTGAATGTGCATCTTGGGTTTTTTGTATATCAATGCTGAATGTGTAAAAGCATCTTGACTCTTTTCACAATTGACCATGAATGTCAAGAAATTCTTCGGGAAAGCTATTGTTTTTTTTTCGTGAAATAATTGCAATGATTTTAGTGTAATATTACGACCATGTAACCGACGAAAAAAAAATAGGTATATGAATGTAAACATACGAGGTGAGGCCAAGCCTGCACTGAATAATATAATACACGTCATCTTGTACGTGGACTAGTAAGAGCTTATTGTAACACATATTATATTTTGCTGTTTAAGTGTATAATTAGAAATAGTTTCCCATATCACTTTTAATAATTAATATTGTCAATTTCCGGCGGCGCAGCGGATTTAATATATAAAACCACACTAATAATTTTAATTAAAAACGGTATACTAATGATAACGTACTAAGTTTTCAAGATCTCATATAGATTAATAAAATATGTGCTCTAGAAGAAAAATGAACGCGAGCGGGCAGCCCGGCGACCGCCGCACCCGCCACAATCTTGTACGCTGTAAATGACAAACGTATAATGGATTACTTTGACGATATAAATAAGGCTCTATTGCTAGCGGCATACGGTCGCGGGTGCCGCGCTCGCCCGCCGCCGCGTGCCGCCACTCACCACGACTCACTGTAGCTCATAGTCATTGTTCCTTAACCACTGCATATTTATATTTTTATTTTAATCCTTGTTTTGTGATATGTTTGCTTTTGTAATAATGTTAATGACAATATTTATTTCTTAGTTTTATATTGTAGCTGCGATGGACTTTGTTTGTGTTAGATCTTAGAGAAAAATACGGACTGAATGTTTCTTTTTTTTAATTTATTAATGAGAAAATGATTTCAAATGGAAATGAATTTGATGAATCTTAACCAATAACAAAAACTCGTTCTAACAGTCCAACACGTATATCTAACATAAACAGGGTCTTTATAAATTGTAATAATATTATGTAACCAATTGTAAAATGTATTTGATGAATTAAATGAATACAAACTAAGTTCTCGTCTTTTTTTTCGAGGGTCTTATGATTCTGGGATATCCTGTTGTTTAGTATTACTACAGTACATACATATAGGAACAACAATGATAACAATAAACATTCATTTAGATGATTACTTAGTCGTGGTCGAGCCACACTAGTACAATAAATGGACATCCAGATATTCATATTATTATTATTTATGTGCTTTCGAAATCTTTATTATGAATTTTACTATTATATTCTCTAAACTTAAATACAATAAACATAGCCACGTGTGGACGATACGTCAATAGTATGAAACAATACATAAACTATAGAAGAATGCTAATACAATACAATATAGCATAACGTGAGGAATACACAGGCAAGTAACTTGCAGAATAGTATACACCACTGCTGATAACAACTTGTGATTGTACAATCATTAAGATATATCTATGGAGAGGGCTCTAACTTCGATTTAAAATCAAATGTCGGATCGTGTCATATCCGTAATTTTTGAGTACCAGTTATTTATTTTAAAAAGGTCATATTTTATAAAACGCAAATTTAGTCGGCCATTTTGTGTCTCGAGGCTTTCTTCGTATCATAAAAAAACAAATTCGAGATCACAAAAGTAAACAAAAAAGAAATGTCATTGTCAAAGTGACAGTTCAGGGGTAGCTAACATTTCCCTAGGAACTCATATTACTGAAGTTTTTATTTTAATTTAATGTTTTTGGAAGAACGCTAAAGCAGCGTGTCTAAATTAAAAATATGATAGCCTGAGGCCTACCTCAGGCTATCATTACCTTACTTACCCGTTTACCTTTCCTATAATATTAAGACCTAGTCTTAATATTATAGGAAAGGTAAACGAAAGGAAAATAAAAGATTTAAAGTCAAGATTTATGAACAAGTTACGTTTCGCTAATAGAAAACACTAAATGAAGTCCAAATGTTTATGACCACTGTCTTATTGCCAGTAGTAGCATAAAAATATGTGCCCGATTTTATTTCAAACAGTAATACTTTATACTTTGATCGTAATTTACGTCACTTTCAAGTTGAAAACTGTGTGCAATATTATATTTTACCTGAGAAATATATGCATACAATTTTAGAACTATGTAATAGTACTTTTAGGGCGCTTTCAATTTAGACGATTGGTGCCGGACTGCTGCAGTCCGGGTATCGTACTGCGCACGATTTTTTTTTATGATTTTTCATACAAAATGTCCCGACGCAAAGTCGTGCGACAGCAGTGCGGCGCACGTCCGTTGGCGGAACGGCAACAACCTGTCAGTGTCTCAGCTCAGTCGTTGTTCGCTAGTGCTGTGAACGCATCGTGTTTCTTAGAAATTCGATCGGAGTGCAGCCGCGTATCTCTTCAAATAAGACGATTTACGTCGTACTGCTGTCGTCCGGCAGCAGTACGGCTCATGGTCGTAACAACCGTGCGGCAGCAGTCCGGCACCAACCGTCTAAATTGAAAGCGCCCTTACTACTGCACAATTGAGGTTATTACTTAAAATTGACAGCACGTATAGTTTGCATTTTTGATCTCAAATTCGATTTCCATCTTTAGTTAGAGCTTCTCCATACATACAAAAGAATGGTCACAATGGCATGCAAGCTACTTGTATACTTTTTTGCAAGTTTCTGCGTATTCATAGCTTACAGGCTCGATGACAGTTTGCACTCCTTGCTTAGGGCGGGTAGTTTCAAATACTCGATATTTTAACCCCAAATTCTGAAGTCTCTTTTAATCTGTTGTTATGACATGTTGCATCAAATGGTTTCTGTCAACTAACAAGTAAGTAGTAACGAATTTGCACCTTCGTGTTTCAGTGACGCTTAACTTAGCAGAACGGCACGAGCTTCAGGTGATAGTCCGGAGAAGCGCAACATTAAGAGAAAAACAAAGCAAAATTTGCTTAAAACACTATGTAACCTTAAAATACTTTAAATAGACCTTATATTAAGGACAATCAAGCAAACTTCTTAATCATTAGCGTGGACCGTGCATCACCGGCAGATATATTCACACCTTGAGCTCACTCGGACGAGTGTCGACCTTGTTAAACGTCCCAGACTTCAACACCCCTTACATGTTAACAACTATTATAAAATACACTCAGATTTTAATAATGTAGGAACAACATCGAATATAATCACTATTATTATAACCAGATTGACAACTATTGATTCAGATTAAAATTTCATTCGAAATAGAGAGCTAATTAGCTGTGTAACTTTTGTTAGTTCACACAAGATTTGTATACCCCAAACGTGAAACGGGGTAATTGTACTCATAAACAAAAACTTATGATTTTATAAATACACGTACATTTAATATATATTTTCTTTATTTTACATCCACTTAGGGTGTTTGACTATTATAATATCAAGGTTTTTATATTTACTACTTTTTTTATATACTAACTTGCGTTACAAGCAGATTGTAGTAAAATGCCATGGGCCGTAGAAATCCGAATAAAATCCGTTCGACCATAGTCAAGAATAATATTGAGCTGCGACTAAACAGACGGTCACCAGCGTCGTACGACCGAGTGCGGGTTCTATAGTCTGCTGTCGGCCACTGGCGCTAGTCGTAGTCGCGTAGTGCGAGGGGACCCTACACGTACCGAGGAATATTCAAAAAATGTCAAACACCCTATAAAGAATAAAATACACATCATAACAGTATTCTATAATTATATATTTTAAACATAGTCTTACCACCCATGCGATTTCTAGAACCAACGTGCATATTTATTTGTGATCTCAATATTGCAACTGTAATACATAATATTTATAAAATCTAATAAAAAAAGTTACGCGCGCCGAATGGCGACACGCACTTGTGTAAAGTTAGTTATATAATATTCACTAATACTTAGTAGTTTATAATTTTAAATTCTCAGTTCTTTTATATAAAAATACATAATATAATAAACAGTACAATATTCGAACATTGAAGGACTACGAGACAGTTGCTCACCGCGCTATATCACCACATCGTTCAGTTCGTGATTACTATAAAATGCTCCCAGACAGTCCCAGAAGACTGACTTCAATAATTCATTAAAAACATCATTTACTCACGAATTGTATATATTATGTAATATTCATTGAAATAAATAAGATCAGCTGCATTCTAAGATAAATCACATCCCTGTATCAACACCTAAGTAAAGTATTTATTAGTGAAGTGCATCTGATCTACTAAACTAAATACTCGTCAGTGTGTATGTGCAGTGAGTACATACATACCCGTCGCCGTGCTAGCATTAACAAAATATTACACAAGTGATACAGGGACGGGCGCATTTTACATTATATAATTAATTGATTTTGCTATATTTTCAGATAAGATCATTATATATTTATGTATGTACAATATTTTATATACACAACAAATTGGCTCACAAACCGAGCTACCCCTTACGTAGAACAGAGCGCTAGTGCGAGACGGCTCGCCATCATGTGCTGGACGAGTGGACCCGGGAGGCGCGTGAAGCGCGCGTGGGGCGGATGAACTACCTTCCACTACGTTGCACGAGTATGTGTAGTCGTGCGTACACAGTTAGTTTGCTAAAACATATAATATATCCGATTCTATAACTACTTAAAATGAGATGTTGGTAGAACGTTATGCTTTATATGCAATACATTATTTACATAAAATCCTTGTGTAAAATATCAGATTGTTTGAAAACAAGAAAAAATAAATTAATTGAAAATATATTAACATCTAACATCTTTGTTCATTATTCATACAGCAAATATGTATAGCTTACGGTTAAAATCCTTGATTATAATGATTTAAAAAAATAATAATAGTATAATATATTTTACATTTGAATTGATTAATCTATAAAAATGTTTGCTAATACGCTTAAAATAAAAATACTGAATGACATTTACTAGAGCGTCGTTTATCGTCTATGTAGTACGCGCACTCAAGTAAAACCACGAAAGGTATATATTACAAAATAGTGATAGTAATTCATTTAATACTCTGTATAAATAAAAACTTTGTGGTGCGTAAATATTTCATTTGTTTATGTACTTACATAGCGGATATAGATAATCGCTTTAAATATGATTTTCACTTACAAGTGTTAATTGTCCTATCTGCGAGATACTTGGGTGAGTACTACGCGGAGCTACAGCAAAACATACGAACCAGCTGCCTACCAGCGCGACACCTACATATTAACTATACACTACACAATACATCGGTCGTATATTCGATACACAAATAATCGGTTACATCAATAAAGCGGCGCGTCACAGTGATGCAAGATACACAGAATACCTGTGGGGAGAAACAACTATGTCTACTGATTACACACATCTAATCATTGGTATCGTAAGATCGTAGACTGAAGTAGTAGGAAGACGACACCGGGAGTAGGTACACAACACACGATATTATAATCGTTAAGGATAGTGAATACGTCATAATCTTGCATGACGTGTGCGCGTAAATGTTCAGAGCATGTGTGTATGTCGTTTAGCTGTGTGTGCAGCTAGGGTGTGCGTCGCCGGGGCGGGCGCGCGCGGGCTCAGTTGAACAGCACGGAGCTGGGGTCCTCGTTGTCCATCTGCTTCACGTGGCGCAGCACGTCCTTCTTGGTGATCACGCCCAGGAGACGCCTGATTGGATATACACACACATTTCAATGAATGCCCACGAATAACAGCCCGAAGGTTCCAAAAGATCTAGATAGATAACACCACTAATCATTTGACATACTTTTTATGAGCTTTCCAAACGTGATTCGCCCGTAGATTTTGTATGACAATACTAAAATATGACGTCATTTGACATCTCACATCACTAACTATTTATGGATTTCAAAGCAACTAAAAATGAAATTTTATACTTATTTAAAAATGTATCGAGTTTTCTGGGGTAATGTGTATTTTTAGAGAAGTTGTGTCGTGGAATTATTGTGAAATGTTCTCATTAAACTTAAAATACCTTCACAACCCGTATTCTGTTCTGTACTGTTAGATTTTCATACATTACATTGCGCACTATCATAAACAGTGATTGTCACTCACAGATTGTCATTGTCAGTCGTTTCACAGCAATAATTCTTGCTCAATGTTGTAAGCAACATTGAGCAAAAACTAACAAACTAAGGTCATCAAACTAAGGTGTTGATGGGTAGTGTGCATAGTTAACAAGTAAAGTGTGTTTTTACACCCCATATTGTGTTTTGTAAAGTATATAGATAAAATACTGCCTCGTTGGCCTAGTGCTCCTATGCGCGACTGCTATACGCTAGAGGTCTTCAAAGTCAAAGTCAAAGTCAAATACAAGTCTATTACATGGGACCTAAACATACCGGCAAACTGTGGGTGTACATTGTTACACCTCTGCCTAACCCTTCGGAAAATACAGGCGTGATGGTGTGTGATGGTATATCGTTTACCCGTTATGCGTGACGAGCGTCTGCCGTAGTCCAAGCTTGCGGAACATGTCGACGACGGTCTCCATGGGCGTCTGGTCGGTGACGGTGATGGGAGCCATGTCGAGGATGCGGTTCAGCATGAGGCAGGGCGGCGGCGACAGCGGCTGGTTGCCGGTGCCCGCGAAGATCACTACAGTCTGCCCGGTCACTCCCTCCATGGTGCGGCGCGCGTTGGCTATGGTAACGAGACTTATGGTGAACACTAGCACACTTGCTTGCACCTTATTGCAATTTGCTATCGACATTTTAAGCACCAATTACCGTTCTCCTCTTTAAATAATATGATGTAGACTATAGAATATATTTATTTGCCCGAAACGTGGTATATGTAGTGCAGTGTTAATATTATATTAAAGTGCTGCATGCCTCAAAAAAAAACATGCATGTGTTTTTGGTCCGATTGCTTAAACAGCGTGGAAAGGATTAAAAATCGACGTGAAAGATGACGTGGCCGGGAAGCTTAAACAAATACCTTTAGTCTAAATGAGTTGAGTTCAAAATATCAATAGATTAATAATGAACGATGTCGAATGTGTAGTGGAAACTAAACTTTATGTGAAAATATGTAGGTTCAAATTAAGTTATGTATAGAGTTTATAAGCGTCATGTCGTACCTATGGCCAGGTTGAGGTCTCGGCGCAGCACGAACCCGACTAGGTACTGCGACTCCTTGGAGACCACCACCGGGTACCCGTTGTGTTCCGTCTCCTTCAGCAGAGTCTCCACGTCGTCCACCGTCATCGAGTCCTGAGTGATCACCGATAGCGTCTCGTTGCGTCTGGGACAAGGCACATACAAACACTGTTGAATTTTACGCATTCTATGTATACAAGAATGGTTTTTAGGACCCCGTAACTAAAAGGTTGCCTATGAAGATCAGATTGCGAAGTGTACGCCGATTGTCAGTTGTTTGCAATAATAGGTAACTGGTTGAATTTTTTAAAGAAAAGGTGTTACTATGACCAGTATAAAACAAACAAGTATACTAAAAAAATACATGTACATGTACGGAACTTAGCCTGAGATTCAATAATGATACTTAGCATAATCCTACGCTTCGATCAGCAGTGTCATTCTCTAAGCCTCACTTCTTAATTCGAAAGCTGAATCCGCAGTGAGATTACAATGGTATACTGTTAAACACGATCACGCCGGCGGTGACGTCACCACGGCGAACGAATACTAAACCAATGACAAGTTAGTTCGTTATCGAAGTGAGCGCGATCACTTTAGTGAGACTCGTTTTCGAGTTTGCATTTTAGAGAATCGCACTACAGTATCAAAAGATTAGATCGTTTTGACGTGATTTTTACAGTTGTCTCTGAATCTTAGCCGCAATCCACAAATCCGATTCGCATATGGCCAGGGTGCAACATTCGCAGACACTGAACGTGTGCCAATAGAAATATTATCGTTACAACAGTTACAAACATTCAATCTCAAGAGATGTGTTAAGTCGGCGCAGCAGGACCATATATTTCTTAATGTTTACATGTTCTTTAGCGTTGTGTTGTTGTTACAGAAAACAATAATGACTAGTACAAAAATAAAGAAATAAAATAAATTGGCAATGCCTGCACATGCTTCAATAAAAGTACAAATGAAGTTGCAAGTAGCAAAGCGGGGCCTAATTCTGTGGCTCATCTTTTAATTTAACACTAACTGTTACCCGCGACTTTGAGCGCGAGGTTTTTTATGTTACGTCTTTGTTTGCTGCTCCGTAAATATTACCATATGCCTCATGAGTCTGGCTATCATATACAATATTAATATTTTCTCTAATCCGACTGGTAGTTTAAGAAATTAGCGCGTTTAAACAAACAAATCTTTCAGCTTTATTATATTAGTATACATGTATGAATGTTTGTGTTTTTTCTATACATTCTGTAGGTGGATTGCAGCTCACGTGCATGCTCATTTAGCATTAGAAAAAACAATTTCAATACTATAACATGCGAAAAAAACAATAGATAGTCACTCATGAAAACAGTTTAGGATGGTAACATACATTAAAAAATAGTTAACATACATTAGTTTTTTGTTACAAAGACCGAAAAACTATTGTTATAAATCATCAATAAACTATAAGCTGCTGTGATTGGATGACTGATTTATCAACAACCAATTACAGCTGGTTACGCGCGCTTGACAGTTTGTTACAAAATAATATTTCGCTGATTGGCATGCGAGAAAGCAGGGGTCATGTTTTTATGCAAATAAAGTAGAATATAGCAAAGCTTAGCGCGAGCAGCTGCGATAAAGCATAGTTTAAGTAATAGTGCACTATAGTATGTTTATATCTAATGTGTAACGCCGGAAATTAAAATAATTTCTCATTTCCAAATTTCATCTCTCACTTCACCTACTTACTGTCTGTAATTGCTATCTGTTATATTGAGGGCAAGTCAAGGCACGACAGTGGCGCAGTAAAGTAGGTATAAACTGTGCTCATTTAAAGCAACTAAACAGTTGTAATTCCAGCTACAAAATTCAGAAAATAAAAGTATTGAACAATTAATGGAAATCTGTTTTATTACTGATACTGAACAACCAAAAAGTATTTGCGCACATATATATTTTTTTCCTGTAAATGTATTTATATGAATTTGCATTTGCAGTGTCGCCAGCCAATGTTGTTGCCCCCAGCAGTTGGTATCAAACAGAATGTCAGACAAATTGTGTTAGCAACTCACTTCTCATTCGGTGTTCAAAGTTATCCTGTATGGAGCAAGCGTGCTTAAGGCAAGCAGGGAAAATAAAGGAAAAACGGAAAAGAAATATTACATTGTGCTAATGTGCTTCCTAAAGTCAATCAGCCAGAAATCCTTGGAATTAACCTGGTTGAAGGTGACGGTAGATAAGAGACCAGTACGGCCAACATGACGAGTCTGAAGTTAGCCGATTACCTGCGCAGTAGACATGTTGTTCCTAAAAGATCCATTTTCGCAGACAAACGGCTAACTTCAGACTCGCCAAGATACGTCGGCCTTACTGTACCCACCTGGAAGGAAGGGGGGGGGGGGGCATATTTTATAAGTGGTTATAAACTTACTTGGGTTGCATGACGTCAGCGGCGAGCGAGGTGTGCTGGAACTCGTCCTTGCTGTCGAGGAAGGGGTAGCCGTTGAGCGCGATGTGCGCGTCGTAGATGCCCTGGCGGCCCAGCGCGTCGCCCACCCACTTGCTGGCCATGGCGGCGGCCATCAGCGGCACGATGTAGCGCACGCCGCCCGTCAGCTCGAACATTATCACCACCAGGGATACTGCCAACAAACAACTGCTGTAAGGCTTTGGACCTGACTATGTGTACACTGGATGCAGGCCGCTTCCAACCGGTCTTTCTGGAAACCTATAAGGGAGGTCTGTCTCCAGCAGTGGACGTTCTGCAGCTGATATATCCTGATGACGTGTGCAATGCGAAGTGCTCTTGTATTAGTGCATTTTCTGTCTTGGATCCCGCAACGAAATTAATCCGAAAAGAACAGCAGAGGAGTATGACCTTATGAACTCAGAATACGTAATTAAAGTGTCACCTGTCATCCGGGTGACCCCACCCAGCACGGCGGCGGCGCCCACCATGGCGTAGAGTCCGGGCGTGATGCAGTCGTCGCCGGTAGAGCACTCGCCCGAGAACAGCCACACCTTCGGGTATGTGTACGCCAGTTGCTCCACGCCTGTTCACACAAAGTCAAAGTCAAAGCATTTATTTCAATTAGACCATTTACAAGCACTACACAAAGTGTACTTACCAATGCCCACGATCCTGCCGGCGATAGCTCCTAGCGCGAGGCTGGGGATGAAGAGTCCGCAGGGCACCTTGATGCCGAATGTGAAGATGGTCATGACGAGCTTGAGCACCAGCGCCAGCACCAGCAGCCAGATGGCGCGGTAGACGCCCGGGCCCGCCGCCGCCTTCTCGATCGCCATGTTGACGTCAGTGAAGTTGCGGTTGTAGTCACTAAAGAACGGAATGGAATGCTTTTTACTTAACTCTGGGGCGATGGTCCCTTGTGGAGGTACCTCTTCTAGGAGGGAGTTCTCCTAGAGTACGTTTAATAAGATTTGAGTAAAATGACTTTTTTACTGAGCATTTATGTAGCAACACCGCTGCTTTTTTTTCTATTCCAAGATTGATCCCAAAGTAAAAGCAGTTCGTATTCTTGAGTACATTTATAATTTCAGTGAGACAAAATTCAGGCCGTATAAAACTTTTATATAACTCACCACACCTAAAACATACTGTACTGTGTACATTCGTACTCCGCTACCTAACCCTTCCTAGAATACAGGCGTGATGTTATGTATGTTTATAACTCACCACAGAGGATCGGAGTTGGAGATTCCGCACTGGTTGAAGAGCAGGTAGATGAGCTCGCTGGTGTTCATGCGCGTGTAGGGGTTGGGGTAGGCGATGACGGCCGTGACCAGCGTCACCACCAGCACCTCCGTCACCGGGTACTGGCCCAGCTTCGTGAACTTGCGGTAGCGGCACCAGAAGATGTTCGCTTTTATGAAGATCGTTGCTATGCAGCCCTTTGGCAAGAAAAATAAATATAATAATGTCTCTATTTTTTATATTAATATTTAAAAATGTAATCAATGTGTAATATAAATAAATAAATGGATGTCGTGATGACCCAGTCAAGGCGCCCGCCTCCACTAGGTTGTGGGTTCGCAACCGGGCACAGGCAAGTACCAATGTGATATTTTCTAATTCATATGTAAGTTTATCTTAAACATCACTGACATCGGTAACCATTTCAGAGGCCCTTGAGGTGGTTTAGAAACTCTGACACTAACTAGGGTGTGTGGAGTCGTTACACCTTACTGTTCACACGATAAAAGAAAGAAAGATAATTATCGAGAGTGCAAATCACCCCCAGCAATTTCATAGGTGACATACAAATATTGATAAGGCAGGAGCTAAAGTCCCACGTAACCAGTTCATTTAAGCCACCCAAACCTAAATGCCCACGGCCGCAGACTCTTGTATGTTCCCCCTATTCTCATATTTTAATATGAAACGTGAGAATTACTGAGATTCGTAATGAAAACATAATCCTAGCAAGTCTGTCTGTATCGCTTATGGCTGAAGCGCCATTTTGTATTGTACAACAAGGTTGAGAGCGATTTGATTGGTGACATCCTGGTCTTTGTACTCACGCCTATAATCCCGAGGCCGACAAAGGGTATGAGCTCGAAGAAGATCCAAGGCTTGTTGTACTCCACGAAGAACAGCACCGAGTGCTCGTTACCGAACGGGTTGATGGAGCGCAGGATGAACGCCGCGATCAGCGCGCAGAAGAACGAGCGCCACAGCGTCTTCAGCGGAAAGTAGTACGACACCTAGCAACAGACACACATTTAGGCGCTTTGCACATAGAGCAACTTAAGTTGAGGCAACTATCAACCCTTTTTAAAGTTTCCTGTAAAAAGTTGATAGTATAGCTATAACGTTTACGGTTGCCGCAACTTTATGGTAATCTGCTACTTTCATAGCAGAGTTGCTTAATCTTCGCAGCGATCTTTAATAACCGATATAATATTTAAGTTGCTAGTTGCGCCAAAAACTGTTGACGATCACCGGAACTAGAAAATCGAGTTCCTAAGTGTGCGCAGTCCAATTAAATATATGTAAACAGCTAGTTGCCAGTTGCTGCAATAGTTGCTCATGTGCAAAGTGCCTTACACAACTAGATTCAATAGTTTTAATTTATTGACGTTCAAAGGTGCCTTTTAATGGTCTACTTGGAATAAATGATTTGACTTTGACTTAATGAGAAATTTTTCGTCTACTCGTTAGCCACGTTTTGTGTTTCAAACTTTATTCTAACTATGGTAAAGTTTTTGATACAAAATTGACTTAAGACTTGATTTTTGCCAGTTCCGCATAAATATTTTTAGTGTACTGTTTTGTCTGTTTGTTTCATATGTTATAATGTATTATTTGGTATATATAGGCTTGCCTTGTTGTATATAAGTGAAAACATAACTTTTAAAAGTTAAGGAATTCTGCCGTAAATTAATGTCGACGGTAAATTGTAAACAGTTGTTATGGATTGATGCTGACATATTAGTTTAAAATCTACACAAGACCATTATCTCAGTAATGTAAATAATTTTGTTCTACAAAATAGTTTTTACGTCACAAAGTATACCTAAGTTATGTCATGTTTAATTACACAAGAAAAAAATAGGGTTAAGACGAAAAACTAACGGTTAGAAGAATAAAAAGTGAGTAAGGAAAACGATTCACAATAAATATTACTTCACTGTTTTACCTGAATAGTAAGAAAAGGCAATTTCATAGAACTTTGAAAGCGTGTCATATTGCTGATTAGACACGAGTAGGTGGCATTACTAATAACTCATAAATTGTGTATTGAAGTAGCTGTAACTTTAAATAATTAAAAATAAACACAAATAACGCCAAGGTTTCGTAATGATTATATTTTATTAGTAGCTTCCGTCCGCGACTTTTTCTGCGTTAAAGTTAATATATTATCCCATAGAAACTGTATTTTTTTTGCGAGTACAAGTAGCCTATTTTCCATTCTAAACTATAATCTATCTCTGTGCCAATTTTCATCCAGGTTCGTTCAGCCGTTCTGGCGTGCTTGAGTTACAAAATTGAAGAAAAGATTGGTAAACACCATAATTTTAGACTTTTTTTTCGACATGGTTAATCTCTTGACTCTAGTCTTGGTCAAAGGTGACATAGACAAAGTCTAGTCTTAATATGGTTATAGATACAATATGTAATCCGTACCTCCTCTAAGCTGAAGAGTACTCCGCCGATGGGCGCTCCGAAAGCGACAGACACGCCTGCAGCTGCGGCCGCCGACAATATCTCACGCTTCTTCGCCTCGTTGCGGCCGTACTTCGGGAACAGGTACGACAGAATATTCCCTATTGAAACAGATTTGTTATGGTCAGCTAGAAAAGTGTAATCATTTAAATAGATACGAAATAACAAAATGGACTTCTCAGCAGTTTAGGTTATAGCAAAGAGTTTATTTTGTCTTTATTTTACATTAATTTCGTATTTTCTTTGATATTGTGCTCAATAGATAGGATTAAAAAATCTTAAATGTTGATAGATTTTTGTTGCTGACTATAATATGATAATGTACATCATTTTTATTCGTATTTATAATAATGAAGAGATACATTTGACTGCAACACAATATATATATTTTTTTCTTAAATATGACTTAGCTTAACTTGGTATCTAAGTCGGTACTAAAATTAAATCATTGCAAGATTAAGTCTCACAAATAATGTGTCAAAGCACACGTAAATATTTTTCCTTTTACTGTGTTTGTAGTACCCTACAAACTAATAAATATGAAACTTACCGAGGCAGCTAGCGATGTGTACCATAGGCCCTTCCTTCCCGAGCGAGAGCCCTGACGACACGGACAGAATCAGGCCCACTACCTTGATGATTAGCGTCCACTTGCCCAGGTACCCTCGGATGATGAACCCGCTCAGAATGGTCTTGATCTCCGGTATACCTAGACGGATAAAGAAACCTTTTCTATCAAGAGCTCCTTCTATTATGTATTGTATTATAAATCTCCGTGAAAGTATTGAAATGGGAGAATTATCTTTTATTGTTTCAAAAGGACGCTGATGGAAAGTTTTTGAAAATTGACAAAGTTAACGTTATTATAGACAAAAACTAAATACGCCTATAAGTTCTTTTGTTTGTTTTTTATTTGAGATGGGTCACCTCTTGACTCTGGTCTTGATCAGAGGTAACATAGACAAAGTCTACGATGGAGTGAGCGAGTGATGCTAGTTCTCGCGTACTACGCAGTTTTAAAACCGTTCAGAAACTGTAGTTATAGCTGAAGTGCTGACCTGAACCACACGCGTACGGTGCGAACATCCTGACAAGAGAGGCGGAGAGGGCGGCGAAGACCAAAGCCCACACGATGTAGAACAGGTAGCTGATGATGTACGCGCCCGGACCCTCGCGCTGACCGCCCAGCACTTGTGGCCATGTCAGCCACTGGAACAAAGGACCAAGTTACAGATACACGTTACAATTGGGATATAGTATATATAATTTCTATGAAAACAAATTGCGAAATATCTTATACGTAATTTATAAAAGTACTTTATTTTAAAGTTGTGGTAGATATCATTCTCTTTTAAATATAGGAACAATTTCTCAAATGATACGGCACTTAATAGAAGCAAATAACAAATTAATGTGGCGCCGTGTTGGAAAGTGGCACTCATGTTTTTTTAAGCCGAATTTTCCTTAACCGAAACGCACTAGATTACATTATTGTTAATTTTTTTTTTTTTTCTTTTAGATCGTGAACAAGTTCGTATTTATTTTGTATGTAATAAGCTGATATTTAAACATTACAAATAGACAGTTCAATGTTCTTTACATTACAGACTACTATTTTTTTAATGTAAATATCCGTCTTTAATTTTTAAAATTTATTTATTATTATATTTATTATTTTTATATATATATATATTTTTTTTTTTATTTGTTTGTTCAATAATGTCACCTTTTTAACTAACATAGTTTTTAAGTTACACTAACAACATTGTTGAGTCTTAGTTACTTGATTAAATAAAATAAATAAATATAGTAAGAATATTCGCACCTGCGAACAGTTGCCAGTATCGAAAGTGGTATCAGTATCCGACCAGCAGCATTGCTCCCTGTTCAGCCAGAACGCTTGCGGACAGATGCCGAACTTGAGGTCGGTCATCCACGAGGCGCCGATGTCGATGACGCCCGCCACTATGCCGGTGCAGACACCTACCAACAGCACGCACACCCATCCCGACCACGCGTCGTGAGCACCCTAGAAAAACGTCACTAGTCAGAAGTGTATAAACAACATACCATCACGCCTGTATTCCCAGAGGGGTGCAGAGGTGTACCAATGTACACCCACAGTTCTCCGATATATTTAGGTCCCATGTAATAGGGAGCGAGCCAATCATCCTGTCTCTGTCACCTTCTAATAACGTGTCAGGGATGCAATGATGTTCTAAATACGTCTAGGCACTAAATGTATTTAGTGATTTATGTTGTGAAAGTGGGTTTAAAATTGAATCTAGAGTCTTGCTCCTTACGAATTGCACTTTTATTATAAACCCACTTTCAGCGCAATCATAAGATATCTCATCTCTTGAGATAACTTTCCAAAGCGCGCGCCATAACCGGGTCAGTACGTCATTAGAGCAGTAAATATGTTGTAGATAGCATTAGGACACTAATATCTGGGACGGTTCCCGTGAAGTAATCTAAAAATTTAAACCACTGCCCGGTTCCCGTGAAGTAATCTAAAAAAATCAAGACTTGTAATAGAAAATATAAGTTTCTGAGTAGCTATTAGACTTCATCAAGTTTAATTTTAATATATTACAGCTAAGCCTAGTGACTTCGTTGTGATTGAGTCACAGCATTCATTTAAATTTAAAAGTACTTTGGAAATTATTTGAAGTTCGATCGAAAGTAAAGGCATTAACCCAGTTACCCACCATAGTCATCTTTGTGACTTATTTTATTGGTGAGGTTCTTCCGAAAGGTCAGGAGCGCAGTACTAGTAACCGGCGTGCTTGCTTTCGCCTCGTCCACATTCATTAATCTGGTCATAACCAGATGTATGAATGTAGAGGAGGCGAAAGGAGTATGTAAGGATCATATCAGGTGGTGTTCTGTGGTTTCTGCCTACTCCCATGGGGAAAAAGGCGTTACTGTATGTATGCATGTGGCGTGAGTTTATGAATGTATGTTATTTTTTTTATGTACCCATGTAACAATTTTGGGTAAACCAATAAATTAATGAAACAATTCTCACCTTTATGAGGTCCCATATGGAGTCCTGTCTCTTCTTGACGATGTACCTGTGACGCATGCGGTCGCGAGCGATGTCGCGTTGCCAATCAATCGTGTGGAAGTCATCGTATTGGCCGATCCCGGGGATGTCATCGTCGCCTGTGCGGGCACCAAGAGTAATTTATCAATTAAAACAACTTTTTCTTTGAATACTACTAGCTACTAATAGAAAATATTAGCTTCAGCCCGCGACTTTGAAAATGAATGCCCCGTGATTTGTACCTACATTTAGTTCGCAATAGAGAATTTGAATTTGAATGCTTCCCCGTGGTCATTTTTACCCACGTCAAGTTACGTTAAGCGTGATATTATATAGCCTCCCACTGTCATGTATCTGGCTATCATATACAAAATTTCGGTGCTTATGCCATTGAACGAAGATTACGAAG